>CANTUS010000006.1:5885000-8542500 GCA_947683365.1 Euphorbia pulcherrima | reverse complement strand
GTGGACCCAAGTAGGTATGGTCCTTGACATTATTATGAGAGATCCCGTGTCCATCACGATTTGGCAGCTGAGGGATGGATAGAGATCATGGAGGGGTTAGCTGAGACCGACATACACTGGGTATCTCATTGGTGGCGGATTAGGGATGTGCTAGTAGACAGCAGCAGCGGCGGTTGCGTCTAGCTGGTAGGACTTAGACTATTTACCCACTATGCACATTATCGCTTATGCCGATAGTGGGGAAAGGGATAGGGAGTAACTCAGAGACTGAAGAGCTTCAATCCTTGGTAGTATTCACCTGGCCATCTTGTTCAAGCTAGATGGGTATAGGCACGCTGGGTGATGCACAGGACTTTGGATTATGACAGGTTGGGCGCTATACTACTGATGGTACCTACTGAGGATGGTTATGAGCTATTCAGAGAGTTTGGGCTCATGGGGAGGGTCAAGTCGTGTGGTGCAGGTGGGACCATAGGTAGCAGGGGATCGAGTCTCATCCCTGGGTAAGGGAGGAGAGCCTGATTCGAGCTTTCGATTCTGATTACAATGATGATGATGATGATGATGATGAGGGAGCAGGTCCTCCCGAGTGATTGATGATGATTACATCCTATCTTTACATTTATCTATCTTTACTTTTCCACAAACCCGAACATTGCATTATGCTTATCAGACTTATTTTTATGTTTATTATTTTTGTGTGTGCCCTAACTTTTGCCTGGACCCCCTTTTTAGGTTTTCAATCCCGCGGACTTTCCTGCTTTTGCATAGACCTAGTTATTTTCAGCCTATCGAAAATTATGCCTTTTCATTATTTATTATTATTTACCGTTCATGGGGTGATTATCTTATTGAGTGACATAGCATGCCGAACTCGACTTATCTACAACATTTTGCTGTTGGGGCCCAATAAACTCATTCATGCATAAGCACAAGAATTTGGTAAAGAGTGACATTTCAATTAATTGAAGTAAGTTTGAGTACATAATGATGATAACCATTTCTATTGACCCAAACTCTGATGTTAACTAGCCTATACAGGTTTTCTAGCCAACACACTCTCTTAGCTCACTTTTACCCTAATTTTTGCCCAAACCGCCCTTTCCAGGTTTTTAGTCAGGCAGGTCATGTTGGACCCTAACTTTTGCCTAATCGGTTTGTAGAATACCGACCAGCAGGATACACCCTAATTTTTTCTCGAGCAGAAGAAGACCACTCACCGGGTGCTTTATTTTATTTACTTATTTTTTATGTACCGCTTTTCTGGATTTGATTCTTTTGATTCGATATGATAACGCTTCAACCGATCCTGATTAATGGGGTTGGTGAACTCATTACCATCCATGTCCATGATATTCATTCTGCCTTTGCCGATAACTTTCTTGATCACATAAGGTCCTTCCCAATTTGGTCGGAACTTCCCCCTTGGGTTGATGTTGGTAGGCTTTACTTGCTTCAAGGCCAAATCACCGGGTTTCAATGGATATCTGTGGTGTTGACTTGGCTGTTATAGGCTCTTGCCATGCACTGTTGATACATCTAAAGGCTATCCAAAGCTTTCAAATGCTGCTCATCCATGGTGTTGAGTTGCTCAAACCTTGCTCTAGTCCATTCGTCTTCTTCCAATTTAGATTCGAGCGCGGCACGCAAAGATTTCATCTCAATTTCGACTAACAAAACTGCTTCCATGCCATAAACTAAAGAGAGAGGCGTCTGGCTTGTGGGAGTTCTAATGCTCGTTCGATACCCCCAAAGAGCAAAAGGTAATTTATCGGCTATATCTTGGTAACCACCGATGGTTTTGGAAAAGATCTTCTTAATAGACTTATTAGCTGCTTCAACTGCCCCGTTGGCTTGAGGATGGTAAGGGGAAGATCGGTGATACTCAATCTCATACTTCTCAATCAAATCAGTGGTTGCCCCTTAAAACTGAACCCCGTTATCTGATACGATGTGGTGAGGCAGACCATACCAATCAAAGATGTGTTTCTCTATGAATTTGGCCATTTTCTTGGTGGTAATATTGGGGAACGACTTAACTTCTACCCATTTTGAGAAATAATCCACCACTACGATAATGAAGCGGCATCCGTTAAATGATGATGGCCGAATCTCGCCAATTATATCTATCCCCCATGCCAAGAATGGCTAAGGAGTAGATAAACTATGGAGCTCGGTAGAGGGAAGATCCTGGATATCTCTATAGATCTGACACTGGTGACATTTTTGAACCTCAAAGACATAGTTGGAGATCAGAGTTAACCAAAAGTACCTCATCCAATGAATCTTCTTAGCCAAGGCCAAGCCATGCATGTGTGGTCCACAATCTCCCATATAAACTTCACCCACAACCCGACAAGCCTCAGATTCAGTCAAGCACCTGAGTAGCAAACCATCGGAAGTCCGCTTGAAGAGATCATTGGTAATAATTCTGAACTAAAATGCCAACTTGTAGAGAGTAGTGCGATCAGAATTGGTAGCATTCTTAGTATACTGGCCATGATGGAGAAACTACACAATGTCTGAGTACCAGCAGTCAGCACTGATGGTGAAGACTTGAGCAATATCGTGCGAATGGTAAAGGACCTTTGTGGAAACTAAGATCAGAGGGCAAATGGGTTGGCGCTAAGGACCTTCCCACATCGAAGCCAGTGTAGCTAACGAGTCGGCCATCTGATTTTCATCTCGAGGAACATACTGATATAGACAAGTGTCGAATTTAGTTGATAAATCCCAAATGGCATTGACATAAGGACGGAGAGACTCTTCTTTGATATCCTAATCCCCTACAACCTGATGGATCACCAAAGCCAAATCCCCAATCACAAAAACATGCTTTGCCCCTACAAGTAATAGGGCTTCAAGACCAAAAAGGCAAGCTTCGTATTCGACCCCATTGCTGGTAGTGGGAAATTCCAATCACTTAGACAGAGGGATGGCCTCATTATCGGGCATCAATAAGACAACTCCGAGGCCCGTACCGAATCTGTTCACGGCCCCATCAAAATATATAGTCCATATCAATCATAGCTAGTTGCTCATTTGGAAAGTCTAAGTTCTCGACATAATCAGAATCGAGAGCTTGGTTTGCCAAAAATTTTGCAACTGCTCTACCCTTAATAACCTTCCTCGTTATATACTCAATATTGAATTTAGAACGCAGCAGCAACCATCTAGACAACTTTTCGACCAAAGTTGGTGACTGATAAAGATATTTCATTGGGTCAACCTTAGCAACCGCCTAGACCTTGTACGACTGAAAGTAATGGTGCAACTTTTTAGTGAGCCATACCATAGCTGCACATATCTTTTTAACTATCGAATACGAGTTTTGTAATCTAGAAGATTCTTACTCAAGTAATATACTGCGTGCTCGAGCTTGTTGTCATCTTCCTGAACCAACATTGCTGCTATAGCAGAATCATTGATTGCTAAGTACAGAATCAACGGCTTATCGGGGGTGGGAGGCCAAAGGACAGGTGGGTTAAAAAGATAGGCCTTGATTCTATCAAAGGCAATCTGACAATGCTCATCGCATATGATCGGTTGGCGCTTTCTCAACAACTTGAAGATCGGCTCGCAAATAGTGGTAAGATAAGTGATGAATCGACTGACATATTGAATGGAGCTGAGAAAAGATTGAACTTCTTTTTCTGTCTTAGGAACGGGCATATCCTTGATGGCCTTGATCTTATCGGGATCCATTTTGATGCCTCTCTAACTGATGACGTGACCCAGAAGTTTCCCTGATGTAACCCCGAATACATACTTCTTCGGGTTAAGACGTAAGTTATATTTCTCAATGCGAGTCATAAACCTATCCAAAACCTCAGGGTGCTCTTCCTTAGTTGTGGATTTGACCAACATGTCATCCACATAGAACTCGACTTCTTTATAGATCATATCATGTAAGAGGGTGGTGACGACTCATTGATAGGTTGCCCTAGCATTCTTCAGATTGAATGGCATAACTCTGTAGCAGTACACTCCTCATTCTGTGATGAAAGAAGTCTTGACTTTGTCTATAATATCCAAGAAAATCTGATTATATCTTGAAAACCCATCTATAAACGAATACATCGCGGCCCTACCAGCACTGTCAACCAGGACGTCTATATGGGGCAGGGGGAAATCATCCTTCGGAGAAGCTTTGTTCAGATCCTGATAATCAACACAAACCCTTACTCTTCAGTCTTTCTTCATGAATGGAACAATATTAGATAACCAGGTCGGGTACTCAATGACTTCAACATGCTTCGCTTCAATCATATTAGCAACCTTGTCAGCCCATTCTGATCTTAACCGACAAATTTCTGCTTGACAAGATGAAAGTTTAGATCAGTCAAAATGCGATGCTCGATGATATGATGATTGACGCTAGGCATGTCCGTATGTGACCAAGAAAAAGCGTTAACATTATCCTTTAGCACTTTTATTATCTCTTTTTTTACTTCAAGGTTTAAGTCATTAGAAGGGTTACCATTTTAGGGTGATCATCTATACTCAGATTTATTACAGTTAGTAAAACATCATGAATACCAAATACATTATGCTTATGAGAAAATGAATGCATAGGCCTGTTGAGCGAAACATCAAGCAAATAAGCAAAATCAGAACCTTCCATTGAATTAAAGGCCTTATAGGCTACATTGTTCTCATAAAAAACACTAGAAATATTAAAAGTTACATCATCATAGATAGAGTCATCCTCCACATGCGGAGGGCCTTGAGCAACATTGACACCTTGGTAGGTTCCATAAGTAGGTCATCCAAGTCGAGACCCAAAGTCTTCTCTTGGTCAGCAATCAACATGTCTCCTTCAGCCCCTAGGGACCTCACGATCTTCTTTATAGCCTCAGCCAGAGGATTGGCTTCATCATTCACCTTTCATTTCTTCTTAAGCAAAATAGACATGGCCTTCAACAAAAGAGCCATAACATCTTCGACTTCATGATCAACATGCTTCTCTTCATCGGAGTTAGAATACATCTTCCCTTTCTCTTTCGCATCAGCATGGACGACAGAGATGGGATTCTCAAACAGAGGCTTCTTCTCACTAATCAGACAGTCTTCCTAAAAATCAGACACATCCTTGAAGATCTCAAAACTGGGCCACACCTGACCATTGTACTTAACAGGCTCGGGCTCACCTTTGTAGGGCCTCTTCCCTTGTATTTTATAGACAGTGACCATGTTATAGTACACGGGGTGAATGCACCTGTAAGCCTTCCTAGGTGCATAGCCAAGTCCAAAAAGCATTGGATACCTCTTCACTCCGATAGGGGTAATGATTGCCTTGGAGATACTTTCCTAACCCTCCCGGCCGCGTGGCCATGCCTCTTTATCATCTTTCAGGTAGCGGACGAGTAGCGCTGATAATAAGAGCTTTTAGTTTCCCATTATGAATGACAGCTACTCAAAATCCAGATTTCTCCTTGGCTTCCATAACAACCATAATAGAGGCTTGATCAGCTTCAATAACCTTGATCTTACCATCCTTTCTCGAGACCTTGATCTTCTGATGGAGCGTCGAAGGGACCGCCCCTATGGCGTGAATCCAAGGTTGACCTAAAAGTAGAGAATAAGTGACAGGAATATCAAGAATAGTGAACTGAATCTTGCTATAGATCTCCCCTGTAGTTACCTCGGCCTAAAAAAGCCCAATTACTCCATGCTTAGAATCATCGTAAGCACGGATGATGGTATTGGACTTCTCAAGCATGGCCTCAGATAAACCCAAGTGAGGAAAAATCTTGAGAGGATAGAGGTTTAAAGTAGACCCATCGTCGACCATCACATACGGAATAGTCTTGTTAAAAATCTGAACACAGATGAACAAGGCGCGATTATGGTCTTTCCCCTAGGGCGGGAGATCCTGGTTGGAAAACATTATATGCTCGTTCGATCTTAGAAGTGGGATCCCTTCCCCGACTAGATTACACATTTTAATAACATAAGTAGTAGGCTTTGCTTCAAGTTCTAGAAGCCTCTTAATCAAAGCCTCACGATGAGGATCAGAGCTAAAGACAAGCTGCCAGATGCTATAGCGGGCTTGGGTATTCTTCAATTGAGTAATAAGGGGATCGATGCCAAGACTCATCTCAACTTAAGAAGGGGGAGATGGAGGCCTAGCACTGGTACGAACTGACTTTCAAACAGGATCATCCTTAAGATGAAGATGATTATCCTTGGGCTGGTATACTCGACCACTTTGAGTATCATTCAGAATACCATCAATCTTAACGGCCTTGGTAGCTGGAGTCTCAAACAACTAGGGTGGCTCATCATAAATCAGGGATGAATCTCAGAGCTTATACTCATCCATATTAAAAGCTTCTTCTTCACATTCATCATGTGAATATTTCCCTTTCAACACATAATTTTCAATGTTGAACGGTACTTCCTTCTCCCTTTGCCCCATTTTTTCAATTTCAATAGAGCTTACTATAGGATTAGATTGTGAGATCATATCAAAGACAAAGTTCAACAGAAGGCCTGACCTGATAACCATCACAAACTCTTCCACAAAAATCTTCAGAACTGATTCTTCACTAAGACCAAAATTGATCATAGAGACCTTTCCATCAAATTTTGGCAAAGGGTTTTCCATAGTACTAGGATTTTTTATAGGTTTATCAACCTTTCCTTTTCCCACTATGAGGGAGATGGTTGAAAATAAACTCCAGCATTGGTCTGTTGTATGTCCCCTTTGAACATGGTATTTGTAAAAGTTGCCCCTCTCTTTGGCTATAGGTGCTCGGTACTCATATAAGGAATCAATCTTGCCTACTTCTCTTATCTTGGCAAAGATAATACCTAAGAGTAACTTCCACAGAGAGATAAGGACATTCTTATGAGGAGCTGCTACTTGAACCACTGACACTTCCTCTTGAGCTACCACCTGAACAGCAGGTGTTTTGCATTTAGCAGGAGCAAGGGCTACTTCACTAGATTCATTTTTCTTAAACCATGGCCGATTCCTACTCGACTTGTTAGCCTTTTCTTTCTCCTTTCTGCGCTCAATTTTTTCAGCTTTTTTGAAAACTTTCTAATAGGACTCAAAAGAGTCGGTCTCCATTTCTTTCTGGAGGAGCAGGAGAGCCCCGCCAAGCAACTTTGGGATCATTTCTTTCAGGCTGAGATTTTGCTTTAAGAGAACCTGAGTAGCCATCCATCTGTTGAAATATGACTTGAAGGATTCACCTTGCTTTTGCTTGACTGCATCAAGATGCTGGATGGTGGTTTCCATTGTAGAATTGAAATCATAATGGGTAATCAACTTTAGATAGGAGTTTCCAATCTAGGATTGTGGACTCCAGGAGAGCATTGTACCACTCAAGAGTAGGCCCTAATAGGATACACGGGAATAACTTAGCTAGCACTTTATCCCCAATCTTTTGGACACGCATGATCTGCCCATACATCACTATGTGGGACTTGGGAGGTCCCTCACCTGAATAAGCTTCCATTCGGGGGCACCCAATCATCATCTCTCACTTCTTCCTTATCCTCACCCCTATTCAGAAATTGCCTGAAAAAAGCCACCATTTTGGGTGTCACACCCAGAGGCTACGTGACCTGGTGGCATGGTGTCACGCCCGGAGGCTACATGACCTGGTGGCATGGTGTCACGCCCGGAGGCTACGTGACCCGGTCGCATGGTGTCACGCCCGGAGGCAGCGTGACCCGGTCGTTGTGCACTGAGGTTAATCTAAATTGAAATGTCATATATTGAAATGGCAAAGGATCTCAATCTGAGGATAGGCAAATAGATTCTGAAGGTAAGTGGTCTCGCCAGGAGTGACCACGAAGCTAGGAGGAGAGGGTGTGAAGATGGTTGACTGTATCGGAGGAACAACAAAGCCACTCGAGGGGACTGTCATCTGAGGAGTAAATCCTTCTAAGAAAGCAGGGAGAATAGAAGACTGGAGAATAGGCCTCGAGTTCAAAGGAGGAAAGTCAATGGTTGGCGGAGCAAAGGATGAGGGAGGCTGAGAGGAACTCTAATAAACTGAAATTGACTCTATTGGATAGTTGAATGAAGGATAGGCAGAGCTTGAATTGATGAAATCTGACCCAAACTGCTCTGATCTAAATCATTCTGAACTGCCCTATTCTGAATAATCCTAAACTGTCCCTGAGCTTGAAAAAATGACCCCGATGGTCCCTGGACACTCCTTTCTTCTCTAAGAGCCGATCAAACCTGATCTTAGTTGGCATTTCTGAAAAGATCAGATTAGAGAAACTAAGCTATAGTATTGGCTAACTCTACACCCATCTGAGACTGACCCCGATCCTGACTCTGATGAGGAGGGGAGGGGGAAGGGGTGCTCACATGAGGCGCATCATTCAAACACGAATCAGACATGGTTGAAAGAGAAGATTCTGATGCTGAACTCACTGGTCGATGGATTAAACGGTGATCTAGATGCAACCAAAGAGGACTGTGACGGCGAGGACGTCTGGGTCTAACTAAGAAACCGGAAGATGATCAGCCCAAATTGAACCATGTATGAAATGAATGATTACACAATTATTCGAGTGATGAATGTTATATATAGGGTGGCTTAGAGAGGTAGAGAGTAGAAGAGCTAATGATGCGAAGCTTAACCCATAATGCGTGAGATGTGCAAACTCCTCATCATGCCTAGCGAACTAGGTATGGGTCGTCGAGACTCAAATGAAATCAGGCATTTTATTAAATTCCCCCTTCAAGCGAGGGGGGAGTAGAGGTAAGCGAAAACCAAAATTAAAAGGTCGGCCACATGTGACCTATGCATGAAATGTGTATGTATGGGCACAACACAAGTAGCATATGAAAGTAAATAAACCACTTCCAACCTTATGACTCCCGCGCAACACCAATTTAGAATCTGGGTTTAACTCTAGCGCCAGGAAATGGCAAGAGAGTATGCGACCTAAATCAAAATCATTTTAGTGACCTATAGGGAAGTTGCTATGGTTAGAATCATCGCGGTTAGTATCAAACTACTGGTGTCATAGAATGACACTGTAGAAGGGTCTCGTTTACCTTGATTCCGTGTAACTCAACCACTCCTCAAATGAGTGCGATCGCGATAATTACACGTTGGTTAAAATGAGTGATCCACCAATAAATACCCCCGAAACCTAGCGAGCTTCAGGTATACAAGTGAGCTTCTCGGGGGTGATAAAAATGGCACCGTAAATTTTGGTCTCAACTAAAGCGCTAGATTCAAAAGGCATAAGAAATAAAGCGTTGATTTAAAAAAATGATTTCAGCACATCATTAAAATCCTTTAACCAAAATGTTAAAAAGAAAGATTTTCCAAATTTTAAGTTAAGAGGAAATCCCCAGCGGAGTCGCCACAATGAGCGAGCGACCGAGCACTGTGAAGCGTGCTAAGGGAGAATCCTTATTTTAGCGTGATGATAACGATAATAGAAAATGATGTTGAAGTTGGTATTTAGATCCAATTTAGGTGTTAAAAGATACGAGCCTTGAAATCTCGTATTTTAAGATATAGTCACCACCCGATTAAGCTCCACTGGGAATTTGGGTACGATATTTCCACCGGGTGGTTAGACCGTACCTTAAATCGTGAGATTCCAAGCCCGAATGATGTTGCCTATTTTTCATTTTATTAAATCAAATGGTTTATATTTTAATAAACTCAACTTCAGTTCTTATGCGATTTAAATCTGGTTGTTATTTGGAGTTTTCGGTTTATATACCATACATCACACGAAAGCGGTAACTATAGCAAATAAATAGTTATTACAAGGCTTTACAAATACTTATATATTTTTCTAATGCGGAAAGATAAATAAAGCGGTAAATGAATAAATGGGCAAAATCAGGTTTTAACCGAGCTTACCAACTCGAACCCAACTCCAAACAAGGCAAAATATTCACAAATAAAACATGAATAAATAAAGGGCAGAAAATAAACACACTAAGACGGGTTCAAAACATCGGGGAAAACGATTAATGTGGTTTTTAGGTGAGAAAACCCCGATTTAAGCCAAGTTTACACTATTTAATCGGTTAAATGATCAATTTATCATCTTAAGATCATCAAAATCAAATTCCAGATCCACCAATATGATTTACAGATTAAGATCATAATGGAAAACATGAAAAACGGGCAAGAAAATGAAAGAAAGAAAGCTGAAACTAAGATTCGGCCGTCAAGGTTGTAGTGGCAGCCCTAACCGCCGTTGCTATAGCGATGGCCGCTATAGCGGTGGTGGTCAAGGCTGTGACTACAGCCTTGACGCCGGATTTTAGTCCAGAGAAGGCCTCTGAGTGTTTTTGGCCTATAAAGTCAAAATTATTAGGGTTTTAAGTCGTAATCAGTCACCAAAGGGATAGATCTGGACTTAAAACGCACAAATAATGTTGATTTTACAGATTTGGGTTGGAAAACACCCAAAAATCCGAAAAATGGTGAGACCTCAATAAGGATAGCTTTCACCGCTGTATCTATAGCCTTCACCGCTATAGGGATAGCAACCAAGGCTATAGGGATAGCGGTGAAGGCTATCCTTGTAGAGGTCGTTCCCTTTTCTGAGATTACTCAAAAACACCAAGGGAAAAACAACCAAAAACAAGAACGACAGCAGCTAAAACACGATAAAAGTAAGGAAATAGATAAGGGAACTCAGTTTTGTTACCTCTAGACCGTGAATCTATCTTTGGAGACTCAAATCAACCCTTGAGAGATGCCCTTTGATGATTTTCAAATGGATCAGTGACAGAAATTGACAGAAATAGTGATAAAATTTAGGTAATATTTGGAAAATAAGTCTCTAAACCTATTTAATCCATTTTCCCTAAGATTCCTAATCAGTTTTAGTGTCTTAACTAAGAAATCAAGCCCAAGAACAGCTAGAAATCTCAGATTAGAGGTGATTAAACCTTGATTTTTGCCTTTCTTAAGCTTTCTCCCTCTAAGTTCCTAGTTTCTAGGTTTTTTGATCTAAAACCTTTTAATTTCAGCCAAAAGTCCTCCTTATCTCTCTCTTCAAGGGTTTAAATTGCCTCACACTCAAAATTCACCGACTTTGAGTGAGAAATCAGGTGAAAAAATGTGGCCCAATCTAGAGAGGAGGAAGGAAACATGTAGCACAGCCTGGGTTTGGCCGTGCCACAGCCACCGGCATAGCCATTGCGGTGGCCGCCACTGCTATGGCGGTCACCGCCATAACTATGGCGGTGACGTCCATCATGGCGGTGGAGACCGCTGCCAAGATGGCTGGGTGGCCACAATGGGGGTGGCCACCCTGTATGGCGGTCATCGTCGTAACAACGGCGGTGACCACCATACGGACGGTGGTGACCGCTATAAGGATGGCAGTCACCGCCACTGCCGAAGCTGCTCACCACCGCAGACGGGGGCCCTGACCGGCAGGGGAGGACAACGTGAAAAATCCAAAAAGACGATAAATAAGGGTATTTTAATATTTTTATCACGTTATTCCAAGTTATTTTAAGGCATTTTAAATTTTAAATGGAGACAAATTAAGACCAAGGGTTGAGCTAAGTCCAAAAAATCATCAAAGGCGTATCTTCCAAACACGGTTCGAATCCAAAAAATAAACCCGATCGACCCATAATGGGTCTGAGCAAAATATCATCATCATTCTAAGGCGACACCGAAAAGCCTGTGCTCACACCAATGTAGGGTTTTAGTATCGCCAGGCATAAGTACTATTCATGCATGCAGAATATCTTTTAAGGGTACTCATGCATAAATAGTATTTATGCATGACGATACTAAAACCATAGGTTGGGCAAAATGAATCCTTTTTGTGAACGATGTACAGTATAGATGTCTACCCTTAAAAGATATTGTCCACGCATGTACAATATTGATGCATGTACAATATACATCTTGACTTATGAAGACCTTTAATCCCAGCAATGTATATCAATATACACATGTCATATTACCATTTCAGTTTTATGATAACTAAATCCAAAAAACACACAAACAAAGCCACAAGTTGCTACACAGATTTGCACATTAACTAGAGTTCTGTACAATCAGAAATGTAATTGCCTACATAAGGCCGTATACCAATATACAAAAAGAAAAGAATATTAGTATACATCTTGACTTATGAGTAATGTACATTAGTTGGTTTTCACATTCCAAATAAAAGGGATATAAGCAATTTACAAATGAGTTATTTTCAGCGATATAGTTTCTGCTGTATAATGATAATAGGCATTTTTTTACGGAATGTATATCAATAATACTTCTGTATATCAGCAGAATACACTACAAATTATAACATAACAATGGTTGTATATTAGTTAGTTTCCATGTACAAAATATAAGTAAAACCAGCATACAAATTGCAGTACTCAAATTCTTACCTCATTTGATGTTTCGTCTTTGGAAGACGTCGCTTTCTTCTTCCTAATTCCCTGAAAATTTCTAGAACCAAAATTAGTTTGAAACAAGATTATTCAAATTAAATGAAAACAAGATTATACACAATTACATAGATTGTGTTGTATATTGCTAATAGGCATTTTCTATCCAGACTGTATATCATCAATACATCTGTATATCAGCAGTATATATCACAAACTATAACACTACAACGGTTGTACATTAGTTGGTTTCCATGTATAAAATATAAGTAAGACCATCATACAAATTGCAGACAGTGATGACAAGATATAAATTGATTTATTTACAACATGTAGATTCTGCTGTATAATACTAATAGGCATTTTCTATTAAGACTGTATATCACCAATTCATCTGTATATCAGCAGTATACACCACAAATCATAACACTACAATGTTTGGAAACTGTATATCAGCAATATACAGATGAGTTATTTGGAATGATATGCCCCTTTAGTTAGTTTTCACTACAATAGATCCGAAAGCATTCATGTTTTAAATAATGTATATCACATAATGTATATCCATATGCACACTGTCTGTATACTAATATACAGAAGGGAACATTCATATGCAGTTGTGAACTAACTGTTATGAAGACCTTTAATCCCAGCAATGTATATAAATATACACATGTCATATTACCATCTCAGTTTTATGATAACTAAACCGAAAAAACACACAAACAAAGCCACACATTGCTACACGGATTTGCACATTAACTAGAGTTCTGTACAATAAAAAATACAACTGCCTACATAAGGTCGTATACCAATATACAAAATGATACGAATGTCAGTATACAAGCTCCAATATACAAAGATTTACCTCATATGTCGTTTCCTCTTCGGAAGCAGTTGCTTTCCTCTTCCCTTTTCCCTGCAAATTATAGATACGAGATAGAGAATGGAACTGATGCAATCTTTGTATTGATAATGCAATTGTTCCAAAGATTTGTAAGCAAATAGCTTACAATTATGAAATGTAAACTAGTAGTTAGTCAGTCTGGCTTGACACACAGCAACATCAATTCAAAGTCAAAATTCTTGATTAGCAAGAAATTCACAAGAAATCACAGTACACGCCCATGTAATCCTTTAAAATATTGCCCTAGAATTGGAATCAAGCAGACTAAAATTAATCCCCAAATTCACTATACGATGAAATTATCAAGATGGGTAATTGAGGCAAATGTACCTAGCCAGCTTGAGCGAGCTCATCGGCCTGAACAGAAGATAAAAGGTCTCCTTTGTCCATAGCATCGCTCTTATGATGCCTAAAGCCTCAAAATTATTATGATTTGTTCACAATATACGAAGCATACACACCTTATACACACAACGTATATCAACGATTTGTTCAAAACCTTCTTCTAATCGATTTTCGCTGATAGGACTTTCAAAATTGACAGGATTGAAAGCAGCGCTGAGGTCGGAATCACTGGTTTCCGATTTCAAGCGGCGAGATAGTTGGAATCACTGGCTTCCGTCGTTCCCACTACTAAGAACCTTATTTTAATCAGTTTTTGCTGATAGGACTGTCGAAATTGACAGGATTGAAAGCGGCGTCGAGGTCGGAATCACTGGTTTTCGATTTCAAGTGGCAACGGGGTTGGAATCACTGGAATTCTGTCATTCCCACCGATGGCGTTGCGTTGAGAGAATCTCGATTTTGTCAATTGAAAGCCGGTTATGCGATTTGGAATTATAGAACCTATTAATTAGGGATTTCAGATTTGGGGTGAAAACTGATAAAAGGTGTATTTAATGAATTAGAATCCACAAAAAGTGCATTTTATGAATCATTAATTTCCATTTTTTAAATACTTTATTTCCTATAAATGCATCTAGCTAGGTTACCCTTATTATTTTGTTATACAATATGACCACTTCGATAAAGAGATTTTAGCATGGACCGAGTCCAATAAAAAAGAAAACATGTATACAATTTATACAAGTGTGATGAGTAGTGAGAAATGATTAAGTACATGTTGATGTTCGTTGACTTGGTAAGTATAAACGTGGTCAGTCATAAAATATATCAACTTTTGGTAGGATTGGATATATTTATCCTTGCATAAAGACGAATCAGGGTTATGCATTTGAAATTCAACACCCTACCGTCTACCAAAAATCCTATAATAAAGAATGAAAGAGATAAATTCCTCTGACATGTTTAAACTTTGTTAAAATCAGAGAAGTGACACTGAAATTGGTACGGAAAAGGCTACAGCAAGTATTTAATGTACAAAATCTTTAAAGTTAAAAATGGTTTTTGATGGTTTACTCCATTCTCATTATAAACCAACCCCCCTAAAATCTCAAAACAATAAGGTGGTATTTGGTTCGCGGAAACCTTATTTCATATAATAAAAATAAAAATGAATGTATAGATATTAAATATAGTAAAGTATATGTCTAGATTCCGTCAACGCATAGAAAAGTTTTTCCTAATTTATATATATATTTAACGGAAAAGCTATTCCTTAAAGTTTTTCTTAATTTATATACATTTCATGGAAAAGTTATTTCTTTGTTTCAAAAAGGAATAGCTTTTCCGTAAGATGTATATATAAATTAGGAAAAGTTTTTCCGTGCCTCAACGGATTCTAGATGAATAACGTGTCATATTTGATATCTTTTTATACATTTTTATTTCTATTCCACGGAATAGGATTTTCGCGAACCAAATGAGCCCTAAATTTCTCTTAAGTGTCCTATTATTATCGATAAATTTAGATAACCCGAATCATATAAACATATTCATCCTATATGATGCATAAAAAATACAAAATCGCCACATTAACTTTAATTATAAATTTGTACACTTTTATCAAGGTAGAGGTGGGAAAAAATATTTTGAAAGTGCAGTGTGAGAATTGTAAAATTAAGCCAAATTTAGCCTAACGAAACAAAATGGATGAAGTTGGATTATCTTTAATGTCTTTAAGGACGGTTAATGAGTTAATGTCCGGCTTCCCTTTGACAAAGTCACCCAATTAAATATTTAATCAATTCCTCTTAATGGGTTTTATCGATCTTCCATTTATAAAGCTCCATTTTATGGACCACTAGCCTTTATTTTTCTTTTTCATATATCACTTTCATACATATAATAACATAAATATACCACTATTATAACATATCTAACAAAATAATCATTAAATACATCCTCCTACTCACTCATCATTATCTCCAAGTCTTTCATTCTTTACATCTCATACACAACATTCTTCTTCAATTTCTTCGAAAAAAACATCAATGGACACCAAGAACGATCCAAAGAAACGAAGTAAATTAAGCAAGTTGATACGAGCGCCTTTTAAGTTATTGATCAAAGCACGAGATTTTTACGTAAATGGGATGAATGAATACTCGGATCGAATAGGATATGCGAGTGTTATGGGATGCCCAACTGGGCAAGTGGCAGTCAACAGCTTGGCTAGGAGCTATAGTGTTAACTCCTCGAAATCGAGTAATAACGAGGAAGATTATAGAGAGCTACTAAGAGCTGCTTCGGCTAGAGGATATGGTAATAGAATTCGGTTGGATAACGTTCAAAGACAACAACCGATGGATTGCAGAGGAAACATCAATCGAATGCCAAGGAGTTTTAGCGTCGGAATTGGAAGAATTGATGAAGATAAGCCATGTGAGTTTGACGATGAAATTAAGGTTACAAATGATGTTTTTCCTAGAAGTAGAAGCTATGCTGTTGGTAGTAGAAGAACAAGTTATGGAGTACTCTAATTAGAAAAATTAAATTCAGGTAAAAGAATCAAAAGAATGCAATGGTTTTTTTTTATTCCTTTTCTTTTCAAATGTGTTTTGTTTTGAAAATTGGTCTGTTTCTGTATTTTTCTTTAAAGAAAATGCTACATAGTTTGGATTATTTTTGAAATTTACATGTAAATAGTTTTCTCAAAATGATTTTTTACGTTTGGTTGTCTTTGTTAAAAGAAATTCATTTCCTCAGGGAATTCTCGACTTTGTTTGGAATCAAATTCAAGTATATTAGTTGTTTGATGTTGCGAATAACGTTATTGCTGTTAAAGTAATTATTTAATCTCTAGAACAGCCAAAATCATAATACTTAATAATTATAACCAAACACTTAAAATTATTGGTTGACGACATAACAAAAGAAAAATACAGTTGTTTAGGAAGTTACAATTATCTGACTCAATTTCTTGTTAGCACAATAATGGTATACATTAGGCTCCTGAATAAAAAATTAATTCAAATTAAAAAAAATGCTTAAATATATGTGATGCAAAGAAAATTGTGGTTTAAAGCAATTGAATGAACTCATTTGCCTACAAATTTGGCAATATATTTTATAACTACTTTTTCTTTAACATTAGGAATTATGACAAATCTTTATTGCCCAGTTTTCAAATAATTTCTATGGAGTTTGAAATTTAAAACTGATACGTAGCTGTTAAAATCACCTTAATGCTTCTAATAAAATTTTTGAAAAAAAAAACAATCGATCAATTGAAGTGGTAACCACTATTTTACCTTTTTTCTTTCTTAATTAGTTTGACCAACCATTAATAGATTGAAGAAAGTTCATCAAACCAATTCCTAAAACATGAATATTGGAATGTCGACAAACAACAAAAATGAATTAAATTCTGTTCTTTTATAATACAATCTCTCAATATCTCACTTTAATGCTTAATTTCATATGGATTATACTCATTGTCTCAGAATTTTCATTTTTTTAACATTATCATACATGAATAGTAGTAGCTCTATTCGAAAAAGACTATGTGATGAGCAAAGTGATGTGTTTTTAGTCGTTTCATCTAAAAGAGTTAGATTGTAAAATTTTAGCTTATTAAAAAAAAAACTAGAATTATAAATAAATTTTAGAGTAAAGTTGTGAGTATTAATAAATGAATAGTTATAATGTATTAAAATGAATAGTTATAATGTATTAATAAATTTGTGTCGCTTTCTCCCACTTTTCTCTAGTGGGTAGATCATATTAAGGTTAAACCAACAATTTCTGAGAGTGGAGTCCACAAATATGTTTGACTTATGGTTAAAATGTTAATCTGTATTAACACATTATATGTATTGACCGCACTGTAATGGAATGGCATCTATACACTTACATATGATAGTGTTCAAAATAGGGTAAATTTTAAAATCATATCTTGTAATTCGACTGTTTTATAAAAAGGTCATTGTAAATTTTTTTTTTTAAATTGGTGCTTTTTAAATTGGTGCTTGTAGTTTCAAAAGTTAGCAAAAAATATATTTTTCAAAAGTTTGAAACCACATTTGGAAGGATAATCTTGTCCATTTTGAAGTGAAATTTTGCAATTTTTTTTATAAAAATACAATACACATTACTGATAAATTTAGAATTTTTTTGAGAAGTATAAATATTTATATTAATTAAAAATTGACGATAATTTTAAAAAACTATAACAAAATAAAAAAAATTTTGAAATTTACTCAAACCTTAATAAATAATTCACAAATAATATAGTTGAAATATAGAATTGTTGAATTTATTGAAATAACTGTGATTACCCTTCTAAATGTGTTTCAAATTTTAAAAAGCATGTTTTTACTAACTTTTAAAACCACATACACCCTTTTAAAATAAAAAATTTTACAAAATTTTTTTTTATAAAATAAATTATATGACATGTTTTTTTAAGTTTACTAAGAAAATTGATAGAGTTAATGTAACAAAAATTAAGGCATAGAATGTGCTTATCTCAAGCATTGTTTTGTCAAATAGTAAAAATATAGTATTTTATTGAAGCTTCTAGGTAGAGCGTGCCTCTAAGAGGCATAAATTGTCTTTTAAAGCGGACGGGGTTCAAAATTCCTAGATAAAATTTAGATGGGGTATAGGCAGAATTTAGGTAGGAGTTAGGCGGATTTATATTTTTATTTTTTAAATAATTTTTAATATATAAAAATATAAATTCAGTTAAAAAATAAATTATAATAATATAAAATATAAAAAAAATAATTTAATCATGTTTTCTAATTTGTGTTCTGAAAAATCCAGGGCGCCGCCTAGACAGCCGCCCAGGCCGATTTTTAAAACAAAAGACCCGCCTAAGACGGCCTAGCCCCGCCTTGGACCGCCTAGCCCCGCCTAAATCGGTCAACCGCCTAGAACCGTCCGACTACCTAAAATTGCGACGGTATTATAAAAAATCCCGCCTAAACGCCGCCTAAGCGGCTCCCTAACCCAATTTTTAAAACACTGCTTTTTAGGTCAACAGCTGCATTTTAAATTAGTTGATTTTCATTAGAATTTTCTAAAATTCAACCCTTAAATGTAAAGTAAAATTATGAGATAAATAATAAAAATATAATATTTTATTTAAAAAGGTCAATTAAATTTGAGCCTTTCAATTTCGATTGTGGTGGGGATATTTCAAAATACACTCTGCAGTTCATGTTAAACAGCATAGGATCTCAATCCTACCTTTCTTCTATTATCTGGAATTATATGGATCAATTAAGGTGTTAGGCAAAATAATATAAAAAGCTCTAAGCTAATGTCCTCAATATTAAATATTACAGTAACAACTTGCTTCTTTAGAAAAAGTAGGAAATGAATAGTTAATAAATGTTTTACAAATTAATCAAACATTAATTAGTGTCCAGCTTTATCTTTCCAAAAACAACTAAAATTCTAACAAAAAATATTTTTTACTACAATAAACATGAATAATGAATTTATGCCCCACAGCTGTTAAGGCCATAGACGACGGTTCCACCACGGTGGCACTGCCACCACAGTAAACATGTATGATGAATTTAAGTCATGTTCTTTTCAACTTATAATCAGTTTAATTCAGTCCAATACTGTTCAGTATTACATATATATAAATTTATATTAAAATAAGTACTTATTAATTTAATTCAGTTAAATACTACTACTTATAAGTTGAAAAGAACTTTCATTTGGGTTTGTTGTCTATTGGACAAAATCAATTTTACACAAGACGTTGGGCCTAAATTGGAACATCTTATTCTAAGTTCGACCAATTCAGCCCATCAATTACTAGTATTTAATAAATACAAAAAATTATGTTACTATGTAAATACAAAAATTCAAAGAACAATGGGGTCAAGAGAGCAAATATGGGAAATTTAGTGTGACTGAAATCATGCATCAAATATGAAAATCAAACTCTTTCTTACGATCTGAAAATATAACATATATTTTTTATTTAAAGTAAATCACCTTTTTTAAATTGATATAAAATTTGTTCTAAGTTTTCAATTACTTATTATCAACTAAAAATAAATAACAGATATATTTATAATAGGAAGAAAAATAAAGTGTAAATAATTGTAAAGATTTTTTGCTTCGTTTATTAGAAACATATTACTGAGAAGACGGGGTCAAATGAATACCTATAATTTTAATTTGGCGCGGCTCCCCGGAGGGCAGAGCTTAATAAGGCTTGGACATGGTTGATTTTCATATTAAATAATTTGTCCAACTTCATTGTCATTTGATCCAACTTCATCTCACTAGTATAATGATGTTAAAGGGGAAAGTAATACTATTGATTCTATATTAAAAAAATATCACAATGTATTTTCTAAAAGTAAATACTATTGATTGTATATATTAATTGGTTTAATCTATTATTTAACTATTATATGCCTCGTATCTATACAATAAAACCTCTATAAATTAATAATATTGGGATCGAGATATTTTATTAATTTAGCGAGATATTATTATATCGATAAATTAATAATTTATTAATTTAAAGAGGTTTTACGCTACGTGGTACAATCTGGTGAAAATAATGAATGTTACAAGGTTCAAAGCATTGAAGAAATTGTGGCGGATACCATTCAAAATCCGGTCGATGTCGAAGTTGAGGATGATTCAATAGCTTTGGAACCGGTCACTCGGAAAGAAGCATTGCAAGCGGCAACAACTCTTCACAACTTTTTGTTGCAATATCAGCAGACGATGCCCCAACTCTTAAGTGCAATGAGGAGATTTAAAGATGAACTCAATATAGATTTGAAGTTCAACAAAAAAACAAGTGACTATACATTCATTTTTACTAGACAATCTTAAAATTTGGAATCTTTTAGTAATTATTAATGTATAGTTTCGTTGGCAGGGCCGTCTCAAAGATTTATGGGGCCCTGAGCAAAAGTTGAAATATGAGCCCTTATACGATGAAAGTATATATATTTAGGTTGCAACGTTATAATTTTATAATTATGATTATCATTGCATTTTTTTAGGAAAATTTCAATCAAATATATACATTTTTTTTTTGTCTAAATCACATTTTTTATTTTATTGATATGTTTGAAATATATAATAATGCACTTACTTGAAAATTTATTTGATAAAATTGTTTTAATTTAAATACGGTATCAAAATCTTCAAAATTTAAATTAGTACAGTTAAACTAATATTTGTTGTTATTATAAAGTATTCATCAAAACTTTATACTCAATATGTGACACTAACTTTTGCATTTGTAGCTAAAATATAAATAAAAACTGAATACGAAGGTTTTTTTCTTATAAGAAAAATCATATGATTAACAAACCAGTCAGATCTTAAATAATTCTAAACTAATACTAAATTTTTAAAAGTTATTAAAAGAAGTTAATGTTAACTCATTACTAACTACTTATAGTTAAAAAATAAAATTTCAAAAGTTTTGTAATTCCTTTACTTTGAAAGACTTAAAATACAACCTAATAAAACACAATTAAACACTATTTAAATGTTAATATAATCAAATTTGTATTGTGATATGTGAATAAAGATAATTAAACTATGTTTTTGACTTTAAAATATTGAAAAGAAATAAAAGGGGTTCAAAAAAATAGTATTGTTGAATTCTTCACTTTTAGCATCTAAACAATCAAATATAAGAAAAAAAAGAATAATTTTTTAAAGAATAGGCAAGAAATTTAAAATACAACTTAATCAAACATATGTAAACAGTATAAAAATGTTAATAGAAACTCATTTTTATGATAATATATAAATAAAAATAATTAAATAAAAATCTTTAATATTATATTATTATAAATTTTAAAATATTGAAGAGAAAATAAAAAAAACTTATTTGAAGGAATAAAAAACATATTTAAAAAAGAGGCCATGCCGAATCAGGACCTAGTGGGCGTTGCGCAAGCGGCTCTACCACTGGAACACAACGTTGTATCCAAATGCATAAATCAACTCTGTTTATATATAAATTACAATTTCTATACTTGTACTATACCGAAACTAAAACTCGGGGCCCCGAGGGGTCGTTCACCTTACTCCCCTAATAGCCGGCCCTGGTCGTTGGGACCATATATATACTAGGATTTCAAAAAAGTTATTATCTTTTTATTTTATTGATTGTGGTCCAATTTTGTACTGATCCCAAGTTGGGACTGGATAAATTATTAATTTTATCGAGGTTATTAATTTATCAAGGTTATTGATTTATCGAGTATTAATTTATATATATATATATATATATATATATATATATATATATATATATATATATATATAATACAACGAAATTTTATTTTTTTAAAACCAACAAAATTATTTTTATCCTGAAAAAAGGTCTACGAGCATAATGCACGTCATAAACATGGCAATATGACTCTTACAATGATAGATGCTCAATTGTTGACTTTTGTTTTCATAATCACGATATATATTAAACAATATATTAAATGGTTGTTATTAGAGATAAGATTTATTCTAAACACCCTAATTAAGATTTCTAAAATATGCAAAACTAAGAGAATAATGAATTATAGATATTGTATAATACAAGTGTCAATTTATTATATATGCTAGTTTTTTTCAATAATAAAAAGTAGTTGTGTAACAAATTTTATACAAATTTTGGAATCATAAGAATAAAGAATAATGGACACCAAACTTATAAACTATATAACAATTGCATAAAAAAAAAAAGAGCCAGCTAACGTGACACATAAAAAAATAACTAATATATAGTATATATATTACCCTTAAGTATACCTCTTCACACAAGCTCTCAATCATTCATATAGTTCCTTCTTTACTAGTTGAATTTCTGGAGAAAAAAAAAATCCAAATGGAGACGCTGAATTTGATTCCAAAAAACCGAAGAAAACTAAACAGACTGATAAAGGCTCCATTGAAGTTACTGATCAAAGCGAGAGATTTGTATAGTGAGGGCATGGGCGGGCATTCTGATTGGATTGGAATAGTCAATGTTATCGGATGCCCTACTCGACCAATAGTTAACACATTGCCAAAGAGTTATAGTGTTAACTCTACGAAATCACGTAATTGCAGAGACAACTATAACGAGCTATTAAGGTCTGCTTCTGCTAAAAGTACTACTACTTATGGCAACAATATGCATTTGAATCATCCTCTTAGGAGACAAAATTCTACCAAAAACAATAAGATGCCGAGGAGTTTCAGTGTTGGAATCGGAAGAATCGATGAAGACAAGTCGTGTCGCTTTGATGGTAATGTTGTTAAGCTCGAGACGGATGTCGTTTTTACCAAAAGTAGAAGCTATGTAGTTGGCAATACAAGAACTGTCAATGAAGTTTCCTAATTTCAGTATCAACAGAATTAGACCAACAAAAAGTGGGAATATTTCTTGTTTGGTCTTCATTTTATTGGATGTTTTCAAATTCTCGTATGTGTCGTATTGTAATGTATATCATGGGTATTTACATATTTTGTTTCTAACTGTAGATAGAAATTCTATGTTGTTTATGGTTTGTGATTTATAAATTATGTCTGTATAAAAAACTCAGTTTATTTAAGAAAGGTTAATTCCACTAAAATTTCTCTGAGAAGAGAATGAAACATAGTTTATCCTTGAATCCGTAACGGCATCAATGTTAGATTACATTATTTAATAAATATGCTTTTGTGATAATTTGCACATATAAGATGGTCCTCGGAGTTTTTTTTTCTTGAAATAAGTTATATCTTGTCTATAATAAATACGGTTCCTCCACCATATCCATGTCTCCTAGTTTTAGTAGCGCTTTCTTATTAATTTTTTTAAAAAAATTGTGCAATCATTTTCAATATTATGTGTAGAGAATATTAGATAAAATGTTTCCTTCAATACTTGTATATATAAACCAGTAATGCGTACGACTTTTATCCTCTTAAAATAAAACAATGTTGAAGTCGTGGGAAGTATTTAAATCATTGGTGTTGACCATAATCAACTAACATATGCTCCGTCATATTATAATTTGAAAAATATCAATTAATTACATGCTTGACACATCTACATACCTTCTATTTTATAAATTATGTTAGATTTCTCATTTTTATATATAAATTTTGTTTTTATCTTTTACTATAATAGAGAGAGGATGGAGTGTGTGCCCCCATCGATTACTGAAAAAGAAATGCATATATAACTACGAAACGTTAACCGAAGCTTTTACTGGAGACCAACATTCTTTGACCGATAATTATGTTTTTTTTATGAATTTTTTTAAGTATTTTTTTTACCTTTTTCCATAATTTTTTAATATGTTTTGTCCTCCATTTATAAATTTCTTATTAATTGCCTATTATATATGTAAATATCTCTTCATATCTTTTTTTTTAAATTTCATATTTTATTTTATTTCCTATCATTTTGTTTATTTTTCCTTTGTATTTATTGAATTCTTATATAATATATTTTTAAAATGATAAAATTCTTTTAAACTCATTAACTGACAATATTGTTTTATCTTTTATATTAGTACATTTTTTCATTTTACGGTTTTCCTTTCCTTTTTAATTAGCTATTGTTTATAATTATAATAATTGATGATGGATGACGTTTTAGCTCAAAGTTATATAAATAATTTTGTGTCAAGTATTATGATTATGCTCTAGATATACTAGGAGTAATTACATAAATGATCCAAATTAGTCTCTCTTTTATCTAAAATCATATACTATTATCATTGTTGGTGTCATCATATTTCTTGTTCGTATATATGTTTCAAATCGTACCCCCACAACTCAATGGAATCCTAACTCAATAACTCCGTCACAATTCAACGGTTTAATGTATGACACATTTAGTATAACATTATCCAATAACATTTAATTAGGGTACCTTATAATTGATCACATAATAAAAAAAAACATGGACCCCATGCATTTTTATTTTAGCAACCCAATCACCAATCCAACTGGTTTTAAATGCTAAAAGAAATGTAGTTACACATTATGGTGCCACCTAAGTAATTCGTTAAATATTTGTAATTTGGGATTGCAGCCTCCATATTTTCACATGTTTCAATCAAAATAATCAATATCCTTTCCTTTTATATTTAGGTGGAAGGCCATCTAGGCGTATTCAGCCATAGGCCCGTAGCATGCATGCACATTTTTTAAATATAAATATCATTGTTTTAAAAATCTCCGGCTAATTTCGTCTAAGCTCTATCCAGGCATTATATTGCAGTTTGTTATTTGATTTTTCATTTTTATGGCGTTATCAGGCGCTCGGCCGATTTATTATCATCTAGACACTGCATAGTATAATTTTTTCTGCCTAGACGACGTCTAAATTTGATTTTTTATGATACCGATATTTATAATCATAATTTACAAAAAAAATAGTTTAGTTAGAAAAATTAAAGTATATTAAAGTGTTCTCACAATACAATTATCATTTTGAGTCTCAAACCGAGAAACAATATGCTCTATGCTACAAATACGGAGGTCTCTACCGTTTAACTACCACTTAGTGATTTTTAAACCATGATCTAAATTATGTTTTTGATATTTTATATTATTATAATTTATTTTTAGTTAAATTTATATTTTTAAATATTAAATATTTTTTTAAAAAAATCTGCATAGATCCCGCCCAAACTCTACTTAGACGTTTTAAAGCCTCGACCATCCGATAAATGCGAAGCGCTTTTCAAAAAATTGATATATATATATATATATATGCTAGCAAGCATTAAAATATCAACTTATAAAAATAAATACATGGATTTCATAATATAAATTTTACTTAAAAGGAGCTAACATCATATAAAAACTTATTTTTATCTACAGAGTTACACATTTTAAGAAATTAAAGGTATAAGATTATGGTGATTTCTATGCTTACTTTATTTTTTTTAATTAAAGGCGGAGACCGAAAAATCGGGCTAAATTTTATTAAATAAAAGAAAAGAAACAAAGAAAGTAAAAAAGAAAAAAAGAACAAACAACCATATAGGCAATAAAAGAGTACTATTAACTAGGAGAGTACTTCAGAGGAGGTTTGCGCTCCCGTTTAGCTTATTCTTTGCGCTCACGCTTAGCTTGTTCTTTGCGCTCCAGCTTAGCTCGAATATATAACTTTTCTTTTCATGGATATCGTGGGATAGAATCTCCCTCATCTATCTCACGCCCACTCCAAAAGCTTTCATAAGAAGAAGCTGAAAACTCTTGCCTAATAGGTGTTACGTGCTTGGCATTGTTTTTTAGTCTTGCTTCTTCTCCTTCCACAGAGTCCGCCTAAG
Source organism: Euphorbia pulcherrima (assembly GCA_947683365.1). NCBI lineage: Eukaryota > Viridiplantae > Streptophyta > Magnoliopsida > Malpighiales > Euphorbiaceae > Euphorbia > Euphorbia pulcherrima. Next base: position 8,516,570 of record CANTUS010000006.1, on the reverse strand, counting down.
AGCCTGGGACACCTCTCTCAGATTGTAAGTAATCTGAGCCAGAGTCCTCTTGTTCAACCTCATTCAAAGCATCATCAGAAACATCAGTAAAATGACCATCGATATGCTTGTGAACTTTATATCCCTTATCCTCGAGATCCGCAACTAAGTTGTCTGCCTCCAAAGTATTAATTTGGTCAGTATTATCCGCAACTACCAGGTTATTAGCTTTCCCAAATTCAGGGCTATGTCGATTAGCCGACTCTTGAGCCACTTTAGAATTTCCCGGCTCCTTTTCAAACACCTCATTAGCTGCAGCCTCAATAACTGCATCAGTCCCAGCTTCAATTGCCTCAGTAACCAATGTTTCAATATCAATTTTGTCAACATTTGTAATAGGGACATCCCTAGATACCGTAGATTTATCAATCCACCTAGGGGAACCAAATTCGGACCTAATTCACTGCTGGACATCTTCCAGTGCCACTGTACAAGCCCCTTGTGATTTTGGAGCTGCATGATCTTCATGGCTGGCCGTTCCTGAATCCCGATTGTGAGCTGCCCTCACTTTTCTACCCTCCGCAGGCAGTTTCTTGGACAATCCTTCTACATTTTTATCCTACTTGTTGTGCCTACAGTCATGCCAGGAATACCCTATCGTCGAGCAAATTTTACAGAACTTCGGGATATTTTCATTTTCCACATCGATCCATATTTGCTTTCCTTCACGTTCAACCCCAAGAGTCTTAGGCAACATATTTAGCATATCAATATCAACTAGGATACGAGCAAAGTGCCTGAAGTCACCATCTATTGTATTATGATCATCCTAGAAAATTGGCCAATCCCTTTAGCAATACAAGCCAGAATGGATGGGTCCCAGTATTCCTATGGTAGACCATGAAGACGAGCCTACACCAACGCCTTTGTTATTTTCTGAATCACCGGATTAAAATCCAGCTGCCAGGGCTGAACCCTAAAAGTGCCAGGCTTGAGGCCGATTGTCCCTCTATTCCAAACCCTAGTCTTCGTTGCTTGTGATCCTAACATCAGATGATAGTATCTCTTCCTTCAATGATGCAAGCTTATAGGGACTATCTCCCTTTTGGAGAATCAACCTTCCAATCAACGAATGAGTGCATAAAGCAATTCGCTTGTTGTAAAGTTCTTGAGGAATCTTAACTGAAGTAAATTCCCCCTTGTTGTTAACCTCAGCCGAATCCAAAATCTTGGAATCAAAGCTACTTAAATCAGTTTTTGGCTAGCCTTTGACAACCCCGGAAAACTAGGTTTAGGGTTAAGGCTTGCAGCAATCGGTTTTTGAACTATTTGTGATGTATCATTGCCTTTACAGTAGAAAGCTAGGTAGGAATCTTCCATGATTGATTGAAGAGCACATGATTCCGATCAAGAATGACCGAAAAAGGTGAACGACTGGTTAAGGATTCGCCCCCATAGTCGAACCTACGGCATCTGTAATTCTATACACTGTTTTTTATGCTTACTTTGTTTTTAACAAAGTACATGTTACTATGTTTCTTACCACTATTGGATCAATCATCCCACCACTTATTCAATGGTGATAAGGAATAAAGTAATGGTTACTCAAAGTAACAAATTTCCAACCAATTTTTGTAAGATTATAGTGAATAGTTTTTTATACAAATCGTGTCATTACAATTGGGGACGAAATTCGTATAAAGAATGCTCATTCCTTTGTATAAATTATCATATATTGCAACTCTGGAGCAATTATTTTAGCCATAAATTTGATACCAAAATAAATTGGCTGACCAACTACTAAGTGATTTAAAAAATGTGTATTCGTTAATGTTATAGTGATGCAATTATATATTACTATTTTCGAGAGAGAAAAATTTTCTTACGAAAAAATAGGCCAAATACATTATCTGCTCGTCAGATTCAACAAGGAAAGCGGATGTCACCCTGAACTTTTAAAATTTTTAACTAGCTCTTTGAACTTGATAAAAGTGTATAAATTTGTCATCTACATTCCTTGCCACATGTCAGCTTCTGATTGGATTAAGAAAAATCAGAAAAATTACATATTTGACAAGTCAAACCAACCAGAATCCGACACTCAGCTTTGAGGGGGCAAACCAATTCATTTTTTTCAAGTTCAAGGGGCTAGTTGAAACTATTGAAAGTTCAGGTTGACATCCTACTTTTCGTGTCTAAGTATAAGGGGGTTTTGATGCATTTGAGCAAAATAATATCAAATGGTTGTTTTGTTAAATATTATATAATTGAATATTTATTAGATCATCTCGAACCCACTTCAAGAGTGGGGTTGGAGCTCCAACGAAGCTCCATTCCCTGCTTCAAAATGTGAAGCAGCAACAGTGTTGCTTTATATTTGAAGCAACACTATTGCTACTTCAAAACATTTTTTTTAATTAAAGGCTGAGCTCGGTAAATACCGGCTCAATTTATTAAAATGAAAAGAAAAAAGCAACAAAAAAAGAAAAGAAAAATGAAAACATCTCTAGGATGTTAACAAAGCCATTTGCTGTTGGATATGATGTATGCCTTTAAGGCAATTAGGACGATATATCATAATTATGTAATAGTACGAATAATTTGTTTAATCAATAAAGGCATTTAATCTTTTGTTTATATCAATATGCTTGTATATATATTTATTAAAGCTGATTAAATATATATTCATTGATGTATGCAAAAGTCCTTGACATATCATAGCATGAAGTCAGAGAAATTATAGTTGGACTATATTTGGTGGAACCTACTTCATATGCAATTATGGTTATGTCTAAAATATCCCTAGTCATAGTTTCATCAAGAAAGGATACTGATGAAACGGAACGACTAGCATGTGGTCAACTTTCTTGGAGAGGGTCCAAGCAGTTAATCTCCTAAAGACTGAAGGTGGTACCTTAAGTTTGACACATGGATATATTTGGGAGATATATTGGAGACCGCAGCAAGATAAACACTTGGTATATATATCAATGTGTTAGTGTTTATCTTCATGCAATAAGCTTTGCGAATGTCCTCAAACTTGAGATGCTAGCTACCTTGTGTGGTACTATTGCTATACTTTGGGTCATTACTATGCACTCATTAATTTAGGGTGCTACGGGTGATTACGGGTATAGTGATGACAGCACGTTGGTAGGCTGAGTAGTCGGAAAGAATCCATCGCTCCTGATATATTAAGGAGTTATACCTGACCACTTGTTGAAGTGATGATTGCCATAAACCTCTTATCAGAGTATGTGTTTGATAGAAATGGTTTCTAGATAAACACACTATGGTAAAAGGCAACATACTTCGGTAACAAGTAAATAACTGGGATAGCTTGGAGCAACCTCGCTATTAGTGGGTTAACACTTTAACCGAACCCAATAAACCAGATGGTACTAATATTAAATAATGGAAGGAATTTATCGCACTGGATAACCATTGCATTAACCGGGATTAAGTCATAAGCATAAATGATGTTCCGAGTAATGGGGGATGGTAGACCCTTGCTAGAGGCGTACTACAGTTGTTTAAGGTAATCGAGTTCTATTCACGGTCTAGAGCATCAAGCCAATGGCTCCATTAGAAGAAGAGTTGGTTAAGCCTTAACAGCTTAATACTTCGAGATCCTATAAGGTCACACCCATTGGACCTTCATCGGACTAAGAAAAGAACTAATAGATTTATTCTATTACGAAAATATAACATAAATAATAATTGGATTATTATTTGATTTGTTAAAATTGATTAGATCAATTTTGGATAAACTAAGGAATTTATTTTGACCGGTAACTAATTAATTAGAGTCATAAATAAATTATAATAGATTAGATCAATTTTGGATGGACCAAGAAATTTATTTTGACGGGTGACTAATTTATTAGGGTCAGAAAATAAATATTTGAAAAATGATTAAAAAGGGGAATTTTGCATTGGCGAGTTTAATTGGACTGAGAGTACAAAAGTATTTTGTACAGGCTTGAGTGCGTGGAAGTACACCGAAAGGTGTGCAAGTAATGCTGGGCATTGCTCGCGGCAGCCCATAAAAATGGGGTGCACATACGCAGCCCACAAGCAAGGCAAAGCCCACAAGGGTTTGCCTTACATGTGCATACAGCATCCCACATCGTTCCAAAGGGGAGCAAAACGCTCCCCCAAGCCTATATATACGTTGTGTCCTTTACTTTCAAATTGTACCAAGATCAACACATAAATCCTAAGCGAGATAATTAAAATCTCGGGTAATTGAGCAAATTATTTTTGTGGAGCCTGAATTTATTCGGGCACCGCTAGTTTATATTTTTGGGTGAGGCTTCTAGAGTGGTCTAGCAATTACTCGAGGCTTCTTAGTTCTTCCTCCTGGGGAGGTTTTGGTTGGTGGAGTTCGTGTGGATACTGATAGAGGCTATCCTAGGATTGGAGGCTTGTGCAAAAAAAACATGCTTCAACTGGTAAGTTCTTTTTCTTTCTCTTTTAATTATTAAGTCTTTTTCTTTAAGTGTTTTTAGACTTAATAATTATACTTAGGTTATTTTTGCATGCTTAGTTTATTTTATGCTTAGGTTATAACTTAGAGTTATAACATGCTTAGTATAAAATAAATATGCTAGGATATAATTTAGAATTATGGTATGCCTAGTCCTTTAGCATGCTAACCTAGGTAGAGAATTATTTAGTTAAGGCTTTATTTAATTTATATGCAACTAATAGGAGTTCCTGGGGACAGGGACAAAATTTTGAATTTCCGTCATGCCTCTTATGCATATTTAATTTGACTGTTAGTTCCTAACAGTGGTATCAAAGCCAGCCTATTTAGTGAATAATTAAGTTAGAAGCAAACTAAATATTATTTTCTAAATGAAATGATTTGTTTATTTAATTATTTGGAACAATATATATAAACTTGTGCCTTTCATTTCAAAGTTAGAAAATGGTTATGAATAATTTTGAATAAGCCTACTCAACTTACTCGAATTATATAAGTGTCAATAATTTATTTAAATTACATGGGTTATAGATGCTCCCAATTTACATGAATTGAAAGAACGAAATTTATTAGTTCAAGAGAATCCATTGGTCTTCAAGTTTGTGCCCGTATTTGTTCTGGCTAAGGATTGGACTTGGTGTCTACTCCTCATAGGGCACCTCTCCTACCTGGGAACCTATATCGGTGCAATTTGAATTGACCAACTGGGGGATTAATATGAACTAATTTATTTCTAGTATATAAGATAGTGCTTATATATGTTTCTATAACAGAGTAAAAAATTAAATTTATTGAATAAAAACTTAAGGAAATGCAATATTAATATAACAAATAAAAGTGTTAATTATTTTACATATAATCTAGGTTGATGGAATAATTATAATAAAGAGTTGAACCCACCTAAGGTTAGACCTTATAAATTATTTCTAAAATTCCCTGAATTAATACAAGTTATTATAATCTTGTCCATCTGATAAAATCCTAGATTGGGTGAGATGTTTAATACCAATAAAATTCCAAAGTAAATATATTAAGGCAAGTTGTAGTCTTCCTTACTTAAATTTATAATACGGTCTCTTTGAGCTATCAAAGTGCTATGCAAAGCGTTCCCTCTAGTCCACATTGATTGGTTGTAAAGTTTGAGATAGGGTCTGCCTTAACAGAGCTGGGGTAGTCCACCATAAAATTGGGGGCTAGGCCCAGATCTGAGACATATTCAAGGAGATGCTAATATAAGAGCACACATCCCTTGGGATTCCAACTATGACTTACTGTTATGACTTGACTCATAAAATTGGGGGTTGTAATAGACTAGTCATAGATGCTACCTACTAGGAAATTTAGCTGGGATACAATTCACGAATTCAATAGAATGGGCTATTGTAAATTTCAAAGAAAATAGTAGGAAAATGTATTTAATTAAAAGTCCTCGTATTAAATATATGTACTTCAACTAATATCTAAACACTTTTCTTTTCTTATATCTTAGGTTGAAAATGGCTTCCAATTTTGATCTCCGTATGTTAATTGACACTAAATTAAATGGCTCAAACTTTTCTGATCGGTTCTGCTCAGTGAGAATAGTTCTCAGATCCAAGGGAATTGCCTATATCCTAAGTGAAATTTTCCCTGTAAAACCTGATGTTGAGGATCATGTGGAACATGATGCCTGGTTGAAGCACAGGAAAGATTGTGAGACTTCCATGTGTATTATGTTAGGGTCCATGAATCATGAGCTTTAGAAACAACATGAGAACATGCCCTTTGAGGATATGGTTCTCCATCTTGAAGAACTCTTTTCAAAGAGAGAGAGGACAGAGAGGTATAAGACCTCCAAGCTCCTTTTCGGAACCAAGATGCAGGCTGGCACCTCTGCCTCTCAGCATGTACTGAAACTCTTAGGATACCTTGAGAAGCTAAATTGATTGGGATTCAAGATGAATCATGACTTGAGCATTGACCTTGTGTTGATGTCCTTGACAGATAGTTACTCAGGCTTCGTGACTAACTATTACATGAACAGGATTAATTCTACTATCCCTGAATTAATCAACATGCTGAAAATAGTAGAACCTTAGATAAAAAAAAAGGATCAGAAACCTCTACTGTTGGTTGAAAAAGGCAAGGCTTATAAAACGAAAGAAGCAGGCTCTAGGTGCTAAGAAAAGAATCAGTAAGAAGAAGAATGAAAAGAAGGCATCAAAGTATATCTGCTTCCAATGTGGGAAACCGGGACATTGGATGAGGGATCGCAAAGCTCCTACTTTTGAGCATTTGAAGAAGAAGCCTATAGAGGCATCTACTTCAGGTATATTTGTAATTGAAAACTTTGCTACTTTTCCACGAGAATCCACTTGGGTATTAGATACTGGTTATGGTTCTCATATCTGTACTTCTGTGCAGGGACTAAGGAACTGTATAAAACTTGCAAAAGGGGAGATGGACCTACGCGTGGGAAATGGAGCCAGAGTTGCTGCATTAGCCATAGGGAGCTTTAGTCTTGTTTTGCCAAGTGGACTTGTTTTAGTTTTGAATAATTATTACTACATTCCAAGTGTTACTAAGAATATTGTATCTGTTGCGTGTTTAGCAGCAGAGGGATTTGAAATTTTATTTTCAAATAATAATTGTTAGATTCATTTGAATAATATTCTTTATGGTTATGGAATGTTGAAAGGTGGCATTTATATTCTTGATACTAAAACAGAAGGTTTCAGTATAAACAATGTGAAGAAATTTAAATTAGATAATGAGAATTCCTTCTACTTATGGCATTGTCATTTAGGCCACATAAACAAAGATCGCTTAACCAAGTTGCATAAGCATGGAGACTTGGGCCCAATAGACTTAGAGTCTTATCGTGATTGCGAACCTTGTTTAAAAGGAAAAATGACAAAGTTACCCTTTCAAGGAAAGGGTGAGCGGGGCCACAAGTACATTGGAACCTATACATACTGATGTTTGTGGTCCAATGAGTGTTCAGGCACTAGGTGGATGCTCCTACTTCATAACCTTTATTGATTATTACTCATGATACGGTTATTTGTTCTTGATGAAGAACAAGTCTGAAAGTTTTGAAAAATTCAAACTATTCAGAGTTGAAGTAGAGAAACAGCTTGAGAAAAGTATTAAAGCACTTCGGTTAGATCGAGGTGGAGAATACTTAAGTCAGGAGTTTCAGGATTATCTAAAGGAAAATGGGATAGTTCCCCAGTGGACCCCTCCTTATACACCCCAACACAATGGAGTGTCAGAAAGGAGGAATCAGACTTTGTTAGATATGGCCAGGTCCATGCTGAGCCATGCAGTTCTTAGTACATCCTTTTGGGGATATGCACTGGAGAGCGCGGTTTATATCTTAAACAAAGTGCCCTCTAAATCAGTTGATTTTACACCTTATGAAAGATGGTGTAGCAAAAAGTCATCTCTAAGTCATTTAAGAGTATGGGGTTGTCCTACTATGGTAAAGAGGATAGCATCAGATAAGCTAAATGCCAAGGCTGACAAATGTCTATTTATTGGATATCCAAAGGAAATAATTGGATATCTGTTTTACCAACCCAAAGCACAAAAGGTATTTGTATCTCGGAATGCTCACTTTTTGGAAAGGGAACACTGACTTGCAAAAGTCAGTGGGAGTAATATTGAACTGGAAGTTCAAGAGAAAGAAATAGATAATCAACTGATTGACCCCGTTCTAGATACACAAGAGAGTGTGATCCAAGAATAACCTGTCGAAACACAATCATTGTGAAGATTAGGTCATGTTCATAAGGGTCCTAATAGATATGGGTTTATCATCACTAATAATAAGGAACTATATCTTATAGAGGATGATGAACCAAAGACATATGATGAGGTAATGAAAATCTCAGATTCTGATAAATGGCAAAAGGCCATGAAATCAGAAATGGATTCCATGTACGAGAACCAAGTTTGGAATTTGGTTATTGCATCGCAAGAGGTTAGACCAATTGGGTGCAAATGGGTCTTCAAGAAGAAGACAGACATGGATGGTAATATAATTATCTATAAAGCAAGGTTGGTTACGAAAGGTTATAGTCAACGAGAAGGTATTGACTATGATAAAATCTTCTCACCGGTAGCCATGCTTAAATCCATAAGGATACACCTTGCCATTGCTGCTCATTACGATTATGAGATCTGGCAGATGGATATAAAAACAACATTCGTGAATGGGGATTTAGACCGGTATGTGTATATGACACAACCTGAGGGTTTTACATCTCAGAATGGCTCAAAGGTATGCAAGCTACAAAGATCCATTTATGGTCTTAAGCAGGCATCTAGGAGTTAGAATATAAGGTTTAATCAGATAATCCGAACTGGATTTCTGCCCAAATGCGAATGAGCCTTGTGTTTACAAGAAGGTTAGTGGGAGTGCACGCTTTTCTAGTATTGTATGTTGATGACATTCTGCTAATAGGAAACGACATTTCTCTTTTTCAAAACGTTAAAGTATGGTTGTCAAGAAAGTTCTCCATGAAAGACCTTGGTGAAGCAGCATTTATACTAGGTATAAAGATCTACAGGGATAGATCCAAGAGGCTGTTAGGTCTTTCTCAAAGTACATATATAGACAAGGTGTTGAATAGGTTCAACCTTGAGGATTCTAAGAAAGGTTATCTCCCGATGACAAAGGGGATTAACCTATCTAAGGCTGAGTGTCCGAAGACAGCTCAGGAGAGAATGCGCATGAAGGATATACCCTATGCATCTGCGATAGGATCCATCATGTATGCTATGATATGTACTAGGCCAGATGTCTCTCATTTGCAATCTAGTACAATAATAACGAACTAAAGAAACCAATTACAATAGAGTATGATCAAAATGATCTAAAGATTCATAGCAACATCTGAATTGTAGCTGGCATGATAAGGAATGACATGAAGAAATTCCTCGTGATGCGACATAGTCAATCCCGGTGAGAAGGCTGAGATGATGAGGCCTAACGGCAATGATGATGACAACATCATCGTAAGATCCAAAGCAATTTCGAGGTCATATAGGCACAACGTGGAAACATCAAACTGTCGACTCATATCAAAACTAAGATCCAAGCCAATAAACAAATTCACCTTCCAAGGAAGAAACATCATTCGAAATGTGTTCACTCTCGAGACCCAAGTGGATAATCAAAACCATTCAAGGGAAAGGTCTTGAAGTAGTATTGTCCGATGAGGAACTAAAGCTTCGGCAAGACCGAAACTGTCTAACTCATGCGAGGGACTGCAGCCAAAGAAATGGCGATTGTCAGGTTCGCAATCACTCCTGCTCGAGAGGCCGCCGTCGGTTAGAAAAAAATCTGAGTGACTAAGGAATAGAATCCCTAGCCGCCTGCTCATAAACTATCCATTTAACCAACTACCAGCCAAAACATCGGTGAAAGCAAACATATAGATGAGGGGCGCTTGTCCCCTTGAAGGACTGCCGGAAATAACGCCGGTAAAAAAGAAAACATAAGTGGCTTAATCGTCTGCTTCTTAACGATCCGAAGGAGGGGATGCGAAACGAGCCGTCCGATGTGTTGGAAACGAATTGTAGATGGAGGAACAGCAATCTCCATGATGAACTGCCGGCCAAATCACCGGTGAGAGAAGACATTTGGGCGGCCGCCTCCTCATCGTTTCTCGCTACTTTAAAACTTATTTTAACATATTTTTTTCTTTTTCTTTTTACTTTTCTTTTATTTAATTAATTAAATATTTGGTTGAGTTTATATTAATGTGTTTGTACGAGACAATATAATAAAAATAATAATAATAATAATAATAATAATAATAATAATAATAATAATAAGTGAGGTTAAAATGGATAAAATAATAATATTTTATTTTGAAGTAGAAATTTAAAATAAGGCCATCTTCAACCTACCAGAACTAATTTTCATTTCAAATTCTATAATTCGAAGTTGGTATAACATTTATTCTCCAACCATCAAATTTCCATTTCAAAACAAAAATATTATTATTTAATTCATTTCTACCTAACTCAAAATAACAAACAATCAATTAAAGTAAAATAAAATAAAAGATAAAAAAAATTACAAAATTTGCAATAAAAAATATTTAAAGTTACTACGGTATCAAGTGTTACTATAACAACTCCATAATTTTAAAGTTAAAGACAAAGCTTCATTTCTGACCCACTATAAAAGTGGAATTGAAGATGTTATTGGATAATAAGGAATATAACAACTTCAAATTTTAAAATTTAAAGAAAAAAAAGGCTGGAGAGTGAGTAAGAGATGTCCCACCCATAATAAAATTCCACCCCAACCTTCTACGAACGAATGAAAGTTTTATAAAGTCTGCATATATTGATCAACATGTACATTTATAACTTCATCCATTGGAAAAGTATAAAAAAAATATTTAAATATAAAAGCGTAAAATTAGTTAATGTGTTAATATATGGCTGAAAGCCTTACACAATGTACATTGCATATAAGAAAAGAGGTAAATTTTAAAAATATGTTACGTGGTTTGATCGTTTTATAAAAAGATGTTTGTGAAATTTTTTTTAAAAAAAAGACGTCTGTGGTTTTAAAAGTTTTTAAAAGGGTGCTATAGTTTAAAAATTATAGTGCTACACCAATTATTTAAATAAATTCAATATTCCTATATTTTAATTATATTATTTAAGAATTATACGTGAGGATTTGAATAAGATTTAAAAAAATTTCATTTTATTTTAATTTTTTAAAGTTATAATTAAATTTTAATTTAAAAATATATTAATACTTATCGAAAATTCTAAAATTTTTCAGAAGACTGTATTATATTTTTATTAATTAAAATATAAAATTTCATTTCAAAATAGATAAGATTATCTTTCAAAATATGGTTTTAAAATTTTAGAAATTATCATTTTACAAACTTTTAAAACCACAAGCACATTTTTAAAAAAAATTCCACAAATACCTTTTTATAAAAGTATTTGTGGAATTTTTAAGTTTACACAGTAAGAATATCCAATTACCAACAGTATCATATAACTATGGATCATCTACTTTTCCAGCTAAGTTAAAATTCTAGTACATAATCTACCTTCTTCTTCCCAAATCACATACTGAATCTCCGCCGCCCGCATTACCACTTCCGATGGCAAATCCAGAAGCGCCACCGCAGCCAGTTCTTCCTCTGAGAACTCGTATTGCTCTCGCCTTCCTTTCAACCGTGTCCGACGCAGCTCGCCGGAACGACGGCACAATTAACCGCTGCATCAGCGGCATACTCGATCTCAAATCATCTCCTTCCCCCTTAAAACCAGTCCGCTCCGTCACCTCCTCCGACGTTATCGTTGACAGCTCACGCAACTTATGGTTTCGCGTTTACATCCCCACCGAATACTGTACATCCGGTATCACTCTTCCTGTGATGATTTTTTTCCACGGCGGAGGATTTTGCTTCCTCACCGCTGCAAGTCCGGCGTACGACTTGATTTGCAGACGGTTCGCTCGTAGAATTCCGGCAGTCGTTATCTCAGTGGAATATCGTCGAGCACCTGAACACCGTTTCCCTTGCCAATACGACGACGGATTTGACGTCCTCAATTACCTAGACGAGCATCACGACGAAATTCTCCCGGCGAATGCGGATTTATCTAGATGTTTCCTGGCCGGCGACAGTGCCGGAGCAAACATAGCTCATCATGTAGCAGTCAGGGCATGCCGGAGCGAGTTCAGATTGGGAACTGCAAAGGTAATTGGTTTAATTTCTATTCAACCGTTCTTCGGCGGCGAGGAGAGGACGGGACCGGAGATCCGGCTGGTGGATTCGCCGGTAATTTCAGTACCTAGAACGGATTGGTGCTGGAAAGCGTTTTTGCCGGAAGGATTGAATCGAGATCACTCTGCGGTGAATGTGAGCGGACCAAATGCGGAGGATATGTCGGGTCTGGATTATCCGAGAAGTATAGTGTTTGTTGCGGGATTTGACCCGTTACAGGATTGGCAGAGGAGGTACTGCGATTGGTTAAAGAAATCGGGAAAAGAGGCGACGTTGATTGAGTATCCGTCCATGTTTCATGCCTTTTATATCTTCCCGGAGTTGAAGGAATCTTCCCGGTTGATTTCTCAGGTCAAGGCATTTGTTCATGAATTAATGCAACGGTAAGTATCATTTATACTTTTTCATATATGAGAATTTACGGTTAGTAAAGACGGTCGGAAATTATTTATTATAGTCAATAGAAAAGATATTTTTGTTCCTACTTAAAAATCAAAAGAATTTGACACGGAAAAGCAGAAATGTTTTTAGGAAAACGTGTATATACTTGTAGTGGCATTTTCTGAAAAATGGATACGCCCCGCCCCTCCCATGACGGGAGCTTTTTACAAAAGTTCTTCCTTATTATTTTAAAATTTTTAAAGATTTTTTAATTATAAAAGCACAGTCGTTTTTAATCTTGACTGTAAAAAATAATATCCAACCGTATTTAACACTACAGAATTTATATATATAGTATATATTATGTTTTTCTCTGTTAGGTAAAATAGAGAAAAAATATATATTAAGGGGATGGGTATTGAATCTCAATACGTCAAAATTGAATAAATGGATGGGATATATACAAAATGTTCTCTAAGATTGAAACAATTTGTGGAGTGATATTATTTTGAAACTGACTTTAAATTGACACGATGAAACTGCAAAACCAATAAAATATACTACAGCTCTCCAATTTTTTAAATATGAAATACATTATAGGGCAATTTGGCTATAAGTTGTTGTAACTTTTTTTAGTAGCTTTTCTGAAATACTTTGTTTTCAAGTTTTTTTAAAAATTGCTGATTTGATTTTAAAAAATATAAATTAAACAGTTTCTAATTAATTAGTATGAAAGATCAAAATGTGTTGTTCAAAGTTAAAATATATAATTTTATTAAAAATTTGTGAAAAAAACTTATTTTAACAGCACCTTAAAAAGTAATGTTAAACTAGTCCTGTATTCCTTTAAGATTGATGAGTTTACCCAATATAAGTTAAATAGATGATTTATTAGTCTAATTTTACAACTCAAGAGAACCTTTTTCAGTTAAATATATGATTAGTTAACTAAAAAAAAATTCTCATTTGTAATCATTGTATCAAATTTCATCCATTGACCGAGAATGGAGAAGTACAATTATTTTTTGTGAAAAAAATTATCATAAAAAAACATTTAAAATGAGCTATAATGGTCCATTATTTTTTTAATTAACAAGTACTCCCTCTATCTTTTTGAAATAACCATTTTAGCTTAAAATTAGATTATTAAAATATTTATTATTTGTTCTTTTTTAGGTGCTTTTTTCATTATTCTTCTAACTATATCTTTAGTATTAATTGCACTTTTTTAAAAAATTAAGGTATTAATTAAAGATATAAGGATAAACTAATATTTTTATATTATAAATAAATAATTTTATTTAAAAAATGTGAAATTTATAGAAAGATAAATAAAAAAATATGGAGAGAGTATAATGGTTCACTATTAGCTGCAGGTTGGCAATTTAATTTTTTGTTGAGTACTGCGTTCAGAGTTACAGCAGATAATTGACAACACTTATTCATTTCTTCTTGGCAAATCAGCACTTGTTAAGCCCAAATACAAAAAAGGATAATATCTCATGGACTTGAGATTTTGAGATTCAATATAAATTCTCAATTATGTCAGGTATAATGATATATGTCCGATATACAACTCTACATCACTAGAACTGAGAAGTGAATGTCATTCTAACTTTTAAAGTTTTAACTAGCCCATTAAATTTGATAAAAGTACATCAGTTTATTCATTCGTTGTCATGTGTCAGCTCTTGATTGAAAAAAGAAAAATCAGAAAAATGACATCTTTAAAAAGACAAACCAACCAAAAGCTGACACGTGGTATTGAGGCGGTAAATTGATGCACTTTTGACAAATTTAAGGAACTAATTAGAACAATTGAAAGTTTAGAGTGTCATCTAACTTTTCATGCCAAGTTCAGAGATTTTAAATGCACGCGGCCGTACTTAAATTTCATGTTGAAGCAGTGGATCTTAATTCTTAAGTATAAAGTCCTACAAAACAACACTTCCTTTGTTGTTGAAAATTTTAGTCAATTAGGATTATACATTCACCAATAGATTACGGACTTTTGTTTTTCTGTTTTCAAATGGACCTTTTATTTATTCAGAATTATAATTGACCCCTCATTCTTTTTTATCTTAGACATAGAATCCTTAATTATTTATTATGTATACATTCAGCTCTCAACATTATTAGCTAAATCAGTTCTAAACCCATATGATAGATTGAGTAGGAACTCAACAGACAAATTTACAAATAACTGAGAATGAAATGTGTAAGATAGATAATGAAACAACAACATTAATTGACATTACTTAAATCCTAAATACCTCCACCAGCAGGTTTTGTCAAAGCAAATATTGATGGGTGTCTTTCGAACATCTAACTCAAGGAGGATTCGGGTGTGTGGTTCCATTGAAGAACTCTCTTGCAGTTGAAGAATCATGAGTTTGGAAAGCAGTACAAAAATGCATCGAGAGAAAGGCATTTTACCACATTCTCTAGGATCTAGTGCTAGTAGATTGTTTACATTCAATGTCACATTTTGCTACTGTAATTTTTTCTTTGCATTTGTAATATTAATAATAGTATTTATACGGAGTATTTTATAGCTTGAAAAATAGCAGCGATTAAATATGTCTGTAAATAGAACTTTTTTGAATGAAATTGAGAACAGGATCAATCACCCTAACTAAGTTGTCACACCTAAGTACTTAATAAAGAACTAATAATAGAAGAAAAAAGAACACAAAATATCAAAGAAAAAACGAAAATTAGGTGGAGCAATACAAGCATCGGCATCCTAAATTATGAAACAACTCATTAGAGTAAAACGGACGCCTAATAGATCAAGAATTTCTTGAAATTGTCCCTAAATACATATATACCCCCTGAACTTTTAAAAATTTTAAATGACCTATGAACTTGTAAAAAAGTTTCAAATAACCCTTTGAACTTGTAAAAAAGGAATCAATTTGTCCCCTCAATGCCACGTGTCAGAATCTGATTAAATAGAAAAAAATGACATCTTTAAAAAGTCAAACCAGCCAAAATATGACATGTGGCATTTAAGGGGGCAAATGTGTTCACTTCTACAAGTTCAGGAGGTTATTGGACTTTTTTGCAAGTTCAGAAGGTTATTTGAAACTTTTGAAAGTTCAGAAAATAAATTTGTATTTAAGAACAAGTTTAAGAGAGGAATAACATCCCACCGAAAAAGACCATTACGTAATCTATTTCGATATATGAGTCACAACAAAGTGCATGCTTTGAACCTGCCGTTGACATTTTAGTAGTTAGTCTATTTTAATGATAGTTGTGACATATAAACAAAAATAGACAATTAACTAGAAAATGACTCTACACTAGATTGTCTATTTTCTCTTTCCTATATGATGTGACACAATAAATGTTCAACATTATCTATTTAATCTTCTATATGTAGACAATCAAATAGAAAGTCAAGTCATCAATTTTATTACTCCCTCCATTCTTTTTTATAAGTCTTTTTAGTTTTTTTTTCCTTTTTGTTTGTCACTTTAGAATATCAATGATAAATTAGTCATTTTAGTAGTATAATTATTTTTTATTAGTATTGGTGAAAATCCTAAAATGACTTACATAAAGGAACGAAGGGAGTAATATTTTAATGCTTAATTAAAAATTCACACGTTGGTTAGTTGTAAAAGAGATATAATTAATTATTTTTTTAATAAAATATACTGTGAAATAGACAATCTAGTAGCTACTTTATTAAAATAGAAAAATAATCATCAATGCAATTACATATTCCTCGTGCCACGTAATCTTAAAATCCGCTATTAAAAATACTCTTCAAAGGGCGAGACAACATAGTGTGGGTCACATTCAAGCCAAATTGAATTCCAGCCTTTAGTGTATGCGACTCCAATGGCGTGAATAGCAGCTTCTAATTTGCCATAAATGCAAATGTTGAGGGTATGCTAAACGCAAAACAGCCCACATCATTTAGTAGAACTTAAAGATATGAAAAGTAAGTAAGATGCTCGTATTTCTACCAAAAATTTCTGTTTCATTTTGGAAATGAGAAATTGAAAACCTAATGAAAGGAAAAAAAATCTATATTAAGTTCCAATATAAATTTAAATTTGATGAAATTCATATCTAATTCAAAAAATTTTGTGCTTGAAATGAAAAAAAAGGAATTTATAATTTTTGAAATTTGAATCTCATGAAATTGATATGTTATAATTAAATACCATCAAATAAAATTTGTAAATTCGTATTTTATAAAATAAAAATCAATTAAATTAAACTCAATTTTATATTTCTTATATGTTATTATTATTATATCGGCCTCGATAGTATTGGACTTAATAGCTTGAGTGAGCATATATGTGGGGTTGAGCCTGTCTAACACAAAATCAATTGACTTGTGTTAAGACCCAATCTATACCACTTATATACCACTCAATATTCTCTTATATTTCCAATGTGGGATAACACCTCACATTTCCAACACTCCCCCTCAAGAGCAATTGGGTCTGCACCAGTTGCCACTTGTCCAACATTCCTTGACCTATTTCCTCTTAGGCTCTAGGTCATCAACGGATCTAGTCTTCTTCGTTAGCCTAAACTTCACTAGGACTTTAATCACGAACCCATGATCACTGGCTGTCAAACCTTTTTATGCTCTAATACCGTATAAAGAATCCGTGAGCCTATAGAATATTGGGCTTGATAGCTTGAGTGAACATATAAGTGAGGTGGAGCTCATCTAACACAAAACCAATAGGCTTGTGTTAAAGCCCAATCTACACTACTTCTATGCCACTAGGGGCGGATCCAGGATCGGATATAAGGGGGGCAAAATTTGTAACACCCCCTTTGTAGGGAGCGCCACAGTAACTATATCATCCAATAAACAACTCTACTCAACTATATAGAGTTCAATACTTATAGATTACATATATACAAATACAAATATAGCTTCTCAAACTCCAAATTATTCCTCAATACTAATTATTCTCCAAATATTTCTCAATATCACTTTATATTTCTCACACTATCTAGTACATGTCATTATTCTACAAACTATAATATTACATTAAAATATAAATCCACCTCGAGTCTTTCCTTATTTGCTCTTCAAGCTGATCTACTTATTCCACTTCGGTCAAGCTATCCACAAGTTCTCCACCTACGTGTAGAAAAAAAACTACACGCTAAGCAATTTGCTTAGTGGTGTCCATAAAAGAAATACAAAAACTTTGAACATTTTTAAAACTTTAAAAATAGAAACAAAGTATGTCCATAAGTCAAAAATAAATTAAACAACTTTATAAAACCAAACACAAAAATTACATTATAAACCTTTCAAAGTACAATCAAATTTATTTTCAATTTTTCCAAACACTTTAACCATATATTGCCCAAAGTAAATAAGTCCTGAATAACGGTAAAATGGATACGGGAGCGTACAAGCCCGAAGCCAAAGCTTCAAAATCAATATATATATATATATATATATATATATATATATATATATATATATATATATATATATATATATATATATATATATATATATATATATCATAATATCAGCCAAAGCCAGAAGCCAAAGCTTCAATTGTTTGTACAGTACTGTACCCCCCTATATTGGCGCCAATCTACCCTGACCCGTATTCTACTCGTTTAATAAGAGCAATAAATCAAAGTAACATCTTAAAAATTCCAGTATAAACCATCAATTATAATTCAACATAACTTCAGTAATTAAGAAATCCAAATCCCAAATTTTAAAGCATCAAACTTCAATTAAAACTCAATAAAATCAATATTCATACTTTCCAGAAATTTCCAGATTTCGTGACTTCCCTTACATTTTTCACTATCAAAACATCATCCAATCGAAGAAGTTTCTTCAAAACATAATTAGCCACATGTCTCAGCTTTCCAAAGCCACCAGAATCACAGAAATTCAAATTGTATAACCAAAGTTATGATCAAAATACTAAACAGTGTACCAAGCTGAGATTTTCCGAAAACAGATTTCGTGACTCAACTTCAAACGAAAATTTCACATTGAAAACAAACGAAATTCAATAAGGTTTCTTCTGGACATATATTCCTTACTTTCTGTAGATATGAATAGAATGAAGAATCATTCAAATCGGATTTATAAAATGAGAGAAAACATTAAAACAATACAAGTATACAAATCTGGAAAATTTTCCGAAAAACCGAGAAATCGAAATTTGAGACACTAACCTTTTTCTAAGCTCTTTCTAGCTCTCTTCTACCTCTTTTGACTTTGATTTGCTTGCACTAGCCTCCTCTACAATAACCATATATAATTCTATCAAGATATTGTATAAATAAACTTCCTAATACCATAATTATGCTTAATCTACCATGAATTCTACTAATTAAGCTTTAATTTCGCCAAAAATCACCCACCTCAAACTCGGGTTACTATTCATCCGAATCTTAATATATGAAATCCTCTTCTTCTACTCTTGATTTACTGAAGTTGATGATAATAGAGGGCTTAAGGATTGATTTCTAACAAGAATTCGAAGTTGAATCGAAGAAATCGGAAGTTTTTAGATTAGGGAAAAATTTGGTTAAAGAATAAAAAGAAGGAAGGAAATGATGAAGGTGAAGAAGAGAAGAGAAGATACTGGATATGTTATGTATGTATAATTTTTTTTTCAATTTTCAATAATGCCCTTGAACAAATAATTAAATGTCAGATTCATCCATCTTACTTAATTAACTCACTTCCTCATGTCTTATATCTAATAATAATAATAACAATAATTATAAAAATAATTTCCGTGATATTTTAAAACCATAGTAATTTATTATAAGCAAATTTTTAGAAATTTCGGTTCGTTACAATTCTCCCCCTCTTATGAATTTTCGTCCCGAAAATTCCCTCAAAATAGTTGCGGATATTGAGTTTTCATTGTATCCTCCGATTCCCAAGTTGCTTCTTCAACCATATGATTCCTCCAAAGTGCTTTTACCAAAGGAATAGACTTGTTTCTCAATTGTTTAACTTCTCTCGCTAAGATTTGTACCGGTTCCTCTTCATACGTCAGGTTGGGTTCGATTTCTACGACATCAGGAGATAAGATATGTGATGGATCTGATCTGTATCTCCTTAACATTGACACATGGAACACATTATAAATTTTGTCGAGTATCGGGGGTAGTGCCAACCGATAAGCTACCGGTCCAACCTTCTCCATAACCTCATATTGGCCAATGAATCTTGGACTGAGCTTGTCTTTCTTGCCAAATCGCAGGACTTTCTTCCAAGGAGATACTTTGAGAAATACTTTATCCCCAACTTCATAAGTAATGTCTTTTCTTTTTAGATCAGCATAAGACTTTTGTCTATCCGATGCAGCCTTCAATCTCTCTTGAATAAGTTTTACCTTCTCCTTTATCTCCTGAATCAAATCCACTCCCACAATCTTTTTTTCACTAAGCTCGGTCCAATGTAATGGAGTTCGACATTTTCTTCCATACAATGCTTCAAATGGCGGCATTTGTATGCTAGACTGATAGCTGTTATTGTAGGAAAACTCTATGAGGGAAAAATACTTATCCCAACTTCCTTCAAATTCAATGATACAACTTCTCATCATGTCTTCCAACACCTGAATTACTCTTTCAGATTGACCATCTGTTTGAGGATGAAATGAAGTACTAAAATGAAGTTTACTACCTAAGGCTTCTTGCAACTTCTTCCAAAATCTCGAAGTAAATCTTGGATCTCGGTCAAAAATGATTGAAATAGGCACTCTGTGTAGCCTTACTATCTCATCTACATATAACTGAGCCAACCTATCAAGTGAATAATCTATCCTAACTGGAAGAAAGTGGGCAGACTTTATCAATCTATTTATAACAACCGACATTGCATCATGTTTCTTCTGTGTAAGCTGTAAAGACGTCATGAAGTCCATTGTGATACTTTCCCATTTCCATTCTAGAATTGTTATTGGTTGCAACAATCCAGAAGGAACTTGATGTTCGGCTTTCCCCTGTTGACAAGTTAGACATTGAGCAACATAGTTAGTAATGTGTTTCTTCATTCCATTCCACCAATAATGGCTCTTCATATTTTGGTACATCTTGTTTGCTCCTGGATGCATTGCATAAGGACTACTTTGCACCTCATGTAAAATATTATTCTTTAATTCTTCATTGTTTGCAACACACAGTCTATCTTTAAAATATAGACATCCATCTTCTTGAACCATATAGTTGTCTACGATACCCACTTGTGTCCTTGCTCGAATGACCTTGAAGTCATCTTCTTTATTTTGTGCTTGCTTAACCTGTCATAGTAGTACAGGTTGAATCTTCAATTCTGCAATTAAGGCTCCACTACTGGTAAGAGCTAACCCTGTATTCATAACCCTTAGTGCCATCATTGTCTTTCTACTGAGAGTATCTGCCACTACATTAGCCTTTCCTGGATGGTAATTAATAAGACAATCGTAATCTTTAATGAATTACATCCACCTTCTCTGTCTTAAATTCTACTCCTTCTATGTTGGCAAATATTTCAAGCTTTTGTGATCTGTACAAATATAACATTTTTCTCCATAAAGATAGTGTCGCCAAATTTTCAAGGCAAAGACTATTGCAGCCATTTCCAAATCATAAGTAGGATAATTCCTTTCATGATTCTTCAATTGCCTGGAAGCATAGGCAATCACTTTCCCTTCTTGCATCAAAACACACCCAAGATCACTATGTGAAGCATCACTATAGATTACAAAGTCTTTAAGGATGGGTGCTTTTGTCAACATCGCATTCAACTTCTCAAAACTTTCTTAGCACGTATCATTCCACTCAAATTTTGCATTCTTTTGAAGTAGTTTCATCAGCGGGGCAGCAATGACTGAAAATCCCTTAACAAATCTTCTATAATACCTGCTAAGCCCAGGAAACTTCTGACTTCTGTAGGGTTCTTTGGTGGTTTCCATTCTATAACTACTTCTATCTTTTTAGGATCCACTTTAATTCCTTCTGCAGAAACAACATGGCCTAAGAAAGAAACTTCTTCAAGCGAAAACTCACATTTGCTAAGTTTGGCGTACAATTTATTTTCCCTCAAAGTTTGGAAGGCTATTCGTAAATGTTGATCATGCTCTTCCCGTGACTTAGAATACACCAAAATATCATCAATGAAAACCATTACAAAGCTGTCTAAATATAAATAAAAGACACGGTTCATAAGGTCCATAAATGCTGCTACTACATTAGTTAGGCCAAATGGAATCACCAAAAATTCATAGTTCCCATATCTAGTTCGGAAAGCCGTCTTTACAATATCATCATCTTTCACTCTCATCTTATAGTAACCCGATCTCAAATCAATCTTGGAAAAGTATTTGGCACCCTTGCATTGATCAAATAAGTCTTTAATCCTTGGCAATGGACACTTGTTCTTCACTGTCAATTTATTCAACTCCGGGTAATCAATACATAATCGGAGCGACCCATCTTTCTTCCTAACAAACAACACTGGTGTACCCCTCGGGGGATATACTCGGGTGTATGAATACTTTGTCTAATAATTCTTGCAACTGAAACTTCAACTCTTTCAGTTCAGCAAGCGCCATTCTATATAGTGCTTTGGATACTGGTGCGGTACCCGGCAATACATCAATTGCGAATTCTACCTCTCTTTCTGGTGGCAACCCCGGTAGTTCTTCTGGAAATACATCATGAAAATCACATACCATAGGAATATTCTGCAATTCTAACTCACCTTTCTTCGATTCTAGAGCAAAGATTAGGTAGGACTGACATCCCTTCCTAACCAGCCTTTTAGTCTTCATAAAAGAAATTATGTTACAGAGGTAATCTGATCTTTCACCCACGATAAACTTGAAGTGACATTCTTTTGTTTTTGCAATCCACCACAGCTCAATGTTCCGATAACCAATCCATTCCCAAGATAACATTATAATCTCGGAAAGGTAACTCAATTAAATTTGCATGGAAAAGTTGATGTTGAATCATAATAGGGCAATTCATATACACTTTGTTTACTATCACACTATGTCCTAAAGGATTAGTCACTTCAATATTTTCTCCTAATTCTTCTACATGCAACCCTTTCTCTTATGCTAATGCAGTACATATATATGAATGAGATGAACCGGGATCTATCAAAGCATAAACATCGTGGTTAAAGAATGAAAATTTACCGATAATAACTTCAGTAGATTCCCGAGTCTCAGGCCCTCGGATTGCATAACTTCGCGCCATTCCTCCCGGTCTACCACTCTGCGGTGCTTGTTGAGCCACATTATGTCCACTTGCCTCACTAGCATTTCCTCTTCCCCTTCCTCTTCCACCTTGCAATGTAGGAGTAGGAACTACTGTAGGTGCAGATGTACTTATCTATCTTTGCGGATAATTTGCAATCAAATGTTCCCTCGAGCCACATTTAAAGCAGGCTCTACCTTTTCCCCAACATTCCCCTGTATGCATCCTTCCATAATTAGAACATTGTGGAATTTTTCCTCCTCCTCGACCTAAAGGTACACTAGCCGCTGACCCCGTACTTATGGTTTATCTCGGTGAAAACCCTCTGAAATGAGATTGTGTTTGTTCTGATGTTCCCTTCTGTTTCTTACTTGGAGATTCTGAACTAGCTGGACCCTGCGATCCCTTTTGAAATCCAGACCTTTTTGCCATTCTTTGTTGCCTATCTGAATTGATCTTCTCAATGCCCATAGCAGCATCAACCAAGTCATTGAACACTCTAATCTTTTGTGCAAGTAAATGCACTCTAATTTCATTATTCAGCCCATCCTCGAATCTCTTACATTGCCTTACTTCACTGTCAACGATATCACGAGCATACCTCTCGAGTTTAAGGAATTGAACTTCATATACTGATACAGTCATTCATCCTTGTCTCAAGGATAAGAACAATTTCCTCTGCTCATCTTTGAATCATTCGCTAACGTACTTCTTATCAAATTGTTCCAAGAAAAGACCCCAAGTGATTTCTCCGAGTCGCCTTTCTCTCACAATATTATCCCATCACCTCCTAGCTTGTTCTTTGAGTAGACCTTGCACACAGTCTAATCTCTCTTCATCTATAAAATGAAGCCTAGTCATACACCATTTAGTATGATCAAGCCAATCTTCTGCAATTGTAGGATTCACTGTGTCCCCTTTGAAGTCATCAGCCGGAAGCTTCTAGATTCTTTCAAGAGGAGTTCTCTCCTCTCTTCTTTCAATGTGAGGTACTATAGGAACTTAAGGGATTTGTATGTTTTGAAGTACTGGTGTGATTACTTCAGTAGTCATATGTTGAAGTAAAGCAGCTTGTGCTTGATTAGGTTATTCAAGAAAGCCATGAACTGGTGGAGGTTCACGTCTTTGTTCATCCCCTTGTCTAATACGGACTGTACTCTCAGCATCCTCTTTCTCATTCTGACTGTGACTACTACTAGCCATAACTTATTCCTGAAAATTGGACCAAAGTGGATCAAACAACTAACATAACATATTTATATCTTAAATGGCATGTACAAATACAAATATAATGTTTCCAACTCTAAATTATTCTCCAAATATTTCTCAATGCCACTTTACATTTCTCACACTATCTAGTACATGTCATTATTCTACAAACCATAATACTACATTAAAATATAAATCCACCTCGAGTCTTTCCTTATATGCTCTTCAAGCTGATCCACTTATACCACTTTGGTCCAAGCTATCCACAAATCTCCACCTACAGCTAGAAAAACAACTACATGCTAAGCAATTTGCTTAGTGGTGTCCATAAAAGAAATACAATAATTTTGAACATTTTTAAAATAGAAACAAAGTATATTTATAAGTCAAAAATAAATTAACCAACTTTACGGAACCAATTCACAAAACTTATATAGTAATCCTTTCAAAGTACAATCAAATTTATATCCAATTTTTCCAAACACTTTAACCATATATTGTCCAAAGTAAACAAGTCCTGAATAACGGTAAAATGGATACGGGAGCGGACAAGCCCGAAGCCGAAACTTCAATATCAATGTATCGGTCAGGAGCGAAGCCGAAGCTTCAAAAATCAATATATCGGTAAAGCCCAAAGCTGAAGCTTCAAAATCAATATATCGGTCAACCCCGAAGCCGAAGCTTCAATATCAATATATATATATATATATATATATCAGAATATCGGCCAAAGCCCGAAGCCAAAGCTTCAATTGTTTGTACAGTACTGTACCCCCCTTTATTGGCGCCAATCTACCCTTACCCATATTCTACTCGTTTAATAAGGGCAATAAATCAAAGTAACATCTTAAAAATTTCAGTATAAACCATCAATCATAATTCAACATAACTTCAGTAATTAAGAAATCCAAATTTAAAATTTAGAGCATCAAACTTCAATTAAAACTCAATAAAATCAATATTCATACTTTCTAGAAATTTCCAGATTTCGTGACCTAACTTCCCTTGCATTTTTCACTATCAAAACATCATCCAATCGAAGAAGTTTCTTCAAAACATAATTAGCCACATGTCTCAGCTTTCCAAAGCCACCAGAATCACAGAAATCCAAATTGTATAACCAAAGTTATGATCAAAATACTAAACAGTATACCAAGCTGACATTTTCCGAAAACAGATTTCGTGACTCATCTTCAAATGAAAATTTCACATTGAAAATGAATGAAATTCAATAAGGTTTCTTCTGAACATATATTCCTTACTTTCTGTAGATATCAATAGAATAAAGAATCGTTCAAATAGGATTTATATAAGGAGAGAAAACATTAAAACAAAATAGGTATACAAATCTGAAAAATTTTCCGAAAAATCGTGAAATCAAAATTTGAGACACAAACCTTTTTCTAAGCTCTTTATAGCTCTCTTCTACCTCTTTTGCCTTTGATTTGCTTGCACTAGCTTCCTCTACAACAGCCATATATAATTCTATCAAGATATTGTATAAATAAACTTCCTAATACCATAAATATGCTAAATCTACCATGAATTCTACTAATTAAGCTTTAATTACGTCGAAAATCTCTCACCTCAAACTCGGGTTACTATTCATCTGAATCTTAATATCTGAAATCCTCCTCTTCTAGTCTTGATTCACTGAAATTGATGATGATAGAGGGCTTAAGGATCGATTTCTAACTAGAATTCGAAGTTGAATCGAAGAAATCGGAATTTTTTAGATTATGGAAAAATTTGGTTAAAGAATAGGAAGAATGAAGGAAATGATGAAGGTGAAGAAGAGAAGAGAAGATGTTGGATATGTTATGTATGTATATTTTTTTTATTTTTTTTTAATTTTCAATAATGCCCTTGAACAAATAATTAAATGCTCAATTCATCCATCTTACTTAATTAACTCACTTTCTCATGTCTTATATCCAATAATAATAATAACAATAATAACAATAATTGCCAAAATAATTTCCGTGATATTTTAATACTATAGTAATTTATTATAAGCAAATTTTTAGAAATTTTGGTTCGTTACAAAATTAACTAAAAAAATTTACATCAAATCGAGACCATGTTGTAAACTAACAAATACAAAGTCCTCTTTTTATGCAATTTTTGAAGATTATTTGTTAGATTATCAAAGGTTCTATTGCAAAATATTTTTTCAAAAGTATACAAGTGCAACAAAAAAAAACAACAAAATTTGTATAATAGATTTCCCTTTGGCGTTACATAATTGAAAATATTAAAATATAGTTGTATGTCACTCAACTAATTCAGTTTTCATTTTTATTTAAATGAATAAATACAAATTTATCAAACATTGGATCTTAATTTAATAATAAATCTAATTCTAGTTGTGGACGAGAAAAAGAAAGGAAATATTTTTGTAAACTTCATTTTATGATATTAGCACTATAACAAACTGATTACTAGCTCATTTGGTTGTGTTGATAGTTTACTTGAATTGAAATATATGAATTTGCCTAGTTAAAAAAGTGTCTTAAAAAAGTTGACTAGATTTTGATCCTGCCCCCCTCAACCTATGATCAATTAGGCTTAACCAATCAAACTACCTTAAAATTCAATATTTTGTATACTAAAAGTATTACTTAATCAAAACTTAGGGGGGCAACTGTCCCCCCTTACCATTGAGTAAATCCGCCCATGTACACCTCTTAATATTCTCTCGAATTTTCAATGTAGGATAACACCTTACATATCCAAGAATGAATTCATTTTTAAATGAATTCCATGTGAAAATTATTTCTAAATGACCTCCATCTTTTTAAAATAGGCATTCTAGCCACTTTTTCAAAAAAAATTTAACTTATCATTTTTAAATTTCTAGACACTTTTTAAATTATTTTTTCAATTATACTCTATTTGTTCCATTATCATTAATTGTAATGAAGTGGAAAACTAAATATTAATTAGAGGGTAAATTAGTATTTTTTTACCTTAATTAATTAATTCCTTAAAAAAAATGAAATGTGTTAGAAGATAAGTAAAAAAAATTAAAGGAAGTACATTTTATGAGCTTATTTGTTCCAATCCCTAGGGGACTATAATGTGAAATTTAATTTCATTCGAGTTTGAAATGTAATTTGCATTTATTTGCGCTCTCAAATCCTTGATTAATTAATAAGCCATGCGAAACGCACCGCAAACTGCAAATCATTCCCAAAATAGAGTAGGCTAAACGACATTTCGTTTTTTATTATAGCAGCTAACAACCTTTCGCTCTTTTCTGGCCCATACAGAGACATTTGATGATTTGATCTTCAACACAGTGGTATATGAGAATAGATGCGGCGTGAAGAGAAACGACGCAAGTTCCACGAATCTCTGCTCAGTACCCTCTATCCACCGGCGCCGGCGCCGTCGCCGTTGCCGGAACCCCAACTGGAGAAAGACGATGAAATTGTTGCCGCCAATTTTGATGTGAATCTCATTCCAGGTTTTCTTATTTGTTCTCAGATTAATTACATTCCTATCGTAATTACAGATTAATAGCTTTCTAATTTGAGATTTCAATTGCAGATGATTACGGTTTGCAGGATAGTAGTCCCGCAGCAAGCGATAATGATGATGGCGAGAGCGAATCTGCGCCGCAAAAGCTAACCAGAGCTCAAAGGAAAAGGCTGCGGAAGAAGAAGCTAAAAGACGACCGGAAACAACTGGTTGGTCCGTTATTACCTTCACCAAGCTTGGATAGCTATGGTGGATGCATTGAAGGGGGTGGTGGAAGTACAGGGGAGAAGTGCACACAACCTGTTCGACAAAATGCCGAGGATAGTTGTGGTCCTTCTGGTGGCCAAAGCAAGCAAAAGCTAAGAAGGATGGCTAAAAAATTGGCCAAAGAAAGGTTAAAGCATTCTTCTGATTGCAAGGGTTCTGATCAAGACCAAAGCTTTGAGCTCATTGACGGAGAGAATTGCGATCAAGATCGAAAATTGTAAACAATTGGTGTGCAGACTACCATTCAAGCAAAGCAGGTAAAACTGATTACATCATTTGTCAATGAAATCCTGAATAGAAAGAATTGGGGATTGACACTCAATGTGCTATGTTTCTTGTAATAATTAGAGAATTAGTGTGATAGAGTACTTCTTTGGAAAATCAAGTAGGAAAAATGAGATTATGACTGATTTAATTTTATTTTCACTAATACATTCTACTGGTGGTAGTGAGAGTTCTTTTGTTGGCGGTTGGAATTGGAGTTCATGCGAGGGATTTAATTTTTAGTCATTCAATACTGCCTAGGTTGCTGGTCGGGCCGATCTTGTAGGAGGGCAATATATTTTAGTCATTCAACGAAGGTTTTTATTTGTCTAGTGTCATAAATGTTAAGATTTACCTCTTGTAAAAAGGGCTCAATTTTTTTTATCTCTCCCATAAGCCTCCTACAAGCTAGTAACGGGCCTATTGCTGGTAAGTTTCGAGTCATCCCAATGTTATAGTGATGACACAGTTTTTGTCAACGAGAATGAGTTGGCTATAGTTGGATTGTGCGGGATTGTGTGGCAATTCTGTGGCAGTTTGACTTGGTTCCCTAAGTTGTGATTGGGCTCCTCTTATAGTTGAACCCATGTCTTTCAAGGAGGCAATTAGTCGTATCCACATTTAAACCAATTGCGAAATCCATCACCTATTGGCTCGATAATTTTATTTTGAAATGGATAAGATTATCCTGTATTTTCAATTTTGAGATCTTTTTTGTCATCTGATTGTTAAATTTTGAAATCTCATACGTTGATTCGAAAATAAAAATACTTTAAACCCTTTTTGAAAAATGAGTTATTATTATTATTATTATTATTATTATTATTATTACATGTATTGGTCAACGCTTCATATATGATGTTGGAGAAGTTTATAATGTATATAGATCAAGCGAAATTACGTTTTTTTGTAATTCAAATTTCAATAGCTGTAATTCTTTAATTAATGCTAGTGGTTATCGTGAGAGAGATCCGAGTTGAAGGTTCAAAGATTGCAAGAGACAAATTAAGATTAAAAAAGTATTTAATTAAGGCTGCTTTTTTTTTAAAAAGTTCTGCTTTTTCGAAAAGTTCTATTTTTAAACTTCTCCTAGAAGCAATAGATTTTGGTTTTGACACCGTAAATCGGACACTAATTAATTGGTATGAAAGATCAAAATGTATTATCCAAAACCCAAAATCTATCGTTTTATAAAAAGTTTGTGAGATAAACTTATTAGAATAACCGCCAATTCAATGGAGTATAGACAAAGGACATTGAAGTCCAGCTACTATTTAAGTTTAACGAACACCTCGGAGGAATAATATAAACAATGCTTCAATAGTGAAAGAACCGTAGAGATGAAGTTCAATGGCTTATAGTTAAACCCATAATTCCCTCTATGGCTTTATAAAAACCCCTTTAAAACCAATCAATCGAATACACCAAGCAGCTAATTAAGAGATAAAAACCGCATAGGCAATAGTTGGAAATGGCATCAAGAAGCCAAGCAAGCATAGCTTTCCTGCTGTTGTTGTTGAGCATGGCGAGTGCGCAAACTTGCTCAATTGACGTCAATCTACTGACTTCACTCAACTTTATATACTGCAACCAACTTGCACCTCTCACTGATGCTGAGGCTGCTGCTTGCATTTGTGCTCATTGCCGTTACATCGACTGTTGAGGCTACTTTGCGCAATACACTGCAATTCTGTTCACAATGTCTGTTCTCTTTGTATTTTGTTTGGGTTTCTTCAAGATTTTGACGGGTTCTCATTTGGGTCTACAACTCATTATTTTTCCGATCTAACTTGTATCAACTTTAACACACTGGATGAAAACGATATACCCTTACAGAAGCCTTTGATAGAGGTCACTGTAATGCAGATTAACAGATCTACAGGTTTTCAGAAATATCTTCTCATATGTTGGAGAGGTTTTATGGGAAATATTTTGTTTAATTTATACATAAATTTTAAAGATTGGGTGTCTTATTTTTGGACATATGATCTTCAGTTTAAGACTTTTGGATTTTTTTTTTTTGTTTATTTTTCTCCCTTATACGTAGTCTTGTTTGCCCTTTGTGTGTTCTTTGTGGGTTTATCCACCTTGTATTTATTTGACACATAATCCATTTGCATGTACGGCTGTTATTATACAGCGAAGATGGCTTTTTCTCATAAATCAAAGGTAAATAATTTATACTTCCTCAAGGGTTTACTATATTCTGCTAGTACCTCCTTAAGGTTTTCATGTTTAACTAATTCCACCCCAAGGTTTTACTCTCTTTTACCTATAGACCCTTCCGTTAATTACGGTGTTAAATCCATTATTTAAGACAAAATTGTCCTTTGCATATCTAACTTTTGCTTGTTTCAAGGTGAATTAATCTAATAAAAGGTCCAACTATTCTATTTAAGTTTGGTTAATTTATCTAGGATCTTCAATCACTACTTCTCTAGTCTTGACTATTGCTGCTTTTTAGATCTCCATTTCAACAATGTTATTTTCTGTAAAATCATAAAGCATTGAAATTGAATAACCTAGACGAGGTAGCCAAAACAGTAATCGAGCTAATAGCAAATATACACTATGATAGTCTCGAAGCAAAAGGCGTCCAAGTATCTGGAGCCAACAAAATCCTTATACTTTTCCCCGAAAATTTAACCTCTTAACTATCAAACCAAATACGAAGTATCGCGGAAATGGAAAAAGCAAAAGTCTTTCGACTAGTGAGGGTAATGAAATTTAATACACAAAAAGTGCATTGTAGAATTAAGGAGAAATATAATTAAGATGACATCAAAAATTGGGGATTGAGAAAGAAAAGAACTAGAAAGAGACTGTACCAAGTAAATCAAAATGGTTGAGGAGGATAGAAGTTATATACAAGAGGCACTTTGGTCCAAATATAATTTGCAACAATGACAGCTCGTGGATTTAACAAAGATAATTGATGGAATGGTGTATTAGAGGAGCTGAAGAAGAAGACTTTAAAGAGGTGGTAGTTAATAGTTATTATGAAAATCTGGGACTTAGGACACTTTCAATGGTTCCCCATTTTGAGGAATGGTTGATTCCAACCATTCCCTATATGGTATGTCCCTAAAATAGGGTTTCCCATATATGGGGAATCCGTTATTATATTATTTCTTTTTGTAGTTTTGATTTTTTTAATTGTTTTGTTAGTTGAGTTGTAACGAACCGAAATTTTTAAAAATTTGCTTATAATAAATTACTATGGTATTAAAATATCATGAAAATTATTTTTGTAGTTATTATTGTTGTTATTGGATATAAGACATGAGGAAACAAGAGTTAATGAAGTAAGAGGGATGAATTGGGCATTTAATTATTTATTCAATGGCATTTTTAAAAATTGAAAAAAAATTAATTTAAAAAAATCCTCTTATCCTTTAATCTTATACGTATTCCTTTAATCTTATCATTTCCCTTCATCCCTTCACCCTTCATCTTCATCTTCTTCCCCTTAACCAAAATTTTTCCCTAATAAAAAAAACTTTCGATTTCTTCGATTCAACTTCAAATTCTTGTTAGATATTGATCATAAAGCCCTCTATCATAATCAATTTCAGTGAATTGAGGTTAGAAGAGGAGGATTTCAGTTTTTAAGGTTCTGATGAATAGTAACCCGAGTTTGAGATGAGTGATTTTTGGTGAAATTAAAGCTTAATTAGTAGAATTCATGGTAGATTAAGCATATTTAAGGAAGGTATTAGGAAGTTTATTTATACAATATCTTGATAGAGTTATATATGGTTGTTGTAGAGGAAGCTAGTGCAAGCAAATCAAAGGCAAAAGAGGTAGAAGAGAGCTAGAAAGAGCATAGAAAAAGGTTTGTGTCTCGAATTTCGATTTCTCGGTTTTTCGGAAAATTTTCCAGATTGAATACCTGTTTTGTTTTAATGTTTTCTCTCGTTATATAAATCCGATTTGAACAATTCTTGATTCTATTGATATCTACAAAAAGTAAGGAATATATGTGCAGAAGAAACCTTATTGAATTTCGTTCGTTTTCAATGTAAAATTTTCGTTTGAAGTTGAGTCACGAAATCTGTTTTCGGAAAATCTCAGCTTGGTACACTGTTTAGTATTTTGATCATAACTTTGGTTATACAATTTGGATTTCTGTGATTCTGGTGGCTTTGGAAAGCTGAGACATGTGGCTAACTATTTTTTGAAGAAACTTCTTCAATTGGATGATGTTTTAATAGTGAAAAATGCAAGGGAAGTCAGGTCAAGAAATCTGAAAATTTCTGGAAAGTATGAAGATTGATTTTATTGAGTTTTAATTGAAGTTTGATGCTTAAAAATTTGGGATTTGGATTTCTTAATTACTGAAGTTATGTTGAATTATGATTGATGGTTTATACTGGAATTTTTAAGATGTTACTTTGATTTATTGCCCTTATCAAACGAGTAGAATACGGGGTCAGGGTAGATTGGCGCCAATAAAGGGGGGTACAGTACTGTACAAACAATTGAAGCTTTGGCTTCGGGCTTTGGCCGATATTATGATATATATATATATATATATAGCTTCGGCTTCGGGCTTGACCGATATATTGATTTTGAAGCTTCGGCTTCGGGCTTGTCCGCTCCCGTATCCATTTTACCGTTATTCAGGACTTGTTTACTTTAGGCAATATGTGGTTAAAGTGTTTGGAAAAATTGGATACAAATTTGATTGTACTTTGAAAGGATTACTATATAAGTTTTGTGATTTGGTTCTATAAAGTTGGTTAATTTGTTTTTGACTAATGAACAATCTTGGTTTCTATTTTAAAAATGTTCAAAGTTGTTATATTTCTTTTATAGACACCACTAAGCAAATTGCTTAGCGTGTAGTTTTTTTTCTACACGTAGGTGGAGAACTTGTATATAGCTTGGACCAACGTGGAATAAGTGGATCAGCTTGAAGAGCAAATAAGGAAAGACTCGAGGTGGATTTGTAATTTAATGTAATATTATGGTTTGTAGAATAATGGCATATACTAGATAGTGTGAGAAATATAAAGTGACATTGAGAAATATTTGGAGAATAATTAGCATTTGGAGAATAATTTAGAGTTTGGAACGTTATATTTGTATTTGTACATATTAAATCTATAAGTATTGAACTCTTATATAGTGAAGTAAAGTTGTTTATTGGGTGATTATAGTATCTGTGGCACTCCCAATAAGGGGGGGTGTTACATTTGTTGGTATCAAAGCTGAGGTTTAGGCAATTCTAGGACTAGTATGTACATGCCATTTAGGATATAAATATGATGTGTTAGTTGTTGATCCACTTTGGTCCAATTTTCAGGAATAAGAATGGCTAGTAGTAGTCACAATCAGAATAAGGAAGAGGATGCTGAGAGTACGGTCCGTATTAGATAAGGGGATGAACAAAGACGTGAACCTCCACCAGTTCATGGCTTTCCTGAACAACCTACTCTAGCACAAACTGCTTTACTTCAGCATATGACTACTGAAGTAATCACACAAGTACTGTAACGCCCCTCCCCCTTAAGGCAGCGCCACAATAACAATACACACCCAACAAACAACTTTACTCCACTATATATAGTTCAATACTTATAGATTACAATATGTACAAATATCAATATAATGTTTTAAACTCCAAATTATTCTCCAAATATTTCTCAATGCCACTTTACATTTCCCACTCTCTAGTACATGCCATTATTCTACAAACCATAATATTACATTAAAATATAAATCCACCTCGAATCTTTCCTTATTTGCTCTTTAAGTCGATCCACCTGTACCACTTTGGTCCAAGCTATCTATAAGTTCTCCACCTACGCGTAGAAAATCAACTACACGCTAGGCAATTTGCTTAGTGGTGTCCCATAAAAAAAATATAACAACTTTGAACATTTTTAAAATAGAAACAAAGTATAATCAAATTTATATCCAATTTTTCCAAACACTTTAACCATATATTGCCCAAAGTAAACAAGTCCTGAATAACGGTAAAATGGATACGGGAGCGGACAAGCCCGAAGCCAAAGCTTCAAAATCAATATATCGGTCAAGTCCGAAGCCGAAGCTTCAATATCAATATATATATATATATCATAATATCGGCCAAAGCCCGAAGCCAAAGCTTCAATTGTTTGTACAGTACTGTACCCCCCTTTATTGGCGCCAATCTACCCTGACCCGTATTCTACTCGTTTAATAAGGGCAATAAATCAAAATAACATCTTAAAAATTCCAGTATAAACCATCAATCATAATTCAACATAACTTCAGTAATTAAGAATCCAAATCCCAAATTTTTAAGCATCAAACTTCAATTAAAACTCATTAAAATCAATATCATACTTTCCAGAATTTTTCCAGGTTTCGTAATCTGACTTCCCCTGCATTTTTGACTATGAAAACATCACCCAATCGAAGAACTTTCTTCTAAACATAATTAGCCACATGTCTCAGCTTTCCAAAACCACCAGAATTACAGAAATCCAAATTTTATAACCAAAGTTATTATCAAAATACTAAACAGTGTACAAAGCTGAGATTTTCCGAAAACAGATTTCATGACTCAACTTCAAACGAAAATTTCACATTGAAAACCAACGAAATTCAATAAGGTTTCTTCTGAACATATGTTCCTTACTTTCTGTAAATATTAATAAAATCAAGAATCGTTCAAATTGGATTTATATAACGAGAGAAAACATTAAAACAAAACAGGTATATAATCTGGAAAAATTTCCCGAAAAACCGAGAAATCGAAATTCGGGACACAAACCTTTTTCTATGATCTTTCTAGCTCTCTTATTCCCTTTTTTTGCCTTTGATTTACTTGTAATAGCTTCCTCTACAACAGCCATATAAAATTCTATCAAGATATTGCATAAATAAACTTCTTAATACCATAAATATGCTTAATCTATCATGAATTCTACTAATTAAGCTTTAATTTTACCAAAAATCACTTACCTCAAACTCGGGTTACTATTCATCCGAATCTTAATATCTGAAATCCTCCTCTTCTAGTCTTGATTGACTGAAATTGATGATGATAGAGGGCTTAAGGATCGATTTCTAACAAGAATTCAAAGTTGAATCGAAGAAATCGGAAGTTTTTGGATTAGGGAGAATTTTGTTAAGGGAGAGATGTAAAGTGTAGAAGAAGAAGAGGAATGAAAGTGAAGAAGAGAAGATGTTGTATGTATTGATTTTCTTTTCTTTTCTTTTTTTTTTCCAATTTCCAATAATGCCCCTGATCAAATAATTAAATGTCCATTTCATCCCTTTTACTTAATTAGCTCTTATTTCCTCATACCTTATATCCAATAACAATAATAACAATAAAAAATAATTTCCATGATATTTTAATACCATAGTAATTTATTATAAGCAAATTTTGGAAATTTAGGTTCGTTACAATTCTCCCCCTCTTATGAATTTTCGTCCCGAAAATTTCCTGTAAACAATTGCGGATATTGAGTTTTCATTGTATCCTCCGATTCCCAAGTTGCTTCTTCAACCTTATGATTCCTCCAAAGTACTTTTACCAAAGGAATAGACTTGTTTCTCAATTGTTTAACCTCTCTCGCCAAGATTTGTACCGGTTCCTCTTCATACGGTAGGTCGGGTTCAATTTCTACGACATCAGGAGATAAGATATGTGATGGATCTGATCTGTATCTCCTTAACATTGACACATGGAACACATTATGAATTTTGTCGAGCATTGGGGGTAGTGCCAACCGATAAGCTACCGGTCCAACCTCCTCTATAACCTCATATGGGCCAATGAATCTCGGACTGAGCTTGCCTTTCTTGCCAAATCGCAGGACTTTCTTCTAAGGAGATACTTTGAGAAACACTTTATCTCCCACTTCATAAGTAATGTCTTTTCTTTTTAGATCAGCATAAGACTTTTGTCTATCCGATGCAGCCTTCAATCTTTCTTGAATAAGTTTTACCTTCTCTTTTGTCTCCTGAATCAAATCCACTCCCACAATCTTGTTTTCACTAAGTTCGGTCCAATATAATGGAGTTCGACATTTCCTTCCATACAATGCTTCATATGGCGCCATTTGTATGCTTGACTGATAGCTGTTATTATAGGCAAACTCCATGAGGGACAAATACTTATCCCAACTTCCTTCAAATTCAATGATACAACTTCTCATCATGTCTTCTAACACCTGAATTACTCTTTCAGATTGACCATCTGTTTGAGGATGAAATGAAGTACTGAAATGAAGTGTGCTACCTAAGGCCTCTTGCAACTTCTTCCAAATCTCGAAGTAAATCTTGGATCTCGATCAGAAATGATTGAAATAGGCACTCCGTGTAGCCTTACTATCTCATTTATATATAACTGAGCCAACCTATCAAGTGAATAATCCATCCTAACTAGAAGAAAGTGGGCAGACTTTGTCAATCTATCCATAACAACCCACACTGCATCATGTTTCTTCTATGCAAGTGGTAAAGACGTCACGAAGTCCATTATGATTCTTTCCCATTTCCATTCTGGAATTTTTATTGGTTGCAATAATTCAGAAGGAACTTGATGTTCTGCTTTCACCTGTTGACAAGTTAGACATTGAGCAACATAGTTAGTAATGTCTTTCTTCATTCAATTCCACCAATAACGGCTCTTCAAATTTTGTTACATCTTATTTGCTCCTGGATGCATCGCATAAGGACTACTATGCCCCTCTTGTAAGATATTCTTCTTTCATTCTTCATTGTTTGGCACACATAGTCTATCTTTAAAATATAGACACCCATCTTCTCGAACCATATAGTTGTCTACGATACCCACTTGTGCCCTTGCTCGAATAACCTTCAAGTCATCATCTTCATTTTATGCTTGCTTCACCTGTTGTAGTAGTACAGGTTGAATCTTCAATTCTGCAATTAAGGCTCCACTACTGGTAAGAGCTAACCCCGTATTCATAGCCCTAAGTGCCATCATTGTCTTTCTACTGAGAGCATCTGCCACTACATTAGCCTTTCCTGGATGGTAATCAATAAGACAATCGTAATCTTTAATGAATTCCATCCACCTTCTTTGCCTTAAATTCAAGTCTTTCTGTGTTGGCAAATATTTCAAACTTTTGTGATCTGTATAAATATAACATTTTTCTCCATAAAGATAGTGTCGCCAAATTTTTAATGCAAAGATTATTGCAGCCATTTCCATATCATGAGTAGGATAATTCCTTTCATGATTCTTCAATTGCCTGGAAGCATATGCAATCACTTTTCCTTCTTGCATCAAAACACACCCAAGACCCCACTATGAGAAGCATCACTATAGATTACAAAATCTTTTCCAGGCTCTGGTTGGGTACGGATGGGTGCTTCGGTTAACATCGCTTTCAACTTCTCAAAACTTTCTTGACACTTGTGATTCCACTCAAATTTTGCGTTCTTTTGATGTAGTTTCGTCAGTGGGGCAGCAATGACTGAAAATCCTTTCACAAATCTTCTATAATACCGTGCTAAGCCAAGGAAACTTATGACTTCCGTAGGGTTCTTGGGTGGTTTCCATTCTACAATTGGTTCTATCTTCTTAGGATCCACTTTAATTCCTTCTATAGAAACAACATGGCCTAAGAAGGAAACTTCTTCAAGCCAAAACTCACATTTGCTAAGTTTGGCATACAATTTATTTTCCCTCAAAGTTTGGAAGACTATCCGCAAATGTTGATCATGCTCTTCCCATGACTTAGAATACACCAAAATGTCATCAATGAAAACTACTACAAACCTGTCTAAATATAAATAAAAGACAAGGTTCATAGGGTCCATAAATGCTGCTGGTGCATTAGTTAGACCAAATGGCATCACCAAAAATTCATAGTGCCTATATCTAGTTTGGAAAGCCGTCTTTTCAATATCATCATCTTTCACTCTCATCTGATAGTAACCGGATCTCAAATCAATCTTGGAGAAGTATTTGGCACCCTTGAGTTGATCAAATAAGTCTTCAATCCTTGGCAATGGATACTTGTTCTTCACTGTCAATTTATTCAACTCCCAGTAATCAATACATAATCAGAGCGACCCATCTTTCTTCTTAACAAACAACACTGGTGCGCCCCATGGGGATATACTCGGGCGTATGAATCCTTTGTCTAACAATTCTTGCAACTAGATCTTCAACTCTTTCAGTTCAACAAAGGCCATTCTGTATGGTGCTTTAGATACTGGTGCGGTACCCGGTAATACATCAATTGCGAATTCTACCTCTCTTTTTGGTGGCAACCCCGGTAGTTCTTCTGGAAATACATCGGGAAAATCACATACCGTAGGAATATTCTGCAATTCTAACTCACCTTCCTTCAATTCTAGAGTGAAGATTAGGTAGGCCTGACATCCCTTCCTAACCAGCATTTTAGTCTTCATAAAAGAAATTATGTTACAGAGATAATCT
Source organism: Euphorbia pulcherrima (assembly GCA_947683365.1). Taxonomy (NCBI): domain Eukaryota; kingdom Viridiplantae; phylum Streptophyta; class Magnoliopsida; order Malpighiales; family Euphorbiaceae; genus Euphorbia; species Euphorbia pulcherrima. The sequence continues at coordinate 8,478,103 of CANTUS010000006.1, read as the reverse complement.
GATCTTTCCCCCACGATAACTATTTCTTCTCCATCAGAAACTTGAAGTGACATTCTTTTATTTTTGCAATCCACCATAGCTCGATGTTCCGATAACCAATCCATTCCCAAGATAACATCATAATCTCGGAAAGGTAACTCAATTAAATTTGTATGGAAAAGTTGATGTTGAATCATAATAGGGCAATTCATGTACACTTTGTTTACTATCACACTGTGTCCTAAAGGATTAGTCACTTCAATATTTTCTCCTAATTCTTCTACATGCAACCCTTTCTCTTGTGCTAATGCAGTACATATATATGAATGAGATGAGCCAGGATCTATCAAAGCATAAACATCATGATTAAAGAATGAAAATTTACCGACAATAACTTCGATAGATTCTCTAGTCTCAGGCCTTCGGATTGCATAACTTCATGCCATTCCTCCCGGTCTACCACTCTGCGGTGCTTGTTGAGTCACATCATGTCCACTTGAACCACTAGCATTTCCTCTTCCCCTTCCTCTTCCACCTTGCATTGTAGGAGTAGGAACTACTGCAGGTGCAGATGTACTTATCTGTTTTTTAGGACAATTTACAATCAAATGTTCCCTCGAGCCACATTTAAAGCAGACTCTACCTTTTCCCCAACATTCCCCTGTATGCATCCTTCCACAATTAGAACATTGTGGAATATTTTCCTCTACCTCTACCTGAAGGTACGCTAGCCGTTGATCCCATACTTATGGTTTGTCTCGGTGAAAACCCTCTAAAATAAGATTGTGTTTGTTCTGATGTTCTTTTCTGTTTCTTATTTGGAGATTCTGAACTAGCTGGACCCTGTGATCCCTTTTGAAATCCAGAGCTTTTAGCCATTCTTTGTTGTCTATCTGAATTAATCTTCTCAATGCCCATAGCAGCATCAACCAAGTCATTAAACACTCTAATTCTTTGTGCAAGTAAATGCACTCTAATTTCATCATTTAGCCCATCTTCGAATCTCTTGCATCGCTTTACTTCACTGTTAACGATATCATGAGCATACCTCTCGAGTTTGAGGAATTGAACTTCATATTCTGATACAGTCATTCGTCCCTGTCTCAAAGACAAGAACAATTTCCTCTGCTCACCCTTCAATCGTTCACTAACATACTTTTTATCAAATTGTTCCAAGAAAAGACTCCAGGTGATTTCTCCGGATCACCTTTCTCTCACAATATTATCCCACTACCTCCTAGCTTGTTCTTTGAGTAGACCTTGAACATAGTCTAATCTCTCTTCATCTGTAAAATGAAGCCTAGTCATCGACCATTTAGTATGATCAAGCCAATCTTCTGCAATTGCAGGATTCACTGTATCCCCTTTGAAGTCATCAGCCGGAAGCTTCTTGATTCTTTCAAGAGGAGTTCTCTCCTCTCTTCTTTCAACATGAGGTACTACAGGAACTTGAGGGATTTTTATGTTTTGTAGTACTTATGTGATTACTTTAGTAGTCATATGCTGAAGTAAAGCAGCTTGTGCTGGAGTAGGTTGTTCAGGAAAGCCATGAACTGTGGAGGTTCATGTCTTTATTCATCCCCTTGTCTAATACAGACCGTACTCTCAGCAACCTCTTCCTCACTCTGGTTGTGACTACTACTAGCCATTCTTATTCCTGAAAATTGGACCAAAGTGGATCAATCTACTAACATAACATATTTATATCTTAAATGGCATGTACATACTAGTCCTAGAATCGCCTAAACCTCAGCTCTGATACCAATTAATTGTAATGCCCCTCCCCCTTAAGGGAGCGCCACGATAACAACACACACCCAACAAACAACTCTACTCCACTATATATAGTTCAATACTTATAGATTACAATATGTACAAATACCAATATAATGTTTTAAACTCCAAATTATTCTCCAAATATTTCTCAATGCCACTTTACATTTCTCACTCTCTAGTACATGCCATTATTGTACAAACCATAATATTACATTAAAATATAAATCCACCTCGAATCTTTCCTTATTTGCTCTTTAAGTCGATCCACCTGTACCACTTTGGTCCAAGCTATCTATAAGTTCTCCACCTACGCGTAGAAAATCAACTACACGCTAAGCAATTTGCTTAGTGGTGTCCATAAAAAAAAATATAACAACTTTGAACATTTTTAAAATAGAAACAAAGTATAATCAAATTTATATCCGATTTTTCCAAACACTTTAACCATATATTGCCCAAAGTAAACAAGTCCTGAATAACGGTAAAATGGATACGGGAGCGGACAAGCCCGAAGCCAAAGCTTCAAAATCAATATATCGGTCAAGCCCGAAGCCGAAGCTTCAAAAATCAATATATCGGTCAAGCCCGAAGGCGAAGCTTCAAAAATCAATATATCAGTCAAGCCCAAAGCCGAAGCTTCAATATCAATATATATATATATATATATATATATATATATATATATATATATATATATATATATATCATAATATCGGCCAAAGCCCGAAGCCAAAGCTTCAATTGTTTGTACAGTACTGTACCCCCCTTATTGGCGCCAATCTACCCTGACCCGTATTCTACTCGTTTAATAAGGGCAATAAATCAAAATAACATCTTAAAAATTCCAGTATAAACCATCAATCATAATTCAACATAACTTCAGTAATTAAGAATCCAAATCCCAAATTTTTAAGCATCAAACTTCAATTAAAACTCATTAAAATCAATATCATACTTTCCAGAATTTTTCCAGGTTTCGTAACCTAACTTCCCCTGCATTTTTGACTATGAAAACATCACCCAATCAAATAACTTTCTTCTAAACATAATTAGCCACATGTCTCAGCTTTCCAAAACCACCAGAATCACAGAAATCCAAATTTTATAACCAAAGTTATGATCAAAATACTAAACAGTGTACAAAGCTGAGATTTTTCGAAAACAGATTTCATGACTCAACTTCAAACAAAAATTTCACATTGAAAACCAACGAAATTCAATAAGGTTTCTTCTGAACATATGTTCCTTACTTTCTGTAGATATTAATAAAATCAAGAATCATTCAAATCGGATTTATATAACGAGAGAAAACATTAAAACAAAATAGGTATATAATCTGGAAAAATTTCCCGAAAAACCGAGAAATCGAAATTCGGGACACAAACCTTTTTCTATGATCTTTCTAGCTCTCTTATTCCCTTTTTTTGCCTTTGATTTACTTGTAATAGCTTCCTCTACAATAGCCATATAAAATTCTATCAAGATATTGCATAAATAAACTTCTTAATACCATAAATATGCTTAATCTATCATGAATTCTACTAATTAAGCTTTAATTTTACCAAAAATCACTCACCTCAAACTCGGGTTACTATTCATACGAATCTTAATATCTGAAATCCTCCTCTTCTAGTCTTGATTGACTGAAATTGATGATGATAGAGGGCTTAAGGATCGATTTCTAACAAGAATTCAAAGTTGAATCGAAGAAATCGGAAGTTTTTGGATTAGGGAGAATTTTGTTAAGGGAGAGATGTAAAGTGTAGAAGAAGAAGAGGAATGAAAGTGAAGAAGAGAAGATGTTGTATGTATTGATTTTCTTTTCTTTTCTTTTTTTTTCCAATTTCCAATAATGCCCCTGATCAAATAATTAAATGTTCATTTCATCCCTTTTACTTAATTAGCTCTTATTTCCTCATGCCTTATATCCAATAACAATAATAACAATAAAAAATAATTTCCATGATATTTTAATACCATAGTAATTTAATATAAGCAAATTTTGAAAATTTCGGTTCGTTACAAGTACTACGAAATATACAAATCCCTCAAGTTCCTATAGTACCTCATGTTGAAAGAAGAGAGGAGAGAACTCCTCTTGAAAGAATCAAGAAGCTTCCGGCTGATGATTTCAAAGGGGACACAGTGAATCCTGCAATTGCAGAAGATTGGCTTGATCATACTAAATGGTGTATGACTAGGCTTCATTTTACATTTCAAGAGAGATTAGACTGTGTGCAAGGTCTACTCAAAGAACAAGCTAGGAGGTGGTGGGATAATATTGTGAGAGAAAGGCGACCCAGAGAAATCACTTGGGGCCTTTTCTTGGAACAATTTGACAAGAAGTACGTTAGTGAACGATTTAAAGATGAGCAGAGGAAATTGTTCTTGTCTTTAAGACAGGAACAAATGATTGTATCAGAATATGAAATTCAATTCCTCAAACTCAAGAGGTATGCTCGTGATATAGTTGACAGTGAAGTAAAGCGATGGAAGAGATTTGAGGATGGGCTGAATGATGAAATTATAGTGCATTTACTTGCACAAAGGATTAGGGTATTCAATGACTTGGTTGATGCTGCTACGGGCATTGAGAAGATCAATTCAGGTAGGCAACAAAGAATGGTAAAAAGGTCTGGATTTCAAAAGGGATCACAGGGTCCAGCTAGTTTAGAATCTCCAAGTAAGAAATAGAAGGGAACATTAGAGCAAACACAATCTCATTTCAGAGGGTTTTCACTGAGACAAACCATAAGTACGGGGTTAGCGGCTAATGTACCTTCAGGTCGAGGCAGAGGAAATATTCCACAATATTATAATTCTGGAAGTGTGCATACAGGGAAATGTTGGGGAAAAGGTAGAGTCTGCTTTAAATGTTGCTCGAGGGAACATTTGATTGCAGATTATCCTCAAAGATAGATAAGTACATCTGCACCTACAGTAGTTCCTACTCCTACAATATAAGGTGGAAGAGGAAGGGGAAGAGGAAATGCTAGTGAGACAAGTGGACATAATGTGGTTCAACAAGCACCGCAGAGTGGTAGACCGGGAGGAATAGCGCGAAGTTATGCAATCCGAGGGCCTGAGACTAGAGAATCTACCGAAGTTATTATCGGTAAATTTTCATTCTTTAATCACGATGTTTATGCTTTGATAGATCCTGGTTCATCTCATTCATATATATGTACTGCATTAGCACAAGAGAAAGGGTTACATGTAGAAGAATTAGGAGAAAATATTGAAGTGACTAATCCTTTAGGACACAGTGTGATAGTAAACAAAGTGTACATGAATTGCCCTATTATAATTCAACATCAACTTTTCAATGCAAATTTAATTGAGTTACCTTTCTGAGATTACGATGTTATCTTAGGAATGGATTGGTTATCGGAACATCGAGCTGTGGTGGATTGCAAAAACAAAAGAATGTCACTTCAAGTTTTTGATGGAGAAGAAATAGTTATCGTGGGGGAAGATCAGATTATCTCTGTAACATAATTTCTTTTATGAAGACTAAAAGGCTGGTTAGAAAGGGATGTCAGGCCTACCTAATCTTTCCTCTAGAATTGAAGAAAGGTGAGTTAGAATTGTAGAATATTCCTACGGTATGTGATTTTCCCAATGTATTTCCAGAAGAACTACCGGGGTTGCCGCTAAAAAGAGAGGTAGAATTCGCAATTGATGTATTGCCGAGTATTGCACCAATATCCAAAGCACCATACAGAATGGCACCTGCTGAACTGAAAGAGTTGAAGATTCAGTTACAAGAATTGTTAGACAAAGGATTCATACGCCCGAGTATATCCCCGTGGGGTGCACCAATGTTGTTTGTTAAGAAGAAAGATGGGTCGCTCCGATTATATATTGATTACCGGGAGTTGAATAAATTGACAGTGAAGAACAAGTATCCATTGCCAAGGATTGAAGACTTATTTGATTAACTCAAGGGTGCCAAATACTTCTCCAAGATTGATTTGAGATTGGGCTATTATCAAATGAGAGTGAAAGATGATGATATTACAAAGACAGCTTTTCGAACCAGATATGGGCACTATGAATTTTTGGTGATGCCATTTGGTCTTACTAATGCACCAGCAGCATTTATGGACCTTATGAACCGTGGCTTTTATTTATATTTAGACAAGTTTGTAGTGGTTTTCATTGATGATATTTTGGTGTATTCTAAGTCACGGGAAGAGCATGATCAACATTTGTGAATAGTCTTCCAAACTTTGAGGGAAAATAAATTGTATGCCAAACTTAGCAAATGTGAGATTTGGCTTGAAGAAGTTTCTTTCTTACGCCATGTTGTTTCTGCAGAAGGAATTAAAGTGGATCCTAAGAAGATAGAAGCAATTGTAGAATGGAAACCACCAAAGAACCCTACGGAAGTTAGGAGTTTCCTTGGCGTAGTAGGGTATTATAGAAAATTTGTGAAGGGATTTTCAGTCATTGCTGCCCCACTGATGAAACTACTTCAAAAGAATGCAAAATTTGAGTGGAATCACAAGTGTCAAGAAATTTTTGAGAAGTTGAAAGTGATGTTAACAAAAGCACCCATCCTTACCCAACCAGAGCCTGGAAAAGACTTTGTAATCTATAGTGATGCTTCACATAGTGGTCTTGGGTGTGTTTTGATGCAAGAAGGGAAAGTGATTGCCTATGCTTCCAGGCAATTGAAGAATCATGAAAGGAATTATCCTACTCATGATTTGGAATTGGCTGCAATAGTCTTTGCCTTGAAAATTTGGCGACACTATCTTTATGGAGAAAAATGTTATATTTACACAGATCACAAAAGCTTGAAATATTTACCAACACAGAAAGATTTGAATTTAAGGCAAAGAAGGTGGATGGAATTCATTAAAGATTACGATTGTCTTATTGATTACCATCTAGGAAAGGCTAATGTAGTGGCAGTGCTCTCAGCCGAAAGACAATGATGGCACTAAGGGCTATCAATACGGGGTTAGCTCTTACCAGTAGTGGAGCCTTAATTGTAGAATTGAAGATTCAACCTATACTACTACAACAGGTTGAGCAAGCACAAAATGAAGATGATGAGTTCAAGGTCATTTGAGCAAGGACACAAGTGGGTATCGTAGACAACTATATGGTTCTAGAAGATGGGTGTCTATATTTTAAAGATAGACTGTGTGTGCCAAACAATGAAGAATTAAAGAAGAATATTTTACATGAGGCGTATAGTAGTCCTTATGCGATGCATCCAGGAGCAAACAAGATGTACCAAAATTTGAAGAGCCATTATTGGTGGAATGGAATGAAGAAAGACATTACTAACTATGTTGCTCAATGTCTAACTTGTCAACAGGTGAAAGCAGAACATCAAGTTACTTCTCGATTTTTGCAACCTATAACAATTCCAGAATAGAAATGGGAAAGAATCACAATGGACTTCGTGACGTCTTTACAACTTACACAGAAGAAACATGATGTAGTGTGGGTTATTGTAGATAGATTGACAAAGTCTGCCCACTTTCTTCCAGATAGAATGGATTATTCACTTCATAAGTTGGCTCAGTTATATGTAGATGAGAGAGTAAGACTACATGGAGTGCCTATTTCAATCATTTCTGACCGAGATCCAAGATTTACTTCGAGATTTTGGAAGAAGTTACAAAAAGCCTTAGGTAGTAAACTTCATTTCAGTACTTTATTTCTTCCGCAAACAGATGGTCAATCTAAAAGAGTAATTTAGGTGTTGGAAGACATGATGAGAAGTTGTATCATTGAATTCGAGGGGAGTTGGGATAAGTATTTGTCCCCCATGGAGTTTGCCTATAATAACAGCTATCAGCCAAGCATACAAATGGCGCCATATGAAGCATTGTATGGAAGAAAATGTCGAACTCCATTATATTGGACCGAACTTAGTGAAAACAAGATTGTGGGAGTGGATTTAATTCAGGAGACAAAGGAGAAGTTAAAACTTATTCAAGAGAGATTGAAGGCTGCATCGGATAGACAAAAGTCTTATGCTGATTTAAAAAGAAAAGACATTACTTATGAAGTGGGGGATAAAGTATTTCTCAAAGTATCTCCTTGGAAGAAAGTCCTGCGATTTGGCAAGAAAGGCAAGCTCAGTCCGAGATTTATTAGCCCATATAAGGTTATAGAGAAGGTTGGATCGGTAGCTTATCGGTTGGCACTACCCCCTACACTCGAAAAAATTCATAATGTGTTCCATGTGTCAATGTTAAGGAGATACATATCAGATCCATCACATATCTTATCTCCTGATGTCGTAGAAATCGAACCCGACCTGACGTACAAAGAGGAACCGGTACAAATCTTGGCAAGAGAGGTTAAACAATTGAGAAACAAGTCTATTCCTTTGGTAAAAGTACTTTGGAGGAATCATAAGGTTGAAGAAGCAACTTCGGAACTGGAGGATACAATGAAAACTCAATATCCATAACTGTTTTCAGGGAATTTTCGGGACGAAAATTCATAAGAGGGGGAGAATTGTAACGAACCGAAATTTCTAAAAATTTGCTTATAATAAATTACTATGGTATTAAAATATCATGAAAATTATTTTTGTAGTTATTATTATTGTTATTGGATATAAGACATGAGGAAACAAGAGTTAATTAAGTAAGAGGGATGAATTGGGCATTTAATTATTTGTTCAAGGGCATTTTTGGAAATTTAAAAAAAATAAAAAAAATCCTCTTATCCTTTAATCTTATACGTATTCCTTTAATCTTATCATTGCCCTTCATCCCTTCACCCTTCATCTTCATCTTCTTCCCCTTAACCAAAATTTTTCCCTAATCAAAAAAACTTCCAATTTCTTCGATTCAACTTCAAATTCTTGTTAGAAATCGATCATAAAGCCCTCTATCACAATCAATTTCAGTTAATTGAGGTTAGAAGAGGAGGATTTCAGTTTTTAAGGTTCGGATGAATAGTAACCCGAGTTTGAGGTGAGTGATTTTTGGTGAAATTAAAGCTTAGTTAGTAGAATTCATGGTAGATTAAGCATATTTATGGTATTAAGAAGTTTATTTATACAATATCTTGATAGAATTATATATGGCTGTTGTAGAGGAAGCTAGTGCAAGCAAATCGAAGGCAAAAGAGGTAGAAGAGAGCTAGAAAGAGCATAGAAAAAGGTTTGTGTCTCGAATTTCGATTTCTCAGTTTTTCGGAAAATTTTCCAGATTGTATACCTATTTTGTTTTAATGTTTTCTCTCGTTATATAAATCTGATTTGACCGATTCTTCATTCTATTGATATCTACAGAAAGTAAGGAATATATGTACAGAAGAAACCTTATTGAATTTCGTTCGTTTTCAATATGAAATTTTCGTTTGAAGTTGAGTCATGAAATCTATTTTCGGAAAATCTCAGCTTGGTACACTGTTTAGTATTTTGATCATAACTTTGGTTATAAAATTTGGATTTCTATGATTTTAGTGGTTTTGGAAAGCTGAGACATGTGTCTAATTATGTTTAGAAGAAACTTCTTTGATTGGGTGATGTTTTGATAGTGAAAAATGCAGGGGAAGTCAGGTCATGGAATCTGGAATTTCTGGAAAAATATGAACGTTGATTTTATTGAGTTTTAATTGAAGTTTGATGCTTAAAAATTTGGGATTTGGATCTTAATTACTGAAGTTAAGTTGAATTATGATTGATGGTTTATACTGGAATTTTTAAGATGTTACTTTGATTTATTGCCCTTATTAAACGAGTAGAATACGGGTCAGGGTAGATTGGCGCCAATAAAGGGGGGTACAGTACTGTACAAACAATTGAAGCTTTGGCTTTGGGCTTTGGCAAACTGAAACTACTTAAATTATATTTATACAGACTACAAAACACATATACATATAGTTTATTACAAAATATTGAAAGTAATTACAAAATTATAGAAAAACTTACGTCTTTTAGACGCATACAAATAGCCGGAAAAAGAGGCCGGAAAAGGTCACCGAAAAAAGTTCGATGATCGAAAAATAATAGCTGGTGAGAGGTGGTCACCGGAGAGTGGTTGGAGACTGTTGGCCGGAGACTGGTGGTCGGAGGCAGGATTGGTGGCCGGAGGCAGAGCGTCTCTCTCTTCTTTCTCTCTCTAAACTTTGCTTAATTTTGCTTCTGCTGAACTTTGAGCAGTAACACACCTTATATAGGGCTTGGGCCGGTTTAACCGATAAAAGTGGCCGGTTGAAGCGGTCATTCGGTAGCCAGTCTTTTGAAGACTTGAAGAAGCGGTCATCCGGTAGCGAAAGTTTTACTTTGGCTTAAGTGACTCCAAAAAATCTCCAAGAGTATTTTCTTCTAGGTCGATTGTATCATCCGGTTCCTGAGCATCTTCATACAGCCATTTAAAGGGATTTGTAGAGATGGTAACCTTCTCTTTTCCTTTGCTGGAAGATGCTTTTGCCTCTATTTTTTCCTTTTTGCCCGGTGATATGTCCATTGGAGAGGGCTCACTGTTTTTCCTTTTTGGAGAATCAAGGATAACAATCCCTTTAGATTGTGGAGTTGAAGAAGGGGTTTTATCCTTTGATTTTGAAAGTTTGAAAATATGAGCTTTAAGCTCGTCTTCTGACATTTTAGAAAGGAGGTCTTCGAGGAGGTTAGTTAAAGGAGCAGAGAGATCTACTTTACTTAGATTCGCAGGTTTTTCTAAGTGTATAACTCCTTCGGAAGAATAAACTGAAGGTTTTCCAAGGAACTCAAATTTATCCCACCATTTAATGGCGATTTTCCTAACTAACCATGGTAGCTCAATTTCATTGGCTGGAATTTGAGACATATTGCCTCTCCATTTACATTCTACAGAGTAATCCCATTTAAGGATCCATGGGACTCTATAGAGGACAATAAATTGTAATCTAGAACAATCACAGGATTCGTTGGCTTCACCAAATTGTTCAAAAATTCCTCTAACCCTTTTAGGGAGGCAAATGGGGAGTAATCCCCATTGCTGGAACCAGTCATGGAACCAATTGGGAAAAGTTTAACTAGTTTAACCAGTTGAAATTGTATAAAACCAACTGAACTTTCTGAAACTGTTGTTGTACAACAATGCTTGTGACCAAGCTTGAATATAATCGAAATAACTATAAGTTATTTGGCTGCTTTTGTGTAGGAAGAATAAATCATTTTTCCATTCTTTGGGGGTCCAGATCCTTAAGATCGTAAATTTGGCAAAAGCCCATTCATTTCCATTTCTTATCATTGGTTCGAATTTAATTGAACCCGTGTCTTCCAGAATTGTGAAATGAAAATTATAATCCCTGGGAAGAAAAGGGACTGTTGAATGGTTTCTGGTGTAGAAGGTGGCGATTTCATACGGTTCAAGTTTGTTGTACCTGTTTTCAACAGGACAAATAAAGATAGTGTTTACTGGTATGAAGGGCCAAATTTCTTCCTTTAAGGATTCAGGTTTCAAAGCTAGTTGATACGCATCTGTATCATAAGTATCATTTCTACTTTTAGTAGAGAGATTATCTATTTGTTGTGTCTTCTTAGGATTGCTCCTTTGAGGAGTCCTATTTTGAAAAGTGATCCTTTGAGGATTTCTCTGACCTTGTTGAGAGCCTTGCGAAGAAGATTGCCCTTCAAACCTTTTTAGGTTAAAGTTATTTCTCTTTGAAGTCATTTCCTGCAAGAAATTCTCTGGTTAAAAAATCTGGTAAGGAGTTTTCAACTCCATTAATAAACTCAATATCAAAATCAAATACAGACAAGATAGCTTGCCATCTAGCAAAAATCTGTTTAGAGGCGATGTTTTTAACATCCTTATTTAGTACATCTTTTGCACTTTTACAATCAATTCTTAAGAGGAACTTTTGATTTATTAAATCAGATTCGAATTTCTGAATACATAGAACAATAGAAAGAATTTCTTTCTTAATAGTGGAATAGTTAGTTCTGGCTCCTACCCAAATTCCACTAGTAAATCTAACTAAAGATTCAATTTCATTGATTCTTTGCTTAAGGATACCCCCGTAACCGAGGTCTGATGCGTCGATTTCAATGATTTTAAAAGCATCAGGGTGTGGTATAGCTAAACAAGGAAGAGTTTTAACTCTTAACTTAATTCTTTGAACTGCCAAAGTGTGACTTTTAGTCCACTCAGGAGGATTTTTTCTTAGCCGTTCAAATAACGGTTTTGTATCTAAAGCATGATCTTTATAAAAGTCAGCTACGTAGTTTAGACTACCAAGAAGGCATTGAAGCTGATTTTTATCTCTGATTTCATCAGGGAATTTGCTACCAAATTCGATAGCTCTATTAATAGGAATACATGTACCATTTTCAATGGTATGACCTAAAAATTTAATACTAGTTTGGAAAAGTTTAACTTTTCTTGCAGAGACGACTAAACCATTTCTTTTAACTAGGTCAATAAACAATTTTAAGTGTTTGAAGTGTTGTTCAATATCCTTTGAGAATATAAGAACATCATCAATGTAAACGATAGAAAAAGATGAATAACAGTTAAAAATGTCATTCATAATTTTCTGATATTCAGATGGGGCATTTTTAAGTCCAAAAGGCATGACATTCCATTCAAAGTGACCAAAAGGGACTGTAAAAGCGGTTTTATACCTATCCTTTTCATCAATCTGAATTTGCCAAAAACCAGATTTCATATCAAATTTAGAGAAGATTTTAGCTTCGTAGAGTATGTTTAACAGATCCCTTTTATTTGGGAGTGGGTACTTAATCCACCTTAAAACCTTGTTTAAAGGTTTATAATTAATGACAAGTCTAGGAACTCCACGCTCAAGCTCAGTTGCGTTTTCAACATAAAAAGCAGGGCAGCTCCAGGGGCCCTGGCTATTTCTGATGAGTCCTTTATTCAAAAGATCATTAATTTCAGTTTTACAGATTTCTAAATGTCTTGGAGACATAGCAGTGGGTCTAGCTTTTGAAGGAATAAACCTTTCATTAAAATCTGGCTCAGAAGGAAGCGAAATAATATGCTTCTTTCTTTCTCAAAAAGCAGAGGGAAGATCTGACCAGATTTCAGAAATAATTAATTGCTACAAATTATCAATCTTTTTCTTTAAGGTAGGACTTTCAAGCTTAGTTTTTAAAACTTTAAAATCTACTTCATTTTTAAGAGAAGCAATAAATTTTTCTTTGTGTAAAATATTTTGTTTCAAAACATTTAGAGTTTTATTCTCGGGTTGAGAAATAAATTCAAACATAATTTCTTTTCCAACGATTTCAGTTAAAATTCCCTTTTTTGAAATCTTTAAAGGAAATAAACTATGTAAAAACGGATTTCCCAAAATAACGGTTTGATTTAAATTTTTTACCATTATAAATGGTAACTCTAAACAAAGACCTTTATTACAAATGGCTGCGTTGTTTAGTTTGAAATTGACAGAAAGTTTCTCGCCATTTGCAGTGTGCAATTGCTCAAGGGTTTTAGAAAAATACCTTGAAGGAATTAAACCCTCATTAATGCAATTTAAATCAGTGCCAGAATCAACTAAAGCAATGGTTGTTACAAAAAATTCTTTGTTAATGACCAAAGTAATTTTTACGTGCCATTTATAAGTAGTGACTCTGTTGATAAGGTCAATGAATTTAAGATTTTCAATCTTACTTATTTATTTGATACTTTTAGTATCTTTATCAGAAATTTCAATTACTGGTTCTGAAACTTCTTCTAATTCACTATCAGAATTAGAATTTTCTATTTCTAAAAAAGTAACTCTTTCTTGAAGATTTTTAATCTCTTTTTTCATTTCATTGATTTCTAACTTTAAGTCATTAACCGTAGGTTCTCTTTTAGAGTCTTTAAATCTATCAATTATATCTTTAAGATTATAAGTGATATTTTTCTCATCTAATTTCTTTTCTAAATTAGTAGGCTTGGTACTCGAAGTACTAGCTTCAGAACTGTTCTTGACAATATTAAGATATTGTTCTAAATGCTTTCTTCTTTTAGAAGGGTCTTGAATTTGTTCTATTAGAGTTAGAATCATGTCTTCACTTTTAGTTAAGACCATAAGTCCATTTAATGAACAAAGTGACTTATAGTAATTACATTGACCATCACAATCTTTACTAGAATTGTCCTCCTCTGAGTTTGACTCAGATGTATAATCATTCTCATTGTTGAAGATATAATCTTCCTTTTCTGAATCTATTTCTATTAACAAAACTTTTAATAACGAATCTTTAAGATTGTTATCCAAAGACAAAGATTTAATCTGCTGCTTAACTCTACATTTGTTTGAGTAGTGACCTACTTTTCCACATTTATAACAAATAATATTTGGAAGAATTTCATTCTTTCGGGGTTTCTTAGAGGAAGAAGCATTTTTAAAATGCCTTTTCTTATTAAATCTTAGTTTTAATGTTTTAGAAGACCTTTGATCCTTCTGTTCATTAAAAACTCTTTTTCCTTTATGGACGGGTTTTTTAGAACTTTTTTTAATAGGATTGAATCCTAACTGTTCGCAAAAAGATCCTAAAATTCTCTTTCTAGAGAATCTCTCGCTTTGAGCTTGTCTATGAATTTTTAATTCATTGCAGAGAAGTAAACCCTCAGCTACTATTTCAGCTGACATTTCACCGTAGGTGAGAGAAGCATAAGGAATAGTACCACTGTACTTATTCTTTATTCTGTCTCTTACTCTGTCTGCAAAAAGTCTAGGAAGTCCGGAAATGAATTTCTCTTTCCAGAAATCCTGAGTACAATCGTCTTGAGTGTAAACAGCACTCAAGAAAACATCTTTGTACCACTTAAATTCAGATAAATCTCTACAGCGCAAGTTCATTAACTGCTTTGTAGTTTGTTCAAAGAACGAAGATGTTGACCCTAAAAAGTGTAGGATCAGAGTATAGATTAAAACATTGACAGCATCAGGGGCTTGTCTGTTTCCTTCAGTTTTAACTGCATTAAGAATAGTATTCTTTGATTCATTGGACACATAGAAATCCCACCAACCTTTAAGTTGGCCGGTAAAGCCAGCAATTATTGCTTCAGCAACACTTCTATTGTTATTGTTGTGTATCCTAGAGGCAGAGGCATACATCAAGATATACTGAATAACATTTTTTATCTGATATTCAGATAATCCATCAATATTCCATTCTTCTATGGCTCTTCCATCAAAAGATACCATAGATGGCCTGAACTCTTCATACTATAAATTAACAGGTGAAGATAGTAAGGTTTATCAGAAGAACCTTTAGAGTGGTAAATTTTATTTACCTGATTACTATTGTCGATTTTTAAATTTTGAAATAAAGTTTGAAGCTTGTCAACTTCAGTATCTTTAAAACTTTCAGTTTTAGAAGAATTGTCAGAAAAAGCAGAACTTTCAGTTTCTTCTATTTTCTTAGTGAGAGGGGCAATTTCTTTAGGTTCAATTTGAACTGCCTTTTGTTTTTTATCAACAGGAATTAAAGCAAGACGCTTAGTGATTTTATCAACTAATTCGCTTTGAGATTTATCAAATTTAAAATCTAACTTTTCATTAGGAGTTGGTTTGATAACTACCTTCTCCCCCACTTTTAAAGTAGGTACAGATGCTTTAAGCATAGTATTTTCAATACGGCACAATTGCTCACTCATAGTGTGCAAAGTTAAATTTGTAAAATTATTTTGTTTAACATTGACTGTAGGTTCTCTTTTAGAGTCTTTAAATCTATCAATTATATCTTTAAGATTATAAGTGATATTTTTCTCATTTAATTTCTTTTCTAAATTAGTACTTATTACTCGAAGTACTAGCTTCAGAACTATTCTTGACAATATTAAGATATTGTTCTAAATGCTTTCTTCTTTCAGAAGGGTCTTGGATTTGTTCTATTAGAGTTAGAATCATGTCTTCACTTTTAGTTAAGACCATAAGTCCATTTAATGAACAAAGTGACTTATAGTAATTACATTGACCATCACAATCTTTACTAGAATTGTCCTCCTCTGAGTTTGACTCAGATGTATAATCATTCTCATTATTGAAGATATAATCTTCCTTTTCTGAATCTGTTTCTATTAACAAAACTTTTAATAACGAATCTTTAAGATTGTTATCCAAAGACAAAGATTTAATCTGCTGCTTAACTCTATATTTGTTTGAGTAGTGACTTACTTTTCCACATTTATAACAAATAATATTTGGAAGAATTTCATTCTTTCGGGGTTTCTTAGAGGAAGAAGCATTTTTAAAATGCCTTTTCTTATTAAATCTTGGTTTTAATGTTTTAGAAGACCTTTGATCCTTCTGTTCATTAAAAAATCTTTTTCCTTTTATGGACGGGTTTTTTAGACCTTTTCTTAATAGGATTGAATCCTAACTGTTCGCAAAAAGATCCTAAAATTCTCTTTCCAGAGAATTTCTCGCTTTGAGCTTATCTATGAATTTTTAATTCATTGCAGAGAAGTAAACCCTTAGCTACTATTTCAGCTGACATTTCACCGTAGGTGAGAGAAGCATAAGGAATAGTATTCCTACAATAACCCTTCCTAGTTAATACTCCCTCCGATTAAAAAAAATTAGTCGCGTTAGAGATTTTACTTTAGTTCCTTTTCATCAATTTAGAATATTAATGCAATTTTTATAATTTTTTTCTCTAATTTACTCTTGTATTAATTCACGAAGAGTATATGTATTGATGAAATTATAAAGTGGTAACAAAGAAGAAAGAGAATTTCACTAAGGATACATTATTCATTTTAGTAGAGTATTAAATTTTTATTGGTTTTGGTGAAAAGTCTAAAAGCGAATAGTTTTTGGAAGTAAGGCCCTGTTCTTTTAGACTGCAATTTTATGAATTGAATTGAATTGAATTGAAGTTGATTAAATTAAACTGAATTTAAGTAGGCTAAACTAAACTTAAATTCTTTCAATATAAATTTATAATTATACATAATTAAATTAAACTGAACTAAAATAATTTAAATTATAGTAGACTGAACATAAGGTTTCTGAACCGAAGAATTCTAGATAACATTGCCTAAACGGGAGAAAAATTTATGCAATGGTAGGGCCATTCGGCAACTGTTCCTATATTATGGATTTTTTCCTCACTCCCTCAACTCCAACACAGAGAAAACTCTGCAAAACCCTAAACCCATCCTTCTCCAAAGTTTGAAACTTCCCCCTTCCATCAACCACTGCAATGGCCGAGCTCAAGCTCTCCGAAAGCCGAGACCTTACCCGAATTGAGCGCATAGGCGCTCACTCACACATCCGTGGACTTGGCCTCGACTCCGCCCTCGAGCCACGCGCCGTCTCTGAAGGCATGGTCGGCCAGACTTCAGCTCGCAAGGCCGCCGGCGTTATTCTGCAAATGATCAAGGACGGCAAAATCGCCGGCCGCGCCGTTCTCTTAGCTGGTCAACCAGGCACAGGCAAAACCGCAATCGCTATGGGCATGGCGAAATCCCTAGGACTCGAAACCCCCTTCGCGATGATTTCCGCTAGCGAAATCTTCTCCCTGGAGATGTCTAAAACCGAAGCACTGATGCAAGCCTTCAGGAAAGCAATCGGCGTGAGAATAAAAGAGGAAACTGAGATAATCGAAGGCGAAGTCGTTGAAGTTCAAATCGACAGGCCGGCGGTTGCTGGTGCGGCGTCCAAAACCGGTAAATTAACCCTAAAAACTACTGAAATGGAGACGATTTATGAGTTGGGGGCGAAGATGATTGAGGCTTTAGGGAAGGAGAAAGTACAGAGTGGGGATGTGATTGCCATTGATAAGGCTTCTGGAAAGATAACAAAGCTAGGGAGGTCCTTTTCACGGTCTAGGGACTACGACGCCATGGGGCCGCAGGTGAAGTTTGTTCAGTGTCCTGACGGCGAGCTACAGAAGAGGAAAGAGGTTGTTCATTGTGTGACTCTTCATGAAATTGATGTCATTAATAGCAGGTAATTCTTTGTTTATTTTAATGCTTTAGACGAAAGAATTATGCTTTCCAGGAATTTCTTAAATTTTCTCTCTGTTGTGTGAATCAATATGCATATGACTGAGATAATTGCATCTGCCAAATTATAAATTTGATTTATGCCATATGAACCTATTTGTCCTTTTTTCTTCTGTTTTGAGTTTGTGTCCTTGATTGAAATTGAAGAACTTTTGATAGATTTCTCTATTTGTTCTAGACATACTGAATTGATTTGTTGCTATTGCTTTTGTATTATCATTTTATATCTTCTGAAGCTGAACTTGTGATATGTTCTTCATTGCTGATATGTCACACCTTGGTGCTTGAGTGTAAGTGATTAACAAAGAATAGAAGAAAGGAGATGAGATATCGAGGAATAGGGGTGAGAGACAGAGGAATATAGGGAAGAAGAGAATATTAAGGAGAAAATAAGCTTAGAGCTTGATATTAATTTCATTGATTACTATGCTATTACATTCTGATATTATATATAGAGTTGGGGCTCCTAACCGCTAAATGCTAAAGAGACCTTACAACTTAGCACCCACTTAAAGGAAATAGACTAAAATACCCTAATTACTTATGATTTGAAACTACCACTAATCAATAGTCATTCACAGACTAAAAGCTCATTACTAAATGTCTCAATATGTGACAATACTCCCCCTTAAGACAGTCTTGTCCTCAAGACTGATGTGAGAATTTATCGGCAAGAAACCCTTTCTTTCAATACATCGAACATGTTGTCAAAACTACAACTATTGAATGTTGAATACTCGGATGACGCCTCCAAGTATTCAACATTCAATACCGTAGTTTGGACAACATGTTCAATGTATTGAAAGAAAGGAGTTCCTTGCCCAACATGTTCAATGTATTGAAAGAAAGGAGTTCCTTGCCCATAAATTCTCATATCAGTCTTGAGGAAAAGACTGTCTTTAAGGGGAGTATTGTCACATATTGAGACATTTAGCAATGGGTTATTAGTCTGTTAATGGCTATTGATTAGTGGTAGTTTTAAATTATAAGTAATTAGGGTATTTTAGTCTATTTCCTTTATGGCAATATGTCATTCTTGTGTGGGTGCTAAGTTGTTAGGCCTCTTTGGCATTTAGTGAACACATGTCCATCTAATTAGGAGCTCCAACTCTATATATAGTATCAGAATGTAATAACATAGTAATCAGTGAAAATATCATTTTCCTCTATTTTCTCATCTTCTATTATTTCATCCCTTTTCTCTCTATTCTACCATTTGAGTTCATAATCTAAACTGTCAGAAATCAATACCTGACATGATATCGATTATTTGCATTGACATGATGGAAATATGTTGTAATTACTGGAGAACATTACCTGAGTGTTCTTTTTATTAGCACCTGTTGGTTTTTATGGCACTAGAATGTTATGTGGTAAAATGTATGAGAAGCCAATATGGGGTTTATAGGTCAATATGGCTCTCTTACCATTGATCTAGTCTTTTGGTAAGCTCTCCCATTTGATCCATAACAATTGGCCCACATAGTGGTGACCTAGAAGGAGCTAGCCGTGATCACAAGGTTTGGAGTGGTGGCCTGGAGAAGCAAGTCGTGACCAATGAGGACGTTGGCTCCAAAGGAGGGTCGAATGTTATGTGGTAAAATGTCATTTGTCCCACATTGGTTGTACGGGAAGCCGGTATGGGTTTTATAGATCAATACGGGCTCTCTTACCATTGGACTAGTCTTTTGGTAAGCTCTCCCATTTGGCCTATAACATAGAAATGTTAAAAGATAGCAGCTTTGTATGTTGCTCTGCTTTGATGAGGTAAGGTGGCAAGATATTAGTGAATTCTATGGATGATATATTGGCAGAGTTCTGCTTGCAATCAGGGAAGAAACATCTGTTGCCTCTGTTAAACAATCAAATGTATTTACTGCATTTTTAGCTGTAATTTGAGAGGTAATAGAAGTAAAGATCTATATAAGCATTTGTAGACACATAGAACCATAACAGAGAAAAGTATATTCTTATGTCAGAGTTAGCAAATCAACTGAAGCAATAGCATTGAAAACCTGTGAGTTTTGGAAAGCTCTAAAGAGTCTAAAACATATCTGTTATAGGCGCAAAAAATTGGCAATAAGTATTTGCTTCAAATGTGAAGTTAAATGCGATAACAGTACTAGAAAAAGAATAAGAGGATTGTTAGATGTAAATATATTTGTAAAATTTACATATTGCATTAGCAATATCTAGCCTTGAACTAATCTAGCCACAATAGAAAGTACATTAGAACACATTAAAGTAAGTTAAAACTGTGTGCAAATGTGTCCCTGAGGTTAAATTATCTAAGCTATGGCGAGGCGCGCCTTTAAATCACTGCTCTAAATTAGTTTAAATTTACGAGTAACATTTTCTTTCATAATCATTGAACCTTTTGAACATTGTTATTTAATATTTTTAGGGGCTGATGATAGTTCGAGTCCACTGCTAATTCAATTTCTTTTGGCATTTGTAAATAATCTGAGTTAACCTGCCGTGTCTAAATACAATGACTGTATTATTATCCACTTTCAGAACACAGGGATTTCTTGCTCTCTTTACCGGCGACACAGGCGAAATCCGTGCAGAAGTGAGGGAGCAAATCGACACAAAAGTAGCTGAATGGCGAGAAGAAGGCAAGGCTGAAATCGTGCCAGGTGTCCTCTTCATCGACGAAGTCCATATGCTAGACATCGAGTGCTTCTCTTTCCTAAACCGCGCTCTCGAAAACGAGATGGCTCCAATACTAGTAGTAGCAACAAACCGAGGCATCACTACAATTCGAGGAACCAATTACAAATCGCCACATGGAATCCCCATAGACCTCCTCGATCGCCTACTTATAATCACCACACAACCCTATACAAAGGACGAGATTCGGAAGATTGTGGACATTAGATGCCAAGAAGAGGATGTCGATATGGCTGAAGAAGCGAAAGCTTTGTTGACACATATCGGGGTTGAAACATCGTTAAGATATGCTATCCATTTGATTACTGCTGCTGCTTTGGCCTGTCAAAGGCGAAAGGGGAAAGTCGTGGAGAGCGAGGATATAACACGGGTTTATAGTCTGTTTTTGGATGTGAAGAGATCGACTCAGTACTTGATGGAGTATCAAAGCCAGTACATGTTTAACGAAGCGCCTTTACAGGATCAAGACGATGATGATTCAATGGTGCGTTGAAAGTAAAATTTGACTTTAAGAATTTGCAAATTTTATTTCTTGAATGTTATTAGATGTTGATCTTGTCATTGTGATTGTTGGTTAAATATGAAAAGAATCATTTATGTGTATTAGTACTTGAATTTATGGCTAGTTATAACATATTGACTCTTGGGAATGTATTGGCAAGAAGAGGGTTAGCCAATTTATAATTTTTTTGAATGAAGTCATCATTTTTTATCATTGACATTTTATACATGTGTTGTTTATACTGTTCTCAAAAATAAATCTCGGTCTCAAATTTTTTATATTTCGGGTATATTATATGGGTGTGAAATTTTTATATTAGTAATATATAATTGTGAATGTTGAATAAAAAGTTTCAAGTGAGATGTTGACCAAGAAATTGGGTGCTTTCACCATTCATGTGTTCAGTAAAGGTTAGAGTTGGTCATAAACTCATTCGTCCCTAAGAAAATGTTAAAACGGCAGCGAAAGAAGTCTAAAGATTAAGCATTAGATGTTATCCGTGTATACCGTTAAGTCATGAGGCATCCATTGAATGTTATCGGGAGGCTACCCGGTAAAACAGAAAGGAAAGGAACATGATGCAGACAAGAAAGAAGCCATCACTAAGTGCACTATAAAATTGCTAAAATGTCACATAAAGGAAGTCCATTACCCTTACTACGTAGATGATGAAAATGCATACCATTTATCTTGTGCCCAGACTTTAGAGGGGGGGTTATTAATTGAGCCTTCCATTATGGCTGTATTACTTTGTTTGTTTGTTTGTAATATAGATTTAGGTTTGGGTTTTAATTGGAGATAGGAGTGAAAAGAAACAAGAAGTTGAATTGAGATGAAGAACATATGGTGGATGATGTTCCGTAAAAGTCAACTATATCAATTTCTTAGGAATTCATGTCCACGTGTGTAATTTTACAGTATATCATAGTTTTACCAAACATAAAATCATGAACAACTAATACTTAACAACAAACAACAGCAGGAATCTGCCAGCATTAACAGCAAATAGCTAACTGCAACGGCAAACATCAATCGCTGACAGTTGTGCCAAACAGGCTCCCTTAGAGCCCTTTTGTTTACCTATATATGTACTACAGTTAGCAGAATAAAACAAAACAGCTCTAAAAATATTGTTTGGTAAGACATTCTTAACTGCAAACTACTGCAGTTCATTCTCTAAACTACTGCAGTTCCACCAACAGCAAATTGGTGCTTTTCACCTTCAAAAGCATATATCTCTCCTCCTTGAAAACATATAGGGCACTATTGCCCTCATATAGGTTTCTTTGAACTCAATTTTCTTTAATTTCACGTATTAAAATGCTTAGGGTCTTGATTTTTTCGACAACCAGAAACTACCAATGCTAGGTGTGTTTAAATTGAATTAAGTAAAATAAAATACTAAAGGCGGTGGGCAGAATTAGATAAAATAATTAGGGATATATCATAGTGATATATAGGATATGATTCAACTGCATTTCCAGGTCCCTCCTACCCAAGGAGAGTGCTGCAACAAGTTAGTACTTTTTAATACTAATATTTGAAATTTTAAACTAGCCCGGTTGATATATTCCATTAAATATCATATCTATATATGTCATTTAATATATTTAATATACTAACAACAACAGTACATCATAATTTTACCAAACATTGAATTATGAAAAATTAATACTGAACAGCAAAATGCTAACCGCAACAACAAACAACTAACCGCTATCAGCTATACTAGACATGTGTCAAACTAATACATATAATTAATTAAATTCATTTATATCTTCTGTTATGAGAATAAATATAACCACAAACTTGTAATTTAGTGCTTGGAGGATAGTTTTACTAGCTATAGTACTTGAATGTAAGCAGCCCAGCTCTCAAGAGTCGGCGACGAGTACTACCGTCTAGGCATATAGTTGAAAGGGGCCCAAAAATATCTTTTTGTTTAATAATTTAGTTGTTATTAATTAAAAGATAAAGATAGACAATAACTTATGTTAGAACAATTGGTAAAGCATTTATTAAAGTTGTGAGAGGGGGTGACTTTGGTGTTGGCCTAGTTGTTAACATTGAAGTTGTGACCTCTAGAGGTCGCAAGTTCGGGTCACATCCGGGGCGGGTTGGGGATTTTTCTTTCCATATAATGTAAGCCCATATGAGGAAAATTAAAAAAAAAAAGTTGTGAGAGGGTAAAGGTTCAATTTCTATATTTTACAAAAGTTTTTTACATTATTTTCTTGTTGAGGACCCCATTTTATTACTTTTAATATTAGTTTGCCAAGGGCCTCTAAATTGTCAGGGCCGGACCTGAAAGTAAGTCATTAACATATGAACTGTCGCAACTCTAAAAAATTGCTCAAGGTGCTAAAATGTTGCATCTCTTAAAAAAAAGTCTTTCTTTGTTGCGGAAAGTCCATTTAGCAAAGGTGAAGGATATGGTGACTTTGTTTTTAGCAAAGTTAAAGCTACTCTGTCGTTCATCACCATTGAATTAGTGAGATGAAATTCAATCTAATGATGATAATGGCAAAGTAAGAAAAAAACAAAGTCATAAAATTATCCTTTGGCAACGCTTTTCATCTGTGGCAAGTCTGTAAAATGACTTCGTACATATCTATAGCTACACTTTTACACCACGATCAACTTTTTTAGAATGTTGCTATAAACATTAAAAAAGTAACAGTATATAACACTTTGATTATTACTGCAACACTTTTGAACACAATGGCAACTCTTCCAACATTGATTTCACTTCGCAGCTTATTTTAATACATCACTTCTTTTATATAAATTTAGTAAACTTCATAAACATGTCATGTGTTTTGACCGTTTTACAAAAAAGTCATTGTGGAATTTTTTGTTTCAAAAGGATGTATGTGGTTTCAAAAGTTAGCAAAAACATGCTTCTGAAAATTTTGAAACCACGTTTGGAAGGGCAATCTCAGGCAATCTCAGTTATTCCAATAAATTCAACATTCCTACATTTTAACTATATTATTTGTGAATTATTTATTAAGATTTGAGTAAATTTCAGAAACTTTTCATTTTGTTATGATTTTTTAGAGTTATCGTCAATTTTTAATTAATATAAATATTTATACTTCTCAAAAAATTCTAAAATTTATCAATAATGTGTGTTATATTTTTATAAACAAAGCTGGAAAATTTCACTTCAAAATAGATAAGATTACCCTTCCAAATGTGGTTTCAAAATTTTGAGAAGCATATTTTTATTAGCTTTGAAACCATAAATGTCATTTTGAAATAAAAAATTCCACAAGACCTTTTTACAAAACGGTCAAACCAGAATGCATGTTTTTAAAGTTTTCCCTCTAAACTTTCTATGTATAGCAATTTTTTTATATAACTGAAATACTAATAGTATTAATACTGCCTCCGTTTTTTAATAACTGTCGCTTTTAGATGAGAATTTTACTTTTAAATGTTACTTTGTGAATTACAATGTATTTATGTCAATCTTTTTGCTTTTTTGCCCTTATCTATTCCTTTATTGTAAAAAATGAAGAAAAACGAAGAGTTAATTTTAAGGATATAGTAGTATTTTTATTGCTATATTTAATACAGCATTGGTATGCAAAAAAGTTCTCAAAGTGACACTTATTAAAATAAGTTAATAGGGAGTAATTTAATATGATAATCATAAATTCAATATTTAATCCAAAGGCATTTAATTTCCAAAACATAAAACAGTCAAATGTATCAACATCCAAAAAATGAAGCTTACAAATAATTCATAATACCATAAGAAATATAAATATCCTAATCTATCTATCTATCTATCTATCTAGTAGAGACTATCATTTTCACTAGAAGTTTCACAAGAATCAAGACTGTCATTTTCGCTAGAAGTTTCAGAAGAATCAAGACTATCATTTTCGCTAGAAGTTTCACAAGAATCAAGATTTATCGTAAAATCGGGATTATTTTTAGCCAGCTTCTCCACAAGCAATCCCATATTTTCATTAACTTTCTGCTCGACAGTCTCCTCCACTTGTTCTAGCAACTGTTGTTTGATCTTTGCCGTCAACACTTCAATATAAGCATCTTTAGACTTCTTAATTTGTGCAAGCCTACCTACGAGCGAAGTAAGTCCATGTGATGTCTTGCCACCCATAACTAGTTCGCCACTCTCGTTATGTGCACTAGATGAGCACATCTCTTTCAGTGCAGCCTATAAAAAAATATGTCAATCATATATACGTTTATAAAAGTTCAAAAACTTTTCTAAATAAGGTGTACAAATAAAATACACACTTACAAATAAGTTGAAAAGGACAAAGTACCAGAATGTAGTATATTAATTACAGGGATAGCATGAACATCAACGTATTTGGCATATTTTGTGCACTGACCATATCCTAATTTAAGCTTTTCGCAAATAAAAAAATGCAAGACCTGAATGTGTCAAACTTAAGTACAAGATTCTTATAATAAAAAAAAATCAATTAATGCCAATTATAGGTATATATACATATATAGCAAAATGTTTCGTTCATTTTGTAAATTCGAAAAGTTGTTATATGATATATATGGGCAACATAATCAAACTTTCAGGAAGACAATAAAAAAGAATAACACAAAGCCAAATCTAAATGAAGCAAAACATATCCTAGTTGATGCTCAATATCAATTCACAGCATATAGAATCAATGACAAAGTTGCTAAAACTCTCAATTCACAGAAAACGGAATAAATCAGAGTTGCAAATTAGCCCAGTAAAACATTTGGCTCATTACCTTCAATTTTAAGATCATGAACCGATTAAACTCATCATATATCAATCACAACAGACAAAATTGCATAACTAACAATATACGATATCAGCCCAATAAAGGAAGATAACCAGTTGATACATACTATTTTTTTACTGATTTGAGCAGCACTAGTTGTCCCTACAGTCTTTCGCTGTGCAGAATTTTTCTCAGCCAATTCCTTCAAATCAGTAATCAGCAAATTAGAAAATGGGAACTGTATAAGAAATACACGTAAGGGATTGTAAATATACCTTCACTTTGGCAGTGCCCCAATATGCTACGAGCGCCTTGAACTCTGCAAGTGGAATATCATCTGGCCTGTTCTTGATCCTTTCATCATCATTGTCATAAGCAGTGTAATGATTTTTCTTGACACGGCATTTATACACCCTCCATGCATCACGTATTGTCCTCATTACCCAAGCCTTTCCTTGTTCGGCAATAATGTACTTTTCCTAAAATAGATACAATCTAGGAAATTAAATTTAATCATAGGAAATTATATTCACTTCAAAATTACAAGGCTTTACCTTAACAAACTCCCATAGGTTAGCCTTGAAAGGAACCTTGTGCCAACTAACATAAACGAGGGGTACATGGTCTATTGCTAAAGTTCCCAAAAACGATCTTAATTCTGAAATTAAGTCATCTGAAACAGGTTGAAACTTGTTATTTAAAGGTATTAACTTCCTTTCGTCAAAGTTCCTTGTATGCGAATCAACCATCTTGGTTTTTCCGCTTCTGTTTCTCGGTGCAACTCCATCTATCAATTACACAACAAATACTAAGTCAATTTCAAGGTATAAGCTGTCAATTATACAAAAAGAATACAATATTAAATGTTTTATAACCTGTTGATTTATCACTTGTTTGAACATCAGAGTGTGGCAACACCGATTCACCACTAGTTTTCTCTTGTTCTGGTCGTTTGGACCTAACGCCATCATTTTTTCGCCCTAGTAGCTGTGTATTACTGGCCGGATTAGAAAGTGGGAGTCTCTTGCCATCATTCTCCTATAAACAATGAAAATTACTAGAGATAATAATTACCCATAACAAACAGCATAAAATGTTATATTGTTTATAACATCAGTAAAATTACCTTGCTAGAATTTAAGCCGGTTACTTCCTTGACAGTAGAAATGGTTGGTATAGGTTCAGCTGCTGCCCCTGCTTTTTCAATCCTTCGTCTATGCAACCTTGATTTTTCAGTTTGAACATCAGACAGTGACAACACCGATTCGCCAATATTCTTCTCTTGTTCTGGTCGTTTGCACCCAACACCATCATTTTTTCGCCGTAGTAACCGAGTATTACAGGCCGGACTAGAAAGTGGGAGTGTTGTCCCATTGCTCTCCTATAAATAATGAAAATTACAAGAGATAATAAATGCCTATAAGACATAGCATAAAATGTCATATTGTTAATAACATCATTTAAAATACCTTATAAGACTTTAAGCCGCTAGAATTTAAGCCGACTACTTCCTTGGCAGTCGAAATAGTTGGTATAGGTTCAGCTGCTGGCCCTGCTTTTTCAATCCTTCGTCTGTGCAACCTTGATTTTTCAGTTGTTTGAACATCAGACTGTGGCAACACCGATTTGCCAATATTCTTCTCTTGTTCTGATCGTTTGGACCCAACACCATTTTTTTCCCATGTATTACAGGCCGGACTAGAAAGTGGGAGTGTTTTCCCATCATTCTCCTATAAATAATGAAAAGCACTAGAGAAATTAATTACCTATAAGCAATAGCATAAAAAAATGTCATATTATTAATCACATCTGTAAAACATTGAATACCTTGCTAGAATTTAAGCCGGTTACTTCCTTGGCAGTAGAAATAATTGGTAGAGGTTCAGCTGCTGACCCAACTTTTCCAATCCTTTGTCCATGCAACCGTGTATTGCGTGCCGGACTAGAAAGTGGGAGTATTTTCCCATTGTTCTCCTATAAATAATGAGAATTACTAGAGATATTAATTA
The DNA here is from genome assembly GCA_947683365.1 of Euphorbia pulcherrima. Taxonomy (NCBI): domain Eukaryota; kingdom Viridiplantae; phylum Streptophyta; class Magnoliopsida; order Malpighiales; family Euphorbiaceae; genus Euphorbia; species Euphorbia pulcherrima. The sequence goes on along the minus strand of CANTUS010000006.1, from coordinate 8,450,481 downwards.
CCTACAAGCAATAGCAGAAAAAAATGTCATATTATTAATCACATCAGTACAACATTGAATACCTTGCTAGAATTTAAGCCGGTTACTTCCTTGGCAGTAGAAATAATTGGTATAGGTTCAGCTGCTGACCCTGCTTTGGCAGTAGAAATCGTTGGTACAGGTTCAGCTGCTGACCCTGCTTTGGCAGTAGAAATCGTTGGTACAGGTTCAGCTGCTGACCCTACTTTTCCAATCCTTCGTCGATGCAACTGTGTATTGCGTGCAGGACTAGAAAGTGGGAGTGTTTTCCCATCATTCCCCTATAAAAAATGAAAATCACAAGAGATTTTAATAACCTATAAGCAATAGCATAAAAAATGTCATTATTAATAGCATCAGATAAATGTTGAATACCTTGCTAGAATCTAAGCCGGTTACTTCCTTGGTAGTAGATATAGTTGGTATAGGTTCAGCTGCTGACCCTGATTTGGCAGTAGAAATTGTTGGTATAGGTTCAGCTGCTGACCCTACTTTTCCAATCATTCGTCCATGCAACTGCGTATTGCGTGCCGGACTAGAAAGTGGGAGTAGTTTCCCATCATTGTCCTACAAATAATGAAAATCACTAGAGATAATACTTACCTATAACCAATAGCATAAAAATGTCATATTATTAATAGCATCAGTAATATATTGAATACCTTGTTAGAATTTAAGCCGGTCACTTCTTTGTCAGTAGAAATAGTTGGTATAGGTTCAGCTGCTGACCCTGCTTTTTCATTACTCTGTCGTTGCAAACAGGCAAGGCAAGATGGACAAGAAGGTGGAACTCTTTTTCCATCATCCACCTAGCAATAATAGAAATCATCAAACAAACAATCAGCAATAGCAAAAAGAATGTCAATTCAGTAATAGAAACCGTTAAGTTAAGCAAAAACCTTTGCCGAAATGAGCTTTAGTAGAGAGCCTGCAGCTTCCTCAACATCAGCAGTTGCTACAAATTCATTCTTTCTCTGATTTACGCGTTTATTGCCAGCCAGTTTGGAAGGCGAGACTATTATCCCCTCACCAACCTAATTGATACAAAAACAACCAAAAAATAGTACACATAATTGAAACAATGCAAAAAACTGACTTCATTGTTTATAATTAGAACTATTAGTAGCAATAGATCTTGTGTAAAAGTAATAGACCTGATTTGATATTAAATATTTACTACTCCCTCCGTTTTTTTAACCGTCGCTTTGGGTGAGTTTGTCAATAACAAGAAAACATTAATTAAGAGAATAAAAGTACTAAAATACCCCTAACACTAATAATTGTTTGAAAAGATGATTGGTATTTTTTATCTTTTGTCATTTCCAAGGTTGCATTAAATAAGGGCAAAATGGGAAAGATGCTCAAACAATTACGTTGGAAATTGAAAGTGACACTTATTAAAAAAAATTGTTTGACTCCAAAGCGATAGTTAAAAAAAACGAGGCAGTAATTAAACAACTATGTATCAGCAATAAAATCAAGTTGATCGCAATTAGAACTAAGAAGAAAAGTTGGAACAAATCAATAACAACAGATCAGACAAACCAACAAGGTATAGTTTGTTCAAATTTTATGTCCCCCTATAAATCAACAAAAAGATAAAAGTGGCAATAAAGGCAACTATACCTAGTAGATGGTAAACAGCATAATTATTTTTCAAAGCACAAAACTGTACAATAAAATAAGCAATAATAGATTAATATTACACAGATTGGATGGTTGAAAAGCCTGATCCAAAATGTCCTAATTATATTAACAAAAAGAATTTTGAACAAATTATATTAAAAAAATAGCTAATAGTTTGAATTGTTATAGTAATTATGGTAATATTATTGAATCAATAATTTTGATGTAGCTAACAGAATCTTTCCACTCCAATTTTAAGCTGGTTGTGAGTTGTAATGGGGGATGATTGGAACTTAGCAAGTAAACTGTGTATGGTCTTCAGTTTGATTGGAAAGCAAAAAAAGAATCCGATTAATAGGTAACTTGTATGTATATATTAAATGTATTTTATTAATTAAGATTGATTAACTGATATGATTTTACTTTTATATTACGATGTGTTTGTTTTGTACCTAATTCCTTAGGCATAGGCTTATGCTTAAAATTAGTTGTGTCCGCTTAACATCATCATATTTTGAATAAACTGTATTATCTGTTAACACTATTGCAGTCATTTTACACGATTGGGGCATCAATTAATTAGAATCTAATTTGTTTCCAAATTTATGATTTACAAGCCTATGGCTCTATTGCTCTAATAAACCTAATCTAACAAAACTAAATTCAATCTTGCCCAATGTTGTATTTTTCCCATATGAGAAATAATGTTCTTGTTATATTGATATGAAATGTATTATCTATTCTTTTGTATAAATTTCTTGAGTTGGAGTTGAACAATTAATACTACCAGTTCAATAAATAAGGGCAAAATTTAAAACAAAAAAAAAATTGAGACAAAATTTAAATTCCGCGAAATTAAGACCGCTACAGGCTACATCAGAGTTGTCTTTCTAGTATATATTCAGATGTTCAGTAAGATTCAATCAAAAGCAGTTCATTAACATTCTTATCAGCAGCAATTCATTAGCATTCGGACGAGTAACAAAATGCTTATTTAATCATTCAAAAGCTAGTGGTTTGATATTTAAACATTCAAAAGTCAGTACACAAAATTAGTCCAAAAAGTTTATGAAAACAATCAGAAATAATGACCTGTTGTTTCTCCCCTGTTGAAGCAATATTGAATTGTGATCGAGGTGTGCGTCTACTTCGAACTTTTTTCGTTACAACTTTCTTGGTTTGCTGATTAATATTGCACATATTAATCTTACATTCAACATAATATAATACACAAAAAATTTTAACTTAAAAAATAATGTACCTCAGAAAGATTATCATATTCATATTCCCCAACATCATGCCAACTGTAATTGGTTGTGCAGTACCCTAACTCTACATCATCTACTTTCCTTTTTCCCTTGTTTCCTCCTAAAGAAGTCAAACCAACAGCTAACTTGTGCGAATTGAGAGAAGCAATGTGTTCATTGTTAGACGCGATAATCCTTTGTCTTCTCCTTTTAAGTGGTATGTCATCATCTTCATCAACATTCTTCTCTTTTACAGCTAGTTTCCTCTTAGCAGAGGAATTGCCTTCATTTGTCTTTTTTAAACATTCAAAAGTCAGTGCACAAAACTTAGTCCAAAAAATTAATGAAACAATCAGAAAAACTTACCTGCTGTTTATCCCCCTTAATAGCACCTGAAGTAATTTTGGATTGCAATCGAGTTGCGTGTACACTTCGAACTTTTTCCTTTACAACTTTCTGGGTTTTCTGATTAATATTGGACAAATTAATCTTACATTCAACATAATATATGTACACAAAATTAACAAATTATGTACCTTAGGAAGAATATCAGATTCATATTGCTCAGTGTTATGCCTGTTGTAATTGGTTGTGCAGTGCCCCACGCTACCCTCTACATCGTCAACTTTAGCTTTGCCCTTTTTTCCTCCTAAAACATTCAAACCAACAGCTAACTTGTGCAAATTGAGAGAAGCAATGTGTTCGTTGTTAGACACGATGTTCCTTCGTCTACTCCTTTTATATGGTATGATATCATCTTTACCATTCGGCTTATCTGCATATACATTCTTCTCTTTCACTGCTGGTTTCCTCTTAGCAGTAGCATTTCCTTTATTTGCCTTTTTTTTATTTTCTTGTTCTTTTATGGTTCGAGTCACAGACTTGCGCTTTGGCCGCATTTTCTTAGCTAAAAATATGAGAGCAAAAAAGTCATAAGCAAATAGATGATTTTATGCTAATTAAAGAAAATAAACTTTGCATCTTATTCCATCAGAACTTAAATGATTAGATCTAACTTTAATCCGTGTGTTGACTACAATTTGATTTTAAGGTGAGAGAAATTGGTTTATTAAAATAGAATAATAAATAGATAAAATTAATAAATCAAGTATGCATACATTATTGGATCGAATTTTACATTCAACTATAAATAAAGTACTAATATTTACTTTGATAAAAACAATATAAACACAAATACATATATATGCACACACATACGCTCAAGTAATTACAACAGTTTATATATAAAAACTCGACGTTACTCTTATCAACACATTACACAAGATGACAAGATACAAGAAATCAATCAGTTTACTTGAGAATCTATCACCAAAACTTTCTTGGGAATGAATATCTTCAGGTTTTCGTGCTGGATTAGCAGACATTAAAGATCAATTCAGAGAAGGATTTCAATTTTCTAACAGATTCAACAAAGGCAACTGGACAGTAATTGGTCAGCATCCAACTAGTTCGTTCAAAAATTTCCCACAAACATATCATTTCTTTAAATAAGGATAACAGCTGAATTACTAGTGCTTGCACATATGGCACAATGAATTTCCAAGGCTAAACGAAGTTTTAACACAGCACAAACATTTCACTTCTACTCATCAACCACATCAAGCAAACTAGCATTATTCATTAAACGTTCTACAATCATTTTGAAATACAACTAACCAGCCAATTATAACTGCAGCAAAGAAGCAGACCGAAGCACCGCAAATTGAAGAAACCAAAATCAACTCACAAACATGTAATATAACAGCAGTAGATCCATTCAATATGGCATGAATAGTGGGAGAAGTCTTCTTTGGACGCAAATCTAGTGGCAAAAACTTCTTGTTCTTCCAGGCTTCTCTAAGACCACCAGCCTTTTGCTTCTCCCACGTAAAAGTCAAAGTCAAAACCTGTGCTATCGATAGTCTCACAACCTTACTGAGAACAGACTAGTCTCAATTTAATCATAAGTGAAAATGCAAACTGATACGCATAAAATAAAACAAAATTAATAAGCAATCGCACATTTTGGAGAGCTTATTAGGGGCACCACCGATGACCTTAGCAACGCGAAGGCGAGCAAGCTTAACTTTCAGATCTTTGAGCTGGCCAAATAGCTGTCTTTGACTTATTTCTCAACTCATGAACTTCAATTCTTGCTTAAAATACCAAAAATTAAAGGAAAGGGAAATTCAGGAACATATAGATTGAAAATGAGTGTTACTGTATTGAAGCAAAGGGAATAGTGATGGTATTGTAAGAGCAAAAGGACAAAGTAAAACATATTGCATCAACAATTTGTAAAACATACTACATGAAATAAAAGTCCATACTTTATATTCGAATGTTTCAAGGTGAACCATAGTAGTTAATGCGATAGGTAGGCACACCCAAGGCGGCAGGGGGTCCTGTCGCCTAGGCGCGAGGCGAAGGCAAAGGCGCACAAAAAGGCGCACACTAGGCGCACGAACTTAAAAAAATATAAAATAAAAAGTTTTTCACTTCACTTAAAGGAAATTCAAGAATTCAAAGTTTATAACCATAAAACTAATAAAGAATACACAGATTGTTCAAACTTCAAAGGCCCAAAACTGGACTGCCAACAAAACAGAATAACAAGACACCAAATGCAAATGAAAAGATTTAGACAATAGCTAAAAAACTTAATAAAGAGTAGAGAGTAAACTGATAGTCAAATCAGTTTTAAAATTGATAGAAGTAAACTTAGAAATAATCAAATAAAGAAGTAATCTGTAGACTTAGCATGATAAAATAGATTCATAGAAGAAGTAAACTGATAGTCAAATCAATTTCTAAATTGACAGAAGTGAAAAGAAGTAATTTGTTACAAGTAAACATAGCATGATAGAATTACACTAATAGAAGTAAAATATATGAAAGCATAGCATAACTTATTAAAAACTGAATGATCTGTAGAAGAGAGAAAGTGGAGGCAGCTTCGAACTAGAAGGATTGGTGATTGATCGGCCAGATTCTCAAACGCAAATAAAATAGAGAAGAGATAATAGATATTATAGAGTAGAAGAGAGACAAAGGACGATTAGTATTCTGTGTTAATTAGAAATAAGTTAATTAGGAATAAATAAATGAGAGTCTAATAGGTTTCAATTACTAAATAGCCAAATACGAAAACTAAAAGTAGTTGGCACAAATAATTGATTTTTTAGGGTTTTTTTAAATTAGGTTAATAGTGATTGACACCTTTTAAAACTCTAAAGCCTCATAATACTTAAAACCTATTTAGTTTTCCTATTTAGTAATTAAAACCTGTCAAATTCTCATTTATTTATTCCTAATTAACGATTACAAAGCCACAGAATACTCAACATCCTCTGTTCTCTCTTCTACTCTATAATCTTCGTTCTCTCTTCTCCCCCATTTTACTTTGCATTTGAAAATCTGCCCATTATCGATCAATCATCAATCCCTTCTAGTTCGAACAACCGGCTGCCTCCAATCTCTCTTCTACAGATCATTCACGTTCACCAATCAGTTTTTAATAAGGTATGCTCTGCTTCCATATTTAAAATATTTTATCATGCTAAGTTTAGTAGGGTCGGGTTAGTTTATATTATAATTTATGGGGAATATATTTATCTTGATGATTCTAATGATTGATAATTTATATTTTAGATTGATAGGAATTAGTTTTATGAGTAAACTTTGAATTCCTGAATTTCCTTTACGTGAAGTGAAAACTTTTTATTTTATATTTTTTTAAGTTCATGAGCCTAGCGTGTGCCTTCGCCTCGCGCCTAGGCTACAGGACCCCCTGTTGCCTTGGGTGCGCCTAGCGCCTTAACTACTATGACCCCAACAAAATTTCGATTCAACGTATTATCAAAAAAAACAGATTTCTATCCCCAATTTCTATTATTGTCAATGCCATACTATTAAAAGTCCATATAATACTTCAACATGCATAACCAGGAAAATATATGCTATATTTTGTACCAGCTACCAAAGATACTGCATAAGCTGTAAACAATACATGACATAAGCTGCATAAGCTGTAAACAATACAGGACTAGAAACATTAAAACTCATTCTTCTTTTAAGAACTTTTTCATTTTTGAAGGCCTCGTTGAAAATAACGGTAGTTAAACTTAAGTTCAAATAATAGCGAGATATGATATCTATTAGATAGGGAATATTAAATCCCACACAAGTTAGGCCTCCAAAAGTCACATTCATTGAAAGCAGAACACAAAATGGTATTAGTTGTCCATAAATAGCTCAGAGATAGAATGCCCAATATTGGGAGATAAGGACAGATTCTGTAGCATAAAATTTCAAATCAAGAGCAGGAAAATAGAGGATTATCGGACTTCAGAATCAACACATTGCTCAGAGAACCCAAAACAGTAATGCAAGAACGTGTAACCTTGGAACCATGGGCCGAAGCGCAACAAAGATCTTGGTTTCATTATTACAATTTCACCTTGATTCTATTCTAATGGCACATAGGGATCTACTTGGAATTGATTATCTGAAAAACCAACCGATCCTTCTAATTTCTAACAGACACGTAATTTCACACAGAAAACTCTAGAAAAAAATAATTAATTAAGTATAGAAGAAAATAAGATAACCCAGTGAAATAGATAGCTTACCAAAGCCAGACGGAAAAATCCAACAATAGTTGTCTCTCCCGTTGCTCTGAAGAACACCCCAAAGCAAAATCCGGAAGCTCTTAATTGTCTTCTTTCTCCCTCCACCAAGAGAAGAAATCTGATTTTTTTTATAGCGACAACAATTGATTAGATATGAAAAACTCAGCGCATACACTATCAATAAACGAAAAAAATTAACGAAATAGAAATAAGAAAAGCGAAGAGAGCTTAGAGGAAAACTTAGATAAGTGTACAGACCGGAGAACAGAGACAGAACGGAAACTGAGAGAAAATCAATCGAGACTGAGGGCGGCGGAGAAGGCCGGCGGCGGCGGAGAAGATCTAGGATATACGAGAATTTAGAGGAAGACCTAGACAAGAACGAGAGTGAATTGAAAGAGAGAAAGAAAAAGTGGAGAAAGAGTTTTTATTTTAATTTTTAATTTTTTTGCTAATTACAAAGAAACGCTCTTTTTTTGTGCGTGTTTATGCGTCTTTCACATGTGTTGCAATATATAGTGTTGTGAATGGATTAGGCATGTATTGCAACTTTTTTTAAAAAGTGTTACTACATATCTGTTATTGTAACACTTTGTTTTGTTGTTGCAATTGGCTAAATATGGTGAAAAGTTGAAGGAGAAGAACGTTCGAATCCAACTAAATATATTTAATGTTCTACTAAAATTCAATTATTTAAAATCCAAAATCTTATAACTCATGTCCAGAGGAATAAATTTAGAATGCATGCTTGAATATGTTAGTGTTGCAAAATTGTAAGAATTAACGGCGAGAAAAAACTTAGGATGCAAAAGAAGAATATGAAAATGATTACGACGGCGATGACAAGGGCATTGTTTGTTTGAATTTTTTTAATAAAATTGTGATTAGGGATAGTTTGGACATCGGTCATAATAAGTTAAAACAGCTTTCACAAGCTATGAAAATGGAATATTATCTTTGTCATGTTCTACACCATAAATCTATGTCATGTTCTAACATATTATCGACTATGAGAAAATGGACGCCAAGAGCTACTATATAGGAATCTTTTTGTGTTAAAAAAAAAACAATGCATATTGATGGCATTGATTTTGAAGTAAAGAATAGTAAGTGTTATATTACTTGACCCGGGCGTCCAATCAAATTCATCAAATAAATATTATTTTTTAAATTTTTTTTAAATATAATATTAAAATCAACAATAGCTTGCAAAAAAATGGATAAAGTGCATTTTTCCATCCAAAATTTAAAATGACATGAAAATTTGAATTAGTAAATGACACAACAATAAACACAAATTATTAGTAGTGAATGTATTACCCTAGTGATTGATACTGAATATGAAACTCCAAAGATCACAACTTCAATATATATTTAGGGTGGGCTATAAATTTTCCTTTATAATTTAATAATATAAATACATTTGCATAAATTTTTAAAAAACAAATACAAATTATTATATTTGAAAGCTATAAATTAATGCTAAGTGTGTACTTAACTTACGACATTCATGTAAAAGGCTTATTCTAGTGGTTGCGCATTGAAGCTATGATCCTAAAGATCACATGTTCGAGTACACATACGGGCGGAGGTGGGATAATGTTTTTCTTTATTATTATTGTAAGCCCAATGAAGTAATTTTTTTAAAAAAAGTCGTACATATATTATTTACGTCTTATTAATTTATAGAAAATATTGTGTATTCAATATCAACCGGGTTGGACTGAGTTTGGGTTATTAAATAAAATTCAAACTCAACCCATTATATTTTCAAGCTTAGGCCGGATTGGGTTTATTTCGAAATGTGCTTATTTCAACTTCAAATCCAACCTATGAAAACAGTTTGGAGCGGGTTTGATAAACCATAACTACTTGAATTCGACTAGTTAATTTCGATCCACCGTAAATAAGCGTAGATCTATAGACGTTGAACCAATGTTATCAAAATTATACTGGATATCATATCGATGAAGATTTTGGTACGCAGTATTATCGGTAATATTTGTATAATTAGTGGTTTTATCGATTTTTTATTTGTGACTAAATATATATTATTAAGAAATATTAATTTAAATATGAGGAAAAAATAAATAATTTGGCATATCCTACGTATATTCCTACATAAATATCTCTAAATCATTGAGCTAAGTCGGTTGGAATAGCTTCAGAATTATTCTAGATTATTTCAGCCCGTAATAGCCTATTGCAACGCTTTTTGAATCTTCACTTTTCTGGCTCTCTTGCAACGCTTTTTAGGTCTTTTGCAATGCTTTTACCGCCGTAGCCTTTTTGAAAAAACCGTTTTTAGTTAAACCTTACCATGGCCATAGCTGGTTCACGATAAAATCGATCGAACTAGCTAGTACGACGTGATTTTCACAACATTGCGTAAAACTCTATCTTACTTTGTAACATGACTTTTTTTAGAAAAAAAAAATCTCAAACTCATTTGGATACATATTTTATAATAATAATAATAATAATAATAATAATAATAATAATAATAATAATAATAATAATAATAATACATTTGGTGCATTGAAGAACAAGATACTTTCAATTCAACTTTTCTAGCCATTAAGTTAGTGAAAAAAAAAAGTAAAATGGGAAAGACGAAAGAGATAATATTAGGGATGTCAATAAATTGGATGTGGATAAATTTATTTAGAAGGATTTTGAATGGATTTATTCATATCCAATAGATTTTAGATCTTAAAATTCATATCCAAATCCATATCTTAAGATATGGATTTGGATACGAACTATAAATGGATTTTAAATTTTAGCCCAAATGATGTAATTGAGCTGTATTGCCAAAATGATTCCAGATTAGCCCACGTTTAAAATATCTCTATTGTATTTAATAATAAATTTTAGCCGTCGTTTAAATATCTATATTTAAACAATCAGTGCTGCTATACCCAAGTTCTATCCCAAATATGAAATTACGTTCTAGGGCCCGGTTTTGTAAAAAATTGAAAAATCCAAAAAAATTATGGAAAATCAAGAAAATAAAGAAAATAAATGTGTTGTAATAAATTTTCAGAAAATTTTTTTGGAAGGGACCGGAAATGTGAAAATACGTTCCGGGACCCAGTTTTGTAAAAAATTGAAAACTCCCATAAAATTATGAGAAATCCGAAAAATAATGAAAATGAATATGGTGCAAGAAATTTACAGAAAATGTTTCTGGAATGGCTCGGAAATGTGAAAATACATTTCAAGGACCGTGAAAAATCCCAAAAAATTATTAAAAATCCGGAAAATAAATAATAAATGTGTTGCAAGAAATTTTAAAAAGATATTTTTGGAATGGCTCGGAAATGTGAAATACGTTTCAGGGACCGATTTTGTAAAAAATCAAAAAATCCCAAAAAATTATGGAAAATCCATAAAATAGAGAAAATAAATGTGTTGCAAGAAATTTTCAAAAAAATTTTTGGAATGGCTCGGAAATGTGAAAATACGTTTCAGGGACCAGTTTCGTAAAAAATCGAAAAATCCCAAAAAATTATGGAAAATCAGTAAAATAGAGAAAATAAATGTGTTGCAAGAAATTTTCAAAACATATTTTTGGAATGGCTCGGAAATGTGAAAATACGTTTCAGGGACCAGTTTCGTAAAAAATCGAAAAATCCTAAAAAATTATGGAAAATCCGTAAAATAAAGAAAATAAATGTGTTATAAGAAATTTTCAAAAAATATTTTTGGAATGGCACGGAAATGTGAAAATACGTTTCAGTGACCAGTTTCGTAACAAATCGAAAAATCTCAAAAAATTATGGAAAATCCGGAAAATAGAGAAAATAAATTGGTACAAGAAATTTTCAGAAAATGTTTTTGGAATGCCCCGAAAATGTGAAAATACGTTTCAGAAATCGGTTTCGAGAAAAATTGAAAAGTCCAAAAAAATTATGGAAAATAAAGAAAAGGCTTAGTCCTCTTCCACACCCCCCAACTTGAGCGAAAACAGATTTCATACCCCTAACTTTCAAAAGTTCCTTCGAACTACCCCAACTTGCAAAATGACCCTCTTCCTCCTTTAGGGTGTATTTGGAAAGCTCACATTGTCAGAAAAATTTTCGCACCAAATTTATTTTCTTTCTTTTCCGGATATTTCATAATTAATTTTTGGAGTTTTCGATTTTTTACAAAACCGGGCCCCGAAACGTATTTTCACATTTTCGGGCCCTTCCATAAAAATTTTCTAAAAAATTCTTGCACCAAATGTATTTTCTATATTTTCCGGATATTTCATAATATTTTGGGATTTTTCAATTTTTTACGAAACCGGGCCCTGAAACGTATATTCAAATTTTCGTGCCCTTCCGAAAACATTTTCTGAAAATTTCTTGCGCCAAATTTGTTTTCTATATTTTCTGAATATTTCATAATTTTTTTGGATTTTTTGATTTTTTACGAAATAAGGCCCCGAAACGTGTTTTTACATTTTCGTGCCCTTCTGGAAACATTTTTTGAAAAATTTTTGCACCAAATTTATTTTCTATATTTTTCGGATATTTCATAATTTTTTGGGATTTTTCGATTTTTTACGAAATCGGGCCCCAAAACGTATTTTTACATTTTCGTGCCCTTTCGGAAACATTTTTTGAAAAATTTTTGCACCAAATTTATTTTATTTATTTTCCGGATATTTCATAATTTTTTGGGATTTTTCAATTTTTTACGAAATCGAGCCCCGAAACGTATTTTTACATTTTCGAGCCCTTTCGGATACATTTTCTGAAAAATTCTTGCACCAAATTTATTTTCTTCATTTTCCGGATTTTCCATAATTTTTTCAAATTTTTTGATTTTTTATTTTTCTATGAAATTCTTTATTTTCTGGATATTTCCAAATTTTTTGGTGTTTTTTGGTTGAATTAAAATTACAGAGACTTAAAAGAAGTTTTGTCGATGGTTTTTTTGATATTTGGCAGCGAGTATAATACACTCTCCAAGCTGCGACTGGGCGAGTGAAAATAGATAGCACGGAGACACCCTTTTTGAAAGTTGGGTAGTTCAGAGGACCTTTTGAAAGTTGGGGGTATAAAAGCTATTTGGGCTCCAGTTGGGGGGCATGTGAGAGCATTAAACCAAAAATAAATATGGTATAGATAGACCAAAATATATTACTCAAAGTAATTAGATTTTGTATAGATAAACCAAATTCAAGTCTAAGTGGATATCCTATCCAAATCCAAATCCATTTTTGTTGCATCCAAATCCAATTCAAATCCATTTTTGTTGCATCCAAATCCAATCCAAATCCAATGGATTTAAAAATAAAAGGATATGGATGGATGCAAAATCCATTGCCATCTCTAGACAATATAGTTTTATTCACACCAAAAAATACTTATGAGCAATGTCATGAAAATCATACGCACCAGCCATTTCGATAGATTTTACTAAGAATCGGCCATGACTACGTTATGATTTAACTAAAAATGACACCCATAAAATGTTGCAAAAGACCAAAAAAGCGCTGTAATAACCACTAGAAGTCTCTATTACGTGCTAAAATGATCTAGAATAATTCTAGAGCTATTCTAACTGACTCAATGATTTAGAGATATTTAAGTAGGAATATACCTAGAATATGCTAAATTATTTATTTTTTACTCATATATAAATTAATATTTCTAAATTATATATATTCTTTTAAAAATAAAAAAATCGGTAAAATCACTAATTATACCGATAATACTGCATAAAATCTTCACCAATATAATGTCAGGTACAGTTTTAATAACATTGCTTATGAGTTTATAAAATGAAGTGTTAAATTAAAACATTAAAAAAAGTTAAGGGTATTTCAACGTAAGAGCTAGTTAGGGGTTGATGTACCTCTATTTTTCACCAATATATTTAAACAACTATTTCGAAAATAATATACATTTTAAAGAAACACCTTTCATGCCGTGGAACTTAATAGAAGAGATTCAGAAAATGTTCTGTAAACCATACCTTATTGTGCCCCCGGTTGAGCCGATATACCTATTCCCCGTACCCGGTAAAGTGATAATAGAAAACAACATCAAACTCGCATAGACAATAAATTATAAAAACATAATAATAGAAATATTATAATAATAATAATACACCACAAAAATAGACTCAATCTGGTCGCGAACCAGACTTAATATTAATTAAAGTTTATTTAATGTAAAAATTTGGTAGGAAAGCTTTCATAGCTCAGTTGGTTAGAGCACCCGTTTAGTAAGCGGGAGGTCTTGAGTTCGACTCTCAATGAAAGCAGCTTTTATTTTCATTCATTTTTTAACTAATGCTGTGTTAACACTTGAACATAGACCAATTTATTTATGCAATGCATTCTGAATTCTGTACCATTCAAGCTAACTAACATCCTTTAAGGTCTCTTGATCTCAAATAAATAAGTCATTCTCAGATTTTGAATGCATTCCCCAGCCACCACGAATAAATATGAGAAAACGAAAAAACTTCAAGACCAAAGAAACTAGCCAACTATCAATTTAAAAATCAAAAAACAAAAAAAATGAAAGCATTCATATCAAACAGATTCAAGTACTAATTTTAAAAATGAAGAACTCTATAGCAGATAAATTGAAGTGCAGTCATGTTGAAGCATCAAACAACATTCTAAAATCTATCTTTTAAATTTTCGGGTTTCATACCGAAATACCAAACTAAAGACCATGGTATTTTTATAAACCAAAGCAGAAGTTCAATTTAGTTTTCTTGGACACGAAACTAATATGCGTTTAGTTCTATTCATTTATGACTACAACAAGGTTTTAGATTAAGATTCTCTGCGGCTCAAGGATAGATGACAAAATTAAATTGCCAAAGAAACAATGACATATTAATTGTTTATTCTTGAAAGTATATTCAATTTAGTCCATTGATATTTAAATCAGGGAAAACTTAAAAAAAAAAGTAACACGTGATTTCACTTATTTATAAAACTGAGTCTGAGAAATTATTTTTTTCAAAATGGGCCTTGTGGTTTCAAACAATTAGCAAAATGAGGATAAAAATATATTTTTTTCATAATAGTGATGTTACACAGAATATTTTAACCAATTCAACATTCTCAAAAGTATATGGTTTAAGTTTCATATTTACTAAATTAATCTTTTATATTTTCTTTGCACTCTCTGACTAATTTTAAGTTTTCATTCTTCTCCCATTCATTCCATTTACTGTTCACCTGTTTATTTTTTTTTTCATCTTATTTTAACATTATCTTTCAAACCATTCATTTTTTTGACATGTCGCTTTAGAGTTTTTTGTTCGTCTCATTTTTATCTTCGAAACGCCATCCGTTGTGATACACGGTTTTAAATTTTTTTTTCGGTTGTTCGATATCTGGTAAATACCAGTTTCTTACCAGATGAATACCTGTTTCTTCAATGAAAATTGCGAATTTAGAAAACTACCAGTTTCTTACTAGGTAAATACCGGTTTCTTATATGAAAATTGCGAATACCAGTTTCTTACCAGGTAAATACCAGTTTCTTATATGAAAATTGCGAATTTAGAAAACTACCAGTTTCTTACCAGGTAAATACTAGTTTCTTATATGAAAATTGCGAATACCAGTTTCTTATATGAAAATTGTGAATTTAGAAAACTTTTAGTTTCTTACTAGGTAAATACTATTTCTTATATGAAAATTACGAATACCAATTTCTTACCAGGTAAATACCAGTTTCTTATATGAAAATTGTTAGTTTAGAAAACCAACAGTTTCTTACTAGGAAAATTCCAGTTTCTTATATGAATATTGCAAATTTAGAAAACTATCAGTTTCTTACCGGGTAAATAACAGTTTCTTATATGAAAATTGCGAATTTAAAAAACTATCAGTTTCTTACTAGGTAAATACTAGTTTTTTATATGAAAATTGCGAATACCAGTTTCTTATATGAAAATTACGAATACCAATTTCTTACCAGGTAAATACAAGATAACTACCAGATACGCAAAAAAACGAAAATGCAAAATCAGATACAAATCTAATAAAAACACATTAATATCTTTGATTTTTATCATTCAAAACAGAAATTCAAAAACTCTAATCAAACAAATAAGTTGCGAATCAAATCAAAGTTTGATGAACTTTATATCCAACAATCTCATCACCACCCAGGCAATTCATCAAACACCTTATGTGCAAACTCTTTATATCCAACATAGATTCAAAGCTGAAAATGAATCAGTGAAAATCGAATCAAATCAGAGATTCAACTTTTTATCTAACAAATTTGAAAATAAAATAATTTGATCCAGATAACCGAATCAAATCAGAGATTCAAAACGAAAATCAAATCAAATTCAAAAACTTAGAAAAACCTAATGAAATTCAGCAATCTTACTTGATTTTGTAGAAATCGATTATAGAATGAATGAAGTTATCATTTTAAGATTCTTTAATAGTGCGCCAATGAAAGATCGTGTAGAGCCAAATCGATGAAAATATGAAGAGCGATGGAATTTGGTGGGTGATTGAACAATTTATTAAAGGGGAGAGAAAGGGAGATGAAAAGTTTGCTTTGGAACGTATGTATGGATATTTTGAAACTTGTTTGGTCAGAGAAAGTTAAGAGCCAAATGTTGGAGTGAAATGAAACTTTAATTTTGGTACATTTATATAAAAAGCCCTAATTTAACCTTATTATTTGAAAATTATACGTCATGATTTGAGTAAGTTTTGAAAAAAATTTTCCATTTTTTATGAGTTTTTAAAATATATCATTCTATTTTACATTAAAAAATATTCGCAATTTTAAAAAAATTTCAGACCATATCAATGATGTTTATTGCATTCTATTAACCAATTCATAAAATTTCGGACAAAAACGAATAATGTTACCCATTATCGTGAGATAACTTAATATTGAGAATATTATTTTGCCAATTCTTTAGAACCACGGACCCCATTTTGTAAAAAAAATTCTCATACCCCGTTTTATAAATAAGTAAAATCTCAAGGTACTTTTTTGAAGTTTGCCCTTTAAATTATGTATAGAAACTAGGAAGAATTCTGTCAACTTTACTTCACAGTCTAAAATGGAATAAAATTTATTGTCTCCATTATTGTGTCTCTTTCCACGTTCTCCACCCAAAGTTTGTTATGTACCCATCAATTAAACACGTGTTAATATTAAAACTAATTTCATATTTTAAACAAATGAAATAAAGGGAAAAAATGAACACATAATAAATTTTGAGTGGAGAAAATAAAAAGAGACACAATAATAAAAAAAGTAGATTTTATATTATCTAAAATAAACAGCAGAGAATCCAAATCTAATTTTTATACACCAGACCTTTAAATTTGGGTCTTTTAAGTTGACTAAGTTCAATGTCCATAATTAAGGTACAAATTATACGAGGATGGGGTCATTAATAAGTTGCCGGTATGGGGTAAAGAATGGATGTCATACACGCAAGATGTAGTGAATTAAATTAGACTTATAGCATGTAATGCAACCGACACTCACACCCAATCAAACAACACAAGAAGACTCTATATCATAGTTTAAACCGAAATCATAGCCTGGACCAAAGCTAAGGTTGTTACTATTATTGTTAGTTTGTTGTTACTATGTCTCAATTTCAATTGTATACGTGTCTATGATGGATATATACACCTATTGTTAGATAGACATGTGATGCGGTTGGTGATTTACAATACCACAAACTAATTAGTTTACTTACCACCAGTAAGGGTTGGTCTAAGTGTTAAGCGGTTTGGTATCGCTGCAATGTCTCGAGTTTGAGTATTAATGAATGTAAAAAATCTTTATTGAGAGACTTATCCACCACAGCCAGACGCGCGACCTAGGTCAAATTTAGATGTAATCGAAGTAAACCTCTAATGAATCTGGGAAAAGAATAGTTTACTTGAAGTGCACTCGGGATTGTTATCCGTAGCTCCAACACTGCTATCCACTCGGTTTTTAAATAAAAGTATGTTAGTTATGTAGGAGAATATATATTATGTAATTAATGTATATATGCATTATATTTTCAAATGACAACTATAATGAGGTTGGTGATTTACTATACCACTTAGGTAGTAGGAGTGTGTCATGAAACTGTTTGACCCTAAAAGGTTATAAGAGTCAGTTTGATATTGTTTATTAAGTGGCTGTTAAAATAAATTGCTCTCACAAATTTTGGATAGAACTACATATTTTGATTTTGAACAACATATTTGATCATTCATAATAATTAATTAGGAACTGTCTCACTTGTTTTTTCCAAAATCAAATCTGCTACTTATAGGAAAAGCTTGAAAATGGAAATTTCAAAATAAGCAGTTCGGGTAAGCAATCCCAAACTGGCCCTAAGTTCATAGATTAATAGGTAAGGTCCAATCGTATTATATTATTCTTGACACTATTCAACACCCAAGCGACCTTCGGCTTGAAGCGAGTGCAACACAGACTCATTCCGATATGCGTTGCAATTTAATTCAACAAATTAAACTGTTAGTTAGGATTCAAACCCCAACCTTTAGAATGTAAGCTACTCTAATACCATGTCATAGAATTATTTGATCTAAAATCTTAAGGTGATAGGTAAGGTTGAATCAAAAATGTGTCTTTGTAGAGGTGGAACTTGCTAAGAGTTCAAAATATATAAAAAAAAATACTTATATTTTATATAATTTTTTATAGTTTGCAAAACAATAATTAATTTAATTAATTCATTTGGTGCAATTTACACGTTTTTGTATATGCTCATTATCTCTCATCCTCTTAAGCCACTACTTTGACCCACAAAATTAATGACGCTATTTTCAGTCAAGAAAAAATAGTTTCTTAATTTAGTTTCTTTTCAAATTCCTTTTTCATTGTAGTTTGGTAATAAAACAAACTCTCATCTTAGTGGAGCATATTAATCAACAAAAGTTTTGATCTAATAGGACCTTGAGCTGTTTGATATTAATTTTTAAGTTGCTGTACGTAATAAGTTGTTCTCATAAACTTTTAATAAAATTATATAATTTAGCTTTAAATAGTATATTTTGGTCTCCCCACCATACTAATTAAGTAGGAATTGTCTGATTAATTTTTTTCAAAATCAAATTTATTACTTTCAGAAAAAATTTAAAAATGAAGTTTTTAAAATGAAAAGTTTGGGAATACAACGAGAGGCTCTTAATTATATACTATATAAGTGATTGAATACAAATTGTTAACTATGTATACCATTTATTTGCCAATTGGAATTACATGTACATTGTTTTCACATAAAATAGACTCCACTGTAAGATATAATGGCCATATAAGTACTTAAATATGCATTAAAATCATATCAATTTTTGGTGTTGTAACTATCACATATATTAGTGCTCTTCATGTGAGAATTTGCTATAATTAACTACAATATCCTTTTTTTTAGTTACAAACTGACAATTGATGTGTTGGCGGGTAATTAACGGGCAAAAATAGGAGATCAATAAAAATGATTATCTTGCTAATTACCTCAAACAATTTTTCATTTCATACTTACATTTACATTTATGCTCCTTCAACTATTAGAAAACGTAACTAGTAGGCGGGCCGAGCTATCCGTCCGGTTCTATGCGTCTTGCTTGGGCACCTATTTTTTTACTAACCGACCCGCTAAAGACCGAACTTTTATGGATCAAACTTGGTTTTTGTATAAATACCCAAGTCCGGCCCGAGCCTGGACCGATAAATAATAATTTAATTCCTTTATACATTATATATTATATTAAATAATTATTTTCAACTTCTGTATTTTACACTAATGAATTTTTAAATTTAAATTCAATAGGTTGTATGATATATTAAGAACTTTAAATAAATAATATAGTTATATATAATTTTGTCAATTTATTTTTTAAAAATTAATAAAAAAAATTATTAAAAAATTATCTACGGACCTTAGACCAGGATTGGGATTGACCTCATAGGCCTGGTCCAAGTCCAGCCCAAGTTCGAAGTTCTAAAATGTGGTCCGAGCTAGATTTAGGTTGACGCTCTTAATCAAAAGCCCGACGAAACTCGCCCCGCCCGACTAACGAACATGTCTAAATATAAGTAATCCGTTTCTTTAAGAATGAAGTTGGAGAAGGCAACCATATAGTATGACATTATACTGTAAAGGATTGAAGACAAATGGCCCATTAGCTGAGATGCAAGTCATTCTCAACATAACTAATTAATGCGGCTATTAATTCCTTGCTTATCCCAAAAAAACAATACCATGTATTTACTCTCTTTTCGTGCAGAAAGTCCTTTGTTTCTTGAATGAAGTATTGCTGTATCGATCCATTTATTTTCCCATAAATTCTGTTTAGTCATATGGCTCATTAACTTTTGTTTCAGACAAGTAGTTGCAAATTGGAAACAACTAAATAAGGAGTAAAAAGAAAATATATTATTATATGTTTTTGTATTGAGGCTGTGAAGTGTAATTAGCGATAAAATTGTGGTTAAGGCTGCAATTAAAATTTGTTATTTTTTTAGAATTCAAATAAACATCTTAATCATTCAATCAATGGATGATATTGGTCTTATTTTATTACTTTAGCACCGATATTCAACTTGAAAGAACTTCAGTTTATCTTTTTCAATACCAACAATATGAGAAATGAGGCAATCAAGAACATTAGGTTGTTTATAAAATTATAGTTAGAGATTAGTCACCCCTATTAACATATGTATCTAGTAGAATACGGAATTGGATTTAAATTCTCTGCAATCCAACAATAGATTGCATAGCAAAGTAGAGAGACTGTTAAAAATTATATATTTTGAAAGTAAAAGCATATTAAATCTACATATTTCATTCTTCAATGAATAGTTGGTTTTCTCACGATTTTACTTTGCAATCAAAGATCAAATGCAAAAAATTTGAATCCTATGAAACTGTGTCTGCTCTGGCAAAATTAAGATTGGTACCATTTCAATTTTATAATGCATTCAATTGAAACGTGTGAAACTAAATATAGTACTTTTTTCTGAATAGAAAAATCTCAATCAAAACTATGAGCACACGAAAACTATAAGAAATAAATTTTTACCTCATCAAGTGAAAAAGTAAAACGGTACGGTGAAAAATGTAGAAAGAAGAAAGCAAAATGGAGGGATTGCATGAGAATTCTCTGAGATGGGGAATGGATATGAAAAATGAGTTCATCTAAATTATTCTTTAAAATGAGGATTCTGCATATATGGGGAATGAATTTATACCTGATTAAAATAATATTATTTTTTGTATTTTTGTTATTTTTAATTTTTGTTTTATTATTTTTTTTAGTTTGATAGTAAAGAGAATTTGAATTGAGGAATGAAAAATGAGGAAGAAAGTTGGAGAAAAATATTGTAAATTCCTAAAATAGGATTTGAGAAATGTAAACAAAAAATATGGTTAAACTTGCTCTAATATGGTAACAATAAACATCAACCACAACAACTACATCAATTTATGTTACAAGTAAATAGACACTGAGTGGAAAAAAACACCGAGAATCAAAAAGGTAATGTTGGCTTTCATTTAATTGATGGTTAGCAGTAGTTCATTACAATACAGTGTAATATAATATGGTATTTTTTTTAATAATTAGTTTAATTTCAATAAGCACCAAATCTATATATTTAATTTTAGATGAGATCGGATTATTAATACCCTTATAATTAGATCGTTAACATTTATCAATATTTTATTATTATAATATTAAGCGTACAGCGTGGTGTAAAAGAACTCCTTGATACTTTCACAAATTGTAATTTTCCCTCTTCTTTCTTCCTTTTTATATAGTTTGATTAGTTTCATTTTCATTAAACTCTGCTTCCTTCTTCTTCTTCCCGTACACTCTACTGCGTCATCACCTTCATCAATCTCTTTTTCATTAGCAATTTAACACTTTTTTTTTCAGTTTTCTCTTCTTTTTCTGCTTGTTCTTATATATGTGTTGTATTCTTAAGGTATAACAAAACACATACCGTCTCAGAAAATGGGAAATTGCCAAGCAGCAGAAGCAGCAACAGTGATAATCCAACATCCACCGCCGAACAACAAGATCCAGCGGATCTACTGGTCTGTTAGTGCTCACGAAATCATGAATTCAAATCCTGGCCATTACGTTGCTCTCATTGTCACTTCCAAATCTCACAACGGACCTCCGTTTAAGCACCTCAAGCTTCTTCGTCCTGACGATACTCTTCTAATCGGCCATGTCTATCGTCTAGTCAGCTTCGAAGGTTTTTTTCTAATCCTAATTTCTTAGTTAATTTTCAATTGAGTGCTTCTGGTTGTCGCCAGTTTTAATTGATTGATTGATGCAGATGTTTTGAAGGAGTTCGCGTCGAAAAAATGTGTGAAATTAGGGAAACTGTTGAAGGAAAGACGAGGGATGAGTTCGAACCCTAATGTTTCTAAATCTGAGAATTCTAGCCTTGTTCAGGTAACACAAATCTTCATCATAATGCAGATTTCATAATCAGAATTTCAATTTCTCAGAATTTTTCGAGAAACAGAGGAAATCATGTTCTTCTCCTCTGTGCCATTTTTGTTTGAGAAGATGAAAAGCAACTTTGTTTGTTTGTTTGTTTGTTTTCCACACCGTAATATAAATTTTGGTTAGTTCATCAATTTGCGGCATGGAATCTGCAAAGCCAATATAGTCAAAATTTGTTGAGAGCAAAAGTCTACTGTTCTACCTTTTAGTGATTTCTAACAATCTTTATTTTACTTTGGTTGTTACTTCCTACGGTTTACGATTTTTTTTTTATTTTAAATTATTATTGTAATTTTCATCAATTTTTTTCCTAATTTACCTTTATATTAATTAGGAAAGAGATTAAGTATTGATAAAATTATAAGTGAGTAATTATGAAGAAAGATAATTTATTTATGAAGTATGAAGGATAAATCAATCATTTGAATGCTATAATAAATATTTTATTGGTTTTGATAGAATGACTGGTAAAAAACCTAGTAATATGGAAAAAATGACACTTTTTGAGTCTATAAACACACATTACGAAAAGTGTAGTACTCCCTCCATCTTTTTATACTTGTCTTTTAATACATTTCACACTTTTTAAAGAATCAATTAATTAAAGCAGGAAAATACTATTTTACCCTCTAATTAATGTTTAATTTTTCACTTTATTGCAATTAATGATAATTGGACAAATGAGGGTATAATTGAAAAACTGATCCAAAAAGTGCCTAAATATTTGAGAATGACAAGTAAAAAAATATTTGAAAAAGTGGCTAGAATGCCTATTTTAATGAAGGGAGTATTAGTTATTTTTCCACGTAAAGGAATCTGGTCATTTTTATACCAGATCAATTTGTTAAAAAAGTGATAGAATTAGATGGATTTGGATTCTTTAAAGTTTTGGACTTTATAAGGTTATAAATTTTGGTTAATTTCAATCATCCATTAAATTTTAGTGGTTGTAATTTAATTATATATAGATCCTACAAATCAATAAAATTAAAACTCAATGAATAATTGTGACGAACGGAAATACACAACTTACCATTAGTCAGTTTTAAAAGAATCCAAAGTTCTCACGTCTTATATCATATGTCAAAACAAAAAAAAGGTGAAAATTCAGGAATACAGTGAAATAATTTTGAATAAAATGACATGTGTTGAGAATTACAACGTAATAACTAATATCATGGGAATCAGAGGAAGTGAACAATACAGACTATACATTACAGTGAGTAAGGTGAGACAAGGTATAGGTAGACCATAGATGCTTTTGCAGTTAGGAGTAACAATAAAGATGGAAAAAGTAACAGGACAACTGAAATAGGATGGGGTAGGGATAGAGTAAAAGAGTGAGTAGTCATATTCTCAAGTATGTCTGGTTAGCTTTAACAGGAAGAAGAACACCAAGTGGGCTGCAGTACTACTACAACCACCGCCACCACAACCACCACAAATGGAGGAGGAGTGGGGAGGAGCCAATCATATACATATGGTGGGCATTGGAGGCCAGCCTTACAGAGCATCTCTGAAATTGGAACTTGAATTTTTTTTTTTTGAAAAAAAAATCAAGAATACCTCTATTTCAGTGAAAACAACTTCAACGTGCCTATCTTTTATTTCTTTCCATTTCCTCCCTTTTTTTTTTTTTATCTTTTCTAGATTATGCTTATTATATCAGATTCCGCTCTATCTAGTATGTACCTCTAGGCGGGTTTAATTGTGATTATGATTGATGTATTGTAATTTAATGACTTCTGTATTATTTGCTATTGTGATTTTTTATCGTATCGACCTTAGAATCTCGTTTCGGAAATAGCACGATGTTGAAAAAATCTTCTAACTTCCGTGATATGTATCCCCTCAATCAGGAAAGCGTTGTTAAGAATGTACATCACAATGCTAGCATAAAAAGTTTTCCCATTAAAACCACAATTTTAAAAAGTGGATACTGATTATACTAATACAAGTATTGGATAAAAATTTCATATAACTCCAATAGCTCTCTTATTAAGAGGGTGCTAGTATCGGGCCGGATTACTGGAACTAACTTTTACTTAAAAAGAGGGTGCTAGTATAAGCCATGTTGCGTGCTTCGAATACCAAATCAGTTCATTCCTAAAAGAACTCTTCATCCAACTAAAATATTTTTATATAGTTGTTTGGTGATACATTCATTTAATTTGAGAAATGTATACATTCACTTTTAAAAATTGTTAGTTGTTTTACTCTCCATTAAATCAATAATTAATATTATTAAAAAAATTATATTTTTATTCAATCATATATATAAATTTGTTAAATTAGTTTATCAGCTGAAATTTATAGTCGTCGGCGCTGACCTGACTGTAACTCTCCACACCTCAATTACAGAATTATTAACTTGATGCTTTCGCTCCCTGTGGTATGCATTGTGGAGTTTGACGAAGGTTGGTGTTTTCCATGTAAACAATTCGTAGTAATTGTTGAAGTTGTACATGAACAGGAAAACTAGAAGACATTGTCTGGTACAAGCTTAGCCATTTTAATGGGCAGGCAAGATTTCAGTTTTCAGATGCGGTTGGGATAAGTGAGGGGTCATCATCCATTCACACATAGACATGGATTCAAACTTCATAATTTGACTTCTTCAATTCATCACTAGTATTTGGCTCCATGACCGGCCATAAGGGAGCGAACGGAGCGACCGCTCATGGCCCCAAATTTTTAGGGGCCTCAAATTTTGGTTTGGTATAGTATGAGTATAAAATTTTTAATATAAATATAAAAACGTTTAGAGTATGAAAGGAATAAGCCTGTAGCTTAGTGGTAAGGTAGAACATTTTGCTTCCAAGTGGCACAGGGTTCGAATCTCTATAGTACCTTTTTTCAACTAAACTCTCTTTTAAAAACCTTTAAAAAATACAATTTATTTCATTTTCAATAATAAAAGATTATTTTTTTTCCATTAAAATTGAAGCTTTACAAATAATTATGATGATTAATGTTAGTATACTTTTTAATAGAAATATTATAATTTTAAAATTGTTATTTTTTAAGTCTTTTAAAGTAAAAATAATTAACAAGAGTTATAAGTATTTATTATTTTATAGTTGTAAGTAATAATGTAATACCTACCTCTTAACTAAGTTTTATTTCACATTTTATTATAATTATTATGATCAATGTTAGTGTAATACTTTTTAATAGAAATATTATATTTTTTTAAATTATTATCTCTTATGTATTTCAAAGTAAAAAGAATTAATACGAGCTTTGAGTATTTATTATTTTACAATTCATAAGTAATAATGTAACATTTACCTTTAGACTATGTTTTGTTTTAATTTGGTATAAGTAGAATTTTATATAAGGTTACCTTTTTTCTTGAAAAATATACTGTTACTTCTTTTTATCATACGCAAACAATTTTGATATTCAATTTTCTTTGATTCTTTTATTTATATTATTAAATGCAAAAGTTAGTATCGCAAATATTTTTACGAATGAAAAAAACAAATATTAGAGTAATAGTTTCAATATATATTTTAAAAGTTATTTTATCAATCAAATTTAAAATATATTGTATTCTTATATCTTCATAATATATCAATAATTTAGATAAAATTTATTGTGAAGATATGATTAAATTTGCTTCAAAAAATATACTATATTAAAAACTTTTAAATGACAATATCGAACCCAAAATATTAAAAACCTATATCTTTTTTCACTCAGGGCCCTAAAAATCTCCGAGACGGCCCTATTTGACTCCACTAGTATTTTGTTTGCAAAATTATAATGGGATCCATGTATTTAATACATGCTTCCATGTTATAAATAAATCACCGTTGCATGGGACTACAGTGTTAATTACTCAGTTCCCATTCCAATTACCATGTTTGTTTTACTAGGCTTAATTTGAGAGAGTCTGGATTCGATATATCAGCCTCTTCGATTCTAGATTTATAGATAGCAGGGGAAAAACACATCTAATCATAAACCCAAAAACCCGAGACTCCTTGCTTCCTCTATTCTTGTTACCCTTTTTTAAAAAAAAAAAAATAGCTTTGAGGTTGAAGATTCGTCTTCTTCTATCATTAAATTTTTATTATATATTATTTTTTCTATTTATTTTGTGTTGAATAATTTACATTTCATCATACTTGGCGTCAATTGTGGATTTATTGTAAACAATTGTGATAATTTTGTCACTGAGTTGAGTGTTATTTATAATTGGTCAAGATATTTGTTGATCTTCTATTTTATGTATTCTTCTCTTTTAAATAATATTTTTTATATTTGCAGATCCGGTTAGTGTTTTGGCATAAGTTTTAGTTTTAGACGTAGATCTTTTATAACATAGGATAAAGCTGTGAGCACGGGGATTTTACAGTTTCCCTCGCAAGACGATGATGATGAGTACCCGATTTTAATACCTCAAAATAAAAGTTCTCTTTAGAATTTTTATTACCAATATAATATTCCCTGTGAATTTTATATTTGATAGAATCCAGTTTGGCGTCGCCAAATAACGCGTCCGGCGGGAGTTTGAACTGATTATTTACACCCAAATTAAAAATACCCATTAAAATATAATTAAAATTCAAAAAGATGCTTTTGACCCACTTTTACCAACTTTTGACCGCTTTTCATGACTTTTTAGGCTCCTGGGCCCGCTGGCTGTCGGCATGCCAGAGGCTGATGCCACTAGCGGCATCACCATGTCGCCGGCGACATCAGCCATACCGTCGGTGACATCATCATGTCGCCGGTGGTATGGACTAAAACGGGGTCCCTACACAGACAGCCTTTCGGCCACTTTCGACGAAATTAGTCAAAAAGGTCTCGAAAAACACCCCAATTTGCCAATAAAAACACACCTTAGGCTGAATTGAAGGGAGAACTAAAACTGTAGAGGAGAGAGCTGAAATTGGAAAATTTAGAGGATGCAATTAGAAGAAATAAGACTGAAATTGAGAGAGAATAGATTTTAGTGAGATAAGAATTAGAAAAGGTAGGAAAAAGAATTCTAATCCATTTTTTCTGGTTTTTCTTCTTTGAACTCTTTGATTGTGAGCTTAAAATCAGTGGGTCTTTCAGTTAAAATCAACTTGATAGGATTTAGATACCTAAAACTCTTAAATTGACAACTAAATCATCGTTACAAGCTCCCCGGAGGTGTTTATTTTCAGTTCATGAAGAGTTGGATTCACGACCCCGAGGTGAAAATTCTGAGTCTCATAGCTCTTTGGCATTAATATTACTGATTTGTGCTGGTTCTTGTTGATTTGTATTCATTTTTGGGTTTTCGGTCATTTTTGACTGCTGCCTGCTGCTGCTGCAAGAAATTGAGGTCACCGAAGACATATGATGTCGCCGACGGTATCACACATGTCGCCAGAGACATCACTGATACTGCCGACGACATCACATTCCCTAGAGACCTCACTTTCTTGTGAGACCCTTTCCTTATGGTACTCAAAAAGCCATGTAGCCTGGCTACATACTGATGTCGCCAGCGACATAATTGATGTCGCTGGCGGCATCAGCCATGTGGCCAGCGACATCAACCATGTCGCTGGCGGTATCAGTTGCATCGTCGGTGACATGACTTTTTGGGCAACATTTTTATTTTCGTTTGTTCCCGGATTAGCTTATTTTCCGAAGCTAGAACATATAATGCAATGATGGAAGTTCAAAACCTCCTGAAAACATAATGTGTAGCATTTTCACTTATAATCCGGTTAAAGCAACGATCGAACCTAAAGATGATTAAAAATGGAATTTCCCCGCAAACGCCGTTCAAATCTCATTCTAGCCATCCAATCGGGCTTAATAATACTGTAAATAAAATATGCCATATCCGTGCTAACAATCTTCTGCAGGTAGATGTATATCAGACATTCGGGTATTTTATTTATTGCATAGAAAAATGTACAGGACTTGGAAGCCTTGTAATAATTTTATTTTTTGCACTTATTTTTGAATGGCTGTAAATATTTTATTCATCGCTTCAATTGCTTGATAAACGCGAAAATAACAAAATAACTGAAAGCACAAATAAATAGAATGGATTAAACCAATTAAGAAAGAATAAAGTATCTTAACTTGGCCTAATGAAAAATAGATAACATCATCCGAACTCAGAATCTCTACTTAAGGTATGGTCCAACCACCCGGTGGGAAAATCGTACCAAAAATTTCCCGGTTGAGCTGAACCGGGTGGCGACTCTATTTTAAGTACGGGATTTCGATCTCGTATCTTTTGAGCATTAAAACATGCAAAACCATTTTCCAATCACATCATAAGCAACCCCCGATGTTTTAAAGAGGCCGACCCAGTACAGGCGGCAAATTCAGGCCTAAACAGGAAGGGCTCTGCAAACCATAGAATAAAGAAGCACTCAGAATAGCAATCAAAACGGCAATTGAACCAATCAAAAAGGCTCTCTGTAAGTGCCAAAACCCCCCACAAACTAAACTCCTTGCAATGTGGACCTCCAGAATCAAAACAAGGTTACCCGATGTAACTTTGAAGGTCAGAATGAATCGGGGTGATCTACGCGAAAACCAAATGGATACTAAGGAACTTGGAGAATCTGCAAAGGCATAACCAAGCATACAACAACAAATTAGATACCCAACTCCCTTGCTAAGAGTCATAGACTAGGCAAACGATGGAAACACGGTTAATCAAGTTGGTCATATGTCTGATACCGATGTTAAGTTGAGAAGGCTGTCATGTGACTGAAGATGGTACCAAATAAGTAGGGCTTTTTAAGTCATGAGCATAGGCAAGAGCGAGTTCACCGATCTGGTCAACCAGGACAGGCTTAAGCATTATCAGGTCTAAAGAAAAGAAACAAATCAGAAAAGCAGCATACCAAAAAAAATATATATACGATAATCACCCGCCTTTCGGTCTTCTACTGATTGAACAAAAATTAGGGTGACACTCGACGGTCAGTATCCTGCAAATCGGCCGTACAAAATTTAGGGGATAATTCAATATCGCCCGCTGAACTGAAAACCCGAAAAGGGCGGTTCGGACAAAAATTAGGGCACGAGAGGAAAACAGTGAGATGTTAACTTAAAAATCTGTAAAGGCTGGTTAACACCAGGGGTTCCATTAACGGAATGATTACCAACATCTTGTACTCAAATTAGATTCACTTAATAAAAGTGTCGTTCGTACTGAAACCTCTGTGTTTGTGATTGTATGAATGTCTGTTGACTAAGTGATGGAAACATCACAAGTAAGCTTAATCAAAGACCCTCCGAGCAAAAAAAAAATCAATCAATCCGGATAGACTAAAAACATCTAAGTCTATGCAAAAGTTGGAATAAGTCTGCTAGGTTGAAAACTCGAAAGGGCAGTCTATGCAAACATTAGAGTCAAGATGGAGTCTGAATTTCCCTAGTTCCCTCCAATCTATGTTCCCCAGGCTCTGCAGGAAACCCCATAGTTGTTACGTATGGCTCGCCAAAGCAGAACTCAAAGAAATGGCCGAATCTGAGTTTCTAGAAAGTTGATACCGCCGGCAACATGGATTATTTTGGGCGATATTAGTTGATGCCGCTAGCGATATGGATATAGCCGGTTTTGAGGCGATGCACCTGGTGATATGAATGATGCCACCAGCGGCATGGAGTTAATTTTCTAGGTAGCATCAGAAGCGATATCATCGTTTCAGACCTGTACAAAACCTGTAAATAATCCTATACTACGTTTTCAATGCCTTTTCAAACAGCAATCCATTTTTATTCAAAGTAAAAACCCGAAGGCGCAAACCACTCAAATATCCCAAAACATCTAGCCTACGATAACCAAATTATCCAAACCTTAATGTATCGAGGGTACAAGCAGAAATAAAAAAAGCAAAATGAAAATGAAAAACTAGGCATGCCCGTCACTACAGGCCGAGCGAGATGAAATGTGTTCGGGGCTCACAAGCCAGTCATCAACATCATCCTCTTCTCTTCCCTCGGTCATCGGGACACTGCTGGACTCCTCAGTCGCAACAAATAGGCATCGGCTATCTTCACTCCCCTACGACTGGTGCTACCGGGGTGCGCGTGATTAAGATTTTGTTTGTTCCTCCATTCCTGAACTGTAGCCGCCAGCTCACCCTAAAGGTCACTCACACGATGCTGAGGTCTGCAGTCTCCTCCTCATATCTCCGCCGGGCTGCATCGGCATCTGACAAGGAAAGGGCTAAGAAATCCTGCAAGCCGAGGAAAAACATCAATAAATGCATATCATACATAGCATCCATACATGCATCTTATCTTATTTTAGCATAGGCATAAATAAGGAATGTACTTGAATAAGGAGCGATTGACCGATAAGCGTATCCCGGAGAGCAAAATTATTCTCTGCAATCTGCTCCACATGGCTCCGCGCCACCTTAAAATCCAAAAGGCAAGTCATTAATCGCCCACATCCAAGGGTAAACAAGAAAATAATTATCAGGCCTTACGTAAGTAGTATTTTCTGGCATAAAGATTGGAGCATGCCGGCTCGAGCCTATATTCCTGGGGGGGAACTCGCCCCAAGAATTCATCAGCAGGAATGTGGTTTCCATCGGGTTGATCAGACGCCCCTCAATGAAATTTACACCCTCCGATACACTATAGTACCGAGTCCTACTCTGGTTATCCCTGCCCCTCTTCCTCGCGGGTTCCTGAAAAACATGCAAGACACACATCAGAAACGTTCCTAAATAATTCCAAAATCATGCACATAAACACAATTATACCTCAAAAGAATGCTGCCCCCCTTGGGACATGGGCGCACTCTCGCC
The DNA here is from genome assembly GCA_947683365.1 of Euphorbia pulcherrima. Lineage (NCBI taxonomy): Eukaryota > Viridiplantae > Streptophyta > Magnoliopsida > Malpighiales > Euphorbiaceae > Euphorbia > Euphorbia pulcherrima. The sequence goes on along the minus strand of CANTUS010000006.1, from coordinate 8,419,697 downwards.
GGCTACATCCTCACCTGCCTCATCCTCCCCCTCGGGCTCGATCCCAACATCACCTTCAAGCTCCTCATCTTCCTTGTCTTCTCCCTCCTTGACGTCCACAATAATATGTGGCATTTTCACTTATAATCTGGTTAAAGCAACGATCGAACCTAAAGTTTGATTAAAAATGGAATTTCCCCACAAACGCCGTTCAAATCTCATTTTAGCCATCCAACCGGGCTTTATAATGCTGTAAATAAAATATGCCATATCTGTGCTAACAATCTTCTGCAGGTAGATGTATATCAGACATTCAAGTATTTTATTTATTGCATAGAAAAATGTACAGGACTTGGAAGCCTTGTAATAATTTTATTTTTTGCACTTATTTTTGAACGACTGTAAATATTTTATTCATCGCTTCAATTGCTTGATAAATACAAAAATAACAAAATAACTGAAAATACAAATAAATAGGATGGATTAAACCAATTAAGAAAGAATGAAGTATCTTAACTTGGCCTAATGAAAAATAGATAACATCATCCGAACTCAGAATCTCTACTTAAGGTATGGTCCAACCACCCGGTGGGAAAATCGTACCAAAAATTTCCTGGTTGAGCTAAACCGGGTGGTGACCCTATTTTAAGTACGGGATTTTGATCTCGTATCTTTTGAGTATTAAAACATGCAAAACCATTTTCCAATCACATCACACGCATCCCCCGATATTTTAAAGAGGCCGGCCTACTGGCCCGGCTTCGTAGCAGCTGCGCAAAACGTCGTCCGCTCACAAAAGCTTAACAAAATATAAATTGCAGAGTCTTTAATTTCTTTTATTGTAATTCCTAATGTTTTCCTCGAGCTTTTTCAAAAAGATTTTTCTGTCTCCCAGTGCGGTGAAATTTTGTTATTTTGATTTTAGGAGATTTTATTTATGATTTTTCTATTTCCCAGTACGGTGAAATTTTATTATTTTGATTCTAGGGGATTTGATTGGCTTTGTTTGGTGTTTACAAATGGATCAATCAAAATGTAAAGTAATAGAAAAAGTTTGAATTGAAAAAACCTAATTGTTAACTCACCTTTTGTTGTATTCTTTCTTTATGTTTTGAAGATGAAGTAGATATTTCTGGACTTTTTTCTTGTTGATCTCCTACTTTGTAATTTGATCTGATTTAGTTGTGCTTTTAGTTATCTAAGGGGTAAATAATTATAAACCCCATATGTTTTGCACTAATATACTACTACCTCTCTAAGTTTTGTTTCCCTCAAACTAAAACATCCTGCTGCTAAAATTTACAACTTTTCCATCCAAATATCTAGCATGACATTTTTTATTGATAAATTTGCCCTTTTCTATTTGTTATCCATCCACCACCTATTTGGGCTTGAAGGAAAATATCTTGTGGTGGCTCTTCCGGTGGAACATAAGGTGCAAATATGCAATCTATTAAGCATTTTCTCCTCGTGAATTTGCAGGCTGCACACGGTGAATTTTAATAGCTTGAAGATGATGCATTCAAACTTTGCCCATGCGTTTTTGTGCATTGCCAGTCCTAAGCCCGGGTAAAGAAGGAAGGTTGCGTGGTAGATCGACAACCAACGCGTAAAATAGCTATAACTTATTTATAGTCATGTCATTCTTTCATTATGGATCTTTGATAATTAAAGTATAACGTTGGGACGTGCCCTCCTAGGCACGCATTACATCGGCACCCGGGTGTAGTGACAAGTGGGCAAGGGGTTCCATCTTATCGCTGCCTGGATAAGATAGAGTATGCATAAGGGTTCCCGCATCATGGATGGGTGTGGGTAAAGAAGTTAGTCCCTCCACATCAGCGCCCAGATGTGGTGTTAGATAGGAAAGGGTTCTCGCATCATGGATGGGTGGGAGTAAAGAAGCTAGTCCATTACGAGAAGATAAAGATCAGGATAGGGAGTTGGAATATTGGGTCCCTTACAGGAAAGACTATGGAGTTAGTAGATACTATGAAGAGAAGAAAGGTGGATATAGTTTTCTTGCAGGAAACTAGATGGACAGGAGATAAGGCGAGAGAAATAGGTAATACTGGTTATAAATTATAGTATTTTGGAGGAAATAAAGGTTTGAGCGGAGTTTGAATAATGGTAGCACCAAGTATAAAGGATAATGTGGTGGAAGTTAAGAGATTTGGAGATAGGAATATTATGTTAAGACTCGTACTTGGAAAAGCTACCTTGAATATAGTTAGTGTGTATGCCCCCTAAGTTGGATTAGATAGAATTATAAAGGACAAGTTTTGGGAGGACATGGATGTAGTGACTCAACATGTACCAAATGAACACGAGCTTGCCATTAGTGGAGATCTAAATGGACATGTGGGGAATAATAGGGAAGACTATGAGCGAGTGCATAGAGGCTTTGGGTACAACACTAGGAATGAGGAAGGCAATACAATTTTGGATTTTGCACTAGCTTATGATTTGGTTATAGCCAACACTTGGTTCAAAAAGTGAGATTCTCACTTGATTACCTATAAGAGTGGGGGGTAACCAAAGCCAAATTGATTTTCTGCTTACTAGAAGTAGAAATAAGGCTTTGTGCAAAGACTGTAAGGTTATATCAGGAGAACCGCTAACATCTCAACACAGGCTATTAGTCTTGGACATCAAGAAAATGGATATTTGGAGAAAGAGAAAAGAATATAGGGAACCCAAGATTAGATGGTGGGCCTTTAAGGGTATTAAGATGTTAGAGTTTAAGAAAAAGGTATTAGATGGACGATTTGGAGATATGAAAATCGACATAAACTCAATATGGAAAGTAATGTGAGAACGCGTAAGGAAAGTAGCAGGTGAAGTGTTAGGGATTTCTAAGGGACAAGGACCTCGCCCTCAGGATGCATGGTGGTGGAATGAGGAGGTTCAAAATGTTATAAAGGAGAAGAGGTATTGGTATAAGATGTTACCAAAAGCAACTGATGGTGAGGCTTTTGAGAAATATAAGAGGCCTAAGAAAGAAGCTAAGAAGGCTGTTAGTCAAGCACGAGGTAAATACTTTAAAGGCTTGCACCAAGGCTAGGAACACGTGAAGGAGAGAGAGATATATACAAGCTAGCACGATTGAGGGATAAGAAGACAAAGGATTTGAATAGAGTCAAACGCATTAAAGATGAAACACAAAGAGTCTTGTTAGGAGATAGAGAGATCAAAGAGAGATGGAGAAACTACTTTGATCGGTTATTCAATGATGGAAAGGAAGATGACATTGCAGGATTGGAGGTAAGCAGAGTTGAGAAAAACCTAAATTATACAAGAAGAATTACGCATAATAAAGTGAAGGAAGCTCTGAAAAGGATGAAGGTAGGGAAAGCATGTGGGCTAGATAACACACCGATTGAGGCATGGAAATGCCTTGAAGATGAGGGAATAGTTTGGTTAACCAAACTATTTAACTCTATATATAGGGAGAGGAAAATGCCAGATGAGTGGAGAAGAATCACCCTTATACCTATATTTAAGAACAAAGGAGATATACAAGACTGCTCTAATTATCGAGGTATTAAATTGATGAGTCATACAATGAAACTTTGGGAGAGAGTGATTGAACATCGTCTTAGGATGATCGCTAAGGTTTCCGCAAACCAATTTGATTTCATGCCTGGTAGGTCCACGACTGAAGCTATTTTTCTTCTGAGAAATCTAATGGAGATATATAGGGAGAAGAAGAAGGAAATTCATATGGTTTTCATTGACTTAGAGAAAGCATATGATAGAGTGCCGAGTAAAGTACTTTGGTGGGCACCGGAGAAAAAAGGTATTCATGTAAAGTACATAAACTTAATAAAGGACTTGTATGAAGGGGCAGTAACAAGTGTTCAAACTGGACAAGGAGTGACAAAGGAGTTTCCCATCACAATTGGATTGCATCAAGGATCATCTCTAAGCCCATTTTTATTTGCCTTAGTTATGGATGAGTTGACCACCAAAATACAAGACGACATCCCATGGTGTATGTTGTTTGCGGATGACATCGTATTGGTTGATGAATCAAGGGAAGGGGTTAACAAGAAGCTAGAGGTGTGAAGAAATGCATTAGAGGCTAAAGGTTCTAAGTTAAGTAGAAGTAAGACGGAGTATTTGCACACCAAGTTCAGCTTACGGAAGGGAGATGAAGGAGAAGTAAAACTAGGAGATACAATCGAGCCAAAATGCAAACGATTTAGGTATTTGGGCCCTATCTTCCACGAGGAGGGGATGATTGATGATGATGTAACTCATAGAATTAATGTAGGATGGATGAAATGGAGAAGTGCTACCGGAGTCTTATGTGACAAAAAGATACCTTTGAAAGTAAAAGGTAAATTCTACAGAACGGTGGTTAGGCCAGCCATGACATATGAGAGTGAATGTTGGGCTATTAAGACGCAACATATTCAAAGGATGAATGTGGCGGAAATGAGGATGCTTAGGTGGATGAGTGAGCATACAAGGATTGATCAAATTAGAAATGAGTGCATCCGCCAAAAGACCGGTGTGGCACATATTGAGGATAAACTGAGAGAAGGATGACTAAGGTGGTATGGACATGAGCTACGTAGACCAATAGATGCTCCAGTTAGAAAATGTGAGAACTTATGGACAAAGAGTAAGGGTAGAGGGAGAGGCAGACCTAAGATTACTTGGAGGGAAACTATTTCTAAGGATATGCGTTTGCTCGGTATGGACGAAAATTTGGCTTTTGATAGAGGTTCATGGCGTCGGAAGATCCATATAGCTGACCCCACCTAGCGTGGGATTTAAAGCTTAATTGATTGGTTGGTCGGAAGATGATGCATTCACCCCTCAATTAGTGTTGTTTATAGTAATTAGAATACAATCAACAACTAGGGCTGGTAACTGATCTTAACAATAGTTGAATTCTGTTAGCTATAGTTATTATGTTTGTTGTCAAGTTAGTTTGCCGATCTGGATTTTGTGCTTTGAGCTGCTCTTCATGCAGCTTATTTTACCTCTTGTGCACATTACCTACTCACGATTCTCGAAGAAACTCGAGTCTTCCGTCTAGCACAAGCTTTTCTGACAAGATACGTTGAAATTTGTATAACATAATTCTGTTTGAACAATTCTAAACAGGCTTTTTAGTTTTTAGAAAAGTCGTACCATGAAAGATATATATTTACAACCAGGACATAATGTTAAAAATCTATTTCTAGTTACAACAAATAGAAAAAAAGCAATTTTGTCAATAAAAAATGTCATATAAACTATTTGAATAGAAAAGTTGTGAATTTTAATACGGGGCCGTAGTTGAATGGAAACAAAACTTAGGGAAGTTTAAATTATATAAACAAAACTTAGGGAGGTAATTGTGTGTTAGTACAAAACATAGAGAAGTTATAATTATTCTCTCCTTATATCGATAAAACTGTCATTTACTTGAAATAATGTTACTATTCCTATAAGAAAATGAATTAGTATTTACCCTTATAATGAGGTGAGCCTAATTCATCTCGAGATTCCTAATGTAATTGTAGTTTTCAATTACTTTTCATTGGTAATATATCTTTTATGGATAGCTGGATTATAACGTATGTGGATCACATCATCCAATGTAATAAAGACCAGAGCTAGTTACTAGTTCAAGATGATTCCCTATTGATAGCAAACTGTAACAAATAATTTAACAAATATGAATTTCGATTTGTCTTATAACATCAAGTTGTATTGTCAATGAAACTTACAGATTTCAATTAATCCATAACTGATATATCCGAGTCCTCGATAAGAAAATGATATACAGTCAAGCCAGTAGCTCAAAAATCACCATGTTTTTACATGCCTTTAGCAGTAAACAATGCAGTGTCTGTGCAAGGTAAAAAAAGAAGAGTTCAATTAACAGTATTATACACCATTGATGAATTAGTATTATAGCATTAGTATAGCTCAAGTATAAGAGAAAACATAGGCCATTAAGAGTAAGTTATAACAGCTGAAAGCAAATTATGATAGGCATGGCCATACTTGCCTCCGAATTAGAGCTTGAATTCTTGTCTTGTTCTCAAATTTGCATCACCATCCAACAATTACTTGAAGAATGTCTGGATTTATAGAATTCCGGCAGCGTTTGAGACAAATGAAATGCATAAATGTAACCAAAACGAACCAATTCATGTTGAGTGATTTGGGATCAAGCTGGTCTCACCAATTGATCTAAAAAGAGAACACAAGAAGTTACTTTTAATTTGAATTGGCATATTCAAAACAAGCAACATTATTAATAAATGTTGGAAAAAATAAATGTGATGGGCATAGTTATCAGATTCTTACAATTCTCGATACGAATCTTACGATTCGATTCATTCGAATCTATAGGGTGGATCAAAATTCACCCTGAATCTTACAATTTAATACCAATTTAGTGGCGAATCGGCCAAATCTTACGACTCTACCGATTCATGAACTATAATAAATGATGGCATAGTAGAAGACTAGAAGCATATTATTTTCAAGATGATTAATTTAAGGATTTGACTCAAGGTATCCAAATTCGATTGCTCCCCCAATTAGTCATCGAATGGAGGAGAAACCCAACGCCACGCTACAATGGACTTACAACGACGACTAAGCGGGGGAGCTGTTGTGCACTAAAGCAAATCGCATCTGTACTTTTCTTTAAATTTAGTCTCTAATTTAGGATAAGTAGAAAATAAGTCTCTTTGAATTCTAAACTTACATATCTAAACTAAAACTTAATAGTATTTTTAAATTCAACACTATAAATGATATATTTTATTATTTTATGAACTCGAACCCAAACGTTACAGTTTGATTCGATTCACGGTTCTAGATTCACAAAATTTGGATTTCGAATCCCGATTTGACAACTACGGTGATGAGATAGATTCATACCTTGTCTGTATACAGCTTTTCAACGGTGGAATCAAGGCTGCCTTCCCAAAACCAATTCACAAAGCGACCGGGTCCGACATGAACACACTGTAGCTTTGGTGCACTTGCGGTTCCAGCAGAAAAAGTCCTCATATTTGGACATTCACACAGAATTACTATCTCTAAAGACGGGAATTTGAAGTTGAAACAACCCAAACTGAATCCCGCGAGGCTTTGTAAATGAAGCAACTCCAAAGTGTATAAATTACTGAATACAATCTCTTCTTCAGTTTCATTTGCCTCCCCAGCTGTTACAATATCAGCCAACATCTTGCAAAAACCAACTTTTATTCTTGTGAGGTGCACCATACTTTTGGCTGTTGATGGTGTAAAGAGATGTTGTAGTGCATCGCACTGATAAACCAGTAAAGTAGTTAGACTTCGGAAAGTTGCTGAAGATGGAGCTAAATAAGTCAAACTCGAACATTTGACTACTTTCATATTTTGGAGATATTCAAGAATGCAGTTCGAATGGGAGTCTTGGTTCCAGATATATGCCAGATTGCCAAGGCCCTCTAGCTCCAAGTTTCGTAATTTTGCCATGTCAACATATTCTTTCTCTTCGAGCCGGATTAACTCTCTGACATGAGAATTACGCACATATAGAGTTTCAAGACCGGACAGTTTTCTAATGAAACCAAACAGTGAATCAACTAATTCATCCTTGTCATAGCTTTCCAAGTCAACATATATCACGGTGGAAAGATGATCCAAAGGGAGTCGACATTGTGATAACATCTGCATAACTGGACCGTCTAATGTCAATCTCTCCAGACCAGGGAAAACCTAAAATTAAAAAGCAAGTTAGTTGGTGGCAATACATGGATAAACAACTCTACTGATCCAAAATTGTAGGATTTGAAGCAAACAGCCATATATATTTGTGCTATTCTTGAATTAATATAGAACTCGGTATTTAGTATGGTTTCTGAATATCAGTGTGATTAAAAGCGCTAGGCGCCCTCAAGGTGCTACAGGTTCAAATTGCCTGAGGCGCTAGGCGCCACCAAAAGCGCTCGATTGAGGGAAGCAAGGCGTTGTATAACAAAATTTAACAAAATTAATAAATGAGTATATCACTATATTATATTTGAATCTGTTTATTAATAATAGTTCTATAAAATAAAATATAAAAATAAGTAACTACTACAAAATGATTAATAAATTATTTTTAAATTGAACACAAAAATTTAATTAATTATAATTAACTCTAATCGAATTTATCATTAAAATAATGGATATCTTGTACAAGTAAAAGCTAAAATATTATTAAAAAAAATCTAAATTAAAATATTTACTTGTAGGGTAGGTAAGGACTTCTTTAGTTTATTTAATAGAAGAGAACATCTGAGACCATTAAATATCAATTCCCAGTTGTTACCAGTACCAACACTTACATTTAATATTGTTTATATAATAATACTAAAAAATATAAAAGAATATGTACGGTCTTCTTCAACCTCACCTCTTTCTGTCTAACGCCATTTTTTCTGGCGAGTGAAGGCTGCAATTTTCTAAATCTTCTAACAGAAACCTTTTATTTTCCATTTTTACTTGAGGCGCCTCAATTTCAGCCACAGTCGCTCGCCTAAGCGGCGCCTCAGGGGTGGCCACTGGATGCCGGTGAAGCGCCCCGGCTTCGCGCCGCCTAGCCAGAGCGCCTGAGCGACTTTCAATAACACTGCTGAATATGAGCACCATATTCAGATTAAGAGGGTGTGTCTCATGGCTTAAAAGCTCCTTACAAGTGGTTTTTAACTTATAAGTAGTTTTGCGAAGTATACAAGTAGCCATGTGAAGTGTTCTCGTAACTTCTTTTTAACTTACAAATTAAAAATATAAAAGTAGGAAATACCTACTTTTCAACCTATAACTTTTTAACTTATTTTAAGTCAATAAGTCAGTCATGAGAAACACCCCATGACAGAAATGAAACTTTACAAAATAAAATATAACAAATGCAAGAAAATGCAATATTGGGAAGTAAATTCCTTGTGAAATGTGGAACTAGTACCTTTTTCCTCAAGAACAAGGACGGGTTATTGTGTTGGTGTCCACGAAAAGTTATAAATTCCGAAGCAAATTCGGTTTCTTGCAATCTCAAATATTTCAACTTTGGGAATTGCAAACTATGCACCTCAGGATAGAAACTCCTAAGTTGGTTTAGTCTTTGTAGTTCCAAGGAGACTAATTGAGGGAATACAAAAGACGGGCTAGCTTCTACGCCTTCGCCCTCTTCTACAAGCACCTCTACCCCTGAAGATATTAGCTCAAACCTTTCAAGTAGTAAGAGATCCTTTGCTATGGAGATAGGAAAGACACTTCTCAGAGACTTGCAACTCAAAACATTTACAAATTGTAAATTTTTGAAAGTGAAAATTCCTTGAGGGTCTTTACTCCAAATACGCTTCAAACCATGGAGGTCGTATAAACGCAAATATCTCAGTTCAAATGCCACTACGCAACGGCTTTCTTCATCACCGGGCTCTGGGAGTTGAAAAATCTCTTGTAGCGATTCACAAGAACTTATTTCCAAACTCTCCAATCTCCGGAATCTTACCAAGTCAATGCAAGGAAAAACTGTTTGCAAGTTTTCACAACATGTGAAACCCACTGATCTCAGCTTGCAAAAGGAACCTTCAGAAAGTTGGTTGTCCCATACCCTTTGTAAGCCACTCATGCAATGAATATCCATAACCTCTAAGTAAGGGAATGCAACCTGAAATAATAATTCCAATTTATTTAACGGCTACGAATTTATGAACTTTCAACCTAGATTTAATTCAATGGTAAAAATCATTATAACATAAAAAGAATCTGTTCCAATGAAAATAAAGAGAATAAAAAACAGATAAAATGAGAGCTAGGGAAGGGTGACGAAGAAAAAAGATTACTTTTTCATCAAAAAGAGGTGGACATGGAGTGCTTTGATTTTTCTCCAAGTTCATTTCAAGGTTTATTTCCATGGTCCCTTTGTTGGCTTAATGGCAGCATTTGGAGGACTGGTGATGAAAGTCTTTAGTGCAGGACACATCCCTATTGATAGTTTAACCACTGATGGAAATTCAATGAAATACCCATCACAAAATCTTTTTAGATTTGGGATATTATATAACTTGAGGACATGTAGATTGGAAAATATGTTTTTCGTTCTAGTAGCTTCTTCTCCAAATTCTTGTGCGAGCATTATGCCTTCCAAGAACCCACAACAAGTTACATCAAGTTGTTTCAATCGTAAAAGATTGCTGGCAAAAGAAGAAGAAAATAAATACTTCACATCACGAAAGCTTGAAAAAATTGAGCTTGTTGGATTTGGTGTCATTCCAAAAGCTATGTTCGTCAATGTCAGGACCTCTAAGTTGGGAAAGAGAACCTGCAGATAAAATTTGCTTGTTGAATTCCTACTGTTTTCTAATGCTTGAAAAAAAATAAACAAATTACAATATTGCTTCAAAATACTAATAATGAAGGAAACCCAAATAGATGAGTGAACATACCCTGTCAAAAAAAGGCAATGGAGCATAAAGTTCATCCTCTTCTGAAACGATTTCCGTAATTCCCCAAGAACTTTGTAACTGTGTCCGTTCTTTCACTGTAGTGCAAAAGCTTTGCAGCATTCGTAGACATGTTAATGTCAGGATGCGTAATTGAGGAAACTCTGCCACTTGACTATCACTCTCACAAGAAACTATCTCTTCCATGCCATCACAGAAACTCACTTCTAATTCTTGAAGCTGCGAAAGGTTTCTAACCATGGAGAATGATAACAGATTCTTCAACTTATTGCAATTTTCAACTTTCAGGATTCTTAATTTGCTGAAAGAACCCTCTGTGAGTCGGCAGTTGCATAAATTTTTCAGGGCAATCAGATTTTTGATAACCAAAGACTCCAAGCTGGAAAAAACGTTACAGGGAATCTGCTCTGTTGAGTTGATGATATAATGAATGTCATCACCATTTTGTATGTCAAGATGCTTCAATTGGACAAGCCCTTCCCAGTCTAGTTCATACAACACGCTTTGCATCCCCTTCATTTCACGTAACAAAAGACATTCAGTTCCCTTCAGCAACACTTGAATACCATGATCCAAATGAATATTTTTTGTACTGAGCTTCAACTTAAGCGCTCTTGAAAACATATTATACTCATTTATGAACCATGTATCTCCAATTGTGATCCTGTAATTTTCCAACTTACTAGAAAACAAATCTTTAGGAAGCATCTTAGCATCTGGGACGTCAATTACTAATGTTTTCAAGTGAGACAGAAGTTTTAGTTCAGAAAGGCTTGCATTGCGTTGCCCATCAGCTCCTTCAGTCTCCCAATTATGAAAGCTATCCCTCATATGCAGTTCTTCCAACAATGACAACTGTGATATCACATTTGCTGGAATAGTTTTGAGGTTGATGCACCCGCTTAAACTTAATAACTTCAGCTGAGTCAGTTGCCCAATATCTCTGGACAATTGTTTAATCTTAGATCCACGAAAGCTGAGCACCTCTAGTCTTTTCAGTCTTCCGATGACACCAGTGTCCCCCAATGCACATTCCTCCAAAAATAAGGTACAAAGGTTTGTTAAGCAGTCAAAAGATGAAGGCAGAGACCACAAACACATACCAGTGAAATGCAATACTTTTAGCTTTGTCATCCCCTCAAAGAATGAACTGGGAATATTAGGATAAGTATCCTTCTCATAAATTCCTCCAGTTCCAAGTACAAGTAACTCTGCTTCAGGACACTCTAACCGCTCCGGGAATTCATGGATTTCAGAACGAGGCAAACAAATTCGGGTGCAGTCTCCATGCAACTCCTTGTTTGGAAATTTATGCAGTCCATTTGTGTCTCTAAAAGTGAAAGCTCTTTGAGTCGTGGATGCAATCAGAACAGCAGCATCTCTAATAGTATCATGCATTTTAACAAACCCATGTCTGTCTCCATCAAGAAGTAAGCAGGCAGCTTTCAGATCATTAATTAATTTAAGCACTTTGTTATTTCCATCCTCCACCGTATCTGTGTGTCTGAGTAAATCCAAACCCTTGCTGTAAAGAATCAAGCCTATAATTGGAATGTCATTTTGAGCGAGTTGAGCACATAGCAGGAAAAATGACTCAACTTCATCACTACCCAAATAACGGTAACTCAGCTCTACGGCAGAGTATACCTTTTCCTGAAAACCTTTATTATCAAATTGAGAGAGCTCCTTCAAGGCAACTTTCCATTCATGTAATCTCTTGTTCTTCAGAGCTACCGCAACAGTGACAATTAACATTGGAAGGCCAGCACATTTCTTAGCAATTTCATTTGCTAACGCTCGATCAGCAACTTCACCCACCGTCTTCTCAAACAAACTTTGTGCCTCTGCTTCTGATAGAACTCCAAGCTCCAAAATTACTTGTGCCCCCATCTTTTGGGATAAAACATCCCAGTTTCGAGAAGTCACTAGTATTTTACATTCTCGTCCATCACTACTTAAAGGAATTCCCACAGTCTCTAGTTTAAGTTCGTTCCAGACATCATCCAAAATTATGAGGACCTTCTTCTCATCAGCTAACCGCTGACTCAATCTATGTGCTCTTCCTTCTACAGTCTCTTCATGCAATACCAGGCCCAACAGGTCAGCAATGTTCCCTTGAATAAGTTTAAGATCTGGCGTTTCAGATACGTGAGTCAAAACAACAACATCGAATAATTTTGCTTCAACTGCTTGCCTGTGAACTTCTCTTGCCAGGGTGGTTTTACCAATACCACCAGTACCACACACACCGACCATGTTAACAGCAGGATCCATTAGTGCATCAATAACATTCTTCAACATTGACGCTCTTGAATGCAACATCTCATTGCCACATAAAGGTGAATCCACTAAAGGCTTTAAAGCAGGACGGTAGGAAATGCGATCAAACCTACCCTCTTCCTGGAGCTTAGTGAACTCTGGATCTTCCGTTGCTGCTTTTCTCCCGACCCTGTGTTGCCACTTCAAATTCGGTATTAATCCATACAAGCATTTTTCTTTTGCTTTTTCCTCACCATTGACAAGTTCCTGTTCAGCTTTTTGAATTGCTTCATTAGCTTTGTTCAGCCAATGTTGAACTTCGTCTTTTATGGCATCCCCAATCCTTGCAGCTGCATCAACCTCCTGCTGCAATCCAACTCCCTGCTGCTTCAGCTTTTCGATCTGATTCTTAAGGCTTTCTACTTTGCTTTTGTATTTGAAAGTGTAGCTAAGGTGACGTTTAATGGGGACAAAGGTGTACTCAGCAAACGTGGGAAGGATTGCGAGAATGGCATCAAGAGCCATTCCGGGTTTCTTTTTTTTTTTTTTTAAGAAACTGATGGAAACGACCAGAAACAATAAAAACAGAAACTGAAACAATAAACTGAAAGTGCAGTCAGACAAAGGATCGCAATGCCTAAACCAAATTCAGATGGTGCAGAATAACTTAGAAGTTGAAAACAAAGAGCAATGAGTAAAGGAAGTCACAATCTGATGAGAGTTAATTAAATGAAAGAGAAAGAAAAAGGAAGTGGCAGGCAAGCATATGCTTTTCCTTTTCCTTCTTTTTCTTTACGTCTGTCATTTCACACAAGCCACCGTATTAAACAATGCGATGAATGAAATTTTAATGTAAAAAATGTAAGAATATTTATACTGTTGTGTATGACCTTTGTCTTTTCCATTTGATATTTAAAATAGTTCATATAATATATTGGTGGTTCTAACATAAGAGTTGATATCGTGATGGATCGGTTTCGATTAAAGCATTAAAATCTGGGTTAATTGATAACCCTACTCATTATGTTATATAAGTAAATACTCTGCTCTTATTATATTTATACATATAAAATAAGGTTAATAATTCAGATATATTCATATGTGTATGTGGATGGATATATGAGATATGAATGTGGTGGATAAAGAAAAACAATGAACGTGAATATATCCATACCATTTTATGTGATGGAAAGAAATTAAACGAATGATAAAAAGATGAAAGAATGCATCAGGTTACAATACATACATTAGTAGAATTTATAAGAAAAATAAATGAAAGTGGATGTTTCTTATGAGATTTAGTGTATATATATATATATATATATATATATATATATATATATATATATATATATATATATATGTTGAGTTCTTTTCATTGTAAACACGCTACTATATCCAAAAACTACACTTACATACATATAAGAGAAGAGCATATTTAGATTCCTTGTCCATCAAAAGAATTATCAAAGAAGAAAGGCCAAATGGAAGAGAAATCAAGCTATTCTATCTGCCACTGATCAAGGTTGTTAATTTTTATTGTAATATAGGTTGAATCAATTCAAATCTAGAAATTGATTTCATCATATAAATCATCAAGGAATGAAAGTTGGAATTAGGTCTTGGAAGCAGGAAGGGGATGGACTGAGCCTATAGCCTCGCATCATTATCAGAGTGTATCATCTTCCATTCGAAACATAGGGTAAAGAAAAAGTCAAACCAGTTTCTAACAATTAACAAATAAAGAACTCCACATCTAACCTAGCTATTTGAATCTTTTATTTTCGGGGTCACGGAGAATTTAGGGATTTTGTAAAGCTAAAAAAATTATTAATGAGCAACAAATTAAATGTAAGAGTAGGGACGACGATGGATTGGATATGAATATCCTACCATATATTCTCCAGTATATTCTACAATATATTGCATACAAGTATATGTTCAAAGATATCCATATCCAATCCATTGTCATTCCTGCGTAAGAGAGATGAAGAGAAACCTTAATCGATCCGCATGAGACTGGCAAAGATGAATTTCGACAAACAAAAGGAAATCTAGATATGAAAAATTAGTGACAAAGAGAGACGGTGGATGAGAATGAGAAACGGAGAGAGCTGCAATGAAATTCAGCTTCCGAGAATGGAAAGGAGAGAGATAAGAGAGAGTGGTGCTAATAGGCCTGTTCGTCGGGTGGATGAGAATGAGAAATAGAGAGAGCTGCAATGCAATTCTCGTGGAAAATGGCAGAGTAATTTGGCGGGATAATTTTCCTGATTTTGAAAGGACAAGGTGAAAATAGACCCGTTCATCGAGCGGCTCGAGCCGGGCTTGACGGGCTTTTAACTAAAAATATTAGAGAAATTGCCAGTTTTGCCTCATTTAGATAAAATAATTTCTTGCCAACTTTAGCTTAATTATCTAAAGCTCATATTAAGTTTCTAATTAACCAAAATACATTTTCCGTAACTTCTTTATGCCATATTCACTTTATTACTTACTTTTATACTCTTGTCATTATAGCAGAAATATATCAGATTTCTATCATATATAAAACTGTTATATTTCTGATATATATCTGTTATATAACAGATATATATATAACAGATTTGTAGTAGATATATAATAGATGTATAACAGATACAAAAGAACATCCAAATCAGTGTTAAAACAAAAAACGCAGCATAATTCTTCTTCAATTGTTCAAAATTAATTCAAAATTATTTTAGTGAGAAAAAATTGCAGGTGAAAAGATACACAGATCGATATTGATTAGAAGAGATGCGATCGGTATTGATTGAAAGAACACGAATTATAGAAAGAAATCGATGATGAATGAAGGATTAATGAAGAAAAAGTGGAGGAACGAAGAATAACGATTATTGATAGGGAGAAGACGAGAGAGAATTTTGAGTTAGAGAGCTGCAATTTTTTTGATTTGTTCGAGTTCTGTTGTTTATATACACAGCGTATTATGGTCAATTAGTTTTTGAAAAATTCTAAATGGATTACTCGCGTTTGACTGTGCTATTTTAGTAATTATTTTGCACAATTAGGCGCTTTACCCAAAATATTAACCCAAGCCCATGATTTAGAACTTCGGGCTTGGGTCGGGCTCGGGTCGGGCTTATTAAGCACTTCCAAGCCCGAACCATGTCCCATTGAATAATTTTTTCTTTTAATATTTTATAAACTAAATTAAAAAAAATTACAATGTCTATAAAAAAAAGTCTAAATTTTGCGCACAATTATATTTTTTTAGTAAAATTCTTTTATATATAATTAAAATTTAGTATGTTGAAATATAAAATTCTATTAAATATAATATAAAAATATTAACTAAATATATTTTTTGTTCGTCAATATTTATATAAAAACCAAGTTCGGCCCATAGATATTTCGTCTTTTGCGGGCTCGGGTTCAATTCGGACTTTATAATATAATAAGTGTTCAAGCCCAACCCATTTAAGCGAATTTTAGCTGGACCCGATGGATAGCCTGGCCCATGAACATAGATAGTTGAAAATGACTAGTATAGATTGAAAGAACACAGATTGGTATTGCTTAGAAGAGATGCGATCGGTATTGATTGAAAGTACACAGATTATAGAAGAAAATCGATGATAAATGAAGGATTCATGAAGAAAAAAATAGAGGAATGAAGAATAACGATTACTGATAGGGAGAAAACGAAAGAGAATTTTGAGTTAGAGAGCTGTAATTTTTCTGATTTGTTTAACTTCTGTTGTTTACATACACAACATATTATGGTTAATTAGTTTTTGAAAAATTCTAAATAGTTTGCACGCGTTTGATTGTGGTATTTTAGTAGTTATTTTGCACAATTTGGTGCTTTACCAAAATATTAACCCAAGCCCATAATTTAGAACTTCGGACTTGGGTCGGACTCGGGTAAGGCTTATTAAGCATTTTCGAGCCCAGCCTATGTCCCATTGAATAATTTTTTTAATATTTTGTAAACTAAATTGAAAAAAATTACAATGTCTATAAAAAAGGTCAAAATTTTGCACACAATTATAATTTTTAATAAAGTTCTTTTATATATAATTAAAATTTAGTAGGTTAAAATATAAAAATCTATTAAATTCGATTGAATATAATATAAAAATATAAAAAAAATATATATTTTTTATTCGTCAATATTTATATAAAAATCAAGCCCCGACCAATAGATATTCAGACTTTTGTGGGCTCAAGCTTAAGCCAGGCTTTATGATATAGTAAGTCGACCCATTTGAACGGAATTAGGCTGGAACTGATTAGTAGCCTGGCTCGCGAAGAGATATAGTTGAAAATGACCAGTAAACCTTGAAAATAGCAATTGCAAACAAATGAGTATTTTAATTTTAAGAACAACGAATTGTTTTATTAAAGGAATTGGATTCTCTGAGTCGAATATTGATAAAGTTTTTATATTTTAGCCAATTCAACCGTCGAATTTTTATAGTCGAGATTTAATTATATTATGAACCCTATAAATAATTAAAACTAAATTTCAATTATTAACCCTCTATTTGGTTGATACTTGACTAAAATATACAATTTTACCAATTTCCAACCACGGAAAATCCTAGTCCACGTAAAGAGCATAACTACCACCCTTTTGACGTTTGGCTATCTTTTTATGCAATTAGTTTCTATCTCTGATTAAATACATTTGGTGTTAGAAATCGACTATTAATACGAAGGAATTATAACAAGAATAGAGAGAATTAGAGAATAGAAATTTTATTACTTTCAAATTGGTGTATAAAATAAGGAAAACTAGTACATATTTGTAGTAAGAAATGAGGATAGAATACAATAAACATTAATGATGTGGGTTTCACATCTTATTGATATTTTGTAAATGTCTACCAATTATCAAATAAGATCATCTTTAGTAGATAATGGGTTCAAGAATTATGTGGCATGTGGAATAGACAACCACATTGATGACATGTCAATAATTTTGAAAATAGACAATATATTTCAAGAAACTAGCTACAATAGGTTGTCTATTTCTAGAAAAAGAATTAATTATTTACTAAATTATCTCTTTCAAAACTAACCAACATTTGAATTTTAAATAAAGCATTAAAATAATAAAAAAATTTATGATTTGGCTTTCTATTTGATTGTCTACATGTAGAAGATCAAATAGACAATGTTCAACATTTATTGTGCCACATCATATAGGAAAGTGAAAATAGAAGAGCTAGTGTAGAGTCATTTTCTAGTTAATTGTCTATTTTTGCTTATGTGTCAAGACTATTATTGAAATATACTAACTAATAAAATGCTTTAAGGTTAGTCTAGTACTATTGAGGTGGTGGCTAGGTAAAAGTCTAACAAATAATTCACATCAATTTTACCATCAAATTTTAACACTCCTCATGTGATGTGTATCATTGCGAATGGGACACTGTCTCGTTAAAACCCTTACAATGGAAAAACCATGTGGGAAAAAACCATAGTTAAGGGAAAAAGAGTACAATGTTTATTCCCCCTGTTCTCAAGTTGACCTAATGTCCTTAAGACGACGTATTCCAATGCCATACACCAATTTCTTGAAAGTTGAGGAATGTAAGGCCTTGGTGATAACAAGTATTTACTACATATATTAGTATTATTTTACTTGAGAATTTGAATGGTATACTACTAATTTGTGGTGAAATATGCTTATTTAGGAGATAAAGACACGTTGGGGTTGATTTGGCAAGCTTGGAGACTATTGAGGTATTTTGGGAGTAATTGTGGAGCTATATATTTCTTAAAGACTATTTTGGAACTTCAATCATACACTATATCAAGGGAATTCCAGATTAGCTTGAGAATTTATTCTCATTTATCTCTTTTCCTTTTCTCATGTTTTCTTATTGAGCTCTTTAAGGATTTTTTAGAGCATAATTAGTCTTTGAATTTATTCATCAGATATTCTTTTCCTTGTTGGTGAGGATTTCTTTAGCCTATTTAAGCATAGATTTTTAGCAGAAAAGAAATATCTTTTATTCGGTCCTTGTGACCAACGTCTCCTTCCTTAATTGAACTATTTTGTTTTCTTTTTAATTATGATTAGCTAATTTTCATTATCTTTTGGTTGAGGATTAAACTTGAAGCTAATTGCATGTTGTGAGGCTTGTTCTTAATCTTGTTGGAAAATTTGCTCTTTAAACTTAGTTCCGGAGTTGCTTCCGCACAGAGGCAACGCTTTTCTTCAATAACTGTTGCAGAAGCTCAAAACTGGATCAGATTCAACACTTCATTGTTCAAAAACTGTTGCAATAGACCCGGAGGCAACACTTCCAGAGGAAAACTGATATGGACTGATTTAGATTGATCCGGATGCAAACTGGATGAAAGGTAGCTCTTTTTAAAAACTGTTGCAATAGCTTTAAAACTGGACCAAAGGCAACGCTTTATTGTTCAGAATCTGTTGCAGTAGATCCGGATACACAACTTAGGAAACTGTTTTCTCAAGTGAGACAACACTTTCTGCTGGAATTGAAAATGACCTTCAAAAGCTTATGGTGTCTTAAAAATCATAACCGACGGGAGTTCCAAGAATTTAATCACATATAACCGTTGTAGAAATAAACACAATTAAAACTCTCTTTTATGAAAGAAATAAAGTTTGTAAGTTCCACAATAAACTATTTTGACCACAAGATACTTTTCTCAACAAAAATATCACAAAATATTCTTTTGAAAGTAACATAATATTCTCATTTTTCCAACAATCCCCCACAACTTTCAAAAGAAGTTTAGAGTTTTCTGGATATCTCGAGTTTGACATATAATGCATGGAACTGATGTCTTGTGGATTATGGACCAGAACTTGATAGATAAAATTTAACATATGGAATATTTGGTGAAACATGTAGTTTCTATGAACCAAATAAGCACTATTCTAAGATAGGGATTTTACCATATCGCATTATACCAAGTACATTTTTGTTCATCACGGTTTTGCGCAAATAGGTCGTGGGCTCCTGGTCTTTGATGAGTGCTCTAGAGACATTGCCAATTTTATATCTCATAGAAGTGACCCCACTTTACACTCACAAAGGTGATATCATCAAGTGTATATTGCACTTTATACACCACTCATTAGAGCTATGAAATCTCATTAAGAGTCCTTTTAACTTAACCTCTCAAGATATGCAACATAGCACTTTTCACACATCTTGTTATTACCTATATGAACCTATTCCGTGGGATCTCCGCTCATGTAGGTTGGTTTCCCACCCTTTATTAATTTCAAATTGCCTTAATTCTCATCCTCTCTGATGTATCAAAAATAAATTTCTTTTTCAAAAATTTGTTTCTCAAATATTAGTTAGATGATTTGTTCAGAATCACTCTAGACTTAAATGGATAAAATTTCATCTCAATAAAATGTCTCAAATGTATACGTATACTTTTGCCATTATAGGTCTTATTTCTGAAAATATATATTGCATCTTGGCATTCTCAATATATTTTGCAATCTTAATACATTGCATGTGTTACAACACTTACTAAGAAAGTTTTTCCAACCACTTAGTCTCATTGTATATTCCAACTCTCAAGCAACTAACTCTTAACATAGGTTGTTTATAGTTGGTTTTCATGTTATTGTTCAACCACCAAATGTGAGATAATAACCACTAATGAAATTATTCCCATATGAATTAAAAATTCACTCAACGTCATTGTTCCCTCAAGAACAATGGGAAATTCACTAATGAATTTCTTCTCATATGAATCAAAGATCCACTCAACAACATTGTTCCTCTGAAGAACAAATGGGAAATTCATTATATAGAATACCATATTTAATAGTTTCTCTCAAATGCTTCTCAAGCCTCAAATGGCTTCTCTATAGTCAATGATTAGCTCATGTGTATACTTACTCACATAGCATATGCTATGTCTCAATATGTGAAACTCATCAAGTACAAATGCATACTTGGATTTAGCTACTAGATCATGATTATCTTCCCTTGAGTATTGGAATCATAAGGGATACTCACATGATTTACATCATAAAATTCAAACTTCTTAAGAAGTTTCTCACATAGTGTTCTTGTGTTAACAAGACACTCTCATTCATCCTTATGATTCACATACCCAACATCTCTTTGGCTTCTCTTATGTCTTTCATGACAAATATTGATAATAAGATTATCTTTATTCTATTGACAACATCAATACTCGGAATAAAGATAAACACACATATACCATTAATCACTTTAGTATATACACATTATGAGCACGGGATTTTGCAGTCCCTCTCGCGAGACGATGATGACATGTCCCCGATTTTAATGCCTCATAATAAAAGTTCTCTTTAGAATTTTTATTATCAACATAATATTCCTTGTGAATTTTATACTTGGTAGAATCCAGTTCGGTGTGGCTAATACCGCATTCTGTAGGAGCTTGAATTGATGATTTACACCCAAATTAAAAATACCCATTAAAATATCATTAAAATTCAAAAAGATGCCTTTTGACCCACTTTTGACCACTTTTTGCGACTTTTTAGGCTTTTGGGCCCGCTGGCTATCGGCTTCCTGGAGGCTGATACCACTGGCGGCATCAGCCATATCGTCGGTGGCATGGGCCAAAACGGGCCCCTACACAGACAGCTTTTTTGCCACTTTTGGTGGAATTAGTTAAAAAGGTCTTGAAATCCACCCCATTTTGCCTATAAAAACACACCTTAGGCTTTGGGGAAAAGGGGGGATCCGAAATTGGGAGAAGGCAGAAATTAGGAAGAGAATTAATGGGAAAAGTTAATGCTAGAATGAGAAAATAGATTTTAGTGAGATAAGAATTAGATAAGGCAGGAAAAAGGATTGTAATCCATTTTTCCTGGTTTTTCTTCTTTGAGCTCTCTGATTGTGAGCTTAAAATCAGTAGATCTTGTAGTTAAAATCAACTTGATAGGATTTAGAGACCCAAAACTATTAAATTGACTACTAAATCATTGTTACAAGCTCCCTGGAGGCGTTTCTTGGTTAACGAAGAGTTGGATTCTTGCCCCCGAGGTAAAAATTATGAGTCTTATAGCTCTTTGGCATTAATATTACTGATTTTTTTTATTCCTGTTGATTTATGTTTATTTTTTGGGTCTTTGGTCATTTTTTACTGCCACTGCTGCAAGAAATTGAGGTCGCTAGAGATATGTGATGTCGCTAGTGGTATCACCCATGTCGCTAGAGGCATCACTAATACCGCTGGTGGCATCATATTCCCTAGAGACCTCACTTTCTTATAAGACCCTTTCTTTATAGTACCCAAAAAGCCATGAAGACTGCCTACATATTGATGTCACCAGCAACATCAGTGATGTCGCAGGTGGCATCAGCCTTGTCACCAGCGACATTAACCATGTCGCTGGTGACATCAGCTATGTCCTCAGTGGCATGACCTTCTAGATAGCTATTTTATTTCATTTATTTTTGATCTGGTTTATTTTCTGAAGCTAGGATATATAGTGTAACAATGGAGGTCCAAAACCTTATAAAAACAGACCCCACCCCATAACATGTGGCATTTTCACTAATAATCCGGTTAAAACAACGATCAAATCTAAAGTTTGGTTAAAAATGGAATTTCCCCGCAAATGCCGTTCAAATCTCATTTTAGCCATCCAACCGGGCTTTATAATACTGTGAATAAAATATGCCACATCCGCGCTAAGTCAGGCCTTGTTTGGTTTGCTAACTATACATGATTCGGGACATATCTCGTACGACGTGCCATATTTGTACTAATCATCTTCTGCAGGTAGACGTATGTTAGACCTTCGGGTATTTCATTGATTGCCTAGAAAAATGTATAGGATTTAGAAGCCTTGTAATAATTTTACTTTCAGCACTTATTTTATGGATGACTATAATAATTTAGTTGTCGTTTTGATTGCCTAATAAACGCGAAAACAACATAATAACTGAAAACACAAATAAATAGGATGGATTAAACCGATTAAGAAAGAATGAAGTATCTTAACTTGGCCTAATGAAAAATAGATAACATCATCCGAACTTGGAATCTCTACTTAAGGTGTGGTCCAACCACCCGGTGGGAAAATTGTACTAAAAATTTTCTGGTTGAGCTGAACCTGGTGGCGACTCTGTTTTAAGTACGGGATTTCGATTTCGTCTCTTTTGAGCATTAAAATATGCAAAACCATTTTCCAATCACATCACTTGCATCCCCCATTATTTTTAGAGGCCGACCCACTGGCCTGGCTTCACAGCCACCGCGTAAAACATCGTCCGCTCACACTGGCGACTCTGCTGGGGAACGATCTCTTTAAACTTGAACTTTCTTTTCATAAAGTATAAAAGATTTTGATGATGTATTCAAATCATTGGCCAAATTAAAACTTCATTCTTTTTTATAATGTTTTATCCTTACTCGTGTAGATAGTTCAGTAATTTTTAGGTGCCCCATTTTACCTAAGAAGCTCACGAAAGTATCACTCATACCCTGTTGGAATTGAGGATGCCTAGTGGGTGGATCACTCATTTTAACCAACACGTAAACTCCTACGATCGCACCTATTTGGGTAGTGGTTGAGTAACGTAGAATCAAGGTAAACGAAAACCTTTTACATCAACACCCCTATACCAAAGCTGCGCTAGAAAAACCCTTAGCACATCATTCCTTTAGGATCACAAGAACAAATAAAATAATTGGGATGCGCTTCCTTCGCCATTGCCGGTGAAGAAGCCAAAATCCATCCTTCCAAAGAGGTGTTATGCGGGAGTCAAAGGTGGGAAGAGGGATGATTCACATGCTATGTACTCCATGGTCATGCATCCACCATGCATCGGCTTCAAAGGCCAAAAAGTGAATAAACTTACCCTTACAACTTCCGGCCATGGAAGAAGTTTAGCAACACATGTAGGACTTCTCTTGTACCTCTATTGCATCGTCACATATCGCTATGTATGACGCGAGATACGAACGTCCCACGTATGTTGGAGGGATGAGCCATCGCATCATCTCTAACCACACCTATGTGTAGCCATACATATCATGCACCGCTTCCAAAAATAAAAAAAACATACATTCCATCCATACTATTTACAGCCCATTCATGGTCTGACCCACGGTTTGTGATCCTAAACAGTCTTCCTCCCGAACCCAGACCTTCACAGCCAGCCATGTCTCTTCCTCATAATGACAACTCTGCCTAGTCCAGAAAACAAACTAGTCTTCCCCCCCCTCAGAAACAACAGTTCACCCTCAGTCTCTTGGGTTAGAAATCACCACCGCTATCATCCAGTTTCTGAACTCGGATCAATTCCGAAACATCATTCAGGAATTGATATAGGTATCTGTCAAGAAAGCCTTAGAAAGTTAGAACTTTAACCAGGTCATGCAATCTCCTGGAATAACTCCTGATAGTAATACACTCTGGTAATCACCGCCAACTGCTTACCCCGGACAAAGGGAAGGAGCCCAGAGTCCAATTCTTCCATCATTCTTTAACATCTTACCTCCAAAGTTGGTCACTCCATCATAGTTTAAGATCCCCGCTACCCCGACACCTCCTCAGTACGACCAGGTCATGCAACATAAAGTTAAAGCCTTCTCGTGTCAATTGGTGATAGTCAGCTGTAATCAGAAAGAGGGAAGGGTCTGACCAAAGGGGAACCAAGTCTTTCAAAACATTGACTCACTCATACCCCCACATCAAATCATGGTGGACTAAGAGACCTCTCGGAAATTGGCACCAACTGCCATTATTCAGGGAAACACTGGTCTTAAGTGTAGCACAAATCCATGGAAACTACCGCTTAATGTAATCTTCATCGAATTAAGGGAAGTTGGCATTCTCAAACCTCTTTGTGAATACAATCCTCCCATGAGAGAAGAAGGAAAAGGCTTTTGTGGATACCACATGCTGTCAGGTCACCACACCAATCAATGTAAAACTTTGGTTCGCACCATCCAACATCTAGTAAAGGATAAGAAGATTACCAACCCAGAAAGAGCTTCCAGCCCCTTACCAGAGTTTGGCAACAGACACGGACGATTAATCCCAGCTTTCCTAAACAAGGGAATACGCCACAAGATCTCATCAAGGCCATCTACTCCAATGGTAAGGGAAAGTCAAGCTCCGACAGCAAGGACGAAGAGTCAATCAATGAAGAAGCCAAGGAGGTTATGACCACCATGATCAAAGCCATGACAATATTAGCAAAGAAGCATGGTAAAAATGAAACAAAGAACCTGGTAATCAAGGCCATAAGGTAGTTCACCGAGGTCCTTACCGGGGAGCCAAGTCAAGTGAGAGGCACCTCATCTAAGTACCAAGCACAATGAGACTCAGCTCGCTATCGACATCAACACTGAAGACCCTCTACCTATGGAGGATGAAAAGCCTTGATTTGTAATCCTTAGAGTTTAGACTTTTTAGGTGCCAAACTTTGAGCTCCATGAACAACTTCTATTTTTTCTTACTTATGTCATGTCTCTACCATTTGATCCATGCATTCATATGAGCATACACATGATGCTTCCAGTATTTGAGATATTTTACTGCATAAAATTAATTTGAGTACAAATGAAGACTCTTATGTGGTAATCAAATCCAATAATTTAACGCCTGTAAAACACATGTGAGATAATAAAGTGCTTAAAGACCACGATAATGCTTTTGCTTGGTCCCCAAATCAATAGTTAGATTGTTGAACACCATGGGTCTCTTCCAGAATTAACTCAGTAACCCTGCAATGGTACACCTTCAAGCTACCAAAGAAGTATCAATTGGTCCCTTGAAATGGAAAATCAAGGCATACACCCACCAACAACTAATGAACCCAACCTCCATTAAATAGATATCATAATCGAATCTCAAACCAATGTCACCACCAAGGAAAATGACCAAATCAGCAGAGAAACATATCTTTACCCAACACAAATTAACCCGCATCAAAACCCTCAAATAACAAAGATCAGGGGCCAACCATCGCCAAAAGCATAAAATATAAGGGCAAGCACCTTTACCCCACGAACCACAAAGATATGTGCACAACTGAAGTCACAATCAGCTTGCCAAGTAAACCAGCAAAGCAAGCTACCATTTTACCTTTCAAAAGGCACTAAGTAAAAGGTTCCCGAACCAAATGTCACTTGGTCAAAACTCTCCACCACCGGTACAAAGGGAAAATTCAGGCCTAAATAGGAAGAGCCATCCATGAGCCACAAAGATAAGCATACAACTGAAGTCACGACCAGCTTGCCAAGTAAACCAGCAAAGCAAGCTACCATTTCACCTTTCAAAGGCACCAAGTAAAAGGCCCCCAAACCAAATATCACTTGTTCAAAACCCTCCACCACCGATACAAGGGGAAAATTCAGGCCTAAACAGGAAGGGTTATACAAACTTCAGGCTGAAGGAGCAATCAGAATAGCAATTAGAATGGCAATCGAACCAATCAAGAAGGCTCCGTGTAAATGCCAAAACTCCCACAAACTAAACTCCTTGCAATGTGGACAACCAGAATTAAAACAAGGTTGCCCGATGTAACTTTGAAGGTCAGAATGAATCGGGTGATCCAAGCAAAAACTGAATGGACACTAAGAACCTTGGAGAATCTGAAAATGCACAACCAAGTACACAATAGTAAGTCAGACGCCTAATACCCTCGCTAAGAATTATAAACCCGACATTGAATTATCTGGAACCCTCTGACACCGACATTAATAAAAAGTTCAAATCAGATTGAGAAGGCTATCATGTGACTGAAGATGGTACCAAATAAGCGGGGCTATTAAAGTCATGAGCATAAACAAGAGCGAGTTCATTGATCTAGTCAACCAGGACAGGCTTAAGCATTATCAGGTCTAAACAAAAGAAATAAATTGGAAAAGCAGCACACCAAAAAATATATATAATAATCGCCCTTCTTTCGATCTTCTACTGATCGGATAAAAATTAGGGTGACACCCGACTGTCGGTATCCTGCGAACCGACCATACAAAAATTAGGGGATAAGTCAATATCGCCCACTGAACTAAAAACCCGAAAAGGGAAGTTCAGACAAATATTAGGGCACGAGAGAAAAACACTGAGATGTTAACTTGAAAACCCGTAAAGGCCGGTTAACACCAGGGGTTCCATTAATGGTAATGATTGCCAACATCTTATACTTAAATTAGATTCACTCGATAAAAGTGTCTTTTGTACTGAAACCTCTGTGTTTGTGATTGTATGAATGTCTAGTGACCGAGTGATGGAAACATCATAAGTAAGCTTAATCGAGGATGCTTCAAGCTCATCAGTGTTTTCTTAAAAAAAATCCAGATAGACTGAAAACATCTAGGTCTATGCAAAAGTCGGAATAAGTCTGCTAGGTTGAAAACCCAAAAGGGCAGTCCATGCAAATGTTAGAGTCATAATGGATCCCAAATTTCTCCAGTTCCCTCCAATCTGCGTTCCCCTAGCTCCGCAGGAAGCCCCATAGCTGTTAAGTATTGCTTACCATAGCAAAATTTAAAGAAATGGCCAAATCTGTGTTTATGGGAAGTTGATGCCACCGATAATATGGGCGATGCTGCCGACGACATGTATTGTTTTAGGCGATATCAGTTAATACCGATAGCGGCATGGGTATGGGCGGTTTTGAGGTGATGCACTTGGCGATCTGAATGATGCCACCAGCAGCATGGAATTAATTTTCCCGGTGACATCAGAAATAATTTCATCATTTCAGATCCATACAAAACCTATAAACAACCCTATAATACATTTTCGAAAGCTGGTCCGAGTGCCAATCAATTTAATTCAATGAAAGCCCGAGGGCGCAAACCATTCAAATATTCTAGACATCTAGCCAACCAGACCAAAACTAAGCAACAAATCCAAATTATTCAAACCCCAATGTATCGAGGGTACAAGCCAAAATTCAAAATAAAAAAGCAAAATGAAAGTAAAAAACTACCGACAGGGCGAGATGAAACATCCTCGGGGCTCACTAGCCAATCATTAACATCATCCTCCTCTCTTCTCTCAGTCATCGGGACACTGCTGGGCTCCTCAACCTAAAAAATGTGCATCTTCACCCCTCTACGGCTGGTGCTACTGGGGTGCCCATGATCCAGGTTTTGCTTGCTCCTCCGCTCCTGAACGGTAGCCTCTAGCTAACCCTCAAGATCGCTCATATGACACCGGAGTTCTGTAGTCTCCTCCTCATATCTCTGTCGGGCTGCATCAGCGTCTGACAAGGAAAGGGCCAAGAAATCCTGCAAACCAAGGGAAATGTCAATAATACACTTCATTCATAACATCCATACATGCATCTTATCTTCTTTTGACATGAAAAAAACAAGGGATATACTTAAACAAGCAGTGATTGCCCGATAAGCGTGTCCCGGAGAGCAAAATTATTGTCTGCAAGTTGCTCCATATGACTCCGCGACACCTATAAATCCAGAAGGCAAGTCATTAATCACCCGCATCTAAGGGTAAATAAGAAAGGAATTATCAGGCCTTACATAAGTAGTGCTTTCTGGCATAAATATCGGAGCATGCCGGCTCGGGCTTATGTTCCTGGGTTGGAACTCGCCTCAAGAGTTCATCAGCAGGAACCGGGTCTCCATCAGGTTGACCAGCCACCCTTCTACGAAATTTATCCCCTCGGCTACACCATAATACCGCGTCCCACTCTAGTTATCCAGACCTCGCTTCCTCGCAGGTTCTTAAAAAACACAAAAGACACATATCAGCAACATTCCTAAACCTAAACGATTGCAAATCATGCACATAAATGCAATCATACCTCAAAAGAGTGCTGCCCCCCTTGGGACACCGGCACACTCCCGCCAGCTAAATTCGTGCCTACCTTATCCTCCCCTAGGCTTGATCCCAACATCGCCTTCAGTCTCCCCCTCTTCTTCCTCCTCCTCGATGTCCTCAATACCTTTGAGCTGCCTCTTCTCCTCCTCTAGTCTTTGCTCATTGTGGTATTTAATGGTATCATTCCTATGGATGCGGGGGCACAAGGGGAGTAGGCGCTGCTGGTGCTGCTCCTAGGAGCCCAGAACGCTCGGAATGACCCGGCCATCCCCTCAATATATTTAAATTGGTCAGCTACGGATGTAATCACCAGATGGGGCCACCATAAGCCCCTAGGAGGATTGGTGGGCACTGGTCTATCGGCGACTAGGATAAACCTCCAGCCTCAGATGCGCTCCCCTAAGTACCACTGCTGAGAGAAGGGGGTACTCCATAATAAACCGACCATCGTCCACCTTCCTTCTGACCCTCACAACTTCCAGCAGGTTCTCCACCCCATCAAATGGGTCTAGGATAAGCTGCACCAATAATCAACCAAAACAACCGATGTAAATTCATAAATGCTTTTTGTTCTATTCTAAGTGTAAAAATAAGGACGAAATCAAAGATCGCATACCGAGCTCAATCGCACACTCCTCATGACCTCCCTATACTTCATGGGGTACTTGGCCTTTCCGCCAATATCACCACACCAACGGGCAAGGAAATGGGAACCCGGCTGCACGGTCTTCTTGAACTCGACCGGTGGGAGGATCTGATGCTCAAAAGCCCAGGCCTGCACAAGTAGTAATTGGTCAGCTTAAATAGTAAATGAGACGTGCACAATCAAGTAAAATGCTTCCAATAAGATATACCTAAAGTAGCAGGTGGCAGAGGCGAATGGCCTTCCCCTTCTTAGGTGAGACAATACTTTCTGCTGAAATTGAAAATGACCTTCAAAAGCTTATGGTGTCTTAAAAATCTTAACCGACGGGATTTACAAGAATTTAATCACATATAACCGTTATGGAAATAAACACAATCAAAACTCTCTTTTATGAAAGAAATAAAGTTTGTAACTTCCACCATAAACTATTTTAACCACAAGATACTTTTCTCAACAAAAATATCACAAAATATTCTTTTGAAAGTAACATAATATTCTCATTTTTCCAACAATCCCTCACAACTTTCAAAAGAAGTTTAGAGTTTTCTGGATATCCCGAGTTTGACATATAATGCATGGAACTGATGTCTTGTGGATTATGAACCAGAACTTGATAGATAACATTTAACATACGGAATATTTGGTGAAACATGTAGTTTCTATGAACCAAATAAGCACTATTGTAAGATAGAAATTTTACCATATCGCATTATACCAAATACATTTTTGTTCATCACGGTTTTCCGCAAATAGGTCATGGCCTCCTGGTCTTTGATGAGTGCTCTAGAGACATTGCCAATTTTATATCTCATAGAAGTGACCCCACTTAACACTCACAAAGGTGATATCATCAAGTATTTATTGCACTTTATACACCACTCATTAGAGCTATGAAATCTCATTAAGAGTCCTTTTGACTCAACCTCTCAAGATATGCAACATAGCACTTTTCACACATCTTGTTATTACTCATATGAACCTATTTCGTGGGATCTCCGCTCATGTAGATTGGTTTCCCACCCTTTATTAATTTCAAATTGCCTTAATTCTCATCCTCTCTGATGTATCAAAAATAAATTTTTTTTTAAAAAATTTGTTTCTCAAATATTAGTTAGATGATTTGTTTAGAATCACTCTAGACTTAAATGGATAAAATTTCATCTCAATAATATGTCTCAAATGTATGTGTACACTTTTACCATTATAGGTCTTATTTCTGAAAATATATATTGCATCTTGGCATTCTCAATATATTTTGCAATCTCAATACATTGCATGTGTTATAACACTTACTAAGAAAGTTTTTCCAACCACTTGGTCTCATTGTATATTCCAACTCTCAAGCAACTAACTCTTAACATAGGTTGCTTATAGTTGGTTTTCATGTTATTGTTCTACCACTAAATGTGAGATAATAACCACTAATGAAATTATTCCCATATGAATTAAAAATTCACTCAATATCATTGTTCCCTCCAGAACAATGGGAAATTCACTAATGAATTTCTTCTCATATGAATCTCAAAGATCCACTCAACAACATTGTTCCTCTGAAGAAAAAATGGGAAATTCATTATATAGAATACCATATTTAATGGTTTCTCTTAAATGCTTCTCAAGCCTCAAATGGCTTCTCTATAGTCAATGATTAGCTCATGTGTATACTTACTCACATAGCATATGCTATGTCTCAATATGTGAAACTCATCAAGTACAAATGCATACTTGGATTTAGCTACTAGATCATGATTATCTTCCCTTGAGTATTGGAATCATAAGGGATACTCACATGATTTACATCATAAAATTCAAACTTCTAAAGAAGTTTCTCAATATAGTGTTCTTGTGTTAACAAGACACTCTCATTCATGCTTATGATTCACATACCCAACTTCTCATTGGCTTCTCTTATGTCTTTCATGACAAATATTGATAATAAGATTATCTTTATTCTATTGACAACATCAATACTCGGAATAAAGATAAACACACATATACCATTAATCACTTTAGTATATACACATTATGAGCACGGGATTTTGCAATCCCTCTCGCGAGACGATGATGACATGTCCCCGATCTTAATGCCTCATAATAAAAGTTCTCTTTAGAATTTTTATTATCAATATAATATTCCTTGCGAATTTTATACTTGGTAGAATCCAGTTCGGCGTGGCCAATACCGCGTTCGGTAGGAGCTTGAATCGATGATTTACACCCAAATTAAAAATACCCATTAAAATATCATTTAAATTTAAAAAGATGCCTTTTGACCCGCTTTTGACCACTTTTTACGACTTTTTAGGGTTCTACGCCCGTTGGCTGTCGGCTTCCTGGAGGCTGATACCACTGGCGGCATCAGCCATGCCGCTAGCGGCATCAGCCATATCGCCGGCGGCATGGCCCAAAACGAGCCCCTACACAGACTGCTTTTTTGCCACTTTCGGTGGAATTAGTCAAAAATGTAACGCCCCCTCTATAGGGAGCGCCACGATAACAATAATCACCCAATAAATAACTCTACTCCACTATATAGAGTTCAATACTTATAGATTTCAATATGTACAAATACCAATATAATGTTTTAAACTCCAAATTATTCTCAAAATATTTCTCAATACTAATTATTCTCCAAATATTTCTCAATACTAATTATTCTCCAAATATTTCTCACACTATCTAGTACATGCCATTATTCTACAAACCATAATATTACATTAAATTACAAATCCACCTCGAGTCTTTCCTTATTTGCTCTTTAAGCTGATCCACCTGTACCACTTTGGTCCAAGCTATCTACAAGTTCTCCAGCTACCTGTAGAAAAAAAACTACATGCTAAGCAATATGCTTAGTGGTGTCCATAAAAAAAATATAGCAACTTTGAATATTTTTAACACTTCAAAATAGAAACCAATATTTTTCATTAGTCAAAAAACAAATTAACCAACTTTATGGAACCAAATCACAAAACTTATATAGTAATCCTTTCAAAGTACAATAAAATTCTAATCCAATTTTTCCAAACACTTTAACCACATATTGCCCAAAGTAAACAAGTCCTGAATAACGGTAAAATGGATACGGGAGCGGACAAGCCCGAAGCCGAAGCTTCAAAATCAATATATCGGTCAAGCCCCAAGCCGAAGCTTCAATATCAATATATATATATCATAATATCGGCCAAAGCACGAAGCCAAAGCTTCAATTATTTGTACAGTACTGTACCCCCCTTTATTGGCGCCAATCTACCCTGACCCGTATTCTACTCGTTTAATAAGGGCAATAAATCAAAGTAACATCTTAAAAATTCCAGTATAAACCATCAATCACAATTCAACATAAATTCAGTAATTAAGAAATCCAAATCCCAAATTTTTAAGCATCAAACTTCAATTAAAACTCAATAAAATCAATATTCATACTTTCCAGAATTTTTTCCAGGTTTCATAACCTGACTTCCCCTGCATTTTTCACTATTAAAACATCATCCAATCGAAGAACTTTGTTCTAAACATACTTAGCCACATGTCTCAGCTTTCCAAAACCACCAAAATCACAGAAATCTAAATTTTATAACCAAAGTTATGATCAAAATACTAAACAGTGTACCAAGCTGAGATTTTTCCGAAAACAGATTTCGTGACTCAACTTCAAACGAAAATTTCACATTGAAAACGAACGAAATTCAACAAGGTTTCTTCTGAACATATATTCTTTACTTTCTTTAGATATCAATAGAATCAAGAATCATTCAAATCGGGATTATATATCAAGATAAAACATTAAAACAAAACAGGGATACAGATCTGAAAATTTTCCGAAAAACCGATAAATCGAAATTCGGGACATAAACCTTTTTCTATGCTCTTTCTAGCTCTCTTCTACCTCTT
Organism: Euphorbia pulcherrima; assembly: GCA_947683365.1. Taxonomy (NCBI): domain Eukaryota; kingdom Viridiplantae; phylum Streptophyta; class Magnoliopsida; order Malpighiales; family Euphorbiaceae; genus Euphorbia; species Euphorbia pulcherrima. The sequence continues at coordinate 8,386,675 of CANTUS010000006.1, read as the reverse complement.
TTGCCTATGATTTACTTGCAATAGCTTCCCTCTACAACATCCATATATAATTCTATCAAGATATTGTATAAATAAACTTTCTAATACCATAAATATGCTTAATCTACCATGAATTCTACTAATTAAGCTTTAAGTTCACCAAAAATCACTCACCTCAAACTCGGGTTACTATTCATCCGAATCTTAATATCTGAAATCCTCCTCTTCTAGTCTTGATTCACTGAAATTGATGATGATAGAGGGCTTAAGGATCGATTTCTAACAAGAATTTGAAGTTAAATCGAAGAAATCGGAAGTTTTTGGATAATGAAAATTTTTTGGTAAGGGATAAATGGAGAAGAAGGAAATGAAGAATGATGGATAAGGGAAGAGAAGAGGCTGTAAGTAATGTATTTATTTGTTTTTTTTTCCAATATTGCCATTGGACAAATAATTAATTGTTCAATTCATCCCTCTTACTTAATTAGCTCTTATTTCCTCATGTCTTATATCCAATAACAATAATAACAATAAAAATAATTTCCATGATATTTTAATACCATAGTAATTTATTATAAGCAAATTTTTAGAAATTTTGGTTCGTTACAATTCTTCCCCTCTTATGAATTTTCGTCCCGAAAATTCCCTGAAAACAGTTGTGGATATTGAGTTTTCATTGTATCCTCCGGTTCCCAAGTTGCTTCTTCAACCTTATGATTCTTCCAAAGTACTTTTACCAGTGGAATAGACTTGTTTCTCAATTGTTTAACCTCTCTTGTCAAGATTTGTACCGGTTCCTCTTCATACGTCAGGTCGGGTTCGATTTCTACGACATTAGGAGATAAGATATATGAGGGATCTGATCTGTATCTCCTTAACATTGACACATGGAACACATTATGAATTTTGTCGAGCATCGGGGGTAGTGCCAACCGATAAGCTACCGGTCCAACCTTCTCTATAACCTCATATGGGCCAATGAATCTAGGACTGAGCTTGCCTTTCTTGCCAAATCGCAGGACTTTCTTCCAAGGAGATACTTTGAGAAATACTTTATCCCCAACTTCATAAGTAATGTCTTTTCTTTTTAGATCAACATAAGATTTTTGTCTATCCGATGCAGCCTTCAATCTCTCTTGAATAAGTTTTACCTTCTCTTTTGTCTCCTGAATGAAATCCACTCCCGTAATCTTGTTTTCACTAAGTTCGGTCCAATATAATGGAGTTCATCATTTTCTTCCATACAATGCTTCATATGGCGCCATTTGTATGCTTGACTGATAGCTGTTATTATAGGCAAACTCCATGAGGGACAAATACTTATCCCAACTTCCTTCAAATTCAATGATAAAACTTCTCATCATGTCTTCTAACACCTAAATTATTCTTTCAGATTGACCATCTATTTGAGGATGAAATGAGGTACTGAAATGAAGTTTACTACCTAAGGCTTCTTGTAACTTCTTCCAAAATCTTGAAGTAAATCTTGGATCTCGATCAGAAATGATTGAAATAGGCACTCCGTGTAGCCTTACTATCTCATCTACATATAACTGAGCTAACCTATCAAGTGAATAATCCATTCTAACTGCAAGAAAGTGGGCAGACTTTGTCAATCTATCTACAACAACCCACACTCCATCATGTTTCTTTTGTGTACGTGGTAAAGATGTCATGAAGTCCATTATGATTCTTTCCCATTTCCATTCTGGAATTGTTATGGGTTGCAATAATCCAGAAGGAACTTGATGTTCTGTTTTCACCTGTTGACAAGTTAGACATTGAGCAATATAGTTAGTAATGTCTTTCTTCATTCCATTCCACCAATAATGGCTCTTCAAATTTTGGTACATCTTGTTTGCTCCTGGATGCATCGCATAAGGACTACTATGCGCCTCTTATAAGATATTCTTCTTTAATCCTTCATTGTTTGGCACACATAGTCTATCTTTAAAATATAGACACCTATCTTCTTGAACCATATAGTTGTCTACGATACCCACTTGTGTCCTTGCTCGAATGATCTTTAAGTCACCATCTTCATTTTGTGCTTGCTTAACCTGTTGTAGTAGTACAGGTTGAATCTTTAATTCTGCAATTAAGGCTCCACTACTGGTAAGAGCTAACCCCGTATTCACAGCCCTTAGTGCCATCATTGTCTTTCTGCTGAGAGCATCTGCCACTACATTAGCCTTTCCTGGATGGTAATCAATAAGACAATCGTAATCTTTAATGAATTCCATCCACCTTCTTTGCCTTAAATTCAACTCTTTCTGTGTTGGTAAATATTTCAAGCTTTTGTGATCTGTATAAATATAACATTTTTCTCCATAAAGATAATGTCGCCAAATTTTCAAGGCAAAGACTATTGCAGCCATTTCCAAATCATAAGTAGGATAATTCCTTTCATGATTCTTCAATTGCCTGGAAGCATAGGCAATCACTTTTCCTTCTTGCATCAAAACACACCCAAGACCACTATGCGAAGCATCACTATAGTTTACAAAGTCTTTTCTAGGCTCTAGTTGGATAAGGATGGGTGCTTCTGTTAACATCGCCTTCAATTTCTCAAAACTTTCTTGGCACTTGTCATTCCACTCAAATTTTACATTCTTTTGAAGTAGTTTCATCAGCGGGGCAGCAATGACTGAAAATCCCTTCACAAATCTTCTATAATACCCTGCTAAGCCAAGGAAACTTTGGACTTCCGTAGGGTTCTTTGGTGGTTTCCATTCAACAACTGCTTCTATCTTCTTAGGATCCACTTTAATTCCTTCGGCAGAAACAACATGGCCTAAGAAAGAAACTTCTTCAAGCCAAAACTCACATTTGCTAAGTTTGGCATACAATTTATTTTCCCTTAAAGTTTGGAAGACTATCAGCAAATGTTGATCATGCTCTTCCCGTGACTTAGAATACACCAAAATGTCATCAATGAAAACCACTACAAACCTGTCTAAATATAAGTAAAAGACACGGTTCATAAGGTCCATAAATGCTGCTGGTGCATTAGTTAGACCAAATGGCATCACCAAAAATTCATAGTGCCCATATCTAGTTCGGAAAGCTGTCTTTACAATATCATCATCTTTCACTCTCATTTGATAGTAGCCCGATCTCAAATCAATCTTGGAGAAGTATTGGCACCCTTGAGTTGATCAAATAAGTCTTCAATCCTTGGCAATGGATACTTGTTCTTCACTGTCAATTTATTCAACTCACGATAATCAATACAAAATCGGAGCGACCCATCTTTCTTCTTAACAAACAACACTGGTGCACCCCACGGAGATATACTCGGGTGTATGAATCCTTTGTCTAACAATTCTTGCAACTGAATCTTCAACTCTTTCAGTTCAGTAGGGGGCCATTCTTTATGGTGCTTTGGATACTGGTGTGGTACCCGGCAATACATCAATTGCGAATTCTACCTCTCTTTTTGGTGGCAACCCCGATAGTTCTTCTGGGAATACATCGTGAAAATCACATACCGTAGGAATATTCTGCAATTCTAACTCACCTTCCTTCAATTCTAGAGTGAAGATTAGGTAGGCCTAACATCCCTTCCTAACCAGCCTTTTAGTCTTCATAAAAGAAATTATGTTACAGAGATAATCTGATCTTTCACCCATGATAACTATTTCTTCACCATCAGAAACTTGAAGTGACATTCTTTTATTTTTGCAATCCAGTACAGCCCGATGTTCCGATAACCAATCCATTCCAAAGATAACATCATAATCTCGGGAAGGTAACTCAATTAAATTTGCATTGAAAAGTTAATGTTGAATCATAATAGGGCAATTCATGTACACTTTGTTTACTATCACACTGTGTCCTAAAGGATTAGTCACTTCAATATTTTCTCCTAATTCTTCTACATGCAATCCTTTCTCTTGTGCTAATGTAGTACATATATATGAATGAGATGAACCAGGATCTATCAAAGCAAAAACATCATGATTAAAGAATGAAAATTTACCGACAATAACTTCGGTAGATTCTCTAGTCTCAGGCCCTCGGATTGCATAACTTCGCACCATTCCTCCCGGTCTACCACTCTGCGGTGCTTGTTGAGCCACATTATGTCCACTTGTCTCACTAGCATTTCCTCTTCCCCTTCCTCTTCCACCTTGCATTTTAGGAGTAGGAACTACTTTAGGTGCAGATGTACTTATCTGTCTTTGAGGATAATTTGCAATCAAATGTTCCCTCGAGCCATATTTAAAGCAGACTCTACCTTTTCCCCAACATTCCCCTGTATGCATCCTTCCACAATTAGAACATTGTGGAATATTTTCTCTGCCTCGACTTGAAGGTACACTAACCGCTGACCCCATACTTATGGTTAGTCTCAGTGAAAACCCTCTGAAATGAGATTGTATTTATTCTAGTGTTCCCTTCTGTTTCTTACTTGGAGATTCTGAACTAGCTGGACCCTGTGATCCCTTTTAAAATCTAGACCTTTTAGCCATTCTTTGTTATCTATCTGAATTAATCTTCTCAATGCCCGTAGCAGCATCAACCAAGTCATTGAACACCCTAATCCTTTGTGCAAGTAAATGCACTCTAATTTCATCATTCAGCCCATCCTCGAATCTCTTACATCGCCTCACTTTACTATCAATGATATCAGGAGCATACCTCTCGAGTTTGAGGAATTGAACTTCATATTCTGATACAGTCATTCGTCCCTGTCTCAAAGACAAGAACAATTTCCTCTGCTCATCCTTGAATCGTTCACTAACATACTTTTTATCAAATTGTTCCAAGAAAAGACTCCAGGTGATTTCTCCGGGTCGCCTTTCTCTCACAATATTATCCCACCACCTCCTAGCTTGTTCTTTGAGTAGACCTTGAACACAGTCTAATCTCTCTTCATCTATAAAATGAAGCCTAGTCATACACCATTTAGTATGATCAAGCCAATCTTCTACAATTGCAGGATTCACTGTATCCCCTTTGAAGTCATCAGCCGAAAGCTTCTTGATTCTTTCAAGAGGAGTTCTCTCCTCTCTTCTTTCAACTTGAGGTACTACAAGAACTTGAGGGATTTGTATATTTTGTAGTACTTGTGTGATTACTTCAGTAGTCATATGCCGAAGTAAAGCAGCTTGTGCTAGAGTAGGTTGTTCAGGAAAGCCATGAACTGGTGGTGGTTCATGTCTTTGTTCATCCCCTTGTCTAATACGGACCGTACTCTCAGCCTCCTCTTCCTCACTCTCGTTGTGACTACTACTAGCCATTCTTATTCCTGAAAATTGGACCAAAGTGGATCAATCAACTAACATAACATATTTATATCTTTAATGGCATGTACATACTAGTCCTAGAATCGCCTAAACCTCAGCTCCGATACCAACAAATGTAACGCCCCCCCTATAGGGAGTGCCACGGTAACAATAATCACCCAATAAATAACTCTACTCCACTATATAGAGTTCAATACTTATAGATTTCAATATGTACAAATACCAATATAATGTTTTAAACTCCAAATTATTCTCAAAATATTTCTCAATACTAATTATTCTCCAAATATTTCTCAATACTACTTTGTATTTCTCACACTATCTAGTACATGCCATTATTCTACAAACCATAATATTATATTAAATTACAAATCCACCTCGAGTCTTTCCTTATTTGCTCTTTAAGCTGATCCACCTGTACCACTTTGGTCCAAGCTATCTACAAGTTCTCCACCTACGTGTAGAAAAAAAACTACACGCTAAGCAATATGCTTAGTGGTGTCCATAAAAAAAAATATAACAACTTTGAATATTTTTAACACTTCAAAATAGAAACCAAGATTTTTCATTAGTCAAAAAACAAATTTACCAACTTTATGGAACCAAATCACAAAACTTATATAGTAATCCTATCAAAGTACAATCAAATTTATACCCAATTTTTCCAAACACTTTAACCACATATTGCCCAAAGTAAACAAGTCCTGAATAACGGTAAAATGGATACGGGAGCGGACAAGCCCGAAGCCGAAGCTTCAAAATCAATATATCGGTCAAGCCCGAAGCCGAAGCTTCAAAATCAATATATCGGTTAAGCCCCAAGCCGAAGCTTCAAAATCAATATATCGGTCAACCCCGAAGCCAAAGCTTCAATATCAATATATATATATCATAATATCGGCCAAAGCATGAAGCCAAAGCTTCAATTATTTGTACAGTACTGTACCCCCCTTTATTGGCGCCAATCTACCCTGACCCGTATTCTACTCGTTTAATAAGGGCAATAAATCAAAGTAACATCTTAAAAATTCCAGTATAAACCATCAATCATAATTCAACATAACTTCTGTAATTAAGAAATCCAAATCCCAAATTTTTAAGCATCAAACTTCAATTAAAACTCAATAAAATCAATATTCATACTTTCCAGAATTTTTTCCAGGTTTCATAACCTGACTTCCCCTGCATTTGTCACTATTAAAACATCATCCAATCGAAGAACTTTCTTCTAAACATAATTAGCCACATGTCTCAGCTTTCTAAAACCACCAAAATCATAGAAATCCAAATTTTATAACCAAAGTTATGATCAAAATACTAAACAGTGTACCAAGCTGAGATTTTTCCGAAAACAGATTTCGTGACTCAACTTCAAACGAAAATTTCACATTGAATACGAATGAAATTCAACAAGGTTTCTTCTGAACATATATTCTTTACTTTCTGTATATATCAATAGAATCAAGAATCATTCAAATCAGATTTATATAGTAAGAGAAAACATTAAAACAAAACAGGGATACAAATCTGAAAATTTTCCGAAAAACCGATAAATCGAAATTCGGGACGCAAACCTTTTTCTATGCTCTTTCTAGCTCTCTTCTACCTCTTTTGCCTTTGATTTACTTGCAATAACTTCCTCTACAACAACCATATATAATTCTATCAAGATATTGTATAAATAAACTTCCTAATATCATAAATATGCTTAATCTACCATGAATTCTACTAATTAAGCTTTAATTTCACCAAAAATCACTCACCTCAAACTCGGGTTACTATTCATCCAAATCTTAATATCTGAAATCCTCCTCTTCTAGTCTTGATTCACTAAAATTGATGATGATAGAGGGCTTAAGGATCGATTTCTAACAAGAATTTGAAGTTAAATCGAAGAAATCGGAAGTTTTTGGATAATGGAAAATTTTTGGTAAGGGATAAATGGAGAAGAAGGAAATGAAGAATGATGGATAAGGGAAGAGAAGAGGCTGTAAGTAATGTATTTATTTGTTTTTTTTCCAATATTGCCCTTGGACAAATAATTAAATGTCCAATTCATCCCTCTTACTTAATTAGCTCTTATTTCCTCATGTCTTATATCCAATAACAATAATAACAATAAAAATAATTTTTATGATATTTTAATACCATAGTAATTTATTATAAGCAAATTTTTAGAAATTTCGGTTCGTTACAAAAAAGGTCTTGAAATTCACCCCATTTTGCCTATAAAAACACACCTAAGGCTTTGGGGAAGAGGGGGGATCCGAAATTTGGAGAAGGCAGAAATTAGGAGGAGAATTAATGGGAAAATTTAATGCTAGAATGAGAAAATAGATTTTAGTGGGATACGAATTAGATAAGGCAGGAAAAAGGATTGTAATCCATTTTTCTTGGTTTTCTTCTTTGAGCTCTTTGATTGTGAGCTTAAAATCAGTAGATCTTGTAGTTAAAATCAACTTGATAGGATTTAGAGACCTAAAACTCTTAAATTGACTACTAAATCATTATTACAAGCTCCCAAGAGGCGTTTCTTGGTTCACGAAGAGGTGGATTCACACTCCCGAGGTAAAAGTTATGAGTCTCATAGCTCTTTGGCAATAATATTACTGATTTTTTTTATTCTTGTTGATTATGTTTATTTTTTGGGTTTTTGGTCATTTTTTACTGCCACTGCTGCAAGAAATTGAGGTCGCTAGTGACATGTGATGTCGTTGGTGGTATCACCCATGTCGCTAGAGGTATCACTAATACCGCTGGTGGCATCATATTCCCCAAAGACCTCACTTTCTTATAGGAACCTTTCTTTATGGTACCCAAAAAGCCATGAAGACTGCCTACATATTGATGTCACCAGCAACATCAGTGATGTCACCGGTGGCATCAGTCTTGTCACCAGCGACATCAACCATGTCGTCGGCGACTTCAGCTATGTCCTTAGTGGCATGACCTTCTGGATAGCTGTCTTATTTCATTTATTTCCGATCTGGTTTATTTTCTGAAGCTAGGATATACAGTGTAACAATGGAGGTCCAAAACCTTCTAAAAACAGACCCCACCCCAAAACATGTGGCATTTTCACTAATAATCCGGTTAAAACAACGATCGAATCTAAAATTTGATTAAAAATGGAATTTCCCCGCAAATGCCATTCAAATCTCATTTTAGCCATCTAACCGGGCTTTATAATACTGTGAATAAAATATGCCACATCCGTGCTAACTCAGGTCTTGTTTAGTTTGCTAACTATACATGATTCGGGACATATCTCGTACGACGTGCCGTATCTGTACTAATCATCTTCTGCAGGTAGATGTATGTTAGACCTTCGGGTATTTCATTTATTGCCTAGAAAAATGTATACGATTTAGAAGCCTTGTAATAATTTTACTTTCCGCACTTATTTTATTGATGACTGTAATAATTTAGTTGTCATTTTGATTGCCTAATAAACGCGAAAACAACATAATAACTGAAAACACAAATAAATAGGATGGATTAAACCGATTAAGAAAGAATGAAGTATCTTAACTTGGCCTAATGAAAAATAGATAACATCATCCAAACATGGAATCTCTACTTAAGGTGTGGTCCAACCACCCGGTGGGAAAATTGTACTAAAAAATTTCCGGTTGAGCTGAACCTGGTGGCGACTCTGTTTTAAGTACGGGATTTTGATTTCGTATCTTTTGAGTATTAAAATATGCAAAACCATTTTCCAATCACATCACTTGCATCCCCCATTATTTTTTGAGGCCGACCCACTGGCCCGGCTTCACAGCCACCGCGTAAAACATCGTCTGCTCACAGTGGCGACTCTGTTGGGGAATGATCACTTTAAACTTGAACTTTCTTTTCACAAAGTGTAAAAGATTTTGATGATGTATTGAAATCATTGGCCAAATTAAAACTTCATTCTTTTTTATAATGTTTTATCATTACTCGTGTAGATAGTTCAGTAATTTCTAGGTGCCCCATTTTACCCAAGTAGCTCACGAAAGTATCACTCATGCCCTGTTGGAATTGAGGATGCTTAGTGGGTGGATCACTCATTTTAACCAATACGTAAACTCCTACGATCGTACCTATTTGGGTAGTTGTTGAGTAACGTAGAATCAAGGTAAACGAAAACCTTCTACATCAACACCCCTATACCAAAGCCGCACTAGAAAAACCCTTAGCACATCATTCCTTTAGGATCACAAGAACAAATAAAATAATTGGGATGTGCTTCTTTCGCCATTGCCGGTGAAGAAGCCAAAATCCATCCTTCCAAAGAGGTGTTACGCGAGAGTCAAAGGTTAGAAGAGGGACGATTCGCATGCTGTGTACTCCATGGTCATGCATCCACCATGCATTGGCTACAAAGGCCAAAAAGTGAATAAACTTACCCTTACTACTTCCGGCCATGGAAGAATTTTAGCAACACACGTAGGACTTCTCTTGTTCCTCAATTGCATCGCCACATATCGCTATATATGACACGAGATACAAACGTCCCACGTATGTTGGAGGGATGAGCCATCGCATCATCTCTAACCACACCTACATGTAGCCATACATATCACGCACTGCTTCCAAAAACAAAAAAAAACATACATTCCATCCATACCATTTACAACCCATTCATGGTCTGACCCACGGTTCGTGATCCTAAACAGTCTTCCTCCCGAACCCAGACCTTCACAACCAGCCATATCTCTTCGTCACAATGACAACTCTGCCTTGTCCAGAAAATAAACTAGTCTTCCCCCCCTTAGAAATAATAGTTCATCCTCCGTCTCTTGGGTTAGAAATCACCACCACTATCATCCAGTTTCTGAACTCGGATCAATTCTGAAACATCATTCAGGAACTGATATATGTATCTGTCAAGAAAGCCCTAGAAAGTTAGAACTTCAACCAAGTCATGCAATCTCCTGGCATAACACCTGATAGTAATACACTCTGGTAATCACCGCCAACCGCTTACCCCGGATAAAGGGAAGGAGCCCAGAGTCCAATTCTTCCATCATTCTTTGACATCTTGCCTCTAAAGTTGGTCACTCCATCATAGTTTAAGATCCCTGCTACCCTGATGCCTCCTCAGTATGACCAGGTCATGCAACATAAAATTAAAGCCTTCTCGTGTCAATTGGTGACAGTTGGCTGTAATCAGAAAGAGGGAAGGGTCTGACCAAAGGGGAACCAAGTCTTTGAAAACATTGACTCACTCATACCCCCACATCAAATCATGGTGGACCAAGAGACCTCTCAGAAATTGGCACCAGCTACCACTATTCAGCCAAATAATGGTCTTAAGTGTAGCACAAATCCATGAAAACTACCGCTTAATGTAATCTTCACCGAATTAAGGGAAGCTGGCATTCTTAAACCTCTTTGCGAATACAATCCTCCCATGAGAGAAGAAGGAAAAAGCTTTTGCAGATATCACATGCTGTCAGGTTACCACACCAATCAATGTAAAACTTTAGTTCGCACCATCCAACGTCTGGTAAAGGATAAGAAGATTATCAACCCTAAAGGAGCATCCAGCCCCTTACCAGAGTTTGGCAACCAGACACGGACGATTAATCCCAACTTTCCTAAATAAGGGAATGCACCACAAGATCTCATTAAGGCCATCTACTCCAATGGTAAGGGGAAGTCTCGCTCTGACAGCAAGAACGAGGAGTCAATCGATGAAGAAGCCAAGGAGGTTATGACCACCATGATCAAAGCCATGATAATCTTAGCAAAGAAGCATGGTAAAATGAAACAAAGAACCTAGTAATCAAGGCCATGAGGTAGTTCACCGAGGTCCTCACCGGGGAGCCAAGTCAAGTGAGAGGCACCTCATCCAAGTACCAAGCATAATGAGACTCAGCTCGCCATCGACATCAACACTGAAGACCCTCCACCTATGGAGGATGAAAAGCCTTGATTTGCAATCCTTAGAGTTTAGACTTTTTTAGGTGCCAAACTTTGAGCTCCACAAACAACTTCTATTTTTTCTTACTTATGTCATGTCCTACCATTTGATCCACGCATTCATATGAGCATACGCATGATGCTTCCAGTATTCGAGATATTTTACTGCATGAAATTAATTTGAGTACAAATGAAGACTCTTATGTGGTAATCAAATCCAATAATTTAACTCCTAGCAAACACATGTGCGATAATAAAGTGCTTAAAGACCACGATATTGCTTTTGCTTGGTCCCCATATCAATAGTTAGATTGTTGAACACCACGGGTCTCTTCCAGAACTAACTCAGTAACCCTGCAATGGTACACCTTCAAGCTACCAAAGAAGTATCAACTGCCCTTGAAATGGAAAATCGAGGCATACACCCACCAACAACTGATGAAGCCCAACCTTCATTAAATAGATATCGTAACCGAATCTCAAACCAATGTCACCACCAAGGAAAATGACCAAATTAGCAAAGAAACACATCTTTACCCAACATAAATTAACCCGCATTAAACCCCTTGAATAACAAAGATCAGGGGCCAACCGCCGCCAAGAGCATAAAATATAAGGGCTAGCACCTTTACCCCACGAACCACAAAGATATGTGCACAACTGAAGTCGCAATCAGCTTGCCAAGTAAACCAGTAAAGCAAGCTACCATTTTACCTTTCAAAAGGCACTAAGTAAAAGGTTCCCGAACCAAATGTCACTTGGTCAAAACTCTCCACCACCGGTATAAAGGGCAAATTCAGGCCTAAATAGGAAGGGCCATCCATGAGCCACAAAGATAAGCATACAACTGAAGTCACGACCAGCTTGCCAAGTAAACCAGCAAAGCAAGCTACCATTTCACCTTTCAAAGGCACCAAGTAAAAGGCCCCCAAACCAAATATCACTTGTTCAAAACCCTCCACCACAGGTACAAGGGGCAAATTCAGGTCTAAACAGGAAGAGTTGTGCAAACTATAGGCTGAAGGAGCAATCAGAATAGCAATTAGAATGGCAATCGAACCAATCAAGAAGGCTCTGTGTAAATGCCAAAACTCCCACAAACTAAACTCCTTGCTATGTGGACAACCAGAAATAAAACAAGGTTACCCGATGTAACTTTGAAGGTCAGAATGATTTGGGTGATCCAGGCAAAAACTGAATGGACACTAAGAACCTTGAAGAATCTACAAATGCATAACCAAGCACACAATAGTAAGTTAGATGCCTGATACCCTCGCTAAGAATTATAACCCCGACATTGAAGCATCTGGAACCCTCCGACACCGATACTAATAAAAAGTTCAAATCAAATTGAGAAGGCTATTATGTGACTGAAGATGGTACCAAATAAGCGGGGCTATTAAAGTCATGAGCACAGACAAGTGCGAGTACATCGATCTAGGCAACCAGGACAGGCTTAAGCATTATCAAGTCCAAACAAAAGAAATAAATCAGAAAACTGGCACACTAAAAAATATATATAATAATTGCCCTTCTTTTGGTCTTCTATTGATCGGACAAAGGGTGACACCGACGGTCGGTATCCTGCGAACCGACCATACAAAAATTATAGGATAAATTAATATCGCCTGCTGAACTAAAAACCCGAAAAGGGCAGTTCAGATAAAAATTAGGGCATGAGAGAAAAACACTGAGATGTTAACTTGAAAACCTGTAAAGGCCGGTTAACACTAGGGGTTCCATTAATGGAAATGATTGCCAACATCTTATACTTAAATTAGATTCACTCGATAAAAGTGTCTTTTGTACTGAAACCTCTGTGTTTGTGATTGTATGAATGTCTGGCAACCGAGTGATGGAATCATCATAAGTAAGCTTAATCGAGGATGCTTCGAGCTCATCAGTGTCTAGGTCTATGCAAAAGTCGGAATAAGTCTGCTAGGTTGAAAACCTAAAAGGGCAGTCCATGCAAATGTTAGAGTCATAATGGAGCCTGAATTTCTCCAGTTCCCTCCAATCTGCGTTCCCCTGGCTCCGCAGGAAGCCCCATAGCTGTTAAGTGTGGCTTACCGTAGTAGAATTTAAAGAAATGGCCAAATCTGTGTTTATGGGAAGTTGATACCACCGATAATATGGGCGATGCTGCCAGCAATATGGATTGTTTTGGGCGATATTAGTTAATGCCGATAGCGGCATGGGTATGGGCGTTTTGAGGTAATGCACCTGGCAATATGAATGATGCCACCAGCGACATGGAATTAATTTTCCCGGTGACATCAGAAACAATTTCATCATTTTAGATCCATACAAAACCTATAAACAGCCCTGTAATACATTTTCGAAAGCTGGTCCGAGTGCCAATTAATTTAATTCAATGAAAGCCCGAGGGCGCAAACCATTTAAATATTCTAGACATCTAGCCTACCAGACCAAAACTAAGCAACAAATCCAAATTATTCAAACCCCAATGTATCGAGGGTATAAACCAAAATTCAAAATAAAAAAGCAAAATGAAAGTATAAAACTACCGGCAGGGTGAGATGAAACATCATCGGGGCTCACTAGCTAATCATCAACGTCATCCTCCTCTCTTCTCTTAGTCATCGGGACACTACTGGGCTCCTCAACCGCAAAAAATGGGCATCTTCACCCCTCTACGACTGGTGCTATCGGGGTGTGTGCGATCCAGGTTTTGCTTACTCCTTCGCTCCTGAATGGTAGCCTCTAGCTGACCCTCAAGATTGCTCACATAATGCCGGAGTTCCACAGTCTCCTCCTCGTATCTCTGCCGGGCTGCATCGACGTCTGACAAGGAAAGGGCCAAGAAATCATGCAAACCAAGGAAAACATCAACAATACATTTCAGTCATAACATCCATACATGCATCTTATCTTATTTTGACATGAAAAAAACAAGGGATGTACCTGAACAAGCAGTGATTGCCCAATAAACATGTCCCGAAGAGCAAAATTGTTGTCTGCAAGTTGCTCCATATGACTCCGCGCCACCTAAAAAATCCAAAAGGCAAGTCATTAATCACTCGCATCCAAGGGTAAACAAGAAAGCAATTATCAGGCCTTACATAAGTAGTGCTTTCTGGCATAAAGATCGGAGCATGCCGGCTCGGGCCTATGTTCTTGGGTTGGAACTCACCTCAAGAATTCATCAGCAGGAACCAGGTCTCCATCGGGTTAACAAGCCGCCCTTCTACAAAATTTATCCCCTCGGCTACACCATAATACCGCGTCCCACTCTGGTTATCCCGGCCTCTCTTCCTCGCAGGTTCCTGAAAAACACAAAAGACACATATCAACAACATTCCTAAACCTAAATGATTGCAAATCATGCACATAAATGCAATCATACCTCAAAAGAGTGCTGCCCCCCTTGGGACACTGGCACGCTCCCGCCAGCTACATCTGTGCCTACCTCATCCTTCCGTAGGCTTGATCCCAACATCGCCTTCAATCTCCTCCTCTTCTTCCTCCTTCTCAGCGTCCACAATACCTTTGAGCTACCTCTTCTCCTCCTCTAGTCTTTTCTCATTGTGGTATTTAATGGTATCATTCCTATGGATGCGGGGGCACAAGGGGAGTAGGCGCTGCTGGTGCTGCTCATAGGAGCCTAGAACGCTCGAAATGACCCGGCCATCCCCCTCGATATATTTGAATTGGTCAGCCACGGATGTAATCACCAGATGGGGCCACTATAAGCCCCTAGGAGGATTGGTGGGCACTGGTCTATCGGTAATTGGGATAAACCTCCAGCCCTGACGCGCTCCCCTAAGTACAACTGCTGAGAGAAGGGGCACTCCATAACAAACCGACAGACGTCCACCTCCCTTCTGACCCTTACAACTTCGAGCAGGTTCTGCACCCCATCAAATGAGTCCAGGATAAGCTACACCAATAATCAACCAAAATAACCAATGTAAATTCATAAAAGCTTTTTGTTCTATTCTAAGTGTAAAAATAAGGACTAAATCAAAGATCGCATACCAAGCTCAATCGCACACTCCTCATGACCTCCCTGTACTTCGTAGGGTACTTGGCCTTTCCGCCAATACCACCACACCAACGGGCAAGGAAATGGAAACCCGGCTGCACGGTCTTCTTAAACTCGACCGGTGGGAGGATCTGATGCTCAAAAGCCCAGGCCCGCACAAGTAGCAATTGGTCAGCTTAAACAGCAAATGAGATGTGCACAATCAAGTAAAATGCTTCCAATAAGATATACCTAAAGTAGCAGGTGGCAGAGGCGAATGGCCTTCCCCTTCTTCCGAGCAGCCACATCTAGCCCGTGGTACATCTGTGCCAAGATGGCCCTCGGCCAATTCTTCTTCCTGATGCCCTCCACATCCTCCACGACAGATATCAACCTGTAGTTGATCTTGCTCCTCGAGATCGAAAAAAATAGCACAGTGAGTAAGGAAATCATGAAGGAGCAGACACAAGCGTCTCTCTCATCCTCAGGCACCACATCTACCCTAGTCTAGTATTGGTGCAACTCACCATAAGATAGCTGCCCTGAGATGGGCTTCAAACCAAACAGCTCCCTCACCCGCCTCACAACGGGCCTCTAGATGTGATATTTATCCATATAGGCATCGAAGTGAATAACCTCGTCTGTCCAGGGAAGCCCAGTCATAGCTACGATGTCAGAGGGCGTAATTATCACTTTCCCAAACGAGAAGTGAAAGGTGTGGATGGTTTCAGACCACCTCTCTATAAGGGTTATCACTTGGTCATTAACATCGGCATAATTTAGGCCAAGTCTCTGAAGCCCGTCTCATTGATGATAAGCGCTAGTTCACAATCCTTCTCTGAAATATGGTCCCACGACTCATCGATGGTGCTTATACCTCTAGTATAAGTTAGTCCGTGTGGCTACAAAAATCAGAAACAAATCAGATAAGTCCCTATTTATTTTCTCATCACTGGAACCTAAAGGAAGGCTGCTGATGTCACTTTTGCTAGAAGCGATGTCGCCGGCGACATCACTCCATACAACTAGCGGTATGGATGATGTCTCCGGCGATATCACTTTAATTAGAAGCGATATCATGCTTCCCTAGGCCTTTTTACAAGGCCTAATGCTACTGGCGACATCACTCATGTCATCGACGACATCACTACCTACGGGCAGAACCTGTTTTCCCCAAAAATCGCACCCATCATGCCAAAACCACAAAAATCATAATCAATCAAACCATAAGCCTAAAAGTAATAAAAATCGAACCTAAAACATATAATATCAGTTTGTAATCAATCTATTTCATGCTTATGACTCCTATCATGGGATGATTTTGAGCCTAAGGCTGAATCAAAACTCAACCCAAAAAGAAGAAATTCGATTTTTGCAGGATTACCTGGAAGTAGAAGAGGTGTTTTTCCTTCTCAGGAGTCAGATTGGTGATGGGGGAATTGATCCCATACCCATACATCTTGGCCATCTCCTTCAAGCCGTAAGCAATAAGGATCGAGAGAAGTTTTAACCCCACGATGGAGGAATTACGCAGGTTACCCCTAGCCTTAGCAGATTTTCCCTTGAAAGCCTTGGCAATTCTCTTCATGATTGGAATAATGGAGAAAATTGGAAGATTTGGAAAAGAATGGAGCAAAGAGGTATGGTTTTGCAGAATAAGGAAGAGAAAAGAATTTTACTTCTTTTTAAACTGCCGCGTAGAATTCGAGAAGTTTTAATTTATCTGAAACTGCTTGATTTATGCCCCCGACGGCATCACTCCATACCGCCAGCAACATCAGTCATGCCGCCGATGACATTACCTCCTTCAAATTGAATTTTGAATATGTTTGATCAATCAAAGCTGCCATGTGGCACTAATGCCGCTGACGGCATCACTCCATACTGCCAGCGACATCAGTCATGCCGCCGGCGACATCACCTTCTTCAATTTGAATTTTGAATTTGTTTGACCACTTAAAGCTGCCGCGTGCCACTCATACCATCGGCGGCATCACTCCATACCGCCAGCGACATAACCCATACCGCCGGAGACGTTGCCCCCTTCAATTTGAATTTTGAACTTGTTTAACCAGTCAAAGCTGCCACGTAGCACTCATGCCACCGATGACATCATTCCATACCGCCAGCAACATCATTCATATCGCTGGCGATATCAAACATCTCCATGCCTTTTTTCAGCCATCCTCGATGAAACCACAACTCTAGCCTTGACATCCCAGAACTTGCACAAAGCCACAACCACAATCCCAATATGCTCATTCTATACGCTACCTAAGGATTGCGGCATGACCCAGTACATGTCAACCTTTGGGTTCACCCCAGAATACCAACTGAAGGTCCCTGATACAGTCTTTACACGTATCACCCTTCAGGTTCACCCGAGAATACCAACTCAAAGTCCCCAATACAATCTCTATACGTATCTCCATTGTTGTTTCACCCCTTGAACGCCAACTGAAGGTCCCTGATACAGTCTCTATATGTATCACCCTTAGAGTTCACCCCGGGAACACCAACTGAAGGTCCCCAATACAGTCTCTACACGTATCATCTTTTGGATTCACCCCAGAATGCCAACTGAAGGTCCCTAATACAGCCTCTATGTATATCACCCTTTGGGTTCACCCCTGAAGGCTAACTGAAGGTCCCTGATACAGTCTCTGTACGTATCACCCTTTGGGTTCACCCCCAGAATGCCAACTAAAGGTCCTGGCATGACCCTGTACATGTCGACTTTGGGTTCACCTCTCCGCAAAGCATAAGTTTGACTAAAGGACAAACTTTAACAAAGCACAAGTCTGACCAAAGGATAATCTCTCTGCAAAGAATAAGTCCGACCAAAGGACAATCACTACACAAAGCACAAGCCCAACCGAGGGGCAATCTCTCCACAAAGCACAAGCCCGACTAAGGGGCAGTCTCTCCACAAAACTCAAGTCCGACCAAGGGACAATCTCCCTGCAAAACTCAAGTCCGACCAAGGGATTATCTCCCCGTAAAGCACAAGTCCGACCAAAGGACAAACTCTCCACAAAGCCCAAGTCCGACCAAAGAACAATCTCTCCACACAATGTAAGTCCGACCAAAGGACAATCTCTCCACAAAGCTCTAGTTCGACCAAGGGACAATCTATCCATAAAATATAAGTCCGACCAAAGGATAAAATCTCCACAAAGCATAAGCCCAACCAAGGGGCAACCAATCAATAAAGCATAAGTCCGACCAAAGGACAATCTCTCTATAAAGCAAAAGTCCGACCAAAGGACAAACTTTCCACAAAAGTGCAAGTTCGACCAAAGGACAAACTCTCCATAAAAGTGTAAGTCTAACCAAAGGACAATCTCTCCATAAAAGCGCAAGTCTGACCAAAGGACAATCTCTCTACAAAAACACAAGTCCGATCAAAAGGCAATCTCTCAACAAAGCACAAGTCCGACCAAAGGACAAACTCTCCACAAAGCATAAGTTTGACTAAGGGATAATCTCTCCACAAAGCACAAGTCCGACCAAGGGACAATCACTACACAAAGCACAAGCCCGACCAAGGGGCAATCTCTCCACAAAGCATAGGTCCGACCAAGGGACAATCTCTCCATAAAGCACAAGCCCAATCAAGGGACAACCACTTCACAAAGCACAAGCCTGATTAAGGGACAACCACTCTATAAAGCATAGGTCCGACTAAGGGGCAACCAATCCATAAAGCATAAGTCCGACCAAGGGACAACCACTCCGCAAAGCACAAGTCTGACCAAGGGATAACCAATCCACAAAGCTCAAGTCCGACCAAGGGACAACCACTCCATAAAGCATAAGTCCGGCCAAAGGGCAACCAATCTGCAAAGCATAAGTCCGACTAAAGGGTAACCAATCTACAAAGCATAAGTCCGACCAAGGGGTAATCTTTCTGCAAGGCGCAAGTCCGACCAAGGGCAAAGAAGTCATCCATCAGGTATCATTCCTATCCCTTGCTCTTTCATGCAATCATACTGGCATATGGCAGTAGTGATCCCCTGAGGGGCAGCCTGTGAGCACGAGATTTTCCAGTCCCTCTCGCGAGACGATGATGACGTGTCCCCGATTTTAATGCCTCATAATAAAAGTTCTCTTTAGAATTTTTTATTACCAATATAATATTCCTTGCGAATTTTATACTTGGTAGAATCCAGTTCAGCGTGGCTAATAACACGTTCGGTAGGAGCTTGAACTGATGATTTACACCCAAATTAAAAATACCCTTTAAAATATCATTAAAATTCAAAAAGATGCCTTTTGACCCACTTTTGACCACTTTTCATGACTTTTTAGCCTTTTGGGCCCACTGGCTGTCGGCTTGCCAAAGGTTGATGCAACTGGCGGCATCAGTCATGCCGCCGGCGGCATCACCATATCGTCGGCGGCATCAGCCATACCGCCGGCGGCATCGCCATTTTGCCGGCTGCATGGCCCAAACTGGGCCCCTACACAAAGAGCTTTTTTCCACTTTCGGTGGAATTAGTCAAAAAGGTCTCGAAATCCATCCCATTTTACCTACAAAAAACACCTTAGGCTTTGGGGAAGAGCGGGATCCGAAATTGGGAGAAGGTGGAAATTAGGAAGAGAATTAATGGGAAAATTTAATGCTAGAATGAGAAAATAGATTTTAGTGAGATAAGAATTAGATAAGGCAGGAAAAAGGATTATGATCCATTTTTCCTGGTTTCTCTTCTTTGAACTCTCTGATTATGAGCTTAAAATCAGTAGGTCTTATAGTTAAAATCAACTTAATAGGATTTAAAGACCTAAAACTCTTAAATGGACTACTAAATCATTGTTACAAGCTCCCTAGAGGCATTTCTTGGTTCACAAAGAGGTGGATTCACGCCCCAAGGTAAAAATTCTGAGTCTCATAGCTCTTTGGCATTAATATTACTAATTTGTGTTGATTCTTGTTGCTTTGTGTTCATTTTTTGGGTTTTCAATCATTTTTTACTGATGCCCGCGTGCTGCTGCAAGAAATTGAGGTCGTCAGAGACATGTGATGTCGCCGGCGGTATCACCCATGTCGCTAGAGACATCACTGATACCGTTGGTGGCATCACATTCCCTAGAGACCTCACTTTCTTGTGGGACCCTTTCTTTATGGTACCCAGAAAGCCATTTAGCCTGCCTACATATTTATGTCACCAGCAACATCAGTGATGTCGCCGGTGGAATCAGCCATGTCACCAGCGATATCAACCATGTCGCCGGCGGCATCAGCTATATCCTCAGCGGCATGACCTTCTGGACAGCTGTTTTATTTCATTTATTTCTGATCTGGTTTATTTTTCGAAGCTAGGATATACAGTGTAACGAACCAAAATTTCTAAAAATTTGCTTATATATAGTATTAAAATATCATGGAAATTATTTTTTATTGTTATTATTGTTATTGGATATAAGGCATGAGGAAATAAGAGCTAATTAAGTAAGAGGGATGAATTGGACATTTAATTATTTGTCCAAGGGCAATATTGGAAATTAAAAAAAAAATATATACATACATAATATCAGCATCTCTCTTCTCATTCTTCATCTTCATTTCTTATCCATTCTTCCCTTCTCCCTTATCAAATTTTCCATCATCCAAAAACTTCCGATTTCTTCGATTCAACTTCGAATTCTTGTTAGAAATCAATCCTTAAGCCCTCTATCATCATCAATTTCAGTGAATCAAGACTAGAAGAGGAGGATTTCAGATATTAAGATTCGGATGAATAGTAACCCGAGTTTGAGGTGAGTGATTTTTGGTGAAATTAAAGCTTAATTAGTAGAATTCATGGTAGATTAAGCATATTTATGGTATTAGGAAGTTTATTTATACAATATCTCGATAGAATTATATATGGCTGTTGTAGAGGAAGCTATTGCAAGTATATCAAAGGCAAAAGAGGTAGAAAAGAGCTTGAAAGAGCATAGAAAAAGGTTTGTGTCTCGAATTTCGATTTCTTGATTTATCGAAAAAATTTCCAGATTGTATACCTGTTTTGTTTTAATGTTTTCTCTCGTTATATAAATCTTATTTGAACGATTCTTGATTTTTTTGATATCTATAGAAAGTAAGGAATATATGTTCTGAAGAAATCTTGTTGAATTTCGTTCGTTTTCAATGTGAAATTTTCGTTTGAAGTTGAGTCACGAAATCTGTTTTCGGAAAATCTCAGCTTGGTACACTGTTTAGTATTTTGATCATAACTTTGGTTATACAATTTGAATTTCTGTGATTCTGGTGGTTTTCGAAAGCTGAGACAAGTGGCTAATTATGTTTAGAATAAAGTTCTTTGATTGGATGATGTTTTGATAGTGAAAAATGCAGGGAAAGTCAGGTTATGAAACCTGGAAAAATTCTGGAAAGTATGATATTGATTTTATTGAGTTTTAATTGAAGTTTGATGCTTAAAAATTTGGGATTCTGATTTCTTAATTACTGAAGTTATGTTGAATTATGATTGATGGTTTATACTGGAATTTTTAAGATGTTACTTTGATTTATTGCCCTTATTAAACGAGTAGAATACGGGTCAGGGTAGATTGGCGCCAATAAAGGGGGGTACAGTACTGTACAAACAATTGAAGCTTTGGCTTCGGGCTTTGGCCGATATTATGATATATATATATATATATATATATTGATATTGAAGCTTCGGCTTTGGGCTTGACAGATATATTGATTTTGAAGCTTTGGCTTCGGGCTTGTCCGCTCCCGTATCCATTTTACCGTTATTCAGGACTTGTTTACTTTAGGCAATATGTGGTTAAAGTGTTTCAAAAAATTGGGTATAAACTTGATTGTACTTGAAAGGATTATTATATAAGTTTTGTGAGTTGTTTTTATAAAGTTGGTTAATTTGTTTTTGACTTATAAATATACTTTGTTTCTGTATATTTTAAAAATGTTCAAAGTTGTTATATTTCTTTTACGGACACCACTAAGCAAATTGCTTAGCGTGTAGTTTTTTTCTACATGTAGGTGGAGAACTAGTAGATAGCTTGGACCAAAGTGGTACAGGTGGATCAGCTTAAAGAGCAAATAAGGAAAGATTTGAGGTGGATTTATATTTTAATGTAAAATTATGTTTGTAGAATAATGGCATGCACTAGAGAGTGAGAAATGTAAAGTGGCATTGAGAAATATTTGGAGAATAATTTGGAGTTTAAAACATTATATTTGTATTTGTACGTTTTAAATCTATAAGTATTGAACTCTATATAGTGGAGTAGAGTTGTTTATTGGGTGATTATTGTTACCGCGGCGCTCCCTATAGGGGGGGCGTTACATTTGTTGGTATCAGAGCTGAGGTTTAGGCGATTCTAGGACTAGTATGTACATGCCATTTAGGATATAAATATGATGTGTTAGTTGTTGATTCACTTTGATCCAATTTTCAGGAATAAGTTATGGCTAGTAGTAGTCACAACCAGAGTGAGGAAGAGGATGCTGAGAGCACGGTCCGTATTAGACAAGGGGATGAACAAAGCCAAGAACCTCTACCAGTTCATGGCTTTCCCGAACAACTTACTCCAGCACAAGCTGCTTTACTTCAGCATATGACTACTGAAGTAATCACACAAGTACTATAAAACATACAAATCCCTCAAGTTCCTGTTGTACCTCACATCGAAAGAAGAGAGGAGAGAACTCCTCTTGAAAGAATCAAGAAGCTTCCGGCTGATGACTTCAAAGGGGACACAGTGAATCCTGCAATTGCAGAAGATTGGCTTGATCATACTAAATGGTGTATGACTAGGCTTCATTTTACAGATGAAGAGAGATTAGACTGTGTGCAAGGTCTACTCAAAGAACAAGCTAGAAGGTGGTGGGATAATATTGTGAGAGAAAGACAACCCGGAGAAATCACTTGGGGTCTTTTCTTGGAACAATTTGACAAGAAATACGTTAGCGAACGATTTAAGGATGAGCAGAGGAAATTGTTCTTATCTTTGAGACAGGGATGAATGAATGTATCAGAATACGAAGTTCAATTCCTCAAACTCGAGAGGTATGCTCGTGATATCGTTGACAGTGAAGTGAGGCGATGTAAGAGATTCGAGGATGGGTTGAATGATGAAATTAGAGTGCATTTACTTGCACAAAAGATTAGAGTGTTCAATGACTTGGTTGATGCTGCTACGGGGATTGAGAAGATTAATTCAGAAAGACAACAAAGAATGGCTAAAAGGTCTGGATTTCAAAAGAGATCGCAGGGTCCAGCTAGTTCAGAATCTCCAAGTAAGAGACAGAAAGGAACATCAGAACAAACACAATCTTATTTCAGAGGGTTTTCACCGAGACAAACCACAAGTACGGGATCAGCAGCTAGCGTACCTTCAGGTAGAGGCAGAGGAAATATTCCACAATGTTCTAATTGTGGAAGGATGCATACAGGGGATTATTGGGGAAAAGGTAGAGTCTGCTTTAAATGCGGCTCGAGGGAACATTTGATTGCAAATTGTCCTTAAAGACAGATAAGTACATCTGCACCTGCAGTAGTTCCTACTCCTACAATGCAAGGTCGAAGAGGAAGGGGAAGAGGAAATGCTAATGGTTCAAGTGGATATAATGTGGCTCAACAAGCACCGCAGAGTG
This sequence comes from Euphorbia pulcherrima, assembly GCA_947683365.1. NCBI lineage: Eukaryota > Viridiplantae > Streptophyta > Magnoliopsida > Malpighiales > Euphorbiaceae > Euphorbia > Euphorbia pulcherrima. Next base: position 8,362,938 of record CANTUS010000006.1, on the reverse strand, counting down.
GTAGACCGGGAGGAATGGCGTGAAGTTATGCAATCCGAGGGCCTGAGACTAGAGAATCTACCGAAGTTATTGTCGGTAAATTTTCATTCTTTAATTATGATGTTTATGCTTTGATAGTTCCTGGTTCATCTCATTCATATATATGTACTGCATTAGCACAAGAGAAAGGCTTACATGTAGAAGAATTAGGAGAAAATATTGAAGTGACTAATCCTTTAGGACACAGTGTGATAGTGAACAAAGTGTACATGAATTGCCCTATTATGATTCAACGTCAAATTTTCCATGCAAATTTGATTGAGTTACCTTTTCGAGATTATGATGTTATCTTGGGAATGGATTGGTTATTGGAACATCAGGCTATGGTGGATTGCAAAAACAAAAGAATGTCACTTCAAGTTTCTGATGGAGAAGAAATAGTTATCGTGGGTGAAAGATCAGATTATCTCTGTAATATAATTTCTTTTATGAAGACTAAAAGGCTGGTTAGGAAGGGATGTCAGGCCTACCTAATCTTCACTCTAGAATTGAAGGAAGGTGAGTTAGAATTGCAGAATATTCCTACGGTATATGATTTTCCCAATGTATTTTCAGAAGAACTACCGGGGTTGCCACCAAAAAGAGAGGTAGAATTCACAATTGATGTATTGCCGGGTACCGCACCAGTATCCAAAGCACCATATAGAATGGCGCCTGCTGAACTGAAAGAGTTAAAGATTCAGTTACAAGAATTGTTAGACAAAGGATTCATATGCCCAAGTATATCCCCGTGGGGTGCACCAGTGTTGTTTGTTAAGAAGAAAGATGGGTCGCTCCGATTATGTATTGATTACAAGGAGTTGAATAAATTGACAGTCAAGAAAAGGTATCCATTGCTAAGGATTGAAGACTTATTTGATCAACTCAAGGGTGCCAAATACTTCTTCAAGATTGATTTGAGATCGGGCTACTATCAAATGAGAGTGAAAGATGATGATATTGCAAAGACGGCTTTCCGAACCAGATATGGGCACTATGAATTTTTGGTGATGCCATTTGGTCTAACTAATGCACCAGCATCATTTATGGACCTTATGAACCGTGTCTTTTACTTATATTTAGACAGGTTTGTAGTGGTTTTCATTGATGATATTTTAGTGTATTCTAAGTCACGAGAAGAGCATGATCAACATTTGCGGATAGTCTTCCAAACTTTGAGGGAAAATAAATTGTATGCCAAACTTAGCAAATGTGATTTTTGGCTTGAAGAAGTTTCTTTCTTAGGCCTTGTTATTTCTGCAGAAGGAATTAATGTGGATCCTAAGAAGATAGAAGCAGTTATCGAATGGAAACCACCAAAGAACCCTACGGAAGTCAGGAGTTTCCTTGGCTTAGCAGGGTATTATGGAATATTTATGAAGCGATTTTTAGTCATTGCTGCCCCACTGACGAAACTACTTCAAAAGAATGCAAAATTTGAGTGGAATCATAAGTGTCAAGAAAGTTTTGAGAAGTTGAAAGCGACGTTAACAGAAGCACCCATCCTTACCCAACCAGAGCCTGGAAAAGATTTTGTAATCTATAGTGATGCTTCTCATAGTGGTCTTGGGTGTGTTTTGATGCAAGAAGGAAAAGTGATTGCCTATGCTTCTAGGCAATTGAAGAATCATGAAAGGAATTATCCTACTCATGATTTGGAATTGGCTGCAATAGTCTTTGCCTTGAAATTTTGGCGACATTATCTTTATGGAGAAAAATGTTATATTTATACAGATCACAAAAGTTTGAAATATTTGCCAACACAGAAAGAGTTGAATTTAAGGCATAGAAGGTGGATGGAATTCATTAAAGATTACGATTGTCTTATTGATTACCATCCAGGAAAGGCTAATGTAGTGGCAGATGCTCTCAGTAGAAAGACAATGATGGCATTAAGGGCTATGAATACGGGGTTAGCTCTTACCAGTAGTGTAGCCTTAATTACAGAATTGAAGATTCAACCTGTACTACTACAACAGGTTAAGCAAGCATAAAATGAAGATGATGACTTCAAGGTCATTCGAGCAAGGACACAAGTGGGTATCGTAGACAACTATATGGTTCAAGAAGATGGGTGTCTATATTTTAAAGATAGACTATGTGTGCCAAACAATGAAGAATTAAAGAAGAATATCTTACAAGAGGCGCATAGTAGTCCTTATGCGATGCATCCAGGAGCAAACAAGATGTACTAAAATTTGAAGAGCCATTATTGGTGGAATGGAATGAAGAAAGACATTACTAACTATGTTGCTCAATGTCTAACTTATCAACAGGTGAAAGTCGAACATCAAGTTCCTTCTGGATTATTGCAACCAATAACAATTCCAGAATGGAAATGGGAAAGAATCACAATGGACTTCGTGACATCTTTACCACTTACACAGAAGAAACATGATGCAGTGTGGGTTGTTGTAGATAGATTGATAAAGTCTGCCCACTTTCTTCCAGTTAGGATGGATTATTCACTTGATAGGTTGGCTTAGTTATATGTAGATGAGATAGTAAGACTACACGGAGTGCCTATTTCAATCATTTCTGACCGAGATCCAGGATTTACTTCAAGATTTTGGAAGAAGTTGTAAGAAGCCTTAGGTAGTAAACTTCATTTCAGTACCTCATTTCATCCTCAAACAGATGGTCAATCTGAAAGAGTAATTCAGGTGTTAGAAGACATGATGAGAAGTTGTATCATTGAATTTGAAGGAAGTTGGGATAAGTATTTGTCCCTCATAGAGTTTGCCTATAATAACTGCTATCAGTCAAGCATACAAATGGCTACATATGAAGCATTGTATGGAAGAAAATGTCGAACTCCATTATATTGGACCGAACTTAGTGAAAACAAGATTGTGGGAGTAGATTTGATTCAGGAGACAAAGGAGAAGGTAAAACTTATTCAAGAGAGATTGAAGGCTGCATCGGATAGGCAAAAGTCTTATGCTGATCTAAAAAGAAAAGACATTACTTATGAAGTGGGAGATAAAGTATTTCTCAAAGTATCTCCTTGGAAGAAAGTCCTGCGATTTGGCAAGAAAGGCAAGCTCAGTCCGAGATTCATTGGCCCATATGAGGTTATAGAGAAGGTTGGACCGGTAGCTTATCGGTTGGCACTACCCCCGATGCTCGACAAAATTTATAATGTGTTCCATGTGTCAATGTTAAGGAGATACAGATCAGATCCATCACATATCTTATCTCCCGATGTCGTAGAAATTGAACCCGACTTGACGTATGAAGAGGAACCGGTACAAATCTTAGCGAGAGAGGTTAAACAATTGAGAAATAAGTCTATACCTTTGGTAAAAGTACTTTGGAGGAATCATAAGGTTGAAGAAGCAACTTGGGAACCGGAGGATACAATGAAAACTCAATATCCGCAATTGTTTTCATGAAATTTTCGGGACGAAAATTCATAAGAGGGGGAGAATTGTAACGAACCGAAATTTCTAAAAATTTGCTTATAATAAATTACTATGGTATTAAAATATCATGGAAATTATTTTTTTTGTTATTATTGTTATTGGATATAAGGCATGAGGAAATAAGAGCTAATTAAGTAAGAGGGATGAATTGGACATTTAATTATTTGTCCAAGGGCAATATTGGAAATTGAAAAAAAATTAAAAAAAATATACATACATAATATCAGCATCTCTCTTCTCATTCTTCATCTTCATTTCTTATCCATTCTTCCCTTCTCCCTTATCAAATTTTCCATTATCCAAAAACTTCCGATTTCTTCGATTCAACTTCGAATTCTTGTTAGAAATTGATCCTTAAGCCCTCTATCATCATCAATTTCAGTCAATCAAGACTAGAAGAGGAGGATTTCAGATATTAATATTCGGATGAATAGTAACCCGAGTTTGAGGTGAGTGATTTTTGGTGAAATTAAAGCTTAATTAGTAGAATTCATGGTAGATTAAGCATATTTATGGTATTAGAAAGTTTATTTATACAATATCTTGATAGAATTATATATGGCTGTTGTAGAGGAAGCTATTGCAAGTAAATCAAAGGCAAAATAGGTAGAAGAGAGCTAGAAAGAGCATCGAAAAAGGTTTGTGTCTCGAATTTCGATTTCTAGATTTATCGGAAAATTTTCCAGATTGTATACCTGTTTTGTTTTAATGTTTTCTCTCGTATTATAAATCCGATTTGAACGATTCTTGATTTTTTTGATATCTACAGAAAGTAAGGAATATATGTTCTGAAGAAACCTTGTTGAATTTCGTTTGTTTTCAATGTGAAATTTTCGTTTGAAGTTGAGTCATGAAATCTGTTTTCGAAAAATCTCAGCTTGGTAGACTGTTTAGTATTTTGATCATAACTTTGGTTATACAATTTGGATTTCTGTGATTCTGGTGGTTTTAGAAAGCTGAGACATGTGGCTAATTATGTTTAAAAGAAAGTTCTTTGATTGGATGATGTTTTGATAGTGAAAAATGCAGGGAAAGTCAGGTTATGAAACCTGGAAAAATTCTGGAAAGTATGATATTGATTTTATTGAGTTTTAATTGAAGTTTGATGCTTAAAAATTTGGGATTTGGATTTCTTAATTACTGAAGTTATGTTGAATTATGATTGATGGTTTACATTGGAATTTTTAAGATGTTACTTTGATTTATTGCCCTTATTAAACGAGTAGAATACGGGTCAGGGTAGATTGGCGCCAATAAAGGGGGGTACAGTACTGTACAAACAATTGAAGCTTTGGCTTCGGGCTTTGGCTGATATTATGATATATATATATATATATATATATATATATATATATATATATATATATATATATATATATATTGAAGCTTCGGCTTCGGGCTTGACTGATATATTGATTTTTGAAGCTTCGGCTTCGGGCTTGACCGATATATTGATTTTGAAGCTTTGGCTTCGGGCTTGTCCGCTCCCATATCCATTTTACCGTTATTCAGGACTTGTTTACTTTGGGCAATATGTGGTTAAAGTATTTCGAAAAATTGGATATAAACTTGATTGTACTTGAAAGGATTATTATACAAGTTTTGTGAGTTGTTTCCATAAAGTTGGTTAATTTGTTTTTTACTTATAAATATACTTTGTTTCTATATATTTTTAAAATGTTCAAAGTTGTTATATTTCTTTTACGGACACCACTAAGCAAATTGCTTAGCGTGTTGTTTTTTTTCTACACGTAGGTGGAGAACTTGTAGATAGCTTGGACCAAAGTGGTACAGGTGGATCAGCTTAAAGAGAAAATAAGGAAAGATTTGAGGTGGATTTATATTTTAATGTAATATTATGTTTGTAGAATAACGGCATGTACTAGAGAGTGAGAAATGTAAAGTGGCATTGAGAAATATTTGGAGAATAATTTGGAGTTTAAAACATTATATTTGTATTTGTACGTATTAAATCTGTAAGTATTGAACTCTATATAGTGGAGTGGAGTTGTTTATTGGGTGATTATTGTTACCACGGCGCTCCCTATAGGGGGGGCGTTACATACAGTGTAACGATGGAGGTCCAAAACCTTTTGAAAATAGACCCCACCCCATAACATGTGGCATTTTCACTAATAATCCCGTTAAAACAACGATCGAATCTAAAATTTGGTTAAAAATGGAATTTCCCCGCAAAAGCCGTTCAAATCTCAGTTTAGCCATCCAACCAGGCTATATAATACTGTGAATAAAATACGCCACATCCGCGCTAACTCAGTTCTTGTTTGGTTTGCTAACTATACATGATTCGGGACATATCTCATTCGACGTACGGTATCTGTACTAATCATCTTCTGCAGGTAAACGTATGTTAGACCTTTAGGTATTTCATTTATCGCCTAGAAAAATGTGTAGGATTTAGAAGCCTTGTAATAATTTTACTTTCCGCACTTATTTTATGGACGACTGTAATAATTTAGTTATCCTTTTGATTGCCTGATAAATGTAAAAACAACATAATAACTGAAAACACAAATAAATAGGACGGATTAAACCGATTAAGAAAGAATGAAGTATCTTAACTTGGCCTAATGAAAAATAGATAACATCATCCGAACTCGGAATCTCTACTTAAGGTATGGTCCAACCACTCGGTGGGAAAATTGTACTAAAAATTTCCCGGTTGAGCTAAATCGGGTTGCGACTCTGTTTTAAGTACGGGATTTTGATCTCGTATCTTTTGAGCATTAAAATATGTAAAACCATTTTCCAATCACATCACTCGCATCCCCCGTTATTTTAAGAGGCCAGCCCACTGGCCCGGCTTCACAGCCGCCACGTAAAACGTCGTCCACTCACACACATATATCCACCTCAAATAATCAAACTTTTCAATTCATTATTTAGGTGCTTGTCACTAAACCATATAAAGACTTCATCAACTTTTCCATCCATGTCCAAGCTCTACATACCCCTCAAGTTGCACCATATAAAAACTTTATTTTAAAAGGGAATTTTAACACCCATGTGGTGAACTCAATTGTAAAAAGAAGCTATAGCAAAAATGTAGAAGAATCATAAACTAAAACATAAGTTCTATATTCCAAAGAATAGAAACAAACTCAAAAATAAAAAACTTCTTGCAAACACTTTGATTTGGAAGATGAAATAACTCCATTAAAAACGATTCATCTTCAATCAAACACTTATAAAAAATTTCACCAAAACTTTCTTTTCAAAGTTCTATTGTCTTTCCTCAAAATATCATTTTCAAACTCAATTTGAAAACATATGTGCAACCGGGTCAACATCCGGAACAATACTTAAAAATGGAAATCTCTCTAGTCTTTATTGAAAACATTCACAAAGAATTTGTGTTATTTGTCTCAAAGATGTTATTTTCAAGCACATCACTATGTTCAACACAACTTATGAATATACAAACATACAAACTTTGTACCTATCTCTCTTTATATAGGTTCAAGAATAATAACCTTAATAAGACACCCCTCAGACTTTTGAATATTTCAAATTAGGATGATAATCCTCTCATTTATCATATGGTGTCTTATCGGTTTCTCATAAGAAATTCTATTTGTATACAAATTTTAACAAATAGTTCCACCAACAAATATCTCAAGTATATATCTATCATATTAAATATGAAACTCATATATATACTTAGTCAAATGACTTATAAAAACATATTCTCATGTGCCTCAAGTTTACTTAAAATTATAAACTATCAAATTTCAATGTAAACACACCAAATTATACTCATATAACCACACGTGGTTAACAATTTCGCAAATCTGAAATCTGTACAGTGCCAGATTTCAAGAGTCCACTTGGACTCAAAATTTGAACATGCAAACAAAGTTCTTTGACAAAACTTTCTTCTACTCATAGAAATATATATGTCTTAAGTGTTCAACGGCACTAAAAATATATAAAAACCAATTTGTACATCTTAAGTTATATCACAAAAAATCAGTTGTGCTCAAAGTTGAATTTTCCGAAAAAACGAGAATTTTATCTCAACTTCAATAAATATTTCAAGCCACTATATGAAATAAATTGAAAACACTCCTTATAAATATATCTTCATCGATGTCTCATGAAACCATAGAAACAAGAATCACTCAAAACGGAGTTGTATAACTCAAGAAAACCCATAAACAACCAAGGGTGTTCAAAGCTAAAATTTTCAGCAAATATAAAAAAAAAAGTTTTATTACAAATAGGCTATCAACAAACTCCAATAATCAAGATATCTCAACACAACTTAATTCAAAACATATTGATCCACATAAAATATATCAAAAACCTCATTTATTTCTCAACAAATAACTATTTTGATTTAACACAATTTTCAAAACTTGAAAGTTTGAATTTATGAAATAAAATTACTCATATACAAAACCTTATCTATCACATGGCAAAACACACGATTCAACCAAATAGGCAAAGAAGAGCAAACACATAAATTAATAATCTCAAATATATTATATGGTTCATATAGCTCATTCTGACAACACACTATCTTTGGTTATTAAAACCTTATCGGATTGAAAAGTTACCTTCACTCCATATTTGCCTAAAAGGCTCGCTAAAACCAATTCGGTTTAAACATTAGGAACAAGTAGCACCTCATCATGCACTAAAGATGTGACCTTAAGGAGAACCTTTATTCTTTACTTTCAACTTGGGTATATATGACTATGAAGAATTTTTATTTACTCTCACAACCCGAGACTCCTTACTTCCTCTATTCTTTTTACCCTTTTTGGAAAAAAACAATTAGCTTTGAGGTAGAAGATTCGTCTTCTTCTATCATTAAATTTTTATTATATATTGTTTTTTTATTTATTTTGTGTTGAATAATTTGCATTTGATACTTTTTATTGAGTTTTGATCATCGTTTACGTCAATTATGGATTTATTGTTTACACAACACGATTGTGAGAATTTCATCAATGGGTTAAGCGTTATTTATATGTAGTCAAAGATACATGTTGATCTTCTATCTTATGTATTCAGATCCACCTCTTTTAAATAATATCTTTCATATTTGCAGAACCGGTTAGTGTTTTGGCATAAGTTGTAGTTCTAGATGTAGATCTTTTATAACATAAGATAAAACTTAACAAAATATAAATTGCACGGTTGTTAATTTCTTTTATTGTAATTCCTAATGTTTTCCTCCTACTTTTTTAACAAGATTTTTGTCTCCCAGTACGGTGAAATTTTGTTATTTTGATTCTATTAGGAGATTTTATTTATAATTATTCTATTTCCCAATACGGTGAAATTTTGTTATTTTATTTGCTTTGTTTGGTGTTTACAAATGGATCAATCAAAATATAAAGTAATAGGAAAAGTTTGAATTGAAAATACCTAGTTGTTAGCTCACCTTTTGTTGTATTCTTTCTTTATGTTTTGAAGATGAAGTAGATATTTCTGGACTTTTTTCTTGTTGATCTCCTACTTTGTAATTTGATATGATTTAGTTGTGTTTTTAGTTATTTAAGGGGTACATAATTATAAACTCCCTATGTTTTGCTCTAATACACTACTACCTCTATTAAGTGTGTATTTTATATAATTATTATGTGTGTTTTAGGTTAGTTTCATGCATGTTTAGTTTTATTTTTAGTACAAATAATTGCATTTACACAAAAGTTGGAATTTGTGTGCTTTTATTCGTTTTATATCCATTTCAGGCACGTTTTGGATGATTTAGAACACATGAAGAGGCTCAAGATCTTCATATACACATTTCAAAGGTCGGAATTGATGAATTGGGGTAGAACCAAGTGCTCCCCGAATGCCTAAGAGCCCACTTCCCGAATGCATGTGGATTTCAACACTTATCAATTTCAGCTAGATGGTCTTTCGTATTTTGGCAATAACTTTCTCATTTGATGTTGCATTGACATGATTCAAAAGGCTATGTAAACCTCAGAGATAGAGATATAATTATACATATAAAATGGTTTTACAAATTCAGACTCTATCCTGGTCCAAATCGGGTTTGAAGTTATTGCTGATATGGAGGGACCTGTTTGTGTGCGGTGAACTAGCATCAATCCGATTAGACTAAAGCTTCCGAAATATTTAAGCACGTATTCCAGTCATTATAGAAGTGTTTTGGATTAATTATATCTAGTTTGGAGTGGTGTAAAAGTAAAGAAAGTCTGCTGGTTTTAAGTTGTACAAATTCATTAGGATTCCTTATTCTAATGGAACTCATATGGCTCCCTTATTTTAGAAGAACATGGACCAGACATTTAAGGGGAGTTTGGAGAGTTTTACAGAGCGTTGGGGCAGAAAACACTCAATATTTTCGTGCATATTCAATTGGGGAACGAGCTTGAAGATTCGAGAGCAATCGAGCACAAGAAATCGGCCAACTTTGTGTTTCATTATTCTTCTCTTCTACTCTGTTCATTGAGACATGTTTAATTTACCTTTAGATATGATGTTTGCATTTAGTTTGCCTATGAACTTAATCTTTTTAGTTAGGGTAGATGGATCTTGATTAGTTATTATGTTATGAACATCTTTTCTTAGTTTATATAATTCGAATTTTCTTCCACTGCAGGTTTTGATATATATTATGCTTAATGCTTATTATCAATGGCCTATTGATAGCATGTTGTTAGTTTCTGTTTAGATTGGTCGATCGAATAGGAATGGAACTATATATATTGAACTTGATATGACCTTATCTCGTGGTTTTCCAATTTATTGGGTTCTTCTAAGTACTTTAGTATTAGAGGTTTGATGGGTTGACTTAGTCTAAATTAGTTTATTGATATTTTTAGTAGGTTTATTTATTTGATTTGAATAGGTAAATACTTTTGAGGAGATCACCAACCCTAGGAAGAATGAATTAGATAACTAGAAGATGGAATGTCACAGTAGTTAGTTAAGTGAAGTTGACCCCTAACTATCTCATCCAATTGTTTATCTTGAATTATTTGTGTATTTTCTCTATCCAATAGCAATTTAGTGTAGTTTAGATATATTTTACCTCAACTTATTGATTCGTCTAACTAGTAGGTAACTTTAGTAGACTTGTTACCTAAATACTAGTCCTCGTGGGATCGACTTGTTCTTGTCACGAGTTTACATGATGCGATAGAGTGCACTTGCTCTATTCATAGGCACACACATTAATTCTATATATTTTCAGCATATCAAGTTTATGGCGCCATTGTCGGGGACTATTTTTTTTATTATTGAGTCAAATAAGTTCTTATTGTTTTAGACATTTTGTAAAAAAAATTTAAATTTTTTTTGTAATTTTTTTTTGCAAGGTGATGTCTACGAACGGATATCCATTGTACTATAATGAAAGAAGTAATGATGAGGATAACCGTTCAATAGAATAAATTATCAGCTCATTCTACCCAAAGTGGAACGATGAATATGATAACTCATGGAATTATCATCAATCAGCAAATTTAGAAAATTCACAACAAAAGGCTGAGGAAAAATCAATTCTAGAACTAATTATAGAGAAGAGAATAGAATAGAATATCTTCATTCGAGGCTTGATGATATAGATACGGGTAGGGTTGCAATTGAGTTGAGTGGTTCGCGAGCAGTTCGAGATCGACTCGGTCAGATTTTGGTCAAAGCTCGCCTTGATAAGGCTCGACTCGAGTTCAAGATCGGCTCAAGATATTAATGAGTGAAGTCGAGCTTTTTAAGGTTCTGCTTGAAAGCTCGCGAGCAAGCTCGTATAATTTTTTAATTACTTTATAATATTGATAATTTCTTATATATTCATAAAAATATGGTAGGTTAGTTTTAATTTTAAATATTCTAATTAAGAAAAAGTTGTGTATCTTATTCTTAATTAGTTCTAAATAACCTTAAATAAGTTGTATTCCAATTCTAATCCTACCACTTCTCCAAAAGACCTTAACCTAATCATCTAATATAAAAAGGCTTTAAATTTTAATTTGGCAAAAGTGTGTATTTAGAAATAATAAGCAAGCGATTTATTGGATAATTAAGGCTTGTTTAGTCTCGTAAGCTCGCGAACTCGAGCCGAGTTTGTCTATGAGCTAGAGCCGAGCTAAAATATTCAAGGCTCGAAGAGCTACGAGCCGAGCTGAGCTCAATCATTTTTATTTTCAAGCCGAGCTGAGCTTAGATAGGTTCGATCCTGATTCAGCTCATTTGCATCCCTAGATGCGGGCTATAAAAATATAAAAATAGTCTACAAGAATATGTCTTCACAACTCAGTCTCATAGTTGACATGGTTGCAGACAGGAGAACTATAGAGGCTTTACCATATGCCGATAAAGAAACATATGTGCTAATCACATCTCATCCGGATGAAATCCTAGGGGAAGATTCAAAGTCAATTTTTGTGGAGAATAACGAAGATACAAATGACAACAATGAGTTGGCAAATACAAGTCTAGTGGGATGTACGTTTTCCCACGTTGATGAACTCGTCAAGCGTGAAATTTCTATTTTAAAGATTATAGAAGTGGAGTTTGAGGATCCTCCAATTCAATTATTTTATGCTTTATATGATCTATCAAAAGAATCGAAGAGGGAGGAATAAAAAAAATTTCACAAATCTTACAAATTTGAAGCATGGAGACATTCAATTTGGCATCAATCAAATTCATCATGGTGCATTCATCGAATATTTATTAAAGAATTTGGGTTCATCAAAAGGCTTCAAGCTTATGCTTGAGAGGGAAGTATAAAAGTCGGGCTAATAGACTTAAAATTAAAGCGCTTGTTGGGAGGCAACCCAATTTTTTTAAAATTTTGTTTTGTTTAATTTCAGTTTTTGTTTTCATCTTTGATTATGCGTGATTTTAATAATTCTTATTATTGGTAGGAAACTAAACTGTGAGGAGAAACGTTCGAGTTGAGATTGACAAATTGATTTAATTTTGGACAATAGTTACACTTTTTCAAATTCCAACTAATTTAACCGTAGGATCGAGATGAAATTTAACTGAAGCTCCTGACATCAGGACTCAAATTCTGAATGGTGGAGATGAAAATATGATTTTCAGACAATCATTTTCAAATTAAATCAGTTTCGGGTTATTTGATTAAATCGAATCAATGGGGGAGCTTTCGTTTCCTTTCTCTTTATTTTTTTTATTTCATGCAATGTTTGAAGTTAATGCATCTTAAAGTGTGAGGAAGGGAAAACCTTTAGTTTTCTAGGGCTTTATTAGTTAGAATTGCATAGTGAGTGGGGATGAATTTTTTTTAGCTTTTGCATGCACACTTAATCTTTTGTACTTGTGCCAAATCTACTCTTGCATGCTTTGATTGTGAGTCTTAGACAATCTACCTTGTGTGCACCGTTTGATTGCCCTACTTAATATGGACCTTGAAATTTTGTGTAAATTGGATTTCTTTTAGTTTATAGCAATTTTTCAGAATGCAACTCGATGACTTGAAAAAAATTAGTTAAGTTTAATTTTGTAGGACCTGGTAATATGTTTAAGATTTTGAAATTTTAACTTTTACTTCAAAATTATAGCTATTATCATAATACATGGCCACTATTTTGGTGAGGATTTGAGCATGTTCTTTTCATTACAATCTATTTGCTTTGAATTTCTTACTGAGTGGGCAACTTTATATTGTATCTAGCTAGAACTTGCCAATGGAGATGTATGTAATACATGTTATTATGTCCTAGTTCTTGTCAAGACCACACATTGAATGTTATGCTATATGAGTAAGGCATTAGGTTTTACCTCCTCTCAGCCAAAAAGCCAACCCTTTTAAAAAAAATTACCCCTAGATAACCCCATTTGAGCCTTTAGCCTTTTCTTTCATAGACACATTACAAACCAACTGACCTTTCAAATTGATTCCCAAAAACACCCAAAGTTTTTCAATAGAGGTTACCATCATTCAAGAAAGGCAACAAAAATATTAACAAAGAAGACCTTCTGCAAATCGAACAACAAAGAAAGTATTCGTAGAAAACAGCAATACAACCTTTCTAAGTTTTTTTCTATTTTTCCTTCAAAAAAGAAAAAAAACAAAGAAAAAAATATGAAAAGAAAAAAATATTTTTGTGTATTTTTTTAGTGTATCATAAATAAGAAATTTTCATAAGGTTGTTACACTTAAAGGACAAAGCTTCTGCATACAAAGAATTTCAATGTTTCCGTTGCTTAACAAAGACAATTTGTTTTGTATTAAGGTGTTGCTCATGTCTACGAAAGGTTGCATGATCATCAATATAGTCTCTTGTTGGAAACTCTTTACACATAAAATTCCTATTTTTGTACCCTTATCCTGAGCCCTAGATTACAACCCTTTTCAAAGACCTTATGATAGTATAATATTCAATAACTAGCAGTGGAAATTAGACCGAAGGGCAAGCATATGGTGTAGAGACAATAAAGTATGTTGAATGAGGGATTCCTTTGAAAAACACCCTAAATACTGGGAGTGAGTATGTTCTTTGGTGAGGTATTTTGATTTACATGCTATTTTATTGAAGTAAGAGGTCTAATTTCCTGTTCTTTACATGTTACATGTGGAAATACGAGATTTCTTAGCTAAGGTTTTCCATGTTATGGTGTTAATTTCTGAACTTATTCTCAATTATTAGACTATTCTAAGTTATATTTAATTTTCTTGTGTTCCTATGAAGTAGATGCTTTCTTCTTTGTCTATGGTAGTTTGCTTGAGGACAAGCAAAGTTCGGAGTATGAGGATGTTGTTAAGTGTGTATTTTATAAAATTATTATGTGTGTTTTAGGTTAGTTTCATGCATGTTTAGGTTTATTTTAAGCACAAATAATTGCATTTACACAAAAGTTGGAATTTATGTGCTTTTATTCATTTATATCCATTTCAGGCACATTTCGATTGGTTTAGAACACATGAAGAGGTTCAGGATCTTCACATACACATTTCAAAGGTCGGAATTGATGAATTGGGGCAGAACCAAGTGCTCCCCGAATGCCTAAGAGCCCACTCCCCAAATGCACATGCATTTCAACACTTACTAATTTCAGCTAGATGGTCTTTCGTATTTTGGCAATAACTTTCTCATATGATGTCGGATTGACGTGATTCAAAAGGCTATGTAAACCTAAGAGATAGAGATATAAGTGTTTTAGATTAATTATATCTAGTTTGGAGTGGTGGAAAAGTAAATGAAGTCTGCTGGTTTCAAGTTGTAAAAATTCATTTGGATTCGTTATTCTAATAGAACTCATATGGCTCCCTTATTTTAGAAGAACAAGGACCAGACATTTAAGGGGAATTTGGAGAGTTTTTTGAGAGCTTTGGGGGCAGAAAACACTCAATATTTCCGTGCATATTCAATTGGGGAACGAGCTTGAAGATTCGAGAGCAATCGAGCACAAGAATTTGGCCAACTTTGTGTTTCATTATTCTTCTCTTCTACTCTTTTCATTAAGAGATGTTTAATTTACCTTTAGATATGATGTTTGCATTTAGTTTGTCTATGAACTAAATCTTTTTAGTTAGGGTAGATGGATCTTGATTAGTTATTGTGTTATGAACTTCTTTTCTTAGTTTATTTAATCCGGATTTTCTTCCACTGCAGGTTTTATTATATATTATGTTTAATGCTTGTTATTGGTGGCCTATTGATAGCATATTATTAGTTTCTGTTTAGATTGGTCAATCAAATAGGAATGGAACTATATATATTGAACTTGAAATGACCTTATCTCGTGGTTTTCCGATTTTTCAAGTACTTCTAAGTACTTTAGCATTAGAGGTTTGATGAGTTGACTTGGTCTAAGTTAGTTTATTGATATCTTTAATAGATTTATTTATTTGATTTGAATAGGTAAATGCTTTTTAGAAGATCACCAACCCTAGGAGTAACGAATTAGATAACTAGAAGATGGAATGTCATAGTAGTTAGTTAAGTGAAGTTGACCCCTAACTATCTCATCCAATTGTTTATCTCGAATTATTTGTGTATTTTCTCTACCCAATAACAATTTAGTTTAGTTTAGATATATTTTACCTCAACTTATTGATTCGTTTAACCAGTAAGTAACTTTCGTAAACTTGGTACCTAAATATTAGTCCTCGTGGAATCGACTCATGCTCTTCACGATATTACTTGATACGATAGAGTGCACTTGCTCTATTCATAGGCACACACATTAATTCTATATATTTTCAACATATCAACCTCCCTAAGTATTTTCAATATAATTTAAACCTCCCTAAGTTTTGTTTCCTTCAAACTAAAATATCCTTCTGTTAAAATTTACAACTTTTCTATCCAAATATCTAGCATGACATTTTTTATTGATAAATTTGTCATTTTCTATTTGTTGTCCATGCACCACCTATTTGGGCTTAGAAGGCAATTTAACTTGAAAATATCTGGTGTTAATTGATCTAAAAAAGAGAACACAAGAAGTTACTTTTAATTTGAATTGGCATATTCAAAACAAGCAACATTATTAATAAATGTTGGAAAAATAAATGTGATGAGCATAGTTAACAGATTCTTATAATTCTCGATACGAATCTTACGATTCGATTCATTCGAATCTATAGGGTGAATCAAAATTCACCCTGAATCTTACAATTTATTACCGTTTCAGTGGCGAATCGACTCTATCGATTCAGTCGATTCATGAACTATATAATAAATGAAAGGCATAGTATAAGATTAGAAGCACATTATTTTCAAGATGATAAAATTAAGGATTTGATTCTCGATTGCTCCCCCAATTAGTCGTCGAATGGAGGAGGAACCCAACGCCACACTACAATGGACTTACAGCGACGACTAAGCAGTGGAGCTATTGTGCACTGAAGCAAATCGCGTCTATACTTTTCTTTAAATCTAGTCTCTAATTTAGGAAAAGTAGAAAATAAGTCTCTTTGAATTCTAAATTTGTATATCTAGACTAGAACTTAATAGTATCTTTAAGTTCAATATTTTAAATGTTTTATTTTATTATTTTATGAACTCGAAACCAAATATTCGATTCACGGTTCTCGATTCACAAAATTTGGATTTCGAATCCCTATGGCGATGAGATAGATTCATTACCTTGTCTGCATACAGCTTTTCGTGGAATCAAGGCTGCCTTCCCAAAACCAATTCACAAAGCGACCGGGTCCGACATGAACACACTGTAGCTTTGGTGCACTTGCGGTTCCAGCAGAAAAAGTCCTCATCTTTGGACATTCACACAGAATTACTATCTCTAAAGACGGGAATTTGAAGTTGAAACAACCCAAACTGAATCCCGCGAGGCTTTGTAAATGAAGCAACTCCAAAGTGTATAAATTACTGAATACAATCTCTTCTTCAGTTTCATTTGCCTCGCCAGCTGTTACAATATCGGCCAACATCTTGCAAAAACCAACTTTTATTCTTGTGAGATGCACCATACTTTTGGCTGTTGATTGTGTAAAGAGATGTTGTAGTGCAAAAGCTTTGCAGCATTCGTAGACATGTTAATGTCAGGACGCGTAATTGAGGAAACTCTGCCACTTGACTATCACTCTCACAAGAAACTATCTCTTCCATGCCATCACAGTAACTTACTTCTAATTCTTGAAGCTGCGAAAGGTTTCTAACCATGGAGAATGATAACAGATTCTTCAACTTATTGCAATTTTCAACTTTCAGGATTCTTCATTTGCTGAAAGAACCCTCTGTGAGTCGGCAGTTGCATATATTTTTCAGGGCAATCAGATTTTTGATAACCAAAGACTCCAAGCTGGGAAAAACGTTACAGGGAATCTGCTCTGTTGAGTTGATGATATGATGAATGTCATCGCCATTTGGTATGTCAAGATGCTTCAATTGGACAAGCCCTTCCCAGTCTAGTTCATACAACACGCTTTGCATCCCCTTCATTTCACGTAACAAAAGACATTCAGTTCCCTTCAGCAACACTTGAATACTATGATCCAAATGAATATTTTTTGTACTGAGCTTCAAATTAAGCGCTCTTGAAAACATATTATACTCATTTATGAACCATGTATCTCCGATTGTGATCCTGTAATTTTCCAACTTACTAGAAAACAAATCTTTAGGAAGCATCTTAGGATCTGGGACATCAATTACTAATGTTTTCAAGTGAGACAGAAGTTTTAGTTCAGAAAGGCTTGCATTGCGTTGCCCATCAGCTCCTTCAGTCTCCCAATTATGAAAGCTATACCTCATATGCAGTTCTTCCAACAATGACAACTGTGATATCACATTTGCTGGAATAGTTTTGAGGTTGATGCACCCCTTTAAACTTAATAACTTCAGCTGAGTCAGTTGCCCAATATCTCTGGACAATTGTTTAATCTTAGATCCACTAAAGCTGAGCACCTCTAGTCTTTTCAGTCTTCCGATGACACCAGTGTCCCCCAATGCACATTCCTCCAAAAATATGGTACAAAGGTTTGTTAAGCAGTCAAAAGATGAAGGCAGAGACCACAAACACATACCAGTGAAATGCAATACTTTTAGCTTTGTGATCCCCTCAAAAAATGAACTGGGAATATTAGGATAAGTATCCTTCTCATAAATTCCTCCAGTTCCAAGTACAAGTAACTCTGCTTCAGGACACTCTAACTGCTCCGGGAATTCATGGATTTCAGAACGAGGCAAACAGATTCGGGTGCAGTCTCCATGCAACTCCTTGTTTGGAAATTTATGCAGTCCATATGTGTCTCTAAAAGTGAAAGCTCTTTGAGTCGTGGATGCAATCAGAACAGCAGCATCTCTAATAGTATCATGCATTTTAACAAACCCATGTCTGCTCCATCAAGAAGTAAGCCAGCAGCTTTCAGATCATTAATTGATTTAAGCACTTTGTCATTTCCATCCTCCACCGTATCTGTGTGTCTGAGTAAATCCAAACCCTTGCTGTAAAGAATCAAGCTTATAATTGGAATGTCATTTTGAGCGAGTTGGGCACATAGCAGGAAAAATGACTTAGCTTCATCACTACCCAAATAACGGTAACTCAGCTCTACGGCCGAGTATGCCTTTTCCTGAAAACCTTTATTATCAGAGAGCTCCTTCAAGGCAACTTTCCATTCATGTAATCTCTTGTTCTTCAGAGCTACCGCAACAGTGACAATTAACATTGGAAGGCCAGCACATTTCTTAGCAATTTCATTTGCTAACGCTCGATCAGCAACTTCACCCACCGTCTTCTCAAACAAACTTTGTGCCTCTGCTTCTGATAGAACTCCAAGCTCCAAAATTACTTGTGCCCCCATCTTTTGGGATAAAACATCCCAGTTTCGAGAAGTCACTAGTATTTTACATTCTCGTCCATCACTACTTAAAGGAATTCCCACAGTCTCTAGATTAAGTTCGTTCCAGACATCATCCAAAACTATGAGGACCTTCTCATCAGCTAACCGCTGACTCAATCTATGTGCTCTTCCTTCTACAGTCTCTTCATGCAATACCAGGCCCAACAGGTCAGCAATGTTCCCTTGAATAAGTTTAAGATCTGGCGTTTCAGATACGTGAGTCAAAACAACAACATCGAATAATTTTGCTTCAAGTGCCTGCCTGTGAACTTCTCTTGCCAGGGTGGTTTTACCAATACCACCAGTACCACACACACCGACCATGTTAACAGCAGGACCCATTAGTGCATCAATAACATTCTTCAACATTGACGCTCTTGAATGCAACATCTCATTGCCACATAAAGGTGAATCCACTAAAGGCTTTAAAGCAGGACGGTAGGAAATGCGATCAAACCTACCCTCTTCCTGGAGCTTAGTGAACTCTGGATCTTCCGTTGCTGCTTTTCTGCCGACCCTGTGTTGCCACTTCAAATTCGGTATTAATCCATACAAGCATTTTTCTTTTGCTTTTTCTTCACCATTGACGAGTTCCTGTTCAGCTTTTTGAATTGCTTCATTAGCTTTGTTCAGCCAATGTTGAACATCGTCTTTTATGGCATCCCCAAGCCTTGTAGCTGCATCAACCTCCTGCTGCAATCCAACTCTCTGCTGCTTCAGCTTTTCGACCTGATTCTTAAGGTTTTCTACTTTGCTTTTGTATTTGAAAGTGTAGCTAAGGTGACGTTTAATGGGGACAAAGGTGTACTCAGCAAACGTGGGAAGGATTGCGAGAATGGCATCAAGAGCCATTCCGGGTTTCTTTTTTTTTTTTAAGAAACTGATGGAAACGACCAGAAACAATAAAAACAGAAACTGAAATAATAATCTGAAAGTGCAGTCAGACAAAGGATCGCAATGCCTAAACCAAATTCAGATGGTGCAGAATAACTTAGAAGTTGAAAACAAAGAGCAATGAGTAAAGGAAGTCACAATCTGATGAGAGTTAATTAAATGAAAGAGAAAGAAAAAGGAAGTGGCAGGCAAGCATATGCTTTTCCTTTTCCTTCTTTTTCTTTACGTCTGTCATTTCACCCAAGCCACCATATTAAACAATGCGATGAATGAAATATTAATGTAAAAAATGTAAGAATATTTATATTCTTGACCTTTGTCTTTTTGATTTGATATTAAAAGATAGTACATATAATATATTGA
The DNA here is from genome assembly GCA_947683365.1 of Euphorbia pulcherrima. Lineage (NCBI taxonomy): Eukaryota > Viridiplantae > Streptophyta > Magnoliopsida > Malpighiales > Euphorbiaceae > Euphorbia > Euphorbia pulcherrima. The sequence continues at coordinate 8,342,952 of CANTUS010000006.1, read as the reverse complement.
TGGTTCTATTATAAGAGTTGACATTGGAATGAATCGGTTTTGATTGAAGCATTAAAATTCGGATTAACGAATAATTTTCATCCGTTGATTCATTATGTTATATAAGTAAATAATATGCCCTTATTATATTTATACCTGTAAAGTAAGGTTAATAATTAAAATATATTCATACGGGCATATGGATATATATATGAGATATAAATGTGGCGGTTAAAGAAAACAATGAAGGTAAATGTATCCCTGCGATTTTATATGTTATAAAAAGAAAGTAAACGAATGATTAAAAGATGAAAGAATATATCAGCTTATGGTAGATACATTCATAGAATTTTTAAGAAAAATAAATGAAAGGGGATGTCTTTTGAAAAATATATATATATATAAAAGTAGAGTATATTTAGATTTCTTGTTCATCTAAAGAATCATAAAAGAAGAGAAGCCAAGTAAAAGAGAAATCAAGGTATTCAATCTAACATAGATCAAAGTTGTTTATTCTTATTATAATATTGTACAGAGGTTGAATTGATTCAAATCTAGAAATTGATTTCATCCTGGAAATCATCAAGGAATGAAAGTTGTAATCTTTAAAAAACTGAAAGACTATCTTGCCAAGATTTTGGATAACATTGAAAAAAGGTACAAGTTACCCTCATTAAAATCTATGTTACTCGGACTTGTCAATCTAGCCGGAACACCAGTGTCCGGTACGGATACCCGTGCTGGATACGTGTCCGTGCGGCAAAATGCACTCCGCTACGGCTGCTCCATGGAAGAACTCTTTGTTTTGAAAAATGAGATACGGTGAGTTTTCAGTTTCACGAGGAAGAAGAAGACCCTAGTTGTGTTTTACAGCTGTAAACCTATGGGCATTATTTTATCCTTGCTATATTTTACTATTGGTTTATAGCTGGAAAAGACTTCTCTGCGCCTCTTTCCTCTGTCTAATTAACTCATTTAATTTAACTGGTGGCTTTTTAATTTTCACTTTTTAAAGTTACTGTTTTTAGTAGAAAAGTTACTGTTTTATTTATTTTATGAAAAGAATTTTTTGTTTTCACTGTTAACAATATATTATGTATTTTCAACAATATTTTACTTTCATTTCATAAATTTACTTGTAATTTATAATTTTTGCCGTGTCTCCGTACCCGTATCTAAAATTAGGACGGTGTCTTCATATCCTAATATTTTAAAAACACAATACTGAACATTTGGATCTGCACCTGTACCCAAGTCCTGGTAACATAGATTAAAATAACACGTTCACTCTCTCAATAAAAATGCAATATTATTTACATTCTAAGAGATTTTGTTGGTTTAATCTTGATTATATAATTTTATGTTTCAGATTAAAATAAGGATGTTCACTAATTGACAGGAATTAGGTCTTGGAAGCAGGAAGGGGATGGACTGAGCCTATAGCCTCGCATCATTATCAGAGTGTATCATCTTCCATTCGAAACATAGGGGTATAGAAAAAGTCAACCCAGTTTCTAACAATTAACAAATAAAGAACCCCACATCTAACCTAGCTATTTGAATCTTTTATTTTCGGGGTCACGGAGAATTTAGGGATTTTGTAAAGCTAAAAAAATTATTACTGAACAACAAATTAAATGTAAGAGAGATGAAGAGAAACCTTAATCGATCCGCATGAGACTGGCAAAGATGAATTTCGACAAACAAAAGGAAATCTAGATATGAAAAAGTAGCGACAAAGAGAGACGGTGGATGATAATGAGAAACGGAGAGAGCTGCAATGAAATTTAGCTTCCGAGAATGGAAAGGAGAGAGATAAGAGAGAGTGGTGCTAATAGGCCTGTTCGTCGGGTGGATGAGAATGAGAAACAGAGAGAGCTGCAATGCAATTCCCGGCGGAAAATGGCGGAGTAATTTGGCGGGATAATTTTCCTGATTTTGAAAGGACAAGGTGAAAATAGACCCGGGCGGCTCGAGCCGGGCTTGTCCGGCTTTTAACTAGAAATATTAGAAAAATTGTCAGTTTTGCCTCATTTAGATGAAATAATTTCTTGCCAACTTTAGCTTAATTATCTAAAACTCATATTAAGTTTCTATTTAATTAAAATACACTTTACACCATATTCACTTTATTACTTACTTTTATACGCTTGTCATTATAACAGAAATATATCAGATTTATATTTCTGATATATATCTGTTATATAACAGATATATATATATATATATAATAAATTTGTGGTAGATGTATAACAGATTTGTAGTAGATATATAATGGATGTATAACAGATATAAAAGAACATCCAAATCAGCGTTGAAACAAAAAAATACAGCATAATTCCTCTTCAATTGTTCAAAATTAAATCAAAATTATTTTAGTGAGAAAAAATTGCAGATGAAAAGATACGCAGATCGGTATTGATTAGAAGAGATGCGATCGGTATTGATTGAAAGAACACGAATTATAGAAAGAAATCGATGTTGAATGAAGGATTAATGAAGATAAAGAGCACGAACGAAAAATAACGATTACTGATAGGGAGAAGACGAGAGAGAACTTTGAGTTAGAGAGCTGCAATTTTTCTGATTTGTTTGACTTCTGTTGTTTATATACACAGCGTATTATGGTCAATTAGTTTTTGAAAAATTCTAAATAGGTCGTGCCCGTTTGACTATGGTATTTTAGTAATTATTTTGCACAATTAGGTGCTTTACCCAAAATATTAACCCAAGCCCATGATTTAGAACTTCGGACTTGGATCGGGCTCGGGTCGGGCTTATTAAGCATTTCCAAGCCCGACCCATGTCCCATTGAATAATTTTTTCTTTTAATATTTTGTAAACTAAATTAAAAAAATTACAATGTCTATAAAAAAAGTCTAAATTTTGCCCACAATTATATTCTTTTAGTAAAATTCTTTTATATATAATTAAAATTTAGTATGTTGAAATATAAAATTTTATTAAATATAATATAAAAATATTAACTAAATATATTTTTTGTTCGTCAATATTTATATAAAAACCAAGTTTGTCCCACAGATATTCCGACTTTTGCGGGCTCGGGCTCAAATCGGACTTTATAATATAATAAGTGTCCAAGCCCGACCCATTTGAACGAACTTAAGCTGGATCCGATGAATAGTCTGGCCCGCGAACAGATATAGTTGAAAATGACCAGTAAACCTTGAAAATAGCAATTGCAAACGAATGAGTATTTTAATTTTAAGAACAGTGAATTGTTTTATTAAAGGAACTGGATTCTCTAAGCCAAATATTGATAAAGTTTTTATATTTTAGCCAATTTTAATCATTGAGTGAATTTTAATATTTGAAATTTAATTGTATTATGAACCCTATAAATAATTAAAACTGAATCTCAATTATTAACCATCTCTTTAGTTGATACTTGACTAAAATGTATAATTTTACCAATTTCCAACTACGAAAAATCCTAGTCCACGTAAAGAGCACAGTTACCACCACTTTGAAGTTTGGCTATCTTTTTATGCAATCAGTTTCTATCCCTGGTCAGATATATGAAAAAATAATTTGGTGTTAGAAATCGACTACTAATACGAAGGAATTATAACAAGAATAGAGAAAATTAGATAACAGAATTTTTATTACTTTCAAATTGGTGTATAAAATAAGGAAAACTAATACATATCTATAATAAGAAATGAGGGACAAAGTACAACAAATATTAATGATGTGGGTTTCACATCTTAATGACATCTTATAAATGTCTTCCAATTATTAATTAAGAGCATCTTTAGTAGATAGTGAGTTCTAGAATTATGTGGCTTGTGGAATAGATAACCACATTGATGACATGTCAATAATTTTGAAAATAAACAATATATTTCAAGAAACTAGCTACAATAGGTTCTCTATTTCATAGTGGATTTCATTAGAAAAAGAATTAATTATTTACTAAATTATCTCTTTCAAACTAACCAACGTTTGAATTTTAAATTAAGCATTAAAATATTCATAAAATTGATGATTTGGCTTTTCTTTTTTATTGTCTACATATAGAAGATCAAATAGACAATGCTCAACATTTATTGTGCCACATCATATAAGAAAGTGAAAATAGAAGAGCTAGTGTAGAGTCATTTTCTAGTTAATTGTCTATTTTTGTCTATGTGTCAAGACTATTATTGAAATAGACTACCTAGTAAAGATGTTTTAATGTTTGAATACTATTCAAATATTGGGTAGTGCTATTGAAGTGGTGGCTAGGTAAAAGTCTAACAAATAATTCACATCAATTTTACCATCAAATTTTTAACACTCCCCCTTTGATATGTATTATTGAGAATGGGACACTATCTCGTTAAGCGGGTCAAAATTTCTATCTAACGGATTGATCAACGGCTCCGGAAGCTCCACATCTTACTTGATCAATGGTGAAGATTAAATTACAGCTCACCAATCCACAACGACTACATTTATTATCAAAGCCTATAAAAGGGAAGCTTCACATATTGAGAAGGTGCTGGTTGACTTGAGAAAGCAATTAACAAGAGAATTCGCTAAAGCAAACAGAAAACACATCCCTCCAAGAATCAATTATTTCCAAATCCATTGTAAGGATTCCCAAGTGAAATTATAAACTTGAGGAAGTCCAAAACCAAAAGCTTTGAGAAAACAAAGTGTAAAAATCTCCAACTTGGGTGAGTTGTGAGATTGGGATACAGCTTAAAGTAGGTGCTTTGAGTAAGATCTCCCTGTAGGACTCAACTTTGATTTGGGGTATAAATTTAAGAGGTATATCCTGCTAAAGATAAGAGGGCTCAGCTAGGAGTCGGTGCTTCTAGTGGTATATCCTACATCCGGAAGGGGGTACCATCTGGGGACAACTCTAAGGCTTGATTTCTACCAGTTGGAAGAAATCACACTAGTGGAAAAGCTCAAAAGAAGGAACCTTTGAGGACTGGATGGAGGCGGCGCTGAACCAGTATAAATCTCTTGTGCTTGAATTTTCTTTAATTTACTGCAATTTATATTACGTGCATCATCCAAACCCAAAACATCTAGAACATTCAAACACGCCACACAAGATTTTTTAAAAGTCTAATATTTCTACAAAAAAGGTCATTCACCCCCCCCTCTGACCTTATTAATATAAGCACATGGACCAATAAGTGGTATCAGAGCGATTGCTCAAACTAGAGATCTAACAATATCGAGCTAAAGGTCTATATATTTTGATTCAAGAATCAATATGAGTTTCCAAAACTCACAGCTCCTTCTGGAGGGTATGTCTATTATCCGACCTCCATTCTTCACCGATGAATACTACACGTTCTGAAAAAATTTGATGAAGAATTTCATTCAGGGTCAAAGCATGATGGCATGGATGGCCATTAAAGATGGTCTATATGAGCCTACTCATGAGGTAGATGGTTTAACCACCCGCAAGCCCTCGAGCTTATGGGATGAGAATGATTATAAAATATTGCGTGAAAATGCAAATACTATTAATATGATTCATTATGCTCTTAGTGCAGTAAAATTTAACAGAATATCTGGATGTGAGACTGCACAGAAAATCTGGCAGAAGCTGAAAGTGACCTATAAAGGAATAAACAAGGTCAAGGAAGACAAAGATTGAATCCTTCAAGATGGAACCCAAAGAATCAATCAGCAGCAAGAACACTAGATAAACCAATCTAGTAAATGAATTAAAGAGGCTAGGGAAGGAAATTTCAGAAGTTGATATGGTTAAGAAAATAGTCTGGAGTCTCACCAAGGAATGGGACGACAAGAAGATTGCCATTGAGGAAGCCCATGACTTAAACTTCTACAGTTATAATGAGCTCAGTGGCAATCTCTCGACTCAAGAATTGTCCCTAGAAAGGTATAGCCAATAAGAAAGAATGTCGAAAGAAAAGAAGAAGACCATTGCACTTAAGGCAGAATCTACTGGATCAGCTTCATTCGGAGAAGAAAAGCAACTCAAGGAGTCTTAAAGTAACAAAGAGAAAATGGCTCTACTCACAAAAAAATTTGGTAGATTTTTACAAAAGAAAGAAAGAAGGAATTCCAGAAAATATGAATCCAGAAGATCAAGAGAAGGCACATCTAAAAGAGACAGGCCTAGAAAGAATCCGGTAGAAAAGAGGGATCTGGAAAAGGAAGCTACATGCTTTTGTTAGTTTTGGAGTGGCAGGTTCCCCAAGGGTTGAGGATGCACATGCATTGTCAGGTTTGTGTCAGGCTCGGATAATGTAGTAGGAATGGCCACATTACTTAGCTATAGATGAGGAAACACCTGTTCATCGAAAACAACATGACGTGAGAAAAAAATCTTATTGGAAATAGGATCTAAACAATGGTAACCTTTGTAAATTTTGCTATAGCCTAAAAAGATACATTTACGAGATCGATAATGTAGTTTATGAGGCACGTACGGACGTAACCACGGATAACAGAGACACCGAAAGACATATAATGACTTGTAATCAGGTTCGGACTTAAACAACCTAGAATAAGGTGAAGCATCATGAAAAACAGCAAGCGGCAAACGATTAATAAGGTAAATAGCAGTATCAAAAGCAGTAGACCAGAAATGCATGGGTAACTTAGCACGATTTGATAAAGATAAACCTATTTCAACTATATGACGGTGCTTCCTTTCCGCTGCCTCATTTTGTTCAAGAGTATACGGACAGGACATTCTATGTTGTATTCCATTTTCTGCTAAGTAACTCTTCATAGCAATGAATTCATCGCCCCATCTAAATGAAAAATTTTGATGGGGCGACTAAAATATTTTTCAACTACAGCACGAAGCTTGATAAAAGTACTTAGTACTTCAGATTTATAATGCAGAAAAAAGATCCAACTATATTTACTAAACGAATCATACAGCAACAGATAATAGGAAAAACATCATAAGATTGAACAGGGGAAGGTCCCCACAAATCCGAACATATCAAATCCAACGATCCAGACACAACAGACTCCGATAAAGTGAAAGGTAATTTGTGACTTTTACTCAGCCATATTGATGGAAGAATTCCAATCCCTGCCGAAAAGTTGGAAACTGAAGTCACCAATCCAACACATCAAACCTGGTTTCGTCAGGACCATCAGGTACTTTCATGGATTTTTAATTCAATGACACCTTCATTGTTACCCCAAATAATTGGTGTTAGAACTGCAAGAGAAGCATGGATCAAACTTGAATCAGCTTATGCCTCAGGCTCTAAGGCACAAGCTCGTGAACTTAAAAATCAATTTAAATCTTTGGACACATGTCTAGGAAATGCCCCACACCTAGAACCTACCCTAACCGAAACCTTATGCCACCTTAATCCAACCATACCATACTACAACACAACGAACCAAACTGGATAATAGACAACGGAGCGACCCATCACTTGGCATCTGATTTAGGACATCTAAACCTGCGCTCTGAGTACTCTGGTCCTGAGGAAGTTCATTTAGGTAATGGCTCTACTATCCCTATTAAACATGTTGGTTATTCGTCAATTCCTACTGCTAATAAGTCTTTGCATTTGTCGAAAGTGTAACACCCCCTTTATTGGGAGTGCCATAGTAACTATAATCACCCAATAAATAACTCTACTCCACTATATAAGGTTCAATACTTATAAATTTAATATGTATTACAAATATAATTTTTCAATCTCCAAATTATTCTCCAAATATTTCTCAATGTCATTTTACATTTCTCACACTATCTAGTACATGCCATTATTCTACAAACCATAATATTACATTAAAATAAAAATCCACCTCGAGTCTTTCCTTATTTTCTCTTCAAGCTGATCCACTTATACCACTTTGGTCCAAGCTATCTACAATCTTCAGTATCTGCGTGTAGAAAATAAACTACATGCTAAGCAATTTGTTTAGTGGTGTACATAAAAGAAATACAACAATTTTGAACATTTTTAACATTTTAAAATAGAAATAAAGTATGTTCATAAGTCAAAATAAATTAAACAACTTTATAAAACCAAACCACAAAACTTATATTATAAACCTTTCAAAGTACAATCAAATCTATATCCAATTTTTCCAAACACATTAACCATATATTGCCCAAAGTAAACATGTAATGAATAATGGTAAAATGGATACGGGAGCGGACAAGCCCGAAGCCGAAGCTTCAATATCAATGTATCGGTCAAGCCCGAAGCCGAAGCTTCAAAATCAATATATCGGTCAAGCCCGAAGCCGAAGCTTCAAAATCAATATATCGGTCAAGCCAGAACCCAAAGCTTCAATATCAATATATATTTATCAGAATACCTGCCAAAGCCCGAAGCTAAAGCTTCAATTGTTTGTACAGCATTGTACCCTCCTTTATTGGCGCCAATCTACCCTGACCTGTATTCTACTCGTTTAATAAGGGCAATAATTCAAAGTAACATCTTAAAAATTCCAGTATAAACCATCAAACATAATTCAACATAACTAATAATCAAGAAAATTCAAATCCTAAATTTTAAAGCATCAAACTTCAATTAAAACACAATAAAATCAACATTCAGATTTTCCAGATTTCCATATTTCGTAACCTGAACTCCCCTGCATTTTTCACTATTAAATCATCATCAAATCGAAGAACTTTCTTCTAAAGATAATTAGCCACATATCTCAGCTTTTCAAATCCACAAGAATCATAGAAATCCAAATTGTATAACCAAAGTTATGATCAAAATACTAAACAGTATACAAAGCTGAGATTTTTCAAAAACAGATTTCATGACTCAATTTCAAACGAAAATTTCACATTGAAAATGAACGAAATTCAACAAGGTTCCTTCTAAACATATATTCCTTAGTTTCTGTAGATATCAATAGAATCAAGCATCATTCAAATTGGATTCATATAACAAGACAAAACATTAAAACAAAACAGAGATACAAATCTGGAAATTTTTCCGAAAAACCGAGAAATCGAAATTTGAGACACAAACCTTTTTCTAAGCTCTTTCTAGCTCTCTTCTACCTCTTTTGCCTTTGATTTGCTTGCACTAGCTTCCTCTATAATAGTCATATATAATTCTATCAAGATATTGTATAAATAAACTTCCTAATACCATAAATATGCTTAATCTACCATGAATTCTACTAATTAAGCTTCAATTTCATCAAAAATCACTCACCTCAAATTCGGGTTACTATTCATCCAAATCTTAAAATCTGGAATCCTCCTCTTCTAGTCTTGATTCAAGGAAATTGATGATGATAGCGGGCTTAAGAATTAATTTCTAACAAGAATTCGAAGTTGAATCGAAGAAATCAGAAGTTTTTACATTAAGGAAAATTTTTTGGGTTTTGGTAAGGAAGATTGAAGAAGATGAAGGGGATGAAGGAAGGATAATACGTATATATGATTTTGATTTTCTTTTTTTTTCAATAATGCCCTTGAACAAATAATTAAATGCCTAAGTCATCCCTTTTACTTAATTAACTTTTATTTCCTCATGTCTTATATCCAATAATAATAATAATAATTACAAAAATAATTTCCACAATATTTTAATACCATAATTATTTATTATAAGTAAATTTTGAAATTTTGGTTCGTTACTATTCTCCCCCTCTTATGAATTTTCGTCCCAAAAATTACCTGAAAACAGTTGCGGATATTGAGTTTTCATTGTATCCTCCGGTTCCCAAGTTGCTTCTTCAACCTTATGATTCTTCCAAAGTACTTTTACCAAAGGAATAGACTTGTTTCTCTATTTTTTAACTTCTCCTACCAAGATTTGTACCGGTTCCTCTTCATACGTTAGGTCGGGTTCGATTTCTACGACATCAGGAGATAAAATATGTGATGGATCTGATCTGTTTCTCCTTAACATTGACATATGGAACACATTATGAATTTTGTCGAGTGTCAGGGGTAGCCCCAATCGATAAGCTACCGATCCAACCTTCTCTATAACCTTATATGGGCCAATAAATCTAGGACTAAGCTTGCCTTTCTTGCCAAATTGCAGGACTTTCTTCCAAGGAGATATTTTGAGAAATACTTTATCCCCCACTTTATAAGTAATGTCTTTTCTTTTTACATCAGCATAAGACTTTTGTCTATTCGATACAGCCTTCAATCTCTCTTCAATAAGTTTTAACTTCTCCTTTGTCTCCAGAATTAAATCCACTCCCACAATCTTGTTTTCACTAAGCTCGGTCCAATATAATGGAGTTCGACATTTTCTTCCATACAATGCTTCATATGGTGCCATTTGTATGCTTGACTGATAGCTGTTATTGTAGGAAAACTCCACGAGGGATAATACTTATCCCAACTCCCCTCAAATTCAATGATACAACTTCTCATGATATCTTCTAACACCTGAATTACTCTTTCAGATTGACCATTTGTTTGAGGATGAAATGAAGTACTGAAATGAAGTTTACTACCTAAGGCTTCTTGCAATTTCTTCCAAAATCTCGAAGTAAATCTTGGATCTCGGTCAGAAATGATTGAAATAGGCACTCCGTGTAGCTGCACTATCTCATCTACATATAACTGAGCTAACCTATCAAGTGAATAATCCATTCTAACTGAAAGAAAATGGGCATACTTTGTCAATCTATCTACAACAACCCACACTGCATCATGTTTCTTCTGTGTAAGTGGTAAAGACGTCACAAAGTCCATTGTGATTCTTTCCCATTTCCATCCTGGAATTATTATTTATTGCGATAATCCAGAAGGAACTTGATGTTTGGCTTTCACCTGTTGACAAGTTAGACATTGAGCAACATAGTTAGTAATGTCTTTCTTCATCCCATTCTACCAATAATGGCTCTTCAGATTTTGGTACATCTTATTTGCTCCTGGATGCATCGTATAAGGACTACTACGTGCTTCATGTAAGATATTCTTCTTTAATTCTTTATTATTTGGTACATATAGTCTATCTTTAAAATATAGACACCCATCTTCTCGAACCATATAGTTGTCTACGATACCCACTTGTATCCTTGCTCGAATGACCTTCAAGTCATCATCTTCATTTTGTGCTTGCTTAACCTGTTGTAGTAGTACAGGTTAAATCTTTAATTTTGTAATTAAGGCTCCACCATTGGTAAGAGCTAACCCCGTATTCATAGCCCTTAGTGCCATCATTATTTTTCTACTGAGAGCATCTCCCAACACATTAGCCTTTCCTGGATGGTAATCAATAAGACAATCGTAATCTTTAATGAATTCCATCCACCTTCTCTGCCTTAAATTCAACTCCTTCTGTGTTGGTAAATATTTCAAGCTTTTGTGATCTATATAGATATAACATTTTTCTCTATAAAGATAGGGTCACCAAATTTTCAAGGGAAAGACTATTGCAGCCATTTCCAAATCATGAGTAGGATAATTCCTTTCATGATTCTTCAATTTCCTGGAAGCATAGGCAATCACTTTCCCTTCTTGCATCAATACACACCCAAGACCCTTATGCGAAGCATCACTATAGATTATCAAATCTTTTCCAGGCTCTGGTTGGGTAAGGATGGGTACTTTTGTCCACATCGCCTTCAACTTTTCAAAACTTTCTTGGCACTTGTCATTCCACTCAAATTTTGTGTTCTTTTGAAGTAATTTCGTCATCGGGGCAGCAATGACGAAAATCCTTTCATAAATCTTCTATAATACCGTGCTAAGCCAAGGAAACTTCTGACTTCCGTAGGGTTCTTTTGTGGTTTCCATTCTACAACTGCTTCTATCTTTTTAGGATCCACTTTAATTCCTTCGGCAGAAATAACATGGCCTAAGAAAGAAACTTCTTCAAGCCAAAACTCAAATTTGCTAAGTTTGGCATACAATTTATTTTCCCTCAAAGTTTGGAAGACTATCCGCAAATGTTGATCATGCTCTTTCCGTGACTTAAAATACACCAAAATGTCATCAATGAAAATCACTACAAACATGTCTAAATATAAGTAAAAGACACGGTTCATAGGGTCCATAAATGCTGCTGGTGCATTAGTTAGACAAAATGGCATCACCAAAAATTCATAGTGCCTATATCTGGTTTGGAAAGCCGTCTTTGCAATATCATCATCTTTCACTCTCATCTGATAGTAACCCAATCTCAAATCAATCTTGGAGAAGTATTTAGCACCCTTGATTTGATCAAACAAGTCTTCTATCCTTGGTAATGGATACTTGTTCTTCACTGTCAATTTATTCAACTCCCGGTAATCAATACATAATCGGAGCGACCCATCTTTCTTCTTAACAAACAACACTGGTGCACCCCACGGGGATATACTCGGGCGTATGAATCCTTTGTCTAACAATTCTTGCAACTAGATCTTCAACTCATTCAGTTTAGCAGGTGCCATTCTGTATGGTGCTTTGGATACTGGTGCGGTACCCAGCAATACATCAATTGTGAATTCTACCTCTTTTTTGGTGGCAAACTCGGTAGTTCTTCTGGAAATACATCAGGAAAATCACATACCGTAGGAATATTCTGCAATTCTAACTCACCTTTCTTCGATTCTAGAGCGAAGATTAGGTAGGCCTGACATCCCTTCCTAACCAGCCTTTTAGTCTTCATAAAAGAAATTATGTTACAGAGATAATCTGATCTTTCCCCCACGATAACTATTTCTTCTCCCTTAGAAATTTGAAGTGACATTCTTTTGTTTTTGCAATCGACCATAGCTCGATGTTCCGATAACCAATCCATTCCCAAGATAACATCGTAATCTCAGAAAGGTAACTCAATTAAATTTGCAAGGAAAAGTTGATGTTGAATCATAATAGGGCAATTCATATACACTTTGTTTACTATCACATTGTGTCCTAAAGGATTAGTCACTTCAATATTTTCTCCTAATTCTTCTACATGTAACCCTTTCTCTTGTGCTAATATAGTACATATATATGAATGAGATGAACCGGGATCTATCAAAGCATAAACATTGTGATCAAAGAATGAAAATTTACCGACAATAACTTTAGTATATTCCTGAGTCTCAGGCCTTCGGATTGTATAACTTCGTGCCATTCCTCGTGGTCTACCACTCTGCGATGCTTGTTGAGCCATATCATGTCCACTTGAACCACTAGCATTTCCTCTTTCCCTTCCTCTTCCACCTTGCATTATAGGAGTAGGAACTACTGTAGGTGCAGGTGTACTTATCTATCTCTGAGGATAATTTGCAATCAAATGTTCTCTCGAGCCAAATTTAAAGCAGACTCTACCTTTTCCCCAACATTCCCCTGTATGTATCCTTCCACAATTAGAACATTGTGGGATATTTCCTCTGCCTCGACCTGAAGGTACACTAGCCGCTGACCCCGTACTTGTGGTTTGTCTCGTTGAAAACCCTATGAAATGAGATTGTGTTTGTTCTGATGTTCCCTTCTATTTCTTACTTGGAGATTCTGAACTAGCTGGATCCTGTGATCCCTTTTGAAATCCAGTCCTTTTTGCCATTCTTCGTTGTCTATCTGAATTGATCTTCTCAATGCTCGTAGCAGCATCAACCAAGTCATTGAACATCCTAATCCTTTGTGCAAGTAAATGCACTCTAATTTCATCATTCAGCCCATCCTCGAATCTCTTACATCACTTTACTTCACTGTCAACGATATCACAAGCATACCTCTCGAGTTTTGAGGAATTGAATTTCATATTTCGATACAGTCATTCATCCCTATCTCAAAGACAAGAACAATTTCCTCTGCTCATATTTGAATCATTCACTAACGTACTTCTTGTCAAATTGTTCCAAGAAAAGACCCCAAGTGATTTCTCCGGGTCGTCTTTCTCTCACAATATTATCCTACCACCTCCTAGCTTGTTCTTTGAGTAGACCTTGCACACAATCTAGTCTCTCTTCATCTGTAAAATGAAGTCTAGTCATACACCATTTAGTATGATCAAGCCAATCTTTTGCATATGCAGGATTCACTGTGTCCCCTTTGAAGTCATCAGCCGGAAGCTTCTTGATTCTTTCAAGAGGAGTTCTCTCCACTCTTTTTTCAACATGAGGTACTACAGGAACTTGAGGGATTGGTATGTTTCCAAGTACTTGTGTGATTACTTCAGTAGTCATATGCTGAAGTAAAGCAGCTTGTGCTGGAGTAGGTTGTTCGGGAAAGCCATGAACTGGTAGAGGTTCATGTCTTTGTTCATCCCCTTGTCTAATACGGACCGTACTCTCAGCATCCTCTTCCTCATTCTGACTATGACTACTAGCCATAACTTATTCCTGAAAATTGGACCAAAGATGATCAAACAACTAAAATAACATATTTATATCCTAAATGGCATGTACATACTAGTCTTAGAATCGCCTAAACCTTGCTCTGATACCAACAGATGTAACACCCCATTTATTGGGAGTGCCACAGTAACTATAATCACCCAATAAACAACTCTGCTCCACTATATAAGGTTCAATACTCATAAATTTAATATGTGTACAATTACAAATATACTGTTTCAATCTCCAAATTATTCTCCAAATATTTCTCAATGCCAATTTATATTTCTCACACTATCTAGTACATGTCATTATTCTACAAACCATAATATTACATTAAAATACAAATCCACCTCGAGTCTTTCCTTATTTGCTCTTCAAGCTGATCCACTTTTATAACTTTGGTCCAAGCTATCTACAATTTTCAGTATCTGCGTGTAGAAAATAAACTACACGCTAAGCAATTTGCTTAGTGGTGTATATAAAAGAAATACAACAATTTTGAACATTTTTAACATTTTAAAATAGAAACAAAGTATGTTCATAAGTCAAAACAAATTAAATAACTTTATAAAACCAAAACACAAAACTTATATTATAAACCTTTCAAAGTACAATCAAATTTATATCCAATTTTTCCAAACACATTAACCATATATTGCCCAAAGTAAACAAGTAATGAATAACAGTAAAATGGATACGGGAGCGGACAAGCCCGAAGCCGAAGCTTCAATATCAATGTATCGGTCAAGCCCGAAGCTGAAGCTTCAAAATCAATATATCGGTTAAGCCCGAAGCCAAAGCTTCAAAATCAATATATCAGGCAAGCCCGAAGCCAAAGCTTCAATATCAATATATATTTATTAGAATACTGGCCAAAGCCCGAAGCCAAAGCTTCAATTGTTTGTAAAGTACTGTACCCCCCTTTATTGGCGCCAATCTACCCTGACTCGTATTCTACTCGTTTAATAAGGGCAATAATTCAAAGTAACATGTTAAAAAATTTAGTATAAACATGAAACATAATTCAACATAACTTCAATAATCAATAAAATTCAAATCCTAAATTTTAAAGTATCAAACTTCAATTAAAACACAATAAAATCAACATTCATATTTTCCAGATTTCTAGATTTCGTGACCTAACTTCCCCTGCATTTTTCACTATTAAATCATCATCAAATCAAAGAACTTTCTTCTAAACATAATTAACCACATATCTCAGTTTTTCAAATCCACAAGAATCATAGAAATTCAAATTGTATAACCAAAGTTATGATCAAAATACTAAATAGTGTACAAAGCTGAGATTTTCCGAAAACAGATTTCATGACTCATTTTCAAACAAAAATTCACATTGAAAATGAACGAAATTCAACAAGGTTCCTTCTAAACATATATTCCTTAGTTTTTGTAGATATCAATAGAATCAAGAATCATTCAAATCAGATTTATATAACAAGAGAAAACATTAAAACAAAACAAAAATACAAATCTAGGAATTTTTCCGAAAAACTGAGAAATCGAAATTTGAGACAAACCTTTTTCTAAGCTCTTTCTAGCTCTCTTCTACCTCTTTTGCCTTTGATTTGCTTGCACTAGCTTCCTCTACAATAGCCATATATAATTCTATCAAGATATTGTATAAATAAACTTCCTAATGCCATAAATATGCTTAATCTACCATGAATTCTACTAATTAAGATTCAATTTCATCAAAAATCACTCACCTCAAATTTGGGTTACTATTCATCTAAATCTTAAAATCTGAAATCCTCCTCTTCTAGTCTTGATTCACGGAAATTGATGATTATAGAGGGCTTAAGAATCGATTTCTAACAAGAATTCGAAGTTGAATAGAAGAAATCGGAAGTTTTTAGATTAAGGAAATTTTTTTGGGTTTTGGTAAGGAAGAATGGAGAAGATAAAGGGGATGAAAGGGATGAAGGAAGGATAATACGTATATATGATTTTGATTTTCTTTTTTTTCTAATAATGCCCTTGAACAAATAATTAAATGCCTAAGTCATCCCTCTTACTTAATTAACTCTTATTTTCTCATGCCTTATATCCAATAATAATAATAATAATAATAATAATAATAATAATAATAATAATTACAAAAATAATTTCCATGATATTTTAATACCATAATTATTTATTATAAGTAAATTTTGAAATTTTGGTTCGTTACAGAAAGTATTACATGTTCCTGTTCTAAAACTAATTTGATCTCTATTAGTGCACTTACACAAATACCCTTATATACATATATTGTATAAAATACATAATAAATACATATTAACTAATAGCTTTGAATGTGGGGAAAAAGGCCACTTCAGAACCAAATTCCCTAAGCTTAAAAGATCCAAGAAGCATAAGAAAAAGGCAATGGTGGCCACCTGGATGAGGAGAGCAACAGCTCATCTTTACCAGAAGAAGAAAAGGATACTGCTAACTATGCATTTATAGCATTAACTGATCCGGAAGCAGAGCAATCAGGAAGAAATACCTCTAAGAAAGATACAGTGCAAATCAAAGAATCAGAATCAGAAACAACCAGTACTGAGGTAAACTCTCACTCTAATTCCGTTTCTAACTTGAACTTGCTAGAGCTTTAGCTATTGTGATCAAGAATGCGAGTAAGAACACAAAAGCCATCAAATCCCTATTAAGACAAGTGATGGAGCTTGATGAAGATGGTGAAGCATTGGCACAAGATGCCAATTTGATAAGAGCCACCAAGCACATTGATGTGGTTGAAGAAAACTTCCTGATAAATCAAGTGCAGATATTAAGTGCTAACTTAATGGGGCTAGAAAGGGAGCTAACTCTGATGAAGGAAGCATCTGGAAGGACATAAGGTCCTTCACAACCAAGAAGGAATCCTAGGCAGAATACACAAATAAACCAACATCAAGCTGCCAAAGAAAATCCAAAGCCTTCCAACCAGAAAGTGAAAGAGTTTAGCAGGCAACCACAAGCTCAAAGATATACTGCTGCACAAAAAGGAAAACCTAAGGCCATTTACAATCAGCAACCTGCCAAACAAAGAAGGAATTATGCTGCAGAAGTTGCACCCCCAACCAGCTTTCGGATACACACCGAACCATCTACAAGTGTACAAGAATCTGGGTATAGAGGTGCAGGTTTTATGAGAGAAACAATCATATTACTAAATTATGTAGATTTAAAAATGGTTATTATGATGTTAATCCTTGGCCTGAAATGGTTGATAACCCGAGAGGACCCAAATCTGATTGGGTACCCAAACCCACTTGATCTGTTTTGCAGGTATGCCTTAGATCCATAGTAGATAAACATACTTTGTACATTGATAGTGGATGTTCAAAGCACATGACAGGTGATGAGAAGGCCTTCATCACATTAACCCGAAAGAAAGGAGGCAAAATAATCTTTGGAGATAATCAAAAGGGTCAGATCATTGGACATGGAACCATTGGATCTGAATTAAAGATAGAAGATGTCTCACTGATTGATGGACTGAAGTTCAACCTGCTTAGTATAGCCCAACTCTGCAACAAAGGAAGAAAAGTCACCTTTGATTCCGGAGGCTGCTCAATGTCTATTCTGTTAACATTAAAAATGAGAAAAAGAATATCTGGTTGGTGTCTAAAGAAGAAGAATCATGGTTGTGGCACCGAAGGTTGGGACATGTTAGCATGAACCTCCTGTCCAAATTAGCCAAAAAGGAATTGGTTATGGGTTTGACTAAGGTTGCTTTTGATAAGGATCATCTATGTACTGCATGTCAATTAGGTAAACAGCATAAGAAAAGTTACCCTTCCATCTCTTACATTCCTTCCAAAAGAGTACTTGAGCTCTTGCATATTGATCTTTTTGGTCTAATCAAACCATTGAGTTTAGGTAGAAGAGAATACACCTTGGTCATTATGGATGATTATTCTTGCTATACCTGGGTTCTCTTGCTAGCAAGAGAAGATGAAGCCTTTGACCAATTCTTAAAAACATTCATTCGGATAGAAGTAGAATAGGGCATAAGCATTGCACGCATCCGAAGTGAAAATGGTGGTGAGTTAAAAAAATAAGCACTTCGCTGAATTTTATGACTCCAAGGGGATTGAACATAACTTCCCTATCCCTCATACTCCTCAACAAAATGGAGTAGTTGAGAGAAAAAATAGGACCATGGTTAAAATGGCTAGAACAATGCTAAATGAGAATTGTTTGCCAAAATATTTCTGGGGTGAGGCCATAAACACTGCATGTTATATTTTAAATAGAGATCTTATTAGAAAGACCATAGAAAAGACCCTCTATGAAATCTGGAAGGAAAGAAAACCCAAAATTGGGTACTTCAAGGCATTCGGATGTAAGTGCTACATTCTGAATGATAGGGAGCAATTAGGAAAATTTGATCCCAAATCTGATGAAGTAATTTTCCTTGGCTACTCAACACATAGCAAGGCTTACATAGTCTTTAACAAACAAGCCCAAATTATGGTAGAGTCAATATATGTAGATTTTGATAAAACTAACCATGTAGGGAAAAGAAGTCCCACTCCAGAAGATCCAATTTCGGAAGCTAAAAATTCTGGAGAAAAGAGTGAAGCCAAAGTTCTTGATTCTTTCTAAATCAAGAAATACAAAAAAGAAGATGAAGGAATACCATTTAATCTAGAAGTGTAACAAGTTGATCTCAACCCACATGAGATAGACTTCGATGAAGGTCAAGAAGGAGAAGTTGAAGCAGAAGTGGAACAAGCTCCAATCCAATATAAAGATCTACCAAGGGAAGTCTGGACTCGCAGAGATCATCTAGTTGAAGCTATTTTGGACAATGTCCAAAATCCAGTAAGATCCAGAGGTCAACTCAACCGGATGATGAGCCATGCTGCTTTTATCTCTCTTGTTAAGCCAAAGAAATTCCAAGATGTAGAAGGAGATGAAAGCTGGATGATGGCCATGCAAGAAGAGCTAAATCAGTTCATAAGGAATGATGTATGGGATCTAGTGGCACCTCCAAGAGGAAAGTCAATAATTGGCACTAAAAGTTGGATGAATACGGAGTAGTGGTGAGAAATAAGGCAAGACTGGTTACCAGAGGCTACAATCAATAGGAAAGGATTGACTATGAAGAAACATTTGCCCCTATAGCTGTTGGATATGATGTATGCCCTTAAGTTAATTAGGGCGATATATCTTAATTATGTAATGGTACGAATAATTTATTTAATCAATAAAGGCATTTGTTCTTTTGTTTATATCAATGTGTTTCTATACATATATATTATAGCTGGTTAAAATATATTCGTTGATGTATGTATACCAAAGTCCTTGACATATCATAGTATAAAGTCAGAGAAATTATAGTTGGATTATATTTAGTGGAACCTGCTTCATGTGCAATTATGATTACGTCTAAACTATTCCTAGTCACAGTTTTATCAAGAAAGGATATTGATGAAACGGAAAGACTAGCATGTGGTCAACTTTCTTGGAAAGGGTCCAAGTAGTTAATCTCCTAAAGACTGAAGGTGGTGCCTTAAGCTTGACACATGGATATATCTGGGAGATATATTGGAGACCGCAGCAAGATAAACACTTGGTATAAATATCAATGTGTTAGTGTTTATCTTCATGCAATAACCTTTGCGAATGTCCTCATACTTGAGATGCTAGTTGCTTTGTGTGGTACTATTGCTATACTCTGGGTCATTACTATGCACTCATTAATTTAGGGTGCTATGGGTGACTACGGGTATAGTGATGACAGCACATTGGTAGGCTGAGTAGTCGGAAAGAATCCATCGCTCTGGATATATTAACGAGTTGTACCTGGCCACTTGTTGAAGTGATGATTGCCATAAACCTCTGATCAGAGTATGTGTTTGATAGAAATGGTTTCTAGTCAAACACACTATGGTAAAAGGCAATATACTTCGGTAACAAGTAAATAACTGGGATAGCTTGGAGCAACCTTGCTATTAGTGGGTTAACACATTAACTGAACCCAATAAACCAGATGGTACTAATATTAAAGAATGGAAGGAATTTATCGCACTGGATAACTATTGCATTAACCGGGATTAATTCATAAGCATAAATGACGTTCCGAGTAATGGGGGATGGTAGACCCTTGCTAGAGGCGTACTATAGTCGTTTAAGGTAATCGAGTTCTATTCACGGTCTAGAGCATCGAGCCAATGGTTCCATTAGAACAAGGGTTGGTTAAGCCTTAACAGCTCAATACTTCGGGATCCTATAAGGTCACACACATTGAACCTTCATCGGACTAAGTAAAGAACTAATAGATTTATTCTATTACAAAATATATAACTTAAATAATAGTTGGATTATTATTTGATTGGTTAAAATTGATTACATCAATTTTGGATAAACCAAAGTATTTATTTTGACCGGTAACTAATTAATTAGAGTCATAAATAAATTATAATTGATTAGATCAATTTTGGTTGGACCAAGAAATTTATTTTGACTGATGACTAATTTATTATGGTCAAAAAATAAATATTTGAAAAATGATTAAAAGGGGAATTTTGCATTGGCCAGTATAAAAGTATTTTGTACAAGCTCGAGTCCGCAGGAGTACACCAAAAGGTGTACGAGTAATGTTGGGTATTGCTCACGGCAGCCCATGAAATGGTTGCACATGCGCAACCCATATTGAATTGTGGCACATAGCATGCACATGTTGTGTGCACATGGGATGGGAGTAATTAATTACTCCCATCCCACATTAAATAAGGGGGAGCAATTTTGCTCCCCCAAGCCTATATATAGGCTATCCCCTTTTCTTTCAAATTGAACCAAGCTCAAAGCATAAATCCTAAGCAAGATAATTAATCTCTCGGGTAATTGAGCAAGTTATTTTTGTGGAGCCTAAATTTATTCGGGCACCGCTAGTTTATATTTTTTTGGGTGAGGCTTCTGGAGTGGTCTAGCAACTACTCGAGGCTTCTTAGTTCTTCCTCCTAAGGAGGTTTTGGTTGGTGGGATTCGTGTGGATACTGATAGAGGTTATCCTATGATTAGAGGCTTGTGCAAGAAGGTTCTGTAAAAGCACGCTTCAACTAGTAAGTTCTTTTTATTTCTCTTTTAATTATTAGGTCTTTTTCTTTAAGTGTTTTTAGACTTAATAATTATGCTTAGGTTATTTTTACATGCTTAGTTTATTTTATGCTTAGGTTATAACTTAGAGTTATAACATGCTTAGTATAAAATAAATATGCTATGATATAATTTGGAATTATGGTATCTCTAGTCCTTTAACATGCTAATCTAGGTAGAGAATTATTTAATTAAGGCTTTATTTAATTTATATGCAACTAATAGGAGTTCCTGGGGACAGGGACAAAATTTTGAATTTCTGTCATGCCTCTTATGCATGTTCAATCTGATTGTCAGTTCCCAACAGTGGTATCAAAGCCTGCCTATTTAGTGTATAATTAAGTTAGAAGCAAACTAAATATTATTTTCCAAATGAAATGATTTGTTTATTTAATTATTTGGAACAATATATATAAACTTGTGCCTTTCATTTCAAGGTTAGAAAATGGTTATGAATAATTTTGAATAAGTCTGCTCAACTTACTCAAATTATTCAAGTGTCAATAATTTATTTAAATTACATGGCTTATTACATGAATTGGAAGAATGAAATTTATTAGTTCAAGAGAATCCATTGGTCTTCAAGTTTGTGCCCGTATTTGTTCTCGCTAAGGATTGGACTTGGTGTCTACTCCTCATAGGGTACCTCTCCTACATCGGAACCTATATCGGTGCAATTTGAATTGACCAACCGGGAGATTAATATGAACTAATTTATTTCTAGTATATAAGATGGTGCTTATATTTGTTTCTATAACAGAATAAAAAAATTAAATTTATTGAATAAAAGCTTAAAGGAAATGCAATATTAATATAATAAATAAAAGTGTTAATTATTTTGCAAATAATTTAGGTTGATGGAATAATTATAATAAAGAGCGGAACCCACCTAAGGTTAGGCCTTATAAATTAATTCTAAAATTCTCTGAATTAATACAATTTATTATAATTTTGTCCATCTGATAAAATCCTAGATTGGGTGAGACGTTTAACACCAATAAAATCCCAAAGTAAATATACTAAGGCAGATTGTAGTCTTCCTTACTCAAATTTATAATACAGTCTCTTTGGGCTATCAAAGTGCTACGCAAAGCGTTCCTTCTAGTCCACATTGATTGCTTGTAAAGTTTGAGATAGGGTATGCCTTAACAGAACTGGGGTAGTCCACCATAAAATTGGGGGCTAGGCCCAGATCTGAGACATATTTAAGGAGATGCTAATGTAAGAGCACACGTCCCTTATGATTAGGGTACTTGAATGAATTAGCGATTGCATGCAATGCAAATGGAATGGAATTCTGACTATGACTTAATATTATGACTTGACTCATAAAATTGGGGGTTGTAATAGACTAATTATAGATGCTACCTACTAGGAAATTTAGCTGGGCTAAATTCACGAATTCAATAGAATGAGCTATTGTAAATTTCGTAGGAAAATGTATTTAATTAAAAGTCCTCATATTAAATACATGTACTTAAACTAATATCTAAACACTTTTGTTTTCTTATATCTTAGGTCGAAATCTTTATTTAAATACAAACGTTCGCATTGATAACTAATTTTGATTGGCTCTAGATTCAAAGGGTTTGTTTAGAAATGTGGGGATAGTCCTCAAAGCCTAGGGCTTGGCATATACTTTGTATAAGCCCGAATCTAAACAACATGATGCAAGCAGTTCTGCTTGAAACAGATATGCATTAAATACATAAAGAAAACTAGATACAACACCTTAGAGGTTGTTTACCTCCCTGTTACCTTATGTGAGTAGCTGGCAGGAGATAAGGATAAACATCAAGTCAGATGTTAGGATCCATGTTACCTTAGCTACAAGGGCATCATAAAATCATGGACTTGAAAGTCTGTGTCTTTACATCTTTGAGAAAGGATTTTCCCTGGTGGAAAATTTGAACCAAAATATTTTTGACGGAAAATTGGTTGACCAATTAGTCAAAAAATTAATTGGTTCATATCTCAAAGAAGTAAAAGGACACATGGTGCCTAGTTTTGAAGTAGGATGGAGCAGAGTAAAGAGAAAAGTAAAAAGAATACTGAAAATTTTGTCTGGGAGACAAAATGATTGTTTTCAACATGAAACATTGGAAACAAGATCTTCATTTCAATATGGGATATTGGAAATAAGATCAAAATGGCTAAAGTCTCATAGCATGAGAAGAGGAGGCCTGAAGCTTCCACTTCAAGATGTTTGATATTAAGAAATTCTAAATCTCAAGGGAATTCTAAATTGGTATGGAATACCTAATGAGAATCACATGTATGTACGAAGGTATAGATATTATTGAGAAGTAGAGGTTTAGCAAAAAGGAGAGTTGTACCTACAGAAAATCATTAGAGCTTGATGGCTACTATTGATGTTGGAACTTGAAATTTCCATTTCGTTAAAATTTGTAAAAGAACAAAATTCAATTGTCATTATAAAATATTGTTTCCTACCTCACAGCAGATGGAATTTTTTCCAATTTCATAAAAGGTATTATCAAAGTTATGAATGATATTTTATTATAATATGACAAATGATATATCATAATTACAAAATCATATTCTCAAATATAAACATTGTTAAGAGAAAATCAGATAATGAGAATTCCTTCTACTTATGGCATTGTCATTTAGGCCACATAAACAAAGATCGCTTAACCAAGCTGTATAAGCACGGAGACTTGGGCCCAATAGACTTGGAGTCTTAATGGTGATTGTGAACCTTGTTTAAAAGGAAAAAAGACAAAGTTACCCTTTCAAGGAAAGGGTGAGTGGGCCACAAGTACATTGGAACTTATACATACTGATGTGTGTGGTCCAATGAGTGTTCAGGCACTAGGAGGATACTCCTACTTCATAACCTTTATTGATGATTACTCACGATACGGTTATTTGTACTTGATAAAGCACAAGTCTGAAAGTTTTGAAAAATTCAAACTATTTAGAGCTGAAGTAGAGAAACAGCTTGAGAAAAGTATTAAAACACTTCGATCGGATTGAGGTGCAGAATACTTAAGTCAGGAGTTTCAGGATTATTTAAAGGAAAATGGGATAGTTCCCCAATGGACCCCTCCTTATACACCCCAACACAATAGAGTGTCAGAAAGGAGGAATCAGACTTTAGTAGATATGGTCAGGTCTATGATGAGCCATGCAGTTCTTAGTAAATCCTTTTGGGGATATGCACTGAAGAGCGCGATTTATATCTTAAATAGAGTGTCCTCTAAATACGTTAATTTTACACCTTATGAAAGATGGTGTAATAAAAAGCCATCTCTAAGTCACTTAAGAGTATGAGGCTGTCCTGCTATGGTAAAGAGGATAGAATTAGATAAGCTAAATGCCAAGGTTGACAAATATCTATTCATTGGATATCCAAAGGAAATAATTGGATATCTATTTTACCAACTAGAAGCATAAAAGGTATTTGTGTCTCGGAATGCTCACTTTTTGGAAAAGGAACACTTACTTGTAAAAGTCAGTGGGAGAAATATTGAACTGGAAGCTCAAGAGAAAGAGACAGACAATCAACTGATTGACCCCGTTCTAGATACACAAGGGAGTATGATCCAAGAACAACCTATCAAAACACAATCATTACGAAGAACAGGTTGTGTTCATAAGGGTCCCGATAGATATGGGTTTATCATCACTAATGATAAGGAACTATATCTTATAGAGGATGATGAACCAAGAACATATGATGAGGCAATGAAAAGCTCAGATTCTGATAAATGACAAAAGGCCATGAAATCAGAAATGGATTCCATATACGAGAACCAATTTTGGAATTTGGTTGATGCACCGTAAAAGGTTAGACCAATTGGGTGCAAATGGGTCTTCAAGAAGAAGATAGACATGGACGGTAATGTAATTACCTATAAAGCAAGGTTGGTTGTGAAAGGTTATAGTCAACGGGAAGGTATTGACTACGATGAAACCTTCTCACTGGTAACCATGCTCAAATCCATAAGGATACTCCTCACCATTGCTGCTCATTATGATTATGAGATCTGGCAGATGGATGTAAAAATGGCATTCCTGAATGGGGATTTAGACCAGGATGTGTATATGACACAACCTGAGGGTTTTACATATTAGAATGGCTCGAAGGTATGCAAGCTACAAAGATCCATTTATGGACTTAAGCAGGCATCCAAGAGTTAGAATATAAGGTTTGATCAGACAATCTGGGAACTGGATTTCTACCCAAATGCAAATGAGCCTTGTGTTTATAAGAAGGTTAGTGGGAGTGCAGTCATTTTTCTAGTATTGTATATTGATGACATTTTGCTAATAGGAAACGACATTTCTCTTCTTTAAAGCGCGAAAGTATGGTTGTCAAGAAAGTTCTCCATGAAAGACCTTGGTGAAGCAGCATTTATACTAGGTATAAAGATCTATAAGGATAGATCCAAGAGGCTGTTATGTCTTTCTCAAAGTACATATATAGACTAGGTATTGAATAGGTACAACCTTAAGCATTCTAAGAAAGGTTATCTCCTGATGATAAAGGGGATTAACCTATCTAAGGCTGAGTGTCCGAAGACAGCTCAGGAGAGAATGCGCGTGAAGGATATACCCTATGCATCTGCGATAGGATCCATCATGTATGTTATGATATATACTAGGCCGAATGTCTCTCAGGCTTTGAGCTTTACGAGCAGATATCTATTAGATCTAGGTGAAAAGCACTGGATGGCCATCAAGGCAATCCTTAAGTACTTGAGAAGGACTAAGGATGAGTTCTTGACTTATGGAGAAGGTGACCTCACAATTAAAGGTTACACTGATGCAAGTTTTCTATCTAACAAGGATGACTTTAAGTCTCAGCCAGGTTTTATGTATGTGTTAAATGGAGGGGCAGTATGCTGGAAGAGTTCCAAGCAAGAAACTACTGTTGATCCAACCACAGAATCTGAAAACATTGTTGCATGCAAAGCAGCAAAAGACGTTATCTAGTTAAAGGGATTTATTGGTGATCTAGGTGTGGTGCCTGAGGCTGTTGATCCAATTACTTTATATTGTGATAATAATGGTGTTATAGCTCAGGCAAAGGAACCACAGTCTCATCAAAAAAATAGACATGTATCCAAAAAGTATCATATAATCAGGGAGATTGTTGATGCTAAGATAATAAGATTAGAATATATACCCACTGATCAGAACCTCGCAGATGGTCTGACAAAGCCATTGACTTAAGTCAAACATGACCAGCATGTTAAAGAATATGGATTAAAACATATGGCTAATTGGCCTTAGTGGATATGATGTATGCCCTTAAGGTAATTAGGGCGATATATCTTAATTATGTAATGGTATGGATAATTTATTTAATCAATAAAGGCATTTGTTCTTTTGTTTATATCAATGTGTTTCTATACATATATATTATAGCTGGTTAAAATATATTCATTGATGTATGTATACCAAAGTCCTTGACATATCATAGCATAAAGTCAGAGAAATTATAGTCGGACTATATTTGGTGGAACCTGCTTCATGTGCAATTATGATTATGTCTAAACTATCCCTAGTCACAGTTTCATCAAGAAAGGATATTGATGAAACGGAAAGACTAGCATGTGGTCAACTTTTTTAGAAAGGGTCCAAGCAGTTAATCTCCTAAAGACTGAAGGTGGTGCCTTAAGCTTGATAAATGGATATATCTGGGAGATATATTAGAGACCGCAGTAAGATAAACACTTGGTATAAATATCAATGTGTTAGTGTTTATCTACATGCAATAACCTTTGCGAATGTCCTCATACTTAAGATGCTAGTTGCCTTGTGTGGTACCATTGCTATACTTTGGATCATTATTATGCACTCATTAATTTAGGGTGCTACGGGTGATTACGGGTATAGTGATGACAACACATTCGTAGGCTGAGTAGTCAGAAAGAATCCATCACTCTGGATATATTAACGAGTTGTACCTGACCACTTATTGAAGTGATGATTGCCATAAACCTCTGATCAGAGTATGTGTTCGATAGAAATGGTTTCTAGTCAAACACACAATGGTAAAAGGCAATATACTTCAATAATAAGTAAATAACTGGGATAGCTTGGACCAACCTTGCTATTAGTGGGTTAACGCTTTAACCGAACCCAATAAACCAGATGGTACTAATATTAAAGAATGGAAGGAATTTATCGCACTGGATAACTATTGCATTAACCGGGATTAAGTCATAAGCATAAATGACGTTCCGAGTAATGGGGGATGGTAGACCCTTGCTAGAGGCGTACTACAGTCGTTTAAGGTAGTTGAGTTCTATTCACGGTTT
Source organism: Euphorbia pulcherrima (assembly GCA_947683365.1). Lineage (NCBI taxonomy): Eukaryota > Viridiplantae > Streptophyta > Magnoliopsida > Malpighiales > Euphorbiaceae > Euphorbia > Euphorbia pulcherrima. Next base: position 8,315,350 of record CANTUS010000006.1, on the reverse strand, counting down.
AGAGCATCGAGCCAATGGTTCCATTAGAACAAGGCTTGGTTAAGCCTTAACAGCTTAATACTTCGGGATCCTATAACGTCACACACATTGAACCTTCATCGGACTAAGTAAAGAACTAATAGATTTATTCTATTACAAAATATAAAACTTAAATAATAATTGGATTATTATTTAATTGGTTAAAATTGATTAGATCAATTTTGGATAAACCAAAGTATTTATTTTGACCGGTAACTAATTAATTAAAGTCATAAATAAATTATAATTGATTAGATCAATTTTGGTTGGACCAAGAAATTTATTTTGACTAGTGACTAATTTATTAGGGTCAAAAAATAAATATTTGAAAAAGGAATAAAAAGGGGAATTTTGTATTAGCGAGTTTAATTGGACCGAGAGTATAAAAGTATTTTTTACAGGCTCGAGTGCGCGGGAGTACACCGAAAGGTGTGCGACCAATGCTGGGCATTGCTCGCGGCAGCCCATGAAAATGGGCTGCACATGCGCAACCCATATTGAATTGTGGCACACAGCGTGTACACGCTGTGTGCACATGGGATGGGAGTAATTAATTACTCCCATCCCACATCGAATAAGCCTATATATAGGCTATCCCCTTTCCTTTCAAATTGAACCAAGCTCAAAGCATAAATCCTAAACTAGATAATTAATCTCTCGGGTAATTTAGCAAGTTATTTTTGTGGAGACTGAATTTATTTGCGCACCGCTAGTTTATATTTTTTTGGGTGAGGCTTCTGGAGTGGTCTAGCAACTACTCGAGGCTTCTTAGTTCTTCCTCCTGGGGAGGTTTTGGTTGGTAGGGTTCGTGTGGATACTGATAGAGGTTATCCTACGATTGGAGGCTTGTGCAAGAAGGTTTTGCAAAAGCACGCTTCAACTGGTAAGTTCTTTTCCTTTCTCTTTTAATTATTAGGTCTTTTTCTTTAAGTGTTTTTAGACTTAATAATTATGTTTAGGTTATTTTTGCATGCTTAGTTTATTTTATGCTTAGGTTATAAATTAGAGTTATAACATGCTTAGTATAAAATATATATGCTATGATATAATTTGGAATTATGGTATGCCTAGTCCTTTAGCATGCTAACCTAGGTAGAGAATTATTTAGTTAAGGCTTTATTTAATTTATATGCAACTAATAGGAGTTCCTGGGGACAAGGACAAAATTTTGAATTTCTGCCATGCCTCTTATGCATGTTCAATCTGATTGTCAGTTCCCAACAGTAGCAAGATTGGAAGCAATCCAGATTCTATGTGCTTTTGCATTATTCATGGGATTCACATTGTTCCAAATGGATGTCAAAAGTGCATTTCTCAATGAAGTTATCCAAGAAGAAGTCTATGTGAAGCAGTAGCAGCCACCTCGATTTAAAGACTTAAAACATCCGGATCATGTCTACAAGTTGAAGAAAGCCCTCTATGGATTAAAGCAAGCACCAAGAGCTTGGTATGAGAGACTCACTACTTTTCTCATATCCAAGGGATATATCTGGGGCAAAGCAGATGCAACTCTTTTCATCAAGAAGAAGAAGGATGATATTATTCTAGTCCAAATTTATGTGGATGACATCATATTTGGGGCAACAGATGAAAAGATGTATAAAGAATGCAGCTCTCAAATGCAGATTGAGTTTGAGATGTCCATGATAGGAGAACTAAATTTCTTCCTTGGTCTACAAATTAAACAAAGTTCGGATGAGATTTTCATTAATCAGTCCAAATATACCAAGGAAATCTTAAAGAAGTTTGAAATGGACAAGAGCAAGCCAATGGCTACTCCAATGGGATCAGATACAGTCCTATCCAAGGATTGTGAAGGGGAAGATGTTGATCAAAAGTTATATAGAAGAATGATTTAATCACTCCTATACTTGACTATTAGCAGGCCTGACATACACTATACAGTCTACTATTATGCAAGATATCAATCCAATCCTAAGGACTCTCATCTTAAGGCTGTTAAAAGGATCCTTAGATATCTCCTAGGAACCACTGAAGTTGGGTTATGGTATCCTAGTAATGGAGATTTCACACTTCAAGGATTTACTGATGCAGACTATGGCAGAGACACTCTTGAGAGAAAGAGTACGTCCGGAGGTTGCCATTTCCTTAGAGATTACCTAGTGTCATGGTACAGCAAGAAGCAAACTTTAGTTACTATATCAACCACAAAAGTAGAATGTATGGCAGCTGAAAGTTGTGTAGCTCAACTCCTATGGATCAAGCAATAACTATAAGATTATGGAGTTTAATCCGGATGTGTGGATGTAATGTGTGATAACAAAAGTACCATTAATGTGTTAAAAAATCCAGTACTCCACAGCAGTATGAAGCATGTCAACATAAGGCATCATTTTATCCGGGATTGTGTAATGAAGAAGGATGTTGCATTGGTATTTATTCCAACCAATGAGAAAAGAGCAGATATCTTTACTAAGCCATTAACTAAAGATCAATTTGGCAAGCTAAGGGAGTCAATCGGGATGTTTAATCCAATTTGAAGAAAATCTGAAAGACAGTCCAAAGTTTATTTGGATCCTTGGCAAGGAATCTAGAAGAGAAGAAGAATTGAAGAAAGCTCTACTCTGGAGTGAATATTGCCATATCAGCAAACATGAAGGACACATGGTAGTAAAGGCGCTTAAAAGTAACTGCTACTTTTTGAATTTCAAATGTTTATTGGGTGCTAAACGCACTCAAAAATTAAAAGGCTATTTCAAAAATAAACCGTTCCCATTCTCTGGTTAAACGCCATTTATCTCTCTTTTAAATACTTAACTACCACGTCATCAACAGAGTTAAACTTAGCGGAATCCAGATTACCAAATTACCCAAATTCTATATAAACCCCCCAAAAATCCTTTTCTTCTACGCACAAGTAATTATCTACCGTTACTCTGCAAAAATCGGAACTCAGAACCCTAAATCCCCAAATTTCTTCCAAACCTTCAAATGGCACCCACAAAATCTCAACCCAAACATCCTTCCCTCAAAGAACGTCTTCAAGATGGAGGACCTTGTTGACTCTGACTTCATTCCAGTAAAGAAAACCGCCTCAGATATAGTCATCCCTTCAGATTTTTTGGGAGACAACTACTTATTCTTAACTGACCCATTCAACTAGCTTCTCAGGGATCAGGGATTGAAAACCTTCCTGACTATGCATAACCCCACCTATCTGGTGTTTGTAAATTAGTTTTATGACAACCTCAAGGCTCAAAACTACTATGACATCCTCCGGACCATTATGGATGGAAAGGTAATAACTCTAACTCCGAAATTCTTTATCACTCATCTGAAAATGACGAATGATGGAGTAATATTGAGATCAGACGGAGACGAATAGAGAGTTAAGTATGAACAATTGGAGTGGCTGCCACAAAGATATTTTGGAGACAAATGCTCCACTTATTGGCCAGAGGTCCCAAGATTTCTGCAATTTGTGCTAGCAAAGTTTGTGCTCATTTGGAAGGGATCCCTCACTACAGTGTCCTTATTTCAACACTATGTTATCCAACACTGGACTAATAGCATAATAGTCAACATGCTAGTGCTTCTAGTTCATTTCATTAGGCAGCACAAATATAGCCATGGAGGACTCATTACTAAAATTTTGGTGGAAAACGGAATTGATGTCCTCAAGGAAGAATCCGTGGATGGGAAGGCTATTCTGGAGAAAAACGTCAAAAACCTATCTTTTGGAGAAAATTGGGATGAACAAAAGGCAATTAGATAAAGGGATGAAAACAAACAGAAAAGCAAGGCTAGGAAGGGCAAAGCTGAGAATGAACCGGAAGCTAAGAAACCAAGAATGACCAAGCCTAAAGCTCAAAAGAAACTCAACATCCAGCTAAAAATTGAGGAGCAGAATGAGGACACTCTATCCTTAACCCAATTAATAGCTAAATCTCCAGCCAAAAAGCCATGAGGAAGACTAATTAAAGCCACTGATAAGCTGAAAAAACTAGTATGTGAGCTGGAAGCATGAGAAACTATTGCAGTAGTTGCTATTGCAATTAGAGAAGGATATAAGAAGGGGCAGAAAAGAAGCATAAGAGATATACTAACAGAGGAGCATGGGGCTAATAGTGAAGAGATCGAAGATAGGGAACCAGCCCCCAAAAGGCAACTCCAGAAGAGGGGATTAACATTCAAGGAAGCTTTGAAGGCAGAGAAAGCAAGAGCCAAACTTTCAATCAAAAAACCTGCTGCTGGTATAACCATCAGGGAACCAACTCCCATAATCGCCACTCCAACTAAATTATGGAAAGGAAAGGAAATTGTACTATTTAGCCAAAGGCCAACACCTGAAGACAATATATTTTTGGAAGATCCTCAATTTGCTGAAATGATGTCTTCTGTGCAAGATAATCAAAAGATCAATCTTTTGACCAAAGAGGGACCCGGAGGCTCAACCGGTGCAGCAGAATTAAATAGCCCACCAATCCTTCTAGCACCAAAGGATTTGGATCTTCTTAAAGAAGGCAAGTACTGGAATGAAGACGTACTAAATTTCCAAGCTAGATTAGGGCCTCTTCCTGATAACTTGCTGAATGTCAATTCGGAAGTGGTAGAGCTAGAAAGTCCTGAAAAGGCAAATGGAGGGAATGGTGAGGATAATTCCACCATTACGGATAAGAAATGATCGTGGTTGCAAGTCCTTCACAAGCATTAGGAGTGGAGACTGAGGACAGTACCAGTCTACGGGGATGGAGAAGTACCGGAGTCTAATGAGGAAGCTAATATTAATTTTCAAACCAATAATTAGGTAATCATTCTTCCACCTATCCTTTCTACTAATGATACTCCGGCTGGTGATGCCATTGAGATACAGGACAACTTAGGTGCAGACACCCAAACTACATCCTGGGATAACCAGTCTAACCCAGAACATAAAGTTTCGAAGGAGTGACACAGTCTGAGACCTAACGAGAACACTCCTATAGTGGATTCAAGGGGCGAGGCTAGTCAGGGGAATGGTTGGAAGAGGAAAAAGAAGAAGAATAAGAGAAATCCTCCGAAGAACAAATATCCAGATCTAATGACACTAGTAGCAGCTCTGGATCAGAAACTCCACTTGCAAGCCCAATCAAAATACCAACTTCAAGTATCAACCCAACCAAAGATAAAAGGATCTCCACTGCACTTAAAATCCTCTAAGAAGCTACTCATGACGAACATGAGGAAAGCTACATTAAGTAGAGCCTCCAGAACATATGCAAACACCTGAAATCAGTGGAGAAAGTGCTCCTTGCACAATTCTTGCCTCCAGACTTACAAGATAAAATCAAGGAGGTAAAAGGGAGCGTTAAGAAAATAGAAGAAAAAGTGAAGGACTTTCCCACTGCCGACCTGGTTGCAGAAGTCTCCCTTGCCAAGGTAAAACTAATCCTAGAATAAATAAACACCAGCATTACCGGAGCTAACAGATCAGCAAATTAGGCTAATACTGTAGCCATAAATAACTGTGCTATAGTTATGGACAAGATCACTTCCTCTTCCACAGATCTATCCATAGAGCTTAAGGAGTACATAGATAATAAGTTTAAAAGCTTGAAAAAATTCATTCTGGAAGCTGTTACAGAAGGTGGAAAGGATACTGCTTCTGCACTTAAACTGCTAAATGAGGAGCATCAAGCTGCACAAGAAATGCTCACAAATTTCCTTGATGAGGCTTTTCCCAATTTACTAAAGAAGCAAGTGGATGAGATAAGTAATGACTGTAGAAGCCATTTATCTGGAACAAATGACTTAAAGCTCTTCAAGAGGCCTTCCACTCACTATGCTCAACACAAGTATCCACAATGTCCGGAGAGATATCTGCCAAGATATTGAAGCTTTAAATTCAAACATGGCTAATCTATCACTCTCCTCATCCGGATCTTCCTCCTCAAACTATAATAATCTTGTCATTCCAGTTGTCAATGATCTTGTCAAACATATAGGCGACACTGGATTCTTCGGGTACAAGTATAGTTTAACTCTCCTCAAGTGCATGTTTCCATATTTTGATAAAGATGATCAAGCCCATGCACTGAGGATGATTCCAAACATGACAAAATCCTATAAAGATCTCCGGGCTTTTCTAAAGCCCTATCAACTCCTTCCCGCCATTGTTGAAACAATATTTGAGAAGCGCTCACAAGGAAATGTAGACTATTCTATCTACTCAGAGGCTTGGCAGAAGAGCTGGAACAAGCGCTCATATATGGTGATTGACCCCCAATTAGATGAAAAAAATAAAGGGGGAGAAGAGCACAACCAGCAAAGGAGGAGAGGATATGGAAATAGATAGGTAAATGTGTAGTTAGCTATTAATATCATGTAAAAATCTTGTAATAGCTAGCTTCGAAAATTTTCAATTATATGTACTCTGTATCTGTAATCCAAAATTTCATTGATGTTAACCATTGTTAACAGTAGAAGTATATATAGTGAAACACATTTACATAAAAATGCTTTTAAGTACAATCTGTAATTGTACTTCAAAAATATAGAAGCCATAAATACAAAAATATTGGGGGAGTAAGGATGCTTAGATTATGGGGGAGTAAATGTTATAAATGACTAAGTATCAAAAATTATACTTAGATCATATTCTCTTTTTGCTTAATTGTGCTTATTTTTTGTTTCCATTAAATGGGGGAGATTGTTCGAAAACAATGATCCGGAAGAACAAACAAGAATCTATCCGGATCAAGTTTGAAGAAAACAAAAACTTATAAGCTCAAGGAAAACAAAACCTGTAAGTACATGTAATCTCTTAAATCCAAGAAAAGCCTAAGCACACAATGGAAGCATCCGGTTAAAGTTTTGAAAGGAAACAAACTTTGAACCGCGAGAAGAAATAATTGTAGAAGTATTCGGAAGAAGACAGATCCAGTAATATTAAAGTCTGAAGACATCCGGAAGACTTTAATATTTCAGACAAAGGGAAAAATTCAAAAAATCCCATTCCTCCATTATTTTGGTCTCCAAGTCAAAGATCCTTTTCCCTAAAGATAGACAAAAATGACAGCTAGCACTTTTCATGTAAAAGGACAAAGGACTGACACCGAACAGAGAAAAAGGTACCAGCCTTTTTCACCTAGCCTAATAAGAAGGCGCATAGAGCTCACACCAAAAAGCCACCGGCATAAAAGTTGGTGTATTACTAAAATACAAGGAAAACGATCACTAACAACTTTTCAGCCTCAATCCCAAGGATTCAAGCGGGTCAAAATTTCTGTCTAACGGATTGATCAACGGCTCCGGAAGCTCCATATCTTACCTAATCAATAGTGAAGATTAAATAACAGCTCACCAACCCACAACGGCTATATTTATGATCAAAGCCTATAAAAGGGAAGCTTCACATGTTGAGAAGGTGCTGGTTGACTTGAGAAAGCAATTAACAAGCGAATTCGCTAAAGCAAACAGAAAACACATCCCTCCAAGAATCAATTATTTCCAAATCCGTTGTAAGGATTCCCAAGTGAAATTATAAACTTGAGGAAGTCCAAAACCAAAACCTTTGAGAAAACAAAGTGTTAAAATCTCCAACTTGGGTGAGTTGTGAGATTGGGATACAACTTAAAGTAGGTGCTTTGAGTAGGATCTCCCTGTAGGACTCAGCTTAGGTTTGGGGTATAAATCTAAGTGGTATATCCTGCTAACGACAAGAGGACTCAACTAGGAGTTGGTGCTTCTAGTGGTATATCCTACATCCAGAAGGGGGTACCATCCGGAGACAACTGTAAGGCTTGATTTCTGCCAGTTGAAAAGAAATCACACTAGTGGAAAAGCTCAAAGGAAGGAACCTTTGAGGACTGGATGTAGGCGGGCTGATCCAGTATAAATCTCTTATGTTTGAATTTTCTTTACTCTGCCTTTAATTTACTGCAATTTATATTACGTGCATCATCCGGACCCAAAACATCCGGAACATTCAAACACGCTACATAAGACTTTTTAAAAGTCTAATATTTCGGCGAAAAAGATCATTCACCCCCCCCCCCTTTGACCTTATTAACATAAGCACGGGGACCAACAAATTGTGCTTGTAATCTTATCGTTTGAGCAAGTAATCTCACAAATGTCATATTGCTTGATGATAATAAGCATGCATGTGACCATGTAGTTGAAGCATCAATTAAAACCATAAAATATTTAAATGATTCACATGGTGGATGAATCGGTCCACATATATCACATTGTATGCGTTATAAAAATGCTGGTGATTCAATTCCAACCTTAACTTTTGAAGGTTTTATTATTAATCTTCCTTGCGAACAAGCTGGATAGAAAAATTCATTATGTTGAAGAAACTTCCGATTTTTCAACGGATGCCCATGTGCATTGTCTATAATTTTTCTCATCATTATTGAACCAGAATGACCCAGTCTATCGTGTCAGATTTTATATGTATCTAAATCTATAAACTTCTTGTTTATAGTTAAATTGGCTTCGATTTCGTTTATAAATATGTAGTACAAGCCAGAAGGAAGAATATAAAATTTTTCAAGTAAACATTCTTCCCTGGAATTATGCTTGTAACGTAAAGATATTCTTTACCGTCTTCATTCACAGTTTTAATATGATATCCATTTATGCAATAATCCTTAAAACTTAATAAATTTCTTTGAGAATTTGGAGAAAATAATGTATTGTTTATTGTAACTATCATTCCCCTTGGTAAAGTAATATGAGCTCTTCCGGAGCCTTTAACGATTTTCAAGTTACACGTTATTGTGGTAACATTTGTCTCACTGTTTTTCAATATGGAAAAATATTTTGCATCTTTAAGAATAGTATGGGTGGTAGCACTATATACAATGCATGTATTTTCTCTGTTAGGCTTGATGTCAAATAATAAACTAAATTATTATTTATTCATTAATTAAACATTACATAAAAACATTGAAAAAAATACAAACTACATAAAACATAAAAAAAATAAAAACACATATTTAAAGTATATATATATATATATATATATATATATATATATATTATTCAAATTTTTCATTTCCACTGGTGTTGGGTATGGGTAATATCTATGGGCTCATCATTAATAACGCAATTTGTTTCCACATCAGCTATTTTCTTTAATGATGCTTGATAAAGGGCTACTAAATGTTTTGTGGTTCGACAAGTAAGTGGCCAATGCCTAGTCATGCCACAACGGTGACATTTGTTCTCATAATTTTGAACATTTTTATTTTTATCAAAATTATCATTTTGATTTTTCCACTTCTGGTGGTTTTTGTTGTTTTTTCACTTCGGGTAGAAATTATTACCGCGCTCAAATTTACGGCTACGACCACATCCACGACCACGTCCACGACCATTAAAATTATTATAATTATTATCATAAGATGTTGCATTCACTTCAGGGAATTTCGCAGATCCAGTGCGACATGATTCATGATTTTTCAACAAAAGCTCGTTATTCTGCGCTGCTAAAAGAAGGCAATAAATTAACACTGTATTTCTTAAAACCTTTTTCTTTATATTGAGTCTGCACGACCATGTTAGATGGATGAAAAGTTGATAATGTATTTTCCATAATATCCTCATCAGTAACTTCAACTCCACATAATTTTAAAGTGGAAGCAATTTTGAACACAACAGAATTATATTCAGTTACAGATTTAAAATCTTGTAGACGTATCTGAATCCAATCTGATCGAGTTAATGATGTCAATTTTAAATGTTCATACCTGTCTTTCAGTTGCTTTCAAAGATCTGCAGGATCTTTGACAATTAAAACCTTCATCAAGAGGTCGTCTAAGAAATATCAAGGACTTAGCCTTTTCCTCCACTGTGGCACCACTCCTTTCATTTATCGTTTTTCTTGACCCATTAATGCTAAATGAATCTCGGCATTCAATACCCAAGAAAGGTAATTTTTCCCAGTGACATCAAGTGCTACAAACTCAATATTTACAAGTTTCGACATATCTATAATATTAAGATTAATTATAAAAAAAAATATAACTAAACTTATAAAAAATAAAATTAATACCTTATAACGTATTAGAAATCGATTATTAATACGAAGAAATTATAACAAGAATAGAGAGAATTAGATAATAGAAATTTTATTACTTTCAAATTGGTGTATAAAATAAGGAAAATTAGTACATATTTATAGTGAGAAATGGAAGACAAAATACAACAAATATTAATGATGTGGGCTTCACATCTTAATGATATTTTGTTAATGTCTACCAATTATCAAATAAGGTTAGAATACTAAATGTTGGCTAATACTATTAAAGTGATAGTTAGATAAAAGTCTAATAAATAATTCGCGTCAATTTTACCATTAAATTTTAACATTTGGAACATGGAATAAGATATGTTGTTACAAATTTTACTATTAGACACTTACTACTGGAAGTACATCAAATTTAAGGTAATATATTTTAGGGTAAATAATTATAAATTCTTTGTGTTTTATACTAATACACTGTTATCTTTCTAAATTTTGTCTATATAATTTAAACCTTCGTAAGTTTTATTTTCATTCAACTAAGATCTCTTTCTATTAAAATTCACAATTTTACCATTTAAATAGTAATATGACATTTTTTATTAACAAAATTACCCTTTTCTGTTTATCGTAACTCTAAATATATTTTAACAGTATGTCCTAGTTGTAAATATATATCTTTAAAAATAGAATCAAGGTACAAAATTTGTTAAAACTAAAAGCCTATTTAAAACTGTTCCGAAAGAATTATGTTATACAAATTTTAACGAACTTTTGCAAGAAGATGATAACTTACTCGTCGGAAAAAGCTTGTGCTAGACGGAAGACTCGAGTTACCTCGAGAATCGAGACTAGGTAATGTGTATAAGAGGTAAAATAAGCTACATGTAGAGCACCTCAAAGCACAACATCCAGATCAACAAACTATTTTGACAACAAGCATAATTACTATAACAAACAGAATTCAGCTATTGTTAAGATCAGTTACCAGCTTTAGTTGTTGATTGTATTCTAATTACTATAAACAATACTAATTGAGGGATGAAGCAGATTCATCATTTTTAAGCTACTAAAATTCACCATGTGCAGCCTGCAAATTCACGAGGAGAAAATGCTTACTAGATTGCATATTTGCACCTTATGTTCCACCGGGAGAGTCAACACAAGATATTTTCAGGTTAATTTGCCTTCGAAGCCGAAATAGGTGGTGGATGGACAATAAATAGAAAAGGTCAAATTTGTCATAAAAAATGTCATGCTAGATTTTTAGATGAAAAAGTTATAAATTTTAAGAGAATGATGTTTTAGTTGGAGGGAAACAAAACTTAGGAAGGTTTAAATTATATTGAAAAAATTGAGAAACACAGTAGTGTAATAGTGCAAAACATAAAAAGCTTATAATTATTTACCCTAAAATCTATTTAGAGTTGTAACAAATAGAAAAAGGGCAATTTTATAAAAAAAAGTTATATGAAGTATTTGAATAAAAAAATTATAAATTTTAATAAAAAAAATCTTAATTAGAAACAAAAATTCAGAGGTTTAAATTATATAAATAAAATTTGGGGAGTACTGGTACTAGTTTAGTGAAAAATTCATGAATGTTATAATTATTTACGCTTTGTTAATAGCTGAAATACCCTGGTAGTCTTCTCTGTTTTCAAATCGAGCCTTTTCACTCTTTAACCAATGGCTACTGGACACCATTGTTGGATCTCCGTTTTTCTTCTAATAATTCTCTTATTCGCGGTCCCAGTTTCCTGCTTCGATTCCTACTCGCACGAACGCTCTCTCGGTACTTCCATTTCCCTTCCATTTTTCCATTTATTTTCTTCTGATTTTTTCTTTCTCTCTATTGCCGTCAATTTCTCTATCTAGGGTTTCAATTTGATGCTATGTCATTTGTTTTCGAATTCCTTATGCGAATTTTTCTGTTCTTTTGATTTCTCTATGGCTGATTAGGGAAACTTTATTAAATAATGGGAAAAGGAACTGCATTATAGCTTTTATACAACTGCAGTTATTCAAGCATCTGTCCAATTTCCCCTTTCATTTAACAATATTTGTATAGGTGAAATAACTTTTCTTTTGAAATGGATTATACTGTTCTGGGTACTGATTGTTTGTGACTTTTGTAGTTGTTGGTGAGTCTACAAAATTACTTGTATCTCCTAGCTTGACTGTGGCTGAGTCGCCTGGTACTAAGCCTGGATCTTCAGTGCTTTGTGAAAGAGTTCATATCCGTGGATTATCTAGGTTTAAAAACTTGAAAAAGTTTTCTCATTCATTGAAGTTGACGCTTAACCATTCAAGCTTGGGACTTCGCAAGCCAAATGTCGAGGTTTGTTTCCACAGGTCAGCTATTCTGCAACCCTTTTATCCTAAATTAGCCATTTTACTTTATGCATTAATTTCTGCTTATCCTGGTTAATTACGTTATGGGTTTCGTATTGGCAAAATGATGAGTTGATCAAGCAACAGTAGTTTTTTTGTTTCTCACTTGGAACGATATGTCTACTTTGCAGGAATGCTTCCCTTGCAATTGGAATGTGCTCTCAAGGAAAGTGGGAGAAGGCTAATAAGAATTTGTGGGTTCGATCCATGTCACCTTTTGACCGCAAGATATTGGATATACGAACAACTGGTTCATCATCAGAAACCATTGAGCTGTCCATTGAAGAAGGTGAATTTTGCTCTTAAATATGATTCAAATTATTTATTTATTTGTGTGCAGTTTTGGTCAATTCATTTTCATGCAGGTAACTTATCCACTTGTTTATTCCTTTCATCTTCTGTTTTGTAGGCTTCTTCTTATATCGCGTGCTTTTCTTGGTTATGGGCATTTTTATGCTAAGCGTGGCATCTACTTTGGGCAAGTCGTTGACATTTTATTACGGCAGTTCCATGGCAATTGGCATCATCCTTGTAGTTCTCGTGGTCCTTTTTCAGGTGATGATGCTTCCACATTCATAGTTGGAACTTCGGTTTTACTTTTATGATTTTCACCGGTTTTTAGCATCTAATAATGAAGATATGCACTTTATTTCGGTTGGATGTTACCGATGCTCACTGATTGGGTTTAGTTTTTTAAATGATGGTTTATTGAGCAGTTTGAATCTTTTCCAATTGGGTTTTAATATGATGTTGATTATGGACAGGGGATGAAGCTTCTGCCAACTGGTCGTAGCAGCTCAATTGCAATCTTTATGTACTCATCTGTTGTGTGTACTACTCTCATCTTGTTTTCATTTATGGTACAAAAAGAAACTTATTCTCAGTTGTGCATCAAATTTTTTTCAGGTTGGAATTGGATCGTTTCTTCTTCGCTACGTGCCAAGATTACTGCAATCAGTGCTGGAGGAGATAGGGATCAGTGAAGACATGTATTATCCTGTATGTACTTTTAAGATATAGTGATTGAATCAGCTTCAGTTGCTTCTTACTAACTAATTGTCCCGGAACCTAACGATTATGCCTGATACAGAAAAGTTTGTTTTGACTTGGGCCATGCTAGTGCTATTGCGTGATAAGTCAACCATAAAACCTCAGCTATATGTTTAACTCATGTAGGTCAAAGGCTGTGCTGATCTTTGAGATCTTTTAAGTAACTCGATCGATGCTCTTTTTCATTAAAGGAATATTCCCAACAAATGGTGTACCCTACATTCAACCAATTAATCAGAGCAACAAACAATTAATAATCTTTTATCCAAGAAGGCATATGTATTTACGAAGCTGCAGCAATTCAATTATCAGCCGTTTCTGTGGAAGCAAATTTGAAAATTTTGGTCCTTTTAAAAGGGTTTAGATCTCTTTTATGGTACTGAAAGGGTTATGTTCTGAAGCAGGCATCTTATGCTTTTTTTTTGGAAATGCCTGTGATTGGTGCTTCCTTTTCTATTTTTTTCCTTAATCATTCAATTGGGGCATGATTCAAGAAATAATAGTGTATGATGTCTGAAAACTCCATCTTCATCGAAAAAATAAAAGAAAAATTATAATGTCAAAAGTATTACTTCCATTTTTTTTGTATGCTAACAAAACAACTGTTCACTTGGTCGTATTATCGATTTTGGCATCCACTTTTTGTTTAGGTTTTTTTAATGAAATTGAATTATGTTTGCAAATACCTTGATGTCTTTCTTTAATAAACTGCAGTTAGGCATCTTTCTGCTTGCTTTTGTGGTTTTGGTCGGAGCATGGATGGGTTTTTGGGCTGTTCGGAAACTTGTCTTAACAGAAGATGGGTCAGTAGATACAAGTACCTCATATTTTGTGACTTGGACCATTCGGATTTCGGCTGTCATTCTCGTTCTTCAGGTAGTCTTCTCTCTTTATAATTTCAGACTCTTGTCTGTATAGGAGATGATGGAACCACTCGTAATTACTCTTTGAAAGAGAGAACTCTTTGTGTAATTCTGATATGATCATGAATGTGTTCTTTCCAGAGCTCTTTAGATCCCTTGCTGGCAGTTGAAGCCTTGATATTTGGAATACTGTTATCCTCGATACTGAAGAAAATCTTTCGATTTAAATTTTGGCGCCGGCTTTTCAAGTAAGTCTGAATTTGTTGTCATTAGGTTGCAAATGCAAATACATGGCAAAAGAGCCCTTTTGCTCCCTGTGTCAAAATTCATTTGCCCATTTGGTTCATCTGGTATTCATGTTACCAATTTGTTACCGTTTTGAACCTTGGGCCCTGCATTGTAGAATCTCTACAGATGCACCAATGCATAATATGCACTAAAGGGATAGAAAAGGTAAATATGTTGCATTGTAGGTAATTTGTATATCAGAAGGTCCAAATGGGACATGAATTATACTACAGGGTCCAAAAAGGTGGTCCTACCGCAAATACATCTTTGATGAAAAACCTGCAGGAAACTGTTCCGGTCCATAAAAAACATCCACATTGGATCTGATTTTATCAACGTATCGCTATTTGGGAATTCTCGTGATGTCGAGACACCTGATAAATGGTGCCATTCTGAACGGGCTGCCCTGGCTTCGTGTAGTTCATCTTCTCCTAAAGGTATGCTTGGCATTACCATTCTGCACGAGTCAGTTAGGTCGGTTTTTTCGCTCTAACCGTTCTCTTTTTAATCAGATTCGGATGTTTTCCCATCAGCCTTCCATGCTACCCCCGAAAGGAGAAAATTCTCGAAGGAATCTTGGGAAAAATTCACAAGAGACTCCACTGAGAAAGCTGTCAAAGAACTTGTTGCCTCCCCCGATTTCAGCAAATGGGTCGGGGCAAATGCTGAAAGAATCACTGTAACTCCTAAAACCACTAAAAACTCTGGTAAAGCGCGTCGCAAATGGCTTCTTTGGTCTTAAGTGGCGAGCGATGCTAATACTCTAAAACAGTAGACACGATATTCAGAGAGAAGCTGCGATTGGCTGCAAATTGTTGCTAGACCAACAAGTGCGAATCATATCAATTTTTTTGTAAGATCATGTTGTAAATTACATGCATAGCATTAGACTGTAGATTCTGTATGCTTAGGTTTGAATGACTTGGGAACCATAGAGATAGAGTGGCTAGATGAGAGTAATAAATGGGAGAAAAAACATTTAGTTCAGACCAGTGCCATTGACTGGGCTTAGGTAGATATGTAATTATTTGATTTTTTAATATTTATTAATACATAAAAACATAAATTCAACTAATATAAATTATAATATAATAAAATATTAAAAAAATAATTTAGACCAATGTGATAAAAATGAAATCGAGATTTTATTGTAAGAATACTTTGATGTACTTTTGTTTTACCAACTAAGTTATTTTTTTTAAATAGATATTATAATTATTATAGATATTGGTATTTTAAAAATTTGAGTTTAGGCGTCAGTGTCATGGGAACGGAAAGTTGGGCGATAAGCTCTAATAGAGTATAGGCACTAAAATAGGGTCTAGGCGGTAATAGTATGTTCTCTTTTCTTTCCTTTTAACACTTTTTTTCAACAAGAAAACAAATTAGTCACTTATGCTGGTCTATCAATTTCTCACTTTACAGACTCTAGGTTTCTCTAGGTTTCATTTTTGTTGATATTGTATTCTTATCATGGTATGATTAAGATGGGAGATAAATTACAAGCCAAGTAAAATCAGCTGCTCTGGACTTCAATCCTTTGCATATAATATGTATAAATATCGCATCAATATATATATTTAAAGAGTGTAATGTACTCCTGTATGTATATAGTCCTTAAAAATGGATATATCCGCAATGCATATGAAATAATATTCATTTATAAAAAAAAAGTAAAATATGTTGGAAATCGACTATATATGCAAGGAGATTATAACAATAAAGAAAGAAAGCAGAGAGAGAATTTGAGAGAAACTTTTATTTCTTATTTCGGAGATATATGAAAATGAAGAAATTGAATTCCTATTTATAGAGAAATCCAACGGTAAGAATGGTAAATAGGTAAGAAACATTTTACAGAAAATAATAATGACAGGTAGAAAAGTAGAAAACATATTACATCAAATTATTAAGGATGTGGACCCTACATCAATAATTTAATGACATGGGTCACATCAAATAATTTAACACTCCCCCTTTTGATGTGTCATCTGCCGCGAATGGGACACTGCCTCGTTAAAAACCTTACTAAAGAAAAACCCTGTGGGATAAAAACCTTAGACAAGGGAAAAAGAGTACAGTGTTTACTCCCCCGGTTCGCGAGTTATCTGGAGATCCTTAAGACGACGCATTCCAATGCTGTAAGTCAATTTCTTGAAAGTTGAGGAAGGTAAAGCCTTGGTAAACAAATCTGCTAAATTATTACAAGAGCGGATTTGTTGAATATTGATTTCACCATTCTTTTCTAGATCATGAGTGAAGAAAAATTTTGGTGAAATATGCTTTGTTCTGTCTCCTTTAATATAGCCTTCCTTCAATTGAGCAATACAAGCAGCATTATCTTCATATATTGTCGTCGGACCTTCCTTGACCGTAACTTTTTCACATGCTTCTTGGATATGTTTGATTAATGATCTCAACCACACACATTCACGACTTGCTTCGTGAATAGCTATTAACTCCGCATGATTTGAGGAAGTAGCTGTAATTGTTTGTTTTGTCGATCGCCAAGATATAGCTGTTCCTCCATATGTGAATAAATAGCCCGTCTGAGATCGAGCTTTGTGTGGGTCGGATAAATAACCCGCATCCGCATATCCAACTAATTTAAGCTTAGATTCATGTGAATAAAATAAGCCTAAATCAATAGTTTCTCGAAGATAGCGCATTATATGTTTAATTCCATTCCAATGTCGTCTTGTAGGTGCAGCGCTGTATCTTGATAATAAATTAACAGAGAATGCTATATCCGGTCTTGTGTTATTAGCAAGATACATTAAAGCACCTATTGCGCTTAGATACGGTACTTCAGGACCGAGAACTTTTTCATTATTTTCTCTAGGACGAAAAACATCCTTTTTTACATCGAGTGATCGTACAACCATTGGGTTACTCAATGGATGTGCTTTGTCCATATTAAATCGTTTCAGGATCTTTTCTGTGTAGTTTGATTGATGCACTAAAATTCCTTTTTCAAGGTGCTCAATTTGCAAACCAAGACACAATTTTGTTTTACCAAGATCTTTCATCTCAAATTCTTTCTTTAAAGAATCAACTGCTTTTGGAATCTCTTCTGGAGTTCCAACAATATTCAAATCATCAACATAAATTGAGATGATAATATAGTTAGATCCTGATTTTCTTATAAAAACACATGGACAAATTGGATCATTTTTATATCCTTCTTTCAATAAATATTCACTGAGACGATTATACCACATGCGCCCAGATTGTTTTAATCCATATAAGGATCTTTGTAACTTTACCGAGTAAAGTTCTCGTTTGCCATATTTTTCTGACACCTTTAATCCTTCAGGGATTTTCATATAAATATCATTATCAAGCGAACCATAAAGGTAAGCTGTGACAACATCCATCAAGTGCATCTGTAACTTTTCTTGCACTGCAAAACTAATAAGATATCTAAAAGTTATTGCATCCACCACCGGAGAATATGTCTCCTCATAGTCTATCCCGGGTCTTTGGGAAAAACCTTGTGCAACTAATCTGGCTTTATATCTTATTATTTCATTTTTCTCATTTCTCTTTCTAATAAAAATCCATTTATTACCGACAGGTTTTACATCCTGTGGTGTTCGAACTACTGGTCCGAATACTTTGCGTTTTTCAAGCGAATGCAGCTCTGCTTGAATTGCTTCTTTCCATTGTTGCCAATCATTTCTACTTTGGCATTCTACAATAGATGTTGGCTCATAATCCACGTTTTCATTTTCAATATTGATCGCAACATTATATGAAAAAATATGATCTATAACTATTTTATTGCGATTCCATCTTCTTTCGTTAGTGATATAATTTATTTGAATTTCTTCATTTTCAATAGCTTCAGGTATTTGCACTTCAGGTGCTTGCACTTCTTCCGGAAGTGTATTTATATTTATATCCTCAATGGGAATATCTTCACTATCAATAATTCTCCTCTTTTTAGAATTTTTATTCTTTGAACCAATTGGTCGTCCACGCTTCAGGCGTGTTAGAGTATTATTTGTAGGTTGTTCTTCAGGAATCTCAATACAAATTGGCGCATTTACTGCTGGTATATGCGATTTCGTTACTCTTTTAGGATTAGCGAGTGCATCAGGCAATCGATTTGCTAAATGTTGAAGATGGATTATTCTCTGAACTTCTAGTTCAGAATCATTTGATTTAGGATCCATATGAGAAAGTGTTGAAGCATTCCATATTATTTTCTTTTCCAAAATTGGGTTCTTATTCTCTCCCCCTAATTTTGGGAAAGTGCTTTCATCAAAATGACAATCTGCAAATCGTGCAGTAAACATATCGCCAGTTAATGGCACAAGATATTTAATTATTGAAGGGGATTCATAGCCAACATAAATTCCTAATCTCCTTTGAGGACCCATTTTAGTCCTTTGTGGTGGAGCAATAGGCACATATACTGCGCAACCAAAAACTCTAAGATGAGAAATACTAGGTTCATGGCCAGAAGTTAATTGTAATGGAGAATAATCATGATAACTTACTGGCCTTAAACGTATAAGAGATGCTGCATGCAATATTGCATAACCCCAAATTGTAGTAGGGAGATTTGTTCGCAAAATTAGCGGTCTCGCAATTAATTGCAGAAGTTTAATAAATGATTCTGCTAGACCATTTTGTGTATGAACATATGCTACAGGATGTTCAACTTTTATTCCAATTGACATACAATAATCATTAAATGATTTGGATGTGAATTCCCCAGCATTATCAAGACGGATTGATTTAATAGGATAATCGGGAAACTATGCCCGTAACCTTATAATTTGAGCAATTAACCTTGCAAATGCCATATTTCGTGAAGATAATAAGCATACATGTGACCACCTAGTTGAGGCGTCAATTAGAACCATAAAATATCTAAATGGTCCACATGGTGGATGAATTGGTCCACAAATATCACATTGTATGCGCTCTAAAAATGCTGGCGATTCGATTGTAACCTTACTTCTGGAAGGCTTTATTATTAATTTTCCTTGCGAACAAGCAGCACAAAATAATTCATTATTTTGAAGAAACTTCTGGTCCTTCAATGGATGCCCATATGATTTTTCAATAATTTTTCTCATCATTATCGAACTAGGATGACCCAGTCGATCATGCCAAATTTTATAAGTATCTGAATCTATAAACTTCTGGTTTATAGTCAAATTGGCCTCAATCATATTAATATATGTGTAGTATAAGCCACATGAAAGAGTATAAAATTTTTCAAGTATACATTTTTTACTTGAAATTATTTTTGTAACATAAAGACATTCTTTATTGTCTTCGCTCACAGTTTCAATATGATATCCATTTCTGCGAATATCTTTAAAACTTAATAAATTTCTGTGAGAATTCGGGGAAAATAATGCATTATTTATAATAAGTTTTGTTCCCCTTTGTAATATAATACTAGCTCTTCCGGAGCCTTCAACCATTTTTGTTTGTCCCGATATTGTTGTAACAACAGTTTCACCCTTTTTAAGAATATTAAAATATCTTGCCTCTTTGAGAATAGTATGGGTGGTGGCACTATCTACAATACATAAATTTCCTTGATTTTCCTTCAAGTCATATAATACAGGGAAAGAATTCATTTTCTTCATTGAACAAATGAAAGATGCATTATTATTTATTTATAAATAAACATTGCATAAAAAGTACATTAAGCAGTAATAACAAAATCAAACCAATAATAACATAAAAATTACAATATATTAATTAAGCAAAATATATGGACTAATTATTCAAATTTTTCTTTGCCACTGGTGCTGGGTAACAGAAAATCATCCATTTCCATATTGGGGACATCAATAGGCTCATTATTTGGGGTATTATCATCCAATATAAAATTGGTTTCCGGTTCCGCATATTTCTTGAGAGATGCTTGATATAAGTTTACCAAATGTTTAGCGGTTCTACAAGTTCTTGACCAATGACCAGTCATACCGCATCTATGGCATTTATTTTCATCATCTTGACTGTTTTTTCTTTTATCAAATCTTTCAATTTGATTATTCCACTTCTGGTGATTATTTGTATTTTTCCACTTCGGGTGGAAATTATTGCTATTATTATTATTTACATATTTCCACTTCTGGTGGAAATTGTTATTATTATATCCTCTACCACGCCCATTACTACGACCTCTACCTCGACCACGACCACGACAATTTCTGCGGCCGCGTCCATTAAAATTATTATGAATTATCGCATTCGCTTCGGGGAATGGATTTGTTCCGGTAGGTCGTAGTTCATGGTTTTTTAACAGGAGTTGATTCCTTTGTTCTGCTAGGAGAAGAGCAGTAATTAGTTCACTATATTTCTTATAGTCCTTTGCTCTGTATTGTTCCTGTAATACAATATTATTCAAATGAAAAGTAGAATATGTCTTTTCCAGTAAATCCTCATCAGTTATTTCCTTTCCACATAATCTTATTGTGGATGTAATTTGAAAAAGTTTAGAATTGTATGCACTGACAGATTCAAAATCTTGTAGCCTTAAGTTTATCCATTCATATTGGGCATTTGGTAGAGATATTCTCTTTAGGTGTTCAAACCTCTCCTTTAATTGTTTCCAAAGATCTGCAGGATCTTTGACAGTCAAATATTCTGATTGAAGTGATTCATCAAGATGCCGGCGGAGAAAAACTAGAGTTTTTGCCTTATACTGAGGTCCAAGATTATTGTTTTCAATAATAGTATTCTTAAGACCCATTGATTCTAGATGCATTTCTGCATCCATCACCCAAGTAAGATAATTTTTCCCCGATACATCAAGAGGAGTAAATTCTAAACTTTTGATTTTAGACATATTAAGAATTATAGGTATAATATATATTTATAGAAAATAAAATAATTATGCCTTACTTTGGATTTATTTGGTGATATCCTCAGTTGATTAGAGCAAGCTCGTGCTGATAACGTGTTGGAAATCGACTATATATGCAAGGAGATTATAACAATAAAGAAAGAAAGCAGAGAGAGAATTTGAGAGAAACTTTTATTTCTTATTTCGGAGATATATGAAAATGAAGAAATTGAATTCCTATTTATAGAGAAATCCAACGGTAAGAATGGTAAATAGGTAAGAAATATTTTACAGAAAATAATAATGACAGGTAAAAAAGTAGAAAATATATTACATCAAATTATTAAGGATGTAGACCCTACATCAATAATTTAATAATATGGATCATATCAAATAATTTAACAAAAATAGATCATTATCCCTTAATAATTAATGAAAAAAAGGTGTACATAAGTAGGTGCATATGACAAAATCCTGATCATTATAAAGGGGAAAAAAAGTGAAGGTTACATGCCCTCTCCTTTTCATCAACTTGATTGTTTTTCTTTTTTTTTTTTTTAGGTGTATTCTAATCAACACAATTATATTGTGTTTTCTAGAATACACTCTTTGCCAATATACTTAGATTATATTATTCTTTTTCTACCGTTATTGCTTTGGCTTCAAATTTTCTATGATACTGATCCAAAACTGCATTTGTCCTTTAGTTTATAGTATTTACAATTTTTTATGTATTATATAATTTTTTTT
This sequence comes from Euphorbia pulcherrima, assembly GCA_947683365.1. Lineage (NCBI taxonomy): Eukaryota > Viridiplantae > Streptophyta > Magnoliopsida > Malpighiales > Euphorbiaceae > Euphorbia > Euphorbia pulcherrima. Next base: position 8,293,194 of record CANTUS010000006.1, on the reverse strand, counting down.
TTTCACAATAAACATAGATGATATCGTTGTTGACAATTATAACATCCATCGTATTTGATAAAATATGTTAATCTTCTTATATTTTATGAAATATATAAATAACATCTTCCATCACAAAAAGAGCATGAAATTGTCAACTTATAAAAATGGAGTCATTTTCTTTTCAACTTATTTCTATTTAAATATTTTAGTTCAACACTTCATATAAATTCAATTTATTGTAAGTCCAATAAGATATTTTTTTAAAAAAAATATAAGTTCAATTTAATTCAATTATTTATTTATAAGTTAAAAAGAACACAATTAATTCTAAAGATACTGCATGAATTGTTTAATTGATAATTATAAATAAAAATAAATTTCAATAAAATAATATGATAACATATTTCTATGGACAAATGTAATAAAAGAAATATAGGACTATAAAGTACTAATTTGCAAAATATGCAGTATAATGTATTGGGTCAAATCTAATGTTAACCTAATGTCCTTCAGGTTATCAAAAAAAAAATCTAATGTTAACCTGTTAAATTCCCTAATAAATTTAGGCATGCAAAAGAAAACAAGCAAGACACGTGTCAAAAAGAAAAGAATAGTGCTTAATGTGGGAATTTCGGGTGTAACACAACAAAACGACGGTGGCTGGTAAATTCATTTGTCATTTTCCTCGCGGGGTCCCGCAACGTCTCCCCGGTCCGCCGCCGTGGCGGCTTTTTAAACCCTCGCCACGGTTTCGGTTCTGCACTTCTTCCATTGTTTATCCTTTTCTCCATTCCTATCCTCAGTCAACACTTCTCCGCTTACTTGCGTTTCCCTTCCCCGCTCTTTTATGGCCGCTGCTTTCCCAAACCACCGCATTACTCTTGAAACTCGCCGGGATTCCTCTCCCGGCTTATTCTTACCTCGCCGTTCAATTACAGGTTGCGGGAAACTTCAATTTTACCGTCAATTGCAGCCGTCGAAACCCTTGGTTAAGTTGAATAGCGAGGGAAGGAAGTGGAATTCTGTTAACTGCAAACTGTATAATGGATTAGAGAGCGGTAGTAGCGACGGAGAAGAGATTAAAAATTCAATAGAAGATGAGCAATTTGTGAGGTGGTTTCGGGAGGCCTGGCCGTACTTATGGGCTTTCAGGGGAAGTACTTTTGTGGTTATAATTTCCGGTGAAATTGTTGATAGTCCATGCTTGGATACCATTCTAAAGGCAAGCAGTTCATCTGAACTTTTCTTCACAAGTCCTATTTTATGCTTTGAATTACACTTTCTTCTCAAGGGGCTGTGTCTCTGTTTTCAGGATATAGCATTTCTTCATCATCTCGGAATCAAGTTTGTTCTTGTGCCTGGTACTCATGTTCAAATTGATAATCTTTTGGCCGAGAGAGGTGCGAGAACTTCTTTAATTTAATTCGCTGTTGAGTGTTCCTGTGTAATTATTTATTTTTCAGTTTTGTTATTGAATTGTTTGTGTTTGATGTTTGTTTGGAAAAAACTAGTTCTTGATGGTCAATGTTTGTAATAGGAATTGCGTTGGTAGCAGCTAGTGAGAGGCAATTCTTTTATTGCAGGGCATGAGGCTAACTATGTCGGCCTGTACCGGATAACTGATTCTGAAGCTCTGGCTGCATCTATGGAGGCCGCTGGAAAGATTCGTATGATGATAGAGGCCAAACTCTCTCCTGGGCCTTCTATATGTAATATTCGTCGACATGGAGAAAGTAGTCGTTGGCATGATGTTGGTGTCAGCGTTGCTAGTGGTAACTTCCTTGCAGCCAAGGTAGTGTCTTTTTACTGATAACATATGTTTTGATAACATTGACACCAATGTTGTTAAAGGCCTTCCTCACACAAGGCGCTGGACCCGCGCCTCGCCATACCTCATGCGATGTAGTGTACCTTGGGCGGCGCCTTTTGGTGTGCGCCTCGAGGACACTTTTTTTCAGGGTTTTAACTTACTTTAATATGTGTCTTTAATATGTGTCGTGCATCTATTTTTGAGAGTCTTAATAATAATTCAAGGCTATATAGTCCTAATGCAATATGTAAATTTTACATATATAAGTACATCTAACAATTCTCTTATTCTTTTTCTAGTACTGTTATTGCATTTAACTTCACTTTTCAAGCAAATGTTTTTTTTGCAAATGTTTTGCGCCTAGCCTCACTAGACCACACGTAGTGGGAGACTTAGTGCATTGGGTCGCCCTTTTTTTGCGCCTAGCTTCCCTTGCGCCTCAATGCGCCTTGTGCCTCTAACAGCTATGATTGACACCGATATCTGTTTTGAATCTTTTTAATTTGTCATTGCAATGGTCATTTGCAGAGAAGAGGAGTTGTCGAAGGTGTTGATTTTGGAGCAACTGGTGAAGTTAAGAAAGTGGATGTCATTCGGATGCGTGAAAGACTTGATGGTGGTTGCATAGTTCTACTGAGCAACCTAGGTTATTCCAGTTCTGGAGAAGTTTTAAATTGCAAGTATGATACCCCTCTTCGAAGTTCTTTCTCCTTTACATCAATATTTGATTTGATAGATAGTTTAAATGATAACTAGCTTATATGTTCTTTCACCCTTTATCTTGAGTTGGTTGAACTAAAAGCTTGATCACACAACAAATCTTCGCAGAATCTTTAGTTATCTGTTTATTATTTTCTTTTCGCAAATTAATTCAATGTGCTAAGTTTAATGTATAATGATCATTTATTATATTTCAGCACGTATGAAGTTGCTACAGCATGTGCATTGGCTATTGAGGCTGATAAGCTTATTTGCATCATTGACGGTCCTATTCTAGATGAGAGTGGCCACCTTATCCGTTTCTTGGCTATTGATGAAGCTGACATGTTGATAAGAAAACGGGCAAAGCAAAGTGAAATAGCTGCTAACTATGTGAAAGCTGTTGGCAAAGAAGATTTTAATTCTCTTGAACACAATGATTCGGTAAGAGTTGTCCAGCTACCACAGAATGGGACGACTTTAAAGGGAAAACATAATGCAACCTTTCACAATGGCGTTGGCTTTGATAATGGAAATGGGCTATGGTCTGGGGAACAAGGCTTTGCTATTGGAGGTCAAGAACGGCTAAGTCGATTGAATGGTTATTTTGCGGAATTGGCTGCTGCTGCTTTTGTTTGTAAAGTAAGTTTATTATCTTAAATGGAAATCTCGGGTATTTTCCAAGTTTTTAACGGCTTTTTTTCTTCTTAAAAAAATCTACTATCTTTTTTCAGTCTTTTATCCTCATTGGGGCGCTATTTTGAATTTCAAATCGAGATTTGGTTTATTCAAATTGGCTCTGTTTTAAAATTTAGCAGCTGACAAGACAACCTCAGAGTTTGTTTACTGATGGGTTTGGTGAAGCATGTGGATCGGTTTTTTAAACTGTTTGGTCTCATAACTTGAAACTTAGTTGCAAATGAATTGAAATGCTAGCTATTTCCTTTGAATCCTTTGGTATTGTTAATAATCTCTTAAGTTCTAAATAGTATGCAACATAAAGCAATTGCAGAAATTAGAGACCTTCTTAGTATGAGCTAGGACTATACTATCTTCTGTTTTGCGAATAAATTTTATAAAATTGATTATAAAAGCTTCTCGAAATATTTTCCCAATTATTTAATTTTTCTAGGCTGAGCTTTCATACCTGGATGACCGGCAGAGGATAACTATGACCTGGTGTTAATGGGCTACTCAGATCATGATCCTTCATACATTATACAAAAGTTGTTAGTTTGACCTTGATTTTGTGTTCTATTTGGTGTTATCTGCTGATTAGATAATATGCTGTGTTTTCAGGGAGGAGTCCAAAGAGTGCATCTTTTAGATGGCACAATTGGTGGAGTTCTATTGTTGGAACTTTTTAAAAGAGATGGAATGGGAACAATGGTGGCTAGGTATGTAATCGTTCACAAGAATTTCACGAACAATTTCAGATTTTTCAATTTTGATTTAGCCATTTGGTTTCAGTGCTTTTGGTCTGTCTCACTTGCTAATGTTTTCCTGTCTCCTAGTGCACACTGAATATTCCAAATATTAGTCATCCAGTAATTTTGATGTGATGATGCAGTTCTCATCTGAGACATAATATGCCGATTTTAAATTTAATTATATATCTTTATTTGTACCATCCTTTGATTTATGGCTCGATGTTTTGGGCTCAGTGATTTATACGAGGGAACCAGGATGGCCAGGACTACGGATATTCCTGGAATAAAGCAACTCATACAACCTTTAGTAGAATCCGATGTATTGGTCCATAGAACTGATGAAAAGGTTGATGGTAGTTGTCTTCTGCCATGCTTTGATTTATTATAGTTCATGAATCGATTGACTTGGTAGAATCTTAAGATTCCACCGATTCGCCAGTGAATCAGTATCGAATCGTAAGATTCAGGGTAAATTTAGATTCACCCCATAGATTCGAATCGTAATATTCTGATAACTATGGAACTGACTGTTTCTGTTGCTTGTTATGTGTAGCTGCTTGAAGAACTGGATTCATTCATTGTTGTGGACAGAGAAGGCCAGATAATTGCCTGTGCTGCTCTTTTTCCTTTCTTTGAGGAGAAATGTGGAGAGGTTGCTGCATTTGCAGTGTCTCCTGAATGCCGTGGACAAGGACAGGGTGATAAATTACTCGGTATGTCTTTACGTAGTTTAAATAAAGTAAAAAAGCTCTGTAGTTTGAGATGTTGAGTGTGAAAGTGAACATAACAGTTGGGGATATGGCCTCCTTCAAGTTGCTGCATGTTAAATGTCAGTAAATGTGTGGTTTTTGTACCGTTTTCGCCTTTTCGGTAAAAGATGTTAACCTGTATTTAAATGATGCTTTCTGGTATACTATTTACCTGTACTAAAGGTGAAGAAATATGTGCAGATTTCATAGAGAAGAAGGCATCCTCTCTTGGCTTGGAAAGGCTTTTTCTTCTTACAACCCGTACCGCAGATTGGTATATTTTCTATTTTAAAACTCCATAAAGCTATTCCATGGGCGATAATATAGTGAAGTTATAAAACTAGCATTTTGTTTTGCAGGTTCAAGAGGCGTGGCTTCTCGGAATGCTCAATAGAAATGATACCAGCAAAAAGGAGCAAGAAGATCAATCTAAAACGGAAATCAAAATACTACATGAAGAAGTTGCTACCTAATACAATTGGAATAACTCTCAATAGAGCATTTAGTTAAGAACTATCCAACCCAGCAAAAGAGAATACACAAAAATTGCGTATGTAGCCTTATTTTATGCGGTCAGTTACAAGGTTGAGCTGTTGTATATGTAGGCAGTCTTAACTACAGGTTTATGGTGTCAATGTGCTCAGATATCTTCAGTATTCAGAAAGATGTTACTAATCTTTTTGAAGAGTAAAGTGAGCAAGGCACGTCTTTTGGGGTGTTTAATGTTGAAGTTCAATTTTGTCTCATGAAAATCTTTTTTTTTTTGGCAAGAAAATAAGCAAGACAATAAATAATTTTCTTTAGAAAAGAATAGTTTGTTTTCATTTGCAAGTACATCCAACGCCCAACTCAAAACAATTTCATAATACCAGAAATTTCAAACCATAATCAAACAAATGTGAATTTTGCTTATTGATGCTTTGAATAAAAGAGAGAACTATTACAAATTACAAGATCTGTTGATTCCAATTATTCTGAATTGAGTTCAACGAGGACATGATTTCTCAGCTTGTCAAGTGAAAAAAACTACAGACCATTTTTGCAGAGCTCTGATATTGCAGAACCAAGAAAAGTAAGTAGATGAGTAATTCGATTATGTCTCGGCTTTTGGAAGACCCTTAAACTTGAAATTGTCAGCATATGACTTCGCCTGAAACCACAACAAAAATGTGTTTTACCAATTACAAAAGCTATGATAATCACAGATCACTCGAGTTACCATGTTAATTACCAGAACAAGGAAAACAAAAATTTCTAGCACATGGTTTTACTCGAGTTCCAAATTGATGCATTTGTTAACACAAATTTGCTTTTCATTATCCGCAAGAAAGCCAATAGTACTGAAATTCCATCTTAAAAACCACAAAAGAACAGTAATGTAAATCCTCCAAGGACAATGAGATTGGCCAGCAAGGTATAGCAACTAAGACCTTTTGCAGTATCTTCCATGACTATCTTAATTCAGAAAAGAAGACACATATATTGGTTTTAAGAAAACCAATAGACTATTGATACCCATAATCCCCAATGTTCACCTACAACTGTTTTGATGATATGTTTATTCTTAATCAAACTATGCATCCACACAAAACTAGTTTTAAGAATCTGTGATAACACATTCAGCAACATAGAAAAAAGAGAAGTTTCATACCTTTATGAGGGGTGTGTGGCGCTTCCTAACCTGCAAATCCTTTCATGACATACAATCAGAATAAGGTTTGAAAGAGGATGCAACAAAGGAAAAAGGAAAGCATGATGACGACCACCACATCAAAAAAAGCAAAAAAAATCAGTCATTTTGATAGAGAGCAGGCAAATAAAGGGAAACTACGAGATCACAATTCATGTGTATTGAAAGTTGGTACATAAAGGGTGTCTGTAATTATAATAGTTGTCACCTAGTAGCCAGCAGAAATGTGTTAGTTCTTCTCAGCTATAAAGGATAAAAGGAAATGAGTTTAAGAGCACCTTTGAGAGAGGAAAATTATTCTCTTACAAGGGCTTATGCTTGTTATATGATTCCATTAAAATCACGCAACTATTTATATGATTCCATTAAAATCACGCAACTATTTATTCTTTAACCTACAATACTTGCTTGCTATTATCGACTGTTAACTTATTTCATTTCGAATTTCAATCTAGTAATTGGTGGTCACTGATTACAATATAAAACTCACAAGAACCTATTATATAACTTAAAAAACTAAGTGGGTGCATGCAGCGCAATTGGTACACCTCTCAAAGTGGAGATGGGAGGTCTTTGGTTCAATACTCAGTCTCCTAAAAAAATCCTGTTTTATTTTTATTACACAACTTAAAAGACCTTTTTCCAAATGAAAAAAATTCAAAGGTCAAGAACAGCCAGCTTTGAAGTTTCAATACCTATTATGTTGTCTCCTTTCCCAGGGAACTCACATCACAGAACATAATAATGGAAAAATAAGAGCACATAGTGCAACTCATATTGTCTATCATCCACCACTGTTATCCTAACTAGCAAACCTAATGGTTTCTATAATGGAACTCAAGAAACAGAAAACATATTTACAACAACAAAAAGGAAATTTTATCAAAAAAATAAAAAAAATTGCAAAACTGAATTTTGGGGGAGGCCGAAGGAACGACGGGAGTGAAAAATATCTTAAATGAAAAAAGCCGAGCAAACAAACTAGTTTCAGTCATAAATTTGAGAGAAAAATGATATAGAGGCGCACCGTGTAGTCCCAACCATGTCGCGCAGCAAAAGACTTGGCAGATTCTTCACTGTCAAAGTAAAGTGCAGAATCACCAACATTGGCATATGGGTCCCCTGTTGATGTCCAACCCATCAATGGATTTTCCCACCTACGTAAAGGTAGTATTAGTTAACTTGTAATCACATGTTCAGAAGGCAGTAGTTCGTAATTCATGCATTAGCAGTGGAAAGATCAATTGGCTCTTTTACTTCATGAATTTGATCTCCTAAATCACATGAAAATTAATAATAATGAAAATAATAATAATAATAATAATAATAATGATAATGATAATGATAATAATAATAATAATCAGATTTCTAGATAACAGCAGTTACTTGAGTCCGCAGACAGTAACAAAATACTAAAAATTCACAAAGTACAATATGTAAAGAAGAGGAACATTAACTAGAAAAAAATTGTTAACTTTAACAGAAATGAACATATTGGACACTTCAATGACTTCTTTGAAAATAAAATCACTAAGCATATTTATCTTTTATGGCAGCAATCAAGGCTAACCTAATCAGCAAGTCGTTCTGATAAATATGCATCAGAAGAAAAAAAAATGCAACAAAGAATGAAAGCTAATTCCTGAATACGAAAAAATAACACTTCGAAAATAACCTACTTTTGTGTAGATACGAAATTGATTTTCCACTTGCCAACTTTCCCAGCTCCTTGTTGAGTAGCAGTTCTAGCCGGTGAGTAAATTACCACCTGTGATCAACATCATATATGCAAATCATTAAAGGAAACACCGAAGCACAATGTATGATAGAACATCAAAGGACATATGGATTAAATTGCTACTAATAACCTCAAGTTTGCTAAAACATTCCCATTCCAGTGAAAGATGAAGAGGCTAGTAAGTAATAACTTTTCTACAAGCATTATGAAACAAAGAGCTACCTTGAATTAAGAACTAAAATTGCAAGAAAAAAAAACATAATCTCTTCTACACCGTCAAATATCACTTCTATATGTAAGAACACCCCAACCATGTAACTGATGAAAAGTATTATTAATTCACATTTTACCCTAGTTCCCCACGGTTCCCCAAATCGCACATGCTTCTATAGCCAATCAAGTACATCCAAGTTCAGGATTACAATTGTAATGCAAAATTTCAAAACCCTAAATCGAAAAATTTTGAATTAACAAGAAAGCAATTTGATCCATGAGCTTCGACAACAAACCAAATTGTGGACATGAAAAGGGAAAGGAGCCTACCCTCCTGCGTAGGTGCTCGTCTGGGATCCCTGAAACCATACCAATCTCACCCGGCTTGATTTCCGCCTCGACCAATGCACCGGTTCCAGCAGATAAAGGTCTAGAAAGCGATCCGAGTTGCGTGCCCAGCGCGCGACCATGAGTCAAAATCCGTTGCAGAGAATTCGCCATCTCGGCTCAACAATGGATTCGAAGTGAGAAATGGGTATGATCTTTTTCAGCTTCAAACAAAGAAAAACGATGAATTCTTTTTTTTTTCCATTTGTTGCCGTCTAGTTATCCCTTTCTTTTTCCAAGCCCTTAATTTAAAATTTTTATGATATGATTTAAAATAATTATTATTATTATTAATAGGTATTTTAATTGATAAAGTTAAAGTATATTAAATTATTTTTATAATAAAATTATTATTTTAAACTTTAAAATGAAAAAATATGTTCTATGTTATTTAGTAATTTTTAAAGTATGATCTAAATTATGATTTTTGATATTTTATATTATAATAATTTAATTTTTAGTTGAATTTATAATTTACATATATAATAAATATTTAAAAATAAAAAATATAAATTCATCTAGGTTCCGATTAGGTTTTGCTTAGACCCCACCTAAATTCTGTTTAAACATTTTAAAGCTCTAGCCGTTCGACTAACGTCTAATACTTTTTAAATCATTGTTTGAATCTCAATGTTGAAAGTGCATAACCAGTATTATTTTGTTATAATAATCATATCCAAGTCCAATATTTTACTTTTAAATAGAAGAAAAATCAGTATTTTTTTGACCGATGAATAGTCAATGATATTTATCAGAAGTCATTACAGCTCTAATTAAAGTTGAACAAGAATTAGCTCAAGTCCTATTCGTCGAAGAACCAGCTGCTCTAGCTAACAAATATGCGGCCTGATTCACGGACCTACTAATAAACATTATTTTGACAGAAGAAAAAAGTCTAATGAGCGATTCACAATCCTAAAAAATGAGCCCAATAAGAGAGTAAAAAGGTAACTTATTGTTGATGGCGTTCACGACATTTAGAGCGTCAGATTCGATGTAAATGTTGTCGTAATGAGAATCTTTCGACCAACTAAGGGCTTTCTTACAACTCAAGGCTTCCGCAGGGAAAGGATCACCGCCTCCTTGTAGAAGAATGGATCTAGTAGCTAATACCTCCCCTGTATGATTACGAACTACACAGCCGTGTCCGATTGCATTGCCTGAGTCAAACAGGCTTGCATCAATGTTACATTTAATCCACTAATGGGTCAAGGGGGCAGCAGCAGCAGGTGAAGAATGCATGTTCGCCGAACTCCATTCGAAATAAAATCCTGAGCCATAAAGCGTGACTTGTGAACGAGGTCGAAGAATTCTATTCCAAACATAGTGATTTCTTCTAGCCCAAATGACCCAAAGTAAACATGCAACCTTAGCAACCAAGATCCTCTCTTTCGAATTCACCCAACTCCACCAATCCACAATAGATAGAATATTACGAGGCCATCCCTCCGCGAATAATTCATTCCAAATCAAAGTAACATAGGAACATGTAATAAGAGCATGAAAATCCGTCTCAATGGCATCACCACAGATAGGACACAAAAGGTGAACATCAACATACCTTTGCCTTAACCTATTAAGCGTTGGTAATGAATTCGTCGCGACTTTCCAAAGGAGCTGAACACGAGGCGGGATATGAAGATACCAAATGGACTGCCAACCACTAGAAGTAAGATTTGATGGCAGATGTGTGAAGTTGGAACGCTGAAGCAAGGCGTAGTAGCACGATTTAACGAAAAATAATCCATTATTTTCTAGTCGCCAATAAATATTATCACAGGTTTGATTTCCAGGTAGGTGAATCCGATTAATCAATGACTGCTCCTCAACAGTAAAAAGGTCATCCAACACAGCCAAATTCCAAGACCGATCCCTATTGATTAGGTTACTAATCGTCAGAGCCTCTGGTCCCTCCACCACCTCCGATTGAACTCGCGGGTTTGTAAAGGATGGAAGCCAATTTTTGTGCTAAATGTTAACATTCATATCGTTTCCAATAAGCCAAGCCATACCATGCAAGATAATCTCTTTTGTTGCCATAAGACTCCTCCAAGTAAAACTAGGATTTGCCCTCATGGTAGCAGCCGAGAAATCACATTTCGGGAAGTATTTTTGCTTAATTATGTGGCTTACAAGCAGGTTCGGGAGTGAGAGAATGAGCCAAGTTTGTTTAGCTAGAAGAGCTATGTTAAATTCTCTTAGACTTTTGAAGTTTAACCCTCATCCTCCTTTGCTGACAAAGCCTTTCCCATCTCATCCGGTGTATAGATGGACTCCATCAGAAATTAGAGAAAATTTTCTCCAAACAAGCCATAGTATGTTGTGGAAGTAGAAAAATCTACATGGCATAATTAGGTAAGGCTTAAGCAACCGACTTCAATAGAACTTCTTTCCCACTTTGAGAGAGTTTCTTTCTCTTCCAACTCTGCACCTTCTTTCGGGCTTTATCGACAATGTAATCATACACACTCGTCTTTGACAAGTCGATAAGAGAAGGCAAGCCAAGATACATACCATGACCGTCAACCATGCTAACACCAAGACAATTCGCAATAGCCTGTTTAACCGAATCACAAATGTTAGGGCTAAATAAAATAGAGTTATTATAATTAATTTTTTGGCCAGAAGCCTTCTCATACAAGCAAAAAATATTCTTGACAATGCAAGCCTCTTCAGAAGTAGCCTTAAAGAAAAATAGGCTATCATCAGCAAAAAATAAGTGGGATATAACTGAGGCAGAAGGAGTAACTTTACACCCATGAAGTAACCTAGAAGCAATACGGTCCTGGATAAGATAAGCCCTCGGCGTAGATGATAAATAAATAAGGAGAAATAGGATCCCCTTGTCTGAGTCCCCTCTGAGGAAAAAAATTCTGAAATTCACCATCTCTATGGGTGATGGTGTAAGAGACAGAAGACACTGAAAGCATGATTAAATTGGTAAGAGATTCAGGGAAACCCAACTTCACAAGCATAGCACGAATAAAATTTCATTCAACCCTATCATAGGAATTTGACATATCAATCTTTAAAGAGCAAGTACCCCGTTTTACCCAACCGTTTCCTATTAATATAATGTCCAGCTTCAAAACCAATCATAATATTATCGGTAATAAGCCTCCCAGGAATAAAAGCACTCTGAGACTCTGAGCTGATAGAATCCATAATCGGTTGAATTCTATTAGCGAGCATTTTTGACATAATTTTGAACAGAACATTACATAGAGAAATAGGCTGAAGGTCGGAAACAGTAACAGGAACTTTTTTCTTAGGGATTAAAACAATATTCGTATTATTTAAATCCTGAGGGAATAACTTATTATGAAGGCAAGAGATACAGAATTCAGTTACCTCCTCACGAATGACGTCCCAGAATTTCTGATAAAATCCCGGATTGAAATCATCCGGACCAAGCGCCTTATTCGGGTTCATTTGAAAAAGTGCAGTTTTGACGTCATCTGCCAAGAATGGCCTCTGTAATTCAGCCCTCTCTCTCTCAAAAATCCTCGGCTGAACCAATGATACAATATGCTCGTGATCCGAACCCTGAGAAACAAAAAGATCGGAATAGTAGGACTATTACCTCTTCCAAACCGGACCCCCATCCGCATTTTGCAGCTGCTGAAAGGCGTTTTTCCGGTTACGAGCTGCTGCACGTTTGTGAAAAAATGCAGTATCCAGTCAATCTTCGGCCTTTGCTGCCAGTACGTAGCCTGCTGCTTCCTAATATCACCCAATTCTTTCGTTTTTGCCTCAAACTGATCGTTATTAGCCCATCCAGGTAAGCTCTTGATAATTGCAAGCTCTTCCCTCAGAAAAAAACTAGTATTTGATATTATGTTTTTTATTTCATATTTTGAAATATATTTTAGATTAAGATTGACTTGAGTAGCAATAGTCTTTACCCGCTTAACGTAACTATCGAGTTTCATTTTTCCTGTAAACATAAAATTTTAATGGAAAACTAAACAGTGTTTAAGAATTTTCAAACTCATTAGCATAAACTAATAAAAAAAAATTAATAAGTCATTAAATTTCTTTCAGTGTAATATGCAACTATAACTATCTTGCCCATTTATTTCTCTCTGAATTCATCTCAAAAGTAAAAATTCCAAATAATTTATAGTTAATGCATAAAATTTTATGAAATATATATAGTATAGTTGGATTCTAATCTGTTGTCCCTAGATTGGTATCCCCTTTCATGACCCTCATTCAAATATTGACACGTGTCTATTTTTATTATTATTTTATTTTTTTCGGTTTATCTCTCCTATATATATTACACTTATCAATTGATACATGAAAGGGGACATCAATTTGGGGACATCAAATTTAAATCCTAGTTTCAGTATGATAAATTTCACTACATTTATCATATAGAGAAATATGATGATTTTTAGAAAGTGGTGATATTTCTTTTTTTGGTGATTCAAAATTAATTTTATTTCCTCATATGCATTTTTTCTTTTTATAAATTGTTTCATCTCATCGGATATGAAGTCGTAATTTTTATATATTTTTCTACTGTATTCTTTTAATGGAATGACACATATATATATATATATATATATATATATATATATATATATATATATATATATATTACTTTTACGAGAGAAATAATGAAATAGAATAATTTCACTTGTTTATTTATCTCCATCAATTATCACATTATATATTTTGTTTGGCAATAACTAAGCAAAATATTAACATTGATTGTAATTGAGAAATGTAGATAAGATGAAATTGTAAAAGTGAATTTTTCAAAATTTAGGTGCCTAAATGGAAAAGCATAAATTTTTCAACTTCTGAAAGTTAATCTGAACAGAATTAAATTGAATTGAACTTATTTTAGTATAAATTTATGAGTATACAAAGCTAAATTGAATTGAATTGAAGTGAACTGGAGTGGACTGGATTAAACTGAACTGAAGAATTTTCAAACTCATTGTACCATAAACTAATAAGAAAAGATGAATAAGTCATTAAATTTCTTTCATTGTAATATGAAACTATAACTATCTTGTCCAGTTATTTCTCTTTGAATTCATCTCAAAAGTGAAAATTGGAAGTAGCTTATAGCTTGTCCAGTTATTGTAATATGCATAAAATTTTATGAAATCTATATAGTATAGTTGGACTCAAATATGATATCCTAAATTGGTGTCTCTTTCCATGTTCTTTATTCAAATGTTGACACGTGTCTATTTTTATTTTTATTTTATTATTTTAGTTTATCTCTGCTATAAATATAACACTTGTTAAACGATAAATGGAGGAATATGAAAGGGGACACCAATTTAGATATTTGAATCCTAATTTCAGTATGATAAATCTCACTCCATTTATCATATAGAGAAATACGAGGAGTTTTACTATATTTCTTTTAAATTGTGATTCAAAATTAATTTTATTTCCTCGTATGCATTTTTTTTATAAATTATTTCATCTTATCATATCTGAAGTTGTAATTTTTATATATTTTTCTATTGTATTCTTTTAATAGAATGACACATATTATATTATATTATATTATATTTTATATATATATATATATATATATATATATATATAAATAATGAAATAGAATGATTTCGGTTGTTTATTTATCTCCATCAATTATCACATTATATATTTTGTTTGGCAATAACTAAGCAAAATATTAGCAGTAATTGTAATTGAGAAATGTAGATAAGATGGAATTGTAAAAGTGAATTTTTCAAAAATTTAGGTGCCAAAGTGGAAAAGCGTAAACATTTAGTTATATGAGTTGAATAAAATTAAATTAAATAAAATTTATTTTAATATAAATTTATAAATATATATAATTAAATTAAATTAAAATAAAATAAATTAAAATTACCTAAATTGAATTGAATTAATGTTGTCAAAGTGCTTCGAAGGCAGGACAACCAAAAGAGATAATTTTCCACGGCCAAATATGATAGTCCAGAAAAAAACATAAATATGTACAGTCAGTTGTTTGGGAAGCCAGAAAAACGTAATAAATAATTCTCAGGTTTCTCTCAAGCCTCTAAAACCTGATGATCCCCATATGAACATTGAATTCCCATCGGTTCCCTTTGATCAGGTATAATATGCGCTTTCAATTTTAGCTTTTCTAATGAACATCAGCATTGTCTGTGTTTTTTTTCCTCAAAATTTCGTTTGATCTGTACTGTTTTTTCGTTAATTTCAATTGAATCAGGTTTGCGTACTCAATTTTATGGTTTTGGCTCACTGGGTTTGTTAATTCTTGGTGATGAGCTTTTTCTGTTTCTTGGTATTTGTATTTTAATATGTGATGGCCGCATTGAAAGTTCCTATTTCGCCTAAATTGAACATGACTTCCGATAATTCGGTATTCTAATGTCAATTTTAAGCTTAAAAATTCGGTTAATACTTAATTGCTGTAGGATAAATATATGTATAATCTTCAATTTTGCTCTAAACAGAACATCGACAACAACATTACCCCGGTGCACAAGCTGGGTAAGGGGTCAGGTATACGCAGCCTTACCCATGTAATTACAGAGAGGATGTTTCCAATTGACCCTAAGTGGAGTTGCAACAGCTTTTCGTGATTTCACAATAAAAGGAGCTTTGACAGTATAATGAATCATTTTGCCTTAGTCCATTATAATCATTTTGCTTTAGTCAATTTTGCTCTAAACAAGTAAAAAAATGATTTTTTTTTCTAGTACGCTGTGGAAATTCCATCCAAATTAAATAAAAAAAGGAATGTGAATCTACCAGTAGTTACTAGTTACTCCTGTAAAGTATTGGTTTGCTCTGATTTGTTTATTACGTGTTTTGTGCCTTTATGTGCTAAGCTGAGGTATTATGGTGTCTTTTTTAACACTTGCATAAATGTGTGGAATTGAACTTGCAGACATTAATCTGAGGTTTATTAACCTCCCTTGATGGGTGCTCCTAAGCAAAAGTGGACAGCAGAAGAAGAGGCCGCCCTTAAAGCCGGAGTCCATAAGCACGGGCCAGGCAAATGGCGTACAATACTTTCAGATCCTGAATTCAATGCTGTCTTGAAAATACGGTCAAATGTCGATTTGAAGGTAGTTATGATATCAAGGTAGCATGTTTGTTGTTTTTGCTAAACCACGCGTCTTTGACAGGCATTTTCTTAAAAATATTTCGGAAAAAGAACAATCATAGATATGTGATGTGACCAAATGGTGTTATATTGCTGTGGTAATTATGTGATGTACTTGTGTTCAGGACAAATGGAGAAATATAAATGTGACTACAGTATGGGGGTCTAGGCAAAAGGCTAAGCTCGCGGTTAAAAAAATTTTGCAAGCCCCTGAACATGATGAAAACTCCAAGGCTTTAAGCACAGTTGTTCAAGGCGGTGAAGAAATTGTAGGTGCTAAGCCTTTAGCAATATGCAGTGGAACACAGAAGAATACTAGTTCAAAACCCCCTAAGAGGTTACATTCTTTTTTCAATTCGATACTGATGTTAATGCTATTTTCAATTTAAACAAAATCTTCTATCTAGTGAAAAAATTCTATTCTAGTCTTGAGCTCGAATGCCTTTGTCAACTATTATCAACTTCCTCTGCTATTTTATTTATCCCACTCACATTTATGCCTCGTGTAATTGCAAGGCAATTTGTCAATTTTCTGGATAATTGGATCATTCGTTTGAGAATGGAGGCCTTACTTTAGGTTGCAAACATGTTCTCGAGACATATTTTAACTGAATTTACTTAGCTTGATACTTGGCTTTTGATGAGACAGAATGTTTGCTTATGTAGAAGATGGCATTATAAAAAATTTCAACTCATGGTAGTATAATTGGTAAAAACTCAATAACATGGGTTGTTATGATCTACAAATGATTCATATATTTATGAAAAGAAGCTCCATTTTCGTGTTTGATATGAATATAACTGTCCTTGTTTTTTAGTTTGATGTGATTCATGAATAATCATGCTGGACAATTATCAAAACTGTAGGTTGGAAAAGTTGATATTCGAGGCTATTACTGCGTTGAAGGAACCATGTGGTTCTGACGGAGCTTCGATTGCTTTGTACATAAAGGTACTCGTTTTTCTCTTTCTTTCAACGAATGATCCATAGATCTTGAATTGAAATTATTTTTAGGAATGAAGTAGTTTGTGTGGATTTTGAAGTAAAATGAAACAAAGTCAAAAGCTCCTATTGCTTTTATTTTCTCATTTTTCCATTATTATGTTCTTGTGTTCCAACTGGTTTTAACCTTATAATCTTTTGAATATACGTGTAGGAAAAACACTGGGCGCCCCCAAATCTCAAGACGCTATTGTCAAGAAAACTAAATCTTCTGGTTGCATATCACAAATTGATCATGGTTATTTCATACTCTAACCCTATGATTTATTTTCGGTTATGTAATTCCGTTTCCCAACCTCTCTGTAATTGCAGAGGTAAGGTTGCGTACACCCGACCCCCCCTTACCACACTTGTGCGGGAGCCTCGTTAGGCATTGGGGTAATGTTGTTGTTGTTGTTGTTGTAATTCCGTTTCCACCTTCAAATGTCCATATTATTGAGCTGTCTGTCATCTGCCAATATGTCCAATTTTATTATAAGTTCGTTAGTCCTGTGGAATCAATATGTGCAAACTAAAGCTCTGTTCTTTTCAACTTATCAGTAATTGTAGTGAACTGATTTGTATTTATTTCTGTGTTAATTTATAAGTACACAGTACTGAATGGTACTAAACTCAACTGAATGGATTATAAGTTGAAAAAAAGGGCCTAAGAATGAAGTTGTCCTTGATTACATGTTAAAATCAGATTGAGTTATTGTTTAACTATCAATCAGAAGAGGTTTCTTGTTACTTTCGATTTGCTAAAACCTTTCCCTGGTTTAGGTATATTCATTAGGAATTTATATTGCTTTCAACATACTTGTAACTCGATAATGATGTTGCATTGTCGAATATAGTCTATCGATCTAAGCTTTACATTTCTGAAAGCACTTTTCTTTATTTTCTACTATCTAATCAAGACAGATTTATTTCTATGTCTGTAAATTACAGGTAAATTACAAATACCAGATACCACCTAAATCGACAGTTTCTGAAGAAAAAAGAAGTGTTCCCCTCTCGATTGTAGAAGGAAACAAGAAGGATTTACCGAAATCTGAAAAGTGCAACTCGAAAGTCCTCGCTAAGTCCCAGGTGAGTGCCCTTGAGGCTGCAGCAGCAGCTGCTGCTAAGGCTGTTGCAGCTGCAGAAGCTGCAATTGCCGAAGCTGAAGCGGCAGCTAGGGAAGCTGAGGCTGCCGAAGCTGAAGCAGAAGCTGCACAAGTTTTTGCCAAGGCTGCTATGAAGGCATTCGAGTGCCTGGTAAATTTCTGCGCTCTTTCTACTATTAGAGGCATTTTTAACCATAACTATATGTCAACTGCATAGCTTAGAAAAGGCTTTCGTTTCTCGTTTGAGTCGGTCTTTTGATAGTGAATTGGCAGGATGGCGAGTTTTATTATTTAAAAAAAAATTTGCACAATTGCGCTTATATTAAACATAAAAAAACCCCACCCACCCCTATTGTGACTCGAATCTGATACTTTTAGAGGTCACAACTTGTAACCACTAGGCTAAGACATGACACAGGCGAGTTTTATTACTTGGGCAATGTTATTCTGAAATGATATTAACAATAATAAGTTTCGGAAACTTGTGCAGATTGCTTGAAATAGATATTGGGCACGGAAAGATGTGTTACGAAGTACGGAATTTCGATGGAGAAATGTGAAATTCCAATGGTGTCCATAATTGTAAGTGATTAATCAATTAAAATTATAAACCATGAAACTGTTCCATTGGCTGAGGAACATATATATGGTTTTTTTGACTTGAAAGCTTTATAATGAGATAAATGATAGATTAATGTAAAAGATGAGATATAGAATTCTAGATTGGTTGTTTTTGCACAGATTGGCTATCTAGAGAAGTGATTATAAGTAGTGCACCTGATATTTGTGTGTATATTTCATCAGTTAATGCCTTTTTTAATAAACAAGTAGTATTTTTATTTTTATTGGGATAATCTTATTTAGGACAAGTTACTATCAAGGCTTTTTGTCTAATTAATCAATCGTTAGCATATCTTCATGCTATTCATTTTATGGCTAATCTTTGTTGTTGTAGCTGTGGTGGTGGCATATAAATTTGCTTTGACCCTTATTTATACAGATATTTTTTTTTAATTTGTCATTCTCTAAAACAAAGTTCAAAATAATGTCTATATATGTTTCTGCTATTATAATGATTAATAAAATAAGTTATGTCACAATAGATTAATCACTTCCATACAGTACTTTTGTTTCTTCGATAATCTATTGTTTATCAGTGTCTTAAGCCTCAAGTCGTGTTCTTTTCAACTTATTCAGCATTCAGTTCACTTTCAGTATTCGCATCAATTTCAGTAATCAATAATTGATATTTATTTTTATTATAATATGACAGTATTTAAAGTATTATAAATTATTTTTTTATGGGAAATTTCATTACAGCTCAAGAAACACATTTACAGAGTGTGAAACTATACAAGCCTGGAATATCCATCCAGGCACCTTATCAAGCTAATTAATCAATCTTGTGTAAAAGTCAAGCTCACTTGACTTTCTAAGTTTCTTTTTATGCAAACAGAGCCTATTCCTAACTATGTATAGAATTTGTGAGAAACAAAACTTCACTGACAAACAAACAAATAAAAAAATGCATGAATTTCGATTACTCCAGGCCATGTAGGCAGTGGCTTGAAGAGCAGCTAAAAGGACCCTGTTGTTAAAGCAAGAAGTGTTAAGCTGACCGAGCCAATGAGACCAATCTTGGAAACTGAGTGTGGTGATGACAGGTTGAACCCAATTACTAACACAATCTGCCAAAGACTTGGAGAAAGGACAAAGGAAGAACAAATGCTGGTGATTTTCCTCAATAATACCACAGACTGGGCAAATAGTATCAACACCCGTAATACGAGTAGCAAGCCTGTCTCTAGTTAACAGCTTGTTCTGGCTGCGAACCAAAAAATGAATCGATGTTTAGGGACAGCAAGGTTACACCAAACCTGTTTATAGCCATGAAAGATACCGTTTCCTGGATTCAGAGTATTGGAGCATAAAGAAATACTGTACTTGCCAGCAGAGGTAGCAGAGTTCAGTACACCAGGAGAAAGAAGGGACCTGAGGTGAAGAATCTTCCTCCAATACCAACTAGCTCCACTCTTGATATTTACAGTCCAAAAGTCATTGTTTTTTAAGTAAATGCTATGAATCCATTTTAGCCATAATGATTCCTGTTTGAGAGCAATAGCCCAAAGAAACTTACCAATCGAGACTTTGTTCCATAGGCCACCTTCCCTGAAACCCAACCTCCAAACTTTTTTGCTTCACAGATGTTATCAAAAGAGACATTATGAATCTTCTGTCTATTCTCAAAATCACCCCAAAGGAAATCTCTACAAAGTTTGTCTGTGTCCTTAACAATAGAGCTAGGAAGGCAAAAGATGTTCATCCAATAAGCACGCAAACCAAAGATCACAGTAGTGATGAGTTGGATCCTACCAGCATAAGAAAGATGCTTGGTCCCCCAATTGGTGATCAAAAGCTTGATTTTCTCCACAAACTTGGCACAGTCCCCTTTACTCCACTTAGTAGGTTTTAATGGGACACCTAAATAAGAAAGGGGAAAGGATCCCCCCAAACAGCCTAAGAATGTCTTGTTTGACATTATCTTAGACACCGCAAACAAACAGATTAGATTTGCTAACATTGACTTTGAGACCCGTAGCATCAAGAAACATGGAAAGACCCTCAAATAAAACTTTGAACGATTGAACATTGGCTTTACTAAGAAGGATTAAGTCATCAGCAAAGCACAACGCGTTAAGCCTGATGGCTTTACATCCTAGATGAAATTGCAAGCCTTTAAATTTAACTTGAAAGTGAAGAACACGAGTTAAGTATTCCATGATAAGAACAAAAAGAAGTGGTGACATAGGGTCTCCTTGCCTGAGGACTTTTTTCCCATGAAAACTACCCTGAATTCTCCCATTGATCAATAAGGAATAGTGAGATGCTAAAATCCATTTAACAAAGGTGGTAGGGAAAGCCATAATATTCAACAAATCAGTCATAGACTTCCATGATACAGTGTCATAGGCTTTGCTAAGGTCAAGCTTGAGGAAACCTCTGGCAGAGGTGTTATTCCTACCATAATGCCTCAAAACATCCTGTAGGATAAGGATGTTGTGTGCTATAGATCTGCCTGAAATGAAAGCCCCCTGATTTTCATTAACTAAGGAGGGAAGGACACTAATGATCTTGCTGCAAAGAAGTTTTGAGATGCATTTGTAGAGGGTGCTGCAGCAAGCTATTGGCCTATAGTCTTTAGCAGAGGAAGGATTACTAGTTTTAGGAATGAGGACCAGCAAAGTGGAAGCAAAGTTGCTAGGGAGCTTACAAGTGACAAAGAATTCATTGATAACTGCAACCACACTGCCACTAATAGTGCTCCAAGAGTCCTTGAAAAACCCAGAGCCAAAACCATCAAGACCAGGACTCTTATTGATGCCTATATTGAATAAAGCATTCTTGATATCTTTGACTGTGAAGGGTTTGATCAGGGCAATCTGCTGATCAATAGACAGAATATTGCCATAAGCAATTACCCGTGGATCCAAGCACCCTGACATCTGAGTTTCAGTGCCCATAAAGCCTCGAAAGTGGTTGAGAAAGCGATCAACAACCTTGCTAAAATCCTCAATTCTAGAGCCATTATCCATTTAAGAAAGGATCTTATTATGAGACCCTCTGCTTTTCATATTGGCATAGAAGTAGCTTGTACTGTCATCACCCATCCTAAGCCAAGTAACCTTGCTCTTTTGGTGGAGAAACTTTGATAGGCTTTAGAAACAAGAGAGTAGTTTTCTAGAGCCTCCTTTTCCTGATTCAGTAAGACAGGATCAAGTAAATTGTTTTGTAATTGTTGTCTAATGGCAGAAACTTGGGCAGTGGCTTTACTATAGTTGTCAACAATGTTCCCAAAACTATTTTTATTGAACTCCCTCAGTCTCGTTCTAAGAATACCAAGTTTAACATCAAGAATGTGTAGAGCAGAACCTCTGATCCTAATGTCCCAAACACTTTTAACAAGTTCCTTATAACCATGGTAGCCACACCACATATTAAAGAACTTAAGAGGCTAAACCCCAACTTCATCAGGACTGACACACTTGAGCAATAAAAGCAGTGATCGGAGTTCACATTCTCATGATAAGAGGTGAAATAAGTATTGTAGGCATCATACCAGGCCTCATTGCAGAAAACCCAATCAAGCTTAGAGTATATCCTAGCCCCTCCTTGTTGGTTATTAGACCAAGAGAAATGAGGTCCAACACATCTAGCTTCTTCTAGGTTTGCTTGTTGGAGCCATTCAAAACTGTCAGCTACATCCTTAGTATTAATTGGTTGGCCCCCTAAATTAGCATCAAGCTTAAAAATGGTGTTAAAATCTACCTCTACCAGCCATGGGGTTGAAACTGCACAGTTGTTCAGTTGCTCCCATAAGTATCTCCTATGGCCCACAGTGTGAAGACCATAAACAATAGAAAAATCAAAAGGGCAATTGTTCCCCAAAATACTATGGATGTCAATGGGGCGGGTTCTTGCGGGTGATTCAAGCCCCACTCTGCACCCAATACTTTCCGGGTGCAGTTTTGGAGATTCCTCATTTAGTGTTTCAGGTATTTTTTTATACCCATTTCGTACCCACACGGGGTTCAGGCGGTTTTCGGATAATCCCCGCCCACCAATGAATTTCACGTAACTTACAGTGAGTTTTCGTATTTATCAATAAGTAAGCCCCACATTCGAACATATATCACGAAATTTTAGTTATAAAAAGTTGAATCTTAATCTATTATAAAATGTGAATAAAAGTTTATTGAAAAAGATACTAATTTAATAAATTACAAATTTCTATCATTTATTTCTTATATATTGGTAGAATTCAATTTAATAAAAATTTGGGAAACTTCATTTAATTGTGTTATAATTTTTATTGCTTTTTTTTTTTGTCAATAGAGCTTGAATATGCAATTGTTTGAAAAATAATTTTTTTGAAAATTATATTATGAGTTATTCAATTAAAACTTTGTGTGTGTTTGAATTCGGGGATTTGTTCAGTTGCGGGTGTGGGTACCCATCGGTTCGGGGATGGCTCCACCCACACCCGCCCACATTTTATTACCGGGGATAAACTTTCACCCATCCCCCGCCCATGTGGGTGAAAATTTTCGGGTTTTTCCCGACCACGTCGGTTCGGATATCACGGTTTTCGGGTATTCCCCGCCCTATTGACATCGCTACAAAATACCAATCTAACAGTGAACTAATTGATCCGAGACATAGGTAATGGTAACCTGAAACAAATCTTTCCTCCATAAGACCAAGATTCTTCCACCAGAGTGTGCATCTAAGTTGAAAAAATAGCCCCAACCTTTAAAGTATTTATCTACAAACATTTTACTAAAATGATCATTCAATTTAGTTTCAAGGAGAACACACATCTCCACCTTGTTTAGGGAGCAGATCTCCCTAATGTTCCTCTGCTTAAGACCTTTATTGAGACCTCTTACATTCCATATTAGTAGACACCCCATTGCTAGATTGTCCTTGACTATTCTGACTTTTTGGACCCCCAGATTTCTTATTTTTCCTAGGAGTAATCCAGGGCTCCTCAGTGATCCCTTTAACAACAACATTAGAAGGTGCTTGACCAGGCTCCACAGGAACCTCAATAACCTCCTTTCCTTAGGTTCCATAACAGGAACTGGTTCAGGTACTTCTTCAGGTGACTTGGCCTTCCATGTTTGCTTTTCCTTCTTTCTACAATCTATTTCCAAGTGACCAAAACCATTACATGAACAACATTTGACAGGGAGCCACTCATACTCAACCTTTTGGTCAACAAGTTGTCCATACTCATTAACAAAGTGCACAATATCCACCACTTCAGTGCTAATTTCGATCTCAATAAGTACCCTAGCAAAGTTAATCCAGGTTCTATCCCTTGTGATTCTGTCAGTCATCACAGGTTTCCCTAGGAGACTGCTAATCGCACTTAAAGAGTTTTCGCTCTATGCCTCACTGGAAGTTGTGGGAACTTAACCCAAACAGGCACAGATTTGATACCTGTAAGAGCATCGACCTCCCTAGACCAGGCACGCACAATTAAAGGAGTCTTATCAAGGAACTAGATAGCATGCTCTATAATAGTATCCCTAGCATGCTCTAAAGTGAATCCAATAACAAAGTGACTAGAGCTCAGTCGATTAACTTTATCGATCCGAAAATCTGACCAGATTCTTTTAATAAATCCCTCTAACACCTGAAGAGGAGGCCTAGAGCCTAAGACTGCGCAAATCACAGAGTTACTCCAACACCTAGCCTCAATCACTACATCTTTAGGGTCAATAACGCAGATCTTGTGCTCATCCTTAATAATAGGTGGAACAAAGTTCAGAGTCTCACTTGTTAGATTGGAGCGTTTCTCGTTGAATTTCTCCCACATCTTATTTGAATCTTCTCGCAAATCGGCTTTCGAAACTTTAGTTTCAGAAACTACAACTTCAGGTACAATCGTAACAGTAGCGCTAGGGGTTCCAGAATTGATTGGTTTGGAAGCATCATCGGGAATAAATGGAATCTCCGGCGTCTTGATCGGCAACTTCTACTCTGGCCGCCCCCGCCTAGCCATAGAGGGAGAGAGGGAAAAAGCAAAAAGTTAAAGAGAACAGAGGTTACTGATTATAGAGAGAAGTTAGACTTTCTCTCTCTAATCTAAGAAAAAATAGTATTATAAATTATTGTTATTATAAAATATAATAATATTTTAATTTAATATTAATAATCTTTCAATTACTTTTCACTATTTTTAGTTTTTACTTAGTTACAGTTTAATTTCAGTGATTTTAGTTTTAATTTAATTTAGTTTAGTATTGTTATTTATAAATTGAAACTAACATAGCCATACATTGGCTTGTAGGCATATAGAATGGCTAACATAGACTCTTCAATTTTATATAGGAAAATTGTTAAAAATATATGGTTTAAGTTTTATATTTACTAAATTAACCTTTTATGTTTTACTTGCACTTTCTGAATAAATTTAAGTTTTCATTCTTCTCCAATAAGTTCTATATATACCTCATTCTTTCCGTTTTCTTCTCATAATCCTTAAATTTTTGCCCATCGTTTCTCAATCGATTTCTCAGCGATTTCTGATCTCTGCGATTTTCTTCTGTTATGATGTTGCTATGTCCTTAAATGTTGTAAAATGTTTGATGATTTTACTTAGTTGTTTTGCATTCGTATTGTGCTAAATAGGTAATGAACACTTAGCATCTGTTAAGTACCTGGTAAGGGACTGGTAGTTATGATGTTGATATGTACTTCCATTTAATCGTTGTTAGATATGTATTTAAATATTGTTAAATGTTTTAATGAATTTCCTGAATTTTTTTGGATATCTATTGTTTGCTTTGTAAGTATTGAATACTTGGCATCTAGTAAATATTTGGTAACTAAGTGGTATATAATGAACTAGGTATCTGGTAAGTAAGTGGTAATTAAGTAATATATAATGAACTAGGTATCTAGTAAATACGTGGTAAGTAAGTGGTATATAATGTACTAGGTATCTAGTTAGTAAGTGGTATATAATGAACACTTAGCATCTGGTAAGTATGTGGTAAGAAAGCGGTATATAATGAACCAGGTATCTGGTAAGTGGTAAGTAATGAACACTTAGCATTTGTTTTTTTTAATTCACATTCTTTGTATGATTTGTATATAATGAATATTTAACATTTGCTAAGTAAGTGGTAGTTTTGTGGTAGTATTATGTAATTTATTATGTTTTTTCTTATTCACATTATTTTTTTTCGATGTTAATGTTTTTGCATCGATTATTTTTCTTTTGTAGGATGAATTGTTTTCCTGTTTTGATCCACTATTATGGTTATTGGACCGAGAAATTCAAATTTGTTGGATATAAAGTTGCTGGTCTTGTGATATCTAGCTCCTCAAGTTTTGGTGATTTCAAAAAACTTCTATTTAGTAGCTTGAAGTTAGATGATAAGTTAGAAAACTTGAAAATTGAATTTCAAGTTTCTGCTGGAGATCCTCCCATGAAGATAAACAATGACCATTTTTTCAAGTTTTTCGTTTCTTGTAAATCTCGAAGCATGCATTTCAGTGATTATCCATTGTGTCTGACTAAGGTTCCTATTATTTCTCAAATTGCTGAAGGTAATTTGTACTTTTTGTTCTTATTTTTTCTTTGAATTCTGATTTTGTTTTTCTATATCTGGTAGGAATCTGTTAATGTGCTGGTAATTTGTGTTTTCCAGAATTTATGCTTTGTGTTTTACATTCATACTCGATACATTCTTATTTGTCTTTAGGTTTTGAAATAGATCAAGAGCGTGATTTGTCTTGTATAAAAGTTGAGGAAGTAGAGAATTGGATGGAAATTGATGTTGTTGCTTCAAGTTCCAATGTTTTACAAGATTCTTGCGATGATCATGATCTCTACATTGAGAATATTACTGATATGGTGTTTGATAGGATGAATTGTCTTGTTGAGCAAGATTCCGTTGAAGATGATGTTTAGGAAGTTGAGGTTTATGAACCTACTATTGACACTATAAGTGTTAGACAAGTGTTTAGAACAAGTCTGTATTGAAGGATGCCATGAGCTTGTATGCTATAAAAAATAACTTCCAGTTCAAAGTTTACAAATCGTGTGAGAATCAATATTATCTTAATTGCATTGATCTAACTTGTTCTTGGTCTTTTAGATCATCAAAGTGGAAAAATAGTGAATTTTTTGTTGTAAGGAAGTACTGTGGGGATCATACATAGCTTTTCTTCCCTACCAGATAGAAACCAGTTATATACAAGTTTGTACTTGATTCAAGCACTATAACAGATTCAACCATATATTTAACAAATGCAGCAAATTCAAACAAATTTCTATCAGTAACTTTGAGTTCTTACTTGTGTCTGCTACTTCTCTATCTCAGTTTCTTCTTTGTTTCGCCTCTGCTTTCTTTTCCTTAATTGTTCTCCCTTAAATGATGTCTCACTTTATCTCTTTGGTGCCATTTTTATCTGCAGTTATCAGGAATGTTGGAAAACAATGATCCGGAATTTCATAAAACTAAATATCCGGATTAGGTTTGAAAGAAAAAAAACTCAAAGAAATATACTTATGTAATCTCCTAAATCCAAATGGAAGCATCATGACA
Organism: Euphorbia pulcherrima; assembly: GCA_947683365.1. NCBI lineage: Eukaryota > Viridiplantae > Streptophyta > Magnoliopsida > Malpighiales > Euphorbiaceae > Euphorbia > Euphorbia pulcherrima. Next base: position 8,266,169 of record CANTUS010000006.1, on the reverse strand, counting down.
AAATCCAGCAATAAGGGTATCTATTGAAGACTACGAGTACCTAAGCACATACTAAGAGCATCCGGTTAAAGTTTGGAAAGGAAATAAACTTTGAACCTTTCAAGATCAGCATCCGGAAGAACTGATTGCTAAGCATCTGGATATAGACAGATCCGATGATACTGAGTCTGAATACATCTGAAAAACTCAGATATCAAAACAATGGGAAAAGTTTCAATTATAACTTTTTCCCTCCATCTTTTGGTCTACAAAGTCAAAGGTCCTTTCCCCATGAACAAGACAAAAGAGACAACTAGCACTTTTTAGAAAAAGGACAAAAGGACTGACACCAGACAGAAAAAGGAAACAACCTTTTTTACCTAGACCAATAAGGAGGCGCGTGGAGCTCACACCAAAAAGCTAATGGTATAAAAGTTGGTGTGACACTAAAAAACAAGGAAAATGATCACTGACATCATTACAATCTTAATCCCAAGGATTCAAACTGGTCAAATTACTGTCTAACGGATTGATAAACGGCTCCGGAAGTGCCATATCTTACCTGATCTATGGTGAAGATTAATTACAACTTACCAACCCATAACGGCTACATTTATGATGGAAGCTTATAAAAGGGAAGCTTCATAAGTTGAGAAGGTGTTGGTTGATTTCACAAAAGAATATACAAGAGAACTCACTAGAAAGCAATCAGATTCACAAATTTGTCCAAGAACTAAATTATTCAAAATCAGTTTGTAAGGATTCTTAAGTGAGTCATAAACTTAAGGAAGTCTAAAATTGAAACCTTTTTTAAAAACCAAAATGCAAAAGATCTCCTACTTGGATGAGTAGTGAGATTGGGATATAGCTTGAAGTAGGTACTTTAGTGAGATCTCCCTATAGGACCCAGCTTAGATTCGAGGTAGAAGTCTATGTGGTATACCTACTAAAGACAAAAGGACTCAGCTAGAAGTTGGTGCTTCTAGTGGTATATCTTACATCCAAAAGGGGTTACCATCTGGAGACAATATGTAAGGCTTGATTCCTGCCAGTTGGAAAGGAATCCACTAGTGGAAAAGCTCGGAGGAAGGAAACTTCAGGGATTGGATGTAGGCGGGGGCGAACCAGTATAAATCACTTTGTTTGATTCGTTAGCTTTTTATTTATTGCATTATATTGTCACACTTGCATGATCCGGATCCATCATCTGGATCATAATCAAACACGCTACACTTAGACTTTTTAAAGTTTATTAATTCCACGAAAAAGAGTCATTTACCCCCTCTCACCAAACTTAGACCCTCACAGGGACCAACAAGTGGTATTAAAGCCAGTTCTCTAACTAGAGATCTAATCATCTTAAGCTAAAGGTCTATATATTTTGATTTAAGAATCAAAATGAGTTTCCAAAACTCACAGCTCCTTCCGGAGGGTATGTCTATTACCCGTCCTCTACTCTTCATCGGTGAACACTACACGTTCTGGAAAATCGGATGAAGAATTTCATTCAGGCTCAAAGCATGATGGCATAGATGGCCATTAAAGATGGTTCATATGAGCCTACGCATGAGGTGAATGGTTTAACCACCCGCAAGCCCTCGAGCTTATGGGATGAGAATGATTATTAAAGATTGCGTGAAAATGCAAATGCTATTAACATGCTTCATTATGCTCTTAGTGCAATAGAATTTAATCGGATATCAAGATGTGAGAATGCGCAAGAGATCTGGCAGAAGCTAGAAGTTAGCTATATAGGAACTAACAAAGTAATAGAGGCCAAGCTTGATCTACTCCAGCAAAAACTTGAGACCTTCAAGGTGGAGCCAAAAGAATCACTCAGCAGTATAAACACTAGATACACAAATGTAGTGAATGAAATGAAGAGGCTTGGAAAAGAAAATCCTAAAGTAGAGATGGTAAAAAAAATACTCCGGAGTCTCACCAAGGAGTGGGATAACAAAAAGACAGCCATCGAGGAAGCTCATGACTTGAATTTTTACAATTATGATGAGCTCATTGGAAATCTTTTGACTTAAGAACTATCCCTAGAGAGATATAGCCAACAGGAGAAAAAGCCCAAAGAAAAGAAGAAAGTTATAGCACTCAAGGCAGAATCCACCGGACCAGTCTCATCTGGAGAGGAAGAGCAACTCACGGAACCTCAAAGTAGCAAAGAACAAATGGCTATGTTATCCAAATAGCTTAATAGGTTCTTGCAAAAGAAAGAAAGAAGGAAATCTAGAAAGTATGAATCCCGAAGATCAAGGGAAGGCACATTTACAAGAGACAAGCCTAGAAAGAATTCGGAATAAAGGAGGGTTCCAGAAAAAGAAGCTTCCTATTTTGAATGTGGGGAGAAAGGTCACTTCAGAACCAAATGCCTGAAGCTTTAAAGAGCCAAAAAGCATAAGAAGAAGCCAATGGTGGTAACTTGGTGCAATAGTGAGGAAGTAGCATCTCATCCTCAACAGAAGAAGAGGAAATTGCTAACTATGCATTTATGGCTCTAACTGATCTGGAAGTAGAGTAATTCGGAAGAAATACCTCTAAGCAAGATACAGTGCAAGTCAAGGAATTAGAATCAGAAACAGCCAGTACTGAAGTAAACTCTCACTCTAATTTTGTTTCTAACCTTGAACTTGATAAAGCTTTAGCTATTGTGATCAAGAATGTGAGGAAGAACACACAAGCCATCAAATCACTAAGAAGATAAATGATGGAGCTTACTGAAGATGGTGAAGTATTGGCACAAGATGTGAATTTGATAAGAGCCACCAAGCACATTGATGTGGTCGAAGAGAACTTCCTCAGAAATTAAGTGCAGATATTGAGTGCTAACTTGATGGGGTTAGATAGGAAGCTAACCCTGATGAAGGAAGCATCCGGAAGGAGATCAGGCCCCTCACAACCAAGAAGGAACCCAAGGCATAATATACAAAGAAATCAACATCCAACTGCCAAAGGAAATCCAAAGCCTTCCAATGATAAAGTGAAGGAGGTTAGCAGGCAACCAGAAGCCTAAAGATACACTATTGCAGAAAAAGGAAAAGCTAAGGCTGTATACAATCAGCAACCTGCTAAGCAAAGAAGGAACCATGCAGTAGAAGTTGCAACCCCAACCAGCTTTTGAATACACACCGGACCATCTACAAGTGTACAAGAAGCTGGATATAGAGGAAACTATAGGAAGGAGGATCTTGAAAAGATTGAAAAGAAGCAGGAACAGAATAGACCCATCTCAGGGTGCAGGTTTTATGGTAGAAATAATCATATTACTAAATTATGTAGATTTAAAAATGGTTATTATGATGTCAATCCTTGGCCTGAAATGGTTGATAACCCGAAAAGACCCAAATCTGATTGGGTACCCAAACCCACTTGATCTGTTTTACAGGTATGCCTTAGATCCACAGTAGATCAACACACTTGGTACATTGATAGTGGATGCTCAAGGCACATGATATGTGATGAGAAGGCCTTCATCATATTAACCCGAAAGAAGGGAGGCAAAGTGAGCTTTGGAGATAATAAAAAAGGACAGATCAATGGACATAGAACCATTGGATCTGAATTAAAAATAGAAGATGTCTCACTGGTTGATGGACTGAAGTTCAACTTACTAAGTGTAGCCCAACTCTGTGATAAAGGAAGAAAAGTCACATTTGATTCTGCTCAGTCTATGATAGTAAGTCTAATCAACTCATTCTTTATGCACCTAGAGTAAATAATGTCTACTCTGTTAACATTAAAAATAAGAAAAAGAATATCTACTTGGTGTCTAAAGAAGAAGAATCATGGCTATGACACCAGAGGTTGGGATATGTTAGCATAAGCCTCCCGTCCAAACTAGCCAAAAAGGAATTGGTAGTGGGTTTGCCTAAGATTGCTTTTGATAAGGATCATCTATGCACTGCATATCAATTAGGTAAACAGTATAAGAAAAGTTTCCCTTCCATTTCCTACATTTCTTTCAAAAGAGTACTTGAGCTCTTGCACATTGATCTCTTTGGTCCAATCAAACCATTGAGTTTAGGTAAAAGAGAATACGCCATGGTAATTATGAATGATTATTCTCACTATACCTGGGTTCTCTTCCTAGCAAGCAAAGATGAAGCCTTTAACCAATTCTCAAAAACATTCATCCGGATAGAAGTAGAACATGGCATAAGCATTGCACTCATCCGGAGTGATAATGGTGGTGAGTTAAAAAATAAGCACTTTGTTGAACTTTGTGACTCTAAGGGCATTGAACATAACTTCTCTGCCCCTCATACTCCTCAACAGAATGGAGTAGTTGAGAGAAAAAATAGGACCATAGTTGAAATGGCTAGAACAATGCTAAATTGAAATTATTTGCCAAAATATATTTGGGGTGAGGCCGTAAATATAGCATGCTATATTTTGAATAGAGATCTCATTAGAAAAACCATAGAAAAGACCCCCTATGAAATCTGGAAGGGAAGAAAACCCAAAATTGGGTACTTTAAGGAATTTGGATGTAAATGCTACATCCTAAATGATAGAGAGCAACTAGGAAAATTTAGCCTAAATCTGATGAAGCAATTTTCCTTGGCTATTCAACACATAGTAATGCTTACAGAGTCTTCAACAAATGAACCCAGACTATGGTAGAGTCTATACATGTAGATTTTGATGAGACTAACCATGCAGTTAAAAGAAGTTCCACTCTAGAAGATCCAATTCCGGAAGCTGAAAAATCTGGAGAAAAGAAGGAAGCTGAAATTCCTGATTCATTCCAAATCAAGAAGTACAAAGAAGAAGATGAAGGAATATCCTTTAATCCAGAAGTACAACAAGTTAATATCAACCCATAAGAGATTGACTTCAATGAAGGCCAAGAAGAAGTAGTTGAGACAGAGGTGGAACAAGCTCCTATCTAACATGAAGGCTTACAAAGGGAAATCCGGACATACAAAATCATTTGATAGAAGCTATTTTGGATAATGTCCAAAATCCAGTCAGAACCAGAGGACCATTCAATAGGATAATGATCCATGCTACTTTTGTCTCTCTTATTGAGCTAAAGAAATTTCAAGATGCTGAAGGAGATGAAAGCTGGATGATGGCAATGCAAGAAGAACTAGATCAATTGGTCAGGAATGATATGTGAGATCTAGTGGAACCTCCAAAGGAAAAGTCAATCATTGGTACCAAATGGGTATTCCGAAACAAGCCAGATGAATCCGAAGTAGTGGTAAGGAATAAAGCAAGATTGGTTGCCCAAGGCTACAATCAACAGGAAGGGATTGATTTTGAAGAAACATTTGCCCCTGTAGCAAGACTGGAGGCAATCCAGATTTTATGTGCTTTTGCATTATTCATCGGATTCACATTATTTCAAATGGATGTCAAAAGTGCATTTCTCAATAGAGTTATCCAGGAAGAAGTCTATGTGAAGCAGCCACCTGGATTTGAAGATTCAAAGCATCTGGATCATGTCTACAAGTTGGAGAAGGCCCTCTATGGATCAAAGTAAGCACCTACGGCTTGGTATGAGAGACTCACAACATTTCTCATATCCAAGGGATATATCTAGGGCAAAGCAGATACAACCCTTTTCATCAAGAAAAAGAAGAATGATATTATTCTAGTCCAAATTTATGTGGATGATATCATATTTGAGGCAACAGATGAGAAGATGTGTGAAGAATTCAACTCTCAAATGCATAAAGAATTTGAGATGTCCATGATGGGAGAACTAAATTTCTTCCTTAGTTTACAAATCAAGCAAAGTCTGGATGGAACTTTCATTAACCAATCAAAGTATACCAAGGATATCTTGAAGAAGTTTGAAAAGGACAAGAGCAAACCAATGTCTACTTCAATGGGTTCAGATACAGTCTTATCCAAGGATTGTGAAGGAGAAGATGTTGATAAAAAAACTCTATAGAGGGATGATTGGTTCACTTCTGTACTTGACAGCAAGCAGGCTTGATATACACTATGCAGTCTATTACTGTGCAAGGTATCAAGCCAATCTTAAGGACTCTCATCTCAAGGCAGTAAAGAGAATCCTTAGATATCTCCTAAGAACCACTGAAGTTGGGCTATGGTATCCTAATAATGGAGATTTCACACTCCAAGGCTTCACTAATGCAGACTATGGCAGAGACACTCTTGAGAGAAAGAGTACATCCGGAGGTTACCATTTCCTTGAAGATTGCTTGGTATCATGGTACAACAAGAAGCAAAATTGAGTTGCTTTATCTACTATGGTAGCTAAAAGTTGTGTGGCTCAACTCCTTTTGATCAAGCAACAATTAGAAGATTATGGAGTTCAATCCGGATGTGTGAATGTTATGTGTGACAACAAAAGTGCCATTAAGGTATCAAAAAATCCAGTACTCCATAGCAAGATAAAGCATGTCAACATAAGGCATAATTTTATCCGGGATCATGTAATGAAGAAGGATGTTACTTTGGTATACATTTCAACCAATGAGCAAAAATCAGATATCTTTACCAAGCCATTAAGTCAAGATTAATTTGGCAAGCTAAGGGAATCAATTGAGATGTCTAATCCAATTTAAAGAAAATTCAGAAGAAATTCTGCAGTAGATTTGATTTTTCACATGACAAGGAATCCGAAAGAAAAGAAAAATAGAAGTCAAAACTATTCTGGAGCAAATATTGCCACATCAGCAGATAAGACAAGACACATGGCAGTAAAGGCGCTGAAAAGTAACTATTCCCTTTTGAATTTCAAACGTTTATTGGGTGTTATACGAGTGGTAAATTTAACAGTTGATTTTTAAAATAAACCACTCCCATTCTCTGATTAAACTAAATTTACCTTGTCATTAATCCAGCTAAATTAAAGGCATCCAGATTACCAAAATACCCTCACTTTGAAAATCCTATATAAACCCCAAAATCCCTGTCTTCTTCAAGCGAGCAACAATCATGTACTATTACTCTACAAAAATCAAAATTGAAACTCAGAACCCTAAAACTTCCTTTAAACCCTCTCTCAAAGGCTGCCATCACGGCTAGCAAAGGACAAAAAATGCTCCCTACTCAAAATATCTTTACAGATTTTGATCTGAAAGATGAAGACTTCAAACCCGTAAAACTCAAAACCAATGATTCTGTTATCCCCACAGGCTTCTTGGGCGATAAATTCCTAGTTTGAAATAGACCCTTACTCAAAATTGATTGAAGATCAACACTTGACTGAATTCCTCAAGATCAACTGCCCAATATACCCGAATTTGGTTAAGGAATTTTATGACAATCTCAGAGCTCACTTCTTCCACTACGCTTCGAGAACTCAGGTCTAAGGTAAGGTGATTACGATTACCCCGAAATTTTTTAAAAAGTTCCTGAACATGAAAAATGATGGGGTCCAGATGAGAATCAATGAAGATGAGCAGCACGTCAAGTATGAGGCAAAGATGTGGCTGCATCCAAACTACTTCGGAGATAAGTTCTTCACCTACTTTCTGGAAGTGCCAAGGTTCCTACAACACGTACTCGCCAAGTTAGTTCTGATCCAGAAGGGATCTCTCACCATAGTTTCATCTTTCCAGCACTATGTACTACAATAGTGGGTGGAGAGTAGAGTTTTGAATATGCAGTGCTTATCATCAACTACCTCAAGCAATATAGAAATTCTCATGGTGCGCTGATCACCAGAATCCTAGTTGTAAAAGAGGTGAACATCTTCGGATTCCAGGCTGTGAATGGAAAGGAAATTTTGGAGAAGAATTTCAGGAAGTTGAGTTTCGGGGAGACCTGGAATGAGGAAAAGGCCAAGAAACTATGAGATGATAAGAAAAGCAGAGCTAGAAAGACAGTTGATCTAGCTGAAGATGCACTGGTTCCTAAGAAAGCCAGAACCACCAAGCCGAAGGCAAAGAAATAGCTTGCTCTGGTTCTGAGTGATGAAGTTGATGAGGATACCCAACCCCTCACTTAGCTATTAAAAAAATCCCTAAGAAACCCAAGCCAAGAGAAAGACAGATCAAAGCAACTGATAAGCTGAATAAACCAGTATGCAAACCGGAAGCAAGAGAAGCTATCGCAGTGGCTGCTGCTGCAATTAGGAAGGGATATCAGAAGAGGTAGAAAAGAAACATAAACGATATACTGACAGAGGAGCAAGAATCAGATAATGAAGAAACAGAGGATGAACTTCCTCTACCCAAGAAATAATTTACAAGCAAAGGGTGCACCTTTGATGAGGTAGTTCAAGCTCAAAAAATCAGAAAAAGAAGATCAGGAAGCGTGCGGGGCATAATCATTGATGAGGAAGCTGCTAAGAGAGTAGTACTGGAAGAATTGGCTAAAGCCAGAGTCACTAAGGGCAAGCATGTGCCTGGATCCACAGAGGAGATTCATCCGGATGATCCGTAGTTTAATATAAGCTAGAAAGCAATGAAAGACAATGATAGAATCAACCAACTCAGAACAGAAGGACCCGGTGGTTCATCCGGAGCCCAAGCTATTCTCATTGATCCAATATACATAGCCACAATAGCCAAGGATCCTGAAGCTGAACTTTTAGCCTTTGCACCTCGGTCCGGACCACTTCCAAAAAATCTCCTCAATCCGGAAGCTGAAATCCTAAATAATGAAAGTCCTATAAATACATGTAGAGAGGACATTAAGGATAATACTAATGCTCTTGGGGAAGAAATCAAAATTCCTAAAAAGGCATTTGAAGGGGTGATTGAGGACATTACCAGTCATCAGTGGGTCATAGAGATTAAGGAAGGAAATGTAGATGCAGCTGATCCGAACAAAACGCCAACCACTAAGGTAATTCCTGACTCAGTGTCATTTAATATTAATGCTGACATCTCTACTGCTGTTGAAACAATGAAGGATAGCTTGGATGTACAATCTCAAAGTACAAATCAGGAAGATAAGTCCAACCCGGAAGACACCATTCCGGAGTAGGGACTTGGTCTGGGTTTCCAAGAGCACGCTCTTAGAGTGGACTCAAGGGGCGAGGCCAATCCGAGGGAACGAGTGGAAGAAGAGAAGGAAGAAGAAAATGAGAAATCCATTGAGCCAAAAACTTTCGAATCAACTGAGACAAGCCGAATCCCAACTACAAATGTTAACCCTACAAGAGCCAAAAGAATATCCACTACACTTAAAATCCTTTAGGAGGCTACTCATGAGGAACATGAGGAGAGCTATATCAAGCAGAGCCTACGAAACATATGTAAGCACCTAAAATCCATAGAAAAAGTACTCTTGGAAGATTTCTCTCCACTCGATTTAAAGGGAGAAATTGAGAAAATCAAGGGCAGTGTGAAAAAGATTAAAGAGAAAGTGGAAGACTTCCCCACTATAGTTCTGGTTGTAGAAGCATCCCTGGCCAAGGTCACTCCGATCATCAATGAACTTAAAGCAAACGTTGCAGCAGTAAGTCGATCCACAAACCAAGCCAATACATTGGCTATAAATAATTACGCAACAATAATGGACAAGATCAACTCCTCCTCCTCAGAGTTATCCACTGATTTGAAAGAATATCTGGATACCAAGTTTGAAAACTTGTCAAAATTCATTGCTAAAAAAGAAGATAAGTCCCCTCTTCCAAGCCTAAATGAAATGCAGCAAACAATTTTGAATAAACTAACCAAGTTCATGGAAGACGACTTGCCAAAGTTGTTTGTCCAACAAATAGCTGCCATTGGAGAAGAACTTGCTGGGCAATTCAATGGCCAGGATGCTGTCATTGAAAGAATAAAGGGTGATATTCATACGGATATAATGACAGTTAACTCCAGCATTCATAACATCCACAAGGATCTGGGCAAAGATATTGAAAAGCTGAAGTCTGGACTCTCAACCCTATCTATCTTCGGATCCTCCTCTCCTCCATTCGTCCTGGAAAGCTAACTTATTCCCATCTTCCAAGACCTGGTCCATCATATTGGGGACACAGGATTCTTCGGACACAAGGGCATCACTACTCTTTTCAAAGCCTTATTTCCTTATTTTGATGAGAAGGATTGGGATTATGTTCTCTAGATGCATCCCTACATCACCGGATCCTACAAATGACTCTAAAATCTCTTCCTTCCACTACATCTATCTCCAGCCACTATGGACCATATTCAAGAATAGAGAAAGCAAGGCAACTTGGACTGCTCAATCTATTCAATAGCTTGGCAACGGAAATGGGACTGTAGGACATACATGGTAATTGGCTCCCCAGCTAAAAATAAAAAGGGGGAGAAAGGCAAGGGAAAAGAAAAGGAAGGAGGTACATCTAGAGCATCCGGTAAGAATTAGACTAGCTTGAATATTCAATGTAAAATTTTGTTATAGCTAGATTCACTTATATATTTTTATATTTGTAATCCTGCACTTCATTGATGTTAACTATTGTTAACAAAAGAAGTATATAGTGAATATCTAATTCCATAAAAAAATTGCTTCTAAAGTACAATATGTAATTGTACTATAAAAACATTTAAAGCTAGAATTCAAAAATATTGGGGGAGTTAGGATGCTAGAATTATGGGGGAGTAAAATTGTAAATGACTAAGTATCAAGAATCATACTTAGTTCATATAACTCTTTTTCCATATGCTTAGTTTTTGTTTCCATCAAATGGGGGAGATTATTGGAAAACAATGATCCGGAATCTCATAAAACTAAATATCCGGATCAGGTTTAAAAAAAACAAAAACTCAAAGAAATATACTTATGTAATCTCCTAAATCTAAATGGAAGCATCAGAACAAAATCCAGCAATAAAGGTATCCATTGAAGACTACAAGTACCTAAGCACATACTAAGAGCATATGGTCAAAGTTTGGAAAGGAAACAAACTTTGAACCATTCAAGATCAACATTCGGAAGAACTGATTGCTAAGCATCCGAATAAATACAGATCCAGTGATATTGAGTTTGAAGACATCCGAAAAACTCAGATATTAAGACAATGGGAAAAGTTTCAATTATAACTTTTTCCCTCCATCTTTTGGTCTACAAAGTCAAAGATCCTTTCCCCATGAGCAAGATAAAAGAGACAGCTCACACTTTTCAGAAAAAGGACAAAAGGACTGACATCGGACAAAAAAAGGAAATAACCTTTTTCACCTAGACCAATAAGGAGGCGCGTGGAGCTCACACCAAAAAGCTAATGGTATAAATATTGGTGTGACACTAAAAAAATAAGGAAAAGATCACTGACATCTTTACAGCCTCAATCCTAAGGATTCAACCGGGTTAAATTACTGTTTAACGGATTGATCAAAGGCTCCAGAAGCGCTATATCTTATCTGATCTACAATGATGATTAATTACAGCTTACCAACCCACAACAGCTGCATTTATGCTGGAAGCCTATAAAAGGGAAGCTTCACAAGTTGAGAAGGTGTTGGTTGATTTCACAAAAGCATATACAAGAGAACTCGCTAGAAAGCAATCAGATTCACAAATCCGTCCAAGAACCAAATCATTCAAAATCAATTTGTAAGGATTCCTACGTGAGTTATAAAGTTAAGGAAGTCCAAAACCAAAACCTTTGTTAAAAACTAAAGTGCAAAAGATCTCTTACTTGGGTGAGTAGTGAGATTGGGATATAGCTTAAAGTAGGTACTTTGAGTGGGATCTCCCTGTAGGACTCAGCTTAGATTCGAGGTAGAAGTCTTAGTGGTATATCCTATTAAAGACAAAAGGACTCAGCTAGGAGTTGGTGCTTCTAGTGGTATATCCTACATCCAGAAGGGGTTACCATCCAGAGACAATCTGTAAGGCTTGATTCCTGCCAGTTGGAAAGGAATCCACTAGTGGAAAAGCTCGGAGGAAGGAAACTCCAGGGACTGGACATAGGTGGGCTGAACCAATATAAATCACTGTGTTTGATTCTTTAACTTTTTATTTATTGCATTATATTGTCATACTTGCATCATCCGGATCCATCTTCCGGATCATAATCATACACGCTACACTTAAACTTTTTAAAGTCTATTAATTCCGTGAAAAAGGGTCATTCACCCCCCTCTGACCAAACTTAGACCCTCACAGGGACCAACAAGGAAGTTCGAGTTGATTACTAATTTTATTCAAGCAACTTATGATGAACTATTTAAAGTTTTTGTTTTGTAGAAATCTTACCAGTGTTTTTATAGATTTTTTCTGATGAACGGATGAAGTTATGCCTTTAGGATCAATGCTCCAATGAAAGAGAACTTTTTATAGTGAAATGGATTTAAATAATGGATTTTGAAATGATAACTGTCATTAAGGGTGGGGGGGGGGGGTGTTTGAACGGTTTACGAAGAGGTGGATTGTAAGGAGAAGGTGAAAGGTTTTCTTGGAACACACCGTTTGAGTCCATTCATAATTACAAAAATAGGTTTTTGAATATTGAGTTATTTGATTTTTACCAGTTTTCTACTTGTTTTTTATTATCCAACTTTTTTTGTATCATTTTTTTTCATTACTTGCTTCTTATCTTGTACTTATCTAGTATTCATCTGTTGGGAATCTGGTTTTTTAATATCATGGATTTATTGTTATTTTTTTGGCATCACATTTAATCCTTGTTTTGATCGAAGTTTATTATATTTATAATATTTTTATTGACAACAATTTAGTTTTCATGACTACAATTTGCTATACCAGGTGTCTACCAACTATCTACCAGCTCCCTGCCATATTTTTCTATCTTATAATTTTTTTAATTTTCAATTTTGTTGTAATCTTTCTTTATAAATTATATCAACTGGAATATTCACAAAGTTTTTATCTTTCTTAATGATATTAATTAAGATAAATAGAAATCCTAAGCATTCTCATCAAATAAATAAAATTTTCAAATATTAGCAAGCATTAAAAAATTGTCTTGTTCTAGTTAAAAGAAAACCAACAAAAATTGTTCTGGTTGAAATAAAACCAACAAGTAACATTCATATTAAGGAGCTATCACACTTAACCAAACATGTCTTCCAATGAGTGATAAGCATCATCGTCACTCTCTTCGTCATTCAGCAATCTTGTCTCCCCATGTTTGAACAGGCTTAGTGTTAATCTTCTCCTTTGTTCATTTATGTCAAAATTGTTTGTAATTTTCTTTTTCTCAATCTCATATTCTGTATAGCTCAGGACATAGACACCACTGTCACTGTAAATTTCATTTCATTTAATGAAAGTTATTTTAGTAATTCATTTGACCGACATACATATATAGATAGAGCAGGAGAGTTACAATCCGTTTTTGTGTGTTTATGTTGTATATCAACTTACTTATTTATTTGTTGTGGCAAGTCCTTAGCCATTACTATCTCCAGGTTTTCTGTTAGCTGTTTGCCCTTGTACGCATTCATCTCCATGATTCTAGAGCCAAGGAAGAAGTCGAATTTGAGTAGATAGAATGGCATTATCCTTGCATAATTGTTTGCTGCGGCTATAGTTGTTTTGGGGTTGTGTCTGTTTTTCTTAGAATCATATATATGGAGCCTTCTTGCCTTTATTTCAAATCTCCCCAGAATCCAATGGTCAGTCCCAGTCATCATTGGAAAGAAAACATTGTCTACATGATCCCAGGGCTTAATGCAATGCATCCCGATGCCTAATATTCTTGATGCAATTGGATCTGCAATGTTAATTACCTTTTCCATCTCTTCTGGTTTTGCATATGCATTTATCATTTTGATGTTTTTATTGACAAATCCATCAAATTCCAGGCCTGTTATTGTGAAATTATAACCATTTCTCTTGCAATATTTCCCTTTCTTCCTCAAGTGATAGAACCCAAGGTCTATGTGCTGCAGCATATATAATATCAATTTTTTTCAGTTCATATGTGTTTTTATGCAATTCATACCATGTATTAACTACATTCTCAACAGATACCTACAAGTTTATTACTATATTACTTTTTAAACATCTTATATATCTATAATGTATTTTCCTTTAGTTCTAAGATTTGTGCTTATTTAACAATTTGACCAATATATTGTTGTCTCCTATCAGTTCCCTACCAGTTTCATAGCAGTAGCATTTATTTCTTTCCTTCATTTTTTCAAATTTGTTTATTACCTATATTTTTTACATTTTGTTGTTATTATGATGTACATACCAGAAACATAACACTTAGAAATGGCTAATTTGACTATGATTATTGTTTAATATTTTACCTCGCTTGCCAGGTATTCTCTTGGGTAGAATAATTCAGCCCAGAATGACTTTGTTGAAATGTCGACATTCTTGTAGTTGAACCTCTCTATTCCATCATTTTCATACCATTTCCCTTCCCTGTTGATTGTTTTTTGTAGTTGAAAATAATTAGATTCATTTCTTTATATGGATTTTAATAAAAATGTTGTTATTTAAGATTGATAATATACTTACAGTCTTCTCTTCAACTTGTCCTTTCTCTAGAATTCAGTCAATTCATCTATTGCTTAATTGTCGTTTATTCGATCACCAATCAATACATGATCATCAAGCAGGTATTGAGCATTAGCATATTTTGCCTTCCCCGATTCTCTCCTCCGTTGCACCACTTATTCAATAAGAAACCAATCATTAAATTTACTAGTTTCCTATTAATTTTCAGCAGATGTATAGCACATTTGACACAGTTATTCATCATACCAGATAGTTGCCAGTTATTCAGCAGTTTTATAATTTATTCAATTATTCTAAATCATATTAATTATACTTTCAACCATAACATGTAATAGTTTCCTACCTATTTTTAACCAGTTTCTTATTCATTATCTTCAGTAGATGTATAACACATTTAACAATCCTGTTTTTCATACCAGATACATAACATTTAGTGTTTAGTTCTTTATTTCATTTGAGCACTTTAAGATATATTATGCGAATTTCAAGGAGTCTCAACCACAACAATTAGTAATTTTTACCATTTTCGTATTCATATTTTTCAGTAGATGCATAGCATATTTATCAATGTTATTTGTCTTACTAGATGCTTACGAGTTAGTTACCAGTTCCACACTTCATTCAAGTATTTTAAGATATATTATGGGAATCTAAAGTTTTAATCTCAACAATTATCAGCTTCTCACCATTTTCCTACCAGTTTCCTACTCATATTTTTCAGCATATGTATACCATATTTAACAATGTTGTTCGTCTTACTAGATAATTACCAGTTTGTTACTAGTTCCTTACATAGCATATTTAACAATGTTGTTCATTTTACTAGATACGTACCAATTAGATACCAGTTTTGTACATAGCATACTTAATAATGATGTTCATCTTACTAGATACTTACCAGTTAGTTACCGGTTCCATACTTCATCCAATCATTTTAAGATATATTATGGGAATCTAAAGTTTTCATCTCAATGGTTATCAGTTTTTTACCATTCTCCAACAAGTTTCCTACTAGTTTTTCATCAAATGCATTTCACATTAAGATAGTTGTTCTTCATATCAGATACTTACTAGTTAAATACCGGTTTTATACCTGATTCATACACTTTAACGAATTAAGTAGATCAGATCATATGTTTAATAAGTTTAGCACACTCAATCAAATGTCTAACCTTCTCTTTGTATAGAATGTAAGTAATATGAGTTTTACATTTACCTGACTTTGCTGAGTTTGCGCTTCGTGTTCTTTGGTTTTTTTCGTTACCTTTGCTCTTTTTGCTTTGTTTTCTGGAACTGATTTTTGCGATTCTCTCTTTCGCGCCATTACTTCTGTAGTTTTAAGCAAGTTCGATGTTAATATGAATCTTATTTAAGCAACTTCTAGAGTTTCTAGTTTTAAGTAATAAGAACTATTGATGTTGAACTAAAATTGCTTCTGTATCGCGCCTGGATTCTTTAATAGTGGGATAGTTCGTGCAGTTTCCAGAGCAAAATTGACGAAACTTGAATTGTTAAGCACAATTTGAGAAGATAGAGCAATTTAATGGAGGGGAGAGTAAGTGAGGTGAAATATTTGTCTTGGAACGTACGACGGGAGATTTTGAAACTTGTTTGGTCAGAGAAAGATATGGGCCAAATGTTCGGTTGAAAGGAAACTTTAATATCTGTATATCTATATAACAAGCCCTTTTATATATGATTATGAGGCATACTTCCAAAAGAAATATTGCATTTATCATTGAAGTAATATTCTGCTACTATAAAGAAAAAAATCAGTTGAAAATGAAAGTAAAGCAAAAACACTAAATCCTAAAACTGCAATTATTCAGAAGAATTCAATGTAACATTATAATTTATGCATCCTTGATGTGGTTGAAATATATTCTATGTATTTGGAGTTCCAAGGGTCATGTAGGTTATGAATAGTTATATAGGATTAATAAGAGTCATTAGGAGTCATTTAATTTAGTACACGAAGAGTCGTTTTGTATGGATATAAATATGTAATTGTACAGAAGAGCAAATCAGTTTTGATATATGATGATGAATAATTGAATAAGATGCGTCTTATTACTTTTCTAAATTCTCTTAGAGGTTGCGATTTCTAGAGTTTTTAGAAGCCTAATTATCTTAGTGGTTGCGATTTCTAAGATGGTTAGAAGGATTGGTTTCCGTTGAGGTTGCGATTTCAATGGATTTCAATTATTTATCTCTTTTCGTTCCTTCCGCTGCATCAGTTGGTATCAGAGCCTAACGACAATGGAGATTGCCGAAGAGGAGGAGACCAGCAATATTGCATCAGTTTTATAGCCTAACGATAGTCAAAGTATAGCTCTGTCGTAGGAGGGACCGAGATTATCGAGGAGGGGGAGACTAGCTATGTTGCATCAGCGAGGATCATATCTATCCTTTTTTATTTTTATTTTCTACTATTTTATAATTAAAAAAAATATATAAAAAAATTTAGGATATTTTTTAGTTTTTTATTTATCAACAAGAAATTCGAGGACGAATTTTGTCCAAGAGGGGGAGAATGATGTGGTTGAAAGATATTCTATGTATTTGGAGTTCCAAGGGTCATGTAGGTTATGAATAATTATGTAGGATTAATAAGAGTCTTTAGGAGTCATTTAATTTAGTATATGAAGAGTCGTTTTGTATGGATATAAATATGTAATTGTACAGAAGAGCAAATCAGTTTGATATATGATGATAAATAATTGAATAAGATGCGTCTTATTACTTTTCTAAATTCTCTTAGAGGTTGCGATTTCTAGAGTTTTTAGAAGCCTAATTATCTTAGTGGTTGCGATTTCTAAGATGGTTAGAAGGATCGGTTTCCGTTGAGGTTGCGATTTCAATGGATTTTGATTGTTTATCTCTTTTTGTTCCTTCCTTTGCATCAATCGTCCTCCACAAACTTCAAGTTCAAAATTCTCTATCCACCAAAATAAAACCATAACCCCTAACTACTATGCAAATCACTGTTTTAAAAATTCCACCTAGGCTATTTTGGGGCGTGCCACTCGACTTTTCATTCTTTGGATGTTATCAAATGCGAGACCGATATAGTGTCATTTAGGCACTACCTAGTCCGATTTTTTCCACCTAGGCGGCGCTTGAAATCAATTTTTAAGACATTGACATTTGAAATAATTATGGGATTTAAGACATGGACAACATCCTTCCAGATCTAAAGAGCCGGTGACATCGTCAAAAGAAGCTAATCTATAAAAATGAATTAGATACATCACATGTGCTCCCACTCGAAGCAAAGAGCTTATTCCTAGTTAGAAATATTTTCAATTTAGTGATCATATAGGATATGTCATACATATATGTTATCCCTTATATAATCATTCATTACACTTAGCAAAATTATGTGGGTCATTGAATTCTTCCTCCCCAATGGAAGAAACAGATTCTTGTCATACAGGAAATAGTTTGTGTTGTGCCCTTTGAACTCATACTCAACAGTTCCAAAGCATAATAGGACTCGATATTCCTCTACCACAAATACAATCTATAAGTTCGAGATTTCCTAATAATTATCGTTAAGTTTCTAAGTCTGCAACAAATATTTTTGAAGTTGTAACCATTACTGATCTTCTTTATCAGTAATAGTAAGACTAAACATGAATTTAAGGATTTAAGTCAATTATTATAAGCAATTGTGTGTTAATTACTATTCACTTAAGAATAAACTATCCGAGAAACATAAACATTAACCCTAGTTTTGAAAGAAGTACGTATACCCAATCATCAACCAGGTGGAAAAACTTATACTTACTCAATTCATTCCGCCATGAAATAGTAATTATACGTGTTTGATTGTTCATCATATTTCTTTCAACTATAAGGTATCTCTTAAAATGTTCTTTGGACCAATTGTCTTTAATT
Organism: Euphorbia pulcherrima; assembly: GCA_947683365.1. Lineage (NCBI taxonomy): Eukaryota > Viridiplantae > Streptophyta > Magnoliopsida > Malpighiales > Euphorbiaceae > Euphorbia > Euphorbia pulcherrima. Next base: position 8,247,947 of record CANTUS010000006.1, on the reverse strand, counting down.
AGTTCACTTAACTAAAGGCTTTTCTAAAAGAAAGCCTTATTCGAACAAATTTATTGTGCATTATTATTGAAACTATTTAGAATTTAAAATAAGTCCTAAGTATTTTATTATGTCTTAAATAAATTATGTTATTTAAAATTTCTTTAAACAAATATATAGAATATAAATAAACAATAATTAAATAAACCACGAATTGCTTAGATTTCAAAATAAAATATTGTTAACCACCACGATAAATGTACTCAACGAGTGTAAATACTTATACGTCTTTTCATAAGTGAGGCACAAACCGAGTATCTCAAGCCCAAAAATAAATATCATTCTCAATGACATTACTCCTTTTGAATTACCCTAGACCAGCTCAATAGGTCAATTCATTCATTTGATCGAACAAGATGGTAATTAATTAAATAACATTTTAAAGAACCTAATTATTCCTTAATAATTATAAAATAAAAAATTCAAACAAATTGAATAATAAAATATATGGGCTTTTGTAGCTCGAACACGTATTTATACAATCTAAAATGCTTTCCAATAAAGCATTTAATACACATTTATTGCATTTATATATGTAATATAAACACAAGATCCACAAAAGCATCATATTTAATGTACAACTACATTATGGATAATCTATTTTTCCTGTCCTTGATGACGAGGGGTTTGCACCATTATGACCATCTACAACATATGTCATAAGTCAATGTTAATAATTGCACAAATTATTAACTTAAATATATTACAAAAATATATTTACCATAAATTTATATTACATAAATATAAATTATATAGTTATCACACAAATAATTAAGTCAATATATATTACAAAAATATATATTTATACTCATAGATATAAAATAAGTTAATTATTGAATAAATAATTGACTATATTAAATATATAACTAAAATATATTTAATATCAAATTTATATTACATAAATATAAATTTCACATTAATTATCATATGAATAATTAATAACTCACATATAAATTACTAACATATATTTATTAAATTATACAACTTAAGAATAATTATAGTCAACATATATTAATAATTAACTTTGAGAATTGAATGGTATTTTTTCAAACATATTAAACATATGTAACTTATACACAATCATGTGAATTTAATTTACCAAATTAATCAACAAATGAAAATTTTCAAAAAAATTCACCATTAGGTCCTAAAAATAATTTCTAACATATTAGAAATTTTTATAAAACTCAAAAACTAATTTCTATAATTATTATGAATTTATTTACATGAAATAAATCAAATACTCACTTTTATAGACCTAAAAAATTTCTGGAAAAATTACCATTAAATCCAAAAATATGAAAATGGTGGGTTGGAAAATTTTTTGGAGCAAAACGACATTGTTCAGGGCGTTAAATTGCAAAAATACATATTGAACTATTATAGACATGCCATGTGGCATTCTGTTGACCATTCAACTTTGAATTTTGACTGTCACGTGGCAGTCAACAATTGACCGATCAACTCTAAAGGTTAAACCAATGCCACATCAGATGCCATGTGGCATTGACCACAGTCAACACCAAATTGTGCCACGTGGAGGAAGTTAAGAAAAAAAAACATCTGGCGACAATTTCATTAAGCGTCGCAATAGATCTCTTTTAGCATCTGTCATCTTGTTTGTTTTTAAATTCTGGCAACACTTTCAAAGTGTGGCCACAGCTGCTTCAGAAACCGTCACTACAATTCATGAACCGTCGCAACGAATTGTCATAAAAAACAAACCGTCGTGACTTTTCATTTTGCCACGGAATCTACAATGGACACAGAATCCTTTGCAAAATGTAGAAAATCAACTTCCAGCTTTCAAAATGTGCCGAAATGATTCCGGCCTCTGACCAGACCCCTTGTAAAAAATGAATAAGAACTGAAAAGTGTGAATGGAATGCTGTAGTTCTCATTGCATATAACCAATTACATCAAAGGTATTTATAGTGTACAATACTTGTAAGAATATGAAAGTAATAAATGTACATAAACATAATTAATTATAAATAATCTTTTAAATTACCATTATTCATAAAAACTGATATTATTCCTAATTTAGACTAGTTAAGAATTATCTAATATAGAAATAATCCAATACCAATATTGGAATTAATATTCTCAACACTCCCCCTCAAGTTGGTGAGCGAATATCATGAATTCCCAACTTGTGTCGCAGTGTTAAGAATTGATCATAAAAATGTTTGCAAGTTGGTCACGAGTTGATGCATTGAATTTTGAATTTCCTGATTCTGAATTTCAAAAATTTCTGATATGAGAGGTGTGATTTTTGAAGCATGATTTTACATGTCAATAGCCATATTTGATAAGACTATTTTTGAATCAAATTGAGATGTGAAAGGAGTTAAAGACCTGCTACGTTTGTAAAAACATCGGTGTTACCATTGGGACATGGCCTGGTCAAATAAGCCATAATGTTGATATAGACAATTGACGATCAATAAGAACATGACTGAATCAAATAAGCCATGATATAGACAATCGATGATCTTCAAGAGTAAGAACATGGCCGAGTCAAATAAGTCGTATAGGCAATTAATAATCTTCAAGAATAAGAACATGACTAAGTCAAATAAGTCATGATGTTGATATGGATAATTGATAATTGATAATCTTTGTCCATGGGAAATGAATGAAAAATACGAGTGAAAGACTGAAATTTTGAGTCACCGGCAACGATGCTCTGATACCATATAAAAAATGAATAAGAACTGCAAAGTGTGAATGTAATGCTATAATTCTCATTGCATATAACCAATTACATCAAAGGTATTTATGGTACTGTAGAGTACTTGTAAGAATATGAAAGAAATAAATGTATATAAATATAATTAATCATAAATAATCTTTCAAATTACCATTATTCATAAATACTGATATTATTCTTAATTTAGACTAATTAGAAATTATCTAATATAAAAATAATCCAATATCAATATTGGAATTAATATTCTCAACACCCCTCTGTAGGTTTTTCGACGTCCCGTGTCTAATGGCGCAGTTTGTTTTATCAAATAACAAATAGAAACATGTCATTTACATAAAATAACACGACAAACTAAACTTTTCCCGGCGAAAACATCGTTAAATGCCCAAATTCGAACAAAATCGAATGAACAATGACTTGAAACATTGAAATACAGAATAGTTTGTCACTTTGTCCACCATAACACGAAATTATGGTAAAAAAACACTCCAAAGACACGATTTTCCCACCAATTCACATACTTAATCCATAAATTTGACGAAAAATTCACGAAAACTCATCCCAGAACAAAAAATTCCAGAATAACAGAATAAGAAGAACAAGAATTAAGATATAAAATAATTCATCGTAAAAATCCTTGCTCTAATACCAATGACGGAAATCGAAAGAAACGGATTCGAATCGTACATTTTTTCGTGCCCGATATTGAAGAACGCCGCATAACTTGAAGGGATGAATGCAAAGTCGAAGACTAAATCACAATATGTTGGAGTCGAAAGTTTATTCCGGAAGAGAGAATGATTATAATTGTCGAGTTGGAAAAGGAAATGAATTTCCTTATATTTCATGCAAATCATGTCTGATTCCTATTTATAGGAATATGATATTTTGATTAGTTGCAGTCAAGTCCCTAAACTCTTGATTATTTGCAGCTAAATCCTTAAAGTCTTTAGACATATTTAATTCTCAAAATAAATCCAATTATCCAAATTAGATCGGATCCTTTGACCCAATTGACCCACTCAAGATGGACCAGGTATTTCCAACATCGATAATACTTGACCGCAGACAGCAGGGCCATAAATTTGGCCCATTTTATGGCGGAAGAGAACAACATTGTCGTGCCTTTCGAGCTTATTGAGATTGATGAGCTTGTCAGCGATTAGCTCGAGTTTCTGGGTGGCGGTGGTGGTGGAGAGGAAATGGTTGATGGGATTTGCAATTCTGAGGAGTGATTTGGAGTGCTTTATAGGAATTTGAGAAAATGTTAAGTATGAAGAGACTAATGTTGAAAAAGCTCGTTTTACAAACTTTTTCTAAAACTCAAGATGTATAAGGATTGCAATTAAATTCAGTTTATTTTATTTTGTAATAGAAATTTTTTTAAACAAATGCAAATGAAATAAATTGAATTATAGTTTCCAAACATACTAAAAGGCTTTCAGTATTGGAGAAGGAAATATCAATCTTGATCTTACTAATGTTTTTTCGTTACAGTTTTACTTGAAAAACATCATTAATATTGCTTAGGTAAAACTTATTTAAAACATCATTAATATTGGTTAGGTAAAACATATTTTTTATAAACTAGACTTGATCTCTAGCCAGAGTATCTGTTGGATCCAATCAGAGTTTAAAATTAAAGTTTTAAAGTGTGTGTTAGACCGACTTTGAGTTGATATTTACTCAAATATTTGATGAAATTCAGCTGAATCCGGCTCAGCTTACTCAACGAATAAGTTTATTTCAAACTGACTATCCATTAATACTCGTAACAATACACTATGATTACGTTGCCATTTCATCGTATTAAAGTGTGGGTTGATCCTCTCACGAAAAGTCTGACAAATATTTGTTAAAGCTGCAAGTGTAACGATATATCCCATCTTTTTTTGCGTGTTGTCGCTATATAAAAGCATACCATACCATGCTTGAGTGGTTGATTTTAACATGATATCTTTAGACGGAGAAGACATTTCTATCACTGTGATCGCATTAAATTTTTCAATTATGAGGTAAATAATTTTTTTTTTTTAAAAATGAACAATACAATCTGCTTTCCTTGTACAGTAAAACCTTTTTAAAGTAATATTCGATAAAATTATATTCTCGCTAAATAAATATTTTTCTTTGGTCCCGACTTGGGCCAGTTATATTAAAGTAATATTCTCGTTAAATGCATTAGATGATAATTAAGATAAAGTATTAAAGACCAAAAAAAATGTAAAGTAATAATTACTAAAATAAATTACGAATTTATATATATTTTTAGACTAGTAATACAAGATCAATAACTATTTCTTTTTAATATATGAAACTATAGTTGATTGTTTTTTATTCCCACTAAAATCAAAGGTAATATCATCCTTAACTTTTTGAGGAGCGAACACAATTTCCAGAATATTTTGTTAATGTTGTACCAAATAATTTAACAATGTAGTCATTATTTGAAATGCATCCTTTGATGACACATGTGAAATAATGCTACTATCATCTTATTCAGGATTACTCTTATCATCATTATTCATTACCGATTGAATGATCTCTTCCTCCGTAGATAATTCCACAATACAAAATACTCTTTAAAATAATAAATATTTATTTATCGATAAATGAATATTTTATGCGTTTATTGATAAATTAATAATTTCATAAATAAATATTTTTTCTCAGTCCCAAACATATACATTTATAGAGGTTTTACTGTATCCCCAACAAAACATCCTCCCCTCTAAACAAACTCATTAACCGAAACGACAAGAAAATAGCAAAAACGCAACTCACACTTGCACGTTTTAGAACAATAATACAGACTCAAAACGCAGGAATTGAAAGCATAAAACGCTGACAGCTCCATCTTCCACTTTGGGTTGCTCAGCATAGCAGCCGCCCGGAGCTTCTTGCGTCACTCTTCACCATCGACAAATTCATTCAGAGCATTCGTTTTCTCTATCTTTGCGGAGATGACGAAATTCAGAAAGCTAGGTCGACCCACGGGTCATCGTATGTCTATGCTCAGGTTGTTCCTTTATCCCACTCTTTTCTTTTCTTCTGCTTCTAAACTTCCAATTGATTTCTTTCAGATCTTTATTGTAACATCATTAATATGTGCTGATGTAATTGCAGAACAATGGTGTCCCAGTTAGTGAAGCACGAACGAATCGAAACCACTGTTGCCAAGGTATTTTATTTGCTTTATACAGTTTGAGGTTTTTTCTAGGGTTTATGGAAATCGACTTTTGGCTTGCTTCGTTCTTTGCCTATTTCCTTATCATAATTACCCTGCATAACTACAAAGAAGAGTAATACTGCTATACCTGTGGGATTGATAAAATGTACATGAACAAATGAAATTGATTAGTGTCCGTCGAGCAATCTACTTCTTCACTATTAAATATTGACTTCTAGTGGAAAAGCTTTTTGCCACGGAATAAGGGGGAGTGGGTTGTCATTTCTTCAGTATTCAGGAACAAAATTTTAGTATGGTACAATGGTTCACTTAGCTTAAGCTGGGTCACTAGTTTGCTTCTGTTTCTATTAGAAAACACCCTTTTAAGAGTTTCTATGCATTAAATATTATCTATAATATAAAAACAATGCAAGGCTAAACTCTGTTAAATTGTTTCTCTATTTTCAGGCCAAAGAGATTCGGCGGCTTGCTGACAATATGGTACAGCTTGGAAAAGAGGTGTGCTTAAGACACTGTTATTGTTCCATTCATAGTTTGCAATAGTTTCTCTTTATTGTTTAAATAATAGAGGTGTAAGATAATGCATGCTAACTTGGCTAAATTCCCAATTTCTGGTTACTACATGCATAACAATCATTATAAGGATATACTAATTTGTATGGTTCTGGTTTTTTTTTTTTGTTCTTTATTTTATAAACAAGTGGCCATATTTTGTTAAATCTTTTGATCATTTTCGTAAATCAATCTACTTGCATTTGAAGGGTGTATTGAATCTTCCCCATATGGACAAGCATAAGCGCATAGCATTTGGTTATAGATCAAAAACTCTTTGCAGTCATTTCACTCAATAAATTTACCAAGATGCTTATCTGATTGTCTAACCCGTTGTCTGGAAACATTAATTTGAAGGGGTTTTGGAGGAGATTAGTTCAAAATTTCAAATGAATTCTATTTTCACACATATCTTGTTTGGAAAGGAGTAAAATTCATTCATATTCTTCATAAAGCAAGCTAAGTTGATACCTGATAGAGCTGTAAACCATATGAGAATTCATCTGAAATCTTTTCTTTCAAGTATATTTGTTTCAAATGGTCAGTAAATGATTGGAAAAATGTACAATTGAAGTGCACTGAGAAGAAAACTGTTGACATCACTGTTAAATATTTCCTTGATTGGTGGATTTTTAATGTTCAGAATTCCTTCACTTACTATATTGCTTATGTATGTGTTTCATGCTATTACTTTCCCATTGCCAATGATATTTAATTAATGACTGTATCAGCCATTTCCTTGGAGCTCGTATGCATCGAAACTATGAGGAAACTTGGAATACATTGAAATATTTGTCATTAGCTCCAAGGAAACTGAATTCCATGTGTGCATAACTATAATGATTGAGAGCATAATTTACTTATTATCAGTGCAAAGTAAGTATTCATACAATATGGTAAAATAATTGCAGGGGTCCCTTTGTGCTGCAAGGCGTGCCGCTGGTTTTGTGAGAGGGGATGACGTCCTTCATAAGCTATTCACTGAATTGGCTCATCGTTACAAGTAAACATTTTTCCAGTTTCTTGTTCTTTCCTTTCTCTCTCTTGTCATTTTTAATATGTATAATGTAATATTTAAGTTTTGGCTATATATTGTGCAATACAGGGATAGAGCTGGTGGTTACACAAGGCTACTAAGAACCCGCATAAGAGTTGGTGATGCTGCACCCATGGCCTACATCGAGTAAGATCTAAACTGTTTATTCCACTGAAAGACTCGTTTCTCATTCTGGGATATGCTGTATTGAATTCTCATCCCAATTAAATTGTTTTTGTTCTTTCAAAAATGCAATTTTGCCTTGGAAATGTTATTCCATGTGAAATTTGGGTTATTAGAGAGCTTGGATCAGTCTAGACATGTAATATATGAGTGCTTTATAAATAATTCGAAGTATGCCTTGGAAATATTATCATTAATCAATAGTGGTTTCAAATGCTGTGTCATATTTTTCAGGATTAATATATTGTTTGATTAAGGATTTGCCGATCTGACAGGTTTATCGACAGAGAAAATGAGCTAAGGCAGTCAAAACCTCCAGTTCCTCAACAGCCGCAAAGAGAACCTCTCGATCCATGGACAAAATCAAGGCTAAGCAAACAGTTTGCACCTCCTAAAGAGGAAAAGAGCTCTGATCCTGAGATTTGATGGAATTTAGTAAGCATTTTTCATCTTCAAGTATAATTTTTGTACCATTTTCGATAGCTTTCCATTTTTACAATGAAAATAATGATGCCGAGATGCAGCAATCTCATGAATACTTAGTGACTGGTGTTTTCATAGATAAAGATGATTTGCATTGGATCAAAGAATGCTTTTTTTCTTTTACTATTGTTGAAAAAAAAAATTACATTTCCTAATTCAGTAAAGGATGTCATTTATTTAGTTTAATACTTGTGAGTTGTGCCTCTCTTATACATGTAGTGAATTCTGTAATTTCTTGCTATCTTGGTTTTCTTTATAATACTTTAAAATTGTTATTTGTATATAAAATACAGTTTTTATTATGTAGACAACATGGTTCCTTTTTTTTATCATGCGAGTTTTGAAAGAAAATATCATACAAATTCATGTATAAAGCTGTTAGTATGAATATTCTTTAAAAAGTTTTGTAAAATTATTATCATATGTTTATTTATTTTTTGTATGTCTTTTAATTGCAAATTCAACTTCATTTCAAACAAACAATACTACGAAAGGAGGGATCCTTTGAATTATTGCCCCCTGTAGTTGAAGGTGCTTGGATGCAAAATGGGCAACCATGATCAATGTCTATATGTTTTTATAACAATTTGGCTTTCGTTGGTAGCAAACCGTTAATAATATTACTTATTTTTTGTATAAAGAAAGTGGAATTTAAAATTATTAAAAATATGAAATTATCCTAAGATGATTAAAAAGTAAAACCGTTAATAATTGAAAAATTGTTAAATATATATGATATAAGTTTCATATTTATTAAATTAACTTTTTATATTTTTTTTTTGTACTTTCTGACCAATTTTAAATTTTTTATTGAAGCAAGTTGGAGCTTTGTTGTAAGCTCTTTGGGATATCATTTCGACAATGTTGTTGTTACCTTGTCTTTCCCAATTTGGGCTTGAGGGGGAGATTGTTGGGATTCTAGCTCAAATTCATGCACTTAATGTTTCATGCATTTGTCGTCTTGTTGTAGAAGACGGAGAGTCTTGGCATAGAATTCGAGGAGTCTTGGCTTATTCACCAAGATTTGGAGGTCTATTTAAAGCCACTTTTGTGGCTAATATTGAGGCATTCCAAATAGCCAATACATTGGGGAGAGAAAAGAAGTAAGAGAGTGAAAAGTGAGATTAAAGGAGAGTTGCGCACAGCTTACTTTTCGGACGATCGCTGGAGTTCTAGCCGTTGGATTACCGTAAAATTTGGCCTGAGTGTTCTTGACATCGTTGTCTAAAGACTGACCGTTGGGTCTCGTAACGGGAGTTACCTTGATTATTCTGTCCGTGGGCAGATTGTCTGTTTTGCTCATTTCGGTGTTTTCTCACTTATTCTCTTGTTCTCATTGAGTGATAGACGGTGGAAGGAAACTCTTGTAAGACTTTGTTGACTTCTTTTTCCTTAACTTAACAATAAAATCAGTAAGGGTGGATTTCGTTATCGATCCCGTGGTTTTATTCTTCACATCGGAGAGGTTTCCACGGAAAAACTTTGGTGTTGTGTGGCTTATTTACTTTCTTTGCATATGTGGTTGATTTAAGTCGTTTCTCGGTTGACCTTTGTCTACTTTAGTCGACTTTGGTTGTTCTTGTTGTTGTTGCTATTCCGCATTCTTGCAACAACGGCTTAAGGGCCTTATGCTCAATAACGATTTCAATGGGTTTCGATAACACAATTTTTCGCCATCATGTATATGACCAATGAAGTTTAGACTCATAATATGGCTTTTTACATACTGCGGTATCAACGGATTTAGATATTGGTACTTTCAGATATCCTGCACAGTATATATACCCACACTTTTCCTTTCACTGCATCCGAACTGGACTATATTTGATTGAATGAATTTCATAAGTTATATATTAACATAATACGACGAATGTGGCAATGTATGGGCATGTATATACATGGATATATGTTGGGCCTACCTCTGTTTGTTATACTAAGGCCCATCAAGGCCTGTCACGTACTATTGAAAATATAAGCAAATTGAATATATACAGGGGTTCTTGAAAAAAAATACCATCTTTGTAAAATAATTTGGACCAAAATATAAAAAAATTCCAACCATACGTTCCCCCCTCCAAGTCAACAGGTCATGACTTTTTTTATTTTCTTTTGCATTTATCTTTCAAACTGTTCATTTTTTCGACATGTCGCTTTAGAGTTTTTTTTGTAAGTGACGACATCCACTGTGACTTTTTCGAACTTTTTCAATTGATAGACATGTGGTAGATGTGTGAATCTATTTTTTTCATTAACCTTTTTTCTCTTATGATATGTATACTGTACTTTCTCTCTATTGGATCTGCTCTTGCGTTCTTTTTTTGATCTGGAAATCATATCTCGATTCTCTTCTTTTCTTGTTATTTGTTTGATTTTCGCCACTAATTTATCATTGTTTAGTTGGTGGTTTGATTTTAAGGTTTGCACAAACTAACATAACGATTCTATAAAAAAACCCCATAAAAAACTAATATCTACCATATGTCTACCAAATTTCTATCACATGTCTATTGGACATCTATCAGATGTCTACTGGTTCAAAAAATTCGAAAATGTCACAGTGGATGTCATTTCGAAGATAAAAATAAGACGAACAGAAAACTCTGAAGTGGCATGTCGAAAAAATAAACGGTTTGAGAGATAAATGAAAAATAAGAAAAAAATCCAAAGAAAAAGGGGAGAAACAAGTGGATGGCATGGTATTTAAATAGAATTGAAGGGAATGTATATCTGTAAATAGTTTGACTTGATGGTGAATTTATAAATAGTTTACGAGTATTCTTAATAGTTTTCCACACATAATTGGAACATTTGAGGGAAAAGTGGTTTTGTACAAGAAAAGATGTTTCAATTTCCTTAAATGGCAAACAGTTGTCTTCACTTCTTAAAGCTTTGTTATAATGGATTGTCGATTAAAATCTTTTTACAGCATGTCTTAAAGTCAATAAAAAATCATATAGTAGGGAAAATTTTGTCAAATGATCCATATGGATGCATTAACTTCATAAATTAGCCAAGTTGAAACTTTGATGCCATTTTAAGAAATGAGCTAGTTTTCTTTCACAGCTAGAGCTTTTCCTACTAAAATCCTTACAACGAAATTAGAGAGAGTTGGTTTATTTGTTTCAGAAATACTTCAACTTGCAGTAAGTTTTAGTCTATTTATAGACAAATATTTTCTAACCACATAGTCAAGCTTTCATACAACTAAGTTATGGCCGCTTAATTGTATAGCTTAGCTTATCTTTCCGTTTTACCTTCCTCCTTTGCTTCGGGTTTGCTGTTGCGAATGGGAAACTGCTGCAGGAGAGCTATGGATGCCCAACTTTCTCACAAGGTCAGATTTCATTTCTTTTTGTTTTCTGAATAGCATACATATATGAAGTATTTATGCTTATCTTGTTTGTTATGAATAATCAGGAGGGAGTGGTCTTGGCACAACTTCCACAAGAACTAATCACTCTAGTTCTAATTCGGTTGCCAGTGAAGTCTCTTTTGCGTTTTCGGTGTGTTTCTAAGTCTTTCCGTGCAATCATCGACAGTCTGTATTTCCTTGATTCACATTTGAGAAGATCTGCTGAAGACAGGTCTCAACTGAGCCTCATCTTCCCCTATGCTAACCGAATTTTAACAAATTACAACTCATTCAAACTGCATGTTGCAGATTCCGATAAATCACAACTGAGAATATCTGCTGAGGAAGAGGAGTACTCTCACCCGTTGCTCAATCTCCAAAACAATGACCAAATCTTAGAGACTTTCAATTTGGCAAGATTACATAATTCTTCCGGTAATAACCTTAAGGTATATGGTCATTGCAACGGTGTTGTTCTCTTGTTAGTTAACGAATCCAGGCCTGCATTATGGAACCTATCCACCCACCAATACAGGATTCTTCCTTGCTTACCTGGCCTTCATGATCACAACCGTATGGGTTTAGGTTATGACTCTTCACAGGATGAATACAAAATTGTGGTTATTCAAAAATTTGAAAAAGAACATCAAATTTGGATTTTCGGGTTCAGGTCAAATTCGTGGAGAAGGGTTTGCAATGATTTCTTTAAGAGAGCAAGTAAATTGTTTCTTTCTCCTTTTGGATTCTTTGCGGATGGTGACTTACATTGGTTATATGGTAATTTAAGTAATCAGTACCTGAACATTGTTGCATTTGACATGTCAAAAGAGACTTTTTCTATAGAAACCCCACCTGCTTATTCCAATATTACATACACACTCACTAATTTGAATGTTTTAGATGGGTGTCTCTGTTTCGGTGTTTGCACTCCCGAGGATGAAGTTCTTTTATATGTTAGGAATAAAGATGGAGCTGAGTTTACGTGGAGCTTATTGTACTCTGCTATGAGAAATCAATTGCCGCCTTTCTTGAAAATACATTACTTTTTTAGTGCGGGAGTTCTGGGGTATTCAAAGGAAGGAGATAAGATTACATTGGATTTGGGTTTGAATTACATGGTTTCATATGAGTATGAACAAAAAAGTTTTCCACCGACTGAAATTACTAGACCAATTGATTTCAAGTTCCAAAAAACCACATATGTTGTTCAAAGTCTTGTGTCTGTGGGTGGTATAGATCCTTAATTAGTTTCCAAAGGATTCATAAAAATAACAAAGAAGTTGATTACATTTGGAATAGCTATAATAAATGTTCCATGTAGAATGGATATTCTTTTTAGACCGTGATATATATATTTGGTTTACTGTATTTATTTACATCTGGTTTACAGTATATATTTGATTTACCGTGATACGATCTGAATTTAGAGAGTGATTAGAACAAGAAAGGGAAAGGGAAAACTGGTTTTGCTATTCAATTTGATGATAATTCGATACAGAGCTTGAGCTATTTATACTTAGCAATTGCCTATTTAAAAAGGTTTTATATTATACACCTGACTTTTTACACCCTTCTCTAATTCTAAGGTTGAAAATTTATTAACAATTAATTAATTATTTTTTTATTTCAATTAAAAACTCTATAATAAATTCTCAACCATTAGATTAAAAAAGGGCATAAAAAGTCAGATGCATAATATAAAATCCGAGAGGGATGACTCAGAGCGGCAAAAGTAAAGAGTAAAACGCAAACCGCTAATTCAGTTACTAAACAGCTTAACAAACTCTAATTGACTTCCTAACTAATTCGAAGACCATTCAAGCGCGTAAATCACAAACGAGTCAACGCTTTCTTTCACGTAACAATTTCCATCCTTACAAAAAGATTTTTTTTCCTTAATATATTTGCTGGAAAGATACCATTGCAAATTAGGCATTGGTCGTATTCCTTTCACATAACGATTCAATAATACGAAAAGGATTGAAACATTATTAGATTCGTAATTGATTGAGTTCTTCAATTTAGAAGATTAGGTTGTTTACTTTGCATGGAAACATGACACTACAGTAACTCAAGGCCTAAAAATCAGATTTTATTAATAATTCTGAAATATGTATTATATTTCCTTTTTAATTTATTTATAGATTTATTAGTCTTCACCCAAAATAACATATAAAAATAACTTTTATTCAATATCATTAAAAAAAGAATTAAAACGTTAGCACTAAAATACTTAAATAAAAAAACTCCTAACTAAGTAGGATTACTATCATTTGGATTTTTCTCTCCTAAGGCTCAGCGCCGCTAGGTTCTTTTCTTCCCTCTAATCATTAGTAGGGTTTATGAATTTCAGCCCCTGATTTTATTTGTTCAAACATTATTCAATCATTGTTATCTATTATCAAGCCATGGCAACAGATGATCTAACTGAGAAGTATGCAAACGTTACAACTGACGATGAAGACTGGGAGGAGGGTGAGGGTTTGGTGTGCGGCGATGATGATGTGCAAGCGCCGGCAGTAGCTGACGTTTTCTTCCTTTTGGCAAAGGTAATAAGCGATAGCCCTATCAATGTTGGTGCCTTTGTAGATGTTATGGGGGGTGTGTGGAAGCCAGTTAAGAAGATGGAAATAAAAGAGATTGAACCCTATATTTTTTTGTCTTAACCTATTCCATAAACTTGATGCCGATAGGTTCCTTAATGATTGACCCTGGTCTTTTGAGCAAAAACTTATTGTGATAAGCAAGTTTGATCGGGGAATCTCTCCAAGGTCAGTCTTGATCCACTTTGTGGAGTTTTGGGTGCATGTTTACGATTTGCAAAGCTATTTTTGGACTAAGAGGATGGTGGCAAATATTGGTAATTATGTGGGAAGTTTTGTAAAGGTTAATGCGAGCTATTTTGATGGGAGCTGGAAGGAATTCTGGAGGATTCGAGTGAGATTGGATATTCGACAAGCATTAAAGAAGAAGATGAGGATTAAAAAGGCTAGGGGTGAGTGGAATATTGTTAGGTTTTGCTATGAACGTTTACCTAATTTTTGTTTCTTTTGTGGAGTGATTGGGCATGCCCATAAATTCTGTAATAGCTTCTATAATGCGGATGAAGATAAGAGAACCTTGAAGTTTGATCAGTCCTTGAGAGTGACTAGGAAGCAGAGTCAGCCGAGTAGGAATGCTAGGTGGTTTTGTGGGCGGTCTTGTGTTAATTCAGAGCATATGGATGGGGAAAGTGTTAATATTTTAGTGTAATTGGATTAACTAGGTTGACCAATGCGATCGTGACATTTCACCGAACAAGTTTGGAGAGTGCGGAGTGCACACTTGTTCGGGTACTGTTTACAATTTGGGGGTCCGGGGGCAGCGCCCCCGGGTGCGGGGTCCAAGGGGCGGCAGCCCCTGGCGGGGTCTAGGGGCAGCGCCCCTAGGCAGGGTCCGAGGGGCGGCAGCCCCTGGCAGGGTCCTGGGGCAGCGCCCCGGGCTGGGGTCGAGCTGCCAGGTCAGCTCGAAAATTTTTTATTCCTGAACCCACGCATCCTTTGGAAAAATTCAACAGAAAATGAATTTTGTCCGAAACAGTGTGTCTGTTGGACACAACTGAATTCGGAAGAAACATGTCTTTTGGACATGACTGCTCCCCAAACAGCATGTCTGTTGACGTTTTTGGCTATTTAATTCACCAAAACGATGTTGGTCAGATATACAGAAAAACTCGGTTGGAATTTCATTGCAAACGAATTCTTGTTCTTGATTCACTTTCTGATTTTATCCGATTGAAAAATTTGGTAAACCGGCCAAATAAATTTCAATCTGACAGTGTTTTTCGTGACTTCAGAAACATCCAAGCAATCCCAGATTTCCAACAGAAAGTTGAGGTGCTAGAGCTGAAACATTGGTGGCCAAGAGTGTTGTTGAGGGGCGCAGGAAGAAGCAAGAAGAGAATGAGGGTAAGTCTTTAATAGTTGAGCAGGTTGTGACTGACATTGGCACTAAAAAAGTTGGTGTTGCTATTCGTGAGAGGAAAATGATTCGTGAAGGTGGCTCTTCAAGCAATATTTTTGCGATATCGCATGCAAAAGAAAATTTTACGGATGTAATAACACCAATAATGGCAAAGAATGATGATATGGAGTATGGTGTGGAGTTGAAGAGGAAAATGTTGCAGGTTGAGTTGGATCCTACTACAATTTCGAATGAAAATGTAATTTTGGGTAGGAATTTTTTTTATCATTGGAGGCAAGTTCTATCGTCGAACAGACCCGCCAGAATTAATAAGTCTTATATGTTGGAATTGTTGTAGTTTGGGCCCGAAGGTAACAGTTCATGAGCTACTGGAGATGGTGGGCCGTATTCGTCCACAATTACTTTTCTTTCAGAGGTTAGAGTTTCGAGGAAGAGAGTTGAGGAGCTTGGAAGAGGTATGGGGTTTTCTTGTTCTTTTGTTGTTCAAGGGGACAATTCAGGTGGTGGTTTAGCAATATTGTGGGATACAACAACTATGGTTACATTGTGTAGCTACAGTGTATCTCATATTGATGTTGATGTTGCTATTGGTGGTCATACATGGAGATTTACCGGTTGTTATGGGGAACCACGTCGTCACTTACGCTATCATTCATGGAATTTATTACGCCATCTAGCGTCGGGTAATACGGTACCATGAGTGCTTGTGGGGGATTTTAACAACATTCTTTTTGATAGTAAGAAGTTAGGAGGCCAGCCACATCCACATAGTTGTATGGCAAATTTTTAGCAAGCTCTTACTGGCTGTAGCTTGATAGATATGGGTTACGTTGGATTTTCGTTCATGTAGGAAAGGACTAGACATGGTAAAGTAGTTTTGCGAGAGAGATTGGATAGGGGGTTGCCACTAAATATTAGAATAGGTTGTATCCGCAATATATGGTGCAACTCATATCATCGAGTGATCACGATGCTTTGATTTTTTATGTGTGTAGAGAGATTCACCAGCGCGCCCCATTTTTTCATTTTAGTAATGAGTGGAAGGATAGAGATGATTATGGCCGAGTTATAGGACAGTAGTGGGTAGCGTCTTCAGGGGCGTCATTGCTAGGAAGGCTGTCAGTTTTATCAGCCACACTTCAGGACTAGAATCGTAGTTATAAAGATTCTTTTCGATGCCAAATACGTGATAGCAAATGTCAAATCCATTTGTATAGGCAGTCCTTTGACCAGTCAGCTATGAATGGTTATGTTGAGGCAAAGAAGTGGCTTGCTAATTTTATCGGGAAAGAGAGGTTTTTTGGCGTCAGCGTTCACGGGTTCGGTGGTTACAGTAGGGAGACAATAATACTTGATTTTTTTCATAATTATGCCTCAGCCAGGAGGCGAAAATATTGAATAGAATCTCTTCAAGATCGAAATGGTGTAACGATGGATTGGAATTCGGGATTGCAGGGTCTATTACTGAGTACTATCATGATATTTTTATGGGCCAGGAGCAATTGGATCTCAGCATTGTAAATGCCATTAAGAGCCGTGTGTCTGAAGAGTAGAACGTTGATTTATGTGGGTCGGTTTCAACAGATGAGGTGAAGGCTGCGGTTTTTTGCGATGCACCCAGATAAGGCACCTGGACCTGACGGCTTCAACCCAGGTTTTTACCAATCTTATTGGCATATTATAAGTGATGATGTTTTTAATTTTGTCTCGAATATTTTATCCACTTGCATGCTTCCTAACGATGTGCATCTAATGAATATTGCCTCGATTCCTAAGTTGAAAAATGCTATGAAGATTAAAGGCTATAGACGTATTGCTCTTTGTAATGTTCTCTATCGCATTGTAGCAAAAGTTTTGGCAAACAGGTTGAAGGGTGTCTTGAATGATCTTATTTCGGAGAATCAGAGTGCCTTTGTGCTTGGCAGGCTCATAACTGATAACGTTTTGATAGCTTATGAGGTTGGTAATTATTTACATTGTAAGAGAAGGGTTATGAGCGGATGGTGGCCCTAAAACTAGACATGGCTAAGGCTTATGATCGGATGGAATGGCCTTATATGAAGGCTGTTTTGAGTCAAATGAGTTTTTCTACTATATGGATAGAGTGGATGATGATGTGTATTTCGTCAGTTAAGTATACAATTTGCACTAGTGGAAGAAGTTTCGGTTCTATCGTTCTTGAGAGGTGTCTTCGACAAGGGGATCCGTTATCGCCATATCTTTTTATTTTATGTGCTCAAGGATTGTCGGTGGCATTATCAAGGGTAGAAAATGATGGCCTAATACTCGGTTGTCTGGTTTCGCCAGGTGCTCCACTTGTTTCCAATTTGTTTGGCTGATGATAGCTACTTGTTCTGTATAGCGTAACTTGCAGAATGCCAATAGCTTAAAAACTATCTTTCTACTTATGAGAGAGCATCAGGTCAGATGATTAACTATCATAAGTCATCTATATCTTTTAGCTCTTATTTGGATGATAATTATAAGCAGCTCATTAGCGACTTTTTTGACATCTCTATTTCGGTCGTGACTACTAAATATTTGGGAATGCCAATGACAGTAGGAAGAAGTAAGATATCATGCTTTAGTTTTATTAAAGATCAAATTTGGAAGCGGATAAACTCGTGGCATTCTAAATTTCTGAGATGGGGTGGAAGGGGATTCTTATTAAGTTTATGCTTCAGTCAATTCCCTCATATCTTATGTCTTTATTCAGAATCCCAGAGAGTTTATGCGATGTGATTCATAAGATGCTTAATTCATTCTGGTGGACATCAAATAATGGTGATCGAAGAGGGATTAATTGGCAGAGATGGGAGTTCCTATGCCACCCTAAAAAGCATGGAGGAATGGGCTTCCATAACCTTTCTGACTTTAATATGGCTCTCTTGGCTAAACAATTATGGCGTTTCTTAATAAATCCGAACTCTCTCATATGTCGAATTTCAAGGCTAAATATTTCAGGGACGACAACATGTTAGATGCAAAGCAAACGTCTAGACCTAGTTATGTTTGGAGGAGCATGTTCTCAGCCATGGAGTTTTTTAAAGCACATGTCAGGTGGCGAATAGGGAATGGTCAATTGATTCATATTACTGAGGATGCGTGGGTCAATTCGAGGGAGAGAGTAGTGCTTGCGGGCAAGGAGGGTCTAAATTTGAGGGGTACTAGAGTTGCTTACATGATTAATAATGGTGAATGGGATGTTAATAGATTACGTATAGCCTTTGGGGATGATGAGGTTCAGCTTATTCTTCGCACTCCTTTATCTCGGCCACTTGGGGTAGATACGCCATTTTGGCCTTTTGAGGCGAATGGTTCATTTACCGCGAAAAGAGCATATCGGCAGTTGTCTATGATTCATAGTACTTATCTCCCTATTACTCAATTGTGCTGGAGTAAACTTTGGGGAATCTCATTACCAGCTAAATTATGAATTTTTGTGTGGCGGGTTATTATGAACGTCTTATTGGTTAAGGTCAATTTGTTTCAGCGTCATGTTGTGGAGGAGTCCGCCTGTCCAATTTGTTTTCTTGCGTAGGAAACAATTTCTCATACATTTTTTGACTGTCCTCTTGCACGTCGTGTTTGGAATTTATTCGACCCATATTTAGTTGCCAAAATGAATCAGTCTTTCTTAGTAGTCCCTGAGGATTGGTTATTAAATAAGTCTCTTGATTTCGTGCAGCTTATTTTCTACTTGTTATGGGCTATTTGGCATACGAGAAACAAGTTCATTTGGCAATCAATCAACTCCCAACCGCAGACCATCCTACGTTATGCTACATCATCGGTGGAACAATGATGGGCTGTGGCTTCACCGCAGGGTCAGCAGTTTGGACGACCGCCGAATTTACAAAACAAAGCAGCAAGGGTGACGACAAGTGGGAACCGAGTGATATCTTGGGAACCACCGCATGTCCCTTTCGTGAAATGTAATTCCGATGCTGCATTTTTTCATGATGGGGATTATGTATGTTATGGCTTGGTTGTTCGTAATTCGGGGGGTGGATTTATTTGTGCAAAATTAGGCTTCTTACCGTCGCGTGTTTTTATTCTTGAGGCTGAAGCATTATCAGTACGAGAGGCTTTATCTTGGCTTAAAGAAGTTGATTTCACACATATCGTGGTGGAGATCGATAACAACTTTTTATATGAAGCTCTAACCAGTTTGAATGATGGTTACTCTTATTTTTCATCTTATATTATAGATTGTAAGACTTTATTTAGACATTTTACGTCATGTGTGTTTAATTTCATTCCTCGAATTGCTAATGAACTAGCACACAATTTAGCGTGATCTGCTTTTTTATATGAGGTAACATGGGTTTGGATGTCTGTTCCGCCTTTTTGTATTGCCCATCTACT
Source organism: Euphorbia pulcherrima (assembly GCA_947683365.1). Taxonomy (NCBI): domain Eukaryota; kingdom Viridiplantae; phylum Streptophyta; class Magnoliopsida; order Malpighiales; family Euphorbiaceae; genus Euphorbia; species Euphorbia pulcherrima. The sequence continues at coordinate 8,228,068 of CANTUS010000006.1, read as the reverse complement.
TTGATGAATACAATCCATTTTCCCTAAAAAAATGTAGAAATACTAGAAAAGCAAAATACTTTTAGGGTCCGACTATATTAACTCAAGGCAAACTAACACAATTAACACAATAATTAATTTTTAACTTAATTTCATTTTTAACCTAGGTTACCATATGAAAAACTTAGACATAATATATCAAACAAGTATGTTTTTGTTATTAGGGGCTTTTATGTAACTGAACAAAAAAATAAAATAATTTGGGTCAAATGGGCAAAATAATTCCAAATATACCATGTTTGCAAAATAATTACAACCCCCCAAACCCCCACCCAAACACGCCACTCTTTCATTTTCTTTTTTAATTTTTTGATTTATTTTGATTATATCTTTCAAACCGTTCATTTTTTTGTTATACCTAGGGATGGCAATGGATTGGTTATAAAGCGGATATGGATAAATCCATTCAAAATCCATTTTTAATGGACAAATCCATATCGGCTCCGTATTCTATGGATTTGAAATTTTTATATTCTTATCCATATCTTAGGATATGGATTATAAATGAATTTTAAATTTTTAGACCAAATGATGCAAATGAGCCATGTTGCCCAAATGATTCATGATTAGCCTATGTTTAAATATTTCTATTGTATTCAAGAAAAAATTTTAGTCCACGTTTAAATATCTCTATTTAAACAAAATCAAGGCTGGTATACTCAAGTTCTATCTTAAATGTGAAAATACATTCCGAGGCCCGATTTCGTAAAAATCAAAAAATCCCCAAAAAAATTATGGAAAATCCAGAAGATAAAGAAAATAAATGTGGTGCAAGAAATTTTCAGAAAATGTTTTTGGAAGGGACCGAAAATGTGAAAATATATTCGAGGCCCGGTTTCGTAAAAAAGCAAAAACTCCTAAGAAATTATGGAAAATCCGGAAAATAAAGAAAATAAATGTGGTGCAAGAAATTTTCAGAAAATGTTTCTGTAATGGCTTCGAAAGGTAAAAATACGTTTCAGGGACCGGTTTCGTAAAAAATTGAAAAATCCCAAAAAATTATGAAAAATACAGAAAATAAAAAAATAAATGTGGTGCAAGAAATTTTTCAGAAAATGTTTTTGGAATGGCTCGAAAATGTGAAAATATGTTTCAGAGACCGGTTTCGTAAAAAATTGAAAAATCCCAAAAAATTATTAAAATCCGGAAAATAAAGAAAATAAATGTAGTGCAAGAAATTTTTAAAAAATATTTTTGAAATGGCTCGAAAATGTGAAAATACGATTTAGGGATCGGTTTCATAAAAAATTGAAAAATCCCAAAAATTATGGAAAATCCGTAAAATAAAGAAAATAAATGTGTTGCAAGAAATTTTTAAAAAATATTTTTGGAATGGCTCGGAAATGTGAAAGTACGTTTCAGGGACCAGTTTAGTAAAAAATCAAAAAATCCCAAAAAGTTATGAAAAATCCATAAAATAAAGAAAATAAATGTGGTGCAAGAAGTTTTCAGAAAATGTTTTTCGAGTGGCCCGAAATGTGAAAATACGTTTCAGGGACCAGTTTCGTAAAAAATCAAAAAATCCCAAAAAATTATGAAAAAACCAGAAAATAGAGAAAATTAATATGGTGTAAGAAATTTTCAGAAAATGTTTTCGGAATGGCCCGAAAATGTGAAAATACGTTTCAAGGACGGTTTCGTGAAAAATCGAAAAAACTCCAAAAAATTATGGAAAATCCGAAAAATAGACAAAATAAATGTGGTGCAAGAAATTTTCAAAAAATGTTTTTGGAATGGCTCGGAAATGTGAAAATACATTTCAGGGACCAGTTTCGTAAAAAATCAAAAAAATCCAGAAAAATTATGGAAAATTCGGAAAATAGAGAAAATAAATATGGTGCAAGAAATTTTCAAAAAATATTTTTGGAATGGCTCGAAAATGTAAAAAATACATTTCAGGGATCGGTTTCGTAAAAAATTAAAAACTCCCAAAAAATTATGGAAAATCCGAAAAGTAAAGAAAATATATGTAGTGCAAGAAATTTTTAGAAAATATTGTTGAAAGAGCTAAAAATGTGAAAATACGTTTCAGGGACTGGTTTCGTAAAAAATTGAAAAGTCCCAAAAAATTATGGAAAATAAAGAAAGTAAATGTGGTATAGATAGACCAAAATAGATTACGCAAAGTAATTAGATTTTGTATAGAAAAACCAAATTCAAGTCCAAGTGGTTATCCAAGTGGATATCCTATCTAAATTCAAATCCATTTTTGTTGGATCCAAATCCAATGGATTTGAAAACAAAAGGATTTGGATCCTACAAAATGGATTTGGATGATAGGATATAGATGGATGCAAAATCCATTGCCATATCTAGATATGCCGCTTTAGAGTTTTTTATTCGTCTTTTTTTATCTTCGAAAGTAGATCTACAATGATATACATTTATCGAGTTTTTTTAACTATCAGATATCCAATAGATATCTAATAGAAGCCAAATAGAAATCGATAAAATTAGAAGACCTTTAAATAACACATGAATGTCCAATTTTAAAAGGAGAGGACTCCTAAAATATACCTGTAAAATATTAGCAATGGTCTCAATGGTAGCAGTTTATAAAGTAATTGCATAACGATGGATACAACGAAATTTCCAATGATCTATTGGAAATCTATTAGATAAAAAAATGACAAAAAATCACAGTGGATGTCATTTCAAAGATAAAAATAAGACGAACAATAAGCTTTAAAGTGGCATGTCGAAAAATAAACGGTTTGAGAGAAAAATGAAAAATAAAGAAAAAAATAAAAAAGCAACATGACACTTGTATAAAGAGAATTGAAAAAAGGAGGAAGTTAAGATATATTCAACAAGCATGATAATCTTATAAATATTTTAACAAATCTATAATTAATTTGGAAAAAGTGAACAATTATGATAAATTCCCTTGTTATTAATTGTCCAACATTTAACTACAATCCCGTACCCTAAATCTAGAATCAGTCATATTTATTGTTTGAATATGTTAATTAACTACAATCCCTAAATGTTAAACCATAAATCAGGAATCATAAACCCGAATCCTTTAAATCCTAATAATAAGTATTTATTTTTTAAATAATTTGATTAATTATAAAGAAGTATAATAAAATTATATGTAATTTAATAATTTAATTAAATTATAAAAAAAGTATAATAAAATTATTATTATTATTATAATTATATCTTAAATAGTTTAATTAATCATAAAGAAGTATTATTAGTCTCTGTGCTTGTGTATTTAAGGTCAAAGGGGGAGGGGGTGAATGACCTCTTTTCGCGGGATTTATAGACTTATAAAAAGTCTATGTAGCGTGTTTGAAATGATTCGGATATATTGTATCCGGATGATGCAGATATGAATTAAAATGCACTTAAAGTAAAGACTGAGTAAGTAAATTCAAACACTACAATTTATACTGGTTCAGCCCCGCCTACTCAGTCCTCAGAGTTTCCTTCCTCTGAGCTTTGTCCACTAGTAGGATTCCTTTGAATCAGGCAGAAATCGAGCCTTTACAATTGTCTCCAGATTACAGGATATACCACCAAGCTAACTACTCTGGCCGAGTCCTTTTGGAAGTAGGTTATACCACTAAGGCACCAACCTTAGCTGAGTCCTCTTGAGCTTATCCCCGACAACTTCTTCTCTGGATGTAGGATATACCACTTAGGCACCAACCTTAGCTGAGTCCTTTTCCCTTGGGATGTTCCACTAAAAATCTCTAGTCTAAGCTAATCCATTATCTCAATACTCACCCAATTATGAGAGATTACAATTATTTTTATCAAATGATTTGGTTTTTGAATTCTTCGAGTTTATAGCACACTTGAGAACTCTTACAAAATAGATTGGAATGTTTTTTAGTTCTAGGAGGGATTTTGATCACTGATTGAATTAGCTTAAGTTATCAATATAATAGCTTCTTATGAAATCAACCAGCACCTTCTCAAAATGTGAAGATCTCCTTTTATAGGCTTTGATCATAAATGTAGTCGTTGTGTACCGTTGAGGTTGATCTTGAATCTTCACCATTTATCAGGTATGATGTGGCGCTTCCGGAGCCATTGATCAATCCGTTAGACACATAATTTGACCCATTTGAACTGTTGGGATTGATGCAAAAAGCTATCAATAGTCTTTTGTTTGGCTTTTTGGAACTGCCAAATTCTAGGCAAGCTTTGTCATTTGTGTAAGCTCTATGCGCCATCCAATTGGTGTAGGTTAAAAATGTGGTTGCCTTTTTCTCTTTTCAAGTCAGATTTTTGGCCTTTTATGAAATGCGTGCAAGCTGTCACTTTTTCATCCTCCAAGGAAAAAGGAACTTTTACTTCAGACCAAAATAGAGGGGAAAAGTAATTTTGAACTTTTCCCTTTTTTCTCGTAAGTTGAGTCTTCTGGATGTCTTCAGACTCTAACTCATGCGGATGCTCTTCTATTAGTATTTTTTTAAATGCTGTTTCTGAGGGGTTAGAAGTTTGTTTCCTTTCCAAACTTTAATCGGATGCTCTCCATGTGGACTTAGGGATTTGTAATGTCTTCAATCTTTATCCGGATGCTCTTCTTGGACTTAGAAGTTTTGTTTGCTTCAAACCTTATCTGGATGGTATTTGATATGCTTCTTCTGGATCATTGTTTCCCAACAATCTCCCCCATTTGTTGAAAAAAAAAACCTAAGTACATAGAGTATGAAAAAAATTAGGATATGAGCTACGTAGGATTCTTGATACTTAGTCATTTAGAATTTTACTCCCCCATAATTCTAGCATCCTAACTCCCCCAATGTTTTTGGACTCTAGCTTCTAAGTTTTTTAAGTACAATAGAGGTTGTATTTAGAAGTAATTTTTGAATAGAATGTTTCACTATATATACTTCTGTTGTTAACAATAGTTAACATCAATGAAGTTTCGGATTACAGATAATAGAAGAATATAAGTGAAATGCTAAAATTTGAGCTAGCTATTACAGATTTTTACATGTTTAAAATAGCTATGCTAGACTGATGTACTACTCCTCCATTTCTTTTCCTGAAGCCTCTCCCTCTTTTTCTTTGCCTTTCTCCCCCTTTTTGTTTGCATCTTTTGGGGGGTGTATCACCATATAGGAGCATTGATCCCATTTCTTTTCCCAGGCTCCGGAGTATATAGAGTAGTCTACATTCCCTCCCTTGTAATGTGCAATGATCTTGTCTACGGTGTCAGGAATGAGATAGAGTGGCTTATAGGTCTTCCAGAGCTGTGCATATGATTTTGTGAGGTTTGGGAACATGGTAAAAGCATGTTGCCTATCCTCTTCCTCAAAGAATGGAAATAGGGCTTTCAGTAGAGGGAGCATTTGTACTTAAAGAACCCAGTATCCCCTATATGTTGGACCAGCTCTTGTATAATGAGGAGAAGTTGGCTATCCAGAGTGGCAGAGGTTCCGGAAGATGAAGAAGAAGCAGTCAGACTTAAATGTGACATAATAGAGCCCAGTTGTTTAACTGCTTTGATGATTTCATCAAGGCTATTGTGAATACTGTTGTTTACATGCCAGAGTTCAATATCAAAGCTCTCCTTCTAGTTGTTGATTATCTTTTTAGATCCGGAGAGATGACTTTGGAAATCAGCGCTCAAGTCTTCAACTAACTTTTCAATAATAGCTGGAAGCTCTTTTTCCAAAAATGTGGAGAGCTTTTCTTTGAAGTTATGTTGCTCTTCAGAGATGGAAGTTATTCCGAAGGAAGGGTCTTTGAGAGACTCAGTAAGGGCGTTTTGAATGAATTTTGACAAGTTTTCAAACTTGGAATTCAGATCCTTTATTTCAATTTTGAACTCAATGGAGGTAGATGTCATATGGCCCAAGATGGTTGCACAATTATTTTTTGCTCCAGTTGTAGCTTGACTAGAGATCTATTTGCCTCTGTTATCTTGGAGGTGAGCTGATTGAGGGTTGAAGTGATTTGAGTGAGAGAGGTGTCTGATACTTGTTCTGCTATTATGAACTGATTCACCTTTTTCTATAGATTATTTAACTTTGTCTTCATCCCTTCAATCTCAGACTTAAGATCCGGATGGATGAATTGGTTCCAGATCAACTCTTCTATGGAGGTAAGCCGTTTGCTTATTGCCTCAAGCATAGGCTTAAATTCCTCATCTCTGTTCCCTTCCAGTGTCACTTGTTCCAATAAACTCAGCCCCATTTTCACCTTTTCAGTTCTTGTAGCAGTGAAGTTTGCTGGAATGGATGGTGTGACCATTTTCTAATGATTACACCAAATTGTGTGCTTCTTTTCTTCAATGCAAGGTGCAAACTCTGCCTATTACCTATTTTTGTGTGCCTTTGACTTATAAGAAATTATTAATTAGAGACTGGGAACCTCTGGTGAGATGTTTTGAATCTCGACTAGCTATATGGAAAGGTTTTTGTCTTTTATATGCAGTAGATTGATTCTTATCAAGTTAGTTCTTGACAGTTTATCGGTGTATCTCATGTCTTTATTCAGAATGCGAGCTTCAATCACTGAGAAACTTGAAGGATTCATGAGGCGCTTTCTTTGGAAGGGCAAAATAGAAGGTCGTTGTTTAAATAGAATAACTTGGGATATTATATGCTCATCTTATTCTGTTGGGGGTCTAAACATGCGACATTTATCTCATAAAAATACAAGCCTTCTTTTCAAGTGGATTTAGAGGATTCGTGATTTAGATTTTAATCCCCTCTGGAAATTATTCTGTGTGGCTAATGTGGGCATTTCAAGCTGGCTTTGCATTAAAGAAAATTCACTTCCTTTTTCGAATATTTGGAAGGGTATTATAATAGCTTGAACCCTTGATGACTATATATCTGGAATTTTTTCTTGTATAATATTAATGCTCAGGTGTATAATGGAGTAATTGCTCACTTTTGGTTTGATAAATGGTTCGGTGATTTCACCCTCAAGGACTGCTTTCCCGCTTTATTCTCTCTTGCGATAGATAAAAAGGTCTCAGTTTCAGCTGCTCATTTTACTATCCTTTTAGTCGCTAGTAGGCCTAATTGGAATCGACGTCTCAGGTTGTCAGACTAGGAGCAATTAGGAGAACTCAAAAATTTACTTCCAGCAATGCCATTATGCCAACATATGGATCGGTTCGAATGGATTAGTGGAAAAAATGCTGTGTTCTCCGTCAGAAATTTTTTGAAAGGATTGGACTCTTATCACAAAGCCAATAGATGTACCCAACTAAAATTCTCTATATGTTGGAAATCAATCTGGAGTCCAAAGATTAAATGTTTTGTTTGGACTCTTCTCCATAATAAGTTACCTCACAAAGAGTTCCTAGTCACTCACCATGTTTTATCTTATAAACATATTTTGTGCCTTTCTGCGATATTCCCGAATCTCAAGATCATGCCATTCTTGTATGCAACAATAGCATTTTGGTTTGGAATTCTATTTTCAAATGGTTAAATATGAGCTTTGTTCTTCCGGCATCTGTGGGTGAGTTCTTCATTCAATGGAGCGGACTTTTTAAATTCGGACCTGTTTTGGATTTTGGAATTGCTCTTTAGATGATCGTAGCTTGGAACCTCTGGAAGAGAAGGAACATGAAAATTTAACCATGCTGAGTCCACTAAAGACATTTTGTTGGGTAGTATTAATCTTGTAATTTATTTCATTTGCAATAGGCATAACTCTTTCTGTTACTCATTTTCAGATGTATAGAATAATCCTAACTTTTTCAATTGTTATTTGGCCCTCTTCTTGAGGTCTTTTTATTATAATATTTAGGCTCTTAGCAGAAAGAGGAATATTAGAGGTGCCAACCTAGTTGGGATGTTTAGTCCCTCTTTCACTTTTAGCCTCATTTTTTTATCAAAAAAACTCATCTTTTACTGGGGTTGCAGCAGACCATCTATGGCGTAGTGGCGGGTGGAAAATGTAGATGAAGAAAACTTTATATGCCTATGTACATTTAGTAATGTTTATTTTAGTTTCGTATTTTATTTTGTACTGAAGATTAATTAAAGTAGTTAAATGTAAATGATTTTAGGTAGAATATTATTTTACAATAAAATATTGATTTTATTTATATTGAGTTGCAAGTGTGTTGAAATGAAAACCAATGCGTAATCTAATAGTATCGCGAATGTTAAAAAATGTGTCACAATAACAAGCCAAAGTGAATAAAAAAAGAGTTGCAAGTTTGTTAGAAAGTGTTGAAATTTAAAACTGAAGCGTGACACAAAAGAGATGCAAATGCATTAAAAAAGTTGCTAATGAAAACTAATGTGTAACAAAAAGGCGTTGCAAGTTTGTTAAAAAAGTTTCCATTTTATACCCAACAGCCGTTAACCATAATGTTGAAATGTTAATAGCAACTCCTTATATATGCTGTCTCTGGTACAAAAGCCCTGCTATAAGCAATTTTAGCAACAGTCTACCTTGGTTGCAAGAAACAGGCTAAAGCGTTGCCTAAAGTTCAATTACAAGGGAGAAGAAACCAACATTTTTTTGCAAAAAGGGTTGCAAGTTCGTCTATTGTAACTTTTTTGGCACTTCAAGCAATACTTAACCGGGGTTGCTAGTGGCCACCTATGCCGTAGTTAATTAGTGGAAGATTTAGAGAAATTTAAAGAAGTTGGTTACATTTGCAATTGCTAATTGATAGTATATGATCAATGTCCAATGTATATTTGAGCTAATTGTGAACGAGGAGCATATGACAAATATTCACATTAGTCTGAATTATTTATTTTAGTTACCTTAATAGTTGATTGATTCCTTAATTTCACTACAAAAAAATATGAGTTTTGAAGACGGATACTCGGGGACTACTTAAATAATTAGTATTCCATTTTGATTTTACAACTTATATTAGGGATGAAAATAAGTTTGGTCATAAATAGTTTTAGAACATAGAATCAGGGACAACTATATTATTGATTGATATTTATAAAATAAAAGAATATATATAAAAATAAAAGAATTTGATTTAGGTAAAAGAAAATCAAATAGATATATTCAATTTGTGGTAAAGGCTTGGTCTAGTGGTTGAAGCAGTGATCCTAAAGGTTGTAGGTTCGAGTTCACACTCGGGTGGGGTGAGATAAGGTTTTCCTTTGTTATTATTGTAAGCCCATATGAAACAAAAAAAATTTTAAAAAAATGAGCATTGAATAGGGATTTGGGATTGAATATATCTTTAAAAGATATATTCAATCCCAAATCCCTATTCAATGCTCATCTCCCATGTAGGTGCCCACTTAAAAATGTAAAAACAAGAAAAACCAACTAGAGGCATTTAATATGTAATTAGCATACTTATCCACTAAAAGCATAAAATCAAACGGTTGTTGTAAATAGTAAACCGTACATTACGATCTTTAAAAGACTGGTGGGGATTCTCTAAAGTTAGAAAATTAACTTTAGAGTAAAGTTGGATGAATTTTAACCATAGATCACATTTGGATGGCTGAGATTAAATTCTCATGAAAACCTAGGTTTCTCTCACCAAAACAATTACTCTCTCCTTACTAGACGGCGTTAACGTCATTTTCATCCACTTCATACATGTGCTCTCAAAATTGGCGGGATTTTTCATTCCTTTCTCTGTCAACTTAGGTGCTCTTCTCAATCCCTTTCTCAATCGGCTCTCTAATGGATGATTCTACTCGTCAATGGCCGTCATCCCCTTCATTTGAAAGGTAAATATGCTCAATTTCTTTTCTAAATTTGAATGACATTTACCAATCTTTTGCCATTTTAAGTTCATCCATTTTTCATGGCTTAATAGTGTAATTTTGATTTCTCTTTTTATGGTTTAATTGTATTGTGTCTCTGTAATTTTTTGCCATTCTGAGATTTTTTTTCGCCTGCGATAAAATTGTTAATTATCCATAACGAGATTTACTTCACTTGGACCATCAAATTTCAACACTTTGGCATTATGAGATGGTAATCTGGGACTATTTTTTTCCTATTGTGGATTGTTAACTATCCATTCATTGCTTTCAAGAAAAAATTGTTATTTATTTGAATAGAAATTTATGTAGTAAGGAGTATAAACATTATCACTAATCATTACCTAGCTAGTTCTTAATAAAATTAGGATAAGTTATAATTTCCAATCCCTCTTATGTAGTTATTCTCGAATAGAAGATTATTGGATTCCAAAAATTGGTATGGAATTTGACAATGTTGAAGATGCTTGGAGCTTTTGGAGGACATATGGCCTAAAAATGGGATTTGGTGTTCGCAAGCTTTCGGTTAATACAAATAAGAAAGATAAAATGTATCATCAACAAGATTTGTATGTAACAAGGAGGGTTCTCGGAGACAAGATAAACGAGACCATTTAACAAAATATGGTCATCTTGAGACAAGAACTGAATGTCTTGTTCATATGGGGATAACATATATGAAAGAAATGGGAAAATACAGATTATATGATTTCATAGATGAACATAACCATCAACTTCATCTTCCGGAAACCATTCACATGATACCGTCTCAAAGAAAAATATTAGAAGTGCAAGCTGCTAAAATCGACATGGCTTCTGCATCTGGAATAAAGTCTAAAGCTTCTTATGAGCTTATGAGTAGGCATTGTGGCGGAAGAACTAGTATTGGCTATACCTTGGAAGACCAAAAAAATTATCTTCGAACTAAACGTCAACAAGACTTGGTATATGGAGAAGCAGGAAGCTTATTGAAGTATTTTCAGCAACAATTAATTAACAATCCTTTTTCTTATTCAGTAGTGCAACTGGATAACGAAGAGCAAATAACCAACATATTTTGGGCAGATGCAAAAATGCCTATTGATTATGCCTATTTTGGAGATGTTGTAACTTTTGATACGACATACAAGACAAATAAGGAATTTAGGCCCTTCGGAGTATTTGTTGGCTTGAATCACCATAGAGAAATCGTGATATTTGGTGCTACTCTTTTATATGATGAAATAAGTGAATCTTTTGAATGGTTGTTTATAACATTTTTGGAGGCACAAAAAGAAAAGAAGCCAAAATGTGTTTTCACTGACCAAGATCATGCAATGGCACGAGCACTACTAACTGTGATGCCGAATACCTATCATGGGTTGTGTACTTGGCATATAATGCAAAATGCCATAAAAAAATTTAGGAAATTTGTTGAAGGATGAATCTAATCTTCTTCAAGACTTTAAAGCATGCATGTATGAGTATGAAGAATAAGAGGCGTTCGAAATGGCATGGAAGGATATGATTTCTCAATATCAGGTAGAATAAAATTCTTGGTTAAATAATATTTCTAAAATAAAACAAAAATGGGATAGATGATACATGAAAAATGTGTTCACTTTGGGAGTGAGAAGCACACAACTTAGTGAAAGTGTAAATGGGGATTTGAAGGATTATCTAAAATCAGACATGGACATAATTCAATTTTTCAAACATTTTGAGCGTGTTGTTAAGGACAAGCGATACAAGGAATTAAAGGCAGACTATAGTTCTAGGCAGAAGCTACCACAACTAAGGATGCTCAAATTTCCTTTACTACTACAAGCAAGTAAGATTTCCACTCCAACAATTTTTAAATTAATTCAGGAAGAGTATGATTGGTCGTTAGCAGCTTTTATAAAAGATCGAAAAGAAAGTCAGCATATGAATGAGTACGTGGTTAGAATTTTCGACCATGATGAAGAGTACAAAGTGCATGGTAATCCCTTAGAATATACAGTTTCATGTAGTTGCAATAAGTTTGAGGTGTATGGTTTTCTATGTTGTCATACTTTGAAAGTATTAGATGTGATGGATGTTAAATTGATTCCAAACCAATACATTATAAAGAGGTGGACACGAAAGGCACGAAGTGAAATTATTGCGGATGCTAATGGGAAAATTATTCATGGTGATTTGAAGTTAGATAGCACTCGACACTATAGACTACTTTGCTCCAAAATAGTGAAGTTAGCATCACGTGCATCTGAGAATGAGGAATCATACCAGTTGGTGGATAAAGCAAGTGATGATTTGTCGAGTAAAGTTGCTACATTGAGCACAGATATGTCTACACTTGATGAAGATGATCAAGCTACTTGTTCATCTTTGGCAAACAATGAAAAAAGTTTAGAATTACAGAACCTATTTAAAAATGTGAAGGGGTTAAAGAAAAAGGTAGGGCAAAAGGGTAGAAAACGGATGAAGAGTTGGGTAGAAAAGCAAAAACCGAAAAAGAAAAAGGGAAAGGGAAAAGCTCTGAATCTAAAAAACTCAAAAAACAATTCATAAAGGTTTGTTATTATTCATCAATTTAGGTTACTCGAATTATATGGAAACTCATTATGTATACATTTTTTTGGTTTGTAGGATCCTTTGGAAATAAATTCATCTGATTGGAAGAGCAACACAACAAATGTCAGAAATTCAAACACCCAAAATCAAGCTTTTGAGGTAAATATAGTATATGCATTGTATTTGTTTTCGAGATTTTTTCAATATTATTGTTTAACACTTTTAGGTTGAAATTGACGAGTCAATGCAAAAGGACAGATCATCGTATATTTGTAGCTCGTTCAATAACACCTATAATACCAACTTTAGTGAACTCTTAATGGTAATGGTGTTTTTAGTGCTATTACATAGTGACAATTGTAAGAATTTCATGAATCTAATATGAAATTCATGTTTTTATTTTCAGGCAATGGGCACTGAAACATGGAATCATATGCAGAACGTGCAAAATTGGAATGGTTTAAGTTCAATGAATAATTTGGAGTGATTGTCTTATCATTTTTTCTAGAAGACATCACAGAATTACAAGTCTATATTGCCTATATATCAATTTCTTTTTGGCATATCATTTTGTAGAAGGCATCACATTAATTAGATATAAATATTGTATGAATTTGCACCATTATTGTCTAAGTTTGTGATTTTTAGACCATGATTATATGGAACAATCTTGTCAATTTCTTTTTAGCATAAAATATTGATACTATATGAGTTGGCACTCCTATTATACATGTATTTCACATCAGTTGTCTGCAAAATACGAAAAATATAAATTGCACCATTTCATATTAATGAGAATATGTAAAATTGTAGTATTTGAGACAATTGACAATCTCAATTTGAATCTTGAGTGCATAATTATACATATGAATCCACTTTCTAAATGTAACAGTATTGTATTTAAAAAATGGAAATGATTCTTCTTTTGTTCCTTGCACATTGGTATCCTTAATTTTTTTTTTCATTTGTCCATCCAAAGCTTTAATCTCCTGCTAAAGTATTATCTGCAACCAAATAGAAAATAAAAGGCACCCATCAATAACAATGGAAAAGGTTTAACATAGTGTAAAGAAGGCACTTAATGGTTTTAAAATGGAAAATGTTTAACAATGAAAATTTCATTTGCCAACAAATACGCACAGCAATACTATTTGTTGAAATAAAAATCTGCTTGGTAAGAGGTCTATGCAATATGAAATATCTCATTTGGATTCATAGTTGTTAAAGGCGCCGCTCGCCATACCCTAGGCGAGGTAGCGTACCTCGGGCGCGCTCCTTTTGGTGTGCGCCTAGTGCGCCTCAAGTAAACTTTTATTTTTCAAAGTATTAGCTTACTTTAATATGTATTGCCCATCTATTTTTAAGAGTTTTAACAATAATTTAGAGGCTATATATTCCTAATTTAATTTCTGTTAAGGCTATATATTCTTAATGCAATATGTAAATTTTACATACATGTGTACATCTAACAATTGACTTAGTTCTTTTTCTAGTATTGTTATTGCATTTAACTTCAGTTTTCAAGAATTTTTTTTTTACAAATTTTGTGCGCCTGGCATACCTCAGGCGCGCCTTCTTTGAGCCTCGCCTTGAGGTGCGCCTAACACCTCTCGAGTTTCTAATCCTTAACTTTTTTGAATTGAAATATCTAAATCATAAGAAATTTCCTCTTGACAGCGATATATGTTGTATATGAAAATCCGAGATGTGAAAATCTTCAAAATTCATCTATGAAAAAGAAGATCACCAAGATTTCGTGATCCGCTGCCGAACTTATTCCAATTCCAAGATCTCGGATCGAATCGGTGTATCAGCACCTTGACAACTATGTTTGGATTAATAACTCATCCATGTGGCGAACAAGGTCCTTTAGTTTCTTCAATCTTCCACTCACTCTAGTTCTTCCCTCCTGCATAAGATGATCACAACTTACATTAGAGCAATGAAAATCCTTAAAATTATAAACACAACAAACTAAAAGAATTAATGAATAAGAAACTTCTAACCAGTTTTTACAATGAATCCTAAACACATTAAATTACTAAAATAATCACATTGCACACCCTTATTTCATTCAGCTGTGACACTTGCCAATTTGGCCTTTGCACTTCAATTTTGAGTCACATTAGAAGAAAAATTTAGCTTATGGTCCAAAATTTAACACTAAACTATAAATAAATAAAAATTGAAGAATGCCAAAACAGAATGACCTATTTGTGGCAGGCTAAACTAAATGAAGAATGCATGATAATGTGTGAATTATACACATTTTTGTGCTTATCTAATTAGTATTTTGGATTGGATGTTACTGATTTATGATTAATTTGTGCTTATTTAGGAGACAAGAAGTTGTTGGGACTGTTTTGGGCACAATTGAAGAAGTTTGAGACGTTTTGGTGCATTTTTGAGCTATTCTAGAAGTTACCCTAGAGTCCAGGCTAACACTGACGAGCTGAGCTGGCAAAAACGTGTTTTTCAGCTATTTTGGAGAATTAAAAGACTTTGTTTCCTGATCAAATTGAAGATATTCAGACTTATTACCTTTTTTATTTTATTCGTAGTTTATCTCTTTATTTGTTAATTAGGAGTTTTAGTACTCTTTAGTCATGTTGTTTAATTAGGAGATATCTTTCCCAGTTAGTAGGATTTTCTTTTAGCTTAAATAAGGCTGAATTTCCAGCAATATGTTCTCAGTTAGTAGGATTTTCTTTTAGCTTAAATAAGGCTGAATTTCCAGCAATATGTTCCCAGTTAGTAGGATTTTCTTTTAGCTTAAATAAGGCTGAATTTCCAGCAATATGTATCCATCTCTTGGCTGGCTATTTCCAGCTTGAACGTATTCTGCATCTTCTTCTTCTTTAATTTAATTTGTTTTCTTTTCCATTATGTTTAGCTAATTTATTTTATCTTTCGGTTGAGGAATTTTCAACGTTAGTTGCATCTTGTGATGTTTGTTCTTAATTCGTTTTTGAATCTCAATTTTCGAATAAAATCAGGTTTGCTTCTAATTGTTGTCTTTTTATTTAGTTCGAACTGATCAATCGGTGTTTTTAAGATTTCAACATATGGTTATTTTCATTATGTACATGCTATCATAATATGATGAAAAGTTTGTAACAAACGATTTCCTATGTTATCGTGGTTTTATTCGGTTTGATTTAATTCTTTGTGCTATCATGATATATTGAGTCAAAATTGGTTCTTTAGATCTTAATGCTTTTTGAAGATTAAATCTTGTCAGCTATTTCTACAAGTGCGTCGGATAATCGAGAGAATTGATTTAGCTATCTACAATCAACCCGATTTTAGAAAAAGAATTAATTGTGCTATTTCATAGTTAAAGCCAATGAATTGATATTTCAAGAGTTATCTTTTTGCCGATGATCAATTGCAACTATGCTGCGAAAATCCTTAATCGAGAGAATTTTACATTCATATTTTTATTTTTGTATTTTGCATTTATTTTCTTTTTGCCACAAACAATCTTAAAACCCCCCTTGTTTTATTTTCTTGCTTTATTTTTGGTTGTTGATTTGAATAAAATTAATTGTTTAGTCCCCGTGGAGACGATCCCAGTTACCACTTCTGCAAATCTTGTTTGTTTAGTGTAAATGGGTTTATTATTATTTTTGGCGATTTCGACGCTCGTCAAATTTTGGCACCGTTGCCGGGGACTAATACTAATTAGTTTTATTTGTTTTGATGACCATGACTGATCATGGAAGTATTGCAGCCATGACACTCGAAGAGATGATAGCAGCATTAGGAGGAGCCCCACCTATAGTTTCTTGTGAGTTTTGGGGGTTTAGTGGACACAAGCTCCTTACGTGTCCACTTCTTTTTAGTGATGAGCATCAACCAATGGCATTTGCAACCTACCAAAGACATTTTCCAATATCAATCAAGGTAAGTTAGAAAATCAAGGTATGCTTCCAACTCAAGCTGAAGTTAATTTGAAACAGATTTCATATACTATAACTGTTCCAAATGAGAAAGAGCTTGTAAATTATAAATCTGAAATCGAAGGTGTTAACCTGGATTCCAGGGTAAGCAGTTTTGAAAATTTAGATTCGAATTTAAAGATCAATTCAGAACAGGAGATAAGCTCTAATGTTAACAATGAATCAAAATTGAAAATCACAAAGCTAATAGTTCATCAACTCCCTTTTCCAAAAAGGTTGTCGAAAACCAAGATAGAAAAGGAAGATGGTGAACTTGAGATTATTGCGATAAATGATCCATTCCTTAATTTTTTTATGTGGATAATATTGAAAATGATTCATTGCTTATGATTTTGGGGATAATTTTGTTTGATGACATTTGTTTCTCCTATCTTTATTTGAATATTGAGCTGAAGGAAACTATTAAAGGATTTGGAATTAAAGAACTTGGCTCAGAGAAACTACCATGGGACACTGGTTGAACGAATTCTACATCGGGCTAAACGACATTAAACAAAAGCGCTTTTTGGGAGGCAACCCAAAGTTTTATATTTATTTTTGCTTTCTCTTTTTAGTTTCTTACTTTCAGCTTAGTAGTTTTTCTTGTTTTATGTTACAAAGGGTACGGGCATAATTTTCTTTTAGTCTTATAATGTGATGATTTTTTTTATTTGTGCAAGTGCACGAGTGGGTTGTCATGGAAGACTTCAAATTGGAGCTTATAGGTTGTGCATGATTATTTAGTAATGAAGCAGAAAGTGGGTTCAATGGAAATATTGACATAATGAGGTACAAAGTTGGGCTTTAATAGAGATTGAACATAATGAGCTAAACGGGTTATATTTAGTTGATATTGATGAAATGCTAAGGTAGTGACTTGATGTATTTAAATGGTGTTTGGATGCTTTACACTTAAGTACCCATTTCCTTTCTACCGTTTAGCCCAATTACCCACTTCATCTTGACCCAAATCACCACTTACCCACAAACCATATACCCATAGTACATCCCTTTACCCAATAACCCATTACCCACTTGCCAAATTATTACTTCACTCCAGCCCTATCTCTGTCTCACTTTATAGCCGCCACACAGCTCTTACATTCAACCCAATGAACCACCACTAGACAGACCCAACATCACCGCTCATTGTTTGTCGTTGTTACAACCGCTACTATCTCTGTCCAACCAGATAAGGATGCTTCTGGCCTAAATCACAACCGGCGATAACACAGTCAATAAAATCTTCACCGACCACTCCTATTCTGCCAGAAAGGAATGATGTTGTTGTTTCCCAGCCTTCAGCCATCGTCACCCGCTTTTCTAGTCAACGCCGACTTATCAACCTCAGGTACGATTTTCTATTTTGAACTCCAATCACATGCTTATAGAGTCTTTTAAGAAATTTAAAATTGGTGTTGTTTTTTAGGATTACCTTGAGGATTTTGTTGGAGACAATTATTTATATTTATCAGGAGCTGATTGAGGAATATGTTTTGGAGTTTTGTTTTGAGGTCTAATCTGATTGAGGTTGATGCTCCTATATGGATATATTTTCTCTTTACATTTGAGGTTTAGTCTTAATATTTTGGAGTTCAATTTTCATTTTTATTGGTGACTGAATCTATGTGCTTCTTTCGAGGTTTACAAAATTGGTGATAGTGATTATCTTGTGGATTGGAAGAATGCTGAATTTTTTTTGGAAGTTTGATAGGATTGGAGATTGGTTCATGTTCTGATGCACTTTTCACTTAGCTGTTTTGAGGTTATTAGTGGTTTCTAAGGTGTAGCTCCAATTTTTGAGAGGTGCGTGTGCTAGAAAGTTTATTCATTTTGGAGATTGGTTGAGGATAAGTCGCTTTGAGGACATAAAAGACACCTAATTAGTTGGCAAAATTTTTTTACTTTGACTCTTCTAATTTACATATTGTTATCTCCATACTCTCTTTATGCAAAACCTAGCTAATACAGAGCTGCTCAGTAAGGACCAAGTAGGTATATTGTTTTCTATTTTGCAGGTTCTTCTTGTGTAGCTCATTGATTAATACTTGTTTATCCAGTCCTAGTAGCAACAAACTCGAGTCACCTCACATTACTTCTACCCACTCAGGTTATATCTTTCTTGTTCTCCATCTTTATTTGATTATTGTTTTTATAAATGAGGACATTTATGATTTTAAGTGTTGGGGGAAGGATGTGTATGTTATTGCCTTTATTGTCTTCAAGTGAAAGTAAAAATTTCAAGTAAATTTTTCAAAATGTTTGAGCATGTCATATGTTAGTTGCACTTTTTAAGCTCTACCTTGTTACTAATCGCATAGGTAAACACCACTTAAATTCAATGGGTACACTTAGAAAGTAGATAAGTCATTTTTGAACCATTTTTTCTTATGCATGAGGGCCTTGAACTAGGATTTTTATGATGGTCGGGTTTGTTACCGCTGCTTTTAGGATCGAGACACGTAACTCATTGATGTTCACTTGAATCTCTTCCTTATTATGGTTTATTTTGAGTTTTATATTTGTCAAAGCGAAGTGAAGAAAAGGGGTTATTGAAAAAGAAAAAAAATCTGAAAAGAAAAGAAGGGAATGATTCATTGTTCTATCGTTATATGTTTCGTTGTACTTATTATGACCTTTATGTTCGACCCCATTACATCTTGGTAATACCCATGATCCGGTGAAGTTGAGGGATGGGCTTAATTTCACCTTAAGCGGCTTGCATATGGAGCTCGGATCATAGGGAGAACCAACCTCGAGAGATCCCTTAAAAGTTCCTACAACTAAGGTGTAACGGGTTTTCAATGTGTTCCATCCACCAAGTTTAGTTGTCTTTGTTTTAAAAGCGTTTAACCGACTTGAACCTCATTAAGATTCTCTTTCAATGTTTCTAAAGCTTAAGAAAAAAAATGTACAATTATTACTTGACTCTTTCTAAGTTTCTTATTGAATTTAAGTCTTGTGTTAGGTGTGGTGCAAATGTGATGTAGTGGTTATTCGGATTGCTTGATTAACTGTGATTATGCTCATTCTGTTCTTAATGTTTGCTTGAGGACAAGCAAAAGGCAAGTGTGGGGGAATTTGATAATGTGTGAATTTTGTGCTTATCTAATTAGTATTTTGGATTGGATGCTACGGATTTATGATTAATTTGTGCTTATTTAGGAGATAAGAAGCTGTTGGGACTGTTTTGAGCACAATTGAAGAAGTTTGAGACGTTTTGGTGCATTTTTGAGCTATTCTGGAAGTTACCCTAGAGTCCAGGCTAACACTGACGAGCTGAGCTGGCAAAAACGTGTTTTTCAGCTATTTTGGAGAATTAAAAGACTTTGTTTCCTGATCAAATTGAAGATATTCAGACTTATTACCTTTTTATTTTATTCGTTGTTTATCTCTTTAGTTGTTAATTAGGAGTTTTAGTACTCTTTAGTCATGTTGTTTAATTAGGAGATATCTTTCCCAGTTAGTAAGATTTTCTTTTAGCTTAAATAAGGCTGAATTTCCAGCAATATGTATCCATCTTTTGGCTGGCTATTTCCAGCTTGAACGTATTCTGCATCTTCTTCTTCTTTAATTTAATTTGTTTTCTTTTCCATTATGTTTAGCTAATTTATTTTATCTTTCGGTTGAGGAATTTTCAACGTTAGTTGCATTTTGTGAGGTTTGTTCTTAATTCGTTCTTGAATCTCAATTTTCGAATAAAATCAGGTTTGCTTCTAATTGTTGTCTTTTTATTTATTTCGAACTGATCAATCGGTGTTTTTAAGATTTCAACATATTATTTTCATTATGTTTATGCTATCATAATATGATGAAAAGTTTGTAACAAACGATTTCCTATGTTATCGTGGTTTTATTCGGTTTGATTTAATTCTTTGTGCTATCATGATTTATTGAGTCAAAATTGGTTCTTCAGATCTTAATGTTTTTTGAAGATTAAATCTTGTCAGCTATTTCTACAAGTGCGTCGGATAATCGAGGGAATTGATTTAGCCTATCTACAATCAACCCGGTTTTAGAAAAAGAATTAATTGTGCTATTTCATAGTTAAAGCCAATGAATTGATATTTCAAGAGTTATCTTTTTGCCGATGATCAATTGCAACTATGCTGCAAAAATCTTTAATCGAAAGAATTTTACATTCATATTTTTATTTTTGTATTTTGCATTTATTTTCTTTTTGCCACAAACAATCTTAAAACCCCCCTTATTTTATTTTCTTGCTTTATTTTTGGTTGTTGATTTGAATAAAATTAATTGTTTAGTCCATGTGGAGACGATCCCACTTACCACTTCTGCAAATCTTGTTTGTTTAGTGTAAACTGGGTTTGTTATTATTTTTGGCGATTTCGACGCTCTTCAATGCATCAGCTGTATGTTAAGTGAATACAAACTTAGGTTCAAAATATTTAAGAGAGCATAAAACTAAAAGTAATAATGAGTTTGAAATTGATCTAAATTAGGGAAATTTACCTCCCCTGATTTGTAATTCACTCAAGTGCCACAACACCAAAACCAACAAATTATCAAATTGAAATATTACGAGAAGTGGCAATTTGGCATAGGGGAAACCTTTGAAAGCTTGAGGTAGGAGAACAAATCAAAATTTCAGATGGGTATATGAGAAATTGATAAGATTTACCTTTTCGATTTATGGAGAAGACAACTATGGACAAGTATTATCCATCAACGGTCTCAAAATTTGAAGGAGAATCGAACGAAAATTGGGTTGGGAATCAGCAGTATTGAGAGCACAAGTATAAAGTGGACCGAGAATGGCGTTAACATCGTCTAGTAAAGGTAAAGTGATTGCTTTGGATAGAGAAACCTAGGTTTTTGTGAGAACTTAATCTCGGCCATCCAAATATGATCTATGATTGAAATTCATTCAACTTTACTCTAAAGTTAACTCTCTAACTTTAGACAAGACTTGAAAGAAATATACATGGATAAGTAATGATCTAGTATAAATCTTATCAGCTTCCTTCTCATGCCTCTAAATCATCCTTAAATTAATCAAGGACCCATAACACATACAGATACAAAACTTTTGACAAAAGATGTTGTTTTATGGTTAGTTGGACTCTTAATTTGAGTTCGTTGAAAACTTTTCTCTTTGAGATCATATGAAACAATGCAGTCCAAACCTAAATCCAATAAAATCTTATCTCCTTCCTTTGAATATCCCAAAACTCCCACATCATTAAAATTACCTGACTCCAAAAAAGGCGGCAGTTGTTCATATGCAACAGAGTAGAATAAGCACCACGTAAACTCTGCACCTTCTTTCTTCCTACCATATGATAGAGCTTCATACTCGATACCATGTGCGAAAGCCCATACAGAGACACCATCTAAAACATTCAAATTAGTCATTGCTCCCCAGACTTTTGGGGAAAAAGCAGGCAAGGTCAAGAAAGAAAAAGTCTCTTTAGCCATGTCAAATGCAACAACTTTCTAGCCATCAGGTGCATTTTTATATAACCAATGTAAATAACCATTTGCAAAGGACCCAAAATGCGAAAGAGAAGCAGCCCAATTTCCAGCAGGGAAATCAGTGCACATCCTACTTCTCACCGAATGTCATCTCGACCCAAAAATCAAAACTCGATATTCAACTCTAGAACATTCAACTAAATATGATTGAATTACTACAACCTTGTAGTTATCATGAGAAGCGCCATAACCTAAACCCATCCAAAGTCGAATCCCCCGGCGGTAACGATTGTCGGGATGGCCAGGTAAGGTAGGAAGAATCATGCGTTGGAGGGTTGATGGGTTCCACAGAGCAAGTCTGGATTCATTAACTAACAAGAGAAAAACACCGTTACAGTAACCACATACTTCAAGGCCATATAGCTCGCTGATATCCAAATCGGAACCGAGTTATAATTCGTTAAAATATGGTTGTTTTCTGGGAATATGAGCTTCAGGTGAGACCTGTCTTCAGCAGATTTATTCAGATGCGATTTAACGAAATACGGACTATCAATGATTTCACGGAAAGATTTAGAAACACATTTACAACGTAAAAGAGATTCACTGGCAAACCAATTAGAACTTGATTAATTCATGTGGAAGTTGTGCCGATGCCACTCCCTGTGGAAACAAACGAATAAAATTAGCTCCTTTGAGTGAATCAAAAAACATACATTTAGGGCCTCAATATTATACAGGTAAAAAAAAAACACAAAATTGACCTTGTGATTGAATTGGGCATCCATTATTCGCCTGCAGCAATTTCCCATGGTCAGACTCTAAAACCTAGAAACCAAAGGAGGAAGGTAGTAATATTATTAGGGCGTAATTATCGGCTTTTATTAACAATTCTTTTTTTTTATTTGAACCGGAGGCCTTACCATTTTGTTAGCATCTACTAATAATTCTGGAAATAATTTTGTTTTCCTTTTTAAATTATTTAGTTGGTTTAGTTTAATATTTTCTGTGTTATTAGGAAAATTATTAAAAATATATTATTTAAGTTTTATATTTATATCGTTATTTTTTTATTTATTTTTTTTGCACTCTTTAACTAATTCTAAGTTTATATTATTAAGGAATACACTCCATCACTATTCACGTATTATTCATTATTTAAAAACATTTCATTTTATTTTGATATAATCTTTCAAACCATTCACTTTTTTGACATGATGCTCTGGAGTTTTTTGTTCGTCTCATATTTATCTTCTAAACGTCATCCATTGTGATATACTTTTTCGAAAAAAAAATTGGTTGTTCGATATCTAGTAAGTAATAGATTCCTACCAGATATTGAATAATTATAAAAAAGTTTTTGAACGAATCTGGTAGGAAACTAGTATATACCATGTAGAATGCTAGTAAATTTATGAAACATTGTAGACTCCGGTTACAAACATAAATTTGGTGGATTGAACAAACTTCCAATGATATTTAAGGTTCATATCAGATTTTAAACATTTCTAAAAAAAATTCTGAATGAATCTAGTAGGAAACTGATAGCTAGGAAACTGTTAGATACCTGATAGAATGCTAATAAATTCATCAAATAATGTAGAAACCTGTTACAAATATAAATTTGGTGGGTTGAACAAACTTCCAATGAAATATAAGGTCCTACCATGTTCCTACCAGATATTGAACAATTGTAAAAAAAAAATTGAATGAATTTAGTAGGAAACTGGTAGGTACCTAGTAGAATGCTAGTAAATTCATGAAATAATGTAGAAACATGTTACAAACATAAACTTGTTGGATTGAACAAACTCCCATTGAAATATAAGGTTTCTACCATGTTCATACCATGCTCCTACTAGTTTTCTACTATATGTCGAACAGTTGAAAAAAAGGTTTCAAAAAAGTATATCATAATGGACGACGTTTCGAAGATAAAAATGGGACGAACAAAAAACTCTAGAGCGACATGTCAAAAAAAATAAATGGTTTGAGAGATAATGACAAAATAAGATGAGAAATTAAAAAAAAAAAGTGAATAATGTGTGAATAGTGCACATGAGCATGAATAGTGGAGAGAATGATGGAACGTATAACTTTAATTTTGAAATTTATTTGGTTAGGGAAAGTTATATCCCAATGGGACAAAAGAAAACTTTATTTTTTTTACATTTTTATAAAAAAACCCTTCTTATTAGCTAGAAGGATGATTATACGGTATATGAAAAACACCGTCATATACCATAATTTTATAAAAAAATATTTAATGAACTCATTAATTATATTTTATATTGATAAAAGTAAAGAAAATAAAACTTTTTTCCTATTTTTCCTAATTAATTTTTATATTCTAACCTCATATGCATTTCATCTCCATATTTTCTTCTATATTTATTTTTTAATTATTTTTTTAAAATTTAATTTTACCTGTTTAATTTTTTCTTTTCAAATTTATAATGTCTCATATTATATAATATATATTTTAATTTAATATAATGACTCTAGATCTTTATAAAATTAATTATTTTAAACTTCAATCCTAAATCTTTATAATCAATAAAAATCTTGAATATTTAACAACGTAATATATTTTTATTTTTTTATTAAATTTATTATTTTTGAAAATATTTTACAAAATTTTCCCTAATAGACGACACAAACTCCCAACCTTAAACTCTTTATCCTAATATATGACCATATTTTTTTTATTTGTTTAGTTTATTGTTATGATTTCAAATACCAATATCTGAACATTCTAGCATAGTTTGGTATAATATTATAAATATTATAATATATGCATGGACATATAATATATGTAATTATGCTGCAAAATGAAAAAAGTTAATAAATTGAATAAAAAATCTATCGGTGAAATTTAAGATTGAGTTTGTCACATATCATTAACACAAAATATTTGCTCTTTCTAATGATAGAAATGGTAAATATAGTTTGTATGTCTCCGATATACAATATTCGATTTTTCATATTTTTTTTGCAGATTATCGACTTCTGCAAACTGACCATGCTACTTTTTAATTTTTCACCACATCATCAATGTGATCTTCTATTTTATATGCTACGTAATCCTAAAACCCACAATCTACTAATGATCTTAAATGGCAAACAGTTGTCTTCTCTTCTTAAAGCTTTGTTATAATGGATTGTCGGTTAAAATCTTTTTATAGCCCCCCTTAAGTCAATAAAAAATCATATAGTAGGGGAAATTTTGTCAAATGATCCATATGGATGCATTAACTTCATAAATTAGCCAAGTTGAAACTTTGACCGAAACTTGGCTAAAAATACCATTTTAAGAAATGAGTTTTCTTTTACAGATAGAACTTTTCGTAGAAAAATCTTTACAAAGAAATTAGAGAGAGTTAGTTGATTTGTTTCAGAAATACTGTTTGGAGGAAAGTTAATTGATTTGTTTCAGAAATACTGTTTGGAGGAAAGTTAATTGAGTTGAATTATTTTATACAAAATACTTCAACTTGCTCTAAGTTAAAGTCTATTTATATAGACAAAATTTCTAACCACATTAGGCGCGCTTTTATACCACCCTTGTTCTCTTGGACTACAATTTAATGCAGTTCAGTTCAGACCACTTCACTTCAGTTCAATTCAGCTCAACTCTGTGTAGTTATAAATTAACACTGAAATAAGTTTAGTTCAGTTCAATTCAATTCAACTCACTGTAGTACAGTTCAGTTATAAATTAACACTAAAATAAGTTCAGTTCAGTTCCACCTTAAAAAAGTTATATGGCCACTTAATTGTATAGCTTAGCTTATCTTTCCGTTTATATCCATCCTCCTTTGCTTTGGGTTTTCAGTTGAGAATGGGAAACTGCTGCAGGAGAACTATGGATGCCCAAATCACTCACCAGGTCAGATTTCATTTCTTTTTGTTTTCTGAATAGCATACATATATGAAGTATTTATGCTTATTTTGTTTGTTATGAATATTCAGGAGGGAGTGGCCTTGGCACAACTTCCACAAGAACTAATCACTCAAGTTCTAATTCGGTTGCCAGTGAAGTCTCTTTTGCGTTTTCGATGTGTTTCTAAGTCTTTCCGTGCAATCATCGATAGTCCGTATTTCATTAATTCACATTTAAGAAGATCTGTTGAAGACAGGTCTCACTTGAGCCTCATCTTCCCCTATTCTAATCGAATTTTAACAAATTACAACTCATTCAAATTGCATGTTGCTGATTCTGATAAATCACAACTGAAAATATCTGCTGAGGAAGACGAGTACTCTCACCCGCTGCTCAATCTCCAAAACAATGACCAATTCTTAGCGATTTTCAACTTGGCAAAATCACATTAGTCTTCAAGTAATAGCTTTGAAGTATATGGTCATTACAACGGTGTTATTCTCTTGTTAGTTAACAAATCAATGCCTGCGTTATGGAACCCATCCACTCACCAGTACAGGATTCTTCCTTGCTTACCTGGCCATCATGATCACGACCGTATGGGTTTAGGTTATGACTCTTCTCAGGATGAATACAAAATTGCGGTTATTCAAAAATATGAAAAAGAATTTCAAATTTGGATTTTCGGGCTGAGGTCAAATTCGTGGAGAAGGGTTTGCAATGATTTCTTTAAGAGAGCAAGTTAATTGTTTGTTTCTCCTTTTGGATGCTTTGCAGATTGTGACTTACATTGGTTATATGGTAGTTTAACTAATTACATGAACATTGTTGCATTTAACATGTCAAAAGAGACGTTTTCTATGGGAACCCTGCCTGGTTATTTCAATATTACTGACACAGTCACTAATTTGAATGTTTTAGATGGGTGTCTCTGCTTCGGTGTTTGCACTCCCAATGATGAAGCTCTTTTATATGTTAGGAAGAAAGATGTAGCAGAGTTTACCAATTGCCGCCTTTCTTGAAAATGCGTTACTTTTTTTATGTGGGAGTTCTGGGGTATTCAAAGGAAGGAGATAGGATTATGTTGGATTTGGGTTTCCACGACATGGTTTCATATGATTTCGAACACAAAATTTTTCAACCGACTGAAATTACTAGACCAGCGGATTTTGAGTTTTATAAAACAAGATCTGTCATTCAAAGTGTTGTGTCTGTGCGTGCTGTAGATCCTTGATTAGTTTGCGAAGGATTCAGAAAAATTACAAAGAAGTTAATTACATTTGGAATAGCTAATAAATGTTCCATGTAGAATATATATTCTTTTTTAGACCGTAATATATATATATATATATATATATATATATATATATATATATATTTTATGTATTTATTATCATATATAGTTTGTTTTAAAAGTTTTAAGGATAAAAAATTTGATGTCTTTGTTCCGTTAAATTCTTGTGTTAGTTTTTTTAGTAAGAACCGAGTAGGTTGTTGATTTCGTGGTGGGCATCTTAGCTAGGCTGACATCCCCACTTACCTAGATTAAACAATCAAACTGGAAATTTATTAAAGATAATGAAAAGAAAATACAAACAAAACAGCAGTTAAGTGAATCAAAACGGCTACTTAAATTTTGAAAGTAAACTTCTGGAAAAAAATTGGGAACACGGTCCCACCATGCAATGTATGACTGAAGTCTTAACAGCCCACTCAATATGTTAGTTAATGGGCACAGCTTAGAGATTGAATTTAGTGGACCTAACAATATGAAAAAGCAATTGTTATGTTTCAGCTTTTAAGACCTCACATGAGATGCTTGAGATCATTTTTATCTATTTATTTCTTAGTTAAGTATGTCTAATAGAATTGAAGTCAGGATTTCCACCTTACGAAAAGATATTTTCCTTAATATTTTTGTCGGAATCATACCATCACTGAATAAGCATCCATCCTATTCCTTTCACAAAACCATTCAATAATATACCAATTGGATGTAGTACAATTGGTACTGGAGGTAAAAGTTTATGGATTCAATACCCAATTTCTAAAAAAATTTTAATTATAAAAAAAAACGATTCAGTAATATGGAAATGATTGAAACATTGGTCGGTTTGAAATTGATTGAATACTTTGATTTGAAACATTTTACATGAAAACATGACACTATTGTAACTCGTGGTTATACGATGAACCTCATGCTATTTTCATCAAATTTACATAGTTAGGCCTAAAAATCAGATTTTATTGATATAATTTATATATATATATATATATATATATATATATATATATATATATATATATATATATATATATATATATATATATATATATATATATATATATATATATATATATACTAAATTAACATTTTATGTTATCTTTGCACTCTCTGACCAATATTAAGTATTTATTCTTCTCCAATATATTCTACGACTGTTCACGCTACTTTTCACGCACTATTTATTTTTTTATTTTTTCATTTTATTTTGACATTATCTTTCAAACCGTTCATTTTTTTGACATGTCACTTTAGACTTTTTTGTTCGTCTCATTTTTATCTTCGAAACGTCATCCATTGTGATATACTTTTTCAAAAAAAATTCAGTTTTTCGATATCTGGTAAGTAACTGGTAGATATCTGGTAAGAATTGTATTTTCATATATTTGAATTTCTGTTTTTAATTCAACAGAATCTGGTAAGTATTTGTTAAGTATATGGTAAGAATCGTATTTTCATATGTTTTTAATTTCTGTTTTTAATTCAACATAATCTGGTACATATCTGGTAAGTAGTTGGTAGGTAACTGGTAAGAATCGTATTTTCATATGTTTTTAATTTCTGTTTTTAATTCAACAGAATCTGGTATGTATCTGGTAAGTAATTGGTAGGTAACTGGTAAGAATCGTATTTTTATATGTTTTTAATTTCTGTTTTTAACTCAACAGTAGGGAATGTAAAATGATTTGCAATAAATTCAAAATCAAGTAATGGACAAGTAGGAAATTGGTAAGTAAGTGATAGATAAATGATAGGAAAAACATTTCTAATGAAACCTCACTTGTAACCAATAAAACACAATAAATTTAGAAAACTGGTAATATCCAAGCTTGATGAAATTGCGAATTTAGAAAACTACTAGTTTTTTACTAGGTAAATACCAGATAAGTATCATATATGCAAAAAAACGAAAATGCAAAATCAAATACAAATATGATAAAAAAAACACATCAATATCTTTTATTTTTACCATACAAAACAGAAATTTAAAAGCTCTAACCAAAAAAATAAGTTGCGAATCAAAATCAAACTCTAACAACTTTATATCTAACAATCTCACCACCACTCAGGCAATTCATCAAACACCTTATGTGCAAACTCTTTATATCAAACAGAGATTCAAATCTGGAAATAAATCAGAGATAACTAAATCAAATCAAAGATTCAAATTTTTATCCACCAAATCTGAAAATAAAATAACTTGATCTAAATAACCAAATCAAATCAGAGATTCAAAACGAAAATAAAATCAAATTCAAAAACAGATAAAAACCTTATGAAACACCAAAATTATTTGATTTTAAAAAATCTTACTTATTTTTGTAGAAATCAGTTACGAATGAATGAAGTTATCGTTTTAAGATTCTTCAACAGTGCGTCAATGAAAGATCCTGCAATCTGAAGAGCGAAATCGATGGAAATTTGAAGAGCTAAAATTGCTTGAACTTGAAACATTAATTTGAACGATTTAAGAAGGTGGATAATAAGGGAGGTGAAAGATTTGCTTTGGAACATATATCTGGATATTTTGAAACTTATTTTGTCAGAAAAGTTATAAGCCAAATGTTAGAGTGAAAGAAACTTTAATTTTGATACATATAGATAAAAAGTCCTTAACAATTTTAGTATAATTTGTGGCAAGCTAAAAGTGTAGGCATATTCGGCCGGATATTTAGTACCCTTTTGGTTGAATGCTTGACATATGGACAATATATATATTATAATAATAATAAAAAGTACTTATGTGTCACGAATTCAACGGGAAGAGTATTAAATACCCGGCCCCGTGTAAAATGCTCCAAAAGTTTATATTTGAAATTAAATTTTCTCCATCTACAAATCCTTATAAATATTATTCTCCATTTGAAAATATATTATTTTCAAGAACATAAAGTTTTATGATAAATTTGAATGTATTCATTTTGAGTAACAAATCAAACTAGATATGTCTTTTAACAAAAATATTATACAATCAAATAATTTCTCAATGTAAAATATTAAAATTAAAAATATTCCCAAACATATATCTTTCAACCATCCCAATTTGTAAATCTATTCAACAAAAAATTCCAAGAATATATCTTTCCATATAAGTTTTTATTTTCACCATATAAACATAATTTTTATATATTTAAATGAGTACTATCTAATATTTATGATAAATAGATAATAATTCGAAATAACAATATTACAAATTAAAACCCTATAATAAATATTTATCATTATATCATTTTAATGATCGTGAATATTGAAAATAAAGAGGCAACTGAATTTACAGGCTGACATCACTCTGTAGTCTGTATCTATCTTCTACGAAAACCAATTTTTACCATCTTCTTCTTCGTTTTTTTTTCTAAACAATCAAATAAGAAGGGAAATAATTTGAAATTTTACTGTTCTTCCATATTCAACTTGTTTTGGTCTCAAGTCTTAATCAATCAGCAACCTTCTCAGATCCAATTTCAAGCGCAAAATCAATTCAATTCAACCACCCTACTTCATTTTTCTCCTCTTCTTCCTTTTTACTGGATTCTCGTTACATGATTGATGTATCTATTAATGATACGGTGAAGTGGATTATTATGGATTGGTTGTTTTAATAAAGTTGGTTTCGTACTTCAACTCGGTAAATTATCGCCATTAATACCCATGTCTCATTATTCAGCTCAATTCATGGGTCTCAAATGCTCAGGTTAGGTTTATATCCTCTTGTTTTTAATCGTTTTTAGCTTTTCTGTTCATGAATAGAAAATGATTAGAATATTTAGCATTAGAACCGATTCTTGTGTTGATCTGCTTTATTAGACTTAAAATTTGACTATTCTTCGCCAAATTTGAGTTGAACATTTGGGAATGCTGTATGATGGTTAATAGTGGAAATTGGAATTCTGGCAGCTAAATATAAGACAATATCTTCAATTTTAAGCTTAGTGGAGTAATTAAAGATGTGCTGCCATCAATTCAGAATACCTGTTTGAGCCATAATATACTGTTTTGGAGTTCTTTCTGAAATTATCTTTGGTTGGTTTCATAGGATATATTGCATTTTGTTAACTGCAGCATTGTGTTGGAGATAAATAAAAGAAGAGGAAAATGGGGATAAGGAACAAATGCCGAAAATCAACTACTTTCCCTTGCAATAGAGGCAGCAAATGTTCTTTATCCTCTGTTGTATGGATTTTGGTTAGTCTACTACTTTTCTTCAATTTATACTCATTTCTCAGTAACAGTGTTCGAGATAGTCGCGGAATCCAATTCCATGGTAACCATAATCCTCTAATTCGCGAGCTTGAAGAGGTGGAGATCGAAAATGTTCAAATGCCCCCACCGAGGAAAAGATCACCGCGAGCTGCTAAACGAAGGCCTAAAAGGCTGAACACATTGAATGAAGAATTTCTTGATGAGAATTCCTTACTTAGGCAATTGTTCTTTCCTGATATGAAATATGCTGTAGATCCTATGAGTGCTGGAATGATAGTTTTTACTTTTATCCGGGGAGAATTTGGTTGGATACAGAGGGGAATCCCATTCAAGCTCATGGAGGAGGAATCTTGTATGATGAACGGTATAGGACTTACTACTGGTATGGAGAGTATAAAGATGGGCCTACTTATCATGCTCACAAGAGAGGACCAGCTCGGGTGAGTCTTTCATCTACGTTATCACACCATCAATTTTAGTTAGATTTTACGCTGCTTGTGGAAATATCTGTTCTAGGTTGCATTTCTGATTTTAGTTCCTGCTTTATGTGCGGGGATTATGTAGCTAATGTTAATTGGTAATGTTCTTGGTGCTATTTGCATTTCTGTTTTATGAAGCTTAAGGGTGCGTTTGGAACCCTAAAATATTGAAGGAATTCTTATCATTTCATTTTGTATAGAAAATTTACAAACTTCCTATACAAAAATGATATGCAATGCTTCATTTTTGCGGGTTCCAAACAAGGGGTGAACTCAAGAAGTTCTTTTCCTGATTGGAAACTTGGTTTCAGGTTATGTCATTTGATTCCTACTTCAATTAGTTTCAGTTTCATTAGAATTTAGAGAGACCCTACTAGAAAAACTTGATTTTTTTTCAAGTTTGATACAGATTAAATTCCTCCAAGAAATTATAGTTTATCTGAACCTAGTCTTTACGAAAAGGAGTATTGGTTGCAGGCTTTACAATCTACTCTGGTATAGATTGGTGGTGTATTTTAGGACTCAGATATTTTGCAGGCTTTGCAATCTACTCTTGTAATTGCTAAAATTTTTTATGATTCAACCTGCAACTATCTAGTTGTCATCAAGTCAGAGCCTTTCTGGGTAACAGTCAGGCATTGCCAGAAAACATCATTCACCCTATTCATTTCTTTACATGAGTCTCCTCGACAGAAGAAGTAAAGTTTCACCTAGTCACCCCTAGTCACCTTCTGAGTTCTATAGAATAGTGTAATTGTCTGAAGGAAATTGAATCGATTCTTATTTGCTGAACTGGCTCTACTTGTAGGCCAAGGATTAAAAGGACAGTTTTGCGGAACTTTGGAGAGAATGATATGTATATTTTATTTCAAAAGATTTTAGTTTTTTGCATTAGATTCTTGTTTTTTTGCTCTAAGCTGTGCCTTTAGCAATCATATGCCAAGAGAATGAAAGGGATTGCAATCAACTATTTAATTAGGTGACATTCTGTTTGTTGTCCAAAATACATGGCTTCAATGTGATGCTGATCCATTAGGTTGAAGACCAGCTTATCTTGGCAGGAAATCAATGCTGACGAGAGTTTGATCCATAGTTGTTAAAGGCGCGCCTCACGCAATGCTCAGGGTCCTGCGCCTCGCCAAACCTCGGGCGAGGTAGCGTACCTTTGTGCGCCTTTTGGTGTGCACCTCAGAGACACTTTTATTTTTCAAGGTTTTAAGTTACTTTAATATGTGTTGTCCATCTATTTTTAAGAGTTGTAACGATAATTCAAGGCTATATATTCCTAATTCAATTTCTATTAAGGCTAGATTAACTCAAGGCTAGATGATCCTAATGCAATATGTGAATTTTACATACATATGTACATCTAACAATTCTCTTAGTTCTTTTTCTAGTATTGTTATTTCATTTAACTTCACTTTCAAGAAAATGTTTTTTGCAAATTTTTTTCTGTGCCTAGCCAACCCCAGGCGCGCGCCTCACCTTGAGGCGCGCCTGACCCCCTGGCGCGTAGGCTGCACGTAGCGCCTTGTCAACTATGGTTTGATCTAAACGATGCTTGAATTTTAATTTGCAGTATGTTTTAGAGTTTATATTCTATGTGAAGATTCAGAATTCACAGTACAATCATTTAGACAGAAAATGGTACTTTTGCAGTGAATTTCATAATTTGTCAAGTTATCTAAAATAATGAGAATGAAAGTACAGAGCTGAGTACTTAGAAGAGCATGAGAGAACTAGAAATATATAGTTTCTATGATACCACCGGGATTTTTAACCTTTCCTTGTCATTCCATAGGGGATTAACCTTTATTGAAATTACAACTCATAAAATGAATTGTATCGAAAAAGGGAAGTAAACTAGTCTATGCCCAAAAGCATTTAACTAACTGAATGATTGTAAAATTCCTCCTAACTGCATAAGATGCTTGTTTTGTATATGGTATAGCCATTTTCAGAATTTCCAGTGGTTATTTTGACTTTGCTGTTTTGATGATCTCTTAGATATCTTTTTGATGAACTGGCATTCATAGACATTCCTATTGTGAAATGTTTAGAGTTATAAAAACGATATTTTATTTTATCTCTTAAATGGTAGTGTATTGCTTCATCGAGTTTTCTAGTATAGGATTGCGCATTCAAGTGTATTATGAAACTCTCTTCAGGCAGAGTACATTTATCTTATTTTTGTTTCAACCTATTAACTTCTAGTTCAAAATTCTGAAGTTCAAAAACACTTGGCTGAAAACATTTCGAATTTCGTACTAGGTTGGTCCTATGCTTTTATTTTGTCTATAATGAGACATTCTTAACACCTCTCTTGGCACTTGTATCAGGTTGACATCATAGGAGTCAGTTGCTATTCCTCGAAAGACCTCTGGACATGGAAAAACGAAGGCATCGTATTAGCCGCAGAAAATACAGACGAGACCCACGATCTCCACAAATCCAACGTCCTCGAGAGGCCAAAAGTCATCTACAACAAAAAAACTCAAAAATACGTAATGTGGATGCATATCGACGATGCCAACTACACCAAAGCAGCAGCCGGTGTTGCCATCAGCAATTACCCAACAGGCCCTTTCCATTACCTCCTCAGTAAACAGCCCCACGGCTTTGAAAGCCGAGACATGACAATATTCAAAGACGATGATGATGTGGCGTATCTTATATACTCGTCTTTCGATAATAGCGAACTTCACATTGGACCACTTACCGAAGACTATCTCAATGTCACATATGCTATGAGTAGGGTTTTTATCAGTCAAAGGCGGGAAGCCCCGGCCATATTCAAGTATGAGGGTGTTTATTACATGATCACTTCAGGATGTTCCGGGTGGGCCCCGAACGAGGCCTTGGCCCACGCGGCTGAGTTGATCATGGGGCCATGGGAAACTATGGGAAACCCGTGTACTGGAGGGAACAAAATGTTGAGGCTTACTACGTTTTTTTCCCAAAGCACTTATGTATTTCCTATTGCAGGGCTTTCGGGTTCCTTTATTTTTATGGCTGATCGGTGGAATCCTGCTGATTTGAGGGATTCGAGGTATGTGTGGTTTCCTTTGATAGTTGGAGGGCCCGCTGATCGGCCGCTCCAGTTTAATTTCGGTTTTCCCGTGTGGCCGAGAGTGTCGATTTACTGGCATAGGAAGTGGAGGCTTCCTATAGGATGGAGAGGTTATAAATGACAGGTTTTTTTACAATGCTTTTTGCACATTCTTTAATTGTTTGATTGTGTTATATATTCATGGAGTTAGTCTCTTAGGTGATGTTGATATTAGCTTTGAGAAAAGAGGTCTTGATTGTTTGTTATCTTTTTGGTAATAACGTGGAAGTTGTTAGTTACATCTAGACCTGTTCAAGTAGCACTTGGCGCGACCAACCCAGGCCCGATGTTCATGGGTTGGGCTTGGACAAGCATATTATAATATAGGTCTGAAAATGGATTGGACTTGCATTTTATCTAAAAATTCAGGCCCGGTCCGACCAAATATGTATAATAATACGTCTTTTCAGACATATTCCTTCTTTTTTTTTGAAAACAAAACCTATTTATTTTCCCATAACTTGTGTCAAAATAACATATTTTATTATCAATTTATGGCATCATATTGTATCCGGGACAATGTTATAAGTTAAAGCTCTGCGTCGTATTTGTTGGAAACAATGATCCGGAACAACAAATGATCCGGATCAGGTTTGAAGTAAATAAAACACCTAAGTACAAAAAGAACTAAGTCACTTAATCCGGACATATAACCAAGACACCCAAAGTCCAAGACAAGTGAAAACAATTACCTAAGCATAAATGGAAGCATCCGATTAAAGTTTGGAAAGGAAACAAACTTTGAACCGGCCAAATCAGTATTCGGAAGAACTGATTGCACTAGCATCCAGAAGAAGACATATTCGAAAATATTAAGTCTGAAGACATCCGGAAGGCTTAAAATTCTAGACAAAGGGAATAATTCAAAATATTAAATTCCATCCATTCTTATAGTTTGCAAGTCAAAGATCTTTTTCCTTAAAGTAAGACAAAAATGACAGCTAGCACTTTTTAGAAAAAGGACAAGGGACTGGCACATGAAAGAGAAAAAGGTAACCTTTTTCACCTAAACCAATAAGAAAGGTATGTGGAACTCATACCAAAAAGGTACTGGCGTAAAAGTTGGTGAGTCACTATAATACAAGAAAAACGATCGCTGACAACTTTTCAGTCTCAATCCCAAGGATTCAAACGGGTCAAAATCTCTATCTAACGGATTGATCATCGGTTCCGGAAGGGCCACATATTAGCTGATCAGCGTTGAAGATTTGATTACAGCTCAACAACCCACAACGGCTACATTTATGTTAGAAGCCTATAAAAAGGAAGCTTCACAAGTTGAGAAGGTGTTGGTTGATTTCAAGAAAGCATATACAGGAGAACTCGCTAGAAAACAATCAGTTTCAAAAATCCATCCAAGAACCAAACCATTTAAAATCTGTTTGTAAGAATTCCCAAGTGAAATTATAAACTTGCGGAAGTCCAAAACCAAAATCTTTGAGAAAGCAAAGTGTAAAGATCTCCTACTTGAGTGAGTAGAGATATTGGGATATAGCTTGAAGTGGGTACTTTGAATGGGATCTCCTTGTAGGACTCAGCTTAGGTTTGGGTAGAAATTTAAGTGGTATATCCTGCTAAAGACTAAAGGACTCAACTAGTAGTTGGTGCTTCTAGTGGTATATCCTACATCCGGAAGGGGTTACCACTCGAAGACAAATTGTAAGGCTTGATTCCCGCCTGTTGGAAAGGATTCCACTAGTGAAAAAGCTCGGAGGAAGGCAACTCCGAGGACTGGAGTAGGCGAGGCCGAACCAGGATAAAATCCTTGTGTTTGATTTTCTAACTCTTTACTTTTTGCGTTATATTACATATTTGCATCATCCGGATCCATCAATCCGGAACATAATCAAACACGCTATACTAAGACTTTTCAAAGTCTATTTATTCTGCGAAAAAGGGCCATTCACTCCCATCTGACCCTGATTAGACCCTCACAGGGACCAACAATATTTTCTTTTTAAAAAAGTTGGGATTGAGAAAATGATTTTATCTATTTATTATTAAGTAATAGTTTTATTTTTATTAAAAGAATTTAAAAATTATACCCATTTGATGGTCGGGCTGGGCCGGGCTTGGGAATGAAGTTCTAATGTATACTATTTAGACGGGCTGGGTTGGGCTTGGACAGAGTGGTTTTTTCCGACCGAACCCGGCCCGGCCCTCCCATTGAACGTGTCTAGTTACATGTGAAGATGGTTTTTCTTTTGAGTTGTCAATGGAAACCGGCCCATCAAGTGGGAATCTATTCAGCACTCTTAAGTGGAATATGGTTCCTCCATGTGTATAGAAGAGGCCCAAAATGGTACAAAACCGAGCTCCTAGTACACATGGTGAAATTTGGATGGAGGGTCTAAATTTCATAATTTATAAAAATCTCATTTTGTTTATGTTTATGACGGATTTACTCTCTCTTTCAACTCGCGCCTTGCAAGTGGGTAAATTCCAGTTGTTTTAGGTTGCGTAGATTCCAGTTTTGAATGTGGATATTGAAATTTCGATATCGAAACTTCTGATGGAATTTCTATTAAAAATTCAATGAGATAGCAACCAAACAGTAGTGAAAGAGAAATTTGAAACCAAATTGGCCACCGTCACAATGAGTGATGAAATGGTAATGCGGGTGGCATATTTAAGTGCAACAGAAAGCAATATCAGAATTGAGCTAAGATTTTCTTTGGCCAACTTTATTTGATAGCCAGGGACCATATAATCTGAGAAGTAGAAGTGTTTTGGTCCCCATTCATCATATTCATAACCTTAGTGCATTTTCTCCACTAAGAAATCACTCAATTGTGACCCGGATATTACGATTCGATGGAGCCGGAGCCATTTTTACAGAGAACTGGATATTTTTTAACTCTTTTCACTCATTACTATATTAATTATTAGGTGGAAAAGATTGAATATACCGAGTGCTTTGAGGACCTATAATTTTGTGATTTCACATATTACATATATTTTTCAACTTTCAAGTCGCTCTTATGAGTGATATAAATTGCGCCTTAATATGGCTATCTGATGGACTATATCTTTCAGTTAAGGAATATGACATGTGAATTCAATGGGTGAAGCTAGATATATAAAATGTATACCATATAAATAAAACATAATTAGCTATAATTTATATATTCAAGAGTAATATTAAAGTTCATGACTCAGCTAAAAAATTTAGAAGTTTAAAATGTAATCTACAAAGTTAGACACACTTCACATCCCAACTTAAAGCACACAATTAGTAGTTGTTGTCTTATTGATACTTTATACCAAGGGAAGCATTTAGTGTAAGTGGATTGCATTAGTCTTATGTTGATTATTAGATTAACGAGCGAACAGAAATTTTCACATCAATACTTGATTTAACCTAAGCGGATATATAAAGATTTCGTGTCTTGTATTCCGTTGAATAAGAAAAATCTACTATAAGTAAGATCTTATATTCGAATTTTCAAGAAAATATAACAGAAAAATATCACAATATAACATATTGTAAATAAAAATAAACAAATCAAATGGTGAAATCTTAAAGGATGGGTGTGGTGTTAACTACCAAGAATTTGACATTTTTGTCAAATGTCCTCCAAAACTTTCAAATAATCCTATAGTCCCTAAATTTAGCAAAAGTGTATCAGATTTGCATGAATGCACATATAAGCTTTTGATTATAGAGGAAAAAATCACGAGAAAGACATATGTGAAAAGTTAAACCAACCATAAGGTCACATGTAACATTCAATCGACAATCTATTGCATTTTTGCAAAATTCAATGGCTAATCATAATAACTAACTGAAAGTTTAAGAGCACGATCGGTGAAATATGTCAAGTGGAAAAAGTTTTGATTGCATTATACCTTAAAATTTAAATATTCATCAAGTTAAGGGGCCACTAGGGGTGGTTGCTCTTCCATGTCATCTTGATACCTTCCTTATCAGCTTTAAGAGTAGTAGGGTATAATGATAATAACCTACGTGAATTAAATGCTTAAAGATGTTCAATTGAACAAAGTGCAGGATGTTGGGCCAAGAACATTAAAGAAAAAGACTGATGGCAGAGAAATATAGTCGTGGTCAATTTGTATTAAAGAAAGAAGATATTAAAGCTTTAAGAAATCCTATGGGGCCATTGGTTTTTTTTTCTTTTAGGAGGAAAAAGAAACTGCAACTATATGTAAAGAAGATTCATAATTTGTTTAATAGTATAAGATATAAATATGGCGTTAATTGAGCCGAGCTTGAATACTGGCTGTTCAAGCTCTGTTTGTTAAATTTTTAATCAACTCAGGCCGAGCTCGAGATTGATCAAAACGAGTCCGAGTTGAGTACAAGCTTGGTCAGATCGAGCCCGAGCAGAGCTCGAGCCTATCTCGAGTTTTATTTAAAATTAAGCTTAGGCAAGCTTAATTCAATCGAGTTTTAGCCGAGCATATTAATTAATTTTTTTACAAGCTCAAACCAAGTTTCAAACTTAAAATTATATTTTTACTTCATTAATCAAAGTTTTATATATTTAAACTTATTTAATCGCTTAAAAATACTTAAACTTTACACTACATATATACCCATGTATATTTATTTTTCATAATTGCTTATAATTTATATGATAGATATATAATTCTTATTTTTGGACATATTCACGAGCCTATTAACGAGCTTATTTGTGAGTATGTCAACGAATTGCTTATCGAGTATGTTCACGAGCTTTCAAGCCGAATATTCATTATTCAAACCCTATTCATTTACTAAAATAAACCTAAACTTTTACTTATAATCAAGCTCATTTATTAATAAATCGAGATCGAACAAGCTTTGGACGAGTCGAATATCAACTTTTCAGAGGTAGCTTATTCATTTAAAGCCATAGATATAAATACATAAAAAGTTTTAAAAAAACATAAAGATGACAGATGGAAAAGGGAGGAGGCAAGTCTCATCAAAAGAAGTTTCCCATTTTCTTTTTTTACTTTTATTTTTTCTTTCAGTTTGGTGGGCCAAATAGATCCTCTATTTAACGTTGTTACTTTGCGTAAATTAATATTTACTTCAGGACAACATAAATACAAACAAGAGTTTCTGTTATGATTTTCATATATGACTGATTAGTATGTTAATTTGGATGAAGTCAATGTAAATAACAGAAAATATGGGACTAATTTTAGAAAAAATAGAATAAAATGTATCAATGGTCACTCACGTGTATCATGTAGGAGCAGAGCTTTTGGAATCTAGGTTATAGCTGTTAAAGAATAAATGTTATACTTAATGGACAAGCATATTCGCTCAACGAGTAATTATAAATATGGATAGGATCATGTATATATTAAATTATCATTTTGTATTTGTATTTATTTCTTTTCTTGATGAACAAGTATTTATACATCTATAAATACGTGTAAATACAAGTGAGAAATATAACTTTCTATTCACCATTTATATTCTTATCAATTTATATATTCCTCACTTTGTTCATAGACAAATTTCACATGGTATTAGAGTAGTGATCTTGGTATTTCAAATGTCTTACACTTTAATCTATTACATATACTACCATGGCAGATAATTCCGGTAAATGTAAATCATTTTGAAATGCATTAGGTATGTTAACTCCTAATGCCTTCATCAATTCTGCCTTCACAAAATCTTGGATTTTGGATAGCGGAGCCACCGATCATATATCATTTGATTCACACCTATTAACACATCAATATCTCCAATTTCAATTGTTAATTTACCCACAGGCTTTCACAAACACAATCAATTTTAATAATGATTTCACCCTAAACAATGTTTTCTGTGTTCCATCTTTCAATTTAAATCTCATTTCAGTCACCAAATTGACTAAACAGTTAAATTATTGTATTGTCCTTTTCCCAAATGGTTGTGTTTTGCAGGACTTGGCTACGGGGAGGACGATTGGCTCGGGTGAACAACGCGATGGTTTATATTACATGTCTCCATTAAAATACTCACCAAAATCATTCCAAGCATCCCACCTCTCTAATTTATGGCATATGCACCTTGGACACCCTTCTCCGAGGTATCTTAATCTCATCTCACCATTAATACCTTTAGATAAAAATCAATTTCCAATCATAATAACTGCCATGTTTATCCTAGAGCAAAACAAACAAGATTACCTTTTCCATTAAGCACAATAAAATCTCATTCACCTTTTGATCTTTTACATTGTGATATTTGGGGTCCACATAAAGTTCCAACACATTCGGGGGCACGTTTCTTTCTCACCATAATAGATGACTTTACTAGGTGCACATGGTTATTCCTCATGAATCAAAAATCTGAAACACAACACCTATTAGAGTCATTCATCACTTTTGTAAAAACTCAATTTCATGCCTTAGTCAAAACTGTTCGAGTCGACAATGGTTTAGAATTTCTCTCCAAGCAAACATTCTTTCATAAAAATGGTATTGGATGTCAACGCACTTGTGTCTATACACCACAACAAAATGGGGTAGTAGAACGCAAACACAGACACATTCTTAACACTGCACGAGCATTGTTGTTCCAATCACATTTGCCACTAGAATTTTGGGGTGAATGTATCTTGACTGCAACATACATAATAAATCGTTTACCTTCACCTCTATTGAAAAATAAATCCCCGTTTGAACTCCTACATAACCGACCTCCATCCCTCTCTCATTTGAAGGTATTCGGTTGCTTATGTTATGCAACCATTGTTTCACCCAAACAAAAATTTGATTCTCGCGCTCGACCATGTATCTTTCTTGGGTATCCAAATAATCAAAAAGGGTATAAATTATTTGATTTGGAAAGTGGCAAATTTCTTGTTAGTCGAGATGTTACATTCCATTAACATATTTTTCCTTTCCTTAATCAATCCACAACATCATCTCATTCTGGTTCACAAAATTGTTTTACCAAATATGGCTATTGACATGCCAAATCGTACTCCACCAATCACACCTTTAATATCAGACAATTCAAAAACTCAAAATTCTTTTCCTCCACCCATTTCAGAAAATTCCTCCTTAAACACACCACCAGTCACATCTTCCCTCTCAGATAATTTAGAAATTCAAAATTCCATTCCTTCATCCATGCTAGAGAATTCACCCTTAAACACACCTGCACCACCAACACCTCCTTGCATCCGCCGCTCCGAACGTGTCAAACAGGCCCTATCTGGTATCTAGACTACGTGGTGGGATCTCAAGCCAATCTTTCTAACTCTAGTCAACAACTGTCAAAATCGACCAGGTATCCCCTTCAAAATTTTCTTTCTTATTCTTGTTTTACTCCCACACATCGTACATTTCTAGCTAATATCACAGGCTCTAAAGAACCCACTTCATATTCTCAAGCTATTCTTGATCCAAAATGGAAGCAAGCCATGGAAGAGGAGTTAACAGCCCTACAACTCAACAAAACATGGACAATAACACCACTCCCAAAAGGTCACAAACCCATCGATTGCAAATGGGTGTATAAAATTAAATATTGTCTGATGGCACCATTAAACGATATAAAGCATGCCTGGTTGCAAAAGGGTACACCCAAATTGAAGGGATTGACTATGAAGAGACCTTTTCACCTACAGCTAAATTTACAACCCTGAGATGTCTCCTCACTGTAGCATCAACCCGAAACTGGTTAATTCATCAACTGGATGTGCAAAATGCATTCTTACATGGTAGTTTATATGAGGTTGTCTACATGGACTTACCACCTGGACATCATCGACAGGGGGAGAATGTTGTATATCTACTCAACAAATCATTATATGGCCTTAAACAAGCTCCTCGAAATTGGTTCTCTACATTTTCTAATGTAATTCAAGCAGTAGGTTACCAACAGTCCAAAGCGGACTACTCTTTATTTACAAGGATTCAAGGGTCCACATTCACCGCCATTCTAATCTATGTAGATGATATCCTTTTGACTGGAAATGATCCAAAAGAAATGCAGTGCCTCAAAGAATGCATGCTTCGACATTTTCGCATTAAGGATCTTAGAGATTTAAAATACTTCTTAGGGATTGAATTTTCTCGTTCTAAAGCTGGAATTTACATGTCCTAAAGAAAATATACACTTGATATTTTGTAGGATACAGGGCTTACAGGTGCTCGCCCAGAAAAATTCCAATGGAGCAACATTCAAAGTTAACTTCAGATGACGGAGAATTGTTGAAAGATTGATATACCTCAAAGTCACTAGACCTGACATAGTATTTTCAGTTCGAACATTTAGTCAATTCATGCAAACTCCACGTCAACCATATTGGGATGCAACGATTCGTATTCTAAAGTACATTAAAGGAACTCCAGGTCAAGGCTTGTTATTGCCATCCAAAATTAATCTCTTATTGAAAGCATATTGTGATTCAGATTGGGCAGGATGTTGAACCACTCGAAGATCGGTTTCAGGTTATTGCATCTTCCTCGGTTCCTCTCTCATTTCGTGGAAGTCAAAGAAACAGACCAATGTATCAAGATCTTCGGCAGAGGCAGAATATCGTGCAATGGCCAATGCGTGTTTGGAACTACTATGGCTACGTTATATATTGCAAGATTTAAAAGTCTTGTGTGATGTTCTTACACCACTATTTAGTGATAATCAAGCAGCACTGCACATTACGGCAAATCGTGTATTTCATGAGCGTACAAAGCACATTGAGATTGATTGCCATATTGTCCGAGAAAAGTTGCAGGCCGGAATAATTCGTCCTTCGTATGTACCTACGCGCTACCAGGTCGCTGACATTTTTACACGCTGATATTTTTACAAAGGCATTAGGAAAGGATCAGTTTTTAACGCTGCGACACAAGTTTGGAGTTCAGGATATTCACTCACCAACTTGAGGGGGAGTGTTAAGGAATAAATATTATACTTGATGGACAAGTATATTTGCTCAACAAGTAATTGTAAATATGGGTAGTATTATGTATTTATTAGATTACCATTTTGTATTTATATTTATTTCTTCTCTTGGTGAACAAGTATTTGTACATCTATAAATACGTATAAATACAAGTGAGAAATACAACTTTCTATTCACCATTTATATTTTTATTAATTTATATATTCATCACTTTGTTCATAGACAAATTTCACAAGAACTAATCTTGTTGAAGATTAATCAAATTTATATATTTTTGTTTGTATTATATATATGAAACTTATAAATTCAATTAACACGTGAATTATTGTATTAAAAATTTAAAAACATGAGAGTATTTAAAAAATATTAAAACCACAAACTTAGCTAATTTTTACGTAATATGAAAATTTATTGTGATGAAATTTTCAATTGAGAACGAAAAGTTCTACGGAACACTAATTTTACCAATTGAGTTATGTCTTGCAAAGGCGCCTTTGCTAGATGTCGTCTAGATCCATAAAATCATAATAACATCCAATAAAATCATGCCTAAACAAGACTACAAAATTTTTAGAACATTGCTTAGCCCGTTGTCATAAGTACCTATCATTTCATTTATTTAAAATCCGTACATTTCGATACAAAATCTAAATTGAAATATATTTTACAGAGACTAAACTAGATAAAATGAAAATGTCATTTTGCTTACAAATGATGGAATAAAGAAAGAAGGCACTAAAGCCCTTAGATGCCAATTCTTCACCAACACAACTTTTTTTATCTGATTTGCCAAACACATCCTAACCCATCGGCCGTCCTAAGATTCTCAAGGACCCTCTCTTGATTACGACCCTTTTAT
The DNA here is from genome assembly GCA_947683365.1 of Euphorbia pulcherrima. Taxonomy (NCBI): domain Eukaryota; kingdom Viridiplantae; phylum Streptophyta; class Magnoliopsida; order Malpighiales; family Euphorbiaceae; genus Euphorbia; species Euphorbia pulcherrima. Next base: position 8,183,758 of record CANTUS010000006.1, on the reverse strand, counting down.
TTTTTATGTTTAATTTTCTTTTATAAATTTAAATATGTAATTGGGTGATGCTAATTATATCTATTTTAAATTCCCAAAGGGCTTTTTGTATCTTAAGCTGATATCACTTGTTGTGTGGGATTGATTTCTTTTGGATTATTATATGTACCATTGTATTTTAATTGGAGAAATTGAAATTATATAAACATAATTAATTTGTGGAAGAAAATGCTTTATATCACACCCTTATTTTGTCTTAATTGAATCCTCAATTAATAAGCAGTCAAATTGCCAATATACAAGGTTTTACAACATGATTCTTATATAGGTTGCTCGGTACTGCTATTACGTACTTTAGAAAAAAATGATATATTACTCTATTTATTCCAAACTTATAATATATTAAATTAGCTTTCATTGGACTTATCCTATTAAATCTTAGCAATGAAATATATTGTTGTGCTGTCGTAGGATCCACAATTTTAAATTATAAAGAAAAGAAAAAAAAAGGAGTTAGGTCGGTAGAATATTTTTTTAAAAAGTGTACAGTAAAATTATTGTGCATAATTCGGCCATACGCGTTTTAAATCTCCTATAAATAGAGGTTTTGCTCATTTTAAAAGAGAGAACAGAGAGCAAGAGAGAAGAAACACAAATAAAAATGTAATATGTATAGAGAGCCTTAAGAAAAGAGTTTCTAAGAGTAGATAAGAGAGAAAATAGTGAGGTTTTAGGAAACACTTGAGTCCCACTATTTTGTAATCTCTTGGTGTACCTACTATTATTTTATAGTGGAAGAATTATTCGGAGTTGGTCCCGTGGTTTTTTTCCCTAATTCATTTAGGGTTACCACATAAAAATCTGCGTGTCTTTTATTTTGCTGCTATTATTTTTCTCGTAATCTATTATTGGGCCTAACAAGTGGTATCAGAGCCGATTGTTATTTTATCAGTAGAATCCGTGGATATATTTTTCAAAAATAAATATACCACGACTACGAGAAAATTACGGGGAATCCAGTGGCGCAATCCGTTCGAAAAACCGTCGAAGATACGCAATTTGAGTGAATAGTAAAATAGTAACTTAGAAAAATTGTAAATTGAATAATACTATTCATATTTGGTCATGAATAGTATTATTTAAATACTCCAATATACAAGTATTATTTGGGTATACGGTACTATTCGCATATACAGTCACTATTCACATGAATAGTAAAATTTGTGAATAGTAAAATTTTGCCATTTTCAAAGTTTCGACATGGCGAATGACGGTGTAATGATGAAATTGACAGATATAAATTATTCAATATGGAAATCCAGAATGGAGGACTACCTCAATTGCAAAGAATTGTACGATCCAATTGAGGGTGATGAAGCAAAGCCGAAGAATACGAAAGAACAACAGTGGATAAAGTTGAAGAAGCAGACATTGGATACAATACGCCAATGGATAGATGCTAGCCTGTACAATCACGTGAGGAATGAAACAGATCCCAAAGTTCTCTGGAAGAAGCTAGAGGATATGTATGAGGCTAAAAATGCTCTAGGAAAAGTGTTCATGGTTCGCAAAGTCATGAACTTGAAACTGACAGAGGGATGATCAATCACACAACACCTGAACGACTTTGAAGGATTCATAAGTGAGTTAGCAGTCACTGATATGTCCTTGGATGATGAGATGCAAGCATGTCTTTTGATGGGAACTCTACCAGATAGCTAGGATACTCTTGTCGTATCATTGAGTAACTCAGCTCCAAATGGTGTGGTAACAATGTCTATGGTAAAGAATAGTCTACTTAATGAAGAGCTTCGTAGGAGGGACGTTGCCAGTACCAGTTCATAAGCCCTAGTCATAGAGAATAAGGGCCGAAGCAAGAGTAGAGGTCGTAGAAATGGAAAATCCAAAGATAGATCCAAGTCCCAAGAGAAGAGGTCATGCTACCACTGTGGAAAGCAGGGTCATCTCAAAAGGAACTGCCATTTCTTTAAACAAGAGAATGCAAATCGAAGTCATGATAATGACAAAAATACATCTGCTATAGTCACAAAAGAAGATGGAGAGGTGGCTTTAGTATCTCATGATGCAGATTGTTGTCATGTTGGAGATGCAGATACCGAGTGGATTGTAGATTATGGTGCCTCATACCACTGTGTTCCAAAAAGGGAATACTTCTCAACCTATAAAGCGGGTGATTATGGTACTATTAAAATGGGAAATAATAGAGTCTCGCAAATGGTGGGAATCGGCGATATGTGCGTGAAGACAAGTGTCGGATGCACATTAACACTTAAAAATGTGCGACACATTCCAGATCTTCGGTTGAACTTATTTTCTGTTAGTGTATTGGACAAGGAAGGTTATCACAATCATACACGCGATGGAAATTGGAAACTCACCAAAGGATCGTTGGTGGTGGTGAAAGGAAGATTGTATTGCTCACTATACAAAACACACGCAACAATATGTGTGGGTTAACTGAATACAGTTGGAAATGATGCTTCACCAAATTTGTGGCATAGGCGACTGACGCATGTTTGTGACAAAGGGTTGAATATACTGGCTAAGAAGTCCCTCATCCCATTAGCCAAAGGAAAAATTAACCCGTGTGATCACTGTTTATTTGGGAAGCAACATCGAGTTTCATTTTAGAAAAGCTCTAGAAGGAGAAATAATAAGTTAGAGTTGTTACACTCTGACGTTTGTCGTCCCATGGATAAAGAATCCATTGGAGGAAGGAGCCGGGATGTTGTATTTCATGAGAATGATATCATCAGTGAAAGATCTATAAGTGATGGTGTTATCGATATTACACCAGAAAGCATTCTATCGGATGATGCCACAGAAAGAAGAATGCATCAATCAGAACAAGATGGAGAAGAAGAGCCAGTTGTGAGGGATCAAGATACAATTGTAGATGAAGATATGACTGAAGAGGGTATTGAGCAGGGGGAGCCAGAGAACCCCATTCTACCAGAAGAAGAACCTCAATTATGGAGGTCAATCAGAGAACCCCAACCATCTACAAAATACTCCAGTTCTGATTATATTTTAATCACTGATGAGGGGGAGCCAGAAAGCTTCCAAGATGTGCAATCTTGTAAAGATAAAGATTGTTGAATGAAGGCCATGCAAGAGGAGATGAATTCTTTGAAGAAGAATGACATGTACGAGCTGGTGAAACTTCCTAAAGGGAGGAGAACACTCAAGAACAAATGGGTGTACAAGCTAAAGAAAGATGATGAAGACCTAGTGAGATACAAAGCTCGATTGGTTGTCAAAGGCTTTACTTAAAAGAAAGGTATCGACTTTGATGAGATTTTTTCACCAGTTGTGAAAATGAGTTCCATTCAAGTTGTGCTAGGTCTTATAGCCAGCTTGAACCTTGAGTTAGAACAGCTTGATGTAAAGACCGCGTTCTTGCATGGGGATGTAGAAGAAGAAATTTATATGGAACAACCAGAAGGTTTCAAGGTCAAGGGAAAGGAGGACATGGTTTGTCGCTTGAAGAAAAGTTTGTATGGGTTGAAACAAGCTCCACGACAATGGTATAAAAAGTTTGATTCCTTCATGGTAAATCAAGGATACAAGAGGACAGAAGCTGATCCATGTGTATACTTCCAGAAATTCCCTCATGGAAAATTTATCATTCTTCTCTTATATGTTGATGATATACTAATCGTTGGACCAGATGCCAAAATGATTAGTAAGTTGAAGTGTGATTTGTCTAAGGCGTTTGACATGAAGGATTTTGGACCGGCAAGGCGAATTCTTGGAATGAAGATTACCCGAGATCGAAGGTCCTGCAGGCTATGGTTATCGCAAGAAAAATATATTGAACGGGTACTAGAAAGGTTCAATATGAAGAATGCTAAACCAGTCAGCACTCCACTTGCCGCTCATTTCAAGTTGAGTAAGAAATCCTACCCTTCAACAAAGAAAAATAAAGAAGATGTGTCAAATGTTCCATATTCTTCAGCGGTTCGCAGTTTGATGTATGCAATGGTATGTACGAGACCATCGCTCATACAGTTGGAGTTGTGAGTAGATTCCTGTCAAATCCCCAGATGACATATTGGGAAGCAATAAAATGGATCTTTAAATACCTGAGAGGAACTTCAAAGTTATGTTTAACCTTTGGAGGTGGAAAACCAGCACTTGTTGGTTACACAGATGCAGATATGGCTGGTGACCTTGATGAAAGAAAATCTACATCAGGTTACTTATTTACATTCTCAGGTGGAGCTATTTCATGGCAGTCACGGTTATAAAATTGTGTTTCGTTATCAACAACCGAATCAGAGTACGTTGCAGCAGTGGAAGCAGGAAAGGAAATGCTTTGGTTAAAGCAATTCTTTACCGAATTGGGTGTGCAACAAGAAGAGTATGTAGTTTATTGTGATAGTCAAAGTGCATTAGACTTGAGCAAGGATACTATGTACCATGCACGGACAAAACATATTGATGTAAGGTATCATTGGCTTAGACTTGCCATTAAAGAAAAAGAGTTCAAGTTGCAGAAGATTCATACAAATAAAAATGTTGTTGATATGCTGACGAAGGTAGTTCCAAAAGAAAAGTTCGATCAATGTGTCAAAGCAACCGGGATGGAGAGTCCCATAATGTAGTCGGGAGGGGGAGATTTGTTGTGTGGTGTCCCGCCATTCTTGTGAGACCCACAATTTAAATTATAAAAAAAATAAAAAAAAAAAGAAAAGAGGCAAGTCGGCAGAATATTTTTTTAAAAAGTGCTCAATAAAATTACTGTGCACAATTTGGTCATACGCGTTTTAAATCTCCTATAAATAGAGGAGGTTTTGCTCATTTTAAAGTAGAGAGAGCATAGAGCAAGAGACAAGAAACACAGATAAAAATATAATCTGTGTAGAGAGCCTTAGGAAAAGGGTTCCTAAGAGTTGGGTAAGAGAGAATATAGTGAGGTTTTGGGAAACACTTGAGTACCACTATTTTGTAATCTCTTGGTATACTTACTATTATTTTATAGTGGAAGAACTATTCGGAGTTAGTCCCGTAGTTTTTTCCCTAATTCATTTAGGGTTTCCACGTAAAAATCTGCATGTCTTTTATTCTGCTGCTATTATTTTTCTCATAATCTATTATTTGGCCTGACATATATCTATATATTCAGATTCGGATTCTCTAAAAGTTCAGGGTTTGTAAAGTTGTACATTTCAATAAATTTCAACCATTCATTGAGTTTAAATAGTTTTGATTTAGTTTTAATAGTCTGTAGGATCTACGGTACAATTAAATTTGTATCATTAAACCTCAATAAATGATTGAAATTGGCTGATATATATAACTTTATAAACTCCAAACTTTAGAGATTTCAAATTATCGACTTTTCTAATGGAGTTGTTTAAATTTTTGATAATTCAATAAGTAAAATATACTTAATTTTATTTCATTGACGCTTGACTTTAAAAATTTTAAATGGTTTAGTTTTTCTCTTTATAAACAAATTGAGTAACAGATATAACTATATATTAAAATTTAAATGGCTAGTGGTAAAAAATAAAGAAATCAATGTAAATTTAATTAATTTACTTGAAGATCAGTCCTATTCAAATCAAAGCAAATCTCTAATTCACATCAAAATAAAATGACCAAAAATCAAATTAAAAACCTCTAATTACCAATTAAAATATTCAATAATCAAGGCCTCCACGCACTACACCAAACCACCGGCTGTTCCTTCCAGCAAAGGAATATTCCGGCGGCGGCGGCGGCGGCAGAGGAGTCAGCGGTCTGTGTCATTGACCAACCTTCCTTATACCTCCTCAACAAGGCGCGTACATCATCACAGACTTCATCGCTGAATAAAACAGGGCCAAATCCGCATGCATGCAATCGCGCCGACCACCGCACCGCCGTTTCTCTCCGTTCAACCGATTCCGCCGCCGGACAAGCTACCAGATCAACAATCGCACGTCCGGCGGCTCTCTCTAGCATCAACCGTTCATTACTCGTCTTTGAAAAGCTTTCTTCTAAAGATTCAAAGTAAACCCTAAACCACCGCAAACACTCCTGAAATCCTCTCACAAAATCCAATCCATCAACGCCGATATCCAGATCAGCTTCCTCTTCAACAATCGTGAAGATTCTCGGCTGCAATCGCCGGAAATTCGATATAATACTATCTCTCCGGGTCTCAATCGGAGATACCGCATGGAGAGAATTTACGCAATTGATCGCTAAAGCTTCATCGTCTCTGATCCCTAATTCCGCCGGATTCAAATCGCACAAATCGCCGGAGTGATGAATTACGCTGAATTTAAAAGGTACGCCCATAAGCCTAGCGAATTTCTCCATTCTATTGCCTATTTCCTTCATCACTCTCTGTACCGCAGCTAATCCTCCATTTCCACCGGCGGTGGTTTTCGTCGGGACGACGGTGGTTAGCCGGAGATGAGGAGTCTCATCGGCGCGGGTTGCTAAAGCTTCAAGCAAAGTCGGCCATTGAGTACAATAAGTATTACTAATATCCACAATATGCAATTTACTTTCCCCTTCAAATGCCTCCATGATTGCTCCATTACACGATACATGTCCAAAAGTAGTCCAAGGGCTCACCTCCTGAAACTTAAGCACCATTTTCCTCGTCGATTCGAAGGAGCAATTCTTCTCGGTCGCCGAGGCTAAAGTCCGGTAACACCTCTCGCCGGAATCCGTCATCCGGCTGAACAAAGCCTGGAGAAAATAGGTAGAAAGCTTTTGATCGGTGTCTCCATATGGAGACCCGAGTTCATTGAGCATCCACATCAATTGCTGAACTCTAGAGCTGTTCTTGTCCGCCATAGCACGGGCGGTTTCGAGGAGGATATCGGTGGCCCACTTGCCGGAGAATTCGAAATTGAGATCATGAGAAGGGGAAAAGGAAATATTTGTACTGAGAGTGTTTTGCTGGCTCTGATGGTGATAAGAGGGAAAGTATTGTTTAGAAGAAGACGAAGAAAAGTCTTCTTCATCCATGAAAAGGCTGAAGCATTCTTCGTCTTCTTGTTTGAAATGGTTGTTGTTTAGTGTAGATGATTTTATTGAACTGCCTGAAGTTGTGTGTGTTGAGTTATTGAGAGATGATAGATTATCTAATTGGTGTAGTTGTTTGAGAATAACTAGCCTAAACAAAGTGTCCATCTAAACCATTAAAGGACTTTGATTTGGATGTTTGTGTGTTTCTTTTTTTTAAAGGGAAAAGGGAAAAGGGATGGGTTTGTGTTTTTTTAAAAGGGTGGATAGAGATAGGATATTGAAGTTTATTTTATGTTGGAGTTGGAAGTAGTTTTTATGTTCAGTTGATGATGAGAGAGAGAGAGAGAGAGAGAGAGAGAGAGAGAGAGAAGAAGAGAATAAGAATGGAAGGGAATCTAATGGGGTGTCTTTTGTAGGAATCGATGATAATGGAGGAGGGCTTTTGGTTTCTTTTTCTTTAGGTTACAGGGTATATGTTTCTTTTAAAATATATACAAATTTATTGTTTTTAAATGATTTTATAATTTTCCATATACGTAGTTGCATTTTGGTGGACTTTGTACAAGGGAAGTTTGATGTAATATTGATTTTCATTTAGTTGTTTTATTATTTCACTGTAGTGTATGAATACACCATTTAGATTGTAATTTTCATTAAAGTCGAATTAATATGTAAGGCAACCTTCACCATTTGAGTGTCTTTTGGGGTTTATATGTAGATATTTATATGGTGTTAGAGCTATGAGCAATGTTGTTGGTTCAACCCAATAATAATTTATGCTTCATGAGATTTGAGTGTGTCGGGGATATGTTGAAATCCCACATTATTTTGCTATCAACGAGAAATGATTTTTACGTTGATGAAGCAATCCTAACCCAATGAGTAGCTTTTGTGGTTATACGTGGATACTTACACATTAGAATTCTAGCAATGCTTTTGTAAAGTTGGCGGAACTGATGAAGCACAGTATAGGAATTACCGATGCATGAAAAACGTTGTGAAGACCTCTTCGAGTTCGGTAGGGCATCGACCCCATCAAGATCCATGAATTCTAGAAATATAGATTAAATATAATGTTTAATTTATTGATTAAAGTTAGCATGAGCAAAAAGTAAACTATAAGTTATGGACTACCTAGGAGTTCACTCTCCTGGTTTAGTATAAATGACAATCAGTGGCACCATGAAATCTCATAGTAATTAAGAAAGGGTATCTCAAATCATGTGAAATTGTTTCTATATGATAGAATTTAGGTTTAGCTAACTTTGTGGTAATAGATTGAAAAGTAAGTGTTATATATAGAGAAATTATAACAGGGATTATGTTTTTTTTACATGGAAAATGTTTTCCTCATATGGACATGTTTAAAGTATTAGAAATAAGACTAAAAAAGGACTATATTGCAAATTTGTGTAAAAGGTGATTTCAATAAAAATGAAATGAAGTATATGTAATGTTTGGTTCATGAAATTATTATTCTATGGAATATAATTGAAATGATTGATAAAAGTGAATAACATGTTTAGAGAATATAAATTCTTTCTATTCGCGTAGAATTAACAATTCCATGAGATATATAATAGTTAGAATTAGATATTTCATAATAGTGGAGGGTCCTCGGTGAAAAATGAGTAGCTTGATATAAGGGTGGAAGGGAGAGAAAGAGTGGGAAGAGGCGTGGGTGAAGGGAAGAGAGAGGAATAAAGGAAAAAGCTGCAGGAGGGCGTGCATATAATCATCAACATTCCTTGCCTCCTAGTCCCTTTCCAAACCCTGCCAAATTTCCATCCTTTCAATTCTTTACCCTACTTTCTCTATACAACTAATCAAATCTATAATATTATTAACAATTTGGTACTTATGCTAATTCCCCTACCTATACAGATTATTTATTTATATTCTCTTCTTCAATTCTCCAATTTCTAGGGCATGTCTGTCTATTGATTAATTCTTCCACATCATCAGCCCACTCACCCCTCCCTCCTATATTAGGCCATCTCTTAACCTATAGCAATACATCTTTCACTATTTTCCCCCTAAATTAATTACCCTCTTAAAACAAATTAAATATTAATAGAATTATAAGTTGGTAATTAATAAAAAAGAGAATTTCATTCTTAAAATATGAATGATAGATTAATCATTTTAAGGTATAATAAATTTTTTTTATTGGTTATGATAATAAAGTTTAAAATTGACACTTCAAATGACCGAGGGAGTATTACTTAAGGTTGTTTCTCTTGCATGTGCTTTATAGTTTATGAGTTTTTTTTTAAAGTTGACTTGTAAATAATGTATAAATAGTTGAAGTGTTTAGAGCTAATAAGATGTACAAATTTTGGAATGACCCAAAATGATAGATATATGCACAAAATAGAGTTCTTAGTGTATGAAATTAAACGTGTATAACATACATCTTTTAATTGTTCATACCTTAAGTGCTTACAGTTAATTGAAAATAATTTTCATAAAATAACTTATACCCCTCCATTATTTTAATATTTTCGTTTTTGACAAGTTTCGTGATACTAAGACTACACAATAAATGAGGCAATAAAAGAATATTAATATATATTTAAATTTATTCTTCTTTTTTATACATAAATAAATTCATCATTTTCTTTTTGTTATTTATAATAAAGGGGTAAATAAAGACAAAAGAGAAAAAAGAATCGATATAAATGTATTATAATTCGAAAGGTGACAAATATATCAATAAAATTTTACCCTCCAAATATGAGAGATACTTAAAAAAAAAAAAAAAGGAGAGTTTATAACTTAGGCTTTAGAGCCATCTATAAATTATAGTCATGATCACGAAAGATATAGTGAAGTTATAGTGCTTATAATTATCTGGACCATCTATGCTTATCATCATGCAAATTTCTGATCAAATTTTCTTTGGATTTGATTTGATATTTCATATTATTACTGGTACTTGTTTATTTTGTGTCTCAGATTTAAATCCCTTTTGTTTTGTGTCTGCTCAAATATGGACCTATACCTCTAGCTGTAATTGTGTTCCTACATCATTTTTTTTTTTGCATCGTGGCTATGTTTTAAATCTTATAACTTACTAATCATTACTGAATTCCCATTTTGTGGATTCTTCATTTGTCTTTTGCTTCCCACGTAAATTATTTTCCTCTAAACCATCATTAAATCACACCCACAAACTCAGGGAAAAGGACAATCCATTTTTCCTTTTAAATTCCATAGAATCAAATCGATAGCTAAAAGGATATTTCCCAGCTCCGTTGGCAAATAATTTGTATATATGATAAATATAGTCGTGATAATGTGTATTACAATATAAAAAGATTTACAAAATAAGACAAAGACTATATTAAACTAATGATGGACTTTATTTTTTCTACATATGGGACTTTATTTAATTATTATCCTTATAGTTATTATTATTGGCATTTTTAATTGGAGGAGGATTAGTATATATGAAGTATAGGTGAAATGTCACTGCCTCAACCATAATAGAAAATTTTGTATTTCTATGCCTGTACATTTTATAAGTTTTAGACCAGCTAACTTTCATGACAAATAATAACCATTTCATTAACTAAAGAAAATTAATCAGAATTTTAAAAAATAATTATCATCGTGCGAGTTGGTTGTGTAGAGAATCCGTGGGACTGGAGAGTGTCGGCTTCAATAGGTGAGTGGGCATATAAGTAGGGTTGAGCCCATCAAACACAAAATCAATTGGCCTATATTAAGGCCCAATCATGGGATAACCCCGACATCTCCAACAGGTTGCATACTTTACATCAAAATATATATCTTATTCAAGACCTCGGGTATGTCTTAATCAATGTAAAAATTATCAGCTAAAACATCAACAGAAATTCGGATTAAAGAATTTTTTAGGGCATTTTCTAAAACTATTTATAGATTTAGGGTGATTTTGAAATTATTTATTGGTTTGGGGTATTTTTTATCTATCCGACTTTTAAAAAGTCGTATTGGCAGAGTCTGCAGTCAAAAGGCGTGAGTTTCAAATTTTCCTTACCTATCCGACTTTCGTAAAGTCACACATGGTATCCGAATTTCATAAAGTCGGATAGATGTATCCAACTTTATGAAAGTCGGATTGATAAGGTATATGCATGATTCTCACCTCTTAAATTCAAACATTCAATAAAATATTGACCCTCAAATCTTATTTTCATCGGAAAATTTCTGCTCATGCATTTCTCATTTCCTTCTTACTTTCATTTATTTCTATTTTTCATTTAGAAAATCTAAGTGTTCATCTCAACCCATCTTCCTTTCCGATAGATAATTATAATCAATTTAGTTCAGACCTTTACTAAATTATATAATTATTAAATTTTAGGACCTAATAAAAATTCAATTACCTTATTTATATTATTTGAATTTTTTTCATTTTTCTAACTCTATTATTATTTTGTCTATTGCTTTTATTTGCTTTTTTTTGTTACTTTAATACAACCATCTACTCCAAAATTACATAGTTAAAAAATCAAATATAGTTCAAATATTACACAGAGTACTCTTAAAAACAATAAATAGTCACAAATAAAAATATAGTTGCATATAGTTACAAATATGGCAACGTTCCTTACCTATTCGACTTTATGAAAGTCGGACAGTGTATATCCGACTTTATGAAAGTCAAACAGTGTGTGTCCGACTTTCATAAAGTCAGACAGATGTATACGACTTTATAAAAGTCGGATAGGTAAGAAATATGTCTACACACTCCCCTTTGACTATATGGACTTGGCCTATATGATTTTTTAAAAGTCGGATAGATGAAAAATACCCCAAACTCATAAATACTTTCAAAACCACCCTAAATATATATAAATAGTTTCATTTTGATCCCAGAAATTCATCGAAATTTCGTTACATGGAGCTAAAGGTCACGGTTGAATGCATAACTTTTTAAAAAATTTCGCGTTTATAAAAGAAACAAAAGCTATTTCAAAAAAATAAAAGAAACAAAAGAAACTTTTGATATTGATACTGTCGATAGTTGTACTCCGTTGTTAAGAGATTTGTAACAAGACCATTAGACTTGGCCATTGGCTGAGGTCGAGATGGGTTTAATCGAGTTATGTTATAAATTTATTCCTTGACCAAACTCAGCCTAATCCATGCTAATTTAAGGTTTGGAAAATTAATTCCAAAGTCCACCCTAGTCTACTTGCCTCTAAAATATTCAATTAATTAGTTTCTATTAGTTTAAAATAAACTATGATGTCATTCATCATCAAGAAAATGCGGCAAAATCCATCTGCTGGAAATCAAATGAAGATGATACAAATATACCATTTAATTCGATAATTATAAATCGACAAGTATTTTATTATCTATTAGTAGTATGTTTGATATATTTATCAGATTATAGAGGATTAAAAATCCATAATTATTGAGAAGTGAAAAATCAACCAATGGTTTTATGTTAAATTTGATTACGCCAGCTTAATACTTCTTTACAACTAATCTCTTGGTTTAATTGTTTAATCACATATCATCTCTTGATGATGCAGGCAAGGGACTTTGCTTATGAAGTCAATTTGGAGCTGTTAACCAAAAGCAATTATTATAAAAAAAATTATAAAAGGAAACCTTATATTATTGAAGAATGTTTCGTGTGAAGCATTAAACAATAATTATATTAAATACCTAATAGTTCCTAACGCAATAATGCAATTAATTTTGTTTTAACGGATTAATTTTTTTGCTTAATTTATTCATGTGACAACTTTATGGCAAATGTAGGAGTGATAAATTGAAAAAGAATAAAATAATATTAAAAACAGACACGTGTGGGGAATATAGAAGGAGACACCAATTTAGGAACGACAGATTTGAATCCAATTTTTTTGTATTCTTTTTATTACTCCTTAAATTTTTTACATGTGACTTAGAATACTTTGTTTGTTTACCTCTTGAAAATTAAATCCACATTAACATATTTTTGTAGCATATTTTCGGTAAGATTTCAAGACCGTATAAGTTATGTATAAGTCAGATATAAGTAAGGTACAAGTAATATATAACTATTAGTTATACCATGGTAATACAACGTTTTACTTTTACTTATACCTTAGTTTCACATTAGATACATTGATAATTAGTTACGAGTGAGGTATAATTGTGGTTTATGTGCAGTATGAGCGCGTTATATGTAGTGTTCTGTCTCATTATTATGGAACTCACATAATTAATTAATTAAAAAAAAGAAAAAGGGGCATGTCGGTAGAGTATTTTTTTAAAAGGTGTACAGTAAAATTATTGTGCATAATTCGGCCATACACGTTTTAAATCTCCTATAAATAGAGGAGGTTTTGCTCATTTTAAGAGCAGAGAGCAGAAATCAAGAAACACAGATAAAAATGTAATCTGTGCAGAGAGACTTAGGAAAAGGATTCCTAAGAGATGGGTAAGAGAGAAAATAGTGAGGTTTTGGGAAACACTTGTGTGCCACTATTTTGTAATCTCTTGGTGTACCTACTATTATTTTCATAGTGGAAGAATTATTCGGAGTTTGTTCCGTAGTTTTTCTTTAATTTATTTGGAGTTTCCACGTAAAAATCTGTGTGTTCAACTGCTATTATTTTTATCGTAATCTATTATTGGGCCTAACAAGTGGTATCAATGCCGAAGGTTATTTTATCAGTAAAATCCGTGGATATATTTTTCAAAAATAAATATACCACGACGACCAGAAAATTACGGCGAATTCGGTGGCGCAATCTGTTCGAAAAACCGTCGTAGATACGCAATTTGAGTGAATAGTAAAATAGTAACTTGAATAATACTATTCATACTTGGTCATTTTATGAATAGTATTATTTAATTATACGAGAGGCATACTATTACTATTCCAATATACAAGTATTATTTGGGTATACTATATTATTCACATATACAGTCACTATTTATGTGAATAATAAAATTCGTGAATAGTAAAATTTTGCCATTTAAAAATTTTCGACATGGCTAATGACGGTGTAATGATCAAATTAACGGATACAAATTATTCAATGTGGAAATCTAGAATAGAGGACTACCTCAATTGCAAAGATTTGTATGATCAAATTGAGGGTGATGACGCAAAGCCGAAAGATATGAAAGAACAGTAGTGGATAAAGTTGAAGAAGAAGACATTGGGTACAGTGCGCCAATGGATAGATGCTAGCCTGTAAACCACGTGAGGAACGAAACAGATCCCAAAGTTCTCTGGAAGAAGTTAGAGGATATGTACGAGGCTAAAAATGCTCAAGGAAAAGTGTTCATAATTCGCAAAGTCATGAACTTGAAACTGACAGAGGGACGATCAATCACACAACACCTGAACGACTTTGAAGGATTCATAAGTGAGTTAGCAGTCACCGGTATGTCCTTGAATGATGAGATGCAAGCATGTCTTTTTATGGGAACTCTACCAGATAGCTGGGATACTCTTGTCGTATCATTGGGTAACTCAGCTCCAAATGGTGTGGTAACAATGTCTATGGTAAAGAATAGTCTACTTAATGAAGATCTTCGTAGAAGGGTCATTGCCAGTACTAGTTCACAAGCCCTTGTCACAGAGAATAGGGGCCGATGCAAGAGTAGAGCTCATGGAAATGGAAAATCGGGAGATAGATCCAAGTCCCAGGAAAAGAGGTCATGCTACCACTGTGGAAAGCAGGGTCATCTCAAAAGGAACTGTCGTTTCTTTAAACAGGAGAATGCAAACCGAAGTCATGATAATGACAAAAACACATCTGCTACAGTCACAATAGAAGATGGAGAGGTGGCTTTAGTATCTCATGATGCAGATTGTTATCATGTTGGAGATGCAGATACCGAGTGGATTGTAGATTATGGTGCCTCATACCACTGTGTTCCAAAAAGAGAATACTTCTCAACCTATAAAGCGGGTGATTATGGTACTATTAAAATAGGAAATAACAGTGTCTCGCAAATGGTGGGAATCGGCGATATCTGTGTGAAGACAAGTGTTGGATGCACATTAACACTTAAAAATATGCGACACGTTCCATATCTTCGATTGAACCTGTTGTCTATTAGTGTATTGGATAAGGAAGGTTATCACATTCATACAGGAAATGGAAATTGGAAACTCACCAAAGGATCATTGGTGGTGGCGAAAGGAAGATTGTATTGCTCGCTATACAAAATGCAGCGACAATATGTGCGAATCAACTGAATACAGTTGGAGATGATGCTTCACCAAATTTGTGGCATAGGCGACTGGCGCATGTTAGTGAGAAAGGGTTGAATATACTGGCTAAGAAGTTCCTCATCCCATGAGCTAAAGGAAAAAATAACTCGTGTGATCACTATTTATTTGGGAAGCAACATCGAGTTTCATTTCAGAAAAGCCCTAGAAGGAGAAATAATAAGTTAAAGTTGATACACTCTGACGTTTGTGGTCCCATGGATACAGAATCCATTGGAGGAAGAAGATACTTTCTTGTATTTCATGAGAATCATATCACCAGTGAAAGATCTACAAGTGATGGTGTTATCGATATTACACCAGAAAGCATTCTATCAGATGATGCCACAAAAAGAAGAATGCATCAATCAGAACAAGATGGAGAAGAAGAGCCAGTTGTGAGGGATCAAGATACGATTGTAGATGAAGATACGAATGAAGAGGGTATTGAGCAGGGGGATCTAGAGAACCCTATTCTACCAGAAGAAGAACCTCAATTAGTGAGGTCAATCAGAGAACGCCAACCAACTACAAAATACTCCAGTTCTGATTATATTTTAATCACTGATGAGGGGGGGCCTGAAAGCTTCCAAGATGTGCAATCTTGTAAAGATAAAGATTGTTGGATGAAGGCCATGCAGGAGGAGATTAATTCTTTGAAGATGAATGACACGTAAGAGCTATTGAAACTTCCTAAAGGGAAGAGAACACTTAATAACAAATGGGTGTACAAGCTGCAGAAAGATGATGGAAACCTAGTGAGATTCAAAGCTCGATTGGTTGTCAAAAGCTTTACTCAAAAGAAAGGTATCGACTTTGACGAGATTTTTTCACCAGTTGTGAAAATGAGCTCCATTCGAGTTGTGCTAGGTCTTATAGCCAGCTTGAACCTTGAGTTAGAACAGCTTGATGTAAAGACCACGTTCTTGCATGGGGATTTAGAAGAAGAAATTTATATGGAACAACCAGAAGGTTTCAAGGTCAAGGGAAAGGAGGACATGGTTTGTCTCTTAAAGAAAAGTTTGTATGGGTTGAAATAAGCCCAACGACAATGGTATAAAAAGTTTGATTCCTTCATGGTGAATCAAGGATACAAGAGGACAGAAGCTGATCCATGTGTATATGTCCAGAAATTCCCTGATGGAAAATTTATCATTCTTCTCTTATATGTTGATGATATGCTAATCGTTGGACCAGATGCCAAAATGATTAGTAAGTTAAAGTGTGATTTGTCTAAGGCGTTTGACATGAAGGATTTGGGACCGGCAAGGCGAATTCTTGGAATGGAGATTACCTAAGAATGAAGGTCCAACAGGCTGTAGTTGTCACAAGAAAAATATATTGAATGAGTACTAGAAAGGTTCAATATGAAAAATGCTAAACTAGTTAGCACTCCACTTGCCGCTCATTTCAAGTTGAGTAAGAAATCCTACCCTTCAACAGAGAAAAATAAAGAAGATATGTCAAGTGTTCCATATTCTTTAGCGGTCAGGAGTTTAATGTATGCAACGGTGTGTACGAGACCAGACATCGCTCATGCAGTTGGAGTAGTGAGTAGATTCCTGTCAAATCCCTAGAAGACACATTGGGAAGCTGTAAAATGGATCTTCAGATACCTGAGAGGAAGTTCAAAGTTATGTTTAATCTTTGGAGGTGGAAAGCCAGCGCTTGTTGGTTACACAGATGTAGATATGGCTGGTGACCTTGATGAAAGAAAATCTACATTAGGTTACTTATTTACATTCTCGGGGGGAGCTATTTCATGGCAGTCACGGTTACAAAAGTTTGTTTCATTATCAACAACTGAAGCAGAGTACGTTGCAGCAACAGAAGTAGGAAAGGAAATGCTTTGGTTGAAACGATTCTTTTCCGAATTGGGTGTGCAGCAAGAAGAATACGTAGTTTATTGTGATAGTCAAAGTGCATTAGACTTGAGCAAGAATACTATGTACTATACACGGACGAAACAAATTGATGTAAGGTGTCATTGGCTCAGACTTGCCATTGAAGAAAAAGAGTTCAGATTGCAGAAGATTCATACCAAAAACAATGCTACTGATATGCTAACGAAGACCGTACCAAAAGAAAAGTTCGACCAGTGCGTTGAAGCAACCGGGATGGAGAGTCCTATAATGTAGTCGGGAGGGGGAGATTTGTTGAGTGGTGTCTCTCATTATTATGGGACCCACTGAATTAATTAATTAAAAAAAGAAAAAGAACAAAGGGCATGTCGGCAGAGTATTTTTTTCAAAAAGTGCACAGTAAAATTACTGTGCATAATTCGGCCATACGCGTTTTAAATCTCTGATAAATAGAGGAGGTTTTACTCATTTTAAGAGCAGAGAGCAGAAATCAAGAAACACAGATAAAAATGTAATCTGTGGAGAGAGACTTAGGAAAAGGATTCCTAAGAGTTGGGTAAGAGAAAAAATAGTGACGTTTTGGGAAACACTTGTGTGCCACTATTTTGTAATCTCTTGGTGTACCTACTATTATTTTCATAGTGGAAGAATTATTCGGAGTTTATCCCGTGGTTTTTTCCTAATTCATTTGGGGTTTCCACGTAAAAATATGCGTGTCTTTTATTCCACTGCTATTATTTTCTTCTAATCTATTATTGGGCCTAACAATATAAGTGTGTCATATGTGTAGTATAAGTAAAAA
Organism: Euphorbia pulcherrima; assembly: GCA_947683365.1. NCBI lineage: Eukaryota > Viridiplantae > Streptophyta > Magnoliopsida > Malpighiales > Euphorbiaceae > Euphorbia > Euphorbia pulcherrima. Next base: position 8,165,907 of record CANTUS010000006.1, on the reverse strand, counting down.
TAAACGTAATATAACTAATCCATGGATGTATTATAAGTATGGTATAAATATGATTCGGTGTGGCAAAAGAGTGGAGTAAGGTATAAGAGTCATATAAGAGTTGTATAAGTATTGTGTGGTATATGATTGAGGTATGTGAGTCGTATAAGAGTGGCATAATAAATGCGGTATTAGTGTGCATAAGTGTGGTATAAGTTCTGATATATGTGATCATAAGTGTAGTGTGAGTGCCGTATAAGTGTTGTATAAAAGTAGTATATGTCTGATGCAATCAGGGCCAGCTATTAGGGGGAGCGAGTGGAGCAACCGTTCAGGGCCCCAAATTTTTGAAGGCCTCAACTTTTAGTTCGAGTTTAAGTATAAAAATAACGACATATACATAAACGTAAAAAGGCATAACGTGAAAGAACTTGAGTCTAGCGGTAAGGAGGCATGCTAGTTTTTGTAAATTCCAGGTTTTGACACTCCACATGGGCTTTTTCAAATCTCTATTTTTAAAAACCTCCTTTATTAGTTTGCATGTTATTTAAAGTACATTTTTTTGATCTAGAAGGTTAATACCAAATAGTAATCATTTAAATTAAATAAATAACTTTATAAATTAATTATTATAATCAATCTCCTTTCTTTGTTTGCATGTTTATTAAAGAATTTAAAGTACATTTTTTTTCAATCTAGAAGTTTAACACTAAATAGTATTCATTTAAACTAAATAAATAACTTTATAAATTAATTATCTTGATCAATATTATTATAATACTTTTTAATAGAAAATTTATTTTCTAAATTGTTACTTAAGTTTTCAAAGTAAAAAGAGTTAATAATAATTTTAAGTATTTATTATTTTACTGTATCTTAGTAGTAATTTAAAATTTATTTTTTAAGTTTTATGGCAAAGGTTTAGTCTAGTGGTTGAATATAAAAGTTGTGATCTTAGAGGTTTAAGTTCGAGTTCACATACGGGTGGGGTGAGATAGGGATTTTTTTATTGTAAGCCTAATGAGGCAAATTTTTAAGAAAAAAAAGTTTTGTTTCAATTTGGTATTATCTTAAACTTATATAAGGTAACTTTTTTTTATCATAAATAAGTAATTTTGATATTCAATTTTTGTTCATTTTTTATTGTAATATCAAATGCATAAGTTAGCGTTCACATATTGAGTATAAGAATTTGATATATATACCTTAATTTGAAAAACTAGCAAATATTATTTTAATAATTTTAATATATTTTTTTAGATAATTTGAATTTTAATTAAAAACTATTTTATCAAATAATTCGTATATCTTTCAAAATATCAAAAATTTAGATAAAGATTATTGGGAAGATATAATTGCATTTTCATACCATTGGAATTTTAAAAGATGACATTGTAACCCAAAAAACTATTAAGTTTACTATTTTTTTTGTTGTTTTTTTTATTAAATATTAAAGTTATTGTCTAATTTTTTGAACATATAAAGGCACATATTCTATTTTTGCTCAGGGTTCAAGAAATTTTCGAGACGGCCCTGGGTGCAACATAGGTATATAATGCTAATGCACTTGAGAAATAATTTAAACACACTTTTTGATACCCTTATGATTCATTTAATATACACTTAAAAAATAAAATATGTGATTGAAAAGGTTTTATTTTTCTTAAAGGTGTGATGGCGAGAGAGAATTTGGATGGAAAGTAAGGGCCAGCTTTTTTCATCAGCTTTTTTGAAAAGTTCTATTTTTAAATTTTTTTTAAAAGTTGCAGAATTGATTTTGGAAAAATAAATCATACAGTTCATAATTAATTAGTATGAAAGATCAAAATGTGTTGTTCAAGCCAAATATATATTACTGTTAAAAGTTTATAAGAACAGCTTATTGTGAAAATAGCTTAAACAACAATACCAAACGGGTCTTGGAAGAATCACATGCTTGGAACAAAAATGAATAGGAATGGACAACCTCCAAATCTATTGCATTCTAACCATTTCAATCTAACAAAATTGGTGAAATTTGAAGTGATAGAGTCAGTTTCATAGTTATGCCCTTAATAATTTATTTAAAAACTTTTTATTTTATAATAACACTATGCATTTCTGTAGACATAATATTCTATATTTCATTCTTTATGTTTAAATTGAGGATTAACATTTCATATAGTTGGAAAATAACATTAAATAATATTTAAATAATATCCAAACATCTATCATATTTTAAATAATTAAGGTTGATTAAACGCTCTGAATATAATGGGTATTTTCATTACACAACCCATTTGTTAAATAATCTCAAAATTTGTGTTGGTTTGATATCGGTTTGGGCCAATTATTATTACTCCTCTGATAAGTAAATGTCGAGCGTTTGATCTCCGATAATGGGGATTGCGGCGGATTGCGATAGCAGTAGCGGCGAGGAGGATGCGAATTGGAAAGCGGCGATCCAATCTATAGCTTCCACAACCACTTTCGGCGACAAAATTTCCGCTTCAGTTTCTCAATCAGATTCCAATAGAGACGTTGAAGAGCAAACTCACAACCCTCAGAAGCTCAAGCACTGTCAACTCAAGGTTACTCCCTCCATCCTCCTCAACATTGTTTTCTTCCATTTTCCTAGTCCAATTTCATATCGCGTGCTGGAATTTTTGTTTCTATTTTTTTTCACTGTGTGAATAATTTGTTGTGTCTTCTATGCGGAACAAATGAGTAGCAGAGTAGGTCTAAAATTTTGCTGTAATGACTACATTACAAAGAAATTCAGGAAACTTTGAAGTTTTTTATTGCTTTTGTTAATATGTCGATGTTAGTGCTTAAGCTAGCCTAGCTTGAATAGTCCTAACATGAGAATTGATAGGGTTTCTTACGGTTATATATGTGACAGCCTTAGCGTATCTGGTTATCAATTATAAGTAGAACTAAGCGAAGTAGCTCCGTTTTTTGCATTTAAGAGAGTTAAAATCGCAATGTTTGGTGTGCAGAGGAGATATTATCGTCTTCGCAATATGTTCATTGTACAAATTGCATTTACAGTGTATACAATGGTATCTCATCATTTATGTAGATTGAAAGTAGTAGTAGTTTGATAAGCTTCATAGATCTTCAGCTATTGGAACTTTCGATTATGTGGTTGGTTTTTTCTTTGTCTACTTTGTGCATATACTTGTCTAAGGCGCTAAATCTATATTTCACATCACTGTTTATTCAGTCTTAAACAATATAAGACCTGATTAGGTTTTCGACACGGGTACAACCATTGTGTTGAAGAGTCCAAATGTTGTGTTTGGTTTTGCAATTACTATTTAATCTTTGGCTTAATGCATTGTGGACCCCTGAAGTCGACCCGAAACGTCTGTCTAGGTAGCACCGACATGGAAACGGACACAGACACCTGGAAACGCCATTTCTAAAAAAATTTAGGCTAATTTAGGCTAGGAAACTGGGGGAAACGTGTCAAGTGTCGGTTTCCGACACCGACATGAAACGTGGAAACACCAGTGTCTAGGAGTTTTTGTGCTTCCTAGACGTCTGTTGTCGCCCTGAATTTTCAAATGGTCCATTCACCCCTCGAACTTGGAAGAAATGCGCCAGTTTACCCATGAACGCCACGTGTCAACTTCTAGTTGGTTTGACTTTTCAAAGATGTTATTTTTCTGATTTTTCTCTCTCTAACCAAAAGCTTACACATGGCGTCGAAGGGGGGTAAACGGGGTCCGCTCTATGTAGGTACAAGGGGTTATCTGAAACTTTTGAAAGTTCATGGTCCATCAAGCGTTTAGGGATAACTTCGAGGGCCTCTGATGCATTAGGCCTTTGTCTTTTGACTGTGTAATGTAGTGGTAAAGCTTAATAACAGGCACAAAAGCTCTTGGAAAACATCTTAGAGAAGACCATAGAGATAGTGAGCCTGCCCATTCATGAATCTGATAATCCCCTTGCAGATGATGGTGGAGTCCGCCTGTTTAAAACTTCTCCTCTAGGAATAGTATTTGATCATAGAGGTGAGCTCATCTTTTAATTTTTAAATTGTTTCTTGATTTTGATATGCTGGTTTCTTCTATATTAGCAATTTATTCAAAATTTGTACTATCAGACCAATTAGTTTTGAACATCAGTCAGACCAGTGAAATAGCCTTATCTCGATTTCATGATATCTAGTTGAACTGGAAGTAGATGCTACTTTCCTTGTATTCCTCCCATTTTATGCAGAAAAACTGAAGATTATGTTTGTTAATGTCAGATGAAATTCAAGGGCCCAAAAAGAAACCAAAAATCCTTCCTGGTTATGACATTGATGAAAATTCAAAGAAGGTTAGCTACTTGTTTCAAGGACCTTTATTTCTTAGGCTTAGGTATTTCCAACTTATGAGTAGGTGTACTGAACTGAACTGAAATGTACTTATTTCAGTGTCAATTAAATAGATTATAAGTTGAAAAGACCAGACGAATGATGTTTACATTTAAGCTCGACTCAATTTGACTCGTGGAATTATGATAAATTGCAGTTTAGACGGAAACTAAAATCGATTGCTGTAGATGGGGTAGATATAATTGCTGCTGCAGGGGCAGCTAGTCAAAAAGCCTTGGCTAGGTTGGAAAGCAGAGAAGCAGCTGCAAAAGCCAAAGCAAAAGCAGAAGAGGAAAGAATTGCAGAATTGAAAGAAATCAGGGGTGAGAGATGGCTTCCTTCTATTGCCAAGGAAATGCAGGTAACTTCAATAGTTCTCCCCACTACTTTCACAGTCAAATAAAATACATCAGTTAATTTCTGAACTTGGCGCTGAACGTCTACTGCTATCTTGAGTTTTCAGAAGTTTCTAATACCCTATGGAACATGACAAAAAACTATGTGCTCCTTAAATTTGTCTACAGTGTTATATTATCCCCTCAACTTGGATAAACTGAATCACATAACAACTTCGTCAGCACATGACACATAACAAAACAAAAAAAGTTGCCATGTTTTTTTTGTCAAGTCAAGTTACAGGGTTAGAACTTGAACTTTTGTAAGTCCCAGCCCTACTTTCACTTTTAAATGGTTCAATACTAAGAATCTGGTTTGAACGCCCATTAACCCCTTGAAAAGTTCCACATAACCCACTGCACAAGCGCATGTCGTAACCCTTAGCTTCTTGATGGAGAGAGAAAGGTTAGGAAAATGATATCTTAAAAAATCTAACCAACCGGAAGCTAAAACATGGTGTTCAAGGGCAAACTAGTGCATTTTTTTTCCAAGTTTAAGGTGATATGGAACTTTTGAAACTAAAGGAGGTAAATAGGCGTTTAGGGCCTACGACATACTAGGCCAAATTTTGTTTCGCTTGTTCCATTGATGTATGGTAAACTTCAAAAACATGCCATGTGGTTTGGCCTTTTTGCAAAAAGGTCCTTGTGGAACTTTTTGTTTCAAAAGGCTGCATGTGGTTTCAAAAGTTAGCAAAAACATGCTTCTCAAAACTTTGAAACCACATTTGGAAGGGTAATCTTGTCCACTTTGAAGTGAAATTTTGCCCTTTTGTTTATAAAAATACAATACACATTAGTGATAACTTTTAGAATTTTTTGAGAAGTACAAATATTATATTAATTGAAAGTTGATGATAACTTTAAAAAACTACAATAAAATGAAAATTTTCCAAAATTTACTCAAATCTTGATAAATAATTCACAAATAATATAGTTGAAATATAGGAATGTTGTATTTATTGAAATAAGTGAGATTACCCTTTCAAATGTGGTTTCGAAATTTTCAGAAGCATGTTTTTCCTGACTTTTGAAACCACATGCACCATTTTGAAAAAAAAAAATTCTACAAAGACTTTTTCACAAAACGGTCAAACCACGTGGCATGTTTTTTAAGTTTACCCTCGATGTATTGGATGTTAACCAATTTGTTATTCTCAGTTAAATAGGAAATTCCAAGAAGACAGTGTAGGCAAACATACAAAAGGAAGCCACTTAGCCTGAGCAAGTTGTGTCCTAGTTTGCCAATTGCCTTCCTTCTGATACACTTCCATTAGTACGATGCTTCAATGAGAACAGGAAATTAATGGCGGAATTTCTTTGTTTTTTGTTTTTTTTTCAATTTGTATGCATACTAATTTATGAGCCATGAATTTTAGAAATAGATTTTAAGTCACGAGCACTTAGATTTCCATGGAAAGTGAAGAATGTGCGGTCAATCTATTGAAAATGATAGGCATTGATGGTGTCATTTCATGTAAATAACTCAAATGTTTAGTCTAGGGGAAAAAATCACGTGTCCCTGTTTTGGTGTCCTCTTTCATGTCCTCCATTTATTTTTCGATTCATAATATTTATTATTATTTTATTATTTTTCAAATTTATTTTTCTACTTTTCATTACATATTTCAAACAAATTTGTCACATATCAAAAAAAAAATGATAGGGAGACATGGAAAGGCATACCAAATTGTGCACATGATTTTTATTACGTAGGGCACACAAAATCAACTGATATGAACTACTAATTCCATTAACACCACTAATTTGATAAACAAATGAAGAATCTGATTCTAGTACTAAAATAATTGGATTCAAATCCGTTGTTTTTAATTGTATGTCTCATTTTATGTCTTTTATTTAAATTTTGTTATGTGTTAGGCATGTAGGAGAGAAAAATAAAAAATTAAGAAAATCTAACACATAGCGAAATTTGAATGAAAGACATGTAAGGGAACATAATTGGGACATCGGATTTGAATCCAAAATAATCAATGTTTTCATTACCATATTTCTCGTAACTAACATGATTTTATGCCAATATTTTAAGTACTTTTAATACAATCTAATTTTTAACCACTTTTTAGCTTTTAAATTGTTTTATATTTTAACTTTTAAACTAAGTATACTTTTGTCCTAAAACAAAAGATAGAACAAGCAAAGAAGTTAGAACAACTGCAGACGGTTCATTTCCTGTGCTTGTTAGTTTGTTTGTTAAAGAGAAAGAAAATATCTAATAACATTTTTTATTTTCTTATTTTTTATTTCCTTTTTCCAATTTAGATGTAAGAATAATTTACATTAAAATTTTTTTATTTTTTTACACATGATCGTCTTCTTCTATCACGGATCTGTTGCTGCATAACTTAATCTTGATTTACAACTAACTGGGTTGGACTTCATCCGCCTTCAGACAAGATACTTGTTGATCTGTCGCAATAGACACCCAAATTTATCTCCCTTCAGCAAGATCGTTTCTGATCTGCAATCCTGATTGATGTTATGGTGCAAGCAAATATTCTTATGGTTGTGGATCTTTGAAATCGTTAGTTGGAGGTTAAGAAAATATAGGATGCAACGTTTATCTTTTGTTTTCTTAATAAGTCTTGCCCAAGGGCATGTTTATCTTACTGCATAAACAAGTTTAGTATATTGGTGTTTATTTTATGTTGTCCGGTATTTTAACTCCAGTAGTCGATGGTCTGTTTTTACTTTTATATTGTCTATGTTTTTCAGTCTGCGAATCATGCTGCAAAGTTCTTAGCTAGAGCAGCTGATTCTTCGATAAGTAGGGGGATAATGTCCACCTTCGATTAGAGCTGTTATTGTCTTTGATTTATATAATAGACTATATTCTTCAGTAAAAAAAAAAGTATACTTTTGTCCTATGACACTCGTCTCGGAGAATATTGATATTCCGGCTCTTTTTATTAGATTTTTTATTTCGATTTCTTTTTATTTGTCATTTTAAATTATCAACCTAACTTTATCAAAAAAATTTCTTAATTTATCTTGTATTAATAAGGAAACAAATTAAGTATTGATGAAATTATAAATGAGCAAGAAAATTTTATTAGTATGAAATATGAAAGATAAATTAGTCACATAATCCTCTACTCCTTTTATCCCACATTACAAATGAAGTCTCATTTTCTCTTATTTCATTTATTTATCTTTTACAGCAAGCATTTTCTTACGAAATTAAAACAAACTGCTGCTAAAATATAAATGCATAAGACACCAAAGTACTCCCAAGGCAACAATTTAAAAAAGAAAGAACAGTTTATTACTATAATCTGAATGATTGAAAGTGATATTTGTATGTAATACAAATTTACATGCTCAGAAGCCAGTTTTAATAACAAGCACACATACAAGCCCTCTATAAACATCAAATATTATAAAAGACAAGCTGTACACCCCCCAATCTCAAGAAATGACACAAAAAAGCTAAAATCACACACTTTGGAAATTTCAAAATTCGAAAAATTAAAATCACCCGTATATTTTATTGCTGCATGGGGCTGAGTTAATCTCGATTGCTGCAGCGTATGAAAGCTCAATCAACCAGGAATTGATAGCTTCAAGACGTGATTTTATTTGTATATGTTTTGGACCTTATTTTGCCCGCAAATATCCGTTGTCTTCCAAGTAACTAATTACAGATTCAGCCATCTCACATGGGTCTTTTTTCTGTTTCAGTACTATCTGCACAAGCAATCTTAATTTGTGAGCATGCATATGTTTACTCATTGAAAACTATGGATTCACTATTGCCTAGATTACAGTTCGATCAATTTAAAATCGGCCAAATGCATTACCAGCTCTCTGAACTTGTCGCATCCCGGCTATTGACCCCTGAACTTTCAATAGGTTCTAGTAGCTCCCTAAACTTTCAGACCAGTTTGCTCTTGATTGCCACGTGTCAGCTTTTGGATGGGGAGAGAAAAATCAGGAGAATGGCGTATTTTAAAAGTCAAACCAAGTAGAAGCTGACGTGACACTCAGGAGGTATACTTAAGCATTTTTTTGAAACTTAAGGGAGCTACAAGGATATTTTCAAAGTTGAGGGAGCTAGTGATGCATCGTGACATTTAAAATCCAATCAACATGCATGATTTTCCGTTGAGATGATGGAATGCACACCTCACAATTGAGTGGTGGCTCGTATGGATCATCAATGCCAGTAAAACCTGAAAAGGCCAAATTATACACCCCCATAATGTATCTCAAATCAAGAACTATTAACATAACATACTATAAAGAATATAAAAAACAAGCTGAAAATGCATCAAAGTGAAGGAAAACACAAGTTAAAGAGAGAGTCATCCAAATTACCTTTAATCTTTCCAGCTCGAGCAAGTTTGTATAGGCCCTTTGGGTCCCTTGTCTCACACACTTGAAGTGGAACATCCATAAACACCTGTTGAAGTAAGATTTCATGAATGCTTGACCAGCAATCAGGCTATTAATTTGAAGATTTTATTTATATTGCAAATTTGCAATCATTTATATACCTCGATGAAATCTCCTGCTGGAAGTAATGCACGACAACGATCTCGGTCTTTTCGATATGGAGATATTAAACAAGCAATGCAAATGATGCCGGCATCTGCAAAAAGCTTTGCCACCTCCCCTAAAAATTAGAACCATGTCATATTGCCAATCGTTCAACAAGAAACGGAACAAGAAAATATTTATAAGAATAAAAAAATTGTAAATGAAACAAAATAGCAAATGATTGACAAAATGAACAAATATGAACATTTACCAACTCTCCGAATGTTTTCAGCACGATCCTCAGCTTTGAAACTAAGGTCACTGTTTAGACCATGTCGAACATTGTCTCCATCAAGAACATATGTCAACTTTCCTACTGAATGAAGGCGTTGACTCAGAGCGCACGCCACAGTGCTTTTCCCTGAAGTCTCGGTTTAATGTCAATACTCTCGGGAGCAGGAAAAATATGAAAAAAAACTCACAATAAGAACAAATGTGTATCATAATCCAACATTCATCAGCTATTCTGATTTCACTGCTCAAAAGAGATCTCTCAGTTCCCAGTTCTCACCACACAGATTTTAGGCTTGTTACACTTTATCTCTGGCTTATAATACTCTCTATCTTCATTGACACCCCCAAAGTGATCACACCCCCAACTTTGCTTCAATAGAAGTAAAAAAAATATTTTGGCCAATTGTTCTCGCTTTTAATAAAGAACATAAGCTCTCTTAGCTCAGAATTCACATCTGCAGACTGCAGAGGATTAGGGTCCATGAAATTTAATTCTTGAAAACTCATAGCAAGGGGCATATCGACCAATGCTCACAAAATTTCAGGTTATGATGGTGTCAAACTAAATACAGAATTACGAGAAATATATTATCAAGGACAAACTCACTTGGTTGTTTATCATGCCTATATTGTGCTATTGCCGAAGCATCTTATTCTGAGTAATTTAGGTCTGCAGTTTCATTTAAAACCCTAACAAGATAATGACCAATAAACATTGAACATTAAACAACATTGAAGTTCAACATTGTAGGAACACAAAAGTACCAACTGGGTCAATCCAATGTATTGATTAAGCTGAAAACATACTGCTCTGATCCCTATTGATACGGGAGGAGCAAGGAGGTGAGGATGACAGAAGGGGAACTGAGATAAAGCTGACACGCTCGCTATAAATAACTCAACAATCATTCAAACGAGGCAAGAATCTTAAGGCGACAAAAGAGGCAAGAACAGTACTAATTTGTTGTTGAAAGTGTTTAGAACAGAACCTGATCCACTGAGACCAGTAATCCAAATGACACAGCCTTTCTGCTGAAGTAACTCCTGCCGATCAATTTTATCAACTGAACTTTTATGCCACACAATATTTGTTGTCTTCCCATTACAAGGCATCATTTGAAGATCTCCTGGTTACACAAAAATTAGAAACGTGAATATATGCAGACTTAGAAAGAGAGGAAGAACTAAAAGAAGATGAAGTATGTTTTAACTAATACACCAAGAAATGGCCACAAAACTGAAAAATCAAATGCCAAATGATATGGTATAACATGGAATTTATTCTGCACAGTCATAGGCATATACGCACATGTACGGATGTGTCTCTATTCAAAGCATATTTCACCAAATAATATTCAATGGAACAAAAAAACGACTGGAATTCCAACTTGCGATGGTCAAGTCAAGGCAATGAAGGACGGTTTGGTGCCAAATCGGTGTCTAATAGTCAAAACCTACTTTTTCCCTAACATAACTGATGAAGTTGGTCAACCTATTATTGATTCCAGCCGAAACAAAAGGGAACCAGACAACAGAGCAATTGAATCAAAGATAAAACCGATTATAATCCACAATACAACACAAATCAAGCAAAACCTGAGATATCCGAGGAATTATCAGTCAACGACACGGCGGACTCCTTCATTGCCGAAATTAAAGGCGAAGATCTGAGCCGGAAACCACCGGCGCGATAACGGAGGCGAATCACATTACCAGGGACGGGAAATCTCGCGAATCGAAGCTTTGACGGTGGCACCGGTAGAAATTCAAAATCCAGGAAGCAACCGGAAAATCTCTGTAGCGTGGCCATGGCTGGAGCGAAAATTGAGAAATAACTACAAAATCATAGCCGTTTAATATACAAGAACAACGGAAAAATGAATGAATTGGAATGAGATTTGAATGAATTTGAGACTTTTTGTTTATATACAAATGGAGTGATTTTCTTCTTTTTTTTTTGATTGAAGAAATTATTGAATAATGATGATTAGTTGCAGAAAATGTAAATCTGAGTCACAGCTCACAATCACACGTGTTCTCAGTGGAACATGTGTTTACAATCTTGTGAATAAGTCCTTATCATGTACTGTAATTTTTATAATAAATGTCATATGTGGCCTAGGGTTTGCTTTCGGTTGAAATTGAATTAAATCGAATTGAATTAAATTAATTGAATACTAAATAAAATAATATTATTAATCGAATCGAATCAAATAAAAATTAAAATTAAATTAATTAAATTAAAATAAATTATTTGGTTCGGTTAAAAATCAAATCAAACCGAAATTTTAAATTAATTAACTAAAATTTAAATTCTAATACTTAAAATACAAAATAGACATCCAATATAAGTATTACAATAGATTAAATGGTTTATTATAGACACATAAAGGAATAAGAATGTATTTTAAAAAAGAGGAATAAGAGTGTGATGTTAAAATAATTTATATATGAACATATTTTACATTTTTATTATGTGTAATATATATTTCGATTCGATTCGGTTATTTCGGTTTTTTCTACACAAAAATCGAACCGAATCGAATAATCAAAATATTCAACATTTTACAAACCGAATCAAACCGAATTTTTAAAATAACCGAACCAAATTAATATTTCAATTTAATTCGATTCAATAATTCAGTTACCAAATCATTTGCAAAACCCTATAGCCAATGTTAATGTATAATTAATCTGTGTTTGATGACAACACCAAAAATGAATTTGACCAAAAGTGAAGTACATAATATCTCGGACTTCAATGTTTTATTTCGAGTGTATAAGCTATTGAAATAAATAAAACAATAAAATTGAATTTATATATATAAAAAAGTCATTTAGATGTGGAAATGCCGGTGAAAACGGTGGTGGTGATAATGGATGATATAAAGGTGGTTGTGGTGACAGTAATGTCGGAGATAAAGATGGAGGATGCAAAGATTGCAACGGAGGATGTACCAACAAAGCAAATGAGGAAGAGGAGTAGGTGGTGGCGAAATTGATGTCCTTGTTAAATATTTCACATTTGGCGGCTATGATAGTGAAGGTGAAGGAGGCGAATGCTATGATGCTTATAGTTAAAACTTGAGGTGATGAATTAGATTACTCTTGAAATAATTTATAAAATGAGAATACTTCGATGTATTTTTGTTTTACTAAGTAAGCTGTTTTTAGTGAAATAAAAAAATTGATCTATATTAATTATTATAGATATTGGTATCATGGAAAAAATTGAGTTTAGGTGCTGCATAAGTGGCGATAGATCAATTAGCAATCGGATAGCGCTATGAGAACAAAAAAACCAGACAACAAACTCTAAAATAGAACTTAAACGAGACCTAAGTAGTACTGGGGGGATTTTTAAAACTGACCTAATTAATTAGTGTAAATGCTACTATTCCTTATTTTCTTCTAAATGACAGTATGTAAACTTTCCAGGAGATAATTCTAAGTATAATTTACAAAGGATTTTCGAAACTATACTTAGAATTCAATTGTTGCAAGCAATGTCGAAATTAAACAAAGCATTAGTCCAATTAGTATTCAACTTGTCGTATCAACACATAAAGAAATTTTCACCTATGCTTTTTTCCGTTGGTGGTTTCTTTTTTCATGACTTACATAGTTATATCATTATTTTAAAAATCACCGGCTAATCTCACCTAAGCCTCACAGAAGCACTATTTTGTTGCCCGATTTTTCATTCCTAGGACGCTATCAGGCGCTCCGTTTAGGCACTGTCTAATCCGATTTTCCGCCTACATGACGCCTAGTTTAGATTTTTAATGATACCATTATTTATAATAATTATAATTTACCAATAAAAAGTAGTTTAGTTGGTAAAACTAACCTACATAAAGTGTTTTCACAATAAAATTGGCATTTTCAGTCTCAAAACGAGAGACAATATGCTCAATGCCACTTAATGATTTTTAAAATATGGTTTAAATTATGTTTTTTAATATTTTATATTATTATAATTTATTTTTTAGTTGAAATTTATATTTTTTATATATATCATAAATATTTAAAAATAAAAACTATAAAATCGTCTAGACCCGCTCAGGCCCGTCCAAGCATTTTGAAGCTCCATCCACCCCGACTAGCGTCTATTGCTTTTTAAAATATTGAGTTATATAAAGTATTTCGTTGTATCTGATTGAAAAATATGTTGACCAAAGTCGCTTATTAGGGTTAATTTTGAAGCGAGCTTAGTTTTTTTTAACGGTTAGGTGGCATTCGGTACATAAAATGGTTATTCTATGTAATAGAAAAAATGAATGAAAAAGAGGTAAAAATGGTAGAGTATTGGTCTAGAATTCGCCATTGGAGGAATAACTATTTCTAGCTAGTACTATAGTTGAAAGTGGGGCTTATCATTAAAGTTTCGGGGAAAAAATATTCCTCATCCCCATTAAGTATTCGGAGAATTTTTTTTCCCCGTTTCCTATCGAGGAATCCTCATTCCCCATCAGGAAATCCCCATTCCCCATCGGGGATTCTCCAATTCCCACTAAACAAAAAATTATGCAAATTTTTTCTTGTCAAAGTAATATATAACTAAAAGTATCTCATGTAAATACATAAAAAAAATTAATATAAAATATATAATTAGTGAAAATAATTATATAAACTAAAAAAATAATAAGATTAAAATTAACGCAATTGTAAAATCAAACTGGTAATTAATAAATAATTAAATTTAAGTATAATGTCACTTTTTTATACAAATATATAGATTTTAACGATAATAAATAATATGTTATTACATTTTATAATAAATTATTTATACATATTCAAGGCTTTCGTAAGTTAAATGTTAACGTTTATTATAAATTAATTACTAATTCTCTCATCGGGTTCGGAGATTTTTCGGATTAGAGATTGATGTCTTCATCCCTATCCCTATTAAAGATTTCGGGGTAAAAAAATCTCCATCCCCAATCTGTGGGGATTCTTATCGGGGATATCCCATCCCCATCAGGGCGGATCCCTATTGGGTTCGGGGAATCCCCGCCCCACTTTTAACCCTAGCTAGTACATATCTCATGAGATAATTATTCATATTTGAAATAAAGGAATAGTTATTTCATGAAATGTGTAATAGCTATGAATAACCACTTCATTCGATGGCAAATTCTAGACCAATAATCTATCAATTTTAACTCTTTTTCATTTATTTTCTTCTCTTCAACGGAATAGCAAATCCATATACTAAACGAGCTCTTATTCCATAAAAGCAAAAATGAAAAAATGTAACAAAGAGGAAAATTAGTATGATAAGTAAAAATTCAAATGATATAAATAATGGAAAAAAAAATATGATGTCCCTGTTTTTGTGTCTCCTTGAGTATCTTTCACTTAATGTTTAATACATAGTTCATGTATAGGTGAAAGAAAAAAGAAAAACAGGAAAAGTAAAAATACAAGTAGGAAAAAAATGCCAAGTGTCAGATACTGAACTAAGGGACACCCAAGGGGACATAAAAACAGGGATAACAGATTTTTTTCATAAATAACTACCAGTCCGTTGTAGAACAAAAATATAATACCTGTAACACCCCCTATAGGGAGTGCCACGGTAACTATAAACACCCAATAAATAACTCTACTCCATTATTTGAAATTCAATACTTGTAGATTTAATATGTGCAAATACAAATATAATGTTTCCAACTCCAAATATTTCTCAATGTTACTTTATTCTCCAAATATTCCTCAATACCACTTTATATTTCTCACACTACCCAGTACATGCCATTATTCTACAAACCATAATATTACATTAAAATACATATCCACCTCGAGTCTTTCCTTATTTGCTCTTCAAGCTAATCCACTTATTCCACTTTGGTCCAAGCTATCTACAAGTTCTCCACCTACGTGTAGAAAAAAAACTACATGCTAAGCAATTTGCTTAGTGGTGTCCATAAAAAAAATATAACAACTTTGAATATTTTTAAAATAGAAACAAAGTATATTTATAAGTTAAAAATAAATTAACCAACTTTATGGAACCAAATCACAAAACTTATATAGTAATCCTTTCAAAGTACAATCAAATTTGCACCAATTTTTTCAAACACTTTAACCACATATTGCCCAAAGTAAACAAGTCCTGAATAACGGTAAAATGGATACGGGAGCGGACAAGCCCGAAGCCGAAGCTTCAAAATCAATATATCGGTCAAGCCCGAAGCCGAAGCTTCAAATTCAATATATATCGGCCAAGCCCGAAGCCGAAGCTTCAAAATCAACATATCGGTCAAGCCCGAAGCCGAAGCTTCAATATCAATACATATATATCATAAGATCGGCCAAAGCCCGAAGCCAAAGCTTCAATTGTTTGTACAGTACTGTACCCCCCCTTTATTGGCGCCAATCTACCCTGTCCCGTATTTTACTCGTTTAATAAGGGCAATAAATCAAAGTAACATCTTAAAAATTCCAGTATAAACCATCAATCATAATTCAACATAACTTCAGTAATTAAGAAATCAAAATCCCAAATTTTTAAGCATCAAACTTCAATTAAAATTCAATAAAATCAATAATCATACTTTCCAGAATTTTTCCAGGTTTTGTAACCTGACTTCCCCTGCATTTTTCACTATGAAAACATCACCCAATCGAAGAACTTTCTTCTAAACATAATTATCCACATGTCTCATCTTTTCAAAACCACCAGAATCACAGAAATCCAAATTGTATAACCAAAGTTATGATCAAAATACTAAACAGTGTACCAAGCTGAGATTTTCCGAAAACAGATTTCGTGACTCAACTTCAAACAAAAATTTCACATTGAAAATGAACGAAATTCAATAACGTTTCTTCTGAACATATATTCCTTACTTTCTGTAGATATCAATAAAATCAAGAATCATTCAAATCGAATTTATATAACGAGAGAAAACATTAAAATAAAACAGGTATACAAATCTGTAAAATATTCCGAAAAACCGAGAAATCAAAATTCGAGACACAAACCTTTTTCTATGCTTTTTCTAGCTCTCTTCTACCCCTTTTGCCTTTGATTTGCTTGCACTAGCTTCCTCTACAACAACCATATATAATTCTATCAAGATATTGTATAAATAAACTTCCTAACACCATAAATATGCTTAATCTACCATGAATTCTACTAATTAAGCTTTAATTTCACCAAAAATCACTCACCTCAAACTCGGGTTACTATTCATCCGAACCTTAAAATCTGAAATCCTCCTCTTCTAGTCTTGATTGACTGAAATTGATGATGATAGAGGGCTTAAGGATCGATTTCTAGCAAGAATTCGAAGTTAAATCGAAGAAATCGAAAGTTTTTGGATTAGGGAAAATTTGATAAAGGATTTAGGAAGAGAGAAAAATGGAGAAGAAGATGAAGGGAAGAGAGAAGAGAGGTCACGTATAGATTTAGGATTTTTCTTTTTTTTTTTTTCAATTTCCAATATTGCCCTTGGACAAATAATTAAATGCCCAATTCATCCCTCTTACTTAATTAGCTCTTATTTCCTCATGTCTTATATCCAATAACAATAATAACAATAAAAATAATTTCCATGATATTTTAATACCATAGTAATTTATTATAAGCAAATTTTGGAAATTTCGGTTCATTACAATTCGCCCCCTCTTATGAATTTTCGTCCCGAAAATTTCCTGAAAACAATTGCGGATATTGAGTTTTCATTGTATCCTCTGGTTCCCAAGTTGCTTCTTCAACCTTATGATTCTTCCAAAGTACTTTTACCAGTGGAATAGACTTGTTTCTCAATTGTTTAACCTCTCTCGCCAAGATTTGTACCGATTCCTCTTCATACGTCAGGTCGGGTTCGATTTCTACGACATCAGGAGATAAGACATGTGATGGATCTGATCTGTATCTTCTTAACATCGACACATGGAACACATTATGAATTTTGTCGAGCATCGGGGGTAGTGCCAACCGATAAGCTACCGGTCCAACCTTTTCTATAACCTCATATGGGCCAATGAATCTCGGACTGAGCTTGCCTTTCTTGCCAAATCGCAGGACTTTCTTCCAAGGAGATACTTTGAGAAATACTTTATCCCCAACTTCATAAGTAATGTCTTTTCTTTTTAGATCAGCATAAGATTTTTGTCTATCCGATGCAGCCTTCAATCTTTCTTGAATAAGTTTTACCTTCTCCTTTGTCTCCTGAATCAAATACACTCCCACAATCTTGTTTTCACTAAGCTCGGTCCAATGTAATGGAGTTCGACATTTTCTTCCATATAATGCTTCATATGGCGCCATTTGTATGCTTGACTGATAGCTGTTATTATAGGCAAACTCCATGAGGGACAAATACTTATCCCAACTTCCCTCAAATTCAATGATACAACTTCTCATCATGTCTTCTAACACCTGAATTACTCTTTCATATTGACCATCTGTTTGAGGATGAAATGAAGTACTGAAATGAAGTTTACTACCTAAGGCTTCTTGCAACTTCTTCCAAAATCTTGAAGTAAATCTTGGATCTCGGTCAGAAATGATTGAAATAGGCACTCCGTGTAGCCTTACTATCTCATCTACATATAACTGAGCCAACCTATCAAGTGAATAATCCATCCTAACTGGAAGAAAGTGGGTAGACTTTGTCAATCTATCTACAACAACCCACACTGGATCATGTTTCTTCTGTGTAAGTGGTAAAGACGTCACGAAGTCCATTGTGATTCTTTCCCATTTCCATTCTGGAATTGTTATAGGTTGCAACAATCCAGAAGGAACTTGATGTTCTGCTTTTACCTGTTGACAAGTTAGACATTGAGCAACATAATTAGTAATGTCTTTCTTCATTCCATTCCACTAATAATGGCTCTTCAAATTTTGGTACACCTTGTTTGCTCGTGGATGCATCGCATAAGGACTACTATGCGCCTCATGTAAAATATTCTACTTTAATTCTTCAATGTTTGGCACACACAGTCTATCTTTAAAATATAGACACCCATCTTCTCAAACCATATAGTTGTCTACGATACCCACTTGTGTCCTTGCTCGAATGATCTTTAAGTCACCATCTTCATTTTGTGCTTGCTTAACCTGTTGTAGTAGTATAGGTTGAATCTTTAATTCTACAATTAAGGCTCTACTACTGGTAAGAGCTAACCCCGTATTCATAGCCCTTAGTACCATCATTGTCTTTCTGCTGAGAGCATTTGCCACTACATTAGCCTTTCCTGGATGGTAATCAATAAGACAATCGTAATCTTTAATGAATTCCATCCACCTTCTTTGCCTTAAATTCAACTCTTTCTGTGTTGGTAAATATTTCAAGCTTTTGTGATCTGTGTAAATATAACATTTTTATCCATAAAGATAGTGTCGCCAAATTTTCAAGGCAAAGACTATTGCAGCCATTTCCAAATCATATGTAGGATAATTCCTTTCATGATTCTTCAATTGCCTGGAAGCATAGGCAATCACTTTCCCTTCTTGCATCAAAACACACCCAAGACCACTGTGCGAAGCATCACTATAGATTACAAAGTCTTTTCTAGGCTCTGGTTGGGTAAGGATGGGTGCTTTTGTCAACATTGCTTTCAACTTTTCAAAACTTTGTTGACACTTGTGATTCCACTCAAATTTTGCATTCTTTTGAAGTAGTTTCTTCAGTGGGGCAGCAATGACTGAAAATCCTTTCACAAATCTTCTATAATACCCTGCTAAGCCAAGGAAACTCCTGACTTCCGTAGGGTTCTTTGGTGGTTTCCATTCTACAACTGCTTCTATCTTTTTAGGATCCACTTTAATTCCTTCTACAAAAAAACATGGCCTAAGAAAGAAACTTCTTCAAGCCAAAACTCACATTTGCTAAAGTTTGGTATACAATTTATTTTCCCTCAAAGTTTGGAAGACTATTCACAAATGTTGATCATGCTCTTCCCGTGACTTAGAATACACCAAAATATCATCAATGAAAACCACTACAAACCTGTCTAAATATAAATAAAAGACACAGTTCATAAGGTCCATAAATGCTGCTGGTGCATTAGTTAGACCAAATGGCATCACCAAAAATTCATAGTGCCCATATCTGGTTCGGAAAGCCGTCTTTGCAATATCATCATCTTTCACTCTCATTTGATAGTAGCCCAATCTCAAATCAATCTTGGAGAAGTATTTGGCACCCTTGAGTTGATCCAATAAGTCTTCAATCCTTGGCAATGGATACTTGTTCTTCACTGTCAATTTATTCAACTCCCTGTAATTAATACATAATCGGAGTGACCCATCTTTCTTCTTAACAAACAACACTGGTGCACCCCACGGGGATATACTCAGGCGTATGAATCCTTTGTCTAACAATTCTTGCAACTGAATCTTCAACTCTTTCAGTTCAGCAGGCGCCATTTTGTATGGTGCTTTGGATACTGGTGCAGTACCCGGCAATACATCAATTGCGAATTCTACCTCTCTTTTTGGTGGCAACCCCGGTAGTTCTTATGGAAATACATCAGGAAAATCACATACCGTAGGAATATTCTGCAATTCTAACTCACCTTCCTTTAATTCTAGAGCGAAGATTAGGTAGGCCTGGCATCCCTTCCTAACTAATCTTTTAGTCTTCATAAAAGAAATTATGTTACAGAGGTAATCTGATCTTTCCCCCACGATAACTATTTCTTCTCCATCAGAAACTTGAAGTGGCATTCTTTTATTTTTGCAATCCACCACAGCTCGATGTTCCGATAACCAATCCGTTCCCAAGATAACATCGTAATCTCGGAAAGGTAACTCAATTAAATTTGCAAGGAAAAGTTGATGTTGAATCATAGTAGGGCAATTCATATACACTTTGTTTACTATCACACTGTGTCCTAAAGGATTAGTCACTTCAATATTTTCTCCTAATTCTTCTACATGCAATCCTCTCTCTTGTGCTAATGTAGTACATATATATGAATGAGATGAACCGGGATCTATCAAAGCATAAACATCATGGTTAAAGAATGAAAATTTACCGACTATAACATCAGTAGATTCCCGAGTCTCAGGCCCTCGGATTGCATAACTTCGTGCCATTCCTCCCGGTCTACCACTCTGCGGTGCTTGTTGAGCCACATTATGTCCACTTGTCTCACTAGCATTTCCTCTTCCCCTTCCTCTTCCACCTTGCATTGTAGGAGTAGGAACTACTATAGGTGCAGATGTACTTATCTATCTTTGAGGATAATTTGCAATCAAATGTTCCCTCGAGCCACATTTAAAGCAGACTCTACCTTTTCCCCAAGATTCCCCTATATGCATCCTTCCACAATTAGAACATTGTGGAATATTTCCTCTGCCTCGACCTGAAGGTACACTAGCCGCTGACCCCGTACTTATGGTTTATCTCGGTGAAAACCCTCTGAAATGAGATTGTGTTTGTTCTGATGTTCCCTTCTGTTTCTTACTTGGAGATTCTGAACTAATTGGACCCTGCAATCCCTTTTGAAATCTAGATCTTTTAGCCATTCTTTGTTGTCTATCTGAATTGATCTTCTCAATACCCGTAGCAGCATCAACCAAGTCATTGAATACCCTAATCCTTTGTGCAAGTAAATGCACTCTAATTTCATCATTCAACCCATCCTCGAATCTCTTACATCGCTTTACTTCACTGTCAACGATATCACGAGCATACCTTTCGAGTTTGAGGAATTAAACTTCATATTCTGATATAGTCATTCGTCCCTGCCTCAAAGACAAGAGCAATTTCCTCTGCTCATCCTTGAATCTTTCACTAACGTACTTCTTGTCAAATTGTTCCAAGAAAAGACCCCAGGTGATTTCTCCGGGTCACCTTTCTCTCACAATATTATCCCACCACCTCCTAGCTTGTTCTTTGAGTAGACCTTGCACACAGTCTAATCTCTCTTCATCTGTAAAATGAAGCCTAGTCATACACCATTTAGTATGATCAAGCCAATCTTCTGCAATTGCAGGATTCACTGTATCCCCTTTGAAGTCATCAGCCGGAAGCTTCTTGATTCTTTCAAGAGGAGTTCTCTCCTCTCTTCTTTCGATGTGAGGTACAACAGTAACTTGAGGGATTTATATGTTTCGTAGTACTTGTGCGATTACTTCAGTAGTCATATGCTGAAGTAAAGCAGCTTGTGTTGGAGTAGGTTGTTCGGGAAAGCCATGAACTAGTGGAGGTTCACGTCTTTGTTCATCCCCTTGTCTAATACGGACCGTACTCTCAGCATCCTCTTCCTTACTCTGGTTGTGACTACTACTAGCCATAATTTATTCCTGAAAATTGGACCAAAGTGGATCAAACAACTAATATAACATATTTATATCCTAAATGGCATGTACATACTAGTCCTAGAATCGCCTAAACCTCAGCTCTGATACCAATAAATGTAACACCACCCCTATAGGGAGTGCCACGGTAACTATAAACACCCAATAACTAACTCTACTCCATTATTTGAAATTCAATACTTGTAGATTTAATATGTGCAAATACAAATATAATGTTTTCAACTCCAAATATTTCTCAATGTTACTTTATTCTCCAAATATTCCTCAATACCACTTTATATTTCTCACACTATCCAGTACATGCCATTATTCTACAAACCATAATATTACATTAAAATACATATCCAACTCGAGTCTTTCCTTATTTGCTCTTCAAGCTGATCCACTTATTCCACTTTGGTCCAAGCTATCTACAAGTTCTTCACCTACGTGTAGAAAAAAAACTACACGCTAAGCAATTTGCTTAGTGGTGTCCATAAAAAAAAATAACAACTTTGAATATTTTTAAAATAGAAACAAAGTATATTTATAAGTTAAAAACAAATTAACCAACTTTATGGAACCAAATCACAAAACTTATATAGTAATCCTTTCAAAGTACAATCAAATTTGTACCCAATTTTTTCAAACACTTTAATCAAATATTGCCCAAAGTAAACACGTCCTGAATAATGGTAAAATGGATACGGGAGCGGACAAGCCCGAACCTGAAGCTTCAAAATCAATATATCGGTCAAGCCCGAAGCCGAAGCTTCAAATTTAATATATATCGGTCAAGCCCGAAGCCGAAGCTTCAAAATCAACATATCGGTCAAGCCCAAAGCCAAAGCTTCAATATCAATACATATATATCATAATATCGGCCAAAGCCCGAAGCCAAAGCTTCAATTGTTTGTACAGTACTGTACCACCCTTTATTGGCGCCAATCTACCCTAACCCGTATTCTACTCGTTTAATAAGGGCAATAAATCAAAGTAACATCTTAAAAATTCCAGTATAAACCACCAATCATAATTCAACATAACTTCAGTAATTAAGAAATCAAAATCCCAAATTTTTAAGCATCAAACTTCAATTAAAATTCAATAAAATCAATATTCATACTTTCCAGAATTTTTCCAGGTTTCGTAACCTGATTTCCCCTGCATTTTTAACTATGAAAACATCACCAAATAGAAGAACTTTCTTCTAAACATAATTAGCCACATGTCTCATCTTTTCAAAACCACCAGAATCACAGAAATCCAAATTTTATAACCAAAGTTATGATCAAAATACTAAACAGTGTACCAAGCTGAGATTTTCCGAAAACAGATTTCGTGACTCAACTTCAAACAAAATTTCACATTGAAAACGAACGAAATTCAATAAGGTTTCTTCTGAACATATATTCCTTACTTTCTGTAGATATCAATAAAATCAAGAATCGTTCAAATCGGATTTATATAACGAGAGAAAACATTAAAACAAAACAGGTATACAAATCTGGAAAATATTCCGAAAAACCGAGAAATCGAAATTCGAGACACAAACCTTTTTCTATGCTCTTTCTAACTCTCTTCTACCCCTTTTGCCGTTGATTTGCTTGCACTAGCTTCCTCTACAACAGCCATATATAATTCTATTAAGATATTGTATAAATAAACTTCCTAATACCATAAATATGCTTAATCTACCATGAATTCTACTAATTAAGCTTTAATTTCACCAAAAATCACTCACCTCAAACTCGGGTTACTATTCATCCGAACCTTAAAATCTGAAATCCTCCTCTTCTAGTCTTGATTGACTGAAATTAATGATGATAGAGGGCTTAAGGATCGATTTCTAACAAGAATTCGAAGTTAAATCGAAGAAATCGGAAGTTTTTGGATTAGGGAAAATTTGATAAAGGATTTAAGAAGAGAGAAAAATGGAGAAGAAGATGAAGGGAAGAGAGAAGAGAGGTTACGTATAGATTTAGGATTTTTCTTTTTCTTTTTTTTTTCAATTTCCAATATTGCCCTTGGACAAATAATTAAATGCCCAATTCATCCCTCTTACTTAATTAGCTCTTATTTCCTCATGTCTTATATCCAATAACAATAATAACAATAAAAATAATTTCCATGATATTTTAATACCATAGTAATTTATTATAAGCAAATTTTGGAAATTTCGGTTCGTTACAATACCCGCCAATGATTATATATATTCGACAAGAACCAACAAGGTGTAGCTCAGTTGGTTAAGCAGGCTGAGCAAGTTGGAGGAGAACAAGGTTCAAATCCCACTAAATACACTTATTGGGAGGGGTGAAGAGCCTTAACTGTTACTAAGCCCCACACAAGCTTATTTCAATAAAGATACTTGCATATTTTAAAAAAATATATATATCTCATAAGAAACAAACATGAAATTAAAATCAAACCTGAATCTACACATCAATCTCAAGAGAACAAGCTAAGCAAAAAAAAATGTACCTACTAAATTCTATGGTGCATTATCTTTAGCGACGGGAATTTTTTCAAATTCGTCAGTAAATAGAGCTCCATTATCTTTAGTGGCAATACTTGGCTTAGATTGGGATTTGGAAGCAGATTTTGAAACCCACAATGTACTTTTGAGTCTATGAATCAATCCCATTCCCATACTCTTCCGGACCCTAGGGCTATCGGTCTTTACAACTGGCATGGCTAGCCGAACTCCAGCAAAAGAAGACGATCCTCTTTCCCCCTTCTCGACCTTACCTTCTTCCCTCGATCCATAATGAAAACTCACACATCTTTCTTCCCTCATAATCCTATTCTCTTTTCCCGAAGGAAAAAGTTTCTTCTCCATTAAAATCCTTTTGGTTTCGGACTTTTTCAGAAACTTTTTCATTTCGGCCAGCTCTTTTTCAAGGCATTGGATCCGCGAACTTGTGGAATCCATTTCGGCCTTGAGTTTAGCCGATTGGCGTGCCGCCGCATCCCTTTGAAGAATCGAGCCTAGGGTTATTGTCGTCGGCTCTTTCGGTGCTACTTTGTGGTGGTCGGAGGTGCTGGCGGTGACTATAGCGCGGCGGGTGTTGAGTTGTTCGATCAACATTGCTCGGACTATGAATCGAAGTGGGAGTCTAGGGTTTTGTACGGCATGTAGGAGGAGATGAGGCGAGAGCTTTTCGCAGTCTACGAAATTGCATATCTCCATTTTTTGTTCTTCTGTTATCTTACCGCTGTGTTGCTGCATTAAAAATTGAAACAATAACATAGTTGAGATATCCAGTTATTCGTTCATTCTACGACAAGATTGAATTTAACCAGTTAAGTATTAGTCTTTATCAATATAAACTTAATTCATTCTAGAATAATATGAGTGTTCATTGTAATGTGTTAAAAAGTTAGAAATTATATGGTTTTACAAGCCACTTTTAGTCTAGTTTAATAAAAAAAAATATAGAATTGATAGATATTAATGTCAAATAAAAGGTTGTTATCAATTAGTTGAATTCACCTAATGTTCCTACTGCCATAAATTTTGTATCCTTATTATTCGAATAATACATATTATGCATTTATTATACAAAATAGACCATTATGTAGATTTTAATTTACTTTTCACTGTATGCCGGAAATAGAAAATGCCAGTGAAAAATAACCATTAAAATTTACCTCATATGAGCTTATAATAATAATAAAGGAAAACTTTATCCCACCCCATCCGCTCGAAAGGAAAAATAATCATTATGTTACTCAATGGTTAATTATAATCTCACATAATTTAGGATCATAATAAAATCTCTAGCATACTTTACACATTGTTACCATCTATGAAGCACGGAAATTCCGGTGACATGCCGTTTCGGTGTTTCTGAAATGTTTCGGAAACAAAAACTCTCGAAAACCCCTACGAAATATTTTCGGGCAGTTTTCGCAGTTAAAGAAAGTTGGAAACTCGTTTCTTCATATTCCGAAAACTGTTTCCTAGAAATTTCTTCAACTTTATGACTCAATTTTGGTTCATTCTAAAACTAAACTTCATACGCATTCATTCTGTAAGTCTCTAAATATATACATTATTTCCGAATTAGATTTTTTTAAATACTAGATGACCTTAATAAAATGAATATGTATTTGTAAATATTTACGATAAAAAATAGTGATTTTAGTTTTTTATTTCCACAATGGAATTATGTCAAAATATTATCAACCTTGCATTGAAAAAGAAAGCTTACCTGAATGTAAAGGTCAACGATTCTGTACAACACGTCATGGCTAATAAACCGGCAGTGCATAGCATCCGCGACCATTTCAAATTCCTCGGCATCCAAATCCAAAACATCGTCCACAATTTTATCCATCTCTTCATCATCGCCAGTCCAATCCAATGCTTCAACGCATCTACTCAACAAAAACACCATCGTTTCAGCTTCTGGCAGCAACCGCAAACATGATCGAAAAACTATTTGCTTTAGCTCCTGGTTAGCGGAGAGTACTCGACGGAAGTAGGTCTCCGTTATCTGCTTTAAATTCTCTTCCGCTTTACCTTTCGTCTCTGTCACCCCCAGCAGCTCTGCCGCCGTTCTCAGCGCCACTACATTGAACGGGGTTAGCGCAATGTGAGTACCGTAGCAAAAGTTAGCAATTAGAGTGAACGTTTCGGCTGTTATGTTCAACGGAAGCGTTATTTCGGATAGTTCTGCTAATTGACGTTTAAAATACGTGCTCTTAGTTGTTAACACCTCCTACAAAAAAAATAAGACAAAAAAGGTATCTTTGGGGTCAGTACGAGATTTTTTTTTCAGATTCAATGGTTATAGTTAGTGTTGTAAGACCCGGATCGATCCGATTGGTTGAACCGAAAACTCGGATTCGGTGATAATAACGGATTTGGTGACACTAAAAACCCACTTGATTATGACCCTCTAAAAATCCGGTGATCCGACCAGTTAAACCATTGATCTAGTAACCCAAACCAAGTTAATGGGACACTAATTTAAATTTTTTCATTTTAATATTTACATAAAAACCTATTAAATTATAATCATTATAGTCTATATGATTTAAAAGTTAAGTAAATTTGATTTTAATTTTTTAATTTCAATTTCAATTTAAAAAATTTGTGTTATTTTTTTAAATACTAGAGTTGAAATATGTATAATTTGTAATTTTTATATTTTTTTATTGTAACTATTTATTATATATTTGTTTGTTTTATTCATTTCTTTACATTTTAATTGTGTGAAAACTTAATTGTATTTTGTCTTCAATATAAAGCAATTAGTTTGCAAGTTAATAAATAATAAAAATTAATTTTATGTAAATATTAAAATATGATTTAAGTATTCTTATACTTATTTTTTATCTTAAATTTTAGTATTATGCAATAGTTTATTATTTAATATATCATATATTAATCTTCTAAAATATTAAAAAGTATGAATTTTACATATATTCATTATGAACAATTCAATCTCAGTTCAACAACGGTCGACCTATCGACCCTTGAACCATGGTTATCGTATCGAAGAAAGCTCTTTTTACAATTTTTTTTCTAGAGTAGCAACTTTTAACCATCACAAACTATGCATTAATTTCTTACATAACTATATTTTCCTTCATTAGTAACCGAGTCCCCATAGATGTAATGTATAATTTCCTCATTTGAATAAAAATTGCTTTAAATGAAAATAATGGAATAAAATTGGAGAGGATTGTCAGACTTGGAATTAAATAAATTTCCATATAGAATAAGGCTAATTGTAATATTAATAATGGATGCTGACATGTTAACTAAAATATGATTGGATATTTATATTATAATTCAGTCACAGATGCGCATCCCCAATCATAGTAGTTTTGGTGCCAAAACAATTAATGGCAATTGAGCAACATCAATATTCCGGATTTAAATCTGATGTATTTAAATTGGTATCTCTTTTTATGTCCCTCATTCATTATTTGATAAGTATCTATTTTTATTATTATTTTATTCAAATTCAATATCACTCCTACAAATATACTACATGTCAAATGATGAATGGAAGGACATGGAAGAGGACACCAATTTGGGAAATTATATATGGTACCGAGTAACCAATAAGGTGTAGCTCAGTTGGCTAAGCAGACTGAGTAAGTTGGAGGAGAACAAGGTTCAAATCCCACTAAATACACTTGTTGGGAGGGGTGAGGAACCTTAACTGTTACCAAGCTCCGAACAAGATTATCTTAATAAAGATATTTATAATTATTACAAATAAAATATGGTACCGGTTATTTAATACCCTTCTTCAATTCAATGGTTGAATATTTATGAGAGTGCATTCATATATTTTTTCATCTTAATTAAACGGTCTCTCATGAATACTCAACCTTTGGATTAAAGAAGGATATTAAACATCTGATATCATATATAAAAACCCAATTTAAAAACAGCAGATTTAAATCAACGACTATACGTCACCAAATTAATAAAATATTACCCACATTAATATTGTAAATAAAAAATAAATACATTATCCAAATTCACACTTTTCTTGAGCAGATTTATGTAGTATATGTCACACCAATTAACTAATAGGACAACTCTCATTTTAACCAATAAAAAATATTATATAGTCCATTATTTAATTCATCACTTAATAAAATAAAATTAAAAGAATACCCTCAAGTCTCAACTCTAAAAATATGAATTTCAGACTACATATTCATCAAATGTAGATAAAATGCACTCTAATTTTCTTTATTTTCATAAATCTAGAAATATCCAGGAGTTAGAAACTTGAGCTTTTTAATCTTTTCTTCGGATTTATATACTATAAATTGGTAAAAATGCATGATCATTTGAATTGAAAATGATTTGTACTTGCTCTCTGTCAAGTGCTATTTTTTGCAGGAAATAAATTTTGCAGTAAATACATTTTCCATAGCTGAACTACCTCAAATAGGAATTGCAAGTTGTTATCGCCAAAACAAGGGGAAAAAACTGCAATGTACTGATGATTACACAATTATGACACCAAATAAATCCAATTAAGGCACACATATTCATAAAATAACTATCCATATTCTCCAAAAACAATAAAAAAAAATATAACTGTAAATAAACAACATTTAATTAAAAAAAATTGAAATAAGAATGAACTGACCTTATGCAAATGAAAGCATTTTCCTTCAACATAAATCAACACATCTGCCTTGTGTCCAGTGGCCAATGACCTAATTCACACAAACACAATAACATTAAACACTAACGAAACTGCACGACAAAAATTAATTTAAAAACCTGCAAAAAGGGATTCAGATACTCAGAATCGAGGGAAATTACTTACCAGGATTGGACTGTGGGATGGTGAGGTGTAGGAGGGGAAGATAGAGAAGAAGAAGAGGAAGAATTAGAACATTCAATTTCTTCTTCATAAATTGTGTCAATTACAATCCCTAATTCTTTTCTTCTCATTCTTTAATCAGAATAAAAATCTGGGCTTCAATTTTTTGTCTTAATTTTTGTAAGAAAAATGTAGATTTTGTTGGGTATTTGAAAAGGGAGAGAATTAAGAATTAGTGTTGGTTCTGATAGTTATAAATTGGTAGAGGAGAGGAGTATTAATGGGTGCATGTGATACTCATCAATGCATTTATTCTTGCCTTAAATGGTCTTTTGCTTCCCCTTTAATCCTCTTTTTTTCCTTTGTCATTGAATTTTCTGTATTTTCAGTAGAATTTATTGATTTACTTTGTACTACAAATTAAAAGTATTTTTATTGAAAAAATCTTGTTCGGATTTTTTCAGAAGATCAAATTTACTGAGAGTCAAACCGAGTCACCTTCAAATATTTCGCACTTTGTAGGTATTTGGTCAGTAAGAAAGCAACTTTAGAGATTTGTATTATGTAAATCAAAAGTCGAATTTGTTATTTTTATAGTGATTAATTGCCAAATATAGTGTGTAATTACCATTTTTAAACCTTTAGATAACGTAATTTTTGGTCATTAATCTTTTGTGTAGATTTCTTACAGGAGAGGTAAACCATATATTTAGAAATTGAGATTTTTGTAATTTGATTTTATTTTGCAAAAAGGTGAGGATTGGTTTTATGGTTAACTCAGCATGCCTGCAATTTTTGGAAACAATGTTGACTTTAAAGATTTTGACTGATGTGTAACTGATATAAGACTTAAGGAATTGTTATCTGTTACAACCTTGTTGGGTCTATGAGTAAGATGAGAGATTGAGTCCTTCTAATTATAATAAATGAATTTGTAATAGATAAATTATTTTGGGAGAAAAAACTGAAGAAAAATAAGTTATTATTAAACACACAAAATATGAAATTTAATACCTAAGAATTTTTTTATCATTCATTTAAATAATTTAAAAAATTATAAAATAACCTAGAGGGCCCCAATCATAACGTGGACCCTGAACAGTCGCCCCTCTCACCAATGCTCAGAAATGACCCTAATTGTTATCAACTATGTCAATAAGGATTATCGAGTTACTCACTCTAATTCACATTAAGGTTTGGAAAAAAAGTTCCAACCCCACCACTATTATGGAACTGGGAAATTATTTTTCCCATTGCTTAAAAAATAATCATTATGAAATATTTTTTTTGTTAAAGTTGTGTAGAACTAGAATTATTCGTATCAAAACTCGTCACTTGACTGTCTACGGCTCCATTGCGTGTGCTCGGGGTAGAAGTTTTGTATAAATGGATCGTCATGCCATTAAGTATTTTGATTTAAGTTCGTTTCTTTCTAAGAGATGGAATAGAATAATCCGGTTGAAGCGTAATGATCATATGTCTGTAATGCATTGTATGAAATTACTATATATGATGAGCGAAAAGTAATTAAATAATTAAAAACAACATTTTATAATAAATACAAATACAATTTTAAATAATACAATAATTAATAAGAGTTAAAAATAGTGCTGATAGTAATATAACAAAATTATAATCACAAGTTGTAGGTTGTTTTTTTATTTTTGTAAATCGTTTTACTTACATAATAAATAGTATAAAGTTGAAAGTGTATACTTAATAAAAATTAAAAATAATAGATTATTTTCAGTCTCGAGAAATATTTGGGTTGTATAATGTTATCGCCATTCTTAGCTCTATTAAGAATCCATGTATTGAAAAATCAATATCCGCACCGGTGAAGATTTTTTGGGAAATGTCATCCCATCGGATCCAATGAATCACCGAAATTTGTAATTTAATTGCCAGACACCAAAACCCAAAAAAATACCGAACTTTCAATGGGTTAATTTGTTAGTTCTGATGATCACTCGTACAATCGAACCACATGCTTAACAGTCAATCCAAACCAAGTGACGTACTATTTCAAATACTAAAGCAAACTTATATATTCGCCATTAGAAGTACTTTTAGATATGCTTGTGTATGATTTTATTGACGTTATCACCTAATCGAGTAGACTAGACTTACAACACACATAACAAGTGATTCATTAGTAATCAATATATTATATAAATCAACATTATAAAATACTGATGGCCATGAATTAAAACTCAAAATATATAGATATAAATTAGTAAAGCTAAGCTATGACTGGACATGGAAAACTATATAAATCTGAAACTCAAATCCATCAATCTTCAGGCATTGGTTAAGCAACATTATCAAACTATAGATTAGGAAATAACTTTTGAAACACTAACTTGTACCATTCACATGAACAGTTTATCGACAGGTGACATCAAAATACTGATTGGGAAACAACGTTTGCAACACTAATAGCTAGCCAATATGCCAATGCCAACTAATACCGTTCACATAGTGTCAAGGTGTATCAAAATCAGTACAATGAGAAGAAATAAGTGATTAACCTAACGCCATCTATCGACATAAATCACATTACACAATTTTGAAAAAACAAGGACAAAAAAACTAGAGCCAGGAAATGAGAAAACTAGACATAACGAGTGTGTTTAACCTTGCAAGCTAGAAAAGCAATAAAATTTTATAGAAATGCCTCAGAGCAACAATCAACAAAATGCAAATCCCCTACCATCAATTCTAAGGGTGTGTTTGGAAACCCCAAATTTGAAGGAATTCAATTCATTTTATATAGAAAAGTTGAAACTTTTGTATGTAAAACGAATTGAAATCAATTGAATTCCTTAAGGTTTTGGATTTTCAAACACACCCTAAATGTAACTTGTGAAGTTAACAAGAATTAAGAGAACCCAGCCATTAATCAAAACCTCTTCAAAATTCCAATGCCTTAAGATAAAACTAAGGGTAGAACTGATACACAAACCCCTGAAAATCCCAAAGATCCATAATATTATACATTTGGAAAAATAACTTCAGCTGTCAAAGCTAGGAGACACAATCTACAAGCTGAGCTCAGTTCCCATTTCAGTCAACATTACAAATTATAACACATCATAATTTAAAAATACGTTTTCCACGTACCTTCCATCAAACTATGACGGTAAATGCATAGACTACTTGAGCATAAGAGAACCAAATACAGAGTAGACAAATTCATAGCATACAAAATACAACCCTTCCCAACATCTACATCAAACTAAGACATTAGCCATTGCCCATTACTGCAAAACGCAAATGAAACTAACTATTTAAGTTTTAATAGCCTGATCACAGGAGAAACAAATGCCGCACAGAGAACTTCCACTCAATAAGGGCAACAAACAACAACCCAAGGCAAATACAATCCTCAAACCACATGAAATCTAACTTGGGCAATCAACAATACAGTATTGCTTAAACTGCTTGATAGGTAACTCAAGTATCAATTATCTCATCGACTAAACTACCATCGCTTACAACAACCCAAGGCAAATGCTTTTAACACTGACACTTAGCCTAGCTTGGAACCAATCCATGGAGAATTAGAATTCATTTGCAAATGAATTCCTTTACTTGGAATAAATGAATATAAATTCATTTGCAAATGAATTCCTTTACTTGGAATAAATGAATATAAAATTAGATATATGAATTCCTTGTTTTGTAATTGGAACAAACAAGTTTTGTAAATGATTTACTAAAAAGCCCTTGTCATGAAGTAATTATAAAGCTAATAATATTTAGTTAATTTTATTAACACATTTTGTGTAACTGCGTTTACATTAAATACAAAACACCCCACACCTCGAACCTGAGACATACGCCGCAATAGTATTTAGTCTATAAAATTACTATAAAAAACTACACATTCATATAAAATGCAATAATAGGTTTCTTAAAAATTATCAATACAATTAAAAAAATGTCTAAATAAAGTTTCACTTAATATGCTTAAAAATTTATCAACATATGTTGAAATCGCAAAAATAGTAATTTAAAATTTTTTATACTGCAACTAATCAAAATTTACAGATAGAATAGGAATTAAATCTCAAAAATACATTGTGTATTTATAGTATAAATAAGGATTTTATTGTCCTTCAAATTTTTCCACCAAAAAATAGGAATTGGATTTGCAAATTCCACCTATTTTGGTGGAATTTGATATAGGCACAATCAATTCCATGGATTATCCATGGAATTCAAATTCATATTTTTGGCTTTCCAAGCACAAAAATAAGGATTTGCAAATGAACTCTTCAAAATTATGAGGAATTCATTTGTTCCAAGCGGAGCATTAAGGGCATTTTGAATCCAAAATTCTAGCACAACCTGCAATTCAACACTACTAGCAATTGGAAAGCACCAATATTGTGAAACATCATTGATAATCTGATCAAATTCCAGGTCCACACAAAATTTAAAGACTTAGCATCCACAAATCCAAAACATAAAGCTAAAGATAATGCCAAAAACGCTCTTAGAAAACGAACTAATTCTGAATATTCTGAGATGAAAAGGCATCACCGTAAGATGATTAAAATCAATCAACTGACTGCATGATATCCTCTGCCGTGAACTTGGTGCCCTTATCCTTATCAGCAGCAGCACGACCCTTAGCCTTCCGGTCAAGCAGCGATTTCCGGTCCTTGTCAAGGCGGAGCTTGGTGATAACGCATTTAGAAGGATTGATTCCGACATTGACAGTGGATCCGTTCACCTTCTCCCTTGTGATGCGTTCAATGTGGATTACCCATTTCTTACGGTAGACCTGCACTACCTTACCTTCCCGGCCCTTGTACGTGCCGCGCGCAATCTGAACCTCGTCGTCCTTGCGAACCGGCATAGATCGGACGCTGTACTTCTGGCGGAGATCGGTGGAGAGAGGGGCGCTCATGAGGATACGGCGGACGGATGAAGGAGCCGTAAAGTGAGCCTTACGGTTCTTGCGCCGGGAAGAAGAAACTCTCGGGTTGTACTTCATTGTGCCGGTGTGTGGTGGTGGTGGCGGCCGCCGATTAGGGTTTTGGAAACACACGGAGTTGTAAATGAGCAAAGCGGAGGAGGTGGCGCTATTTTGTGCTAAATATATAGGAGGAGTGTCTAGGGTTTTTCTGATTTAAGATGGGCTTTAAGGCCCAAATTAGTCTGAGGTGTTTTAGACTTGGGCTTTACGCTTGGGCTTATTTGTTTGGATAATTTGGAGATTTCACTCAAAACGAATTGATTTTTCCTTTTTTGTAAATAGTCTTTTGATAAAAATAATATATTTATGTAATATCCCATTTCTAATTTATAAAATATAAGATCCATACTTGTACATTTTTAACAAAATACTTTTTTTTTAAGTTACACCAAGTTGTTATTTGATATAAAAGTGGTATAAGATATATAATAAGTATAAAAGTGGTATAAAGGGTTCAAACCATCCATTTTGTAGTGGTATGATTGTGTAAAGAGAGTATACCAGAAATTTTATGTGCAGAGGGATATGGTATAAAAGTGGCATAAAGCGTTCATACCAGCTATTCCATGTGTAATGATATATGGTATGGAAGTGCTATAAAGGGCTTTAGATCATGCATAAAATTGTATAAAGCGTTTATACATTTGTTTGGTTTGTGGTATAAGCGCTATATACCAGGTATAAAAGTGGTATCAAACGATTATACTATCAATTTGGTGTGCAACAGTGTATGGTATAAATCAATTATACCACTTTTATACTTATTGTATAATGAGGCATAAACATGCGACAAATATTTTAGAAAATATATCAATATGAATCAATTTTAAGATAAGAAACAAGCGAAAAAAAACTCTTAAAGTCATATATCAAGAACACTAAACAAATCTAATTTCATGTTGTCGTCTCCCATCGCAATGTTCTTGGTTTTCTATAGAGGTGTCTAAGTTTTGATGAAATGGAGAAACCATTAATACATATATCATTTGACTAAAAGCACTATAGAAGGAAAGTGTTGATGCATTTCGTGGAGGATATCTAGTCAATACAATTGGAGATTCTGTTAAATTTAGAGTACCGTAGAAAAGTATGGAAATGGTGCATAAAAAGACAAACTATATTAGAGACACATTGTTTGCGAAATAAATAAAGAATAAATTATATGGTGGAGAAGGTGTGTACTATTAGTAGGGGTGTTTAAAAACCAAACCTAACCGAATTAACTGACCGAACCGATGAATTTTGGTTTTTCGATCTCAATGGTTTGGTTTCGGTTCATCGTTTTTCATACTTTTAGTTTATTTGGTCATTCGGTTTTATTAAAAAAATAACCGATATAATTAAACCGACCAATTAAACAATAAAACTCGTACAAATATATTATTGGTAGCCCAATTAATCTATTAAACTGGATACGTATAATATTCCTAAATATCGTAATTTACAATTTAATAGCTCTTAAGACTCCTAAATAATGAAACTCCTAAATAATGAAAGTGACCCGGTTGCCCACAGAACATAATCAAGATTCACCATTTGTGAGCAACTTATTTTATTCTGCCGGTATGTTCAATTTTATTAATTTCAATTAATAATTAATTTTATGTATATAATAAAGGTGATTAGGAAAATCGAAATAACCGATCGAACCAATTGAATTAAAATTGGTCAGTTTGGTTCGGTTAATTGTTATTTTCGGTTCGATTTCGGTTTATATTTTTTTAGTTATTCGATTTTCGGTGTTTCGATTCGATTATTCAACCCAACCGATCGATGAACACGCCTATCTATTATTACAATCAAATTTGAATACATAAATTTGACTCGTACTTGCATTTTTTTGAAATGATGCAATGTGGAGATTTCTAAGAAGTGATTAAAAATGGGATCCACAAGTTATCAATTCTTAATGTGAAATTGGAAACTCTCGAAGAGTTGATATGTTGATTGACTTTTGCTAAGTATGCTACTAAATGATAATGTTTTAAAAAATGTTAGACATTAGTTCGGGCATTCAATTGAAATGTCAATTATTGTATAGAAATATTATAAAAAATAATAATATACATTTAAGATTAAAAATGAAAAAAATAGGTAATTTTTACCTAATAAAATATAAATACAAAATGCGTTATAAGTAAATTATCTTGACCAGAAGTATCTTATTGCGGACCCAAAATGCGTTATTTTTTGGGTTGAAAACATTTAAATATCGGACTAGATGGAAAAAAAATCGGATTAAGCGGAGCCAGACGAAACAAATAGGACTGACGGTGCTTAGGCGGCAATAAATTAGCCAAGAATTTGACAGTGCCATGGAAGCAAAATGTTGGGTTACACCGAGTAAAATGAGGCCTAAAAGGATGATTTTTAAAAAAGAACTAAATGGTTTCTCATTCATGTGTTGAAAATATACATGATTTTTCTCTGTAAAAGTGATCATTTAAGTTGCGTATGTGAAGAAAACTAAAATACTTCAACGCAAGATGCAATGAGTAGCCTTATAAATTTTTAATATTGGAGGTAGACAGTTTGACTGAATAATACGGAGTTTCTGAATTTTATTGTTGTTATTTTCTTATTTATTTTGTTCTACCTAAATGCAGATGGAAATGTCAGAAGGAAGGCAGCAAAATAACTTGTAATGAAAAGTCGCCAAAGTGGTAATTCAACTTCGACCAACATTTCTGACCACATACTTGGTCCCTAAACTTTGGAACTGGACACTACTTATATGGGCCTTTATTTCTATTTGACCATGTATTTTTTAGACGACTTATCTAACTTATTTGACCATTTCAATATTAATTAGTTTAGTTCAGTATTATTTAATTTAGTTTATTTTAGTTTAGTTAGTATTTAGTATTCAGTATTTAGTATTCAGCATTCAGCATTTAGTATTTATCATTCAATATTAAGCTTCAGTTTATGCATTATATCAATATTATTAATGTATATTATTATTCATAAATATTAAAAAGCAGGAATATCAATGATAATATCATTTCAATTTTAATTTTAGTTCATTTCTATTTATACATTATATAAATATTATTAATTAATATTAGTAATCACAAATAACAACAAAGAAAATAAACTAATAATAATATTTTTAAAATTATTTATTATTATTTCTACCATAAATAATTTTATAGGAAAGATAAATAAATAAATAAATAACTAAATAAAAATAATAATATTTTATAAATATTGATAACAATTAAAATAATAAGATAATATTCAAAACAATAATTACAATAAATAATAATAATAATAATGCAATAATAATAATAATAATAATAATTGATAATGGTATATTTAATTATTATTATATGTAACAATTAATAAATTTTATTAGAATGTACAATATTATTTAAAGTATTATTAATTATTATGTATTTTAATATTTTTAAAATATTAGTTATATTATTAATTATAGTTCAGTTTTAGTATTGTTCAATTTCAATATTTTCAGTTTCAGTACCATTCAGTTCAGTTTCAGTACATTTTAGTTCAGTTCAGTACCAATCAGTTCAGTTCAGTACACCTACTTATCAGTTGAAAAGAACAGGGCCTTAATGCATCAACAGCATCCTTAACTTGGTACAGAAAACCTGTTGCCTTCCTGAACTTTGGAAGTGTCCTCGCAGCTACCTCATCTTTCAAAAACTGCACCATTTTTCTACCTAAATGTCACATGTCAGCTTTTGATTGGAGGGAGAAAATCTTAAAAAATGACAGCTTTGAAAAGTCAAACCAACCAGAAGCTAACATGTGGCATTCAGGGAGCAAAGTGGTGCACTTTTTGAAAGTTGAGATAGTTGCGGGACACTTTTAAAGTTCAGAGAGACAACGAATTTTTTGTGTCAAGTTGAGGATGCTGTTGATGCATTAAACCTTTTTAAAAAAATGAAACCGACAAAATTATAACTGTTGTCCCAGTTTGTATGTCTTCTTATTTACAATTGGTAATTTCTATTTCATTTTATTACTTTTTACATTTTTTCTCTCAAAAATAGCATTTTCTCCCTCTTACACGTCAGATTAAAATTTGAGGGACACCGAAAGGAATATGTAAACCGGGATAGCATATTTAATTCCGATATAGACAAGCAGTGAGTCTTCGATGTGTAAAAAAGACTTTTATTATACATTTTGACATATGTAAGTACAAAATTTTAACACTTTGAGTCCATATACACACATGTTGGAATGTATATATTAAGGTCTTTTCCCACTTCTAATTACCTAGTCCTTTATAAAAACATTTTGTTATTCTCTTTGTTACATGTATAATCTCATCTCTTGTTTTATACCATTCAGTTTTTCATTATTGAATCAACAATATGTCTTCCTCTAAAGTAGTTAAAGAGTACCCACCAATGCTCAAAATCTACGAAGATGGCCACATAGAGAGAACCTGGGGCACAGCCACTGTTCCCCCTTCACTTGATAACCCCCAAACCCTATCCAAAGACGTTCTCTATTCCCCTCAACTCAATCTCTCTTCAAGACTTTACCTTCCAAAATCCACACCCACTAATCAAAAACTCCCTCTTCTTGTTTACTTCCATGGCGGAGCATTTTGTGTCGAAACCGCCTTCTCACCAACTTACCATAACTACCTCAACCAGTTAGTTGCGGAGGCTAACGTTGTTGCTGTCTCTGTTGACTACAGATTAGCCCCAGAGAATCCTCTTCCTGCTGCTTATGAAGATTCTTGGACTGCTCTCAAATGGATTGCTTCTCATTTTAACCGGAACGGTCAAGAAGAGTGGCTAAATGATCGTGTTGATTTTGACAAGGTTTTTCTTGCAGGTATGTTGAAACATGCTTCAAAGTTAGTTTAATATTTTTAATTATTAGAATTAGTTTTAGTGTTGGTCAAAATAGGTTGTTCAGATTAACGTCTTAGTGATGATTTTTTTTTTCTAAACTAAAATAGCACGTTTAGTTGATTGTTATATAGTGTGGGTAGTTTCATATAGACCTCTTCATCAGGCGGGTGGGGCTTGGTCGTGATTTTAACTGAAAACATTAACCCAAGCTCGGCCCACGCCCATGATTTAGAACTTCGGGCTCGAGCAGGGCTTACTAAGCATTTCCAAGTTTGACCCATGATCCATAGATAATTTTTTTCTTCTAATATTTTTGTAAACTAAATTGAAAAAAATTGCAAATTTCTATAAAAAAATGTGTAAATTTTGCATACAATTACTTCTTTTACATATAATTAAAAATTTAGTAGATTAAAATATGAAAATCTATAAAAACCTATTAAATATAATACAAAATATAAAACAAATATAATTTTTGTTCGTCGAGCTGAATATGGGTATTTATATAAAAACCAAGCCCGACCCATAGAACTTTGGGCTTTTGTGGGCTTTGGCTAAGCTTTGTAACAAAATGAGTGTCCAAGATCGGCTCATTTTGGGCTCATAGCCCGACCCGCGAATAGGTCTAGTTTCATATTCAACTACTTGTGTGTTTTTAAACCTATCATTCATTTCATTTATTGAATAAGAAAGTAGTAGCGTTTATTCTCATGTTTATAGTCTACTTTACTTTATGTTTTCCACCAGGTGATAGTGCTGGTGCTAATATAACTCACTTTATAGCTATGAAATTTGGGCAAGAGAAATTGTTTGGGATTAATATTGTAGGGATGGTTCTTATACATCCTTATTTTTGGGGGAAAGAACCCATTGGAGATGAGGTTAAGGATTTGGAAGTTAAAAAAGGGATTGATTCTTGTTGGTTTTTGGCATACCCAAGTGTAAGTGGGTTAGATGATCCGGTTATAAACCCGGGTTTGGACCCGAGTTTGAGTAGTTTGGGTTGTAGGAAAGTTATTGTGTTTATTGCTGAAAAAGATGTGTTGAAAGACAGAGATTGGGAGTTTTGTGAGGCATTGAAAGAGAGTGGATGGGAAGGGTCTTTGGAGGTTATGGAGGCTAAAGAGGAACACCATGTTTTCCATCTTTTTAAACCTAACTGTGACAATGCTGTTGCTATGCTTAAAAAGATTGTTGATTTTCTTAATCAATAGAGTTTAAATTCTTTATTTAATTGCAGTCTTTTATAATGTGTAATAAGGAATATTAATTAGAAAGCAAATTAGCTATTATGTCTTTGTAATCAAGAAGAATTTTGAGGTGGGGCACTAAATTTCATCCAAGTTCTGTTTCAATGTGCAAGTCTTACATAACTGCATCAATACAGTTTAAGTTACCTACTAAGAGTCAGTTTGGCTGTGAGTTTTTACTGTTGAATATGTTGTATGCCCTTAAGGCAATTAGGGCGATATATCTTAATTATGTAATAGTACGAATATTTTGTTTAATCAATAAAGACATTTAATCTTTTGTTTATATCAATGTGTTTGTATATATATTATAGCTGGTTAAAATATATTCATTGATGTATGTATGCAAAAGTCCTTGACGTATCATAGCATGAATTCAGAGAAATTATAGTTAGACTATATTTGGTGGAACCCACTTCATGTGCAATTATGATTATATCTAAACTATCCCCAGTCATAGCTTCATCAAAAAAGGATATTGATGAAGCGGAAAGACTAGCATGTGGTCAACTTTCTTGGAAAGGGTCCAACCAGTTAATCTCCTAAAGACTGAAGGTGGTGCCTTAAGTTTGACACATGGGTATATCTGGGAGATATATTGGAGACCGCAGTAAGATAAACACTTGGTATATATATTAATGTGTTAGTGTTCATGCAATAAGCTTTGCGAATGTCCTCGTACTTGAGATGCTAGTTACCTTGTGTAGTACTATTGCTATACTTTGGGTCATTACTATGCACTCGTTAATTTAGGGTGTTACGGGTGATTACGGGTATGGTGATGACAACACGTTGGTAAGCTGAGTAGTCGAAAAGAATCCATCGCTCCGGATATATTAAGGAGTTGTACCTGGCCACTTGTTGAAGTGATGATTGCCATAAACCTCTGATCAGAGTATGTGTTTGATAGAAATGGTTTCTAGTCAAATACACTATGGTAAAAGGCAATATGCTTCAGTAAACTACTGGGATAGCTTGGAGCAACCTCGCTATTAGTGACAAGTAAACTACTGGGATAGCTTGGAGCAACCTCGCTATTAGTGGGTTAACACTTTAACCGAACCCTATAAACCAGATGGTACTTATATTAAAGAATGGAAGGAATTTATCACACTGGATAACTATTGCATTAACCAGAATTAAGTCATAAGCATAAATGACGTTCCGAGTAATGGGGGATGGTAGACCCTTGCTTGATGCGTACTACAGTCGTTTAAGGTAATCGAGTTCTATTTAGGGTCTAGAGCATCGAGCCAATGGTTCCATTAGAACAAGGGTTGGTTAAGCCTTAACAGCTTAATACTTCGGGATCCTATGAGGTCACACACATTGGACCTTCATCGGACTAAGTAAAGAACTAATAGATTTATTCTATTACGAAAATATAACATAAATAATAATTGGATTATTATTTGATTGGTTAAAATTGATTAGATCAATTTTATATAGACCAAGGAATTTATTTTAACCGAAAACTAATTAATTGGAGTCATGAATAAATTATAATTGATTAGATCAATTTTGGTTGAACCAAATAATTTGTTATGACTGGTAACTAATTTATTAGGGTCGAAAATAATTATTTAAATTTGAAAGGGGATTTGAAAAGAAATATTTCAAGTAGGTTGGACCTAATTGAAATTGACTAGAATGCAGAGGGAACTGCGGGCTAGCAGCACGCTGTTGGGTAGCGTGCGCGAGAGCCCACTGTGCGGGCTCGGAAGGGCTTACACTAGGAAGCCCAGCGCAAGCACCACTGCAAGCTAGGCTTGCGAGAGGCCCATAAGCCCAGCTTGCGCCACACACAGCGTGCGTGCTGTGTGTTGCGGGGCAGCACGCGGGTCATCATGACCCGCATGGGATATGCTTTTTAGCGACCCGCATAGCTGCCCCGCGTGGGATGTGCTTTCCCACATTGCCTAGGGGGAGCAATTTTGCTCCCCAAGCCTATAAATAGGTTGTCCCCTCCCCTTTACACAGTGCACCACAGCTCAGAGTATAAATCCTAAGCGAGATTCGAAAAGAATAATCTCTCGGGTAATTGAGCAAGTTATTTTGAGGAGTCTAAATTTATTTGGGCACCTCTAGTTTATATTTTGGGGTGAGTGTGATCCGACGACCCTCAATCCCCCCACTCGCATGGTAAGCTTTAATGCTCTTCGGCGTGGGGTGGAGAAACAACGAGCGCTGTGAAGCGTGCTAAGGGATGATCCTTATTTTAGCGTGATGAAAATGGATAATGGAAGCGATGTTGAAGTTGAAATTTAGTCCGATTAATGTATTAAGGGATACGAGACTTAGAATCCCATATTTTAAGACAGAGTTGCCACCCGGTTAAGCTCCATTGGGAATTTGGGTACAATATTTCCACCGGGTGGTCGGACTGTACCGTAAAACAGAGATTCTAGGTTCGGATGATGTTGCTTACTTTTCAATTTTTAAATCAAGCCGATTATATTTTAATAAACGTGACCTTAGTTCTTATGCGATTTAATCCGATTATTGTTGGGTGGTTTCGATTTATATGCCATACATCACACAAAAGCGATAAATAAACAAAGCAAGAAAATAAAATTATTACAAGGCTTTACGAATACCTATACATTTTTTCTAATGCAAGAAAATAGATAAAGCGATAAATAAATAAACGGGCAAAATCGGGTTTTAATCAAGCTTACCGACTCGGACCCTGCTCCAAACGAGGCAAAATATCCAAAAACACAAATAAACGAGATATAAATAATAATCACACCAAAAGAGAGATAATATGCCAAAATGAGTTTAAAAGACTCAGAAGGTTACCCATATATCGTGAATCCACCTCTTCAAGATCCAAATGACGCCTCCTTTAATTTTTGTAGTCGGATCTAGGTGAATTTTTGAGAACCGATCCTTGAAGCCTTCGTTAAATTTTACTAAGCCGGATCTATCCGAAATAACCTTCGAAACCCCGTGTAACTGTATTAGGTGTAGGATTTAGAATGGTTTTGGTTTTGTGTTTTTTTTGTTTGTTTTGTTGATTGAGATTTGGTTGAGTGGTTTTTGTCTGATGAAAAGAAATGAGATTAGAGTTGATGAAAATGCACTGATTCTAATAAAAAATCCTACCCTTTCTCAACCGTGTGTGCCGACCTCTTTGCTCAAAATTAGAGCCCCTTTACTTTTTCTCTTATTTCTATCCACACCTACTGTTGAACTCCCTTCAATCCAAACTTGTGTTTGTGCCGCCCTTTAACTCAAGATGAGACCTATCCATCTCAATTTTGGTGCCGCCCCTTTACCAAATCTGTTCCCCCCCCCCCCCCCCCCCCTTTGGTTCTTATGAAGGATCCCTTTTATAAGCCAAAGAAAACCCTAAGCTTCTTGCCCTTAATGACCAAAAAGCCCTCATTTTTATTCTAACTTCTTTTTTTTTGCAAGACTTTTTTTTACCTTTTAACTTTCACTCTTTTTACTTTAATCTTTTCAAGACAAAAATGCATATTATCTTTTTTTTGTTTATTATTTTTTTTCAATTGGTTTTACTAATTATCAACTTAATATAATTGGGGTATTAGGCATTAGTGATAATCAAGTCATTTAGGGATGAGTACCACGGGTCCAAAGAGCACGGTCTCGTAGTAATTTCGGTTGACTCGAGGCCCGTTAAAATTCAGTTAGGCTTCTCAGACCAGTACTTATAGAAACTCAAATAAAGGATAACCATATATATCTCATCAACGAGGCCAAGCAAAATCCCATGCTCATAGGCTGCCCCTTGTGGGATCACTGCTGACACAAGTCAATATGATCTCACGAAAAGAGCAAGGGATAGAAGGTCATACCTGAGTTTTGGATTCTCAAACCGGTTGTTTATTAGGGCTGTCGTCAACCGAACTGAGTTTTGGATCCTTGAATTGATTGTCTATTGGGGCTGCCAACAACAGACCTATCAAGAGCAAATTTGACATATTAGTAATCAAGATGAACTGGATTTTTTTTATTATTTAATTGCTTTTGCTGAGACAAAAAAATTTTTACCCCTTCAATTAAGCAATAAAGAAATGGAAGGTGAATAAAAAGTATGAGTTAGAAATTTCCAATTGTCCGAAGAAGCTAGTTGTTCGGTTGACTTTGCCCCATTGATTGTAGAGAATTTGCACAAGTTGGTTGCTTTGCATG
Organism: Euphorbia pulcherrima; assembly: GCA_947683365.1. NCBI lineage: Eukaryota > Viridiplantae > Streptophyta > Magnoliopsida > Malpighiales > Euphorbiaceae > Euphorbia > Euphorbia pulcherrima. The sequence goes on along the minus strand of CANTUS010000006.1, from coordinate 8,121,583 downwards.
GTGGACCTTACATTCATCACTATGTTATCATCCATCTCATTCGTGGTTCGATTCGGGCTGATCATCTTCCTGTTTATTTACTTAGACCAAGGCACCACTCCCGTCAGATTTGATGGCCATCTAGTTCGCTGTTCTGTAGGCCCAAGTTTAGTTTCAAGTTCAATATCAGAATCCGCTCTTCCAACCACGTCTGATCCGCGTTTGAATGATGCACCTCATGAGAGCACTCCTTCCCCTTCTCCCTCTCCCCCTCATCAGGTCAAGGTCAAGGGGGGATCTCAGTTGGGCTCTGAACTAGCTAATGCTATGGCTATGTTCCTCTAGTCAGATATGTTTCGAGCCACTATTCGAGAGCAAGTTAGATCCGCTCTTAGGGAGGAAAGATAGTCTCAGAGGCCAACAGGGCCTATTTTTCAAGCTCTGGGAGAGATAGTTCAGTCTCTGCCAATTCAGAATCAGTTTTTGGTACCACCGCTCTCTCCTATTTATCCTATCCAGCAAAGCCAATTTCAGTTTGGACAGAGCTCTGCTCAGCTACCCTTATCATCTACTCTACCAACCTTCGGTTTTTATCCCCCTGTGCACCCGAGGCCTGTTCCCTAATCTCCTATTCTCCCAGCTTTCTCAGGGGGATTTACTCCTTAAATAACAGTCCCCTCGAGTGGCTTTGTTGTTCCTCCAGTATAGCCGGCTATTTTCACAACCTCTCCACCTAGCTTTATGGTCACTCCCTGCGAGGCCACTTACCCTCAAAATCCTTTTTCTCGCTCCTAGATTGAAACCCCGGCTCCTTCACCCTTTCAGTTCAGGTTATCTTCATGCGACCAGGTCACGTAGCCTCCGGGCGTGACGCTAGAAATGACGGCTTTCTTCAGGCAATTTCTGAATAGGAGCGAGGATAGGGACGAAGTAAGAGGTGATGATTGGGTGCCTGAAAATTTCTCAATGCCCCGAATGGATGCTTATTTAGGCGAAGGCCCCCCTAAGTTCCATATAGTTATGTATGAGCTAGTCATGCGCATCCAAAAGATTGGGGATAAGGTGCTGGCTAAGTTGTTCCCATTTACAATTTCAGGCCTCGCTCTCGAGTGTTACAATACTCTTCCAGAGTCTACAATCCTGGATTGGAAGCTCCTATCTAAAGCTTTGGTTGCCCACTATGGATTTAATTCTATAATGGAGACCATAATTCAACACCTGGAGGCAGTCAAACAGAAGCCCGACGAAGCTTTCAAATCTTACTTCAATCAATGGATGGCCACTCAGGTCCTCTTGAAGCAAAAGCTCAGCCTTAAAGAAATAATCCTGAAATTGCTTGACGGAGCTCTCCCACTCCTTTGAAAAGAGATGGAGACCGACTCTTTCGAGTCCTGTCAAATGGTTTTTGAAAAGGCTGAGAGGATCGAGCACCGGGAAGAGAAGGAAAGGGCTAGTAAGCCAAGTGGCAAACCCTAGTTCAAGAGCAACAACTCTCAATCCTTCGAGGTTGCTTCGGCCCCAACTGGGGAGAAGATGCTCGCAGTTCAAGTTATCAATTTAGGAAGTGTTTCCGTGGTACAAACTGCACCTGCTCGGGCCCCTGGTCAGAAGGCATTCGTGTCTCCATGGAAGCTCCCTCTTCATATCATATTTGCCAAATTTTAAGAGAAATGCCTGCTTAGCCCTCTTTGTGAGTACTGTTCTCCTACGCCCGAAGAGAAGGGGAACTTTTGTAGCTATCACGTTTAAAAGGGACACACAATAGATCAGTGTAAGCCTTTAGGTATGGCTATTTGGCGGTTGGTAAGAGAAAGAAAAATGGATGAGCCTGCGAGGAAGACTGATGCCAAGGAGAAGCTATCGCCGATCTCTGATGATGAAGTAAGTGTGATCAATTCCGGTCTCCCTAAAGATATTGTATTGGCCATAGTCTCCTCCAGTTCAGCCAATACCCCTATGCAAGCCAATTCTACCGTCGACTCTGAAAAGAATCCCGTGAGGTCTGTAGCAGATGAAGGAGATAAGTTATCAGCCAAGCAAGCAAAGGTTTTGGACTTCATCCTGGATGACGCGCCAATGAAAGCTACCTAGGGTGCTTAATCTACCAGCACCGCAACTTAAGACCCTCCGCCTGTGGAGGATGCCTATCTATCTGTCATATAATTTTTTTTCTAGCATCTAAATGTGAACAATTCTGCCTTAAAGGCACTTTAATTTGACGGAAGACTCTCTCCTTTTGCTTATATGTTTAATGTTTCGCCCGATGGATCCATGTATTCATTTTTGTCACAAGCATAATGTGTTTAGTATTCATGACATTTCTTTAACTAAAATAAGTTTGAGTATAGATGATAATCTAAAATGGTAACCAGTTTCTAATGACCTAACCTTTGACAGAAAATGAGAGATAACAAGTGCTTAAAGATCATGATAACGCTTTCGCCTAGTCATACCTAAACACCTAGGGTTCGTCATCGGATTCCCGAGCATCTCATCTCCATGACTCAAACAGCAAAAGAAGCTCAGTCATTCCTTGGATAGATCCAATATGTCAATCGGTCCATCGCTGGCCTCGCGACTATGTGCGAACTGATTTTAAAGCTACCGAAGAAATGTCAGCCTATTATGGAGAAAGAGCATTGCCAGATCATCTTCGACAAAGTTGTGGCTTATCTTTTCTTTGCCCACCCATTCTCGAACTTTCCATCGCCATGCAACATTGCATGTTCCTAACACCCCATTTTTTCTAACTCTCCAACCCTTCCCTTTTTCCCTCCTCCTTGGCCATTCTCGGTGAGGGGGATACATATGATCGATAAGATTCGACCCTCATCAGCGTAGGGGGAAGTCGACCCTTTTCACCGAAATTACCGCTGAGAAGATGACCAAGTTAATTGAGAAACACATCTTCCCTCAGTACAACCTACCTCATCACACCTTTTCGGACAATGGATTTCAATCCCAAGGGGCAACCCCTGATCGATCAAGAAAAATTGGTCTGACCACCGCAGACCTTCACCCATCCAACCACAAGCCGATGGGACAACTATAGCCACAAACCAGCTTCTCAAGAAGTGTATGTCCAAAAGCACCACAAGGGTCAAATTTTAAGCCGATAAACCACCATTTGCTCTTTGTGGGTACTGTGCAAGTGTATAAATTCTCCGAATACCTTGTTGCTATGCCTGAGAAATGGAAACCATGCTACCAACCGAGACTAAGATGAAGTCCTTAAGATTCATACTGAATCCAAGTCAAAGGGACCCCCATGGACTAAAGCGCGGTTTAAATGGCTTGAATAGTCTTCAGATGTATCAAAAGCATGGCGAAGGCACCCAACAACCGAGTCAAGTGTCAAAGGCACCGTCAAAGGCCAACAACCTGATTTTGAAGCAAGCAAAGCCTACCAACACCGACCCAAGGGGGATCCAGTCCGATCCAAGGGGTATGATTATCAACGATAATGAGTTCGTGAACCCTATCAATCAAATTAGGTCAAAGCATTATCATAGCTAACCAAAAGAATCAAATCCAGAAAAGCGGCACATAAAAAGCATGTATAAATCAATCACCCGAAGAGTGGTCCTCTACTACTCGGGCAAAAATTAGGGTGTATCCCGTTGATCGGTATTCTGCAAACCATTCAGGCAAAAGTTAGGGTACAAGAATAACCCGCTAGACTGAAAACCTGAAAAGGGCGGCCTAGGCAAAAGTCAGGGTAAAGTGAGCCATGAGAGTATATTGACTAGAAAACCTTCATAGGCTAGTTAACACCAGAGTTTGGGTCAATAGAAATGGTTATCATCATCATGTACTCAAACTTACTTCATTCTTGTCTTGTCTATACCGTGAGGCAATTCCATATATCTTCCCTTTTCAAGCAAGTCGATCTTTCCCCGAATTGAGCAAAGTCGATCAAGCAAGTTAATCAATCAGCTTGAAGATGACCAGTCTAAGTATCTCATGCATTCATACATCATACATAATGTTCATGTCTATTATTCTATGCTGAATTCCACAGAAAACCAAGTAAGGAAAGTACCCTCGGGTTACGTGCTCAACCCCCAAGTATGAGCCTACATCAAGGGGCATCTTAGAATTGTCTTCTGTCCTACATTCAAAGATAGAATTTCTTTAAGGGGCACAACTGCAAGCCTCAATGCTCAATATTGGCAGTTTCTCCAGCCTCCCAAAAATCTCAACTCGTATTTCTTTTTCTTCCATTTTTATTGCTTAATTGAAGGGGCAAAAATATTTTTAAGTAATAAAAATGCGATTTATATGGCTTACTCATATTTTAAATCCTTCTTAACACGCATACCATGGGGCAATTCAGAAGAGCGACCATCCCGATGGGTCCTAAAATCAGAACTCAGAAGTTTCTCCTAAGGTCACCTCAATGCAAATACCCAGGGGCACCTTAATACAAATACCCAAGGGCACCTTAATGCGAATACCCAGGGGCACCTTAATGCAAATACCCAGGGGCATATCAGCCAGACTCGGCGCTCGGCCTCAACAATCTCTCCAGACTCCCGAAAATCTCAACTTTATTTCGGTTTCATTCTTCTATTTTTGTTGCTTAATTGAAGGGGCATAAATTTTTGTCTTGGTAAAATCAATTAAGCAATAAAAGCGCAGCTCATGTCTCTCTCTAATATTTGAAAATTTCTGTGGCAGGTATAATGCGTTTAGTCCAACGGTCTCCTCGGGCGCTTTTCAGCATATCCCAGTCCGACCTTGTTAGAAGTGATCGACGCCTTCCAGTTAAGTTCTTGGTATGCATTCGAGTCAAGGGGTCTCATTTTATATTCCCGGCATGCGATTCAAGCCAAGCATATCCCAGTCCGACCTCATTAGAAGTGTTCGACACCTTCCAGTTAAGTTCTTGGTATGCATTCTAGTCTAGGGATCTCGTTTGATATTCCCAGCATGTGATTCAAGCCAAGCATATGCCAGTCCGACCTCATAAGAATTGCTCGGCGCCTTTCAGTTAAGTTCTTGGCATGCATTCTAGTCCAGGGGTCTCATTTTATATTCCCAACATGCATTCAAGCCAAGCATATCCCAGTCCGACCTCATTAGAAGTGCTCGGCACCTTCCAATTAAGTTCTTGGTATGCGTTCTAGTCCAGGGATCTCGTTTGATATTCCCGGCATGCAATTCAAGCTAAGAATATCCCAGTCTGACCTTATTAGAAGTGCTCGACGCCTTCCAGTTAAGTTCTTGGTATGCATTCCAGTCTAGGGGTCTCATTTTATATTCCCGGCATGCAATTCAAACCAAGCATATCCCAGTCCGACCTTATTAAAAGTGCTCGACACCTTCCAGTTAAGTTCTTGGTATGTGTTTTAGTCCAGGGATCTCATTTGATGTTCCCGGCATGCGATTCAAGCCAAGCCGATCCCAGTCCGATCTCGTTAGAAGTCCCTAGCAGAGTCGCCACTGTGAGCCAACGACCCCCAATCCCCCCGCCCGCACGATAAGCTTTAATGCTCTTCAGCGTGGAGAAATAATGAGCGCCTGTGAAGCGTGCTAAGGGATGATCCTTATTTTAGCGTTATGAAAATGGATAATGGAAGCGATGTTGAAGTTGAAGTTTATTCCGATTAATGGGTTAAGGGATACGAGACTTAGAATCCCGTATTTTAAAATAGAGTTGCCACCCGGTTAAGCTCCACCAGGAAATTGGGTACGATATTCCCACCGGGCGGTTGGACCGTACCTTAAAACATAGATTCTAGGTTCGGATGATGTTGCTTACTTTTCAATTTTTAAATCAAGCAGATTATATTTTAATAAACGTGAACTTAGTTCTTATGTGATTTAATCCGATTATTGTTTGGTGTTTTCGGTTTATATGCCATACATCACACGGAAAGCAATAAATAAACAAGCAAGAAAATAAAATCATTACAAGGCTTTACGAATACCTATATATTTTTCTAATGCAAGAAAAGAAATAAAGCGATAAATAAATAAATGGGTGAAACCGGGTCTTAACTGGGCTTACCGACTCGGATCTGGCTCCAAACGAGGCAATAGATATATAAGAATAATCACAAATAAAGCATGGATAAATAAATGTGGAAAATACATACAAAGCATGAAGAAAATGGTATTTTTAGATTTTTCGGGACAAAAACATAATTTTCGGGCGTTAATAAATTATCTAAGAACCTAAAAAGGGTGAAATAAATTATCTAAATATCCTAAAATACTATTTAATATATTCAGAATATTTTTGAAATATTTAGTTGGTAGAAAATAATTTATTTAGCAAAATACTATTTTAAGCCATTAAAATGCATATTAAATCAAATAAAAATAAATAAAATCTAAAAACAAAATAAAATAAATAAAAATGAATTTCAAATCAGCTACAATTTTTTGGGAAATTTTCGGGTTGAAAACGGGGCTGAAAACGCATTAAAATCACAAAAATCGAATCAAAAACGACAGAAACGGGCCAAAAACAACAGAATAAAACAAACAGGGACTATTTGGATGTTTAGTGAGGCGGTAAGCCGACTCAGCGACATGGTAGGCCGACTCAACGAGGTGGCCTAGGTGACGCTCATTCGGCCTTCGTCCCCCTGAAGTGGCCTGCCGGAAAAAGAGTCTAAACAAGCCGGAATCGACATTTTTGTGTCTGAAAACCCAAGATTACTAAAATTTCAAGTCGTTTCCTACACGTTACAGTAGGTTCGGACTTAAAATGCTAAATAACGAGCGCTGTGAAGCATGCTAAGGGATGATCCTTATTTTAGCGTGATGAAAATGGATAATGGAAGTGATGTTGAAGTTGAAATTTAGTCCGATTACTGTATTAAGGGATACGAGACTTAGGATCCTGTATTTTAAGACAGTCGCCACTCGGTTAAGCTCCATCGGGAATTTGGGTACGATATTACCACCGGGTGGTCGGACTGTACCGTAAAATAGAGATTCTAGGTTCGGATGATGTTGCTTACTATTCAATTTTTAAATCAAGCCGATCATATTTTAATAAACGTGACCTTAGTTCTTATGCGATTTAATCCGATTATTATTTGGTGTTTTCGATGGATCCATGCATTCATTTTTGTCACAAGCATAATGTGTTTAGTATTCTTGACGTTTCTTTAACTGAAATCAGTTTGAATACAGATGATAATCTAAAATTGTGGCCATTTTCTAATGACCTATGAAAGAAAATGAGAGATAACAAGTGCTTAAAGATCATGATAACGCTTTCGCTTAGTCATTCCTAAACTCCTAGGGTTCGTCATCGGATTCCCAAGCATCTCATCTCCATGACTCAAACAGCAAAAGAAGCTCAGTCATTCCTTGGATAGATCCAATATGTCAATCGGTCCATCGCCAGCCTTGCGACTATGTGCGAACCGATTTTAAAGCTACCGAAGAAATGTTAGCCTATTATGGAGAAAGAGCATCGCCGGATCATCTTCGACAAAGTTGTGGCTTATCTTTTCTTTCCCCACCGAATCTCGAACTTCCCACCCCCATGCAACATTGCATGTTCCTAACACCCCATTTTTTCCAAATCTCCAACCCTTCCCTGTTTCCCTCCTCCTTGGCCATTCTTGGCGAGTGGGACACATATGATTGATAAGATTTGACCCTCATTAGCGTAGGGGGAAGTCGACCCTTTTCACTAACATCACCGCCGAGAAGACGGCCAAGTTAATTGAGAAACACATCTTCCCTCAGTACAGCCTACCTCATCACATCTTTTCGAACAATGGATTTCAATCCCAAGGGGCAACCCCTGATCGATTAAGAAAAATTGGTCCGACCACCGGAAACATTAACCCATCCAACCACAAGCTGATGGGACAACTAAAGCCACAAACCAGCTTCTCAAGAAGTTTATATCCAAAAGCACCACAAGGGTCAGAGTTTGAGCTGATAAACCACCATTTGCTCTTTGTGGGTATTATGCAAGTGTACGAATTCTCCAAATACCTTATTCTTATGCCTAAGAAATGGAAACCATGCTACCAACCAAGACCAAGATGAATTGCTTAAGAGTCATACTGAATCCAAGTCAAAGGGACCCCTATGGACTAAACCGCGGTTTGAATGGCTTGAACAGTCTTCAGATGTATCAAAAGATGTATCAAAAGCATGGTGAAGGCACCCAACAACTGAGTCAAGTGTTAGAGGCACCGTCAAAGGCCAACGATCTAATTCCGAAGCAAGCAAAGCCTACCAACCCCGACCTAAGGGGGATCCGGTCCGATCCAAGGGGCAAGATTATCAACGGTAATGTGTTCGTAAACCCTATCAATCAAATCAGGTCGGAGCATTATCATAGCTAACCAAAAAAGAATCAAATCTAGAAAAGTGGCTCATAAAAATATATAAATAAATCACCCGGTGAGTGGTCTTCTACTGCTCGGGAAAAAATTAGGGTGTATCCCTCTGATCGGTGTTCTACTAATCGCTCAGGCAAAAGTTAGGGTGCCAGAATAACCCGCTAGACTGAAAACCCAAAAAGGGCGGTCTAGCCAAAACTCAGGGTAAAGTGAGCTACGAGAGCGTGTTGGCTAGAAAACCTTCATAGGCTAGTTAACACTAGAGTTTGGGTCAATAGAATTGGTTATCATTATTATGTACTCAAACTTAATTCATTTAAAGGAAATGTCACTTTACTGAATCCTTTATGTCTATGCTTGAATGAGTATATTAGACCTAAAAGGCAAAATGTTGCAAATAAGTCAAATATAGGGTTTCGCACAGTCAACCCAATTCCTCAAAAGAAAAGGTAATAAAAGGCAAAAATCCTGATAGACTAAAAAGAAGTGAGGTCTATGCAAAAGCCGAGAAAGTCTGCTGGATTGGCAACTCGAAAAGGGCGATCTAGGCAAAAGTTAGGACATAAAAGCAAATGGTAAACAAAGTTTGATAGGCCCATCTCAACATTCAGGTTTACGCAAAAATTAAGACAATCAAAACAAAGATTAATGATTGCCCTCATCACATCAAGGTCTCCGTATTTTTATCGTCAGAATCATAACACTCGGGCACCTTCTGGAAATTAATGGACTCGAGGAGTTCAAATCCGTCCTCTACACATGCCACTCTAATATTGACTGTGACCGATCATCTCGAGTCCATAAAATTTGCATCCTTCGAAACCATCCTTGGTAGAATTCATTGGTAGTGATAGCGTCCAGCTGTTCATTATCTAGAACTTTGAACTTCATTTCGTGCGCCCACTTGTCTCTTACACCCTCAATCCTATGATTATCATGCAGTTGCTCTCCACTTCAATTAGCTCGTAAGGAGCCCTTTATCACTTGCCATTGGTGCATCGTAGGCATCAGGGAATGTAGAAATGATCATCCTAAGCCTCAATGCCTTCCGTAATCCTTAATCTCCTATACACTCATCTGTGTCTCACTCCTCTCTATTAGAGGCATGCCTATCCTACTTTGTTCGGCAGCGCAGCTCCGTATTTTCTCTCTGAGCAAGTCAATCTCTCTTCGAGCAAGTCGATCTCTCTCCTAGCAAGCAATCAATCTTTTTAAAGATGATCAGACCAACATCTCATACATTCACGCATACATGCATAATGTTCTGTCTACTTTGTTATATTTATTTCTATAGGAAGCAAATCAAAGGCTGTTATCCCAACAACAGAATCTTGTCAGATCTCTAATATGGAAAGCCTTAGAGCTATATGCACGGCCTCAACAGTTCTCCAGACTCGCAAAAATCCTAACTCAATTTATATTTCATACTTCCACTTTTTTCGCTTAATTGAAGGGGCAAAAATATTTATCTTAATAAAATCAATTAAGCAATAAAAGCGTTGTGAGCACGGGATTTTGCAGTCCCTCTCGCGAGACGATGATGACGTGTACCCGATTTTAATGCCTCAAAATAAAAGTTCTCTTTAGAATTTTTATTACCAAAATAATATTCCTTGTGAATTTTATACTTGGTAAAATCCAGTTCGGCTTGGCCGATAAACGCGTTCAGTAGGAGCTTGAACCGATGATTGACACCCAAATGATAAATACCCTTTAAAATATTGTTAAAAGTCAAAAAAGATGCCTTTTTACCCATTATTAAACCACTTTTCCCGACTTTTTTGGCTTTTTAACCCACTAACTATCAACATGCTGAAGGCTGATGCTGCCAAAGGCATCACCCATGCCGCCGGCGGTATCACCATACCACCGACGATATCGGTCATACCGCCGGTGGTATCACCATACCGCCGGCGATGTTATATCGCCGGCGGCATGACTCAAAACGGGTCCCTTCACAGACAGCCTTTTCGGCCACTTTCGGTAGAATTATTAAAAGGGCCCCAAAAAGCACCCCATTTCACCTATAAAAGCACACCTTGAGCTGCACGTGAGAGGAGGGGGAATTGGTTAAGATTTTAAGGCAGGAATAGATTATAGTGAGATAAGAATTAGATAAAACAGAAAAAAGGGATTTCGACCCATTTTTCTTGGTTTTTCTTCTTTGAACTCTCTGATTGTGAGTTGAAATCGACAAGCCTTTAAGTTAAAATCAGCTTAATTGAACTCAGAAACCAAAAGGTACTTAAAATCATTGTTAAATCGTCGTAACAAGCTCCCCGGAGGTGTTTTATTCGTTTCATGAAGAGGTGGATTCACGACCTCGAGGTAAAAATCCTGAGTCTCATAGCTCTTTGGCATTAATACTCCTGACTTGTGTTAATTTTTTGTCAATATATATTCGCTTTTGGGTTTTCAGTCGGTCTTACTACCACCGCTGCTGCCCACAAGCTGATACTGCCGGTGATGTAATTGATGTCGTCGGCGGCATCACCCATGTCGCCGTCGGTGATATGACTTTCCGGACAGCAGTTTTATTTTTCATTTATAATCTAGTTAAAATAATGATTGAGCCTAAAAACTACTTAAAAATGGAATTTTCTCGGAAAACACCGTTCAACTCCCATTTCAGCCATCTGACCGGGGTTCGTAATACTGTAAATAAAATATGCTATACTTGTGCTAACAACCCTCTGCAGGCGGATGTATATCAGATACTCAGGTACTTTATTTATTGCATAGAGAAATGTATAGGATTTGAAAACCTTGTAATGATTTTACTTTCTGTACTTACTTTTCTTTTACAGTCGTAAATATTTTATTTATCGTTTCAATTGCTTGATAAATGCGAAAGCAACAAAATAACTGAAAATACAAATAAATAGGGTGGATTAAACCGATTGAGAAAGAATAAAGTATCTTAACTTGGCCTAATGAAAAATAGATAACATCATCCGAACTCGGAATCTCTACTTAAGGTATGGTCCAACCACCAGGTGGGAAAATCGTACCAAAAATTTCTCGGTTGAGCTGAACCGGGTGGCAACTCTATTTTAAGTACGGGATTTCGATTTCGTATCTTTTGAGCATTAAAATATGCAAAAATCATTTTTAAATATATCACACTCATCTCCCCGACACACCAAAAACGAGTCGGCCCGACCGGGTCCGGCCCCACTACAGCCGGGTGAAACGTCGTCCACTTACAGTGGTGACTCTGCTGGGGACTTTTTTTTAAACTTGAATCTTCTTTTACAGTTTAAAATATTTTGATGATGTATTGAAATCATTGGCCAAATTAAAACTTCATTCTTTTCTTATGACGTTTTATCCTCACGCGTGTAGATAATTCGGTAATTGTAGGTGCCCTATTTCATCCAAGAAGTTCACGAAGTATCACTCATGCCCTGTTGGAATTGAGGATGCCTAGTGGGTGGCTCACTTGTTTTAACCAACACGTAAACTCCTACGATCGCACCTATCTAGGTAGTGGTCGAGTAATGTGGAATCAAGGTAAACGAGAACCTTCTACATCAACAACCTTATACCAAAGCCATGCTAGAAAACGCCTTAGCACATCATTCCCCTTAGGATTAACCAAAACAAATAAAACAATTGGGATGCGTTTTTTTTCGCCATTACCGGTGAAGAGGCCAAACTCCATCCTTCCAACGAGGCATTGCGTGGGAGTCATAAAGTTGGAAGAGGGACGATTTGCGTACCATGTACTCCATGATCATGCACCCCCCATGCATCGGCTCTAAGAGCCGACAATGAATCCGCTTACCCTTACCACTTTCACCTGTGGAAGAGGTTTAGCAACCTACTTAGGACTTCTCTCGTACCTCCATTGCGTCACCACATATCGCTATGTATGACATGAAGTATAGACATCTCATGTATGTTGGAGGGATAAGCCATCACATCATCTCTAACCATATTTACGTACAACCATGCGCATTTCACATCATTCCCAAGGCACGAAAGGCATACATACCACGCATACCATTCACCAATCCATTCATGGTCTGATCTGCTGCCTACCATTTTAGCTAGGAGGTGGTGCACTGACCGTCGCATCTCGGCCTGGAAAAGGATAGAACATCGCCTGATACGTCATCCTCCGACCCCGGTTGCCACCATGGAAGTCGAAGGAGTTCCCCATACCGATTCCAATGAGGAATCAGATTCAGAACAAGTTTAGTTGAGCCAAAGTCCCTCTTGACCAACCATGTCTTTCCCAAGAAATGAAGGGGGCTCCTCCGGAAGAGCCCTTTGGTCCCACTTCCAGATCAGGAACAGGATCCCAACCACCCCCTGGTTTTGACTTCACCAGTGCCATGATGCAATTCTTAAACTCAGATGCTTTCCAAGCCTCTATCCAAACTACGGTCCAGGCAGCAGTTAAGCGAGCTCTAGAAGACAGGAATTCCGAGCGAGTACCGGCATCTGACATCCAGGCCCCGAACAGTTCAACACAAATGCCGACCAGCTTAGTAGAGGCGAGACCTATTGCACATGTGTTTCAATCAACCCAACCCTTGATGAGTCCATTCCAGTTTAGGTAGACTTCAGCTCTCTTGTCAGCTTCAACCACTCCACCAGTTGTGCCTTTCAACCCGAGACTCTTCGCCCAAAACTCCACTCCTCTGAGATTCAATCACCAAAGCCCGGTATCTCGGCTACTACCCTCATTCACGCCTCTGCAATTTATCGTAACTCCTAAAGGCACCACCTACCCCCAAAATCCATTTGCCAGCCATCTGACTGTCCGCCCTATGCTGCCTCCAACATTCAACGACCAGGTCACACAACCTTCAGGCGTGACACCCGAGGTAGCTGCTTTTGTTTGACAAATGATAGCTTCTCAAACCGTCAACGACCAGGTCGCGCATTCTTCGGGCGCGACACCTGAAGGCCCAACCATCTCTCGCGAACCGGTCAGCCACCAGGTCACGCAACCTCCGGGCGTGACACCAGAGATCCAAGCTTACATCAACTGCCTCATCATTAATAAAAAAACTGAAAGGGATGAGGATTGGGTCCCCGACAATTTTACTATACCAAATACGGCTCATTATGATGGCTCAGGAGCACCCGCCTCTCACATCATAATGTACGAAAGGGTGATGCGTGTAAAGAAGCTAAGTGACAAGGTACTGGCTGAGATGTTTCCTTGTTCTATTCAGGGACCTATACTCGAGTGGTACCACACTTTGCCACAGTATATTGTCGCTGACTGGACTCTCTTATCTGAGGCATTGAAAGTGCATTACAGTTTTAATACTATGATGGAGACGACCCTCCAACATCTTGAGAGGGTCCGTCAAATGCCCAACAAAACCTTTAAGCAGTACTTCAATAGGTGGATGTCGACCCAGGTCTTGATGAAGTCCAAACTTAGCCCTGAGGAAATGATTGTCAAACTCCTCGAAGGATCTCTCCCCCTCTTCTGCAAGGAAATGGGTACAGATTCCTTTCTTTGTTACAAGGCTGTGTTTGAGAAAGCTGAGAAAATCGAGCGCGAGGCAGAACGTGAAAAGGCCGAAAGAGCGGGTAAACCATGGTTCAGCAAGAACGAAGCTCAACCCTCCGCCCTAGCGCCGGCTAAGCCAAAAACACCAGCTGCTATACAAGCCATTTCTCATGCCCCCGCTATGCCATTTACAACCAATCCGGCTCCATCAACGATTGCCACAGTCCAGCCTCCTCGCCCCCCTTTTATTTTGACCAACCCCTATAAATTGCCCCTGTGGGTCATCTTCCAACGCTTGAGGGAAGCAGGTTTTATACAGTCCCTTCAGGAATATAAGCCATCCAGACCTGAAGATAAGAATAGCTTATATAATTATCACGTTCAGGTGGGGCACCAAACCAACAACTGCAAGGCCCTACTCTCAGCTGTTCAGTGATTGATTAGCGAGGCAAAGATTGCTGAACCAGATAAATCCCCGAGCACCATGAATAACTCTTTACCAAACTTCAGAAGTAAGGTCGGAATGGTCCAATCTGGTTTACCTGAAGCTATAGTCATCGATCTCTTTACTCGGGGTCCGGGCAGTAGTAACTCTGTCCTGGTCATCGGTTCAGGTCTACCATCTTGCTCAGTTTTTGACCTTATCAATCAGGCCATCCCAGGAGTCAACTCCATTCAGGGAATGGAAATTGATCCATGCCAACCAATGAGAGAGAGTCGCAGGCCTAAACCATTTGTGGCAAAGAGAAAGAAAGCTGAAGGGAAGGCACTATTCAGCGTAGATTCTATTGTTTCAAAGGAGAACTATTCTGATGAGGATGGGGAAATGGCTCGGGAACCTAAGGCTATAAGTACCAACTTGTTCAAGGTCGACCACCATGACCTTTTTAGTGTGGATAAATATGAACTACAAGACCCGGATTCGAACTCCAAAGAGCAACAGTACCTATTTGAGATGCGAGCCACCAAGAGCATCTTACTCGATAATGTCCTCAATATCACCTGGAGTGGTCGAGTATATCAGCTGGAAGACCGGTATCTCCGTCTAAACAAAGACCCGGTTCCTGGCAGGGTTGTAACTACTGCAAGGCCCCCTTCTCCGCCATGGCCTATCCCTACCAGTCTTGAGGTTGACCCCGTTATTACCCAGTTGAAAGACACCCAAGCCCGATACAGCATCTGGCAACTGGTAATTGACTCTAAAAGCCATCGCAAGGGTTTGATCAAACGACTCCTTGATTTGGAAGCTAATTCGACCACCTCGGTCGTTGAGATGTGCCCCACGATAGGAGAAGGCATTCCCCAGAGAAAAGGGCCTCAGATCATGTTTGACAATTTTGATCTTACACTTAAAGGAAGGGATCACAATAGGGCCTTGTTCATCCGTATTCAAATTCTCGATAAGGTCATCCCATGCGTCATGGTGGATGATGGCTCCGCCCTAAACCTATGCCCTCTAAAGATCCTTCCTCATTTGGGACTGTCAGAGGACATGCTTAAAAGGTCCAACACAATTATTAGAGCTTACGACGATTCAAAGCACAATGTAATTGGGACCTTTCAGGCAGGAGTCACTATCGAAGGTGTCACAAGTAATGTACGTTTCACCGTCCTTGACATTCCTGTTACCTGTTCTCTGTTGCTTGGTCGGCCATGGCTCCATGCTTTGGGCGTAGTTCCCTCTACACTATATCAAAAAATCAAGCTAATCCATGAGGGCAAAATGGTGACTATAGAGGCCGATCCTGCTTCCGTTATGGCCGTTATGGAAGCCGAAGCTAATCTAGAAAAGGGCCTCCAGATTGCCATGATTAATAAAGCTCAAAAACCTCCTCCCTTTTGGCACAGCTACCTCCATGCGAGTATGGGCAAACTGATGAAGAAGTCTGGTTACAGGCCTGGCAGAGGTGGAGGAATACACGAATAGGGAATTGTTGAGGCGTTGGAACCAAAAATCCTCATCCATAGAGCTGGACTAGGATATAAACCTAGAAAAGCCTATCGTCGCATCCCTTACGATTATTGCCGCATGGTCACTGCTTGTGAAATCCAGGGAAAGAGGTCTTATAAAGGGGAGCCCGAACCAATTGAGCATGGCAGGAAAATGTGGCCCGGCTTTGAGATCTTTAAAGATATCTATGACTTTGAGGCCGGTCACATGATAGTTTCAGCTAAACCTGAGCCTACGGAGTCTGACGTGCCTGTCAACATGATTTCTGATAAGGATAAGGGGAAAGACAAGATGTATCCTGAAGATGAGCCCATTGATCCAGAAATTGAGGATGCAGTGGCAACCGTGATAAAAGCTATGGCACTGCTGATGAAGAAAGGCTGGAAGGGTAACAGGAAAGAAGATGCCATGATGGCTATAGTAGAAAAGCTCGCCAGGACTCTAACCGAAAAGGCTGACCTATTTGAAAAGCCGTCACTCACCACTACCCAAAAGACCACTTTGGAGCGCAAACCAAGCACCACCCTGACAGATGATATAGAGAACACCTCTCCCACCGATGCTGCCACTGAAGCCCCTCCGCCTGTGGAGGAGGATATGGATGATGTAATTTTTAATATTTCTGATGTTTTTGATACAAACAATGCCGCTTATGAGGCTTTTTACGCAATGAATAACTCCCATTCAGCTTACTTGTTTGATGTCTTTCCTGATGGGTCCATGCATTCACATAATGGTATGCATAATGTTTTTGGCATTAGTGAAACTATATTAAGTGAAATAAACCTAAGTACGGATGACAACCCCAAAATGGTAACCATTTCCAAAGATTTAACTCCCGAGGAAAGAAGTGAGGTTATAAAAGTGCTTAAAAATCATGTTAACGCTTTTGCCTGGTCGTATGAAGACATGCCTAGGGTTGACCGACAAATCACCGAACACAGGATCCTAACTGATCCTAAATTCCGACCTGTCAAACAGAAACTCCGCCGGTTGAGACCTAAATAGGCAGAACAAGTTAAGACAGAGGTTTCAAGGTTGATCGAAGCTCGATTCGTAGAAGTAGTAGAATACCCGACTTAGTTGTCTAACATCGTCCCGGTACCAAAGAAGGATGGTAGAGTCCAAGTCTGCGTAGACTTTCGAGATCTCAATAAAGCCTCACCAAAGGATGACTTCCCTCTCCCATACATTGATGTCCTAATTGACAGTGCAGCCAGGGCGGCTATGTATTCGTTCATGGATGGGTTCTCAGGATACAATCAGATCCTGGTTAATATTGCCGACAAAGTCAAAACAGCATTCATCACTGAGTGGGGGGTGTATTGCTACAAGGTAATGCCATTCGGGTTGAAAAATGCTGGAGCCACTTATCAGAGAGCTGTAACTACCCTCCTTCACGACATGATCTATATAGAAGTGGAAGTGTATGTGGACGACATGATTGTGAAATCCGCCACTCAAGAGGAACACCCTACTGTTCTTGATAAGTTCATGACTCGCATTGAAAAGTATAATCTTCATCTGAATCCAAAGAAATGCGTATTTGGAGTTACCTCCGGCAAGCTATTAGGATACGTGGTTAGCCAAAAAGGGATTGAAATAGATCCGGATAAAGCCAAAGCCATCAGAGATATGTCTTCCCCTAAGACGGATAAAGAGGTCATATCGTTTTTAGGGTCCTTACAGTATGTTAGTCGATTCATTGCCCTCCTCACTACCATCTACGAACCCATCTTTAAGTTGTTAAAGAAACAGCAACCCGTGGTATGGAACAATCACTGCCAAGTAGCATTCGACAGAATCAAGGCATACCTTATCAATCCACCCATCTTGACTCCCCCCATCCCAGGGAAACCACTCATCCTTTATCTGGCCATTGAAGAAACTTCCATCGGAGCCATGCTTGTCCAAGAACATGATGATAAGCACGAGCATGCCATCTACTACCTGAGTAAGAAGCTGTTAGATTATGAAACCTGATATTCGATTGTAGAGAAGACTTGTGCTACCATGGTTTGGCTCACTAAGAAGTTGCAACATTATTTCCAATCCTATCGAGTCCAGGCCATAGCCAAAATTGATCCAATGAAGTTTCTTTATCAATCCCCTACTCTAGTCAGCAAATTTTCCCGATGGCTACTTCTCCTATCTGAGTTTGACATTGAATGTATAACCCGAAAGGTCATTAAAGGGTGGGCTGTAGCTGAATTCTTGGCTAATCAACCCCTCAGCTCCGACTATAGGAAAAGTTTGGAGTTCCCTGATGAACAGCTCGCCTTTGCTACAACCCTTGACGATAATTGGACAATGTACTTTAACGGCGCTGTGAATCGCTAGGGAGCAGGTCTCGGAGTCATCATCGTCACACCAGATAGTGAGATAATCCCGTTGTCCAAATGTCTAGAATTCGACGTCACCAACAACGGCGCTGAATACGAAGCTTGCCTGTTCGGCCTCGAGGCTCTTCTTCAAGTTCAGGCCTACCATATATTTGTTATCAGAGATTCGGCTCTGGTTATTCGTCAGGTCACTAGAGATTGGGAAGTTAAAGAAGAATCTCTCCGTCCTTATATTGAGGCTGTCCGCGAATCGTCTGAGAAATTTACCTCATGCTTGTACCGCCATGTCCCTCGAGATGAGAATCAAATAGCAGATGCTCTCGCCACTCTCGCGTCCTTATGGGAAGGACCCTAACAGTAACCTATCCGCCCGTTAGTTTTGCTATCCACCAAGACCCCATATCATGTTCAATCGACTCCTTCAGTTCTCGCCATTTCATCTGAACCTTGTTGGTATTCTGACATAGTCCTATTTCTTCAGACCGGCCAATACCCCACAGATTCTTCCAACTCGGACTGTACCACCCTACGGCGGCTTGCTACCTAATTTCATATTATAAATAATGAACTATTCAAGCGCACCAGCAATGACCTACTCCTTCGTTGCCTCACTAATTCCGAGGCTCAGAACGTAATGATCCAGGTCCATGCCGGCGACTGTGGCCCTCATATGAATGGTCTTGCCCTCGCAAAGAAGGTCCAATGACTAGGCTATTTTTGGCTCACTCTCACGGCTGATTGTATCGCCCAGGTCAAATGATGCCACTAATGCCAGGTTTATAGAGATATGCAGCATCTACCACCGACCGAGCTCCATCACCTATCTACCCCTTGGCCATTCTCGGCATGGGGTATAGATATAATCGGTGAAATCCGTCCATCCTCAACAAATGGTCACAAGTTCATTGTGGTGGCAGTGGATTACTTTTCGAAATGGGTGGAAGCCAAATCCTTAACCAATGTCACTGCCAGGCACATGGCCAAGTTTATGGAAAAGCATATCTTTGCTCGGTATGGGCTCCCACATCATATAGTCTCAGACAACGGGGTACAGTTTCAAGGAGCAACTGCTTCACTAATTGAGAAGTATGGGATTGAGCACCATAGGTCTTCTTCATACAGACCACAAGCCAATGGAGCTATTGAGGCAGCTAATAAATCGGTAAAGATGATTCTTTCTAAGATGATAGCCGGTTATAGAGATTAGGCGGATAAGTTGCACTTTGCTATTTGGGGATATCGCACCAGCATAGGTACCCCAATAGGCCAAACTCCATTTTCCTTGGTCTATAGGATGGAAGCGGTCTTGCCAGTTGAAACTCAGGTGACCTCATTAAGAGTTGCTCTGGAGGCTAAGTTAGAAGAATCCGAATGGACTCGGGCAAGATTTGAACAATTGAACATGACGGATGAACAAAGGTTGAAGGCCCTTGACAACCTCCAGATTTACCAACAACGTATGGCTCGGGCATATAACAGTCGGGTAAAACATCGAAAGTTCCCCCTGAAGATACGTGATCTGGTCCTCAAGCAGTTGAAACACTCCACCACTGATGCGAGGGGTAAATCCAGGCCAAACTGGGAAGGACCATATGTGATAAAGAAGCTGCTTAGCAAAGGGGCAGCTAAACTTATGGACATGGATGGGAACGAGTTCATAAATCCCGTAAACCAAGATAGGCTTAAGCGTTATCATGTTTAATTTAAAAGAAACAAACCAGAAAATCAGCACATAAAAAAATACATATGTAATAATCGCTCACCTTTCAGTCTTTTACTGATCGGGGCAAAAATTAGGGTGATACCCGACGATTGGTATTCTGCGAACCAACCGTGCAAAAATTAGGGGATAAGACAAACCCGCTAGATCGAAAACCCGAATAGGGCAATCTAGGCAAAAGTTAGGGTATGTGAGCACAGAGCGAGTGCCTTCTAGAAAACCGATCTCGGCTAGTCGGCACCGAGAGTTAAGTCAATAGAAATGTCAACCAAACATCATGTACTTTATTTTATCTCAATTAATAAAAGTTCTCTTTTGTTAAAATCTAAATGCTTATGCTTATATGAATCCTGTATTCATAAGTTTAAGACAACTTCGACAAGCTTTGAACAAGGTTCATTTTGTTCCATTTTAGATTATTTGAATAAAAAAAACCCTGATGGTTCCGACAAAAGCAAGACTCAAAATGAACTTCCCGCATCATCGTCTTGGTACCTAGAGATCCGCCTCGATGTGCTAGTAGAAAAGGGATCTTCCCCCCGCTCCGCACATTCCCCCTCAAAATGGGCCCATGACCGCTTCCGACGGGTCGGCAAACCTCTTGTCTCGGCAAGCCATCCTCTGTAGTATGTGTCAGTTTAGTGGTTTCTAGTTAATTGTAATCCAGAATCTCAAACACAGCCTCCCTGGACCACTTCTCCTGAATATGGTTGACCCACCTAGCTTTGTAAACTCTGATGTGGTTGTAGGGCAATTTGATCGGGACTCTCTGCCTTTTAGCATACTGACGTCATAGACGGTAGGGGGTATAAAATGAAGATTTCTCCAGACCTATCAATTGAACACATGCTCCCCAAGATTCTACGACCATATCCTGAATTCTTCACCATGGACTAACCCACTGAACCTGCGTGTCAGTATACCCCCTCAAGATAGGCACCCAATCGTCATATGTCAACTCATCGAAATCGGCCTGCATAAGCCCTCTCTCCCTCAGATGGACGGGAAGATACTTTTTCGGATTCCCTCGGGGTGCCTCCCTCAGCTTTAGCTTCTCCATCAGCCAGACCTATAATGTAAAACTCGGGTAAGGATGGGAGAAAGAAATGTTTGGATCAAAAAGAATAAGAGATACCTGTAATAATATGAATTGATCCCTAATGAGTGACGAGTCAACAGAAGCAGCATCCACATTTAACAAAACATCGGCCAACCCCACAGCTACGGGGGAAGCCCCTATCAATATAGGACCGATGAGGGAAATTAGCCTGAGTAAAGCAATCAGGCTCACTCCACACATAAACTTCACCATGAGTAGTAATGCCATCATAAATGGCCAAGCAGGATGGGATCAGGGCACTCCACGACACCACTCCAAGACTGCTTCGAGCTGAAAACCAGGTCTGTCAGGCAACTGAGACAGAAATGGGTTGATAGAATAAATTCCATAGCCCTTGTGGAATTCCATCTATGCTAAAATGAAGGTTCGGCAACGCTAGCGAAATGCGTTTAGGACACGGTGTCCCTAAAATAGCATGGAATTCTTCGAGCAAGGGGCAAAGCTCGAACGATGAAAATCGGAAAACGTGGTCCATTAGATCCTAAAAGGACAGTGCCGCTTAAAGGAATTCATGGCTTACGGGCAAAACCGCGACATATCGAAGCCCTCAAAGCCTGAATTTTTCAAGCCTCTTCCAGTCGGTATTCCCCAAACTCTGCAGAAAACCCCATTGTTTTTTTATTATGGGTTGCCATGACACAAGTGGACAGGATGGTTGAAATCAGATTGCTAGAAAGTTGATGCCACCGGCGATGTGGATGAAGCCGCCGGCGATATGAGTGAAGCCGCCGATGATATAAGTGAAGCCGCCGGCGATGTAGTTGATGCCGCCGGCGATATAGGGCTAATTTGGGCTATATCAGATGATGCCGCCGACGATATGGACTTTCAGATAGCCCTGTATATATTATTTTGGCTCGATCAATTTGGGCGATATGGGTCATGCCGCCGGCGACATGGAGTGAATTTTCCGGCGGCATCAGAAGCATTTCTTCCATTTCAGACCTGTACAAAACCTGTAAACAATCCTATGCTATATTTCCAATGCCTTATCAAATAGCAATTCATTTTTGTATTAAAAATAAAAGCCCGGAGGCGCAAATCGCTCAAATTGTACCAAAACATCTAGCCCACGACAAAATCAAATTATCCAAACCCCAATGTATTGGGGGTACAAACCAAGAACTCAAAGGCAGAACGAAAATGAAAAATAAAACTAAGCATGCCCGCCACTACTGGCTGGGCGGGATGAAACGTCATCAGGACTTGCGAGGCAATCGTCGACATCGTCTTTCTCCCTTCCCTCCATCATAGGAACACTACTGGACTCCTCAGCCGTGGTAAACCCACGTCGGCCGACAGACATCTTGATCCCTCTACGACTGGTGCCCCTAGGATGCACACGGTCTAGGTTTTGTTTACTTCTCCGTTCCTGAGTGGTGACTGCCAGCTGACCCTCGAGATCGCTCACGCGGCGCTGTAAGACCGCAGTCTTCTCCTCATACCGCCGCCTGGCTGCGTCAGTATCAGACAAAGAAAGGGCCAAGAAATCCTACAAACCAGAGAAAATATCTACATTGCATGTCATGCATAGCATCCATACATACATCCCATCTTAACATGTGCATAAAATACCTGAACGAGGAGCAACTGCCCAATAAGGGTATCCTGAAGAAAAAAATTGTTCTCTGCAAGTTACTCCACGTGACTCCGCGCCACTTGGAAAATCCAAAAGGCAAATCCTCAGACGACTGCATCCAGGGCTTGAAAAAGAAAATAATTATTAGGCCTTACGTAGGTAGTATTTTCAGGCATGAAAATTGGAGCTTGCCAACTCGAGCCAACATTCCTATGGGAGAATTTACCTCGGGAGTTCATCAATAGAAAGGTAGTTTCCAACGGATTGACTAAACGACCCTCTATAAAGTTTATGCCTTCCGGTACACTATAGTGCCGGGTCCCACTTTGGTTATCCCGGCCCCTCTTTCTCGCAGGTTCCTGCAAAACATGAAAGTCACACATCAACAATGTTCCTAAACAACTTCAAAATCATACACACAAGCACAATCATACCTCAAAAGAATGTTGCTCCCCTTAGGATATCGGCATGCTCCCGCCAGCTACGTCCGCACCCACCTCATCCTCCCCCTCAGGGTCGACCGCAACGTCCCCTTCAAGCGCTTCATCCTCATCATCATCCTCCTCATCAACATCCACAATGCCTTTGAGGTGCCTCTTCTCGTCCTCCAACCGTTGCTCGTTGTGATACTCAATTGTATCATTTCCATGGATGAGAGGACACACGGGGAGTAGACGCTGTAAAAGCTGCTCGTAGAGGCCAGGAACGCTAGGGATCACTCGGTCGTTCCCTTTAATATAATCAGCTTTATCAGCCTCGGAAGAGATCACCAAATGGGGCCACCATAAGCCCCTAGGAGGATTGGCAGGCACCGATCTAGCAGCCACAGGGACAGACCTCTAGCCCCGGATGCGTTCGCCTAGATACCACTGCAGGGACAGAGGGCACTCGATCATGAACCGGCGGTCATCCACCTCCCTTCGGACCCTTACGACCTCGGCCAAGTTCTCCACCCCATCGAATGGGTCCAAGACGACCTACATCAAAACAACCAATATAAGTCCATAGATGAAAAAAATAAAAAAAATAAAAAAAAAAAAATAATAAAAAAACTAATAAAATTTTTTTTGCATACCGAGCTCAACCGTACGCTCCTTAGGACCTCCCTATACTGCGTAGGGTACTTGGCCTTCCCACCGATACCCCCGCACCAGCGAGCAAGGAAGTGAGAGCCCGGCAGCACGACCTTCTTAAACTCCACCGGTGGGAGGATCTGATGCTTGAAGGCCTAGGCCTGCACAAATGACGACCGATCAGTTCAAAGGGCGTCATGCAATAAATGAGAACGCACGCTATCAAGGGAAATATTTATAAAAATTTATACCTGGAGTAGCAGGTGGCAAATGCGAAGGGCTTTCTCCTTCTTTCGGGCTCCCACATCCAGCCCGTGGTACAACTGGGCCAAGATGGCCCTCAGCCAATTCTTCCTCCTGATTCCTAGCACATCTTCCACTGCGGTTATAAGCACGTAGTTAATCTTACTCTCTGAGATTGGGAAGAATAGCACAGTGAGTAGTGAGATCATGAAAGAACAGACACAAGCCTCCGTCCTCTCCTCGGGCACCACGTTCACCCGGGTCCAGTGATGGTACAACTCACCATAGGACAGCCGCCCAGAAATGGGCTTCATACCAAACAACTCCTTTACCCGCCTCACCATGGGCCTCTCAACATGGTACTTGTCCATGTAGGCATCAAAATGTATGACCTCATCTGTCCAAGGGAGGCCAATCATGGCTACCACATCAGAGGGGGTAATTGTAGCTTCCCTGAAAGAGAAATGGAAAGTATGAGTGGTCTCGGACCACCTTTCAGTTAGGGTCGTTACTGCAGAATGAGGAAGCTTAGGCATCAACATAGGCATGATCCGCACCAAATCCCCAAACCCTGTCTCGTTAATTGCAAGCGCGAGCTCAGGATCGTTCTTTGAGATATGGTGCCACCATTCATCGATGGTGCCCATCCCCCCTGTGTAACTCAGTTCATATTGCTACAAAGTTGAAAACAAAACGGATCAATTCTGCTTATTTTTGTCAGAAAAGCTGCTGATGTCGCCTCTGTTGAAAGCGATATCACCGGCGGCATCAACCCATACCGCCAGCGGCATAGTTCATGTCGCCGGCGATATCACCTTAAATAGAAGCGACATCAGACTCCCATAAAACCTTTTACAAGGACTGATGTCACCAGCGACATAACTCATACCGCCAGCGACATCACTATATGCGGGTAGAACCAGTTTTCTCCCTAAAACGCACCCATCGTGCCAAAAATCATAAAAATCATAATTAATCGAACAATAAGCCCAAAAATAGTAAAAATCAATCCTAAAGCATGCAATATAGCTGATCTATTTCACATTTTAAACCCCTGTCATGACATGTTTTCAAATCTAAAGCAAAATCAAATCGAATCCACAAAGAAGTAATCCGGGTTTTTGTGAGATTACCTGGACATAACAGAGGTGTTTCTCCTTCTCCGGAGTCAGATTGGTGATAGGAGAGTTAATGCCATAACCATACATTTTGGTCGTCTCCTTCAGGCCATATGCAGTAGGAATGGAGAAGATTTTCAATCCCTCCACGAAAGAATCGGGCAGGCTCTCCCTAGCCTTGGATTTGCCCCTGAAAGCCTTGCTGATTCTCTTCATGATTTCAAGAAACAAAGGGAGAAATCAAAAAGCTTTGGAGAAGAAGAGAGGCAAATGCGGTTTCTGAATAGTAAGGAAGAAGGAAAGTTACATCCCTTTTTTAAACTGTCATGTGGAATTCGAGGAGTTTTAATTTATCTGAAACTATTCGTCCATGCCGCCGGCGATATAAACTAATGCCGCCCGATACCATTCATGTCGCCGACAATATAGCCTCTTTTAGTTCAAATTTTGAAATTATCTGACCAGTCAAAGCTGCCACGTGGCACTCATACCGCCGGTGACATCGCTCCTCCAAATCAGATTTTTACACAAGTCCGACCAAAGGACAATCTCTACAAAGCTCAAGTCCGACCAAGGGACGATTTCCACAAAGCACAAGTCTGACCAAGGGACAAATAACCTCCACAAAACAAGAAGTCCGACCAGGGGACAATCTCTACAAAGCTCAAGTCCGACCAAGGGATGATTTCTATAAAGTGCAAGTCCGACCAAGGGACAAACAATCTCCATAAAATAAGAAGTCCGACTAGGGGACAATCTCTCCAAAGCTCGAGTCCGACCAAGGGACGATTTCCATAAAGCGCAAGTCCGACCAAGGGACAAACAATCTCCACAAAACAAGAAGTCCGACCAAGGGATAATCTCTACAAAGCTCGAGTCCGACCAAGGGACGATTTCCACAATGCGCAAGTCCGGCCAAGGGACAAACAATCTCCACAAAATAAGAAACCCTACCAAGGGGCATTCTCTACAAAGCTCAAAGTCCGACCAGGGGATAATCTCTACAAAGCTCGAGTCCGACCAAAGGACAATTTCCTCAAAGCACAAGTCCGACCAAGGGACAGTATCCCCATAAAGCACAAACCCGACTAAGGGGTTATCTCTACAAAGCATAAACCCGACCAAGGGGCAATCCACAAAGCGTAAGTCTGACCAAGGGACAATTTCCTCAAAGCACAAGTCCAACCAAGGGATAGTATCTCGATAAAGCACAAACCCGACCAAGGGGCTATCTCTACAAAGCATAAACCCGACCAAGGGGAAATCTACAAAGCATAAGTACGACCGAGGGGCAACCGATCCACAAAGAGTAAACTCGACTAAGGGACAAACCAGTCACCCATCAGGTATCATTCCTATCCCTTGCTCTTTCATGTGATCATACTGACCTGTGGCAGTAGTGATCCCCCGAGGGGCAGCCTGTGAGCACGGGATTTTGCAGTCCCTCTCGCGAGACGATGATGACGTGTACCCAATTTTAATGCCTCAAAATAAAAGTTCTCTTTAGAATTTTTATTACCAAAATAATATTCCTTGTGAATTTTATACTTGGTAAAATCCAGTTCGGCGTGGCCGATAAACCCGTCCGGTAGGAGCTTGAACCGATGATTGACACCCAAATAATAAATACCCTTTAAAATATTGTTAAAAGTCAAAAAAGATGCCTTTTACCCACTATTAAACCACTTTTCCCGACTTTTTTGGCTTTTTGACCCACTAACTATCGGCATGCTGAAGGCTGATGCCGCCAAAGGCATCACCCATGCCGCCGGCGGTATCACCATACCACCGGCGACATCGGTCATACCGCTGGTGATATAACCATGTCACCGGCGGCATGACTCGAAACGGGTCCCTTCACAGACAGCCTTTTTGGCCACTTTCGGTGGAATTATTAAAAAAAGCCCCAAAAAGCACCCCATTTCACATATAAAAGCACACCTTGAGCTGAACCTGAGAGGAGGGGGAATTGGTAAAGATTTTAAGGCGGGAATAGATTATAGTGAGATAAGAATTAGATAAAACAGAAAAAAAGGGATTCCGACCCATTTTTCCTAGTTTTCTTCTTTGAACCCTCTAATTGTGAGTTGAAATCGACTAGCCTTTGAGTTAAAATCAGCTTAATTGAACTCAGAAACCAAAAGGTACTTAAAATCATTGTTAAATTGCCGTAACAAGCTCCCCGGAGGTGTTTTATTCGGTTCACGAAGAGGTGGATTCACGACCTCGAGGTAAAAATCCTGAGTCTCATAGCTCTTTGGCATTAATACTCCTAACTTATGTTAATTTTTTGTCAATTTATATTCGTTTTTGGGTTTTCGGTCGGTCTTACTGCCACCGCTGCTGCCTACAAGCTGATACCGCCGGTGACGTAATTAATGTCGCCGGCGGTATCACCCATGTCGCCAGCGACATCAGGCATGTCGCTGGCGGCATCAATTATACCGTCGGCGATATGACTTTCCGGACAACAGTTTTATTTTTCATTTATAATCCGGTTAAAATAATGATTGAGCCTAAAAATTACTTAAAAATGGAATTTTCTCGAAAAACACCGTTCAACTCCCATTTCAGCCATCTGACCGGGCTTTGTAATACTGTAAATAAAATATGCTATACCTGTGCTAACAACCCTCTGCAGGCGGACGTATATAATATACTCAGGTACTTTATTTATTGCATAGAGAAATGTATAGGATTTGAAAACCTTGTAATGATTTTACTTTCTGTACTTACTTTTCTTTTACAGTCGTAAATATTTTATTTATCGTTTCAATTGCTTGATAAATGCTAAAGCAACAAAATAA
Organism: Euphorbia pulcherrima; assembly: GCA_947683365.1. Lineage (NCBI taxonomy): Eukaryota > Viridiplantae > Streptophyta > Magnoliopsida > Malpighiales > Euphorbiaceae > Euphorbia > Euphorbia pulcherrima. The sequence goes on along the minus strand of CANTUS010000006.1, from coordinate 8,093,854 downwards.
TTGAAAATACAAATAAATAGGGTGGATTAAACCAATTGAGAAAGAATGAAGTATCTTAACTTGGCCTAATGAAAAATAGATAACATCATCTGAACTCGGAATCTCTACTTAAGGTATGGTCCAACCACCCGGTGGGAAAATCGTACTAAAAATTTCCCGGTTGAGCTGAACCGGGTGGCGACTCTATTTCAAGTACAGGATTTCGATCTCGTATCTTTTAAGCATTAAAATATGCAAAAATCATTTTTAAATATATCACACTCATCTCCCCGACACACCAAAAACGGGCCGGCCCGACCGGGTCTGGCCCCGCTATAGCACCGCGAAACATCATCCGCTCATAAGCGTAACTCATGTTCTTACTAATATCTCGAAATTTCCTTGACAGGTTCACCATACTGTAATCCTGTTGGATAAATTCAAAACTTAAAAATCTTTCAGGGGCACCTCGATGCAGCTTTCAATCCTTCAAGGGAACCTCGATACAGCTCTCAATCCTTCTAGTGCACCTCTATGTAGACTTCAGTCCTTCAGGGGCACCTCAATGCAGCTTTCCATCCTTCAGGGGCACCTCCTTACAGCTTTCAATCTTTAAGGGGCACCTCCATGCAGCTCTCAATCCTTTCAAGGCACCTCACCGTAACCTTTTGAATCTGCAGGGGCACCTCGATGCAACCTACCGATTCGAGAATCCAAAATTCAAAAGCCCAAGCCCATACTTGGCAAACCTCAAAAGCCCAAGCCCATACTTGGCAAACCACAAAAGCCCAAGCCCATGCTTGGTAAACCTCAAAATCCCAAGCCCATACTTGGCAAACCTTAAAAGCCCAAGCCCATGCTTGGCAAACCTCTAATCCTAAGCCCTCGCTTGGTAAACCTCTAAGCCCATGCCCTCGCTTAGCAAACCTCTAAGCCCAAGCCCTCGCTTGGGAAACCTTTAAGCCCAAGCCCTCGCTTGGCAAACCTCCAGAGCCCAAGCCCTCGCTTGGCAAACCTCCAGAGCCCAAGCCCTTGGTTAGCAAACCTCTAATTCCAAGCCCTTACTTGGCAAACCTCTAAGCCCAAGCCCTTACTTGGCAAACCTCTAAGCCCGAGCCCTCGGTTGGCAAACCTCTAAGCCCAAGCCCTAGTCCTCGCTTGGTAAACCTCCAAAGCCCAAGCCCTCGCTTGGAAAACCTTCAAAGCCCATGCCCTCACTTGGCAAACCTCTAAGCCTAAGCCCTTGTTTGGAAAACCTCTAAAGCCCAATCCCTTATTTGGCAAACCTCTTAGCCCAAGCCCTCGCTTGGCAAACCAAACCTCTAAGCCTAAGCCCTCGCTTGGCAAACCTCTAAGCCCAACCCCTTACTTGGAAAACCTGTAAGCCCAAGCCCTCGCTTGGTAAACCTCTAAAGCCCAAGCCCAAGCCCTCACATGGCAAACCTCTAAGCCCAAGACCGTTCTGGGCAACACACAAATCCTAAACTAGGGATCAGCACACTAAGTCATCTATCCTACCAAGCCAAGGTCCGCCATGCAAAGCAACCAACTTGTGCAAATCCTCTACAATCAATGGGGCAAAGTCAACCGAACAACTAACTTCTTCGGACAACTGGAAATTTCTAACTCAAACTTTTTATTCACCTTCCATTTCTTTATTGCTTAATTGAAGGGGCAAAAATTTTTTTGTCTCAGCAAAAAATTTTTTTTTTTGAACTATGCTTAAGTCCATGGGGTCTCTTTAACTTGGATTCAGTGCAACTCTTAAGGATATCATCTTGGCATTGGTTGGTAGCACAACTTCCATTTCATAGGCAAAGGAGAAAGGTGTTCGGTTTGCAAGAATTTTGACATTCGCTTAACATCTTCGAAGGGTGAATGGTAGCTCATCGGCTCAGTCTTTGATCTTTGTGGTAGTCTTAGAAATGAACCTCTTGATAAGCTGGCTTGCGGCCCCGGTTGCCTTATTAGCTCATGGTTAGTTGGGTGAAGACCTACTACGCTCAGTTCCATATTTCTTGATCAAATCAATGGTTGCCCCTTGGGACTGAAACCCATTGTCCGAAATGATGTGAAGAAGTAGGCCGCACTGAGCGACGACGTGTCTCTCGATGAACTTGGTCATCTTCTCGGTGATGAGGTTAGTAAAAGACCCCGGCTTCCCCCTATTTTGAGCAGTAACCTGCCCCTATGATGATGAAGTAGTGTACATTTATTGATGAGGGTCGAATCTCGCCGATCATATGTATCCCTCTTGTGCAGAGTGGCCAATGAGGAGAGAACTAGGGAAGGTGTAAGGGTGTAAGGAAATGGATATTGGGAAAAGACAATGATGTATTAGGGTTGGGAATTTTGAGAATGGGTGGGCGAAGAAAAGACAAACAATAATTCTATTGAAAGTGGTCTAACGATGCTCCTTCTCCATAATAGGTCGACGCTTCTTCGGTAGCTTAAAAATAGGCTTGTGCATAGTTGTGAGGTTGTCGATGAACCGATAGACCTATTGGATTCATCCAAGGAAGGATTGATCTTCTTTTTCTATTTTAGGTTTGAAGATGGGATGCTCGGCAATTTGATAATGAACCCTGGGTGTGGCTAGGTGTGAACAGTTGAAAGTGTTATCAAGATCTTTGGCACTTTTTATCTCTCGTTTTCTTTCAGAGGTTATGTCATTAGAAAATGGCTACCATTTTGCGTTATCATCTGTACTCAAATTTATTTCATTTAGGGACACGTCATGAATACTGAACACATTATGCTTATGATAAAATGAATGCATGGAATCGTCGGGCGAAACATCAAACAGATAAGCAAAAAGAGAGTCTTTGATTGAATTAAAGTGCCTTAAAGGCAGATTTGTTCACATCTGGGTGCTAGAAAAATAAAATTACATAATAGATAGTCGTCCTCCATAGGCGGAGGGTCTTGAGTTACGGCACTGGTAGATTAGGCATCCTTGGTAGGTTTCATTGGTGCGTCGTCTAGGTCGAGATCCAGAACTTTCATGCGCTTGGCTGATGACTTGTCTCCTTCATCCGCTAGAGACCTCACGGGATTCTTGCCTTTAGAAAAGATGGCTCTAATGATATCTTGCGGACCCCTAACTCCCTTTGATGAGCCAAAAAGCGGGCGTGAACCTGACAGTTAAGTGCTTTTTTGGGCTCAACTATCTTTCCTTCCCTCACTAAATGATTGATGTTTTAAATCAATCTTTGACATTCGTCAGTGCGATGGCCTCTTTGCATATGATACACATAAAAGTTATGCTTCTCCTCTTCCTTGGGGGGCCTATGCTTGCGTAGGCATCTGAGGAGGCCGCGCTCCTTGAGGTGGCTAAGATTACATTGAGGGGTAATTTCCACGGACCTGTAACATTCCCTGGGTTATCTTTGGGAGCTACTACAACTGGTGCTCGAGCGATCGCCCGATCCTAAGGGGAAGGCTCGAGATTCGACTTGCTGGCTCACGAAAGCTTCTCCTTCACCTCAGCCCACGACGGGATAGCACGAGGTCCTTCATACTCTTTGAGCTTTGCTTTTTGACTCTCTTCGAAACTAAAGAGTAGGAACTTATGTAGTAGAGCCTCCATTTTGGGCATCATGCCCGGGGATTGCACGACCTGGTCGCTGGATGAATGGGGCGCTACCCAATGCTTGAGAGCTTCAATTTCAGGTGTCATGCTCGGAGGTTGCATGACTTGGCCACTAGAGGGATGGGGTGCACCAAACTGGAATGGTGAAGCAATAGATGAGGACTCGACTTAAGAGTTAACTTACAAATTGGTATTAAAGGGTTTTTATGGGTAAGCAGCCCCTCTTGGAGCAATAATAAATTGAGGAGGAGTAAAAAGAGAGGATTTTGGAGGCATTTAGGGTTGAGCTAAATTCTGATCCAATTGGAATAGACTAGGTCAGGATTGGATAGGAGAAATTGATCGAGCAGGTTGAAACTAATTCGGGGTTATTGGGGTTAGCGAAAGCTGGCTCATACTAGTGCAAAAACCAAGCTTGAAGGTATGGTCTGGAGCTTGGGTTGGATAAGCTAATACGGGTGATGAAGATTGCATGATATCCCGACCAAACTGAAATAAGTTAGCAGAGGTTGAGTAGGCTGCTGCACACACTGACCTGGTTGAATTGGTTGAACAGAAGACTGAGCCTGGAATGGCAGAACCTGAACTGACCTACTTTGAGCGGTCTCTGGTTGTCCACAAGCTTAAATACCAATCATCGGAATCCTTTGGACACTTCTTTTCTCTTCTAAAACTGCACAGACCGAATCTTAGATCTGCCCCTAAATTGCATCTTAAAATTGATCGGATCGGAGAAATATTGATAAAGCATTAGTAATCTCGAAACTCAAAGGAGAGTGACCCTGATCAAATAGGAGGAAAGGAGGAGAAGAAGAACCCTCGGATGGAGCCCTATCCACTCGCGGCAAATCAAACATAGCGAAAAGAAATAGATTCTGAAACTAAGCTTGAAACTGAACTTGGGCCCACAGAACAACGAACTAGATGATGATCGAATCTGACAAGAGTGGTGCCTTGGCCTAACTTTCTCTAAAACTGAAAAATGATCAGCCCGAATTGAACCATGAATGAAATGGATGATAACATAAATATTCGCGTGATGAATGCCATATATATGGGTGGTTTAGAGAGGTAGAGAGCAGAAGAGATTATGATGCGAAGCTTAACCCCAAAATAAGTGAAAAGTACGAATTCCTCACTATGCTTAGCGAATTAGGTAGGGTTGTCGGGACTCAAATGATCTCAGGCATTTTGTGAAATTCCCCCTTCAACCGAGGGGAGAGTAGAGGTAAGCGAAAATCGAAAATAAAGTTCGGCCACAAGCAGCCTATGCATGAAGTGTGGATGCATGAGCACAACACAAGTGTTACACGAAAGCAAATAAACCTCTTCCAACCTTATGACTCCCGCGCAACGCTAATTTATAGTCTGAGGTTAACTCTAGTGCCAAGAAACGATAAGAGAGTATGCAACCTAAATCTAGATTGTTCCGGTGAGCCTAAAGGGAAGTTGCTATGGCTAGTTTTATCATGGTTCACAGTCTCAAACTGCTGGTGTCGTCGAACGACACTGTAGAAGGGTCTTATTTACCTTGATTCCGTGTAACTCAACCACTTCCCAAATGAGTGCGATTATGGGAATTACACGTTGGTTGAAACGAGTGTTCCACCCACAAATATCCCCAATTCATGGCGGGCATGAGGTATACAAGTCAACTTCACGGGGGTGATAAAATGGCACATTATAACTTAGAATCTAACTAAAGCGGTGGATCAAAAGGCATAAGAAATAAAGTGTTGATTTAAAAATGATTTCGGCACATCATCAAAATCCTTTAACAAAAGTTTGAAAATGGGAGCGATTGTCAAGTTTTAAGTTAAAGGGAAATCCCCAGCAGAGCCACCACTATGAGCCGACGACCCTCAATCCCCCCATCCGCACGGTAAGCTTTAATGCTCTTCGGTGTGGGGCGGAGAAATAATGAGCATTGTAAAGCGTACTAAGGGATGATCCTTATTTTAGTGTGATGAAAATGGATAATGGAAGCGATGTTGAAGTTGAAATTTAGTCCGATTAATGTATTAAGGGATACGAGACTTAGAATCCCGTATTTTAAGACAGAGTCGCCACCCGGTTAAGCTCCACCGGGAATTTGGGTATGCTATTCCCACCGGGTGGTCAGGCTGTACCGTAAAACAGAGATTCTAGGTTTGGATGATGTTGCTTACTTTTCAATTTTTAAATCAAGCCGATTATATTTTAATAAACGTGACCTTAGTTCTTATGTGATTTAATCCGATTATTGTTTGGTGTTTTTTATTTATATGCCATATATCACACGAAAAGGATTAAATAAACAAAGGAAGAAAATAAAATTATTACAAGGCTTTACGAATACCTATACATTTTTTCTAATTCAAGAAAATAAATATAGCGATAAATAAATAAACGGGCGAAATCGGGTTTTAATCAAGCTTACCGACTCGGACCCGGATCCAAACAAGGAAAAATATCCAAAAACACAAATAAACGAGATATAAATAATAATCATACCAAAAGAGAGATAATACGCCAAAATGAGTTTAAAAGACTCAGAAGGTTACCCATATATCGTGAATCCACCTCTTTAAGATCCAAATGACGCTTCCTTTAATTTTTGTAGTCAGATCTAGGTGAATTTTTGAGGACCGATCCTTGAAGCCTTTGTTAAATTTTACTAAGCCGGATCTACCCGAAATAACCTTTGAAACCGTGTAACCGTATCAGGTATAGGATTTGGAATGGTTTTGGTTTTGTGTTTTTTTTGTTGAATGAGATTTGGTTGAGTGGTTTTTGTTGAATGGTTTAATGAAAAGAAATGAGATCAGAGTTGGTGAAAATGTACTAATTCTAATAAAAAATCCCACCCTTTCTTAACCTTGTGTGCCGATCTCTTTGCTCAAAATTAGAGCCCCTTTACTTTTTCTCTTATTTATCCACACCTTCCGTTGAACTCCCTTCAATCCAAACTTGTGTTTGTGCCGCCCTCTAACTCAAGATGAGACCTATCCATCTCAATTTTGGTGCCGCCCCTTTACCAAATCAGTCCCCCCCCCTTTGGTTCTTATGAAGGATCCTTTTTATAAGCCAAAGAAAGCTCCTTGCCCTTAGTGACTAAAAAGCCCTCATTTTTATTCTAACTTCTTTTTTTTGCAAGACTTTTTTTTACCTTTTTAACTTTCACTCTTTTTACTTTAATCTTTCCAAGACAAAAATGCATGTTATCTTTTTTTTATTTATTATTTTTTTTCAATCGGTTTTACTAATTATCAACTTAATATAATTGGGGTATTAGGCATTAGTGATAATCAAGTCATTTAGGGATGAGTAACACGGGTCCAAAGAGCATGGTCTCGTAGTAATTTTTGTTGACTCGAGGCCCGTTAAAATCCAGTTAGGCTTCTAGGACCAGCACTTGTAGAAACTCAAATAAAGGATAACCATATATATCTCATCATCAAGGCCGAGCAAAACCCCATGCTCACAGTGAGGCTTCTGGAGTGGTCTAGCAACTACTCTAGGCTTCTTAGTTCTTCCTCCCGGGGAAGTTTTGGTTGGTGGGGTTCATGTGGATACTGATAGAGGCCATCCTACGATTGGATGCTTGTGCAAGAAGGTTCTATTAAAGCACGCTTCAATTGGTAAGTTCTTTTTCTTTCTCTTTAATTATTAGGTCTTTTTCTTTAAGCTTTTTTAGACTTAATAATTATGCTTAGGTTGTTTTGCATGCTTAGTTTATTTTATGCTTAGGTTATAGCTTAGAGTTATAACATGCTTAGTATAAAATAAATATGCTAGGATATAATTTGGAATTATAGTATGCCTAGTCTTTTGCATGCTAACCTAGGTAGAGAATAATTTAGTTAAGGCTTTATTTAATTTACATGCAACCTATAGGAGTTCCTAGGGACAGGGACAAAATTTTGAATTTCTACCATGCCTATTATGCATGTTCAATCAGACTATTAGTTCACAATAGTGGTATCAGAGCCAGCCTATTTAGTGCATAATTAAGTTAGAAGTGACTAAATATTATTTTCTATATGAAATGATTTGTTTATTTAATTGTTTGGAACAATATATATGAACTTGTGCTTTTCATTTCAAGGTTAGAAAATGGTTATGAATAATTTTGAATAAGCCTGCTCAACTTACTCAAATTATACAAGTGTCAATAATTTATTTAAATTGCATGGGTTATGGATGCTTCCAATTTACATGAATTGGAAGAACTAAATTTATTAGTTCGAGAGAATCCATTGGTCTTCAGGTTTGTGCCCGTATTTGTTCTGGCTAAGGATTAGACTTGGTGTCTACTCCTCATAGGGCACCTCTCCTACCTGGGAACCTATATCGGTGAAATTTGAATTGACCAATGGGGGGATTAATATGAACTAATTTATTTCTAGTATATAAGATGGTGCTTATATATGTTTATATAACAAAGTAAAAAATTAAAATTATTGAATAAAAGCTTAAAGGAAATGCAATATAAATATAACAAATAAAAGTGTTAATTATTTTGCATATAATCTAGGTTGATGGAATAATTATAATAAAGAGCTGAATCCACCTAAGGTTAGACCTTATAAATTAATTCTAAAAATCCCTGAATTATTACAAGTTATTATAATTTTGTCCATCTGATAAAATCCTAGATTGGGTGAGACGTGTAACACCAATAAAATCCCAAAGTAAATATATTAAGGTAAGTTGTAGTCTTCCTTACTCAAATTTATAATACGGTCTCTTTGGGCTATCAAAGTGCTACGCGAAGCATTCCTTCTAGTCCACATTGATTGGTTGTAAAGTTTGAGATAAGGTCTGCCTTAACAGAGCTGGTGTAGTCCACCATAAAATTGGGGGCTAGGCCCAGATCTGAGACATATTCAAGGAGATGCTAACATAAGAGCATACATCACTTGGGAATAGGAAACTTGAATAAATTAGCAATTGCATGCGATGCAAATGGAATGGGATTCCAACTGTAACTTACTGTTATAACTTGGCTCATAAAATTAGGGGTTATGATAGACAGTTATAGATGCTACCTACTAGGAAATTAAGCTAGGCTGAAATTCCTGAATTCAATAGAATGGGCTATTGTAAATTTCGAAGAAAATAGTAGGAAAATGTATTTAATTAAAAGTCCTTATATTAAATGCATGTACTTAAACTAATATCTAAACTCTTTTCTTTTCTTATATCTTAGGTTGAAAATGACTTCCAATATTAATCTCCGTATGTTACTTGACACCAAATTGAATTGCTCAAACTTTTCTAATTGGTTTCGAGTTGTGAGAATAGTTCTCAGATCTAAGGGAATTGCCTATGTTCTAAGTGAAATTCTCCCTGTAGAACCTGATATTGAGCATCATGTGGAACATGATGTCTGGTTGAAGCACAGGAAAGATTGAGAGACTGCCATGTGTATTATATTGGGGTCCATAAATCCTGAGCTTCAGAAATAACATGAGAACATGCCCTTGGAGGACATGGTTCTCCATCTTGAAGAACTCTTTTCGGAGAGGGAAAGGATAGAGAGGTATGAGACCTCTAAGCTCCTATTCGAGACCAAGATGCAGGCTGGCACCTCTGCCTCTCAGCATGTACTGAAACTCTTGGGATACCTTGAGAAGCTGAATCGATTAGGATTCAAGATGAATCATGACTTAAGCATTGACCTTGTGTTGATGTCCTTGATAGATAGTTACTCAGGCTTCGTGACTAACTATTATATGAACAAGATTAATTCTACTATCTCTGAATTAATCAACATGCTGAAAATAGTAGAACCTCAGATCAAGAAGGATCAGAAACCTCTACTGTTGGTTGAAAAAGGAAAAGCTTCTAAAAAGAAGAAGTAGGCACTGGGTGCTAAGAAAAGAATCAGTAAGAAGAAGAAAGAAAAGAAGGCATCTAAGTATGTCTGCTTCCAATGTGGGAAACCGGGACATTGGAAGAGGGATTGCAAAGGTCCTGCTTTTGAGCATTTAAAGAATAAGCCTACAGAGGCATCTACTTCAGGTATGTTTGTAATTGAAAACTTTGCTACTTTTCTGCTTGAATCCACTTGGGTATTAGATACTGGTTATGGTTCTCATATCTGTACTTTTGTGCAGGGACTAAGGAACTGTAGAAAACTTGCAAAAGGGGAGATAGACCAACACGTGAGAAATTGAGCTAGAGTTGTTGCACTAGCCGTAGGAAGCTTTAATCTTATTTTGCCAAGTGGACTTGTTTTAGTTTTGAATAATTGTTACTACATTTGAAGTGTTACTAAGAATATTGTATCTGTTGCATGTTTAGCAGCAGAGGGATTTAAAATTTTATTTTCGAATAATAATTGTCAGATTCATTTGAATAATATTCTTTATGGTTATGGAATGTTGAAAGATGGCATTTATGTTCTTGATACTAAAACAGAAGTTTTCAATATAAACAATGTGAAGAAAGTTAAATTAGATAATGAGAATTCCTTCTACTTATGTCATTGTCGTTTAGGCCACATAAACAAAGATCGCTTAACCAAGTTGCATAAGAATGGAGACTTGGGCCCAATAGACTTGGAGTCTTATGGTGATTGTGAACCTTGTTTAAAAGGAAAAATGACAAAGTTACCCTTTCAAGGAAAGGGTGAGCGGGCCACAAGTACATATGAACTTATATGTATTGATGTGTACGGTTCAGGCACTAGGAGGATACTCCTACTTCATAACCTTTATTGATGATTACTCACGATACGGTTATTTGTACTTGATGAAGCACAAGTCTAAAAGTTTTGAAAAGTTCAAACTATTCAGAGCTGAAGTAGAGAAATAGCTTGAGAAAAGTATTAAATCATTTCGATCGGATCGAGGTAAAGAATACTTAAGTCAGGAGTTTCGGGATTATCTAAAGGAAAATGGGATAGTTCCCTAGTGGACCCCTCCTTATACACCCCAACACAATGGAGTGTCAGAAAGGAGGAATCGAGCTTTATTAGATATGGTCAGGTCCATGATGAGCCATGTAGATCTTAGTAAATCCTTTTGGGGATATGCACTAGAGAGCATGGTTTATTTCTTAAATAGAGTGCCCTCTAAATCAGTTGATTTTACACCTTATGAAAGATGGTGTAACAAGAAGCCATCTCTAAGTCACTTAAAAGTATGGGGTTGTCCTGCTATAGTAAAGAGGATAGCATCAGATAAGCTGAATGCCAAGGCTAACAAATGTCTATTCATTGGATATCCAAAGGAAATAATTGGATATCTGTTTTACCAACCCGAAGCATAAAAGTTCTGGAGCAATATTGAACTGGAAGTTCAAAAGGAAGAAATAGACAATCAACTGATTGACCCCTTTCTAGATACATAAAAGAGTGTGATCTAAGAACAACCTGTCAAAACACAATCATTGCGAAGATCTGGTCATGTTCATAAAGGTCCCGATAGATATGGGTTTATCATCACTGATGATAAGGAACTATATCTTATGGAGAATGATGAACCAAGGACATATGATGAGGCAATGAAAAGCTCAGGTTCTAATAAATGGCTAAAAGCCATAAAATCGGAAATGGATTCCATATAAGAGAACCAAGTTTAGAATTTGGTTGATGCACCATAAGAGGTTAGACCAATTGGGTGCAAGTGGGTCTTCAAGAAGAAGATAGACATGGACGGTAATGTAATTACCTATAAAGCAAGGTTGGTTGTTTAAGGTTATAGTCAACGGGAAGGTGTTGACTATGATGAAACCTTTTCACCGGTAGCCATGCTTAAATCTGTAAGGATACTCCTTACCATTATTACTCATTACGATTATCAGATCTGGCAGATGGATGTAAAAACAGTATTCCTGAATGGGGATTTAGACCAGGATGTGTATATGACACAACCTGAGGGTTTTACATCTCAGAATGGCTCAAAGGTATGCAAGCTACAAAGATCCATTTATGGACTTAAGCAGGCATCTTGGAGTTAGAATATAAGGTTTGATCAGATATTCTGAGAACTGGAGTTCTGTCCAAATGCAAATGAGCCTTGTGTTTATAAGAAGGTTGGTGAGAGTGCAGTTGTTTTTCTAGTATTGTATGCTGATGACATTCTGCTAATAGGAAATGACATTTCTCTTCTTGAAAATGTTAAAGTGTGGTTTTCAAGAAAGTTCTCCGTAAAATACCTTGGTGAAGCAGCATTTATACTAGGTATAAAGATCTACAGGGATAGATCTAAGAGGCTGTTAGGTCTTTCTCAAAGTATGTATATAGACAAGGTATTGAATAGGTTCAACCTTGAGCATTCTAAGAAAGGTTATCTCCCGATGACAAAGGGTATAAACCTATCTAAGGCGGAGTGTTCGAAGACAACTCAGGAGAGAATGTACATGAAGGATATACCCTATGCATCCACGATAGGATCCATCATATATGCTATGATATGTACTAGGCTGAATGTCTCTTAGGCTTTGAGCTTTACAAGCAGATATTAGTCCGATCCAGGTGAAAAGCACTGGATGGCCGTCAAGGCAATCCTTAAGTACTTGAGAAGGACTAAGGATGAGTTCTTGATTTATGGAGAAGGTGACCTCACAATTAGACGTTACACTGATGCGAGTTTTCAATCTGACAAAGATGACTTTAAGTCTCAATCAGGTTTTGTGTATGTGTTAAATGGAGGGGCGATATGCTGGAAGAGTTCTAAGCAAGAAACTACTGCTGATTCAACCATGAAATATGAATACATTGCTATATACGAAGCAGTAATAGAAGCTATCTAGTTAAAGGGATTTATTGGTGATCTCGGTGTGGTGCCTGAGGCTGTTGATCCAATTACTTTGTATTGTGATAACTATGGTGCCATAGTTCAGGCAAAGGAACCACGGTCTCATCAGAAAAATAGACATGTATCCAGAAAGTATCATATAATCAAGGAGATTTTTAATGCTAAGATAATAAGATTAGAATATGTACCCACTGATCAGAACCTCATGGATGGTCTGACAAAGCCATTGACTCAAGTCAAGCATGACTAGTATGTTAAACCATATGGATTAAGACATATGGCTAATTGGCCTTAGTGCAAGTGGGAGTTTGTTAGATATGATGTATGGCGTTAAGACAATTATGGTGATATATCTTAATTATGTAACAGTACGAATAATTTGTTTAATCAATAAAGGCATTTAATCTTTTGTTTATATCAATGTGTTTGTATATATATTATAGCTAGTTAAAATATATTCATTGATGTATATATGCAAAAGTCCTTGACGTATCATAGCATGAAGTTAGAGAAATTATAGTTAGACTATATTTGGTGGAACCTGCTTCATATGCAATTATGATTATGTCTAAACTATCCCTAGTCATAGTTTCATCAAGAAAGGATATTGATGAAGCGGAAAGACTAGCATGTGGTCAACTTTCTTGGAAATGGTCCAAGTAGTTAATCTCTTAAAGACTGAAGATGGTACCTTAAGTTTGACGCATGGATATATCTGGGAAATATATTGGAGACCGTAGTAAGATAAACACTTGGTATATATATCAATGTGTTAGTGTTTATCTTCATGCAATAAGTTTTGTGAATGTCCTCGTACTTGAGATGCTAGTTACCTTGTGTGGTACTATTGCTATACTTTGGGTCAATACTATGCACTCATTAATTTAGGGTGTTATGGGTGATTACAAGTGTGGTGATGACATCACGTTGGTAAGCTGAGTAGTCAGAAAGAATCCGTCGCTCCAGATACATTAAGGATTTGTACCTATCAACTTGTTGAAGTGATGGTTGCCATAAACCTCTAATCAAAGTATGTGTTTGATAGAAATGGTTTCTAGTCAAACACACTATAGTAAAAGGCAATATACTTCGGTAACAAGTAAACTACTTCGATAGTTTGGAGCAACCTCGCTATTAGTAGGTTAACACTTTAACCGAACCCTATAAACCATATGGTACTAATATTAAAGAATGGAAGGAATTTATTGCACTGGATAACTATTGCATTAATCAGGATTAAGTCATAAGCATAAATGATGTTCTGAGTAATGGGGGATGGTAGACCCTTGCTAGAGGCGTACTACAGTCGTTCAAGGTAATCGAGTTCTATTTATGGTCTAGAGCATCTAACCAATGGTTCCATTAGAACAATCGTTAAGCCTTAACAGCTTAATACTTCGGGATCCTATAAGGTCACACACATTGGACCTTCATCGAACTAAGTAAAGAACTAATAGATTTATTCTATTACGAAAATATAACATAAATAATAATTGGATTATTATTTGATTGGTTAAAATTGATTAAATCAATTTTGGATAGACCAACGAATTTATTTTGACCGGAAACTAATTGATTAGAGTCATGAATAAATTATAATTGATTAGATCAATTTTGGTTAAACCAAAGATTTTATTATGACTGGTAACTAAATTATTAGGGTCGAAAATAATTATTTAAATTTGAAAGGGGATTTGAAACGAAATATTTCAAGTAGGTTGGACCTAATTGAAATTAACCAGGATGCAAAGGAACTACGGGCTCCCAGCACGCTGCTGGGCAGCATGCGTTCGAGCCCGCAGTGCAGGCTCCAACAGGCTTGCGCTGGGAAGCAAGCTCCACCGCAACACACAGCGTGCGCTGCATGCTATGTGTGGCGGGGCAGCACGCGAGTCATGTTGACCCGCGTAGCTGACCCCGCGTGGGATGTGCTTTTTAGCACATCTCACATCGCCTAAGGGGGAGCAATTTTGCTCCCCCAAGCTTATAAATAAGCTGTCCCCTCTCCTTTACTCAGTGCACCATAACTCAGAGTATAAATCCTAAGCGAGATTCGAAAAGAATAATCTCTTGGGTAATTGAGCAAGTTATTTTGAGGAGCCTGAATTTATTCGAGCACCTCTAGTTTATATTTTGGGGTGAGGCTTCTGGAGTGGTCTAGCAACTACTCAAGGCTTCTTAGTTCTTCGTCCTGGGAAGGTTTTGGTTGGTGGGGTTCGTGTGGATACTGATAGAGGCTATCCTACGATTGGAGGCTTGTGCAAGAAGGTTCTGCTAAAACACACTTCAACTGGTAAGTTGTTTTTCTTTCTCTTTTAATTATTAGGTCCTTTTCTTTAAGCGTTTCTAGACTTAATAATTATACTTAGGTTGTTTTGCATGGTTGGTTTATTTTATGCTTAGGTTATAGCTTAGAGTTATAACATGCTTAAGTTATAGCTTAGAGTTATAACATGCTTAGTATAAAATAAATATGCTAGGATATAATTTGGAATTATGGTATGCCTAGTCCTTTTGCATGCTAACCTAGGTAGAGAATAATTTAGTTAAGGCTTTATTTAATTTATATGCAACTAATAGGAGTTCCTGGGGACAGAGACAAAATTTTGAATTTCCGTCATGCCTATTATGCATGTTCAATCTGACTGTCAGTTCCCAACATTTACAACTTTTTTCAACAGCTTTTTTGAAAGGCTCAAGTTTCAAGTTTTTTTTGAAACCATGCAAATTTGATTTTAAAAAAAATAAATCAGACAGTTCATAATTAATTAGTATGAAAGATCATAATCTGTTGTTCAAAGCCAAAATATGTAGTACCATTAAAAATTCATGAAAATAACTTATTTTGAAAGCAGCTAAAAAAGCAATGATAAACTAACCCTAAATATCAATTTACAAGTTGCCAGGGGCGGACCTACAGCTATTTGGATAATGGCCCAGGCCCCCTTGAGATTTTACTATAATATATTGTAGGTGTAATTATCAATCAAAAAGTAGAGATAGCACAATTGGTTAGAGGCTTGGGGGATTATGCTGGTTGTCCCAATATCAATTCCCTACCATTACATTGTTTTTTCCTTTTTTTGTTATAAAAATATCCTTTTTCTTTCATTTTCTCAAATTTTCCTCTTAATTTTTTTTTACCTAAATTTTGGCCCCCCCTCACATTTAATTCTGGGTTCGCCCTTGCAAGTTGCTATTGTTCAGCTAAAATTCTCTAGTTCAGGACTCCTCTAGTTTTAAACTTATAACTGTCTAGTTTGGTCATGACTTGGATTGTTGTTTTTGTATTCATGAACTGATTCTTCAATATAAGCTCATACATTTGCAGAGTACACTATTACAACTCTGAAAATTAGACCTGGCCACAAACCCGTAAAGTCCGCCCATTCGCGTCTTTCATGAGATATATTTGGACAAATTAATTGAAGACTAGGGTTGGTTCAGCCCGAATCCTAAATAAAATATATAATGGACTTGATTTTAGTAATAAAAATCAAGTTGAGACCCCAACCCGAACCAATAATTAATATGTTAAATAGATATATATTATTATTATAATCCTAATTAAAAATAAATATATATTGCTGAAAATTGTGATATTTCTAATAAAGTACTCCCTCAGGTTTCAAATAAATAACCTTTTGATTTTTTTATTTTGGTTTCAAATAAGTGACTATTTATATTATCAATTCAATATTTATCATTCTTTTTCTAAATTACCCTTGCATTAATTAGGAAGGAAATTAAGTATTATTAAAATTATAAGTTGGTAATTATAAAAAAAGAGAATTTTATGAAGGATGAATTAGTATTTTTAGTTACTTAATTAATGTCTTATTGATTTTGATAAAAAATCTAAAAGGTCTTTTATTTGAAATCGGCGGGAGAATAACATATAAATTTAATTTTGTGACCTTGATAGGTGAGAAAATTAAAGATACAGGTCAAGTCTATAAATTAGGCCAAAATCCAAAGTCCAAACCCATAGATCTGTTTAGTTTTTATTATAAAAAAAGATGCTTTGAGAGGCCATTATCTCTTGTGAGATTTATTATTAGTTTATTTATTTTTTAATTTAATATAAAGAACATAAATTTAGTTAAGGATATGTAAGAAGGGGTAATAATAAGTTTATAAATTAGACAAAGAGTTATAGAGGAGTTTTCCATTACAATCGGATTGCATCGAGGATCATTTCTAAGCCTATTTTTATTTGCCGTAGTTATGGATGAGTTGACCATCAAAATACAAGACGATATCTCATGGTGTATGTTGTTTGTGGATGATATCGTATTGATTGATGAATCAAGGGAAAGGGTTAACAAGAAGCTAGATGTGTGGAGAAATGCGTTAAAGAGCAAAGGTTTTAAGTAGAAGTAAGACGGAGTATTTGCACACCAAGTTCAGCTTACGGAAGGGAGACGAAGGAGAAGTAAAATTATGAGATACAATTGTGCAAAATCCAAACGATTTAGGTATTTGGGCTCTAACTTCCTTAAGGAGGGGATGATTGATGATGATGTAACTCATAGAATTAATGTAGGATGGATGAAACCGAGAAGTGCTACCGGAGACTTATGTGACAAAAAGATATATTTGAAAGTGAAAGGTAAATTCTACAGAACGGTAGTTAGGCCAACCATGACATATGGGAGTAAATGTTGGGCTATTAAGACGCAATATATTCAGAGGATGAATGTGGCGAAAATGAGGATGCTTAGGTGGATGGGTGGGCATACAACGATGGATCAAATTAGAAATGACTGCATCCGTCAAAAGACCGGTGTGGCACATATTGAGGATAAACTGAGAGAAGGACGACTAAGGTAGTATGGACATGTGCTATGTAGACCAATAAATTTTTCAGTTAGAAAATGTGAGAACTTAAGGGTAGAGAGTAAGGGTAGAGCTCTGTTTTAAAAATCCCCACCTAATCCTGCTCAGTCCGCGCCTAGGCCCTATTTTAGAGTTTACCGCCCGACTTTTCGTTCCCATGGTGCTGTCAAACCCCTAACCGAGTTATTGCCACCTAAGCACTGCCTAATCCAATTTTTTCGACCTAGACGACACCTGAATTCAATTTTTTAAAATATCGATATCATAATAATCATAGTTTGATATTTTTAAACTACTAAAAATAGCTTAGTTGGTAAAATGAAGTACATAAAAGTGTTTTCACAATAAAATTCCCATTTTCAATTTTAAAACATGTTTAAATTATATTTTTTTAATATTTGATAATTTATGTTTTAGTTGAAATTATATTTTTATTACAAATAATAAAAAATTAAAAAAATATAGGCTCTGCTTAGGCCCCGCTCAGGTTCCGTCTGGGCTTTTTGAAGCCCTGACTGCCCTACTAGCACTTAGCTCTTTATAAAACACTAGGGTAGAGGGAGAGGCGGACTTAAGAGATTATTTGAAGAGAAACTATTTCTAAGGATACGCGTTTGCTTGATATGGACGAAAATTTAACTTTTAATAGAACTTTATGGTATCAAAAGATCTATATAACCAATTCCATCTAACGTAAAATTTAAGATTTAATTAGTTGATTGACTGATAAAAAATTATAACTATCGTGATATAAAAAGGCCCATGTAATTCAATTCAAGCTCAATTATCTAATAAAGCTAACAACAACAATTCCATAAGATATTAAAATGAATTAACCACAATATGAGCAAACACTCCTCACATATCCTCAACTCAAAAACTCAATTTTAGGCATAATGCATCTGTTACCCTTAAAATTATATCGTATATCACTCCAACTTTAATTAGGGTCATTTTGCCTAATAAAATTGGTAAATTAGTATGACATAATCCCCTAAAGATGTAGGGGATTTGACATAATCCCCAAAATTTGACCAAAATTAAATAACAAATATGAAGAAAAATCATAGAAAGAAATCCCCCTCTCTCTCTCTTCTCTCTCTCAATCCGCCATTGATGCACCTAAACCTTTCACATTTAAATAATTTCAGTCTTCTTGTATCAGAAATTTGCAAATTAAATCGTATCAATCATAAGGAAAACATATGCTAATTTATTTACACAATTCAATTCATTATATCCAATTTGACCAAAAAAGTAGGGAGATGTAAAACCCCCCTCATATATACCTAATTCCTCATCAAAACTTAGTACCTGATAATTGCCATATGAAAGAAATTGCCTTTCACTTTAAGATCTTTGATTCCGTATTGGTCAAGTGATAGCTCGAATGACTCTTCTCCAGTAATCAGGCCTGTCCTAGGTAAAAATTATATAAAAATAAGAAAATAGGCCTTTTGATAAAAAAAATGTATTTGCGGAGAATTGAACACATAATCTTTGGGTTAAAATTATTAGTATTTTACCAATAAAACTAACATTAATTAACGTTTATATTTACACTCCTCACTTTTAAATACTAAATGCTTAAACCAAAAAATATTTTTGGCCCCATCCCGACTATAGGCCCTAGGCGGTCGCATTTCGTGCATCTCCTATTGAGCCAGCCTGCTAGTAATCACAAATTAAAGGGAAAAAAAACATGAAAATGGAGAAGTGAGGGAAAGAAAGAAGGATTGGACTTACGGGGCGTAAAGAGGAGTTCGGTTAAGGGTGGAGAGCATTAGCTATAAGCTAGTTTGATATTGCTTATTAGGCCGTTGTTAAAATAAGTCGTTATTACAGTCTTTGAATAGAATTACATATTTTGGCTTTGAATGACATATTTTGATCCTTCATATTAATTAATTAGGAAAGTTGACTTGTTTTTTCCAAAATCAAATTTGCTGGTTATAAAAAAAGCTTGAAAATGGAGTTTTTTTAATAAGCAGCTTAGGAAAGCAATCTCAAACTGGTCCTACGATGATAAAGAAACCACCAGAATCTTTGAAAAGGAGTATAATCGTTGGAGCCACCTTCAACTTAGCCGTTAAGGAAGCTTTCAATGGAATCGAAGATTCAAGATGGCTATAGACCTGAAAAATTTGGGGTAAAAAGGAGTAATGGGGTTATCAATTTGAGCTTCATAATAGGTAATTTAAACCAGTTTTTGAAGCTTGAGTTGAGCTCTAATGGGTTTTCTTGTAGAATTCTAGAGGGTTTAATTAACTTAACGAGCTTGGAATTCATGGATTCGAGTTTAAACAAATTTGGTGACAATGGAATTCCTTTGTAAAAAGACGTTAAAAAATGTAATAGGAATAGAAGAGAGTAGTACTAGTAGATTTATTTAATTTTGTGGAAAATATAAATAAAATTTGGAGAAGATGGTATAAATGAAAGGAAAGTTTAAATACAGAGTGTTTGGATATTTTTGTGTTATATTGACTCCTGTTACTTTTTAATTTAATTGATTTTTCAAATTTTTACATGTCAGGTGAGTGAAATACATTTTTTGGCATAAGATTGGGCAACTCTACTATGTTATATAGATTTATCAATTTTATGCGGTAAAGTGACACTGATGAAAGTTTAAATGTTATATAATAATCTAAAACAACTTTAGAGGCAACAAATGCGTTTCACCTTGTCTTTGCACGCAATTTTAGATCTAGAACCAATGCCTAAGATAATCATTGACCTATACAACTATCCATTTCTAAAAGTATCCGAAGATGGCCACGTAGAAAGACTCATAGAACTGACACAGTTCCCCCTTCTCTCATGGGATGCCCTCAAATGGGTTGCTTCTTATTGTAATGGCGACGATCAAGAAGAGTGCCTAAATCTCCATGCTAATTTTGACTGGGATTTTCTCGTGCGGGATAGCGCCGGTGGCAATATAGCTCATATCGATTGGTATTGGGTTTTTACACTTCCAAATGTTAGTGGGTTGGATGCACACCTGACCTTTGACATTTTCAGAGCTCTGGAAAAAATAATATATGAAATAAATAAATTGAGCCATTTTAATAAAAAAAAATTACAATTATATATATATATATATATATATATATATATATATATATAAAGAAAATTGTGGAATAATTGTTCTTATATTTTGATCTAGATAGTTAAGGCATTGTTTTTCTAAGGAAATTGTAAAGAATGTGGAGTTTGCCTAAAATATTTACGTCTTTGCTATATACTTTTATAAATAACTGTTTGGTCAGCTTTTTAGCTTTTACTTTTCAACTTGTACGTTCCTCCTCATTTCTTCCTTTTTTATATTTTTTACTTTGTTTTGCATTTATCTCGTAAATCGTTGATTTTTTCGATATGTCAATTGAGAGTTTTTTGTTCGTCTCGTTTTTATATTCAAAAGTAGATCTATGATGATATACCTTTTTCGAGTTTTTATTTTTAAAGATATGTAACAAATGATACAAGCATTTTACCAGTGTGAAAAACCAGCATTATACTAGCATTTTACCAGCATTATACAAGGTGTGAAAAACCAGCATTTTACAAGGTGTGAAAAACTAGCATCATACCAGCATTTTACCAACATTATACAAGGTATGTAAAATAACATTTTACCAGCATTTTACTGGGCGTGAAAAACCAGCATTAAACCAGTATTTTACCAGCATTATACAAGGTGTTAAAAACCAGCATTTTACTAGAATTATACCAGCATTTTAGAAGGCGTGAAAAACCAGCATTTTACCAGCATTATATAAGGTGTGAAAAATCAACATTATAACAGCATCATACAAGGTGTGAAAAACCAACATTATACCAGCATTTTATCAGGTGTGAAAAACTAGCATTATACTAGTATATTACCAGCATTTTACCAGCATTTTACTAGTATTATACCATTATTTTACCAGCATTTTACCAGGTGACAAAAAGTTTGGAAAAAATCTGAAAAAATATATCATAATAGATGGCGTTTTAAAGATAAAATGAGACGAACAAAAAATCTAAAGCGACATGTCAAGAAAATGAACGGTTTGAGAGATGCAAAATAAGTAAAGATAATTAAAAAGAAACATGTGGAACTATGTAATGTTGTGGAATGTAAACGTATGAATGTTGTTGGCTTTATCTGATTTGGACAGTTGTGTTGTTGACCAAACTTTTAATTGAAATTATTGTTGGGCTTTGATATATTTATGTACTTTTTCCTTTTTTCTAAGGGCCAAATTAACATTTGGGGTTCAATTAGCCATTTTATTACTAAGACTAATACTCTTATAATCTAATTATAAAATAAAATATATAATTTAATAACAAACTAAAATGAATATTAATTATATCCAATTATTGTGAGGAAAATGGATTAAAAAAATCAAATGAATAAAATAATTTAAAATTTTAATTTATGCTATTATATTATTATTATAGTCTATTGAAAGTATTAGAGTTTTTTATTAAAAAAAAGCAATAACAACATTTATTTTTATTTTATATACATATAAAAATTAAAAAAAAAAACTTAAAAATTTGAGCCCTTGCACCAATCCAAGACCGACCCTGGTTGGATGATCCGGTAATAAACCCGGGTTATGTCCTGAATTTGAGTAAATTGGGTTGCGAAAGGGTTCTTGTTATTTTTGCTGAAAAAGATATTCTTAAAAGTAGAGGTTGGGATTATTATGAGAAGCTTAAGAAGAGTGGATGGTTTGGATGCGTTGAGATTATGGAAGCAAAAGTAGAGGTTGGGATTATTATGAAAATTCTGCTGCCCTGCTTTAGAAGATTGCTACTTCTCTCCATCAATAAAACCCGAAACCTATCCGAGTAATAAATAATGTAAAGTTTAATAAGGATTAATACTTGGTGCATGTGTTGAACTTTATTTTTTTTTTTCTACCACGAGGTGGTTCTGCACATGCCCCAACTATGAGCGACATCTTTAAAAGTCATATCGACATTCAGACTAATCCTCGATCGCTAATTTACGAATGCCTAGAAGGGTAGGATAACAACTGACCCCAAGATTTAAGGTTGCTCCATCCACATCCCAGGGTTCGATCTTCAATGGATGCTCAAAGATAGACTAGTCCTTGTCACTAAATCATACTCTTGAGTTAATAGTTGGTGTATGTGTTGAACTTTATTTTTATGTTAGTTGCGTGTATCTGTTAAAGTCTGTTGAGGATTAATATGTCTGATTTGAATTATTATTTGATCATACGCTGTCTTTTATTGTATAATAAGGATTACCAAGTGACCTATCATGTTCATTCAATCACGACCAATATTTGCATTCTTCAAAAAAAAAAAAAACCGACTATTATTTACATGTGTGTTGCAATTTATTTATGTTATAGTTACATTTATCTATTAAGTATGTCTTTGTTCTCTCATCTTCGTTCTTTATCATTTTGCCTGAGAAAAAAACTTCTTTTAGTGTTCTTTTTTCTCCTCTTCCACCAATTTTTATATTTTTTATTTTTTTAATCTCTTACGCATATATTTAGATTTTTTTTGGATGAAATAATTTAACATCTGATATTTTATTGAACTTTTATTGTGTGATAAATTTTTTCAATTTTGAATTTAATGCCACACAACATGACAAATAACTTCATTGTTGGGTTGGCCTCATCTACTTATAGTCAAAGATGCATGTCTATATTTTATCTTAAATACTCAAATATATTTGCTTAAGCAAGATTGTTCGAAATATATAAGATTGGTTTATGCTGTGACTAGGCCCGGCCATGATAATTTAGGGCCCGAGGTAAATTAATATTAAAAGTAGTAATATGGGGCCTTTAACAAAAAAATAAAGAAATAAAACATACTTTTTTTTTGTAAAATCTTAGAACTGAACCTTTGCTATCTCATAACTTTAATAAGTTGTTCACCAATCCTACGAACATTAATTGGTATATATTTTTATCTTTTAAATAATAATAACTAAATTTTAAAGAAAAAAATAATTTTGGACCCTTAAAGCTATTAGCTCTAGACGGTGAAGTTGTTTTGGTCGCAAATCTCCAATAACGTGATATATGTTGGAGAGTCATTATGTTTACCTTTTAATTTTTTTTTTTTATGATTTGATCTTCTCTTGTGATAATGTTTTTCTATTTCTGAGTATCTGGAAATTATGTTTCTGTGAATTTGGTATAAGATTTTGTTTGATTTATTTGATCTATGTTGCTGATATGTATTATATTGTACTCCATATTTCAATATCCATGAAATAAACTTTTTTTTGTAAAAAAAGTTTGTTTTGCAAACTACTTATTACCAAATTTCTACGAAAAGTGTATAAAATATAGGGGTTCGATAAAATATTTATCTTTTCGCACTCTACTTTTATAAATAACTGTTTGATAAGTTTTTAAATTTTCTCTTTTCATTATGTATATTCCTCCCTATATATGCTATTCCTTCACTTTTTTTAATTTTTTACTTTGTTTTGCATTTATCTCGCAAATCGTTGATTTTTTCGATATGCCGCTTTAAAGTTTTTTGTTCGTCTCGTTTTTATCTTCGAAACTAGATCTATGATGATATACTTTTTTCAAATTTTTATTTTATACCAGCATTTTACCAGTATTTTATCAGCTCTGAAAAACCAGCATTATACAAGGTATGAAAAATCAGATTTATACCAATAAAATATTAGGTGTGATGAAAATAACCCATAAACTTGCATTTCATGAATAAATCAAACAAAAGCCACTTCATATCAGATTTATCCCGGCAAAATACTAGGTGTGATGAAAATAACCTATAAACTTGCATTTCATGAAGAAATCAAACAAAACCACTTCATACCCGATTTATAGCAGCAAAATACCAACAAAATATTAGGTATAATGAAAATAATCCATAAACTTGCATTTCATGAAGAAATCAAACAAAAACCACTTCATATCAGCAAAATACCAGCAAGATACTAGGTATGATAAAAATAACACATAAACATGCATTTTATGAAGAAATGAAACAAAAATCACTTTATACCAGATTTATACCAGCAAAATATTAAGTGTAATGAAAATAGC
The DNA here is from genome assembly GCA_947683365.1 of Euphorbia pulcherrima. NCBI lineage: Eukaryota > Viridiplantae > Streptophyta > Magnoliopsida > Malpighiales > Euphorbiaceae > Euphorbia > Euphorbia pulcherrima. The sequence goes on along the minus strand of CANTUS010000006.1, from coordinate 8,069,624 downwards.
CCGTAAACTTGCATTTTATGACGAAATCAAACAAAAACCACTTCATACCAGATTTATATCAGCAAAATACCAGCAAGATACTAGGTGTGATGAAAACAACCCATAAACTTGCATTTCATGAAGAAATCAAATAAAAACCACTTCATACCAGATTTATACCAGTAAAATATTAGGTGTAATGAAAATAACTCATAAACTTGCATTTTATGAAGAAATCAAACAAAAACCACTTCATACCAGATTTATATCAGCAAAATACTAGGTGTGATGAAAATAACCCATAAACTTGCATTTTATGAAGAAATCAAACAAAAACCACTTTATATCAGATTTGTACCAGCAAAATACTAGGTGTGATGAAAATAACCCATAAACTTGGATTTTATAAGGAAATCAAATAAAAACCACTTCATACCAGATTTATACCAGTAAAATATTAGGTGTGAAGAACCCCAAACATAAGCATCTATTTTATGAAATAAATCAAACAAAAACCACTTTATACCGGCATTTTACCATGTGTGAAAAATTAAACTAAACACAAGCACCTATTTTATGAAAGTTTCCAAACAATAGCCACTTTAAATCATTATTATATAAGCATTATACAAGGTGTGAGAAATCCAAATATAATCATCTATTTTATGAAAGAAATCAAACAAAAATCACTTTATACCAGCATTTTATCAGCAAAATACCAGCATTTTACCAGCAAAATACCTGTAACACCCCCCTTATTGGAGTGTCACAGTAACTATAAACACCAAATAAATAACTCTACTCCATTATTTGAAATTCAATACTTGTAGATTTAATATGTGCAAATACAAATATAATGTTTCCAACTCCAAATATTTCTCAATACCACTTTATATTTCTCACACTATCTAGTACATGTCATTATTCTACAAACCATAATATTACATTAAAATACATATCCACCTCGAGTCTTTCCTTATTTGCTCTTCAAGCTGATCCACTTATTCCACTTTGGTCCAAGCTATCTACAAGTTCTCCTCCTACGTGTAGAAAAAAAACTACACGCTAAGCAATTTGCTTAGTGGTGTCTATAAAAAAATATAACAACTTTGAATATTTTTAAAATAGAAACAAAGTATATTTATAAGTTAAAAATAAATTAACCAACTTTATGGAACCAAATCACAAAACTTATATGGTAATCCTTTCAAAGTACAATCAAATTTGTACCCAATTTTTCCAAACACTTTAACCACATATTGCCCAAAGTAAACAAGTCCTGAATAACGGTAAAATGGATACGGGAGCGGACAAGCCCGAAGCCGAAGCTTCAAAATCAATATATCGGTCAAGCCCGAAGCCGAAGCTTCAAAATCAACATATCGGTCAAGCCCGAAGCCGAAGCTTCAAAATCAATATATCGGTCAAGCCCGAAGCCGAAGCTTCAATATCAATATATATATATATATATATATATATATCATAATATCGGCCAAAACCCGAAGCCAAAGCTTCAATTGTTTGTACAATACTGTACCCCCTTTATTGGCGCCAATCTACCCTGACCCGTATTCTACTCGTTTAATAAGGGCAATAAATTAAAGTAACACCTTAAAAATTTCAGTATAAACCATCAATCATAATTCAACATAACTTCAGTAATTAAGGAGTCCAAATCCCAAATTTTTAAGCATCAAACTTCAATTAAAACTCAATAAAATCAATATTCATACTTTCCAGAATTTTTCCAGGTTTCATAACCTGACTTCCCCTGCATTTTTCACTATTAAAACATCATCCCATCGAAGAACTTTCTTCTAAACATAATTAGCAACATGTCTCAGCTTTCCAAAACCACCAGAATCACGGAAATCCAAGTTGTATAACCAAAGTTATGATCAAAATACTAAACAGTGTACAAAGCTGAGATTTTCCGAAAAACAGATTTCATTACTCAACTTCAAACGAAAATTTCACATTGAAAATGAATGAAATTCAACAAGGTTTCTTTTGAACATATATTCCTTACTTTCTGTAGATATCAATAAAATCAAGAATCGTTCAAATCGGATTTATATAACCAGAGAAAACATTAAAACAAAACAGGTATACAATCTGGAAAATTTTCCGAAAAAACCGAGAAATCGAAATTCGAGACACAAACATTTTTCTATGCTCTTTCTAGCTCTCTTCTACCTCTTTTGCCTTTGATTTACTTGCAATAGCTTCCTCTACAACAGCCATATATAATTCTATCAAGATATTGCATAAATAAACTTTCTAATACCATAAATATGCTTAATCTATCATGAATTTTACTAATTAAGCTTTAATTTCACCAAAAATCACTCACCTCAAACTCGGATTACTATTCATACGAACCTTAAAATCTGAAATCCTCCTCTTCTAGTCTTAATTGACTGAAATTGATGATGATAGAGGGCTTAAGGATCGATTTCTAACAAGAATTCAAAGTTAAATCGAAGAAATCGGAAGTTTTTTGGATTATAGAAAAATTGATTAAAGAGAGGAAGAATGGAGATGGAAGTGAAGAAATGATGGATAAGGAAATGAAGAGGCCGGAATGTGTATTTATTTTTGTTTTGTTTGTTTTTCCAATATTGCCCTTGGACAAATAATTAAATACCCATTTCATCCCTCTTACTTAACTAGCTCTTATTTCCTCATGTCTTATATCCAATAACAATAATAACAATAAAAATAATTTCCATGATATTTTAATACCATAGTAATTTATTATAAGCAAATTTTTAGGAATTTCGGTTCGTTATAATACCAGTATTTTACCAGCAAAATATCAGCATTTTATCAGGTGACGAAAAGTTTGGCAAAAAAATATCACAGTAGATGGCGTTTCGAAGATAAAAATGAGACGAACAAAAAAGTTTGAAGCGGCATGCCAAAAAAATAAACGGCTTGAGAGATAAATGCAAAATAAGAAAAGAAAATTAAAAAAACATGTCTTGTGCATAAGCTCTTGGAGATGAACGTATTTATGTTATTTGAGGCTTATAAACCGTATTTATGTTATTGAAACTTGTGAAATTAGATACTTATATTATTGATCAAATTTTTAATAAAAATTATTATTGAGCTTTAATACAATTACGTGCTTTTCTCAAATTTCTATTGGTTTGAAATATATATAAACGATTATAGTTCCATTGGTGGTGGTATCCAAATGACGTAAATGTTAGTAGTGTGACCGAGGCCATATTCAGGCTATTTTAATTTAGTTCAATTTATTTTAAATTAATATAGTTCAGTTTAATTTAATTTAATTTATTATAATTTAATTTAATTCAGTTATGTGTAGATATAAATTTATAATAAAATAAATTTAGCCCAATTTATTTATGACAAAAAGAACAGGCCTAACAAAGATGGTACAGGTTTAGTTGTTGATTTTTAAATACAACATTTATGAGGTCTGACTGTAAAACTACTGGGGTTAAATTCTAAGACTACGATGGGTTTGTTTCTTGAATAGTATAACTTAGACTTTTTTTTTTGTAACCAAAACAATTAATTTTGTAATTGTGGACCAGATGAATTTGATATCTTTTTCCAAAATATTTTTTAACATACTTTTTTTATTTTAAAAATTTATATTCTAATTAAATTATTAAAATTAATAAAATATTTATTACACTGTTAAAATAATTAATTTATAATCTATATTTTATATAATTATCTTTCTTCTTAATTACTATTTATAATTAATTATTTCTCTCTTAATTAATATAAGAATAAATTAGTAAAAATATGATAAAAATATATTAAAATTTTAAAACGTCAAACTTTTAAAAAAATAAAAAAAATTAAAATATCAAACTTTTAAAAATAAAGAAAGTATTTAATATTTATTTCAAACATTTAAATTTATAGCATTTATTCTGAATATTTTATTTATTTGAGTCAAGCAATGTGCTTGACTTGGGTAGATATCTCGGATTAAAGAACTATCATATCGTTCTATTATTCATCCAGGCCACAAATAAATCGATTTTCTATCAATAAAGGTTAAATTAGTTAGTATCGTTTAACTAATATATCGAGTTCAAATTCTAAAAAATGCATAAAATCCTTATTGTGAGACTCACCCACCATAATCAAGTGCATGATTCGAATCGGATATGGACATAGTCGGAGCAAAGCTCCGGTTAACTATTGGAAAAAAATCGATTTTCTCTCATTATCAATGGATTAGTTGAATCAAAAATTTGAAATAATGAGAGTTTTTAGTATTAGGGTAAACTTCAAAATATGCCTTTTGGTTTTGCCATTTTATAAAAAGGTTATTGTGGAATTTTTTATTTCAAAAGAGTATACATGGTTTTAAAAGTAAGCAAAAACATGCTTATCAAAATTTTGAAACTATATTTAAAAGGATACCCTCAGTTATTTCAATATATTCAACTATATTATTTGTGAATTATTCATTGAGATCTGAATAAATTTCACTATATTATTTGTGAATTATTTATCGAGATCTGAATAAATTTCAGAAACTTTTTATTTTGTTATGATTTTTAAAGTTATTGTCAATTTTTAATTAATATAAATATTTGTACTTCTTAAAATATTCTAAAATTTGTCAGTAATGTGGATTGTATTTTTATAAATTTTATAAACAAATTTGTAAAATTTTATTTTAAAATAGATAAAATTATCCTTCACGTAATTTTAAAATTATAAAAAACATACTTTTATTAACTTTTAAAATCATATAAACCCTTTTAAAAAAAATTTATAAAATTCCTTTTATATAACAGTCAAATCAAAGCGATGAGAGAAAATTTTGTATTGCTTCGAAATGGGTCACCACCATCAATAATTTCTAATAAATTTCCGATCACTTAGTTGGACAAGTTGTTATGACATTTTTGTCATATATCGTCTTTTTCCACAAAATAATATCATCCCTTACATTTTTGTCATATTCCGAACATTATTTTATTACAAAAAAGAATTCCAAAACATTATTCATTCAACAATGTCTACTGCTAAAGTAGTTCTTGATCTCTCTCCACTACTCAAAGTCTATGAAGATGGTCACATAGAGAGACTCTTAGGCACTTCCATAGTTCCACCTTCACTTGATCACCCTCTAACCCTATCCAAAGATGTTGTCTTTTCCCCTGAACTTAACCTATCCTTAAGACTTTACCTTCCAAAATCAATACCCACCAATCAAAAACTGCCCCTTCTTGTTTATTTCCATGGGGGAGGGTTTTGTATTGAAACCGCCTTCTCTCCAACTTACCATAACTACCTTAACCAGTTAGTCGCAGAGGCTAATGTTGTTGTTGTCTCTGTTGACTACAGAAGAGCACCTGAACATCCTCTTCCTGCTGCTTATGAAGATTCTTGGACTGCTCTCAAATGGGTTGCTTCTCATTTGGACCGCAACGGCCAAGAAGAGTGGCTTAATGATCATGTTGATTTTGACAAGGTTTTTCTTGCAGGTGATAATGTCGGTGCTAGTAAATAGTAAATAGTAAATATCATATACAAAGTAGTAAATAGTAAATATCATATACAAAGTACATTTTAAAAGATTTTTTATTGTAAATAATTTAACACATTTACGTATAATAAATTCATAAAGTTTTTAAAGTTTTTACTACATATATACATAATTAAAAAATTTGAGCACCTTGACTGTCACATTCATACCTAGGGCCAACCTTGTCTAACAGACAAGATGAGTAAAGATTATGTTAATTTTAACAAGGTTTTTCTTGCAGGTAATAGGGTGCTAGTAAATATTAAGTATAAAGTACATTTTTAAAGATTGTTTTATGTTAATAATTTAACTCCTTTACATGAAATAAATTCATATAATTTTAATATATATATATATATATATATATATATATATTAAAATATTTATACATATATATTAAAATATTTATAAAATTTGGGCCTTTCGACGATGAGATCTAAGCCGTCACACTTATGCCCTATGCTTAGGGCCGTCCCTGTGTAACCGCTAAGAACAGTGGCTAAATGATCATGCTGATTTTGACAAGTTTTTTCTTGCAGGTGATAGTGCTGGTGCTAACATATCTCACTTCATAGCTATGAAATTTGGGCAAGAGAAATTGATTGGGGTTAATATAGTTGGGATTGTTCTTGTGCATCCTTATTTTGGAGGTAAAGAGCCCCTTGGGGATGAGGTTAAGAATTTGGAAATGAAATCAATGTGTGATTCTTTGTGGCTTTATGCGTACCCGAGTGTAAGTGGGTTGGATGATCCGGTTATAAACCCGGGTTTGGATCCGAATTTGAGTAAGTTGGGTTGTAGGAAGGTTCTTGTTGTTGTTGCTGAGAGAGATGGGTTGAAAAGTAGGGGTTGGGATTATTATGAGAAAGTGAAGATGAGTGGTTGGGATGGGTTTGTGGAGATTATGGAGGCTAAAGAGGAAGAACATGTTTTTCATCTTATGAATCCTAATTGTGATAATGCTCTTGCTATGCTTAAAAAGATTGCTGCTTTCCTTAATCAGTGAAAGTTCAGTTCTAAATCTTATTGTAGTCATCTGTAGTGTGTTATGATCTGTAGTATTAAGGTATCATTTGGGTGGCGGAATAATATTTTGATTATGTATGTTTCAATTTGAGTATCAAGTTGTATAATAACATTTGATCCCCCTAGTCCTTTTTATAATGATTAGAGAATGAACTCTCATATTTAACCAAGTTACAAGGGGATTTTTTACCATGGTTCCGGCTCATTACTTCTTATGCCTTGCATGAATGACAAGTGTTTCATATATGAATTAAATGATAAAAAATAATAGAATATGTTGATTTATGTTTCCATTTGAGTATATTAACAATAAGTTCAACTATTAATGTTTATAATTATGGTTATTTGTTGATTCCTAAAGAGCTAAAAGAAGTTTAACAGTCAAAACTAATTTATAAAACAACCACTGTACTTGTCTAATGCTACAGTCTCCTTCTAAAATGGACAAAGAAATTAGAGGTCTGAATTTGAGTTACAAATTCTTTAAAAATTAAATCTTACTTTTAAAAAAAATTATATAACAGAGGCAGAAAAACCCAGGAAAATGAAATGTTATGTAACATACCACTCCGGCATCGCTGCACGTGTAAACACTAAATTTCTGATCGAAGCTATAGTCTTGGGTCAACAGATCTACAAAACCAAAAGGGAAATTGAGTCGGAAATTTCCAAAAGTGAAATTTGGAAGGAAGCATTAAACCGATAGGACGAACTCCCAGTTTAACATCTTCTTTTATATTTTTCATTTATTTTTTGAGATGTGATAATTTTTTTTATTATTTTTTAAATTTACTTTCCTACTTTTCATACATCGATCCTAAAAATTTCTTATATGTCAAAAAATAAATAAGGAATATAAAAGGGGATATTAAATTAGAGACACGTGATTTCGGAGAAGGGCGTTGGTCCCTTCCTCATTGTTGTAGAGCGAGCAGAATGAAAATTGGAATTTTGTGAGTTATTGAGTATTTTTCTAATTTTTTAAAATTTTATTTAGTGCTGGTGCAAGTATACGCATGGTTTTCAGATTCAGACCGGCCACTAAATCGGTATAGGTAGTGGTTTATAGATTTAAGGTTCAACTAAATTAAATTGGTGGTCGAACTGGATTTTTTTAAAACATGTAAAAATACTAAATATTTTATATAATTTGATATTAAACATATAATATACGTTATACTCATATAAAAATTAATAATATTAAATAAAATATTCTATGATTTAAAGCTATATTTCAAATAAAAATAAAACACAAGATAATAACTAATATAATCTAATAAAAGATTGCAAACCGAATTCTATATTGTATAGATTGGATAAAAAAAGTTAATAAATTTGATTTATGATATATAAAAATTACACAGTTGAAGAATTAAAATTTATATACAATATGTAAAATAAAAAAATTATATATCCATTTAATATAAATTTAATAAAAAAACTTAGAGTAATGTTATTTAAAAAATTTACATATTATTTCGTTATGAAAAACATTCAAAGCTGTTATTGAAAGAAATATTTAAAATTTAATAAAATGTGTAGTATATGAAATAAAAAAAAATTTTATTATGATTTTTTTATAATAAAATATTATTAAAACAATTTAAAAATTAATAATATATAATATAAAAGTATATAAGGAGAAAATGTTACCACTTGTGTGTGGTAGCTCAGTTGGTAGAGCATGTATTGAAAAATTTGTTGGAGGTTTTAAGTTCAATTCCCACCACCAATAATTTTATAAAAAAACATGATTTAAGAGAACCGAAAATCAATCACCAGTTGAACCGGCCGATTTTCGATCAAACCGACCGATTCAACTGGTCGTTAACCAATTCTTGATCATATCAAGAATACAGTCAAATCAAACCCAACTAAATCCGATCCGACCGACCGATCCGATCTGTTTTTCAAAACCATGAGTATACGGCAAAAGATGTGTTGTAATTTTGGAAAATCAAATGATGTTTGACACGTGGATCTTTAATATAAATGATAATATTATGCACATATTTGACCGTTAAATTTTAAAAAGTAAAAGCATACTTTCATAAAATATACATACAAAAATTAAGAGAACAATTATTATATATATAAAAATACTGTCCGAGTTCACGTATGAATTAAATTTTAAAATTATGATTCTATAAATTATAAGTTTAAATTTACATAAAAGTGGAATGAGATGAAATTTTTTTTATTATTTTTATAAGTTCATTGAAATAAATTTAAAAAAAAAAAGCATGAAAGGCTCTCCATAAATATTGCAAAAATAACTTAAATAAGTCAATAAAAAAACATTTAAGTTGTAAAAATCTATTTTAAGCATGAAAGGTTCTCCATAAACATTGGAAACATGAAAACAACTTACCATTTTGAAAATAAGCAATTCTAATAAATAATAAGGGAAAGTCTAATCGTACTCTATATTTGGAGTAAATGGTATATTTAAAATATGATTGACGTTCAACTCTACTTTAAATCTTTACTCTAAATATGGAGTAAAGTATGAGTTATTCTAAATTTATAATAACTCATATCCTAATTCATATTTGGAATTGATTATTTTAATATTACTTTTTACTTTTTCTTATTATATTTGATGAAACCTTTAAAAGGGGATGTAATAATTATAAAATGTTGTTGGATGTAAAAATTCTTTTTACAAAATAGAAGAATGGAGTAATGAGTTCAAAAAAAGTTACTGTAGTAACTATATAAATAAAGTAAATAATATATAAATAGAGCTTAGAATATAGTACATAGAGCAATGACTTGGACATGACCGAATATATGTTTTGAAAACTTTTAAGTTGTAAAAACTTCAACCGATGTTTTTAAAATTTTAACATCAAACAGTAACTTTAACTATTTACTTACAACAATTTACATTTGCTTTCTTGTGCTCCCATATAAATGAAAGAATAAAAAAACTAGTTAAACTGTCTAAAGTAACACCCTACTTTTAAAATTTATAATATATTAGAGTATGACAATTTTTTCGAAGATTGTAACAAAAAACGCGATGTCTCACCCCCTCCCTCAACCCCGACGATTCCCAGCCGCCACCCAATCATCCTTCCTCTCCTTGCACCGCCGATCACCGACGGCCAATGATCACCATTGCCAGCCACCATTCAGACGACACCCCCATCCCGCGCACCCTCCCCATAACAAAAACCCTAACCCTAGCCACACTCAACCGAACTAGTTTTCAAACAAGGTTTACATCGTGAATTTTCCTAATGCTTATGATTCCGATGCAATGAGACGAGTCTTCCAAAGGTACGGTGTAATAGGTTGGGTTTATGTGGCTAAACAGGGGAATGCTCGGAACTTGAATTTTGGGTTTGTGAGACTGGATGGTTCACTGCCATTCCTTGAAGCCTTGTATCACGATTGGGATAGTACGCTTGCACGCTTACAAGGCTAGGTTTTCCAGGCCGAATCCTAAGCCTTCTTAGAGAAAGGTGAAGCATTCGGTGCCTTAGCTGAGACCAGTGTGTCAGGAGTCCCCTCGGGATGGTGGATTGTACGTGAACGTGGTAACGAATATTCGTGATTCAATTGGAGCCTCGAAAGGAGAATCGATTGAGAAAGTTAATGACGGTCCTAGTAAGTCTAATAATTCACAAAATCGATCTTAATCTGTTATCGAAGTGGTTCCTTGAAAAGCTAAATCTTGTTTGGTGAATCTTATCAATATATGCCATATCCGAAACATTTTTTATTTACTGTATGAACGTGGTTTTGCTGTTGACTTTGCTGCTCCTGCTGGTGGGGACTGTGTCATTGTTTCCTTCAACTCAGTGGATGTTATGAACGATTTTGTGGGGGGGGGGGGGTGATTGGCATGTGATGAAGCACATCATTTATAATGTGCAGTTTTTACCGAATCTTTTCTCACGCTCGGAATGTATCATGTATCTAGACTTTATGGGCCTACCCCTTACCATCATTTTTGAATCCTTGATTAGAAATTTAGTAGCGAGATTTGGACATCTGGTTGCGTTCAATAGTGACTTCGCGAGGCCGAACAGGTTGGGTATTGTATCTTGTCTTGTTTCGGTTCCGTTAGGTATTTCTACCCGAACTCTTATTGTTTCGGTGGGGAATACAGATTTCAAAATTCACACCATTCTGCGGCAAGGTGTGGGATGTCAGAATTGTCAGGAAAAAGGCTCAGATATAGTAAGTGAGTCAAATAAGGATGTGGATGATGTGGATCATAGAGGCTATCCTATACTTGGAGGCTTAAGTAAGAAGGTTCTGCTAAAGCATGCTTCAACTAGTACGTTCTCTAATTCTTTTTTAATTATTAAGTCATTTTATTAAGCATTTTAAGACTTAATAAACTTAGGTTATTTTGCATGCTTAGTTTATTTTATACCTTGACTATAACTTAGAGCTATAACATGTTTAAAATAAATTTTTTTATGCTAGGATATAATTTAGAGCTATGGTACGCCTAGCCTATGTATGCTAAATTAAGTAGAAAATTAATTTAATTAAGGCTTTAATTAATTTATATGCTACTAATAGGAGTTCCTAGGGACAAGGGACAATTTTGAATTTCTACCGTGCCTGTTATGCATGTTCAAATTGACTGTCAATTCCTAAAAATTAATATTGGCAATTCGCTTTCGTCAGGTCCCGATATTCACAACATGAATAGACTTCATCGCATTACCCAGGGAGGTGAGTTGAATGAAAGCTAAGAATTGTTGACTTTTCGGGTAGGGGAGAAACTCGAGTTATTCAAAGGGCATCAATTGGCGACTGTTGTGGAGGCTTTGGAATCACAATTAAAGTGTTTGAGGTACATTTTCTAGGTTTGATTTCTCTTTTTATGTCGTTAAACTTTATGAGTTGGAATTGTCGGGGAGGTTTCAATAATGGTGTGAAACAATGTTTTGTTCGCTCATGTATTTGGAAATGGAATTTACATATTTTTTTTCTCTTGGAAACTAAGGTGGGTGGGGTGTCTAATCAGGTTATTAGGAAGTTCTGATTGTATCCCTGCTCAAGGATTTTCGGGGGGATTAGTTGTGAGCTGACGACCCGAATCCCCTGCCCGCAAGGTAAGCTTTAATGCTCTTCGGCGTGGGCGGAGAAACAATGAGCGTTGTGAGGCTTGCTAAGGGATATTCCTAATTTTAGCGTGATGAAAATGGATAATGAAAGCGATGTTGAAGTGGAAATTTAGTCTAATTTATGTGTTAAGGGATACGCGACTTAGAATCTCATATTTTAAGATAGAGTCGCCACCCGATTAAGCTCCACCGGGAATTTGGGTACGATATTCCCACCGGGTGGTTGAACTGTACCTTAAATTAGAGATTCTAAGTCCGGATGATGTTGCTTACTTTTCAATTTTTAAATCAAGCCGAGTATATTTTAATAAACGTGACATTAGTTCTTATGCGATTTAATCCGATTATTGTTTGATGTTTTCGGTTTATATGTCATACATCACACGGAAAGCAATAAATAAACAAAGCAAGAAAATAAAATTATTACAAGGCTTTACAAATACCTATACATTTTTCTAATGCAAGAAAATAAATAAAGCGATAAATAAATAAACGGGCGAAACGGGGTTTTAACCGAGCTTACCGACTCCGACTCGGCTCCAAACGAGGCAAGAGATATAGGGGAATAATCATAAATAAAGCATGAATAAATAAATGCGGAAAATAAGCACATAACATGAAGAAAACATATTTTTGGATTTTTCGGGACAAAAACATAATTTTCGGGCATTAATTATTTATCTAACAACCTAAAAAGAGTGAAACAAGTTAACTAATCATCCTAAAATCAGATTTAGTATTTCTTGAATATTTTTGGGATTTTTAGTTGGTGGAAAACGATTTGTTTAGATTTCTTTAGTTAAAAACACCATTTTTAAGATGTTAAATAGTCATTTAGGCCATTAAGCAATAGATAAAATAATTTCTATCAGCTATAAAAGTTAATTTAATTAATTTCAGATTATTTGTGATTTTTAGAGAATTTTCGGGTAAAAATCGGGACTAAAAATGCATTAAAATGACAAAAATCGGGTAAAAAACGATAGAAACAGGGCAAAAAAAACAGAATAAAGCAAATAGGGACTATTTGGATATTTTTACCAGTAGGCCGACTCAGTGAGGTGGTAGGCCGACTCAGCGACATGGTAAGCCGACTCAACGAGGTGGCCTAGATGACACTCAGTCGGCCTTCGTCCCATTGAAGTGGCCTGTCGGCAAAAAATGTCCAAACAAGCCGGAATCGACATTTTTGTGCCTGAAAACTCAAGATTATTAAAATTTCAAGTCGTTTCCTACATTGTTACAGTAGATTCGGACTTAAAATGCTTAAATAACTTTGGTTTTTCAGTTTGGGGGAAAAGAACCCAGAAAATCTGACAAAACAACTATTAGCCGCTTGAGCTACCCGTAGGCTGATTGAACAAAGCGGTAGGCCAACTCAGCGAGGTGGCCTAGGTAACGTTCAGTCGGCCTGACGTTCGCCGAAACGGTCAGCCAAAGTTTTGGCAGAAAAACACAAAAAGGACGAAGAAAGGGGCTAAACACCCAAAAAAAACAACCAAAAACACAGCAGAAAAAATAAATATAAAAAAGAAATAGATTGGAACTCAGAAAGTTACCTAAAGCAGTGAATCCACTCTCGAGACTCGAACCGGATGCTTGGCAAGTTTTGTGACAGATTTGAGACGAAAACCCAGCGAAACAATAACCGATTTAACAAGGGATTTAGTGATTTATGAGGAAAAAGTCCCTAAATCCTATTTAAACCAATTTTTACTTAAATTTCTAATTGATTTTAATGATTTAAGCTAAAGAATCAAGTCTAATAAAGTTTAGGAAACTTAGATATTTGATTTCCACCACTTTATAAAACTTATTCTTCCTAAAAAGCCTAATAAATCTCTAAAATCTGAATTTTCTGTCCAATCAGCCAAATGTGCTATAATCAGAATTTTAATGGGTTTTTATAGACTTTCCAAGTACAAAATCTCAGAATTAATCCCCCAAATGTCAAAATTTGACGGAAAAAATCCCAAGACCCAACTTGGTGGCCAAGAAAACTAGGAAAAATGTCGACTGAAGAAACCCTACACGAAGGCCGCGTTAGTGACGCTGCCAGGCCGAGGTCGCGTCAGATGACGGGGCCAAATCTAGGCCATGTGAGCCACGCGGCCCACCTCGTGGTTCACATAGCCATGCATTCCGGCTGCGGTGCTGGCCGCCGCCACCGGATTGGGGGCACCAGGGGGATAGGCCAAAGGGGCCCAAAACGCAAATAACTTACACTACGGGCATCCGATCAGGGCGATTCTTGACATTCCGAAAAGCTCAGAGAGTGAAAAATCCAACGATGCAAATGAGACTCGCTGAAAATGTCTGGATTTTAAGAAAAAATCGCGAAACAAATTACTGCGCTTGAGGAGAAAGGAAGCGGTTAACTTTTTAAATGCGATTCAATTATTTTTAATCAGGGTCAAAGATCTCCAAATCGTTAACAAAGCACTTCCCAAACGCGATTCGATTCTAAAAGGATGGAACAACTGGACCAATAAAAGGTTAGAGCAAAAAGTCATCATCATTCCGAGGGTCACCGAAAGCCCATGCTCACATTAGTTGTTTCATGGAATTCAACCCTGATTTAAGGGGATATAATTCATACAGCTGATAGATGGTCTACTATATACGCGATTGCGGACCAGGTCTACTTTTCGATAATCGAGTAACGAGTTTTATAATCCAATAGCTTCTTACTTAAGTAGTACACTACATGCTCCTTCTTACTGTCATCTTCTTGAATCAACATTGCCCCTATGGTGGAGTCATCAACTGCTAAGTACAAGGTCAACTGCTTGCTTGGGGTGGGCGGACGAAGGACGGGTGGGTGAAGAAGTTAGGCCTTGATTTTGTTGAAAGTGATTTAATAGTGCTCATCCCACACAATCGGTTGACACTTCCTTAGCAGCTTAAATATTGGCTCACAAATGGTAGTGAGCCGAGAAATGAACCTACTGACATATTGGATGGAACCAAGGAAAGACCGGACTTCTTTTTCTGTCTTCAGAGCGGGCATATCCTTAACCGCCTAATCTTATCCGGATCTATTTCAATCCCCCTTTGACTGACCACATGGCCTAAAAGCTTTCCCGATGTAACCTCGAATATGCACTTCTTTGGATTAAGGCGTAAGTTATACTTCTCAATGCGAGTTATAAACTTATCCAAAACCGCAGGGTGCTCTTCTCTAGTAGCAGACTTAACCAACATGTCATCCACATAGACCTCTACTTCTTTATGGATCATGTCATGTAAGAGAGTGGTGACAGCATGCTGATAGGTTGCTCCGCCATTCTTCAGACCAAATGGTATAACCCGATAGCATAATACTCCCCATTCAGTGATGAAAGCTATCTTAACCTTATCGATTATGTCCAATAGAATCTGATTATACCCTGAGAACCCGTCCATGAATGAGTACATTATGGCCCTGGCGGCACTACAGATTAGCATATCGATGTGAGGTAGAGGAAAGTCATCCTTTGGCAAAGCTTTATTCAGATCTCGGTATTCTACACAAACCCTTACCCTTCCATCCTTCTTTAGAATAGGGATAATGTTGGGTAACCAAGTCAGATATTCGATCACTTTGACATACTTAGTCTCAATCATGTTAGCAACCTCTGCCCTAACCTTGTCGGCCCACTCCAGTCTCATCCTTCAGGATTTTTGTTTGACGGGATGGAATCTAGGATCGGTTGGAATGCAATGCTCAGCGATATGGCAATCGACACCAGGCATGTCCATATTCGACCAAGCAAAAGCATTAACATGATCTTTTAGCACTTTAATTATCTCACTTTTTATCTCAGGGGTTAAGTCATTAGAAAGGGTTACCATTTTAGGGTTATCATCTGTACTCAAGTTTATTTTAGTTAAAGAAATGTCATGAATAATGAACAAATTATGCTTATGATTAAATGAATGCATGGGCCCGTCGGGTGAAACATTAAGCAAATAAGCGAAATCAAAATCTTTCATTGAATTAAAGGCCTTATAGGCTACATTGTTATTATAAAAAACACTGGAAATATTGAAAGTTACATCATCATAGATAGAGTCATCCTTCACAGGCAGAGGGTCTTGAGCAGCGGCATCAGTAGAGTTGACACCCTTAGTAGGTTCCATAAGCAGGTCATCCAGATCGTGATCCAGGGTTTTCACTTGATCCGTGGATAGCATACCTTCTTTAGTAGCAAGAGATCGGGCGAACTTCTTCACGGCTTCGGCCAGAGGATTGGCTTCATCATTCTTCTTCCACTTCTTCTTAAGTAGAACAGACATAGCCTTAGATATTGCAGCCACTGCATCTTCAATCTCTGGGTCCACAGGCTTTTCATCATCTGAATTAGAAAATAACTTTTGCTTGGCTTTCTCATCGGATGCAATAGCAGATATCGGCTCAATCGGTCTCTCCCCCTTCTCAATAAAGCAATTCTTCTCGAAGTCATACACATCCTTGAAGATCTCAAAACCTAGCCATAGTTGACCATCATGCTCAACAGGATTGGATTCTCCTTTGTAGACACCCTTCCCTTGAACCTCATAAACAGTCACCATATTGCAGTAGAACGGATGAACATGCCTGTAAACCTTCTTTGGAGCATACCCAAAACCAGCTCGCTTGGGGTACTTCTTGATTGGGAGAGGATTTATAATTCCCCTAAGGTGCTTGCCTAAATAGTTACCCTGCTTATGGCCATGCTTCTTCATCAACTTTCGCTTTACAGGTGAATGGCTATGACCGAGGCATGATTAGCTTTAATGACCTTAATCTTTGCATCTTTCCCTATGGCTTTGATCTTTTGATGGAGTGTCGATGAGACCTCTCCCACAGAGTGAATCTAGGGTCAACCTAAGCGCAAGGAATAGGTGATAGGAATATCGATGATGGTAAATTGTACCATAGTAGAAATTTCCTCCATAGTTACTTCAGCTTCAAAAGCCCCAATCACATCCCTCTTCGAATCGTCATATGCCCGAATGACAGTGTTGATTTCTCGAGCATTTCCCTGAATAAACCCAAATAAGGAAGAACTTTCAGAGGACAAAGATTCAGAGAGGAACCATCATCAGCCATAACGCATGGGATGATTCTGTCGAGGACTTGCGCATGGATGAACAAGGCTCAGTTATGAGAGCACCCCTCAGGTGGGAGGTCCTGATTAGAGAACATTATTGGGTCATCCCCTCTTAGGAGCGGTATTCCTTTCTCTATCATGTTGCACATCTCAACAATAGAAGTAGAAGGCTTCGCTTCAAGCTCTAGAAGCCTCTTAATCAGAGCCCAACGGTAATCATCAGAACCAAGAACTAATTGCCAAATTCTGAAATAGGCTTGAGTCATCTCTAACTAAGTAATCAAAGGATCAATATTAGGACTCGCTTCAACCTGAGGAGACGGTGCAATCGACTTAGCTTTATTCTTGATGGGGTTTGGGATTGGATCATTCTCAATGTGGAGATGGTTGTCCTTAGGCTGGTACACTCGATCGCTATGGGTGACATGCAAAATCCCATCAATTGATACGCTTTTTGTGGCCAGGGTTTCAAATGGATACGGGGGTTCCTCATAGACTAATAATGAATCCCGTAGCTTATACTCATCCACATTGAAAGCCTAAAACTCTTCATCAGAATACTCTCCCTTCAGAACATAATCATCAACATTGAACAACGTTGTTTTGACCATTTCCACATCTTCAGTTTTGGTCCCCTCTTCTTACCCCATTTCTTCAATTTTCATGGAGCTTACCACAGGATTAGACTGTGAGACCATATCAAATACAAAGCCCGAAGGGAGACCATAGCCGATAACCATTACGAATTCCTTGAATATCATTTCCAAAACATACTCTTCCTTAATGCTAGAACTGATCATAGAGACCTTGCCTCCAAAATTAGGCAAAGGGTTTTCTACAGTGCTCGGCTTCCTGGCCGGCTCAGCCATTTTTCCTTCTTTGACCATACCAGCGATAGTGGAAGCTAGAGCCTTACATTGATTAGTTTGATGCCCCTTTTGCATATGAAACTTGCAAAAATTCCCCTTTTCATCCAGTCAAGGAGCCCGGACATCGCGAAGAGGCTTTAACTGGCCCGCTTCATACATCTTAGCAAAAATGACACCGAGGGGTAACTTCCACAGGGACATGAACGGTTGCTGAGAAGGGGGTGAGACTTGAACTGCTGATACTTCTTCTTCAGCCACAGTTTGAACCGCGGGCCACTTACCCTTAGTAGAAGCTGGTGCAATTTCACTTGATTCATTCTTTTTAAACCATGGCCAATTCCCACTCGACTTGTTAGCCTGATCTTTCTCCTCCCGATGCTCGATTTTTTCAGCTTTTTCGAAAACTTTCTGATAGGACTCGAAAGAGTCAGGCTCCATTTCTTTTTAGAGAATTGAGAGAGCCCCATCAAGAAACTTTGGGATCATTTCTTTCAGGCTAATCTTTTGCTTTAAGAGAACCTAAGTGGCCATCCATCTATTGAAATACGACTTGAAGGATTCACTTGGCTTTTGCTTGACTACCTCAAGATGCTAAATGGTAGTCTCCATTATGGAATTAAATTTATAGTGGGCAACTAAAGCTTCAGATAGGAGTTTCCAATCCAGGATTATGGACTCCGGAAGAGAATTGTACGACTCAAGAACAGGGCCTGAAAGGGCACATAGGAATAACTTAGCCAGCACCTTATCCTCAATATTTTGGACACACATGATCCTCTCATACATCACTATATGGGACTTGGGGGGTCCTTTGGCTGAATAAACCTCCATTCGAGACATTGAGAAATATTTAGGCACCCAATCATCATCTCTTACTTCTTCCTTATCCTCGCCCTATTCAGAAATTGCCTGAAAAAAGCCGCCATTTTGGGCGTCATGCCCGGAGGCTGCATGACCTGGTTGCATGGAGATGACCCAAACTAGAAAGGCAGAGGAGTTGAGGTTTCGACCTGGGGGCGAGAAAAAAGATTTTGAGGGTAGGTGGCCTCACGGGGAGTGACCACAAAACTAGGGGGAGAGGGTGTGAAAATAATCGGCTGCACCGGAGGAACAATAAAGATACTCAAGGGGACTATCATCTGAGGAGTAAATTCCCCTGAGAAAGCTAGAAGAATAGGAGACTGGAGAACAGGCCTCGAGTGCACAGGGGGAGAAAAATTGAAGGTTGGTGGAGCAGATGATAAGAATGGCTGGGAAGAGCTCTGACCAGATTGAAATTGGCTTTGCTGAATAGGACAAATAGGGGGGAGTGGCGGTACTAAAATTGATTTTGAACAGGTGGAGACTGAACTATCTCTCCCAGAGCTTGATATATAGGATCTGCTAGCCTCTAAGACTCTCTTTCCTCCTTGAGAGTGGATCTAACTTGCTCTTGAATAGTGGCCCGAAACATATATGACTAGAGGAACATAGCCATAGCACTAGCCAACTCTGAACCTAATTAAGATTGCCCCTGATCAACCGACAGAGAAGAGACATGCATAGGAGTGCCCTCAGTCGAAAACCTGCTAGACGGAGGAATGTCAGACATGGAAGGAATAACTGAGTCTGACACTAAACGACGAACTAAACAGCGGTTGAGTCCCAACCAAAGAGGGCTTCGGCATCGGGGATGTCTTAACCTAACTGATTAAACCGGAAGATGATCAGCTCGAATCGAACCATGAATGAGATGGATGATAACATAAATATTTGAGTGATGAATGGTATACATACGGGTGGTTTAGAGAGGTATAGAGCAGAATGGCTTATGATGCGAAGCTTAACCCTGAAATACATGAGCGTGTGAATTCCTCGCTATGTCTAGCAAACTAGGTATAGGTCATCGGGACTCAAATGATCACAGGCATTTTGTTAAATTCCCCCTTCAAGCGAGGAGAGAGTAGAGGTAAGCAAAAACCAAAAATAAAGATCGACAATAGGCGGCCTATACATGAGCTTTGCATGAATAAGCATAACACAAGTAGCACACGAAAGCAAATAAACCTCTTCCAACCTTATAACTCCCGCGTAATGCCAATTCATAGTCTAGGATTAACTCTAGCGCCAGGAAATAGCCAGAGAGTATGCGACCGAAATCTAAAATGTTCAGGTGAGCCTAAAGGGAAGTTACTATGGCTAGTTTTATCGTGTAACTCAACCACTCCTCAAATGATTGCGACCGCAGGATTTACATGTTGGTTGAAATGAGTGTTCCACCCACAAATATCCCCAATTCCTGGCAGGCATGAGGTATACAAGTGAGCTTCACGGGGGTGATAAAATGGCACCTTAAAACTTAGAATCTAACTAAAGAGGTGGATTTAAAAGACACAAGAAATAAAGCACTGATTTAAAAATATTTAGGCACATCATCAAAATCCTTTAAAGTTTGAAAAACAAGAGCGATTTTCAATTTGTAAGTTAAAAGTAAATCCCCAGCGGAGTCGCCATTGTGAACCAACGACTCAAATGCCCCGCCTGTAAGGTAAGCTTTAATGCTCTTCGGCGTGGGGCGGAGAAACAATGAGCGCTGTGAAGCGTGCTAAGGGATATTCCTTATTTTAGTGTGATGAAAATGGATAATGAAAGCGATGTTGAAGTTGAAATTTAATCCGATTTATGTGTTAAGGGATACGAGTCTTAGAATCCCGTATTTAAAGATAGAGTCGCCACCCAGTTAAGCTCCACCAGGAATTTGGGTACGATATTCCCACCGGGTGGTTGAACCGTACCTTAAAATAGAGATTCTAACTCCGGATGATGTTGCTTACTTTTCAATTTTTAAATCAAGCCGATTATATTTTAATAAACGTGACCTTAGTTCTTATGCGATTTAATCCGATTATTATTTAGTGTTTTCGGTTTATATGCCATACATCACACGGAAAGCGATAAATAAATAAAATTATTACAAGGCTTTACAAATACCTATACATTTTTCTAATGCAAATAAATAAATAAATCGATACATAAATAAACGGCCAAAACCGGGTTTTGACCGAGCTTACCGACTCGGACCTGGCTCCAAATAAGGCAAGAGATATACAGAAATAATCATAAATAAAGCATGAATAAATAAATGTGGAAAATAAACACATAGCATGAAGAAAACATATTTTGGATTTTTTGGGACAAAAACATAATTTTCGGGCATTAATTAATTATCTAACAACCTAAAAAGGGTGAAATAAGTTAACTAAACATCCTAAAATCAAATTTAGTATTTTCAGAATATTTTTGGGATTTTTAGTTGGTGGAAAACGATTTGTTTAGATTTGTTTAGTTAAAAACACCATTTTAAGCCGTTAAATAGTCATTTAACCATTAAGTAATAGATAAAATAATTTTTAACAGCTATAAAAGTTAATTTAATTAATTTCAGATTATTTGTGATTTTTAGAGATTTTTTTGGTAAAAATTGGGACTGAAAATGCATTAAAATTACAAAAATCGGGTAAAAAATGACAGAAACAGGACCAAATATAATAGAATAAAGCAAACAGTGACCATTTGGACACTCAGTCGACCTTCGTCCCACTGAAGTAGCCTGCCAGCAAAAAATGTCTAAATAAGCCGGAATCGACAATTTTGTGCCTGCAAACTCAAGATTATTAAAATTTCAAGTCGTTTCCTACATTGTTACAGTAGATTCGGACTTAAATTGCTTAAATAACTTTGGTTTTTCAGTTTGGGGGAAAAGAACCTGGAAAATCGATAAAACAACGATTGGCCGCTTGAACGACCCGTAGGCCGATTGAAAGAAGCGATAGGTCGACTTAGTGAGATGGCCTAGGTGACGTTCAGTCAGCCTAACATTCCCCGGAACGGTCTGCCAAAGTTTTGGCAGAAAATCACGGAAAGGACGAAGAAAAGGTGCCAAACGCCTGGAAAAAAACAACCGAAAACACAACAACAAAAATAAATATAGAAAAGAAATAGATTGGAACTCAGAAAGTTACCTAAAGGCCGTGAATCCACTCGCGAGACTCAAACTCGATGCTTGGCAAGTTTTGTGACGGACTTGAGACAAAAACCCGATGAAACAATAACCGATATAGCAAGGGATTTAGTGATTCGTGGGGAAAAAGTCCCTAAATCCTATTTAAACCAATTTTTACTTAAGATTTCTAATAAATTTTAATGATTTAAGCTAAAGAATCAAGTATAATAAAGCTTAGGAAACTTAGATATTTGATTTCCACCACTTTATAAAACTTATTCTTCCTAAAAAGCCTAATAAATCTCAAAAATCTGAATTTTCTTTCCAATCAGCCAAAAGTCCTATAATAAGAATTTTAATGGGTATTTGTAGACTTTCCAAGAGCAAAATCTCAGAATTAATCCCCAAATGTAAAAATTTGACGGAAAAAATCCCAAAACCTGACTTTGTGGCCAAGAAAACCCCGAAAAACGCTGACTGAAGAAACCCCGTGCGAAGGCCGTATCAGTGACGCGGCCGGGCCGAGGCCGCTTCACATGACGTGGTGGGCCACGTCACGTGACAGGCCAAGTCCAGGCCGCGTCACATGATGCGGCGAAATCTAAGCCGCGTGGTCCACGGGGCCCCAGGGGTGGGGGCACCAGGGGGAAAGGCCAAAGGGGCTCGATGAGGGCCGGGCCTGAAACTCGAACAACTTATATTACGGGCATCCGATCGGGGCGATTCTTCACATTCCAAAAAGCTCGAGGAGCGAAGAATCTAACAATGCAAACGAGAATCACTAAAAATGTCCTAATTTTAAGGAAAAAATCATGAAACAAATTACTGCACGCGAGGAGAAAGGAAGCGATTAACATTTTAAACGCGATTCAATTATTTTTAATCGGGGTCAAAGATCTCCAAATCGTTAACAAAGCACTTGCCAAATGCGATTTGATTCTAAAAGGATGGAACAACTGGACCAATAAAAGGTTAGAGCAAAAAGTCATCATCGTTCCGAGGGTCACCGAAAAGCCCGTGCTGAAATTAGTTGTTTCATAGAATTCAACCCTGATTCAAGGGGATATAATTCATACAGCTGATAGATAGTCTACTTTACACGCGATTGCAGACCAGGTTGATGTGTATATGGTTTGTCTGTATGGCCCTACTAGTTATATTGAGAGGTATCAGTTGTGGTCAGAATTAACACTCTATATTCAGAGTTATGAAAGGATATTGGTTTGTTGTGATTTTAATGAGATTCTCTATTGCTTGGAACGGTTAGTGGGATCTGGTTTATTTTCAAATTCTATGGTGCAGTTTCAGGAATTCGTGAATGAGTGCTCTTTATACAACCTACCTTTATATGGGAGAGCTTACACATGGTTCAATAGTCAAGCTTTCTCGAGAATCAATCGAGTTTTGGTTTCTTGTGATATTACCGATTTGTGGCCGAGACTAAACCTATCTATGATTGAGTCTACCCTTTCGGACCATTTCCCGATTGTCTTTTCTGTACACGACCCGAGGATGTTTGGAAGCCACATATTTAGATCCTTGAATTGTTGATGGGACAACGAAGGATTTTTACCATTTTTGAAGGGTAAATGACTTGTGATATGTGAGGAGGGGGTTGGCACTGATATTGATTTTAAACTGAGATGATTAAGTAATTTTATTCGGCCACGGCACTCTACGAATTTTAGGGTATTGGAAAAAATAATTTCAGATTTATAAAAGAGTGTTTTGACCCTTATTGCGAGGGATGTTACGAGACCAATAGATACTACTGTTGGGTCCGAACTCCAATTGGCCCGTTCCGCCTTATTGGAATGTCGACGAAGTTTGGAAGAGGTTTGACATCAACAATCTGGAGTGAAATGGATGGTCTTGGGAGACAATAACACGGCTTACTTTCTTAGGATTGCTTCGGCATGGTCGAGCGGGAATAAGATTAACTAGCTTGAGATTGATGGGGCACTCACGAGCGACCAAACTACTATTTCCTTGGCACTTAGGAATTTTTATATAGACCTCTTTTCTGAGAGGCGCACGGTGCCCTTTTCTTTGGAAGGGCTAGA
Source organism: Euphorbia pulcherrima (assembly GCA_947683365.1). Classification (NCBI taxonomy): domain Eukaryota; kingdom Viridiplantae; phylum Streptophyta; class Magnoliopsida; order Malpighiales; family Euphorbiaceae; genus Euphorbia; species Euphorbia pulcherrima. Next base: position 8,046,007 of record CANTUS010000006.1, on the reverse strand, counting down.
ATTTTGAAGTTTGGGAAATGATTTGAATCAAAGACTAGTTGAACCTTTTAGGGAGGACGAGATTTGGGCAGCGTTGTGTTCAATAAACGAAGGGAAAACGCCGGGACCGGATGGTTTTAACTTCTACATTTATAAACAATTTTGGGACGAATTAAAATCTGAAAATTTTGAGTTATTTAGCAAGTTTCATGAATCAGCCCTTCTACCAAACTCAATCAAGTTGTATTTTATGGTTTTAGTTCCTAAGGTACCTGGATCTTCATCTATGAGCAACTTTAGACCGATAGCGCTTATTCATGTGATATATAAGTTGTTATCCAAGGCCCTTGCAATCTCTACTTCCGGATTTTATATCGGAAAGCCAGTTCGGTTTTGTGAAGGGACGGGATATTCACGAGTGCTCCTTTGTTGCTTTGGAGGTCATTCATACTCTTTATAGGGGTAGGCGGCCTTGCTTAGTGTTAAAGCTTGATTTCCATAAGGCTTATGATAGTGTTTCATGGTCATAAATTGATGTTGTGTTTCGGAGGATGGGTTTTAATGACAGATGGGTTAGGTGGATGGCGGGTTCTAGAGAGAATTCTATGACATCTATTCTAATAAATGGGAGTCCGTGCGAACCAATTTGGGTTATGAGAGGTGTTAAACAGGGAGATTCCATTTCACCATTTATTTTTGTACTTGCAATTGAAGGTCTGAAACAAATGATTAACGCAAGTGTTTGAAAAGGTCTTCTCCTGGGCTTTTGCATTGACGGATCTGACTTGGACATTTCACTCCTTCAGTTTGCGAATGTCACGTTATGCTTCCTCCCCGCAGATGAGTCTCTTTTACCTATTTTTATTAATATTTTACGATGCTTTGAATTGATTTCTGGTTTGTGCATTAATAACCATAAGAGCTCTACTATAGGTGTTCATGTTCATGATACTTTTCTGCATTCTTGTGTTAGGATATTAGGGTGTAAGATAGAAAACTTCCCAATTACATATTTGGGCTCACCTCTTAGTGTGAATAGAGTACCAATGTCCTATTGGAATATGTTGATTGGTAAATTCTAATATCGGCTAGCTCGCTGGAAGGGTAATTGTCTCTCGTATAGTGGGCGGGTTGTGCTTGTAAAGTTGGTCCTATCATCACTCCTTATTTATTTGCTTTCTGTAAATAAAATGCCAAATTCAGTCAATGTTAAGCTAGTGCAATTGATGCGAAAATTTCTTTGGAGGGGTGACGCTTAGGCAAGGGGAATTAGTAAGGTGAGCTGGAAAACAATTACCCTACCGAAGGATCTAGGCGGGTTATACATTTGGGATTTCAATCTTGTGAATTGTAGTCTTTTGTTGAAGTAGATTAGGAAGCTTAAAATTTCGAATCATGAATCTTGGTGGTATGAACTTTGTGTTAAGCGGTACGGATTTTTGTCTCGGGCAGCGCTAGAGACGTATGATTGTAGGAAATTATCGCCGACATGGCGAGGCATTGTCTCCTATTGTTTTAGGAACCCGGGTTATTGGGATTTGTTTACGTCTAATGTACACGTATCGATAGGGAATGGGATGGAAAGTTCCTTTTGGCAGGATAATTGGACTGCTAACTAATCTCTTGCTTCCTTATTCCCTAATCTTTTTCATCTTTGTAACAGGAAAGCTTGCTCAATTCAGCAGGGGTGTACAGTCCTTTTTGGGATAACCGCATATTCGAGACCATGGTGGAAGCGGAACCTGCATTATCAAGTAGGGAACGATGTAATCAGCTACGAGGTTGGATAGTCCAATCATGCCCCACGATGTTTTCAGGCTCTAGCGTGATTATAGGAGGGGGTGAGCAGATTACGGTTCATTTTTCCCAGGGACTGGATCGCTATTGATGGGACATTGGGGATCACAATTCTTATTCAGCCGTGACTTTTTGTGTCAGTTTTTACAAGACCCCCCAATGGTCTAAACCGAACGTCGATTTCTCAATGATTTGAAGGGTGTGTTTAATGCCTAAAGTGCAGCTTTTTGGCCGGCTTTTATTCCACAGACGTTTGCCTACGAAGTTGTTTCTTTTTCATCGCGATTGTCAGGCTATCTCGAATGGGTCTTGTCCTTTTTGTTCGGATGATAAAACAGTTGATCACGCCTTATTCCATTGTGCGGGTAGTTCCCAGGTGTGGAAAGATCTATTTGGTTTATTTGGCATTGCGTTAACAATGCCTAGGTTGGGTTATGAATTCTTGTAAGCTTGGCGACTTTACTTTTCCCCAGGGCCGTGTGGAGATTTTGGAACCTCATTGTGGTTCTTCATCGCTAGGACTTTATGGAAGCGTCGGAACAAATTCGTCTTTGAAGGTGCTACTAGCTTAAAGGATCTCTTATACGCGAGTATTTATCTCTGTTGGCGTGTGTTTAAATGTAGGAAGCATAACTTCTGATGTATTTAATTTCCCAAACTTGCTACTTTCTTGTAACTGATTTTTTATCGCTCTTGCTCTCGTCTTGAGATCAAGAGTGTGTCTTCTATCAATACAAATCCTTGGGGAAGGTTTTTAATGGCGGTAAAAACCTTTTTCACTTACTTTTTCTCTCTCTAAGATAACTTAAAAAAGTAATATATTAGAGTATTAGACATCATAGGACATATAACAACAATTATTTTTGTACGTTCTCCATTATTCTTTTTAAAGCCATTGTGTTGTCCTCTCTTTTAAATTACTTTTTGGCTCCGCGTACACACCGCCTAAGAACCTAATTTCCCGCGTTACTATAAACAAAAAAGAATAACGTCTAATTAAAATTCAAAATGATTAACATCGTAATTAACCTGAAAAAATAAATAGAAAATTACTAAAACGAGATGAGTTTATTCCTAAAATTGGCTCTGCCATTCACAGTTGCTTGAAACTAGGAATGGAAATCTGATCGCGCCATTTGCCATTTCTTCCTCCTCTATTTCCCTGTTTTCTTGCTCATTCCTACTTACACACAGATATAGCAATTCCACTAGTTATAGCTAATTCAATCAATGCTTCTTTTTCCATTTTTTTTTGTCATTATTCGCGCACTCGCTTTACTAGAAATGACTGAGGAAATGTCTGTTGTCCTTGTTTGAATGCGATTACGAAATTTCAACTGAAGTTGTTGTTGTTTTGATTTGGAATTTGAATTATTTAGGGATTATAAGTAATTGAAGTTTGAGCGTGTTTGTATTTCTATTTTGCAATGGAGAGCTTTTTGAATGAGAATTTCGATGTGCAAGCGAAGCACTCGTCGGAGGAAACTTTACAGAAATGGAGGAAGTTGTGCGGTGTGGTCAAGAATCCGAAGCGGAGGTTTCGTTTCACTGCGAATCTCTCCAAGAGATGGGAAGCTGCTGCTATGAGGAAGACCAATCAGGTAATTTAAATTGTTTTAATGATAGTGTTTACTGTATTCAGCTTTGTTCTGGATGAATAATCAGATGTAGACTATAATCGGTAGGGACATTGTGATTTTTTTGTTGATTTGCATAAACTGATCGGGTTTTCATCGTTTTATGGGTGAAGTCAGGTTTTGGAAAAATGCTAGGTTCTAGATCTAGTTGTTCCGCATTGCTATGCTCTCTTTTAAATTTCATTTTCTGTCCTCTTACTTTCACATGAGAATTTGAGAGTGATTTCCTTATTGATGTATCACATTGTCAGTAAAATTAAACTCTGCTATTTGCTTTAATCTTTTCTGTTCGTTGTTATTGTTGATGAACTCAAGGGTGACCGATGTTTATAAATAATCATTGACAATTATTGCTAATTACCTTCAAATTGATCTAAATCTTTAGAGAGTAAGAAAAAGTACTCATGGAGGATTTTTAGCATTATATTGCAATATCATATAGTGAATATAGAGTAGCAATGCAATGCCATTGGAAATTTGGAACTATGGACTACATTATCTGTTAATGCATACGTAGTTACTGAAAATGCTGAGATCTGATGCATACTTTCTCTATTCATCTGAAATTTTTTCTTCAATTCCGTATCATTTTCCAAATATGATAGAAACCGCTCTTGATGAGATCTATTCATTGATTGCTGAAGTAGTTCTTTAATCTGATTATCGAGTTGTCTTTGTGGGAATTTGTTGACTGCTTCGACCTATATTGTGACTATGATAATGATCTTTCATATGTAATCTGCAAAATAATGGAGGTCCCAGTGCAGGATCTTACTTTCCTTTATCTTGAATATGTAGGAGAAACTAAGGATTGCAGTTCTGGTTTCCAAAGCTGCATTTCAGTTCATACAAGGTGAATTTATTTGGACTATTTTAAAGATTTTTAGACTATGCGCACTCTTTTTTACTGACCACAAAAAGTCCAAACATGGTATATGTTTGCAGGTGTGACCCCAAGTGACTATTCTGTACCTACAGAAGTCAAAGCAGCAGGTTTTGATATATGTGCTGACGAATTAGGATCAATAGTCGAAGGCCATGATTTGAAGAAGCTGAAGTCTCATGGTGGAGCTAGTGGTATTGCAGAAAAGCTCTGCACTTCAGTCAGTAATGGGCTTTCTACAGAAAACGATCAACTGACTAAGCGACAAGAACTTTTTGGAATAAACAAATTTGCCGAGGCCGAACTTCAGATTTTTTGGGTATATGTGTGGGAAGCCCTTCAGGACATGACTCTGATGATTCTTGGGGTATGCGCTTTTGTGTCTTTACTCGTTGGAATAGCAACCGAGGGATGGCCATCAGGGGCTCATGATGGTCTTGGCATTGTTGCGAGTATTTTGCTGGTTGTTTTTGTCACAGCCATAAGTGATTATCGTCAATCATTACAATTCCGGGATCTGGACAAGGAGAAAAAGAAGATAACTGTTCAGGTCACTAGAAACGGATTGAGACAGAAACTATCGATTTACGATTTGCTCCCTGGTGACATTGTTCATCTTGCTATTGGAGACCAAGTTCCTGCAGATGGGCTTTTTATTTCAGGATTTTCTGTATTAATCGACGAATCTAGTTTGACTGGGGAAAGTGAGCCAGTAATGGTGAACTCAGAAAGTCCTTGTATGCTATCTGGAACTAAAGTCCAAGATGGATCGTGCAAAATGATAGTTACTACTGTTGGGATGAGGACTCAATGGGGAAAATTAATGGCAACACTTAGTGAAGGTGGAGATGATGAAACCCCATTGCAGGTGAAATTGAATGGAGTGGCAACTATTATCGGCAAAATAGGACTTGCCTTTGCTGTAGTAACTTTCGCAGTATTAGTACAAGGGCTTTTAAACCGAAAGTGGCAAACAAGTTCCTATTTCAACTGGTCAGGAGACGAGGCATTAGAGCTTCTAGAATATTTCGCGGTTGCTGTTACGATTGTTGTCGTTGCAGTCCCAGAGGGGCTTCCTCTCGCTGTGACATTGAGCCTTGCCTTTGCCATGAAAAAGATGATGAACGATAAAGCCCTCGTAAGACATTTGGCGGCTTGTGAGACAATGGGATCAGCAACAACAATCTGTAGTGACAAAACCGGGACACTAACAACCAATCGTATGACTGTTGTTAAATCATGCATCTGCCAGAATGTGAAGGATTTGAGCCAACCTGATAGCACTTCGAGCTTTAGCTCTGAACTACCGGAATCTGCTATGGAAATTTTAAAACAATCCATATTTAATAACACTGGTGGTGAAGTTGTGATCGGTAAAGGAGGAAAACGGGAAATTTTGGGAACACCAACTGAGAGTGCTATATTGGATTTTGCTTTGGGTCTAGGTGGAAATTTTCAGGCAGAGCGTGATGCAGTTAAACTTATAAAAGTCGAGCCTTTCAACTCGACAAAAAAGCGAATGGGAGTTGTTGTAATGCTTCCTGGAGGAAGTTTACGAGCCCATACTAAAGGCGCTTCAGAGATAGTTTTGGCTTGCTGTGACAAACTGATTGATTCAAATGGTGAAGTTGTTCCCCTTGATGAAGAATTAATTAAACATCTGAATGTCACGATTGAACAATTTGCCAATGAGGCTCTTAGAACTCTGTGTATTGCCTACATGGACATGGGGACTGAATTTTCCCCTGATGATCCTATTCCATCTTCTGGATTTACTTGCATAGGAATTGTGGGTATAAAGGATCCTGTTCGTCCCGGTGTCAAGGAATCGGTTGCCATGTGTCGTTCAGCTGGTATTACTGTGAGAATGGTGACAGGAGATAATATCAACACTGCTTTGGCTATAGCTAGGGAATGTGGGATTCTTACTGATGATGGCATTGCAGTTGAAGGTCCAGTGTTCAGAGAGAAAAAAGAGGATGAATTGCAGCAGTTGATTCCAAAAATTCAGGTTTTCTTTCTTTACTTCCTACATTTTTTAATATACTTAGAAAAATTATTTTCAGCTGGCAGTGAAACACAAATCATTTACAGGTGATGGCTCGATCTTCTCCGTTGGATAAGCATACACTTGTGAAACATTTACGAACAACTTTCGGCGAAGTTGTTGCAGTGACTGGTGATGGAACCAATGATGCCCCAGCTCTTCATGAAGCAGATATAGGTCTAGCAATGGGAATTGCAGGAACTGAGGTGAGTTGAGCATTTGTCTTATATGTGGCATTTTGACTAACGGGTTTTGTTTACGGGGATCCGGATATTTAATACCCTCCCCGTTGGATGCATGACACATAGCCGCTATTTTAATTATAATAATATAAAGTGGCTACGTGTCATTCATCCAATGAGGACGGTATTAAATAACCGGACCCATGTAAAATTTTCCTTCGACTAAGAGAAAAAAATTAGTTCCATATTTTGAATTTTTTTTCCAAATTTCAGGTGGCTAAAGAGAGTGCTGATGTTATAATTCTGGATGATAATTTCTCTACTATAGTAACAGTTGCCAAATGGGGACGTTCTGTTTACATTAATATTCAAAAATTTGTGCAGTTCCAGCTAACAGTTAATGTCGTTGCATTGATTGTCAACTTCTCTTCAGCTTGTTTAACAGGTCAGAAATTCTTTATATTCTCCAAATCGCGAAACAAGATCTGTTCTTACTTTATACCAATGTTTTAAAAATCTCTAGGCGCTAGTCGGGCGGCCGAAGCCTTCGGAGTCTAGGCAGGGCCTAGGTAGGAATGAATCAGATTTGTATTTTTTCATTTTTAATATATTACATTATAAAATTATGAAAATAAATTATAAAAAATTAGTAATATACAATTTTTTTTTAAAAAAAACTGAAAATATAATATTTAGTTAATTCTCACGTAATAAAAAATGTCATCATAAATTATTTTCGCAAGTGTTTAATCTTGATCAAAAGTATTCTAGGCCCTTATTTTTTCTACCTTTTAGAGCACATTATTTCTCGGTTTGAGACTCGAAACAAAAATTCTATGGTGATAACACCATTATTTACAGTAGAAACTAAACTCATTTTTCTCTGTTAAAAAGTCCGACTATAATTATTACAAATATTATTATCTTTAGAAAATGCGTTTTGACACCATCTAGGCAAAAAAAATTGGGCTAGGCAGCAATAAATCGGTCAAATGCCTGATAACGCCCTAGCAGCATAAGTCGGGCGGCAACTAGCAAAACAGTGCTTTATACTAGTGCTCTTTTTCTGAAACAATATTTTACAGGAAGTGCCCCTCTCACTGCGGTTCAGCTTCTATGGGTGAATATGATAATGGACACACTAGGAGCTCTTGCACTAGCAACCGAGCCACCGAATGACGAATTAATGAAACGCTTGCCAGTTGGAAGGAAAGGCAATTTTATCAGCAATGTCATGTGGAGAAATATCCTAGGCCAGTCTTTGTATCAGTTTATTGTAATTTGGTATCTTCAGGCAAAAGGGAGAGACATGTTTGATCTCGATGGCCCTAGCTCGAGTTTAGTCCTCAATACTATCATTTTCAACTCATTTGTCTTTTGTCAGGTAAGCTTTTTCAATACCTTTTAGATAACCAGCGATACTTCGCTCAAATTCTCATACTTCTGAGCTCATTTTACAGGCATTCAATGAGATAAGCTCGCGCGAAATGGAGGAAATCAATGTTTTCAAAGGTATTTTGAACAACTATGTGTTTGTTAGTGTACTTGGCTCCACTGTGCTTTTCCAAATAATAATCGTGGAATTTTTCGGTACGTTTGCTAACACGACACCTCTGACTCTTACTCAATGGTTCTTTAGTGTACTTATTGGATTTCTAGGCATGCCTATTGCTGCCTTTTTAAAGATGATCCCAGTATGAGTTCCACTGAAGATTAATTTGGAAAATGGTTTTACCATTCCGTTGAATGAAAGAGTATGAATAGATTTTCAAAGATTACGGTTAAGTAGGATTCGGTTTTCTTCTTTTTAATGTCGCGTTCGTTACCTATAGGATGCAGGTGAATTTTTCATGATTGTTGTAGATGAAATGATGTCTAATTCGGTCATGTAAAGCGTCTTTGTTGTTGAGTCTATGTTATGACTTTAATGTTGTTTACTATTTTTCTTCATTTTTTTAACATGTTGGATGATCTTTCTTATATTGTTTTAGTAGCTTGCTTAGGAGCTTAATCAATTGTTCATCGATTTTATTCGCTTTCTATTCGCACATTTACTATGTTTAAAAGAAGACATTTGAAAGCGGAATTAAAAAATTTAGAGTCGTATTAATTAAAACGAGCAAATCATTGGCAAGACCGAAAACTTCTGCTTTTGGTGGTGAAGTTTCATTTGTATCTCTAAGAATGAGATTGAGTGACTTGGCTGCATAACTGAAGGAGCTCTAGTCTTAATACACATAATGCTTTCTTTCAAATCGTCCTCTTTATATTACATTCTTTGGCTAGATTGTTTGCTTAAGATAGCTATAGCATTTTTCATATAAAATGATGCAAAACTAAAGCACCTTTTGTGGATGTCGGAGAGAAAACCCATCGCAACTGAATTAACAGTGAATTTAAGGATTGCAGTAAACATCTTCACTTGTTGTAGGCTAGAGCTATGATTTAAAGTTGTCTAAATTCATATTTCTATTAAAAAATTGCAAAAAAAAAAAAAAAAAAAATCAATTCTACGTTTGTTTCAACCAGAAAAAACATGTAATAAATATCATCTTACCATTCAAGTTTTATTTTAGTGACATTATGAAATTGGAAAATTAAGGGATTGTAATTAAAAGCAGGCCATTTAGGCCCTGCTATTTTTAAATTATTTTTTTTCATTCAGTTCAGTATTATTTAGTTCAGTTCAGTTTCTGTATTCAACATTCAGCATTCAGTAATCAATATTCAACAATCAGAATTCAGTATTAAGTTTCAGTTTATAGATTATATCAATATTATTAATTTATATTATTATTCATAAATAATTAAAAGCAATGAATATTAATGATAACATCATTTCAATTTCAATTTCAGTTCATTTCTATTTATACATTATATAAATATTATTAATTAATATTAGTAATCACAAATGACAACAAAGAAAAAGTAACCAATAATATTTTCAAAATAATTAATTATTATTTTTATGATGAATAATTTTGTGGGACAAATAAAAAAATAAATAAAAGTACTAATATTTTATAAATATTAATAATAATTAAAATAATAGGGTAATATTCATAACAATAATTATAATAAAATATAATATATAATAATAATAGTAATTTATAATGGTATGTTTAATTATTATTATTATATGTAAAAATTAATAAATTTTATTAGAATATATAATATTATTTAAAGTGTTATTAATTATAATGGTAATAAATTTTAAAATTATGATTTTATATTATTAATTATAATTTAGTTTCAGTTTCAGTATTGTTAGTTTCAGTACCATTCATTTTAGTTTCAGTACCATATAGTTTAATTTTAGTACAATTTAATTCAATATTAATCAATTTAGTACATCTACTTATCAATTGAAAAGAACATGGATTTAATGTATTGATTTTGAGCATTTATTGTGAAAATTCACCTCGTGGATTAAAACCCAAAATGTATACTGGGCTTGATGTAACTTTTGAGAAGTCCGATCTAAGCCCATAGATTTAAAAACCCAATTACTATGATTGGGCCTACATTTGATTCTGTAAGTAAATTAGGGCCCATTTCGATTTCAATATCTAAATAAAACAGTTATTTTAAATGAATTAAACCATACTTTCGTAAAAAGAAAACTTATTATCAAGGTTACTCAAAAGATAAAGAAAAAGTAAAGCATAAAAAAGATGAATAATAGTAGTAAATTATAAAAACAATACCTCCAATTTGAGGTTATATTTTGTTTCGTGTTATAGTTTATTGATTCAAAGGCTGATAATTTTTTATTTTCCACGAAAACCCTTTACCGATAAAACATTTAAAACTAATTATTCAACTAATTGAGTGGTTGTGACTTCTTAAACAAATGTTTTTTTTCCCTTTCAACATAAAAAAAACGGTTTCAATATTTAGTTTAAAATTGCTTTTCCAAACCTCAAAAGTTGTTGTCTCAAAAGTTAATCTCCCAAAACTAAAACTTTCTCATGTATCTTATTACGACTAAATATAGTGATTTCGGAAACAAATAGTTATCAACAATAACACATAGTTACCAGCAAGTCAACAATAATGACCAACAACCGCAACAGTTTTCGGTCTCAACTAAGCCAAATAGGTCTTAAAAGTTAAAACTATGGTTGAAGAATTTCTAAAACGCCAAGTGAAGTGAGTAAAAGAATAAATTGTGGGGTTTATAATGTGATGTTTTGACACTCAAATAAAATGCGAAATAAATACTGCAACTGGCGTGATGAGTTCAGGAAAGAAGTTAAGTTTTGCCCCACTCTCTGCCTAATAATATCAACAACCTCGATTATATTTTCTTGCTTTTCAAGGGACATCGAGTTTCAGCCATTTTTTTTTCTTAATATTTTATTATTATATCATTTTTTATGCATTAATATTTTTTCACCCCAAACTCTACACTACTCATAATTTACTTTTTTTAATTTGTACCAATGATGCCAAATTTGGCATGTGTTTAAAATACAACACTTTGGACAATGGAGTACCATCGCAAATTATATAAAGAATCGGGTTGATTGATTTGAAAAAAAGATCTGTTTTGGACATATCGCTATATAATGTGTAATTTTTACAGAGTAATCATTTTTCCATATTAAATGATTCGGTCCTATGTATGAACTTCCCAATACTAGTCACCAATTCAAACTTTATATAGAATACCGGATCCTTGAACGTGGAAAATGACGTTCAATACACATTTTGCTATTTACGTCGATAACACCCGAAGTGTTACAAATTTGGATCCAAATGCTACCAAAATACACATGGGAGATTTTTTTTCAAGTAAATTCACTCATTTCATCATTTCTTCTCCAAATAAGCTCACTATCTTTGACATTTCACATAAGGGTTGAGTTGAGATGTGACTTTTGAATAATTTATTTCTTTATCCTAATCAAATAAAACACTTATTATTGTTTCAAGAAGCATGGCCTCTTTTCCCACATTGATCCCATTATGATGCCCACACTGCATTCTTTCTGTTCCACCTTACTTGTAATTTGATCTTTCTTGGTACATTAAGATAAAGCATATACATTTCATTTCATCATTATCAACATGAAAATGGTGTTTCTCTGAATGGAATCCGAGTATGACAATAAAACCAATTGTTTAACTGAATGACTGTTTCTGCATTCTTACACAAAAGTTCTTTCTGTCTTTTTAGCATCAAATAGCAGTTCTAATTGTGTGACGATAAAAGGGCATAACTAGTCGCATTGAACAAATATTTGTCACCATGAGGCATTAATCGTCCTTTAAACATCGATTCGGTTAAGTTACAATTCAAGGTGACTAGCTATCCAAATAATTTCCTAGGGTAAATGGTTGTTGGTGAACAAAAACATGTGCAAACTAATAGCATGATGATTTGTGATAGGGACCAGTGAAACAAAGGGACAGGACACAAACTTCTATGACAAATCCATAATCTTAATGATAAACAATTTAACTGTCTACTATTGTGTAAGCATGGAAACTCCTAGAAATGTTTCCGGTTTCCGATTCCATATTAGAAACCAGAAATCATTTTATTTTTTGTGTTTCCAGAGTGGGTTTTCAATTTTCAGAAACATTTCATTTCCCGTTTCCGTGCTACATAGGTGTCCACCATAGTCAATACTGGAGACTAGACTAGACTAGACTAGAATACATACATTAATTGTTCAAATCCCAGAATGCAATGATACTCTTAATTCTGACACTCAATTTCATTTGAATGCCAACACAAATTGTTCTGTTCCTTAGGGTCCTACAATAGCAAGCAGAAGGCCACAAATCTCAGTTTTTTTTCTCACACAAATTGGTTTGGCTTCAATCTTGATCAAAACATTGTTTTTATTGCTAGCTCTTGACACCCTTTTGAAAGTGAGCAATATGAAGAAGTGGTACGAGAGTATTATGTGATAAAAAAAAAGGTCAATAATTTTTTCAAATAACATCAATTGAAAAAAGTCTAAACCAGTGGGCATGGGACCTCTTGTTTAATAATCAGCTTTTAAGTTATAGGTTATGTTCTTTTCAATTTATAAGTAGCATTAGTGAACTAATAAATACTTATTTTAGTGTAAATTTATATGTATGCAGTACTGATAAATACTGAACTGAATGGATTATAGGTTAAAAAGAACGGGTACCTATTGATATAGGGATATAGGGATACCAAACACTGCCATACAACAGTAAAAAAGAAAGTTCCAGCAACTCATAAACAACAGTCTCAATAAATATGGATTCGGATTCTCATTGTAAAGTTGTACATTTCATTCAATCTCAACTATTCATTGAGTTTTTAATGGTTCAGATATAGTTTTAGCGGTTTATAGGGTCTACAGTGCAATAAAATCTGGACCATTAAAATACAATGGATGGTTGAGATTGATTGAAATGTATAACTTTAGAGAATCCAAACTTCAGATAATCCAAACTCGAGAGAATCCAAATCCAATAAATATGTGTATTTACTTTCTCTATGAATAGCCCAAATACATCATAAAATGTATCAAATCAACAAAAACAAAATCCATCCTCGTAACTTGACTTGACAAAGTAGTAGCAAGCAATAGTGGGAGGATATTCATGAAAAAAAATAAGCAAATACAAAGAATATCTTTTTTACTTTCAATTTCTATAGACAAACAGCCTTCAGTGGCATTCTCTTGCCCTTTTCTTCCACTTCAAGAGGCCTTTTCAACTTTCAATTTCATTCAGTCAGTCCTTTAGCTTGTTTAAAAGTTATCGTCTTTCATTTCCAAAATTTCATACCATTCAAATGGCAACTTTCATGTAAAACCGAAAACGAAAAGAACATATAATCAATTTCATTCCCTTTATATGTTCATGGCTCATGATAGATTTTCTTTACAGGGTAATTTTGATCGCAGTCATTGTATGTGAGTCTTCTTTTAGTTGAATTGAAGGATAGATTCTCAATGAGAAGCGACGAATTTATCGATGAATTCGGAGAAATCACTTGCTTTTTTGGTGTCTTATTTTTTCCCGTTTCTATTTCCTGCATTACAATGTAACAGGGAAATACATTCTCCTGTTGCAGTAAAACAATCAATAAATCTACCACCATATCAATCACCATTTTTCGAGATTTCGATGTACTTACAATTTCAATTGAACTCAATGATGAAATTAGCTTCATCTTGAGTTCAAATTCTGGTCTTGTCAATTGACTATCCAATGCGGCTAATACAGCAGCTGTTGCGACAATTGATGGCCGATGATCAAGTGAAGTAATCTCTGTGAGGCAATTAAACAAACACCTTATATGCAATTGAAAAACAACAAATTGTACTAAGATAAACGCCAAATTCTACCTTTAATCACATTGAGAATAAGCTCTGCAGCTCGAGAAATTGCTTCTTTCGATCTAGATTCACCAGAGAGTTTATTGATGAAGTAAGGTAGATAAGAGAAAGGAGTTATTAAGCCCATTTTCCAGTCCAAGGTATTCAATACCAGCAACTCCATTCTTTGAATTACCTTATTTTCAAAGCAATAATCCTCTATTGTATAATCAGATAACAACGGTACTCTGCATTCCTCCATTTTTGCTGCTATTGATAAACAAGCCACTGATAATAATCGAATCGCCCAAATTTTCCCTTCCTTCAAACAAAAAAATATCATCATCAACAAATCTGCCATTGTTAGGTTTAAAAAACATTACAGAGATTTCGAGATCCTTACATCAATTGATCTCTTAGAGAGAAACCGATCGAAGTAAAAGACTGAAAGATAAGCTGTATGGAATCGAAACCCGAACACTGCTCTCATCTAAATCAGAACAAAGCCATAAAATAGAAAATAAAATAAAAAAATCAAACAGATCGAGAAGCAAAAAGGTACCTACATTGAGAATCCATTGAATCGCATCCAATCGAGCACATTTCAACCAAATAAACAAGTTAATAGCACAATCATCATGGTTGTGCGATTGAAAACTCTGAGTTTCTCTTTCAACCAGATTCTCAATGTATTCAATATCTTCGGTATCTAAATCAAAATTAGAATCACAAGATGAATCGTGAGGATTGAAATGATCACCCGAATTGAAACAAGAAGCTTCATCCTCTTGGCAGAGAAGAGTAGACAGAGACGAAGAAATGTCGAATCCAGCCATGGTTGAACTACAGAAACCAGAAAGAGAATTTATAGGAGGAGAATTTAAAACAGAGATAGAGGAAATCTAGAGAGTTTGTGTGAGAGAGGGAGAGTGAGTTAGAAAAGGAGGGAATTGAGCTATATAGCGGTTTTAGTGCCGCCAAAATAAGCGGATTGGATTTGGGTGGGGTTTTTAGCAGTTACATACAGTTTATCTTGGCTAATTCAAAAAATTTCAACTGGACTTCAGAAATTTCAATTGGTCGATTAAAATGCACCATTTTAATTTCGGTTTTGATTGATTTGATTTTTTAAAGATATTATTTTTCTAATTTTTTTTTCTTCAATCAGAAGCTGACATGTGACAACGGGGGAAAATCGGTGCACTCTTGTGAAGTTTAAGAGCCTAGTTATAACTTTTGAAAATTCAAGGGACAAATATTTGACAACAAAAATATAAATTTTGTTTGAGGTTTACATACACATGATGGGCTACTTTTACTCTTTGTAATGCATTCTTACCCTCTAAACTTGGCACAAAAACTTTACTGCTCTCTTGAACTTTTAAAAGTTTCTCTCAGCTCCTGAACTTGGCAAAAATAGTATTAATAACAAATAAATTTATCAATTACTTTTTAATGAATATATTTTAATAACAAATAAATATATAAAAATAATAAAAAATTATATTTTATTTGTAAATATATATCATTTATATTCATACTAATCATAACAATACCAAAATATAAAATTGAAATATATTTGATGAAGAAAAAAAGAGTGTCACGTTAATTCTTAAATATGATTATAACTATAAAAAGATAAAAATAAAATAATAATAATTATTATAATTATAATAACAACAACAACAATAATAATAATAAATATATTTGATGAAGTGAAAAGAGTAACGTTAATTCTTAAATAAGATTATAATCATAAAATAACAATAATAAAAACAACAACAACAACAACAACAACAACAACAACAATAATAATAATAATAATAATAATAATAATAATAATCATCTTAATTAGGATTATAATCTGTCAAAAAATCAATTGCTGATAATTTCACCAATTATACCTGTAAAAAAATATGTGTATTTAATTAATTCCTAATTAAAGTTTAAAATATATAATTTTTTAAATAGGATTATAATCAATAAAATTAAATAAAATAAAAATCAACAAATTAGTAATTAACTTTATTTTATTTTATTACCATATTATTCTAATTTATATTAGTATTTTATTTAGTTAGTATTTATATTAAAAGTGAAATGTTAGATATTTTGATAAGTTTTCTTTATTGTTTCAAAGGTCAAATAATTACTAATTACTATAACAGTTTTGCAATATAATTCTTATCAGCAATTATGAATTATTTTAACGTGTAAATATTGCTTTAATTGGTTGCACGGTTACTTTAATTTATTTCAATAATAATGATATTTAAAATTAGTTATTATTAAAACCTTTCAAACTTAATTTTCCTAATTTATTTCATGATTAATAGCATCTTAATTTATCCTCAAACAACTATTTCATTCCATTATAAAAAGGGTCTTCCTATTCGTGTTTTGTATGTACTGTTTCTTTCACTTTATTTTAGTTTTTTCTCCATTAATAATGTTTTAAACATCTGTTACTGTTTTTTCTTTTAAAATTATTTTAGTTGTCTGTTGCACTTGGTGAAACACCTATATAAGTGGAATTGGAGAACATTATAGAAAGGGAAGTTATGTTAAAACTTTCAGTTAAGAGCAACAATATTATTTCACATAATAAAGTGTCTTATGTGGTTAAATTACAGAGGATGAACAACTTCTGAATAAATATAATCTTTCGCTCCTTCACAATTCATTGACAGTAAGTTTAATTTTTTTATGTGTTAGTATGTTGTATTTTAGTTCATGTATATTTTAACTTTAAAATTTTTTTAAGTAGAAATCAGACTTCGATGTTGATCAATTTCCAGATGTAAATGAAAATTTCAAGGTACTTCTAATATTTATATTATAGGTACAAATGATTTATTATCTAATATGATTTGAATTAGGTCTTTTATTTATATATTTATTTATTAATGTTTGGCATGATTCGATATCAGAGAATGAAGTCAATTCTCCTGTTACACCTGTAGAGTTAAGAAACGAAACTCTGACATTGTCGATATTGATAGATGAACATAACGCACAGCTTTCAAGCAATCAAGCAAAACAAATGAGGATTAAGAAGGAGGAGCATAATAGATATGTATCTCTTTAACCCCTAAAAGCCTTTTTAATCTTTATACCTTTAAACCTTTTTATCCGCAAAAAACACTTGAGCCTAATTATGGCTAATTATAAACTATTATATCTCATAAATCTATTTTTTAAAGTTTAATTTGTTGTTCTTGATTTTTGTAATTCTGTTGAGTATGATTCTATTTAAAAAATATAACTTTATAATAGCACTTACTCTTTCTCATGGAATATTTTTAATTATTTGATCAAGTAAATTTAAATTTCATAATTATAAATTAAGTATATCTATTAACTAATATATCTCATAAATATATGTTTAAAAATTTAATTTATTGTTCATGATTTTATTTAATTCTATTCTATTGATTATAATCCTATTTAATAATTAATGTGACTCTTTTTTACTCACCAAACATTTGACAGAGAATCACAAGAAAACTGCAGAAAATTATAAAGTATAATCCTATTTAAGAAGAAAAATTTGAATTTTATATCTATTTACAATTTTTTTTGTATTGTTGGATTGTTTCATTTTAAACATGTGTCATTTCTTCTCACATTTACCCGTTCAATTTGTTGGGTAAATTTTGCTATTCTTATATTTGTTTCTCCAAATTGGAAAAGACTATTGTTGATGGATGAATTTATCAAGAAGAAATAAATAAATTTTGTGAATCCTTTGGTGATTTATAAATTGAAGTGTGATCCATTGGTGATTAAGATGAGATTTGAAAAAACAGATAAGATGACTAAAGGAAAAAAAGAGAAGAGAAATTAAGGGCCACATTTTGGATAAAATTGGGAACACAAATTTGTTATTACGTACTCTCTGCTATACTTTTATAAGTTTATTTATGAAGATTACGAATACATTGTAATTGTATTAATTAAAAAAGTTAATAATTAAGAAATAGGGTTTGTAACCAATATAACAATAAAAAAATAAGTATGATAAATTGAATTTGATATAATTTGTCTATAAAGATGTTTTCTATAAATAAATCATATTGTGAAATAAATTTGCCAATAGTATACTGATTACAAATGACCTATCCGTGCATTGCACAAGTACCACACTAGTAATTTTTTAAAGAGACTATCTCTCAATAAATGGAAATGGTACAAATATTGGATAGGTCTATGTAATTTTACCTCTTATTTCTTTGACCCGAATAAACAAGCACAAGAGAGATCTAAATTAAAAGAATCATAAAAAAATACTGGATACTTTTTTCCCAGTTAAATACAAATAGATTTGGGCATGGGCTGGGCTGGGTTGGGTGATGAGTTGTATTTTCAGCATATATTTGTGCTTATTTTTATATTATTGAGACCATGTTTTTAGTCTTTATGGCCGCTATTACTTTCGATTCTGTCTTTTTCAGGTTTTAAAGGCAATTCGGAGAAAACATGCCATATTTGGAGAAAAAGAGCCTCTCACCGATACCTGACACAGGCAGCAGGAGCGATAGCTGGTCCCGGTGATTCCAGAATACTTCAGAACGACCAAGATGACATCAATACCAGCACACGCCATATCCAAATCTGGAAGTTACCCAATTTAGGCAAATCCTATTCGGGAAGAGCCATCTCAAATGGAAGTTTGATCTCTTTCCTAATTTCACAAAAGGGAAGATTTTTACTACCATTTGAAGACCAAAACTAAAAGGAAAAGAATCCGTCAAATTAAATACGAAGAGTCCTAATTTGTCACTAAAGAAGAAGCTTAAGGTGGAGCACTCAGTTATAAATATGAAGGTCGACCATTTCGAGAGATATACAGAGAAATACAAGAGAATTCACATAGAGATAGACAATTTACAGTCTTTTAGTTTAGCTTTAGTCTTTGTTTTCTTTAGTTTTGATTATTTTTTATTTACAGTTTTCGTTTTGAACCCCTTTACGAATAGCAAGTTCATTTTCAGTTTCATTGTTCTCATTTTATTTCCGTCTTTATATTTTCAACATGATTTATTTTCAGTCTCTTTATATTTCTGCACATTTAAATTCATCTATGTCTAGCTAAATAACTCATGGCTTGACCAATTAATGGTCAAGACTGAGTTTATATGGTGTGAGGACCGCAATTGAATACAGAAACTCGGTGATTGAAGGATTTTATGGTAAGAATATCACTTAGTCTTGCCATTGGACTGATCACCCACCTGGTAAGTCTTTGTGATTATTGTTAATCTTAATTCTTGCATCCGTAATTGTGCTTAAGAGGGATGAAGAAATAACAATCTGCATTGAGACTGGAGAGAGGTAATCTTATGCCTGTTGGGAGTGCTTCACTACCTGTCGGTAAGGATTTAGGCTTTTCTTATTTCTATTGCTATTTACTAGAGAGCTCTTGGCGTGAAGTCGAGAGACAAAGTGAGTAAGAATGAGGTCATGGCGCGAAGTTCGGTCTCTATACACAGTAAGGAAAAGTTTCTAGTACTATACGATGCATGAGTATTAGTATAACTAAATCTAGGTCTCATTGCAATTAATTTCTTATCCTATGATCACCGTGGTATTCAGTCTTGTCCTATATTGGTTGAGCCATCAATTCCTATTGTTTCATTACTTGCTTTATTTAGTTTTAATCTATAACTTCCCAACAATAGCGCTTTTAGGTCACACTGTTTGTCATTTTCTTATAATAACGTTGTCAAATATCATTCCTTGTAGATTCGACTCCTGCTCACTACTATCTACAAGTTTATTTTGTGCAGGAATTTATTTTTTGTGGTCTCGACACCCATCAAATTTTGGCGCCGTTGCTGGGGAACGGTTCCTTTTAACTAGTTGTTCAACGTGGATGACCAGAGCCGCAGGTCATGGCAGTGAATTCCTCTACAATCCAAAAATTGAAAGATCCAACAGAGCTCGTGCTAACCAAACCCGAGAGCATAGAGACTCAAAACATCAAGCAGAGACTTCAAATGGACCGTACGATAATCAAATCACTATAGAAGGACTATCTGACTATTCGACTGACTCAGAATCAGAACCTGAAACAGCCATTGTAACCATGGCTAACCAAGAACAGTCAATCCGAGAACTTACACAGGTCCCGATGAACCAACAACCTTTCTGCATTACTTATCTGGATGAAACTAAAGATAAAAATTTTGAGATCAGATCTGGGTTTGTCCATAGCTTACCTAAGTTCACCGAAAGATGACCCTTACAATCACTTGCAGAAATTTTATTTGATGGTGTGTTCCATGAAACCACCCAAGGTTGATCTAAACCTTGCGAAATTGAAATCCTTTGGTTTCTCTCTTGAGGACTTAGCCAATGACTGGTTTTATCACTTGAAACCGGGCTCAATAACATCATGGGAATAGATGTCGAGAGTCTTCCTTGACAGATACTTCCCAGCATAGAGAGTTACCACTTTAGATAGATTTGTTCAGCCAAGATAAAAGACATCGAGAGTCTCCATGAGTACTACAAAAGGTTCCAACACATTTTGGTAGCCTATCCACCTCATGGATTCACTAATCAAGCCTTAGTCCAAACCTTCTATGAAGGACTCCCATTCTCTATGCGGTCTATGTTAGATGCCACTAGTGGGGATGCTCTCATCAACAAGACCCCAACTCAAGCTTAGGAAATCATTAAGACTATGGCAGAAACCGCTCAATAGTTTGGCGGTCGTGAAGGAAAATATACATCGAGACCTATCAATGAGGTTAACTCTTATGATCTCAATGACAAAATAGAAAGAATCACTGAAATTGTGCATAAGATAGCTGTCCAGACTGAGGTCACGAAAGAGTGCGAACTTTGCAAAAAGACTACTCATACTACTGATGAATGTCCTCGTATAGGAGACCCTGCGTTTGAGCAAGTCCGTGCCATGGAGAACTAGGGCAACTATAGTAATTATAGTAATTATGGGAACTATGGTAACTATAATAACTATATTAATTAGGGGAATAAGCAGCCATACATCCTGCCACCACAGAGGAATCAAATAGGATGGCGAGATCGTCCAACACTCACTTGGGGATATAACAGCTGTAAAAAACCATAGGGACCACAAAATTAGCTCGTGGTGAGAAACCAGCAGAATGCGTTCATACTGAGTCCTCCTCAACAAGTCTAGGTCTAGCCCAACCCACCTTAGCAGCCACAATATAATCCTTATAAGCTTTTCACTACTCTCACTGAGGGTACCAATAAGCTGTTTGAACTGGTAGAGATCGGATACAAGGACTATAAGGTAACTTCTCAAACTTGGAAAAATAGATGGCCCAGATAACTAGCACTATCTCTAAGATCGAGAATATGGGGAGACTTCCGTCCCAAATAGAGGATAATCTAAGAGATAATGTTAGCGCGATCACGCTAAGAGGAAAGAAAGAGACCCAGTCGGAACCACCAAAAACAGAAATAGAGAATGAGGTCATTGTGATTCCAGATGACCCAGATGAACCAATGATTTCTACCGAGACCAGACCTCCTTTTCTAGAAAGACTAGAAAAGACTAAGAAGCTGAAGGAAGAAAAAGAGATCTTTGATACCTTAAGGAAGGTCAAGATCAACATCCCGTTGCTCTATGTGGTTAGATAGATACCCAAGTATGCAAAAATCCTCAAGGAGTTGTGTACCAATAGGAAGAAACAGCATGACCTGGATAAGGTTATGATGGGGGAAAATGTGTCCACCGTGATCCAATGTAAGTTACCCCCTAAGCTTAAGGACCAAGGATTGTTCGCGATCAATTGCACCATAGGTCAGGTTGGAATCCAGAAAGCTATATGTGATCTCAGTGCATCCATAAATGTCATGCCTTCCTTTATCTACCAGTAGATATCCGCCAACCGCAACATGCCTCTCAAGGAGACCAAGACTGTCTTGCAACTTGTGAATCACTCTGTTGTTTACCCTGAGGAATCTTGAAGGACGTATTGGTCAAGGTGAATGATTTTGTTTTTACCTCTAACTTTTATGTTCTTGATATGTGCGATGCAGATAGAAAAGGGAACTCAGATTTGCTACTAGGGAGACCATTCTTGAGTACCGCCAAGACTAAAATCGACGTGCACAATGGTTCTCTCACCATGGAGTTCAATGGGGAAGTAGCCATTTTCAATATTTACAATGCTATGAAGACCCCAGAAGAAGATTTGAGCTTATGCAGTATTGATAGCCTTAATCCCATCAACCAACAAATTTTTTAGCTCAATCTCTCAAACGAGTATTTGGTCGCGTTGAATGAAGCACTTGACACCGAGAGTCTCGATGATACTGAATTAGATAAAAAGGTGAAAGAAGCTATTCATGATCTTGATCCACCTCAATCTACATCGAGACATGGACCGAAGCTCGCTCTGCCGCCTTTCAAGAAACTCACTCCTTCCTTCATCCAACCATCGGAGCTAGAACCCAAGAGTCTACCAAGTCACCTCAAATATGCCTTCTTGGGGGATAATGACACACTCCAGTAATCATTTCATGTAAATTGAGCCTTAATGAAGAGAAACGATTGGTCTCTTTACTCCAACAACATAAAGAGGTGATTGGATGGGCTATAGCCGACATCAAGGGGATTAGTCCTTCCACTTGCATGCATAAAATTAAGTTGGAGGAGAATGCCAAGACCTATCGCCAACCTCAAAGGTGACTCAATCCTCCTATGATGGAAGTTGTGAAGAAGGAAGTGATCAAGCTTATGGAAGGTAACCTTATTTACCCTATCTCTGATAGTGAGTGGGTTAGCCAGGTACAAGTTGTTCCAAAGAGGACAGGGATCACGGTGATAACGAACAAAGCAGGAGAATCGGTCCCGACGAGGATACAGAATGGATGGAGAGTCTACATTGACTATCGCAAGCTCAATACCTCGACCAAGAAAGAAAAATTTCCATTACCATTCATTGATCAAATGTTGGAGAGACTAGTAAGAAAATCTCATTTCTGTTGTCTCGACTGAATGTTATGATTCTATCAGATCCTGGTAGCACCAGAAGACTAGGAAAATACAATATTTACGTGTCCCTTTGGCACCTTTGTTTATAGACGAATGCCTTTTTGTCTTTGTAATGCTCCCGCTGCATTCCAGAGGTGTATGATGAGTATCTTTTCTGATTACATGGAAACCATCATTGAGGTGTTTATGGATGATTTTACTGTATATGGTGATTCTTTTGATGCATGTCTCGATAACCTTGGTAAGATTCTTAATCATTGCATTAAGTTTGATTTAGTGCTTAGTTATGAAAAATGCCACTTTATGGTAGACCAGGGTATGATATTAGGTCATGTTGTATCTAAGAAGGGCATTGAGGTAGATAAAGCTAAAATTGACGTTATTCAGTCCTTACCTTACCCTTCTTTGGTTAAGGAAGTTAGGTCTTTTCTTGGGCATGCAGGTTTTTATCGTAGGTTCATCAAGAACTTTTCAAAAGTCACTGAGCCCCTATGCAGATTACTTCAGAAAGACGCTAACTTCGAGTTTGGAGATCCTTGCAAGGAAGCCTATGACACCATTAAGAAGAAGCTGGTCTCTGCGCCTATTATCCAAGCACTTAATTGGGACCAACCCTTCGTGATCATGTGCGATGCAAGTGATAAGGCAGTAGGAATAGTATTGGGATAACAAGTAAGCCGAGAACCCCATGTCGTTTATTATGCCTCTCAAACTCTCGATGCAGCTCAGCGGAACTATAGCACGACTGAGAAGGAGCTCCTTGCTATCATTTTTGCATTAGAGAAGTTTCATTCTTACCTTCTCTATTCCAAGGTCATTGTATACTCAGATCATGCTGCCATGAGATACCTAATGAACAAGAAGGATGCCAAAACAAGAATGATTCAACGGATCCTTTTGCTTTAAGAATTTGACATCGAAATTAGAGATAAAAAGAGGACAGAGAACCTGGTGGTCGATCATCTTAGCAGGCTTACCAACTCGGAAGAACCAAGAGAAGTCCAAGATAAATATCCTGGGGAAAGTCTCTTTACTATTACCAAGACTCCATGGTATGCAGACCTTATCAATTTCCTTACCCCTGGGAGGTTCCCAGAGGATTTCACGCACAATGACAAAGAGAAAATGGAGAGGAGAGCTACAGGTACTTCTGGGATAATCCTTACCTATGGAGACAATGGAATGATATGGTTTTGAGGAGATGTGTTTACGGGGAAGAGATACTAAGACTCTTACAAGCATGTCACTCTAAAGTCTGTGGAGGTCACGGTGGGCCAAGGAGAACAACACAACGCATTCTTGAGTGCAGATTTTATCGGCCCAACATCTTTTATGTCTCCTACATGTTTTGAAAAGCATACAACAATTATGAGCGGATTGGTAATCTTGGATGTCGAGATCAGCTCCCGATGACTCCTATTTTGGTCATCGAGATCTTTGATGTCTGGGTTATTAATTTCATAGGCCCTTTTCCTCCTTCTTATGGGTCCAAGTACGTCCTCGTAGCAGTTGATTATGTCTCAAAGTGGATAGAAGCCAAGGCGACCAGGAATGATGATGGAAAGACTGTAGCAAATTTCATCAAGGATAACGTCATCTGCAGATATGGGACACTGAGACTACTCATCAGTAATCGTGGTGCACATTTTTACAACAAGAAGATCTCAGCGTTACTGACAAAATGGGGAGTCAAGCACATGACTTTCACTGTATACCACCCACAGACAAATGGACAAGCTGAGGTGAGCAACAAATAGGTCAAGCTCATCCTGGAGAAAACAGTCAATCCCCAATAGAAAGGACTGGAGTCTCCATATTTTTTAAGCTCTCTAGGCAGCCCGCACAGCATGGAAATCCCCCATCGGGATGTCACCTTATAAAGTTATCTATGGGAACGAGTGTCATTTCCCTGTCGAGAGAGAGAGTATAAGGCATATTGGGCCATCAAGGAGACCAATTTTAGGCTCGATGTGGCTACAGAACACAGGAAGTTGCAACTACATGAACTTGAGGAAATTCACCGTGATGTCTATGAGCGGAACAAGGCCTACAAAGAGACCACTAAGTGTCACCATTACCTTTTCGCCTTAAAGAATGTCTTTAACGTAGGATAGAGAGTGCTTCTATTCCAATCTCAACTCAAGATGATACCTGGAAAGCTGAGGTCCCGATGGGCCAGACCTTATATCGTAACTAAAGTATTCCTACATGGAGCTGTCATTATATAGAGAATCAAGACTGGGAAAGTTCTAAAAGTCAATGGGTATTGTCTCAAGCCCTACTATAAAGGATTTCAACCTTACTCTGAGGAAATAACTCTTATAGAGACCGCTGATACCACACCATGATCTCGACATGGTACGTAGATCTCAACAACGTTAAATAAAGCACTCTAGGGAGGCAGCCCAAGAATTTCTGACTCTTCATCTCTCTATTTTAGTTAGCTTTTATTAGTTGTATCTAGATTAAGACTGATGTCTATCTCTGTTCTTATTTCCAGATTAGGTCTCCGTACACCCTCTGTGGAAGCTGGACCATCACACGCCAAGAGACGTGACTGAGGAGACAGGGGACGTAAAGGGACTCATACAGACTGTTGCATGCACAGTGGGTGACATGGCAGTCATACGAAGATCATGGGGATTTTTTACGGTTCGGTACCTAAATGGGGTCATGATTGCTACTACTCCCATTAATGCCTATAAGCCGCTTTTACAAGCATAAAATCCCTACTTAAACCCCCATCCTCACTCTTAACAGTCACGCTCTCCTTCAAACTCTCAAAGCAAAAACCTCTTTCTCTCCTCCGATAAACTTTCTTTTCAACCTCCACTCCAATGGCCTCCAATCAAGACAACACCACCACCACCACCACTCCGGCGACCACCATGGTTATCATCGGCAGCATTCCTATAGATACAACACCATTCTCAACCACCATTATGACCTTCATCCCATTAGTGACTACTTTTTCCACTATCACCACCACCATCGTCGAAGCAGCAGACACCACTCCTGCAGCTCCAAACGCTGTCTCCATCTCCGTCGTCACCACCACTACCACCGCCATTCCCCCCAACCCCATGATCCTTTTTCTAAAGACCATGGCAATCTCAGGCCATGGAGTGCCAACTCCCACCACCTCTTTCAGCACCACCACTACTCCCGATGAAACTTCGCTCACTATAGAGCCAATCTCCAGTATCTACCACACCATCAATGCTAGAGAAAAGTTCAGTAAGACTCCAATAAAGAAAGAAAAGAAAGCCAAGGGAGGGGCCAATACCTAAGATTCCCCCGTCGAGATTGATTCCGATAGGGAGAGAGACTACACACCTACACCTCCCCCTACTAAGAGAAAGATGCTCACTAGGAGCACTGTAAAAGGACAAAGCTCTAAAATGGCTAAGATAATCAAAGAAGAAAAGACTCATGCTCCCATTGTAAAGAGGAATATTCATGGCTCTTTTGATCATCCTGCTCCACGCACTGCTTACACCTGCTTTAAAAGGCCAGTCATCCAAGCCCTATAAGTCCGCCTGTAAGGACACCATGACCACTCTCAGCATCAACCAATCCGTCATTGATGTCTTTACCATGATCTCGTGGCTTCCCTTGATCTTCATCTGTTTCCCCTCCTACCAAGAGCTTGTTTGAGAATTCTATGCTACTTTCTAGTTGAAGCAGAACTACACCAGCTATCAAGGGGAGGGGTGATCAAATTCTGTCTTACTATAAAGATAGCGATCTGGAGTCTCGATGACTTCAACCAGGCTTTAGGGGTGACTGACCCCTTTGATGACATGTGTGATGCTATTCCTTCTGATTTCAATACCGTCGAGACCTGCTTCTATCTATGCAACATTGATCCCCAAGTCCCCACTTGGAAGTCCTGTGACTCCCAAGACTTTTACATTCACGAGCCTCACCTAAGGTATGCCTACAGAATCCTTGCATTTAACTTTTCTGGTCGCCATAGAAGCTTTGGGACCTTGAATGAAAAAGAAGTGCACATTCTGTGGTGTATAAAGAACAAAAAGAAGCTCCACCTGGGAGCCTGGCTAGCCAAGCAGTTTCAGTATGTCCTTACCCACCCCAAGAGCCCTCCAATTCTAGGCCCTGTGATCTCCATCATTGCGCATGGCATGGAGTATTTCAAGTTTGTCCACTACAACAGGACCCCTGAAACTCCACTCCTAGATATGGAGACTCTTGGGATAATGCTTCTCATTGAAACTATCAATGGGACGGTCGTTATGCGTCCTCCGGGTCCTCCTAAAGAAAAGCTTGCTCTACCTGCTCCTGAGGACCCCTAGCCAGACCAGCCTACTCGTGATGACTCTATTTCTTCTATCGCCTACACCGAGCTCCTTCAAAAAGTCTCAAGTCTGGAGAACCAGTACAAAGACCTCTTCAAAAGCCTAATTGAGCTAATAGCTGAGAACCATGACCTCTGGACCCACTACAATGCCCTAGAATTGAACACGAACCTCATCATCCAGCAGTTCGGGATCCAACAAATATAGCGAGACCATCTGAGTCTCTTTTGCCTCCTTCCTCCTCCACCAGGACAGTAACATTTTAATTTGCCCTCTCTTTTATTTTATTTTCTTTATTTTCTTTTATTTTCTTTTTCTTCTTTTTGTTTTCTTGTTTTGCATTGAGGGCAATGCAGGGTTTAAGTGTGGGGAGGGGATTTCTATATTTTTGCTTCTTCTACTGCTGAAATCTTTTTTTTAATATATTTATCTTTATATTTTTGCTCAAAGAGATTTCACAAGGACTCATGCTTTATATTTTTGCCCCTACAATGACCTTATTTTGCTCTCTAACCTGTCATTGAGACTTGATGACAACTAAGATAAGGGATGCTGTGTAAATAACTATCTGAATAGCTAACAGGAATATCCCGATCAATTGAAACTTCCACCGAGACCTAAGTTGAACATTTATATTCTAATCTAAGATTTTTAATAATCACCTTGTAAACTTCTTGATCTCAGTGAGTGCAAAAAAGCGTAACATAATTTTATTATTTAAAGTGCTTTAATATGGCCTTGATATAATTTTAGTTAGTCCTTGTGCATCATAAGATCCTCCTTCGAGACCTTACTATATTGGTGATAGACTTGGTGGTTGCCTTCTGCTGTAAACCTGCAATTTAGATGAAATAAGACCTACTTAGCTCGCAACCTTGTTTGTCTCTTTCATAAGGCCGATAGAAGAAAGAGCTATCCACGGCTAAAAATCGGGTGAAGACTCTTTCATACGGAGAGTTAGAAGAAGGAGCTATCCACGGCTAAAAACCGGGTGAAGACTCTTTCATAGGAATTGAGGGTTGATAAGAATGCAACAGGACCTAAGAAAAATTGGCAAAGTACGTGATCGATTGAAAAATCTGAAAACAATCTAATAGTAAAGCTAGCAAAATGTGTTTAAGTTCACGAAGAAATCCCAGCAATTTGGCTAGTTGAATCCTAAGGATCCCACCAAGCAAAAATGTGCCAAAATAAATAAAAGGTTTAGATGGAGTCATCTTATGATCACCGGGACGCACTTAAATCTAAATCTAGGTATTTATGAACAATAATAATATTTTATGTACTTGCCCTTTAATTTGGTAAATACTCTCGCGTAAAGTTATGAACAAGGTCTTCTTGATGATAATCTTACATTGGAATGCTCAGTGGTCAATGAAGGGCCTCGATATAAGTCTTGGTGAAAGAATTTGGTCCTTGTTTGGTTATTCAAAGGTTATTTACACAGTTCTCCCATCTTTCTGATTCTCGATGCATACTTGAGGGCAAGTATGGAATAAGTGTGGGGAGATTTGATAGGTTGTATTTTCAATATATATTTGTGCTTATTTCCATATCATTGAGACTATGTTTTTAGTCTTTATGGCCGCTATTACTTCCGATTCTGTCTTTTTTAGGTTTTGAAGGCAATTCGGAGAAAATATGCAACATTTGGAGAAAAAGAGCCTCTCACTGATACCTGACACAGGCAGCAGGAGCGATAGCTGGTCCCGGTGATTTGAGAATACTTCAGAACGACCAAGATGACATCAATACCAGCGCACGCCATATCTAAATCTGGAAGTTAATTCAGGAAAGTCCTATTCGGGAAGAGCCATCTCAAATGGAAGTTCGATCTCTTTTCTAATCTCACAAAAGGGAAGATTTTTACTACCATTTAAAGACCAGGACTAAAAAGAAAAGAATCCGTCAAATTAAATACGAAGAGTCCTAATTTGTCACTAAAGAAGAAGCTTAAGGAGGAGCACTCAGCTATAAATATAAAGGCCGGCCATTTCGAGAGACATATAGAGAAATACAAGAGAATTCACATAGAGATAGACGATTTACAGTCTTTTAGTTTAGCTTTAGTCTTTGTGTTCTTTAGTTTTGATTATTTTTTATTTACAGTTTTCGTTTTGAACCCCTTTAAGTTTAATAGCAAGTTCATTTTCAATTTCACTGTTTTCATTTTATTTCCGTCTTTATATTCTAAGCATGATTTATTTTCAGTCTCTTTATATTTCTGCACATTTAAATTCAGCCATGTCTAGCTAAATAACTCAAGGCTTGACCAATTAATAGTCAAGACTGAGTTTATATGGTGTGAGGACCACAATTGAATACAGAAATTCGCAAGGTGACCTATTATCTCGGTGCTTGAAGGGTTTTATGATAAGAATATCACTTAGTCTCGCTATTGGATTGATCACCCACCTGGTAAGTCTTTGTGATTATGGTTAAACTTAATTCTTGCATCCGTAATTGTGCCGGAAGAGGGATGAAGTAATAACAGTCTCCATCGAGACTAGAGAGATGTAATCTTATGCATGTTAGGAGTGCTTCACTACCTGTCCGTAAGGATTTACGCTTTTCTTATTTCTATTGCTATTTAGTGGCGAGCTCTCGGCGCGAAGTCGAGAGACACAGTGAGTAAGAGTGAGGTCGTGGCGCGAAGTCCGGTCTCCATACATAGCAAGGAAAAGTTGCTAGTACTGTACGGTACATGAGTATTAGTATAACTAAATCTAGCTCTCGTTGCAATTAATTTCTTATCCTATGATCACCATGATATTCAGTCTTGTCCTATATTGGTTGAGCCATCGTTTCCTATTGTTTCATTACTTGCTTTATTTAGTTTTAATCCATAACTTCCCAACAAGAGCGCTTTTAGGTCACGTTGTTGGTCATCTTCTTATAATAACGTTGTCAAATACCGTTCCTTGTGGATTCGACTCCCGCTCACTGCTAACTACAAGTTTGTTTTGCGCAGGGATTTATTTTTTGTGGTTTCGACAGCTATCACTGGGTTCGGGCCAGGCTCAATTGGGCCTAACTAAAAAATAAGTAGCCCAAGCCCTGCCTAACCTATAAAAAATAAAAGTCAGGCTCGGGCCGGGCCTTTATAAAATAATCAAATCTCAAGCTCGACCCGCGGGCTTACCAATTAATATATATAATTAAAATATTAAAATATTTTTTAATAAAAAAATTATTATAATTAAATAATTGTAACCAAAATTCTAATATAAGTCACAAAATTGAGTTTTAAAGCTAAATTTTACAAGAAATTTTAAAAATTTGAATAATTATTACTAGTATAAATAATAAATATATATTTAATAGTTCGGGCCGGGTGGGTTTGGCTTGGGTTTTAGGACTAAAATCAAATACATCTCATACTTTCTTCGGACCTCTTTGGGTTCGGGCCGAGCCTGACCTAACCTCCAATTAGTTTGTTTAAACCCGGCCCATGAAAAACGGGCATGAGCAGGTCTCGCAGGCCGACAGGTTAGTGTCGAGGTCTAAATACAAATAACCAAAAATCTCTCTCCATATGTTGGGAGGGAGGATTCTACGCATTATATTTGATTTGATTTGTTATGTAAGTTAAATCTTTTCCTCATGCCAATTAAAATTATATTTTAAATCTTTTCCTTATGACAGTATATTAAAATTTTATGTGTTTTAAAACAAGGTTAGAGGGTCTCATAATGTTTACTTTACATTCAATATCTCCTTGGATAATTGAAACAAAAGAGAAAATTTGTTTGTATAGTTTGTGTGTCTTCTTTAATGTTTATTGTTATGTTTTTGACAAGTAAATATTGATGGAAAATAGGAAAAAGGGATTCAAATCGAACATTTTTCTGTATCTGAAGATCGAAGATCGCCACTACTTGCATGCGAATGGGTAAATAATGAACAACATGAACAAGTATTTAGCAGTTAATGGTAATAAGATATCACATTTTAAATTAAAATTATAACGGGAGAAATATATAATTCCCAAGGAGATATAGTCGTCATAATAATCTCACATCTATAACGACAACAAACAGTACTTATAAAACACAACACCACTTAAAACATAATCAACTAAATAACATACACTGAACCACAAAACAAAAGAGCAAAGCATAAACATCAATTTTATCTTCTTCCACAAAACACGATCATGGGGATATAAGAAATTCCGAATGAAACGAGTTTTCTTCAGCGGACATTCTAATGTAAAAACGCCATTCTTCGACAATACCAAACCAAATTGTTCCTATCATTCTGTGCATACCAAACAAAAATCACGATTAGCGCATACCACATAAATGAAAGTTAAAATAAAATTAGACAAGACGAGTTAAACTCGATTAAAATTACTCACAAAAATGAAAGGGACTTCGACGCCAAATGCTCACTAGAGACCGGTATATAGGGCCGTCTTCCTGATTGCGACTTAATGAGTCCACTACGATCTTGACCGTAACATAGAACACATTCACAAAGAAGCTCAAGGCAATGACACAAACAAAAGCCGCAAACACTAAGGAATCACTTAGAGCAACATAGGCACCCGTAACAAATGCGAGTACCATTGCTGACATGGCAAGGACAATGAACCATAAGGCTGACCGCATTAACCAATCGTATCGCCTTTTATTTTGTAAAATTGCCAAAATGATGTAGACAAACACAGAAGATGTGGACAAAGCCATGGCTATTGCATCAAATATGAAAAAGGCCTTGAAGGCTAAATTTTTCATTAAAATTGGAGTACCCTTTTCCCTTCCGTCGCTAATAAACCCACCGGGGACAGTGAAAGCTGCCGCAAATGTTACTGTCGCTACAAGTGATGCAACCACCAAATGGTAGTCTTTTGCTCTATCCAAGCTATCAGTCATTTCTTCTCCACCCTTTTTCTTCAGTTTTTGAAAATGGTTCAAGTCGATCATTTGATTTATCCCCGAAGGCGCTTTGCCAACTTCGTTCATCCATTCTATGACTAGTCCCTGCTCGGCACACGAAAAAGAAACAAATGTAGCTAATGAATGAGCGTATGGATCATCGAGAAATTCTATGGTGATACCAGAACAAACTAGTCTGAACTATATGATTGCATACTTCTAGAGTACTAGGTAGCACGAAAACGGAAACCGAAACAAAACAGAGATTTGCCAATTCTAAAAAAATATAGGTTAGCAAACTGTGGGAAAACATGTAAATAATGAAAATAGAGGGGTATATGTGTGTGTGTGTATATATATATATGAAATTTATAAATATGTACTCATATAAATTTATTGGATTTGGATTCTAGAAGTTATAAAGTTGTACATTTCCATCAGTTCATTGAATTTTAATGGTTAAGATTTAGCTTTAGTAGTTTGTGGGGTCCACTTTACAGTTACATCTCAGTTATTAAAACTCAATAGATAGTTGAAATTGACTGAAATGTACAACTCTACAACTCCTCAACTTTAGAAAATCCAAATACAATTTATCATAGTAGAAAATAGAAGAATAACACACTAATTAAAAGAAACATGATTTTGATCTGAAGAAAACATAAAAAATTGCAAATCATTGATTGAGAGTTTTAGACGAGAAAGGAATTTTCATTTAGAAGAGAAATTGTAAAAAAAATTGATGATAATTTGTCGGAAACGGTTCTCCTAATTATAAGGAAACGAGTTTCCAACTTCTATTATTTACGGAAACAGCCCAAAACATTTCTTACCGGTTTCCGCTAGTGTCCGTTTCGAAACGGACATGAAACGCGGCTTAGGAGTTTCCGTAGTACCTACATGGAGTATAGTAAATATTGATTAAAAAAATGCATATATGGCTAACCTTTGGCTGGAGAAGGTCATCAAGTAGTTTGCCTCTAAACACCGTAAAACGGTTAAAAGCAATGACCGGAAATTCAAAGCCGAGGAGATTCATGAGATATTCAACATCCAAAAAGGAAGGCAAGAAATCGCGAGAAACCGCAAGCATATGCAAAGGCGTATTTCCTCGAATGTCCCTCTCTTTAACAAGATAGGGAAACGAAGAATCTCGAACAACTAACTTCACTGCATCATCGCTTTCGCTTATCACAGCATAGTGCAAGACATTCCATCCTTTAATGTCAGTGAGCTGGATACAATCCGGGCATTCAGACATAATCATTTCCATTATATGCACATTGCCTCGACAGGCTGCCATGTGAAGGGCTGTTCTTTTCTTATAGTCGAAAGCGTAGGCAACATTTCTATTAAATTCTAGTAACTTCTCAACGATTTTGTAGCCTTGCTTGTCATTTCCATTTGCAGCATAGTGAAGCGGAGTCCATTTATGTTCGTCCATTGCCCAATTTAACAAGTCAGGCTGCTGCGCTAATAGTATAAGGTCTAAAACATCTGCAAGTTAAACACATATTAAGTTTTAGTCCTATGAACATTATTAAGGCTTAATGCATCAGTAGGTACTGAACTTGTCCCAAAAAGCCTACTGCCGCCCTAAACTTTTAGGGTGACCATGTATCTCCCTCAACTTTCAAAAAAATGCACCACTTTGCTCCCTGGAAGCTAGTGTCAATTTCAGTTGGTTTGACCTATCAAAGATGTCATTTCTCTGATTTTCTCTCTCCAATCAGAAGTGGCATCCAAGGGGCAAAGTGGTGCACTTTTTGAAAGTTGAGGGAACTACGAGGTCACTTTGAAAATTCAGGTACCCGATGCATTAGGTCTATTAATTACATATACCGAAACATCTTACACAACTTAGTACTGCGATTGCCACTTAATACCGCTCCAATCAAGGCAGACTCGGCACCACTGGGGTTCCTATCATAGTATGGCATCAGCTTATGAACGATATGGCCATATCCTCTCGAAGCAGCTATATAAACAGGACTTTCGTTCAAATCATTAGTTGAATATATAGCATCAGAAATATCAATATCATCTCGGCGTTCCAACAACAAACTCATAATGTACTCGAGGCTAACCCAGACAGCTTCGTGTAAAGCTGTGTCTCCTTTACCATTTTTTATTTGAAGAATACGAAAAACACCGCCATCTTCCTTTGCTGCTGCTGTCATTAGGAATCTCGCAATATCTGATAGCCTGTTTCTGGCTGCAATGTGCAGCGGGGAATCTCCGTCGATATTCGACGCGAATATCAGACTTGGAAACCTCTCAACTAGGAATTCCACAAATTCTATGGATCTGTTAGTCGAGGAGGTTAAATGGACGTGTAGAACTGTGTTCATGGCATGATTCACAGGGAGAGGAATACTATTCTCGGTGAATCTCTGAAATGGAGCAATATTACCAGAAACAGCAGCCATGTACAAGTTATACTCCATTTGTTTCGTATAACATAGGACTGATTTAAATTGGAGTACATGAAAAGATAAGAATAGTGTTGATTTTGGGAAAAATTATTTGTGGGAAAAGACAACAACATTGAAGAGAATAAATTCATATGGGAGAACAGCAAAAGGGTGAAGAAAGTGAAAAGGCAAGGGAAAAGAAGAACAATAAAGTAATTTGAAAATAATTGAGGCAATCTTGTTGGTTTATATGCTTACTATTGACCCACTCATTCAATGTCCAGCCACACAAAGATGAAAGGAAATAAAGGCAATAGAGTTGGATTATAATTAGGCTTCTCCCTTTCAACCGTATACTTAGACACATATAAGTAGAGTTGGATTTCAATGGTATTCCTGTCAAAATTTTAAGTATTTTCGGCTTCGATAAATCAATATGAAGCTGAGGAATTCTTCTATACTTAAGATGGAACTCCACCAGTTCCTGCTACTTTAAGTTGAATAAATAGGCATTTTTAACTATGCTTCATCATACAACTTATCATTCTTTTATAGGGAAAAGAAAGTAAAACATCCTAAGGCCGTCAATCTTTCCGGGTTTTGCGGACTATCGATCAATTAGAATTCTATATATTGATTTCTGAACTATGCTGGTGCCAATTACTTGGAAAATGGCTTTGCACAGTATTACAAGAGCTGAACAGAGTTGCATAAACAATGTGCCCCCAATCAGTTTTCAACTGTCTTTTCAATTCTGTACACCCTTTTCATTAAATTTTTTTTTCAAATTCTTATAAATTGAATCTGTCTTAATTACATTTGCAAGTTTGTACAACTTTTGTAGTAAAGCCACAAGAAAAACCATTTTTTTTACAATTTGTCAAATTCTAATGGAGAGCAAGTTCTTTCTTATAATAGGCAGGACAAAGAATGCAGGGTAACATAAATAATGTGATAAATGTAATACAATAGTAACAGTGCGTAAACCAGATGAACGAGTTAAAGTGAATTTTCGCGGCCTCTAAGATGTTCACCGGGGAGATGAGATGGAAGACCCTAACAAAGTAGTGTAAATTGATTGTAATTATGACCAAACACTTATACCCCAAAACAAATCATTTTACGGTTTGCCAACACCAATTTGACATTGCTATTTGAGGTGCTTTCAAAATTAGTTGTTCTCACGAACTTATAATAGTATTACATATTTTGGCTTTGAACAATACACTTTATTCTTTCGTACTAATTAATTAAGAACTGTCTTATTTATTTTATCCAAAATCAAATCTGCAGCTTTCAAAAAAAGCTTGAAAATAAAATTTTTCAGAAAAGCTGCTGAAAAAAGCTGTAAAAACTCACAACAAAACTGACCCATAATCTACAACTATATCTGCCACCTCAGACTCGGCACCACAACCAAAATTAACCCTTACAAATGTCCCAATCAGCAAAATAGAAATAACACTGAACTAGAATTTTGACAAGTGCCATCACTAATCCATCAAAACCACAACACCAGAGATGACATCTCAGGTGTACCATATGAACTTTAAGTAAAACAGATAGCTGAGTAGCAATAGTCAATCAATTCTTAACTTCCAAGAATCGAACTACTTATTCGCAACTAAAGGTGATAATGTGGCTGCATAAGAAACTAAATAGAGAACATAATACTTGTTGCAATCCACAAGGACATCAAATAATCTACTACTGCTGCCATGAAACTCTATGACCACTATTGTTTTTTAGATCAAAGTTTCTTATGATGTTTACCAATGCAAAAGCTTATACATATCGAAACAGAACATAGATAAAATCAGAGTCATGTGAGATCGAAACTCAGTTTCCAAACTACGAACATATGATTTATGTATTTAACAATTTAACTATGATGTTTTCACTCACAAGTAACTTTTACTTGTTTATTTCAAAACCAATTCCAAGAGGATATTTGCATACAGTACCGAATCTATCATTTGTTGAATTGTGGTTACTTCCTCCCAATTATATAGAAATTTGAATATCTCACAGTAATGAGTTTATGACCAAAATGCTAATTTTAATAAACATATGATAAAAATAAAAATTACACAATACGTTTCATATGTATATGTATATGACAAATTTCATATATTGTGTATTTGTACAATTTTTGCAATTGACTCTAGAACTCCCCAATCGATTCTAAATTGATAAGGAAACTTCAATACCTTCGAATTAAAACAAGAACGAAAAAGATAAAATAGTAAATGTACGCCAGGCCCCGAACACCACTGCTAGACCAGAGGCACATAAGCACATTTTCAACCAAGTATTTAAGAAAGGAAAACCTAATCTACCAATGCAAATTTTAGTCTTTCAGTTATTTAACGTATCGTGAGTGTGGGACTGCCAACAACATACAAACATGTAACAAGGCTGTAGATCTATACGGTATGTGCATGTGCATAGTGACACTTTCAAACACAAATAATCACCTTCGAAAACTATCAATATAAAAAACCAAAAAATTAAGCAAAAAAAATCGGCCTAACATATTTAGCCTCATTGTCACCGTGATTTTATGATTTCCTACCAGTTAATATTCATTTTGAAACTCCTAGATAAAGGTTTTCCGAACAAAATTACAGCACAACATACATAACATAACGAGGGGTAAAGACCAAGTGAAACAAAATAATTAAAATTTCGCAAGCTCGACACATCTATTCTTACTTCATCATTTTTAAAAATTAGAGCTACTTACTCTATTTCTAGTTCTATTACCACACTCTTGACTACATTTCATCATATAACACAATAATCCATTCTCTACAATGAATCAAAATTTAGCCACATATTTAACTTACCACCCATCAAAATCACTTGAAAGCTTTGATATTACATATCTAGTTCTATACCACACTCTGACTGCAGTTCATCAAACATAATAATCTATTCTTTTCATGGGTCAAAATTCACCCAGGTATTATACCTATATGCATATTTAACTTGCCACGCATCATAATCGCTTGAAAGCTTTGACAAACACTTCAAAGTTCAGCCCTCTAAGCAAGGAAGCATATTTGTCTTTTCCAAAACAAACATCAATATGATTTCTCGTTCCATTATGCAACAGAATAAAAATAAACGTATTCGGTATCACCTGAATCCTACTCCCAAACAGCTAAAAGTTTGCCTCAGAAGAATCCCACTCGCAAATAAAAGATTCTATTCCAGAACTCCATAATATTTTCTCAAAAGATATGAACTGTGCTGAAATACCAAATGGCAATATAGTCCCTTTCAGCTATATATGATCCTCAAATTTAATAAGTAAACACTGTGTTCAAAATCTTAATTTCAGTAGGGGTATCGTATCTCTGAATGAATAAGACCTACGGTGATGGCTTCAAAATATCAAATGACAGCCAAAACAATTTGTTCACGATATATATCCAGGCAATAACAAAGTCAATATCAAATGCCCCAAGTCACTTGGCAAACATTAAGAAAAAATCCATAGCAAAATAGCAATCTCAAAACTGATTATCAGTCTCAGCTTTTAGCATCCCTATGCATCAACATACAAATCCTAAACTAAACCTTTCCGATTTGACACAAAAATCTTCAAGGCAGTTTCCACAATGTCTCCATCATCACTCCAGAACATTTTCACTGAAATCCGCTCATTAAAGTTCTGTCTTCCAAAAATAGAAATTCACCTATTTCAATTCCGCTTCAAGATTAATCATCTCAAGCAAATACTTTGCGGAGTCTATTCTAAAAGTCCTCAAGCAATTTAAAGTTTTAAGCCTAGGATAGTCTCTACATCCAGAGAGAAATTTACTTCGTCCATGTCTTCTGCAGACTACCTAAGCTAAAAACTAATAAATACTCAGGATACTACATATAGCTCAGGAGATTGAGAAATAAAGGGGCCAGGACTCGATAAACAGGGAAAAATGAAGTGACGAGCCAAATAAAAGGAGACTTTAACTAATTTTTCAGCAGCAAGCCATTTGCATGTGATCATGGAAGTGCACCTTGTGTAACCACCTAGACAAATGAAAAATAGCAGCTTTTATAACTTATTCTTTTTTTAAAAAAATTAAGAGCAAAAGGCAATTGACATTACCAATCATACACATCTTTAGTAGTAGTAACCACCTCCATAAGGTCTATCATTCCGGTAATAAGCTGGATATGCTCCATCATACTGCAACATAAACAAACATAAAATCATATTGATGTTGTCAACAATCAACTTCCACATAAGAATGAGATCAGATCAGCAAGTATCAGATTACTTACTTCAGGACCATAATACCCATGTGAGTAATGATCATGACCAGCTCCATAAGTATCTAGTAGATGAAACCAAAGAAATACTATTATCTCAAAGCAATAGATAATATAATAAAATTGAACAGATAGAAAGCAATACTTCTGTGGAAACATACCACGATAATGTGTCCCACGAAATGTAACTGGTGGATCAGAATAATCTAATCGAGGCTGGACCCTTCTAGGTTCTGGATAATCAGGACCGTGGTCCTAAAATCAATGGGAAAATAAATTTGAAATCTAGTAAATAATAAGATAAGGACCAACGACAACAGTAAACAAAGTCTAAGAGAACAAAATCAGCACATTCCATTACGTGGAAA
This sequence comes from Euphorbia pulcherrima, assembly GCA_947683365.1. Taxonomy (NCBI): domain Eukaryota; kingdom Viridiplantae; phylum Streptophyta; class Magnoliopsida; order Malpighiales; family Euphorbiaceae; genus Euphorbia; species Euphorbia pulcherrima. The sequence continues at coordinate 8,006,909 of CANTUS010000006.1, read as the reverse complement.
GGGAAATAAAGGAGAAATAAAAGAACTTACAGTCATGTAAAATGGCCGCTTCATCCCATGTGCACCATCATCATAGAAATAGGGGTCATCGAACTGCCTTCTAACATAAGGCCTATCAAATGGTTCTTCAGGTGAATATGGAGGCCTCCTAGAGGAAGGATGCTCCCTATAACCTCTCACAGGAGCATCATTCCAAGGTCTATTGAAATTAGATCTTGATGGACCGGCAGAGGCTCGACCTCTGCCAGGAGGATGATAACCACCTCTTAGAGAACCCCTTCTTCCTCCTGATTGTATGATAACATATATTACATTGCTGATAGCACTAAATTATTATATTCATGAATATACTTTCAAGTGGGGAAAGAGAGAACCTTGTCCAACGGTTTGCCTCCCATGAAATGTGCCCCATCGGTTACTGAAATCATACTCATTGGGACCCATCCTACTGGGTTGGCCACGTCCATGCTGATAATAACCTCTACCATGCTGGGAATTTCCCCAATTAAAGCGCCCGCCCCGTCTGAAGCCCCTTTCTGTAGAGGGGTGCATAACCGATCAAATAAATAAACAAGCAGTTGATAAAACAGAAGCAGAGTGCCACATCTTGAAGAAGTTCGGGATGATAAGAAAGAAATGAATACCAAATCTTGAAGTTTCAGTGCCTGCACGATTGATTAGAAAACCACCACACATGCCACCCTTCACAGCCTGAGTTTTGGGCATAGGATTTGACAACCTTGCTTTTATTCTAGTCTGAACAAACATGACAACAATATAAGCTCAGTTTAAGTAAATTCAGCTTCATGCTTGGATATTGGATTGAAAAGTTATCGTGCTACATGACAATGAATAAAAGTGTGCAACTGACAACAGAACTATGTTTCTATTCGGGCAATCTGAGCTGTGAGATTATTGACATCTACATTAACAATGAGGTGGGCTGATTATTGAGATCGATAGTACAGATCTATAATACCACAACTCAGTTGCCACGCCATGTTTAATTAAAATTTAGCTGGCAAAAAACTTTTGCCACAAGAACCACCAAGAAAAGAGTATTTTCACATCCCGGACTTTTTTGCATCAAGCTTTCCAGTATTAAAACAAGCAATGACCAAAATAAATAATAACTGATTGCAGCTCCAGTAAAAACGGATTTAAATGTCAAAGACAATACAAACACAGGATAAGGGTGAAACATCCAAAAAGAAGGAGATACCAAAGCCCTTGACACATAAAACAGAATATTATACCTTTGAGTATCCATCATTAAACTCTGTATTGTTTACTTTCTCAATACACGAAACAGCAGCTTCATGGGATGGAAAATCCACAAAACCAAAGTCCTTCCTCTTGGCAGTTGACATATTACGAGCAAGGACGACTCGCACTATCTCCCCATAGCTACGTAAGTTCTCCCTAACTTGGTCTTCATCCCAATTAGGAGGAAGCCCATCAAGAAATACTGTCTTCACTTGAGCCATAACTTCGGGATCAGGCTCCCGTACAGGTTCAGCAAATGCCACCTTGGCAGTTCTCTCAGGATGGCCAAATACAACATCAGGCTTCTGAAGCCGCTTGTATGCATGCATTGCATCAGCATGACAAGAAAAGTCAAGAAATGCAAAACCGCGGCTCCTTCCTTCATGTTGAACATCTGCAACAAGAGTGATATTCTCAAACCCTTCAACACCATAGTCCTTCAACTTTTGTCTTATCTGTCAAGCAGTAATTTATCAGAAAATCGGTATAAAAATGTAGGAGCGGTTAAAGTACACTTACAGCTTCCTTGGTCCATGTGTTACATATGTTGCCCAAAAACAGTGTATCATTGTCCTCACTTGGTTCGGTTCGACATCGCTTTCCACATATCTACAAGAATGAAGAATTAGAACAAAAACTAAATTACTCATTAAAATGACTATGGGCAATTCATAGTTCATACCACAGGGTTTTTCATTTCAGACAAAGCACGATTTGCATGCTCTTTGCTGGAATACTTCACAAATGCATATCCCTTGCTACTATTCATTGAAAGATCCTTATGCAGTCTAACTTCAACTACTTCACCAATCTTCTCAAAGATCTTTCTCACATCCTCCTCTGTAGCTTCTTTATCCAAGCCATTGACAAATATCTCATACTCTTTATTAATTTTGCGCATCTTAGCAACAGCTGTTAACTCCTTTTGTTCCTCTTCCAATGCCTCTGCTTCTTCAGTCATCTCCTCAGGATCTTCTTCAACAAAATCATCCTCACCATTATCACCGAGGTCAACTCGATCAGCATACTCCTCGTATCCCTCATAACCACCATACTCAAGTACACTATCTTCCTTTTGCAACTCAGGTTCAGAAGTTTTCTCTGTGTCAACAGATTCAATCTTTCTCTCTTCCTCGCCAACAAACGTTTTTGTCTGATCTTCTTTGGTTTCTTCTTCTACTTCCTCTATTTCCTCGCCAGCAATCTCATTAGGAGTCAAATCCACATTCATCTCATTCTGTTCATTCCTATCATCTTCTCCAGCAATTTCTGCAGTAGATGAATCATCCTTTTCCACCTTAATAGCAGCGTTTTCAAGGTCTATAGCTGTGTTTCCCTTTTCTGCAGGTTCTTCCACATTTTCAACAACAGATTCTCCAATTTCCCCAGCAATTACTTCAGCCTTGGAGGAATCTCCAACATTTCCAGGCACAGGTTCCTCCACGTTCTTCACCGAGTCAAAATCATTAGCATCTACCTCTTCCTCCTTTATACTACCTTCATCTTTATCGTTAACAGATTCTTCCACATTCGGAGTCTTTTTCTTTCCAACCGATTTCTTAACTACCTTCTTCACAACTCTCCTCACCACCGTTTTCTTCCGCGGGGTAACTTTCGCATCCGGTGTCACTGCAGTTGCATCGGCAGACTCCTTTTCTTCTACAACTATCAAACATAAAGAGACTGATATGAAGAAGAAATAAAGGAAGTTTTTCAAAGAAAAGTAATCAATCCAAAACAAAGAAGATCGCCGACTTTTTCCCATCCAGATGAATTGCAGAAACTCTACTCGCTAAATTAAAATTCGAATGGTCTACCTAGGACTAGCTAAGCCAAGAAAATCGCATAGCAATTGAATTCGAAATATATACCTGTAGATTGATCAGTCATCGGCGAGGGTGTGGAATCGGGAGCAGTATCAGGAGGCGTCTTGGTTGCGGATTTTCTCGCCGGCGTCGTCCTTCTAGGGGTCACCGATTTGCTGGTTCTAGTCCTCATGTTGATATTGGTATTGTCGTTTTCCAGGATATTATGTACAAGATTGTATGAAGGAGAAATACGGATGTCAAAGGCAGCAAACGGCGACGGTGTTTAACTTCGAAGTTCAGATGAACACAACGACAGCGTTTTGAATGCAGGGCTACGTTTCAACTTCTTCCGAAAATACTGAACTGATAAATACCGATTTCAGTGTAATTTTATATATATACAGTACTGATAAATATTAAACTGAATGAATTACAAAACAGTATAACTACGTGGTAAATTATATATAATTCGCTGTAGAAAACGAGGCGTAGTTCAGCCCAGCCTGTATGTAATGTGCTTTAATACAAAAAAGGCAAATTATACCTTGCTGAGGAACTGGGGCAGAACTCTCAAGAAAACTACCTAAACAATCGGTTTTTTAATTTCTTATTCAAAATATTTTCATTTTTTCATTTAATTGTACATAAAGGAAAAAATATAATATAGTACAAAGAAGCATTTAATGTTCTTTTCGAAGATTCTTAATGATTGAAAGCTTTTTTTCTTAATTGCAGAGGAAAAGATGGTCGAACGAGAGAAAAAATTTACAATAGAGAAGAATGTACCAAAACATCATACATATGGTGCTGACCCACGTAACCTGTGATCAAGCCTAGTTCTAAGAGGTGGCGGGGAGTGCCATCATCTAGGGCCTATAACTGAAAGGGGCCTAAAAATTTTCATCTTGCTCTTGACTGAATCATATATCAAAGATTGAGTTCTCAGAGAATGGTAATTATTTGAAACTATTAATTAAGCTGCTTCATAACAGAAGACAGTCAATGAATATACAAAAGCAGTGCATGCCACACAACATTTGTAATCAACTCTATACAAATAAGGATGCATAAATGTAATTAGTGATACCACTTTATAGCTGGACAAGCTAGAAGCCAACTAGGAAGCACGGAAACTTCGGTGACATGTCGTTTCGGATTTTTCGAAACGTTTCAGAAATGGAAACTCTCGGGAACCCCTACAAGAACCGGGGCAGTTTTCGCAATTAAAGAAAGTTGGAAACTCGTTTCTTTGAATTCCGGAAACCGTTTTCCAGTAATTCCTTCAACCTTTTATGACTCAATTTTGGTTCATTCCAAATCCAAACTACTTATTGTGGAATTAAGTCCCTAGATATATATATTATTTTCTAATTAGATTTTTTCAAATGCTAGGTAACCTTAATGAGATGCAAATGATTTGATAGGTGTCTATTTATATATATTTACGGTAGAATTGTTTTATAACTGATAAATATATTATAAGTGCATAATATTTTAGTGTTTCATTATTTTATAAAATAATGAAATTATAATGGAAATTTTATATTTTTATATACCTCTACATTTTTATTATTTACATGTTTACCCACAGCTTTCAAATGTATATTTTTTAGAAATGGCGTTTCCCCGGAATCCGTTTCCGCTTCGATGCTACTTAGGAAGCCAATTTTTAAGAAAAGTCACCAACATAAAACCCAAAACCATCAAACTACCAAAGCAATATTTATGAAGATAACAAAAAACTCAAGATCAAACTGAAATTTTTTTTCTAATTTTATGATAAAACTATGGTTTTGAAAATCGGATTAGATCGGCCGGTCCGACCGGGTTCAATGGGGAACCGGAGGTTGGTCCGGTCGGTTTTCAATGGATTCTTCCTGTTTTTTAAAATCCAAGTTCACCTGCTGAATCGGCAAACCGGAAAACCGGACCTGTTCACGGTTTGAAACGGTTCAGAAAAATCAGTAGATCAGAGGTTTGCAGAGATTGGGAATCGCAAAATCCCTAAATTCATCCCCAAAAACACTTTGTTTTCTCTTCATTTGTTCTTTTGCTTTCTTTTCAGATTTTCTTAGATAGAAACTAAATATATAGGGCAAGCAACATAGCTAAAATCTACAGGATAAATCCAATGTCCAATAAAAAAAGTAATATTGAGAAATCTTAAGTGTGGTTCAGATTAGAAGTAAAGAGAGATGTACAAGGCGTAATTTGGGCATTCAAAATGAAACAAAGAGAAAAATAGAAGAAAGTTTAAACAAGAGAAAATAGAGTGACAAAGATTACAGCAAGATCTAAAGATTCTGAGCTGCCATGGTTAAAGACGTGACTGAACTTATCAGATGAGAGTGGTGTTGGAATTCAAATATTTAAAAAATATGAAAGTTTTGAAATTGATTGTTGGTTAGATAGAATAGAAGAAAAAATAAGAGAGAAAGGACATTTAAAAATTCAAACCTTTAAAAAAAGGTAAAAAAAAATGGGGTTGTGAAAGAAAGAGCCACGTGGTTTCTTCTCTTTCTCGAGTAACTTTTCATCTTTCTACTTTTTATTTTTCAATTATATATAATTAAATTTCTCTAATATATAATCATTAAAAACACATGTGTGAGTCTATTATGAGATTAAATGGATTTATAAACACCAAAACCTATGGCTTTTTTTTTAATGGTAAATCTACTTTTGACAAAGTATCTAATTTTGTCATTTATTTACAACACTTAGATTAGTGCTGTTGAATTTTATTTAACAATTAAAACAGGTAAATCAAAGATATGAAATGCATCAATATATATATATATATATATATATATATATATATATATATATATATATATATATATATATATATATATAATGCAGAAAATAGACTAATGTATATGACTCTTTCATTAGTAATAATGCACACAAATACAACTTATATTACATATTTATTATTAAATTATAAAATATATTAGTATTTTAATAGAATTCAGATCGACCACTGATTTAATTCGGTTGAACCTTAAATCCATGAACCAATACTTTCATTGATTCAGTGGCCGGTCCGGGTCTGAAAACCATGAATAAAACACAACCTTTATCTTATTTCGTATATTTCAAGGCTCTTATTCAAAAAAAATTTCTTCCGAAGAAGGCTCTGCAGAACTGGACTTGTTCAATTTGATTAAGTTATCAATGATGGCTAATTCCTCCTCTACCAACGCAAACTGCCTCTTTCGCATTTGAACTAGGAGACCATGGACTTTGAGAACTATGTCGGGCGTCGTATCCGGTAATACCGATTCACTCGCCTCTTCATCTTCTTTTACAATTCCCTCAATTTCATAAGCAATGGCAGTAACTTTCCATAATCTTGTCTTTTTCCATAATCGGATTAGTAAAAGACAGTTAGGAGATACTTTCTTTTGAAAATCTTGATAATAAATTTCAATTTTGAACAAAATCTTATATTTGTTAGAAAGAAGAATCAGAGAATCATACATGTTACTTGAAGTCCAATGATTTTCCGTCCTTTTTTTTTTGCTGCTACCCAAATTTTTAGGGTTTTGAGGGTTGAGGATCGTGTTTTTATAGTGTTGTTTTGAAAAAGAAAGATGACTTTCACTTCACGAGTTTTTTTTATATGACTCCCAATATTAATATCCTTACCATTAGGTGAATGACATATACCTACTTTTAATATTATTATATTAATAATAAATGAATAAGTGTTAATAATCAGATGGTAATATTCGGTCTCATATAAAATTTTCCTTCACTTTAATTCAACTTTCTTTGATTTTAAAATAATAATAATAGCCAACCCAACTGGTCAAAAACTGCGGCTATTGGCAACGCATCTTCTGCATTTTCCATCTATCTAATCATAAAAAATTTTATATATTTTTTTATTTTATCTTCAGCATTTTCATAAGTTCAGAGTTAGAATTAATAGGGATCTCTTTAGGATCACCTCATTCTACTTTAAAACAAAAATTACATTTATTTAGAAGAAGCAATGACCAAAGAGATAACTAAATAATAATAGATTGCAGCTCCAGGTAAAACTAATTTAAATGTAAAAGACAATACAAACACATGAGAAGGGTAGAAATGCAAAAGGAAACTTCCAAAAAGAAAGAGATACCAAAGATATTATACCTACCCATGTGGCTTCAGCAAATGATACTTTGGCAGTTCTCATCCCAAAAAGATTTTGTATAGAATGTAAATAGAATTTTCAAATATTAAGGAAACATGATTTGGATTCTCTAAAGTTCAAACTCTCTAAAGTTGTACATTTCAGTCAATCTCAACCATTTTCAACATATAAAGCAGGCGATTTTGGTACTATTAAAATGGGAAATAATAGTGTCTCGCAAATGGTGGGAATCGATGATATCTGCGAGAAGACAAGTGTCGGATGCACATTAGCACTTAAAAATGTGCGACACATTCCAGATCTACGGTTGAACCTGTTGTTTGTTAGTGTATTAGACAAGAAAGGTTATCACAATCATACAGGCAATGGAAATTGGAAACTCACCAAAGGATCGTTGGTGGTGGCGAAAGAAAGATCGTGTTGCTCGCTATATAAAACGCCACGCAACAATATGTGTGGGTTAACTAAATACAGTTGGAGATGATGCTTCACTAAATTTATGGCATAGGCGACTCGCGAATGTTAGTGAGAAAGGGTTGAATATACTAGCTAAGAAGTCCCTCATCCCATTAGCCAAAGGAAAAATTAACCCGTGTGATCACTATTTACTTGGGAAGCAACATCGAGTTTCATTTCAGAAAAGCTCTAGAAGGAGAAATAAGTTAGAGTTGGTACACTCTGACATTTTGTGGTCCCATGGATATAGAATCCATTGGAGGAAGAAGATACTTTCTTACCTTCATTGATGATTTCTCAAGGAAGTCATGGATTTATTTGCTGCGCACAAAGGATCAAGTATTCAAGCACTTTCAACAATTCCATGCAATGGTGGAAAGGGAGACTGGAGTCCCATTTAAGTGTTTGCGCATAGATAATGGTGGTGAGTATATCTCCAAGGAGTTCAAGGATTACAGTAGTCAACATGGTATCGGGTATGAAAAGACAGTTCCTGGTACACCTGAACACAATGATGTTGCTGAACGAATGAATCGCACCATTGTCGAAAGAGTTAGATCCATTCTCAAAATGGCCAACTTACCTAAGTCATTTTGGGGAGAAGCTGTCAATACTGTTGTCTACCTTATCAACCGACTACCTTCAACACCTTTGGATTTTGATATTCCAGAAAGGGTATGGATAGGTAGAAATATCTTATACTCTCACTTGAGGGTATTTGGATGCAAGACATTTATGCATATTCCTAAAGAGCAAAGACTAAAGCTTGATGATAAATCAGTCCCTTGCACTTTTGTCAGCTATAGAGATAAAGAGTTTGGCTATAGATTATGGGATCCGGTGAAAAAGAAAATTGTACGGAGTCGAGATGTTGTATTTCATGAGAATGATATCATCGGCGAAAGATCTATAAGTGACGGTGTTATCGATGTTACACCAGAGAGCATTTTATCAGATGATGCCACAGAAAGAAGAATGCTTTAGTTAGAACAAGATGGAGAAGAAGAGCCAGTTGTGAAGGATCAAGATACAATTGTAGAAGAAGATATGAATGAAGAGGGTATTGAGCAGGGGGAGCCAGAGAACCCCATTCTACCAGAAGAAGAACCTCAATTAACGAGGTCAATCAGAGAACGCCAACCATCTATAAAATACTCTAGTTCTGATTATATTTTAATCACTGATGAGGAGGAGCCTGAAAGCTTTCGAGATGTGCGATCTTGTAAAGATAAAGATTGTTGGATAAAGGCCATGCAAGAGGAGATGAATTCTTTAAAGGAGAATGAAACGTACGAGCTGGTAAAACTTCCTAAAGGGAAGAGAACACTCAAGAACAAATGGATGTACAAGCTGAAGAAAGATGATGGAAACCTAGTGCGATTCAAAGCTCGATTGGTTGTCAAAGGCTTTACTCGAAAGAAAGGTATCGACTTTGATGAGATTTTTTCACCAGTTGTGAAAATGAGTTCCATTCGAGTTGTGCTAGGTCTTGTAGCCAGCTTGAACCTTGAGTTAGAACAGCTTGATGTAAAGTCCGCATTCTTGCATGGGGACTTAGAAGAAGAAATTTATATGGAACAACTAGAAGGTTTCAAGGTCAAGGAAAAGGAGGACATGGTTTGTCGCTTGAAGAAAAGTTTGTATGGATTAAAACAAGCCCCGCGGCAATGGTATAAAAAGTTTGATTCCTTCATGGTGAATCAAGGATACAACAGGATAGAAGTTGATCCATCTGTATATGTCTAGAAATTCCCTGATGGAAAATTTATCATTCTTCTTTTATATATTGATGATATACTAATCGTTGGGCCAGATGCCAAAATGATTAGTAAGTTGAAGGGTGATTTGTCTAAGGTATTTGATATGAAGGATTTGGGACCGGCAAGGCGAATTCTCAGAATGGAGATTACCCAAGATCAGAGGTCCTGTAGGCTGTGGTTATCGCAAGAAAAATAAAATTGAACGAGTACTAGAAAGGTTCAATATGAAGAATGCTAAACTAGTTAGCACTCCACTTGCCGCTAATTTCAAGTTAAGTAAGAAATCCTACCCATCAACAGAGAAAAATAGAGAAGATATTTCAAATGTTCCATATTCTTCAGCGGTCGGAAGTTTGATGTATGCAATGGTGTGTACAAGACCAGACATCGCTCACGCAGTTGGAGTTGTAAGTCGATTTCTGTCTAATCCCCAGAAGATACATTAGGAAGCAGTTAAATGGATCTTTAAATACCTGAGAGGAACTTCAAAGTTATGTTTAACTTTTGGAGGTGAAAAGCCAGCACTTGTTGGTTACACAGATGCGGATATGGCTGATGACCTTGATGAAAGAAAATCTACATTATGTTACTTATTTGCATTCTCAAGGGGAGCTATTTCATGGCAGTCACGGTTACAAAAGTATGTTTCATTATTAACAACTGAATCAGAGTACATTGCAGCAACATAAGCAGGAAAGGAAATGCTTTGGTTAAAGCGATTCTTTACCAAATTAGGTGTGCAACAAGAAGAATACGTAGTTTATTGTGATAGTCAAAGTGCACTAGACTTGAGCAAGAATACTATGTATCATGCACGGACGAAATACATTGATGTAAGATATCATTGGCTCAGACTTGCTATTGAAGAAAATGAGTTCAAGTTGCAGAAGATTCATACCAACAACAATGCTGCTGACAAAGGTCGTTTCAAAAGAGAAGTTTGATCAATGCTTCAAAGCAATAGGGATGGAGAGTCCAACAATGTAGTTGGGAGGGGGAGATTTATTGAGTGGTGTCCTTTCTCATTATAGAACACACTAAAATAATTAAAAATAAAAAAATAAAAAGGTCGTGAGGAAACAAATAAATGATACAGAAAGAAAATAAAGAAGATGCCAAATAAAGGTTGGTGAAATGGCAGGTCAATGTCAGCAAGATTGGCAATCAAATTTCAAACTGGGTTGCAACTTTCAGTACAGATTGTTGCGAAATTGAAGGAATTAATTAGGCGGCTCTTCCTACGCGTTTTTGGCCATCTTTATATAGGTGGCCTTTTGCTTCATTTGTTAGAGTAGAAGATAAGAAACACAGATAAAAAATATTATCTGTTGAGAGAAACTTAGGAAGTGGGTCCTAAGAATTGGGTAAGAGAGAAAATAGTGAGGTTTTGGGAAACACTGGTGTGTCACTATTTTGTAATCTCTTGGTGTACCTACTATCATTTTATAGTGGAAGAATTATTCAGAGTTTGTCCCGTAGTTTTTATTATTCAGAGTTTGTCCCGTAGTTTTTCCCTAATTTATTTGGGGTTTCCATGTAAAAATCTTTATGTCTTTTATTCTACTGCTATAATTTTTCTCATAATTTATTATTAGGCCTAACAAAAAGAAAATAAAGCGAAAAAAGCCATACTTGTTACTTTCCTTTTTTTTTTTTTTTCTGTTTCTCGGTTTTGAGGGTCGAGGAAGAAGAGAAAAGAACCATGTTTATCGTGTTATTTAGAAAGAGACTTTCACTTCTTCAGTATTTTCTATAATAATCACAATTTTTTTTAATTTTTATACTATATCTTCACAATTTAGGCATTTTTTGACGCTTAGACTTAGAATTAATAGGACCACCCATTCTAATTTAAAACAAAAATTACATTTTACTTTTTTAAAATGTAACATCAAAAAACAAAAATGAAGTTTTATTTAGCCAAAATGGCATACAACCAGCCAATGCGTGACTTGTATATTGACGGACATGAACTACAAGTTGTTTTAAAGCCCGGAATGATCACAGCTAAGTCCGAACGATGCCAAGATCTATATCTGGTCCAATTCATTAAACGGTGTGTGTTTAATTCTAAATACTATGTAAAAACATTACATTTTTAATCATACAAGTTCAACCAAAAACAAATGAAATGCAACACCATTTGCTTCAACACATATATCACAACTTCAAGTGAATCACTTTTTTAATAAGTGACCAACATCTCAAAAATGACATATTCTATGGTTACTTTGTTTAATCATTATTTTATTTTTTCACCATTGGATTAAAATAACCACTACTCATCCTATGTTGAAAAAGTGCAAAACAATAGATACTTTGTAAAAAATAAAATAACCATAGAATACACCATAAAAAATTATTGAATATGCATATAAAAGTTACATGTTATATGAAAAGTTATAGAAAAATATTGGAAATAAAAGGTCTAACAGACAAAATAAAAAGTTGAGCAAGAAATAAAAAATATAACATAAGCGGTGAATATTTTATGTCCATCAACGGGAATAATAATAAACTTTAGTGGAAAAATACAACATATACTATAAAATTAGAGAGGTTAGAGTGAAATGTAGTGAGAAAAGCAATATTTAGGAAAATGTGTATTATATTTTAGCCCTCTAAAATTGAATGGATAAATATGATTTGCTCAAATGTACACTAAAGTTTATTTTTAACTTTAAAAAATTCAAATCCTACATGTAAATATTAGGTTATACATTAGTATAAACACATAAATGTTAATGTATAAGTTTTGTCAAAATTAATTTTATATATATCTATATATATATATATATATATATATATATATATATATATATATATATATATATATATATATATATATATATATATATATCACTCAATTAATTATAGCTCAATTATTATTAATACTTTAAACAATTAATAGTAACAATAACCCACTATCTACATCTATAACCAATTATCAAACAATTTTTAGTTAGGAATAACTCAAAATTTATAAAATCACTTAAGTGTTCAAACTTTCTTACTCCAATACTTATACATATAGAAAAAGTTACACAACCTTAATATCTTGTTTTGCGAAACTTATAATAATAAATAAACTAATCAGGTCATTGTTTCCTTGATAAAAATAAAGTTTTATCGAACGAAACAATGAACTAATTAGCCTACACATATTAATTCTCTCAAACTCTTATAATGTCTATCCTTTATTGACAACTCTAATTGTAAATTGCACGATGCTTAGCCTTGCATGGCTATTTAAACCTGTAAATTGCAATTAGAAATAAATTTTGTAACTGTGTAAATATGACGTTTTTATCAAGAGACAACAAATTAATTATCAAAAAAAAGAGACAACAAATTAAAATCCATATATTGTGGTGGAACCTACAATATCAACTCGTTGACGACCATATAAGTTTAGGTAATATAGAAGAAACGATAAATGAAACTAATTGACAATCCACATATATATTGAATTCCTTAAAAACAAAGCCTAATTTACATTTCACACTAAAATTGTAGGAGAAGGTGGAACTCGTGTAGGGCATTTCGGTTAGCTGTATATTTTAACTGATAAACAATTTATTCGATAAATAAAATATGTTATATTTATGATTCACATTGATTCGATGAACTAGTCATGATATTGAAACCAATTAAAGTAATAATTTCAAATTTTATTTAACTTCTATAACGAATTTTAATGTTAATGCAGTTTGAAATATAAGAACTGAAGTTGTTAAGTTGGGTAGAGGTGGTGGTAGATCCTTTGATTTTGTGGGATCAAACCTCCAATACTAAAAAATATAATTTTTTAACATATATGACGTCATTTGACTAAAAAGTAAAAACAATAATCAATTTTTGGAAAAACCGTGCTTTTCAAGGGTGGAACGCTGATTTGCGGCGTCCAATAATCATGCCTCAACCATTTGAACAAGGGCAAAATTATATCTATTTAGGCTAACCACATATAATCATTGTGTCCTTAATTTCATATAACACTCCACCCTATCCTAGTGCCGCCCCTACTTTAAATGAAATATATTTTCATTTTAAAAAAAGAGATATTTCTCATTTCTAACGCGGTATCTTTCAAAATTTTTTATAAACAACTTACCTTAGCAACGGAAATTTGTAGGCTAAACGAGTTCATACAATTACTTTAAAGTACATCTTTCTTTCCATCCCATATATCCAGTAGACATTAGCTTTAAAACTAATTAGTTTACATAATTTCAATGGATGTTTCAGATTTTTTTAGCAACTAATTTTACACCATATAGTAACTTTTAACCGTGTTATCTATTGAGTAATGGCTTGGTAACCACCACCTCATTTCTATAGAAAAACTTAAAAAGTATAAGGTTGTGAGTTTAATCCCTGCAATCTACCAAATTGACAAAAAGTCACCTTATTTCTAAAAAAACAATGTTATCTACATAACATTAAATCAATGAAATTATTGGTACATAATACAACTAATTCCATAGGGTGTAACAAATATTTACATAATTATTAGCTTTAAAATTGGCCATAAAAATGCAATTATAATATGAGAACTATCTCGGGCGTCAGATCCTGTAATACCGATCCACTCGCCTCGCCTCCTCTTTTACAACTCCCCGAAATTCATCGGCAACGGCGGTAAGTCTTTCCATAATCTGATTAGTGAAAGAAAGTTAGGAAATACTTTCTTTTGAAATTCTTGATAATAAATTTCAATTTTGAACAAAATCTTATATTTGTTATAAATAGGAATCATACATGTTGCTTGAAGTCCAACGATTCTCCGTCCTTTTTTTTTGCTGCTACCCAAATTTTTAGGGTTTTGAGGGTTGAGAATCGTGTTTTTATAGTGTTATTTTTATTGTGATTAATTAAGAAAAATAAGAATAAACAGATGAGAGAAGAGAGAAAAACATTATCAAAGACATGTTTATTTAGTCTGATACATTGATGGTCCTCATGATTACATTTTATAGAATGAAAGTATAAACCAATTAGCTAAAATGTAGGAAATAAAGAAGGGTAATGCTATACTAACACCCAAAAGTTGACATTTATTAATACTCAGACCATCTCCACCCTTCATCTCCTTTTCATCTAATTAGATGAATGGTAGAGATTGATCGGGTGTCATGGAGTGTCAATACTTGGGTGTTAGTATAACATTACCCAATAAAGATATGATGAAATCAAAACAAAAGATAAATGCTAACTAAACCTATCCAAAGAAAAGGACAACAGAAAAGACTTGATCAAACTTCAACAATCTTAAGATCACCCCATTCTACTTTAAAACAAAAATTACATTTATTTAGAAGAAGCCATGATAAATAAATTCTAATAACAGATTGCAGCCCCAGGTGAAACTAATTTAAATGTAAAAGACAATACAAAGTAATTTTGCATAAAATGTAAATAGAATTTTCAAATATTAAGGAAACATGTCTCAAAACTCAAGAATGCAATGTTATGCTTGAATATGGTTAAATGTGTCCTTTGTACACACGGTTTTCAGAATACTACTACTAGAAAATACTCTGATTGCAGGCTTTCAAAGTTTGGCCTGCAAGGCTCTTATATTTACAGGCTCCTCTTCGAACTCCTCCTCCGGCTTCAATTTGAATAACATATCTAGTTCCTCCGCCATTAACTCAGATTGCCTCTTCCACAATTCGCTTAGCCGATCATTGATTTCCATAATGCTCTCTGGCGTTGGATTTGTATTCTCATATAGTGATTCATTTTCCTTCTTTTTTTTTCTTTTCCAATTTCCTTACCTTCATCAATAACGTCCTCAAGCCTTTCCACAATCTTGTCTTTAGCCATAATTTGTTTTGATTTCGCAAAGACTGTTAGAAAATAATTTCTTTTGAAATTTTCGGAAGATAAATTTCAATTTTAAACAAAATATACAAGTTTGTTGCCCGATATAATCATGGTTTTCATAATTAGCAAAGAAAACCAAACAGAAAATAAAGCGAAAAAAGCCATACTTGTTACTTGCAGTCTCTGTCCTTTTTTTTTCTGCTACTCGGTTTTGAGGGTCGAGGTGTTCAAATTATTAAACTTAATATGATAAAAAAAATAATGAAAAAAAAGGGTCAAAAATAGCAAGCCACCTAAATTGGACTTTGAAAAAATTGGTATTTGTAGGATTTGTTAGTTGGATTTTGTAGAAAATTAAAGTAAGTTGTTAAACCTAAATTTGAATTTTGTAATAGATTGAATTATTGAGAAAATGATAGCATCATTGCAGAATTCATCAAATGCCTATATAAGGCAATGTAATTTGCTATTTTAAAGAGAGTAAGAGAGTGAAAAAATAATAAGAGTTTATGAGTGTATTGTAATAAAATTAGTGTGAATTACTCATTTTTATGTTTTAAGCATTTTTTGCTTGATTATTTTCCTCTTCAATCCAACAAAGTGGTACCAGAGCCATTTCGTATCCAATCCTCTTCCCAAAAATCCCCAAGTAAAAAAGTCGAGTTTAAAGAGTTTCAGAAGCAGCCCAGAAAGTGTTGCAATAGGCTGTCAGAAGTGTTGCAAAAAATTGCAGAAAGTGTCGCAGTTAGCATAAAGTGTCGCAAATACTCAAAAAAGTTGCAATAGCCTCTGTTCTTCCTTTCTGGAAAATTTTCAAGTTCATCTAAAATTGCAAGGAAATATATTCCCTTGCTGTTCTCCTTGCAAAATCTGTCTGAAGCTATAGCGACGTACCAAAGTGTCGCAATAGACTCAAAAGCGTTGCAACAACCCCTGTACTCTTCGAAACAAATTTTCCTTTACAAAAATGAATCCCAACGGTGTTTCCTTCGTTTTTCCTCAACTTACAAAAACCAATTACAAAAATTGGTGTATCAAGATGAAAGCCATTCTAGGATCCCAAGATGTTTGGGATATTGTTGAAAAAGGCTATGAAGTCCCAGCTGCAGATGCACAACTGTCGCAAGCCGAAAAGGACAGTTTGCATAAGAGTTGTCGTAATGACCAGAAGGCTCTTAGTATCATCCATCAAGGGTTAGATGATGTTATGTTTGAGAAGGTGGCAGAAGCGAGCACCTCCAAGCAAGCTTGGGATATACTACGAGTTTCTCTTCAAGGAGAGGAGAAAGTACAAAAAGTTCGGCTCCAAATGTTGAGAGGAGAGTTCGAGATGATGAAGATGAAGGAGACAGAAGTGATTGTAGATTACTCCTCACGATTAAAATCTGTCGCTAACCAAATGCGGCAATATGGAGAAAAGCTTGAAGAATCCAGGGTTGTTGAAAAACTTCTAAGGTCACTACTACCAAAGTTTGACTACGTAGTAGTGGCAATAGAAGAATCTCGGGATATAAGTAAAATGACCGTCGATGTAGTAGTTGGCTCTTTACAAGCACGTGAGGAGAGACTAAACAGACAAAGAGAAGAGTCTGTAGAACAAGTCTTGGCAGCAAAGGTTTCAGTCAAAGGTGAAAGTAGCCAGGATTCTAGCCATTACGGACGAGGACGTGGTAGAGGCCGTGGAGGAAATGGAAGAGGAAGAGGACGTGGTAGAAATCAACCATTCGGTAGAGGTGAAAATAATAATGGAGATAATCAGTCCGTATGAGGTAGAGGTCGCGGTCATGGACGTGGACGAGGAAGAGGAAACTGGAGGCATAATGATGGACGTGACAAGTCCAATGTTCAATGCTACAATTGCTCCAGATATGGCCACTATGCAGCAGAATGTCGGAGCCCACCGAAGCAAACAGAGGAAACGGCGAACAACATTCAAGAAGAGGACGTAACCAACACGGTATTACTAACCCGTGAAGGTGAATATAGTCAAGAAAACAACATATGGTATCTTGATAATGGTGCAAGTAACCATATGTGTGGAGATAAGAAAATGTTTGTAGAGCTGGACCAGTCATTCAGTGGTAATGTTGTTTTTGGGGATTCCTCAAGAGTTCATATTCAAGGAAAAGGAACTATTCTTATTCGTTTAAAGAATGGAGAGCACCAATTCATCAGCAATGTTTATTACGTTCCAAACATGAAAAGCAACATTTTAAGTTTGGGACAACTGTTGGAGAAAAATTACCAAATTCATATGGTGAACCGAAAGTTGGTGCTGTTAAACGAAAAGAAGGAGCTGCTAGCTAGTGTACCAATGTCAAAAAATAGAATGTTCACTCTCAACATCAAGACAGATGTAGCAAGATGCTTAAAAGCTTGCGTGAAAGAATCTGATTGGCTTTGGCATTTGAGATTCGGTCATCTCAATTTTGGAGGGTTGAAATTGCTAAGCCAGAAGAAGATGGTGCATGGTCTTCCGCTGATTAATAAACCCCATCAGCTTTGTAAGGATGTCTTGTTGGAAAACATTCTAGAACTAGTTTTCCAAAAGAGTCTATGTCAAGAGCAAAGGCTCCCCTTGAGCTTATTCATGCCGATGTCTGTGGACCAATGACACCAGTATCATTGGGAGGCAACAAATATTTCTTGCTATTCATTGATGATTATAGCAGAAAGACGTGGGTTTATTTTCTGAAAGAGAAATCAGAAGTTTTTGAAGCATTTAAAAAGTTTAAAGCTATGGTGGAAAAAGAAAGTGGCTATTACATCAAAGCTTTAAGATCCGACAGAGGGGGAGAATTCACGTCAAATGAATTCAAAAGATTCTGCGAGCATCAAGGAATCTGTCATTTCTTATCAGTCCCGAGATCGCCTCAGCAAAATGGTGTTGTTGAACGAAAGAATAGAACCGTGATGGATATGGTAAGGAGCATGTTAAAGAGCAAGAATTTGTCCAAAGAGTTGTGGGCAGAAGCTGTTGATTGTGCTGTCTACATCTTGAACCGATCTCCAACAACAAGTGTGTCGGATACGACACCCCAAGAAGCATGGAGTGGGAGAAAGCCTAATATCTCTCATTTTCATGTTTTTGGGAGTGTTGCACATGTTTATGTTGCGGATGAAGAAAGGAGAAAGCTGGACAACAAAAGCAAAAAATACTTGTTCGTGGGATATTCAGAATTTTCAAAAGGTTATAAGATGTTTGATCCTGACACAAGGAAGACGATTATCAGTAGGGATGTGACTATTGACGAGGAAGCAATTTGGGAATGGAATAATGACAAGCAGAAGAATTATAGTTTTTATCCTTTCACCATGGATGAAAACAATGATCGAGATGTGGAGGAGTCAGGCAAAGCATCGACGTCATATAGTCCCATTCCAATTGCATCTCCAGGACACGATGATGATAAAAGTCAAAGTCCAAGAGAAAGACCTAGAAAATTTCGTCTTATTGAAGATCTTTATGATGCAACTAGAGAGCTCAATGAAGAATTGACTCTTTATTGTCATCTTATTGATAGTGAACCTATTGATGCTGAAGAAGCCATGAAAGATGAGAAATGGAGAAAAGCCATGGAGGAGGAGATCAATTCAATTGAGAAAAACAAGACGTAGGAGTTGACCAAACTTCCAGCTGACAAAAAGCCCATTGGAGTCAAATGGGTGTTCAAGGCAAAGAAGGATGCAAATGGAGAAATCGTTCGACATAAATCAAGGCTAGTCGTAAAGGGATATAGTCAAAAACCCGGTATTGACTATGATGAAGTATTTGCACCAGTAGCAAGACTGGAGACTATCAGACTACTGATCTCAGTCGCTGCCCAAAATGGATGGAAGATACACCAAATGGATGTAAAGTCAGCATTTCTGAATGGATACTTGGAGGAAGAGATCTATGTCCAACAACCACCTGGTTACATTGTCAAAGGTCATAAACGAAAAGTGTTGAAGCTGAAGAAGGCGTTGTACGGTCTTAAGCAAGCACCGAGAGCTTGGAACAGTCGCATCGACAAATACTTTTGCGAGAATGGATTTATCAAGTGCCCACATGAGTATGCCTTGTACGTGAAAGTGAAAGGTGGAGACATATTACTTGTTTGCTTATATGTGGACGATCTCATATTTACCGGAAACAATCCTCAAATGTTTAATGATTTCAAGAAAACGATGACTCGTGAATTCGAAATGACTGATATTGGCTTGATGTCGTACTATCTTGGCATTGAAGTGAAGCAAAGGGATGATGGAATTTTTATTTGTCAAAGTGGCTTCGCCAAAGAGATCTTGAGGAAATTTAAGATGGAAAATTGCAACCCAGTCAGCACTCCGGCCGAATGCAGTTTGAAATTGACCAAGGATGAAAATGGAGTCAGGGTGAACCCGACAATTTTTCGAAGTCTGATCGGGAGTCTCAGATACCTGACGTGCACAAGGCCAGATATTTTGTATGCAGTTGGACTAGTGAGCAGATACATGGAAGAACCGAAGGAGTCTCATTGGAATGCAGCGAAAAGAATACTCCGCTATGTTAAAGGTACAACTAATTTTGGATTGCATTATTCAAAATCTGACGAATTTAAATTAGTTGGCTATAGCGACAGTGATTGGGCTGGCGATAAAAATGACCGAAAAAGTACTAGCGGGTTTGTATTTTTTCTCGGTAACACGGCATTTACTTGGAGTTCAAAGAAGCAACCTATAGTGACGTTGTCAACATGTGAAGCTGAATATGTTGCTGCAACATCATGTGTGTGTCATGCAATATGGCTGAGAAGACTATTAACGGAACTTCAAATGACACAACATGATCCAACGAATATTTTTGTCGATAACAAATCGGCATTGGCATTGGCGAAAAATCCTGTCTTCCATGATCGAAGCAAACACATCGATACAAGGTATCATTTCATTCGAGAGTGTATTGAGCAGAAGGAAGTCACATTGAAGTATGTCAAAACACAAGATCAGATAGCGGACATCTTTACAAAGCCATTGAAGTATAACGTGTTCAATCAATTGCGAGCGTTATTGGGAATAACGGATAATTAAGTTTACGGGGGAATGTTCAAATTATTAAACTTAATATGATAAAAAAATTAATGAAAAAAGGTCAAAAATAGCAAGCCACCTAAATTGGACTTTGAAAAAATTGGTATTTGTAGGATTTGTTAGTTGGATTTTGTAGAACATTAAAGTAAGTTGTTAAACCTAAATTTGAATTTTGTAATAGATTGAATTATTGAGAAAATGATAGCATCATTGCAGAATTCATCAAATGCCTATATAAGGCAATGTAATTTGCTATTTTAAAGAGAGTAAGAGAGTGAAAAAATAATAAGAGTTTATGAGTGTATTGTAATAAAATTAGTGTGAATTACTCATTTTTATGTTTTAAGCATTTTTTACTTAATTATTTTCCTCTTCAATCCAATACGAGGAAGAAGAAAAAAGAACCGTCCTTATTGTCTTATTTTTAAAAAGAAAAAGACTTTCACCTTTTGTGTTTTTGCTATTCACCTTATAGTCACAAATTTTATATATTTTTATTTTATCTTCACAATTTAGGCATTTTTATTCGTTTTGACTTAGAATTTATAGGATATCTTTAGGAGCACTCATTCTAATTTAAAACAAAACTTACATTTATTTATTTATTTTAAATGTAACCTTAAAAAAACAAAAATGAAGATTCATTAGCCAAAACCTGAGCTACAAGCAGAGACGAATCCAGAAACTTTTTATTATAGTGTCCACATTTACATAGATATTTATACTAAAAAAATTAAAATATAATATACTATTGAAATGTAAATCCTAAAAAATTTCCTGATTAATAACATAGTTTAGTTGATCAGTAGTACGGTAGAAATCGAATATTTGATAACTATGTAAGTGATTATTTGATATTCTATTCATATAGTTCTTTGATCAATATGAATTTCTCAAGGCATAAGTTAGCGATTTATTAGTAAATTCAATTTTCTTAGAGTAAATTTGTAGTTTCAATATTCATACGGGTCAAAGTAATTATTTTTATGGTATCCATATTTCATTTATTTGTAACTTTTTACTATATTTTGAAAAAAAATGGGGTCCAAGGACCCCATTTCAATACACTTGGATCCACCCATGGCTACAAGATATTTTAACTAAGCCCGGAATGATCACAGCCAAGCCCGAACTATGCCAAGATCTATATCTGATCCAATTCATTAATCAATGGAGTATACCTTTGGCTATAACAATCAATGGTATTCTTGTCAATGAGATAATTGATATTGGACTTATAATCTGTTTTTATATAATATGTTATATATCTTTTGCATTTCGGCTATGCTACGGAATGTTGGAAAGTAAATCCATGTCCCATATTGGAAGATTTAGAGAGCATGCACCAAAATATAAGTGTCCAACAAAGACTCCATTAGTATGAGGCCTTTTGGGGGGAAGAGCCCCAAGAACAAAACCGTGAGGGCTCGACCCAAAGCGGACAATATTATACTAATGCGGAGTCCTGGGTGGTGCCGCTCGGAGTCTAACATGGTATCAGAGTCAAGGTTCGAAATTGGCAAAAAGGAGCAGAATGCAGGGTGGAAGTTCTCAATTATGTCCAGGATGCATGAGTTATGGTCCTTGGTTTAAGTGTCCAACAAAGACTCCATTAGTATGAGACCTTTTGGGGGAGGAGCCCCAAGAACAAAGCCGTGAGGGCTCGGCCCAAAGCGGATAATATCATACTAATGCAAAGTCCTGGTGGCGCCACTCGGAGTTCAACGCGGACTTGGTCTATGCTGTATTAGTTCCCCCATATGCTGAGCGGTAATGATTTTTTCGTTTGTGCGATGCTAAGTTTGTTGTCTAAGCTTGATTTCATATGTTTTGAAGGCTTGTATGCAATGAGCTTTTCTTTGCTTCATCATGCTCACGAAAATAAAGCATAATTTCATTTGGGGTTTTGTTTTTTTTTATTGTCTATTCTTTATTTCATACATTTTTTTATAGGCCTGAGCTTCTGTGCTGCATTTGTTTCTCTTGTGTAAGCTATTTAATGTCCATTTAATTGTAGTTATGTAGTTTTGGTATTGTCTAAGCTTGAATTCATATGTTTGAAAGTTTTGCATGCTATGAATTTATGTACGCTGCATTAGTCTCACGTATGCTCAAGTAGTACAAGAATTTGTTGTTGGATTTTGGATTATTTTTTAATCAGGAGCTTTAATGTGATAGGCTGATAGCTAGGGTTCGAACCCAGGCTTCTCACCCACTTTGTAGATGTACTACTTGAACCATATCCAACTGGTAATTTATTGTTGGATTTATTTTTAGATAAATCATTAAGTGTGGATTAAATATGTAAATATGTAAAATGTGTATGGTAGTCATATAAACAGGCATAATATATAAATTTGTGGTTATATTAAAAAATATTAATCACTATTAAAGTATCGATAAAAAAAAATATAGGCTATTATACAAATATTATTTTATTAAAGGGCCAAAATAATAATTTATCAATTTAATGCCCTATAAAAAGGAGGTTGGACCTGGAAGAACTATTGAATGAGAAGTCCTTATTCCTACATGGACAACCGGGACCTCCCTCAAACTCCCCAATTCCGATGATAACACAAAAACACCATTTTAATAAGAAAGTTTTAAATTGCAAGACATTTTTATTAGCCACGTTTTCGTTCCATTTCTCTCTCTCATATCCGCATCGTTCAGTTTTAAATAAGTTTCAGTAATCAATCATCAATAATTAATTTTATTATAATACAATAGTATTTATAATATTATATATTATTGTTATTAGTAATATAATAACACTTTAATGTATTATTATTTATAATATTAATTATCTTTCTATTTACTTTTAATATTTTCAGTTTCTGTTCAGCTGTAATTCAGTTTCTGTTCGGTACAAGTTGAAAAGAATAGAGGCTTAGACCTATATAGCTTCATTAGGTCCTCAAACTTTCATAATGTACTTTTCCAGCCCATCTCATAACGTTAATCTGTTTATTCTGCATTCAAGTTTGCTTTGTTTTTTCTTTTCTTGCACACACCCTTTTCAATAAAAGAAAAAGAATTTCCAATTCACATGAATTGAATCTATCTTAATTAGTACAACTTTTAGTGATAAAGCAAAAAGATTTTTTCGAGCATTTACGAATAGCGAAATTTGAACAGAGCAAGTTCTTTCATATACTAGACTTGCTGCTGATCAATAAAGGGGACAATATCCGGCAGGGAAAAAAGGCAGTTGAGAAAGCACATGTAAGTGCATTTGCAATCAGAAGAGAAGTAAACAATCTCATTCGATCGCTATATCTAGATTTCAAACCACAACTCATGTTTTCAAAACACGAAAAAACTAATCTACCAATGCCGATTTTTCCCTTGTAGTTATATGAACTATGTAGGGTTAAGAAAGAAGCTAAGAAGGCTATTAGTCAAGCACGAGGTAAATACTTTGAAGGCTTGTACCAAAAGCTAGGAACACGTGAAGGAGAGAGAGATATATACAAGCTAGCCCGATTGAGGGATAAGAAGATAAAGGATTTGAATGGAGTCAAATGCATTAAAGATGAAACACAAAGAGTCTTGTTAGGAGATAGAGAGATCAAAGAGAGATGGAGAAACTACTCTGATCGATTATTCAATGATGAAAAGGAAGATGACATTGCAGGATTGGAGGTAAGCGGAGTTTAGGGTTGTCAACGGGTCTTATTGGATCGGGTAATGCATCCCCCATATCCATATCCAATAAGATTTCGGGTAGAAAAATATCCTCATATCCATATCCATTAAGGTTTCGGGTAAAAAATTTCCCCATTCCCCATCAGATATTTCCCCATTACCCATCGGGTATTCCCTATTACCCGTTAAGAATAAATAGTATACAATAATTTACAGAGTTTCAAACAATAAAAAATAGTTTTTTCAGTAGAGGACTAAACTAAATAATTGATAAACACAATTTATAAATCAATAAGAGTTGGTCCAAGTGGTAACCGGCTTGGTATTGCTTAAGCAAGGTCTCGAGTTCGAGTCCTAGTGAATGCAGAAAATCCTTATTGGGAGACTCACCCACCACAGCCAGGGCGCGACCTGGGTCGGATCTAGATGTAATCAGAGCAAAGCTCCAGTAAACCAGATGGGCAACCAAAAAAATAAACACAATTTATAAAGATAATAATTGCAAAACTTATTTATAACAAAGGTTTTTCACTACTAAATAAAATAAGAAAGATAAATATGAAATACATGTTCATAGAAAGAGAATATGACTACTGAAATACCAATTTTCACATCATATAATTTACTGATGAATGCGAATTTGCTATTGGTAATGTTGTTTGCACTTCATATTTTATGTCTAGAGGGCCACCAAGAACATCATATATTAAATATTGATATAAAATATTACAATTAATTTCATATTTCGGGGATTATTTGGGGATATCCAATGGATAATTATCGAGGTCGGGTTCAGGGATTTTCGAGTTTGAATACACATTCCCCATATCCATAAATATTAAGCTTTCGGGGATAAAAAATTCCCCATACCCATACCCACGGGGATCTTATCGGGGATTCCCCATCCCCATCGGATTTGGGGAATCCCCACCCTGTTGACAACCCTAGCGGAGTTAAGAGAAACCTAAATTACACAAGAAGAATTACGAATAATAAAGCGAAGGAAGCTCTGAAAAGGATGAAGGTAGGTAAAGTATGTGGGCTAGATAACATACCGATTGAGGCATGAAAATGCCTTGGAGATGAGGGAATAGTTTGGTTAACCAAACTATTTAACTCTATATATAGGGAGAGAAAAATGCTGGACGAGTGGAGAGGAAGCACCCTTATAACTATATTTAAGAACAAATGAGATATATAAGACTACTCTAATTATCAAGGTATTAAACTGATAAGTCATACAATGAAACTTTGGGAGAGAGTGATTGATCACAGTCTTAGGATGATCACTAAGGTTTCCGCAAATCAATTTGGTTTCATACCTGGTAGGTCCACGACTGAAGCTATTTTTCTTATGAGAAATCTAATGGAGATATATAGGGAGAAGAAGAAGGACATTCATATGGTTTTCATTGACTTAGAGAAAGCATATGATAGAGTGCCGAGGAAAGTATTTTAGTGGGCACTAGAGAAAAAAGGTATTCATGTAAAGTACATAAACTTAATAAAGGACATGTATGAAGGGGAAGTAACAAGTGTTCAAACTGGACAAGGAGTGACAGAGGAGTTTCCCATCATGATTGGATTGCATCAAGGATCATCTCTAAGCCCATTTTTATTTGCCCTAGTTATGGATGAGTTGACCACCAAAATACAAGATGATATCCCATGGTGAATGTTATTTATGGATGACATCGTATTGGTTGATGAATCAAGGAGTGACAAGGAGTGACAGAGGAGTTTCCCATCACAATTGGATTGCATCAAGGATCATCTCTAAGCCCATTTTATTTTCCCTAGTTATGGATGAGTTGACCACCAAAATACAAGATGATATCCCATGTTAAATGTTATTTGCGGATGACATCGTATTGGTTGATGAATCAAGGGAAGGGGTTAACAAGAAGCTAGAGGTGTGGAGAAATGCGTTA
The DNA here is from genome assembly GCA_947683365.1 of Euphorbia pulcherrima. Classification (NCBI taxonomy): domain Eukaryota; kingdom Viridiplantae; phylum Streptophyta; class Magnoliopsida; order Malpighiales; family Euphorbiaceae; genus Euphorbia; species Euphorbia pulcherrima. The sequence goes on along the minus strand of CANTUS010000006.1, from coordinate 7,981,012 downwards.
GAGAGTAAAGGTTTTAAGTTAAGTAGAAGTAAAGATGAAATATTTGCACACTAAGTTCAGGTTACGGAAGGGAGATGAAGGAGAAGTAAAACTAGGAGATACAATCATGCCAAAATGCAAACGATTTAGGTGTTTGGGCTCTATCTTCCATGAGGAGGGGATGATTGATGATGATGTAACTCATAGAATTAATGTAGGATGGATGAAATGGAGAAGTGCTACCGCAGTCTTATGCGATAAAAAGATACCTTTAAAAGTTAAAGGTAAATTCTAAAGAATGATGGTTAAGCCAGCCATGACATATGGGAGTAAATGTTGAGCTATTAAGATGCAACATATTCAAAGGATGAATGTGGCGGAAATGAGGATGCTTAGGTGGATTAGTAGGCATATGAAGATGGATCGAATTAGAAATGAGTGCATCCTCCAAAAGACCAGTGTGGCACATATTGAGGATAAACTGAGAGAAGGACAACTAAGGTGGTATGGACACGTGCTACGTAGACCAATAGATGCTCCAGTTAGAAAATGTGAGAACTTATGGACAGAGAGTAAGGGAAGAGGGAGAGGTAGACCTAAGATTACTTGGAGGGAAACTATTTCTAAGGATATGCGTTTGCTCGGTATGGATGAAATTTAGCTTTTGATAGAGCTTCATGGTGTCAGAAGATATATATAGCCGACCCCACCTAGCGTGGGATTTAAGGCTTAGTTGGTTGGTTGGTTGGTAGTTGTATGAACTATGAAGTATGTGTGAGTGTTGGACTGCAACCACACACACACGCACACACACTCACACACACACACACACACACACACACACACACACACACACACACACACACACACACACACACACACACACACACACACACACACACACACACATGTAACAAGGCTTCAAACAATCAGCAAATCCGACAAAAAAAGTATCTAGGTTTTGTAACCTATGGTTAAGAAAAGAGAATCTAAAAATCATGGTCCTATAGTTCTATAAGGTATGCATCTCAATTACGAAAAAAATAAAAAGAATCAAGCTAACACACATAGCCCCATCATCGTGGAGATTTCGCAATTTCCATGCAGTTTGATGTTTATTTTGAAACTCCTGAATAAACTTATCTTAATTTCAGTACCTCTGAATGAATAAGAGCTTATGTGATGGATGCAAAATATCAAACGACAGCCAAAACAACTTGTTCAAACGATAAATCCACGTAATCACAAAGTCAATATCAAATGCCAAACATCAAGAAAAAAATCCATGCCAAAATAATAATCCCAAAGATGATTATCAGTCTCAGCTATTAGTATCCCTATGCATCACCATACAAATCTTATACCATAGTTTTCGATTTTGCTCATCTCTTGGATTCAATTTTCGTCATATTTTGGTTTCGATTTTAGCATCAAAAAAGAGCAAATGGCTGAAATAGATTTCCATCATGTGATTGTAGACAAACTGCAGTATTGAAAGCTTCATGAAGTGATGAAAACCTAAGTTGAAGGTTTTTTGGATGTAGAAACTATAGGGTAAGTATTTGATTATGAATTTTGTTAATTTAATGACCAAATTTTAAAATAACTTCCTCATTTCTTCAACAGAGAAAGTGAAGAGATTGCGGCTACTCTATGTGGTTTGACCTATTAACACTAATCCAAGAGAAATGATCAGTAAAGTTTTGAACAAACTAACTGAAGGGGATGTTGTTGAAGTTGAATTTGGCTGGAAGCAAAAATTGCAGTGGTTCATTATAGGGTTTATAGCTTGTTTCATTTGGTCAAACTGGTAGATTAACAACTCTGAAATGTTTATTGTTAACCTTATATTGTAGGTTATGTGATCTTCAATTAGTTAAGTTTTAAGTTGTTAATTACTGAAATATTTTAATGTAATGAAAGATGTTTGGTTGCATTTGGTAGTTGCTCACATAGCTTGGGAATGTTCATAGTAAACATTAATATGATGTTTTCATGTTCATAAATACATTAATATGATGTTTGGTTGCATCTTTTTATTAACATTCCATAATATATTGTCTTGTCTTAGTAATGGATATAGTGTAAAGGTAACAGTGTAAAAAGAGCAATGGAAACGGTGTAAAGATAACATGTCTTAGTAAACATTGTTTTCATGTTCATAAATACACAAAAATCAGACCAAAATACAAAAACATATCAGCAAGAGAAAAAAACTCGAGATTGTCATACCAAAACTCGAGAGTAGCAGCAAAATGTATGAACTTACAGTAGTTGTTAATACTTAAAGAGCAGTTCCTACCTATTTCATACCAAAATGCCAAAATGCCAAATTTGTTGCTACTTAATTCCCATTTCCTAAATATTACATACCAAAATTCCAAACTTCTAGTAATTCAGACAGTAAACTAAATTTTCTAAACTTTTGAAGGACTTGGTTGGGTGCTTGATTTGCTTGCTTGGCTCCTAGTGACCCGTGGTTGTGGCTGACTGAATGAAACTGGTTGAGCACCTTGAGTTTTAGCAGCTAAGAGCTTCTGTGCTGCTGCCTTATTCCTTGCTGCTCTTTGCCTTTGTTCTTCAGTGACTTTGACAGGCTGCACCAGACTTTTCTTCTTTGCAAGTGCTCCAATTCTCATCGCAGCTTGTTTCTTCGCTCTTGTGCTCACCAAGTCATCTTGAGTGACAACCTCATATCCCTTCCATTTTATTTTCTTAGGAGTGAATCCCAAATCTCTAGTGACAACAGTAGAGCTTTTCAACTTTGCACTGCCTGTTGTGGTATATTTCCATCTGGCTTCCTATTCTACAAAAATATATAAACAACTACATAATAAGAAAACAGACCAGCAACACACAAACTAAAACAAAAAAACTTGAAATGATATTAGAGAAAAACCTGCTGACATGTCCAACTAGTTCTTTCAGAAATTAATACCCCATACCCAGTTGACACTATGTTCTTCACATTTGCCCTCTTTGCTTGACCAGTTGTAGGCACTTCTCTACCTTTTGATTTGGCACTAGTATATGCTTTTCTCCCTTTTTTGTTAGATGCACTTAAAGAGGCAACTACACTCTCACATACAAGCTTTACAAATAACACAATAGAACATCAGTTGCAATCAGGTAGCAATAAATTCACGTAACAAATGGAAGCTAAAACATAAAGATAGTAACAACATACTGAATGCAGTAACAACAATTACAATTAGGTAGCAATAAATTCACATAACAAATACAGCATATCAGCATATTAAATGTAGTAAGTTAAAGAACTTAAATTAATTAAAATAGAAACTGAATATTAAATTCGGTAGCAGTTAAAGAACCAACTCAAATACATGCTGAATATTAAATGCAACTACTTGACTGGAAGCATACCTTAGGGGGTTCACCAGCTTTCCTTCTTGGACATCCCTTCTTGTTATGGCTTTAATCCTTACAGTAAGAGCAAGTCATTTGCATTCCACTTCTTAATGCCCTACCAAACTGTTTCAGTTCACTTGCTGGCCTCTTTCTGTTCTTTTTTGGTCTACCTGGAAGAGCCATAATAGGTAGTAGCTTAATAGAAGGGTTCCCACCTTCCAGAATCATTTTTAGATTAGGCATTGGCTGGATGAAGTCCCTATATGCCTGGATGTAAGTGTCCTTGTGATACCAGTGCTCAACATATGAATTGGATCCAAGCCAGTATTGTGCATTGCAGTATGGCATCCCTTTCAAAGTCCATGCCCTACAACTACATGTTTTCTTAATCAGACTGACCACATGGCCATACTCCCCTTCAACAATCTCATAGCCATCATCTCCATTCCATGTAATACTACACCTCATTGCCCTTCCAGAATTTTTCTCAATGACTTTGTATGCTAAATGAGATATGTTAGTGACCCATGTATCCTTGAAAGCTATCATTTCACCATGTCCAGTCATAACTTGAGTCCTAATATCTTCAACAATGCTAATGATTGACTTATGTCTAGCCCCCAAAATCTAAGAGTTGAAAGTTTTAGAGAAATTATTGTCAATTGTATCACAACAACTGAATCCTTTGAAGTAAACTCTACACCACTTAAATAAATTAAATCTCATCAAGTCTGGCACTATGTTCTCATCCCCTAGGGTACTCAATGCTTCCAGATTATCCTTTAACTCTGCTTTAAAAGTAGACTTAGCTAGTCTCCAGAATGCCTTTCTTCTCTCAACACATTTCCATTTCTTTACCCAATTGGCAATGATACGTCTAGCACACTCCCTATGTTCAACATCTGGCAAGACTTTATTAACTATAAGTTCTAGTCCCTAATATATAGTAAATCATATTATCAGTAACTTATTCAAATGCAAGCAGGAAATTTCATGTACTTAACAGTTTTAATGTTAAGGCAAGTTGCAGCAATAAATTAAATGTACTTTACAGTAGTAGAAAGAAATTAATGTTAAGGAAAGTAGCAACAAGAAATTAAATAAGCTATTGAATGAACTTCATACCTTTTGCATGTCGGTAACAACTATAAGATCTTTTCCCTTACCTAGCAGAAAGTCTTTCCTCACTAGCCAAGAAACCAGGACCATGTCTCTGTGGTTTCTGTATGCACCACTGCCCAAGTAATAGGGTAAATATGATTATTTCCATTCTTAGCTACACAAGTTAATAGTTCTCTTTTGCAAATCCCTTTCAAAAAGCAACCATCAAATCCTAGGCACCTCCTACAACCCTTCTCAAAACCGTCTTTCATGGCAGAGAAGCACACATAAATGCCCTTAAATACATGCTGCCTTGGTTTCCCAACAATGTCAACATCTATTATACATGTGCTCCCTGGATTTGGTTGCACCAAACAATCCCTATAATCATACAGTCTGCTGAACTCAACTCTGTAGTCACCAGACATCTCTTTCAATACAATCTCCCTTCCTCTTCTACACAATGTCTTCCCCTTGTACACAAAGAACCTCTCCTTCAACAAATCTCGAATTTGCCATAAGTTAATTGTAGGGTTATCTATAATGTCTTTCTTTAAATGCTTTGCAATAAAGCTGGAATTGCATAATCTATTTCTATTCTACTTCTGACACTCATGAACATGATGGTAATTTTTTGTCCTAAAATTTTTAGTCCTCTTATCTAAGCTAGCAAAAAGTAACCAAGGACATCTCTTTCCAGTCTCCTCCCCTTCTTTCTTCTGAACATATCTGCACCTAACTATGGATCTTCTGTGATCATTCTGAGCATAATACACTTGCACACACCTCTTCACAGCATAATACACTACTACATCTCTGAACTGATGAAAACTTTTAAAGATCATGCCTAACTCCCAAAGGGGCTCACAATTTGGATCATAGTGCACTGTCCTTCTTCTTGTCCTACTTTCATGTACTACAAGGTCATCTTCATCCTCATTATCAGATGGAAGACTATCATTGTTAATGTCAGAACTGCCTATGTACTCTTCACCTCCAGCTACTAAACTAGCATAAGTGTTCTGATTGCTTATGTAGTTCTCCAAACCCTATCTACACCAACAGGCCCAAGCTTTATGGATTTGGCCTTCAACAATGTTTTCTTTTTTTTGGTAGTTTCTAACCTTTGCTTCTTTGTCTTCTCAGTAATGACCAAGTACTCCTATTGAGCATGTACATCACTTGCATCAGCATTCTCCAAATCCTCATAGTCACTATTTTCTAAGTCAAATCCATCACTGTCATCAGATCCTTCACTATCTTTAAATCCCTCCGAAATGCCTTCCCCAACCTCTTTATTGCTTTTACTTCCACTAGCCTCTACAGTAACAACCTCTTCTTCTTGGCCTAGAGTTGTAGTTTGTTCTTGGTTGTCTAAAGTGAGTGCCTCCTCTTTTGGTTCCCTATGTATAATCATGTTGCCCACTTCTAAAATTGTAGCCCTAGCAATGTGGGCCTTTATTTATGCCTCACCCAATCTCTTCCATTCAGATATGTCATCATATGGTGAGTCCACATAGACAACAATATCTTCATCATCTCCAACACTAGCCAAGTAAGCACTCACTTGGGTATCATTTTCCAATTCTGTAAAACCCCCACTATCCTCATCTTTACATTATAAAGGCCCACACTTCTCATATCCAAGCCCCCAAATAGCCTAGAATAACTCTAGTCTACTCATTCGGTCTTCTTCAAACCATATTTCTTCCTCTAAAGTACCACCCTTGTAAACATAAACACCTTCTCTCGTAAACAATATTCCCCCACGATGAAAACTAACTAAAACCTGCATATCAGGCATCTTTCCACCTGAAAAACAAGAGAAGCTAACATTACTTTAACTACTCACTTTCATTTCAACAATATCTTCTAAAACTATCAAAAAAATGGGTAACCCAAAAGTCAAAAAATGGAACAATATGTCCACTACTACATACCATTTCACTTTCAAACAAAACATGCCAAAATAATTGACACACTCCAATTGAATTCATGACTATCAAATTGATGTTAATTTTTGGAAATTATGATTCCTATACTTCATCGACTAATTAATTACAACCCAATGATGACAACTAATAACTAATTTATGAAGGAAGATGAAAATCTTACCGATCAATCCGCGACTGTATTTGATTGCGACTAAGGGCGACGTGTGGTTTTGAATTGCGTTTTAAGTGCAATTTTCAGTGGTCGTTAGAAATGGGTTGAAGGTTATTTCTCAGTAAATGGATTGAAGGTTTGAATTTGGACAGAAATCAAAAGTCGATTGAAGGTGTTTAGAGGGAACTTTAGAGAAGGGGTTTTTGCAAAGTCAAAGAAACAGTTGAAGGTGAAGAGGTTTTTATTCTTTTTATTTCATTTAATTTTTTTTGAAAAAAATAATGACGCATGGCACTGATATGTATTATTCTATCATGCATGCTAGACATTTCAGCGAGCGCGTCTCACATGCGATATTTGCGATTGGGCAAGGGCTGATGAGGTAGCTCGGCGACACACTTTTGGGAAGTTGGGGTAGTTCGGAGGACCTTTTGAAAGTTGGGGGTATGAATGGTGTTTTCGCTCAAGTTAGGAGCATGGGAGAACATTAAGCCTAGAATAAATGACATATTTTATTTTATTCAAATCATGACTTTTTTATATTATAATTTAGCCTCAAGTTGATAATGCATGCCATAATTCCAACAAAATTGACAAACTAAATGAATTACAAAGGTTAGCATTTTTGCATATCCACACAATGCATAAAATTATTAAATTGCAATGAATTACTTTATTCAAATATCCGGAACTTCCGGACAACTTAATTTGAAGGAAAACATCAGAAAGAAAACTCAAACCGATAAGACCAGGACTGATTATAAATGGAAACAGTTTGTACCAAATGTCCTACAATATTTTGTCTCTTTGGAATCACCCAAATACACCGTGAGGTTCCAACAAATTTCGAAGTAGAATATGAATCATAAAGACGATGATGCGTAGGGATAGATAAGGTAGAATAATACCAGGCCATGACTGACAACTATGATACACAACATCTCCCACTTCAATACCAGCCTCTTCCCATGTTTATCTCCTGACTATTAATTAAAAGAGGCACACAGAACTAATATCAATAAGCTAAAGATCTACAAAAGCAGGAAGGACATGGTGCCTATAAAATGTGATGAGGGCGAGGATGAGTCAACTGAAATCATGTAGTTTCTTCACCCTCCGTTTGGAAACACTCTTTTCCATTTGAAATCATTTTACATACCAGAATCAAAAATTTCATACATAAAAAGATTTGAAATGAATTGAATTCCTTCAAAAAGAAGGTTTCTAAACACACCCTTGAGTAGTTGGTCCAAACTATTAAGCTTCCCCTAGCCTGAATGTCTTCTTAAACCAAAATAAACTGAAAAAAGGCATGAAAGTGCACAGGAACTGAACGAAGAGATATGGGATAATGCTGACCCTTCATTCCAGAACATGTATATTAACCAAGAGATGTCATATTCAGTAAAAAAGAAAAAATAACGCCATTGGTAAATTTAAATGGCTACACTGAAGTGTACAAGCTATAGCAATAGGAGTAAATGAAATTTAGTCATAGTATTTGATATTTAGCAGTAACCTTCTATAACATTCCTAGTAAATGGCTGCCAATTAAACTGGTGTTGCATTCAAAACCTAGCAAAGTAGCTCCTTTTCAACTTTGTTGAGAATCTTCAATTTCAATCATGCAAGAGAATCCCCAAATTTACAGCATTTGTACTGTGGGAACCAAAGACTAACCACCCCAGTTCACACAGAATAAGACTAGAATATAGATGGTCTAAATTATTTGGTATGTTTTCATCTTTTATTTGGCCTAGGCATTTTATCGAGCAGTGTAAGTGCATTGTAGCTCACATAAACCAGGAAGATTTACATGAATGAATTACGTGTAATATGAATGCATTTCATTTACATTCTACAGTTTAATGCAAAATTTAGAGTCTCAAATGTGTGAGGGTTTCTGATACATAGCTAAGGTGGTGTGTGCTTTGTTGATGTTCAACGACTAGAAACTATGCTCAACTCTTGAGTCTTGACTAAACCTTATACTTCCATACAACAGTTCATTTAAACCTAACTTTACCCAAATCAATTAAACAAAAGAAGCACTAGAAAAACCCCTAAGTTGGATGTGAGAGTGATGTTCTACTCTCAGAAATTTCACTATTCGGCAGCATCACTACTTACAGAACCCAAACTATAAGGACTTATTGCAACTCAAAATGTATATTTTAGTGAGACATATATTTGTGACAATTTCCCCAATAAAATCATGGATGGACACAATTTTTTAAAACTCCCCGCCTAGGCGCTATTTTTAGGCTCGCCGCCTGATTTTTCATTCCTCGGGCGCTATCAGGCGCTAGACCAACATATTGCCGCCTAAGCACCGCCTAGGCACCGCATAGTCTGATTTTTTTCCCCAATTTTTAAGATACTAATGTCTATAATAATTATAGTTCAATTTTTTTAATTCAAAAAAGGCAGCACGGTTAGTAAAACTAATGTACAACAAAATATTCTCACTATACAATTTTCATTTTGAATCTGAAATAGTACGCTATAAACCACCAAAAAAATAGTGAGGATATTTGTTTTTAAGGAATTGATTTTAATGTTGATGTGTTTTTATGTAAAAATTAACAAAGACTTATGTTTTTATATGCTAAACTATATATTTTTTGTAAAATATTATTGGATTATAATTAATTTTTTTAGGCGTTCGAAGCCCCGGCCGCCCGAGTAGCGCCTAGCGCTTTTTAAAACCTTGGATGGACATATGTTTGGGCTTAACTTTGTGTCAGCCCACAGGCCTATGTATACTTCCTACAATTGGATCAATTGTTTGGTAATTTATGATAACCCAAACTCTAATAGTCACAGTAATAAACATATGTCATGAGGGCGAGATGGGCAATATGACCTGCACACATCACTTGTGAGTGCATTTGCAATCAGAAGAGAAGTAAACAATCTCATACGATCGCTATGTCTAGATTTCAAACCACAAATCATGTTTTCAAAAAGACAGGGAAAAAAACTAATCTGTCATTTTTGCCTTGTAGTTATCCCAAGGCGAGGCGTAAAAAAGGCGCGCCTGAGGTATGGCGAGGCACAGGACCCTGCGCCCTGCGCAAGGCTCGCCTTTAACAACTATGCACACACATATGTAACAAGGCTTTGAACAATCAGCAAACACGACAAAAAAAAAGTATCAAGGTTTTGTAACCTATGGTCAAGAACTAGGAAGCACGGAAACTCCTAGACACTAACGTTTCCCGTTTCCGTTTCCCTCTTGAAAACCTGAAATCACGTTATTTTTTGCTTTTTCAGTGTGCATTTCCGGGAATCGGAAACGTTTCCTTTCCCATTTCCGTGCTACATAGGTCAAGAAAAGAGAATATGAAAATCATGGTCCTATAGTTCTATAAGGTATATGTCTCAATTAAGCCAAAAAAAAAAAGAATCAGAATAACAAACTTAGCCCCATCATCACGGAGATTTCACAATTTCCGTGCGGTTCAATGTTTATTTTGAAACTCCTAAATAAGGTTATCTGAACAAAGTTACAGTACGACATAATGAAGGGTAAAGTCGAAGTGAAACAAACAGAATAATTAAAAAAATTCCAAACCACAACACATCTAAATGAAAAATTTCCAAAGCACAACACACCTAATCCTACTTCATCATTTTTTAGAAATAGAACTACTTACTCTATATCTAGTTCTATACCACACTGTGACTGCAATTCATAAAAACATAATAACATATCCTCTTGATGGGTCGCAATTACTATACCTATATGCAGATTCAAGTTACCACTACCACCCATCAAAATCTCTTGAAAGCTTTGAGAAACACTTAAAAGTTCAGCCCTCTAAGGCAAGGAAGGATCGATATTTTTGTTTTCTTAGACATTTCTCTTTCCAATATGCGTCAGAACAGAATAAAAATAAACAACTACAAGTTTTCCTAAGCAAAAATTCCTAAGGGATTCTATTCAGGAACTCCATCATATTTTCTCAAAAGATATTAACTGTGCTGTAACACCAAAAGGCAGAATAGTCCCATTCAACTATTTATGATCCTCAAGTAAATGATGTGTTTGAAATCTTAATTTCAGTACCTCTGAATGAATATGAGCTTCTGTGATGGGTGAAAAATATCAAATGACAACCAAAACAACTTGTGAAAATTTCACGCGCAAAATAAGGAAAACAAAATATGCATTTAGCTTTAAAGTGCAGGAGTGAAGATGTGTGGGGGTAGGGGTTGGGATCTTTCTGAGCCAAATCAGAACAAGTACTGAGGTTCAAATAATTCAAAAAATATGAATTTAAAACAAAATTATCAGTATGAGAAAGAAGAGGAACCGACCACAGCGAAGCGAAGGCCCTCAGGTCGAACAGCCGCCGCTTCTGCTGATGATGGTCCTGTAGTTCTATACTTTCAAACACAGATAATCAATCACCTTAGAAAACTATCAACTAAAGAAATTCAATCAAGCAAAAAAGAACAATCAGACTAACATATTTAGCCTCATTGTCACCGTGATTTTATAATTTCCTATCAGTTTAATATTCATTCTGGAACTCCTAGATAACGCTATCTGAACAAAGTTGCAGCACGACATACATACATAACCCGGGGTAAACTCCTAGTGAAGTAAACCAATCAAAACATCGCAAGCTCGACACTTCCTACTTCATTATTTCTAAGAATTATAACTTACTCTATCTCTAGTTCTATACCACACTATAGCATATGGAAGCCATTTAGTTGAAAATTTTCACAGAAGTTGATCGTGAAACAGATATTAAATGCAATTATGCATGAATATTCAATACCACAAGAAGCAGAACAAAAATAAAGTTATTTCTTGCAAAGGAATATATTAAGATCTGAAATTTGGCCACAGATTTAACTTACCACCCATAAAATCGCTTGAAAGCTTTGACTGACATTATATATCTAGTTCTATACCACACTCTGACTGCAGTTCATTGAAAAATAATAATCTTTTCTAACGATGTCTTCAAGAGCTCCCTCCAAAAGCGGCCTTGTCACTATCTCGTTGAACCTTGCCACAACCTTTCATGTTACGCCCAGTCAATTTCAGAAATCAAATAAAATCAGACAAGATTATGACACCAAATTATTTATCAAATGAAGCTGCATGTGGGTGCCTACATCATATTCACTATTCATCAGCATCACTACATTGAAAACCGAAATAGTAAGGACTTCTCCTAAACAAAATCGTGTATATTTGTTGGAAAACTAAACTTAATTAACATTGAAGTATTAAATTAGAGGCAATATATGTGTAAGTCAATTGGATCAAGTGCATGATGAGTTGACAATATAGAAGCATGAAGTGTCAATAAGCATATATGGCAAGAAATTCAACAAGCTGGTTACCTAAAATGGGCAGCAATTCAACAATAGGATGGGCGGCAAAGCTAAATAGCTTGGGTGGCAAAATGCATGAGTCATCATATTGGTTAGTGCTAGGTGTCAACACATGATTGCAAGTGGAAATAGAATAGAGACACATGTCTTGTTTGTATTAGGAGAGTGATGACTATTGTGTTTGCTCAGATGCTATAAATAGAACACTTGTAATATTAGAAAACATGAGCAGCAAAATGTAGTCCTTTGTTGTCAACAAAGTGTATTTTCTGTTTTAGTATGTTTTTTGAATAAAGCTTTAAAGTTTGAGAGTTCATGTTTTAGTAAAGAGTTTATCGAAATGTAGTCGGTAATAATTATCGAATTTCCAACATGGTATCAGAGCGGAGGTTCATTCTTGAGCCATTTCGAGCCTTCCCAAAAAATTCCCGAAAAAAAAAAATCGAGTTTAAAGAAGTTGCAGCTGCTGCCCAGAAAAGTGTTGCAAAATGCTGTCTAAACCGTTGCAAGAAATTGCAGAAACTGTCGCAGTACTCTAAAAGTGTTGCCTAAAAATCCAGAAGTGTTGCAGTAGCCTCCATACGCCCAGAAAACAAGTTTTTTCCAGAATTGCAAGGAAACTTCCCTTGCTATTTCCTTGCTGAATCTCTCAAAGCTATTGTGATGAAGCAAGGTGTTGCAAAAAGTCCCAAAAAGCGTTGCAAAATCCCCTAGACGATTTGAAACAAATTTTCATTATTTTGCGATTGAGGTTGATCCAGTGAAAAATTTCATGATACAAAGGAAATACCACTACATGCAATGTTATGTGAATTACTGCCAGAGTTTGCAGTAAAAACTGAAAAAAATTGGGAAAGAAGTTCCCAGTTGAATTACCGGTTGAAGACTCTTTTGAGATTTCAGTGAAGACTGCCGGATCTTTGTGCAGAAAAACTGTCAGATCTAGGAGTAGTTAGTAAAGACTGCAAGAAGATGCAGCATGTGTAAGCTCTGTAATGAGCCCGGTAAAACATTGCTAGAGGAGCAGTGTTAAAAAAGACTGCGAGTGAAGCAGCGTTTGAAAGTCTGCTAGAAAAGCAGATATTGAAGGTCACAAGTGTGAGCCTTTCTGCAGTAGATTGGTAATTTCCAAAGTTCAACGAATTAACTGAAAATTAAGTTTAAGGGGGAGTGTTGGAAAACTAAACTTAATTAACATTGAAGTATTAAATTAGAGGCAATAGATGTATAAGTCAATTGAATCAAGTGCACGATGAGTTGACAATATAGAAGCATGAAGTGTCAATAAGCATATATGGCAAGAAATTCAACAAGCTGGTTACCTAAAATGGGCAGCAATTCAAGAATAGGATGGGCGGCAAAGCTAAATAGCTTGGGTGGCAAAATGCATGAGTCATCATATTGGTTAGTGATAGGTGTCAACACATGATTGCAAGTGGAGATAGAATAGAGACACATGTCTTGTTTGTATTAGGAGAGTGATGACTATTGTGTTTGCTCAGATGCTATAAATAGAACACTTGTAATATTAGAAAACATGAGCAGCAAAATGTAGTCCTTTGTTGTCAACAAAGTGTATTTTCTGTTTTAGTATGTTTTTTGAATAAAGCTTTAAAGTTTGAGAGTTTATGTTTTAGTAAAGAGTTTATCGAAATGTAGTCGGCAATATTTATCGAATTTCCAACATGGTATCAGAGCGGAGGTTCATTCTTGAGCCATTTCGAGCCTTCCCAAAAAATTCCCGAAAAAAAAAATCGAGTTTAAAGAAGTTGCAGCTGCTGCCCAGAAAAGTGTTGCAAAATGCTGTCTAAACCGTTGCAAGAAATTGCAGAAACTGTCGCAGTACTCTAAAAGTGTTGCCTAAAAATCCATAAGTGTTGCAGTAGCCTCCATACGCCCAGAAAACAAGTTTTTTCCAGAATTGCAAGGAAAATTCCCTTGCTATTTCCTTGCTGAATCTCTCAAAGCTATTGTGATGAAGCAAGGTGTTGCAAAAAGTCCCAAAAAGCGTTGCAAAATCCCCTAGACGATTTGAAACAAATTTTCATTATTTTGCGATTGAGGTTGATCCAGTGAAAAATTTCATGATACAAAGGAAATACCACTACATGCAATGTTATGTGAATTACTGCCAGAGTTTGCAGTAGAAACTGAAAAAAATTGGGAAAGAAGTTCCCAGTTGAATTACCGGTTGAAGACTCTTTTGAGATTTCAGTGAAGACTGCCGGATCTTTGTGCAGAAAAACTGTCAGATCTAGGAGTAGTTAGTAAAGACTGCAAGAAGATGCAGCATGTGTAAGCTCTGTAATGAGCCCGGTAAAACATTGCTAGAGGAGCAGTGTTAAAAAAGACTGCGAGTGAAGCAGCGTTTGAAAGTCTGCTAGAAAAGCAGATATTGAAGGTCACAAGTGTGAGCCTTTCTGCAGTAGATTGGTAATTTCCAAAGTTCAACGAATTAACTGAAAATTAAGTTTAAGGGGGAGTGTTGGAAAACTAAACTTAATTAACATTGAAGTATTAAATTAGAGGCAATAGATGTATAAGTCAATTGAATCAAGTGCACGATGAGTTGACAATATAGAAGCATGAAGTGTCAATAAGCATATATGGCAAGAAATTCAACAAGCTGGTTACCTAAAATGGGCAGCAATTCAAGAATAGGATGGGCGGCAAAGCTAAATAGCTTGGGTGGCAAAATGCATGAGTCATCATATTGGTTAGTGATAGGTGTCAACACATGATTGCAAGTGGAGATAGAATAGAGACACATGTCTTGTTTGTATTAGGAGAGTGATGACTATTGTGTTTGCTCAGATGCTATAAATAGAACACTTGTAATATTAGAAAACATGAGCAGCAAAATGTAGTCCTTTGTTGTCAACAAAGTGTATTTTCTGTTTTAGTATGTTTTTTGAATAAAGCTTTAAAGTTTGAGAGTTTATGTTTTAGTAAAGAGTTTATCGAAATGTAGTCGGCAATATTTATCGAATTTCCAACATGGTATCAGAGCGGAGGTTCATTCTTGAGCCATTTCGAGCCTTCCCAAAAAATTCCCGAAAAAAAAAATCGAGTTTAAAGAAGTTGCAGCTGCTGCCCAGAAAAGTGTTGCAAAATGCTGTCTAAACCGTTGCAAGAAATTGCAGAAACTGTCGCAGTACTCTAAAAGTGTTGCCTAAAAATCCATAAGTGTTGCAGTAGCCTCCATACGCCCAGAAAACAAGTTTTTTCCAGAATTGCAAGGAAAATTCCCTTGCTATTTCCTTGCTGAATCTCTCAAAGCTATTGTGATGAAGCAAGGTGTTGCAAAAAGTCCCAAAAAGCGTTGCAAAATCCCCTAGACGATTTGAAACAAATTTTCATTATTTTGCGATTGAGGTTGATCCAGTGAAAAATTTCATGATACAAAGGAAATACCACTACATGCAATGTTATGTGAATTACTGCCAGAGTTTGCAGTAGAAACTGAAAAAAATTGGGAAAGAAGTTCCCAGTTGAATTACCGGTTGAAGACTCTTTTGAGATTTCAGTGAAGACTGCCGGATCTTTGTGCAGAAAAACTGTCAGATCTAGGAGTAGTTAGTAAAGACTGCAAGAAGATGCAGCATGTGTAAGCTCTGTAATGAGCCCGGTAAAACATTGCTAGAGGAGCAGTGTTAAAAAAGACTGCGAGTGAAGCAGCGTTTGAAAGTCTGCTAGAAAAGCAGATATTGAAGGTCACAAGTGTGAGCCTTTCTGCAGTAGATTGGTAATTTCCAAAGTTCAACGAATTAACTGAAAATTAAGTTTAAGGGGGAGTGTTGGAAAACTAAACTTAATTAACATTGAAGTATTAAATTAGAGGCAATAGATGTATAAGTCAATTGAATCAAGTGCACGATGAGTTGACAATATAGAAGCATGAAGTGTCAATAAGCATATATGGCAAGAAATTCAACAAGCTGGTTACCTAAAATGGGCAGCAATTCAAGAATAGGATGGGCGGCAAAGCTAAATAGCTTGGGTGGCAAAATGCATGAGTCATCATATTGGTTAGTGATAGGTGTCAACACATGATTGCAAGTGGAGATAGAATAGAGACACATGTCTTGTTTGTATTAGGAGAGTGATGACTATTGTGTTTGCTCAGATGCTATAAATAGAACACTTGTAATATTAGAAAACATGAGCAGCAAAATGTAGTCCTTTGTTGTCAACAAAGTGTATTTTCTGTTTTAGTATGTTTTTTGAATAAAGCTTTAAAGTTTGAGAGTTTATGTTTTAGTAAAGAGTTTATCGACATGGAGTCGGTAATATTTATCGAATTTCCAACAATATTATTGTAGGTGGCCTGAAATCAACAGAAGCATTAATGAAACCGCAATGG
Source organism: Euphorbia pulcherrima (assembly GCA_947683365.1). Classification (NCBI taxonomy): domain Eukaryota; kingdom Viridiplantae; phylum Streptophyta; class Magnoliopsida; order Malpighiales; family Euphorbiaceae; genus Euphorbia; species Euphorbia pulcherrima. Next base: position 7,964,736 of record CANTUS010000006.1, on the reverse strand, counting down.
ATAGTTTGATATTGCAAAATTTCACAATTCAGCAGTATCACTACATCTAGAACCGTAAATATAAGGACTTACTGCAACTCAAAATCCTACTATTTTAGACAACCTTTAACCTGCGGTATAAAGGGTAATTTGCAATTAGCCTGGAGCTCAACTGAAAAAATTCACTGATTGAGGACACAAAAATGTGATTAATAAGGAAAACAAAATATGCATTTGATTTAAAAGTACAGGAGTGAAGATGCTTGGGGATAGGGGTTGGGATCTATCTGTCTGAGCCAAATCAGAATGACCGAGGTTCAAATAATTAAAAAAATATGACTTTTAAACCAAAAATATGAACATGGAAAAGAAGAGGAACCAACCACAACGAAGCGAAGGCCCGACCAAATGTCAAACAGCGGCCGCTTCTGCAAACAAAGAACGCTACAGAAGGCGAGTTTTGGGCATAGGATTTGACAATCTTGCTTTTATTCTAGTCTGAACGAGCATGACAACAATATTTAACTCAGTTTAAGAAAAATCAGCTTCGTGCTTGGATATTGGATTGAAAAGTTATCATGCAACTATCGTAGGAAATCATGATATACAAAAGCAGTGCAGGCCCCACACACACAACAGTTTCATCATCAACTCTATTTCAATAAGGAAGAAGGATGCATAAATGTTAATTCGTACAGAAGAGTCTGGGATCAACCAAAATAGCACCACTAGAAAATACTCTAATTATGGCTCCTCCGCGGAAGGCTTCTCCTCCTCCACGGATGGCTTCGATTTGAATAGCTTGTCAATCAGTTCTAGTTCCTCCGCCAACAACTCAGGTTTGTTAAAATATTAAACTTAAAACTTAATCTTCCAAATAATAAAAAATGGAGCCATGATAACAAATCTTTTGAAAAATTAGTAGGAAGACTTTGAAAAACAATGGGAGTGTTTTTGGTGATTGGAAACATTGAAAAAATGGGCACTTGGATTATTAGGAGACTTAGACTTTGTAGGATTTGTTAGTTGGATTTTGTGGAAAATTAAAGTAAGTTGTTAACCTAAATTTGAATTTTGTAATAGATTGGATTATTGAGAAAATGATAGGGTCATTGCAGAATTCATGAAATGCCTATATAAGGCAATGTAATTTGCTATTTTAATGAGTGTAAGAGAGTGAAAAAATAATAAGAGTTTATGAGTGTATTGTAATAAAATTAGTGTGAATTATTCATTTTCATGTTTTGAGCATTTCTTGCTTGATTATTTTCCTCTTCAATCCAACAAAGTGGTACCAGAGCCATATCGTATCCAATCCTCTTTCCAAAAATCCCCGAGTAAAAAAGTCGAGTTTAAAGAGTTTCAGAAGCAGCCCAGAAAGTGTTGCAATAGGCTGTCATAAGTGTTGCAAAAAAACTGCAGAAAGTGTCGCAGTTAGCATAAAGTGTCGCCAATACTCAAAAAGGTTGCAATAGCCTCTGTTCTTCATTTCTGGAAAATTTTCAAGTTCATCTAAAATTGCAAGGTAATATTTTCCCTTGCTGTCCTCCTTGCAAAATCTGTCTGAAGCTATAGCGACGTACCAAAGTGTCGCAATAGACTCAAAAGCGTTGCAATAACCCCTGAACTCTTTGAAACAAATTTTCCTTTACAAAAATGAATCCCAATGGTGTATCCTTCATTTTTCCTCAACTTACAAAAACCAATTACAAAAATTGGTGTATCAAGATGAAAGCCATTCTAGGATCCCAAGATGTTTGGGATATTGTTGAAAAAGGCTATGAAGTCCCAGCTGCAGATGCACAACTGTCGCAAGCCGAAAAGGATAGTTTGCATAAGAGTCGTCGTAATGATCAAAAGGCTCTTAGTATCATCCATCAAGGGTTAGATGATGTTATGTTTGAGAAGGTGGCAGAAGCGACCACTTCCAAGCAAGCTTGGGATATACTACGAGTTTCTCTTCAAGGAGAGGAGAAAGTACAAAAAGTTCGGCTCCAAATGTTGAGAGGAGAGTTCGAGATGATGAAGATGAAGGAGACAGAAGTGATTGTAGATTACTCCTCGCGATTAAAATCTGTCGCTAACCAAATACGGCAATATGGAGAAAAGCTTGAAGAATCCAGGGTTGTTGAAAAACTTCTAAGGTCACTACTACCAAAGTTTGACTACGTAGTAGTGGCAATAGAAGAATCTCGGGATATAAGTAAAATGACCGTTGATGAAGTAGTTGGCTCATTACAAGCACGTGAGGAGAGACTAAACAGACAAAGAGAAGAGTCTGTAGAACAAGTCTTCGCAGCAAAGGTTTCAGTCAAAGGTGAAAGTAGCCAGGATTCTAGTCATTACGGGCGAGGACGTGGTAGAGGCCGTGGAGGAAATGGAAGAGGAAGAGGACGTGGCAGAAATCAACCATTTGGTAGAGGTGAAAATAATAATGGAGATAATCAGTCCATACGAGGCAGAGGTCGCGGTCATGGACGTGGACGAGGAAGAGGAAACTGGAGGCATAATGATGGACGTGACAAGTCTAATATTCAATGCTACAATTGCTCCAGATATGGCCACTATGCAGCAGAATGTCGGAGCCCACCAAAGCAAACAGAGGAAACGGTGAACAACATTCAAGAAGAGGACGTAACCAACACGGTATTACTAACCCGTGAAGGTGAATACAGTCAAGAAAACAACATATGGTATCTTGATAATGGTGCAAGTAACCATATGTGTGGAGACAAGAAAATGTTCGTAGAGCTGGACCAGTCATTCAGTGGTAATGTTATTTTTAAGGATTCCTCAAGAGTTCCTATTCAAGGAAAAGGAACTATTCTTATTCGTTTAAAGAATGGAGAGCACCAATTCATCAGCAATGTTTATTACGTTCCAAACATGAAAAGCAACATTTTAAGTTTGGGACAACTGCTGGAGAAAAATTACCAAATTCACATGGTGAACCGAAAGTTGGTGCTGTTAAACGAAAAGAAGGAGTTGCTAGCTAGTGTACCAATGTCAAAAAATAGAATGTTCACTCTCAACATCAAGACGGATGTAGCAAGATGCTTAAAAGCTTGCGTGAAAGAATCTGATTGGCTTTGGCATTTGAGATTCGGTCATCTCAATTTTGGAGGGTTGAAATTGCTAAGCCAGAAGAAGATGGTACATGGTCTTCCGCTGATTAATAAACCCCATCAGCTTTGTGAAGGATGTCTCGTTGGAAAACATTCTAGAACTAGTTTTCCAAAAGAGTCCATGTCAAGAGCAAAGGCTCCCCTTGAGCTTATTCATGCCGATGTCTGCGGACCAATGACACCAATATCATTGGGAGGCAACAAATATTTCTTGCTATTCATTGATGATTATAGCAGAAAGATGTGGGTTTATTTTCTGAAAGAGAAATCAGAAGTTTTTGAAGCATTTAAAAAGTTTAAAGCTATGGTGGAAAAAGAAAGTGGATATTACGTCAAAGCTTTAAGATCTGACAGAGGGGGAGAATTCACGTCAAATGAATTCAAAAGATTCTGTGAGCATCAAGGAATCCGTCATTTCTTGTCAGTCCCAAGATCGCCTCAGCAAAATGGTGTTGTTGAATGAAAGAATAGAACCGTGATGGATATGGTGAGGAGCATGTTAAAGAGCAAGAATTTGCCCAAAGAGTTGTGGGCAGAAGCTGTTGATTGTGCTGTCTACATCTTGAACCGATCTCCAACAACAAGTGTGTCGGATTTGACACCCCAAGAAGCATGGAGTGGGAGAAAGCCTAATATCTCTCATTTTCGTGTTTTTGGGAGTGTTGCACATGTTCATGTTGCGGATGAAGAAAGGAGAAAGCTGGACGACAAAAGCAAAAAATACTTGTTCGTGGGATATTCAGAATTTTCAAAAGGTTATAAGATGTTTGATCCTGACACAAGGAAGACGATCATCAGTAGGGATGTGACTATTGACGAGGAAGCAATTTGGGAATGGAATAATGACAAGCAGAAGAATTACAGTTTTTATCCTTTCACCATGGATGAAAATAATGATCGAGATGTGGAGGAGTCAGGCAAAGCATCGACGTCATATAGTCCCATTCCAATTGCATCTCCAGGACACGATGATGATGAAAGTCAAAGTCCAAGAGAAAGACCTAGAAAATTTCGTCTTGTAGAAGATCTTTATGATGCAACTAGAGAGCTCAATGAAGAATTGACTCTTTATTGTCATCTTATTGATAGTGAACCTATTTATGCTGAAGAAGCCATGAAAGATGAGAAATGGAGAAAAGCCATGGAGGAGGAGATCAATTTAATTGAGAAAAACAAGACGTGGGAGTTGACCAAACTTCCAGCTGACAAAAAGCCCATTGGAGTCAAATGGGTGTTCAAAGCAAAGAAGGATGCAAATGGAGAAATCGTTCAACATAAAGCGAGGCTAGTCGCAAAGGGATATAGTCAAAAACCCGGTATTGACTATGATGAAGTATTTGCACCAGTAGCAAGAATGGAGACCATCAGACTGGTAATCTCAGTCGCTGCCCAAAATGGATGGAAGATCCACCAAATGGATGTAAAGTCAGCATTTCTGAATGGATACTTGGAGGAAGAGATCTATGTCCAACAACCACCTGGTTACATTGTCAAAGGTCATGAACGAAAAGTGTTGAAGCTGAAGAAGGCGTTGTACGGACTTAAGCAAGCATCGAGAGCTTGGAACAGCCGCATCGACAAATACTTTTGTGAGAATGGATTTGTCAAGTGCCCACACGAGTATGCCTTGTACGTGAAAGTGAAAGGTGGAGACATATTGCTTGTTTGCTTATATGTGGACGATCTCATATTTACCGGGAACAATCCTCAAATGTTTACTGATTTCAAGAAGACGATGACTCGTGAATTTGAAATGACTGATATTGGCCTGATGTCGTACTATCTTGGCATTGAAGTGAAGCAAAATGATGATGAAATTTTTATTTGTCAAAGTGGCTTCGCCAAAGAGATCTTGAGGAAATTTAAGATGGAAAATTGCAACCCTGTCAGCACTCCGGCCGAATGTAGTTTGAAATTCACCAAGGATGAAAATGGAGTCAGGGTGAACCCGACAATTTTCCGAAGTTTGATCGGCAGTCTCAGATACCTGACGTGCACAAGGCCAGATATTCTGTATGCAGTTGGACTAGTGAGTAGATACATGGAAGAACCGAAGGAGTCTCATTGGAATGCAGCGAAAAGAATACTCCGCTATGTTAAAGGTACAACTAATTTTGGATTGCATTATTCAAAATCTAACGAATTCAAATTAGTTGGCTACAGCGATAGTGATTGGGCTGGCGATAAAAATGACCGAAAAAGTACAAGCGGGTTCGTATTTTTTCTCGGTAACACGGCATTTACTTGGAGTTCAAAGAAGCAACCTATAGTGACGTTGTCAACATGTGAAGCTGAATATGTTGCTGCAACATCATGTGTGTGTCATGCAATATGGCTGAGAAGACTATTAACGGAACTTCAAATGACACAACATGATCCAACGAATATTTTTGTCGATAACAAATCGGCATTGGCGTTGGCGAAAAATCCTGTCTTCCATGATCGAAGCAAACACATCGATACGAGGTATCATTTCATCCGAGAATGTATTGAGCAGAAGGAAGTCGCATTGAAGTATGTCAAAACGCAAGATCAATTAGCGGACATCTTTACGAAGCCACTGAAGTATGACGTGTTCAACAAATTACGAGGGTCGTTGGGAATAACGGAGAATTAAGTTTAAGGGGGAGTGTTAAAATATTAAACTTAAAACTTAATCTTCCAAATAATAAAAAATGGAGCCATGATAACAAATCTTTTGAAAAATTAGTAGGAAGACTTTGAAAAACAATGGGAGTGTTTTTGGTGATTGGAAACATTGAAAAAATGGGCACTTGGATTATTAGGAGACTTAGACTTTGTAGGATTTGTTAGTTGGATTTTGTGAAAAATTAAAGTAAGTTGTTAACCTAAATTTGAATTTTGTAATAGATTGGATTATTGAGAAAATGATAGGGTCATTGCAGAATTCATGAAATGCCTATATAAGGCAATGTAATTTGCTATTTTAATGAGTGTAAGAGAGTGAAAAAATAATAAGAGTTTATGAGTGTATTGTAATAAAATTAGTGTGAATTATTCATTTTCATGTTTTGAGCATTTCTTGCTTAATTATTTTCCTCTTCAATCCAACAAGGTTGCCTCTTCGCCAATTCTTCTAGGCGATCAGTGGTTTTGATGAGGCTTTCCGCCGTTGGATTTGTATTCTCACATAGCGATTTATACTCCTTTATTTGTTCCTTTCCAACTTGCTTAATTTCATTGAGAGTGACCTCGAGCCTTTTCACAATGTCTTCATCCATAATCTGTTTTGAATATGCATTCAATTTTAAACAAAATCTTATTTTTATTAGAAACCTGAATCAAAACCTAGAATAAGAAAATAAAGCCAAAAAAAATCATTTTGCAGCAGCTGCTTGGTTGAGGAAGAAGAGGAAACAACGTCTTTATCGCCCTATTTTTAAAGAGAGACTTTAAAATCATTACATTTTTTATCATACAAGTTGACCCATAAACAAATAATTATACAATCCGTTCGTTTCACCACATATATCACAACTTTAAGTGAAACATTTTTTTATGAAAATCAAGTTATATGTTATATGAAAAGTTATTGGAAATAAAAAGTTTAAGAGATATGAAATAAAAAGTTGTTCAAGATATGAGAAAATACAACGAATATTTTATGTCCATCGTTGAAAATAATGATAAATTTTAATGTTAAAATATAAAAGGTTAATTTTTTCTTTAAAAAAACATATTAGTTTTTTTTTTCAGAAATAGGAATGTATCATAATTAAAATAGATGGGCAACACATGCGGGAGGAAATGCATTCCATACTCCATTACCTCATCCAAATGAACGGCTCGCGCCAAAGAATGAGCCACAAAATTCGAATCACGTTTGATTCAACTAAAAAGACATGAAATAAAATGGCAAGATAGAGCTTTATAATCCTCAATGATAGAAGAAACATAAGAAAATCCGACATCCCTACTAACTAAAAACTCAAATAAAGTCTCATTAGTATAAACACATAAATGTTAATGTATAAGTTTTGCCAATAAAACTAATATATATATATATATATATATATATATATATATATATATATATATATATATATATATATATTTATATATATAAAAGTTGTCACCCATAGCTCAATTATTATTTAATACTTTAAATAACTAATAGTAACAATCCCCACTGTTTATCCATAACCATTTATCAAACAATTTTCAGCTAAGAATAACAGAAAATTCATAAAATCAGTCAAGTGCTTAAACTTTATCTTATTTTGTTAAACTTATAATAATATATTAACTATCTTGAATTTAATCTACCTTTTTATAATAATATAAGTTTTGTGTAACGAAACAATGACCTAATTATATAGGCCACACATATTAATTCTCTCAAACTCTTATAATGTCTATTCTTTATTGACAATTGTAAGAACAAATTGCAAGATACTTAGCCTTTCATGGCTATTTAAACGTGCAAATTGCAATTAGAAATCAATGTCACAACAAATTAAAATCCATATATCATTTCTTCTATATTTTCTAGACTTATATGGATTTTTTTTATATATATATATATATGTATGTATGTATGTATGTATGTATGTGTGTATGTATGTATGTGTATTGAAAAATTGATAGAGGAAAACGAGAGAATTGACAACTTATGCCTCTTGAAGGCATCCAATATTAGTCGTCTTGCGTTAGTAATTTAAGCGTAAATCAAACAAATACGTTGCAACATACTAATTTTATTTCCTAATTTCTTTATATGTTTGAACTTGTTTTGACCCCTTTTTTATTTTGCTCATTGTTGATTAAAAACAGAATATAATCAGTTTATTGTTCGATGACGTTCCATCCACTTGTTAGGAATTAGTTTGATAAATTTTCTTTAACAAGAAAATTAGAAAAAAGTGCTTATCAATTTTTTTTTGAAATAATAGGAGTTTTTTTACAAAAGCCAAAATTTAATCCTAAATTATCCTGACTCACAATTTATAAATTTATGAGCTGTGCCAGGACAAATTGGTAAGTGGTTACCAATTAATTGATTGCTTTTGCTATTAAAATTTGTTGTTAGTTAGATATTAGGAGTTAGTCAATTGTTTGTTACTAAGGATTACTTAAAGCCTGATTTATTTTCACTGCAAAATATAAAGGCCTGAAATGAAATAGATTTTCATTTTCCAAAATGTTATATTTCTCACTTTTACCGCTTTATCTTTTGAAATTTTTGGTAATATGTACAAGTATCTATTGAGATAATTTTATTCGGGGCTTAATAACAGTTAAGACTCCTCACCCCTCTAAATAAGTGTGTTTAGTGGGATGAGCTACGCCTTATTGATAATAATGTTATCTACATGACATTAAATCAATGAAATTATCGGTTACATGATACAGCCAGTTCAATATGGTATAACCAATATTTCTACATAATTATTAGCTTAAGATTGGCCAAAAATGCAATTATAATATGAGTATATATTTTCCTAATATTTTATATCAATGTACAGTTCTGCTATTTAAATATTTTTAAAAATAACATCGTTTTATAAATACAATTTTTTTATATTCATGGTTTTCCAACTCAAATATTTAATAGGATTAATAGTATTAATATTTGAAAAATTATATTTAATTAGTTATATAAATACGAAAGAAAAAAACAATAATTTTCTGTATAGTATTTTGATCCAGTTTGACCTGATTTTTTAAATTGCTATTTTTAGTCAACTGAACCGTAAATAACGATGGTTCACAATTTAAATTGGTCGTTTATTAACTGTTTCATAGAAAAAAAAATTTAACAATAACAACAAAAATTATTCGCAGCAGCAGCAAATTGTAACAACTATCAATTCAGTTCCAAACAAAGTTGACAAAGTTCTCCAAGGAAATTAATTTTTAGGAGCAAAGACAACCAAACCTAAAATAGTATAAAATAAATTCTATACATGTGAATTTCAAAGATAATACAAACTTTTTTAAACATTTCTTTGAAGATGATATTATAAGAAAAATAATTTGTTAGATATATGTTGTAACAGAGGTATATTTATGTTATAGTAATATGTATGATAATGATATATGAAGGCAATTGAATTTCTTTAGAGAGAGAGGCTCTAACCTCTCTCTAATCCGCAATCCTCCATCTTTGGAAGGGTCTCGGTGATCATTCAGTTCTTGCATCTCTTCTTTGAATTTTCCTTTTCAAAACTCACCACTCCCTTGCCAAGGGTCTTGATGATCATCCAAATTTGCAGCCTACTTTGAATTAACCCTCTCACAATTCACCAGTTCTGAGCGCTGCTCTTCCTTTTTCCGGCCGCCATGGCTGCCCGGCCATCTAGAACATCCACCCGATTACTCTGATTGCAACATTGCTGGTCTATTCAGTCGTGAGAGTCTCTTAAAGCTCAATCTGCTATTTCGCCTATCTCTAAACCAGCTGCTCCATTACAACCAATCAAGCAATCCTTTGCTAACCTAGTCAAGGGAGATGATGCTGCGAAACCGGTTGAATCTCTTAAAGCCGAAATTACCACTAATGGTGGATTTGTCACTGTCAAAATTCCGCAACCCCTAATTGAAAAACGAATTTCTTTATGCGCCGGTTCCTTAATAGGAAGACTGATACTCCAAAAGGGAGATACCCCATACAGGTTACAAGCTCTAAAAGATTTGCTTACCGCAACCTGGGGTCTAAAAGAAGTCTGGAGATTGATTTCTTTGGGCAAGGGATATTACCACATATTGGTGGGCTCTCCAGTTTTGAAACAGAAGGTTTGGTCTAGAGGTACGCTTGGTCTAAATCCTGGCATGTTTCGCTTTCAGTCGTGGAAACCAGATTTCAACCCGGACGATCGAAAGACAACTAAAGCACTGGTATGGGTTCGCTTTTGCGATTTACCTTGGGAGTATTATGAAGCCTCGATACTTACTTGCCTCGCAAAAGGGATTGGAGAATTCTGTCGAGTGGACCGAACAATTGTGGAGGAGGATTTCAGGCACTTTGCCAGAGTTTAGGTTGATGTTGATTTGGCAAATCCTCTGCAATATACTCTAGGAGTTGAAAAGGAAGGGAAACAGTTTTGGATCGATGTGGATTACAAGAGTGTTCCTGATTTTTGTAAAATTTGCTCATCCATTGGACATTCATGGAAGGGCTCTAGGCACAATAAGGGCTTTAAAAAGTCAAGTGCAGATAAGCGAGAGAAATTACCTATTCGGGAAGAAGGTGTTGGATTATAAATTTGATCCATATCAATGGAAACCCAAAATCCAAATCCAACCAATTGGAGTCCAAGCCCACAAATCCAAAATGTAGTAAATTTATTTAGGTATTTTTAGTATGTAGATTTTTGTGTGTGATAATCAAATTGGAGGCTATTAACTACAACCAATTTGGAGGCCATTAAATTAACTAAAAATAAGTCGGCTATTAATTGTATTAGTTGAAGGTGGTGGTGAGTAATTGTGTTAGTTAAGAGTTGTGGTTATTAATTGTGGGAGTTGAGAGTTGTATAATTCACCTATAAATAGGTGAGTTGTTCAATTGTTTTTCATCAACAAAAATAAGAACTTCTTTAGAGAGAAAAGAAGTAAAGAGTGAATTGTAGTTTTGTATTTTGAGTGAGAGTGTTCTTGTAATATCTTCGAGTTTAATAAAAGTTGTTCATTTGAGTGTTTTAATTCCAACAAAGTGGTATTAGAGCTAGGTTGAGAGCTCGAGTCCTCCTCCCGAAACGAATTTTTTTTTCGAGTACAAAAAAATCGAGTTAAAACTGCCTAGGCTTTGCAATAGCTAAAAAGCCCAGAAAGTGTCGCAGTAGACTGCCAAAAACGTTGCAATACGTCCAGTGTGTTGCAAAAAATTCCAGAAAGCGTCGCAACAGCCCTTGTACATTTAGAAAAGCTATTTGAGTAAGATGACGAATAGTGTGGCATCATTTCAAGTTCCAACAACAACTATGACAATTCGAGTATCAAGATGAAGGCCATTCTAGGTGCGCATGATGTTTGGGATATCGTAGAGAAAGGTTTCAAGGAGCCCAAAAATGAAGCCTCTCTCACGCCAGATCAAGCTACAACTTTGAAGGATTCCCGAAAGAGAGACAAGAAAGCTCTCTTCCTCATCTATCATGCATTATATGATGATAGTTTTGAAAAGATTTCAAGTGCAACTTACTCCAAGCAAGCATGGGAGAAGCAACAAACCTCTTATATAGGAGTAAAAAAGGTGAGTTTAAATCCTTGCACATGAAACCATCCGAGTCTATCTCCGAATACTTTTCTAGAGTAGCAGCCGTTTCTAATCAATTGAAAAGAAACGGTGAGAAGTTAGAAGATGTAAGAATAATAGAGAAGATACTTCGCTCGTTGGATCCTAAATTTGAGCACATCGTGGTGACAATTGAAGAAACCAAAGACTTAGAGGAAATGGCGATCGAGGAACTCCAAGGATCACTACAAGCCTATGAATAAAAGCACAAGAAGAAATAAGGTATCTCTGAGCAACTCCTCAAGCTATAACTCAAGGATACGAGTGAAGGTCAAGGCGATGGTAGAAACAACCATGGAAGAGGCAAAGGCAGAGGACGAGGCAGCGGACAAGTTAGTAGCCGTGGTCATCGATGAAGTTGGAATTACAATAATAATTCCAGCAATAGCTACGAGAAAGGAGAAATTTCCACACTAGGTCGCGGAAGAGGCAATTCGAATGCGAGGTATGACAAATCTCAAGTTCGGTGCTATAATTGCCAAAAGTTTGGGCATTACACTTCATAGTGTAGAACTCCTAACAATCAAGTAGAGGAGAAGGTGAATTTTATGGAGGAGAAGATCGAGGAAAAAGAAATGCTATTACTAGTATATAAAAACAACAATGATCATCAAAACAATACATGGTATCTCAACACCGGTGCAAGTAACCACATGTGTGGAAAAAGGAACATGTTCGTGGAGCTCAATGAAGCAGTAAGCGGCGATGTCTCATTTGGAGATGACAACAAGATATCAGTGAATGGAAGAGGTAACGTCCTTTTTAGAGCAAAAGATGATAGCCACCAAATAATTTTAAATGTCTACTATGTACTTGGTATGAAATGCAACATTCTTAGTTTGGGCCAACTCTTAGAAAAAGGCTATGATATTCATATGAAAGATTGTAGTCTTTTCATAAGAGATGGCAACGGGAATCTAATCGCCAAGGTATGGATGTCAAAGAATAGAATGTTCCCTTTGAATATCAGAAATGATATTGCAAAGTGTCTAAAGACTTGTTACAAAGATGCATTGTGGCTATGGCATCTTCGATTTAGGCATCTAAACTTTGGAGGATTGAAGCTATTATCCAAGAAAGGAATGGTTAGAGGTTTACCATATATCAACAATCCCGATCAATTATGCGAAGGATGTCCATAAGGGAAGCAATTTAGAAGAAGCTTTCCAAAGGAGTCAGACTATAGAGCCAAGAAGCCACTCGAGCTCATCCATACTGATGTGTGTGGTCCTATTAAGCCAAGTTCTCTCGCTAATAGTAACTACTTCCTTCTCTTCATTGGAGATTATTCAAGAAAAACTTGGGTGTATTTCTTAAAGTAGAAATCAGAAGTCTTTGGAGTGTTTCAGAAGTTCAAAGCAGTCGTGGAAAAGGAGAGCGGTCATAAGATCAAAGCCATGAGATCTGATCGAGGAGGAGAATTTACATCCAATGAATTTAATGAGTTTTATACAACACATGGAATCTGTCGACCCTTAAAGGTTCCTAGATCCCTCCAGCAAAATGGTGTGGTAGAAAGGAAGAATAGAACAATTCTTGACATGGCACGGAGTATGCTCAAAAGCAAGAAACTACTCAAGGAGTTTTGGGTGGAAGCAGTGGCATATGCAGTCTACCTATTAATTCATTCTCCTATAAGAAGTGTGTGGGGAAAGACACCATAAGAAGCATGGAGTGGAAGAAAGCTCTGAATTTCCCACATTCGAGTCTTTGGGAGCGTAGCTCATGTTCATGTACCAGATGAGAATCGAACCAAGCTTGATGATAAAAGCAAAAGTTTTATTTTCATCGATTATGACTCAAGCTCAAACGGCTATAGGCTATACAATCCGAAGGACAAGAAGTTTTTGATCAGTCGAGATGTGATATTTGATGAAGAAGGCGAATGGAACTTTGATTCTCAAACGGAGGACTTTAATTTTTTTCCCATTCGAGGAAGATGAGCAGACAACGCTTGAGCAACCAAGACAACTTCAACAAGGCCTCACAACTCTACCAAATTCTCATACTCGTGGAGATGGGTCATCATCATCACATTCTCCATCTTCAAGCGAGACTGAAGATGAAAGTGAAGTGCATCGTACGAGAAGTCTTCGAGAACTCTATGAGGTGACTGAATAATTAGACAATCTTACATTATTCTGTCTATTTGTTGATTGTGAGCCGGTGACATTTCAAGGACTTGCATAAGAGAAATAATGGAGAGATGCAATGGACGAAGAAATCAAGGCCATTGAGAAGAACGACACATAGGAACTCACTTCACTTCCCGAAGGACACAAGGCAATAGGTGTCAAATGGGTGTACAAAATAAAGTGAAATGCCAAGGGAGAGATCGAAAGACATAAGGCGAGGCTTGTTGTAAAAGGCTACTATCAAAAAGGCTGGAATCAACTACGATGAGGTGTTCGCTCCAGTTGCTTGATTGGAAACTGTTAGACTATTCATATCTTTGGCGGCTTAAAACAAATAGAGGATTCATCAAATGCATGTAAAATCGGCCTACCTAAATGGAGTTCTTAAAGAGGAAATCTACATTCAACAACCACCAGGCTACAAAGCAAAAGGCCATGAAGGCAAGGTGTTGTATATCAAGATTAAAGATGGAGATATTTTTATCATGTGCCTCTATATGGACAATTTGATCTTCAACTAAAGCAATAAAAGAATGTTTTATGAATTCAAGAAAGTGATGAAGAAGGAGTTCGAGATGACAGACATAGGACTCATGGCATACTACCTCGGTATAGAAGTAAAGCAACAAAAGGATGGAATTTTGATTTTACAGGAAATCTATGTGAAGGAGATCTTGAAAAAGTTCAAGATGGATAACTGCAAGCCGATAAGCACATCGGTGGAGTATGGGATCAAGATGTCCAAACATGAAGAAGGGGAAAGTGTAGATCCAACATTTTTCAAAAGTTTGGTTGGAAGTCTACGCTATCTTACATGCACGAGGCCAGATATCCTTCATGCAGTCGGATTATTAAGCCGCTATATGGAGTCACCAACAACCACCCATTTCAAAGCCGCTAAGAGAATTCTTTGCTATTTGAAAGGTACAACTAACTTTGGCTTGTTTTATTTGGTATCTAATGATTACAAGCTTGTTGGATATAGTGATAGCGATTGGGGTGGAGACGTAGATAACCGAAGAAGCACTAGTGGATTCGTGTTTTTCATGGGAGATACTGCTTTCATATGGATGTCAAAGAAATAATCGATTATAACTTTGTCTACATGTGAAGCAGAATATACTGCAGCAACCTCATGCGTCTGTCATGCAATTTGGCTTAGAAATTTATTAAAGGAGGTTAGGTTAATGCAAGAGAAGCCGATTGAGATCCGTGCTGACAATAAGTCAGCTATTGCCTTAGCAAAGAATCCTGTATTCCATGATCGAAGCAAACACATTGAGATACGCTACCATTATATAAGAGAGTGTGTTGCAAGAAAGGAAGTACAAGTTGAATACGTGAAGACACAAGATCAAATTGTAGATATCTTCACTAAGCAGCTCACAAGCGATAACTACATCAGATTGAGAAGCTCACTCAGAATGACAAGATCAAGTTTAAGGGGGGGTGTTCGATTATAAACTTGATCCATATCAATGGAAACCCAAAATCCAAATCCATTCAATTGGAGTCCAAGCCCATAAATCCAAAATATAGTAAATTTATTTAGGTATTTTAAGTGTGTAGATTTTTGTGTGTGATAACCAAATTGGAGGCTATTAACTACAACGAATTTGGAGGCCATTAAATTGACTAAATAAGTTGGCAATTAATTGTATTAGTTGGAGGTGGTGGTGAGTAATTATGTTAGTTGAGAGTCGTGGTTATTAATTGTGGGAGTTAGGAGTTGTATAATTCACCTATAAATAGGTGAGTTGTTTAGTTGCTTTTCATCAACAAAAATAAGAACTTCTTTAGAGAGAAAAGAAGTAAAGAGCGAGTTGTATTTTTTTATTTTGAGTGAGAGTGTTCTTATAATATCTTCGATTTTAATAAAAGTTATTCAATTGAGTGTTTTAATTCCAATAGAAGGAAGGAGTGTGACCGATAAGGCGAATGGAGGGGCTGAAATTCCTCTCGAAAAGGCTAACCAGGGATATAATCAAGAGGGGGAAAGTAACGAGGACATAAATATTGAAGACAATAAAAAAATTAACATTGTGGATGATCAACATGTCGAAAGAAATGTTTCCACTGACAAATTACTTTCGGCTACGAAGACAAGGATAAATTGGGTTGCCAATTTGGAGCCAATTAATTTGGTTCCCAATTTAGATCTATTAATTTGGTTGTTGATATTGGCCCTACTTTATCACATGATAATTAAATTGATGGACAATTTGAAGAAATACCATAGAGCGACACAGATGGTATTTCTGAAAAAACAACCGAGAGAGTTGAAGTAAGTTCGGAGACCATAGCTCATGCTTCGGGGAAGGGACAATTTTGGTCAGAATCGAAAGATAAGGAAACAGATCAAACAATTATGGAAAAAGTTATTGATTGACCGGTTTCTCAACTCACAAAGCAAGGGGGGAAAACATGAGGTGGGCGACGAGGTAAAGGACATGCTAGGGGCACGAGTCGTCAAAATCCCCCTTGAAATTGTCAATGAAGGTTTTATACTAGAATTGTAGAGGCATTGCCGATTCTTCTACTAAAGCTTCCCTTTTTAGTTTTTGTAAGACTTTAAGTCCTGACTTTGTTTGTTTGTCAGAACCTATGGTTCCTTTTGACTCTTCTGATCCTATTTGAAGTTCTGTGGGGTTGCATTTTGTTACTTTAAATCACAAACCTTTACCTTCACTTTGGGTTTTTTCTTGTTAGCAACTTGAGCAGGTGGTCTCGATATGTGCTGATCAATATGTCACAATTAATGGTGTGCTATGGGGTACCAAACAAGTAATTTCTTTTATCTATGGCAGTAACTATGCCTCCATCAGACGTAATATATGGTCAGATTTGAAGGCCATTATTCCTAACTGTCCATGGATGATTATTGGCAACTTCAATGTAGTGTGTGGTGCTCATGAAAAGATTGGTGGAGTTCTCAACATTCATACCTATAGGGATTTTGTTAGCTTTATTGATAATCTGGATGTTATAGATTTACCTTTGCAAGGAGCTAATTTTATGTGGTCAAATGGACGTAGGGGAAATCAGCATATTCAGTGTCCTCTGGATCGGGCTCTTGTAAATCAATAGTTCTTAAGTTCATGGGACAAAGTCAGATGTCTGGCTCTTCCTAGGCATAATTCACACCATAACACCATCTTTGTGGATTATTCTCAAGGAACCGTGCCTTATTCTCGTTTTTGATTTTAGGGTATGTGGTTAACCCACCTGGATTTTAATGATTTTGTAGCTCGAAATTGGATGGATTGTAACCATTTACCCCCTATGCATGCCATCTCCTACAAGTTGAAGTTCCTTCATCAATAGCTTCGTTGTTGGAATAAGAACATTTTTGGTAACCTTTAAAAGTGTATTGCAAAAGGTCAAAATGATCTACTGCGGATTCAATCTGATATTGAGTCATAGGGATTTATGAATGATCTTGCTTCTCAAGAATTGCAGGCTCATGCCAACCTGGATTTAGAGTTAACCCAAGAGGAGATATACTGCGGGAGAAATGTAGGGTGAATTAGTTGAGAGCTAGAGACAGAAACACCCAATTTTTTACAGACATGCTTCAATTCAAAAGGCTAATGCAGGTATTTCTTCGCTCCTTGTCAATGGGGATCTTATGTCAGATTCATCCACTATATCCTCACATATTATATATTATTATTCTGACATGTTTTCTTCTCTTAGTTTATTTAGGCCGAATTTAAATCATGTTAACGAGATAATTCCTCCTCGGATCTCAACTGTGGATAATGACATGCTCATAAAAAGCTGACTGAGGAGGCAATTCATGAGGTGGTTTTTCAGATGAATGGCGACAGTGCACTTGGTCCCGACGGTTTTAGTGGCACGTTCTATCAATCTTGTTGGAATATGTAGGGAAGGATGTTTGTCATTATGTATGGTGGTTCTTTGACAATGGAAAATTGACCATAGGCTTAAACTCTAGCATTATGGTCCTTATCCCTAAAGTTGTGGGGGTAGATTCTACTGATCAGTTTTGTCCCATAGCTTGCTCTAACTTCATTTTCAAGGTTATCGCTAAAATTCTAGTAGACCACCTAAGTGACGTTGCCACACTAATTATTTCACAGTAGCAATATAGGTTTATTAAGGGTCAAAAAATTCATCATAGTATTGCCTTAGCATCGGAGGGAATAAATGTTCTTGATAATAGGCAATTTGGTGGCCGAATGGCTTTAAAAGTGGATATGCACAAGGCTTTCGATAACATTGATTGGGGTTTCCTTTTGGATGTTCTTGATTGCTATGGGTTTTCTCCCTAGCTGAGAGATTGATTTTAGAGATTTTATCTTCGTGCAGTATTTCGATTTTGATTAGTGGTATGCCAACTGGTTACTTTGCGCGCTCTCGAGGAGTCCGACAGGGAGACCCACTATCGCCATTGTTGTTCTGCATAGCGGAGGAGTATTTAAGTCTCGCATTATCATATTTAGTTGCTAGCGGGGATTTTACACCCATGCGTTACACTAACGAGGCTCCATTTCCTTCCCATCTTTAATATGCTCACGATGTAGTCATTTTTGGTGCTGTAAACTCCAAGAATATTCAGGCTCTCAAGCGCTTATTTGATGATTATGCTCTCTTGTTGGGTCAAGTGGTTAATTGGGGTAAAACATCGATATTCTTTGGAAAAGGAGTCGCGATAAGCCGTTCACGGCTTTTGGCAGCGAACCTTGGGGTGAGATGACTTGATATTCCCTTCAATTATCTTGGTGTTCCCCTTTTTAGTGGAATACCGAGATATACTGAGTTGAGAGGTATTGCAGATGGGATCATGAGTAAACTTGCGGGCTGGAAGGGCAATGCTCTATCAATATCGGGTCGAGTTTATCTAGTAAACTCCGTCATTTTCAGTTTCTTCATTCACTCTTTCATGATTTATCGATGGCCCATCAGCCAAGAAAGAAATTCAAAATTTTGTTTGGAAAGGTTCTATTATGCAAAGGAAACTTGATACCGTTCTGTGGTAGGTCTGTTGCAAACTATTGCAATACGATGGGCTTGGGATTAAAGGCTTACGCACTTTGAATAATGATCTACTGGGGAAACTTACCTGGGAATTATTGGCATCCAATTCTTAGACGATGACCATTATTAAAAGTCATATTTTGCATGGGTCCAATGATATGTGCAGGCTGCCCATGATCACGTCATTATGGAGCTCCTTGAAACCCATTTTTGAGTTTGTATGTAAGCGCACGGGATGGTTACTAGCGAATGGTCAGCGAATAAGCTTCTAGTTTGACAATTGGCCTGACCAGAAAGTCGCAAGCCACCTGGATATTTTGGACACCCAGCGTAATTCCATTATGGGTAAAGTGTCAAATTTTTTATTATGGGATGAATGGCATTTACCAGATATAATACCAGCGGAATTACGTGATGAAATACATAATGTCAGGAGACTAAGCTCAGATTCGGACGTTTGCATTTAGAGGCCAGCGGTCAATGGGATTTTTTGGTGAAAAGACATCATGCAAAATTCCTTGCACCCAGAACCGTTATACTCATTTATTTGGAAGGCATTCCTCCTCCATCAATATCTATAGTTTGTTGGAGATTGATGCATGGCGGCTTGCCTACGGATGATAAGTTGCAATCTAAAGGGATATATACTGTTTCTCAATGCTCCTTATGCGTGTGTCACGTGCAATCAATCGATCATCTATTATTACATTATGAATTTTCTAATGGAATTTGGAATTCCATTATTACTTTGTTTGGCATGTCAATTGATAGAAGCGGGAGTGTGAGATCACTTCTTGAGAAGGCTAGTAATGTATGGTGTAGGTCTCAACTTTTCGCTATTTGGTCTGTGGCAGTTCTGACTGGTTTTTAGATCATATGGAGGACTAAAAACTTGGTGAGGTTTGAAGAGACAAGACCAGGAATTGGTGGGTGTTTACGGCGGCTTTGAAAATCGGTGAAGGAGGTCAAATTAGTCAAAGTGGGTTGCACTAAAGATATTTGGGATTTCCAAGTTTTAAAGCAGCTCGGTGGCGAGTGTTGAATTCGCCAAGTTTAATAAACGTACTAAAAATATTTATGATAGTGGAAGCAGGGTCGATCCCACAGAGCGCGCTAAACTTTGACAACCCTTTTTACTGAATAGAAACTGCAATAAAATAAATTAGGGGGGGTTTGAGGTTAGGGTGAAAATGGAAAAAAACAAAATTGAAAACTAATGAAAAATAATAGTAAAAATATAGCCAATCAAACACATAATCCAATCTTGTTCCTTCATTCGATCCTCGATTCAAAAATAGTTCTAAATCAAGTTTTGCTAAACTAGTTATAGTTACCGAGAGACGCCCCTAGCAACCTACTCTCCCTTAATTTTAAATCAATCACGAGACACTCTATGATTGACCCTAACTAAACCATAATACTTTGGAAACGATCCTCAGTTTTTACTTGGTGATTGCTTTAAGAAATAGGAAAACCCGATTCAAACCAATTTGTAAAAGCGCTTGACTCGACTAAGTAAGATGTTTATTTCTTAAGATAAAAAAATCTTAATTTGATACTATACAAACCGATATGACAATTACGGATCAAATCAACTTGTATGTCAACTTTGAATTCATCCAATTGAAATAAAGGGCCCTTTTTTAAACAAGTAAATGAACCAAAACAAGTTTTAGGAACCGAAATAAACAAATAACAAATTGATAAAGAAAAGATAAAACAAATTTAGACCTCATGAATAAAAAGAATCGAGAATTGAATTAGCCTTCGATTAAATAAAACAAAATAAAAACTATAAGATTAACTAAACTATTTTACTTTCCATTATTTTTATCTGTTGAATAATGAGTGTCCCCAAGAACAAAAGACAAAGCCTCGTAAATAGGCAAAAGTAAATCTAACTAACAATGCCGACATTTCCATTACTTGATAAGTGCTAACCACGTAATAATGAGGAAATGGGCACTTTCGTTTGATTCATCCACTAATTAACTGCTTGTCAATTACCCACTTTGATTGCCCATGTTTTGTATCCACGTCACCAGAAAAGAAATTGTGGCTGATTTCTCTTCTCCACTAGTTAATGATAATTAATTAAGTCTCACCTCCACATTTAGACTTGTTCAAACTTAAAACAAACTCCAAATATTACTCCATTTATCTTGCACTTTCTTATCTTTTCTTCAAGCATTTTCATCTCTTTTGACTTTTTCCTACAGAAATAAATTATGCACAAATAAATAAGTACATATAAGGAATAATGGAAAAATTAAATAAAAAAGAGAATTTTCAATAACCCCACTTGAAAGAGAATTTCATCAATAAAAAAGACGATATACAATTGAATTAGTAAAGTAAAGTTCCATGAAATCCAAATTGAATCTAATTTTTTTTCTTTTTAAATCTTTTCTTTACATTACCATGGTTGATTGTCGAGCATTTTTTTTTGCATTTTTATGCTCTCCCACTCATTGACAATGGGTTACCAATGTTGGTATAACTAAGAAATGTGACTCCTACCATATACTAGTGGCTCCTTAATTAGGGGAATTACGTTTTGAGGCGCAACCCCAACTAGTATAAGTAGTCAAAAAGACTTAAAAAGGGAAAGAAATAAAAAATCATCAAACAACAATTCAGATAATTAAGCATGCACTCTGTTGTATATCCTCAAACTTAATATGAAAAACTCAAACTTGCAAAGACCACTTGAAAGGATTAAATAAAATTTTCAAATTTTACGGAAGTATCCTAAAAAAGTTTCAATTTGATTAAAATTTGGCCTAAGAATATATCTAATGTTTCAACAAATGAGTGTAAAACAATAGTCCAATTTGAGCTCAAACTTAGAAAAGTAAAGGAGTTTCTATCCTGTACTTCTATTATGCTTCCAAAAGACCCAATTTTAGCAAAAATTTCAAAGTTTGTAGCAGAGGCAATTACCAAAAATATCAACAAAAAATGGTAATATTCGCTCCCCCACACTTATCCTAACATTGCCCTCAATAAGGCACAACATAGCATACAAGGCAGTAAAAAAAATCCAAAAATAGAAGAGAACTAGTACTACCCAGTTCGGTGGATGAGGAGTGGTGCCTAAGCTACCTCAGAGAGTGAACGCCTATCTGTTTCTGTATGTTTTGATGGTGAAGGCCCTCTTTTAATCATATTTTGACAATCTGCCCAGAATTTAGGCAAACAACGCCTCTCCTTTTTTGAACCATCATCTCTAACATTTAAAGGTTTGGAAACAGGACTGACCAAAAGTGGGTAGAGGCAAGGGCGGCGCATCTGTGGTTGTTCGGAAGAGGAGAGTGAGCGAATGATGGCTGAACGACAAAGAAAGGGAGATGGCGAGTGATCATGTGAGCACGACAAAAATTGGCGAGTTTGGTTGACGAAAACAGTGGCTGAGATTGAGGTGAAGAACATGATTGGTGGTTGACTTAGGGGAGAGTGAGGTGTTGGTGGGAGTGTGTTTTAGGTTTAGGAAAATTGGCAATAATTGTGGTAGTGATTTTTAGGCGAATGAGAAAAAAATTAGAATGGCCCAATAGTCACTTAACTCATACGCTCAAACTGCCATATTTCTCATTACTTTTCACTTCCATTAAATACGATAATGCATCTTCGGCCTGCAATTCAACACAGAGATTGGTTAGATAATGAAGACAATTGCACACTAAATTGATAAAATAAAAACATGAGGCAATTTTTTATTTGTCAATAAATTGAGGGAAGATACATGGTTCATGTAATGGGCATAACATATGGTCACACTGACTCCAGCTTATTAGCTAAACTTGTAGAGCTTCCCTTCATTTATCGCAATCACCCAAATTTCCTATTTTATTTAAAACAAAATAAACTAAATTAAACTAAATAAAATGAATAGAAGGTAAAAGAATTGTAGTTCTAATTTATAGTTTTAAGTAGACTTGTTTCACTAGATCTTTCAATAATCAGGCAAACGATGGATTGAGCTTGATCTCTCTTTTAATTTCAACTTACCTGTACTAGAAGATCGAGTTATTCAACAAAAAGATTACAAAATTTAATAAAACACTCCTGGACAACGGCGCCAAAAATTGGCAAGTGTCGAATTCGCCAAGTTTAATAAACTTGCTAAAAATATTTGCGATTGTGGAAGCAGAATTGATCCCTCCGGGAGTGCTAACCTTTGACAAATCTTTTCGCTTAATAGAAAGTGCAATAAAATAAATTAGGGGGGTTTGAAGGTTTGGGTAAAAATGATAAAAAACAACAAAATTGAAAACTAATGAAAAATAATTGTAAAAATATATCTAATCTCGTTCCTTCAATTGGTCCTCGATTAAAAAAATAGTTCTAAATCAAGTTTTGCTAAATCGGTTATAGTTACCGAGAGACGCCCATAGCAACCAATTCTCCCTTAATTTTAAATCAATCACGAGACGATCTATGATTGACCTTAACTAAACCATAGTACTTTGGAAACATTCCTCAGTTTTAACTTGGTAATTGCTTTAAGAAATAGGAGAACCCGATTCAAACCAATTTTTCAAGACGCTTGACTCCTTTAAGTAAGATTGTTTATTTCTAAGGATAGAAAAATCTTAATTTGATACTATACAAACCGATATGACAATTACGGATCAAATCAACTTGAATCTCAATATTGAATTCATCCAATTGAAACAAAGGGCCCTTTTTGAAACAAGTAAATGAACCAAAATAACCTTTAGGAACCAAAATAAACAAATAGCAAATTGATAAAGAAAAGATAAAGCAAATTTAGACCTCATGAATGAAAATAATCGAGAATTGAATTAGCCTTCGATTGAATAGAACAAAATACAAAATACAAACTAACAAATTAACTAAACTATTTTACTTTCTATTATTTTTGTCTGATGAATAATGTGTGTCCCCAAGAACAAAAGTTAAAGCCTCTTAAATAGGCAAAAGTAAACCTAACTAACAATGCCAACATTGTTAAGTCCAAACCAATTTCGAGGCTAATTAATTCAACCAATTTGGAGGCTAATTAATTGCCAACAAATGAGGTGGGAAGATGGTAGTTAGTAAATGGCACATTAATTGCCAATTGGAAAGTTGATGCAACTTTTTGTACCTATAAGTAGGCATTCCCATAATCCAAATTCAAAAAAATGGAAAAACTGAGCTTTCTTTTGTAGAGCATTTTCTACAAAAAGAGTTTAAGAGAAATTAGGGGAGTGAGTTGAGTAGTTTGGGAAATACTACACTATTTGGGTGTAAGGGTTAATTTTTTTGCATTCCAACTTTCTCCTAAAATTATTTTATACCTCAATTTTGGGTATACTTGAGAGAGGCTTTATTGTTGTATTCCCATTATTTATTAGTGGAGTTATTTTGGCGCCCCGTGGTTTTTCCCTTTCAAAGTACATAAATCTTTGTGTTTCTTTATTGCTCTATTTATTTTTATACTCATTGTTGCAACATCTATTTTAGTTAATACATATCACATTGTTACCGAATTGATATACGGGACCCAATAAGTGGTATCAGAGCTATTGGTTCCATAAAGGTAGTTGTGTTAATTAAAATGGAAGGTTCTTCAACATCCATGATCAAATTGAACAGTTCAAACTAGTCAATTTAGAAGCCCGTGATGGAGGATATATTGTACTACAAAGATATGTATGAAGCAATCGAAGGTGACACCGTAAAGCTGAAAGACATGAAAGATCCAGATTGGACCAAGTTGAAAAGAAAGGCCATCAGTACCATTCGCCAATGGCTAGATTTCAGCGTGTTCAGCCATGTCTCAAAAGAAACGTCTGCCCATGAACTATGGAAGAAGCTACAAGATCTTTATGATCGTAAAATTGCTGGAAACAAGTTATTCCTGATAAGGAAGCTTGTCAACATAAAATACAAGGAGGGAACTCCTATTGCCGAATTTTTGAATGAATTTCGAAGTGCTATTAATCAATTATCTTCTATGCAAACAACACTTGAAGATAAAGTCCAATCCTTATTGTTGCTCAGCTCTCTACCGGAAAGTTGGGATACCTTGGTAGTGTCTGTGACTAATTCGGCTCTAGATGGAAAATTATCCTTAAACCACATTGTTAGCACTTTTCTCAATGAGGAGACAAGGAGGAAAGTTACGATTGTCGAAAGTAGCTAAGCTCCTGTCACATAACACAGAGGTTGGAGCAAAAATCAAGGTCCTAACTATCCTGACAAATCTAAAGGAGGAGACAAGTTTAGAGGCAGATCTAAGTCCAGGGGTAGAGTCAAATGCTACCACTGTGAAGAGGAACCATTGAAAACTGAAGAGAGAATAAAAGGATGGCAATAACCAGGAGGAAGACAAGAACACCACTACAGCAACTGAGGAGATTGTTGTTCTTTCCTTTAGTCATGAAGAATGATTTCAGCAAGTCTCAAGTCAAGATGATACAGAATGAGTGATTGACATTACAACATCTTATCACGCCACACCCAACAAGGAGTTCTTCACCACATATAGAGCAGGAAATTTTGGTGTAGTGAAGATGGGCAATAATGGCCTTTCTAAAATCATTGGCATTGGTGACATTTGTATTAAGATGAACACTGGCTGCACACTCATCCTCAAAGAAGTTAGACATGTTCCTAATTTGAGGCTCAACTTAATATTTTGTGGTGTCCTAGATCGTGAAGGCTTTGAGAATTTCTTTGGGAGTAGGAAATGGAAGCTTACCAGGAATTCCTTGGTGATTACAAAAGGTGCCATGTGTTGTACACTATACAAAACATATGCAGTCATTTATAAAGATGGATTGCATGTTATTGAAGAAGAGTCTTCACCAGATTTGTGGCATAAAAGATTGGCTCATATAAGTGAGATAGGGTTGCAGATTCTAGCAAAGAAGGCGTTTGTACCTTCGGCTAATAGCGCACCACTATCTCCATGTGACTACTGCATATTCGGCAAGGAACATAGAGTGTCATTCAATAAGTCATCAAGTAAAAAGTCAAGTGTTCTTGACTTGGTGCACTCAGATGTATGTGGCCCCTTTGAATATGAGACCTTGGGAGGTAACAGGTATCTTGTTACTTTCATCGATGATGTATCACGGAAGCTGTGGATGTATTTTCTGAGAATAAAAGATTAGGTATTCTAGTCATTCCAGAAATTCCATGTTATGGTGGAAAGAGAGACAAATAAGAAATTAAAATGTCTCCGATCCGACAATGGAGGTGAATACACATCACACGAGTTTGAGAACTACTATTCTAAATATAGAATTCGACATGAAAAGACTGTACCTGGAAAGCCATAGCACAATGGTGTAGTAGAAAGGATGAATCGTACTATTGTAGAGAAGGTCAGATGTATGCTCAAAATGGCTAACTTGCCAAAATTGTTTTGGGGAGAAGCAGCACGCACAGCCTACTATCTCATCAACAGGTCACCATCTGCTACTCTAGATTTTGATATTCCAGAAAGAGTATGGACTGGAAAAGATGTTCAATACTCTCATCTAAAAGTGTTCGGCTGTAAGGCATTTGCGCATGTGCCTAAGGAGCAACGGTCAAAGCTTGATGACAAAGCAAGTCCATGTATCTTCCTTGGATATGGAGATGAAGAGTTCGGGTACAAACTGTAGGACCCAGAGAAGAAGAAGACCATTAGAAGCAGAGATGTAGTCTTTTAAGAAAATGAGACTATCGAAAGCTTGAAGAAGAATGGCAAGTCAGGACTTGTAAATGACATCGTTCCCAGCCATGTTCCTTCATCACTAAATAGTAACATTGGTGGAGATAAGGAACAAGTTCAAAATAATGATGAAATTCCAGAGCTAATGGAGGATCATGAGCAAGAAAATGTTGATGAGCAGGGGGACCAACCCACCCAGCAAGCTGAGGCTGAACAACAGCTTAGAATATCCATCAGGGATTGCCAACCAACATTAAAGTATCCTAGTTCTAAGTATATTCTCCTTATTGATGAGGGGGAGCCAGAGAATTTTCAGGAAGTTCTAACTCATGTAGATAATGAATCTTGGTTGGAGGCAATGCAAGATGAGATGAATTCCTTGCAGAAAAACAAGACATATGAGTTAGTCGAACTTCCTATGGGAAGAAAAGCCTTGAAGAACAAATGGGTTTTCAAGCTCAAAAGAGATGGCAATGGAAAGCTAGTGAAGTATAATGCTCGTCTAGTAGTGAAAGGATTCCAATAACAGAAAGGAATTAATTTTGATGAAATGTTTTCTCCGATGGTTAAAATGACTTCTATTCGAGCAGTTCTAAGCTTGGTAGGAAGTTTGAATCTTGAGCTTGAGCAGTTAGATGTGAAAACTTCCTTCCTTCATGGTGAACTAGAGGAAGAAATCTACATGGTACAACCAGAAGGCTTCGAAGTAAAAGGGAAAGAGCACATGGTTTGTAAGCTGCAAAAGAGCCTGTATGGGTTAAAGTAAGCACCCAGGCAATGGTACAAGAAGTTTGACACTTTCATAAGTAGTCATGGCTACAAGAAGACCTAGGCAGATCCATGTGTCTACTTCAAGAGGTTCTCTGATAACAACACAATCATATTGTTGTTATACATTGATGACATGTTGATCGTGGGACAAGATGTTTCTTCAATTTATAAATTGAAAGAGTAATTAGCGAAGTCCTTTGACATGAAGGACTTGGGTCCAGCACAACAGATTTTGGGCATGAGGATTATTCGTGATCGAAGCAATAACAAGTTATTGTTGTCACAAGAAAAATATGTTGAACGTGTGCTACAACGTTTCAACATGTTAAATGTTAAATCAGTCACCGTTCCTCTTGCCGCTCATCTAAAGCTGAGTAAGGAATCTTGTCCTACAACCAAAGAAGAATGAGAAAGATTCCATATTCCTTCACTATTGGGAGTCTGATGTATGCAATGGTTTGCACAAGACCAGACATTGCACATGCTGTTGGATTTGTAAGCAGATTCTTAGATGATCCGGGAAGACAATACTGGGAAGCTGTAAAGTGGATTCTCAGATATTTGAAGGGAAGTTTAAAGAAGTGCTTATGCTATGGAGGATCTAAACCAATCTTAAAAGGCTTCGTTGATGCTGATATGGCAGGGGATCTCGATCATAGAAAGTCAACCTGGGATACGTATTTACATTTATCGGGGGAGCAATTTCTTGGCAATCTAAATTACAGAAAAGTGTTGCACTTTCTACGACCAAAGCGGAGTACATTTCAGCTGTTGAAGCAGGAAAAGAGATGATTTGTTTGAAAAGATTCTTTGAAGAGTTGGGTCAAAAACAAGCTAACTGTATAGTATATTGCTATAGTCAAAGTGCTATAGACTTAAGCAAGAATACTATGTATCATTCTCGAATAAAGCACATTGATATCTGCTATTATTGGATATGCAAGCAACTGGAAAAGTGGATTTTTCATATTGAGAAAATTCCAACAAAAGAGAACCCCTCAGATATGTTGACAAAAGTTATTCCTCGGGATAAGTTTAAGCTGTGCAATGAGTTGATCGGCATAAGCTCCAAGTAAGAGCTTATTTCATACCCCATTGGTTTGGAGGGGGAGGATTGTTAAGTCCAAACCAATTTGGAGGCTAATTAATTCAACCAATTTGGAGGGTAATTAATTGCCAACAAATAAGGTGGGAAGATGGTAATTAGTAATTGACACATTAATTGCCAATTGGAAAGTTGATGCAACTTTTTGTGCCTATAAATAGGCATTCCCATAATCCAAATTCAAAAAAAAGCAAAAATTGAGTTTTCTTTTGTAGAACATTTCCTACAAAAAGAGTTTAAGAGAAATTAGAGGAGTGAGTTGAGTAGTTTGGGAAATACTACACTATTTAGGTGTAAGGGTTAATTTTTTTGCATTCCAACTTTCTCCTAAAATTATTTTATACCTCAAGTTTGGGTATACTTGAGAGAGGCTTTATTATTGTATTCCCATTATTTATTAGTGGAGTTATTTTTGGCGCCCCGTGGTTTTTCCCTTTCAAAGGGTGTCCACTTAAATCTTTGTATTTCTTTATTACTCTATTTATTTTTATACTCATTGTTGCAACATCTATTTTAGTTAATACATATCACCTTGTTACCGAATTGATATACGGGATCCAACAAACATTTCCACTACTTGATAAGTGCTGACCACATAACAATGAGGAAATGGGTACTTTTGTTTGACTACCACTTTAATTGATTCATCCACTAATTAACTGCTTATCAATTACCCACTTTGATTGCCCATGTTTTGTATCCACATCACCAGAAAAGAAATTGTGGCTGATTTCTCTTATCCACTAGTTAATGATAATTAATTAAGTCTCAGCTTCACATTTAGACTTGTTCAAACTTAAAACAAACTCTAAATATTACTATATTTATCTTGCACTTTCTTATCCTTTCTTCAAGCATTTTCATCTCTTTTGACTTTTTCCTAAAGAAATAAATTATGCACAAATAATTAAGTATTTGTGAGGAATAATGGACAAATTAAATAAAAAAATTCAAAATAATGCATAAAATATATTCTAACAACCCCCCACACTTATCTTTATGATTGTCCTCAAGCAATCATAAACATAATAAAGTAAAGAATGAAACGCATATTATAATTTCTACCTTTAACATCAAACCAAACCATCATTCTTGACTCAAATTTTTCAACAATGAGATATAATCTTTAGACCAGAAGCAACAATGAGCTCATGAGATCGTTTGAAAGCCAATCAAGAAATACTCAAATAAAATGTGATCGTTTTATTTAACCTTTTCAATAACCCTACTTGAAAGAGAATTTCATCAATAAAGAAAGACGATATACAATTGAATTAGTAAAGTAAAGTTCCATGAAATCCAAACTGAATCTAATTTTTTTTGCCTTTTTAAATCTTTTCTTTACATTCCCGTGGTTGATTGTCGAGCATATTTTTTTGCGTTTTTATGCTCTCCCACTCATTGACAATGGGTTACCAGTGTAGGTATACCTAAGAAATATGACTCCTACCTTATACTAGTGGCTCCTTGATAAGGGGAATTACGTTTTGAGGTGCAACCCCAACTAGCATAAGTAGTCAGAAAGACTTAAAAAGGGAAAGAAACCAAAAATCATCAAACAACAATTCAGATAATTAAGCATACACTTAGTTGTATATCGTCAAACTTAATATGAAAACTCAAACTTACAAAGACCACTTGAAAGGATTAAATAAAATTTTCAAATTTTATAGAAGTATCCTAAAAAAATTTCAATTTGATTAAAATTTGGCTTAAGAATATATCTATTGTTTCAACAAATGAGTGTAAAATAGTAGTTCAATTTGAGCTCAAACTCAGAAAAGTAAAGGGGTTTCTATCATGTACTTCCAATATGCTTCCAAAAGACCAAATTTTAGCAAAAATTTCAAAGTTTCCAGCAGAGGCAATTACTAAAAATATCACCACAAAATGGTAATATTTGCTCCCCCACACTTATCCTAACATTGCCCTCAGTGAGGGCACAACATAGCATAGCAGGCAGTAAATAAAAATGCAAAAATAGAAGAGAACGCCAATCTATTTCTAAATGTTTTGATGATGAAGGCCCGCTTTTAATCGTATTTTGACAATCTGCCCAGAATTTAGGCAAATAACGCCTTTCCTTTTCTGAACCATCATCTCTGACATTTAAAGGTTGGGAAATAGGACTGACCAAAAGAGGGTAGAGGCAAGGGTGGCGCATCTGTGGTTGTTCGGAAGAGGAGAGTGAGCGAATGATGGTTGAACGACAATGAAAGGGAGATGGCGAGTGATCATGTGAGCACGACAAAAATTGATGAGTTTGGTTGACGAAAAAAATGGCTGAGATTGAGGTGTAGAACGTGATTGGTGGTTGATTTAGGGGAGAGTGAGGTGTTGGTGGGAGTGTGCTTTAGGTTTAGGAAAATTGGCAGTAAATGGGGTAGTGATTTTTAGGCGAATGAGAAAAAAAATTAGAATGGCCCAATAGTCACTTAACTCATACGCTCAAACTGCCATATTTCTCATTACTTTTCACTTCCATTAAATAAGAATCCATCTTCGGCCTGCAATTCAACACAGAGACTGGTTAGATAATGAAGACAATTGCACACTAAATTGATAAAATAAAAACATGAGGCAATTTTTTTGTGTGTCAATAAATTGAGGGAAGATACATCGTTCATGTTATGGGCATAACATATAGTCACACTGACTCCAGCTTATTAGCTAAACTTGTAGAGATTCCCTTCATTTATCGCAATCACCCAAATTTCCTCTTTTATTTAAAATAAAATAAACTAAATAAACTAAATAAAATAAAAAGAAGGTAAAAGAATTGTAGTTCTAATTTATAGTCTTAGCTAGACTTGTTTCACTGGATCTTTCAATAATCGGCCAAAAGATGGATTGAGCTTGATCTCTCTTTGAATTGCAACTTACCTGTACTAGAAGATCGAGTTATTCAACAAAAAGATTACAAAATTTAATAAAACACTCCCGGGCAACGGCGCCAAAAATTGGCAAGTGTCGAATTCGCCAAGTTCAATAAACTTGCTAAAAATATTTGCGATTGAGGAAGCAGGGTTGATCCCTCCGAGAGTGCTAAACTATGGCAAATCTTTTCGCTAGAAACTGTAATAAAATAAATTAGGGGAGTTTAAAGGTTTGGGTGAAAATGATAAAAAAAACAAAATTGAAAACTAATGAAAAATAATAGTAAAAATATATCCAATCCCGTTCCTTCATTCGGTCCTCGATTCAAAAATAGTTCTAAATCAAGTTTTGCTAATCCGGTTATAGTTACCGAGAGATGCCCATAGCAGCCAATTCTCCCTTAATTTTAAATCAATCACGGGACGCTCTGTGATTGACCTTAACTAAACCATAGTACTTCGGAAACATTCCTCAGTTATAACTTGGTAATTGCTTTAAGAAATAGGAGAACCCGATTCAAACCAATTTTTCAAGACGCTTGACTTGTTTAAGTAAGATTGTTTATTTCTAAAGATAGAAAAATCTTAATTTGATACTATACAAACTGATATGACAATTACGGATCAAATCAACTTGAATGTCAACATCGAATTCATCCAATTGAAACAAATGGCCCTTTTTGAAACAAGTAAATGAACCAAAATAACTATTGGGAACCAAAATAAACAAATAGCAAATTGATAAAAAAAAGATAAAGCAAGTTTAGACCTCATGAATGAAAAGAATCGAGAATTGAATTAGCCTTCGATTGAATAGAACAAACTACTAAAAGATTAACTAAACTATTTTGCTTTCTATTATTTTTGTCTGTTGAATAATGAGTGTCCCAGGAACAAAAGACAAAGCCTCTTAAATAGGTAGAAGAAATCTAACTAACAATGCCAACATTTCCACTACTTGTTAAGTGTTGACCACGTAACAATGAGGAAATAGGTACTTTTGTTTGACTACCACTTTAATTGATTCATCCACTAATTAACTGCTTGTCAATTACCCACTTTGATTGCCCATGTTTTGTATCCACGTCACCAGAAAAGAAATTGTGGCTGATTTCTCTTCTCCACTAGTTAATGATAATTAATTAAGTCTCAGCTTCACATTTAGACTTGTTCAAACTTAAAACAAACTCCAAATGTTGCTCTATTTATCTTGCACTTTCTTATCCTTTCTTCAAGCATTTTCATCTCTTTTGAGTTTTTCCTACAGAAATAAATTATGCACAAATGAATAAGTATGTGTAAGGAATAATGAAAAATTAAATAAAAATAAAGTCAAATAATGCATAAAATGCATTCTAACACTCGGGTTTTAGATTCAACCCCATGGAGAAGATGGGAGCCACCTCTACCCTCCTATGTCAAGGTTAATGTGGATAGGTCCGCTACTGGTGCTCCGGGTCTGGCAGGGTTTGGAGGCATTTTTAGGACTCCTAGGGGCTTTCCTTATGGTGCGTTTTCGGGGATAATTCAATCGGCATATGTGTTTGAAGCTGAGTTAAAAGCGGCTATGTATGCGATAGATAAGGCATTCACGGTGGGGTGGCACCGGCTATAGTTAGAAATAGATTCTTTATATGTGGTCCACATCATAAAGACTCGTTCTCCTTTTGTTCCATGGTCTCTGCGAGTTCAATGGGACTCTTCTCTCATATAGCAATCGCAAATGGAATTGGTGGTTTCTCACATTTTCTGAGAAGGTAACCAAGTTGCGGATTCTCTCGCTAGATACGGAGTTCAGTATGGTGATTCTTGGTGGCCATCACATCCTTCTTTTATTAATGCTTTTATTGCTAGTGACTTTATTTCACGACCAAATTATCGGTTTGTAACTTGGCTTGTTTGTCTCTCTTTTATTTCTTTAATAATATATGAGTTCAACTAGCTTTCTCTAGTTGATCCCAACTTTTATAAAAAAAATGATATATGAAAAAGAAAAAGAACGGATTATTTCTTGGTGGTCCATATAATGGAACTTTTGCAAATGGATGTTTGATAAGAATCGTTTAGAGGGATAGATTGTCAAAGTACAGCCGGACATTAATTAATTTACCTTTCTAAGAGAGCATACATAAATTTAGAATAATATAAAAAAGCTATGTAGCAACCCCTGCCATCACCGCTCTATCATGAAAACTCTCTATTTGGGCAGGTCTTCCCTGCTTAAACAGTTATTTTTTTTCTTTTATTTAGAACTGATGGTTGTTGCATCTTATTGACTTGAGGCGACATAAACTCTCTCGATGCCTGAAACTCATTGCTGGACTCTTCAATTCTCTTGCCTTTCTCTTCATGGTCGAATACAATTGGTTCTTAACGGTCAGTCTGGAGCTTTATGGTGACAGCAGGCCAAGGTTGTTTACATATTGGACATGTTGTCATCAATCTTATCAAGTTAACCTCAACACCACTTCTGCCAAACTGGGCTACGTGAAATATGCACACCATCTGTTTATCGAAATGGTAGACCCAAATTTCTTTACATGAAATGAAAGGAACTTTCAATCTTATGCCTAAATGGAAAATTTCCTCTGAGTTTTCAAACTGTTGAAACCACTCGATAATTGCATCTCTTTCAAACGTCACTCCGCTTTCTATGGTAACTGGATCTTTCATTACCTGCTTTGTTAATGGACAGTAGAAAGATTCATATAGAGGTTCTGCGTATTCCACCATTTGAGCAAAGGAACTTATGCATATTTTTGAAATGTTGATGAAGGATCTCTAGTGAACTTTCAGGGGTTCCCTCTTGTGTTAACAATTCCAGTATCAGCAGCACTATCTACTGAAGATAAACCTACTTCCAACTGACAAAAAATGCAACAATGGCAAACCTTAATGATCAATAAGCTAGGTATAAGAAGGATCGGATTTACTTTGAGAATTTCCCCACCACACATAACGCTGCTGTACTGAAGATCGTATTCTTGAAATATGGAGTCATAGGAGATGTGTTTGTTGCAAGGAAATGAAATGCAAAAAAACTCAAATTTAGCTTCATAACCACGGATGGCTCACTTTCAACACATGATGTTCTCTACAGATTGAATGCAGTATTGATTGGTAATGCGAAGATACAAGCTTTCAAGGCCAGATACCCCCCCTAATCAGTTCGAGCAATCATAAGAACCGAATTTATATGACATAATCACAGCCGAGATGTAGACCATAACAGGTTTTTCGTGATTCACTCAAAGACGACAGGTCCTATGCTAGGGTTGTATCTACACCGGCTGAATCACTCTAGATCTAGCTAGAATCGGGCTTCCCACGAGCAGACTGGATTCAACTTGTAGTTCTGCTGATAGTAAAGAAATTGTCCTTTATTCCTAATATTGAAGAAATGGTCGAACACAGATAATTTTCCTTTAGACGTATTGTTCCTGCTAGGGGAAATCAAGTTATTATGGTGTTCCACTCTTTGGATGCAAAAACAACCTTTATGGAAGGCGATCGGCTACATATCCAGGATATTTTCTCTAACTGCAAGGATTTCTCACCAAATTT
Source organism: Euphorbia pulcherrima (assembly GCA_947683365.1). Lineage (NCBI taxonomy): Eukaryota > Viridiplantae > Streptophyta > Magnoliopsida > Malpighiales > Euphorbiaceae > Euphorbia > Euphorbia pulcherrima. Next base: position 7,930,254 of record CANTUS010000006.1, on the reverse strand, counting down.
TGTCCCCTCAGATTGTCTTATTCATGTAGATTTCTTGGGATTACCACCTAGTCTTATAACTGAGCACCTTATTCACCAGCTTGCTTCGCATTTTGGATCCTCTGTTGCTCATGACTTTAACTATAGCTTTTCGAATCGAGTAGATGAAGTATCATGCTTGATTTCTACATCAATTAACTACTGCGGCCGTCAGGTGTCACTCATCTTTGATGAAAAGGAAATTATTGTTCATGTCCACTTTCGATCGGCCACAGCGTGCTCTAGGTGTATTGCTGGTAATACCATTGACTCAGCCAGCTTTCTAGTCCATCACGATAGGAAACATCACCTCTTAGCTATATAGGGTTAACTAACAATGTCCTTAGCTACTCTTCTAACATTATAAGGAATGATCGGGCTGAAATGTCTGTCAAACAGCATACTCCAGATTCAAATGGGTTAATTGGCAATGTTCCCAGCTCCCCTCCTTATTCTCTTGGGAAGGGTCGGGCTGAAATTTCTGTCGAACAGCAATCTTATGGCAATGATGAGTTAACTGGCAGTGTCCCCAATACCCTTCCCCAAAGGAGGGTACTAAAATTTCTGCCGAAAGGAACATTATGTGCAATGAGGGGTTGACTAACAGTGTCCCCATCTCTCACTCCACCACCAAGGAGAACATAGCCTAAATTTCTATCACACGAAGGGAAGAAATTGCTACTAATATTGGGTTTACTAATAGTATCCCCAGCGATCCTCCTTCTAAGGGGAACTTTACTAAAATTTCTGTCATACAGCACGAGAATAACGACATCGAATTAGGGTTTACTGACAGCGTCCCTAGCCGCATTCCCCTGGTTGGTTTAAATTCATCGAAAGAATCTATTTCGGTCTCTAGGGTTTCTACTATAGGGGAATCCACAGTTGAAATTTCTGTCATGCATCGGCGAGTACTCCAGCCATCTCCTTAAAAAGTAATTAGTCCCACTGGTTTGATTATAGGTCATGAATGTAGCCCTCGAAATTAGAAATCATTATCGTCTAGCTCTAGTTGTTCGATGCAATAGGATCCGATTCCAGGAACCCATGCGACCACAGACATATTTATTCTAGTAAGTGGTACAGCCAGATAGGTATCTTTGTGTAGGAGGAATACATCATCAGAATCGTTGGGTCCTGATATTTCAAATATAAATAGGGTAATTACACGATCCAGAGCTAGGCCGGCTGGGATTGATGACAATAGGGCGACCCTGGAAGTAGGTAAGAGATTAGGTATATTCAAGGATTTGCATGCCAAAGCCATTCTGAAGGCATTAGATTCAAATGCGAATTGATTGCGCGGTTCCGAGGTATTCCTATTTTTATTATGTCATTAAATTTCTTGAGTTGGAATTGTTGTGGGGGTCTACATAATGGAGGAAAATAGTCATTGGTGAAATCTTTAATTAATAAATGGAGTCTGCATCCTTTTGTCCTTCTCGAAATGAAATTCAGTACTGTCTCAAGTCAGATAGTGAGGAAATATTGGGGGCACAATGACTTCCAATTTCATAGTATATCGGCCATTGGACTTTCTGGTGGAACTGTGATATCATGCAATTCCTAATTATTTCAAGGGTCCTTATAGATGATCGATTGTATGACTTATCTTGAGTCAGGTTGAGGTACGCTTGGTATGTATATATGCTGATAATGATGTAGGAACCAAGAGATAGTTGTGGTACGAACTGAGGGCTTCAACGGCAGGCCTTCAATCAGTAGTATTGTGCGGGGATTTTAATGAGGTACTACATGTTTCGGAAAGATCGGGGGGGTAGATTTTTGGATTCAATATTGGATCTAAGGGAATTCGTGGATGATTGCGCACTTTATGACTTACCAATCCATGGGTGTAATTACACTTGGGCTAACTCCATTTCGTACTCTAGAATTGACCGGGTACTTGTATCCCCAAAGATACTAGATCGTTGGTCAATAATACGTCTTTCAACCGTGGATTCAACTTTGTTAGATCACTTTTTCATTATTTTTACCTCACATAATTTTGGGACAGTGAAAAGGAAGTCGATTAGGTCCTTAAATATATGGTGGGAGAATGGTTCTTTTTTACCTTTTGCAAGACAGAAATGGGTCTTGATTTCATCAACATATCCGGATAGAGACATTAGTTACAAACTGGGTAAATTGAAAGAATTCAGTCATACGTGGCATCGGGAGAACTTTAGAAAATTAGATGAGAGGATCAAGGAGTTCAAGACTAGGGTGATTAGCCTTACGTCGAGTGCAGTTGCACGGCCTGTGGATGGGTCAGAGGGGTCTAATTTATACATCGCTCGTTTGGAACTACAAACTTGTAGGAGAAACCTGTAAATTATTCGCCACCAATAATCGAGAGTTTCATAGGCGTTGATGGGTGATGATAATACTAGCTTTTTTATAGAACTGCGTCGGCTAGGGCTCTGATTAATCATATCAATCAACTGGAAGTGGATGGGGTGTTGATGAGTGATGCGAACTGTATTGTTACAAAAATTCGAGAGTTTTACTCGGAGTTGTTTGTTAGAAGACAGGAAGTGTCGTATTCTCTAAGGGGCTTAGTGTTTCGTTGTGTAGATTCATCTTTCAATTCTAGCTTAATAGCTAGATTCTCTGAAGAAGAAATCTGGAATGCTCTTTGTTGATATGGGGAGAATAAGGCTTTGGGACCTGACGATTTCAACTTTTATTTCTACAAAAGATTTTAGGGGGTAATTAAAGATGATCTGAAGTAGTTATTTGAAATATTTCATGAAATAGGCAGGCTACCTGAGTCAATTAAAGCATCGCATATGATCTTGATCTCGAAAGTTCCAGGTTCCTGTGCTTTATCAAACTACAGGCCGATTGCTCTGTTACATGGAATCTACAAAATTGTTGCGAAGGTATTGGCAAATCGGATGTAGCCTTACCTAGTGGAACTTATATCAGACTCCCAATTTGGCTTTGTAAAAGAGTGAAGCATACATGAGTGTTCTTTCATCGCCTTATAAGTGTTGCATATAATTCATTCAGGGCGGCAATCTTGTTTTGTTATAAAATTAGATTTCTATAAGGCCTATGATAGTGTATCCTGGACATACATTGATGAGGTATTGAAAAGAATGAATTTTGATAACAAATGGGTATCCTGGCTACGCAATTGCAGGAACAATTCGGCTACTTCAATCCTTATCAATGGGGTTCCTAGTGATCAAATTCGAATACAGAGGGGAGTTAAACAAGGTGACCTGATGTCTCCTTTTATCCTTTTATTGGCTGTAGAGGGACTGAAACAGATGTTAGATGCGAGCATTAGAGAAAGGCTGCTTCCGGGGATTTCAACTAGAGGGCTCGACATATGATGTTTCAGTGTTACAGTTTGATGACGACACTATCTGTTTCCTACCAACGGATATATCCACTTTGCCAATGTTTATTAGAGTTCTACATTATTTCAAGTTAATTTCAGGCTTGAAAATAAATTACAATAAGAGCTCCCTGATGGGGGTAAATGTCCAAGATTCGGTCCTTCATTCGAGTGCAGAGTTTATTGGGTGTAAAGTTGAAACCTTTCCAATTAATTACTTAGGTGTTCTATTGAGTGGGAAATAACCACTAATCGCAGCTTAGAACCTGTTGGTACTAAAATTTCAAAACAGATTGGTAGGGTGGAAAGGGAATTGCCTCTCATACGGAGGAAGGGTCGTCTTGATGATTAAATCAGTATTGGCGTCGATCCCTATTTACATATTGTCCCTTTACAAAATGTCTGTGGGGGTTAACGATAGACTTGTGAGATTGATGCGGAATTTTCTATGGAGGGGCAACTTTAATGATACAGGTCTCTGCAAGGTGGGATGGAATACGATAACATTACCACGAGAGCTAGGAGGGCAATTCATAAGGGACTTTAAACTAGTCAATTGCAGCTTACTCTTGAAATGGCTTTGGAGATTACGTAGTGGTAGCCATCAGTCATTATGGTATGATATTTGTGTGGACAAATACGGCTTCTCATCATGGTTTGAGCTAGCTAATTACGATTTTTGAGACTATCACATACATGGAAAGGCGTGATCAGATTATGTATTTCTGAAGGCAGTTTCTGGTTATTATTTAAGAACAAGACTAGTATGAACATTGGAAATGGGTATTCTGCGCTGTTTTGGTATGATAATTAGACCTCGGACCAGCCCCTTTATAAAATTTTCTCAGACATTTTTACGGTTCAACAGGGATGTGAATTCCTATTTGGGGAAGATGCTTTCAATATGCCCTTTTGGAAACAGAATCTCCGCATTTCAGCTAGGGAATATTGCCACCAGCTATAAAGGTGGATTATCGAGGTATACCTGGGACATTTCGAAAGAATGGAACCGTCGCATAGAGCTGAGGAGCAACGGGCGTGCACTTTTCCTATGATCGCCGACAGATTTTTGTGGATCGGAGACTCATTACATAGTTATTCGGCGGGTTCTTTTTGCCGTAATTATTACCGCCAACAAAATTGGCCATCCCCCACGACGAATTATAAACTTATTTGGAACCTTATCCCGAAAATACAGTTTTTTGGTTGGCTAATGTTCCACGACTGCTTACCTACAAAAACCTTCCTACTACGTAAAGGCTGTCGATCCATTGAAAATGAAGACTACCCATTTTATGGTACAACCGAGTCCATGGAGCATGCGTTATTTTTCTGTTATGGAAGCCTGAGAATTTGGCACCAACTGTTCAAGTTGTTCAGTAGCTCATTGACTATCCCATCTTCGAGCGGGACATTCGTTGAACTATGGTGTAGCTTCTTCACCGTCGGCCCCTATAGAGATTTTGCGGTCTCATTATGGTTTGTAATCTCATGGTCGCTATGGAAAAGGAGGAACAAATTTGTCTTCGAAGAAGTTTTCGGTTCGGAGGACATTATAGTATCTAGCATTTATTATTGTTGGTTTTTATTTGTTTGTAAAAAGAGCAGCATGGGCTTTCTCGTTACTGGTGTATTTACCTATTCGCAGCGGCTACTTTCTTGCAATTGAGAAGTGAGATCACACCTTGTGATTACTTGCTTCGTTTTTTAATAAAACGCCTGGAGATCAGCCACATCGGCTTTTCTTTGGGTACATTCCTTAAAAAGAATTGGAATAATACAAAATTAAAACTCATTTTGACTGGTGGCAAAGGTTTGGTCTAGTGGTTGAGCCTTGAAGCTGTGATTCTAGAGGTCGCAGATTTGAGTCCACACTCGGGCGGGGTGGGATAAAGTTTTCCTTTGTTATTATTGTAAGCCCATAAGAGATAAATTTTTTAGAAAAAAAACTCATTTTGACTGTGAAACGTATTTATGAATTTAGATAAATATGATGATTTCAGTAACTTCTACTTCCACGAAGTTACTTGCATATACATTACCAAATCTATTGTAGCAACTTACTTCTAACCAAATATTATATGGTTTCAAACATTCCACGGTCATAAATTGATGATCAAATGTTATATTTTTCTTAAAATTTTTTTGTCTCATATGGGCTTACAATAATAACAGAGGAAAACCTTATCTCATCTCACCCGAGTGTGGACTCGAACCTGTGACTCTAAAATTAAAGCTTCACGGCTCAACCAAAAATGTTATATTTCATACACATATAATTCAGAGGAGAAGAGTAACTTTTTTAGTCTTAATTACTCTTCTCCTCTGCTCTACTTTTCTTTTCACTATAATCGAACCATTATTAGTTTCTTTTATCTTAAGCTCTAGTTTTAGTCTTACGATAATTCATAATCAACTTCTTATTTGATTTCTTTAGTTGTTTTGTTTATGCCTCTTTTTCACTTTTTTCTGTGCCTTTTTCCAATTTATATACAAGCTTAACTTCGCAATACGCTTCTTTTAGATTTTGGACTTTTCCTTTGTGATTAGGGATATTTTATCGGTTTTCAGTTAATTCAGTCTAGTTTATTTTAATTTCAACTCTGTGTTGAAAAAGATTTGAGCAGATTCGAGATTTCATGCTAATTTGAGTTTTGAGAGGAGATTGCTCTTGTTGTTTGAATAATTTCATCCTTTGCTTTTTATTTATATCAAAAGTAGCTTTAGAATATCACCAGTTTCATGAAACACTCCAAGCAAATCATTATTTTACTTTTTCCAGACATTAGAAACAGTCCAATTGCCTCTTTTTTACATATATGAAATCATACTTCCCAACTTTGAAATTTCAAATGGTTGAAATATTCTTTCCCTTTTCCTTGTTTTTGTTTCTCTCTTGTGTACACTTAAACATGTGTCTTACTTATTATTGCTTTGTTTTGTGCCCCTTATAAATACCGGATCCAGTTCTTTCCAAATAAGTTAAATTTGCTTTTAATTTCCTCTCCTTTGCCAGAAAAACAAAAATATGGGAAAATAGTGTTGATATCTTGTAATGTTTGAGACTAGTATTGGATGTTGATTTTTTTTTTAGTTTAATTATAAAATTGCTAATTATATGGTCATTTGATTATGAAGAAAAATGCACTATGGCTATGGCTATTGATAATATGAGACATTTGCTGCTACTTTTTGTTGCTCCCTAACAAATTTCCCTTCTACAGTGATACTTGCTACTTTTGATGTCCTTTTCCATTTCAGAATTATGGCAATTCTTTTCCTTTATCTGCTCTTCTGGCTCAAGGTCAGTTTTCAGCTATATACTTTTTTTTCCTGTAGTTTAGGATAAAGAGGTGTTGATTTGTAGATCTTGTTCTTTGTTATTGCTCGTCCACAAAACTACTAATTTTTTATATATTTTTTATGGTCTTAGTGTCTTATACTTTAGATCAATAGGCGCCTTTCAAGAAGTCTAAAGACTGTTATATTAACCAAATGATTCTAGTTTGTTGTATTAACTTAATTTATGATTTTTTTGGGAACAGAAGCCGCCTTTATGATGGTTGCTTCTCGAATCTCCGTTGCTCTCTGTGCAAACCTAAGGTTAAGAAACTAACAAACTGGTTATTTATTGAATTTAGTCAATTCATAGACTTGGAGTTCATTTCAATATGTTTTGGTTGTCCTGTTTTTGTATTGGAATTAGACCATTTGTATTTACTTTTATAAGTATTGACATGAAGGGGTATAAAAAATATTGTATTATTCATTAAAGTATTAATACAATTTATTTATTGTTTATTTTATTTTTAATATATGAATTTTGTTTATTTGTTTGATGACAAATTATTGTCCAGTAAGGAAACGTCTTTGTGCAAAGACTAAATTTGTCTTCTTAATTAAAGACAAATTATTGTCCTGCATTCTTTAGGAAAATCGTCATCATTGTGTGAAAATCGTCACCATTGTGTAGGGACGACATTTCTCCTTTTAGTGGAGACGAAAATTGTCTCATTAATTGGGACACAATATTGTCCTCTAATCTAAGGAGCAAATGTCGTCTCCAATTCATAAGGACAATTCTTGTCCCTCTAATTAAAGATAAATAATTGTCCTCTATTCATGGGACGAAATTCGTCTACTTAGTTTGAGGATGAAAATGGTCCCTTTGTTTGAAGACAAATAATTGTCTTCAAAAGTAGTGACAAAAGTCGTCTCTTTATATTAAGACAAAAATTGTCCCAATTTTTAAGGACAAATAGTTGTCTCCAAACATATGGACAAAAGTCGTCTTCTTATAATAGGGACGAAAATCGTCTCTCGTATTGGAGACAAAATCCGTCCATAGCCTTAGAGACGAATATTGTCCTAAATGAAACGTACGAAATGCTATTTTTTTGTCCCCTATAGTTTCAGGGACGGAGGAATTGGTAACGACTATAGAGGACAAAAAAGTCGTCCTCAAAAGTTTAGAGGACGATTTTTCATACTTTCGGAGACAATTTGGGTTGTCCCCGAAAGTCCATTTTTTGTAGTGTTTTTATGGCGTTTATCGGCATTTTACAAGATCGCGGATCATATTAGATAGTTCGGCTTAAAGATCTATTTGTTTCGTTTCATTGTCTTATAATTTTGAAACATTTGTAAGTAGTATGCATATTACAAACACGTTAAGAACTTCTTTTGATTGTTATTAATAAAATTGTATTTGTAGTAGTTCAGCGACGGAGGTAGGGGGTAGGTGGGGCACGTGCCTCACCTGCGCTAATTCCCCCTACCCCTATAATTGTGTCACAGGAGCGGCAATGAAAGTTGTTGGTCATTTATGCGGCTGGAACCCTAAAACAGAGGAGGAAGACGATCTTTCTCCTCTCTTTTTTTAATTTTAAATCCCTGCCCAAAACGACGTCGTTTTGGGCTGATAGTTTAATTAAATCCTTAGCTCAAACGACGTCGTTTTGGCATGGAATTGAAATAAAAAAAGAAAGTCAAATTATTAATCCCCAAATCGCAGCATGTGCCCATATCGCATAATTCTTTCTTTTCCTTTTCAATTTCTTGAATCCTTCAATTTCACCAAACTGCCGCCCCTTAATTCGCCGTCGCCGTCCGTCAGTCGCCCGTTCTCTTCCTCTATTCCTCCAGCAGGTTAGTTTTTTTTTACTTTCTTAAATCTTTCTTTAATTCTTTTGTTTGAAATATGTGAAATTATATTTTAGGGTTAACTATGAAATTTGATTCTAATGTTTATAATTTTGAAATAATGTTTAAATTTAAATTGAATTAGCTAAAGATGTGATCTTTCCTGTGTTTTGCAAGTGCCCTAATGAAACTCAGTTGTAGAATCAAGTCAAATACATGATCTCTTATTTTTTCATGGTTCTGATGATTTATCAGGAGTTGCTTCCGTTTTTGGAGCTAAAATACATGATATTGTTGATGTTAATGGCAAAAAGATTCAACCTTTTGACACCATTTTCATCCCTGTCAGTCAGCTGCCAAAATTCCTACAGCCTGAAGTTCATCCAGTGCCACCTGTGAGAAGGGTAGAGAAAAAAGGTTTGATCATAGGATTGGCTGTTGGGCTTGGAATTGTTGGGATTTTGTTGATTTTGATTAGTGGGTTTGTGGTTTATAGAGAGGGTAAATTGAAGAAAAGAGAAAAAAGGGCTAATGAAGAGAACCAGAGATTGCAATTTTATAAGGGAGAAAAGGGTTTGAATGAAATGGAAGCAAATTTAATGGCAGATGTTTCAGATTGTTATTGGATAAGTATAGGGTTTTTAAGATTGATGAATTGAAAGAAGCTACTGATTGTTTTAATGGGGAATTCTTGATTCAAGGTTCTGTGTATAAAGGTTGCATTAATGGAGAGGACTTTGCAGTCAAGAAGATGAACTGGTACAGAAGGTAAATAAATTTCATCTCTTATTTTGATTAATTTAGATGAAAAGTTGATAATTAGGATCATAAAAATACTTGTTTTGAAATTATGTATAAATTGTGTGTATTTATTTTAAGTTAGCTACATTATCTACTTTTGTATGATTTAGTTTATTATGAGTTGAACCATATACAAAATTATGCCCCACCTGACTTGAAATCCTAATTATCCTACTAGTTTAATATATCAATGTACCACAAGCATGTCAACTTTAAGGCCTATTTATCCCCATTATACAAAATACTATAAAAAGAACCAATTGACTTTTGCCCTATAAATTACAAACTTTTTGCAAGTAAGTGAAGCCAGAGGAGATAGTAGAATTGAATTGGATTTTATATATAATGCGTATAAGATTGATACTTTCAATGCGAGCAATAAGATTATTTCGAAGTTAAGGTACCACAGCTTCAAGAGTAATTTTGAGATAATCTTGAAGATTTATAATTTTCGAGTTTGTAAGAGCATATCATACCACAGCTCCAATGCATAAAATTGAATGGTACTTTCACGACTTCCCAAGCTTTACGAGTTTATTTCCGAATTTGACACAAAGCCATAAATAATTTTTTCTTTTAATTTTTGATGGAATAAATAGAAACAAAACAATATATTTATATAATCTGTCAAAATTTTAGATATAATTCATATTCTTATAATATTATTTCGTACGCCCAATATTCTTTTGAAATTTAGAATTTCACTCAAATATTTAATACCGCTGAATTAATATTCTATGAATTTATAATACCAACAATTTTATCAACAGATCATAAGATATATAACAAATTCTTGTATGTGTTAAAAAATAATATAGTATATTTTTTTAAAAAAAATTGAGGCTTAAAGTCAGCGTTGTCAGACCCGGCCGGACCGGAAAAATCCAGACTCGATGACTAAAATGGACCGATTCATGCTAAAACCTGGCCATTAGATGACCCGCTAAAAATTTGTTGACCCGGTCGGTTGAACCGGTGACCCGGTGGCGGGCTATTGGGTCAATGGTTTGAATTTTTTTTGTTTAATGTTTAAATATACATATATTAAATTGTAATTTAGAGAGTCTATACGATTTTAAACTTTAATGAAGTTAATTTTAACTAGTTTTTTACTCTTAATGTCCATTTTTTCTAAAAAAATTGTATCAAGATATAAGATTTGTAATAATTAAATTTATATACAGCCTTAAAACCAATAATTTTGATATTTTTTTCATTTTAACAATTAATTGTAAGTTTTTTTCTTATTTTATGCTTCCCTTTTTACTATTTTTTACTTTTCAATCTTAAATAGATTAACTTCATTTTATTTTATTATATCATATTTTAATCTTTTAAATATTGAAAATAATAATTTTTTAATAAATTTATTCTAATCGATTCAACCCCGGTTCAACCATCGACCCTCTACCTTCACCGGGTCGAGTGGCTGGGCCGGGTTTGACAACCATGCTTAAAGTAATAACAAAGAAAGACCTCATCCCACCCCGCCGTATGTGGATTCGAACCTATAACCTCTAGAATCATAGCTTTAAGGCTCAATCACTAGACCAAGCCTTTACCACAAAGGATATAGTATATGTTACCTAAAGTGAACCATAATACTTAAGTCATTGAGAGGTCACTGTTACAGTGATAGATGTTAAGCTTGAGTTAAATAATTAAATCCCAATATGAGCCTAAAATACAGATCTTTATGGTTAAATACTGACGGCTACTTTTTGTCGTATCTCCTCAATCATTATAAAACAATATAGGAGTATATATATATATATATATATATATATATATATATATATTCAATCCAATTTCTGGCGAACCCTAGCTCTCCCTGCTAGATTTCTTCTGTTGGCGAATTAAGCTCCGCATCTAAGGAAGGCAGTGTTTTTTTCCCGTATGTATTACTTTATGTCACGAAAGTGTGTTATGGTTTCGAGGGGACATTTTTGTTTTTGAGGAACCTTGATTCAAGGGTCCATATTTCACTATAATTGTTAATCTTTTTTTTTTTTACAAATCCTAGCTGAAAGTAGGAGTTGGTTAACAATGAATACAATAGAAGAATTAGTCTACTATTTTCCTATTTTTGCAGTATAGAACATGCATCATAGTTACTGTACACATCCTCTTTACAAAAGACAGATTTTAATCAGCATTAGTAAGAGTGTTCATGCTTCTTCTATGCATCCTCTTTTCCAAATTCATTTTTCATTGACACCTTATAAAGTTCATAGGTATTGACTACAATTAGAGCTTCTCTTATTTGAGCTTCCTCTTTTTGTTAGACAATAATATGAGTTGCAGTTGTTATGAGCATAGTAGGTTCTTGACCTTATTCACAAATGCTATATGTGGTCTCAACTTTTGTCAAGTTGTGGCTTTTCTCTGATAAAAACTGATCCACTTCGAGTATTTGTAGCCATATTGAGTTTCATCGCTACAATACCCTCACTGCCTTTTTACGGTGTAGCCCACCTCATAAACTTAAGTCTACCAGGGAATATTTTGAGTTATTATTATTATTGTTACTATGTCACGTTTTATTGTTTTGCATAGCGAAATAAGTAAATGACTTATTGTTTTTAGGGTACTCAATGGAGTTGGAGGCTACTCCTAGTTCTACCTATAAATTTGAAATGCCCCCTATGGTTTTTGGGGGCCAACTGTTGGGTACCGTATGTCAATTTGGTAGCAAGGTGATATGTATTAACTAAAATAGATGTTGCAACAATGAGTATAAAAATAAAGTAATAATGAGACAAAGATTTACGTGGAAACCCTTTAAAAGGGAAAAAAAACCATGGGACGCCAAAAATAACTCCACTAATAAATAATGGGAATACGACAATAAAGCCTCTCTCAAGTATGCCCAAACTTGAGGTATAAAATAATTTTAGGGACACTTGGAAATAACCCAATTTGAAATCACTCAACTCCCCCTCTCTAATACTCTCCTGTAGGAATAAAACTCTACAAGAGGAAATACTCTTAAAAAGAAAAACACTCACTTTTGCAGGTAATTTTTCTCTGCAAAGAACTCTCAATTGCTGGATACATTTTGGATTGCAGGGAGTATGCCTTTTATAGGCAATTTTGCTTCACCCACCAATTAGAAAATTAGTGTAAACACTTTGATTGGGTTAGCAAATATTGCAACTTCGTGTTGCACTAGTTGACTTGTTTGGACATGCAATTATTAATCCAACAATTGATGTCTGGACCCATCGATTCTCCCCCTCCAGACTCAAGGGGTATCAAGCTAGCTCCTAGTTGGAGCTAATGCCAATCAGCTCATTGCACAACTCAAACTTCCCCCGAGGAATCACTTTGGTTATCTGAAGGTTCTCCTCTGTTGGAATTTTCTCTAGATGAAAAACTCCTTGTTTTAGTTGTTCCCGTATCAAATGATATCGAATATCAATGTTCTTAGTTCAAGAATGATACATAGTATTCTTGTTCAAGCCTATAGCACTTTACTGTCACAATATACAATGCAGTTACCTTATTTTTAACCTAGCTCTTGAAAAAATCTCTTTAACCAAATCATCTATTTTCCTGCTTCAGCCGCTAAAATGTACTCTGCTTCGGTCGTAGAAAGTGCAACACACTTTTGTAATTTAGATTGCCAAGAAATTGCTCCCCCGGCAAATGTAAATACGTATCCTGAAATTGACTTTCTATGATCGAGATCTCCCGTCATGTTAGCATCAACGAAGCCTTCTAGGATTGGTTTAGATCCACCACAACATAAGCACTTCTTTGAACTTCCCTTCAACTATCTGAGAATCCACTTTACAGCTTCCCAATGTTGTCTTCCAGGATTATCTAAGAATCTGCTTTCAACTCTAACAGCATGTTCAATGTCTGGCCTTGTGAAAACCATTGCATACATCAAACTCCCCACTGTGGAGGAATATGGAATCTTTTTCATGTCTTCCATCTCTTCTTTGGTTGTAGGACAAGATTCCTTACTAAGCTTTAGATGTTCGGCAAGAGGAACGCTAATTAGTTTAGCATTCAACATATTAAAATGTTGTAGCACACGTTCAACATATTTTTCTTGTGACAGCCATAACCTCTTGTTGCTTTGATCACGAACAATCCTCATGCCTAAAATCTGTTGTGTTGGACCCAAGTCCTTCATGTCAAAGGACTTCGCTAACTGTTCTTTCAATTTATGAATTGAAGAAACATCTTGTCCCACGATCAACATATCATCAACATATAATAACAATATGATAAAGTTGTTATCAGAGAATTTCTTGAAGTAAACACATGGATCCGCCTGAGTCTTCTTGTAGCCATGACTACTCATGAAAGAGTCAAACTTCTTGTACCATTGCATGGGTTCTTGTTTCAACCCATACAGACTCTTTTGCAGCTTGCAAAACATGGGCTCTTTCCCTTTTATTTTAAAGCCTTCTGGTTTCACCATGTAGATTTCTTCCTCTAGGTCTCCATGAAGGAAGGCATTTTTCACATCTACCTGCTCAAGCTCAAGATTCAAACTTGCTACCAAGCTTAGAACTACTCGAATAGAAGTCATTTTAACCATCGGAGAAAATATTTCATCAAAGTCAACTCCCTTCTGTTGTTAAAATCCTTTCACTACTAGACGAGCTTTATACTTCACGAGCTTTCCATTGACATCTCTTTTGAGCTTGAAAACCCATTTGTTCTTCAAGGCTTTTCTTCTCTTAGGAAGTTCTACTAACTCATATGTGTTGTTTTTCTGCAAGGAATTCATCTCATCTTGCATTACCTCTAGCCAAAATTCTTTATCTGTATGAGTTAGAACTTCCTGGAAATCCTCTGGCTCCCCCTCATCAGTAAGGAGAATATAATCAAAACTATGTAACTTTGATGTTGGTTGGTGATCCTTGGTAGATCTTCTAAGCTATTGTTCAGCCTCGGCTTGTTGGGAGGGTTACTCCCCCTGCTCATCAACATCTTCTTACTCGTGATCCTCCATTAGATCTGGAAATTCATCATTATTTTGAACTTGTTCCTCATCTCCACCAATGGTACTGTTTGACGATGAAGGAACATGGTTAGGAATGACATCATCCATAAGTCTTGACTTGCCATTCTTCTTAAAGCTTTCTATAGTCTTATTTTCTCGAAAGACTACACCTTTGCTTCTGATGGTCTTCTTATTCTCTAGGTCCCACAGTTTGTACCCGAACTCTTCATCTCCATATCAAAGGAAGATACATAGACTTGCTTTATCATCAAGCTTTGACCGTTGCTCCTTGGGCACATGTGCAAATTCCTTACAGCCGAACACCTTCAAATGAGAGTACTAAACATCTTTTCTAGTCCATACTCTTTCTGGAATATCAAAATCTAGAGTAGCAAATGGTGACCTATTAATGAGATAGCAAGCTGTGCGTGCTGCTTCTCCCTAAAATGACTTTGGCAAGTTAGTCATTTTGAGCATAAATCTGACCTTCTCCACAATAGTGCAATTCATCCTTTCTGCTACACCATTATGTTGTGGGGTTCCAGGTATAGTCTTTTCATGTCAGATTCCGTGTCTGGAACTGTAGTCCTCAAACTCGTGTATGTGCATTCACCTCCATTGTCAGACCGGAGACATTTTAATTTCTCATTTGTCTCCCTTTCCACCATAACATGAAATTTCTGGAATGACTGGAATACCTGATCTTTTATTCTTAGGAAATACATCCACAGCTTTCGTGATGCATCGTTAGTGAAAGTAACAAAATACTTGTTACCTCCCATGGTCTCATATTCAAAAGGGCCACAAACATCTAAGTGCACCAAGTCAAGAACACTTGACTTTCTACTTGATGACTTGCTGAATAACACTCTATATTGCTTGTCGAATAGGCAGTAATCACATGGAGATAGTGGTGTAACATTAGACGAAGGTACGAGCGCCTTCTTGGCTAGAATCGGTAACCCTTTCTCACTGATGTGAGCCAATCTTCTATACCGTAAAATTTGGTAAAGACTCTTCTTCAACAGCATACAATCCATCTTTACAAATGACTACATTTGTTTTGTACAATGTACAACATATGACACCTTTTGCAATCACCAAGGAATTCCTGGTAAGCTTCCATTTCCTTCTCCCGAATAAATTCTCAAAGCCTTCACGATCTAGGACACCACAAGATATTAAGTTGAGCCTCAAATCGGGAACATATCTGACTTCTTTGAGGATGAGTGTGCAGCTAGTGTTCATCTTGATACGAACATCACCAATTCCAATAATTTTAGATTGGCCATTATTGTCCATCTTCACCACACCATAATTTCCTACTTTGTATGTGGCCAAGAACTCTTTGTTGAGAGTGGCGTGATAAGATGTTGCTGTGTCGTTCACCTATTTTGTATCATTTTGACTTGAGACTTGCAGACATTGTTCTTCATAACTGAAGGAAAGAACAATAATCTCTTCAGTTGTTGCGGTGGTGTTCTTGTCTTCCTCCTGGTTATTGCCATCCTTCTGTTCTCTCTTTAGTTTTCGACAATTCCTCTTCAAATGGCCTTCTAGTCAATAGTGGTAGCATTTGACTCTACCCTTGGACTTAGATCTGCCTCTGAACTTGTCTCCTCCTTTGGATTTGTCAGGATTATTGGGACCTCAATTTTTTCTCCGACCTTTGTGTTCTGTGACAAGAGCTTGACTGCTTTCAGTAATTAAAACTTTCCTCCTTGTTTCTTTGTTGAGTAGAGTGCTAACAACGTGGTTCAAGGAAACTTTTCCATCAGGAGTGGAATCGGTCACGGATACCACCAAGGTTTCCCAACTCTCCGGAAAATAATTGAGCAACAATAAGGATTGGACCTCAACTTCAAGTGTGATTTTTGTAGAAGATAACTGATTAATAACACTTTGAAATTCATTTAGAAATTCGGCAATAGGAGTTCCCTCCTTATATTTCATGTTCACAAGTTTCCTTATTAAGAACGACTTGTTTTCAGTAGTTTTCTGATCATAAAGATCTTGCAGCTTCTTCCATAGTTCATGGGCAGACGTTTCCTCCGAGACATGGCCGAACACGTTGAAATCTAGCCACTGGCGAATGGTACCAATGGCCTTTCTATTCAACTCGCTCCAATCTGGATCTTTCATGTCTTTCGGCTTTGCGGTGTCTCCATCAATAACTTTATGCATATCTATGCAGTACAATATATCCTTCATCATGGGCTTCTAAATTGACCAGTTGGAACCGTTCAATTTGATCATGGATGTTGAAGAACCTTCCATTTTAATTAACACAACCACCTTTATGGAACCAAGAGCTCTGATACCACTTGTTGGGTCTCGTATGTCAATTCGGTAGTAAGGTGATATGTATTAACTAAAATAGATATTCCAACAACGAGTATAAAAATAATTAAAGCAATAAAGAGACACAAAAATTTACGTGGAAACCCTTTAAAAGGGAAAAAACCACGGGGCACCAAAAATAACTTCACTAATAAATAATGGGAATACGATAATAAAGCCTCTCTCAAGAATACCCAAACTTGAGGTATAAAATAATTTTAGGGACAGTTGGAAATAAGCCAATTTAAAATCACTCAACTCCCCTTCTCTCATACTCTCTTGTAGGAATAAAACTCTACAAGAGGAAATACTCTTAAAAAACAACACTCACTTTTGTAGGTAATTTTCTCTGCAAAGAACTCTCAATTGCTGGATACATTTTGGATCGCAGGGAGTATGCCTTTTATAGGCAATTTTGCTTCACCCACCAATCAGAAAATTGGTGTAAACACTATGATTGGGTTGGCGAAAATTGCAACTCCGTGTTACACTAGTTGACTTGTTTGGACATGCAATTATTAGTCTAACAATGGATGTCTGGACCTATCACCAACGATACCAGTTAGGAACTTTTACTTCTTCCGGATTGAATTTATCAGGGCTGAGAATGAACAACATGTAGAACTTTGGCCGTACTCTCATCCTAGCTTATTGGACTCTTTCTTAAAAGGTGTCTAAGAGGCTATTTTTGTTGTTAGGTATACTATCACCTTTGCATTAAAGATGACTCAATTGGTAAATGAGTATATATATCCTCTAATGCCACTACTCCCCATTACTATAAAGAAACTAGTTATGTAACTAATCATTATAGATAATATTTTCGCTCTCTTCTTAAATTTATCATTGATATATACCTAATCATTCAAGTGTCTCCCATTGAAAATGACATGTAGTTGCTTAGAACACAAAAGAGAACAAAAATAGACATATGTAACATTGTCCCAGTTGAATTTCTCATTCAGCCTCATTGAAAATGTTATATATGTCTATTTTTGTTCTCTTTTCTGTTTTTTTAGCAGCTACATGTCATATTTTCAATGAGAAACACTTGAATGATTAGGTATATATCAATGATAAATTTAAGAAGAGAGCGAGAATACTGTCTATAACGAATAGGTACATAGCTAATTTCTTTATTCCGTTTGGTTTATATCAATGGGGAGGAGTAGTGGTTTTAGAGGATATATATGCTCATTATCCAATTGAGCCTTCTTTAACGCAAAGGTGATGTCATACCTAACGACAAAAATAGCCCCAGACTCATCTTTTAAGAAAGGGTCTAATACGCTAGGATGGGAGTACGGCCAAAATTCTCCATATTCATTCTCATCCCTGATAAATCCAACCACGGAAGAAGTAAAAGTTCCTAATTAGTATCGTTGGCTCCCAAAAACCATAGGCAGCATTCTAATGTATAGGTAGAACAACAAGTAGCCTCCAACTCCACTGAGTACCTTAAAAACAATAAGTCATTTACTTATTTAGTTAGGCAAAACATGACACAATAATCATAACAATAATAACTCAAACTATTTTCTGGTAGACTTATTACTGCCAATGTTTTGATTACTTATGGGGAGGGGCATTGCCTACACTGTAAAAAGAAAGGCAAGGTAGTGCGGGTATTGTAGCGATGAAACTCAACATGGCTATAAAAACCGTGGTCTCAACTTTTGCCAAGTTGTGGCTTTTCTCTGATAAACACTGATCCACCATCTTCCAATCAAACGAAGGTGATGCTTTGATCAAAAGAATTTTTTTCATTCACATTAGGATCGATTGTGAAAATTGATATGCGAGTGTCTTTGCCTGGCTTTAGATCATGCCTCCTCAATCATCGATTTTTTACCTGAAACAGGTGCTTTGATCTTCTCTCTCCATAAGCCACTTGGGACGTGAACATGTATTTCTATTACCTGATTGTTGAATGAGGTTACTACATGGCTAGTTTTCAGCTAAGTAATTTGGTAACTTCTCTAACAATGGCAGTAACTAGACTAGTTAAGAGAACCCATTCATCTGAAATAAGATCTCATGTTTCAGTTTTGTATATGACAAAAAATGATACTCTTGGAGATTTTATCCCCTCATTAAAAACTCACATTACAAAGAAGAAGTTGAGTTTGTTTTAAATAAATATTCAGTTTTTTCCTAACAGGGCATGACTTCTCCTCTGATGAGAGTTGATGCATGCTTAAGCAAGCAAAGGAGGAAGGACAACAAAAGTATGTGTGCAGAAGTTAGCACAAGGTTTTCACACAACTGAAAACATAGTAGACTGTCAGGAGTTAGGTAATTGAGATATTAGTTAATGTTAATTTTTTTTAGGAGTAGGAACCAGAGGCTCGAACTTAGGATCCTAGCTTCTCTCTCTACTTTGAGAGGAAGCTGTAGCCACTAAATTAGTTTATATTAATTAGTTATTAATATAAACTAATAACTCTAACACTTGACATAGCGTCTTCCAACTTGCATTACTATGCAATGGTCCTGTCTTAGTTTTATTTATCACCGCATGATCTTTCGAAACTTTCATAAAATTTCCGCCATAGTTGTCAAAGGCGCGCAACACTTGGGGCCCCGTCATCTTACAAGCAAGGTGGTGTCCGTGAGGCGTCATGGACACTTACTTTCAAATTCCAGGGTTTTAACTTTAATGTGTTATCTATCTATTATTTTTAAGAAGTTTAAATTAATAATTCAAGGCTAGAGATTCCTAATTCACTTCCTATTAAGGCTGAAGTAATTCAAGACTAGATACTCCTAATGCAATAAGTAAATTTTACATATATATGTACATCTAACAATTCTCGTAGTTCTTTTTGCTGTTGAATTTCACTTTTCCAGCAAATATGCAAGTTATACATATATATATCTAACATTTCTCGGGCGCCTGCCCTGGCCCCTTTGCGCTTAAATGTGTAAGTGTGCCTTGCGTTTTGGATGCTAATTCTGGTCTCTAATTTGCAAATATGTTGGGTTTTGGTTGCTGACTTTTATATTTTGGGTTAAAGGAGTGTGTGATAATATAAGGGGACTTGATTAGAAAAATGTTGTAAAATCAGGAACTTCAAGAGCAGGTTAAGAACATAGCAAGAAGGATGCAATAAAGTTGAGAATATTAGCAAAGAAGATGGTTAAAACTAAAATAACTGGAGACTCTTCAGTTTTTTTCATCAGAAATGAATTATGAATATTGAAATTTGATGTGTCTATGATTACGAATATTGAAATCTTATTTCTTAAATTTATTTATATTACACATTATCTCACTATTGGTATTTTCTTATTCGTAATTTTAAATTTTATATGAAAATAAATATTTTGATTTAATATAATTCGTAAACATTTGCATGCTTAAGCTATAAGGGTAATTTCACCTGGTTATTTTCAATTTTTCAGATTCGAATCAGGGTGGGTGAAGATTTTTCTTTCTATTTAATATAAGTGCAATTACGTAAGGACAATTTTACCTGGTTATTTTCATTTTATAATCTTGATTATTGATTTTCAAGTTAATAGAATTGAGTGGTGAGTCTCTTAACCTAGTGATTGACATTTATTTCTCTCACCGAATAAGTTACGAATTCAAACCTCTCAAAGATATGGAACTTAAATATCTTTTTGGGTCCTGTTTTATAACAAAAATGTCCTTTGGGCATCTGACCTATTGAAATCGCCTATTTGGTGTTTCACGTATTAAATTTTTGCCTATTTGGTACCTGACATATTCAATTTTAGTACGACAACTTAATGGATTATTGAGGGTCGACAATTCTATGCATAATCAAAAAAATATATTCATATTCCAAATGATATTATAGGTATTTCACAATTTTTGTATTGTTAGATGGATGCTTGATATACTAAAACTAAATAGGTCAGACACCAAATAAGCTAATGTTAAATACAACAGATATGAAATAAACAAAAAGTGAATACATCAGACATCAAATAGACAATTTCAAAAGGTCAAACACCAAAAAAAATTGAAATATATAACAAAACCCAAAAAAAATATATAAATGTTAGAAAATTTTTAATTACGGTAAAAGTAATTGCCAAAGTTTTATAAAATTTGTTTTTAAGCAACCAAAGACTACAAATTATATAATTAATTTCTTAAATACGGAGATAAGTAAAATAAATAAATAATAATATAACATATGTAAGTGTAATCGGTGTGGTACCATATTTTCCTGTTATGGTCCATTTATTATTGAGCATTCATTCGTTAGAGAATAGTATCATAAAATCGCATGTTATTCGTACCGTATCGGGTTTCATATTGATGATATTAATGGTATATAATATTATTGATATTATTGATGGTTTTATTGATTTTTATTTTTTAAAGAACATATATTATTTATGGTTTTTAGTAGCTATTATAACGCTTTTTAGGTCTTTTGTAACGCTTTCGCGTGTTATTAGAAGGGTTTTGGAAAGAATTATATTATTTAGAATTTTCAGTAGCTATTAAACACTTTTCTAAATCTTTAACAATACTTTTTTAAATCTTTAATAATACTTTTACTTATTATAAAAAAATTTTAAAAAAATTAAATTTAAATCAACACGTTAATTTACCCATTTTTCTAATTCAACTTAATTTTTTCTGATTCCTTATTAAAACTAATTTCTACATATTGGGGATAAAATTTGTGAAACTGACGGTACGGTATTGATAGTATAGATAAAATCATATCATATGCTCAAAACAAAAACATCAAGTTAATTATGATAAGATTTTCATTGACCATCTGCCACAGGCAAGGGACCGCTGTTCCACAGGTCACTTTAAAAGCGGGCCCTACAAAATCAGTCTTTCTTTGTTTTTCTCTTTCGCCTGCATATAGGGTCCCACTTAAGTGGGTCACCACCTCTCTCAAAAGTAAAGTTTCAATTTCTATTCGGGTTGATTGGAGTTTTGAATATGTGAGTAGAGTTTAGGTGGTGTTTGAACGGATTTAAATTTTTTTTATTTTTTATAATTATTAATATATAAATGTATAAATTTAATTAAAATATAAATTATAATATAATAATATTTTAAAAAATTTAATTTAATATATGAAACATAAATTTTAGTTAATTTATATATTAAAATACATTAATATTATATCAATTTTTTAAAAATAAATATTTTCATTAATTTTTTTTATTTATAACATATTATTTCTTGAATTGAGATTTAAAATAAAAATTATACGGTGAAAGTATTTTATTGTACATTAATTTTATTAATTATGCTACCTTTTTTTAATTGTAAAAATTGAACTATAATTATTATAGTATCTTAAAAATTGGAGAAAATCGGAGTAAGCGATGTCACGCTGAAAAAATCAGATTAGGCGGTGCCTATACGGTAATATATCGGTCCAGCACCTGATAGCATTCGAGGAATAAAAAGTCGGACAGCTAACCTTAAAATAACGCCTAAATAGAGCTAGACAAGGAGTTTTAAAATACGGAGCAAAACGAGGCGTCGTTAAACAAAGAACGACGCCGCTTAGCAGAATAATATTTATCTTTCGCTCGTGAATCCTTGGAACATGCATAAAAAACAGAGAAGAAAAAGAAACGAAAGGCCAGATTCCAAAAGGCACAACGACTAGTCTCTATCTCTCTCTTGGGCTAATCGTCTGTAGCTACTCTCCGTCTGGTTTTCTTTGGTCCTTTCAAAGCTCACACTTCCAACACCCTCTTTATACATTATCAAACACTTCTTCTTGGTCCCCAAGTTTTCAGCTTTCCTTGTACTATCCTGACCTTGCAGGTAATTATTTTGCTGTAATTTTGCTATAGCTTCCTTTGCACTCTAAAAATATGGCCTATTTATACTTCTACTCAGTTGGAGAGTTGAAAAGGGTTTGTGAATTTTAGCTGTTTTACTCACTGGGTTTTTCTCTTTGTGCTTCAGATTTTGATCCTCAAAATCTCTAAAGATGAAATTTTGGCTACTGTTCTTCAACCTCTTCCTTCTCTGCTTTCTGGGTCTTACTGGTAAGCTTAATCACAACATAAAAACCTTAAATTTATTATCTTTCTGTCTGATTATGCTGTTTTTCAGGGGAATTTTACTTTTGGTCTTGTGTTTTGTAGATGCAGGTCAAGAAACCTTTGAAATCCTTAATCTCTACAACGCAGCTCCTGAGATTGTTCACACAATGTCCCAGCCTGTTGCTGTTTATGTGAGTAATGATTACATCAATGGGGTTTCTAGTAGTGTCTTAAAGGCTGAAACTTGGCTTAGAACCCATGTGTTATCTCACTTCCCTGCTGTCAAAATCACTACCATTGTTGTAGGTGATACTAGTGATTTCTGTCAAATTGGTCAAAATCATAACTTGGGTATAGTTCTTCCATCTGTTAAGAACATCTATTATTCCCTTACTAGGTGGGGTTTAGAGAGAGAAATCAAAGTCTCTGCTGTTTTTTCATCTCACTGCTTTGACTCAAATTCTGCCCTTTTTAGAGATGATGATACTGTAGAAAAAGTTACTAAACCTCTGCTAAAATTTCTTCATATTATTAACTCTACATACTCCATTAATGTACCTTCAAGGGTCACTCCTTTATCTAATGAACTGGTAAGTTTGGAGTCTTTTCATACAAATTTGATGAAAAAGTTTGAATCTTTAGCTCTTAACAAGTTCAATTTGATCATTACCAACCCAAGTAGGAAACTCTTTAGCATAGAACCTGAAAATGTGAAGCCATTTCCAGCAATCCCAGTTGACCCATTCCCAAAAACCTCACAGCCACAACTCCATTCCTCAATTGGGTATTCTGTCCCTTCAAGTATAGCCAAAAACCCTAAATCCCAACCACCCAATTCAGCCCCGGCCCCCCCATCACCCGATTTTGCCCCCCCACCATTTGCCTTCCCTATTGCAACACCTCCACCAATGGGCACCTTCCCTTTTGCACCAGAGCAGCCAGCTCCATTCAGTGCTCCAGCTTTGTCCCCGAGCCGCGGCGTGCCTCCCTGTAACCCGGCACACTCACCGGTGCCAGTAGCAGTGCAGGAGCTTTGGTGTGTGGCTAAGCCAAGTGTGCCTGCCGAGACATTGCAGGAGGCTTTGGATTATGCCTGTGGAGATGGTGGGGCTGACTGTAATGAGATTATGCCTAGTGGGAAATGTTATTATCCTGATACTGTTGTGGCTCATTCCTCTTATGCTTTCAATAGCTATTATCAGAAATTTAAGAGAATTGGAGGCAGTTGTAGCTTTGGTGGGACTGCTATGCTCATTACTAGTGATCCAAGTAAGAACATACTTAGCCCCCTTGATATAATTAGGCTTGTGGGTCGATTTTAATTGAATTAATGTAGGTAGACATTGTACTGATTTGTCGCATATGATTTTGTTTCAGGTTACCTTAATTGCAGGTTTCATCTGAGCTAGACACTGTAATGGAAATTGGGGATGGAAAATGTTGGTTTGTTTTGCTACAATTTAGATTTTTAGGGTATGTTTAGTGAATATCTTAGTGGATTTGCATGTTAGGGAGGGAAATTTTTGAATTAATGTAATGTAGCCCTTAATTCTGTGCACAAAAGTGGGTTGCTTTAATTTATTAACCATTTGTACCTATTCCCATGTTAGACAAAAACATGTTTTTACCGAGGCTAAAATTGTTTCAGGTGGTGTTAAAGAGTCGGAAAATACTAGTTACAGTCAATAGAAAAGACGGTTTTGCCCTTGAAAATTAGAAGAATTTGGTACGGACGTTTCATAGAAAGTAGAAACTCCTCTGCAGTGCAAAACGCCTATGCATTGGTGGTGGCGTTATCCGCCTCCAATGGAGGGGCATTTCCTATAATGCCCCTCTAATGGTGGGTATGCCTTATTATTTTAGGGTTTTTAAGGATTTTTATTATAAGGGCAAAGTTGTTTTTTCTACTGACTATAACAAGTAATTTTTAACTATATTTAACACCCTATAAATGTTTTTACCGAATACGATCATAGAAAAAGATGTGATTCTCCTGGAGGACAAAGGTAAAATAGATAAAAAAAAAAAAGTTTTAAAAGTTGAGATCCCTTTTGCGGAGTACGACAAGATAACCAATTATATGATCCATAGTTCGTTTTGAATAATTATATAAAATCATTATTTGTTTTGTTACGACAAGGTAATACTCAAAAGCAATATAATGTTTGACAATAACTTTCCCTAGTAATTGATAATTTGCCTTCAATGAGAAAAGAAGATAATTTGCCATTCCAATATTTTTATTTGACAAAATACATATTTGGTTCATATCATAGAGGTTTCGGTTTCCTACTTCATATCCTGCGGCGCTTGAGAAGTAGCAATCAAAAATTAGTCTGAATCACCGAAAATAAAGATACCGTACTACTCGGGATCAAGGATAAACCTCAATGAGAGATCTAAAGCCTAAAATATTGTGTATTTTGTAGTTGGTAAAACCAGAATCTGTAAAGAGTTTTGCCCAATCTTTTTCATTCCTTCCCTTTCCCTTCAAACATGCCATTGCTGCTATGTCAAACACTAGTTGGGTATGCATAGTATCGTAGTTTGATGTTTCATTTCCCAAAACTATGTCTATTATTATGATTTTTCCTCCTTTTCCATTTTTCTGAATTCCTTCTTTGCACTTCTTAAGCATCGTCAGGCAATCTTCGTCTGCCCAGTCGTGCATTGTCCACTGTTTCATATGTAATACTCATGATTAGTATATATTATTTTTTACGAAACCTAAATAATTTCTTATAGCAAGCTGAAAATGACTAGTACAATAAATATGTTGAGACGCCTTGATAAGTACCAGATCATGCAACTATCTGACTCAAAAAATTTAAAACGCTTAATAAACCTTAACAATTACATTCATATTAGAAAGTCACACAATACATATATACTTAAGTATTATGTCTTTAGAGTATTTTCAAATAATTTTATGGTGACTCTGACTATAATCTTCATCGTGCAATTTACAAACGCTCTCCACAAGGTTTCGGATTAATAAATTAGACAATTCTAGTAGTATTACCTTGATGTACATAGATTTTTTAATTGGGTTACTTACCTTGAACAAATACGCATTAGCTGGAGGAATTGCTTGGAACATGTCTCCACCAACAAAACTCAAATTGTTTGTGTTCTCCAAATCAGCAATAACATGTGGCAAATCCAAAATGGTGCAGTTTATATCAGGAAATGATTCAACAATTGCCCTACAAATAATTCCAATTCCACCACCAACATCAACCAATGACTCAATCCCTTCGAAAGCCTCTTTACACTTGATAGTTATTGCCTTCCCAATCAAAGCACTATCACTAACCATGCACTCATTATGCAACTCATTGAGATTAGATTCATGGCTTGCATACTCCCACATCGACTCTCCGGTACTAGTAACAAACCCATTAAGATCGTCGTTCTTGAACCAAGCACCAAGGCAATCGAAAGGTTGCATAAAAATTGGATTAACTAGAAAATGTGTAAATGATGTGCTATCGAAAGGTGTGTTCTTTAGGAGAAGACGAGAAGCTGGAGTGAGGCTGTATCTCTCGATGTTGTTGACTTGGTCAACGGAAAAGAAACCCGAGTGAACTAGAATTCGCATCAGGCGGAAAACGTGGTGAGTTTTGGTGGGATGGATTGGAAGAGAACTTATAAGATCCAGTAGAGAAATTGGTTGCCCGTGGTTGTTGATGGCGTCCGGTACGCCTAATTCGACTGCACATTTTAAACACATTGACTTTACGAATGCAAGTGAGTGATTCCATATTTGGGTTTGAGCTTTAATTAGCTCATCTATGTTATCCATAGTAACAATCTCCATATGAATAATATAAATTTATTTGAAGTAACAAGGTAGCAAATTATTGGATTATTGCTTGATGTAGTATCTAAGTTTGAAACTTGTGTATTTATAGTAGAATAGTCATGGAACAATTTATTAGCACGTTGCTACAGTTAAAAATCATGTGAGAAAAAAAAGTACCTTATCCTATTAATCACTTAAATGATAAACGCTTTAATAGTAGATTATAAAAGAGCAAGTCATACATTCCTATAGTGTATAACTCAGTTGGCTGTATAAGTTATGTGGGAGGTTATTCAAGTTCAATTGTCACCAAGTATAATTTGGTAGGATATATGCTAAGGGTCAAACTTGATCAATATAGGTAGCGCTTTATGTTGTGTTTAATGTATATATGTTGATATTAATACAACTGTAGTTATCTGAATTTGTCCCTAAAATATTTACTGCTCCCCAGAACTTTTAAAGTGACCTATATATTCCCTCAACTTTAAAAAAGTGCACCACTTGGCTCCCTATACGCCATGAGTCAGCTTCTGATAAGTTTGACTTTTCAAAGATGTCATTTTTCTGATTTTTTTCTTCCCAATCATAATCTGACATGTGGCATTCATGGAGTTTAGTTGAGCATTTTTTTTGAAAGTTGAGGGAGCTACACTTTAAAAATTCAGATGAGCAATAAATTTTTTTAGGACAAATTCGGATAGCTAAAGATGCATTAGGTTTTTTTTAATGTCAAATAAGCTACAAACAATTGTTTTAATAGTCCTAATCCAACAATAAAAACTACTGTTCCATAAAAAAAATAACAATTCAATAAGTTCATAAATACCCTCTACTTTTTTAAGAATAATTTGAGATACGGATTGACTTAAAGGCCATAAAAAGGCTCTATATAGATAAAAACACCCATAAGAAAATTAGTTAAGCTTTCCATCAATAGATTTTAGTAAGATTTTGTGGTATTAAATATTGTTAACGAAAAGATTATCACAAATATAAATTGCTTTTTATGGGATGAAATGTGCATCAATGATTGTCACGATATAGTAAGGTTGGGCCATTATTGGTAGTTTTGTTTAGAAAAATGAGATATAATTGACAGAGTTGCTGTTGAGGTATGGGATTACTGTACTGCAAACAATCAAATGGGTATAAAGCTTGCTTTCTTATATTTTTTTTCATTTAGGTAAGCTCTAACTTTATCCAGATCCGATTTGAATCGCGCATCTGAATGTACTGGGTGAGTCTCCTAATAAGAATTTTCTATGTTCACTAGGACTCAAACTTAAAACCTTACTAAAACGATACTAAATCATTTACTATTTAATTGGTTTGGTTCCTCATATTATAATGACCATTTAGCTTAGTTAGTGCAATTGCTCCTACTCCATTTTTTAAGCAATTATTATATATGGAGGATGGTTCCACTCTAATTCTACTTTAGGTTCTTACTCCAAGGGGATAGATTAGGTACTCTAATTTCGGAGAAGGAATATAATATTATTATGTTTTATTCGATTAATAATTTCAATTTATATATATATATATATATATATATATATATATATATATATATATATATATATATTAAAAAATTTATCTCATTTGGGTTTATCTTATTCTACCCCGTTCGAACGTGGATATGAACCTACGACATCTAGGATCACAGCTTCAAGGCTCAACCACTAGACCAAGTCTTTGCCACATTTCAATTATATATTTTAAATAAATCAGTAAATGATTATTAACAACATTTAAGTTATTTATATTTAAAAATAATATATTTTTTAAAAATATTTAAATTGTGATTATATAAATTAAAATTGAATAAGTTAATAAATTCTAAAATTAGATGAAATGACAAAAAAATAAAATGTATTTTATCAAGTGTTTATATTTTTTTAGTGTGTAGTTATGTTTAAATTTCATTACGAATGTATGTTACAACTTTGCTGAAGCTTATTAATTATAATAATAATAATAATATCACTATAATTTATTAATTTTTTTATATCTAAAAAATTATATGAATTATCCATTATTAAAGTTATCATGCATGATTAATCATTTGTATATGTTTTGCAATTATATGAAAACTCTAACAGCTGTCTATTTTCTGGAATCTATCATTCTCGAGAATTTTGTTTCAAACAAATTAAAGGGGTAGTCAAGGTGTAGAATGGACTTGTTTAGTAAAAGAATCAAGTATGCTGATGATAGAGCTTTTTACAATAGACTAGCTCTATAAATGTTAGAGTTTGATTTGTTTTAAACTTGATGTATACCGTTTTGGTTTATGTTAATATATGGATTACTTTGACATAAAAAAAATGTGAATAATTTATAATTGAATATTAATTGTATAATATTATCTAAATTCATTTATATCATCCTACATAAAAGAATTTTGAGTTTCAATATTTTATTAGATAATAAGAATATATGTTTTTACAAAAGCAACTCTATAAATAGAGGAAAAACTCTAAAAAAAATAGAGTTTAATTAGAGTAGAGAATGTAAAGTAACGGGTTAGAGATGTTCTTAGGCGGCTCTTGAATTACAGTAGAATCACATGAAGGCTGATTCGACTTATTTTTACTTTAGTGTCGAGTGTTTTGTATCGTATCTACTCACTGATTAACACATTATCACTTTTTTTATAGTATGAAATGTGGTGATATTTTAATCAGTGAGTGAATACAAAATACTCAACATTCTATATAATTCCTCCTAGTTCAACTAAGGCTATGTTCTCTTGGACTACAGTTCAGTTCAGAATACTTCAATTCAGCCTATTTCAGTTCAGCTATGTATAGTTATAAATTTACTGTAACACCCCGGTTTGGACCGACTGCCCCCACAAACCAACGCAAGTCTTTCCAGTGAGTTTTGTCCTCACTCGCTCACTTCCTGGATATTGATTCCCAGGAGGTCATGTAACATCCCGTTTAACACATCATTTTAGTCATTTATGCACGCATATTAGAAATTATTAGATGAAGCATAAATATATAATAAATATATTAATTTTGGTATATTTGGTTTAAAATATATTAGATATATAC
Source organism: Euphorbia pulcherrima (assembly GCA_947683365.1). NCBI lineage: Eukaryota > Viridiplantae > Streptophyta > Magnoliopsida > Malpighiales > Euphorbiaceae > Euphorbia > Euphorbia pulcherrima. The sequence goes on along the minus strand of CANTUS010000006.1, from coordinate 7,900,765 downwards.
ATATATACACTTAAATATATAAAAGGGATTTGAAATGTTGTGAAGATAAAAGTAGAAATTATAGTTGGTAATTAAATTAGTACTTGAGTTGTTTATTATTGGTATAAGTATAAGTATAGTATAAGTGTAAGTATTATATAATGAAAAAGGGGGCAAAATGGTCATTTTAGCCTATAGATAATTGTGGAAGTGATAAGTATCTGAAATCAATCATGAAACAAAGAAAAACCTAGAATATGAAAGGGTAGGAGTAGAAGAGAAGAAGAAGAACAAAGAGAGAGGAAGAATCAGATTTGTATATGATTTTGTAATATGATTTTCGAGATGTTAGAGATAGAATTTGAGGTTATGACAAAAATATGAATTGATTCTCTACATCTCTTGATTTTTCTGTAAAATTTGGGGATTTTTAGATGAGTATATCAGTAGCTATGATTTTTATAAGATGAAGTGTGCAGAATTGGATGATCAAAGAGATAGGGTGAGTTTCAAAATTAATCTGGGATTGTTATACTGCTTAGAAAATTCTGAGTTTTTGATATCTTATTCCCTTATGTGTATAGTTTAAGTAGGAAAAAGAATCAGGTCAATTCATGTTGTGTAGAGAGAGTTATACTCATTTTATTACGATGTTGTCCAGGTAGAACGGGTTGAAATAGGGCGTTGGAGGAAAATTCACTATAAATAGTATAAGGCTTTGAAAATTTTGAGGTTTTAGTATGTTATGGAATTGTGTATTAGGAATTGAACAAAAGAAGAATCGGAGCAATTGAGCTAGTGAGTTGAAAGTTATGAATTTTGAAGTGAAGTGAGGTCATAAGGATACTGGTTCTAAGTTCAGGAAAAGCATGACAGAATTGGAATTCAAAATATCAAATTCACAATAAATGTAAAAGTAATCAGAAAATTATGAAATTTTGATATGATATAAAGCTATGTGTTAAGCATAAAATGAAACTGGAATCAGGTCATTTGGTTGAGTACTTTGAGAGATATGATCGGCTATACTCAGTAAGGTCACGGAGATAGTAATTCTATTCTAGTTTATGTCAATCTTTTTATATATACAAAAGGAAATAAGATGTATATGTTTATATTTTACGTGAATTTATATTATAGGAGCTCAAAACAGTGACGGGATTCCAGAGGAATGTCCAAGTCGTTTTGGAGAGAATTAGCTCGGATAATCTGTGAGTATAAACATGATATGAATATATGGGTGAAATGTGTTGATGTGTTTATTGTATGAATATGTGAATGTGATATGAATTGTTTTGATATGAAATTGTGTGGGAAATATGTTGATATGTGTCATTTGAATATGATAATGGATTGAATTCTTACGTGAAGTGAATTGGTGCATATATGAATTATTGGTGGAGTATAATTGAGTATTGCATTTGATATGTTGGATTTATATGATATATGTATGTGGAATATATGTTCATTTGTATTAGTATATGCTAATTGTAAGTTCAATGATTTGTATAACAGACATTCGCACTTGAATATATGAAAAGTAAAAGAGACGTTGTGACATAGCCGATCATACATTGCAATACATGTTCTGTTCAACTGGACCTATATGGTCAACCAATTGCAATATCTGACAAATGGACCGAAAGGTCAACCAATTGTTTATCTAGACCGAAGGGTCAACCAATTGTTACATAGCTGGCCAGCAAATCAATCGACAATTGTTACAAATGTTACATGTATTCCGGAGCAATAGTTTGGCTGGAAATGTCACAACAATTAAATAACCGGTTCATTCATTATTATATAAGTGTGACTGTATATTGAATTGGTTAATGTATATATGTGATTTGCTAAATTCATAGATTGTTTATATTCACTGAGTTGTGCCTCATATAAAGCGCTAAATTTTTCAGAGCTGATAAAGTTTATACTAGAAGCTCATTACCTGTAGATATCATGGACGAAAGATTGGTTGGCTGTGTTCCATTTCACTCCCTCTCCTGACAAAACAAGCATATAGAATAGAAGGTGGTCGGGTTTTGATTTTGCTTTGTATAAGATTGTTTTATAAAAAGATATAATGTTACAAGTGATAATATATATAAATGAAGTATAAGTACAAAAAAAATTTATACGTTGGGATTACGGTTTTGGTTATTAGTAGATGGTATTGGGTTGTTTCAGTTAGTATCAGAGCGGGGATATGATCATAGGGGCATCATATGCATACACATATAGAAGTTCATACATGTTATGATTGTGCATTTTATTACCTTTACATAGGGCTGATGAAAATGTTAATCAGAGGAGAGAGGAACCAGCAAAAACCCACCTATAGGATCACTTGTGCATTCACGTGAATCAAAAGTACGTCAAGAGGCTCTGTGGTACACAAGTCTCCAACATTTGCTCAAAGGGAAAAGATGTTTGAGAAATAGAAGAAGTATTATACAGTAGAATCGAAAGGAATTCTTTCAAGTGAATTGATTGTTATAAATCAAATGTACGAAATTGTTTAATTTAATTGATAAAATAGTACTAGTTGCTGATCTGATTAGATGAAATATTAGAAACTTTTTGTGTGATATTGAGTTTGAATTAGTTGATGAAGCAATGTGCAGTACCAATTGTTTCACAAAAGAAGTTGATTTAGAGTCGTCAAGTCAGTCACGAGTTATTTTTTTAGGTGAACATAAGGTAGTGCCTACTTATTTTATTCTAGCAATGAGGGTTTTATCAGAACCAATGTGTCTACTTCGAGTTAGGATTTATGAGAATAGAGATCAAAGTTGATGTAAGTTAAAATTAATATAAATTAAGCTCTAGTAATAGATTTTATAGTTTAGTAAGGTATTTTTCTATTGAATCAAATATGGTTATGGAAGAGCGTACTAGTGAAAATCATAGAAGGCGAAAAGAGATAGAAGAAAGCAAGTGAAAGGGATAGAGGCTTGTGTACAATCAATTTTATTTCATTGGTTACTGGAAATTTTTAGATTTGAACACTTTTGAATTGTGAGTTATCTTTTAATTTATGGATTGGATTTGAGAAATTCCAAGTCCTATGATTTCTAAAGACATTGATGAAACTGAGTAAGAGAAAGTCTTGTCAAATTATATCGTTTAGTCATTTGAAAATTTGGTTAAAGTTGAGTAATACATTCTGTTTTGCTGAAATTATCCAGATTCACCGTTGTTTATTGTTTATGGGTTTCCTCTTGATCTATAAGCTCTTTCTGGGAAATTTTTGATTGAGTGGATTTATACGACACATATGAAGTTATGTTTAGAATAAAGTATGTCCAAATTTGTACATTTACTAATTCAACGCCAATTGAAATAGGGTTATAAAACCAGTGTTCTGAAAATTTTAGATTGAGTACTACTAAATGTTTTTGGTATAACTTGAGTTATAAAAATTGAAATTGTACTATTCTTCCATCGTTAGAAAGCTAAGATATATCTAATATGAATAAAAGATTATTTTGGCAAAATCCTATGTTTCTATTTCTAAATTGCAGTTGAAATGAGATAGCGAATCTGATTTGTGAAAATGAAGTTATTGAGCTTCATGTGGTTATGTTGTTTTACCTTGATGTGAAATACTTGAAAATCTAGTACTTAAGTTATCTCTATACTTGATGAACATGGAAGCTTGTTGATGATATAAGCGATAATTCTAATAAAGTTTTGCTAAAAATGTGAACTTATTGTTTATTTGAAATTGAAGTATTTATATTGCTCATAGTAACTGAGTAGAATACGAGTTCGAGTAGATTGGTGCCAAAAAAAGGGGGCGCATCACTGCACAAACAGTTGAAGCTTTGACTTCGGGCTTGGTTGTTATTGTGAGATCGAGATGATTGATATTGTTGTTGGTATTGAAGCTTCAGCTTTATAGAGGAACCCGTGGAGATTATAGGGATATAAAGACTAAACAACTATGAAACAAAGAATTACCATTTGTCAAAGTACTTTGGAGAAGTCATTTAGTGGAAGAAGCCACTTGAGAAATAGATGAATAGATGAGAAAGGACTATTCATATTTTTCAGATACAAGTATTTAATTTCGAGGACGAAATTCTTTAAGGAGGGGAGAATCGTAACATCCCGTTTAACACATCATTTTAGTCATTTATACATACATATTAGAAATTATTAGATGAAGTATAAATATATAATAAATATATTAATTTTAGTATATTTGGTTTAAAATATATTAGATATATACATATATACACTTAAATATATAAAAGGAATATGAAATTTTGTGAATATAAAAGTAGAAATTATAGTTGGTAATTAAGTTATTACTTGAGTTGTTTATTATTGGTATAAGTATAAGTATAGTATAAGTGTAAGTATTATATAATGAAAAAAGGGGCAAAATGGTCATTTTAGCCTATAGATAATTGTGGAAGTGATAAGTATCTGAAATCAACCATAAAACAAAGAAAATCCCAGAAAATGAAAGGGTAGGAGTAGAAGAGAAGAAGAAGAACAAAGAGAGAGAAAGAATCAGGTATGTATATGATTTTGTAATATGATTTTCGAGATGTTAGAGATAGAATTTGAGGTTATGACAAAAATATGAATTGATTCTCTACATCTCTTGATTTTTCTGTAAAATTTGGGGGATTTTTAGATGAGTATATCAATAGCTATGATTTTTATAAGATGAAGTGTGCAGAATTGGATGATCAAAGAGATAGGGTGAGTTTCAAAATTAATCTGGGATTGTTATTGTAACGAACCGAAATTCCAAAAAAAAAAAATTTGCTTATAATAAATTACTATGGTATTAAAATATCATAGAAATTATTTTTATTGTTATTATTGTTATTGGATATAAGGCATGGGGAAATAAGAGCTAATTAAGTAAGAGGGATGAATTGGACATTTAATTATTTGTCCAAGGGCAATATTGGAAATTAAAAAAAAAATAAAAGCTCAATACATTACAGCCACTTCTCTTCTTCTCCATCATTTCATCATTTTCTCCATTTCTTCATTTCCTTTAACCAAAATTCTCCCTAATCCAAAAACTTCCGATTTCTTCGATTTAACTTCAAATTCTTGTTAGAAATCGATCCTTAAGCCCTCTATCATCATCAATTTCAGTCAATCAAGACTAGAAGAGGAGGATTTCAGATATTAAGATTCATATGAATAGTAACCCCGAGTTTGAGGTGAGTGATTTTCGGTGAAATTAAAGCTTAATTAGTAGAATTCATGGTAGATTAAGCATATTAATGGTATTAGGAAGTTTATTTATGCAATATCTTGATATATGGCTGTTGTAGAGGAAGCTATTGCAAGTAAATCAAAGGCAAAAGAGGTAGAAGAGAGCTAGAAAGAGCATAGAAAAAGGTTTGTGTCCCGAATTTCGATTTCTCGGTTTTTCGGGAAATTTTTCCAGATTATATACCTGTTTTGTTTTAATGTTTTATCTCTTTATATAAATCCAATTTGAACGATTCTTGATTTTATTAATATCTACAGAAAGTAAGGAACATATGTTCAGAAGAAACCTTATTGAATTTCGTCGGTTTTCAATGTGAAATTTTCGTTTGAAGTTGAGTCATGAAATCTGTTTTCGGAAAATCTCAGCTTTGCACACTGTTTAGTATTTTGATCATAACTTTGGTTATAAAGTTTGGATTTCTGTGACGCTGGTGATTTTGAAAGCTGAGACATGTGGCTAATTATGTTTAGAAGAAAGTTCTTCGATTGGGTGATGTTTTCATAGTGAAAAATGCAGGGGAAGTCAGGTTACGAAACCTGGAAAAATTCTGGAAAGTATGATATTGATTTTAATGAGTTTTAATTGAAGTTTGATGCTTAAAAATTTGGGATTTGGATTCATAATTACTGAAGTTATGTTGAATTATGATTGATGGTTTATACTGGAATTTTTAAGATGTTATTTTGATTTATTGCCGTTATTAAACGAGTAGAATACGGGTCAGGGTAGATTGGCGCCAATAAAGGGGGGTACAGTACTGTACAAACAATTGAAGCTTTGGCTTCGGGCTTTGGCCGATATTATGATATATATATATATATATATATATATATATATATATATATATATATATATATATATATATATATATATATATATATATATATATTGATATTGAAGTTTCGGCTTCGGTCTTGACCAATATATTGATTTTTGAAGCTTCGGCTTCGGGCTTGACCGATATATTGATTTTTGAAGCTTCGACTTCGGGCTTGACCGATATATTGATTTTGAAGCTTTGGCTTCGGGATTGTCCGCTCCCGTATCCATTTTACCATTATTCAGGACTTGTTTACTTTGGGCAATATATGGTTAAAGTGTTTGGAAAAATTGGATATAAATTTGATTATACTTCGTTTCTATTTTAAAAATGTTCAAAGTTGTTATATTTTTTTTATGGACACCACTAAGCAAATTGCTTAGCGTGTAGTTGATTTTCTACGCGTAGGTGGAGAACTTGTAGATAGCTTGGACCAAAGTGGTACAGGAGGATCAGCTTAAAGAGCAAATAAAGAAAGACTCGAGGTGGATATGTATTTTAATATAATATTATGGTTTGTAGAATAATGGCATGTACTAGATAGTGTGAGAAATATAAAGTGATATTTGGAGAATAATTTGGATTCTCAAACATTATATTGGCATTTGTACATATTGTAATCTATAAGTATTGAACTCTATATAGTGGAGTAGAGTTATTTATTGGGTGATTATAGTTACCGTAGCGCTCCCTATAGGGGGGTTACATTTGTTGGTATCAGAGCTGAGGTTTAGGCGATTCTAGGACTAGTATGTACATGCCATTTAGGTTATAAATATGTTATGTTAGTTGTTTGATCCACTTTGGTCCAATTTTCAGGAATAAGAATGGCTAGTAGTAGTCACAACCCGAGTGAGGAAGAGGATGCTGAGAGTACGGTCCGTATTAGACAAGGGGATGAACAAAGACATGAACCACCACCAGTTCATGGCTTTCCTAAACAACCTATTCCAGCATAAGCTGCTTTACTTCAGCATATGACTACTGAAGTAATCACATAAGTACTACAAAACATACAAATCCCTCAAGTTCTTGTAGTACCTCATGTTGAAAGAAGAGAGGAGAGGACTCCTCTTGAAAGAATCAAGAAGCTTCCGGCTGATAATTTCAAAGGGGATACAGTGAATCCTGCAATTGCAGAAGATTGGCTTGATCATACTAAATGGTGTATGACTAGGCTTCATTTTACAGATAAAGAAAGATTAGACTGTGTGCAAGGTCTACTAAAAGAATAAGCTAGGAGGTGGTGGGATAATATTGTGAGAGAAAGACGACCCGGAGAAATCACTTGGGGACTTTTCTTAGAACAATTTGACAAAAAGTACGTTAGTGAATGATTCAAAGATGAGCAGAGGAAATTGTTCTTGTCTTTGAGACAGGGATGAATGACTGTATCAGAATATGAAGTTCAATTCCTCAAACTCGAGAGGTATGCTCGTGATATCATTGATAGTGAAGTGAGGCGATGCAAGAGATTCGAAGATGGGCTAAATGATGAAATTAGAGTGCATTTACTTGCACAAAGAATTAGAGTGTTCAATGACTTGGTTGATGCTGCTACGGGCATTGAGAAGATTAATTCAGATTGACAACAAAGAATGGCTAAAAGGTCTGGATTTCAAAAGGGATCACAGGGTCCAGCTAGTTCAGAATCTCCAAGTAAGAAACAGAAGGGAACATCAGAATATACACAATCTCATTTCAGAGGGTTTTCACCGAGACAAACCATAAGTATGGGGTCAGCGGCTAGTGTACCTTCAGGTAGAGGTAGAGGAAATATTCCATAATGTTCTAATTGTGGAAGGATGCATACAGGGGAATGTTGGGGAAAAGGCAGAGTCTGCTTTAAATGTGGCTCGAGGGAACATTTGATTACAAATTGTCCTCAAAAACAGTTAAGTACATCTGCACCTACAGTAGTTCCTACTCCTACAATGCAAGGTGGAAGAGGAAGGGGAAGAGGAAATGCTAGTGGTTCAAGTGGACATGATGTGGCTCAACAAGCACCGCAGAGTGGTAGACCGGGAGGAATGGCGCGAAGTTATGCAATCCAAGGGCCCGAGACTAGAGAATCTACCGAAGTTATAGTCGGTAAATTTTCATTCTTTAATCATGATGTTTATGCTTTGATAGATCCTAGTTTATCTCATTCATATATATGTACTGCATTAGCACAAGAGAAAGGGTTGCATGTAGAAGAATTAGGAGAAAATATTGAAGTGACTAATCCTTTAGGACACAGTGTGATAGTAAACAAAGTGTACATGAATTGCCCTATTATGATTCAACATCAACTTTTCCATGCAAATTTAATTGAGTTACCTTTCCGAGATTATGATGTTATCTTGGGAATGGATTGGTTATCGGAACATCGAGCTATGGTGGATTGAAAAAACAATAGAATGTCACTTCAAGTTTCTGATGGAGAAGAAATAGTTATCGTGGGGGAAAGATCAGATTATCTCTGTAACATAATTTCTTTTATGAAGACTAAAAGATTAATTAGGAAGGGATGTCAGGGCTACCTAATCTTTGCTCTAGAAATGAAGAAAGGTGAGTTAGAATTGCAGAATATTCCTACCGTATGTGATTTTTCAGATGTATTTCCAGAAGAACTACCGGGTTTGCCACCAAAAAGAGAGGTAGAATTCGCAATTGATGTATTGCCGGGTACCGCACCAGTATCCAAAGCACCATACAGAATGGCGCCTGCTGAACTGAAGGAGTTGAAGATTCAGTTGCAAGAATTGTTAGACAAAGGATTCATACGCCCGAGTATATCCCCGTGGGGTGCACCAGTGTTGTTTGTTAAGAAGAAAGATGGGTCACTCCGATTATGTATTGATTACCGAGAATTGAATAAATTGACAGTGAAAAACAAGTATCCATTACCGAGGATTGAAGACTTATTTGATCAACTCAAGGGTGTCAAATACTTCTCTAAGATTGATTTGAGATCGAGCTATTATCAGATGAGAGTGAAAGATGATGATATTGCAAAGATGGCTTTCCGAACTAGATATGGGCACTATGAATTTTTAGTGATGCCATTTGGTCTAACTAATGCACCAGCAGCATTTATGGACCTTATGAACCATGTCTTTTATTTATATTTAGATAGGTTTGTAGTGGTCTTCATTGATGACATTTTGGTGTATTCTAAGTCACGGGAAGAGCATGATCAACATTTGCGGACAGTTTTCCAAACTTTGAAGGAAAATAAATTGTATGCCAAACTTAGCAAATGTAAGTTTTGGCTTGAAGAAGTTTCTTTCTTAGGCCATGTTGTTTCTACCGAAGGAATTAAAGTGGATCCTAAAAAGATAGAAGCAGTTGTTGAATGGAAACCACCAAAGAACCCTACGAAAGTCAGAAGTTTCCTTGGCTTAGCAGGGTATTATAGAAGATTTGCGAAGGGATTTTCAGTCATTGCTGCCCCGCTGACGAAACTACTTCAAAAGAATGCAAAATTTGAGTGGAATCACAAGTGTCAAGAAAGTTTTGAGAAATTAAAGGCGATGTTAACAAAAGCACCCATCCTTACCCAACCAGAACCTGGAAAAGATTTTGTAATCTATAGTGATGCTTCACATAGTGGTCTTGGGTGTGTTTTGATGCAAGAAGGAAAAGTGATTGCCTATGCTTCCAGGCAATTGAAGAATCATGAAAGGAATTATCCTACTCATGATTTGGAATTGGCTGCAATAGTCTTTGCCTTAAAAATTTGGCGACATTATCTTTATGGAGAAAAATGTTATATTTATACAGATCACAAAAGTTTGAAATATTTGCCAACACAGAAAGAGTTGAATTTAAGGCAAAGAAGGTGGATGGAATTCATTAAAGATTATGATTGTCTTATTGATTACCATCCAGGAAAGGCTAATGCAGTGGCAGATGCTCTCAGTAGAAAGACAATGATGGCACTAAGGGCTATGAATATGGGGTTAGCTCTTACCAGTAGTGGATCCTTAATTGTAGAATTGAAGATTCAACCTGTACTACTACAACAGGTTAAGCAAGCACAAAATGAAGATGATGACTTAAAGATTATTCAAGCACGGACACAAGTGGGTATCGTAGACGACTATATGGTTCGAGAAGATGAGTGTCTATATTTTAAAGATAGACTATGTATGCCAAACAATGAAAAATTAAAGAAGAACATCTTACAAGAGGGGCATAGTAGTCCTTATGCGATGCATCCAGGAGCAAACAAGATGTACCAAAATTTGAAGAGCCATTATTGGTGGAATGGGATGAAGAAAGACATTACTAACTATATTGCTCAATGTCTAACTTGTCAACAGGTGAAAGCAGAACATCAAGTTCCTTCTGGATTGTTGCAACCTATAACAATTCCAGAATGGAAATGGGAAAGAATCACAATGGACTTCGTAACGTCTTTACCACGTACACAGAAGAAACATGATGCAGTGTGGGTTGTTGTAGATAGATTGGCAAAGTCTGCCCACTTTCTTCCAGTTAGGATGGATTATTCATTTGATAGGTTGGCTCAGTTATATGTAGATGAGGTAGTAAGGCTACACGGAGTGCCTATTTCAATCATTTCTGACTGAGATCCAAGATTTACTTCAAGATTTTGGAAGAAGTTGCAAGAAGCCTTAGGTAGTAAACTTCATTTCAGTACTTCATTTCATCCTCAAACAGATGGTCAATCTGAAAGAGTAATTCAGGTGTTGGAAGACATGATGAGAAGTTGTATCATTGAATTTGAAGGAAGTTGGGATAAGTATTTATCCCTCATAGAGTTTGCCTATAATAACAGCTATCAGTCAAGCATACAAATGGCTCCATATGAAGCATTATATGGAAGAAAATGTCGAACTCCATTATATTGGACCGAACTTAGTGAAAACAAGATTGTGGGAGTGGATTTTATTCAGGAGACAAAGGAGAAGGTAAAACTTATTCAGGAGAGATTGAAGGCTCATCGGATAGACAAAAATCTTATGCTGATCTAAAAAGAAAAGATATTACTTATGAAGTGGGAGATAAAGTGTTTCTCAAAGTATCTCCTTGGAAGAAAGTCCTGCGATTTGGCAAGAAAGGCAAGCTCAGTCCGAGATTCATTGGCCCATATGAGGTTATAGAGAAGGTTGGACCGGTAGCTTATCGGTTGGCACTACCCCCAACACTCGACAAAATTCATAATGTGTTCCATGTGTCAATGTTAAGGAGATACAGATCAGATCCATCACATATCTTATCTCCTGATGTCGTAGAAATCGAACCCGACCTGACGTATGAAGAGGAACCGGTACAAATCTTGGCAAGAGAGGTTAAACAATTGAGAAACAAGTCTATTCCTTTGGTAAAAGTACTTTGGAGGAATCATAAGGTTGAAGAAGCAACTTGGGAACCGGAGGATACAATGAAAACTCAATATCCGCAACTGTTTTCAGGAAATTTTCGGGACGAAAATTCATAAGAGGGGGAGAATTGTAACGAACCGAAATTCCAAAAAAAAAATTTGCTTATAATAAATTACTATGGTATTAAAATATCATAGAAATTATTTTTATTGTTATTATTGTTATTGGATATAAGGCATGGGGAAATAAGAGCTAATTAAGTAAGAGGGATGAATTGGACATTTAATTATTTGTCCAAGGGCAATATTGGAAATTAAAAAAAAAAAAACAAAAGCTCAATACATTGCAGCCACTTCTCTTCTTCTCCATTATTTCATCATTTTCTCCATTTCTTCATTTCCTTTAACCAAAATTCTCCCTAATCCAAAAACTTCCGATTTCTTCGATTTAACTTCAAATTCTTGTTAGAAATCGATCCTTAAGCCCTCTATCATCATCAATTTCAGTCAATCAAGACTAGAAGAGGAGGATTTCAGATATTAAGATTCGGATGAATAGTAACCCGAGTTTGAGATTTTTGGTGAAATTAAAGCTTAATTAGTAGAATTCATGGTAGATTAAGCATATTTATGGTATTTGGAAGTTTATTTATGCAATATCTTGATAGAATTATATATGGCTGTTATAGAGGAAGCTATTGCAAGTAAATCAAAGGCAAAAGAGGTAGAAGAGAGCTAGAAAGAGCATAGAAAAAGGTTTGTGTCCCGAATTTCGATTTCTCGGTTTTTCTGGAAATTTTTCCAGATTATATACTTGTTGGGTTTTAATGTTTTCTCTCGTTATATAAATCCGATTTGAACGATTCTTGATTTTATTAATATCTACAGAAAGTAAGGAACATATGTTCGGAAGAAACCTTATTGAATTTCATTGGTTTTCAATGTGAAATTTTCGTTTGAAGTTGAGTCATGAAATCTGTTTTCGGAAAATCTCAGCTTTGTACACTGTTTAGTATTTTGATCATAACTTTGGTTATAAAATTTGGATTTCTGTGATTCTGGTGTTTTTGGAAAGCTGAGACATGTGGCTAATTATGTTTAGAAGAAAGTTCTTCGATTGGGTGATGTTTTTATAGTGAAAAATGCAGGGGAAGTCAGGTTACGAAACCTGGAAAAATTCTGGAAAGTATGATATTGATTTTAATGAGTTTTAATTGAAGTTTGATGCTTAAAAATTTGGGATTTGGATTCATAATTACTGAAGTTATGTTGAATTATGATTGATGGTTCATACTGGAATTTTTAAGATGTTATTTTGATTTATTGCCCTTATTAAACGAGTAGAATACGGGTCAGGGTAGATTGGCGCCAATAAAGGGGGGTACAGTACTGTACAAACAATTGAAGCTTTGGCTTCGGGCTTTGGCCGATATTATGATATATATATATATATATATATATATATATATATATATATATATATATATATATATATATATATATATATATATATATATATATATATATATATATTGATATTGAAGCTTCGGCTTCGGGCTTGACCGATATATTGATTTTTGAAGCTTCGGCTTCGGGCTTGACCGATATATTGATTTTTGAAGCTTCGGCTTCGGGCTTGACCGATATATTGATTTTTGAAGCTTCGGCTTCAAGCTTGACCGATATATTGATTTTGAAGCTTTGGCTTCGGGCTTGTCCGCTCCCGTATCCATTTTACCGTTATTCAGGACTTGTTTACTTTGGGCAATATATGGTTAAAGTGTTTGGAAAAATTGGATATAAATTTGATTATACTTTGTTTCTATTTTAAAAATGTTCAAAGTTGTTATATTTTTTTTATGGACACCACTAAGCAAATTGCTTAGCGTGTAGTTGATTTTATACGTATAGGTGGAGAACTTGTAGATAGCTTGGACCAAAGTGGTACAGGAGGATCAGCTTAAAGAGCAAATAAGGAAAGACTCGAGGTGGATATGTATTTTAATGTAATATTATGGTTTGTAGAATAATGGCATGTACTAGATAGTGTGAGAAATATAAAGTGATATTTGGAGAATAATTTGGATTCTCAAACATTATATTGGCATTTGTACATATTGTAATCTATAAGTATTGAACTCTATATAGTGGAGTAGAGTTATTTATTGGGTGATTATAGTTACCGTAGCGCTCCCTATAGGGGGGGCGTTACAGTTATACTGTTTAGCAAATTCTGATTTATTGATACGTTATTCCTTTATGTGTATAGTTTAAGTAGGAAAAAGAATCAGGTCGATTCATGTTGTGTAAAGAGAGTTATACTCGTTTTATTACGATGCTATCCAGGTAGAACGGGGTTGAAACAGGGCATTATAGGAAAATTCACTATAAATCGTATAAGGCTTTGAAAATTTTGAGGTTTTAGTGTGTTATGGAATTGTGTATTAGGAATTGAACAAAAGAAGAATCAGAGCAATTGAGCTTGTGAGTTGAAATTTATGAATTTTGAAGTGAAGTGAGTTCACAAGGATACTGATTCTAAGTTCACGAAAAGCAGGACAGAATTGGAATTCAAAATATCAAATTCACAATAAATGGAAAAGTAATCAAAAAATTATGAAATTTTGATATGTTATAAAGCTATGTGTTAAGAGTAAAATGAAACTGGAATCAGGTCATTTGGTTGAGTGCTATGAGAGATATGATCGGCTATACTCAGTAAGGTCACGGAGATAGTAATTCTATTCTAGTTTATGTCAATCTTTTTATATATACAAAAGGAAATAAGATGTATGTGTTTATATTTTATAAGAATTTATGTTATAGGAGCTCAAAACAGTGAAGGGATTCCAGAGGAATGTCCAAGTCTTTTTCGAGAGAATTAGCTCGGATAATCTGTGAGTATAAACATGATATGAATATATGGGTGAAATGTGTTGATGTGTTAATTGTATGAATATGTGAATATGATATGAATTGTTTTGATATGAAATTGCGTGAGAAATATGTTGATATGTGTCATTTGAATGTGATAATGGATTGAATTCTTAAGTGAAGTGAATTGGTGCATGTATGAATTATTTGTGGAGTATAATTGAGTATTGCATTTGATATGCTGGATTTATATGATATATGTATGTGGAATATATGTTCATTTGTATTAGTATATGCTAATTGTAAGTTCAATGATTCGTATAACAAAAATTTGCACTTGAATATATGAAAAGTAAAAGAGACGTTGTGACATAGCCGATCAAACAATGCAATACATGTTCTGTTCAATTGGATCTATATGGTCAACCAATTGCAATATCTGACAGATGGACTGAATGGTCAACCAATTGTTACATAGCTGGCCAGCAAATCAATCGACAATTGTTACAAATGTTACATATATCCCGGGGCAATAGTTTGGCTGGAAATGTCACAACAATTAAATAACCAGTTCATTCATTATTATATAAGTGTGACTGTATATTGAATTTGTAATGTGTGTAAATATGTGATTTGCTAAATTCATAGATTGTTTATATTCACTGAGTTGCGCCTCATATAAAGCGTTAAATTTTTCAGAGCTGATGAAGTTTGTACTAGAAGCTCATTACCTGTAGATATCATGGACGAAAGATTGGTTGTCTGTGTTCCATCTCACTCCCTCTCCTCACAAAACAAGCATATAGAATAGAAGGTGGTCGGATTTTGATTTTGCTTTGTATAAGATTGTTTTATAAAAAGATATAATGTTACAAGTGATAATATATATAAATGAAGTATAAGTACAAAAAAAATTTATACGTTGTGATTACGGTTTTGGTTATTAGTAGATGGTATTGGGTTGTTTCAGGCCACCCATCTTGAGATTGCTCCAAGTCAAGCACGCTCAACTTTAAAGTTCTCCCGAGTAGGCTCCCCGAAAAGAAGGTGCACCTTGTTGGTATAGGTGGTACCAATCAAATCTCCTAAGTCTCTCTCGATTGTAATATCCTATACCATCACAATCTCGAAATCCTTAACCGTTCTCAATTGTGTTGTCCCATACCAACACAACCTCGAAACCCTCTCTTTCGGGTGTGGACTCGGTTCATTCCTATCCCCATCGACATCCTTCATGGCCGCTCTTTGCTTAGGTTCTCTACCCCAGCGCCACCCTACTTAGGACCTGGTCGCTACAGGCCCACAAGCTTCCACCTGGTTCGTCCCCAAACCACACCATACTAGGAGAGAGCTGGCTCTGATACCAAACTGTAATATCCTGGTTTTAACCAACTGCCCCCATACACCAACACAAGTCTTTCCAGTGAGTTTTGTCCTCACTCACTCACTTCCTAGAAATTGCTTCCCAGGAGGTCACCCATCCCGAGATTGCTCCAAGTCAAGCACGCTCAACTTTGGAGTTCTCCCAAGTAGGCTCCCGAAAAGAAGGTGCACCTTGTTGTTATAGGTAATACCAATCAAATCTTTTAAGTCTCTCTCGATTGTGATGTCCCATACCATCACAATCTCAAAATCCTTAACCGTTCTCAATTGTGTTGTCCCATACCAACATAACCTCGAAACCCTCTCTTTCGGGTGTGGACTCGGTTCATTCCTATCCCCATCGACATCCTTCATGGCCGCTCTTTGCTCAGGTTCTCTACCCCGGTGCCACCCCTCTTAGGACCGGGTCGCTACATTTACACAGAAATAAGTTCAGTTCAGCTCACTTCAGTTCAGTTTAGCTCAACTAACTTCAGTTCATTTCATCTTTCAGAAGTTGAAAAGAACATTATCTAAAGTGGCGGATCCAGTTTTCAAACCTATAGAAATATGTAGTAATATTATTAACTTAAAGCAAAATGATAAAATAAATTCTATTCTTAGCTGAAATATATGTCCCCTTAAACTTTGAAGCAACATATTTATCGTTTCTAAAACGTAGCAGCGACTCAATCTTTTAACTATCCTCCGTAACACTAGAAGTAAATAATACGACACTAACAATACTAGAGAATTAAGGATACATCTCAATAGGGCCAAACACTATTAATACTGCAGTGGTCGAACCGGATTTAGATTTAGTGCAATCCAACTCTAAGATGGACAATAGAAAAGATTTGTGAGAATCTACATCATACGTTCGAAAATGGAGAATTCGGGTCCAAAAAATTCATCTTAGGCTCATGCCTTGTATTCCGAAAATTCAACCAAGCTACTTTTTGTTCGTAGTTTTATCAAAACTTTGACACCAATTCATCAATTCGATGAACAGCTTGCTTGCCTCCAAAATCAAATATATAATAGTCTAAGAGAATTGTTATATAATTTGGTCTTGAATGGAAATGGAATTCATATAATAATGAATAGAGCCAATGATATATTATTAATTCTCTCAAACTGGCACAATTAAAAAATATGTAGTATCTTCTTTCATGTATATATGCTCACTTTTGGAAAAGTTCATCCTTAAATATTTCATATTTCTGTTCATATGCACTGAAGTAGTAAGAAAGATATCATTGTTGATTGCTGATGTATCAATTTATTTAATTGTTGTTAAAGTATTGGGATAACCCCTACCGATTATAAAATCTGCATTATTTTTTCTTTTGAAATAGATTTTAATTGGATTAAATTATGGAGTATTGATAACTTAAGTACTCCCTCCACCCACTTTTAATTGTTATTTGTCAATTTATATTATGAATACAATTTCTTCATTTTTTGCTTTAATTTATTCTTTTATATGAAATTATGATTTAGTGATTAAAAAGAAATGGACTTTTATTATGCCTTTCAATTTTCACATGCCGTGAGTGACGTAAGAAAGTTATTGCTAATTGCTTATGTATCAATCTAATTAATTGCTACTCCAATATTGGATTATTAACTTAATAACTAGGTGAATTGCGCGGAAGAGCTCGGACACTATATATCCCCCATATATGATATGATATTGTTCACTTTAGGTCTAAGTTTTTATGGTTTGGCTTTTAAATTTTTTACTCCCAAAAAACCTCGTACCATTAGAGATATTATCGACACTTATAAGCTATCAAGTCTCATCCTTTAATATAGAATATTTATTTACCTGAAAGATTTGAACTAAAGTCCAAAATTCAAAATCATGAACCCATCCAAAATTGATCAATTTGTAGTTTAATTATGATTGACTTCAATTTTTAAACAACTTTTTAGTCCAAATTTCATTTAAAACAAAAATATATTAAATAAAACCTAGAAGCAAATGTACTTTTCGTAAATAATTAATTAATTTTTTAAGGAATATAAGGCTCGAACCCAGATCTTAGTGGCCGAGTCTAATGGTTTTAAATAAACATTAGGTATGTATTAACACGTAGGAAACTTTTTTACATTTGTTGTAGATTCAAGCTAAATATATAGTTTGTACATTAAAACATTATTGATTAAACTTATTGGATATGAAAACAAGTATAGAGTTAGTTTCAACAAAATCGATCGATCCAAATCAAACCAGCTGCTTGGTTCAATATGGGCCAAAATCAAACTGAAATACATAAAAGAAAATAATAACAAAACCATACTCAGATTCGATATAGT
The DNA here is from genome assembly GCA_947683365.1 of Euphorbia pulcherrima. Lineage (NCBI taxonomy): Eukaryota > Viridiplantae > Streptophyta > Magnoliopsida > Malpighiales > Euphorbiaceae > Euphorbia > Euphorbia pulcherrima. Next base: position 7,882,828 of record CANTUS010000006.1, on the reverse strand, counting down.
TCATTTAATGCGTAAAGATTGAACAAGGACGAAAAGAACACATATACCATTAACAACATTAAATAAGTTTGTAACTGAGACCATGTCCTCTTACACTCTGATAATGATGCGAGGCTATAGGTTCAGTCCATCCCCTTCCTGCTTCCAAGACCTAATTCCAACTTTCATTCCTTGATGATTTATATGATGAAATCAATTTCTAGATTTGAATTGATTCAACCTATATTACAATAAAAGTTAACAACCTTGATCTATGGTAGATAGAATAGCTTGATTTCTCTTCCATTTGACCTTTCTTCTTTGATAATTCTTTTGATGGACAAGGAATTTAAATATGCCCCTTGCCCTCTAAACTTTCAAAGTTTTTCCCACCCTTAGTCTTGACGTGACATGAAAATGTCAGCCTTTGAAAAGTCAAGCGACTTACTGAATAAAATAGTTAAAAAAAATAAGATAAATTTTGTTTTCTATTCCTAACTCCTCTTCTTCCCCTTTTCATCTATCTTTGCCGTGGTTCCAATTTTGCCCAATCATTAGTCTTCACCTATCTCTTCATCCTATTTATTCCCAAAACAACCTTCAGTCTCTCGATTATGGTGGAGGTGAAGGATTTGCTAGGCGGAGATGAAGTATTAGGCACGGAGATTGAAGTAAACCCGTAAACTAAAAGAGCTTACCGGATTCGGTAAGAAGCCCGGTGTTTTAGTCGGAAAATGGAAGAAGTTGGCCATTTTGAAAGAGTTCAGAGAGGAATCACCGGATACCGTACGACCGATCACGATTTTATGTCCATTTGCATGGTTTGTCATACGCTTCTATTTTCGTTGTTCGTCCAAAGATTGTGTAAATTAAACTATCCCATAGCTACATTACTCACTTCAAACATTGAATATAATTATTATTTAGTTTAACATCATAGAAATTTGAGGGTAAATTGACATTATCGCCTAGATATAGTATTAGCCAACGGGGTTTCTTGTGATTGAGCAAAATATTATGATCTCTGTTTGCGTTTTCTTATAGATTCGTCTCTCGATTTTCACTTCGTCTCTTGACAACTGAGGTATATTTTTGCCCAAACCAACTTCGGATTATTTTTTCGCTTTTATCAGGAATTTATGGATTGATCGTAGTCTGCTATAGATTCAAAATGAAGATTAAATGTTGATTGAAAATAGGGAATTAATGTGATGGCATTTTGCGGTGGCTTGGATTGAAGAGGAAGAAGCAGGTGGCTCTGGAGTTGTGCATTGGCAAGAATTTTATTGCTTAATCCAATGTTATCAATACCGTATCGGACTTCATACAGGCGAGTTAATGGTACGCGGTATAACCAATATTATCGGTATTTGGTGGTTTTACTGGTTTTTTTATTTTTTAAAAAATATATATTATTTATGGTTTCCAATAGCTATTGCAACGCTTGTGTAGCTAAAGGGGTTTTGGAAAGAAATATATATTATTTAAGGTTTCCAGTGGCTATTGCGACTTTTTTCCGATTCTTTAGCAAGTCTTTTGTGTCTTTAGCAATGATGTTGAGTCTTTAGCATCGCTTTTCTGAGTCTTTAGCAACACTTTGACTTGTTGCCAGAAGAATTTTTAGAAAATCGGGTTTGAACTGGTACGCTGGTTTATCGGTTTTTTCCGGTTCAACCCGGTTTTCTCTAGATTTACACATACTATACAGTAGCTATGGCTGGTTCTCGATAAAACTGGTTGAACCGGCCTGTACAGTACGACATTGATAACATTGGTTCAATCTCGTTGATGAAAATAATGTTTTTTTGTTGATTAAAATTGTGTTGATAGAGAAAGATGGTGTTTGTGCAATGAAAATAAGTAGATGGACATTTATGAAATTTGTAAAGGTACTTTTAAGAATTTTTTAAAAAATAATGTCATGTGTCACAATTTTATTGGTTTGACTTTTCAAATTGTGACACGTGGCGGGAATGTATCACACTCTCCACATTGTGACTGGTTGAGTGAGATTCAGGGGGCGAGAGATGCGTTTTTTACAAGTTCAAGGGGGCGAGAGGAAAACTTGAAAGTTCAGGGGGACTAGGGACAATTAGGGACAAATTCAGGGGATCCGGATGTATTACGCCAAATGAAAATGGCATAGGTACTAGTTGAACTTGGTACAATTGGTAAGGATCAATCTTAGGTACCGAACCCCGCCTAACAAAAGTCAATAGTAGTCGTCTGGGCTTTTTTCGCGGCTTTTGTAACACCTTTCTTGGTCCACCAACTGGATTAGCATCTTCAAGATTAGTTTTTCCAATGACAATTCTATCCCCAGTACTTGGGATAAATTTACACATTTCATACTCATACAAGTCTCCATCGACTTCATTTTCACAGAGATTTAAAACAGGAGAATTTTTTTAAGCAAACAAAAGATCAACAACATGCATCTAAACCTTTATTTCAAGATTCACAACAGTCAAAGCAGCTAACACAAATCTTTTCAGGAACTAAAATCGCGAAGGATTTTAAATACATGAAAGCAAAGAAACCTTCAAATCTTCAGAGAAACCTAACATGCAACGAATCTAACACAGAGTAAACTTCTCTCTGATACCACATGTAGCAATAAAACTCCTCAAACATGAATTCAACAGAAAGTAAATTGCGGAAAACATAAAGAACACAAGAGGTTTTAATGCAGTTTCCCTCAATTGGATTTACAATTCAGACCAATTATGAGGGTACGTCTGCGGATCTAAGAGAGAACTTTTTTAAGTTGCAAATCGGCACAAGAGCAGAGTACATGAACCCTAGAAAAGAGAAGAACTAAAAAAACTCAAAAAAAGTTCAGTCATACTCAAATACTGAACCAACAAAAAGATATATAAAGGTATAAAGAAGACCGTTAGAGGTAACTGCCATCAGGATCACCGTTGATTCAACAAGGATTCATCTAACGCATGAGAAGAGCCTTCAAACTCGTAAGGAGAAAATCGCCAGAGAGAACATAAATGAAAAGGAGGTGGTAAAGAAAAATGAAACCCTAAAAGGCAAAATGTGCCTTAAATACCTTTTGATCTAAACCCTTAGGCTTTGCTTGGGAGGGCGTTTTTCACAGGGTTATAAAAGGATGAGAGCTTAGTTCCTATGCTTGGGATGAAAGTGAAGACAGATTTTGAAGGAATCAGGAAGGAATGTCTTCCTTTCACATACCGTCATTTTGTCACTGTTCATTTTGCCCAATTTGGGCAAATTCGAGCAGATGGCGGTGTGGATTTACAACACTAGCCCTGTATACTTGATTAATTCATTAACAACTACATTTTAAAGAATATTTAAGTAATTTTCATACCCACCCTACTTTATAATCTTATCCCTTCCTCCCAAATACAATATTACTGAATTCTTTATGTTTCTATCATATACCATCCTTTTATTTAATATCCATTCATTTCCTTTCCTTTATGATTCTTATATCTTTTGCTCCCAAGGAGACCCTTAAACAAAACTCATTGTTTTAACCATTACAAAGAAATACTCTGGGAATAACTAAATAATGGGCTTATTACAACTAGGCTTATAAAACAGGCAAATGGACATACACCAAGCCCAACAGTAAAGAACTTTTGAAACTTTTCACTAGTGTTAAAATACTTTTCGCTAGTAGGTTTGTAAACCAAGTTGCTCATATGTTAGTTAAAGTAGTGGGTTCCTTGATATGTAGAGGGGCTAACACTATATTTGTCCACCTTTGAGTAAGGTTGTCACCGACTCTAGTCGTATCTAATGGACTTATCTGACTTATCTTCTCGGTAAAAGAAATAAAATCCAAACTTTAAAAAGGACATAATTTATCGACAGATTTTCTTAAAAAAGTTTTGCCTTATTGGGCTTACAATAATAACAAAAAAAACCTCATCCCACCCCACCTAAGTGTGGCTCAAACTTGTGACTTCTAGGATCACAACTTCAAGGCTCAACCACTAAATTAAGCCTTTGCCACAATTTATCAACAGATTCTTTACACGCAAATGGGTAAATATATATCCAACTGTGCATTTTGTTGTAATTTTGTAAATAAAAATTGTTTAGACTTTAGAGGAAACGAGATTTAACGTACAGGACAAAGGCCAAAAAGATAGTTAGATATGGGCTTTCAGATTTTCCAGGTAATTATACTCAAGCATATGTCATGTTAAAATGAATTGCAAAATTTGACAACATGTACCCATCCAAGTCCATCATCTTGAAGTGTAATTATGTTTGACGTCAATTTTGAAACAAGTTCAGATTGTGATTCATTTTCATTTAAAACAAAAATCAAAATTAAAATAAAAAATAGATCCTAGAAGCACATGTATATTCTGTAAATAAACACAACTAAATCTAAACCAAACCAGCTTGGTTACCAAGCTGAAACATATTAAAAACATTAACAAAATAATAGTTCATTAGAAGATTCATCGAGGACAAAAGGAACACATTAAGGAATCCATTAACAACATTAAAGAAGTTGGTAACTTAGACCAATACGAACCGAAACAATTTAATTACTTATTCTTCTGATTAAGAGTCCAAAAGAATAAGGTCTAAACCAAACCTCAAACCAAAACTAAAATGGAAATGGCATAGGTACCAATTATTGGACTCGGAAAAATCGGTAAAGATCAATCTTAGGTGACGGACCCGCCTAACAAAAGTCAATGGTACTCGTCTTGGCTTTTTTTGAGGCTTTTGTAACACCTTTCTTGGTCCACCAACTGGATTAGCATCTTCGGGACTAATTTTTCCAGCTACAATTCTATCCCCAGTAGTTTTGGCATTTTCATGAGAGTCTCCATCGACTTCATGTATAACATAACCATGCTCTGGTGTTACTGTGAGAGACTCGATGGCCTTGATTACGTCGCCTGCAAATGATAACATGATCGCGAATGCATTAGCTTCTTGAAAACAAAAGAATACCTAACACAAGAACAAACAAACCAACACCATAAAACTTTACGACACATATACGTTACTTATGGCGACATACCACTTGCTGCTTACAACAAATATATATATATACATATATATATATAGATATATATAAAGAACATATATTTCAAAGAATCCAAGAAATACATATCAGATTCAATAATGGCCAAACGTAACCTATCCAAAGTTCAGTCAAATGAAAACATATGCTAAAGAAATCGGAACTAATACAGAAATTAAAGTTTCAGAAAGAAACAAAGCAAAAAGAGATTAAGAAAAAAACACTTGAAAGCAAAGACATTAACCCCTTGTACAAACACCCAAAAGAAATACTAAGGGTAAACTTAGACCAGTTCTGCCCTAAATTTTGTGTTTGAGAGACCGAATGGAGCAAAGAAACTATGATTTACAATGCCATCAGTTTAGCTTGTTTAATGAAACATTATATTGTGAAAATAGAGTTCATCTTAAATGAAATCCAGAAAAACAAATTGGCAAGAACATCAAAACAAATTAAACCAAACAAATCAAAAGGAGTAAAGAAAACATACGAACGATGGTGAAATTGAGAATGGAAAAAAGAGAGAAATGTACCCCGAAATTCTAAGTTCGAGGAGGAGATAATAAATGGATTGCGTAAGTTTAGGAGAACAGTTAGACTCTGACCTATATATAGGCGTATAGGTCGTTGTTTGTATTCAATCAGGATTAGCATATCCTGGTTGATTTACGAGAGTGATGTGGTCAACGGTATATTTGATAAATCTCATATTTGACCAAAAGTCCATTACTTGTCCCCCGATTGATGGACTCTAAGATATATAAAATTCAAACATTTTCGGGAATAAAAATGTTTAGTGAGCAGACCTGATCATCAAGTGGGTCGGGCCATATTTGATGGGGCTTTTAACTAAAACATTAATTCAAAATCGATCCAAGCCCATGATATAGAATTTGGGGTTCGGGCCAGGCTTACGGAGCATTTTCAAGCCTGACCCTGACTCATGACCATAGATAAAAAATTTTTAATATTTTGTAAACTAAATTAAAAAATAAATTTTATATACAATTACATTTTCTATTAAAATTCTTTAATTAATATATAATCAAAAATTTAGTAGGTTAAAATATGAAAATCTATAAAAATCAGTTAAATATAATATAAAAATGTAAAACAAATATAATTTTTGTTTATCGGGACGGGCTCAAGAACTAATATAAAAAAAATCAAGTTCGATCCATAGAACTTCAGGCTGATCGGGTTTTGTAATAAAATAATTGTTCAAGTCCAGTCCATTTAAGTGTGCTCAAGCCGAGCTGAAGAAAAGTTAAAATAAATCCACCAATTCATCATCAAGAAGAGAAGCTACAATTTTCTTAAACCAGGATCCATTCTTTCAAACAAATCAGATCTAGAAAAATCAATATACTTGCTGGAAGAGGTGAAGAGCCTTAACTGTTACTAAACCTCAAATAAGATTATCTTAATGAAGATATTTATAAATATAATAAAAAAAATAATCTAGAAAAACCAATGTTATACCAGAGGAGCAACAGGACCACTAACGTGAGCCATATCACAAAGCAAAAGAGCACCGCACACGTCAGCAATGGACCTAGCAGGACCACTAACATGAGCCATATCACAAAGCAAAAGAGCACCGCACATGTCAGCAATGGACCTAAACCTAGCATAATCCCAATCACTAGGACAAGCACTACCACGCAGATAATCAATCTATTGAAAAAATAATAGTTTTTTTTCACTTTTAAAAAATTATTTTATTATTTTTTTTACTGAAAAAATATCTTTAATAAAATACTCCCTCCATCTTTTTTTACTTATATTCTAATACATTTCACGCTTTTTAAGAAATTAATTAATTAAGGTAGAAATATACTATTTTACCCTCTAATTAATATTTAGTTTTCCATTCCATTACAATTAATGATAATGGGACAAATGAGGGTATAATTGGAAAAATAATCCAAAATGTACCTAGATATTTGAAAATGACAAATAAAAAAATATTTTAAAAAGTGGCTAGAATGTCTATTTTAAAAAGATGGAGAGAATATTAAATAATGAAAGTTACTTATCTCAATTCTATATAAGTGAGTTTTAATTGTAATTAATATTTCAACAGCTACATTTTAATTAAATTCTTGTAACTTTCTCCTGTTATACTTTAAAGGCATACTTATTGTTTCACAATAATTATATTTCTTATCTATAAAAAGAGCGGCGGATTTTCATTTGGGATTACATTTAGTTATACACCAAAAATTTTATACTCTCTTTACAATTTTTATTTAGGTTGTCACTTTCATTTTGAGAATGAAGAAGTTGTTAAATCCTGTAAGAAATTACCAAATAACCATTAAGAATAGTGTCTTAAACACGACCCAACTTTATACTTATAAGTCAAACAATTTTATGTTAATTAGTGTTCGATATGTATTATAGCTTATTATACTTGATACATGATGCTAAGAATACTTGATGGTGGGAAACACAATAATGAGGAAAGTTAACGGTGAGAAACATGATGCTGAGAAAACTAAATGTTGAGGACATGGTACTAAGGAAACTTGATGTTGAGGATATACTGCTGAGGACATTTGATGCTGAGGACATGCTTCTAAGAAAACTTGATTCTGAAAAATCTGCTTATGAGGAAACTTAATTCCAAGAATCAGCTTTTGAAGCACATTTTTCCTAATGCTAAACATGCTGAAGTATATTTTTCTTCAAATGCTGAAGCATTTTTACTCACATGTTAAAGCACATTTTGACCATTTATGAAGCAAAATTTCCAACACACTCTCGGCCTAAAATCTGTTGCCTTCTCCTCCAACTTATCATGATCAATGTATCAATTTTTGAATTAACTTTATTAGGAAAACTCTTAAAGTAAATCAAGATAACGGAGATTTACTTCCCTCCGGAAGTATAATATCCTTGGTTCAAATGGCAACCGGACGGAAGGTACGGGACCATAATATGATTATGAAGCTGTAGAACGGTCGTGTAAGTTATGACATATGAGAGTGAATGTTAGACGATTAAGATGCAATATAATATGAAAATTAATAAAATGGGTTCCTCAATAAAAAAATTATTGTAATAAATACTTATTTTTTTGCAAAACGTATGATTTGAGCTATTGACCTCTTACAAATTTAACTAATGTTTTACCAATTGATCTAATATTTATTAAAATTTATTTTTGTCTTTTTAATAGTAATAACTACTAAAACTTTAAACGAAAATATATTTTTAGCCCTTTCCGACTATGGGCCCTAGGCGGTGACACATGTCCGCCACCCCTACCATGCTTGGCATTACATCAATGGACTTCTGGAGGTTAACTGAAGGACGAATTTCTCCAATTACAATTCTTTCCCCAGTAGTTTGAGCATATATTTGCACATTTTCATTCCATTCTTCGCCACCTTCATTTTGGTTGACAAATACATTCTGAAAAGAGAGTACAACTATTAATAAACAAAACTGAACACAAGAAAGATATGCATTAGTCCAAAGAAACATTAAGGAGTCATACTAACATGGGACAAATGTATAATATGACCACGCTCTGGCGTTACTCTGGGACATAATTGCAAACACATTCTCATTTTTTTTAGAAACACAAGAATACTCAATAGAAGAAAAAAGGAATTAAGCCCAGAAAACATTAGAACAACATATCCTACACATTATATAATACTAGCATTTACTGCTTCCAAATATTCGAATAAATAAGATATAATCCCTTGGAAGATTTACAGCAACAAAAAAATAACTTATATATCCAAGAATCTAGGAGTTCAGTCAAATGAAAATAACTTATATATCCAAGATTCAGAAGGAGATAAAAAAAAAGCAAAAGGAGAAAAAAAAAAAAACTCCACACAAAATTTCAGTTAATATATAGAAATTTCATTCTGGTGTAATCATATTAGGTTCTTATTCAGACTAAAGTATTCAAACTGACTACCAAGTTCGGGAGGCTAACCATGCATTTAGCCTTAGATAATTATGTAACGCCTGAAATTAATCAAGATAGCCTCAAACTATGGCCTCTAAATTAGTAGGGATTTGTGTTCTCTGTCCTTAACTTTACAACCTCAAAACAAGTATTTTCTCTTGCCCTACATATTTTACTTTGATTAGAAAAGTGTTTACATGGATTCTCATGTGCGACCAAGCTAAAATTTTTTGAATTCTCAATAGCTACAAAGCTCAAGTCTAATATAAGCAACCACAACATTAGACAATAGTGTGTCAAACAATGTTATCAATACCGCACTGTACCGCCGATTCAACCAATTTTACCGCGAACCGGTCATGGCTACGGTACGGTATACACAAAACCTATTTTAGTAAAAAATCAGAGAAAATTGGGTTGAACCGGAAAAAATTGGGGTACCGGTTCATTCAGGTTTTCTCAAAATCCTTTTGGCAACAAGTAAAAGCGTTGCTAAAGACTCAAAAGAAAAAGTTGCAATAGTCATTAGAAACCCTAAATAATATATATTTCTTTCCAAAACCTTTCTGGCAACACGCAGAAGCGTTGCAAAAGACCTAAAAATCGTTGCAATAGCCACTGAAAAATATAAATAATATACATTCTTTAAAAATAAAAAATCAGTAAAACCACCAATATTACTGGTTATACCGCGTACCATTGACCTCGTCGGTATGAGGTCTGGTACGGCATTAACAACATTGGTGTAAACCAAACCACCATTCAGTTAAATCTTGGAATGTTGTTGAGGAATATATTATACCTTTCTTCTCAGCTTTCAATTTTGGACCTTATAGGTACAAATTACTGGATTATGCGCAGATGTTTACGGACATTGGAACTGGACTGGATCTATTGCATTAAGAATTCAGTTTTTGAAATTGACCTATATGTTTTTGACATTTGGAGCAAAGCTGATTCCATTTAAAAAAAATAAAATTATTGCATTATAAAAGTAAAAAAGTAGAAATAAGTAAATCTAGTCGTTTTATAGTGTGTGACACACATTTGTCAATTGGGCATTTGATTGATTGACCACACTCTTTCGCTTTGAACACAACTGGGGACTGAATGTGTCAGAAACTGAGACTGAAAGTTTGTTAGACAAAAGTTGTTGAATTATTAGAAGGGTAAATTTTAAATAAGTATGTTGTGGTTTCACTCGTTTATAAAATAGGGTCTGAAGAATTTTTTTTATAAAATGGGGTCTGTGGTTTCAAAAAATTTGCATACAATGTAGAATGTTGAATTGTTTAAAATATTGAAATCCTGACGTATAATTTTTAAATACTAAAATTAAATTATTAGAATGTTGAATTGCTTAAAATATTTAATGTAGCACCACTATTTTAAAATCATAGGCCCCTTTTTAAAAAAAATTTAAAATTATAGACCCTATTTATAAAAAAAATCCTCAAACTCTATTTTATAAATGGTAAAACTATAAAGTATTTGTTTTAAGTTTAGTGGGTAAATTTGAGATTTAAGTAAATGGTACATGATGTGACCATACATATGGCTAAAACCTAGTCTGGTTTGGCCCATTCAATTTTTTACACAAAACAACATAAACTATTGTTGGGCCATTTCTATGCCTTCCCTCAATTTAATTTGGTTGGGCTTAAAAGTTGGGTTAATTAAAGTTATCGTTTTCTTAATTCTGACTCTAGTAATTAATATTCATATAATTCTTATGTTATATTATAATAACCCAATGCAGAGAATAATTAATATTTTAAAAAGTGCTAAGCATTAGTCGAACGGTCGGGGATTCTGAGATTTAGGCGGATTTTAGGTGAATTTGTATTTTTCTATTCTTTTTTTTACTAAAGAAAGATGGCCATATTAATTCAGATTAGAAGCCAAAGCAGCTCTAATCAAAGGTGGACATACATGAAATCATGTCCCCCTACCTGTCACAGAAACAGCTGCCCTAGCTAACTTGTGGGCAACTTGATTCGCCGACCGAGCAACATAAACAATCCACGAATGAAAGAACGAAGACATAAGATGTTTGCAATCTAACAAAATAGAACCTATTGGAGACTAAAAAAAAAAAAGAATTGCTATTGTTTAAAGCATTGACGACGTTAATCGCATCGGATTCCTATATGACATAATCCATCATATTGTCCTTGAGCCAGCTCAAAGCGTCCCTGCAACTCATGACTTCGGCAATAAAGGCGTCCCCGTGACCTTGTAACATAGACGATCTCGCAGCTATAAAGTCCCCCTCATGATTTCGGATAACACATCCATGCCCTAGCAAACGACCTTGCTCAAAAACACTTGCATCAACATTACATTTCATCCAACTAAGTGGCGGCTTCCTCCATTTTGCACTCGCTTGGGTAGAACTCGACGATGGCTCCTTTTTATTCTAGACTCTCCATTCATTGAGGAAACCCAAACCATGCCGAATCACATGTGAGGCAATTCGAAATTTACCATTCCAAACCTAGTTATTTTGCCGAGACCAAATGGCCCATAGCGTAGCTGCAGCTTCCTCCACCTTTTGCCCTTTGCTGACTTACCCAACGCCACCAATCTGATAGGCAAGAAATGTGAACAGTCCAGCCATTACTAAAAACTTCATTCCAAAAAGCTAGTGCATAAAAATTTATATTCTTTAATATTATGAGTACATAAGAATATAAATTATAATATTAAAAAAATAATTTAACAATGTTTTAAAAATTTCCTAGGTGCTAATTGAACGGTATGCGTCTCCTTATTTGTGGTATAGAGTACGTTGTTTCTCAATTAGAGACTAAAAAAACCATTTTATCAGAAGAATATTTTAATATACTTTAGTTTCACAAAATCAAATACTTTTTATGGGTACAAAAAAAAATAAAACTATAATTATTATAAATATCAATGTCTTACAAATTGAGTTTTTGTAGATAGGCGGGGGCATTGACAGAAATATATAGGTCCAGCGCCTGATAGTGTCCGAAGAATAAAAAGTCGGGCAGTGAGCCTCAAACTAACACCTAGGCGAAATTTTAAAACAGTGAGAATAATAAATTTCCAAACTCATTATTTTCATTTTGCTTATTGAAATCATCACTTCTAGCTAGAAGAACCCTGGAAGAAAAAACAAACATCGGAGAAGGTTAAGGTTTGTTTAATAGTAGAAGAAAACTTGACCAGTTTTTGAAAAAGCTTATGCAAAAAATGAAAAATTATAAGTAATTTTTTATGAAGAAAAATTATAAGTTGATTACCTAAAAAATTTCTAAAAACCTTCACCAGTGCATTTACAGCTCTACCTCATCACTCTGTGTTTCAGTTATAGGGTTAATTAATATTTCTTTTATGTGATATCAAAACCTTTTACGTTACGAGATGTAGGTCCCGTTTGATAAAATAGTTGTGGTTACTGTTACCGTTATTGTTTACTGTTGTAGTTTGTTGTTGTTATTTCTTATCGTGGTTTCAAGTTGTTGTTATTAATTGATTTGTACTTCAGTGTTTAGTAAAAATATAATTCATTATTGTGTTTAAAGATACAAATTACTAAAATGGACATATTAAAAATAAATTAAAAGTTATTTATAAGGATAAAATTGAACTACATAATTCAAACCACATAAAAGAATTGTAAAAGTTTCAATTTGATGGTGATTTTAAAAAGAAGGCAGTAGAGTTTAAAATATAATAAATTTTAACCCCTTCAGCAGGTGGATATTTTGCACTTGAAGTTGTATTGGAGATAATAAAAAAAACTTTTTTAAAAGTTTTTGCAGATTAAGTTGATCTATAAAAAGAAATAAATTAGGGATGCAAAACATGAGATAGAGGAAAAGGTATTCTTAGGTGGATTCGAACCCAGCCATCTGTACTCACATTAAAAATAAAAGATGAGGTTTAATGTTCAAATCTCAACTCCTATAATTAAAGTTTTCTTTACTGAAAAGAAGATTTAATTTTCTGTATTATTTCTCCTTTCCGGTGAACTGAGGGAATATATAATTATGTATTGAACTAAATAGTAGGATCAAGGCAAAAACTTTGGTGTCAACTCATCCCAATAAACAAATTAATGGATTCACACTTTTGTCGGTTTTTGTTTTGATAAAAAGAAATTAGACTATTATCATTAATTAGTAATAACAGTAATTAATTTTTCAAAAATAAAAGGGTGTTTTTTTAAAAAAAATTTCGAATTTTGAGAATTGAACTATCAACTCATATTCTTAAAAAATTTTCAAAAGATGGCGGGCACCAACCATGCCGGTCGAACGGTTTAACTCATGCATGTAAGCAATAATTACATAATATTATTATTATCCTCTGAAAATTTAAGTAAGAGCGGCCACATAAAATTGTTGAAAGCAACATTTTCTTTCCAAGCTGAGACCTAACTTATTCAATTTTTTCTAATTTGATCCTTGACTTTGATTTTTTTTTCCGTTTCTTTTAATAAAACCTTGACTTAAATTCGTTGCTTATCCAATTATGCTTCCTTTCAATATATGGACTTCTCGTGTGAATATTCTTTTAGTTTCTTAAATTTCTTTTTTGTACATTAAAATATGTAAATCCACAAGTTTGAACCAAAAAAAGTAGGAAAGATATGTACAGATATGGTTCAAACTCTAAACAACTATGCTCAATGTAGGTTTTCATCAATTTATTTTTTTCTTCAAATCTAACATAGAAAATATTCTTTCCAATTACCAGGCATTTTTTGTCCTCGCTAGCAATACCTAACACCAACCAAGTTTTCAACTAGAAAACGAAATAATAATAATAATAATAATAATAATAATAATAATAATAATGATGATAATAATAATAATAAAACTAATAATAATAATAATATATAAAAGCAAAGAAGCTCTAAATGACTTCTTTATTCCTATATCTTTTAAAAGAAATATTTCAATTTTATTACCATATTACCATATTATTCCAATTTATATTACTATAATAATGATATTTAAAATTGGTTAATATTCATAAAAATTATAACAATACCAAAATATAAAATTAAAATAATAATAACAATAACAACATTAATAGTAATAATAAAATGTTTGATGAGTATTTAAAATTGTTTAATATTCATACTAATCAAAACAATACCAAAATATAAAATTCAAATAATAACAACGACAACAATAGTAGTAATAAAATATTTGATGAGTATTTAAAATTGGTTAATATTCATACTAATCATAATAATACCAAAATATAAAATTAAAATAATAATAATAACAACAATATTAATAGTAATAATAAAATATTTGATGAATATGTAAAATTGGTTAATATTCATACTAATCAAAACAATACCAAAATATAAAATTCAAATAATAACAACGACAACAACAGCAATAATAATAAAATATTTCATGAGTATTTATAACTGGTTAATATTCATACTAATCATAACAATACCAAAATATAAAATTGAAATAAAATTAAAATAATAATAACAACAACAACAACAATTGTAATAATTAAAATATTTGATAAGTATTTAAAATTGGTTAATATTTATACTAATCATAACAATACCAAAATATAATTCTGTTGATTATAAAATTAAAATTAAATTAAATTAAAATAACAACAACAACAACAATAATAATTATAATAATAAAATATTTGATAAAGAAAAAAGAGTCACATTAATTCTTATAGAGTTACATTAAATCTAAATTATAAACCTGTGTAAGAATAAATTATATATTATATCTGTCAAAAAATTTGTGTATTTAATTAATTGCATATTAAAGTTAAAAAATATGAAATTTTTTCTTAAATAGGATTATAATCAACAGAATTATATTTTGGTATTGTTATGATTATTATGCATATTAACCAATTTTAAACATCATTATTATAGAAACAAATCAAAGTAAACGTACAACTAATTAAAAAAATAATTACACCATTAAATAATTCATAATTGCTGATAAGAATTATATTGCAAAACTGATATAGTAATTAATGATTATTTAACCTTTAAATTAACATACAAACAGACATATGTAAGGAAAACTTATCAAAATAGTTAACAATCACTTTTGCTATAAATACTAATTAATTAAAATTTGTTGATTATAATCCTATTTAAGAATTAATGTGACTCTTTTTTCTTCATCAAATATTTGAAAAGGAATCACAATATAATGCAAAAAAGTATAAATTATAAACATATTTAAGAAAAAAATTGAATTTTATGATGATACTTACTCATATACTGGGATATTTTAAATTATTTGGTCAACTAATATATCTCCTAAATCTATTTATTTAAAATTTAATTTATTGTTCTTGATTTTATTAATTTTGTTTGTTATAATCCTATTTAGGAATAAATTTGAATTTCGTAACAGTACTTACTCCTTATTTAAGAATCAGTGTGACTCCTTTTTCCTCATCAAATTTTGACAAGAAATCACAAGATAGTTGTAGAATAGTATAGTGTTCATTATGTTGAAGCAGAAACATAATTCGGTAGATGATATCAACCAATAAGGGTGTTACTAAAGACGGATTTTATATGTGATATATATCCAACTAAGATGCAATGGACCCTCAAAGTACGTGTTCTCTGCCTTTGGATCATTCCATAATGCAATAAAGCAAATTCAATATTTACTATTTAAATGATTTTGCAAAACGAAAAGGTATGTTAATAAATTATTTGTCATTGAGTATTAAAAAATTTATCACAATAAATGTTTAATAAAATTGCATAACTAACAAAAAAAATTCTACTTTTTTTATGTTTTGTAATATTGCAATAGAGATATCGCATTCAAGCAATGGTAAAAAAAATAACATTTACAACTTTTTTGATAATCTACACGAACTCAAGGTATACTATATGAGGAACTTTATTATCAACCAGAATAATATCAAAACACATAAGCCAACAAAAAATAAATGGAGGTTAACATTTTCGGGAGGACAATGGCCAAAATTTTAGTTTGAATTTATTCGAATTAGTCCCTTATACAGAATTACTTATGCAAACAAAGTCAATGAAGATATTCTATTTGGTATATATACATTTTTTAATATTATTTTAAATTTAATTCCATATTTTAAACTATAATTATCAATTAATTAAATACGCGGATTTTTTTTACAGATGTAATTGGTGAAAATGTCAGCCGTAGTGCAAAGCTGTTTCATGAATTGAACTAACAGTGTTTTCTTGAATTTGGAACTTCAAGACCATGAGTATTTATCTACAATTTTTAATGTCATTTGCATATATTGCTCCTTATTAATTAGAACTTTATTATGAAATCAAAATGCAAGCAGAATAAAATATCAAGAACGGTCTGAGGTGAATTTGTAGAACAAATATTATCTCATTTCAATTCATCTAATGGTGAACGAATTATCGTTGTTATGCAGTTGATATGTGCTCGAGAATACAAATGTACTGATTTTTTAAAAAAATTTTGTTATCATGCAATGGAGTCCAACTATAATTATTGATTTTTAAAATTCAGGAAGTAGTTTTTTGGCTTATGGTAAAAATTATTGATTTATAGTGCCAAAATGGTTGGTCATATAAAAATAGCAAATGTTTCAAAAAGGTAGAAGTAAATGGGAACAAGTTCTTTTGCCAAAAGTGTAATCGTTTTAATTACTCGCCTTTCCAAATGTAAATATTGTGCATCTAAAATGGATCTTTCAATTGTTCAATTAATATAGTTAAAATATTTTGATACTAAAATTGTAATGAATTAAACATTCAAATTTGTTTCACATATATAAGCTTCAAGTTTGTGTAATTCATGGCACAATGTTTATTTCTTTACTAATATGGGACCTTGAAGCACAACAATTGATTGAAAAAACTCCAAATAAATTATGGGGTACAGTAATTGAGGTACATAGTTTTTCCATATCAATAATATATCTTCTTTGAATTCCAATTAATTTTAGTTTTTTCTCAATATTTTAAACAACTTTTATTGGTTTGTCTTTTGAAATTATATTATATGTCTGTTGCACTTGATGAAACACCTATACCAATGAAATTGGAGAACATTATAGGAAGATAAATTATGTTTAAACTTTCAATTAAGAACAATAATATTATTGCACATGATGAAGTGTATTATGTGGTTAAACTTACGGAGGATGAACAACTTCTGAAATAATATAGTTTCTCCCCCTCAAAATTCATATGTAACTTCAAATTAGTACGTTGTATTATATGCATTTTAGTTCATATGTATTTCAACTTTAAATTTTTTTTACAATGAGATCCAGATTTCGATTTTGACTAATTTCCAGATGCATATGAAAAATTCAAGATACTTCTAATATTTATATTATAAGTACAAATGATTCATTATCTACTATAATTTGAATTAGGTCTTTTATTTATTTATTTTTGTTTGGCATGATTCGAAATCAAAAAGTGAGGTCAATTCTTCTGTCACACCTGTAGAGATAAGAAATGAAACTCTGACACTGTCGATATTGACAGATGAAGATAATGGACAACTTTCCAGCAATCGAGCAAAACGGATAAGGTTTAAGAAGGAGAAGAATAATTGATATGTATCTCTTTTTAAAGAAAGATTAATATTTGTTCTCCAATTCCATTGGTATAGGTGTTCCATCATAATGCAACAAATATCTAATATAATTTCAAATGACATCTAATATAATTGAAAGCCAAATTTTAGATTTATCATTGTCAAACATGGCAGAACTATTATTTGGTGTTATGTATTATTTATTTTGTATTGTTGGATTGTTTCATTTTAAACCGGTGTTATTTCTTCCTATTTCTACCTTTCCAATTTTTTTGGTAAATTTTGCAATTCCTATATAAACTCCAAAGTGGAAAAAAAAACATTACTAATTGATTGATTATAAGCATATTAATGAAAAAAAATTGAATTTTATAACAATTTTTACTCCTTATGGATAATAATTGAATATTTATAATTATTTTATCAAGCAAAATATTTATAAATATTCCATTATTATCACAATAAATATTTAATAAAATCGCAACATTTAAAATTTTGAAAAATAAATTTAGGGATTAATGATTTAGGAATTAAATTTTGAAAAATAGATTTTGGATAATAAAGAAATATTTTTAATTATTTGATCAACTAATATATCTCATAAATATTTTTAAAAATTTAATTTTTTATTCTTGATTTTATTTAATTTTATCATATTGATTATAATCATATTTAAGAATTAATGTGACTCTTTTTTCCTCATCAAATATTTGACAAGAATTCACAAGAAAAGTGTATAAAAGTATAAATTATAATCATATTTAAGAAAAAAATTGAATTTTATAACAATACTTACTCCTTCTTATAGATAATATTGGAATATTTTTAATTATTTGATCAAGTGAAATAAGTAAAAATATTCCATTATTATCACGATAAATATTTAATAAAATCACAACAAATTAAATTTTAAAAAATAGATTTAGGAATTAATGTGACTCTTTTAGTCTCATCAAATATTTGACATGAAATCACAACATAATTGCATAAATTTTAAATTATAATCCTATTTAAGAAAAAAATTAAATTTTATAATAGTACTTACTCTTATATTGTAATATTTTAAATTATTAGGTCAACGAATATATCTCCTAAATTTATTCATTTGAAATTTAATTTGTTGTTCTTAATTTTATTTAATTCTATTGGTTATAAGCCTATTTAAGAAAAAATTTGAATTTCATAATAGTACTTACTCGTTATTAAAGAATCAGTGTGACTATTTTTTCCTTATCAAATAATGGCAAAAAGTGTAAATTATAATCCTATTTAAGAAAAAATTTAAATTTTATAATAGTACTTACTCCTTCTTATGGATGATTTTATAATAATAACTCATTTTTATTTGATACACGATATAACATATTTTTTATCTTTAATATTTTCTATTTTTATTTATATATATATATATATATATATATATATATATATATATATATATATATATATATATATATATATATATATATTATGAATTACAGAATAAACCTATCATTGATATACTTATTACAAATGATATATCCGTGTATCACACGAATACTACACTAGTGATAATAATAATAATATAATTTGATACTGTAGAAAAGCTCATTTAGATATGTTATACCTTTTCACTTAAAAAGTTAATCACTAGACCGCAAGATTCCCCTAGATATGTTACATTAAAATAAAATATACTAAACACATTAAGCTTCATTTTTAGCACTTTATTGAATGGTGGAGTCAAAACTTGCCCTGGTACTTTCACACTTACTTTAATTAGCTTTTTCTTACAAATTATTTCTTCAAGAGTAGTCAAGCTTGTACTATTATGTTTCTTGCTTCTATTTTAATTGTAATTCAGTTCCGATCACTCGTTGAAATTTGTAAATTTACGTGCGATTCAGGCATAAAAACAGCCTTAAACTAGAAAATGTAAGAAAATGACAAATTGATTGGAACTTTAGATAATTATTAGTAATAATGCAGTAAACACTAAAGTATGTAATGTTTATAGTCAATAAATATCAATATAATATGATTATCTGAACATTAGTCGGAGTGGGAAATTAAGCATTATAGTTTAGTTTCATTATTAATGAAACAGATTAAGTTTTTAGTCAAATCAATATATATTTCTTGATGAGTGGATATTGGTATATATTCTATCTCTATGAGATTATTTGTCTATCCATGATGAATTCAATGACGAATCGGGTTAACACAAGAAAAGAGTAGCAGTATATCTTAACAACCAATCAATAATTTTCATATGACATTAATGAATTCCTCGTGTAATCCTCAACAATATTGTAAGCAATGAGTTTCAAAATTTACGTAATTGCATTCACATTAAATATAGAGAAAAATTTTCATTTCGTGTGAATTTTAAAGAAATTAAGTATTGAATTTAAGACCTCTCACTATTAATATTGATTGATATACCAATTAAGCTACACCCAATTGATAATCTTTAACCTTTTGAGTAATAGATTCGTTCACCGCGTGAATTTCTATAATATTAAAAAATCCAAACAACATAAAAAGTAAAAAAAAATATAAGAAAGAAAATTAAAAGATAAGAGAGCATTTGAAAACTTATTAAATAACTAATTTCAGCTTTTATGAAATGGAACAACGATCCTAATTTAGTTACGGCTTTTTCACTCATTTATAAATAAAAAATTACCAATAATAATAAAAATTTATCAATAACAACTAAGATAGACAAGACGAGCAAATAAAGAATCCAAAAAAAAAATTGAAAATTTGATAAAACAGTTACCAGAATCCAGGTGAAGGTGAGGTAGGTCAGTTATGTTTCTTGGCCCTAAATTTGGGTAATTAGCTACCTATAGTTGACTTTATTTTATAAAACTATACAATTTCCAATATAAAAATTCAAACTAACAGCTCCCAAAATCAATCAAACAGTGACGTTGTTGTTGTTTTCTTTTTCTCTCTCTCCCATGATCCTTATGTTCTTGTGCTTTCTTTCCAACTAAATTTATCAACTTTTTCTGCGTTTTTTGGGGACCCAAATTCATATTTTTTTTTTATGAATTTGATGTTTTCGGTTTTATTTCATCATAGTTTAACAAACTTGAATATACATTTTGTCCTTCTAGCATAGTATAGATTATACTCTTTCCTACTTAATCCGAGGTTTGGGTCTGAGTTAGTTAAGCATATAAATTGTACCAAATTAGAGCGTAAAAAATCGTTAATACAAAGTATGAGTGAATTTTACGAGAAACAAAAGAATATGACTTGTTATCATTTGATTAGACTAAGTCGCTAACGATTCATGCAATCATTGAGTAGTTAATATTTTTTATGCTTATGCTTACTTCAATTTAAGGTGAATTAGTACTACATATTGTAATTTTTAATAACTTATAGTAAAAAATTTGACTAAAAGTAAAGAGAAAAATACTATTTTCACTTTTAGAATTATAAATTTTTTTGTAATTTTAAAGATTTCGAAGTAATTAATTTCTAAACCGTAATACTCTCGTAAGTACGTACCCCTCCACTTTACACATATAACTACGTTATACTAACTACTTAAAGTGCCCCAAATACATAAAAATCTTATTATATAACCCAAAAGTTGGACATATAACTATCAATGACAACTGGTGTCCTAACTTATTTTTACAAACGTCACAATCTTGGAACTTCCTCTATGTTCATAGTTACAAAAGTGAACCCACGAAATTCAGGGGAAAATAATAATTAAATAAATAATCAAAAATAAAAAGGAAAACAAACCACTATGTACATGATTTTTTTTTCATTTCTAATAATAACAATAATATCAACCCCTCTAATTAAGAAAATGACTAATATAAAATGGGAACCTACTGCAGCAAAAAGCCAAATCTCCCGTCAACGTCAACACTATATTTTTTATTTTATAAAAAAAAGCATGAAAATCCCCTTCCATAAGAATCCCATTTCCACCAAAGTTCATCCGCATATAAAGTTGTCCATATATCCCACTTTTATATATTCATCTGTGAATATAATTTATCAATAAGGTTGTTTCATTGGTATCACTTAAGTAAGATCTCAAGTTTAAGTCTTATTAAATGTAGGGAGAGTTACTCACCACATCCAGGTGTGCGACCCGGATCCGATCTCAATGTAGTAGGAGCAAAGCTCCGGTGAAGGAGATGAGCAACAAAAAAAATCTATAAATATAATTTTGAGACACTTCAATTCTTCAAAGAGTAGATTCGTTTGTTTTTTTTAAATTTGTAGATCGCAGAAGTTGAACCCACAACTTCATATTTTTATCAGTTTTATAAATTCGTATGATTTAGTTGCTATTATTAATTTTTTATTTGTGATTGTTACTAAATTTTTTTTGCTATTTATAATTTTCAGCTTCTAATACATAAAAAACTTAAGTTTAATAATCATACTTAAACACTTACAACTACTACTGCTAAATACACAACAAAAGAACTAGGAGATAAATACAAATCCACTTAATATGGTGGTCCAAATTTATATATAGAATACAAATCTTTGTTTCGCAAATTAATTATCCCCTAAATTAGAAAGATACTACAAACAAAAAGAAGGCATCTATAAAATCATAGATTGAATTGAAGAATTGGGTATATTCCAAATTCCAATTAGACTTGGTAAATTTTTAGTGCATTTAATAATTGAAAGATAAAATAAATTAAGACTGCACTTAGCTGTAATATTATCTCAAAAAGGCAAAAGCCATATCCATTTACAAAATAAGGACAAGGATATTCCCTTTTACAGCCAAAACCCATTAACTTCCCTTTCCTTCACTATCATCCTCGTTACAAACTCTACTAAAACACCATTAACTTGATTAACAATTATAAAAATAAAACTTGATTTAGAAAGTAAACTTTGTGTTAACATCTAGTTGTGTCACTATCGGCAAATCGACAATTATCTAAAGTCTGGCACTCCTTCTATTTTCCTTTTTCTTAATGCTTGATCTCTACTGCTACAAACAATGTTATTCAAATCGGATCAAACTAGTTAATTGAAAAAATCGCGGTTAAATCATAATTAAGCCACGAGTGAATCTAATTTAATGTCTGATCCAATTTTAATAACATTCATCACAAACAATAATTAAACTTCCCTAGGGTCAACAAAAATGGAAATTCCAGGTGGTGATTTAGTCCAGTCACCAACAGACCCGTCACTATAGTCTTCCCCAAGTCGCTTAATGCACCACAAGTCCTCGGCGCATGATAGCCTTTTCCAGTGCGGAATCCCTAACTTAAGCGGCTCGCGACTCGACACTTCAGTAGCCACCACTCCGCACCCACGCTCCTTTGCCAGGTTATGCGCGTGGGCACACAAAGCCTTTACCATGTTGATTGCGCGTTGGCCTTCACCTCCAAGACCGTACAAAAAATGCACCCCGAAAGGCCGGAACACTTCCGGCACCGACGGAAGTTGCAAAAACGGCAATGCCTTGTCAATTATCCTCGTCGCTTTAGCGAAAGTGCGTTTCACTCTCGACGCGCCACGTACCTCCAGTCTAAACACATCGTTACAGTTCCAAACACTGAGAACCCCCCAAGATTCCGGCGGGTCGGAAATGAACTTCTCGAACCCGGGCCACGAGTCCGACCCGTAAGTGCCACGTGGCACGGCCAAGAATGTGCCCAGAGTGAGTTTGTTATTGAGAACGGAGTCGATATCCCGGGGGAAGAATTCGGTGGTGGAGAACCGGCGGCGGTAGAGCTCTTCGGCGTCGTGCGGCGGGAGGTGGAAGACGGTGACACGTTTCGAAACGGGCACGCGGTGGGCGTAGACTGGGTTGACCAGAATTGAAGGAGTACGGAACTTGGAATAGCCGCATTTGTCGGTGAACAAATTAACGGAAGCTTTATTGTCGTTTTCAGTAGCCAAGTAGGAATATTCAGCGCCGTTTTCGCGAAACCACTCCTCAGTTGCGCACACCAATTTTAAGCCTATGCCCATCCTCCTAAAATAGGAAAAAAAAAAAGACATAAGGCTTAGATGAAAGCTGAATTGAACTAACGTTGGTTTTAATTAAATTGAAGTGAGTTGAATTGAACTTAACTTATTTCAGTTTAAATTTAAAATTAGGTATAACTGAATTAAACTGAAGTGGTTTGAACTGAATTAAGTAGTCCAAAGGAATTGGGCCTAATTTTATTATTTACATTATAATTATTCTTAATCAATAAAATTCAAAGAGATGTTGGAGAAAAATAATAAAATATGAACTAATTAAAAGCTCAATTAAGACCCCAATAATTGGGAGCCAGTATAGTTTAATCAAAATTAGTATTGATTGCTGCCGTTAAAAGGACTGGAACGACGTCGTTTTGAACGAAACGGAAAGAGAGCTAATTACAATGGGAAATGTCCGTTTTGGTGCCCCTTGGCCCTTATTAAGGAAAACTGAGAAAAATTGGAAAGATGAATAAGGACAATTTAATCCTGGAATGCCATAATAGTAAAAAAAGGTAAGAACATACATACCTATGAGAAGGAGAGACTCGGAGGCCTAAAATGTAAGCAACTTTTGTGTAAATAGGTAGAGGTTTAGGAGGTTCATTAATGGAGTTTTTGGCAATTCTAGAGAGCTTTTTGCCACATGTAACGGTTTTTATACAGCCTCTAATCATCCCCACTATCCCTTCCTCAAATTCAGCCACCTATAACCATTTAATAACATGATCAGTCAGTTGATTTGTAAAAGAAACAGGCAAAAAAACAAAATGGGTCATTTTGGTATAGCCAAGGTATAGATTACAGAAAAAGTGAAGAGTACGATAATTCATTAACGTGATCAATTAGTTGATTTGGAAAAAAATAGGGAAAATCAAAATGGGTTATTTTAGTATAGTCAAGGTATAGATTAGAGAAAAGGTATAGAATACAAACCAGCATGAGGAAAGCAGGGGAATGGCGGACCCTGCAAACCGGGTCACCCAAAAGGTCGGTGAAGAGAGAGAGTTTGCCACTGGGTCCAACTTCACATCTTCTCTCTACTTGTTCAACTCCTACTCTATCTCTCTCTGGATCAAACTCTCTCACTACTATCATTTTTTCTCTTTTGATTTTGCTTTGATATTAGTGAAAGCCTTGATTGGAAGAAGAAAATCGAAGAAAAAGAGTATAAGTTCTGGTAGTTATTGTTGTTGTTGATTTGTTTGGGTAGGGAAGAGAGAAAGGGAGTGGCTCATCATTTTATAGCTACAAAGCGGTGATATGATGGGTTTTATAAGTAGATTCCGTACTATAAAATTGACTCTCGATACACATTTTTATTTATGGACCGTTTGAAAATTTAAAATTTAAAGAAATTTAATTGATTTTAATTCATTTTACGTATAAAAATTTCAATATTTTTATATAAAAATGAATTGAATTCGACTGAATTTCTTTAAATTTAGCTTTTCAAGCGCACCTTTAAATTTTTTATACTATGGGATAATTACTAAATTTTGAGGTATAAATAGAATCATAAATACACATTTTAAAGCAGAGACTATATATAATCTCACCTGAAGGAGTTTTATACTGATTTTCTTTTCTGCTAATTAATTAACATGTAGCCACTTATTATTATTATTATTATTATTATTATTATTATTATATTCGACGCTCTATATACTTTTTCAGACTGTAGATACGTCGAAATGTGTATTTAGGATTTTTTAATATGTCAAAAGATTTGATTCTAAAACTTCAAATACTCAATTTTTCATGTTATAATACCTATAAATACCTAATATCAGGGTTTTATTTTTTGAGAATATTATTTTGTTATTCTCACACTGGAATCCATGGAGATAAATAAATAATAAATAGAGCGCTTTTTCAAGTCCCTTTCCCTCGTATATTATCTTTCTGTTTGTCTAGGTGTAGTAAAGAAAGGAAAAGAAATGATTACTCCATTAAATAAATAATTAAATGATAGAAATGATTATCTAATTGAAATTTGAATTAATGGAGGGGTAGTGAAATATTAGGGAAAAAATGAGGGAAAGCGAGAAATTGGCGGCTGTGGCTGCGCAGTCTTGTTGTGGGTGTAGGTAAGGTAGGTTTCTCTTTTCTCTCTTATCTTTGCTATTGCTATTCATTTTAATCATCTCTATACCCCATTTTTAATCATTACATTTGTGCTATGGGTTGCCAGCGCTTTGCGGCTCTAAAATTTTTTAAACATGATATTAAGATTTTTTAAAGTGTAAAATTAATTTTAGGGTAAAATTAAATTTATTTTATCGTTATATTTTATTTTGAGAGATATAATTTAGTACATATTTTTTTAAAATTTTTTATCACTACTTTATATTTTATATTTCTCTAACTTTATTATAAAGTTACTTTAGAGAATTTTAATCCTAGTTCATATTAATTTAGTTCAGTTCATGAATTTTTAAAAGAACAGGTAATGATCTCCGATAAATTCAACGCAAATCAAATAATTTTAGTTCAGGTTCATACATTAACATACAAAATCCAAAATAATAGGGATGCTTCGGTTAAATGCATCATGATCTCCCTGAACTTCTCAACTTACACCGCATATCACCCACAACTTTCACTTGCTCCAGTTACCTCTTTAAATTTGATAAAAGTCACAGTTTGCCCCCTCAACTCCGCGTGTCAGCTTATTGTTGGAGAAACAGAAATTACAAAAAAGGGTAAACTTAAAAAACATGTCATGTGGTTTGATCTTTTTGCAAAAAGGTGCTGGTGAAATTTTTTTTCTTCAAAAGGGTTCATGTGGTTTCAAAAGTTTTTAAAAGGGTGCATATGGTTTGAAAATTATAGTGCCACGCCAGTTATTTCAATAAATTCAACATTCCTATATTTAAACTATATTATTTAAGAACTATATATCAAGATTTGAGTAAGATTTGGAAAATTTTCATTTTGTTTTAATTTTTTAAAGTTATAATCAAATTTTAATTAAAAAAGTAATACTTCTCAAAAAATTTTAAAATTTATCACAAAGGTGCATTATATTTTTATTAACTAAGCTGTAAAATTTCACTTCAAAATAGACAAGATCACCCTTCAAAAAAATTTCACAAGCATCTTTTTACAAAACGATCAAACCACATGATATATTTTTTAAGTTTACCCTATAAAAAATTGACACATTTTATTTCAAACCAATAAAAAACTGACATGTGGTGTGCACGAGCAAACATATGCATCTTTATCAATTTCAAGGGGTTATAATATCATATTAATTGAGGGGTCTTGATGTATTTAGCGGGATTCTTCTCCAACTCCTCACTTATCATCTTCTTCATCACCATTATTGATGTATGTCATCATCATCATTATTTATGGATGTCATCATCATAGCCATTCATTTATGTGGGGCTTGTGTGCCTCCATGCTGTATTTCCTTTCACATCTTACAACATATGCTTCTTTTACATTCCATTTATTTCTAATGCTAATTCATTATTTCAACAGAATCACAGATTTGAAAACACATGTCAATTTTTCATTAACATATATATATCAAAAACTTTAATTGATCAACTGTAAAACACGAGGTCATTCTTAAATTGGATTACCATATTTATTGAAGAAAACTTAGTAACTAGTTCAAATAATGATTTCTTCGTAAAATAATTGAAATACGATACCTGCAAGAGAAAAGTCGTACACGTAAAATAGTTCTGTAGGGTTTGAATTCGAATGACGACTGCTTGACTTGAAAAAAGTTGATCGATTTTGGAGTGCTTTTTCTTGCACGTGTACGAACAATCACTAGGCAAACTAAAAAGGGGTCGAAAAAGGATGTTGTGTAGATCAATTTAAGTAGCATATTTCTACTTAATTTTACATATTTGACTACTAGGAACTTTCTATAATACAAATTTATTTTTATTCAGATATAAATGTAGTGTTGGATTTGAGTCTTGTTGGGATAAAAAAATTACACAATTAAAAGAATGAGAATTATATAATAAAAGAAACAAGAAAATATGATAAAATTAAATCTACACAAGGTCTAGATTATAATTATGAAAACGATTCCAATTAGTGGATAAATGAGGCCATGAGGTCCTTTTCAATATCGTATTTAAAAAAAATCGCACTTTATTAATATTAAGATAAATTTTTTAATTGACTTGAAATTTAGGGATATATATTAGGACATGAAAATTCAAGTTTCAAATTAACAAATATTTAAAATGTCATAGCCGTTGTTAAGAAAAATTCTACTTATAAACTTTTAGTAATTAATTAACATATTTTAACATTGCATAAAGATTTTGACTCTTTGTACTAATTAATCAGTAATTATTTGCTATAAATTTTCGAAACTTCTCGAGACAATATCTTGAAAAAACTTGAAAATTGAGTTTTTCGAAAAAGTAGTATGAAAAAGCTATCCCAAATTGATTCTTAAAGGTATTTGGATCAAAATTTGCCTATAATCTACACTTTGATTTGTTAAATTTTCATTTTGACAAGAAATTAGGACAATGAAATTATTTTTCAATTAAGAATATATATGGTGATGTTGTTTCAGCAGCTCCAAAATTGAATTTCAATAGCGTTTCTTAATAGCATGTTTTTACATATTTTTCTTAGAAAACAGACTGAAAATAAGGAATAAACAACTCAAACTTGATATATAAAGAATGTAAAGTATACAAATCTTATGTATTAGTATCAATTTATCTGAGGATGGAAAGATTTGAAAAATAAAAGAAGGTGAAAAAACAGAAACGGAAAAGGACGGATGAATGGATTGGAAGGAGAAACGGTACGGTGGCAAGTGCCTGGATTTCGGCCGTTGATTAACAAGTGGGCTGCAAAAGTGCCTTTTTCTCTTTTTAATCAAACTCTTATTTAAAATAGATAATGGCTTAAAAAATTATTCTATACTAATTTATTTATTTTCTCTTTTTTTATATAATAGGATATAATAAATATTAGACATTGACTATTTAATTTTTTATATATAAATAATTAAATGGACTATCAACTCATTAAATTAATTAATCTTTTAATATTTAACATTAAATCAAGCTTGTAATTAGATATTTTTAATTATTTAATTACATAAGTAGCTCTTTTTTTTAGACATTGTCTATTTTTAAAATTATTGACATATCATCAATGTGAGCTGCTATTTCACATGTGCTATTTCACATATCACGTAATTGTGGAATCCACTGTCTACTAAAGATGCTCTTAGTTATTGAAAACGACTTCTTCCCCATCACAACTCCTTAATTTATCGTTTTATTCAAAAAATTATACTCATCTCAAAAATTAGTCGTTTTAGGGTTTTCATTTTTAATTGTCATTTCTGAAAATTATCAATGCATCTTTCACAATCTATTCTCTAATTTACCATTGTATTAATTAGGAAAAGGAGTATGTATTGATCAATTATAAATTCCATTTCCAAAAGTTTGACGTTTTAGGCTTATTTTGGTTTTTCCAAAAGTTTGTCATTTTAGAATATCAATGCATTTTTTATCATATTTTTTCTAATTTACCCTTATTTAATTATGAGAGAGATAATTGATTATGAGCAATACTCCCTCCATCTAGAAATTATTATCCATCTAGCCATTTTATTAGTTTTCTTTTTAGTCGTCACTTCAGATTATCAATGCATTTTGTACAATTTTTTTCTCTAATTTGCCCTTGTATTTAAGAGAGATTATGTATTGTTAAAATCATAAGTGAGTAATTAAGAAGAAAGAGAATTTAGTACAATTATAGGAAGGATAAATTAGTCATTTTGACTGTGTAATAAATTTTTCATTGGTTTTATTGATGATTTGGTTAAATGATAATATTTTATAGATGGAGGGAGTAATTAAGAGGAAAGAGAACTTTTGTATAAAATATAAAGGTGGAATTAATCATTTTAATAATGTAATAAATATTTAATTGGTTTTGATGATTCGGTTAGAGTAACAACTTTTGAAAATGGATGAAGTATTTATGAAGAAAGAGAATTTTATTAAGGATATATTAGTCATTTCAATAGTGTATTTAATTTTTATTAATTTTGATGAAAATTCTAAAAAGGACTAGTTTTACAAAGAATCAAGTGTGTTAAACTCACTTAACTTTTATATATAAAATGAAATGAAATAAATTAAATTTCTATAGAATTTGGGGTTTCTATACGCACCTTTAGAGACTTTTTTTGTAATATGAATCAAATAGTTGATTATTATAAATTTAAATATGAGAAAATTCAATAAAACGATGAAGTTCTTTCAACAATTGTTTTCCATCCAGACTAAGAGAAATCTCGTGGTATTGCAATACATAGGAGAGATATGAGAGTTTTTTAAATACAATAATTTTATTTTTATTATAGTTAAAGGCTATTGATTGAGTACTAACAAAGTGAATAATAGCTCAATAAAAAAAATATATAATATGGGCTACTATTAAAAAAACTTAATTATATCATCATTCGCAGCAACTGTTATGTGAGTATTAATGATGTACAACAAAACAAAAAATACTACTATCAAGCAAGTAAATATTTTTATAAATTTAATTGGGTTCAAGAATACGACCTAAATATTTTTAAGAGCATTAATAAATAATTATGAAAGAGAAAAGAAAACGAAAGGAGGCCAATGGCTAAGTCGTAATTGAAGTTTCCTGAATTTGGTATGTTCATAATATTTTATTAGCTTCAAAACATGTACTAAAAAATTAAAAATTTTAATAACATAATTGTACGTTGGAGAAATATTCTAATTATTTAATTTATCATAGTATATGATTATTATACATTAATGTATAAGTGAATATTGGACGCTTGGGCTAGTTGACAAGTTTAATATACAAATGATGCCCTACATTTATATTATTGGTCCCGTTGAAATCTATTTGGAGGTTGTTATATGTGATTATTGTTTTGATTTTGATTCCTACCCAATGGCAAACTTCTAATTATTGTTTTAAAATATAATAAGAAAATTACACACATATTATGAGCTGGCCTCGTTTCGTGCGGCGGTAGTGGGGTAGGATCGATTTCTTTAAGTAACGGGGGATGAGTGTGATGTAATTGGAAAATGATTTTGCATATTTTAATGCTTAAAAGATACGAGATCGAAATCCCGTACTTAAAATAGAGTCGCCACCCGGTTCAGTTCAACCGAAAAATTTTTGGTACAATTTTTTTCCCATCGGGTGGTTGGACCATACCTTAAGTAGAGATTCCGAATTCAGATGATGTTATCTGTTTTTCATTAGGCCAAGTTAAGATACTTCATTCTTTCTTAATCGGTTTAATTCATCCTATTTATTTGTATTTTCAGTTATTATGTTATTTTCGCGTTTATCAAGCAATTGAAGCGACGAATAAAATATTTACAGCCACAAAAACAAAGTGCGGAAAATAAAATTATTACAAGGATTCCAAATCCTATACGTTTTTCTATGCAATAAATAAAATACCTGAATATCTAATATACGTCTACCTGCAGAAGATTGTTAGCACGGATATGGCGTATTTTATTTACAGTATTATAAAGCCCGATCGGATGGCTAAAATGAGATTTGAACGACGTTTTCGAGGAAATTCCGTTCTTAACCAATTTTTAGGCTCAAACGTTACTTTAACCGGATTATAAGTGAAAATACTCACACATTACGGGGTGGGGTTTGTTTTCAAGAGGTTTTGAACTTCTTCATTACATTATATGTTCTAGCTTCGAAAAATAAGCTAATCCGGGAATAAATGAAAATAAAACTGCTGTCCAGGAAGTCATATCGCCGACGATATAACTGATGCCGCCGACGACATGCCGGCGACATGGCTGATGCCGCCAGCGACATCAATTATGTCACCAACGATATTAGCTTGTAGGCAGCAGTGGTGGCAGTAAAAATGATCGAAAACTAAAAAATGAATATAAATCGACGAAATTTAACACAAATCAGTAATGTTAATGCCAAAGAGCTATGAGACTCAGGATTTTTACCTCGAAGCCGTGAATCCACCTCTTCATGAACTGAAAGAAACACCTCCGGGGGAGCTTGTTACGACGATTTAGCTGTAAATTTAAGTGCTTCTGGTTTCTAAATCCAATTAAGTTGGTTTTAACTTAAAGACTTACTGATTTCAAACTCACAATCAGAGAATTCAAAGAAGAAAAACCAGAAAAAATGGATCAGAATCCTTTTTTTCTGTTTTATCTAATTCTTATCTCACTAAAATCTATTCCCACATTAAAATCCTAACCTTCAAATTTTCTCCCCCTAAAATGCAGCTCAAGGTGTGCTTTTATAGGTGAAATGGGGTGCTTTTTGAGGCCTTTTTGACCAATTCCGCCAAAAGTGGCCGAAAGGCTGTCTGTGGAGGGACCCGTTTCGGGTCATGCCACTGGTGGCATAGCTATACCGCCGGTGGTATGAATGATGCCGCCGGCAACATGGTGATGTCGCCGACGGCATGACTGATGCCGCTGGCGGCATCAGCCTTTAGCATACCGACAAACAGCGGGCCTAGCAGCCAAAAAAGTCGCCTAAAGTTGTTTAATAGTGGGTGGAAAGGTGTCTTTTTTATTTTTAAAGATATTTTAATGGGTATTTATTATTTGGGTGCAAATCATTGATTCAAGCTCCTACCGGACGCGTTATCGGCCACGCCGAACTGGATTCTACCAAGTATAAAATTCGCGAGGAATATTATTTTGGTAGTAAAAATTCTAAAGAGAAATTTTATTTTAAGGCATTAAAATCGGGTACACATCATCATCGTCTCGCGAGAGGGACTGCAAAATTCCATGCTCACAGCCTGCCCCTCGGGGGATCACTGCTGCCAGAGGTCAGTATGATCACACGAAAGAGCAAGGGATAGGAATGATACCTGATGGGTGACTGGTTTGCCCCTTGGTCGGACTTTGTGCTTTATAGAGAGGTTGCCCCTTAGTCGGGCTTATGCTTTACGGAGAAATTGCCCCTTGGTTGGGCTTGAGCTTTGTGGAAAGGACGTCCTTTGGTCGGACTTATGCTTTGTGGAGAGTTTATCTTTTGGTCGGACTTATGCTTTGTGGAGAGATTGTCCCTTGGTCAGACTTTTATTTTATAGATTGGTTGCCCTTTAGTTGGGCTTGCGCTTTGTGGGGAGTTTGTCCCTTGGCCGGGTTTTGTGTTTTGTAGATTGGTTGTCCCTTGGTCGGGCTTATGCTTTGTGGGGAGTTTGTCCCTTGGTCGGGTTTTGTGTTTTGCAGATTGGTTGCCCCTCGGTCGGGCTTATGCTTTGAGGAGAAATTGCCCCTTGGTCGGGCTTGAGCTTTGTAGAAAGGACGCCCTTTGATCGGACTTATGCTTTGTGGAGTGATCGTCCCTTGGTCGGACTTGTGCTTTGTGGAGAGATTGTCCCTTGGTCGAACTTTTGTTTTATAGATTGGTTGCCCCTTGGTCGGGCTTGCGCTTTGTGGAGAGATTATCCCTTGGTTGGATTTTCACTTTGAAGAGATTGCCCTTCGGTCGGGCTTATGTTTTATGTAGTGATTGTCCTTTGGTTGGACTTGTGCACAATTTGAATTGGAGGACCGATGTCGCCGGCGGCATGAATGATATCGCTGACGGTATCAATCGATGCCACCGCCGATATGAGTGCCACGTGGCAGCTTTGACTGGTCAAGCAATTTCAAAATTTGAACTAAAAGGGGGAGATGTCGTCGGTGGCATGAGTGGACAGTTTCAGATAAATTAAAACTCCTTGAATTTCGCATGGCAGTTTAAAAGGAAGTAAAACTCCCTTCTTCCTTATTTATTCAGAAACCCGTACCCCTTCACATCTTATTCTCCAAATTCTCTGATTTCTCTTTTGTTATTCAAATCATAAAGAGAATCGCCAAGGCTTTCAGGGGAAAATCTGCTAAGGCTACGGAGGACCTGCCTGATTCCTCCATTGAAGGATTGAAAATTCTTTCCGATCCTGCAACTTATAGCCTGAAGGAGACGACTAAGATGTATGGCTATGGTATCAATTCTCCCATCTCCAACCTGACGCCAGAGAAGGAGAAGCACCTCTACTATGTTCAGGTAATCACGCAAAATCCGAATCTCCTCTTTTTGGGTTGGATTTTAATTTGGCCTTAGGCTTGAAATTGTGCCATGATAGGGGTCACAAGTGTGAAAAAGGCTGATTATAAACTGATATCACATGCTTTAGGTTCGATTTTTACCATTTTCGGGCTTATTGTTTGATTGATTGTGATTTTTGTGGTTTTGGCACCATGGGTACGATTTTAGGATATAACAGGTTCTGCCCGCAGGTAGTGATGTCGGCGGCAACATGAGTGATGTCGCTAGTGGCATCAGTCCTTGTAAAAGGGGCCAGGGAAGTCTGATGTTGCTTCTGTTTGAAGCAATATCGCCGACGATATCATCCATGCCACCAGCAGTATGGGATGATGCCGCCGGTGATATCACTTCTAGCAGAAGCGACATCAGCAGCTTTCTATCAGATTTCAGTGGTGAGAAAATACACAGGACTTATCTATTTTGTTTCTGATTTTGCAGCCATATGAACTGACCTCTACAGGGGGGATGGGCACCATTGGCGAGTGGTGGCACCATATTTTAGAGAAAGACCCCAAGCTTGTGCTTGGCATCAATGAGATAGGATTCGGGGACTTGGCCCAGATTATACCAATGCTGATGCCCAAGCTTTCTCATTCAGCGGTGATAGCCCTAACCGAGAGGTGGTCTGAGACCACCCATACTTTCCACTTCTCTTTCGGGGAAGCTACGATTACACCCTTCGATGTCATAGCTATGACCGGCCTCCCTTGGACAGACGAGGTGATACACTTCGATGCTTACATGGATAAATACCATATTGAAAGACCCGTGGTGAGGCGGGTGAAGGAGCTGTTCGGTCTGAAGCCCATTTCTAGGCGGCTATCTTATGGTGAGTTGCACCAATACTGGACCCGGGTGGATGTAGTACCCGAGGACGAGAGGGAGGCTTGTGTCCGGTCCTTCGTGATTTCTTTGCTCACCGTGCTGTTCTTCCCAATCTCAAGGAGCAAGATCAATTATATACTGATAACTACGGTGGAGGACGTGGCGAGCATTAAGAGGAAGAATTGGCCGAGGGCTATCTTGGCTCAGCTGTACCATGGGCTGGGCGTGGGAGCCCGGAAGAAGGTGAAAGCCCTTCGCCTCTGCCTTCTGCTACTCTAGCTATATCTCTTTGGAAGTATTTTCCTTAATTGTTCGCGTTTCATTTATTCTTGATGCTTTTTGAAATGATTGGTTGTTATTTGTGCAGGCCTGGGCCTTAGAGCATAAGATTCTCCCGCTGGTCGAGTTTAAGAAGACCATACCGCCGGGCTCTCACTTTCTCGCCCGCTGTGCGGGGGTGTTAGTGGGAAGGCCAAGTACCCTGCAAAATACCGGGAGGTCCTGAGGAGCGTGCGGTTGAGATCGGTATGCGATTTTTAACTTAGTTCTTGTTTTTACACTTTAGAACAAAACAAAAGCGTTTATGACTTTATATTGGTTGTTTTGGTTGATGGTTGGTGCAGCTCATCCTGGATCCATTCGACCGGGTGGAGAATTTGGCAGAGGTTGCGAGGGTTAGGAGGGAGGTGGACAACCATCGGTTCGCCATAGAGGGTCCTTTGTCCCAGCAGTGGTATCTGGGCAAGCATGTCCGGGGTTGGAGGTCTATCCTAGTTGTCGATAGATCGATGCATGCTGATCCTCCTAAGGGCTTATGGTGGCCCCATCTGGTGATCACTTCTGAGGCCTACAAGGCCGATTATTTTGAGGGGATCGGCTGAGTGATCCCTAGTACTCCCG
This sequence comes from Euphorbia pulcherrima, assembly GCA_947683365.1. Classification (NCBI taxonomy): domain Eukaryota; kingdom Viridiplantae; phylum Streptophyta; class Magnoliopsida; order Malpighiales; family Euphorbiaceae; genus Euphorbia; species Euphorbia pulcherrima. Next base: position 7,847,517 of record CANTUS010000006.1, on the reverse strand, counting down.
GCCTCTACGAGCAGCACCAGCAGCGTCTACTCCCCTTATGTCCCCGCATCCATAGGAATGATACGATTGAGTATCATAATGAGCAGCGGCTGGAGGAGGAGAAGAGGCACCTCAAAGGCATCGTGGACGTTGATGAGGAAGACGACAAAGAAGACGAAGAGCTTGAAGGTGATGTTAAAATCGAGCCTGAGGGGGAGGATGAGGCGGGCGTGGATGTAGCCAGTGGGAGTGCGCCAATGTCCCAAGGGGGACAACGTTCTTTTGAGGTATGATTGTGTTTATATACATGACTTTGAAATTATTTAGGAACGCTATTGACGTGTGTCTTTCATATTTTTTAGGAACCCGCGAGGAAGAGAGGTCGGGATAAACAGAGTGGGACCCGATACTATGGCGTACTGTAGGGTATAAATTTCATGGAGGGGCGTCTGGTTAACCCGATAGAAACCACATTCTTGCTGATGAATTCTCAGGGAGAGTTCCTCCCCAGGAATATAGGCTCTAGTCGGCAGGCTCCAATTTTTATGCCAGAAACTACTACTTACGTAAGGCCTGGTAATTATTTTCTTATTTAGCCTTGGATGCGGGTGTCTAATGATTTGCCTTTTGGATTTTTTAGGTAGCGCGGAGCCATGTGGAGCGGCTCGTAGAGAACAACTTTGTTCTTCGGGATACACTTATCGGGCAGTCGCTCCTTGCTTTGGTACATTCCCTATTTATGCCTATGTTAAGATAAGATGCATGTATGGATGCTATGAATGATATGCATCGTTGATGTTTTCTCTAGTTTGCAAGATTTCTTGGCCCTTTCCTTGCCAGATGCTGATGCAGCCCAACGGAGGTACGAGGAGGAGACTACAGTCCTATGGCTTCGTGTGAGTGACCTTAAGGGTCAACTGGTAGCTGCATTTTAGGAACGAAGAAGCAAGCAAAATCTGGACAGTGCACATCCTAGTAGTACCAGTCATAGGGGGGTCAAGCTGTCTGCCAGTCGATGCCTGCATGCCGCGGCCAAGGAGTCTAGCAGTATGCCCATGACAGAGGGAAGGGAAGAGGACGACGTTGATGACTGGCTTGTGAGCCCCGAAGACATTTCATCTTGCCCGGCTAGTAATGGCGGGCATGCCTAGTTTTTCATTTTCATTTTTGCTTTTTTTTACTTCCTTGTTTGTACCCTTGATACATTGGGGTTGGCATAATTTGGTTTTATCGTTGGGTTTTGTTTTTTCGTGGTCTAGACATTCAGAATTTTTGGATGGTTTGTGCCTTAAGGCTTTTTATTTTGAATAAGAATGGATCACTGTTTGGAAAGACATTGGAAATGGGTTATAGGGTTGTTTACAGGTTTTGTACAGGTCTGTAATGGAAAAAATGCTTCTGATGTAGCTGAAAAATTAACTCCATGCTGCCAGCGATATGACCCATATCACCCAAGCTCATCCAGGTAAAATATATACGGCTGTCTGAAAGTCCATATCGCCAACGGCATCATCTGATATCGCCTAATCTGATCCATATCGCCGGCGGCATTATTTACATCACTGGGGCATCACTCATATCGCCGGTGTTATTAGTTTTCTAGTAATCTGATTTTGACTATTCTGGCAACCCACAATCAAAAGCTACAGGGTTTTCTGCAGAGTCTGGGGAATGCAAACTGGAAGAGTCTGGGGTTTCGATATGTCGCGGTGTGTCCCGTAAGCCACGAATTCCTTCGAGCGGCACTATCTTTTTGGGACCCAATGGACCACGTTTTTTGAATTTCATCGTTTGAGCTTTGCCCCTTGCTCACAGAATTCCACGCTATTTTAGGGACACTATGTCCTAAACGCGTTACGCTGGCACTGCCGGACTTTCATTTTAGCATAGATAGAATTCCTCAAGGGTTATAGAATTTGGATTCTGTGGACCCATTTCTGTCTCAGTTGCCCAACAAACCTGAGTTTTAGCTTGGAGCAGTTCTAGATTAGTGCCGTGGAGTGCCCCGATCCCACCCTGCTTAGCCATTCATGGTGGCATTGCTACTCATGGAGGAGTTTATGTACGGAGTGAGCCCGATTGCCCTGCTAAAGCTGATTTCACTTATCAGCCCTGTGTCGATATGGACTTCTCCCGTGGCTCTGGGATTGGCCGATGTTTTGCTGAACGTGGATGCTGCTTATGTTGACCCGTCACTTATCGGAGATCAGCTCATATTATTATAGGTAATATTTATTCTTTCTGATTCCGCACATTTCCTTCCCCAATCCTTACCTGAGTTTTGAATTATAGGTATGGCTGATGGAGAAGGTTAAGTTGAGGGAGGCGCCATGAGGGAATCCAAAAAAGTATCTTCCTGTCCATCTGAGGGAGAGAGGGCTTATGCGGGCTGATTTCGACGAGTTGACATATGATGATTGGGTGCCTATTTTGAGGGGGTATACTAATGTGTAGGTTCAGTGGGTTAGTCCATGGTGGAGAATTCAGGATGTGGTTGTAGAATCTTGGGGAGCATGTGTTCAACTGATAGGTCTGGAGAAATCTTTATTTTATACCCCTTATCGGCTGTGCTGTCAGTATGGCAAGAGGTAAAGAGTCCCAATCAAACTGCCCCACAACCAGATTGGAGTTTACAAAGCTAGGTGGGTCAACCATATTCGGGAGAAGTGGTATAGGGAGGCTGTATTTGAGATTCTGGATTATGATCACATGGAAACCATCGAGACTGATACATATTATAGGGTATATCTTGCTAAGATAAAAGACTTACCGACCCGTCGGAAGCGTCATGGGCCCGTTTTAAGGGTGAACATGTGGAGTAGGGAGAGAAGCCCTCTTCTACTAGCACATCGAGGCAGATCTCTAGGTACTGTGATGATGATGTGGGAAGCTCGGTTTGAGTCTTGCTTTTGTTAGAACTATCAGACCTTTCTTTTTCATTTGAAATAAAATGAACTCTGTCTAAGGCTTGCTGAAGTTGCCTTAATCTTATGAATATAGGATCTACATAAGTATAAGCATTTAGATTTCAACAAAAGAGAAACTTTTATTAATCGAGATAAAATAAAGTACATGATGTTTGGTTGACATTCCCATTGATTTAACTCCCGGTGCCAACTAGTTAAGATCGATTTTATAGAAGGCACTCGCTCTTTGCTCACATACCCTAACTTTTGCCTAGATCGCCCTTTTTGGGTTTTCAATCCAGTAGGTTTATCTCATCCCCTAATTTTTGCATAGATGGTTTGCAGGATACCAATTATCAGAAAAACATTTGATAGGCGTATCAGGCTCAGTAGGCTTGGGTTCAGCTAAAACTATCATATGACCAGTCTCGAAGTTATAGACATCTTTAAAGATCTCAAAGCCGGGACACATTTTCCCGCCATACTCAATTGGCTCAGGTTCCCCCTTATAAGGCCTCTTGCCTTGGGTCTCACAAATAGTGACCATGCGGCAGTAGCAAGAAGGGACGCGGCGATAGGCTTTTCTAGGCTTATATCCCAATCCAGCTCCATGAATAAGGGTTTTCGGCTCCAATGCCTTAATAATTCCCTGTTCGTCTATTCCTCCACCTCTGCCAGGCTTGTAACCAGATTTCTTCATTAGTTTACCCATACCAGCATGAAGGTAGCTGTGCCAAAGGGGAGGGGGCTTTTGAACTTTGCTAATCATGACAATCTGAAGGCCTTTTTCTAAACTAGCTTCGGATTCCATAACAACCATAACAGAAGCGGGATCGGCGTCTATAGTCACCATTCTGTCTTTATGAATCAGCTTGATTTTCTGGTATAGTGTGGAGGGAACTGCACCTAAAGCATAGAGCCATGGTCGGCCAACCAACAGAGAATAGGTAACTGGAATGTCAAGTACGGTGAAACGCACATTGCTTGCTACACCTTCAACAGTGACTTCTGCCTCAAATGTCCCAATTACATTGCGCTTTGAATCATCATATGCTCTAATAACCATGCTAGACCTTTCAAGCATGTCCTCCGACAGTCCTAGATGAGGAAGGATTCTTGGAGGGCACAGGTTTAGAGCGGAGCCATCATCCACCATGATGCATGGGATGACCTTATCAAGAATTTGGATCCGGATGAATAAGGCTCTATTGTGATCCCTACCCTCGAGCGTAAGATAAAAACTATCAAACACAATCTGAGGCCTTTTTCTCGGGGGAATGCCTTCTCCTATTGTGGCGCATATCTTAACGACCGAGGTGGTCGGATTAGCTTCCAGATTAAGGAGCCATTTAATCAAACCCTTGCGATGCCCTTCGGAGTCGATTACTAGTTGCCAGATGCTGTATCGGGCTTGGGTGTTTTTCAGCTGGGTAATGAGGGGGTCAACCTCAAGACTGGTAGGGACAGGCGGAGGTGGAGAATGGGGTCTTGCAGTAGTTCCAACTCTGCCAGGAATGGGGTCTTTGTTTAGGCGAAGATATCGGTCTTCAGGCTGATATACACGACCACTCCGGGTAATATTAAGGACATCATCGAGCAAGACTCTCTTAGTGGCTCGCGTTTCAAATAGATACTGTTGCTCTTCGGAGTCTAAATATAGGTTTTGTAGCTCATACTTGTCCACGCTTAAAAGGTCATTATGATCAAACTTGAATAAGTTGGTGCCAATGGCCTTGGTCTCTCGAGCCATTTTCCCATCTTCATCAGAATAATTCTCCTTTAAAACAAAGGAATGTACATTGAACAGTGTTTGATTAGCTTTCTTTCTTTCTTTTTGCCATAAATGGTTTGGACCTGTGGCTCTCTTGCTTTGGCTGGTTTGGATCAATTTCCATTCCCTGAATGGAGTTGACTCCTCGGTTAGCTTGATTGAAAAGATCAAAAACCGAGTAAGATAATAGACCCGAACAGATGACCAGGATAGAGTTACTATTGTCCAGCCTCTGAGCAAGGAGATCGAAGACTATGGCTTTGGATAAACTAGATTGGACCATGCCAACCTTACTTCTAAAATTTGACAAAGGGTTATTTATAGTGCTCGGAGCCTTGTCTGGTTCAGCGATCTATGCTTCGCTAACTGACCATTGAATTGCTGAGAGTAGGGCCCTGCAATTATTGGTTTGGTGTCCTACCTGAACCTGATAATTACAGAAGTTATTCTTATCTTTAGGTCTAGGTGGCTTGTATTCCTGAAGGGACTGTATGAAACCTGCTTCCCTCAAACGCTGGAAGATGACCCACAGGGGCAACTTATAAGGGTTGGTCAAAACAAAAGAGGGGTAAGGAGGCTGGATTGTGGCAATCGTTGATGCAGCCGGAGTGACAGTGAGGGGCATAGCGGGAGTGTGAGAAATGGCTTGAATTATAGCCGGTGTTTTAGGCTTAGCTGGCGCCAGGGGTGAGGGTTGAGCTTTATTCTTCCTGAACAACGGTTTTTGCGCTCTCTCGACCTTCTCTTACTCTGCCTCATGCTCAATTTTCTCAGCTTTCTCAAACACATCCTTGTAAGAAAGAAAGGAATTAGCAGCCATTTCCTTGTGGAGCAGGGGGAAAGGCCCTTCAAGGAGTTTGACAGTCATTTCCTCAGGGATGAGCTTGGACTTCATCAAGACCTGAGTCGACATCCATCTATTGAAGTATTGCTTAAAGGTTTTGTTGGGCATTTGACGGACCCTCTCAAGATGCTGGAGGGTTGTTTCCATCATAGTATTGAAACCACAATGCACTTTCAATGCCTCAGATAAGAGAGTCCAGTCGGCGACAATATGTTGCGGCAAGGTGTGATACCATTCGAGGGTAGGACCCCGAAGGGAGCAGGGAAATATTTCAGCAAGCACCTTATCACTTAACTTCTTCACACGCATTACTCTTTCATACATTATAATGTGAGAGGCAGGTGCTCCTGAGCCATTATAATGAGCCACATTTGGCATAGTAAAATTATCGGGGACCCAATCTTCGTCCCTCTCAGATTTCTTATTAGTGATGAGGTGGTTGATGTAAGCTTGGATCTCAGATGTCACGCCCTGAGGCTGCGTGATTTGGTCACTAATCGGTTTATGAGAGATAGTCGAGGCTTCAAGTGTCGCGCCCGAAGAATGTGTGACCTAGTTGTTGATAGTTTGAGAAGCTATCATTTGCCAAACAAAAGTGGCTACCTCGGATGTCACGCCCGGCGGTTGCATGACCTGGTTGTTGAGTGTTGGAGGTAGCGGAGGGCGAATGGTCAGCTAGTTAGTAAAAGGATTTTAGGGTAGGTGGTGCCTTTAGGAGTTACAATAAACTGCGGAGGTGTGAAGGAGGGTAGTGGCTGAGAAACTGGGCTTTGGTGAGTGAATATCGGAGTAGTGGAGCTTTGAGCAAAGGGTCTTGGATTAAAAGGCATAACTGATGGGATGGTCGAAGTTGATAAGCAAGCTGAAGCCTTCCTAAACTGGAATGGACTCGCCATGGGTTGGGTTGATTGAAACATAGGTGCAAAGGGTCTTGCCCCTACCAAACTGGTCAACATCTGTGCCGAACCATTCGAGGCCTGAATATCAGATGCCGATACTCGATCGAAATTCCTATCTTCGAGAGCTCGCTTAGCGGTTGCCTGAACCGTAGTTTGGATAGAAGCTTGGAAAGTGTCCGGGTTTAGGAACTGCATCATAGCACTGGTAAAGTCAAAACCAAGTGGTGGTTGGGATCCTGTTCCCGAGCTGGAAGTAGGGCCAAAGGGCTCTTCTAGAGGAGAGGTCCCTTCATTTCTTAGAAAAGACATGGCTGGTCGAGAAGGATTTCGGCTTAACTGAACTTGTTCCAAATCTGACTCCCTGCTGGAATCGGTGTCTGGAATTCCTTCAACTTCCGTGATGACAATCGGGGTCAGAGGATGACGTATCAAGCGGTGTTCTATCCTTTTCCAAGTCAGGATGCGACGATCAGTATGCCTCCTCCTAGCTGAAATGGTAGGCAGCGGATCAGACCATGAATGGGTTGGTGAATGGTATGGATGGTATGCATGCCTTTTGTTCCTTGGGATGATGCGTGATGCGTATGGCTGCACATAGATGTGGTTAGAGATGACGTAATGGCTTATCCCTCCAACATACGTAGGACGTTTGTACCTCACGTCATACATAGCGATATGTGGTGACGCAACGGAGGTACAAGAGAAGTCCTACGTGTGTTGCTAAACCTCTTCCACGGGTGGAAGGGGTAAGAGTAAGCTGATTCATTTTCGGCTCTTAAAGCCAATGCATGGGGGTGCATGATCACAGAATACATAGCCCGCGAATCGTCCCTCTTCCAACCTTATGACTCCCGCATAACGCCTCTTTGGAAGGATGGAGTTTGGCTTCTTCACCGGTAATGGCGAAAGAAGGGCGTCCCAATTATTTTATTTGTTTTGGGTAATCCTAAGGGGAATGATGTGCTAAGGCTTTTTTCTAGCGTGGCTTTGGTATATGGTTGTTGATGTAGAAGGTTCTCGTTTACCTTGATTCCACGTTACTTAACCACTACCAAAATAGGTGCGATCGTAGGAGTTTACGTGTTGGTTAAAATGAGTGATCCACCCACTAGGCATCCTCAATTCCAAAAGGGCATGAGTGATACTTCGTGAGCTTTTCGGGTAAAATAGGGCACCTAAAATTACCGAACTATCTACACGCGTGAGGATAAAATGTTATAAAAAAGAATGAAGTTTTAATTTGGTCAATGATTTCAATACATCATCAAAATCTTTTAAACTTTATGAAAGAAAGTTCAAGTTTAAAGAGATCAGATGTCCCCAGCGGAGTCGCCAGTGTGAGCGGACGACGTTTTGCGCTGCGGTAGTAGGGCCGGGTCGGTCGGGCCAGCCTCTTCAAGTGACGGGGGATGAGTGTGATATGATTGGAAAATGATTTTGCATATTTTAATGCTCAAAAGATACGAGATCGAAATTCCGTACTTAAAATAGAGTCGCCACCCGGGTTCAGCTCAATAGGGAAATTTTTGGTACGATTTTCCCACCGGGTGGTTGGACCATACCTTAAGTAGAGATTCCGAGTTCGGATGATGTTATCTATTTTTCATTAGGCCAAGTTAAGATACTTCATTCTTTCTTAATCGGTTTAATTCATCCTATTTATTTGTGTTTTCAGTTATTTTATTATTTTCGCGTTTATCAAGTAATTGAAGCGATGAATAAAATATTTACAGCCATAAAAACAAAGTGCGGAAAATAAAATTATTACAAGGATTCCAAATCCTATACATTTTTTCTATGCAATAAATAAATACCTGAATGTCTGATATACGTCTACCTGCAGAAGATTGTTAGCATGGATATGGCGTATTTTATTTACAGTATTATAAAGCCCGATCAGATGGCTAAAATGAGATTTGAACGACGTTTTTGAGGAAATTTCGTTCTTAACCAATTTTTAGGCTCAATCGTTACTTTAACCTGATTATAAGTGAAAATACCCACACATTACGGGGTTGGGGTTTGTTTTCAAGAGATTTTGAACTTCTTCATTACATTATATGTTCTAGCTTCGGAAAATAAGCTAATCCGGGAATAAATAAAAATAAAACTGTTGTCCAAAAAGTCATATCGCCGATGATACAACTGATGCCACTGGCGATATGACTGATGGCGCTGGCGACATGGCTGATGCCGCCGGCGACATCAATTATGTCACCGGCGATATCAGCTTGTAGGCAGCAGTGGTGGTAGTAAAAATGACCGAAAACCCAAAAATGAATATAAATCGACAAAATTTAACACAAATCAGTAATGTTAATACCAAAGAGCTATGAGACTCAGGATTTTTATCTCGAGGCCGTGAATCCACCTCTTCGTGAACCCAAAGAAACACCTCCGGGGAGCTTGTTACGACGATTTAACAGTAAATTTAAGTGCTTCTGGTTTCTAAATCCAATTAAGTTGATTTTAACTTAAAGACTTACTGATTTCAAACTCACAATCAGAGAATTCAAAGAAGAAAAACCAGGAAAAATGGATCGGAATCATTTTTTTCTGTTTTTATTTAATTCTTATCTCACTAAAATCTATTCCCACATTAAAATCCTAACCTTCAAATTTTCTCCCCCTAAAATGCAGCTCAAGGTGTGCTTTTATAGATGAAATGAAGTGCTTTTTGAGGCCTTTTTGACCAATTCCACCGAAAGTAGCCGAAAGGCTGTCTGTGGAGGGACCCGTTTCGGGTCATGCCGCCGGCGGCATGGCTATACCGCCGGCGGTATGAATGATGCCGCCGACGACATGGTGATGTCGCCGGCGGCATGACTGAAGCTGCTGGCGGCATCAGCCTTCAGCACACCGACAGGCAGGGGGCCTATCAGCCTAAAAAGTCGCCTAAAGTGGTTTAATAGTAGGTGGAAAGGTATTTTTTTATTTTTAATGATATTTTAATGGGTATTTATTATTTGGGTGCAAATCATCGGTTCATGCTCCTATCGGACGCATTATCGGCCACGCCGAACTGGATTCTACTAAGTATAAAATTCGCGAGGAATATTATTTTAGTAATAAAAATTCTAAAGAGAAATTTTATTTTGAGGCATTAAAATCGGGTATACATCATCATCGTCTCACGAGAGGGACTGCAAAATCTCGTGGTCATACATATATATAATAACAAATAATTAGTAGTAGTTGTTGTTATGTATTCTATATTAAGTAATTGAAAATCTATTTTTAGATAAGTCTAGCACCATTTTTCACATAAAAAAACAGTTCTATTTTTTAGTATTTCAATTTCCGGTCAATACGTAGTTGGGATTGTAATATATCATAAGCATATCCAAGATTTATGGCAATCAAGAATAAATTTTTTTCTCCGTCCTTATCGGTCCTATTGGTCGATTAATCCAAATCAAATATAATAAAGGCCATATATAGAATGATTCTCTCAACTCAGTTTGCTCTATTCACATCTCGAAGGATTGAACTTAAAGATATTTAAGAGACCTAATACCTCTTTCCGCTAGATCATCGGGTGATTGGTATAAAAAAGATTTTTTTAACTTCATTATTTTACGGCCGTTATTGATTAAGTAAATGTATACCTATCATTATTAAGATTTGTTTGATTCTATTGTCACTTTTTTGTTGTAAGCAACCATTTAAGATTTGTTTTGTTCGATTACTATATGTTGTTGTTGATGATGATGTTTATTATTGTTGATAAATTTTTGGTGATTGTAACTTTTCAATTCTTAAACAACTATAATCAAACTCTTCAATATTAACAGTAGCAATATTGAATATTTAGGGTTCCTTTGGTTTAATTATTGATATTTATTCTTGTGTTGGCAGTTAACTGCTGTAATGATGACAATTCTCTATCTTTAAAATAGGTAAAAGCAGCAGTTGTTTAGTGTCAAAAAAAGTAAATAAACAGTTATATTGAACAAGTATTTAGACATTCATTTATACTTTTTGTTTGTCTGCCAATCTGGTTTATCGGAGTTTGCTTTAACTACATTCAGATCTGATCCGGGTCGCACACCTAACTGTAGTGAGTGAGTCTCCCAATAAGAATTTTTCGTATTCACTAGGACTCAAACTCGAGACCTTGCTTAATGATAAAAATTCAAAATCAGCTTTCAAAAGAGTTGTCAAACTCACTTACAAAATTTAAGGAATAACTTGGGATTAGAAAGAAAATTAGAGCACATTATCTATTTCAACATGTTATACTGTCATATCTTCTTCTCAAATCCTGCTAGCTAACATTCACTGAATCTAACCCTCTTACTTTACTTTTTTTCCCCCAAAAGAATAAGGAAAATAAACTAGTTATTATATGCCATTTATATCTTGTTTTTAATAAAAAAAAAAGAAGATTTTTATGAATTCAAAGTGGATCATTCTATTTTAAAATGAACTATATTTGTCGAACTCATACATACTAACAAACAATATAATCCAATTATGGGGGAAAAGTATTAACGGCACATACTTTGCTTAAATGATTTTAAAGTATTCTAATTATTAACATACGTAATGAAAAATGATGACTATGATTTGAGTGTGACAACTGAGACTACGACAATTTTATGTGCAACATTACAAAGTAGATGATGATAGTAATATCAAATTATCAATAATAGGGGTTTCATTTAGAATAATAATAAGTATGGTAATGACAATTAGTTAAAATATACCTTATACTATAATAATGTAATATATGTAAAACTCGAATTAATAGAAATTGGCCTAACCCACATAGAACCCCTAAGCTAGCTCAAACCGTCCTTGACCACCCCTAACTTTCAAGTGTAACACTTTGCCCCCTTAAAGTTGGCAAAACTGATACAATTTACCCCCTCAATGCCACGTGTCAAATTATGGTTGGTTTGACTTTTCAAAGATGTCATTTTTCTGATTTTTTTCTCCAATAAGAAGCTGACACATGGCATTGAGGGGGCAAACTGTTAAGTTTTGCCAACTTTAGGGGCTAAAGTGTCACACTTAAAAGTTGGCGATGACCAAAGACGGTTTGAGCCAACTTTAGGGGGCTTCATATGTGTTTGGCCATATAAATTTAGTGAAACTAGTAAAAAAAAAGATCTAACTTAGTAGGTATATAAATATTGTAGAAATTATATGATTGAAGGTCAAAGACTAAAAGGTGGAGAAGCATATATGATTATATCACAATATATACTTGGTTATTGGGATTAGAATAAAGTCGCAAGGAATTAAATAAATAAATAAATAAATATATAAAAAATTAACAAAATTCTGATAAAAATATAATATTCGTAATCATGATTAAACAAACCTAAGATGCTTAAGATAATATACTAAGAATCCACCAACATTTTACTGATAATATTGTTCTTTGTCTAGATGATTGTCGAGTGTCTTTTGATTTGATTTTTGGAATCGAGAGAGATATTTGGTGTTGATTTAAATATTAAGTAAAAAGGCCAAAGACCTAATTAACTTGATTTAATTGACTAACTTAATTAAATGAGAATATTAATTATTTTTACAGATGAGCTAAAGTAATAGTGTCCTCTGTTAAAGAGCTAATCAACACCGAAATCATAGTTGAGAACCATCCAGAATCACCTCGTCGTGAAATAAAAGAGTTAATCAATTTACTCGTAAAATTTGAAAGCATTTATACATAATTTCAAAAGAGTTAATCAATTTGCTCGTGACATAAAAGAGTTAATCAATTTGCTCGTGAAATAAAAGAGTTAATCAATTTGCTCCTAAAACTTGAAAGCATTTATACATAATTTCAAAAGATAAGCTTTGAGGTTAAGATTCATATTTATGCATTAAGATGTTTTTACTAGAAAGATTTTAATTTTAAACCTTTTGAAATTCGTGAGAGCACTTGGAAAAAGAGGATTTTTAATCCTAAATACAAATTTTGAGAAGTATACTTCTTTGATCCAATTTGTACAATTTTAAACTTCATTTATACACTTAACGAAATTTACATGAAAATCTAAAATTCATGTCAATAGTGTTAGAGATGTGAGGTTATCTTACATTGAAAATATATAAGAATAATGGTATATAAGTGGTGTAGAATAGACCTTAATATAAGCCAATTAATTTTGTGTTAAATGCGCTTGACCCCACTTATATGCCCACTCGTACTATCAATCCTAACACTTTTTAGGCCTACGGATTCTCTACATGGTATTCGAGCAGAGGAAGGACTGACAGCCAAAAGATCCTTGGTGCATAATGCCCTAGTAGAGTTTGGGCCAGTGGAGAAGACTAGACCCGTGTAAATGGGGCTTAACGTAAGCCAGTTGGATTTGTATTAGATGGCATCAACCCCACTTATATACTCACTTGTCTTATGGAACCCAACACTCTTAAGTCCCACGTATTCTCTACAAATAACACTGGTACACTATGAATTTGGGTTAAAGATATGGGTTGGAATCTTACTAATTTAAGACCTAATCAACTTGTATTAAACTTTAATTTGATCAAAACAAGAATATATTGTTTTGATGACGAAGGAGGTGACGAGAACAATATAATAATTAAAGCACATGATACTTGCGAAGGTTTTGGCTTTTGCTCTCCATTTTCAGCCTCAATTAAGCTTTTCTTAGTATAATCATTATTTATATGTATAATGGATCAATAAATCCGTGTTTGTTTATAAATCATTTGTTCTTTACTTACCAAATCAACGTATAAAGCAAAAGAAGATAGTTTATCAAAATACATAAGATTAAGTTGTTTTTTTTTGTAAGATTCATAAGAGTTTATGTGATCATTAATTAAGGTTGGCTGCGGGGGTGAAGGTGATTCGATTCCTAATGAATTCAAATAATTTGAATGGAATAAGTTCACTTAAAGTGTGCTTAATCAATCTTGAACCCATTTATTAAGACATTTTTTTCTTAATATTTATTGATAGTTTGGCCTTGAATGCTTCGGTGGAAAGTCTGTGGGTCTCGAAAGTATTGGCTTAATAGTTTGAGTGAACATATAAGTAAGGTTGAGTCCATCTAACCCAAAACCAATTGGTTTGTGTTGAGGCCCAATCTACACCACTTATATTTTACTCATCATTATTATATAATTCTAATGTGGGATAACCAATATCTCTAGCACTCCCCCTCAAGTGCAACTGGGCCCGGACCAGTTGCCACTTGCCAACATTTCTTGGCCTATCATCTCCGAGGCTCAAGGTCAACACGTGGTCTAGCCTTTCTCTGCTAGCCCAAACTCCACCAGGACTTCAATCACGAACCCAGGATCACTGGCTATCAGGCATTTTTCTGCTTTGATAACCATGTAAAAAGTCTGTGGCCTCTGGAGTGTTTGGCTTGATAGCTTGAGTAAACATACAAGTGAGGTGGGCCCATCTAACACAAAACCAATTGGCTTGTGTTAAGGCCTAATCTACACCACTAATATATTACTCATTATTCTTATATAATCCTAATGTGGATAACCAACATCTCCGGCAACTTCAAGTTGCATAGTTAGTAGATAACCTATTGTATAGAAAACTAGCATTATCATTAGGTCTTGTACTTAACATTTTTTTATAAGTATTTTATCGAAGAATAAACTTACACTTAAATTTCTGATTTATTCATATTAGAAAAATTTTCGACTTATCAATTTTGAAATTGTTTTCCCAAGTTAGAGAGCTGATGTCACAGAAAACACTTTTCATGTGAGCTTTTCAGGACAATTGGCTTTAAAAAAGTTTAGAAAAATAGTCGCAAACTTGTCTCTAGCTTACACATTGAAGTATATAGTAACTAATACTACATATTAGGGTTTGAACCTTATAGCACATGGATGAAGAAAACCCTAACAACTAGGGTTAGCATATTATAATAAGGAATTATAGACAAAAGATATCAAAGTAGTTAATTATGTGATAGTGTAGTAATGGTGAAGAAGGAAGAACATGGGTCATAGGCAGGTATCATGTCAACATGTTTGAAACCCAAGATGATAAAATTATGAGCCAAAAACAGTTAAGAGACAAATACCAAACAGACAAAATCCTCGAAAATGAAAAATGTTAAAAGGGATCTTGTTTCCTTTTTGTTTTTGTAATCTAGCTTTATATGATCCGTACAAACCCCCTTTTATATCCCATCATTTACTAATCAATATACACAGCCAACATTGTAGGGTCATTATGTAACATCAACTCCTTGCCTTAGCTTGTGTGTCTTATTTTTATATCACATGCCACTATATATATATATATATATATATATATATATATATATATATATATATATATAATGTTTAACTGTAACTATTTTTATTTTTTTTAAATTACCCCGGTGAGAAAAAAGGTAGGTAAAAGAAATTTTCACTGCTTAAAAAACCCTCACCCGAGTAATGTATTCGATTATTAAAAATTTAATCTCAAGGTGGGATCAAAAGTATTCAATTACAAGAAAGTAAAAAATTCAGATGATTAAAAATATCTGAAACCAAAAAACCACAACGACGACCTTTACATTTAAAAATGAACCAGGAAAAATTAAATATTGGACAACACCATATCAGTTGACGTCGTCTCTCCTTCAAAAATAAATTTATTGTGTCGCCATAGAGACGTAGCAAAATCTTGATACTCTTAAAGAAGTGCCTCAATTGCACCAAAAAATCAGTTCCACTTGATGGCATAACCATCGTTATTCCAAAGAACATGTTAAAATATGATTTAAAACCTGTAAATAAATAAATTAGATATTATTTAATTTTTTAGATTAGATTTGTTATATTTGAATTTCAAATTTTATCTTTAGTTATTATTATGTAAGTCTATAAATAGGTCACAATATTTCATCAATAAAATATGTCAAGGGGTGACAAAGTTACTACATTTTGCATTATTTCTTTCCTTACTTTCTCGTTCTCTAAAAACGCTAACAGTGGAATCAGACCTATATTCTTAAGGGACCTGTGAATGGGACAAAATCTTTAATGGCGAGAAGTGCACCAGTTAAAGCTTATGGAGAAAAGGGCTCTAATAGGCAAAGGTTGATGAGAAGGGCATCAACATATTGAATGGTGAGAAGGAGATCATTCAAAATTGGACAAAAAGAGCTCTAAAGCTTCAATAAATGAAAAAAAGGGGGCCATCAAATTTTCAATAATAAATTAATTATTGCTTTTAGAGATTTGAATCAAGAGGGAGCTTTTAAAATCTGATTTAAAAGCTTTAAATAAATAAATTAGATATTATTTAATTTATTATGATTAGGTTTGTTATATTTTAATTTTAAATTTTATCTTTAATTATTATTTTGTAAGCTTATAAATAGGTCATAATATTTTATTTATAAAATATGTCAAGGGGTGTTAAAGTTACTGTATTTTACAGTATTTCTTTCCTCACTTTTTCATTCTTTAAAAAAGCTAACAGAGCCAAAAGTACCTCTGTAATTATTTTTATTAAAATAATTATATTTTAAGTTTCGTCGTCTCATTTTTCTCTATTAATATATTTAATGAAACTCAAACTCAAATTTTTTTCACATATTATCAGCTACACAAAAGTATAATTTTAGAACATGGTGAAAATCATTTTTTAATCATATATACCCTTTTAACATTAATATCTTAATTTCAAATTATTCTTATACCTAGTGGGAACCCAACATTTATTACAAGCTAGATGATTAATTTAACTTAACAACTAGGAAACATGTTCACCATCATCTTGCCACTTTGTCTTGCATAATGAGAACGAAATGAGATTACATATATACAATAAACTAGGTTTTTCAGTAAATAAAATAAGTATCTATTTAACTAATAAGACAGTTGGAATTACTGTAAATAATCCTTCAAAACCATAGGGTTTAGCTAGCTAGCTTTCTTTTTGTTGACCACTGAAGATTTTAAATATTGCGGATTAGTGGTGTGGCTCGAGGGATGTTATTAGCTAATATATTGCTTTTATTTACTTTGTTTTTCAATTTTAAATGTATTATGATATTGAATAAATTATACATGATTCAATATAATATATCTTATTTTTATTTTACAAATTGTATTAAAAATAAAATCAAACTATAAATATAACATTTAAATAGCTAAATAAATGAAATAGTAATGGATAAGATACACATTATGTGATTGAGAATTTATTGTAAATAAAAAATATAAGTTAAAAGAAAGCAATAAAAAAAGTAGTAAGCGTTGTACCACCACTAATATATATTTTATGAAAATATTTTTTTGGTAAGGTTAATACACAATATTGTATATTTGATCTTTAAAAGATATTTGATTTAATTGACTTATATTGATTTTTTAATTAAAACTGAACTGATTTAAATAATTAAAAATCGATAAAAGTTAAAAGTGACACAGTATAGTTTAGATAAATGAACCAAAAATTTAGGTTAGCTTTATTTTTTAACACCTATGCTTTATTGCATTTATAAGCGCTTTATGTAGGTTTGAGTTTGTAAGTGAGGCATCTATGATTAAAACACATTGATCTAAATAATTTTATCAAATCAATGTTATAATTAATTAATTTAAGTAGCTTTTTACTTTCTCAATCACTCTTTTTCAAATCAGTTTTTGCATGATTATATTCATAATTAAGAATTAAATATAAGCTTACAGATAGATGAAAATTCTTTCAACATCGAGAAGTTCAAGTTGACTAGACAAAAGCTATAACTATTTTTATATGACATGGTCCCAACTTTGTAATGAATAATAAAATTAAACAAAGTTAAACATCGTAGCAACTCTTTTGTTCCCTTCTCGTAACATGTTTTAAGGGGTCGGTTGACATATCGCATTGACTTCATATTGGTTTTTGTAACCGTTATAATCACAACATGCATAACTACTTTTTCTTTCTTTTTTTCTTTTTAAATTTTAGGATTGAAATATGATAATGATAACCACCTTTTACGATACTTGGGTTCAATTTTTTTTATGTCTAGTCATAGCTTTTATATTATATATATATCTGATACTCTCCGGTTGTGAATGTGCTTTAAATTTAAAGGGAGCACAACATAAGTCGACTATAACAGGTCTTTAAACTTGACCAACAAATGAAGTTGTTAGACTTTGAACTCTAAACCTTTGGGTCCAGATTGATATGTTATTATGTCATGAAACCAATTATTCCAAAAGTGTAAGCTAATAAGTGTCACTCTCCCAACTCTACGAACATTCTAAGTTGTCTTTCATTTTTTTAAGACTCAATCATGACATTTATATGATTTCAGACAACACTTAATATCCAATTATAATTTTTATATTATTCTTATCACGCTTAACTCACTTCAAAAAACATCTCTACGAGAAAACTGCAATCCTAAATACATAACCAATGTGTCATCTAACACACACCCTTATGCCCATACATGCTAATCACTTTTAGGTAGGCAGTAGCTATATTATAATAGTATTACTATTAGGTTAAGTTATTAATTGACATGATTTTTCTGGAACAGGCTGTAATATTAGCTGCAAATCTACTTAAAACTCCCAGAAAATTTGTAAGTGTTCCCAAAGTGAAGTGCAAGAGGAAACACAATAGGTAAATTCAGTATCTATTAAAAAAGAAATGGAAGACAGCTTAGAATGTAGGGAGAGGGAGACAAAGAGCAGAGATAGGGTTGAAAGGAGTGGGAAGGGGGGACTGTATTTGTATTTGTATTTGAAAGAGATAAAGAGCTGTCATTTCTTTCTTTAAATTATTATTATCTTAACTTGTAATTTGTATAGAAAGAGACCGACACTAGTGTAGCCGGTGGCTCTGCCAAAATCCCCAATATTATGCACCATGTCTCTTCACCACTACCTCACCTCACTCACCCCCTCTCTCTCTCTTTGATATGACCTTTCATCATCGTCACTCTTACCCATTATACGTGTCTTACATGCATTGGACTTCTCACTTTTGCCTTATTTATAAGACTAATCCATTGGAAAATTATATAATGGACCGAGTTTTTTGATCAATTCTCTTTTCATAAATGATATGTGTTTTAAATTTATATGTGTTGATGGATGTCAGAACCACGAAAAATAAATTTTTGCACAAAATAAATTGGTAGTTAGTAGCAAGCAAGTGTCGATCCCACGAGGAACGGAAACTGACTATAACCACTTTGAATTCCTTCACCGTGTCCTGAGCAAGTCTCAGTGATAATTATTTAGTTAAAAGACTAAAAACTAAAGTAGGGAAATAAAATAAAAGCGTAAAGACTAAACTGACTCCTAATGACAATAGAGTGACTTAACCAAAGGATGGAAACCAAACTCCATAGTGATCATGGGACCAAAGATGAACCACACCAAGACCCAAACTTAGTTATAATGATGTTCCACACCGTCCAACACCAGTAATCCTTCCTTACTTTGTGCAGTGACCGGACTTCGCGCCACGACCACCTTCTTACTCACTGTGACTCTCGACATTGCGCCAAAGAGCTCACTGGGAAATAGCATTACCTTCTAGAAAGACTTAAGTCCCAACCGACAGGTAGTGAAGCACTCCCAACGGGCGTTGGATCAATCGCTCTCACGATCTCATGGAGACCGCCGTTACTTCGTCCTTCAACAAGCACAATTACGGATGCCAGACTAGAACTAACTATAGATCACAAAGACTTACCAATTGGTTGGTCAAACCAACAGCGAGACAAAGAGATCTTCCTTCAAAACCCTTTATGTATCGAGACCAATGAATAGGTCGTGATGCAGATTTCAGTCCTCACACCATAAAAATTATGACTCTTTACTCCATGGCTAAGCCACAAAGATAACTAGCTAACCATGGTAAAAGTAAAGTACGAATAAAAGTAAAGAGACATAAAAGTAAATTGCATAAACATAAAAAGAATAGAAATAAGAGCGGAAATAGAATTAAACTAAAAAATGCGAAGAACAAAATCTATCGAGCTCTATCTACTTTTTTCTACTCTAATTGTAATCTCTATGTGAATGTATTGATAGAACGTATGATCGAATGCTTTGAATGTGTTCTTCCAATTGTATTTATAGAGTTTTCCACCGCCTCAATTCTTTCTTTAGAATTATGACTCTTTATTACTCTTTTCTTGAATAGGCTTTCTCCCTCATTAGTCTTCTTCCTTAATTAGGATTCCTTCTTAATTAGGCTCTTTAGGAAGTCTCTTTGAATGGTAAGGACTCCTTTTTAGAATTGTAAAAGGAATTAATCAACAATATCTATGCCACTTTCCCAATTAGGGTCTGGTCAAATTCGGCATCTTTGACTTTTGATTTTTGCTCCAGAATGTTTCCATATCATTGGGACCTCATCAATCATGGTGAGCATGTCATGATCTCGGTGACTGGTAACTTTTTACCGAGACTTCCTCTTTTCATTTCTTCTTATGTTCTAGAAGGCTTCCAGGTCACTGGAACTAGACTAGTCTCGGTGCCTCCATCGTAAGTCTCCTTAATTACTCGTTTTCTGCCTAGAAACACATCTTTTCTCCAAATTGCCTTGAAAACCTGAAAAGATAGAAAATGAAGTAATATCGTCCAAAGAGACTAAAAACATGGTCTCAATGATATGGAAATGACTATAAAAATATGTTGGAAATACAACCCATCAAATCTCCCCACACTTATTTCATGCTTGCCCTCAAGTATCCATTAAAGATCAGGAAAAAGAGAAATTTAAACTGCACAAGTAACCTTGAATAACTTTATAAAGACCGTATTCTTTCACCTAGACTTACATCGAGGCTCTTCATTAACTATTAAGTATTCCTAATGTAAGATATTGTTAAGAAGACTTTGTCCAGAACTTTTCCTGAGAGCATTTTACAAATTAAAGCACGGGCACACAAAATGTTGTTATTCTTCAAAATTACCTTGATTTGAAATTTAGCATGTCCTCGTGATCATGAGATGACTCTTTCTAAACCTTTTATTTATTTGAAGCACATTTTACTTGGTGGGGTTCCTAAGATGTATCTAGCCATTGTTTGGGTTTCGCTTTGCTATTTTAAGAACTTTGCTAGCTTTGCTAGGCCCTTTTTATTAAATTTACTAACTCATTTTGTCTCATTACATACTTTGCCATTTTGCTTAGATCTTACTGCATTTTCCAACCATCAATTCTTCCTAGTCTATCTCTCTTTGTGAAAGAGTCTTCTCCCGATTTTTAACCGTGGATAGCTCTTTGTTCTATCTCTCCTTATGAAAGAGTCTTCTCCCGGTTTTTAGCCGTAGATAGTGTTAATATTTTAGTGTAATTGGATCAACTAGGTTGACCAATGCGATCGTGACATTTCACCGAACAAGTATGGAGAGTGCGGAGTGCACACTTGTTCGGGTACTGTTTACGATTTGGGGGGTCCGGGGGCAGCGCCCCCGGGTGCAGGGTCCAAGGGGCGGCAGCCCCTGGCGGGGTCTAGGGGCAGCGCCCCTAGGCAGGGTCCGAGGGGCGGCAGCCCCTGGCAGGGTCCTGGGGCAGCACCTTTGGAAAAATTCAACAGAAAATGAATTTTGTCCGAAACAGTGTGTCTGTTGGACATAACTGAATTCGGAAGAAACATGTCTTTTGGACATGACTGCTCCCCAAACAGCATGTCTGTTGACGTTTTTGGCTATTTAATTCACCAAAACGATGTTGGCCAGACACACAGAAAAACACGGTTGGAATTTCATTGCAAACGAATTCTTGTTCTTGATTCACTTTCTGATTTTATCCGATTGAAAAATTTGGTAAACCGGCCAAATAAATTTCAATCTGACAGTGTTTTTCGCGACTTTAGAAATATCCAAGCAATCCCAGATTTCCAACAAAGATTGAAATTTATTTTTTCTGAAGATGTCGAATGCTGAAACTGTTAAGGAGATGTCCAGTAAATTTGTAAAACTAGATAAGTTTGAGGGTCAGGATTTTCAAAGATGGCAGAAAAAGATGCATTTTCTGTTGACAACACTGAAAGTGGTTTATGTTCTGAGTTCTCCCATGCCAGAAATCATAGAGAATGAAACTGTGGAACAAACAAGGAAGCGCTGCAAATGGGAGAATGATGATTACATCTGTCGTGGGCACATTCTAAATGGTATGTCTGATTCCCTATTCGATATATATCAAAATGTTGAATCTGGAAAAGAACTATGGGATTCTCTGGAATCAAAGTATATGGCAGAGGATGCTTCTAGCAAGAAGTTTCTGGTCAGTAATTTCATCAATTATAGGATGGTTGATACTAGACCTGTCATGGAACAATATAATGAATTGTTAAGGATTCTGGGATAATTTGTTCAACATGATATGAAGATGGATGAATCCATTTCTGTTTCTAGTATCATTGACAAACTGCCACCATCTTGGAGAGATTTCAAGCATACACTGAAATATAATAAAGAAGAGTTGACTCTGGTTCAACTTGGCAGTCATCTTAGGATCGAAGAATCCTTGAGGGCTCAAGAGATTGAGAATAATCCTAAGAGCAAGAACCAAGTTGGTACTGTTTCTATAAATATGGTTGAAAAAGGTGGATTTTCTAAGAATCCAAACAGTGACAAAGGCAGTAAACGCAAGTTTAAAGGAAACAACAATAAGTTCTCCGACAAGAAGCCTAAAGTGGCGTGTTGGAAGTGTGGCAAACCTGGTCATTTCAAGAAGGATTGCCGATTTGGTAAAAGGAAGAACAATTCTGGTTCAAGTGGATCTAAGGATCCTGAAAAGCAACAAGGTCAGATTTTAATGCAAAATTGTAATTCTAATCAGAATTATGTGTCTTTAATATCTGAAGCATTTTATGTACAGGATGATGATGTTGCTTGGTGGATTGATTCGGGTGCAACAAGTCATGTTTGTAAGGATCTTCGTTGGTTCAAAGATTTTCAACCAATCGAAGATGGATCTATATTAAAGATGGGAAATGTTGCGACTAAACCAATCAAAGGACTTGGAAAAGTAGATATTGTCTTTACTTCTGGAAAATGTATTTGTTTAAGTAATGTATTGTATGTTCCTGGAATTCGAAAGAATCTGTTGTCTGGTGTTGTATTAAATAACTGTGGGTACAAACAAGTGTATGAAAGTGGCAAGTATATCTTGTCGAAATATGGTACTTTTGTAGGATTTGGATATTTATGTAATGGTATGTTTATGTTAAATATTAAAGTTTCTTTTAGTGATCAATCTTCTTTTGTGCTTTCCTTTAGTGATAGTAAAAATTTGAATAAATCAGAATTATGGCATGCTAGACTAGGACATGTACATTATAAAAGATTAAAAGATATGTCTAAAATGAGTCTTATATCCGCCATTGATTTAAACTGTGAGAAATGTAAAACTTGTATGTTGATAAAGATAACCAGAAAACCTTTCAAGAATGTTAACCGAGTGACTAATGTATTGGATCTAATACATAGTGACTTATGCGATTTTCACTCTATGCCTTCAATAGGAAATAAAAAGTATGTTATTACTTTTATTGATGATGCATCCAGATATTGCTATGTTTATCTATTACATACAAAGGATGAGGCTCTTGATAAATTTAAAATCTATAAACAAGAGGTAGAGTTACATCAAAGTAATTTCATTAAAAGTTTACGCACTGATAGGGGAGGTGAGTATTGTGATCCAGTATATTTTCAATCTACTGGTATAATACATCAAACCACAGCTCCCTATACACCACAATAAAATGGTGTGGTAGAAAGGAAGAATAGAACATTGAAAGACATGGTTAATTCTTTGTTGTCCTACTCAGGTTTGAGTGAAGGATTCTGGGGTGAGGCTATGCTAACAGCATGTTATTTATTAAATAGAATTCCTAATAAAAGGAATAAAATTACCCCCTATGAATGTTGGTTTAAAAAGCCACCAAAGTTGAGTTTTCTAAGAGTTTGGGGTTGTAGAGCAATGGTAAGAATCACTGAACCGAAAAGACGAAACTTGGGTGAAAGAGGTATAGACTGTATCTTCATTGGGTATGCAGAGCATTCCTATGCATATAGGTTCTATGTAATAGAATCTAATGACTATGTGTCTGTAAACTCGGTTGTAGAGTCAAGAGATGCTGTTTTTGATGAAGATAGATTTACATCTATATCTAGACCAAGAGACATGATTCAGAATTCATGTAGTGAGAACCCTGTTCATTCTAAAAGTTTATCTGGTGGAAATGTTTCATTACCTAGGCCATCTAGGAAAAGTACTAGAGTTAGAAAAGCTAAATCTTTTGGAGATGACTTTCATCTTTATTTAGTTGAAGGATCGAGGGATGAGGTTGAGAATCAATATCAATATTGTTTTATTGTTGAAGAGCATCCAAAAATGTTTAATGAAGCTATGGCTTCGAGAGATGTTGCATTTTGGAAAGAAGCAATCCAGGATGAGATGGACTCTATCATGCACAATAACACATGGGAATTGGTTGATTTACCACCCGGATGCAAACCACTAGGAAATAGGTGGATCTTCAAAAGGAAAATGAAAGTGGATGGTACCATAGAAAAGTATAAAGCTAGATTGGTTATCCAAGGCTTTAGGCAAAAGGAAGGAATTGACTTCTTTGATACTTATGCTCCGGTTGCAAGGACTTCTACTATTAGGTTGTTGATAGCCCTGACAGCTATACACAACCTTGTAATTCATCAAATGGATGTTAAAACTGCATTCCTAAATGGTGAATTAGATGAGGAAATCTATATGAAACAACCGGAAGGGTTTGTTGTGTCAGGTTATGAAAATAAGGTATGTAAGTTGAAGAAATCCTTATATGGATTGAAACAAGCACCGAAAGCTTGGCATAAAAAATTTGATGATGTGGTTTTGTCTAACGGTTTTCATATCAACCAAGCAGACAAATGTGTATATAGCAAGTTTGATCTTTCTGGTAAAGGAGTCATGATTTGCTTATACGTGGATGACATGTTGATTTTTGGTACTGACCAAAATCATGTTAATGAAACAAAGAAATTTTTGTCATCTAGTTTTGAAATGAAGGATTTGGGGGAGGCTGGGGTGATTCTTGGTATACATATTAAGCGGAAGAATAATGTTATTTCAATCTCCCAATCTCATTATATTGAGAAGATTTTGAATAAATTCAATTTCAAGGATTGTTCTCCAGTTAGCACTCCCTTGGATCCTTGTGTTAAGCTTCTGCCTAATAAAGGTGTTGCAGTATCTCAACTTGAATACTCGAGAGCCATCGGCAGTCTTATGTATGCCATGATTAGCACAAGGCCTGATATAGCCTTTGCTGTTGGAAAACTTAGTAGATATACTAGTAATCCTAGTTCACATCATTGGCAAGCTTTAAGCCGAGTATTCAAGTACTTAAAAGGAACCAAGGATTATGGTTTGACCTATACTAGATTTCCTTCAGTTTCTGAGGGTTATTCAGATGCAAGTTATATATCCAATGAAGAAGATAGTTCTTCCACAAGTGGATGGGTATTCCTTCTTGGGGGAGGCGCTATCTCTTGGGCTTCAAAGAAACAGACTTGTATCGCTGATTCAACAATGGAATCTGAATTTGTTGCATTAGCAGCAGCTGGTAAAGAAGCTGAATGGCTGAAAGATCTCATTTATGATATTCCATTGTGGCCGAAACCAATATCACCTATATCTATTAGGTGTGATAGTGAAGCTGCCTTGGCCAATGCTTACAGACAAGTATATAAGGGCAGGTCTAGACATTTAAGTGTTAGACATAGCATGATTCGGGAACGCATCATGCAAGGTGTCATATCACTAGAGTTTGTAAAAACTGAGAAAAATTTAGCCGATCATTTAACTAAAGGGTTAAGAAGAGATCTTGTGCACAAGTCGGCTGTGGGGATGGGATTAAAGTCCATCTAAAATCTCTCATGTTGAGATACCCAATTCCCATCTAATATGACCTTAGATGTAGAATTCAATATGGAAAGCTTAACATTTGGAGATTGGAACACATTAGTAATATCATCCCAAGGTATGTGTTCAGACCTGCAAGATAAAGGAGGTTGAAGTTTATCTTCTTAATAGTTCTTTTGAAAAATTGCATATGCAGGTGCAAGAGTAAAAGAGCTACCTATGTGAGCATGAAGTTTAGCTGCTTCAAGAAGCTTGGACTTGGCTTTGATATGCTTATGAAGGATAAGGACACAAGGCTAGTAAAAGATAGTG
Organism: Euphorbia pulcherrima; assembly: GCA_947683365.1. Lineage (NCBI taxonomy): Eukaryota > Viridiplantae > Streptophyta > Magnoliopsida > Malpighiales > Euphorbiaceae > Euphorbia > Euphorbia pulcherrima. Next base: position 7,821,956 of record CANTUS010000006.1, on the reverse strand, counting down.
TCAAGTTAGAACTTTTAGAATTTTGACTTATGTGTATATTATCTTCATGTATTCGTAATGAATAACTAAGGTTCAATCCATAGTGACACCTTGGTATTCGAATATTTGGAATGTGTAATATACTAAGATGAAATTCAATCGTCACGATATTTCATTTATGCATAAGTTTGTTGTTTATTGTGATTTTGTTTAGTTAATCAAGGATTACACTAAAATGGGGGAGGATTGTTAATATTTTAGTGTAATTGGATCAACTAGGTTGACCAATGCGATCGTGACATTTCACCGAACAAGTATGGAGAGTGCGGAGTGCACACTTGTTCGGGTACTGTTTACGATTTGGGGGGTCCGGGGGCAGCGCCCCCGGGTGCGGGGTCCAAGGGGAGGCAGCCCCTGACGGGGTCTAGGGGCAGCGCCCCTAGGCAGGGTCCGAGGGAATTTCATTGCAAATGAATTCTTGTTCTTGATTCACTTTCTGATTTTATCCGATTGAAAAATTTGGTAAACCGGCCAAATAAATTTCAATCTGACAGTGTTTTTTGCGACTTCAGAAATATCCAAGCAATCCCAGATTTCCAATAGATAGCTCTTTCTTCTATTGGCCGTATGAAAGAGATAAACAAGGTTGCGAGCCAAGTAAGTCTTGTTTCGACTGATTGCAGAACTCATAGCAGAAAGTAACGACCAAGATTGATACCAGGATTGTAAGGTCCCGATGGAGGATCTCATGATACACAAGGACTAACTAAAAGCAAATCAAGTCCAAATTAAAGCATTTAAATAATTAAATCATGATACACTATTCTATACTCTTTGGGACTAAGAATTTTACAAAGTGATTATCAGAAATCTTAGATTGGAATATCAATATTCAATTCTTGTCTCGATGATAAGTTTTAGTTAATCAAAATAGTCCAGTTAGTTATTTAATTGGTTATTTACACAGTATTTCTTATCTTATGTATCCTCATTTCTCAATAACATGTTAGAGTACAAAGCAGGTAAGTGAGAGAGTAAGATAAGAAAATACAAGTCATGATATGCTTTTCAAAATAGAGGAAAGAAGAAGAGTAAAAACAAAGGAAAACACATAAATACCAAACACCCTCCCCACACTTAAATCAAGCATTCCCTCAATGCTTGTAAAACCCAAAAAATAAAGATAAAGAGAGGGCAAAACGAAAGTTACTGGCCTGGTGAGAGGAGCAGAAAAGTAGACTTCATTCATTAGGACTCCTAGTGTACTATAGTGGTCTCTATGCACTAGAGGGGTCTCTGCATTCATATCAAACTACTCCATATGTTGCTGCTCCATGCTTATGTGATTCAACTATCGATCTACCAATGTTGATGGTCATTCTGCTCCTACATAGCTCTGCTGCTGCTCTTGCTGATGTTTGGAAGTAGTCATTCTGCTCAAGGGGGCCATGAGAGTACATTTGAGTTGTATCCCATATGGTTTCCATTATCAACATGCCATAGAGAGTCATAATATCTAGATGAGGTGTTTGGGGACCAATGGTGTAAGGGGCAGATTCAATGTGATCATGCCAAAATAAATCATCAAGATTGCGACGTCTAGAATTGGTCATTGTATGCTAGATCTCTTGGGCTAACCATGCTCCTAGATGGAGCTTCATCTCGTATAGTATGCACCACAAAATATAGACTTCCTTCTCATAGAGAGCCCTATTAATCGCATGGAGAATAGATAGATAGAAGGAAAGAAGTCTCTATGCATAGCATAGGTAGGCATCTTTGATTGACAAGGTCATGATGCCACCAAAATTATAGAAGGTGACTCTTGGATAGACAGAGTAATAGATCTCTTCACCATTGTAGTTGCATCAAATAGATCATCATTGGAGTCACACTTGGATCCTACAGATATCGTCGATACTTCAATTAATGTCTTGGTGATAGATTTTAAATAGTAAGACTCTCATTAAACTTTAGCTATTATAGAACATATTAATCCCGTTGAAAAGTTATGTGTTCGGAAAGAGTGCTCCTCATCTTAGTATTTATTTTAGCTCCAATGTTGCACAACGATCTTTCCCATACTTGATTTTTACTATCCATTGGGATCTGCTTTCTCATGGAGACTATCCAACTCATTTTTGTCCTGCAAAGAGACATATATTAGTAGAGAGATAGAGATAGAGAGAGAAAGTACTAAAAAAGACAGATGCAAAAAATAAAATAAAAAGAAAAGGATAGAAAGTTGTTGAGGTCACAACGAGCTTGGGCTGCCTCCCAAGAGCGCATTATTTTATCATCGCTTGCTTGACGTTGCATCATGGTCATGGTGTCTAGTAATGAGCCTCCTCGACACTCAGTTTGTTTGAGCGAGCCTTGAATCCCTTATAGTGCAGCTTTAGGTGAGGACCGTCAACTTTGGATGTATAATTGGTCTTCATGCTCTGTACCATAACTGCTTCCTGAGGTAACACCTTAGTCACGATGGACTGGTCTTTCCACTACGACTGATGTTATTGTAGAGATAACTTGAGATGAGATTAGGACATCAGGACTTGTGGTTCTGCACGAGAGGTCTTCCTGAAGTCATGAAGGTCACTCTGCCTTTTCATGAAGTCTTCTTGTACACCTTGCACATTGGATTTGCCCTTATAGTAGTCATCTTTGATACCCTCGTTCAGTTTCAGCTCTTTTTGTGTAAGATTTGAATCATCAGGAGTTTCATTTAGACTTGAATCATCAGAAGTTCTACTTAGCAGGACCGCAACATGATTCTCATGCTTCTTCTCAAAGATTGGCTTGGTCTCCATACGTGTGACATTCTTATCAAGACCAGCTAACGAAGATGTGATCGACACTCCCTATTTTAAGCTCCTAGTGTCGTTTGTTTCTATCGTTGAGACCTTGTGGTCACTCTGTGTAGGTCTCGGTGAGAGTATGGAGATCGCACTAACGTTATAGATCGGGTAGCTCTCAGTATGAGATGTGTCCCCATGGAGTCAATATTGGTAAGAAAATTAGTAACTTTGTTCATCTTTCTCCCAATGATTTGCATACTTCCTTGCATCCCTTGAATAGTGACATCCATGCTCCTTAAGTGCTTATGGGTGCTATCAGCAAGATCAACTACAAAAGCAGTAAGAGGGCCTTAGTCTTAATATCCTTGGAACTGAAGTTGAGGTCTCTGCGTGCTCTGAAGTGGTTGAGGCTTCCTCTTATTATCTCTCCCCCAACTAATAGATGGATGATCCCTCCAATTCCTATTAAAGTCACATTGATGTGGCGAAAAGTTGTGCCTTTCCTCATGGATCCTTCCAAGATTTCCTCCATTAGTCGTTATGTCTTGGTCTTTCATCAAGACCTCCAAATTGTTGAACATTATTGGCCATGGTCTTGATTAAATCCCAAGCCTGAGTGAGTGTCTTGTCCAATAGAGAACCTCCACTTACTCCATTTATTAATTCTCTCTGTGTGGGTTAGAGATTGTATCAAAGAAGTTCTTGTAAACCTATGTGGTGGACAACAAGAAAAAAGGTGCTAAAATCTTTCATGATACTCGTAGAGACTCTCCATGTCCTTTTAATAGATGGTGCAAATCTGTCTTCTTAGTCCTGTAGCTCTCGATGGTGGGAAGTATTTATCCAAAAAAGCTTTGGTCATCTTGCTCCAGGTTGTGATGGATCCTAGTGCAGGATAACAAAACAAATCTCTAGCTTTTTCCTCAAGAGAGAAAGGAAAAGCTTTCATCTTCTCAATTTACAAAGAGACTCTTGGTGGCTTTCTTACGGTGCAAGTCATGTTGAATAATCATAGATGCTTGTAAGAATCTTCAGTAGTGCTCATGGTGAATTCAGGTAGGCTTCTAATGAACCTAGTCTTCATGTAGAAAAAATTTTCCTCGTTCTCTACAGGATACGTAATGCATAAGGAAGGTGGTTGATCCACCGAGACCCAGATGAGGTCTCTTATTGTCAGCTCTCTCTGATTTTCTCTATCAGCCATGGTCATGATGACTGCAGGATCATGAAATCAACCCAAAAATAAAAGAGAGTTTGAGTTAATAAAGGTAAAAATAAATCAATTGGAACTGTTCCCCGAAAATGGTGCCAAAATTTAATGGGTGTCGAGACCACAAAAAATAAATTCCTGCACAAAATAAATTGGTAATTAGTAGCAAGCAGGGATCGATCCCACAAGGAACGGAAACTGAATATAATCACTTTGAATGACCTCACCGAGACCTAAGTAAGTCTCAATGATAATTATTTAGTTAAAAGACTAAAAACTAAAGCAGGGAAACAAAATAAAAGTGTAAAGACTAAACTGACTCCTAATGAAAACAGAGTGACTTAACCAAAGGAGGGAAACCAAACTCTACAGTGATCATGGGAACAAAGATGAACCACATCGAGACCCAGACTTAGTTATACTGATGTTCCACACCGTCCAACACCAGCAATCCTTCCTTACTTTGTACAGCAATCGGACTTTGCGCCACTACCACCTTCTTACTCACCGTGACTCTCGACGTCGTGCCAAAGAGCTCACTGGGAAATAGCATTACCTTCTAGAAAGACCCAAGTCCCAACTGACAGGTAGTGAAGCACTCCTAACGGGCATTGGATAAATCACTCACACGATCTCATGGAGACCACCGTTACTTCGTCCTTCAATAAGCATAATTACGGATGCAAGATTAGAACTAACTATAGATCATAAAGACTTACCAATTGGTTGGCCAAACGAACATCGAGACAAAGAGATCTTCTGAAACACCCTTATCATATAATAACTATAGAAAAATACCATGATTTTTTTGTACATAAATATTCATATATTAACGCAACCATAATATTTCACATTAACTCTAATATCATTTGTTTATATTACAAACCATAATTATGTTTGATTAGCAAAGCCAAAACCCGACTACTTTCTATTCTATATGCTTGTCATGTGAAGAGAGAGCGAGATGGACACAGCCGACAGACTTTTCTTCCATGACAGCTACGGGTAAGGACCTTCTAGTACAAAACTTTACCTACAACTTCAACAACTAAAAAATATAGCGATTTATATGAGTCGCCACTCAGTGAATATAGACAATCAATGCATTGAATAATCACATACGGTCACTCCTTCAAAATAAACATACAATCATTCCTATATATACTATTGGATGATTCATTTATTTAATTGTTGTGACATTTCCTGCCAAACTATTGCCCCAGGAACATGTAACATTAGAAAAACTGTCAATTGATTTGCTGGCCAGCTATATAACAATTGGTTGACCTTTTGGACTAGATAAACAATTAGTTGACCTTTCGGTCCATTTGTCAAATATTTCATTTGGTTGACCATATAGGTCCAGATAACAGAACACGTATTGCAATGTTTGATCGGCTATGTCACAACGTCTCTCTTTATTTAATTTGTTCCTGTACAAATACGTATATCATGTATAATTCAATTAACTCATGTTTCACCAAATAAACATATGTGCATATAATTCAAATTCATCAAATAATATATAATCATTCAATTCATAACAGTTCACAAGACATTCAAATATCACATAACAAAACATTTCACCCATAAATTCATATCATGTTTATACTCACTGATGGAATGTTAATTTCCACGAAATCGACTTGTTTCCTCCTCTTGAACACCTTCATGACTTCATGTTCCTATAAGCAAAAATTCACATCAATACATTTCACCTTGTTTCGTTTTGTATTTATAAAATTTTCATGACTTAGACTATTGTTACTTGTGTACTTGTTCATATGACCTTGCTCTACTTAAAAATTCATAACTTTCAATTCACTTCATCAAATGATCTGATTCTTCTTTATTCTATCTCTAATACAAAAAGCTATAACATAATAAAATCTCCAAAATTTCAGAGTCTTGTACGATTTATAGGGAATTTTCCTTCAAAACCTGTTTCAGTCCCGCTTGATCTGGACAACACCTTAATAAAACGAGCATAACTCTCTCTACACAACATGAATCTACCTGATTCTTTTTCCTACTTAAACTATACACATAAGGGAATAACATATCAAAAACTCAGAATTTTCTAAGTAGTATAATAATCCCAGATTAATTTCGAACCTCACCCTATCTCTTTGATCATCCAATTCTACACACTTCATCTTATAAAAATCATAGCTACTGATCTACTCGTCTAAAAATCCCAAAAATTTGCAGGATGAACCTAACAAAAAAGGAACAATTTATGGCACTACAAAGTTACTAAAATACTTGATTCCTTCCTTCTAGCTCTCTTCTTCTCTTCTTCCTTATGCATTGTTCTTTGATTTATTTTTGGGAGATGAAGACCTGATCTAATTCTTATCAGGCCATGCAAAAATCTAAGGGGCAAAAGACTAATTTGCCCCTAAATTCTTTATTTAATACAAATAATAACTATACTAAATACATATACGTATATCTATACCATACTAATACTAATACTAATTCTAATACTAATGCTTATACTTAAATCCTTATGATATATCACAATTTTATTCAACTTCATATATTCAAATAATTATTTTATATCTATAACATAACTATACTCCACTTATTCCTTAAAATTCTATAGCTATATAATTCGCTACCTAGATATTAAATATCGTATTTTGTATGGTTAAAATAACTATTATTTTAACTAACCAATTTTAATAAATATAACATGTAAAATATTAAATATAATAATTTCATGACATGTAATAGATGTGGATAAATGCAAATATAATGCGTGAAATAGGATGTTATAATTCTCCCCATCTTAAAGAATTTCGTCCTCGAAATTAAATACCTGAATCAAAAAACAAATAAGGATAGTCCTTTCTCATTCGATCTTCTGTTTCCCAAGTGGCTTCTTCTACTGAATGACTTTTCCAAAGTACTTTTACCAATGGTATTTCTTTGCTTCACAATTGTTTGGTCTTATACCCGATAATTGCTACTGGTTCTTCTACATAACTCAAATTATCAGCAATCTCTATCTCTTGGTCCTTCAATACATGAGTAGGGTATGACCGATACTTCCTTAGCATGCTCACATGAAAGACATTATGAATTTGAGCTAACTCAGATGGTAGTGCCAATTTATAAGCAAGTGGACCAATTCTTTCAAGAATTTCATAAGGCCCCATGTACCGCGGACTAAGCTTCCCTTTCTTCTTAAACTTTAACACGCCTTTCCAAGGTGATACACGAAGAAAAACTTTGTCCCCTACTTCATATTCCTTTTCCCTTCTATGTTGATCAACATAACTTTTCTATCTATCTTGTGCTGCCTTGATTCTTTCTCTTACTATCTTCACCTTTTCAACTGTGTCTTGTACTATTTCTAGACCCTCTAAAACTCTCATCCCTTCTTCATCCCAACAAATAGGACTTTTGCATTTTCTTCCACAAAGAGCCTCATACGGTGCCATTCCAATACTACTATGATAGTGATTATTATAAGCGAATTCCATTAGTGCAACATATTCATCCCACGCACCTTTGAATTCCATAGCACAAGCTCGAAGCATTTCTTCCAAAGTCTGAATTGTTCTTTCTGATTGACCATCTGTTTGAGGATGAAAAGCAGTACTAAAGTTCAATTTCTTACCCAATGCCTGCTGTAAACTTCTCCAAAATCGAGATGTAAATCGAGGATCTCTATTTGATATAATAGACACAGGTATTCCATGTAACCTGACAATTTCATTCACATACTTCTTCGCCAAATTCTCCAATGAACAACCCCAATGCATGGGCAAAAAGTGGGTTGATTTCGTTAATCTATCAACAATAACCTAAATAGCATCATTCTTTCTTGGAGTTTTCGGAAACCCCGTACACAAAATCTGTAGTAACCATCTCCCATTTCCAAACTGGTATAGGCAATGGACATAATTTCCTTGTTGGAGCTTGATGTTCAATCTTTACTTGTTGACATATCAAACACTTTGAAATGTATTCAGCAATATCCTTCTTCATTCTAGACCACCAAAAATAAGAGCGGTATGATACAATTTTGTCATTCTCGGATGCATAGCATATGGAACAGTATGAGCTTCTTCTAAAATTTCCTTCTTCAAACTATCAACATCAGGCACACAAATTCTTTGTCCCAACATCAAAGTATCATTTTCTACTATAAAATTAGTGCTCTTTCCTTGCTTGACATTTTCTATAATCTCTTTTAATTGAGGATCTCGAACTTGAGCTTCCTTATTTCTGTCATGTAACACTGGTCTTACCATAAGTTAGCTAATAATGCACCATTTTTGCCCAATTTTAAGTCAACATTCATTGCTCACAATTGAACTAAGTATGGGAGTTTAGATACTTGAACATTAGCCATTACACTACTGGATTTTCTACTTAAGGCATCAGCTACAACATTCGCTTTTCCCGGATGATATTCTATCATGAAATCATAATCTTTCAACAATTCTAGCCATCTTCTCTACCTCATATTCAATTCTTTCTGACTCAACAAATATTTCAAACTCTTATGATCAGTGAAAATCTGAAAAGTTTCTCCATACAAATAATGCCTCCAAATTTTCAAAGCAAACTCAATAGCAGCAAGTTCTAAATCATTCATTGGATAAGATAATTCATATGGTTTTAATTGTCTAGATGCATACGCAATTACCTTTCCATGTTGCATTAGAACATAACCCAAACCTTGGTGAGAAGCATCACTGTAAACAACAAATCCACTAGTGCCACTTAGAATTGTCAAAATCGGAGCTGTAGTCAATGGTTTCTTTAATTCATCAAATCTTTTCTGGCAATCATCTGTCCACTAGAACTATACATTCTTTTGTAGTAATTTTGTAGCAGTAATAAGAGAAAGCCCATCAATAAATCGTCGATAATATCCTGCTAATCCTAGAAAACTTCTTACTTCTGCCACATTTTTCAGAGCTTTCCAATGAACCACTGCTTCGTTCTTTTTAGGATCAAATTGAATGCCTTGACCACAAACCACATGTCCCAAAAATAAAACATGATCCAACCAGAATTCACATTTGCTAAACTTTGCATACAATTATTATTCTCTCAAAATCTGAAGCATAATTCTCAAATGTTGTTCTTGTTCTTCATTGCTTTTCGAGTACACAAGTATGTCATCAACGAAAACAATAACAAACTTGTCAAGATACTATTGAAATACCTTATTCATCAAAGCCATAAAAGCTGTAGGTGCATTCGTCAAACCAAACGGCATCATCAAAAATATATAATGTCCATATCGAGTTCTGAAAGCTATTTTTGGAACATCTTGCGCTGAAATTCCGAGTTGATAATACCCTGACCTCAAATCAATTTTAGGAAATACATGTGCTCCTTGCAATTGATCGAATAAATCATCAATATGAGGTAAAGGATATTTATTCTTCACAGTTACCCAATTCAACTGTCTGTAATCAATGCAAAGTCATATAGTGCCATCCTTTTTCTTAACAAACAATACCGGAGCGCCCCAAGGAGACACACTAGGTTTAATAAATCCCTTATCAAGTAACACTTGCAACTGCTTTTTTAACTCTTTTAATTCCACTGGAGCCATTCTATATGGAGAAATAGAAATCAGTGCAGTTCTTGGAACTCAATCAATGGTAAATTCTGCTTCTCTATCAGGTGGCAATCCTGGTAAGTCCGTAGGAAATAAATCGGGAAATTCTTTAACAATAGGAATATCATCAGTTGATACATCTCATACTTTAGTGTCAGTAACATGTGCTAAATATGCCTCACATCCACCCTTGATTAACTAAAAGGTACTAATTGCAAAAATTAAACAAGTCGGCACTATCTGACGTTCACCCTAAAAAATGACTTGTGGCCTATCTGATGTCTCTAAAATAACTTCCTTGGAGAAACAATTTACTACTGCATGATTTTTTTCCAACCAATCCATACCTCAAATCACATCAAACTCTCTAATAGTCAATCTAATCAAATCTGCACTTAATATAACTTTGTCAATTTGAATCAAACAATTTCGGTACACATAATTTGCAATCACCAATTCATCCAAAGGAGTTCCCAAGCCATATGCAATTGCGATGCCAAGTTTGATGATATGAATGAATGAGTTGATCAAGGATCAATTAATGCACAAACATCTATATTGCAGATAGAAATCTTACCTATAACAACTTCTGGTGCATCCATAGCTTCTTGTCGAGTTATGGCAAAAACGTGAGCATGTGTTAGAGGCCTAGAACTCTGAGCCTCAGATCTACCAATATTGCTTGTTGTTGTTGTTCCGCTACCCCTTCCTCTACCTGCTACTACACCAGCTCCCCTACCTCTGGTATACTGAACTGTAGCCTCTGATTGAGCGCTTTCAGTTGCTTCTATTCGTTTTGGACAATCACGTATTAAATGTTCAAAAGAGCCACATAAGTAACAGGCTCCAATCAGTTTCCTACATTCACCTTCATGCAATTTACAACATAGCATACACTGAGGTTTTTGTCCCAAGCTTTGTTCTTGACTTTGTCTTGAATGAGTTTGCGTATTCGTTCTTCCTCCCCTATTCCCAGAATATCCTCCTCTAGCTATAAACTATGACGGAGAAGAATTTGTTTGATGTTTAGCATACTTTTTACTTTGGTCACCACCAAAATCACTACAACCTCTTCTGGCTTTATAATCTGCTTTCTCTTTTTCTAGTCTTTCAGCTCTAACTGCAACATTTTTCAACTTTAGGTAACTTTCAAGTTCAAATGATGATATCTTGGTTCGAATTTCATATCTAAGCCCATCCTCAAACTTCCTGCATCTATCTTTTTCAGTCGCCACTAATGTTGATACATAACTGGATAACTGATTGAACTTAACTTCATACTCGACCACTGTCATCTTCCCTTGTCTCAAGTTCAAAAATTATCTTCTTTTATCATGAATGTACACATCTAACATATAATTACTTTTGAATTCCCGAACAAAATCATCCCAAGTCAAGATAGGAGGCTGAACAGTACTCCCCAGGATAGTCTCCCACCAGTCATAAGCATCATCTTGAAGTAAAATACTGCATAATCAAACTTCTCATCAGGAGTACAATGCATCATATTGAAAACTCTTTCCAGCCTTTTTAACCATCTTTCAGCTATTGTAGGATCTGTAGTTCCCTTGTATTCTTCTGCACCTTGTTTATTTTATCGAACCTTCTTTCTCTTTAGACAAATATTGCAGGTGCTTGCACCACAAGTATTTCTTAATGATGCTGCAAATTTGATGCATGAGAATGCATAGGTGATGAAGATGTAATAGGTTGGATTTTTACAGGTTGATTTACGGCTAGTCCCTCTCTCCTCGGGTTAACATTTTGGTTCTCATCAGCCCTATATGAATATGATAACATGTTATAAGATAATATATACCAATCTTATGTTATGTATGCATTTGTATGTGTCCCTATGACCATATCCCTGCGCTGTTACCAACTGAAACACCCTTATCATATGATAACTATAGAAAAATACCATACAATTTTTTTTGTACATAAATATTCATATATTAACACAACCATAATATTTCACATTAACTCTAATATCATTCGTTTATATTACAAACCATAGTTATGTTTGATTAGCAAAACCAAAACCCAACCACTTTCTATTCTATATGCTTGTCATGTGAGGAGAGAGAGCGAGATGGACACAGTCGACAGACCTTTCTTCCATGACAGCTACGGGTAAGGACCTTCTAGTACAAAACTTTATCTACAACTTTATCAACTAAAAAATATAGCGATTTATATGAGTTACCACTCAGTGAATATAAACAATCAATGAATTTAACAATCACATACGGTCACACCTTCAAAATAAACATACAGTCATTCCAATATATACTATTGGATGATTCATTTATTTAATTATTATGACATTTCCGGTCAAACTATTGCCCCGGGAACATGTAACATTAGTAACAATTGTCAATTGATTTGCTGGCCAGCTATATAACAACTGGTTGAACTTTTGGTCCATTTGTCAAATATTGCAATTTGTTGACCATATAGGTCCAGATAACAGAACATGTATTGCAATGTTTGATCGGCTATGTCACAACGTCTCTCTTTATTTCATTTGTTCCTGTACAAATACGTATATCATGTATAATTCAATTAACTCATGTTTCACCAATTAAACATATGTGCATATAATTCAAAGTCATCAAATAACATATAATCATTCAATTCACAACAATTCACCAAACATTCAAATATCGCATAATAAAACATTTCACCTATAAATTCATATCATGACTCACAGATGGAATGCTAATTTCCACGAAATCGACCTTTTCTGCCTCTTGAACACCTTCACGACTTTGTGTTCCTGTAAGCATAAATTCACATCAATATATTTCACCATGTTTTATTTTCTATTTATAAAATTTTCATGACTTAGACTATTGTTACTCGTATACTTGTTCATGTGACCTTGATCTACTTAAAAATTCATAACTTTCAATTCACTTCACTAAATTATCTGATTCTTATTTTATTCTATCTCCAATACATAAAGATGTCATATACTAAAATCTCAAAAATTTCAGAGTCTTATACGATTTATAGGAAATTTTCCTTCAAAACCTGTTTCAGTCCAGCTTAACCTGGACAACATCTTAACAAATTGAGCATAACTCTCTCTACACAACATGACTCGACCCGATTATTTTTCCTACTTAAACTATACACATAAGGAAATAACATATCAAAAAATCAAAATTTTCTAAGCAGTATAACAATCCCAGATTAATTTTGAAACTCACCCTATCTCTTTGATCATCCAATTCTGCACACTTCATCTTATAAAAATCATAGTTAGTGACCTACTCGTCTAAAAATTCCCAAATTTTTCAGGATGAACCTTGAAATAAAGAGGAACAATTCATATTCTTTCTAAAACTTTTAATTCTAACTTTAACCTAACAAAAATCGCGCTACAAAGTTACTAAAAGACCTGATTTCTTCATTCTAGCTCTCTTCTTCTCTTCTTCCTTATGCTTTGTTCTTTGATTTGTTTTTGGGAGATGAAGACCTGATCTAATTCTTATCCGGCCATACAAAAATCTAAGGGGCAAAAGACCAATTTGCCCTCAAATTCTTTATTTAATACAAATACTAACTATACTAAATACATATACATATATCTATACCATACTAATACTAATTCTAATACTAATGCTTATACTGAAATCCTTATGATATATCACAATTTTATTCAACTTCATATGTTCAAATAATCATTTTATATCTATAACATAATAATACTCCACTTATTCTTTAAAATTCTATAGCTATATAATTCGGTACCTAGATATTAAATATCGTATTTTGTATGGTTAAAATAACTATTATTTTAACTAACTAATTTTAATAAATATAACATGTAAAATATTAAATATAATAATTTCAAGACATGTAACAGATGAGGAAAAATGCAAATATAATGCGTGAAATGCGATGTTATATCTTCCTTCAAAACCTTTTATGTACCGAGACCGATGAATAGGTCATGGTGCAGATTTCAGTCCTCACACCATAAGAATTATGGCTCTTTACTCCATGGCTAAGCCACAAAGATAAATAGATAAGCATGGTAAAAGTAAAGTGCCAATAAAAGTAAAGAGACATGAAAGTAAATTGCATAAACATAAAAAGAATAGAAATAAGAATGGAAATAGAATTAAACGAAAGAATGCGAAGAACAAAATCTGTTGAGTTCTCTCTACCTTTCTCTACTCTAATTTTAATCTCTATGTGAATGTACTAAAAGAATGTATGATCGATTGCTTGGAATGTGTTCTTCCAATGGTATTTATAGAGTTTTCCACCTCCTCAATTCTTTCCTTAGACTTATGACTCATTATTACTCCTTTCTTGAATAGGCCTTCTTCCTCATTAGTCTCCTTCCTTGATTAGGATTCCTTCTTGTTTAGCCTCCCTTCTTGTTTAGGCTCTTTAGGAAGTCTTTTTGAATGGTAAGCACTTTTTTTTAGAATTGTAAAAGGAATTCATCAACAATATCCACACCACTTTCTCAATTAGGCTCTGGTCAAATTCAACATCTTTGACTTTTGATTTTTGCTCAGAATGTTGCCATATCATCAGGACCTCATCAATCGTGGTGAGCATGCCATGATCTCGGTGACTGGTAACTTTTCACCGAGACTTCCTCTTTTCATTTCTTCTTATGTTCAAGAAGGCTTCCAGGTCACCAGAACCAGACTAGTCTTAGTGCATCCATCGGGAGTTTCCTTCTCGTTTTCTTCCCAGAAACACATCTTTTCTCCAAATTACCTTGAAAACCTAAAAAGATAGAAAAGGAAGTAATATCGTCCAAAGAGACTAAAAACATTATCTTAATGATATGGAAATGACTATAAAAACATGTTGGAAATATAACCCATCAAATCTCCCCACACTTATTTCATGCTTGCCCTCAAGTATGCATTAAAGATCAGGAAAAAGAGAAACTTAAACTGCGCAAGTAACCTTGAATAACTTTACAGAGACCGTATTCTTTCACCTAGACTTATATCGAGGCTCTTCATTAACTATTAAGTATTCCTAATGTAAGATATCATTAAGACGACTTTGTTTAGAACTTTGCCCAAGAGCATTTTACAAATTAAAGCACGAGCACACAAAATGTTGTTATTAGCATGTCCTATGATCATGAGATGACTCTTTCTAAATCTTTTATTTATTTAAAGCACATTTTAGTTGGTGGGGTCCCTAAGATGTATCTAGCCATTGTTTGGGTTTCGCTTAGTGATTTTAAGAACTTTGATAGGCCCTTTTTATTAAATTTGCTAACCCATTTTGTGTCATTACGTACATTGCTATTTTGCTTAGGTCTTGCTGCATTTTCCAGCCATCAATTCTTCCTAATCTATCTCTCCTTATGAAAGAGTCTTCTCCAGGTTTTTAGCCGTGGATAGCGCTTTCTTCTATCGGCCCTATGAAAGAGATAAAAAAGGTTGCGAGCCAAGTAAGTCTCATTTCAACTGATTGCCGAACTCACAACAGAAAGTAACCACCAAGATTGATACCAGGACTGTAAGGTCTCGATGGAGGATCTCATGATACACAAGGACTACCTTAAAGCTAATCAAGTCCAAATTAAAGCATTTAAACAATTAAATCTTGCTACACTATTCTATACTCTTCAGGAC
Source organism: Euphorbia pulcherrima (assembly GCA_947683365.1). Classification (NCBI taxonomy): domain Eukaryota; kingdom Viridiplantae; phylum Streptophyta; class Magnoliopsida; order Malpighiales; family Euphorbiaceae; genus Euphorbia; species Euphorbia pulcherrima. The sequence continues at coordinate 7,806,755 of CANTUS010000006.1, read as the reverse complement.
TAAGAATTTTACAAAGTGATTATCAGAAATCTTAGATTGGAATATCAATATTCAATTCTGGTTTAGATGATAAGTTTTAGTTAATCAAAATAGTCCCTTTAGTTATTTAATTGGTTATTTACACAATATTTCTTATCTTATGTATCCTCATTTCTCAATAAAATGTTAGAGTACAAAGCAAGTAAGTGAGAGAGTAAGATAAGAAAAAGCAAGTCATGATATGCTTTTCAAAATAAAGGAAAGAAGAAGAGTAAAAACAAAGGAAAACACATAAATACCAAACACCCTCCCCACACTTAAATCAAGCATTGCCCTTAATGCTTGTAAAACCCAAAAAATAAAGATAAAGAAAGGGCAAAAAGACAGTTACTGGCCTGGTGAGAGGAGGAGAAAAGTAGACTTTATTCATCAGGACTCCTGGTGCACTATAGTGGTCTCTATGCACTGGAGTGGTCTCTACGTTCATATTGAACTACTTCATATGTTGTTGCTCCATGCTCATGTGATTCAGCTCTCAATCTACCGATGTTTATGGTCATACTGCTGCTACATAGCTCTATTGTTGCCCTTGCTGATGTTTAGAAGTCATCATTCTGCTCAATGGGGCCATGAGAGTGCATTTGAGTTGTGTCCCATATGTTTCCATCATCAACATGCCATAGAGAGTCGTAATATCTAGACGAGACGTCTGGGGACCAGTGATGCAAGGGGCAGAATCAATGTTATCATGCAAAAATAAATCATCAAGATCATGACACATAGAATTGGTCATTATATGCTGGATCTCCTTGACTAACCATGCTCCTAGATTGAGCTTCATCTCATATATTATGCACCATAAAATATAGACTTCCTTCTCATAGAGAGCCCTATTACACTTATGGGGACCAGATATATAGAAGGAAAAAAGTATCTATGTATAGGGTAGGTGGGCATCTTCGATTGAGCAGGTCGTGATGCCCCCAAAATTGTAGAAGGTGACTCTTGGATAGAAGGAGTAGTGGATCTCTTCACCAATGTAGTTACATCAAATAGATCATCATTGGAGTCACACTTGGATGCTACAAATATCGTCGATACTCCAATTGATGTCTTGGTGATAGATTCTGAATAGTTGGACTCCCGTTGAACTTTAGCTATTGTAGAACATGTTGATCCCGTTGAAAAGTTGTGTGTTTGGAAAGAGTGCTCCTCATCTTAGTATTTCTTTTAGCTCCAATGTTGCATAACGATCTTCCCCACACTTTATTTTTACTATCCACTATTAGGAAACAAGGATCCAGAACACAAATAATACGGATCAGGTTTGAAGTAAACAAAAAAACCTATGACCTAAGTCACTAATCCGGACTTATATCCAAAATGTCTAAAGTCCAAGATAAGTGAAGATAACTGCCTAAGCATAAACGGAAGCATCTGGTTAAAGTTTGGAAAGGAAACAAACTTTGAACCCTCCAAAATGGCATCCAAAAGAATTAATTGTAGAAGCATCCGAAAGAATACTAATCTGGACATATTAAGTCTGAAGACATCCGGAAGACTTAACATTTCAGACAAAGGGAATGATTCAAAAATTCCATTCCCTTCATTCTTTTGGTCTCTAAGTTAAAGATCTTTTTCCCTGAAGCAAGACAAAAGTAACAGCTAGCACTTTTTAGAAAAAGGATAATGGACTGACACAGAATAGAGAAAAAGGTAACCACCTTTTTCATCTAGACCAATAAGAAGGCGCATAGAGCTCACACCAAAAAGCTACTAGTTTAAAAGTTGGTGTATCACTAAAATCCAAAGAAATGATCACTGATAACTTTTCAACCTCAATCCCGAGGATTCAAATGGGTCAAAATCTCTATTTAACGGATTGATCAACGGCTCTAGAAGCTCCACATCTTACCTAATCAACAGTGAAGATTAATTATAGCTTACCAACCCACAGCGACTACATTTATGATAAAAGCCTATGAAAGGGAAGCATCACATGTTGAGAAGGTCCTGGTTGATTTAAAAAAGCATATACAAGTGAACTTGCTAGAAAACAATCAGATTCATAAATCCCTCCAAGAACCAATTATTCAAAATCAGTTTGTAAGGATTCTTAAGTGAATTATAAACTTAAAGAAGTCTAAAACGAAAACCTTTTATAGAAACCAAAGTGTAAAGAGATCTCATACTTGGATGAGTAGTGAGATTGGGATACAGCTTGAAGTAGGTGCTTTGAGTGGGATCTCCCTATAGGACTCAGCTTAGTTTTGGGTAGAAATCTAAGTTGTATATCCTGCTAAAGACAAAAAGACTCAGCTAAGAGTTGGTGCTTCTAGTAGTATATCTTACATCCTGAAGGGGATGCCATCCGGAGACAAACTATAAGGCTTGATTTCTGCCAGTTGGAAATAAATCACACTAGTGGAAAAGCTCAAAGGAAGGAACCTTTTAGGACTTGACGTAGGCAGGGCCATACCAATATAAATCATCGTGTTTGATTTTCTCTAACTCTTTATTTTCTTTGCATCATATTTCATACTTGCATTATCCTAATCCATAACATCCAAAACTCATCAAACACGCTACACAAGACTTTTTAAAGTCTGATAATTTCGCAAAAAAGGGTCATTCACCCCCCTCTGACCTTATATAGGCCCTCACAGGGACCAACAAGAGGTATTAGAGCTAGTGCTCAAACTAGAGATCTAACAATCTCGGGCTGATGGTTCATATATTTTGATTCAAGAATCAAAATAAGTTTCTAAAACTCACAGCTCTTTCTATAGGGTATGTCTATTATCCGAACTCCACTCTTCACCGGTGAGCACTACACGTTCTAGAAAAATCAGATGAAGAATTTTATTCAGGATCAAAGCATGATGGCATGGATGACCATTAAAGATGGTCCATATGAGCCTACTCATGAGATAGATGGTTTAACCACCCATAAGCCCTCGAGCTTATAGGATGAGAATGATTGTAAAAGATTGCGTGAAAATGCTAATGCTATTAACATTCTTCATTGTGCTCTTAGTGCAGCTAAATTTAATAGGATATCTGGATGTAAAACTGCACAAGAGATATGGCAAAAGTTAGAAGTAACCTATAAAGGAACAAACAAGGTCAAAGAAGCCAAAATTGATGTACTACAATAAAAGCTTGAATCCTTCAAGATGGAGCCCAAAGAATCTATCAGCAGTATGAATAGTAGATACACAAATCTAGTAAATGAATTGAAGAGACTGGGGAAGGAAATCTCAGAAGTTGACATGGTCAAGAAAATTCTCCGGAGTCTCATTAAGGAATGTGATAACAAGAAGACTGTCATTGAGGAGGCTCATGACTTAAACTACTATAGTTATGATGAGCTCATTAGTAATCTCTTGACACAAGATTTATCCCTGAAGAGATACAGGCAACAAGAAAGAAGGCTAGAAGAAAAGAAGAAGGCCATTGCTCTTAAGGCAGACTCTGCTGGATCAGCCTCTTTTGAATCAGAAAAGCAGCCAAAAGAATCAAAGTACAGTGAAGAAGATATGGTTATGCTAGAAAAGTACTTTGATAAATTCCTGAAGAAAAAGGATAAAAGAAGATCCAAGAGATTTGAACCAAGAAGGCCTCATGAAAGCACCTCAAGAAGGGATAAGCCAAGAAAGGCTCCGGAAGAAAAGAAACATTCGGAGAGGGATTCTGCCTGCTTTGAATACGGAGAAAAAGGGCACTTCAGAACCAAATGCCCCAAGCTAAGATAGGAAAAGAAGTATAAGAAGAAAGCTACGGTGGTCGTATAAAGCAATAGCGAAGAAAGCAGCAGTTCATCTTCAATATAAGAAGAAGAGGCTACTCACTGTACATTCATAATACTGACTGATTCAGAAGAAGAGCAATCTGGAAGAAAGTCATCCAAGCAAGATACTGAGCAAATTAAGAATTCAAAATAAGAATTAGCAGACGTTAAGGTAACCTCTCATTATAACTCTGTTTCTAACATTAATCTTGCTAGAGCTTTGAAGGTGGTGATCCACATTATGAGAAAGAACACCAAAGCCATAAAATCTATAGAAAGACAAATTCTGGAATTGGCTGAAGATCTTAAAGCTATGTCATAAGACATCAACCTAATGAGAACCATAAAGCACATGGTTATGGTGGAGGAAAACTTCCTGAAAAGATAAGTTCAGATTCTGAGTGCTAACTTGACAGGGTTAGATAGGGAGCTAACTCAGATGAAGGAAGCATCTAGAAGGAGATCTAGATCCTCACAACCAAGAGGAAATACAAAGTAGGTTGCCAAGAAAACTCCAAAGCCTGCCAACCAGAAAGAGAAGGAGGTTAGAAGACAACATCAAGCTCAAAGATACACTGCTGCACAAAAATAAAGGCTAAGGAAGGGTACACTTAGCAACCTGCCAAATAAAGAAGAAATTATGCAGCAGAAATTGCACCCCCAACTAGCTTCTGGATACATACCGAACCATCTACAAGTGTACAAGAAGCTGGATATAGAGGGAACTTTGGGAAGGGGGATCTTGAAAAGATAGAAAAGAAGCAAAAGCAAAACAGACCCATCTCAGGGTGTAGGTTTTATGGGAGAAATAATCATATTACTAAATTGTTTAGATTAAAAAATGGCTACTATGATGTTAATCCTTGGCCTGAAATGGTTGATAACCCCAGAGAACCCAAATCTGATTGGGTACCCAAACCCACTTTATCTATTTTGTAAGTATGCCTTAGATCCATAGTAGATCAACACACTTGGTATAATGATAGTGGATGCTCAAGGCATATGACAGGTGATGAGAAGGCCTTCATCACATTAACCCAGAAGAAGAGAGGCAAAGTAAGCTTTGGAGATAATAAAAGGACAGATCATTGGACATGGAATCATTTGATCTGAATTAAAGATAAAAGATATCTCACTAGTTGATGGACTAAAGTTCAACCTACTAAGTGTAGCCCAACTTTGTGATAAAGGAAGAAAAGTCACCTTGATTCCGGGGGGTGCTTAATCTATGATAGTAAGTCTAATCAACTCATCCTTTATGCACCTAGAGTAAATAATGTCTATTCTGTTAACATTAAAAATGAGAAAAAGAATATCTGCTTGGTGTCTAAAGAATAAGAATTATGGCTATAGCACTGGAGGTTGGGACATGTTAGCATGAACCTCCTGTCCAAATCAGCCAAAAAGGAATTAGTTGTGGGTTCTCCTAAGGTTACATTTGATAAGGATCGTCTATACACTGTGTGTTAATTAGGAAAACAGCATAAGAAAAGTTTCCCTTCCATCTTCTGCATGCCCTCTAAAAGAGTACTGGAGCTCTTGCATATTGATCTCTTTGACCCAATCAAACCATTGACTCTAGGTAGGAGAGAATACACCATGGTCATTATGGATTATTATTCTTGATATACCTGGGTTCTCTCGCTGGCAAGAAAAGATGAAGCCTTTGACCAATTCTCAAAAATATTCATCCGGATAGAAGTAGAACATGGCATAAGCATTGCATGCATCCGGAGTGATAGTGGAGGTGAGTTTAAAAATAAGTACTTTGCTGAATTTTCTGACTCCAAGGGGATTGAACATAACTTCTCTGCCCCTCATACTCCTCAACAAAATGGGGTTATTGAGAGAAAGAATAGGACCATAGTTGAGATGGTAAGAATAATGTTAAGTGAGAATTGTTTGCCCAAATATTTCTGGGGTGAGGCCGTAAACACATCATGTTATATTTTAAATAGAGCTCTCATTAGAAAGACCATAGAAAAGACCTCTATGAAATCTAGAAGGGAAGAAAACCCAAAATTAGGTATTTCAAAGCCTTTGGATGTAAGTGTTACATCCTGAATAAAATTTGATCCCAAATCTGATGAAGCAATTTTCCTTGGCTACTCAACACATAGCAAGGCTTATAGGTTCTTTAACAAACAAACCCAAACTATGGTAGAGTCAATACATATAGATTTTGATGAGACTAACCATTCAGGAAAAAGAAGCTCCACTCCAGAAGATCCCATAAGTTGAAAACCTCGGAGAAAAGAAGGAAATCCAAATTCCTAATTCCTTCCAAATTAAGAAGTACAAAGAAGAAGATGAAGGAATAACCTTTGATCCAGAAGTACAACAAGTTATCTCAATCCACATGAGATAAACTTTAATAAAGACCAAGAAGGAGAAGTCGAGGCAAAAGTGGAACAAGCCCCAATCCAGTATGAAGAACTACCAAGAGAAGTCCAAACTCATAGGGATCATCCGGTTGCAGCCATTTTCGATGATGTCCAAAATCTAGTCAGAACTAGAGGATAAGTCAACAGGATAATGACCCATACTGCCTTTGTCTCTCTTATTGAGCTAAAGAAATTCAAAGATGCAGAAGGAGATGAAATCTGGATGATGTCTTTGCAAGAAGAGCTAGATCAATTCACTAAGAATGATGTATGGGATCTAGTAGCACCTCTAAGAGGAAAGTCAATAATTGGCACCAGATAGGTATTTCGGAATAAGCTAGATAAAATCGGAGTAGTGGTGAGAAACAAGGCAAGACTGGTCGCCTAAGGCTATAATTAACAAGAAGGGATTGACTTTGAGAAAATATTTGCCCCTGTAGTAAGATTGGAGTGCCTTTCCATCTTTCATGGGATTCACATTGTTCCAAATGGATGTCAAAAGTGCATTTCTCAATGGAGTTATCCAGGAAGAAGTCTATGTGAAGCAGCCAGATCATGTTTATAAACTGAAGAAGGCTCTCTATGGATTGAAGCAAGCACCAAGAGCCTAGTATGAGAGACTCACTACTTTTCTCATATCTATGGGATATATTAGGGGCAAAGCAGATACAACCCTTTTCATCAAGAAAGAGAAGGATGACATCATTCTGATCAAAATATATATGGACGACATCATATTTGGGGCAACAGATGAAAAGATGTGTGAGGAATTCAGCTCTCAGATGTAGAAGGAATTTGAGATGTCCATGATGGGAGAATTAAATCTCTTTCTTGGTCTACAAATTTAGCAATATCCGAATGGGATCTTTATTAATTAGTCCAAATATACCAAGGAAATCTTGAAGAAGTTTGAAATGGACAAGAGCAAGCCAATGTCTACTCCAATGGAATCAGATATAGTCCTATCCAAGGATTGTGAAGGGGAAGACGTTGATCAGAAGCTAAATAGAGGAATGATTGGATCACTCCTATACTTGACTACTAGCAGGCCTAACATACACTATGCAGTCTGCTACTGTGCAAGATATCAATCCAATCCTGATGACTCTCATCTCAAGGCAGTAAAGAGGATTCTCAGATATCTCCTAGGAACCACTAAAGTTGGGTTATGGTATCCTAGTAATGGAGATTTTAAACTTCAAGGCTTCACTAATGCAGATTACGGCAGAGACACTCTTAAAAGAAAGAGTACATCTGGAGGCTGCCATTTCCTTGAAGATTGCCTAGTATCATGGTACAACAAGAAGCAAACTTCAGTTGACTACAGAAGCAGAATATATGGCAGTTGGAAGTTGTGTGGCTCAACTCCTTTGGATCAAGCAACAACTAGAATATTATGGAGTTCAATCTGGATGAGTGGATGTTATGTGTGACAACAAAAGTGCCATTGATGTGTCAAAGAATCCAGTACTTCATAGCATGATGAAACATGTTAATATAAGGCATCATTTCATCTGGGATCATGTGATGAAGAAGGATGTTGAATTGATATACATTTCAACCAATGAATAAAGAGCAGATATCTTTACTAAGCCATTAAGTAAAGATCAATTTGGTAAGCTAAGAGAGTCAATTGGAATGCCCAATCCAATTTGAAGAAAAATTGGAAGACATTTCAAAGTCAATTTGGATCTATAACAGTCAAAAGAATTCGAAAAAGAAGAAGAATTGAAGAAAAGTCTACTCTGGAGGGAATACTTCCATGACAGCAGACTGAAAGGACATATGGCAGTAAAGGCGCTGAAAAGTAATTGTTCCTTTTTAAATTTCAATCGTCTATTGGGAGTTACATGTGCTCAAAAATTAAAAGGAGGATTAAAAATAAACATTGCCATTCTCCAGTTAAATGCCATTCACCTCTATCTTAAATATTTAATTGCCACGTTATCAACACAGTTAAACTTAGTAGAATCCGAATTACCAAATTACCCTCACTCTGAAAATTCTATATAAACCCCACAAAAATCCCTTTCTTCCTCACGCAAGTAATTATCTACTATTACTCTGCAAAAATTGAAACTCAGAACCCTAAATCCTTGAATTTCTTTCAAACCTTCAAATCTCAACCCAAAGTCATCCTTGTTGACTCCAATTACATTTCGGTAAAGAAAACCGCCTTAGATAATGTCGTCCCTTCAAACTTTTTGGAAGACTACTTCTTATTCTCAACTAACCCATTCAATAAGATTCTCAGGGATCAGGGATTGGAAACCTTCCTGACTAAGAATAATCCCATCTATCTGGTGTTCGTAAAGTAGTTTTATGACAATCTCCAAGTTCACAAAACCATTATGGATGGAAAGGTAATCACTCTATCTACGGAGTTTACTAAGCATAGTTTCATCTATCTGGTGTTTGTAAAGCAGTTTTACGACAATCTCCGAGTTCACAAAACCATTGTGGATGGAAAGGTAATCACTCTATCTTCGGACTTCTTTGTCACTTATCTCAAGATGAAGAATGATGCAGTAATTTTGAGATCAAACGAAGACAAGCAGAAAGTTAAGTATGAGCCATTGGAGTGGCTGCCACCAAGGTACTTTGGAGATAAATGCTCCACCTATTGGCCAAAGGTCCCAAGATATCTGCAATTTGTGCTAGCGAAGTTTGTGCTCATTCAGAAGGGGTCCCTCACTACAGTCTCCTCATTTCAGCATTATGTTCTCTAGCACTGGACTGATAGCATAATAGTCAACATGCCAGTACTTCTAATTCATTTCATTAGGCGACACCAATATAGCCATGGAGGGCTCATTAATAAGATTTTGGTGGAAAATGGGATTGGTGTCTCTAAGGAAGAATCCGTGGATGGGAAGGCTATTGTGGAGAAAAACATCAAAAACCTATCTTTTGGAGAAAACTGGGATAAGCAAAAGGCAATTAGATTAAGGGATGAGAAGAAGTAGAAAGGCAAGGCTAGAAAGGGCAAAGCTGAGAAAGAACTGGAATCTAAGAAAACAAAAATCATAAATCCTAGAGCTCAAAAGAAACTCAACATCCAGGCAGAAGTTGAGGAGCAAAATGAGAATACCTTATCCTTAACCCAATTAATGGCCAAATCTCCAGCCAAAAAGCCAAGAGGAAGGCTAATTAAAGTCGTTGATAAACTAAAGAAACCAGTATATGAGCTGAAAGCAACAGAAACTATTGTAATGGTTGTTGCTGAGAAGTCTATAAGAAGGGGCAGAAGAGAAGCATAAGAGATATGCTAACAGAGGAGCATGGGTCTGATAGTGAAGAGACCAGAGATGGGGAACTAGCCCCCAAAAGGCAACTCCAGAATTAGGGGTTAACATTCAGAGAAGTTGTTAAGGCTGAGAAAGCAAGAGTTAAACTGCCCATTAAGAAACATGCTGCCTGTATAACCATTAGGGAACCAATTCCCAAAATAGCCACTCCAGTTGAATCCGGGAAAGGGAAGGAAATTGAGCAAAGGACAAACTCAGAAGGCAATATATTTTTAAAAGATACTCAATTCGCTAAAATGATGACTATTGTATGAGACATCCAACAGATCAATCATTTGACCAAAGAGGGACCCAGAGGGTCATCTGGTGCAGCACGATCAAATAGCCCACCGATCCTTATAGCATCAAAGGATCTGAAGCTTCTTAAAGAATCCAAGTACCAGGGTGGGGACTTATTTAATTTTTAAGCCAGATTATGATCTCTTACTGAGAATCTGCTAAATGTTGATCCAGAGGTGGTGGAGCTAGAGAGTCCTGAAAAGGAAATTGAAGGGAGTGGTGAGGATAATTCCACCATTTCGGGACTAGAAATGATCGTGGTTGCAAGTCCTTTATAGGCATTGGGAGCAGAGATTGAGTACACTACCAATCTGCTGGATGAAGAGGTACAGGAGTCAAATGAGGAAGCAAATATCAATCCTCAAACCAACAATCAGGTAATCATTCTCCCACCTATTCCTTCTACTAATGATATTTCGACTGGTGATGCTGTTGAAATACAAGACAACATGGATATGCACACCCAAACTGCATCCGGGGATAACCAATCTAACCCGGAATATAAAGTTCCAGAGGAGGGACACAGTTTGGGTTCCCAAGAACACACTCTTAGAGTGGACTCAGGGGCCAAGGCTACTCTGGGGTAACGGTTGGATGAAGCGAAGGAAAATAAAGAAGAGGAATCAGCTGAAATAGAAAAATCCATATCCGATGATACTAGTAGTAACTCCGGATATGAGACTCCAGTTGTAAGTCCCATAAGAATACCTTCTTTAAGTGTCAACCCCACCAGATCTAAAAAGATTTCCACAGCACTCAAGATTCTTCAAGAAGCTGCTCATGAGGAACATGAGAAGAGCTACATTAAACAAAGCCTCTGAAACATATGCAAATACTTGAAAGCTATGGAAAAGGTACTCCTTGAAGAATTCTAGCCTCTACATTTGAAGGGAGAAATTGGGGTGATTAAGGGGAGTGTAAAGAAAATAGAAGAAAGAGTGGAGGACTTTCCCACTGCCGATCTTGTAGCTGAAGTCTCACTAACTAAAGTAATTCCAGTCCTGAATGAGCTAAAAGCAAATATTGTAGCAGCAAGCAGATCCGCAGACCAAGCTAATAAAATGGCTACTATTAACTGCGCTACAGTTATGGATAAGATCACCTCCTCTTCCACAGATCTCACCACAAAGCTTAAGGAGTACATTGATAACAAGTTTGAAAGCTTGATAAAATTCATTCCAGAAGCTGTTACAAAAGGGGAAAAGGATGTTGCTTCTCCACTTACATTGTTAAATGAGGAGTATCAAGCTGCACAAGAAATGCTCACACACTTCCTTGATGAGGCTCTTAAAAATTTACTAAAGAACCACATGGATGAGATAAGTGATGATAGTGGAATCCATTCATCTGGCATAAATGACTTGATAAAAGCTCTATAAGAGACTTTCCACAAGGACCTCACTACACTCAACACCAGTATCCACAATGTTCGGAGAGATATTTGCCAAGATATTGAAGCCTTAAAGTCAAGCACGACTAATTTATCACTCTTCTCATTTGGATCTTCCTCCTCAACCCAAGATAGTCTTATCACTCCTATTATCAATGATCTTGCCAAACATATAGGCGACACTGGATCCTTTAGGTATAAGTGCAGTTTAACTCTCCTCAAGTACATGTTTCCCTATTTTGATAAAGATGATCAAGCTCATGCCCGAAGGATGATTTTGGACATGACAAAATCCTATAAAGAACTCCAGGCTTTTCTACAGCCCTATAAACTCCTTCCGGCCAATGTTGAAACCATATTTGAGAAACGCTCACAAGGAAATGTAGACTATTCCATCTACTCAGAAGCATGGTAGAAGAGCTGGGACAAGCGCTCATATATTGTGATTGACTCCCAATCCGATGAAAATAATAAAGGGAAGAAGAGCACAACCAGTAAAGAAGGCGAGGATGTGGAAATAGATAGGTAAATGTGTAGTTAGCAATTAATATCATGTAAGAATCTTGTAATAGCTAGCTTTGAAAATTTTCACTTATATGTACTCTGTATCTATAATTATGAACTTCATTGATGTTAACCATTATTAACAGTAGAAGTATATATAGTGAAACACATTATTCATCTAAGTACAATCCGTATTTGTACTTCAAAAACGTATAAGCCAAAAATGCAAAAATATTGGGGGAGTTAGGATGCTTAAATTATGGGGAGTAAATGTTGTAAATGGCTAAATATAAAAAATCATACTTAGTTCATATTCCCTTTTTTATCTAACTGTGCTTAGTTTCTGCTTCCATTAAATGGGGGAGATTATTGGGAAACAAGGATCTAGAACACAAACAATCCGGATCAGGTTTGAAGTAAACAAAAAACCCTAGAACCTAAGTCACTAATCCGGACTTATATCCAAAATGTCCAAAGTCCAAGACAAGTGAAGATAACTACCTAAGCATCAACGAAAGCATCTGATTAAAGTTTGGAAAGGAAACAAACTTTGAACCATCCAAAACAGCATCTGAAAGAATTGATTGCAGAAGCATCCAGAAGAACACTCATTCAGATATAAGTCTGAAGATATTTGGAAGACTTAACATTTAAGACAAAGGGAATGATTCAAAAATTCCATTCCCTCCATTCTTTTGGTCTCCAAGTCAAAGATCCTTTTCCCTAAAGCAAGATAAAAGTAACAGCTAGCATTTTTCAGAAAAAGGAAAAGGGACTGACACTAGACTGAGAAAAAGGTAACCACCTTTTTCACCTAGACCAATAAGAAGGCTCGTGGAGCTCACATAAAAAAGCAACCGGTGTAAAAGTTGATGTATCACTAAAATCCAAAGAAAACAATCACTGACAACTTTTTAGCCTCAATCCCAAGGATTCGAACGGGTCAAAATCTCTATCTAACGAACTGATCAACAGCTCCGAAAGCTCCATATCTTACCTGATCAACGGTGAAGGTTAATTACAGCTTACCAATCCACAATGACTATATTTATGATAGAAGCCTACAAAAAGGAAGCTTCATATGTTGAGAAGGTGTTGGTTGATTTGCAAAAGCAAATATAAGAGAACTTGCTAGAAAAAAAATCAGATTTATAAATCCCTCCAAGAACTAAATCATTCAAAATCAGTTTGTAAGGATTCCTAAGTGAATTATAAACTCAAGGAAGTCCAAAACTAAAACCTTTGATAGAAACCAAAGTGTAAAGAGATCTCACACTTGGGTGAGTAGTGAGATTGGGATACAGCTTGAAGTATGAGCTTTGAGTGAGATCTTCCTATAGGACTCAGCTTAGTTTTGGGTAGAAATCTAAGTGGTATATCCTGCTAAAGACAAAAGGACTCAGCTGGGAGTTGGTGCTTCTAGTGGCATATCCTACATCCAGAAGGGGATACCATCTGGAGACAGACTATAAGGCTTGATTTCTGCCAGTTGGAAATAAATCACACTAGTGGAAATGCTCAAAGGAAAGAATCTTTGGGAACTCGACGTTGGCAGGGCCGAACTAGTATAAATCATTGTGTTTGATTTTCTCTAACTCTTTATTTTATTTGCATAATATTTCATACTTGCATTATCCGGATCTATAACATCCAGAACTCATCAAACACTCCACACAAGGCTTTTCAAAGTCTGATAATTCTGCGAAAAAGGGTCATTCACCCCCCCTTTTGACCTTATATAGACCCTCACAGGGACCAACATCCACTGGGATCTACTTTCTCATGGAGACTGTCCAACTCATTTTTGTCCTGCAAAGAGACATATATCAATAGAGAGATGAAGATGGAGAGAGAAAATACTAAAAAAATAAAAGCAAAAAATAAAATAAAAAGAAAAGGATAGAAAATCGCTGAGGTCACAGCGAGCTTAGGCTACTTCCAAAGAGCACGTTATTTTATCGTTGCTTGCTCAATGTTGCATCATAGTCATGGTGTCTAGCAATGAGCCTCCTCGACACTCATTTTGTTTGAGTGAGCCTTGAATCCCTTATAGTACGGCTTTAGGTGAGGAGCGTCAATTTTGGATGTGCAATTGGTCTTCATGCTCTGTACCATGACTGCTTCCTGAGGTAACACCTTAGTCATGATGGACTGGTCTTTCCACTGTGATTGATGTTGTTCTGGAGATAACTTGAGATGAGATTAGGACATCAGAACTTTTGGTTCTGCACGGGAGGTCTTCCTGAAGTTATGAAGGTCACTCTGCCTTTTCTTGAAGTCTTCTTGTATTCCTTGCACATTGGATTAGCCTTTATAGTAGTCATCTTTGATACCTCCAATCAGTTTCAGCTCTTTTTGTCTAAGACTTGAATCATCAAGAGTTTCATTCAAAATTGAATCATCTGAAGTTCTACTCAGCACGACTGCAACAGGATCCTCGTGCTCCTTCTCAAAGATTGGCTTGGTCTCCATAGGTGTGACATTCTCATCAAGAACAGCTTATGAAGATGTGATCGCTACTCCCTGTTTTAAGCTCCTAGGGTCATTTATTCTACCGTTGAGTCCTTGTGGTCACTCTGTATAGGTCTCGGTGAGAGCATGGAGATTACACTGACGTTATAGATTGGGTAGCTCTCAGTATCAGAAGGTTGTGTCCCCATGGATTCAATCATGGTAAGAAAATTAGTAATTTTGTTCATCTACCTCCCAATGATTTGCATGCTCCTTTGCATCCCTCGAATAGTGACATCCATGCTCCTTAAGCGCTTATGGGTGCTATCAGTAAGATCAGCTATAAAAGCAGCAAGAGGGCCTTGGTCTTGATATCCTTAGAACTGATGTTGAGGTCTCTGCGTGCTCTGAAGTGGTTGAGGCTTCCTCTTATTATCTCTCTCCTAACTAATAGATGGATGATCCCTCCAATTCTTATTGAAGTCATATTGATGTGGGGAAAAGTTGTGCCTTTCCTCATGGATTCCTCCAAGATTTCCTCCATTAGTCATTCTAACGCTTGGTCTTTATCAAGACCTCCAAATTGTTGAACATTATCGGCCACGGTCTTGATTAGATCCCAAGCCTAAGTGAGTGTCTTGTCTAAAAGAGAACCTCCACTTGCTGCATTTATTAAGTCTCTCGGTATGGGTTGGAGACCTTCATAGAAAAATTGTATCCAAGAAGGTCTTGTAAACCCATGTGGTGGATAGCAAGACAAAAGGTGCTGAAATCTTTCATGATACTCGTAAAGACTCTCCATGTCCTTCTGATAGATGGTACAAATCTGTCTCCTTAGTGTGGTAGCTATTAATGGTGGGAAGTATTTGTCCAAAAAAGCTTTGGTCATCTCGGTCCAGGTTGTGATAGATCCTGGTGCAAGATAATAAAAAAAATCTTTAGCTTTTTCCCCAAGAGAGAAAGTAAAAGCTTTCATCTTCTCAATTTCCAAAAAGACTCTTGGTGGCTTTCTTAAGGTGCAAGTCATGTTGAATAACCGTAAATGCTTGTAAGGATCTTCAGCAGTGCTCCTAGAAAATTTAGGTAGGCTTCTAATGAACCCAGTCTTCATTTAGAAAAAAATTTCCTCTTTCTCTTCAGGATACACGATGCATAAGGATGGCGGTTGATCCACCGAGGTCTCTTATTATTACCTCTCTCTAATTTTATCTGTCAGCCATGGTGATGATGACTATAGGATTATGAAATCAACCCTGAAATCAAAGAGAGTTTGAGTCAATCAAGGTAAAAATAAATCAATTGGAAACGTTCCCCTGCAACGGCTCCAAAATTTTATGGGTGCCAAGACTACCAAAAATAAATCCTTGCACAAAATAAACTAGTAGTTAGTAGCAAGCAAGGATCGATCCCACGAGGAATAGAAACGGAATATAATCACTTTGAATGACCTCACCGTGACCTAAGCAAGTCTCAATGATAATTATTTAGTTAAAAGACTAAAAACTAAGGCAGGGTAATAAAATAAATGCCTAAAGACTAAACTGACTCCTAATGACAACAAAGTGACTTAACCAAAGGAAGGTTATCCTCCTATAGAGATTAAGAATGATCTGTCTTCTCGAATATATATTCAATTGAAATCACGTAATATGCTCATTATCAAGTATCCTCTGTGTGTTTCAACATTACCTTCTATTTTTGGTGATGCTAAAGGTAATCTGTTTGTAGTGTTTGTTTTTGCTTTTTACTTCATTTTATTATATATTATTAATTTTGTTGTTAATCTATTATATTTTTATTAGATATCTATTAGTTATTTAGTGTTTTGATGTTTCTCTTTTGCTGGTGTTATCATGTCTTCATTACATGTTTTGTTCTTATATTCCAAGTATCTGTTGGATTACTATTGGAATTCTATAGGAGTACTGTTGGATAATTGCCGTCATCTATTTTTTTTTGTATTATTTGTTCATCCTTTTTGATACATGCTGGCATTCTTTTTTAAATTTGTGATTTTTTGTATTTTTTTACTGGATTATTATTGTTTCTATTTTGTACTTGTGAGCATGTTTTGATTAGAAGTTACCTTGTGTACCATGTGTCTATTGCACGATTATTGGTAATTTGTACATTATATACTGTGTTTTAGTTTCCTTTATGATTTTTCCTATTTATTTGGTCATTTTATTATTTTAATATTGGCTGCTCTTACATTTTTTTCCACATTTTCTTAATTCTTATTTCTTTTTTTGTGACATAGGTTCTGTAGTTGATGGGAGTGTTGATTCTATTGTTGCTGTTGGTGAAGATGAGATTGATTTTGATCCTTTGGCTTCTGTTGTCCAAGTAAATTTAAGTGATGATTATGGTCTTTATTTACAGAATTTATCTGAGATTGCGTTAAATGAGCTATATAGATTTATTGAATCTGATTCGGCCAAAAAATATGTTCTTGAGGTTGTAATTACTATCCCAGATGTTGATTCTTTTAGGATTGGTCAGGTTTTTAAGGATAAGGATATACTTGCTGATGCTATGAGTTTTTATGCCATGAGGAATAATTTCCAGTTTAAGGTTGATAAATCTTGTAAGAAGCAGTTCTGGATTAATTGTATTTCTAAAAATTGTTCTTGGCATTTTAGAGCTTTGCAGAGAGAGAATAGTACATTTTTTGTTGTCAGGAAATATTCAGATTTGCATACGTGTGATATTGATGAAAGGAACGGTGATAAGAGACAGGCTACAACCGAGTTAATTTCCAAGTGCGTGAAAAATACATTTATCAGACCGAAGAGGTTCTATAGACCTTGAGATATTATTGACAATATGAAGGAACTGTTAGTAGTGGACATTAGCTATCAAAAAGCTTGGCGTGCTAAGGAAGAAGCCCTTAGGATGACTAGAGGGTCAGCAGCTGAATCTTACTCGTCGTTGCCTAGCTTGTTGTATATGCTTAGGGAAACGAATCCGGGCTCTGTTATAAATCTCGCGATGGATGGTCTACGGTTCAAATATCTGTTTATTGCATTTATAGCTTCAATTGAGGGGTGGAAACACTGCCGCCCTATCGTTGTTGTCGATGCTACTTTCCTAACTTCTTATTATAATAGGGTAATGTTGTCTGCCTCTGCTCCTGATGCGGCTTATTTTTTAAAATTTCAGATATAATTTAGTTATCCAATAGATATTCAATGGTTTTCATCCAGACATCATATAGTTAGGCAATTTACTTTTTCTTCTCGAGTATGTTTTTAAGTCATGCAATGTTCTTACTTCTGTTTGTCTTTTTTTCATTATTTATTAATTGTAGAAATGGTTCTCGCCCTTGCTTTTGCTATTATGGATGGAGAGAATGATGCTTCATGGGGTTGGTTTTTCAGTCAGTTTAAAGTTGCGTACGGTGATAGACCTGAAATGGTTGTTGTGTCCGATCGCCATGTAAGTATAGAGAAGAGCTGTTTGAATGTGTTTCCTGATACTACCCATTGCATATGCTCGTTCCATGTGCTCCAAAATATGAAAACTCAATTTAGAAGGAAAAATAGTGTTGACTATGTACTTTATGTTAGCTTGTAAATCATACACTTCAACTGATTTTGAAGCTAATATGTTATAACTATCAAAAATTGCAAAAGGTATTCCAGGGTATTTGAGTAAAGCAGGATCCAAAAAATGGAGCAGGTTGTACGCTCCTCGGAAGAGATATTTCTCGTTGACATCTAATGTCGCTGAAGCTGTTAATGCCATGATTAAGGATGAAACATCTCTACCAATTGCATCATTTGGGGATTTCTTAAGGTCTGTGATGCAGGGACTATTTCACAAGAATAGAAACATTGCCTCGAATACTTTTTCAACCTTAACTCAGAGATACAAAAAAGAGCTTCAAGATCAATTTGAATTAGCGTCAAGGATGACGGTCAGTTTTTTAGCCATCTTATTTTGTTAAGTATGTGATCTGTCTCTTCTTTTTTTTGTCTTTTTTTACAATATTATGATTATGTTTTGTTCTTGAAAGTTTTTATATTAGACATCTGCTATTAGTCTGAATTATATCTGATATGTATCTAAGTTTTTATTTGTTCTCTTTTTATTTCCTTTATTTTCTAACCAGCATAATGCATGTCAACTAGTGTTTGAAGAAGGATTTATGTTGTACTTTTCCACTCTTTCTTTCTCTTTTTGTCTAATGGATATCATATAGATTTTCTTTTTTGTGTTTCTTATGGTGTTAGGTAAATCCATCAACTGGCCGTTTGGTATCTATCACTAGTAATGGCGATGAGTGTTCGGTTGATTTGGATAAGAGGACTTGTAGCTGTAATGTTTTCCAGATGGATGAGCTTCCATGTGTGCATGCTCTTGCTTACATAAAGAAGTTACATTTGTCTACTTATGATTACTGCTTAGAGTATTATCGGAAGGAGAAAATGTTAGCAACATATCAAGGAACGATCCACCCATTGCCTTCGAGACATAATTGAGTTCTACCTGATGATATTGTTCAACATGTTGTTCTTCCTACGGATGTTAAGGCTAAAGAAGGTAGACCGAGAAAAGAAAGCTACCGTTATGCATTGGAGAAATCAAAGTCTTTAATAAAATGCAGTCTTTGTGGAAGAACCGGTCACAATAAATGATCTTGTCGGGGTAGGAAATAATTTTTTTCTATCTTTCTTATGATATTGAATAAGCAACTTCATATTTGATCTTGTCATAATATAATTTTTAATAAGGAATTGAACACTAACGTATTTTTTTCCATTTATTGAATATTGAATACTTGTAGTTACTGTTTCTGTGTTTGGTTATTTTTGTTGTTTTAATTTTTATAATTTTATTTTCTATTGATCAATCTATAATGTCAATTTGGTTTTCCAGAATGTGTATCTATGATTTCTATAACATTTCTATATGATTTCAGTATGATGCCTACTTGATGTCTATTGGATTTTTATACAATTTCTATAAGAATTATGTTGGTTATCTATAGGATGTCTATTAGCAATATATATTATGTCTACTAATACCAGTTTATTTTCGTGATTAATGACCTCTTTTCTAACTTTTTGTTTTACATGATGAACATGCCTAAAATCTACTGTAAGTTTCATGAAAATTCTATAGTGAATTATGAAACATGATTATAAGCACAATATTTGAGCAAAGACAATTTCATAACTTGTAAACTTCCAATATGTAACGACCCGGTCCTAAAAGGGGTGGCACCGAGGTAGAAGACCTGAGAAAAGAGCAGCCATGAAGGATGTCGATGAGGACAGGAATGAACCAAATCCACACTCGAAAGAGAGGGTTTCGAGATTAAGCTGGTATGGGACGGTACATTTGAGAATGGTTAAGGATTTTGAGATTGTGATGGTATGGGACATTACAATTAAGAGAGACTTAATAGATTTGATTGGTACTACCTATACTAACAAGGTGCACCTTCTTTTTGGGAGCCTACTCAGGAGAACTCTAAAGTTGAGCGTGCCTGACTTGGAGCAATCACGGGATGGGTGGCCTCCTGGGAAGTAATTTCCAGGAAGTGACCAAGTGAGGACAAAGCTTACTAGAAAGACTTATGTTGGTTTGTGGGGGCAGTCGGTCAAACCCAGGGTGTTATAAAATGGTATCAGAGCCAGCTCTCTCCCAGTACGGTGTGGTTTAGGGACAAACCAAGTGGAAGCTGGTGGGCCTGTAGCGACCGGGTCCTAAGAGGGGTAGTGCCGGGGTAGAAGACCTGAGCAAAGAACGGCCATAAAGGATGTCGATAGGGACAGGAATGAACCGAGTCCACACCCGAAAGAGAGGGTTTCGAGGTTGTGTTGGTATGAGATGACACAATTGAGAACAATTAAGGATTTCGAGATTGTGATGATATGTGACATTACAATTAAGAGAGACTTAAGAGATTTGATTGGTACTACCTATACCAATAAGGTGCATCTTCTTTTCCGGGGCCTACTTGGGAGAACTCCAAAGTTGAGCGTGCTTGACTTGGAGCAATCTCGGGATGGGTGACCTCTTGGGAAGCAATTTCCAGGATGTGAGCGAGAGAGGACAAAGCTTACTGGAAAGACTTATGTTGGTTTGTGGGGGCAGTCGGTCAAACCCGGGGTGTTACACAATATGTTCCAAAAGACATAAATTGGAGCTACTTAATTCCTAATTACACAAGTTTTGCAGCTTTCAAACATAAACAATCATCACATTCACAATAGCTAGAGAAATTAAAATTTATTCAAACAGACATAATTCCTTACTACCTAGTTTCCTAACTACATAAGTTTTCTTTGAAACAAACATAATTTGTCATTGAAACTGTCTCTATGGAGTCTCTATGGTGTCTATGTATTCTTCGTCACTCTCAAGATCATTTTCCATATAGTCCCTGCCATGCTTGTACAAGCTTAGTGCTAAACGTGTTTTGTGGACCTGTACATCAAAGTTGTCTAATATCGGCTTATTCTCAATAAAGTACTCCATGTAGCTCACCATAAAGATCCCATAATCATTGTAATTTGCATGGTAAATAGATTATCAGTATGCTTGTAAGATATTTATCAGTTTTTTTAGTTGTATAATTTTTCTATCTGATACTAAAGTCTGAAAGTGCGATATTGGGTGCGTGTCATTTATTTATGTAATCATGCCTTTGCGCTTGTTGCGGTAGTCCTTTGACAACTTCATATTCCATCTTGGTCAGAGGCCTTTTGCTTTTCCAAGCTGTCAATTTTGTTATCTCCTTCTTTCCATCAAAGATTTTGGCCTCTTCGAGATATAACGACAATATTGTATAGTATTCGTTAGGAGCAGCTTCTGTACATTTCCTTGAGTTCCTCTTGACCTTCGAGTCATATATGAAGATTTTTCAGTTGTATACATCAAATCTCCCCAGTATCCAATGGTTGTTTCCTGCCAATATCGGGAAGAATACTTGTTCAACTTCACTCCAGTGTTTCCCACACGACATCCCTTTCCCCTTCATTCTATGCATTATTACGTCATTTTGCTCAACTTGTTCTTTACCTTTTGCAGTCCTCCTTTTGTTTTTAAAATTTCACCTAACCCCCTCAGTATTTGGTCAAACATTGTGTCTGTTGATGTGAATTTGCATGCTATCCTTTTGCAATGCTTCCCTTTCTTTTTGAGATAGTACATCAGAACATCTATCTCCTATTACGAAATGTACATTTCATTAGAAATCATTGTTTGTGTAATCTCTATAGCAGTTATATTGGATTTATATTGAGCTACTAATTTATTCCTATTAGATTTATAATAGATGCTAGTCAATCAAATTTTTTGTTGCTATATAGTATCTAAGTTTCATTTCATAAAAAGCTTTTCTATAGATTTTCTATAGGATTTCTATCTCATTTCTAGTTTGATTGTACTGAATCAAGTTTTCTATTGCAGCATAAAAATCAAGTTTTTCCTCTGAAAACTTTCAAGTTAGAATATTACTTACGTCATTTGTTACTTCCTCTCCTTGTATGTAAAGATCTACGAAGAATGTTTTGCTTGCGACTTCCATGATCTTTAATGGCAGGATTAGAATAACATCATTTTCTTTACAAGTCAATGGAATTATAAATTTAAAATTTAACATTTGTCTACTTTTTTATACCTTTGCGAAAAGAGGATGTCTTTTTTTATCCACGCATCAAAATCTTCCAGTTCTCCTTTATCCCGTACTTCCTCTCCAATTAGTGCAAAGTTGTCCAGTGCATATTCCCCTTTTGTATCTCTAGTTGATGATGTTGTCTTTTTGCCCTTATCTTTTGTCATTTTCTTCGTATGTACTGCTAGTTTTCTATCACGACCACATCATCTTCAGGCTCCTGAATACAAGAAAGCATATTTTTTTTGTTTTGTTAATGATTTTGTGTTTTTCTTTCTATTTTTATTAAACATAAGTTATATCTGATTAATCTCATACGCACTTTTTTAATTTCTTTAACATGGCATAGTTACGAATATTATCTGCTTCAAATTTATCGAGTTGTGTTGGATCAAGGCTGTCTAAAAAACAAGGAGATCCAGCCTGGTAATGTTTTTTGAATTCCAAAAATTTAATCAGATGAAATTTGTAATAATTAATGTATTATGAGTTGTGTTTATAGTGTTTACCTATCTTTTTTGCTTGCTCTTTTGGACTGCACATTCATTCTCGTTAATTGCTTGCAAGGTTTTAAAAAGTGCTAGGCGCTAGTCGGGCGGTCGAGGGTTCAAAACGCCTAGGTGGGGTCTAGGCGGGGCCTAGGCGGAACCTAGGCGGGAGCTAGGCGGATTTGTATTTTTATTTTTTAAATATTTTTTAATATATAAAAATATAAATTCAGTTAAAAAATAAATTATAATAATATAAAATATAAAAAAAGATAATTTAAATCATGTTTTCCAATTTGTGTTCTGAAAAATCCCGTCTGGGCGCCGCCTAGACAGCCGCCTAGCCCAATTTTTAAAACAAAAGACCCGCCTAAGACCGCCTAGTCCCGCCTTGGACCGCCTAGCCCCGGCTAAATCGGTCAACCGCCTAGGACCGCCCGACTACCTAAAATCGCGGCGGTGTTATAAAAAATCCCGCCTAGGCGGCCGCCTAGCCCGAGTTTTAAAACACTGATTGCTTGCTGTAACTCTTCCTTTTCTCCTGTGTTGTTTATCTCAGTGTCAAGTGCCTCTTTTGTTGGACTTAGGTTTGAGACTGTCTCATTTGCAATGTCGGTTATTAAGTGCTAGTTCGGTTCAAAAGGAACCAGTGTCCTTCCCTCAGTCGACATCAGTGGCCATTTCATCCTAATTTTTCTTTGTTTCTTGATTTCTTCCTGTTTCTTCTATTTTTCCACATTTTCCATCATTCCTTGATTCTTTTCTTGTGTACCGAGTTGTTGTTTTTCCTACAAATATCAATATATAAGTTGTCATTTTTATTTAATGACATGAAACAATGTTAAGTAGCATTCTATAGATTTTCTATTAGATAACTATGAGATGTATGTTAGCTTATTTTTTTTGCACATTTTTTTTTATTGTTTTATGATGTTTTACCTCTGTCAAGTTGAGCTTTGTTGTCAACTACTGGGGTTCCTCACTTTCTTCTTTACTATCATCCTCATTCCCTTCATCCATTTTTTGAGTTTCTGGTCCTTCATTGCTCTGTGGGGTTTCTTGCTCAGTTTTAAAGTGTTAGTGTTGGAAAAAATAATCTTTGAATGATGCATTGCTTTCTCTTTTTTTTATCTAATATGTGTTATTTTTCACTTACATCAATTTTCATGGTCGCCTCTATTTCATTTATTCCTATTTCTTATGTAAGTACTTGTGTGGCTACCGGTATTTCATCGACGGGTGTCTTTATCCCTTTGTCTTCAGTCCTTGCTTCCTCGGTAAGAATTTCTGTTCCGGTGTGCTTTTGTCCAAAATCCTCATTCCTTCCTCTTTATCTTCACCACTGTCTGTTGACATCTTGTCTTAGGCTTCATCCTGCAACAATTTGTCATTTGGTAATGTTATTTAGCTGTTATTAAATCCATATTCAACAGACATAACATAGCTATTCAATAAAAATTATATATATATATATATATATATATATATATATATATATATATATATATATATATATATATATATCCAATAAACATCATATAGATATGAAATAGATATCTAATTGGAGTCTTATTTTCGCAAATGTTACCTTTACCTCGCTGTTGTCTTCTGTGTTACTCTGGCCTTTTTTGCGATCTCCTCTCTTGTTACCAACTTTTCTTTTACCATTATCACTATCCTCATCGTCCTCACTACCACTTTTAGGTTTGTATTCGCTTTCTTCCTTTTCACCTTTTCCAATTTTGTTATTGTTTCCTCCATCACTTTGTTCATCCTTCTTTTCCTGTCCATCGTCATCCGAACTATTGTCATCTTCATCACTCTTCTCTTCAAAATCGTCGTCAGAACCATCTTGGTTGTTACATCTTTATCTTTCTTTTCATTTTCATTCTCTTTGTCGTCACCTTCTTCCTTTGGCTCCTCTTCAAAATCATCCATTTTGTCCCTTAGTCTTGTAACTTTTCTTCTTTTTGTTACTTCTCAGAAAACTATCAGAATCAATTTTCAAGCTATCTTCAATTTCATCCACATGCACCTTTAGCGTTTCCAATTTCTTCTCCACTCTATCAATTCTTTGGTTGATTTCCTTAAATCTATCTTCCATTTTCTTAGACAGTTTCTGCAATTCTTCCAAAAATTATATTGGCTGGCATCCTCTCCTCTCTGTGATTGAGTCATCTTAATGTAAAAAGTTCCAGTTTCCAGGGGCTCTTCCATTGGTAAGAAATCTTGCAGCGATAATCTCTCTATCTCCTCATATGTTGGTTCAATCTTTCCCAGTTGCATCTGTGAACATGAAACCGTTAAGTTAGTTTTTATGTTTTTTTATTGTCTCTTAACTCAAATAACCAAATAGTATTTAATTGAAATATTTGAGATATCTTATAGTCTTTTGGCTTTTCTTGAATATCAATTTGTACAGTTCCCTTATTTTGTACTCTTCGGTGTACGATCTCCATTTAAAAAATCTTGGAATGAATTCATCTACCTCCCTCCTGCTATATATGTATCCTTCACAAGCTCCGTACACTTCATAAAACCATGCCTAAAATATTAGATGGCATCCTTGCAGCCTATATGAACCCGGTGTACCCCTGCTTATCCCTGTCTTTTTGAGCCCCTCCGTTGTTTCTTAAAATGAGATATCTCCCCAAGCTACATTCTTGTATTCTTCATTATACACGTAGTCCAAGTACTTCTGTAGAATCTTTATAGCAGGATCACACCCAACTATGTAGTACGCAATGAAATACATGATAGCCATCTTGAAAATATCCTCATCGTTATTTAGCTTAGTTTCCAATTGTCCAATAAGTTCTTGATGTCAGTCTTCTTAATATTGTTTTTCTTCTTGGGGAAGATCTTTTTGAAGTATTTTTTGGGCTCTTCGGTTGCCTCTAGTTTTGAATCAGTTGGTCCTGTCTTGAGCCCCGAGATCAGCAAAAAAGTATTCAATCCCAAAATAGAGAGCCTTGTTCCGCATCAGTATGCAGATGCAACTATCTTCTGACTGATCTATTTCTCCTACTATTAAGTTGTGTAGTAGCTGGTTTTGCATTGTCATTGTTTCCAGTCTGAAGAAGTTCGAAAGACTGATTCTCTAAGCATGTTCAATACAGTTGCAGGCACGTTTTCTTTCATGAGTCTTATGATATCCTCATCTGCCGTTGTAGCCACATTGGGTGTCCATTTTATGTTTTTTGGGTATATGAGGTTCAACTGTGGAACCTGTGTACTTGTTAAAACCTGTGTACTTGTTCCAGCCTGTACATTTTTAAATTGACGAAAATTTCTAAGTTATTTGAATCGATAATAGTTTATATACTTAATATCTGAACATATAAACAAGTTATGTTGCTTTCAAACATAAGAATCGGAGTTGTTGCAAAAATATACATCCAATATGAACCCAACAAATAGTTGCTAGATAACATATAATTCTCCAATAGATATCCAATACATACACAACACACATACACCTTTAATTTATAGATGTCCATTAGGAGTCCAATAGATAAACAACACAAGTATACGTAGATTTATAAATGTCCAATATATGTCCAATACATCCATTCATCATATTATTGAGATATCTGGTATATAACCAATTTAGATCTCGTAGATTTTCTATAGATGTCCAATACATATACTACATACATATGACTTTTATGATTTATATTTCAATAATTGTCTGTTTGCCATCATCTTGTTTTACATGTTTAATGTACACATGGTAGATGTCATATATTTTTCCAATATATATCCTATAAACATCCAACTGATATCATTTATTGTTTTAATACTGGTATTTTTATGGTTTTCATATATCTACTTTTTATATTGGACATCTATCAGTTTCCTATTTTTACTTTGATTTGTTATTACTAATTCTGCTAAATCTCTGTTAATACTTGTCAATTTGATCTTAAAAATGTTAGTAGAGGAGGTTTTTACTATGTATCATTATATTTCTGACATTTTTATTGTTATAATCATCTTAAACAACAAGTTTTTTGTTAGATTATGTTTTTAGATCTAAGAAACCTAGATTTTACGTTTTAATACTAACTCATTCTCAACAAAAAAATAAAAAACTAAAGTTGTCGAGTTGTTTGAAGTTAAGTATTCGCTACCTCTTGATTTCTTCTTTCTTAAATCTCTGCTTCGATTCTTACTGTCATTCTCGTACTAGGTTTTGGTGATTTTTTCGTCTGTTTCTTTGGAGCCATTTGTCTGCTGTTTTATTGTTTATCAGTAACACGAAATCGCAATAACTGAAGAAGAAAATATTGAAATTAGGTTTTGGTTGTTTCTTACCTTTTTCACTCCGTTTTTCTCTGTGAAGCGAAATTGAACGAATCTTAGCACTAGATAATGATTTTCGAAATGAATATGACTGATATAGAGAGATGAAACCTTTTTAAGTGATGATTTAAGCAGATTTTGGGCAGTTATGGTTTGAGTGTTTTTTGAATGCGTTTGAAAGGAGAGGGAGAGGGAGAGAGAGAGGTAGTGGAAGACGAATAGGTTATTTGTTTGGGTCTAGTGTATTATTTGGATTATTTATTCTTGTTTCTTTTATTTATGTTATTTATTTTTTTTACTAAGTATATTTTTTTTTTCAGGCTATATATGTAAAAGCCCCTAAATATTACTAAAAGAAATTGTTCACAAAATGCATTTCCAGCCTTCATTTTCTTTTTGAATTACTATATATGAATATTCATTTTCAATTTATCGTCTTATAAATTTTAACTATTATTATATATAGAGCATATGTTGTTAATTTTGTATTAGAGTATTTTTCAAATATTTTTAAAATAGTAGTATAATAAGATAAAAATTGGATATTTATATGAAAACAATATATAAGTTTTACACAAATTAAAAAAATGTGGAAGAATGGAAAAAAAATCGCAAACGAGGAGTGATATTTTCTTCCACTTACCATCTCTTCCTGTACTTATCTCCTCCTTTTTCTCTAAGGTTATTTTCGTATTTTTCTTATTGTCCTAGCTCGGAGGTCAAATTTTAAGTAGTGTTTGGTTGTCCATTGATTCATTGGAACTTTACTCTGATTACATTTGAATTCGATCCGGATCAGGCATCTGGCTGTGGTGGGTGAGTTTCCAAACAAAAATTTTCTGTATTTACCAGAACTCAAATCCAAAACCTTTCTTAAATAAACCGTTTAACAGGAGGGTTGCGCTCGTTGCGGGACTTAACCCAACACCTTACGGCACGAGCTGACAACAGCCATACACTACCTGTATCCGCGTTCCAGTACACGAAAGCATTACTAGCTTACACTCTGATCCAAATAACATAGGACATGTAAAATTCCGTATAAATCAGCAAAGACCACCTTACAAAGCTAAATACTCCTGAACGACCGACAGCCAACTCAACCCTTACTAGTGCCTTAACGAAGTGGAAAAGAAGACAAAGGAAAAGTACGGTAACGGAAATGAAGTATGGGACTTTGCACTAAACGACACCGTCTCTCTCTGTCTATTTTCGTTATGATAAGAACAAAATCTGAATTCCATTATTTTTCTTTTCATTCACTGCCATTTTTCTCTCTCTAGTCTAATCAGTCGTATCTATATATCTATGTAATTCCTGTATACATATACTTTTAAGTACTAATACATATACAACAATTATAAAAAAAATACATATACAACTCATCAATTTGTCACTTGTTACTCTATAGGATCTAAACAGTTTGATATTACTATTTAAACTATATTTAAAATATTAATAAATTTTTAATAAAATTATATATTTTAATTTTTAATAATATATTTTAATTTTTATATTAATTAATTAAGAACTATCTAATTTATTTTTTTTAAAATTAAATCTGCAGCTTTAATAAAAAGCTAGAAAGTAAAGCTTTTCAGAAAAACTGATGAAAAAAGCTATAAAAACTCACAACCAAATTAATCCTAAGAGTTATAGTTTTGACTCTAAATTTATAAAAAGTGTATCAGTTTATTTTTTATTATTCATGCGACAACTTTTTTATTTATTAAGTATATTTATATATATATATATATATATATATATATATATATATATATATATATATATATAGTTTCGTTTATCTAAGAGCATGAATAGCACTTTTTACAAATTTAAGGAGCAAATTACCCACTTTTACTAAATTTAAGAGGTCAAAAAGGTTATATTCTTTTTAATTTATAAATAATAGTATTGAATTAAATTAAATTTATTTTAGTGTAAATTTATATATATATAATACTGATAAATATTAAACTGAACTAAAATAAATTGAATAAAAATGAACTAAATATAGGCCTAAAGCAATTAAAAGTTTAAGTGACGTGCTCAAAATGTAAAATTTAGCATTAGCATGTATATGGTCATATAATCATGATTAAAATTCATGTATGTATGGGCATGCATACACGTATGTTATTATGATTGTCCTTTTCGGAGTGATGATGATGCATCCCATGATGGTTGTGGGGTGGGGTATGTGATTGTTACATGCATTTCAACTTTGATTAACCTTGTCTATGCGAAAAATACACTTACCTTATTTATTTGTCTTCTTTTTCATTTGGACCTACTTGCCTTTTTTGGTTCTATAACTATTGAAATCATAGTTTAAATTATAAAATTACAAAACAATGAAGATTTTATATGTTCCAAAGTCTCCAATAATTGGACCAAAAAGTTTAGATTATGATCATACGATGTACAATTATACCTATTTATTCGGAAAATTATATATAATTTAAAAAGTAATAGGATTTTTTTAATATTTAAATGGATAAAATTTAATTGAATGCAATTATACCTATTAAATCCTATCATTTAAAAATTGAATAGATGAATAAAATTTATTTAATTTTTTACTAAAGTTGAGTCATATATAAAAGCTGATACTACATTTTATCAAAATCGAACAATATTAATTATACTTATTAAATGACAATTTTAACATTCATACATTTTAATAACTAAAATAAAAGTCTCTATCTTACCAACTTATTATTTTATCATTTATTGAGGGTAACTTTGAAAATGATTGTGTATATTGGGAATGTGAATGGACAAATAAAAAAGAGAAAAATAATTGGCTAAAATGACAATTAGAAACAACCGAGAGAGTATATTAAACGGAAAAGAAAAGAGCCTCCGATCATTATTGTTAACAAATTTACTCCTATAATTAACTAATGTGAGATATACTACATACATATAATTTGACATTTAAAATTTTAAGTTCCCATAATTACTAATTCAATTCCAATATTGATCTTCAACTAGAGCATCGTGTGATTGCTAATGTTAGGCATATTATAGATCGGGTTATCTTGACATTTTCAAGGTCCTGGTCAAACAATAGAAATAGTTGAGCTCCTTATTAAAAAATTGTATAAAGATAAAATAAAATATATGATTGAGTAGAAAATTGAAATTATAATAAGTTATATTCAATATTTATGAGGAAAATGCAACTAAAAAATAAACATGAAGTGAAAACAATTAAAATTCAGTTCATATTATTATATTATGATCTATTAAGTAGAAATCAGAGTATTTAAATAAAAAACAACAATAAAATTTATTTTTAAACAATAAAAAAATTTTAAAAAAAATGGGCATCTCCGAACTATGGGTGCTAGATGGGCACCTGTGGCCTAATCCCCAGGGCCGGCAGTGGTTGGGTCGAGATTAGGTTGATGTTTTAATCAAAAATACGATGAGGTTCGGGATGGCCCGCCAAATGAATAGTTTTTCCAATAAGCTCATTTAAGAGAAATACACTCATATGTCAACTTTAAAAAAAATTAATTATCAAATTACATTTCAAATAATATTCTATCAAAGCTAACTTTTCATATTTTCTAAATTATTGTTTTACATCTCACCTTTTTTTACTTATTTTTGCATTTATTTCACGAACCTTCAAATTTTAAGAAATGTCGTGGTAGAGGTTTTTATTCTTTTTTCTCTTCAAAACTAGATTTATGATGATATACTTTTTTTCAAACTTTTTTACTATACTTATTTGAAATGAGTTATCATGTTATGTAATAATTATCCTATATCGCACATTGTAGTTATTTTTGTAGTTATATGATAGTTATCTTGTATCACATTTTGTATTTATCTTATATCAACTAGACAAACTGTAAGTAAATAATAATAAAACTATAGTAAAAATATAACAAAATTGCACCAATTTGAAAAGAACTATAGTAAACAATAATAACTATTACTATAATGTAACTTATTTGAATAACTTACCGGATAAAAGTTTTAAAAAAGTATAAAATCATGGATCTAATTTCAAAGAGAAAAAAAGATGAAAAAAAAACTCAAAAGCAACATGTTAAAAAAATAAACGATTTAAATGATAAATAAAAAAAATAAAGCAATTTATAATCATCTTGTTGAGGGCACCGTGATTCATCAGTGTAAATCAATCAATACAGTCTAATTCATTCGCCTTTCTAGTGATATACAATGAGTGTGTGTATTCTACATAAACATCAATTGAACAAGATTAAGGCATAATAAATATTGATTTTGAAATGAAATTAATTTGATAAATAGATAGATAGATTGATATAGAAATAAAATGAGGTGGATGGTCCCAAATATCGGATTGTATGCCAAATGTCTGAAAACCAAATTGTAATTGGGATTCATATGTCCTAATCTTGTCCTCCATTTTTTATTTTCCTTTTCTAAAAGAACAAAACCCAAATTTAATGTACTAGAATTAGTTGGGTCACATGGATTGATTAGACCAACAACTACTTGTTTTTTTGGGGATATCCTATTCTGGATTAGGATACACTTTCCTTAACAAACAGGGTTTTGCCATGTAATGGTACTTTTTCCCTTTATAAATAATAATTTTGTTGAATTGAATAATGTTTGTTAATTAATAATTGAGTTTAAAAAGTTAAAAATTGAGAAAAGGGGTAGGCAATATCAAGTGGGTATTTTGGATTCTTTGAAGGCACAACTACCCCATCAACTATTCAAAATTAAGGACACATTGGCCCTGCCCTCAACTATAAATTTGGGTACAAAAAACTTTGTTATTTGAAATAAGTTATTTCATTTTCCATGAGATAGAGATCTTTGTCTTTGAAAAAGAGTAGACCTCTTCCATCCATCTATCTTAGTTCATTGACCCCATAAATCTCTCCTGTAAAAAAAGTATATTTACATATTGTTGTCTTGTATAAAATAATAGGTCAATATATTTAAATCAAAATATGCATTTCAATACCAAAATTATCTCTAACTAGAATTTTATATTACGTGTAAGATATGTTAAATAAGTGGGTTCGGCCGGGCCTAAACGGATCGACGAAAAATTTTCTATGTTCGGGCCTAACAACCCGTCTCAACAGTATACATGGGCCTGCCGGATCCGGCCTCACTGAGTTTAGATTTTCATTCCCAAGCTCAGCCTAACTCGCCCATCAATTAATATATAATTTTCAAATACATATATATTATTAAAAAATTAACAATTATACATATATTTTTTAATAAACAAATATATAAATATATTTTTATATTATAGTACAAATATTCAGGGCCAGGATCGAGCTTGGATTTTTATACAAAATTCAAGCCTAATCTAATATAACTTCGGGCCTACACAGGCCTAAATCGGCCCAAGCTATTATCATAAAATATTTGCCCAAGCCTGATACATAGAGGACGGGCTAGGGCGAGTCAGGCGGGCTGCGGATCAGTAGAACATATCTAGGTGTAATATATTGTCAAAACCTTTCAAGGATGAATGACTGTTGAATATCCCACATTGGTTATAGCTTGAACAATATTATTTCTTATATATGTGACACAATCCTCATCCTTTGAGATATCTTTTGGGGTGAATTAGGCTATTATTCCACCATCACATTGGATTATCTGTTTGAACCACAATTTAACTTTTTCAAAGTTTAGGTTTAAGTCCATCTTTTGAAGGACCTTTCGAACTTCTCTTATAATCATTCTACTCATAAATTAGTAGTACATAATACAACATTTTCAGATTTTTAGCTTTGCCCGCCAAATGAATGAGTCTAAATTATTGTCTACTCCCTCATGTGTATGATACGAAGAGTAGTCAAGCTGTTATACTCGTAAGAGCATCTTTAATAGATAATTCATTATATTAATTGTCTTGGCACAAGTAAAATAGATAATAAACTAAAAATTGACTCTACACTAGATCTTTTATTCACTCTTTCCAATACGACATGGCACAATAAATATTACACAATGTCTATTTGATTGTCTACATGTAGACCATCAAATAAAAGCTTGCGTCATTAATTTTATATTGTTTTACTGATAAAAGAGACTATTTAACAAATTATTTAATTTTTTTAGTATTTTATTTTAAAAAATTACAATAAAAGATCAAATAAATAATCTACAATTGCTACTTTTTAAAATATCTTGTCTATTTTACCATATCATCAATGTGATCTTTTATTCTATATGCCACGTAATCCTAAAACCAATAATCTACAAAAAGATGCTTTAAATTGTACCATGGTTTATAGACGTTTGGAGGTTGTGTGCATACCACTAAACTTTATTTTATATTAATAACTTAATATTATCCATGTAAGATTCATTATTGTGTTAATAAACTCACTTTTATCCTAATTTGGTCAAACAGAGCATTGAAATGGTGACATGACAAGCCAGTACATGTTTTAATTTGAATGTGTCACCTTGTCAGCTCCAAACAGTTTTAAATTTTAACTTCGTCTCCATTTTTTTTTATCGTGTCACACGTATTGGTGATGCTCAATTTATCCGAACTATAACAAAGTGACTTTATTGACACTATAATAAAATTTAAGCATTTGCATTTAAATGGGAGGAGAGTGGGCGGAAGAAGAGAAAGAATGTATAGCATTAAATGAAGAAAACAGAAAGGCCAAGTTTAGACAAAATACATATATCGTGAGCTATGTTATAGTTTAGTAATAAGTGGAGTATAAGCTAGTTGCATGCAGAATTTAAGGTATCCATCGGCCTGTGTGCCTTAGCCCAAATATGTGTCCAAAATTCTCATTACAACTATTGAATTGCCTTTCTACGTACTATTGCTTTTGTTTCTTGTTCGTTATTTTTCCGTTACTTCTGTGCCATTTATCTCATTAGATAAGCTCTTGAATTCTGATCCATACACCTACCTATTTGGATTAGGATTTTCTAAAGTTGAAAAATAACTTTAGAATAAAGTTGAGCAATATCTAACCATTCATCACATTTTAAATGGCTAAGATTGATTACACAACTCTCAATAAAATTATTCTCTCACTTTTTTCTCTTTATCTCTCTCTAACTTTACTCTAAAGTTACTTTCGAGAATCTCTCCTCTACTCATTTGATTATTCTTTTTTCACATGTAATGATTCCATAACAATTTTCTCCTTGGAAATGTCAATACATCCTTTACTCGTTAGTCATTATGATATTATATCTCCATAGGGTCATAGAAAGGACGGGAATTGAATCCGATGGAAACATGGAACCCTAGATAAGGGTCTTTGAGAGGAATTTGGATAATCTCTGAATTCGAGATAACGCTTTCAGATTGAAACTAGTATGGTGGTTCTCCCAAATTTTTCAATAAATCAGAGTAAAATCAAGAACTTAGAATGAATTTTCGTGGTGAAGAAAAAATGAACCAGTAGCAAGCGTTGCCAAAAATTGCCTGTAAGTGTTGTCAGTGCCAGGTTTTTATAGACCTTATATGAGCAGCCGCAACGATTTATAACAGAAGCGTTGAGAAAGGCTGTGTCCATTCCAGCAGTCGCGACAGTTCAAAATAGAAGCGTTGCGAAAAGGTTGCCTCGGACCCCGTAAGCTTAGTATTATGATAAAACTCGAACAAGCGTGCACTCCGCGCTCTCCTAACTTGTTTGATGAAATATCACAATCACATTGGTCAACTAGTTGATTCAATTACACTAAAAAACCAACACTTTGGATTACCAATGCATTTTCACCATTTTTTTCTTTATTTTACCCCTACATTAATCATGGGAGAGATAGTGCATTGATAAAATTATAAGTAGGTAATTAAGAAGAAAGAGATTTTAACATAAAGATCATAAAAGATAAATTTAACAACGTAATAAATATTTTATTGGTTTTGATGAAAATCCTAAAGTTTTAGAATAAAAAAGCGGAGCGAGAAGTATTTTTCTTTAAACTACAGATACGAAAAATTTTTATTTGCATTTAAAAAATTGCATATTTTTTTATATTTAACAATAAATTGAGAATCCATAACAAGAAACAAACGAAAAAATCTCTAGAGAAATTTTTTTAAAACTTTAGTGAGATGTTTTTTTAAAAAATGACTTTTTGCTAATTTTATGGATGGTGAGATTGAACTCACAACCTCACACTTCTTAATTTTTTTCTAAAAAGGTGTTGGCCACCAAACTATTGTTTTATTATGGTTCGGATGAGTATTTATTCTCTACCTGAATAAGCCCGTTTGCAACCCAATGAGTCATCATTTTTATTGAAGTGTAAGAGTTTCTTTTTTCAATAAGATTATCCAATCAAAATTGTTTCTAACATTCTTTAGAGTATTTCTGGAATCAACATTTTGTAAAGAATTCAAAATTTTGTATATAAAAGAAAATAAATTAAAGCTGAAATTTTTTAAACGCACCCTTTAAAATATCCTTTCAGTTAAGATGTTTTGCAATCAATTTCTTAACTCAAGGGAGTAACTGCCATTACCCTTGTATCAATTTGAAATATAAGGGTGCATGAAACCCTTTTATAAAAATGGAAATTAATTAAATTCATTTTATTTTAATCTTATACCTAAAATAGATTTAATTCATACTAAAAACAGCATAAGAGTATGAACATGGTTCGACGGATCTAAAGAGCCCATTGGTTTACTTTATTGACCTAGTATACACAATTAATATACTTGAATAAACATAATAAATAACGTAACCCTCCCATCAAATATTTCATGTCAAACTCAAGTAAAATGGGCTGTTTAGCTATGCTTAAGTTCAACTTAGAGCATACTGAGTAAAATTACTTACAAAAAAAATGATTTAGGTCGCGCTATTTTTTGACTTGCCATCCGACTTTTCATTCTTCGGGCGCTATTAAATATTGGACCGATATATTGCCATATAGACACCGCTTAATCCAATATTTTACGCAATTTTTAAGATATCAATACCTATAATAATTATAATTCAAAATATTCTTACCGTATAATTCTCATTTTAAATCTCAAGCTGAAAAATAGCACACTGTAAATCACAAAAAAAAATTATGAGGCTTTTAAGGATTGATTTTAGTGTTGATGTGTTTTTCTATAAGAATCGATTAAAACTCATGTTGTCATATGCTAAACTATGTTTTTATAATATATTATTATAAAATAATTTATTTTTATTAAATTTATTCTTTTATCTATTAATAAATATTAAAAAATAAAAAAATCGCATTAGCAGACCCTATTTAGACGCTGAAAGCTCTGACCGCCCAACTAGCACCTAGCACTGTTTAAAGCATTTTACCATTTACAAATATACGTAAGGTTGACACCACCCATCAACTCATCTAAAGTTATACTAATCTTTATGGATTTTCTATACACAAGGGATTTAGTAAATGGGTTGAATTTATCTACCCAGTTAGGTCTTGAATCCACTAAGCCTAAACATAATTTTTTGTTGAAGATATAGATTTATATAAACCGTGCTATTTGTGTCATGATCCATAGTGGCAGGTCTAATTCTTAATTGGTTACAAAATGTTTTAACATTCACAACAAGTATATCGTACATAATGCTTGCGGAAACTGTCGGAAATTAGATATATAAATTTTGAAAATTGTACAGACAAATCCTATCCAAAAACTAAGAAAAAAAAACAAGCATAATCAATCACATACAGATTTCCAACTAAGAGGATTCCAAACGAGTAATCGTGCTGTATTGGAGTTTTACACGCCCCTAAGGAACGCATAAGATCAAAACTGAAACAATCCAGTAACTGGACGGATTATAATTTCAATGCTAACCTGCATAACCTCAACCTTGCCAAATTTTACATGTTATTTTATATCATAAAACATTTATACGGGAGTTTTAAAATGCACAGGGAATTCCGTAACAATGAGTTAAATATTAATAGAGGGTAACACTATTTACAACGGACTTTTTTTAATATTCGTGATACCACAGTAACAATATTCAGCATAACCACATTCTATTTCATCCTCAGGTCAAGAGCACATGGTATAAATAGAAGAAATTCCACCCCGAACTCAAGTCTGGCATTATACCCCTAAAGTTGGGGTAACTAATATATTTTGCCCTGCCACGTGTCGGCTTTTGATTGAAGAGGAAAAAATTAGAAAAGCGACATCTTTGAAAAGGCAAACCAACCAAAAAATGACACGTGGCCAACTTTCAGGGGTAAAGGGTCACACTTGAAAGTTCAGGCTGGCCAAGGGCAGTTAGAGACAAGTTGTGGGCAATGTATGTATTTGGTCTCAAAAGAATGGCCAAAATATTTATATCCCTTTACCCACGCCTAACTCCGTCTAGACCCAGCCTAGGCACTATTTTAAGGCTTGCCGCCCGACTATGTGCTCCTAGTGCGCTCCTAGGCGCTAGGCCGATTTATTACCGCCTAGACACCGTCTAGGCCAATTTATTGCCGCCTAGGCGCCGCCTAGGCCAATTTATTGCCGCCTAGGCCAATTTATTGCCGCCTAGGCCTATTTATTGCCGCCTAGGTGCCGCCAAAAATATATTTTTAAAGATGTCGACATTTATACTTTTTACACATAAAAAGTAGCTTTGTTGGTAAAATTTATGTACATTTACTATATGCCACAAATAAAGATGCTCCTACCATCCAACTAGTAGCTATTTATTCCTAAAACATTGTCTAAAATATGATTTTTAATAAGTAAATTCATACTTTTAGTATATTTAAAAAAATATAAAATACAATACCATTAAACTCCGCCTAGGTCGATGTCCAGGCCCGCCTAGGCCCCGATTAATCCCCGCCTAGCCCTCGAACGTCCTCTTCCGCCCGACTAGCGCCTAGCGCCTAGCGCTTTTTAAAACACTGCCTTTACCTCATTGTTTTATTCAATTAAGAGAAGACTACAGGAGACCGCAATATCGATAGAGAAAATCAACTTCATCAAGCATATAAACAATTCTCTTAAGTACTTGTTACGTTAGAAATACTAGACTGTACAGAAATATATTACTTCAATCACGTGCCAATAATTCATTTAGTTAGAAATACTAGACTGTAGAAATATATTATTTCAATCACGTGCCAATAATTCATTTACCACAAATATAGAAGAAAAGAAAGTTAATGACAAAAAAAAAACCAAACTTAAAACATGACCTACACAAATACAGACTTAAATAACCTTTTTGGGTGTTTTTCTATAACTCAAATGCCCTTTTGATAGCTAATCTATTAAAATTGATAATTTGGTATATGGCATATTCATTTTTTGCCCATTTGGTGTCAAACCTATCTAATTTTTTTAACCTTCAAAGTAAGACCGATAGTTCTAACTCAACTAAAACATAACAAACTCAAGTTTAATTTCATAATCAAACACATAGACACCCTCTCTGCAAATCAAACCACAGCGATATTTCATCACCGATCAAAAAAAAATGTCAGCTCATCAGCAATACTACAAATTATGAAGTAAAAGAAAACCCCAATTTAGAATTAATTAGATAAAATTATAACAAAAGAAATGCGAAGATGCCCGCACACCACCTGAATTATGATTAAGTAAGAATACAAGGAAAGACCATGACAAATCACTCACAGGACAATGCTATATCTTGGCAGCATCCTGCAAATCGCAAACTATGTTCGAACCCTGCTGCTTTCTGCATTTCTAATTGGATAAAAATAAGGATGGGCCTGTGTAAAACGAAAAAAAAAAAGAGCCATGTGAGTTGACAAAAAATGACGAAAAAAGAATATTATGGGCAGTTAGTTAAACAAACACTTTCGTGGGGGCATGCAATTGACAAATTGGATTGCTTAAATGAGACCAACCATAGCTTCTTTTGCAGTAGGCCTATCTTGATGATCATACCGCAGCAACTTGTCGAGGAAGTCAACAGCCTTTTTAACATAGCAATTATTGAGGGTATTACAACAAATTCAAAGAAAATAAAGTGTAGAAATTGAAAAGGTAGTGGTTTTTTACCTCAGGGACTGCCAGATGCTGATTGTCCATATTGATAAACTTAGACCAAAGTTTCCGGCTATGCCTGTGTCAATAGGAAAATTTACTCAGCTGAGAGAACTGGCTGGCACTGAAAATGATTTGAATTAGTGCCAGTTTGGGATTGCTTTCCTAGGCTGCTGTCCCAAAAAAGCTCCGTTTTCAAGCTTTCCCTATGACAGCAGATTTTGGCATTGGGAAATCAATAGCGAACAGACCATAATTAATTAGTATTAAGAGTCAAAATCATTTGTCCAATGCCAAAGTATGTTTTATTAAAAGTTTGTAATTGGAGCTTTTCATGATCGCAACTGTGACAACAATACCAAATAGGTCCTTACTATTATTAGACTTACCTGCCAACTAAAGCTGCAAGATGAGGATCTAACTCTATTCGGTACTTGTTCAAATACGCATTTAATTCATCTGTACCGAGGACCTGTTGTGGACAGAAACAAGCATTGGAGCCTATCATCATTCATATTGACATTTCTCAAAGCATATAAGCTTGCCATTCTATCGTTAGATTCTACTATAGAAGTCGAAACAAAAAATATCATTACAAAGGGGTTGCAATCACATTGAAATTATTTTAGCTACACAAAAACGAACATTTCGGACTCCCTTGCAAATACTCTCTCTAGTCATTTTGTATGACATTTAGGTGCCGTTTGGATCGCGGGACATATAGAGCAGAATAGAATAGGTATTCCTTGAGGAATGCCAAATCAATCCACCATATGCCATTACATTCCGCAAACCAAAACACACCTTAAACCGTTAATTGATATTACAATAATTATCTCTCACTTATACTTCTCCCCAAAAATTTTGCTTTCCATGCTAAAAAAAATAATTTTTTCTTATGACTTAGCTATTGTATGCTTTAATTCTAAATATCTTAGTAACTTAGTATAAACAAAGGGAATTGCGAAAAATATTGTAAAAATGCATATAGATAAGACAATGTCACTGGGTCCGTCAGACGTCAACCAGAAGAGCATGACAGGGACAAATTTCACTTAAGCAAAAAGCAAATCTATGAGACTACCTCATAAAAGCTCCCATTCGTCATTTTTATGACTTTCGACTTCGTTCACCAAGACCAATGAAGTATTAATTACGCTACTAAAAAGGTTGAATTATAATAACTTCTCTCCTAAAGCTCTAGTTTCCTCACTAAAATTCTTTTCCTTCTCAATAAATATGGCTTAATTATAGGATTGCATGCACTAGTTCTAACCATCTATCTCAGCATGAATAAAGAAAATTTAAGAAAATTTGTCACAAGGGCATGTAAACAATAGAATGTCATGAAAATGACATTGGATAACTTTTCTATAAGAAAATTACATACCTTGGCTATTTTTACTAACTGATCATAATTATCATGCCCATAGAAAAATGGCTCCTTACGGAATATCTGTTAATACAAACCATAATCAGATTATTACACAGTAGATCAAGATTCATGGAACAGCAGCTCACAAGAATACAAATCTGAAATGCTAAAACAAGACATTGAATTGTCATAGACTACCCACTAAGGAAGTCCATTCTTAGTGAAAAACTACATCTTCGAACACATTAATGACCCAAGGTCGACTCGTATGCTGACAAGTATCCAAGGACGATCAGTCAATAGTAAAGCAGAAACCCGCTAATGATGCAACACCAAAGGTAGGAATTCAGAAGGTTAGGAAGAGAAGGGCGGAAAACTTACCATTCCAGCAAACATACAACCAAGGCTCCACAAGTCTAAGGAATAATCATAGTCTTGCAAATCAACAAGAAGTTCAGGACCTTTAAAGTATCTGCTCATCAGATAAAAAATATACAATAAATCAGGATTAACAATGTATAAGCACGAGTTGCTTGTGACTGGTACTAATTACTAAACAAGAATAAGTGCAAGTTTCTAAAGACTGGTAGTATTTAGTAAACACAAGTTATAACAAAATATGCAAGAATGCCCAATATTTGCAAGTAATATTGCTAAAATTAAAACACTTGAAAGTTGAAACCATAGAACATCTCTAAGAACAGATAGTTGTATTCAATACAAAAAAAGTCAAACGAGCATAGGTTATATATTGAAGTCATAAATCTTGTAGGGGCTGAGATTTTGCTAATTAAAAATCATGATAAGAACAAACAAGCATTGAAGTTAGAAAATACACAGTCACGTGGGTACTAAACATATTTAAGAGAACTAACCTTGAAGCAACACGAACATTATACTCCTTCCCAGGATGATAGAACTCTGCTAGTCCCCAGTCTATAAGCCGAAGTTTCCTCTGCTCGTGATCGATCATGACATTATGAGGTTTCACATCTCGATGCATGATACCTTGTGAGTGGCAATAATCCAATGCCTACATGAAGGATCCATAAAATTATGCCAGGTCAAAGACATAATGGTTAAAACATGATAAAATTAACTCAAAATAGTTACATGTAAAAAAGAATATGTATATTTAGCCTGAAACAGATCAAAAAAGAAAGAAACGACCATTGAGATTTAAGCAAAAATAAACCTAACAGTGAAGTAGTCCAAGTTATTGGGACTAAGATAAAGATTCAATTATGTTTATTTCTGACCAACCTAGTTCTATGAGGATTCTGGACATAACTTACAGCTGTTAGTCTCAGTGCAGCATTGTATGTGTCGATTGCTCCAGCTTGTCATGCCGGTATTATTTTGCAACGTTAATCTCAAAACTTAGATCTATCTTTTGGGTCACTTATTTCACTATTTGATAACCTCTTCAATTTCTAAGCAAACTGATAATAGGTAAGAACATAATCACCAAATAATCTTCCAAGGCCACAAGTAGGCTTAGAAAACAATAGGAATTCTGCTAAAAATGGCATCCACAAAAGAGAAGGTTGTCATCCACATGTAGAATTCACGATAATGGAGGCAGAATTGAGAAGTTTCCTAAATAATCTCCGAGGCCAAAAGTATGCTTAAAATGCAAGCAATGAACAATAGGAAATCTGCTGAAAATGGCATCCACAAAAGAGAAGGGTCCTCATCCCCATGTAGAATTCACGATAATGGAAGCAGAATTGAGAAGTTTCCTAAATGATAACTTGAGTTGAGAATTTTAAGCCTATTGAATTGTTCACAGTAAATTGTCTTCTGACTCATCCTAAGGACCCATAAAGAAAAGGTTGCTAAAGGAGGTTGTTCAAGAGCATGTGTCAAGGCATCAACAGACCAAGAAATCCAAGGTAAATACGAAAGATATGTCACACAAGACACATGATACCCAAATGAGACAATGTAGGAAACTGAAATTGATCAAGATGGATTGAGCAAATAATAAATAGTTTCAGGTGTCCGTATCAATGTATAAACCATTTTGATCAAGGTAGTTTAAGCTTGAAAGAAAATTAGTTCAATTTGTGTTGTCATATGTTCACTCAGAACAAGCCACAACAATGTACAAAATACTTAAACAGTTCCCCAAGTAACAGCAAATTTCACAATTGATGCATAACAAAGTTCATTTTCTAAGCAAACCCTCTAAAGTTAAAAAGAATGATACATCCAGTAAAACCATCTACAAGAATGCATTGAGCTAACCAGATCGAAAGGAGTAACAAATTATGAAGTTGAGAAAAGGAAGAGTACAAGCTAGAGTATAAGTATCTACCAAAGAATGCCTCACGAAAACATTATATTTTTGAAAAAAAAAGAACAAAAATGAAATGGAAAACATCCAAAATAACTATGGTAAAATCTCGAGTCAACATCTAGAAGCCTAAAATAACTTGAAGCAAAAAATATAAATCAAAGACGAGAAAAGAAATCGGGACAAACAATGTGTGAGACCAACCAAATAATTGATTCCAAAGTCAGCACTTTGGTAGTTAAAGGCAATCACACAGCTGCCTTGACATAGAGGCAAGGCAGCCATGATGCCTTTGCAACTCATAATCAGGGTGGCTTAAGGAAAGCATCGCTTTGTGTCCCATTCCACGCAGCCAGCGTGGTTAGTGACTCTACTACTCAAAATCAGGGTGGCTTCAGCCAGCAGATTGCTTTGTGTGACTCTTTTTGTTGTCAGACGAGAAAGTCCGGATTTAGGCTACTTGATTTCTAATTCCCAGAACGCAG
Organism: Euphorbia pulcherrima; assembly: GCA_947683365.1. NCBI lineage: Eukaryota > Viridiplantae > Streptophyta > Magnoliopsida > Malpighiales > Euphorbiaceae > Euphorbia > Euphorbia pulcherrima. Next base: position 7,764,126 of record CANTUS010000006.1, on the reverse strand, counting down.
AGAGATTAGAAGAACCAAATATGATTTCTGATGGTAATGGGTATCGTAGAAGAGAATTGATTGTGATTCTCAGTGGTGAAGTTGAGTAACTCCTTTCCATAATTTGAAATTTTCAACTAGAATTCTTAATTTTCGATGGCCTACCTGAGTTAACCAGTATCAGACTATTGAGATACTGATTCAATGTTTTATTTCTCAAATGCCAATATGAAAATAATAACAAATACCATATAATTGAAAAAAAAAAGTAGTGCTGGAATTGACAAGGTTAAACGATAAATAGGACTCTAACTGCTGCTTGTCTAACCTTATTGTTAAGAGAAGACTAAAAGTGCCACTTGAACAACAACTCTATTCAAGCTCTACCAAAGCCTACTAGACATGAGAAATCATATTCTTGGCTTTTTTTTCTAATGGAACTGTAAAGTGATGTTATTTCTAAGGAGTAAGGACCTACAACTCAATACGTTCAGGCCATCCCCTTTTTGTGCCTTCTGCCTAAGGACAGAGAGGAGCCTATCGTCTTAGGTTCGCCTAGCACCTTTAACAACCTTGGTTAGCACACAAACACGTATGTTGTGCACAATTTTTGTTTCACAAAATATCACATGTTATCTTTTTTAAAAGATTTAAAAGCCAAATTAGTGTCATTGCACTTTATGCAACGGTGTGATCGGTGATCCTTGTGGCAACAAGACAATCACCAACTTCCCACCCAGCCTATAAGCACAAAATGTCTAAATCTTCAAGAGACTTAAAATTTTTCGTCATGGTTAAAAAATAAAGACTCCAAAAGTCAGCAGGCAAAAACAAGAAAGAAATTTAAATAACAGATATAATCAACTAAGCAGTTGAATTGAACGCAAGGAAAGAACCGACACAACAACTTGTTTTGACGTGTAGAAAGCAAAGCAGGAAAGTTGCTTTACGAGAAGTCCTTAAGGATGCTTTCTTGGAGGAAGTGGAAAGCAGCTTTCCTGCTTTCCCCACATGCCTAAACAAGCTCTTAGGCATGTTTATATGAAGATGGTCATCAAAAAGAACTACTGCAGAAATACACGTCCTATTTTCCTATAATTAGAACACCACAAACAAAAACAAATCCACTAAACAAATCAAGGACCTATCTTCCTCTTTTCCTTCTTTTTCTATATAAGAAACAAACATGTCCTGTCAATTTAAGGAACAAAAAATTGTGATTTCATATGTCTAAGGCACGAACCTTCAGAAGTTCGTAGATATAATACCGAATGTCATAGTCCGATAGTGTTGGATAGAGCACTTTAAAATCAGTATTATTCACATATTCAAAAACTAGACTCGGGGTCTTTGATTGCTGATCTCTAACAATATCAAGCAACTTCACAATATTTGGCCCTCCACATAGATTTTGCAGTATTTTGATCTCCCTTTTAATCTGCATTCAGAGACGTAACAAAGTTAGCCAGTAGGCCCGCTACAAGGCTTTAATACAGATCTATCCAAATAAGATAGAAAAATTAGGATAATAACAGGTTTATGAAGTTGATTCCCTTAGTGTTCATATGCATATAAGCCACCACATAAAACTGTCCACATTCATTACCGTTCATAAGGCAATGCATTCATGTCATCATAACCAAAGGAACACATAGTTGCAAATGAAAGATATGAAACAATCACGAATGACAATTAACTGACCAAACATTGATGGCGAACAAGAACCGTAAGTGAATCTCGTAGCAAACTAGATAATTAACTGCAGACAAATGCTTGAGAACAACTTCATACACCTACATCCTAATTAGAAGAAACAAACACAAGGATAGAAAAGATCAAATTCAAAGCATCAAAAAGCATCCAAATTGCAGTTCCAAAACACGAAAAACAACACCCTATGACCTGATAGAATTGGTAAAGGTAGTGTCAAGTCAACCCCTAACCGACCTCAAACAACTTCAACTTAGATCAATCATAAATTATCAAATGATAAACATATGGAAAGGTTAAGCATGTCATAATGGAGTTGAGAAATAAGTATAACCTCAAAACAGTTAAATCATATCAAACAATAAAAAAGCTGCAAGGAGGTAAGTTGTTACATTAATAATAGACTGAATGCATCAGTTGCCTCTGAGTCTCTGACCTTAGCCCTAATTACCGGATGCCCCCCAGATTTACAAAGTTCCAATTTCCACTCTAAACTTGGCCAAAGTGCACCATCTTGCCCCTTACTACTGACGTGGAAACTTTTGATTTGTTACGTGTCATGTAGGACGAAGGTAGTTATGTGGTTTGGTTTATCCAAGTTGAGGTGGCTACTAGGACACTTTAGACAAATTTAAGGAGAAAATGGATCATTTTTGTCAATTTCATGGTGGAAGCTGGAACTTTTATAACTTCATGGTGGCATCCGACGATTAGGGCCAAAAAAAAGGCCAACTGATGCATTCAGCTGTAACAATAACTTGGGAACGGAAGCTTGTTGTATAAGCACCGCAGCATAGACCCTTTTTTTTTCTTCTCCAAGGGAAATATCTAATAGGAAGAATCACAAATTCTAACGAAGGGTTTAGAAAGTCTTATCATCACTAGGTAATTAACTTGTGAACTCCAAAATTAAGTCTTTAACTCACAACAAGAAAATAACCACCTATTCATCATACTAAGACTACGTTAATTTCAACTTATAATTAGGTGTACTGAACTCAAATGTACTCATTCAGTGTAAACTTATATATATACAGTGTTTATAAGCAATGAACTGAACTAAATGGATTATAAGTTGAAAGAACATAGCCTATTTCACCTGGTTTTGTCGAATCACATAAATCAGTCATGATTCATCATTCAATTACGCTTACAAGTCACTGTATTGACTTGAATAACTGAGCCTACAGAACTAATTTATATCATATATTTTCAATAAATTTGTAGCCAAAAAAATTGTAATCCTTGGTACAGGTAATAGCTTCCAGTGCAGAACCTGTTTCTACACCTACCACACATGTGACTTTTAAGCATTAGTAATTTATCTTACAAAATTACATAGCAATAAAATATACGAAGCTCTTGCTGGAACTGCTACATGCACAAATCAAATAGCTCGTTGCCACTATAATATCTTTAAAACTTAATTTCAGTATATAAAATATTTGTGTTGGATTAAGTGGAAAAACATCAAAGTTCCCTTGCAAAATAGCGCTAGTAATTGCATATTGATTGGAAAAATGTCTAAAAACCTGTAAAGGCTGCATAATTTATTACTCCCTCCATCTTTTTAAAATGGCATTGTAGCCTAAAATTGGTTTACCAAAATACTTGTCATTTACACTTTTCTAAGTATTTTTTCCATTATTCTTCCAACTCTACCCCTATACTATTAATTACATTTGGTTGAAATATTAAAGCATTAATTAAACTAAAAGGGTAAACTAGTATTTTTATACCATTATAATTAGTTTATTAAGAAGCCTGAAACTTGTAGGAAGACAAGTAAAACAAGACGGAGGGAGTAGCAACATGCATGTATCCTAATACCAAGTATGGCAAATGTCATATAGGGTGAAATGCTCAGTGAAAAATACTTGCATAAATTGAACTCATACTTTAATGTCAAATAAATATAACCTCAGATGACGGGCTCATATTAAAAAAAACAATTGTAGATTTTTCTTTTGTACTTTTTTCTCGAAATAAATCATAGGCAGAATGTGGGTATGCTCAGCGACTACAACTATCAAATTACCAATAACAGCAAAAACAAGAAGCAAAATACATCTATCATCACTCATCGCCAGCGAAGCTATGCGACTTTGAATAGCAAATTAAAACAGCACTAACAATGTCTCTGACAATACTGTTTGAATTTCATGCAACATTGTCACTCTTTCATTCTATTTGATTAACATGAAACTCCAACAACTGAAGCAACACAATTTCAAATGGTTATAATTATTTCAATTTTAGAATTTCAAAGTTACATCGACTAGTATATGGTTCATCTTTCACTCTAATCGATTTCAGAGAAGCTCTAACTACTAAAATAGCATAGAGAGCAGAATATGGAGTACAATTATACTGCAATCAACTAAAAGCGCATAGAAGTGTCCAAAGGAAAGTTAACCCTTACAACAAGATCATCCATTAGTATAATTGTAACAAAACTTCTATATATTTTCTAAAGCAAAAGATTATCACAACCAGACTATTGATTTCAAACGTTGTACGCATATTTTATCACAACAATCTGCAAAAACAATAGCATCGGCATACAGTAATAAAGAGAACCCCGTCAAAGCACAGACCAAAGTAAAAAACCAGGCCAGGGCAGTCCATTTCCTTGCTTAAAATAATTTGAAACAGAAAGAAAGGGTTACACTACTGACTATGACTCACCTTCTTCTTCTTCACAGGTTTAAGAATCTTAATGATGCATTTCTCATTATCTGTACAATGGACGCCCTCAAAAACCTCACTATATTTTCCTCTCCCCACCTTCCTCACCACCTCATAATCATCCTGCTCCCTGGAAACACAATCAATAAGCATAAATCACAAATCAATGAACAAATAAATAAACAGGCGCTAAGAAGTTTTACCAAAAATTATATGTACAAATAGTATTTATAGCTCACGACAATCCAAAAGAACTGTTAACTCCAAGAAATCAAGCATTAGCAGCTATCAAGCTAGTAAAAAAAATAAAGTAGTCGTACATCATATATGTGCAATTTGCCATAGTATCGAAAATATATTAAGAATGCCAGAAATTACTTCATAAATCCAAATTAGGTTGGTCTAATGGGGTTACCACTTCACAAACCTAAATTTTCCAGCCAATTCAAACACAAATTTGATAAAAGCTAGTCCAGATCAACTCGAGACAAAAGAAAAGGCGAGAAAACAACAGTTAACAAAATTACCCCCATTGAACAGTAAGCGACTCGTAATCCCAGTACTCCTTGGGCCGGACGACATTGATGTCGGGATAAACCCTAGCTTTGGATGAGGCGCCGGGACGCCGAATGGATTTGCCGATCTTCTGCGCCAGCGTGTCGGTCAAAGGAGGCAGTGGCTTGAAGCTGTGGAGGCGGACAGAGGGATGGTCCTCCGGCCGATGCCTCAGGTGAGATAGGGAGGCAGAGTAAGCCAATCCACGGAGGAAGACGGCGGAGGAAGGCGGAGAGGAGGAGGAGAAGAGAGTTGAGAGAGATTTGGGATTGCAAGGGATTGGGAATTTTTGTAGCAGAGGCCGTATGGCCATTAAATCGGTAAAATTAGGGGAAAATTTTTTAAAAGTGTTTTGATTTGGGTTAAAGCCATAATCGGAATCCGCTTTCTGTTTCTTTCGCTTTGTCCTTTTACGGGTTATCAAAAAAAAGTTGGATAAACGACACGTTTGATAAACGAACGACGTCGTTGCGAGATAGATTTAACCAGTACAGCTCCATATGAATGAGTAATTGTAAATATAGGATTTGAATGTAAAGAAGTAACAGAAATACAAGGAAATAACATTTGGTAAACTAAAAAAAAAAAAATATACCTTATGGTATAACTTATTTATAAAATGGGGTTTGAGGATTTTTTTTACAAAATAAGGTATGTGGTTTCAAAAAATTTACAAAATGGGGTATATGAATTCAGAATAGTGGTGCTATATTGAATATTTTTAACAATTCAACATTCTAATAGTTTAGCCATATTATTTAAAAATTATACGCCATGATTTAAGTAATTTTTGAAGATTTATTTACTTTTTATGATTTTTTAAAGTTTGTTATCATAAATTAATCAAAAAAATATTTATACTATTTAAAAAATTTCAAATTTCCACCGATGTGTATTATATTTTAAATAACTATCCCACAAAAATTTAGATAAAAAGGAACAAGATTACTCATTTTCATGATATAAATCAATATTGAGGATCCTTTATTTGCAAATTTTTTGAAACCACAGCCCCCCTTTTGAAAAAAAATTCCTCATACCCCATTTTGCAAATGAGTGAAACCACAAGGTAATTTTTTTAAATTTACCCATAACATTTTTATAGATTTTTTTATATAGCTAACTTTCTTTTTCTTTAGTTCTCTACCACTTTTAAGGTTATTATTTTTCTCTTTACCACAACCCTCTCTCTCATATTTAATTTGATTTTCACAACTTAAAACGACTATATCTCACAAACCGTTAATTTTTTCGACACGAGCCTTTCGAATATTTTTTTCGTCTTATTTTTATCTTTAAAACAAAATTCATATTGAATATTTTGGAGCAAAAACAAATTTCACAGTCTTATACCAGTTTTTTACTACATTTATATGAGATATAAGAGTTTTTTTTGCTTTTAATAGAACAATTTTGCTAATGTTTTATGTTATCTACCTGAAAATAAATGGAAAACTGGTGCTATAAAGACATTATACCACTCTTATACCAGGTATAGGAATTTACAAAACATTGATAAATTTGGTATAAGATGTGAAATTTTTTTTTCTTAAAAAATATTCAATATGGATTTTTTTTTAAATATAAAAATAAGACGAACAAAATATTCTAAAGGCTTGTATCGAAAAAATTAACGGTTTGTGAGATATAGTCGTTTTTAAGTTGCAAAAATCAAATTAATTAGAAGAAAGAAAGTTGTTACAATGATGGTTCTTGTATTCCTGTAAAAGCAAAATTTAAAAATTAAAATATTATAATTAAGAAAGAGTTTAGATAATTAAGAAAAATAAATTTTTATGTTAATATTTAAAAAATATTGAATTAATATTTATAAAATTTAAAATCTTATATTTAATTAAATTATCAAAAAAAAAAAAAAGAGATGGCTTGTTCAAGGCCCAGTTGCTTTGAAAGACTGGTTATAGCACAAGCCACTTTTATATTAGTAACCACTCTCAAAGCTTTGAATATAAATATAATTTCATGATTAAAATATTGTTGGCAGTAAGGGTATAAAGTCAAGGATTTGCACTAAAAATAGGCTTTTGAGCTATTTGTCTAGACGGGATAGTCCATCTTATCTCACGACTTAATAAATTCAAGTAAAACACTTTAATATAAGCAGTGTAAAAAATTATTTAAAAGTGGTGTGCAATGAAAGCTCTTTTAAAAATAATTTAAGAACTCAAAATTTTCCAATTGCTAAAATTATTTTTCGGAAATTGTAAAATAACTTTTTTCAAACAATAGCTTTTAGTGCATGACAAAGCAATCCAAAATTGAAAATATACATGTTTGTGTGCTCAACCTGAGTTCATCGGACTTTTAACGATAAATATTAACCAAGTTTAGCCCGACATAACTTTAGAACTTTAGGTTTGGACAGTTTTATGATGTTATTTTCAAGCCCGATTCATAACCCAAAAATAAAGGGAAAAGCACGAAAATGCATATAAAAGTACAAACTAATAACCAAAATGCCACAAAACCAAGCGACTAACAGAAACAAAATTTTTCAGAAAGTAAATAAACAGAATACGCTCATATATAAACGGAGGAAATCAACGAAAATCGTAGCTCCCTAGTGCTGAATTCTCTCTCGTTTTCTCCTAACAAAAATCACAGTTCATAGTTTTTCAGCTTTTTAATCCCGAATCCGTTGTTAATTAGCGATTTTGTGCTAATATCTGTGTTCTTTCAATCAATATCATCGCAGCTCAATATCGATCTCTGTTTTTCTTGTATCTGCGATTTGTTCTCTCTAAAAAAGATTCGAATTGATTTTAAGCAATTGAAGATGAGTAGCATTCTGATTTTGCTTAATGTCAATGGAACATGGATAGATGACAACAGATTTGTTGGATTCAAAGTCGATGGAGTGTCAATTCCAACCAACTCAAGCTTCGTTGAATTCAAACAAGTCATAAGTGAAAATTTGAATATTGATCAGAAAAGAGAAGATCTGAAAATCGAGTTTCAAGTTACATCTTGTTATCCTGCTATGGACATAAGGAATGATACATCTCTCAAGTTTTTTATGCAACTTAAAGCTCCAAGTATGATGATAACTGAATTTTCTCTATGCATATCTACAGTTCCAGTTGTCTATCAATGTTTAGAAGGTAATTCTTTAGTTATTTTATGGATCTAAACTGATTTATGTTTTTTTGTATGAATCTGTTGCGAATCTAATACAAAACTAATATAATTCTGTTCTAGATCTGCTAGAATGCTGATAAATGTATGATAAAAGTGTTTGGTGAATATATATTAGAATTATAATAGTATTGTATTACATAACACTATCATAAAGGTGTATGACATAATTAGTAAGCAAGTAAGTCTTCATCTAATACAAAACTACTATAATTCCATTATAAATACGCTACAATGCTGATAAATGTCTAACGCAAGTGTTTGGTGAAAAAAATATTAGATTTATAATAGCATTATATTACTTAACACTATTATAAAAGTGTTTAACATGATCTGTAAGTAAATCTTTATCTAATGCAAAAACTACTATATATCTATTATAAATGTAATATAAACATGCTATGTATCTGTTATAAACCTAATATAAGTATAATGGAACTGATTATTGAATTCAAATGGTACGTTTATGTCTTTCACATGTCCTTTGGATGTCAATGATGTTGATACAATGGAATTTGAAAATAAGATTTCTTCTATTTTTCTTATTTCACTTAACTTATACAAAACTGCTATATATCTAATATACATCTGATATATGTCTTCTTTTTTATGAAATATGGTTAAACAATACAATTTCAAAATAATATAGACAAAATATGACTCATTTAAATGTTTAAAAAGGAAAAAAAGTATATATCCAAATGATCCTTTCCACACCTGTTACATATCTACTACAAAACTGTTAAATATGTAATACAGCTAGTAAAAACGGTTTTCCTTCATTTTCTGTAGTTGAAGAAGGGAACAACAATGCAACAGCAGACGTTCCTATGGAGATAGAATACAATCTTATAACTGATGTCAATGCATCATTCAGTGAGGAACATTCTGTCTATATAGAGAATATTTCAGATTTGGTTGTTCATAGAATAGGCAGTTTTCCCGATGACGAGTTGGATGATGAGAAAGATGATGATAATGAGATCACAAACCCGAATACTATGGATACAATAAAAGTTGGACAAGTTTTTATAGACAAAAGGTGCTGCAAGAATCAATAAGTTTATATGCAATTAGGAACGATTTTCAGTTCAGGACAAAAAAATCGTGTAATAGGCAGTATTGGCTAATTTCCATTAATCCAGATTGTAGTTGGAAAATGAGAGCATCAATGAGAAAATCCACCGGCAGTTTTGAGGTCAGGAAGTACTTTCCAGAACATATCTGCAATATCGATGAAGGAAATAGTGAGAAGAGGCAAGAAATAACGAATCAAAAACAAATAGTAGAGGGTTAAAGAGTGTACAGACCATTAGATATTTCCTCTGATGTAACATCTAAATTTGGAGCTAGTATAAATTATGAACAAGCTTGGAGAGTGAAAGAGGAGGCGCTTAAGATGATTAGAGGCTCGGTGGAAGAATCATACAGTAGGTTGCCAAGTTTGTTGTACATGATTCAACAATATAATCTAGGTTCCATAATTTACATTGTTAAAGAGGAGGACAAGTTTAAGTATTTTTTTTATTGCAATGGGAGCTTGTATTGAAGGCTGAAACCACTGTAGACCAGTTCTTGCTACAGATGCTACCTTTTTAAAGACGTGCTATAATGGATCACTCATTTCATCTTGTGCTTACGATGCAGCAGGTATTTTAATTTGTTTTCTCCTATAATTGACTTCATTATTGAAGTCTATTTGAGATCTGTTAAGATGTTGTTCTAAAAGTGTTATACGGCAAATCTTTTACTGACATTTTACAAAACTGATATATACATGTTATAATATAGTTTTAAATTCACAGAATGTTATTTAACTGATACTAAGCTAATACATAACTATTATAAATGGAATGCAGTGGTTAAAATTGATAATAAAAAGGGGTTTTCTGTTCTGTAACTATAATACATTACATTTGTAACAAATATTTACTAGATATAGATATCCTTGTTATGAAAAATTGCAGGAAAGATTTTTCCACTTGCGTTTGCTATTGTCGATGGAGAAAACAATGAATCTTGGGAACTGTTCTTTAGAAGGTTTAAAGGCGCTTTTAGGGAAAGACCTAACATGGTCGTAGTTTCTGATTGACACCCAAGCATAGAGAGAGCATCAACGATAGTGTTCCCTAGTCCACCCCACTGTATTTGCTCGTATCATTTACTATAGAACCTCAAAAGCAATTTCAAGAAAAACATACCTGAAATGTTAAAGTACTTTAAATAGGCATTAAGGCATACACACTAAAACAGTTTAAAAAGAACATGAAACAACTCTGTGCTATTCAGAAAGGCATTCCGGCATACTTGCAAGAAGTTGGTTACCCTAAATGGAGCAAGGTGCATTCCATTAAAAACAGATATATTGCAATGACGTCCAACATTGTAGAATTAATGAATGCAATGACAAAGCATGGAAAAGACCTTCATATTGCATCTCTTATAGACTACCTAAGAGTTAAGGTTCAGAAGATATTCTATACAAATAGAAACATCGGGGTTGAACACGTTTACTGGTATTTTTAAGAAATACGAGAAAAAACTCCAAAAGTAGTATCATCTAGCTATAAAAATGAAGGTGCCTTTTTTAATTCAATGTTCTATCTGTGTTTTTTGAATTCTGTGTAACTCAATAGATTGCGTTTGATGTACACAAAATGCATTTCAGGTAGCTCCTTCAAATAGCCAATTGGTATCCATGAAGAGTAATGGATTTGAATATGTTGTAGACATGCAAAATAGGACTTGCACATGAAATAGATTTCAGATGGATGAGATTCCGTGTGCACATGCTCTTGCTTTTGTACGAAATTTCCATCTATCATCTTATGATCACAGTTCGGATTATTACAAAAAAGAAGCGATGCTGGTAACTTATGGAGCAACAATACATCCAATACCATCAAATGATAATTGGATGATCCCTCAAGAGGTTATGGATGAGGTTATTCTTCCTCCAAATGTGAAACAAAAAGTAGGGAGGCTAAAGAAACAGAGATACAAGTCTGCTTTGGAAAACAAAACAACTTATAGAATCAAGTGCAGTATGTGCAAGAGGTCTAGACATAATAAGAGGACGTGTACAGGAGTGATCCAGTGATTCTCCATGCTGATTATAAAATTTCTACGACAAAAGTGATGCATAGAAGCTCCTTTCCTTTTTTAGTAGTCATAATTTTTTTCAAAATAGGTGGTCATGAACATCTAATACAATTCTGTTACATATTTGTTATAAAAGGATTTTACAACTCCTTTAAATCAATTAAGAATGTAATTAACTTCTTCTAATGATATACTGCATTTATAAGAAATTTTAGTGAAATTTGGAATCAAGTTTTTGTATGTTGTGTTATCTATAATTTTACAAAGTCATACTTGCATTGGAATTGTAACAGAACTAAACAAGGCTTGTATTAGACTTATGACACAGTTATAACAGATATATATTAGATTTGAGTTAGTTGATGTAAGTTCTACATTTTGAATATATATCTGTTACAAATATATTATATATTAGGAAAAATAATAGATATATTAGATTTGAGTTAGATGATGTAAGTTTTACTTTTCTAATATATATCTATTATAGATGTATTATTATATAACAGAAAAATAGTAGATATATATTAGATTTAAGTTAGGTGATGTAAGTTCTACATTTTCAATACATATCTGTTATAGAAGTATTATATATCAGAAAAATAACAGATATATATTATATTTGAGTTAGATGATATAAATTCTATATCTGTTATATATCAGTTATATATCACATATAAATCTAATACATTTCTGATATAAACCCTTTATATACATAATATAACTCAATTTGAAACAAAGGAGATGTAAAATTTTGGAAAACAACATAACTGAAATTGATTAACAACGTAGAATATAAACAATGTATTGTAAAAAAAATCAAGAAAGTACTTATAAACCATCAAGACTAGATCTGAAACTAGAAACAACATTAAAAAAACTGAAACTAAAGACAGTTTCATCAATCCGTGCCTATCCATATCCTGATTCAAACTCTTCATCACTCTCAACACCATCTTCTAGCTTTTTCAACCCGTAATTGTACAAACTCAAAGCCAAACGAAGCCTATGCATACGCACATCAAGCTTGTCTAGAAATTCCATGTTTTCAATGATACACTCGATGTAGTTGAGTAAAAACACACCACATAGAACAATTCAACAAAGAAAAAGAAAAAATAGAATAAAAATCAAAGTAGCTTGAACATGTGTATATATAAAAAACCATAATGTGTTAAAAAATGGTGAATTCAAAACATACCATAATAATTGTTGAGGAAGCCCAATGACGTATACTATATCGAGAGGGCAAAGTGGATCACCGGTACTATATGGTTCAGATTGCAAGATGTCTTGCCTATTGTCAAAGATACTAAAGTTATGCGAGTAGTACGGTATTAGGGTTGTAGATATACTAGCAGCTGCTGGAGTATCTTTATTATATGACAACCTACCCATGAATGAGTCGTAGATGAGAAGCGTCCTAGATATAATCTCAAATCTCGCCAAAATCTAGTGGTGGCTCCCAGCCATGATAGGGATAAACACATTCTCTACTTCATCCCAACGCTTGGGAAAGTGAATCCCTTTTTCATTCATTCCATGAAGTGATGTCTTCAATATTGACATTATCTTTCACCCACTTCCTCAATTCCTCGGTATCTTTATCCATCATGTTCTTGATAGTACCTAGTCTCTGAGCAAAAGCATAATCCATAATGGTGAAGCTGTACTTTACTCTTGGGCAGTACTTTACTTTCTTTCTCATATAATAGGACACCAAATCAATGTGCTGTAAAAGTAATAAATACATAAGCAATTAGTATATCAGACTATAACAAAAATAAATAAAACACTTTTGTAATAGAATTATAATAGAATTATATCAGTTACACAACATAATTGTACTAGACTTTCTAATATATCATATCTTGCTATAAAAACATGACAATAAGAGATAAAAAGAGAGAAAGTGTCTTACATCGCTGCTGAGATATTCTCCTGTTGTAAGAAGATTGGCCCAAAATGTCTTTTTTGATACGTGAAAAACATTGAAGTCTATCGACTCAATCTTGTCATTCTTTGCACTATGCCATGAGGGTTTCCTGTTTCATAATGATTATTTGAAAACAAATGATTAGTTCGTTTTAAAAAAATGTTACACGAATTGTACATATATTTATTAACACATTTACTTACCCTCTTGAAACATTTTTATACTTATTGACAAATCTCATGAAAACTTGAACAGCTTCAATATCTGAAATCTCATCCCCAATCAAAGCATAATCATCCAACGCATAACGCTCATGGACTTTGGTCTTCCTAGATGATTTTACTTTAGGCGAAGGACTCACCCTCCTCCTTGTTTTACGCTCAAATTTTGTTGCCGGGATCACCTGCGCATCCTCCTGTTCTTCAATCTCCTTTAATCGCATTAAAAAAAGAGTCAATATGGTTTGTAATCTTATACAAATAGGACATTATAATTAATATGATATGCACTTGCTTAAATTCTTTAATAATCACTAATATTTCAAAACAATCAGCCTCTAATTTATTAAGTTCTGCTGGATCAATAGAGTCTAAGAAACAAGGAGATCCAGCCTGATAATGTTTTTTAGACATACAAAATTTGATCAGAGAACAAAATCCAATTTCCAATGTAAAATCTGAATTTAAATGATTTTTATGTTTTACCTTTCCCTTGTCATTTTGCAACTCTGCCATTCCAGTGAGAGCTTCGTGAACATTTTTGTCCTCTAGACTAACTCCTTCATCAGCTTCAACTTTCTTCTGTTTCCTAGCTGGAGCTTTTCGTTTTCCTCTTTTTGCAAGGATTGATGTTTCATGATCAACAGATTGAATAACCTCTCTTGAAATATCTGTAATCATATTCCAGCCATCTTCCAATGTCTTAAGGGGCTGTAAATTTATTTTGGCATCCAATGTGTTCTTAAAACCCAAAATTTCTGAAAAACACTTCATCCTCCGTGACCTTCTTAGGATAACTTCTTCAACAACTCGATCCTTTTTCTAATAATAATGTAAACGAATGAAATCTTAGTATAAATAACAGATAGAAAAAATTCAATGCTAATGCTAATGAAATAAAAATTATTACATACATAACTGATATAAATCAAGTATATATCAATTACAAATCTGATTTGTGTCAGAAATATAATATATATATATATTATATTTCTGATATTTATCTGGTATATATCTGATAAAGATCACATCTATATTAATTCAACTAGTTTACCTGTTCCAAAGCCTCTTTACTCTCTTGAACTTCTCTCCTTGAGGATCTTGGTTGTCCTTTTGATCATTGACAATTTCGAAACCACTAATCCCCTGTACAGTTTTGTGGCTCCTCTCTTTAACAAGTTCCTATTAAAGATTAGGAAATTGCTCTATTACATGTGTATTGCAAAATAATTGTATATAATCAATCATATAATAAACATTTATTAGATATTTAAAATGATGATTCATGATGTTACTTCACCTCCTATCTATATTTGACCAGAAATATACTCATCCCGATACAGAATATAATATATAACTTACATGAATTCATTACTACGTAAACAAGAACGTTTCACAGAATTATAACAAATATATATCAGATATATATTATTGATCATTACACTTGTACTTACATTAATTGGTTCCACAAGTTCTTCCCAAAAATCCATTGCATCCTCTTCCTTATCAACATGTTCTTCAATAATATCAGTTGCATCCTCTTCTTTATTCACAAGACTTATTGCATTCTCCTGCGGTTTGTCCTGCTTACATAATGAAAAATTGTTTTATTATAAATCTACTAGAATCCTATTAAATATGGATTATAAATGATCTCATGCTGTTATAAATTAATTTCAAAATATCCTTCATCATAAAACAAACATTTATTGTATATAAAAGAGTGTTGATTCATGATATTACCTCTATCAATTTTTGAGTTGTTTCTGAATTTGTTTCTTTTGTACTAAAAAGCTGCTAATTTTGAATCCCCTCTCCATCTTCAACTAGTGGAACTATGCACGTGTTGTCTACATTGAGTGTTATCGTATCAGGTGTTTCCTGCAATTCATATTTTGGTGAAAAACACCAGGATTGAGATGGAATTCAACTGATTAAGGAGCTTTGTGTAACGATAAAAGGTGTATTTACTTTCAAAAGCATGGTCCGTGACGTTACTTCCGATCCTAGCTCAACTTGACCAGACATATGCTCATCTTGATACAAAATATATATAAAAATAAAATTTGGTATAGTTATAATAGATATATGATAGATATATATTACTATTTTATTACACTTGTAATTACATTAAGTTCAACAATGGGTGTTGGTTCCTCGTTTTCTTCCTCAAAATCCAATGCAACCCCTTCTTTATTGACAAGACTTGTTGCATCCTCCTTAGATTTTCCCTGTTTACATAACAAATTCTAAATATTCATTTATTGTTATTAAAAAAGTAAATTATCTATCTAACATACTAATGCGAGATTTATACCAGAATATCAGTATTAAATTAGATTCAAACTTACATCACTTTCAGCAGTGGCAATCGCTTTAACTGCCTCATCATCCTCATTGACTACATGGTCCTCATCACCCACCTACAACGTGAAAGCCAGTTAGAAATTAAAATATCAAGTTTTGTATTTTAACCACAAAAATTTCAGTAACTTCTTCCTCTACCTTCTCATTCATGATATCATCCTGCTATTCAATTGAATCTGTCTTATCACTGCCATCAGATCCTTCCTTGTAGGATTCACTCAATCTCCCTAGCTGAAATTTGGAATGTGGGGTATCTCCTGTCAATTTAATGTAGAAATCAACATCATATTCCCCTACACCCGCAGAAACGTCCATTTTCTTCACCAACTTATTGTGCCTCAACACATCTTTTATAACTTTTACTTCTTCTGAAAGATTATTGTGAGCACGGGATTTTGCAGTCCCTCTCGCGAGACGATGATGACGTGAACCCGATTTTAATGCCTCAAATTAAAAATTCTCCTTGGAATTTTTATTACCAAAATGATATTCCTCGCAAATTTTTATTTGGTAGAATACAGTTCGGCGTGGCCGATAATGCGTCCGGTGGGAGCTTGAACCGATGATTGGCACCCAAATAATAAATACCCTTTAAAATATTGTTAAAAGTCAAAAAGATACCTTTTTACCCACTATTAAACCACTTTTCTCGACTTTTTTAGCTTTATGACCCATTAGCTGTCGGTATGCTGGAGGCTGATGCCGCCAAAGGCATCATCCATGCCGTTGGCGGCATCACCATACTGCCAGCGACATCGGACATACCGCCGGCGGCATCACCATGTCACCGGCGACATGACCCAAAACGGGTCCCTTTATAGATAGCCTTTCGGCCACTTTCGGCAGAATTATTTAAAAAGGCCTAAAAAAGCACCCCATTTCACCTATAAAAGCACACATTGAGCTGCATTTTAAAGGGGGGAACAAGAGGGAATTGAGAAGTGAAGATTTTACTGTGAGAATAGATTCTAGTGAGATAAGAATTAGATAAAACAAAAAAAGGGATTCCGATCCATTTTTCCTAGTTTTTCTTCTTTGAATTCTCTGATTGTGAGTGGGAATCAGTAAGTCTTTAAGTTAAAATCAACTTAATTGGATTTAGAAACAAAAAAAGCACTTAAACTTATTGTTAAATCGTCGTAACAAGCTTCCCGGAAGTGTTTCTTTGGGTTCACGAAGAGGTGGATTCACGACCTCGAGGTAAAAATCCTGAGTCTCATAGCTCTTTGGCATTAATACTACTAATTTGTGTTAATTTTTGTCTATTTATATTCATTTTTAGATTTTCGATCATTCTTATAGCCACCACTGCTGCCTACAAGCTGATACCGCCGGTGACATAATTGATGTCGCCAGCGACATCAGCCATGTCGCAGGCGGCATCAGGCATGTCACCGGCAGCATCAGTTATATCGTCGGCGATATGACCTTCTGGACAGCAGTTTTATTTTTATTTATAATCCGGTTAAAACAATGATTGAGCCTAAAAATTACTTAAAAATGGAATTTCCTCGAAAACGCAGTTCAAATCCCATTTTAGCCATCCGACCGGGCTTTATAATACTGTAAATAAAGTATGCTATACCTGTGCTAACAATCTTCTGCAGGCGGACGTATATCGGATATTCAGGTACTTTATTTATTGCATAGAAAAATGTATAGGACTTGAAAACCTTGTAATAATTTTACTTTCCGCACTTATTATTTTTATGGCTGTAAATATTTTATTCATTGCTTCAATTGCTTGATAAATACGAAAATAGCAAAATAACTGAAAATACAAATAAATAGGGTGGATTAAACCGATTAAGAAAGAATGAAGTATCTTAACTTGGCCTAATGAAAAATAGATAACATCATCCGAACTCGGAATCTCTACTTAAGGTATGGTCCAACCATCCGGTGGGAAAATTCTGCCAAAAATTTCCCAGTTGAGCTGAACCGGGTGGCGACTCTATTTTAAGTACGGGATTTCGATCTCGTGTCTTTTGAGTATTAAAATATGCAAAATAATTTTTCAAATAGATCACACTCATCCCCCGACACTCCAATGGGCCGGCCCGACCAGGCCCGGCCCTGGCTACCGCCGCTTGAAACATCGTCCGCTCACAGTGCCGACTCTGCTGGGGAACTCTTTAAACTTGAACTTTCTTTCATAAAGTTTAAAAGATTTTGATGATGTATTGAAATCATTGGCTAAATTAAAACTCCATTCCTTCTTATAGTGTTTTATCCTCACGCGTGTAGATAGTTCAGTAATTATAGGTGACTCATTTTACCCGAGAAATTTGCGAAGTATCACTCATACCCTGTTGGAATTGAGGATGCCTAGTGGGTGGATCACTCTTTTTAACCAACACGTAAACTCCTACGATCGCGCCCATTTGGGTAGTGACTGAGTAACGTGGAATCAAGGTAAACAAGAACCTTCTACATCAACAACCCTATACCAAAGCTGCGCTAGAAAAAAGCCTTACCACATCATTCCCTTTAGGATTACCCAAAACAAACAAAATAATTGGGACATGCTTCTTTCGCCATTACCGATGAAGAAGCTAAACTCCATCATTCCAAAGAGGCGTTATGCGGGAGTTATAAGGTTGGAAGAGGGGCAATTCGTATGCTATGTGCTCTGTGATCATGCACCCCCATGCATTGGCTTTAAGAGCCGAAAATGAATCAACCTACCCTTACCACTTCCACCCATGGAAGAGGTTTAGCAACATGCGTAGGACTTCTCTTGTACCTCCGTTGCGTCACTACATATCGCTATGTATGACGTGGGGTACAAACGTCCCACGTATGTTGGAGGGATAAGCTATCATGTCATCTCTAACCACATCTACTGAAACACCCTTATCATATAATAACTATAGAAAAATACTATAAAAATTTTATTTTATTTTTTGGTACGAAAATATTCATATATTAACACAACCATAATATTTCACATCAACTCTAATATCATTCGTTTATATTACAAACCATAATTATGTTTGATTAGAAAAACCAAAACCCGACCACTTTCTATTCTATATGCTTGTCATGTGAGGAGAGAGAGTGAGATGGACACAGCCAACGGACCTTTCTTCCATGATAGCTACAGGTAAGGACCTTCTAGTACAATACTTTATCTACAACTGAAAAATATAGCGATTTATATGAGTCGCCACTCAGTGAATATAAACAATCAATGAATTTAACAATCACATACAGTTACACCTTCAAAATAAACATATAGTCATTCTTATATACTATTAGATGATTCATTTATTTAATTGTTGTGACATTTCCGGCCAAACTATTGCCCCGGGATACATGTAACATTTGTAACAGATAACAATTGATTTGCTGGCCAGCTATATAACAATTGGTTGACCTTTCGGTCCAGATAACAATTGGTTGACCTTTCGGTCCATTTGTCAAATATTGCAATTGGTTGACCATATAGGTCCAGATAACAGAACATGTATTGCAATGTTTGATTGGCTATGTCACAACGTCTCTCTTTATTTCATTTGTTCCTGTATAATTGCGTATATCATGAATAATTCAATTATCTCATGTTTCACCAAATAAACATATGTTCATATAATTCAAATTCTCCAAATAACATATAATCATTCAATTCACAACAATTCACCAAACATTCAAATATCACATATCAAAACATTTCACCCATTCATATCATGTTTATACTCACAGATGGAATGCTAATTTCCACGAAATCGACTTGTTTCCTCCTCTTGAACACTTTCACGACCTCGTGTTCCTATAAGCATAAATTCACATCAATACATTTCACCTTGTGTTGTTTTCTATTTATAAAGTTTTCATGACTTAAACCATTGTTACTTGTATACTTGTTCATATGACCTTGCTCTACTTAAAAATTCATAACTTTCAATTCACCTCTCCAAATGATCTGATTCCTTTTTTATTTTATCCCTAATATACAAGGCTATAACATACTAAAACCTCAAAAATTTTAGAGTCTTATACGATTTATAGGGAATTTTCCATCAAAACCTATTTCAGTCCCGTTTTACCTGGACAGCAACGTAATAAAACGGGTATAACTCTCTCTACACAATATGAATCGACCTGATTCTTTTTCCTACTTAAACTATACACATAAGGGAATAACATATCCAAAAATCAGAATTTTCTAAGCAGTATAACAATCCCAGATTAATTTTGAAACTCACCCTATCTCTTTGATCATCCAATTCTGCACACTTCATCTTATAAAAATCATAACTATTGATCTACTTGTCTAAAAATTCTCAAATTTTGCAGGATGAATCTTGACATAAAGAAGAACAATTCATATTCTTACTAAAACTGCTAATTCTAACTTTAACCTAACAAAAATCGCACTACAAAATTACTGAAATACCTGATTCCTTCCTTCTAGATCTCTTCTTCTCTTCTTCCTTTCTCTTTGTTCTTTGCTTTGTGTTTTAGGAGATGAAGAACTGATCTAATTCTTATCAGTTCATAAAAAGATCTAAGGGGCAAAATACCAATTTGCCCTCAAGTTCTTTATTTATTACAAATACTAACTATACTAAATACATGTACATATATCTATACCATACTAATACTAATTCTAATACTAATTCTAATACTAATTCTTATACTTAAATCCTTATGATATATCACAATTTTATTCAACTTTATATGTTCTAATAATAATTTTATATCTATAACATAACTATACTCCACTTATTCCTTAAAATTCTATAGCCATATAATTCGATACCTAGATATTAACTATCGTATTTTGTATGGTTGAAATAACTATTACTTTCACTAACCAATTTTAATAAATATAACATGTAAAATTTAAATATAATGACATATAACAGATGTGGACAAATGCAAATATAATGCATGAAATGGGATATTATAATTCTCCCCCCCTTAAATAATTTTGTCCTCGAAATTAAATACCTGAATCAGGAAACAAATAAGGATAGTCCTTTCTCATTCGATCTTCTGTTTCCCAAGTGGCTTCTTCTACTGAATGACTTTTCCAAAGTACTTTTACCAATGGTATTTCTTTGTTTCGCAATTGTTTGGTCTTATACCCGATAATTGCTATTGGTTCTTCTACATAACTCAAATTATCAGCAATCTCTATCTCTTGGTCCTTCAATACATGAGTAGGGTCTGACCGATACTTCCTTAGCATGCTCACATGAAAGACATTGTGAATTTGAGCTAACTCTGGTGGTAATGCCAATTTATAAGCAAGCGGACCAATTCTTTCAAGAATGTCATAAGGCCCTATATACCGCGGACTAAGCTTCCCTTTCTTCTTAAACCTTAGTACGCCTTTCCAAGGTGATACACGAAGAAAAACTTTGTCCCCTACTTCATATTCCTTTTCCCTTCTATGTTGATCAGCATAACTTTTCTGTTTATCTTGTGCTGCCTTGATTCTTTCTCTTACTATCTTCACCTTTTCAAATGTGTCTTGTACTATTTCTGGACCCTCCAAGACTCTCATCCCTTCTTCATCCCAACAAATAGGACTTCTGCATTTTCTTCCGTAAAGAGCCTCATACGGTGCCATTCCAATACTACTATGATAGTGATTATTATAAGCGAATTCTATTAGAGCAACATATTCATCCCACGCACCTTTGAATTCCATAGCACAAGCTCGAAGCATTTCTTCCAAAGTCTGAATTGTTCTTTCTGATTGACCATCTGTTTGAGGATGAAAAGCAGTGCTAAAGTTCAATTTTGTGCCCAGTGCCTGCTGTAAACTTCTCCAAAATCGAGATGTAAATCGAGGATCTCTATCTGATACAATAGACACAGGTATTCCATGTAATCTGACAATTTCATTAACATACTTCTTCGCCAAATTCTCCAATGAACAACCCCATTGTATGGGTAAAAAGTGGGCTGATTTTGTCAATCTATCAACAATAACCCAAATAGCATCATTCTTTCTTGGAGTTTTCGGAAACCCGTACACAAAATCCATAGTAACCATCTCCCATTTCCAAACTGGTATAGGTAATGGTCGTAATTTCCCTGCTGGAGCTTGATGTTCAATCTTTACTTGTTGACATATCAAACACTTTGAAATGTATTCAGCAATATCCTTCTTCATTCCAGACCACCAAAAATGAGAGCGTAAGGTATGATACATTTTTGTCATTCCCGGATGCATAGCATATGGAGCAGTATGAGCTTCTTCTAAAATTTCATTCTTCAAATTATCAACATCAGGCACACAAATTCTTTGTCCCAACGTCAAAGTATCATTTTCTACTATAAAATCAGTGCTCTTTCCTTGCTTGACATTTTCCATAATCTCATTTAATTGAGGATCTCGAACCTGAGCTTCCTTAATTCTGTCATGTAACACTGGTCTTACCTTGAAGTTAGCTAATAATGCACCATTTTCGCCCAATTTTAAGTCAACATCCATTGCTCGCAATTGAACTAAGTATGGGAGTTTAGAAACTTGAACATTAGCCATTACACTACTGGATTTTCTACTTAAGGCATCAGCTACAACATTCGCTTTTCCCGGATGATATTCTATCGTGAAATCATAATCTTTTAACAATTCTAGCCATCTCCTCTGCCTCATATTCAATTCTTTCTGACTCAATAAATATTTCAAACTCTTATGATCAGTGAAAATCTGAAAAGTTTCTCCGTACAAATAATGCCTCCAAATTTTTAAAGCAAACACAATCGCAGCCAGTTCTAAATCATGCACTGGATAAGACAATTCATATGGTTTTAATTGTCTAGATGCATATGCAATGACCTTCCCGTGTTGCATTAGAACACAACCCAAACCTTGGTGAGAAGCGTCACTGTAAACAACAAATCCACCAGTGCCAGTCGGAATTGTCAAAATCGGAGCTGTAGTCAATCGTTTCTTTAATTCATCAAAACTTTTCTGGCAATCATCTGTCCACTGGAACTGTACATTCTTTCGTAGTAATTTTGTCATTGGAGCAGCAATAAGAGAAAACCCATGAACAAATCGTCGATAATACCCTGCTAATCCTAGAAAACTTCTTACTTCTGCTACATTTTTCGGAGCTTCCCATTGAACCACAGCTTCGATCTTTTTAGGATCAACCTCAATGCCTTGACCAGAAACCACATGTCCCAAATATAAAACATGATTCAACCAAAATTCACATTTGCTAAACTTTGCATATAGCTGTTTTTCTCTCAAAATTTGAAGCACAATTCTCAAATGTTGCTCGTGTTCTTCATTGCTTTTCGAGTACACAAGTATGTCATCAATAAAAATAATGACAAACTTGTCAAGATACTGTTGAAATACCTTGTTCATCAAAGCCATGAAAGCTGCAGGTGCATTCGTCAAACCAAATGGCATCACCAGAAATTCATAATGTCCATATCGAGTTCTAAAAGCTGTTTTTGGAACATCTTGCGCTGAAATTCCGAGTTGATAATACCCTGACCTCAAATCAATTTTAGAAAATACACATGCTCCTTGCAATTGATCGAATAAATCATCAATACGAGGTAAAGGATATTTATTCTTCACAGTTACTCGATTCAATTGTCTGTAATCAATGCAAAGTCGCATAGTACCATCCTTTTTCTTAACAAATAATACCGGAGCACCCCAAGGAGACACACTAGGTCTGATAAATCCCTTATCAAGTAACTCTTGTAACTGCTTTTTCAACTCTTTTAATTCCACTGGAGCCATTCTATATGGAGAAATAGAAATCGGTGCAGTTCCTGGAACTAAATCAATGGTAAATTCTGCTTCTCTATCAGGTGGCAATCCTGGTAGATCAGCAGGAAATACATCAGGAAATTCTTTAACAATAGGAATATCATCAAGTGATACATCTGATACTTTGGTGTCAATAACATGTGCTAAATATGCCTCACATCCACCCTTGATTAACCGAAAAGTATTAATTGCAGAAATTAAACAAGTCGGTACTATCTGACGTTCACCCTGAAAAATGACTTTTAGCTTATCTGATGTCTCTAAAATAACTTCCTTGGTGAAACAATTTACTACTGCATGATGTTTTTCCAACCAATCCATACCCAAAATCACATCAAACTCTCTAATAGTTAATCTAATCAAATCCACACTTAATATAACCTTGTCAATTTGAATCGAACAATTTCTGTACACCTGATTTGCAATCACCAATTCACCCAAAGGAGTTCCCACATATAGATCAAATCCCAAAGGTTCACAAGCCATATGCAATTGTGATGCCAAGTTTGATGATATAAATGAATGAGTTGATCCAGGATCAATTAATGCACAAACATCCATGTTGCAAATAGAAATCTTACCGGTAACAACTTCTAGTGCGTCAATAGCTTCTTGTCGAGTCATGGCAAAAACGCGAGCGTGTGTTGGAGGCCTAGAACTCTGAGCCTCAGATCTACCAATATTGCTTGTTGTTATTCCTCTACCCCTACCTCTACCTGCTATTACACCAGCTCCCCTGCCTCTGGTATTCTGAACTGTAGCCTCTGATTGAGCTCTTTCAGTTGCTTCTATTCGTTTTGGACAATCACGTATTAAATGTTCAAAAGAGCCACATAAGTAACATGCTCCAGTCAGTTTCCTGCATTCGCCTTCATGCAATTTACCACATAGCATACACTGAGGTTTTTGTCCCGAGCTTTGTCCCTGACTTTGTCTCGAATGAGTTTGCACATTTGTTCTTCCTCCTCTATTCCCAGAATATCCTCCTCTAGCTATAAACTGTGATGGAGAAGAATTTGTTTGATGCTTAGCAGACTTTTTACTTTGGTCACCACTAAAATCACCGTAACCTCTTCTAGCTTTATAATCTGCTTTCTCTTTTTCTAGTCTTTCAGCCCTAACTGCAGCATTTTTCAACTTTATGTAACTTTCAAGTTCAAATGATGATATCTTTGTTCGAATTTCATATCTAAGCCCATCCTCAAATTTCCTGCATCTATCCTTTTCAGTCGCCACTAATGTTGGTACATAACTGGATAGCTGATTGAACTTAACTTCATACTCGGCCACTGTCATCCTCCCTTGTCTTAAGTTCAAAAATTGTTTTCTTTTATCATCAATGTACACATCAGGCATATAATTACTTTTGAATTCCCGCACAAAATCATCCCAAGTCAAGATAGGAGGCTGAACAGTGCTCCCCGGGATAGTCTCCCACCAGTCATAAGCATCATCTTGAAGTAAAAATACCGCATAATCGAACTTCTCATCGGGAGTACAATGCATCATATTGAAAACTCTTTCCAATCTTTTTAACCATCTTTCCGCTATTGTAGGATCTGTAGTTCCCTTGAATTCTTCTGCACCTTGTTTCTTCAATTTATCGAACCTTCTTTCTCTTTGGACAAATGTTGCAGGTGCTTGCACCACAGGTATTTCCTGATGATGCTGTAAATTTGATGCATGAGAATGCATAGGTGATGCAGATATAATAGGTTGGATTTCTACAGGTTGATTTATGGCTGGTCCCTCTCTCCTCGGGTTAACATTTTAGTTCTCATCAGCCCTATATGAATATGATAACAAGTTATAAGATAACATATACTAATCTCATATTATGTATGCATTTGTATGTCCCTATGACCATATCCCCGCTCTGATACCAACTGAAACACCCTTATCATATAATAACTATAGAAAAATACTATAAAAATTTTATTTTTTTTTTGGTACGAAAATATTCATATATTAACACAACCATAATATTTCACATCAACTCTAATATCATTCGTTTATATTACAAACCATAATTATGTTTGATTAGAAAAACCAAAACCCGACCACTTTCTATTCTATATGCTTGTCATGTGAGGAGAGAGAGTGAGATGGACACAGCCAACGGACCTTTCTTCCATGATAGCTACAGGTAAGGACCTTCTAGTACAATACTTTATCTACAACTGAAAAATATAGCGATTTATATGAGTCGCCACTCAGTGAATATAAACAATCAATGAATTTAACAATCACATACAGTTACACCTTCAAAATAAACATATAGTCATTCTTATATACTATTAGATGATTCATTTATTTAATTGTTGTGACATTTCCGGCCAAACTATTGCCCCGGGATACATGTAACATTTGTAACAGATAACAATTGATTTGCTGGCCAGCTATATAACAATTGGTTGACCTTTCGGTCCAGATAACAATTGGTTGACCTTTCGGTCCATTTGTCAAATATTGCAATTGGTTGACCATATAGGTCCAGATAACAGAACATGTATTGCAATGTTTGATTGGCTATGTCACAACGTCTCTCTTTATTTCATTTGTTCCTGTATAATTGCGTATATCATGAATAATTCAATTATCTCATGTTTCACCAAATAAACATATGTTCATATAATTCAAATTCTCCAAATAACATATAATCATTCAATTCACCACAATTCACCAAACATTCAAATATCACATATCAAAACATTTCACCCATTCATATCATGTTTATACTCACAGATGGAATGCTAATTTCCACGAAATCGACTTGTTTCCTCCTCTTGAACACTTTCACGACCTCGTGTTCCTATAAGCATAAATTCACATCAATACATTTCACCTTGTGTTGTTTTCTATTTATAAAGTTTTCATGACTTAAACCATTGTTACTTGTATACTTGTTCATATGACCTTGCTCTACTTAAAAATTCATAACTTTCAATTCACCTCTCCAAATGATCTGATTCCTTTTTTATTTTATCCCTAATATACAAGGCTATAACATACTAAAACCTCAAAAATTTTAGAGTCTTATACGATTTATAGGGAATTTTCCATCAAAACCTATTTCAGTCCCGTTTTACCTGGACAGCAACGTAATAAAACGGGTATAACCCTCTCTACACAATATGAATCGACCTGATTCTTTTTCCTACTTAAACTATACACATAAGGGAATAACATATCCAAAAATCAGAATTTTCTAAGCAGTATAACAATCCCAGATTAATTTTGAAACTCACCCTATCTCTTTGATCATCCAATTCTGCACACTTCATCTTATAAAAATCATAACTATTGATCTACTTGTCTAAAAATTCTCAAATTTTGCAGGATGAATCTTGACATAAAGAAGAACAATTCATCTTCTTACTAAAACTGCTAATTCTAACTTTAACCTAACAAAAATCGCACTACAAAATTACTGAAATACCTGATTCCTTCCTTCTAGATCTCTTCTTCTCTTCTTCCTTTCTCTTTGTTCTTTGCTTTGTGTTTTAGGAGATGAAGAACTGATCTAATTCTTATCAGTTCATAAAAAGATCTAAGGGGCAAAAGACCAATTTGCCCTCAAGTTCTTTATTTATTACAAATACTAACTATACTAAATACATGTACATATATCTATACCATACTAATACTAATTCTAATACTAATTCTAATACTAATTCTTATACTTAAATCCTTATGATATATCACAATTTTATTCAACTTTATATGTTCTAATAATAATTTTATATCTATAACATAACTATACTCCACTTATTCCTTAAAATTCTATAGCCATATAATTCGATACCTAGATATTAACTATCGTATTTTGTATGGTTGAAATAACTATAACTTTCACTAACCAATTTTAATAAATATAACATGTAAAATTTAAATATAATGACATATAACAGATGTGGACAAATGCAAATATAATGCATGAAATGGGATATTATATCTACGTGCAGCCATACACATTACACATTATTCCCAAGGAATAAAAGGCATGCATACCATGCATACCATTCACCAACCCATTCATGGTCTGATCCACTGCCTACCATTTCAGCTAGGATGAGGCGCACTGACCGTCACATCCCGGCTTGGAAAAGGGTAGAATATCGCCTGATACGTCATCCTCTGACCCTGGTTGACACCACGGAAGTTGAAGGAATTCCCCACACCGATTCCAGCGGGGAATCAAATTTAGAACAAGTTCAGTTGAGCCAAAGACCCTCTCGACCAGCCATGTCTTTCCCAAGAAATGAAGGGACCCCTCCTCCAGAAGAGCCCTTTGGTCCCACTTTTAGCTCGGGAACAGGATCCCAACCACCACCTGGTTTCGACTTTACCAGTGCTATGATGCAATTCCTGAACTCAGATGCTTTCCAAGCTTCTATCCAAACTACGGTTCAGGCAGCAGTTAAGCGAACTCTTGAAGACAGGAATTTCGATCGAGTATCGGCATCTGACATTCAGGCCCCGAACGGTTCAACACAAATATTAACCAGTTTAGTAGAGGCAAGACCCGTCGTACCTGTGTTTCAATCAACCCAACCCTTGATCAGTCCAGTCTAGTTTGGGCAGGCTTCAGCTTTCTTGTCGACTTCGACCACTCTACCAGTTGTGCCTTTCAACCCAAGACCCTTAGCCCAAAGCTCCACTCCTCCGATATTCGATCACCAAAGCCCAGTCTCTCGGCCACTACCCTCCTTTATGCCTCTGCAGTTCGTCGTGACTCCTAAAGGCACCACCTACCCCTAAAATCCATTGCCAGCCATCTGACCATTCGCCCTAAGCTGCCTCCGACATTCAACGACTAGGTCACGTAACCTCCGGGTGTGATACCTGAGGTAGCCGCCTTTATTCGGCAAATGATAGCTTCTCAAACCATCAACGACCAGGTCGCGCATTCTCCGGGCGAGACACCTGAAGCCCCGACCATCTCTCACAAACAGGTCAGCGACCAGGTCACGCAACCTTCGGGTGTGACACCAGAGATCCAAGCTTACATCAACCGCCTCATCACTAATAAAAAACCTGAAAGGGATGAGGATTGGGTCCCCGATAATTTTACTATGCCAAACATGGCTCATTATGATGGCTCAGGAGCACCTACCTCTTACATCATAATGTATGAAAGAGTGATGCGCATAAAGAAGCTAAGTGATAAGGTGCTAGCTAAGATGTTTTCCTGTTCCCTTTGGGGACCTGCATTCGAATGGTATCACACTTTGCCGCAGCATATTGTCGCCGACTGGACTCTCTTATCTGAGGCATTGAAAGTACATTATGGTTTCAATACTATGACGGAGACGACCCTCCAACATCTTGAGAGGGTCCAACAAATGCCCAATAAAACCTTTAAGCAGTACTTCAATAGGTGGATGTCAACTCAGGTCTTGATGAAGTCCAAGCTTAGCCTTGAGGAAATGATTGTCAAACTCCTCGAAGGGTCTCTCCTACTGTTCTGCAAGGAAATGGCTATAGATTCCTTTCTTTCTTACAAGGCTGTGTTTGAGAAAGCTGAGAAAATTGAGCGCGAGGCAGAACGTGAAAAGGCTGAGAGAGCGGGGAAACCATGGTTCAGGAAGAACGAAGCTCAACCCTCAGCCCTGGCGTCGGCTAAGCCAAAAACACAGGCTGTAATTCAAGCCATTTCTCACACCCTCACTACACCACTTATAGCCAATCCGACTCAATCAATGATTGCCACAGTCCAACCTCCTCGCCCCCCTTTTGTTTTGACCAACCCCTATAAATTGCCCCTGCGGGTCATCTTCCAACGCTTGAAGGAAGCAGGTTTTATATAGTCCCTTCAGGAATACGAGCCACCTAGACCTAAAGATAAGACTAACTTATGTAATTATCACGTTTAGGTGGGGCACCAAACCAACAACTGCAAGGCCCTGCTCTCAGCTATTCAGCGGTTGGTTAGCGAGGCAAAGATTGCTGAACCAGACAAGGCCCCGAGCACTATGAATAACCCTTTACCGAACTTCAGAAGTAAGGTCGGAATGGTCCAATCTAGTTTACCCGAAGCCATAGTCTTTAATCTCCTTGCTCGGGGGCCGGACAGTAGTAACTCTATCCTAGTCATCGATTCGGGTCTACCATCTTGCTCAGTTTTTTACCTTATCAATCAAGCCAACCCGGGAGTCAACTCCATTCATGGAATGGAAATCAATCCAAACTAACCAAAGCAAGAGAACCGCAGGTCTAAACCATTCGTGGTAAAAAGAAAGAAAGCTGAGGGGAAAGCACTGTTCAGCGTAGATTCCTTTGTTTTGAAGGAGAACTATTCTAATGAGGATGGGGTAATAGCTCGAGAGACCAAAGCCATAAGCACCAACTTATTCAAGGTTGATCACAATGACCTTTTTAGTGTGGATAAATATGAGCTACAAGACCCAGGTTTAGACTCTGAAGAGCAACAGTACCTATTTAAAATGTGAGCCACTAAGAGCGTCTTGCTCGATAATGTCCTCAATATTACCCGGAGTGGTCGCGTGTATCAGCCGGAAGACCGATATCTTCATCTAAACAAAGACCCGATTCCTGGCAGAGTTAGAACTACTGCAAGACCCCTTTCTCCACCTCCACCTGTCCCTACCATTCTTGAGGTTGACCCTCTTATTACCCAGCTGAAAAATACGCAAGCCTGATACAGCATCTGGAAACTGGTAATTGACTCTAAAAGGCATCGAAAAGGTTTGATCAAGTAGCTACTAGATTTGGAAGCTAATCTGACCACCTCAGTCGTTGAGATATGCGCCATGATAGGAGAAGGCATACCCCCGAGAAAAGGGCCTTATATCATGTTTGACAGTTTTGATCTTACGCTCGAGGGAAGGGATCACAATAGAGCCTTATTCATCCGAATCCAAATTCTCGATAAGGTCATCCCATGCGTCATGGTGGATGATGGCTCCGCTCTAAACCTATGCCCTCTAAAAATCCTTCCTCATCTGGGGATATCAGAAGACATGCTTGAAAGGCCCAACACGGTTATTAGAGCTTACGACGATTTAAAACGCGATGTAATTGGGACTTTTAAGGTAGAAGTCACTATTTAAGGTATGGCAAGCAATGTACGTTTCACCGTACTTGACATTCCTGTTACCTATTCTCTGTTGCTTAGCCGACCATGGGTCCATGCTTTAGGCACAGTAACCTCCACACTACACCAAAAAATCAAACTAATTCATGATGACAGAATGGTGACTATAGAGGCCGATCTTGCTTCCGTCATGGCCATTATGGAAGTCGAAGCTAATCTAGAAAAGGGCCTCCAGATTGCCATGATTAGCAAAGCTCAAAAACCTCCTCACCTTTGGCACAGCTACCTCCATGTGGGTATGGGCAAACTAATAAAGAAGTCTAATTACAGGCCTGGCAGAGGTGGAGGAAACATGAACAGGGAATTATTGAGGCATTGGAGCTAAAAATCCTTATCCATGGAGTTGGACTAGGATATAAGCCTAGAAAAGCCTATCGTCGCGTCCCTTACGGCTATTACCGCATGGTCACTACTTGTGAAATCTAAGGCAAGAGGCCTTATAAAGGGGAGCCCGAACCAATTGAGTATGGCAGGAAAATGTGGTCCGGCTTTGAGGTCTTTAAAGATGTCTATGACTTTAAGGCTGGTCACATGATAGTTTCAGCTGAACCCGAGCCTACTGAGCCTGATGTGCCTGTCAATGTGATTTCTGATAAGGCTAAGGGGAAAGACAAGATGTATCCTGAGGATGAACCTATCAATCCGGAAATTGAGAATGCTGTGGCGACCGTGATAAAAGCTATGGCACTACTGATGAAGAAAGGCTGGAAGGGTGACGGGAAAGAAGATGCCATGATGGCCATAGTAGAAAAGCTTGCTAGGGCTCTAACTGAAAAGGCTGACCTGTCTGAAGAGCCATCATTCACCATTACCCAAAAGACCACTCTGGAGCACGACCTAAGCACCACCCTGACAGACGATATAAAGGACACCTCTCCCATCGACATTGCCACTGAAGCCCCTCCGCCTGTGGAGGAGGATATGGATAATTTTTAATATTTCTAATGTTTTTGATGCAAACAATGCTGCTTATAAGGCTTTTTACGCAATGAATGACTCTCGTTCTTCTTACTTGTTTGATGTCTTTCCTAATGGGTCCATGCATTCACATAACAATATGCATAATGTTTTTGGCATTAGTGATACGTTGTTAAGTGAAATAAACTTAAGTACATATGACAATCCCAAAATGGTAACCATTTCCAAAGATTTAACTCCCAAGGAAAGAAGTGAGATTATAAAAGTGCTTAAAAATTATGTTAACGCTTTTGCCTGATCGTACGAAGACATGCCTGGGGTTGACCGATAAATCACCAAACACAGGATCCTAACCGATCCTAAATTCTGACCTGTCAAACAGAAGCTCCGCCGGTTGAGACCTGAATGGGCAGAACAAGTTAAGACAGAGGTTTCAAGGTTGATCAAAGCTCGATTCTTAGAAGTGGTAGAATACCTAACTTGGTTGTCCAACATCGTCCTAGTGCCAAAGAAGGATGGTAGGGTCCGAGTCTGCGTGGACTTCCGAGACCTCAATAAAGCCTTGCCAAAGGACGACTTCCCTCTCCCACACATCGATGTCCTAATTGACAGCGCCGCCAGGGCGACTATGTATTCATTCATGGATGGGGTTCTTCGGGTATAATCAGATTCTAGTTAATATTGTCGACAAAGTCAAAATAGCATTCATCACTAAATGAGGGATGTATTGCTATAAGATAATGCCATTCGGTTAGAAAAATACCGGAGCCACTTATCAGTGAGCTGTAACTGCCCTCCTACTCGACATGATCCATAAAGAAGTGGAAGTGTATATGGACGACATGATTGTGAAGTCCGCCACTCGAGAGGAACACCCTGCTGTTCTTGACAAGTTTATGACTCGCATTAAAAAGTATAATCTTCGTCTGAATCCAAAAAATGCGTATTTAGAGTTACCTCCGGCAAGCTGTTAGGAGATGTGGTTAGCCAGAAAGGGATTGAAATGGATCCAGATAAAGCCAAAGCCATCAGGGACATGCCTCCCCCTAACACAGAGAAGAAGGTCCGATCATTTTTAGGTTCCTTGCAGTATGTTAGTCGGTTCATTGCTCGCCTCACTGTTGTCTGCGAACCCATCTTTAAACTGTTAAAGAAACAGCAACCCATGGTATGGAACGATCACTGCCAAGTAGCATTCGACAGAATCAAGGCATATCTTATTGATCCACCCGTTTTGACACCCCCCATCCCAGGAAAACCACTCATCCTTTATCTGGCCATTGAAGAAACTTCCGTCGGAGCCATGCTTATCCAGGAACATGATGATAAGTGCGAACATGCCATCTACTACCTGAGCAAGAAGCTGTTAGATTATGAAACCCAGTATTTAATTGTAGAGAAGACCTGTGCTACAATGGTTTGGCTTACTAAGAAGTTGTGACATTATTTCCAATCTTATCGCATCCAAGCCGTAGCCAAAATTGATCTAATGAAGTTTCTTTATCAATCTCCTACTCTGGAGGGCAAATTGTCCCGATGGCTACTTCTCCTGTCTGTGTTTGACATTGAATATGTAACCCAAAAGGTCATTAAGGGGCAAGTTGTAGCCAAATTCCTGGCTAATCAACCCCTCAGCTCCGACTATAAGGAAAATTTAGAGTTTTCTGATGAACAGCTCGCATCTGTTACAACCCTTGGCGATAATTGGACAATGTACTTTGACGGCACTGTGAACCACCGGGGACCAGGTCTCGGGGTCATCATCGTCATACCAGATAATGAGATAATCCCGTTGTCCAAACATTTAGAATTCGACATCACCAACAATGACGCTGAATACGAAGCTTACCTGTTCGGCCTCGAGGCTCTTCTTCAAGTTTAGGCACGCCATATATCTATCATCGGAGATTCAGCTCTGGTCGTTTGTCAGGTCACTAGAGATTGGGAAGTTAAAGAAGAATCCCTCCATCCTTATATTGAGGCTGTCCGCGAATTGTCTGAGAAATTTACCTCATGCTTGTACCGCCATATCCCTCGAGATGAGAATCAAATGGCAGATGCTCTTGCCACTCTCGTGTCCATGTGGGAAGGACCCCAACAGCAACCTATCCGCCCCTTGGTTTTGCTGTCCACCAAGATCCCATATCATGTTCAATCGACTCCTCCAATTCTCGCCATTTCATCCGAACCTTGTTGGTATTCTGACATTGTCCTATTTCTTCAGACCGGCCAATACCCCACAGATTCTTCCAACTCAGACCGTACCACCCTACGGCGGCTCGCTACCCAGTTTTGTATTATAGATAGTGACCTATTCAAGCACACCAACGATGACCTACTTCTCCGTTGCCTCACTGATTCTGAGGCTCAGAACGTAATGACCTAGGTCCATGCCTGCGATTGTGGCCCTCATATGGATGGTCTTGCCCTCGCAAAGAAAATCCAGCGACTAGGGTATTTTTGGCTCACTCTTACAGCCGATTGTATCACCTAGGTCAAACAATGCCACCAATGCCAGGTTTACGGAGATATGCATCATCTGCCACCGACCGAGCTCCATCACTTATCCACCCCTTGGCCGTTCTCGGTATGGGGTATAGATATAATTGGTGAAATCCGTCCTTCCTCAACAAATGGCCACAAATTCATTGTGGTGGCAGTAAATTACTTTTCGAAATGGGTGGAAGCCGAATCCTTCACCAATGTCATCGCCAGGCAGATGGCCAAGTTCATAGAAAAGCACATCTTTGCTCGGTATGGGCTCCCACACCATATAGTCTCAGACAACGGAGTACAGTTTTAAGGAGCAACTACTTCACTGATTGAGAAGTATGGGATCGAGCACCATAGGTCTTCTCCATATAGAACACAAGCCAATGGAGCTGTTGAGGCAGCCAATAAATCGGTAAAGACGATTTCTTTCTAAGATGATACCCGGTTATAGAGATTGGGCGGATAAGCTGCATTTCGTTATCTGGGGATATCGCACCAGCATACGCACTCCGACGGGCCAAACTCCGTTTTCCCTAGTCTACGGGATGGAAGCAGTCTTGCCAGTTGAAACCCAGGTGACCTCATTAAGAGTTGCTCTAGAGGCTAAGTTAGAAGAATCCGAATGGACCCGGGCAAGATGTGAACAGTTGAACATGGTGGATGAGCAGAGGCTGAAGGCCCTCGACAGCCTCCAGATGTACCAATAACGTATGGCTCAGGTATATAACAGTTGGGGTAAGACATCAAAAGCTCCCCCTGAAGGCCGGGAATCTGGTCCTTAAACAGTTGAAACACTCTACCACTGATGCGAGGGGTAAATTCAGGCCAAATTGGGAAGGACCATATGCAATAAAGAAGCTGCTTAGCAAGGGGGTAGCTAAACTTATGGACATGGATGGGAACGAGTTCGTAAATCTCGTAAACCAAGACAGGCTTAAGCGTTATCATGTTTAAATCAAAAGAAACAAATAAGAAAAGCAGCACACCAAAAAAATATATACGTGATATTACCCGCCTTTCAGTATTTTACTGATCGGGCAAAAATTAAGGTGATGCCCAACGATTGGTATTCTGCGAACCAACCGTGCAAAAATTAGGTGATAAGACAAACCCGCTAAATCAAAAACCCGAAAAGGGCAATCTAGGCAAAAGTTAGGGTATGTGAGCAAAGAGCGAGTACCTTCTAGAAAACCGATCTTGGCTAGTTGGCACCAGGAGTTAAATCAATGGGAATGTCAACCAAACATCATGTACTTTATTTTATCTCAATTAATAAAAGTTCTC
Source organism: Euphorbia pulcherrima (assembly GCA_947683365.1). NCBI lineage: Eukaryota > Viridiplantae > Streptophyta > Magnoliopsida > Malpighiales > Euphorbiaceae > Euphorbia > Euphorbia pulcherrima. The sequence goes on along the minus strand of CANTUS010000006.1, from coordinate 7,728,850 downwards.
TTTTGTTAAAATCTAAATGCTTAGGCTTATGTGAATCCTGTACTCATAAGTTTAAGACAACTTCGGCAAGCTTTGAACAGAGTTCATTTTGTTTCATTTTAGATTATTTAAATTTTAAAAAAAGAGAGAGACCTGATGGTTCCGACAAAAGCAAGACTCAAAACGAACTTCCCTCATCATCGTCACAGTACCTAGAGATCCACCTCGGTGTGCTAGTAGAAGAGGGATCTTCTCCCCGCTTCGCACATTTCCCCTCAAAATGGGCCCATGACCCCTTTTAATGGGTCCGCAAACCTCTTATATCGGCAAGCCATCCTCTGTAGTGTGTGTCAGTTTCGGTGGTTTCTAGGTGATCGTAATCCAGAATCTCAAATACAGCCTCCCTAGACCACTTCTCCTGAATATGGTTGACCCACCTAACTTTGTAAACTCCGATCTGATTGTGGGGCAATTTAATCGGGACTCTCTACCTTTTGCCATACTGACGATATAGCCGGTAGGGGGTATAAAATGAAGATTTCTCCAGACCTATCAGTTGAACGCATGCTCCCCAAGATTCTACAACCACATCCTGAATTCTCCACCATGGACTAACCCACTGAACCTGCGCATCAGTATACCCCCTCAAAATATATGCCCAATCATCATATGTCAACTCTTTAAAATCATCCCGCATAAGCCCTCTCTCCCTCAGATGGACGGGAAGATACTTTTTCGGCTTCCCTCGTGGTGCCTCCCTCAACTTCAGCTTCTCCATCAGCCAGACCTATAATTCAAAACTCGGATAAGGATGGGGGAAGGAAATGCTCGGATTAGAAAGAATAAAAGATACCTGTTGTAATATGAGTTGATCTTCTATAAGTGACGAGTCAATAAAAGCACCATCCACATTCAACAAAACATCGGTCAACCCCACAGCGATGGGGGAAGCCCTTGTCAACATAGGACCAATGAGCGAAATCAGCCTAAGCGAAGCAATCAGGCTCACTCCACACATAAACTCCGCTATGAGTAGTAATGCCACCATAAATGGCCTAGCAGGATGGGATCACGGCACTCCACGACACCACTCTAGAACTGCTTCGAGCTGAAACCCAGGTTTATCGGGCAACTGAGATAAAAATGGGTCAACAGAATCTAAATTCCATAGCCCTTGTGGAATTCCATCTATGCTAAAATAAAAGTCCAGCAACACCAGCGAAATGCATTTAGGACATGGTGTCCCTAAAATAGCATGGAATTCTTCGAGCAAGGGGCAAAGCTCGAAGATGAAAATCGAAAAAACGTGGTCCATTGGATCCCAAAAAGACAGTGCCGCTCGAAGCAATTTACGGCTTATGGGCCACGCCGCGATATATCGAAACCCCAAAGCCTGAATTTTTCAAGCCTCTTCCAGTCTGCATTCCCCAGACTCAGTAGAAAAACCCGTAGTTTTTTATTGTGGGTTGCCATGACAGAAATGGATAGAATGGTCGAAATCAGATTGCTGGAAAATTGATGCCGCTGGTGATGTAATTAATGCCATCGGCGATGTAATTGATGCCGCTGGCGATATGGATCAATTTGGGCGATATCAGATGATGCCGCCGGTGATATAGACTTTCAGACAGCCCTGTATATATTATTTTAGCTGGATGAGTTTGGGTGATATGGGTTATGCTGCCGGCGATATGGAGAGAATTTTCCGGCGGCATCAGAAGCATTTCTTCCATTTTAGACCTGTACAAAGCCTGTAAACAATCCTATGCTATGTTTCAAATGCCTTATCAAATAGCAATTCATTTTTTTATTCAAAATAAAAGCCCAGAGGCGCAAATCACTCAAAATATTCCAAAACCAATTTATCCAAACCCCAATGTATTGAGGGTACAAACAAGGAACTAAAAAAAGCAAAATGAAATAAAACTAAGCATGCCCGCCACTGCCGGCCGGGCGGGATGAAATGTCATCAGGGCTTGCAAACCAGTCATCAACATCATCCTCGTCTTCTTCCCTTCCCTTTGTCATAGGCACACTGCTAGATCCCTCAGCCGCAGTAAACGCACGTCCGCCGATGGATATCTTGATCCCCCTAAGACTGGTGCTCCCGGGGTACGCACGGTCTAGGTTTTGCTAACTTCTCCGTTCCTGAATGGTGGCTACCAGCTGACCCTCGAGATCACTCACACGACGCTGTAGGACCGCAGTCTCCTCCTCATACCGCCACCAGGCTGCATTAGCATCTGACAAAGAAAGGGCCAAGAAATCCTGCAAACTAGAAAAAATATCAGCAGTGCATGTCATGCATAACATCCATACATACATCCCATCTTAACATGTGCATAAAATACCTGAAAAAGGAGCGACTCTCTAATAAGGGTATCCCGGAGAACAAAATTGTTCTCTGCAAGCTGCTCCATGTGACTCCGCGCCACCTGGAAAATCCAAAAGGCAAATCCTTAGACACCCGCATCCAAGGCTTAATAAGAAAATAATTATTAGGCCTTATGTAAGTAGTATTTTCAGGCACGAAAATCGGAGCTTACCGGCTCGAGCCAATATTCCTATAGGAGAATTCACCTCGGGAGTTCATCAGCAGGAATGTGCTTTCCAATGCATTGACCAAATACCCCTCCACAAAGTTTATGCCCTCCGGCACACCATAGTGCCAAGTCGCACTTTGGTTATCATGACCCCTCTTTCTCGCGGGTTCCTAAAAAACATGAAAGCCACATGTCAACAACGTTCCTAAACGACTTCAAAATCATACACACAAGCACAATCATACCTTAAAAGAATGTTGCTCCCCTTAGGACATTGGGGCGCTCCCGCCAGCTACGTCCGTGCCCACCTCATCCTCCCCCTCGGGGTCGACCGCAACATCCCCTTCAATCGCCTCATCCTCATCATCCTCTTCCTCATCAACGTCCACAATACCTTTGAGGTGCCTCTTCTCATCCTCCAACCGTTGCTCATTGGGATACTCAATCATATTGTTTCTATGGATGCGAGGACATACAGGGAGTAAATGCTGCAAAAGCTGCTCATAGAGGCCAGGGACACTAGGGATCACTCGGTCATTCCCCTCAATATAATCAGCTTTGTCAGCCTCAGAGCAGATCACCAAATGGGGCCACTATAAGCCCCTGGGAGGATCGACAGGCACCGGTCTAACAGCCACCGGGATAGACCTCTAGCCCCAGAGGCGCTCGCCTAGATACCACTGCTGGGACAGAGGGCACTCAATCACGAACCGGCAGTCATCCACCTTCCTCCGGACCCTTGCAACCTCGGCCAAATTCTCCACCCCATCAAATGGATCCAAGATGAGCTACATCAAAACAACCAATATAAGTCCATAAGCAATTTTTGTTTCGTCTAAATGTAAAAAACAAAGACTAAATCAAAAATTGCATACTGAGCTCAACTACACGCTCCTTAGGACCTCCCTATACTTCGTAGGGTACTTGGGCTTCCCACCGATGCCCCCACACCAGCGAGCGAGGAAATGAGAGCCCGATAGCATAACCTTCTTAAACTCCACCGGTGGGAGGATCTAATGCTCGAAGGCCCAGGCCTGCACAAATGAAGACCAATCAATTCAAAAAGCGTCATACAATAAATGAGAATGCATGCTATCAAGAAAAATATTTCCAAAAAGTTATACCTGGAGTAGTAGGTGGCAAAGGTGAAGGTCTTTCTCCTTCTTCTGAGCTCCCACGTCCAACCCGTGGTACAACTGGGCCAAGATGGCCCTCGACCAATTCTTCCTCCTGATTCTCGGCACGTCTTTCACTGCAGTTATAAGCACATAATTGATATTACTCCCCGAGATTGGGAAAAACAATACAGTGAGTAGAGAAATCACGAAGGACTGGACACAAGCCTCCCTCTCCTCTTCGGGCACTACGTCCACCCGGGTCTAGTGATGGTACAACTCTTCATAGGACAGCCGCCTAGAAATGGGCTTCAGGCCAAACAACTCCTTCAACCCGCCTCACCACGGGCCTCTCAACATGGTACTTGTCCATGTAAGCATCAAAATGTATGACCTCACCCGTCCAAGGGAGGCCGGTCATGGCTACTACGTTAGAGGGGGTAATTGTAGCTTCCCCAAAAGAGAAGTGGTAGGTATGGGTAGTCTCGGACCACCTCTCAGTTAGGGCCGTTACTGCTGAATGAGAAAGCTTAGGCATCAGCATTGGCATTATCCGCGTTAGGTCCCCAAACCCTTTCTCATTAATTGCAAGAGCGAGCTCGGGGTCGTTCTTCGAGATATGGTGCCACCATTCAACGATGGTGCCCATTCCTCCTGTGTAAGTCAGTTCATATGGCTATAAAATTAGAAACAAAACGGATCATTCCTACTTATTTTTCATCAGAAGAGTTGCTGATGTCGCTTCTGCTAAAAGAGATGTCGCCGATGATATCACTTTAAAATAGAAGCGACATCAGACTGCCATAGGCCCTTTCGCAAGGACTCATGTCGCCGGCGACATCACTATGTACGGGCAGAATCAGTTTTCTCCCAAAATCACACCCATCGTGCCAAAACCATAAAAATCGCAATTAATCGAACAATAAGCCCAAAAAGGGTAAAAATCAATCCTAAAGCATGCAATATGACCAATCTATTTCACATTTAGACTCCTATCATGGCACGATTTCAAATCTAAAGCCAAATCAAATTGAACCCAAAAAGAAGAAATTCGGGTTTTGTGAGATTACCTAGATATAGCAGAGGTGCTTCTCCTTCTTCGGGGTCAGATTGGTGATGGGAGAGTTAATGCCATAGCCATACATTTTGGCCGTCTTCTTCAGGCCATATGCAGTAGGAATGGAGAGGATTTTCAATCCCTCAATGGAAGAATCGGGCAGGCTCTCCCTAGCCTTGGATTTGACCCTGAAAGCCTTGGTGATTCTCTTCATGATTTCAAAGACAAAGGAAAAAAAATCAGAACTGGAGAATAAGATGGAGTGGGATACGGTTTTGTGAATGAATAAGGAAGAAGGGAGTTTCAATTCCTTTAAAACTGCCGTGCGGAATTCGAGGAGTTTTAATTTATTTGAAACTGTTCATTCATACCGCCGGCGGCATCAATCCATGCCGCCAGCGACATCATTCATGTTGCCGGCAACATCGCATCCTTCAGTTCAAATTTTGAAATTATCCGACCATTCAAAGCTGCCACGTGGCACTAATATCGCCGGCGGCATCAATCCATGCCGCCAGCGACATCATTCATGCCGCTAGCCACATCGCTCCTCCAAATCAGATTTTTACACAAGCCCGACCGAAGGGTAATCTCTTCGAATTGAAAGTCTGACTAAAGGACAACTACTATACAAAACACAAGCCCCACCGAAGGGCAATCTCTTCAAAATGAAAGTCCGACCAAAGGACAATAACTATACAAAACACAAGCCCGACCGAAGGGCAAACTCTCCATAAACCAAAACCCAACCAAGGGATAATTTCTCCACAAAGCATAAGTCCGACCAAAGGGCAACCAATCTACAAAACACAAAACCCGACCAAGGGACAATTTCCCCATGAAGCATAAGTCCGACCAAAGGGCAACCAATCTACCCGACCAAGGGACAATTTCCCCGCAAAGCATAAGTCCTACCAAAGGGCAACCAATCTACCCGACCAAGGGACAATTTCCCCGCAAAGCATAAGTCCGACCAAAGGGCAACCAATCTATAAAACACAAAACCCAACCAAGGGATGATTTCTCTGCGAAGCATAAGTCCAACCAAAGGGCAACCAATCCACAAAACATAAAACCCGACCAAGGGACAATTCTTTTGCAAAGCATAAGTCAGACCAAATGGCATCCTTTACATAAAGCCCAAACCCGACCAAGGGGCAATTCCTCCATAAAGCTCAAGCCCGACCAAGGGGCAACCGCTCTACGAAGCACAAGGTCCGACCAAGGGTCAAACCGATCACCCATCAGGTATCATTCCTATCCCTTGCTCTTTTGTGTGATCATACTGACCTGTGGCAGCAGTGATGCCCCGAGGGGCAGCCTGTGAGCACGGGATTTTGTAGTCCCTCTTGTGAGACGATGATGACGTGTACCCAATTTTAATGCCTCAAATTAAAAATTCTCCTTGGAATTTTTATTACCAAAATAATATTCCTCGCGAATTTTTATTTGGTATAATACAGTTCGGCGTGGCCGATAACGCATCCGGTGGGACCTTGAATCGATGATTGGCACCCAAATAATAAATACCCTTTAAAATATTGTTAAAAGTCAAAAAGATGCCTTTTTACCCAATATTAAACCACTTTTCCCGACTTTTTTGGCTTTTTGACCCATTAGCTATCGGTATGCTTGAGGCTGATGCCGTCAGAGGCATCATCCATGCCACTGGCGGTATCACATACCGCCGACGACATTGGCTATACCGCTGGCGGCATCACCATGTCGCCGGTGACATGACCTAAAATGGGTCCCTTCACAGACAGCCTTTCAGCCACTTTCGGCGGAATTATTAAAAAAAGGCCTCAAAAAGCACCTCATTTCACCTATAAAAGCACACATTGAGCTGCATTTTAAAGGGGGGAACAAGAGGGAATTGAGAAGTGAAGATTTTAATGTGAGAATAGATTCTAGTGAGATAAGAATTAGATAAAACAGAAAAAAAGGGATTCCGATCCATTTTTCCTGGTTTTTCTTCTTTGAATTCTCTGATTATGAGTGGGAATCAATAAGTCTTTAAGTTAAAATCAACTTAATTGGATTTAGAAACAAAAAAAGCACTTAAACTTATTGTTAAATCGTCGTAACAAGCTCCCCGGAAGTGTTTCTTTCGGTTCACGAAGAGGTGGATTCACGATCTCGAAGTAAAAATCCTGAGTCTCATAGCTCTTTGGCATTAATACTACTAATTTATGTTAATTTTTGTCAATTTATATTCATTTTTAGATTTTCAGTCATTCTTATAGCCACCACTGCTGCCTACAAGCTGATACCGCCGGTGACATAATTGATGTCGCCGGCGGTATCAGCCATGTCGCTAGCGGCATCAGGCATGTCACCGGTGACATCAGTTATATCGTCGACGATATGACCTTCTAGACAACAGTTTTATTTTCATTTATAATCCGGTTAAAACAATGATTGAGCCTAAAAATTACTTAAAAATGGAATTTCCTCGAAAATGCCGTTCAAATCCCATTTTAGCCATCCGATTGGGCTTTATAATACTGTAAATAAAGTATGATATACCTGTGCTAACAATCTTCTGCAGGCGAACGTATCTCGGATATTCAGGTACTTTATTTATTGCATAGAAAAATGTATAGGACTTGAAAACCTTGTAATAATTTTACTTTCCGCACTTATTTTTTTTATGGCTGTAAATATTTTATTCATTACTTCAATTGCTTGATAAATACGAAAATAGCAAAATAACTGAAAATACAAATAAATAGGGTGGATTAAACCGATTAAGAAAGAATGAAGTATCTTAACTTGGCCAAATGAAAAATAGATAACATCATCCGAACTTGGAATCTCTACTTAAGGTATGGTCCAACCACCCGGTGGGAAAATCGTACCAAAAATTTCCCGGTTGAGCTGAACTGGGTGGCAACTCTATTTTAAGTACGGGATTTTGATCTCGTGTCTTTTGAGTATTAAAATATGCAAAATCATTTTTCAAATATATCACACTCATCCCCCGACACTCCAACGGGTCGGCCCGACCAGGCCCGGCCCCGGCTGCCGCGGCACGAAACGTCGTCCGCTCACAATTATCAAACCTCTTCTCCAACGAACCAACTCTTCCCTCAATTCTTTTCAGACCTTGATCAATTTTATTAGACAATGCCTCCAATTGGTTAAGAATTTAAGCCTGGCTTCCAGCTGGGAGTTCAGACTGAGATGCTTGATTACTAAAAAAATTAGCAATCTCCTCTTCTATTGGAGTAATTTTCCTCATGAACAACTAAAATGAAAAAAATTAAAAAAACATGTCAGATGATAAATAATTATAATGCATTTATAACAAATATATAATAGACGTTGCTTTACTCCTTGATTTTGAATTTTATAGTACATATATCTGATATATATCAGATTTATATGACATATATATCTATTATATATCTGATATAAATCTATAATTATCAGACAAATAATATATACATACACACACACAACATTTATAATAAAATTATAACACATACTTATTTTAAACAAAAAAAAGGGAAAAAATTTGGCATGTGTGCTTACAAATTTTGAGCTTATTGAAAATGACTGCATTGAAACCTGCTGCTTTCGTGTTAAGTTGGTGTGCTTGCCATTTATAAATCGGTTTGAAATCTCCACCATCATCTTTAATTTTGCTAGAAACAAAACCTTCGCACACTCCAACAACTTCATAAAACCAGACCTGTAACACCAACAGGCATCCCTTCAGCCTGTAATTTGGTGGTCTAAGCCCTTTCATTCCATTTTTTTCAAACCTTTAATGGTCTGATCGAATGACAGCTTACTCTAAGCTAATTTATCATACGTGCCATTGCAGACACAGTCAAAATACATTTCTGGAATTTTATTGACATGATCCCTCCTTAGAGGTAATATGTGATGAAATAAACCATCGAGAGCTTGAAATAGTCATCATCAGACTCAATGGGAACTTTTTCATTCGGTTCTCTATCACCTTTTGAATTACGGTACACATCTTCATCTTCCTGCTCCTCATCACTTCCTTCTTCTTTACTTTTCTTCACATCACTATCCAACAAATGAATCAAATCTGCTCTCGTAATAAAATTAAAGTATTTTGGAAAATACTTCCTCCTGAATTCTTTTAAATCTCCAGTCTTAACGAGCTCAAAGTCCCCATCTAAGACAGGTCGCAACCCACTTATAAGACAGAAGTACTCGATTCCAAAATAAACGGACGACCGGCAACTAGAATGCACATATAATCATTATGAGGTTGATTGATTTCCCTTGATATATTGCAATGTGGAAATGCGCTCTGCACTCTAAGACGGGGGCGCGTGAAAAAGTTTCCAAAAATACTTCGCTTTAACCTTTCAAGAATAGAAGCGGGAACATTATTCTTAATAAAGTCAATAACTCACCAATTAGACGACACATTAACGCTAGACGTCCAAGGTTTGGGATAGATAGGGGCATACGGCTCCTGCTTCATTACCGCTATAAAAGGATTATATTCTTCGTCATGTTCATTTTTTTTTTTTGAAAATTATAAAAGAAGTAAGATGTTATAATAGGCAACCTATAACGACATAGACAACATAGAACCAAATATCAAAAATACATAGAAAGACCTCTAACAATAAAAAAATTTGACCTATCATGCTAACAAAGCACTTAACACATTTTGAACTTGTATTCATAATATATTTATAATATAAAAACTTTAAATAGATAATAAAACTCTACATACATGAAATTTGTAACTTATAACAGAAATATAACACATTTGTATTATATACTAATTTTCATCAAAACAACACACTTTTATGTTTTTATAAGAAACATACAATAGAATTATAACACATTTGTATCACATGATAAATATCCAAACACCAAGCAGAGTCTTATTGTAGAAAAATAACAGAACTGTAACACATATATAATAATTGAACAAAACAATTAACAAAACTTTTATAACTTCGATTACTTACACGCGGACACATTATATGATACATAGAGCAGAATTATATTAGATAAAACCAGACTAAACTTTTAGTTCCAAATTTTAGCAAATATGATATAAATTCGATACATAAGAGCCAAATCGTATATTATTTCAAAAAATTTCATGGATCTTATGAAAATATGGCAGAAATATTAGATTTATAATACATATATAACAAATGTATTTAATAAACTACTTAAAATAATAATATAACAGATATACAATAGAAAAATAATAGATATATACTATATGAATTAGATCTATAATTTACTTTCCTTCCTTCTAGATTTCGAAGCAGAAGCACTACTTCTTTTTGATGTTAAAGGAGAAGAAGATTTTAGTACAGGTTGCTTATTCTTGTGAGCCATTATAACTTCAAAACATGAAAATCAACAATGTAAGAACACCGAAATCAAAATGTAAATATTAAGTTTATCAGATTTATATTTACCTCAAATTCAAACTTATACAATGTCGAACAAACAGATACCGGAACTTCAACTAAGAAAAGAACGAAGAAAAAACCTGACAAAGAACACGAAAAGTCGAACGAATTAAACAAGAAGAGAATGCGACGCTTTTTATGGAGAAGAATAGAGAGATAACTGAAGAGAAAAAATCGAAGAGGAAAAACTACGATGAAAGGAAATGACTTGATCGTGTAGAGAATGTGAAGGGTTAAAGGTAACTGGCAAAAGTTTTAGGCGTGAAAAAGATAATAAAGGCGTATAGAAGTTATTATGAAAACTTATTGTGACTTTTAGCTTATTGGGTCAAATTTTTACAAAAATTAATTTTAAAAATTGGGCCACGATAATTTCTAAAATTTTTTTTTTCTAATAATGTTTTTTTTTAACTAGGCGACAATGTATACAAATATGTCAAAATTTATATATTATTATGTTCAGCTCAAATTCCTCATCATATAAAAAAATCATTATAATTAATATTATAAATCTAAATATAAAAGCTCAAAATAATTATTAAATACAGTATATAATGTAAAATAAATGAAATTATTATCTAATATCTATATTTTTTTTTATATTTGCAAGTATTTTAATGAGATGATTTTTTTCAGGATTTAGTAACAGTTAAGACTCCTCACCCTTTCTAATAAGTATATTTAATAAAATTTAAACCTTATTTTCCTCCAATTTACTCAGCCTGCTTAACCAAGTAAACCACACCTTATTAATTAATATATATATATATATATATATATATATATATATATAAGAATCAAGTTTGATGTACAAAATTTTGAGTTTGGGCTTCGCTTAATAAAAAAGAGTGTTAAAGCCCGACCTATAAAAAAGGGCTTGGAATGGAACCGGGGGTTAGGCTAGGCCTAGCTGGTGAAAAGATACAATCCAAAGTAACAATTGGCGATAACAAACATAAACCACACGTAGATGATAAAACATCCCGAATGCAGTAAAGCAAACAAAAGAAGCGGGAAACTTCGAATCGGCTCACGCGCCAACCGACAACCTCCCCATCCTTTTCCATTTCTGTTCCTCAGACTCTGACTTTGACCATTATTTATTTATTTATTTACAAACAAATTCCACTTTTAGGGTTCAGAATATTCAGTCGCCTCCGTCAATGGAAGAAGTTAGGGCCAGCGCTGCTTGGGTCGCTAGCCGCTCCTCTCACGTCGTCGTCGATCCTTCAGGTATTTATTAACAATGCCGCATTCCGTTTGCGTTATTTTATAGCTTTGTCCGCCGTTTATTGGTTGATTTAATGGCATTGTTGTTGTGGTTGTAGCGATTGAGAAAGCTATTGAGGATATTCAGAAAATTCCGAGCATAGAATGGGATTTTGAAGGGATTCATTACTTTGATAATGGTCCTCTCACTGTTCAGTATCTTTTCGTTTTGGATACTCTGAATTTTTGCTTCTGGCCTGGTATGTTTTGTTTTATTCCTTGTTTGTTTGGTTTAGTCCTTTTACCGTGTTGAATATGTTGCAGATAATTGCTTCGATAAATTGACTAATACTTAATAGATTTTATTTTTAATTCTATCCTTGTACCGTGATTTTCTCTCTCTGTTTGTGGAAGAACTTGAGGTAAAATTGAAGAAGCTAATTGGGTATTTTTTTTAATTTGTGGGTTGTCAGTTCACTGAGTAGAACACATGAGTAATATTTCTGTTGTAACATGGTTTCCTGACAAGTCATTTATAAAAATCCTCTTCATTGTGTTCTGTTGATAATAAACTCAATTAAACAGTAAATTTTCTGGTACTTTTAAAATATCAAGTTAAATTAGATTTTGTTTTATTTAAAAGATTCAATAAAGGAAGAAACCATATGGTACAAGAAAGAAAGCCTTTTGTCTCATAAATGTCAAAACCCAAATTCACATTTCACAGTATAATTTTTTGAACTTTTTCCCATTTTCTTATTTCCTGGTGTTTGTCCGCCACTCTATTGTTCGTTTTGCCTAGATTCATTGGGAAACTATAATCAGTGCTTCTTCCCGAAGTTGTTCTCTACGGTTTTTGCTACTATGGATGCCTTAATGGCTTAGTGGCTGATTTATTGACCTACTTTCCAACATTTCTACTTGTCTTTATAGATAAGGACTTAAGCTATGATGACTTGGCTTCTGGCCTAAGGGCAGCTCTGCTAAATGACAAGTCTGTGTTTGATGCCGATCGTCTGCAGAAGTACACAGGTATTGCTACTCTTTTTTTCTTTATTATTTACAGGTATGCAAGCTGGAAAAATATGTTGTGCTATAATTTGGTAGTATAGTTATTTCAGGGGAATTTGAGGCATATGTATGTTCATGGGGATTTTCTATGGTTACTTATCTTTTTCAGTGTAACCATTGCTTTGCCTTTTCTCACCATTGGATGAATGACATGGAATTTTATCCAATGGTGATAAAGATTAAGTATTGGTTCCTTCAAAGTAACTCATAATGGTTTGACATTGAATTTAATATGAAATACTGGTGGCTTTGTTCTGAGTCATTGATTGCAAATAGCAATGCACTTAAGACATAGTGCCATGCACTATACATAGCTACAATTTGTTTTGATTTTCATCTAAACGAGTTATGGAGAGATTCATGGTCTATATATTGCTGCTTCCTCTCCCCTTTACGCTATTTAATTCATTTCAGTTTTATTGTTGTTTTTCCTTCGTAAATTGATGTATATTTCATTCTTGATGAATGTTACTGTATTTGTTTGCTTTTTTTTGCGTGTATTTTTACTTATTTATTTGATATTCTTGTTTAATTTATTGTCTTTTCATGTCTAAAAGTAATGATAAAAATGCTTTGCCAGGTCCTCAATTACGGGAGCTGTTAAAATGGCCCAGACCACTTCCTTTGGAGGATGAACGAATCCGTCTATTACATGAGGTTTACCTTTGCAAGAAGTTTAATTGTTTGTTTTTCAATTTTTGAGTTCTTTATCTGAATGTAACTTATATAGGTAAAATACTGAATCATAGCCTAGTATTAATAAATATAAATTCGGTTCATCATCTCTCAGGTTGGCCGTGAATTGGAAAGAAGTTTTGGAGGTAAAGCATCGAATCTTGTGGAGTCCTGTGGAAAATCAGCTGCAAAGCTTGTTGCAACTATAACCAGTCACTTTCCTGGTATGTCGGTTTCCCTTTTTTACAATTCTTGTAAATTTTAGCTTACAATTAATTACAATGTTGTGTTCAAAGATGATACTAAATATATTGGCTTTACTTGATTTAAATGTTTAGGCTTTCGCGATCACTCTGTTTATAAAGGGCACCAAGTGTTCTTGTATAAAAGAGCTCAAATATTTGCAGCAGATCTATATGGGGCATTCAAGGGCCAAGGATATGGAGAATTTAATGATATTGGTTCAGTAACAATATTTGCAGACTATATTGTTCCAGCTGTACTCGAGCAATTCGGTGTCCTCAAATATAGTTCGACCCTTGCCAGCATGATTGGATCTAATTGTGAAATAGCTCCAGGAAGTGAGGAGGAAGTGGAACTACGAGCGTGCTCCATTTATGCAGTGGAGAAAATGAGGGACTTGCTCTGTGTAAAATCAGGGAAACAGGTACATTTCCTTTCTATGTAGACCATGCATATATTTAATTGTTTACTGTTTTAAAAATCCCCGCCTATTCCCGCCTAGGCCCCATTTTGCTAGTTACCGCCCAACTTTTCGTTGATAGGGTGCAGGCCTTTGGCAGCCTAGTCACCGCCTAGATATTTCCGAATCCAATTTTTTCCTCCTAGCGGTGCCTAAACGTAATTTCCTAGACACCGAACTAAATATAGTTCGATTCTTTTAATCTATAAAAGTGGCTCGATTGATAAAACTAATGTACAATCAAATTATTCTCACTGTAGGAGTCTCATTTTGAGTTTCAAATTGAGAAATAGTACGCTTTAAGCCACAAAAATTATTGAGGATTTGTATTTTTATGTAAGAATTGATTAATACTTTTGTTTTTAATCTACTAAATGTTTTTTAAATATTTTATAATATTATAATTTATTTTTTAGCTGAATATATATATTATGTATTAGTAAATATTGAAAAATAAAAAAATACAAATCCACCTAGGCCCAGCTTAGGTCTGGAAGTCTCGGCTGCTTGACTAGCGCTAGGGCTTTTTAAAACATTGCTTATTTCGTGTTTGTCCATCGACATAAAGATAATGCTTAAACTGTCTGAAGTATCTCTTTGTTTAGAGTAAGATACCACATTGTTGTAGAACGAAATTGTTTTCTCGTCAACTATGTGTGCTAGAATCTACGTATTTTTTAATCTTTCTAGTTTTGGTGAAAAACTTTCATTCAATATCCACATTGGTTAAGCTTTTTGTTCAAATGAATATTTTGCTGCTAATTGGATATATTAGAAGGCATATTTTTAGGGTCGGTTTGGTATTGTTTTTCAAGCTGTTGTCTCAATAAGTTGCTCTCACAAACTTCTAATAGAATTACACATTTTAGCTTTGAACAAACACATTTTGGTCCTTCATACTAACTAATTAGCAACTGTTTGGTTTGTTTTTTCCAAAATCAAATCTGTTGCTTCCAGGATGAGCTTGAAAATGGAGCTTTTTAGAAAAACAAGCTGCAAAAGCATAGCCAAACTGGCCATTACTGCAGTATTTATAATTGGAACCATTGTTTTCTCAGGTGATGAGTATTGAGTTGGATCTTTGGCTATGGGCTTCAGGTGTGCGGTGTCCATCTCTCCAACACCATAGGACACTCTCCATATATTACTGAGTTCAGGTGTGAACATTTTAGAGTAGAGCCTTGATGGTACATATTTTGATGGAGAAATAGATACTTTTATGTTTGTAGTAAACTCTAATGTGTTAAGTTACTGTCCTGGCCAAATAGACAACTAATGTGACACTCCCTATTTTGTTCTGTACTTGCCTGGGAGATTTTGTAGTTTCATAGTTGTTTCGGTTTTGTTTTCCGAGAATTTCCCCTTTTTATGTACATTTTATGCAACTGTAGCAGGTGGGTTATTTTCTAAAGTGCTATTTTCAAGATGGCAGACATAGTTTTATGATATACAATTCTTTTATGAGAACCCGGTTTTAGGATGAATGTCCTGCACAATCCAATCGTTTCAAGAGCCAAAAACTTGAGAAATTAGAATGCAATGAGTTCTTCTTGTAGTGTCTTTTATTTAGCTTGGAAGTGAATTAATTGTTTTTAAATTAAAAATAATAGATTAAATCTCACCCATTGGTTCAAATGGGTTCAGATTGAGTGAGATGTTCTCTAAATTTGAAATACCAACTTTAGAGAATCCTGGCACTGCATACATGGCAACACATTTGCCATTGTTTGATGTTTAGCATACTGGATTTAAGGGGACTGTATTGTTACCAGACGGTATTGTCCAAGCAATTGCACATACAGGCACTATTAAAGTATAAAACTCAATCTAAAATTGATTTGTAGAGCGTTTTATATGTGCCTTACTTCAAATTTAACACGATATCAAAATTAAAATGATTATCTGCAGTAGCGCAAAGAAAATTTTTGAAATGAATGATTTTGATTTTCTAGAAAAAAATGATAAATATTCGGGAAAATTAGAGACCTTATTAAAATGGATGATTTTTCTGGATAACTTAGGCAAATGCCTCTCTAGTAAATAGATATTTAAACATTAGAAATAGGTAATTAATAAAACGCCCTATCAGCTATTTGTATTTATAGAATACCCGTTTAGATCTGATAACCCCCAAAATTCGAAATCCCTAATTAATCGGTTCAATAAATCGGAATCTCATAACCAGCTAACATTCGACAAAATCGGGATTCTCTCGACGCAACGCCATCGGTGGGAACGACAAAACCAGTGATTCCAACCCCGTCGCCGCTTGAAATCGGAAACCAATGATTCCGACCTTGGCGCCGCTTTCAATTCTGTCAATTTCGACAGTCCTATCACCAAAAATCGATTACAAGAAGGTTCTTAATAGTGGTATAATGAAAACCAGAGCATCGGGAAGAAAGGATAAAGTTTCGGTGATGGACAAAGGGAAGGAGAAAGTAGGGGAAATCGGAAGAAAAGCCACTGACAAGGTGTGTATAATGCGTTGCTAAATAGTTGATATAAGTTGTGTATAACGTGTGTATATTTGTATATTGTGAACAAATCATAATCTCCTATTTGGTATTTGCAGGGAAAGGGGAAGAGGAAGGCAACTGCTTCCGAAGAGGAAACGACATATGAGGTAAATCTTTGTATATTGGAGCTTGTATACTGATATTGTTTTATTTTGTATATGGGTATACGACCTTATGTAGGCAGTTACATTTATGATTGCACCAAACTTTAGTTAATGTGCAAATTTGTGTAGCCACTTGTGGCTTTGTTTGTGCCCTTTTTCAATGATGGTAATATGACATGTGTGTTAAAATTTGATGTAAAATTGATGTGAATTATTATTGAACTTTTACTTAGTCACCATTTAAATAGTTACTTAGCCACTATTTGAATAGTATTCTAACCTTATGTGATAATTTATCCCCCAATTTTTACTATAAATATGTAACCATTTCTCTTCTTCTACACACCAACAAAAATAATAAGAAAATTTCTCTTCTTCAATTCTCTCTATTCTTGTTACAATTCCTTTGTATTAATAGTTGATTTCCAACACGTTATCAGCACGAGCTTGCTCTATCAGTCAGAGAAAAAGGTATCAATTTAATTTATTATAAGTTTAGTTATATATTTGTTTTAATTAATCTTAATATTATAGATATGTCGAAACTTGCAAATATCGAGTTTGTAGCACTTGATGTCACTGGAAAAAATTACCTTTCCTGGGTGCTGGATGCCGAGATTCATTTAGCATCATTGGGTCTTAGAAAAATGATAAATGAAAAGAGTGATGCCACAGGCCTTGATATTTCTTAGACGACATCTTGATGAAGGTTTGAAATCTGAATATTTAACTGTCAAAGATCCTGCAGATCTTTGGAAGCAACTGAAAGACAGGTATGAACATTTAAAATTGATATCGTTACCAAAAGCTCGATCTGATTGGATTCAAATACGGCTACAAGATTTTAAATCTTTAACTGAATATAATTCTGCTATGTTCAAAATTACATCCACTTTAAAATTATGTGGAGTTGAAGTTACTGATGAGGATATTATGGAAAAAACATTATCAACTTTTCATCCATATAACATGGTCCTCCAGACCCAATATAGAGAAAAAGGCTTTAAGAAATACAGTGAATTAATTTCTTGCCTTCTTTTAGCAGAGCAGAATAATGAGCTTTTATTGAAAAATCATGAATCACGTCCCACTGGATCTGTGGCATTCCCTGAAGTGAATGCAACATCTTATGATAATAATAATTTTACTAGTCGTGGACGTGGTCGTGGCGGTGGATGTGGCTATGAAAATGGTCGTGGTCGTGGCCGTAAATATGAGCGTGGTAACAACTTCCACCCGAAGTGGAAAAATAACAAAAACCACCAGAAGTGGAAAGATCAAAATGATAATTTTGATAAAAATAAAAATGTTCAAAATGATGAGAACAAATGTCACCGTTGTGGCATGACTGGGCATTGGTCACGTACCTGTCGAACCGCAAAACATTTAGTGACCCTTTATCAAGCATCATTAAAGAAACCCACTAATGTGGAAACAAATTGCATTATTAATGAAAAGCCCATTGATATTTCCCATTTGGATATGGCGAATCTCTTTTTACCCAGCACCAGTGGAAAGGATAAATATGAATAATGGTTGAATATTTATATATTCACTACTTTTAATATGTGTATTTATTTTCTTTTACGTTTTATGTAATATTTAATTATGAATAAATAAGAATTTAGTTTATTCTCTTTAAATGAAGAAAATGAATTCTTTCCCGGTATTAATTGACATCAAGGCTAATGAAGAAAATATATTCATTGTGGGTAGTACTACCACCCATACTATTCTTAAAGATTCAAAATATTTTTTCACATTGAAAAAGGGTGAGACAGACGTTACCACAATAACGGGTAACTCAAAAATTATTAAAGGCTCCGGAAGGGCTCATATTACTTTACCAAGGGGAATGATAGTTACAACAAACAATGCATTATTTTCCCCAAATTCTCAAAGAAATTTATTAAGTTTTGAGGATATTCGCAGAAATGGATATCATATTGAAACTGTAAATAAAGACGGTAAAGAATGTCTTTATGTTACAAGCATAACTTTTGGGAAGAATTGTTTACTTGAAAAATTTTATATTCTTCCATCTGGCTTGTACTACACATTTATAAATGAAATTGAAGCCAATTTAACTATAAACTAGAAGTTTATAGATTCAGATACATATAAAATTTGGCACGATAGACTGGGTCATCCTGGTTCAATAATGATGAGAAAAATTATAGACAATGCACAAAGGCATCCATTGAAAAACCAGAAGTTTCTAAAACATAATGACTTTTTCTGTGTTGCTTGTTCACAAGGAAAATTAATCATAAAACCTTCAAAACTTAAGGTTGGAATTGAATCACTAGCATTTTTGGAACGCATACAATGTGATATATGTGGGCCGATTCATCTCCCATGTGGACCATTTAGATATTTTATAGTTCTAATTGATGCTTTAACTAGATGGTCACATGTATGCTTATTATCATCACGCAATATGGCATTTGCGAGATTACTTGCTCAAATTATAAGATTACGAGCACAATTTCCTGATTACACAATCAAATCGATTCGTCTTGATAATGCTAGAGAATTTACTTCCCAAACTTTTAATAATTATTGTATGTCGATTGGGATAAAAGTGGAACATCCTGTAGCACATGTTCACACTCAAAATGGTCTGGCAGAATCATTTATTAAAATACTGCAATTAATTGCACGACCATTGATTATGCGAACAAACCTTCCTACATCAGTATGGGGATTTGCAATATTACATGCAACAGCTCTTATATGTTTAAGACCTACAAGATATCATGATTATTCCCCCTTGCAATTAACTTTTGGTTATGAGCCCAATATTTCTCATCTAAGAGTTTTTGGTTGTGTAGTATATGTACCAATTGCTCCACCACAACGAACCAAAATGGATCCTCAAAGAAGATTGGGAATTTATGTTGGCTATGAGTCTCCTTCAATTATAAAATACCTCGAACCATTAACTGGAGATATGTTTACTGCACGTTTTGCAGACTGTCACTTTGATGAAAACACTTTTCCAAAATTAGGGGGAGAAGGAAAAAAGACAATTTTGGAAAAGTCAATCTTATAGAATGCTTCATTACTTTCTTATATGGATCCTAAAACAAAAGATTCTGAACTAGAAGTTCAGAAGATAATCCATCTTCAAAATTTAGCAAATCAATTGCCTAATGCGCTTGCTGACCCAAAATGAGTAACCAAGTTGCATATACCAGCTGAAAATGCACCTATACGTATTGATTTTTTTAAAGAACAACCAAATAATAATACGATAACACGCTTGAAGCATGGACGACCTATCGGTTCAAAGGATAAAAATCCTAGAAAGAGGAGAGTTAATGATAATAAGGACACTCTCGTTGAAAATTCAAATACTAATATAAATACACTTCTAGAAGAAGTAAGAGCACCTGAAGTGCAATCACCTAAAGTGCAAACACCTGAAGTTATTGAAAATGAAGAAATTCAAATAAATTATATTAGTAATGAAAAGAAGATGGAATCGAGATAAAATGGTTATAGATCCTATTTTCGCATATAATGTTGCAGTAGATATTGAAAATGATAATTTGGACTATGAACCAAAATCTCTTGAAGAATGCCAAAATAGAAATGATTGGCCTAAATGGAAAGATGCAATTCAAGTAGAGTTAAATTCTCTTGAAAAACAAAATGTTTTCGAACCTGTAGTTCGAACGCCACAAGGTATAAAACCTGTGGGATACAAATGGATTTTTGAGAGAAAGAGAAATGAGAAAAATGAAGTAGTAAGATATAAAGCCAGACTTGTTGCCCAAGGCTTTTCTCAAAGACCTGGAATTGATTATAAGGAGACATATTCACCTGTAGTGGATGCAATAACTTTTAGATATCTTATTAGTTTGGTAGTGCAGGAAAATTTGCAAATGCACTTAATGGATGTTGTTATAGCTTATCTATATGGTTCGTTAGATAATGATATTTATATGAAAATCCCTAAAGGATTAAAACTGCCAGAAAAATATGGTCAACGAGAACTTTACTCAATAAAATTATAAAGGTCTCTATATGGATTAAAACAATCTGGACGCATGTGGTATAACCGTCTTAGTGAATATTTATTAAAGCAAGGTTATAAAAATGATCAAATTTGTCCCTGCATTTTCATAAGAAAATCGAGACCTAAATTTGTTATTATCTCTATTTATGTTGATGATTTGAATATCATCAGAACTCTAAAAGAGATTCTAAATGCGGTAGATTCTTTAAAGAAAGAATTTGAGATGAAGGATCTTGGAAAGACAAAACTATGTATTGGTTACAAATTGATCACCTGGAAAAGGGAATATTGGTGCATCAATCAAATTATACAGAAAAGATCCTGAAACGATTTAATATGGATAAAGCACATCCATTGAGTAATCCAATGGTTGTACGATCACTTGATGTGAAAAAGGATATATTTCGTCCTAGAGAAAATAATGAGGAAGTTCTTGGTCCAGAAGTACCATATCTTAGCGCAATAGTTGCATTAATGTATCTTGCCAACAATACAAGGCCGGATATTGCCTTCTCTGTTAATTTATTATCAAGATACAGTTTAGCACCAACACGTAGACATTGGAGTGGAAGTAAACACATAATGCGCTATCTTCAAGGAACTACTGATTTAGGCTTATTTTATCCATATGAATCTAAGTCTAAATTAGTTGGATA
Organism: Euphorbia pulcherrima; assembly: GCA_947683365.1. Taxonomy (NCBI): domain Eukaryota; kingdom Viridiplantae; phylum Streptophyta; class Magnoliopsida; order Malpighiales; family Euphorbiaceae; genus Euphorbia; species Euphorbia pulcherrima. Next base: position 7,707,766 of record CANTUS010000006.1, on the reverse strand, counting down.
TGCGGATGCGGGTTATTTATCCGACCCACACAAAGCTCGATCTCAAACAGGCTACTTATTCACATATGGGGGAACAACTATTTCTTGGCTATCCACAAAGAAGACTATCACAGCTACTTCCTCAAATCATGCTAAATTAATTACGATTCATGAAGTCAGTCGCGAATGTGTATGGCTGAGATCATTAACTAAGCATATCCAAGAATCATGTGGCAAAGTAAAGACTAAAGAAGACCCGACGGTAATATATGAAAATAATGCTGCTTGCATTGCTCAATTAAAGGAAGGATACATTAAAGGAGATAGAATAAAGCATATTTCACCAAAATTCTTCTTCACTCATGATCTGAAAAAGAATGGTAAAATCAGTATTCAACAAATTCGCTCTTGTAACAATTTAGCAGATTTGTTCACCAAGTCCTTACCTTCCTCAACTTTCAAGAAATTGATTTACGACATTAGTATGCGTCGTCTTAGAGACATTCAGCCAACTTGCAAATAAGGGGAGTAAACATTGTACTCTTTTTCCCTTAACTATGGTTTTTGTCCTATAGGATTTTTCCATAGTAAGGTTTTTAATGAGGCAGTGCCCCATTCGCAATAATCCACATCAAAAGGGGAGTGTTAAAATTTGATGTAAAATTGATGTGAATTATTGTTGAACTTTTACTTAGCCACCATTTGAATAGTTACTTAGCCACCATTTGAATAGTTACTTAGCCACCATTTGAATAATATTCTAACCTTATCTGATAATTTGTCCCCCAATTTTTACTATAAATATGTAACCCTTTCTCTTCTTCCACACACCAACAAAAATAATAAGAAAAATTCTCTTCTTCAATTCTCTCCATTATTGTTACAATTCCTTTGTATTAATAGTTAATTTCCAACAATGTGTATATTGATATACATTGTTGGTATTAAAGGTCTTCGTAACAGTTGGTTCACAACTGCTTACGAATGTTCCATTTTGTATATTAGTAGACAAACAGTGTCTATATGTATATACATTATGTGATATACACTATTTAAAATATGAATGCTTTTGGATATATTGCAGTGAAAACTAACTAAACGGGCATATCATTGAAAATCACTTCATCTGTATATTGCTAATATATAGTTTCCAATGAACTGTATATTAATATAAATTATATAACTCATTCAAAATAAAATTATATTGAAATTCGCGACATGTTTAATTCTGTATATTATTATGTAAAAAGTGTGTATATTAATATTCATTATTTGCATATTGATATCCCTTTTATTTTGTATGTGAAAACCAACTAACGTGCATGACTCATAAATCAAACTGTATATTGACAGTCATATATTGATATACAATTCTTATAATTTTAATGATATTAGATCTTTAAAATTGTCTGTGTATTAAAACTGTATATTAACTTATTTATGAATTGCAGCCATTACCGTAATTCGTTGCGAAATATACTTTACACCACCACTAAAAGGATTCATTTTTCTAAACTTAGAGTTTTACTATCGTTATGCATCAGTACTGCTCATGCGTGCACAATATCTTTTAGGGGTAGACATCTATACTGTACACCGTTAGCAAAAGGGCTTATTCTGCCCATCCTAGGGTTTTAGTATGGTCATACATGAATAGTACTTATATCTGACGATACTAAAACCCTAGGTTGGGCAAACATGAACCCTTTTGCTAACGGTTTATAATATAGATGCTTCCTAAAAGATACTATGCATGTATGAATAGTAATGATGCATGACAATACTAAATCCCTAGGGTGGGCAAAGTGGACCCTTTTGGTACTGTGTACATTATAGGTGCATACCCCTAAAAGATACCATGCACGCATGAACAGTATTGATGTCTAGCGATACTAAAACCCTAGGTTGAGCAAACATGAACCCTTTTTGCTAAAAGTGTAGAGTATATCTGTCTACCTTTAATAGATACTTATTATGTAGATGAAATACACATCATTCCAAATAACATTAGATTGAAATTCGTGGTATGTTGAATCCTGTATGTTATTATGTAAACAGTGTGTATATCGATATACATTTTTTGCATACTAATATCCCTTTTATTTGATATATGGAAACCAACTAATATACATGACTCATAAATCAAACTGTATACTGACAATCGTATATTAATATACATTTATTATAATATTAGTGATATTAGATTTTTAAAACTATCTGTATATTAAAAATGTATACTAACTTATTTATGAATTGCAGTTGTCATCACTGGTTTATAACACTAGAGTTTTAGATTAATGATAGAATCAGACAATGACATTATTCGTGTCATTGCCAATTTGCTCGAGAATATCTGTAAAAAGTTTAGAAGCACAATATTCGGATATTAGGTGGATCACCCCAGGTTTAAGATTCACACGAAGCTGCTGCAGTTTAATGATATTAGTTTGAAATATAGAATAGTGTAATTGTATTTTTTTTGTAGTATGAAACATTGTAATTATTATTTATGTTATGAATTATTGCAACAGATAAAGGTAAACTGTATATTGACGTATATTGTTCCAAAAAAATGTGTATATTGATGATATACAAGTTGAATAAACTGTGTACTATTATTGTACAAGGCACAAGGCACAGATCAAGGCCCAATCTCAAGTGCAATTGATGATATACGAATTGAATAAACTGTATACTATGATTGTACAAGGCACAAGGCAGGGGTCAAGACACATTCAAGAATTATAATTCATAAATGAGCTATGATGATATACGAAATGAATAAAATGTATAATATGATTGTACAAGGCACAAGGCACGGGTCAAGGTGCAATATCCAAACTCATTAATATCACAATTCAAATAGAAATTCAATGACAGCATGTGTAGTTCCTGACATATCAAGATGAAGGTCCAAGGGATAAGTCAATGTGCAATCTCAGGCGTAATTTCAATGTGTATTTTGTAGATATACATAAAGCAGAAGTTGTATAAAAAATATTAAGATGAAAATATAGCATAAAGGATGAAACAAATGGAATAATGTACATGCTTATCATTAGTAACACATTTCAAGCAGTTTTGCCTATAATACGGAAAGAGCATAAATTATATATTATTAATATACGAGGAACAAATAATGTATATCACACCGTAATATTGCACTTTCAAATCAGTATAAAACATAACCATAAAACAGGCTTAAGCAAATCAATATCTTCAAACTAAGCTTAACCAAATCAGAATCTTCTAACTAAGCACATGGACAAGTTCTCTTATTATGACCAAAGTTATGTCACACACCGCAACACGCTTTGGCTTTAACCAGCAATGAGATCAATAACATCAAAACCTGACATACCTAGTAAATTAACTTCATGACATATAGCTCGTGTACATAATGGGTACTTAATGTAATTTACAAATTCTAATATGTAATTTACAATATAATAGATATATCAATATGTTGGTCTCTGTGAGGGTCTAAATCAGGTCATAGGGGGGGTGAATGCGAAATTCCAGACTTCAAAAAGTCTTAGTGTAGCGTGTTTGATTATGTTCCGGATATAATGGATCCGGATAATGTGAATATGAATTATAATGCAAATAAATAAAGAGTAAGAAAATCAAACATAGAGTTTTATCCTGGTTCAGCCCTGCCTACTCCAGTCCCCGGAGTTTCCTTCCTTCGAGCTTTTCTAGTAGTGAATTCCTTTCCAACTAGCAGGATTCAAGCCTTACAATTTATCTCCGGATGGCAACCCCTTCTAAATTAGGATATACCACTAAAAGCACCAACTCCTAGCTGAGTCCTCTTGTCTTTAGTAGGATATACCACTTAGATTTCTACTCAAACCTAAGCTGAGTCCTACAGGGAGATCCTACTCAAAGCACCAATTTTAAGCTATATCCCAATCTCACTACTCACCCAACTATGAGATTTTACACTTTATTTTTCTCAAAGGTTTTGGTTTTGGATCTCCTCAAGTTTATGACTCACTTGGGAATCCTTACAAACTAATTTGGAATTGTTTGATTCTTGGAGGGATTGTATTACTGATTGTAGTAGCGAATTCTCTTGTGTAGGCTTTCTTAAAACAACCAACACCTTCTCAACTTATGAAGCTTTCATTTTGTAGGCTTGCATCATAAATGTAGCTGCTGTGGGTTGTTGATGTTGAATTAAATCTTCACAGTTGATCAAGTAATATGCGGTGTCTCCGAAGCTTGATCAATCCTTTAGACTCAGATTTTGACCCGTTTGAATCCTTGGGAATGGGGCTGAAAAGTTGTTAGTGATCGTTTTCCTTGGACTTTAGTGTTTCACTGACTTTTATGCCAGAGGTCCAAAATTGTGATCTTTACGCGCCTTTTCTATTGGTCTGGGTAGAAAAGTTGTTACCTTTTCACTTTCCTATGTCAGTCCTTCTGTCCTTTTCTGAAAAGTGCTAGCTGTCACTTTTGTCTTTTATAAGGGGAAATGATCTTTGACTTTCTTACTAAATAGGTGGAGGGAAAAGTGATTTTTAAAACTTTTCCATTTTTCCTTTTAATTGTATCTTTCCGATGACTTTAGTCTTGATGCATTAGGATGCTACATAATTAGCCTACTTCCGGATGCTGTTTTGGGCGGTTTAAAGTTTGTTTCCTTTCCAAACTTTAACTAAATGCTTCCATTATGTGCTAAGGTAATTGTAGTCTTCAATGAGTGTCCTAATGAATTGTTTTGGATCTGATGCTTCCATTTTGGATTAAGGGGATTACAAGATTTGTTCCCTAGTCTTTTGTGACAAGTTTTTATTTTCTTCAAACTTGATCCGGATTGTTCTGAAATTAATTCTTCCGGATCATTATTTCCAACACAATACTATCACTTCATTTTACATTTAACCATACATACATATACAAACTGTATATCAATATATATATTTTGCAATATACTAAAAGTATGTATATTAATTTGCATACTTCAACATACACAGACAAACATTGTACTAATAGTTTACTGAATTTTACATAAGAATGTATATCAATATACTTAAAATAATATATGTAGACATATATTTGCTTTCTTACATAGATATATATTGTGGTGACAATATAAAAAAAATGTATATCGATATACATTTTCTAATGTACAAAGAAAGACTTGTCTCATTTGTTGTTATTGCTTCGGATTTAATTGTTCTCTTCTTCCCTTTGTCTTTTCCATTCCCAAAAAAATCACATTACGTATTACACAACATATTAGGTGGTAGAAATATAAACAAATAACGTATATCAATATACATAAGCAAATATACACCGTCATACCTTATATATTGAATTTTCCTCGGATTCACCTAGTTTTATCTCTACTGCTGCCGTCGACCACTATTTTTGCTATTTTGACCCGCTTCTAACGTGTTAACTACTTCAGTCATCTCTATCAAATCCATATATAATATAATCGAGTAGTAAATTAAGAATGGGAATTGAAGGACAAGTCTGGAGGCCACAAATTTGGACAAAAAATGAACTACCCAGAAAACTCAAAAGGTAGTGATGATTGTAATGAATAAGTAGAGAATGACGAATGAAATGACGAAAACCAATTCTGAATGAAATTAGCTATGAAAGCCAATTCCAAAATCGAAAAAATAGAAGCCAGCAGTGAAAATGGAATCAGACGTAATCGTTATGAATGAAATCATAAACAAAATAAATCAATGAAATCATAAATGGAATTAATCAAAATAAAAAGGAAAATTGAGATAGGAGTGAAATCGAAATTTGAAAATTAAATTTGGGAATATCATGAACTCCTACTTAATAGGGATTTACTAAATAACCGATACTAAAGGGGTATAATATAAATATGTTTGTAAAATGTGCATTTTATGAATATAAATGCTATAAGGGTGCATTTTAGACAATGATGATATATATTCGTATTTTAATCCTCGTTAAAAATTCTTTTTGAATTTTTATTTTTGAAAAAATTTAGTTCAGCGTGCACTACTATGCTTCTGGTAGAAGCTCAAACCGATAATTTGCATCCAAAAATAAAAATAATCCTAAATATCCAAAATATCTCAAATTATTCAAAAAATCCCACTTTGACCTTTTTAGGGCAGATTTGACCCCTAATCCATTTTTTAGGCTAGGTCATACCCATTTTTCAGACTTGTTCAGGGTCATGAAGCCGCCACCGGCTTCATGATACTGCCGGCGGTATCATGAAGCCGCCACCGGCTTCATGATACTGCCGGCGGTATCAGCATAATGCCGGCGGTCTAACTTTGTGAAGGCAGCCAGCTTTTGGCCATGCCTTTGCTCGATATCTGCCGAGTTATAAAAAAAATGCCAGCTCTTTCACTTTTTTGTCCATAAAAGGGCCACAATCAGATGAAAGAAAGGGTTAGTAACTTGAATTTAGAATTTGAGAGAAATTCAAGTGAGAGAGAGTAAATTTTTATGAGATAAGTGAAGAAAAGGTAAGAAAAGAGGAATTACTCCATCTTTTCTTGGTTTTTTTTGTTGATTCTCTTAGAAATTAACTTCAAATTAGTAGAACTTAGGTTTAAAACCAATCTAATAGGATTTAGATGCAGTTGAAACTCATCGGGTGAAAACCACATGTTTACATTGATAATTGAATAACTAAGGCCATTAATCTGGACCTGTTTAATGGGCGGCCTGGGCCAGGCCAAGGAAAAAATGGATATGCCCAGGTCCAACCTAGCCCATATCTGTTGGTCCCTGTGAGGATCTATATAAGGTCCAAGGGGGGTGAATGACCCTTATTCATGGTATTAATATACTTTAAAAAGTCTTAGTGTAGCGTGTTTGATTATGTTCTGGATATGATGGATCCGGATGATGTAGGTATGAATTAATGCAAACAAGTAAATCAAACATAGAGTTTTATCCTTGTTCGACCCCGCCTACTCCAGTCCTCAAAGTTTCCTTCCTCCAAGCTTTTCCACTAGTGAATTCCTTTTCAACTAGCAGGAATTAAGCCTTACAATTTGTCTCCGGATGGTATCCCCTTCCGGATGTAGGATATACCACTAAAAGCACCAACTTCTAGCTGAGTCCTCTTGTCTTTAGCAGGATATACCACTTAGATTTCTACCCAAACCTAACCTGAGTCCTACAGGGAGATCCCACTCAAAGCACTAACTTTAAACTAATCTCACTGCTCACCCAAGTATGAGATACTTTGTTTCTCAATAGTTTTGGTTTTGGAGTTTCTCAAGTTTATAACTTACTTGGAAATCCTTACAAATAGATTTGGAATGGTTTGATTCTTGGAGGGATTAAGTAACTGATTGCTATAGCAAATTCTCTTGTGTATTCTTTCTCAAAACAACCAACACCTTCTCAACTTGTGAAGCTTTCCTTTTATAGGCTTCTATCATAAATGTAGCCATTGTGAGTTGTTGAAACTGAATTTAATCTTCACCATTGATTAGGTAAAATGTGGCGCTTCCAGAGCCGTTGATCAATCAGTTAGACTCAGATTTTAACCCATTTGAATCCTTGGAATTGGGGCTGAAAAGTTATTAGTGATCGTTTTCCTTGGATTTTAGCATTTCACCAACTTTTATGCTAGAAGTCTGGAATCGTGATCTTCACGCGCCATTCCTATTAGTCTAGGTGAAAAAGGTTGTTAAATTTTTCTCTTTCCCATGTCAGTCCTTCTTTCATTTTTTGAAAAGCTCTAGCTGTCATTTTTGTCTTTCATAAGGGGAAAGGATCTTTAACTTTTCTGACCAAATAGGTGGAGGGAATATAATTTTTGAATTATTCCCTTTGTCTAGATATTTAAATCTTCTGGATGTCTTCAGACTTAATATATATAGATCTATCTTTATCCGGATGCAAATACAATCAGTTCTTCCAGATGCTGATTTTGAGCGGTTCAAAGTTTGTTTGTTTCTGAACTTTAATCGGATGCTTCCATTATGTGCTTACGTATTTATGATCTTTAATAGATGTTCTTATGGCCTGATTTGGACCAGATGCTTCCATTTTGGATTTAGGAGATTACATGTTTAAGTTTTTACAAGTTTTTGTTTTCTTCAAACTTGATCCGGATAGTTACTGGACTATTTTTTGGGATCATTGTTTCCCAACAATCCCCCCCATTTGATGGAAACAAAAACTAAGCATGTGAAAAAGGGGTTTTATGAACTAAGTATGATTCTTGATACTTAGTCATTTACAAATTTTACTCCCCCATAATCTAAGCATCCTAGCTCCCCCAACATTTTTGAATTCTAGCTTCTAAGTTTTTAAAGTACAATTATAGATTGTACTTAGAAGTAATTTTGAGTGTAAGCTTTTCACTATATATACTTCTGTTGTTAATAATAGTTAACCTCATGAAGTTCCAGAATTACAATTACAGAATTATAAAAGTGAAAATAGAACTAGCTATTACAAATTTTTACATTTGACAAAAAATAGCTATTTTCAAGGTGATTTCTTCATTTGCTGACACTTCCGGATGACTTACCCTTTTTCCCTTTTCCATTACCTCTTTTGATTTTCTCCCCCTTTTGGTTTGCATCAGATTCGGGGTCAATAGGCATGTAAGATTTTCCATCCCAGCTTTTTCCAAGCTTCAGAGTAGATAGAATAGTCCACATTACCCTATAGGCTCTTTTCAATGATAGTATTAACTGTTACCAAAAGAAGATGGAGTGGCCTTAGAGAATTCTGAAGCTTCTTAAAGGATTTGGTCATGGTGGGGATCATCTTCAATGAGCTTGGTCTTTCTCATCAAAATATGGAAACATGCACTTTAGGAGAGTCAGACCGCACTTATACCCAAAGAAACCAGTCTCTCCTATGTGCTGGACTAAATTGTTGACCACTAGAATGAGAAGACTGTTTGGAGCAGAATATGGGGATCTAGAGGAGGAGATGGATAAATTAGCTATACTTGCCTTTACAAGATCTATATCCTAGAATATATCTCTCCAGACATTGTGGATACTGGTGTTGAGCGTAGTGAGATCTTTGTGAAAAGCCTCTTGGAGATTTTTTATCAATGCATTTGCTCCGGATATATGGCTGCCATAGTCATCAATGATTTTATCCACTTGCTTCTTCAGTATTTTGGGGAGGGCTTCATCAAGAAAATTTGTTAGCATTTCTTGTGCAGCTTGATGCTCCTCATTAAGTAAGGTACGTCCAGAGGTAATTTCTTTCCCTCCTTCTGCGATTTTGCTTCAGGAATGAATTTTTCTAAGATTTCAAACTTCTGGCCCATATATTCTTTGAGTTCATTGGTTGTCTCTATGGAGGAGGAGGTGATTTTATCCATTAATATGGTGCAATTATTGTCAGCTCCGATGATAGCTTGATCTGCAGAGCAATTTGCTCCTGCTATGTTAGAGTTTATTTGATTTAGCACCGGTATAATCTTGGACAATGAGGCTTCTTCAATTTGGTCTGCTTAGGGATACCCTTGCACTCTTCTTTCAATGCTTTTCACTAAGCCTTTAATTTATCCTAATTTAGACTTCAAATCCGGAGTAAGTGATTTGTCAGAAATGATGCTCTCTACGGACTTGAGTTGAGAGCAAATGCTTTGAAGGGTCCTCTTCACATGGCTTTCCTCATGCCTCTCAACTGCCACCTCTTGAATCATTTTCAACACAATTGTAAGCTTGTCAGCTCTTATAGGATTGTGCTTGGGAGTTAGCTATTTGGGGGTTTCCTCAGAGGAGGATGTTTCCTCAGAACTACTTCCAAAATTCTCGGATCCGGATGACTCTTCCTCACTTATTTTAGCAGATTTTCCTTTTTCATCTTTTTCTTCATCCTTATCCTCTTTTAACCATTCCTCCAGCCTAGCCTCGTCCTTAGAGTCCACTTTAAAAGTGTGCTCTTTGGAACTCAGACTACCTCCCTCCTACAGAACTCTATATTCCGGGATGAACTGATTTACCTTAGATGCAGTTTAGGTATCTACACCTAAGTTATCCTCTGTTTCAACATCATTATCAATAAGAATCCCATTTTCAGTATAGATAGATGGGAGAATGATTACCTGATTGGTATGTTGAGTATCTGCTTGTTCTTCCTCATTCTACTTATATGACCCAACATCCAGAAGACTGGAACTGTCCTCAGTCTCCCCTTTAATTGCCTGTAGAGGACTTACCACTATTATCATCTCATTTTCCAAAATGGTGGAATTATCCTCACCATCCCCTTTAGTTGCCTTTTCAGGACTTTCAATCTCCATCACTTCAGGATTTACATTCACCAAGTTCTCCGAAAGAGGCCCTGATTTGGCTTGAAAGTTGAATAAATTCTCATCCTGATAATTTGCTTCTTTGAGAAGCTCTAGATCCTTTGGAGCTAGGAGGATTGATGGGCTGTCTATGGCTTATACTCCGGATGAGCCTCTAGGTCCTTTCTTTGACAATAGGTTTATCTTTTGGTTATCCCGAACTGTTGTCATCATTTCAGCAAATTAAGGATCTTCCAAAAATATATTGTCCTGAAGAATTGGCTTCTCTGTGAACACCACTAGCTCTTTTCCCTTGCTCAAGTTAACTGGTGTGGCTGCTTTGGGGGATAATTCATGGATTGAGATTCTTGCAGAGAGATTTTTAATTGGAAGCTTTGCTCTCTCTGCCTTTGACGCTTCTCGGAAGGTTAATCCCCTCTTTCGGAGTTGCCTTTTGGGTGTTGGTTCCCCTTCTCCAGATTCCTCGCTGTTAGACCCATTTTACTCTGATAGGATATCTTTAATGCTACGTTTTCCCCTTTCTTATATCCCTCCCTAACTGCAGCAGCAGATACTGTAATGTTTTCTCTTGCTTCCAGTTCATATACTAGCTTTTTCATTTTATCAGCATCTTTAATAAGCCTTCTTCTAGACTTCTTGGCTAGAGATTTAGCCATTAGCTGGGTGAAGGATAGAGTGTCCTCATCCTACTCCTCAATTGCTGGCTTAATGTTAAGTTTCCTTTGGACTTTTGGCTTATTGGTTCTGGATTTCTTAGCTTCCGGTGCATTCTCCACTATGGCTTCTTCTCATCCCTATGTCTAATAGCTTTTTCCTCATCCCATTGTGAGCACGAGATTTTACAGTCCCCCTCGCTAGACGATGATGACGTATATTCGAATTTTAATCCTCATTAAAAATTCTTTTCGAAGTTTTATTAACATTTGAATTCAGTTTAGCGAATCCGACAACGCGTTTGGTGGAAGCTCGAACCGATGATTCTCACCCAAAATACTCTAAATATCTCAAAATATATCAAAGTTGCTTTAAAAATTCAAAAATTGTGCTTTTGACCCGTTTTTTCCTCTTTTTTCAGCTTTTTAGGCTGTGGGCCCCATTTGGCAGTCTACCAGCAGGGGCCTGAAGGCCGCCGGCAGTATAGGCTCCCTGCAAGCAATCTGCAGCTTTTCCACTTTTTCGATATCCACCGGATAATCGCATAAAAGTCTGATTTTGCTCATTTTTTGCCCTTAAAAGCATCTGAACAAGGGGAGAAAGAGAGGGAATCAGTAGAAAATGTTGGAGAGAGTTTTAGAGTGAGAGAGGCCAATTTTAGAGAGAGAAAGGGAAGAAAAGGTAAGAAAATGGATTAAGTTCATGTTTTCTTGATTTTTTCTTCATATAATCTCTTAGTTTAAACTTAAAATCTATAGAAATCCTAGGTTAAAATCAATCTAATAAGATTTTTAGAGACAAATCTTTAAATCACTACCCAAATCGTCATTCGGGCTTCCTAGAGGTGTCATTTGGATCACGAAGAGGTGGGTTCAAGGGCCCGAGGAAAATGCTTGAGTCTCTTAAGCTCTTTGGCATATTTTCTTGCTGTTTGTTGTGTTATTTGATGTTTCGGGTTTGTTTTTAGAGTTTTCAGTCATTCTGGCCTTTTGAATCTATTTTTGCTGATTTCGAAACCACCGGCGGCTCCACCATTATTGCTGGCATGTGAAGCCTCCGGCAGCCTTACTCAGGTTACTGATGACATCACCTATGCCGGTGGCGGCATGAGGTTCTATTATTGCCCTTTGACCTAGTTTTTTCATTTTTCATATCTTGCATGTACAGTATTACGATGTAGAATCTAGAATTCCCTGAAATCAGTCCAAACCCCGTAACATGTGGTATTTTTACTAATAATTTGGTTAAAATAACGATCATGTCCAAAATGGACTTTTCCCTAAAATTCATACGGAAAAGGAATTTTTCAAAGGGAACATGCATTAAAAAATAAATTTTTTTTGAGCTAACCTGTTAGCTCGACCCCAGCCCGGGGCCCTGCCTCTAGACCTCACTAGGGGCGCTGCCCCTAGTCCCTACGAGGGACTACCACCCCTCGACCCTGCAAGGGGTGCTGCCCCAGGACCCCCGAGAGGCACTGTCGCCCCTCAACCCCATTGTCGGGGGCACCGCTTTGTGTGATATACCCTGTATATATGCCGTATCTGTGCTAACTATTTTTTGTAGTTAGACTTAGGTTAGATGTATGTTAGGCCTTCAGGTATTTTATTTATTGCATAGAAAAAAATGTATATGATTTGGAAAGCCTTGTAATTATTATTTTAATTTCCCCATTTTATTTTGGAAGACTGTAATAATTTATTTACCTATTTAAATGCTTGATGATGCGCTAACAATATATAAACCGAATAACAAAGAATGAAAATTTTAACTTGGCCTAATATAAAATAGATAGCATCATCCAAACTCGGAATCTCTGTTTTAAGGTGTACTCTAACCACCCGGTGGGAATATCATACCAAAAATTTCCTGGCGGAGCTTAACCGGGTGGTGACTCTATTTTAAAATACGAGATTTCAAGTCTTGTATCCTTTAACATGCAAATTAGACTTAAATTCAACATCAACATCAAATCTTTTATCACGCTAGCTCACTTCACAACGCTCGTTATCTTTCCACCCCCCATGCTATGCATCTCACGCGGTCCTCACGGGTGAGAAAAAGGTCATCCACACTTACAGTGGCTACTCTACTGGGGATGTCTGGTCTCTTTAAACTTGAACTTAAAATTTTCAATAAGTTTAAAGGATTTTGATAATGTATTGAAATCATTGGCCAAGTTAAAATTCATTCTTTTTTCATGACGTTTTATCCTTATGCGTGTAGATAGTTATTGGTCCCTGTGGGGGTCTTTATATGGTCAGAGGGGGGTGAATGACCCTTTTTCACGGAATAAACAGACTTTAAAAGGTCTTAGTGTAACGTGTTTAATTATGATCTAGATGATGTAGTTATGACAATATAATGCAACAAGTAAAGAGTTAAAGAAATCAAACACAAGGGACTTTATCCTGGTTCAGCCCCGCCTACTCCAGTCCCCGGAGATTTCTTCCTTTGTGCTTTTCCATAAGTGGATTCCTTTCCAACTGGCAGGAATCAAGCCTTACAACTTGTCTCCAATTGGTAACCTCTTCCAGATGTAGGATATACCACTAGAAGCACCAACTCATAGCTAAGTCCATTAGTCTTTAGCAGGATATACCACCTAGACTTCTACCCCGAATCTAAGCTAAGTCCTATAGGGAGTTCCCACTCAAAGCACCAAATTTAAGTTGTAACCTAATCTCACAACTCACCCAAGTTTGAGATCCTTACACATTTGTTTTCACAAAGGTTTTGGATTTCCTTAAGTTTATAACTAACTTAGGAATCCTTACAACAAATTTTGATTTGTTTGATTCTTGGATGGATTGTAAACTAATTGAATGCTTGTTCTTTGTTACTTGATTTTGTAAATCAAACAGCCAACCTTCTCAATTGGTGAAGCTTCCCTTTTATAGGCTTCTATCATAAATGTAGCCATTGTGGGTTGTTGAGCTTGTTTTAAATCTTCACCCTTGATCAGGTTATAGGTGTCGCTTCCGGAGCCGTTGATTAATCCGTTAGACTCAATTTTGACCCGTTTGAATCCTAGGGATTAAGGCTGAAAAGTTTTCAGTGATCGTTTTCCTTGGCTTTTTGTGATTCACCATCTTCTAGCCAGTGGTCCAATCCGTATGCTCCACGCGCCATTCCCATTGGTCTAGGTTAAAAAGGTTGTTACCTTTTTCTCTTTCTACTATCAGCTTTTTATCCTTTTCTTGGGAAGGAATATTTGATGACAATTAAGACCAAATGGAGGGAAGGGAATTATTTTGAAATCATTCCCTTTGTCTTGAATGGAATCATCCGGATAACTTCAGATTTATCTAATCCTGATGTAGCTTCAATCAGTCTGTCTTCCGAATGCTATTGTGAAAAACTTAGCAGTTTGTTTCCTTTCCAAACTCTAACCGGATGCTAATCCACTTATGCTTAGGTAATGGTCTTTACTTGAAAGCTTGTCTTGGACTTGATGATAACTTGGTTGTCCGGATATAATGAATTAAGTTTTGCTATAATTAGGTCCTGTTATATTTAGTTATCTAGATAAGTCTTTCTTAGGTTTTGTTTACTTCACACTTGATCTGGTCTATTTTATGTTCCGGATCATTGTTTCCCAACAATCTCCCCCAATTGATAGAAATAAAAACCTAAGCCAACTAAGCATAATAATGGGTATATGAACTTTTGAAGCACAATATCCCCCATTTTTGATACTTAGTCATTTGCAATTACTCCCCCATAATTTTAGCATCCTAACTCCCCCAACATCTTTCAATTCTAGCTTCTAAGTTTGTTTTAGTACAATTACAGATTGTACTTTTGAAGCAATGTTTTAAGAATAAGATTTTTTCACTATTTATACTTCTGCTATTAATAATAGTTAACATCAATGAAGTTCCGGATTACAAAGTACAGAAATATGAAATAGTGAATCTAGTTATTACAAAAACTTATAAGGTTATAGCTAGTCTAACTCCCTCCGGATGGTCCTCCTTCCTTTTCATTTCCCTTATCGGATTAAGATCCTTGTTGACTTTCTAGACTCTTCTCCCCCTTTTTGTTTCCAGCTTGGGGGTCAATCACCATATAAGTTCTTTTATCCCAAGCTGCTTGCCATGCATTGCAATAAATAGTGTAGTCAGTATTACCGTTGGTCCTTTCAGCAATAATTTTATCAACCATTGGAGGAGTAAGATAGTAGGGCCTGATGGTCTTCTTTAATTGATCATAGGATTTTTTGATGGACAGATGAATGCCAAGATAAACTCTTGATCCTTATGATCATAGTAAGGGAAGAATACCTTAAGGAGAGTTATAATTCATTTTTGACCAAAGAAGCCGGAGTCTCCAATGGCTTGGACCAGGTTATGAAAGACTAGGAGAAGTTAAGTTTCTGGAATTATAGGAGTGGAGGAGGATCCGAAAATAGAGAGGTTATTGATTCTGGTTTGGAGTAGTGTTATTTCTTCACTTATTCCTTTCCGGATATTATGAATGCTGCTATATACTGTGTCAATTTGTTTGCACATAACATCCCTGGCTTGCTCAATTACTACATCTTGGCCATTGTGTTGTCCACATACATCTTGTGCAATATTGACAGAATGAGTAGTGAGCGCTTTAGGTAGGTCATCATTAAAGAATTTTGTTAATTTATCCAATATGGTCTTCTATTCTTCAGTTAAGTGTGGGAGAGTAGTTTTATCCTCTTTCTCAGAAATGAATTTTATCAAGTTTTCAAACTTAGTGTCTATGTACTCCTTTATTTCTATTGATAGCTTAGAGGAAGAGGAGTGTTGGCTTAATTTGCAGTCCTGTTGGCTGAAGAGATGCTTTCCTTGATCTCCTTAAGGATTGGATTTACTTGGGATAGGGATGCTTCTGCCATAACCCCTAGAGAGGGAAACTCTTCCACTTTCTCCGCAATCCTCTCCACTTTCCCTTTTATCTCCCCCAATTTAGCCTTTAAATCCAGAGTCTGGAATTCATCCAAAAGCAACTTCTTAACTATTCGTAAGTGCTTACAGATGTTCCGGAGACTCTATTTTACATAGCCTTCCTCACTCTCTTCAAGAGTAGCTTCTTGGAGTAGCTTAAGCGCGGTAGAGACTTTTGCTTGTTTTGTATTACCGGCTAGAATTTTTATGGGGTTTATAGCTTGAATAGGTTTCTTCCCGGATGAGCTGGATGAATAATCTCCGGAACTAGAACTACTTCCGGAGGGATCACTATTTTCTTCTTTATCGCTCTCTTCCGAGCTTGAGGGATCTTTTTCTTCTTTGCTTTCATCTGACCATTCCTCCGGACTGGCCTTGTCCCTTAAGTGCACTTTAGAAGTATGCTCATAGGAACTCAGACCAAGTCCCTCCTCGGGAATGATATTATCCGGGTTAGGCACTTGTTCCTTAGACACACTTGGAGATGCAGTGTCTAAGTTATCCTTATTTAAAAATGTTATAATATCACCAGCAGCAGAATCAGTATAAACATTTAAAGTGACAAAGTTAAGGGTTACCTCATTCATTGGTGATGGGCTATGAATGTTTGAGTCTGCATTTCTAACTTCACTTCCTCCCACCTAAACCCTCGGATGACAGGAAATATCCTCTATCACTCCTTCAACTGCCTTCAATGCCCTCTATATATGCCTCAACAAGACTTGCTTCATTTTGATTGCTAGCTTTTGGATTGAGCAAATTCTCCGAAAGAGGTTCTGTGATGGCTTGGAAGCTGAATGATTCGGACCCTAAAATTTTTGACAGTTGAGCTAGGGCATTGGAGTCTATAAGGATGGGTGTAGCAGAAGATCCTTTGGGTCCTTCTATGGCTTGGTTGTTTATCCAGTAATTATCTGCTATAGATGCCATCATCTCTTTATACTGTGGATCCTCTAGAAGGATATCCTCATTAGCACTGGGCACATTTTTTTCCTTTTGAATTTTTAGCCTTAGCCAACTCTTTCATGACAACCCTCTTCGCAGTATCTTAATCAATCACAATGGCAGTTGGCTTCTTAGCTGTCTTCTTATGATGTTTTTAAGCCTTGATTGCTTTATCAAAAGTGCACCTCTTCCGAGTGAATTACTTCTTTGGCATTGGCATTTCATCCTCTATTTCCTCCTCATCAGACCCATTAGCTTCTATCAGCATATATGATATTTTTCTCTTTTTCCATTTCTGATAACCCTTCCTTATTGTAGCAGCAGCTACTATAATTAACTCTCTTGCTTCCGGATCACAAACCAGTCTCTTTAACTTATCAGTTGTTTTGATCAGCCTTCCCCTTGACTTTGGCTTTTCTAGAGATTTGTTAAGCAGTTGGGTGATTATTTAGGTATCTTCATTCTCTTCTTCATCCACTAGAACAAAGGTCAATTCCTTCTTTGTCTTAGGCCTAGATGTTCTGGCCTTTTTAGGTACAGGACCATTTGCTTTTAGATTTGTAGCTTTCCTGGTCTTGCTTTTCTTCTCATCCCTTAGCCTCTTGGCTTTATCCTCATACCAAGTTTCATTGAATCTTAGATTAAGGAAGTTACTCTGAATAATTGGCTTTCCACTGACACCCTGGAATATGGTCAAATCCACCCTACTTGCTTGAAGAATCCTAGTGATAAAGGCCCCATGAGAATTTTTGTGATGCTTTAGAACATGGATTATCAGCATTGGTATATTTACTTCTCTGCACTCTGCCTAATGCATTAACAGATAGTGCTGGAAGGAAGACACTGTGGCTAATGAGCCCTTCTGGATTAGGACTAGGTTTGCCAGCACATGCTGAAGGTATCTTGGTATTTAGGGCTAATAAGTTGAAAATTTATCCCCAAAATACCTCTCCGGAAGCCATATCTTCGGATCATACTTCACCTTGGTCTCATCTCTATCCACCCTCATCAAGACTCCATTGTTCTTTATATGAAGTGACTGCTCAAAGAAATCTAGAGTGACTGTAATCTTTTTTCCTTGAACTGCAGTTCATAGGGCATCGAATTTCTTATTGGCTCACAGATTATCATAGAACTCCCAGACCAAGTCTGGGTAAGTTGGGTAGTTTATTTTTAGGAAATCTGTTAGGTGCTGATCCTCAAGCAGCCGGGAATAAGAACCAGTTTCAAAGAGGAAATTATCTTCCAGAAAATCTGTAGGGATAACAGAATCGGTGGGTTTATAGTCTATTGGGATAAAATCTTTATCCTTTAGATCAGATTCTGAGAAGACATTTTGGGTTGGAAGCATCATGAGACTAGCTTGAGTAATGATTGCTGCCATTTGAGAGTTTGAATGAAAGTTAGGGTTATGGGTTTCTAAAATTGCAGAGTAATAATACTTAGTTGCTCATATGAGGAAGAAGGGTGATTTTGTGGGGTTTATATAGAATTTTATAAGTGAGGGTAGTTTGGTAATTTGGACACCGGTAGGTTGGCTGGATTGATGACATGGCAACCAGATTTTTAAGAGAGAGGTAAGTTCAGTTTAACCGGAGAATGGGAATGGTTTATTTTAAAAATAAACTATCAAATTTACCATGCGTATAACAACCAATAGACGTTTAAAATTCAAAAAGTAACTGTTAACTTTACACGCTTTAATGCCATTTGTCATTACTGTCTGCTTACGTGGCAGAGTTTTTCTGGTATTGGTTTTTCTGCAATGTTTCTTCTCTTTCGAATTGATTTTTCTTGCCAAAGATTCGGCTTAATTTCAAGTTGTTTTCTGGATTAACCCTAAATTGGATTGGACATTCCAATTGACTCCCTTAGCTTTCTAAATTGATCTTTACTCAGTGGCTTAGTGAAGATATCTGCTCTTTGCTCATTGTTTGGAATGTATACCAATGCAACATCCTTCTTCATCACATGATCCCTAATGAAATGATGCCTTATATTGACATGCTTCATCCTGCTATAGAGTACTGGATTCTTTGACACAACAATAGCACTTTTGTAGTCACACATAACATCCACACATCCGGATTAAACTCCATAGTCTCTAAGTTATTGCTTGATCCAAAGGAGTTAAGCTACACAACTTTCAGCTGCCATGTATTCAGATTCTGTAGTAGGCAAGACAACTGAATTTTGCTTCTTATTGTACCATGATACTGAGCAATCTACAAGAAATGGCAACCTTCAGATGTACTCTTTCTCTCAGTAGTATCTCTGCCATAATCTGCGTCAGTGAACCCTTGGAGTGTGAAATCTTAATTACTAGGGTATCATAACCCACCTTCAGCAGTTCCTATGAGGTGAGAATCCATAAGATTGGCTTGATACCTTGCATAGTAGCAAACTGTATAGTGTATGTCAAGTCTGCAAGCTGTCAAGTATAGAAGTGAGCCAATCATCCCACTATAGAGCTTTTGATCAACATCTTCTCCTTCACAATCCTTGGATAAGAATGTATCTAATCCCATTGGAGTGGACATAAGCTTGCTCTTTTCCATTTTAAACTTTTATAAGATTTCCTGGGTGTACTTTGACTGGTTAATGATCGGGACTTTACTTGATTTGTAGGCCAAAGAAGAAATTGAGTTCTCCCATCATGGACATCTCAAATTCCTTCTGCATTTGAGAGCTGAATTCTTCACACATCCTTTTATCAGTTGCTCCAAATATGATATCATCCACTTAAACTTGGACTAGAATGATATTATTTTTCTTATTTTTAATGATCAGTGTGGTGTCTGCCTTGCCTCTGATATAACTCTTGGATGTAAGAAAGGAGGTTAATCTCTCATACCAAGCTTTGGGTGCCTGCTTTAATCCATAGAGAGCCTTCTTCAGCTTATATACATGGTCCAGATGCTTTGGGTCTTCAAATCCTGGTGGTTGCTTAACATTGACTTCTTCCTAGATAACACCATTTAGGAATGCACTTTTGACGTCCATTTGGTATAGTGTGAACCCCATGAATGATGTAAAAGCATATAGAATCTGGATTGCTCCAGTCTTGCTACAAGGGCAAAGGTTTCTTCAAAGTCAATCCCTTCCTATTGATTGTAGCCTTGGGCAACCAATCTTGCTTTATTTCTCACCACTACTCCAGATTGATCTAGCTTATTCAGGAATTGGTGCCAATGATTGACTTTCCTTTTGGAGGTGCCACTAGATCCCACACATCATGTCTGGTGAATTGATCTAACTCTTCCTGCATTACCATCATCCAACTTTCATATCCTTCAGCATCTTGAAATATCTTTGGCTTAATGAGAGAGACAAAAGCAGCATGGCTCATCATCCTATGGAGCAGACCTCTAGTTCTTACTAGATTCTGAACATCATCCAGAATATTATCAATGGAATGATCTCTGTGTGTCCGGATCTCCCTTTGTAGGCCTTCGTGTTGAACTGGGACTTGCTCCACTTTAGCTTCAACCACTCCTTCTGGGCCTTCATTGAAGTCAATCTCCTCTGGGTTGAGATTAACTTGTTGTACTTCTAGATCAAAAGATATTCCTTCATCTTCCTCTTTGTACTTCTTGATTTGGAATGAATCAAAAATTCTTGCTTCCTTCTTTTCTCCAGTTTTTTAGCTTCCGAAACTGAATCTTCCAGAGTGTAACTTTTCTTACCTGTAGTGTTAGTCTCATCAAAATCTACATGTATTGACTCTACCATAGTTTGGGTTCATTTATTGAAGACTCTATAAGCCTTACTATGTGTTGAGTAGCCAAGGAAAATTGCTTCATTAGATTTAGGATCAAATTTTCCTAGTTGCTCTCTATCATTAAGGATGTAGTATTTACATCCAAATGCTTTGAAATACCCAATTTTGGGTTTTCTTTCCATCCAGATTTTATATGGGGTCTTTTCTATGTTCTTTCTCATGAGAGCTCTATTCAGAATATAACATGCTGTATTCGCAGCCTCTCCCCAAAAGTATTTTGGCAAACAATTTTCACGGAGCATTGTTCTAGCCATCTCAACTATGGTCCTATTCTTTCTCTCAACAACTCCATTCTATTGAGGAGTGTGAGGGGCAGAGAAGTTATGCTCAATGCCCTTAGAGTCACAAAATTCAGCAAACTACATATTTTTGAACTCTCCACCATTATCACTATGGATGCGTGCGATGCTTATGCCCTGTTCTACTTCTATCCGGATGTATGTTTTTGAGAATTGGTCAAAGGCCTCACCTTTGCTTGCTAGCAAGAGCACCCAAGTATATCGAGAATAATCATCCACAATGACCATGGGGTATTCTCTTGTACCTAAACTCAATGGTTTGATTAGACCAAAGAGATCAATATACAAGAGCTCAAGTACTCTTTTGGAGGAATGTATGAGATGGAAGGGAAACTTTTCTTGTGTTATTTACCTAATTGACATGCAGTGCATAGATGATCCTTATCAAAAGCAACCTTAGGCAAACCCACTACTAATTCCTTTTTGGCTAGTTTGGACAGGAGGTTCATGGTGACATGTCCCAACCTTCGGTGCCATAGCCATGATTCTTCTTCTTTAGACACCAAATAGATATTCTTTTTTATCATTTTTTATGTTTATAGAATAGACATTATTTACTCAAGGTGCAGAAAGAACGAGTTGGTTGGACTTACTATCATAGATTGAGCAGCCTCCAGAATCAAATGTGACTTTTCTTCCTTTATCACAAAGTTGGGCCACACTTAGCAAGTTAAATTTCAGTCCATCAACTAGTGAGTCATCTTCTATCTTTAATTCAGATCCAATGGTTCCATGACCAATGATCTGTCCCTTTTAATTATCTCCAAAGCTTACTTTGCCTCCCTTCTTTCGCGTCAATGTGATGAAGTCCTTCTTATCACCTGTCATGTGCCTTCAGCATCCACTATCAATGTACTAAGTGTGTTGATCTAGTGTGGATCTAAGGCATACCTGCAAAATAGATCAAGTGGGTTTGGGTACCTAATCAGATTTAGGTCCTCTCGGGTTAATAACCTTCTCAGGCCAAGGGTAAGCATCATAATAACCATTTTTTAATCTACATAATTTAGTAATATGATTGTTTTTCCCATAAAACATGCACCGTGCAATGGATCTGTTCTATTCCTGCTTCTTTTTTTTATCTTTTCAAGATCTTCCTTCCCATAGTTCCCTCTATATCCAGCTTCTTGTACACTGGTGGATGGTCCAGAGTGTATCCGGAAGCTAGTTGGTGGTGCGATTTCAGCTGCACAATTTCTTCTTTGTTTGGCAGGTTATTGGTTGTAAGCCACCTTAGCCTTTCCCTTTTGAGCAGCAGTATATCTTTGGGCTTGTGGTTGCCTCCTAACCTCCTTCATCCTTTTATTAAGGGATTTTTAGGATCTATTTTGATTAGGAAGATGATGATCTCTTCTTGGAGCTTTTGCCTATGGCCTCTTCCTGGACACTTCCTTTAATAGACTGATTTCTCTATTTAGTCCCATTACATTTGCATTTAGAATCTAGACTTGATTCCTCTGGATGCTTTCTTCCACAACATCAATATGCTTGGTTGCTCTAACCAGATTGATGTCTTGTGCCATTACTTCAGCATCTTCTGCTAATTCCATCACTACTCTCTTGAGGGACTTGATTAATTTTGCATTCTTATTTACACTCTTAATCACAATAGATAGAGCTCTAGCAAGGTCAAAATTAGAAGCAAAATTAGAACAAGAATTTACCTCAGTGTTTGTTGTTTCTGATTCTGATTCTTCTATTTGCACTGTATCTTGCTTAAAGGCATTTCTTCCGGATTAATCTGCTTCAGGATCAGTTAGTGCCATGAATGCATTGTTAGCAGTCTCTTCTTTTTCTTCTGTTGAAGATAAGCTGCTACGTTCTTCTCTGTTGCTCTGCATAGCCACCATTGTCTTCTTTTTGAACTTCTTGGATCTATTAAGCTTGGGATATTTTTTTCTGAAATGACCTTTTTCTCCATATTCAAAATAGGCAGCTTCTTTTTCCCGATCCTTCTTTTCTTCCGGATTCTTTCTAGGTCTATCCCTTCTAGATGTGCCTTCTATTGATTTTTAGGATTCATACTTTCTTAATTTCCTTCTATCTTTCTTTTGTATGAATCTGTTAAGTTTTCTAGTCAATAGAGCAAGTTGATCTTTGGTTCTCAGTGATTCGGTGATTTACTCTTCTTCTCCAAAAAAGCTGATCCGGTGGATTCTGCCTTAAGTACAATGGCTTTCTTCTTCTCCTCAGGCTTCTTTTCTTATTAGCTGTATCTCTCCAAGGATAACTCTTGGGTTAATAGATTACCAATGAGCTCATTATAACTATATAAATTTAAGTCATGAGCTTCCTCAATGGCAGTCTTCTTGTTATCCCATCCCTTGGTGAGACTCCAGAGTACCTTCTTTACCATATCTACTTTAGAGATTTCTTTTCCAAGCCTCTTCATCTCATTTACTCAATTGGTATATCTAGTATTCATGCTACTGATTGATTCTTGTGGCTCCATTTTGAAGGTTTCAAGCTTTTGCTTCTCTTACTTTGTTGGTTACTTCATTGGTTACTTCCAGCTTTTTCCAAATTTCCTTTACAGTCTTAAATCCAGATATTCTATTAAATTCAGCTGCACTAAGGGTACAATGAAACATGTTAATAGCATTTGCATTTTCACCCAACTTTTTAAAATCATTCTCATCCCACATACTTGATGGCTTTTGGGTAGTCATACCCTCTACTTCATAAGTAGGCTCATATGGACCATCACTAATAACTAACTATGCTTGCATGCTTTGTGATTGTATGAAGTTCTTCATCCAGTTTTTTCAGAATGTGTAGTGTTCACCGGTGAAGAGTGGAGGACAGGTAATGGACATACCCTCGGGAAAGGGTTGTGAGTTTTGGAAACTCATTTTGATATTTGAATCAAAATATATGGACCTTTAGCTCGAGATTGTTAAATCTCTAGTTTAAGCACTTGCTCTAATACCACTTGTTGGTCCCTGTAGGGGTCTTTATAAGGTCAGAGGGGTGAATGACCCTTTTTCGTGGAATATACAGACTTTAAAAAGTCTTAGTGTAGCGTATTTGATTGTGACCTGGATGATGGATCTGGATGATGAATTTATGACAATATAATACAATAAGTAAAGAGTTAAAGAAATCAAACACAAGGGATTTTATCCTGGTTCGGCCCCGCCTACTCTAGTCCCTGGAGTTTTCTTCCTCTGAGCTTTTCCACTAGTGGATTTCTTTCCAACTGGCAAGAATCAAACCTTACAACTTGTCTTCGGATGGTAACCCCTTCCAGATGTAGGATATACCACTAGAAGCACCAAATGCTAGCTGAGTCCATTAGCCTTTAGCAGGATATACCACCTAGACTTCTACCCCAAATCTAAGCTGAGTCCTATAGGGATTTCCTACTCAAAGCACCAACTTTAAGTTGTATCCCAATCTCACAACTCACCCAAGTTGGAGATCATTACACTATTTTTTTCACAAAGGTTTTGGTTTTAGATTTCCTTAAGTTTAAAACTCACTTAGGATTCCTTACAATAAATTTTGATTTGTTTGATTCTTTGAGGGATTGTAAACTAATTGAATGCTTGTTCTTTGTTACTTGTTTTTATAAATCAAACAGCCAACCTTCTCAATTGGTAAAGCTTCCCTTTTATAGGCTTCTATCATAACTATAGCCATTGTGGGTTGTTGAGCTTGTATTAAATCTTCACCCTTAATCAGGTTATAAATGGCACTTCTAGAGCCGTTGATTAATCCGTTAGACTAAATTTTGACCTATTTAAATCCTAGGGATTGAGGCTGAAAAGTGGTCAGTGATTGTTTTTCTTGGCTTTTTGTGATGCACCAAATTTTAGCCAGTGGTCCAATCCGTGTGCTCCACGCGCCATTCCCATTGGTCTAGGTTAAAAAGGTTGTTACCTTTTTCTCTTTCTACTGTCAGCTTTTTATCCTTTTCTTGGGAAGGGATATTTAATGACAACTAAGACCAAATGAAGGGAAGGGAATTATTTTGAAATCATTCCCTTTGTCTTGAATGGAATTATTCGGATATCTTCAGATTTATCCAATCCGGATGTAGCTTCAATCAATTTGTCTTTTAGATGCTGTTGTGAAAAAGTTAACCATTTGTTTCCTTTCCAAAGTCTAATCAGATGCTAATCCACATATGCTTAGGTAATGGTCTTTACTTGAAAGCTTGTCTTGGACTTGATGATAACTTGGTTGTCCGGATATAATGACTTAAGTTTTGCTATACATATCCCATGCATCGGCTTTAAGGGACAAAATAAATCTACTTACCCTTACCAATCTCCACCTGTAGAAGTGGTTTAGCAACATGGGTAGGACTCCTTTTGTAACTCCGTTGCATCACAATATATCACTATGTGTGGCATGAGATACAAATGTCCCATATATGTTGGAGGGATAAGATGTTGCATCATGACATTACCCTGATATCGCAACCATCCTCGTGACCATATCATGCATCACTTCCCAAAGACAAAAAGCATGCATACCATCCATACCATTCACAACCCACTCACGGTCTGACATTTGATTCTTGATTCCTATCAGTCTACATTTTGATCCGAGCCTTCGCAACCAGCCATGTCTATTCCTCACAACGATGATGACACTACACCACTCGAGGAGCAAACTGGTCCAGCCTCTACCTCAGGGGAATATCCTTCGCCATCTCTTAGCTCTAAAATTGAAACCGCCATGGTCCAGTTTATTAGTTTAGATCTCTTTCGAAACACTATTCAAGAACGGATTCAATCAGCTGTTCAAAATCAGAATGGGTTTGTTCAGATTGGTTCTGCTCAAGTTCTATCCGGTCCGGTAGGGGCATAACCAATCTAATTTGCTCAGCTTCCAATTAAGTCAGCTCCAACCCGAACTCGTTCCAGCTTATTCCATTTTGGTCAAACCCCAACCAATCTTCAAACCTTAATATCCTAACCAATTTTCTATTTCTGAACCCAAAACCCGGGACCTATAGCCAAGAGCTCATTTCTCCCCCCATTTTTTTAATGATTCTACTCCCTCTAGTGGATTGGCCCAGCCTACAATGCCTCCACCACTTTTTTCTCCCAGTACCAAATTGATATCTAATCCCTGACTTGGTTTCCTACCTTCTTATCCGTATGGCCAGTTTGGAGTTTGGAACTAGGTCACACAATCTCTAGGCATGACACCTACAGTTGGAGCACTCACATGCCAGTCAACTGTCCCCCTATACAGCAACCAGATCATGCAATCTCCGGGCATGACACTTAAAGTTGAAGCTTTCCTGTAATTGCCTTTATCGATAAACTCCAAACTAAGGAAAGAAGCCCATGATTGATTCTTCCCTTGTTTTCCTATGGCTTGTCCTATACGTTGGTCACTCCCTCACAACTTGTGCTACCCACATCCACGATGCTACTCATTTTGGTGTCACACCCAAATAGCGTAAGGAAACATTCCCTCATTCATACGACCAGATCATGCAACCTCTAAGCATGACACCTAAAGTTGAATCCTGCTTGCGCCAATTGGTTGCAGCTAATTATAATCAGAAAGAGAGGGAACTCCAAAGAAATGAAGACCGGATTCCCCAAAACTCTAGCATGCATCCTTATCTCAAGTCGGGGTGAACAAAAGGGCCTCTCTAAAATCGACCCCAGCTGCCACTATCCAGCCAACCAGTAGTCCTACAGGTAGTGCAAACCCGTGTAAACTTCCCCTTAGTGTAATTTTTGCTAAGGTGAGGGAAGCTTGCCTCCTCCAATCCCTTCACGAGCATAGACCCCCCACGGAAGGAGAGAGAAAGAACTTTTATGGATATCATGTCCAATCGGGTCACCGCACCGATGGATGTCAAGCTTTGATTCAAGCCATACATCATTTCGTACAAGAAGGAAAGATGGATAAACCCGAAAGAGTGCCTAGCGCTATGAATTTCCCCTTATTGGAGTTCTATAACCAGACAAAAATGACCAATTCTGGCTCACCTAAACAAGGAAATAGGCTGCAGGAGCTCATCAAGGTCATCTGCTCCAAAGGCAAGGTCAAAGGAAAGGGAAAGTTGTACTCTGACAACAAAGATGAGAAACTGAACAATATAGAGGTCGAATAGGCTATCGCCGCTATGTCTAAGGCCATGAAAGTTCTAACAAAGGAAGGGTGGAAGCACGGAAAAGGTGAAGCAGAGAGTCTATTGGCCAAAACCATAAAGCGGATCACTGAGGTTCTCGTCAAGGGGGCAAGTCAAGTGAAAGACATCTTGCCAGCCACCGAGCATCATGAGACTATAGCTTTCAGCTGGGACGACACATTGATATAACCTACCGAGGATGGTCTCACCGCGATATCAACAATGAAGACCCTCAGTTTGTGGAGGATGACAAGCTTTGATGTGTAATCTTTAGATTTCTTTACGCTTTCATTTTCAACAATTCTACCTTCGAAACTTTAAGCACCACGGGCAACCTTCATTTTGTTTGCTTGTTTCATGTTTTGCCCAATTGATCCATACATTCATATGAGCATACACATGACGTTTTTAGTATTCAAGATACTTTATTGCATGAAATTAATTCAAGTACAACTCGAATCTCTCAAGTGGTAACCATTTCCAATGATTTAACTCCTATTAAAAACAAATGTGAGATAACAAAAGCGCTTAAAGATCGAGATAACGCTTATGCCTGGTCATACAAAGACATGCTCAGAATGGGCCGCCAAATTTCCAAGCATACCATCCCCAAAGGTACCAAGTGCAATCGAATAGAAGGTTCACCATTTGTGACCACTGCATAGAAAACTATAGGATTGGGCAAATGGTCTGTTTTGTTGCCAAAATCAAATTGCAAATTGCATTACCAAGGTGAAAAGGCACCATAAATATCAGATTCATGGGGATGTGTGTCACCTTCCTTTCATTGGGCTTCATAGTTTCGCTACTCTTCGTCCATCCTCGTCATAAAGGATCAGTAGGGTCGATAAGATTCAACCATCATTGACTCATGGACACCAGTTTATTGAAATAGATGTGAGATACTTTTCAAAATAGCCAAGAGTTGAATCCAACACTAGTCGATGGCCAAATTCATAAGGGAAGATCTCCTTGGCTCGGTACGACCCATATTGTCGCACCGCCTTGGACAACAAAGTTCTACTTCAAGGGGTAATTTCCAAATTAATCAGGGGATGTGTAATTGAATGCTACAAACCTTCTCAGCGCAAACCATAGGCTAAAGGAGCAGTCCAAGCAACAAAGAAGCCAATCAAGAAAAAAAGAGAGGAAGACACTTCCCCAGACAATCAAAGCCTATAGAGGTCAGGTTCAAAAACGGCCATTCACCATTAGAACTCTATATAAACATCAAAGCTCCCTTAAGGCCAACTCCTAGCAATGTGGCCAATCGAAATCAAAGTAAGGTTACCCGATGTCGCTTCAAAGGTCAGAATATATTAGGCAATTCAGTGTGATAGTCGAAAAGACACTAAGGCCCTAGAAAATTTTCAAAGGCGCGACCAAGCACGTGACAGCAAGGCAGATGCCGAATGTTCTCACCAAGAGTCGGAGACCCAATGTTGAGGTAGCTGGAACTTTCCAACACTGGAATCGAGGAGAAGTTCGGAATAAATTGGGAAAGTCCCCGTATGGTCAAGACTATTCTCGATAAATAGTGCAAATAAAGATTATGAGCATGGGCAGGAATGGATTTGTCGACCTAGTCAATCGTGACAGGCTTAAGCGTTATCGTATCTAAATAAAAGAAATAAATCAGAAAATGGCATAACAAAAAATAAATATAAAGCATCCGCCTTTCGGTCTTTCAATGATCGGGCAAAAATTAGGGTGACACCCAACGATTGGTATTCTGCAAACAAGCTGGGCAAAAATTAGGGTATCTTTTTAGAAAATCACCCGCTGAACTAAAAACCCAAAAAGGGAGGTTCAAGTAAAAATTAGGGCACGAGGGAAAAATAGTAAGACGTTAACTTGAAAATCTGTAAAGGCTGGCAGATTAATAGAAACGGTTACCAATATCATGTACTCCGGTTAAATTCATTCACTGAAAGTGTCTTTCGTACTGAAATCTTTATGCTTGTGATTGTATGAATGCGTGGCAGCCAAATGGTGAAAACATCGTAAGTAAACTTAATGGAGGTACTCAGATATTATTCGTATAAGTACACAACAGTTCAACATGAAAAGACGAACAAATCCGGATAGACTGAAAATATCCAAGTCTATGCAAAAGTCAGAAACATGTCTGCTGGATTGAAAACCCAAAAGGGCGGTCTAGGCAAAAATAAAGACAAAGAAAAAAACAAAGAAAAAGAAAAAAAGAAGATAGGCTGGAAATCAGAAAAGGACGTTCTATGCAAGAATCATGTCTGCTGGATTGAAAACCTGAAAGTGTCCAGGCAAAAGTTAAGACAAGGTTCGATAGCCCATCACACCGATCGGGTCTATGCAAAACTTAGAACCATTAATTAGGTAGACAAATGCACATGTCATACTAAATTCTTTCACCATCATACCAATGTGCATCAAGGAAATTTCGAGACTATCCTCATCGGGTTACCACTACAGCCTCACCTGTGAGTACTTCTCGCAAGCAGACGAAGGCCCAACTTCTACCGATCATCCTTGGCAGGATCCATCAGTAGTGATAGCATCATCCGTGTCATAATCTAGGGTCCCAAATGAAGTAACCTGTCCTCATCTCTCCTTGACTTGGTTTGGCCAGCAAATGTCGAGCATTATAAATTAACAACTCAATCCACTCAAAGCCGGATACCTATCGTGTGTTGTATCTTGATTGAAACTCAAGTTTGTACTCATACACGGACCCAAGTCCTTCATAGAAATCGTTTTTAAGGAGTCACTCTTCCATCACACAAGCCTACCTGGTTACTACAGAAGCATTATTTACCCATCCAACATGATTCAACCGAATACCACATAATCATGCATCATTAATGCATCTGTTTCATGCATGCACTCTTTCGAGTTCTCTTCCCCAAAATATCCAACGAAAAATTATCAAGGCAAGAATACTAGTGGAATAACCCTGAGCACGTTAATCAAGCTCAAACTCCCAACAAACCAAACACCCACCAATCGACAAGAGGTACTCAGAAGGGGCGCAGTTCTCTCCAACCCCTTAGAGTCACCTACAAATCAGTAAGAGGCACTTGGAAGGGGCAGAGTTCTCCCCAACTAGTTGGGGTCATCTATCGAAAAAATATTGACAAAAAAGAAACAACAAAGGGGACGCTCGAGATGGTTCACACGACTCGCCAAACCTCTGCAATAACTCCGCCGGATCCCCTAAAAAATTCTAACTCATTTTGCAATACTTTCATTTTTATTGTTAATTGAAGGGGCAAAAATTTTTGCTCTCGACATACTCAATTAAGAAATAAAAATGCAATTCACGCTTTGGACGAACTTCTCCACTTCGTCTTAATGTAGGTTGAGGACAGTTACAGGCTCTTCCCCGCCCGCGACTCATGTCTAACGACATCATTTATTGATCAAAAGATGGCTAAGGGCAAATAAGAAAACATAAGGGATGACCAGCCGATTAAATATCGATCAAGATAGGTCAACCAATTATCTAAAAATTACTGCCATGCAAAAGGCATTAGGGGGCATCGCTCCTACCTTCGCCAGGGGCATTGATCCCACCTTCGCTCGGGACATCAATTCCCACATTCCCCTGGTATAACGCTTCCCACTTTCACTCGGGACATTGTTCCCTCATGCTCATAGGATATCGCTTCCCACCTTTGCTAAGGGCATCAATCCCACCTTTGCTCAGGATATCACTCCTACCTTCGCTCGGGATATCTCCCCCATCACCACTAGGGATATCAATTCCCACCTTCGCTCGGGACATTGCTCCCATCTTCAATTGGGATATTGATTCCCACCTTCACTTGGGATAATGCTTCCCACCATCGCTCGGGATATCGAACCCATCATCGCTAGAGGCATTGGTCCCACCTTCGCTTGAGACATCACTCCCATCACCGCTAGGGGCATTGATCCCACCTTCGCTCAAGACAACATTCCTACCTCCTTTGGTAGGGACATCACTCCCACCTTCACAAGGCACATCATTCTCGAGTTCGCCCAGGATAACGCTTCCCACTTTCGCTCAAGGCATCAGTCCCACCATCAGTCATATCAGCGGCGGCCTCAGATCTATAAGACACATTTGTCTGGACTCGGTCAACTAGTCAAGTAGACCATGCGGCATCCGTCACCGGTGACAGCATGGCCATATTGTCAACAACATCAAACTACCAACAACAACTTCAAATTCTTTCGCATTACGAAGATTCAAGGAATTGTTGTAATGATTCCTCGGTGACCCGAAATTCCTAAACCTTTCATATTTCAACATCATGTCAAACCATAAAAAAACAATTCGGCTCTTTAAACCCCTTCTTAGTACGAGACCAATCCAGATCTTCAAGCCCTCGGCACTCTAGGACTTCTAAGACCCTTGTATTTTTAATCATTACATTTTTACTGTTGATCGAAGAGACAAAAATATTATTTTATTTCACAAAATCGATCAAGCAGTAAAAACATCATTTAAAGGCCTATCTAATCTTGTTTTACTTGTCTCTTATTGTAGGTATAACCACAAGGGGCAAGCTAAAAATTCTCTTTCTTTGGGATACCAGCCACTTCGAATGCCAACTAAAAATCCCGGTATAATACTTATACATGCCGTCCTTCGGGTTCAACCATAAATCATTAAAGCCTAAGCCCGACCAAGGGGTAAACAAATCATCGAAGCCTAAGCTCGACCAAGGGGCAACCAATCTATAAAGCTTAAGTCCGACCAAGGGGCAACCAATCCTCAAAGCTCAAGGGGCAACCAATCTACAAAGCTCAAGCCCGACCAAGGGGCAACCAATCTGCAAAGCTCAAGTCCAACCAAGGGGCAACTAGTCTCAAAACCCTAGACCGACCAAGGGGCAACCAATCTCAAACCTCAAGCCCAACCAAGGGGCAACCAATCTCAAAGCCCAAGCCCGGCCAATGGGCAACCTCTCTACAAAGCATAAGCCTGACTAAGGGGCAAACCTCTCTATAAAGCATAAGCTCGACCAAGAGGTAACCATTCCATAAAGCTCAAGTCTGACCAAGGGGCAACCTCTCTACAAAGCATAAGCCCAACCAAGGGGCAAACCTCTCTATAAAGCATAAGCCTGGCCAAGGGGCAACCATTCCACAGAGCTCAAGTCCGACCAAGAGGAAACCAAATCTACAAAGCATAAGCTCGACCAAGGGGCAAACCTCTCTACAAAGCATAAGCCTGACCAAGGGGTAAACCTCTCTACAAAGTATAAGACCAACCAAGGGGGAACCATTCCAGAAAACTCAAGTCCAACCAAGGGGCAACCAAATCTACAAAGCTAGAATCCGACCAAGGGGCAACCAATCCGTAAAGCACAAGCCCGACCAAGGGGAGACCAACCATCCATCACGTATCATTCCTAAACCCTTGCTCTTTCTTATGATCATACTGATATGTCATAGCAGAGATTCCACAAGGGGCATCCTGTGAGCACGGGATTTTACAGTCCCTCTCATAAGACAATGATGATGTATATTCAAATTTTAATCCTTATTAAAAATTCTTTTCGAATTTTTATTAACGTTTGAATTTAGTTCAGCGTGTCCGAAAATGTGTCCGGTGGAAGATCGAATTGATGATTCTCACCCAAAATACCCTAAAATATCTCAAAATATATTAAAGTTGCTATAAAAATTTAAAAAATGTGCTTTTCAAGCTTTTAAGGCTGTGGG
This sequence comes from Euphorbia pulcherrima, assembly GCA_947683365.1. Taxonomy (NCBI): domain Eukaryota; kingdom Viridiplantae; phylum Streptophyta; class Magnoliopsida; order Malpighiales; family Euphorbiaceae; genus Euphorbia; species Euphorbia pulcherrima. Next base: position 7,675,140 of record CANTUS010000006.1, on the reverse strand, counting down.
CCCATTTAACAGTCTGCCTCGATGACTTCACTCAGGCTGCCGGCGGCATGGGCTCCCTGCGGGCAGTCTACAGCTTTTCCACTTTTTTTATATCCGCCGGATAATCGCCTAAAAGTCAGATTTTGCTCTTTTTTGCCCTTAAAAGCATCTAAACAAGGGGAGAAAGAGGGGGGATTAGTAGAAAACATTCGAGAGAGTTTTAGAGTGAGAAAGGGCAATTTTAGAGAGAGAAAGGGAAGAAAAGGTAAGAAAATGGATTAAGTTCAAGTTTTCTTGGTTTTTTCTTCATCTAATCTCTTAGTTTAAACTTAAAATCTGTAGAAATCCTAGGTTAAAATAAATCTAATAGGATATTTAAAGACAAACATTGTTTAATCTTTAAATCACTATCCAAATCGTCATTCGAGCTTTCCAGAGGTGTTATTTGGATCACGATGAGGTGGATTCACAGCTTCGAGATGAATTCCTGAATCTCTTGAGCTCTTTAGCATATTTTCCTGCTATTTACTACGCTATTTAGTGTTTCAGGTTCATTTTTAGAGTTTTCGGTTGTTTTGGCCTTCTGAACTATTTCTGCAGATTTCGAAATCGCCGGCAGTATCAACCATACAACCATTATCGCCAGCATATGAAGCCACCAGTGGCCTTACTTAGGCCGCTGATGATATCACCCATACCGGTGGTGGCATGAGGTTCTTGGCAGCAGCCCCATTGTTGCCCTTTGACCTAGTTTTCTTATTTTTCATATCTTGCATGTATAGTATCACGATAGTAATCCAGAATTCCATGAAAATGGTCCAAACCCCATAACATGTGGCATTTTCACTAATAATTTGGTTAAAATAATGATCATGTCCTTATTGGACTTTTCCCTAAAATTCATTCGAAAAATGAATTTTTTAAAGGGAACTTACATTTAAAAATAAAAAAAATTTTGAGCTAACCTAGTAGCTCGACCCCAGCCCGAGGCCCTGCTCCCGGACCCCGTGAGGGACTATCGCCCCTCGACCCCGCAAGGGGCGCTACCCCTTGGACCCCACCACTAGGGGCGCTGCCCCCGGACCCCTTTGAGGGGCTACCGCCCCTCAACCCCGTCACCGAGGGTGCCACTTTATGTGATATACCCTGTATACATGTCGTATCTGTGCTAACTATTTTACGTAGTTAGACTTAGGTTAGATTTATGTTAGGCCTTTGGGTATTTTATTTATTGCATAGAAAAAGAATGTATAGGATTTGGAAAGCCTTGTAATTATTATTTTAATTTTCACATTTTATTTTGAATGACTGTAATAATTTATTTACCGCTTTGAATGCTTGATGACACGCTAATAATATATAAACCGAATAACAAAGAATGAAATTTTTAACTTGGCCTAATGTAAAATAGATAACATCTTCCAAACTCGAAATCTCTATTTTAAGGTGCAATCTAACCATCCGGTGGGAATATCGTACCAAAAATTTCCCAGTGGAGCTTAACCGGGTAGTGACCGTATTTTAAAATGCAGGATTTCAAGTCTCGTATCCTTTAACATGCAAATTGGGCTCAAATTCAACATCAACATCAATTCTTTTATCACACTAAAATAAGGATCAAATCCTAGGCTCGCTTCACAGCGCTCGTTATCTTTTCACCCCCCATGCTACGCATCTCACGTGATCCTCGCAGGTGGGAAAAAGGTTGTCCGCTCACACATATGTTTCTCCAAAAGATAGATTCTTGAAGTTTTTCTCCGGAATGGCCTTTCCATCCACAGATTCTTCATTGGTAACATCAGTTCCATTTTCTTCCAAGATTCTATTGATGAGGCCTCCATGATTGTATTTGTGCTGCCTAATAAAGTGGATTAGAATACTGGAATGTTGACTGTTATGCTATCTGTCCAGTGCTAGATAACACAATGTTGGAATGAGGAGACTGTAGTGAGGGATCCCTTCTGGATGAGCACAAATTTTACCAATACAAATTACAAAAATTTGGGAACTTCTGGCTAGTATGTGGAGCATTTGTCTCCAAAATATCTCTATGGGAGCCACTTTAACAGTTCATACTTCACCTTTTGTTCATCTCCATCTGATCTCAATATTGCTCCATCATTCTTCATGTTGAGATGAGTAACAAAGAATTCTGAAGTCAAGGTGATCACTTTCCCATCTAAAGTGGTATAGAGGGAATCATAGTAGTTATGAGCCTTGAGGTTGTCATAGAATTGCTTTATAAATATCAGGTAGCTTAGGTTATGCATGGTAAGGAAGGTTACTAATCTCTGATCTCTGAGAAGCTGGTTGAATGGGTCAGTTGAGAATAAAGAGTTGTCTCCTAGGTAATCTGAAGGAACAACGTTGTTAGAGGAAGTTTCTTGATTGAAACGAAATCAGAATCATTAAGGTCTTCCACTTTGAAGATATTCCTTGAGGGAAGGATGATTTTGGTTTGAGACTTTGTAGGTGCCATTTGAGAGATTGATAGATGTTTGGGAATTTAGGGTTCTGAGTTTTGAAATTTGCAGAGTAACAGTAAGAACTTACTTGCGTGAAGAAGAAGAAGAGGGATTTTAGGGGGGTTTATAGAATTCCCACAGTGAGGGTAAAATCGTAACCCAGACGCCATTAACTTTGGCTGGATTCATATTGTGGCAGGTAATATTGATGAGAGAGGAAAATGTTGTCTAGTTGGAGAATTGGAACAATTTATTTTCCAAAATAACTGTTAATTTTGCCGTTCATGGGATGCCCAACAAAAGTTTGAAATTCGAAACGTGTACAATTACTTTTTAGCCCTTTTACTGCCATTTGTCCTTTCTATCTGCTGAGCTTTCAGTCTTTGTTCCGGATCTAAAGTTGATTTTATTACTTCTTTTCTTCCTGATTCCTTGACTTATAAAGGTTGAAATTAAACCCTGATTGTCTTCCGGATTCTTCTTCAAATTGGGTTGGACATTCCAATTGACTCCCTTAGCTTGTTGAATTGATCTTTACTTAATGGTTTAGTAAAGTTATATACTCTTTGCTCATTGGTTGGAATGTAAACCAATGCAACATCCTTCTTCATCACATGATCCCGGATAAAATGATGCATGATGTTTACATGCTTCATTCTGCTTTAGAGCACTAGATTCTTTGACATATCAATGGCACTTTTATTATCACACATTACTTCAACATATCCAAATTGAACCTTATAATCCTATAACTATTGCTTGATCCATAGGAGTTGAGCTACATAACTCCCTGATGCCATATGTTCTGCTTTTGTGGTTGATAAAGCAACTGAAGTCTGCTTCTTGCTATACCATGATACTAAGCAATCTCCAAGAAAGTGACAGCCTTTAGATGTACTCTTCCTCTCAAGAATGTCTCTACCATAATCTGCATCAGTGAACCCCTGAAGTGTGAAATCTCCAACCCCTGAAGTGTGAAATCTCCATTACTAGGATACCATAATAAAACTTCAGTGGTTCCTAGGAGATATCTAAGGATTCTCTTTACTGCTTTAAGGTGTGAATCCTTAGGATTGGATTGATATCTTGCACAGTAGCAAACTGCATAATGCATGTCAAGTCTGCTAGCTATCAAGTATAACAGTGATCCAATCATTCCACTGTAGAGCTTTTGATCTACTTCTCCTTCAAAATCCTTTGATAGGACTATATCTAATCCCATGGGAGTGGACATTAGCTTGCTTTTGTCCATTTCAAACTTCTTTAGAATTTCCTTGGTATACTTGGATTGATTGATGAAAATCCCACCCGGACTCTGCTTGATTTGCAAACCAAGGAAGAAATTGAGTTCTCCCATCATTGACACCTCAAACTCCATCTGTATTTGAGTGCTAAATTCTTTATACATCTTTTCATTTGTTGCTCTAAACATGATGTCATCAACATAAATTTGGACTAGAATCACATCATCCTTCTTCTTTTTGATGAAAAGAGTTGTATCTGCCTTGCCCCGGATATACCCTTTGGATATGAGAAATGTAGTGAGTCTTTCATACCAAGCTCTTGGTGCTTACTTCAATGCATAGAGAGCTTTATTCAGCTTGTATACATGGTCCAGATGCTTTGAGTCTTCAAACCCAAGTGGCTGTTTGACATAGACTTCGTCTTGAATGACTCCATTTAGGAATGCACTTTTGACATCCATTTGGAATAATGTGAATCCCATGAATGATGCAAAAGCACAAAGAATCCGGATTGCCTCCAATCTAGTTATAGGAGCAAAGGTTTCTTCAAAGTCAATGACTTCCTGTTGATTGTAGCCTTGGGCAACCAATCTTGCCTTGTTTCTTACCACCACTCCAGATTCATCTAGCTTTTTCTGGAATACCCATTTGGTGCCAATTTTTGACTTTCCCTTTGGTGGTGACACTAGATCCCAAACATCATTTCTAATGAACTGATCTAGTTATTCTTGCATTGCCAACATCCAACTTTCATCTCCTTCAGCATCTTGAAATTTTTTTGGCTCAATGAGAGAGACAAAAGCAGCATGGCTCATCATCAGGTCGAGTTGTCCTGTGGTTCTAACTGGAATTTGGACATCATCCAAAATGGCTTCTATAGGATGATTTCTATGAGTCCGAATTTCTCTTTGAAATTCTGCATGCTGGTCTAGAGTTTGTTCCTCAACTGCTTCAACTTCTTCTTGATTATCCATAAAGTTTATCTCATGGTCATTAAGATAACCTTGTGGAACTTCTGAGTTGAGAGTAATTCCTTCATCTTCCTCCTTATATTTCTTGATCTAGAAGGAGTCTAGAATCTGTACTTGTCCTTTTTCTCCAGTGTTTTAAGCTTCCGGAGTCAGATCTTCCGGATTTGAACTTCTTCTTCTGAATGGTTGGTCTCATCGAAATTTACATGTATTGACTCTACAACAGTTTGGGTTCGTTTGTTATAGACTCTGTAAGCTTTACTATGTATTGAGTAAGTATAGGTTATAGAGTATGGTATAGGTTACCCTAAATATAGGAGAGATCGGGTGGTGCACCAACCCCACCCCAGCCATTGAAAAATACCCTATAGTCTAAGTTGTGCCCCACCCTTTTATCTTGCTCTTGACTGAACTTTAAAGCTTGAAGATGGAAAATGACGACAAAAGGTGTTGAAGATGAAGTGAATCAGGGCTTTTTATTTTTGTGGGTCTCACTAATAAAAAGAAACAAATTTATGTTAATTGCGTAGCTGCCCTTATAAGCGCATTCCACTTTACTTTAGTGTTTTATTTTTGGGCTGATCGCCCAAGTCAATTATTACGAGCTTAATATTATTAATTGTTGGTTTATTATGATAAACTACGTTAATTTAAGGTTAAATGCATCTTTACTCTCTTAAATTTAATACAAAAGTCTACTGCCTTCTTGAATTTTCAAAAACTTCTCTCATCCCCTTGAATTTGGCATAAATGTATCAGTTTACCGCTGAACTTGACAAAAATGTATTATTTTGCTCCTTGAATGCCACGTGTCATTATCTGATTGATTTGACTTTTCAAAGATGTTTTTTCTCTTTCCAATCAAAAGTTGACATGTGGCATTCAACGAGCAAAATGATACACTTTTGCCAAATTCATGGGGCAAACTGATACATTTTTGCCAAGTTCAAGGAGCTGAAAGAAACTTTTTATGGCAGTATACTTTTTATGCCAAGTTTATGATGGTAAAGATGCATTTAGCCTTTATTTAAACAAAAATTATTTAGTTTTTTAAAATGAAATTTAGGTTTTTAAACATGAAATAATAATACTTCACTTACTTTTTTTTCTTCCGTTAAATTGAATTGATATTATATTTATAAAAAATTAATTTAGATTAGAGTTTGATATATTAAAATTAAATTAAATTAGATTTTTAATCAATTGGCCTTAATTCAATTGATACATATATAAAATATGAGTGAAAATGATTAGAGATCAATTTTAAGCTACTTCAAAAATTCATTACATCAAAAGAAATAGATTTTTTAAAATGAATTTAATTAGAATTATTTTACTGGTATTGAATTAAAGTGATTTAGATTTGGTCAAAATCTGTTTCAGAGCTAAACTATAGTAGCTATATTTAGGATTGGAGGCTTTCAAACGTGTAACTCTACTCTATATTTGGAGTAATGTTTGAAGTATGATTGGACATCAATCCTACTTTAAATATAGAGTAGTATTGGACTTGCCTAATATTTGAGATTGACTATTGATGAATAGTGTAGAAACACTTACGAAACTGTTAGCTTATTAGGAGTTAAAATGTAAACCAGAGAAGACTTACAAAATAAATGCTTATAGTTTACCACTTGTAAGCAATGAGAAATACAGTTCAATCACTTTTTTCCCTTCCAGATGCTTGGATGGACCACTGCCATATTCTTGGATGTTTATATATGGTAGGAAAATAATAGTAGCTGGTAGGTAATGCTACATTGTAGCTTGTCAAAAATTGCCCCTGCTTGAATTCTGTTTCACTAAATAGAAAATGGGGATAAACTTTAAAAATATGCCATGTGGTTTGGCCGTTTTGCATAAAAGTACTTGTGGAATTTTTTGTTTCAAAATGGTGCAAGTGGTTTCAAAAGCTAGTAAAAACTTAACTCTCAAAATTTTGAAACCACATTTGAAAGGGTAATCTCAATTATTTCAATAAATTCAACATTACTATATTTCAACTATATTATTTTTGAATTATTTATCAAGATTTGAGTAAATTTCAAAAAAATTTCATTTTGTTATGATTTTTTTAAAGTTATCGTCAATTTTTAATTAATATAAATATTTGTACTTCTCAAAAACTTTTAAAATTTATCACTAATATGTATTATATGTTTATAAACAAAGCTGCAAAATTTCACTTCAAAATGGACACGATTACCCTTCCAAAGGTGGTTCCATAATTTTAAGAAGCACGTTTTTGCTGTTGGAAATATCGCATAAGTGATAATGATGTGCATTATCAACTTTATGCTTAATTATAATATATAAAAAAATAATAATTTAAATAAAATGAAATATGTCATTTACTCTATGAATTATGAGTTTTTCACGATATATTATAAGCCCAAAACGTGTTATGGTGAATGAGAAATTGAAAGATTAAAGTTTGAATATTTGTCAGACTTTGACGTGCCATGTCGGTATTTCAATAGAAAGACAATTTGTCTTTTTACTTTCTCATATGTTTTAGTTTATGGATTCATAAGTTGTAACTCCGTTAATCAATAGTATACTTATAACATATATGAGTTACTCACCATAAAAAAATTGTGGTTACATGTGTTTAATCTCCATTAAACATAATTAAACCATGTTAATGTCATATGATCCATATAAACTCATTCTCTTCTAGCATTCATACTAACTTTCAAAAATACAATTTTCTATTGATATAAATCCAGCGTTGCTACTTGTTCAATTGGTTATTTTATGGTTCATTTTTTGTTTTATAAACTAAAAATATTCCTCAAAGTTTTCATTCTTTTTCAAGTGAAGGCTACTTAGTATTAGGTTATTGTGAATTGTTCTTTACACGGTTAGTGTTCGCCTAGGATTGCGGTTGTATCTTGGGAGACAAATTCACCGGTGTTAGAGTATATCATTGTATTGGAATATATCTCTTGCATATATTTCCTATAGTGTGTATTGAAATATATCTCTTGGATATATTTCCTATAGTATGTGTATTTCCTATATATATATATTATAGAATTCCTATATTATATTATTCTTGTATTGGTTTAGGATTCTTCCTATATTGTAACTCTTAGATAGGAATCTCTACTTGTATATATAGGTGTACATTCCTATTGATTAATATTAGAGTTCATAAGAGTTTTTATGGTACCCGAGATAGGGTTTTCATGGGGTTTCTTTTTTTTAGTCTATTTTTTTTATGGGTTTTCTAGTATTTATGATGTAGTTAATTATTTACTTCAACGGGTTCTATAATTAATCTTGGAGATATGTGAAACTTGTGATGATTTTCATGGTTTTTTCTTTTTTTTCCACATTCTTTATTCGTGTTCGTTTATTTTCATGGGGTTTTCTCATTTTTTTTTCATTCTTTATTTTTTTTCGTCTATTTAATGAGTTTTCTGGTGTTCATGATGTATTTACTTAATTCCTTACTTCATCGGGTTCATGAGTTTAGTCTCTCCAATAGTGTTTTATCGACATAAGTCCCGTTGACCAAGGTATTCAGTGTTTCGTCAACATTGGTGGCTCTCAGCCCGTCGACCAGGGTATTTTGTTTATGATATTTGGTGTTTCATTCGCGTTATTAGTTCTGTTGATCAAGGTATTTTAGTGTTTTGTCAATTGTGTTGAATTGGGTTCTTTAGGGTACTCTATGTGTGAAGATGATTTTGCTAATGCGATTATAATGGATTTTTGTGAAAAATATGACACCTTTAATTGTGTTATGGAGATTACACATGCGTCTACTCAGTTTGATGATGTATTGCTTGCTTCGGGTTTCTTACACTCCTATTCAAGAACAAGTGACAGATATTCTACAAGCCGTTCGTAAAAGATCGGTTCCAACCTTTTCGATGCAAGTTGGGCATTTCATCTCTTCCATGCACAACTTGAGGGAGGGTATTAGAGTATATCATTGTATTGGAATATATCTCTTACATATATTTTCTATAGTGTGTATTGAAATATATCTCTTAGCTATATTTCCTATAGTATGTGTATTTCCAATAGTATATAGAATTCCTATATTATATTATTATTATATTGGTTTAGGATTCTGCCTATATTATAACTCTTAGATAGGAAATCTACTTGTATATATATGTGTACATTCCTATTGATGAATATAAGAATTCATAAGAGTTTTCAACCGGTAGCGGGCAAATAATTGTCTTAAGGAAACCGAATTTCAGGCCTCCGCAATAAACGTCATTTCGGTAAAAGGTTTGAAAGTATGTTATTATTCTAATTTTAATTTTCTAATTCTATCTCCATTGTAACTTGTAATTCATACTTAATAAAAAAAATATAGTATTATTCATTCATTTCAATACCGCTACTAACAATCTTAAGACAATTATGTCTATATTTTTTTAAAGTTAAGTGCAGGTTACTCTAGATTCTTGAAGACTTTTTTTGGACAAAATGTTATTCATATAAAAAAACAGTAATTTGTTTTTTTATAAAAAAAATTCTCTGTCTTCTTTTTCTTGGTTTTTCTCGTTTACAAGTTTCTGGCTTGCTCTGTAGTATTTCAGATTATGATTTGAGAAAATTATGGACATTATTTTACCAATTGGAGGTAATGGTTCTGAAACAGTTCCAGGCCAGAATAGCCAAAATGAACAAATTGGTCCTATTGGTGTTGGACCTAATGGAAATGAACTTTCAGTTTTAACATTTGTTATGCCTAATGATCATGAGGTTGCTTTGGGACTATATCTTATTTGAACTCTTAAAATATTGGAGAAATTTCGTGGATCAAATTTTAAAGTTTGGCAATATAAAATATTTTTCTATTTGACAACCATGAGACACCATAATATATTGAAAGATGACCCTCATGTTGGAGTGGTTAATGCTTCTTTTCAATTAATTATGGATGGTTGGAATAATATGGATTTTATTTGCAAGAATCTTATGTTAAATGACTTAGTCATTGACCTATATGAGGTGTGTACTATTAAACGTATTGCAAAAGAATTGTGGGATTCCTCAAATAAAAAATTTTCTATTCCTAATCAAGCTTTGGCGAAAGCTAACGTGGTGGAGGTCTTTAGACACTCCAAAAATGCCAAACAACATGCTAAATATAAGTTCAAAATTAGACAAAACGGAAGCATATCCAAGAGACAAATGTTAAATGGAAAATGCTTAAATTACAAAAAGATGAGACAAAAATCATTTGTTTGTAAATTGACAAAAATGGTAAATAACATTGAGGTAAACATTATGAAAGAAATTAGAAAAGATGTATATGACATCAATGTATGTGTAATTTCTGAGGTCAATATGACTGACTCAAACCCAATGGAGTGGTGGCTTGACACTAGTGCTACTAGTCACGTGTATTGTGACAAAGAGTCTTTTGCTGGATTGACTCTTATTGATAATGGGGAGAAACTCTTGATAAGAAATTCTGGTACTTCTAATGTCAAAGGACATGGAACGGTGATCTGAAAATGACTTCCGTCAAAGAAGTAAAACTGCAAAATTTCTTGTATGTACCTTATATGAGGAAGAATTTGATTTCTGGGAGCCTTTTGAGTGCACACGGCTTCAAGATGGTATTTGAATCTCAGAAATTTATTTTGTCCAAGGGAGACATGTATATAGGAAAGGGATATGAATGTAATGGAATGTTTAAATGTTATTGTATCTCTTGTAAGCAAAATTCTATTAATGAGAATAATGTTGATGCTTATATGATTGAGTCTTCTAATTTATGGCATAGTAGACTTGGACACGATAATTTTGATAAGTTATGACGTTTAATTAACTTGAATCATATACTCACATTTCATATCGATAAATCACATAAATGTGAAACGTGTGTTAAGACAAAATTAACAAGATCTTCATTTCAATTCGTCGAAAGAAATTCAATATTGCTCGATCTAATACATACCGATATTTGTGACTTGAAATACGTTCAATCAAGGGGAGGAAATAAATATTTTATTACCTTCATAGATGATAGCATAAAATATTGTTATGTATATTTGCTAAAAAGCAAAGATGAAGCTTTGGAGAAATTATATTGCATAAGCAAGAAGTAGAAAACCAACTTAATAAGAAAATTAAGAAGGTAAGAAGTGGTCGTGTTAGTGAATATGTTGCACCATTTGGCGAGTTTTTCTCCTAAAATGGAATTATTCACGAAGTAACACCACCATATTCTCCCCAGTCAAATGGAGTAGCCGAAAGCAAAATCATACTCTAAAAGAGATGATGAATGCAATGTTAACCAGTTCTAGTTTACCACTAAACATGTGGGGTGATGCTGTTTTATCAGTAAATTATCTTTTAAATAAGATACCACGTAAGAAATAAGATAAAACCCCTTATGAATTATGAAAAGGTAGAAAGCCTTATTAAAATTACTTGAAAGTGTGGGGGTGTCTTCCAAAGGTAATTGCACCAATACCTAAACATTTGAAAATAGGTCCAAAAATGGTGGATTGTATTTTCATTAGCTAGGCTAGTAATAGCAACACATATCAGTTTCTTGTGCATGAATCTAAAAACCCGGATGTACACAAGAACACTTTGATTGAGTTTGAAGATGTGTTTTCATGTAAAGAAAAAGGCGAAGGGTTGGAAACTAAGAGGTCTTGTGAAATTATTGTAAGTGACGGTCAAGTTGATCAACAAGATTTTGATAACTATGACAATCTTCAATCAATGATTGAAGAAGATGATCAAAATTCTCAAGAAGAGAATAATATGGATCATTAGGTAGAACCTAGAAAAAGTAAACAGGCAAGGGTTGAAAAATCCTTTAGTCTGGATTTCTTAACGTATATGGTTGAAGCAGAACCTCAAATGTATAAAGAAGCTATAAGCTCTATAGAAATTCCTTTATGGAAAGAGGCCATGAGGAGTGAAATTGATTCCATTTTGCAGAATCATATGTGGGAACTAGTGGACCTTCCTCCTAGAACTAAGCCACTAAGTTCTAAATGGATTTTCAAACGTAAGCTAAAAGCTGATGAAACAATTGATAAGTACAAGGCTCGTTTAGTCATAAGAGGTTATAGATAAAAAGAAGGCCTTGATTACTTTGATACATATTCTCCAGTGTCGAGAATAAGTTCCATTAGGATTATACTTGCAATCGCCGCTTTGCAAAATATTGAAGTACATCAAATGGATGTGAAAACAGCTTTCTAAACGGAGATCTTGAAGAAGAAATTTACACGGAACAACCCGAGGGTTGTGTAGCTTCTGGTCAAGAAAGGAATTTATGTAAGTTGGTAAAGTCTTTATATGGTTTAAAGCAAGCTCCAAAACAATGGCATAGGAAATTTGATGATGCCATGATGGTAGGTGGCTATCGCATAAACGAGTGTGACAAGTGTATATATGTCAAAACTATAAATGAAGGATATGCTATTCTATATTTGTATGTTGATGACATACTCATTGTTGGAAGCAATGAGAGAATGGTAAAATGTACCAAGGATATGTTAAATTCTAAATTTGACATGAAAGATATGGGACTAGCTAATGTAATTTTAGGAATCAAAGTTCAACGTTCACCTAACGGTCTCATATTGACACAGTCATACTATATGGACAAGATACTTGACAAGTTTAACAAAGGTGATATTGGTATAGCCAAAACACCATTAGACGTTAGTCTACAATTGTCCAAGAACAAAGGTGAATGCATAGACCAAGTGGAATATGCACAGGTTATAGGCAGTCTAATGTACCTTACAAGTTGTACAAGGCCTGATATTGCTTATATTGTAAGTAGTTTAAGCAGATTTATGAGTAACCCTGGTAAAAGCCATTGGGATGTGATCGTGAGAATACTAAGATATTTGTGATATACTCATAATTATAGACTGTACTATACGAGAGAACCTGTTGTACTAGAAGCATATTCTGATGCTAGTTGGATAGCTAACATCAAGAATTCTAAAGGTACAAGTGGGTACGTGTTCACTCTAGAGGAGGACCAGTGTCTTGGAAATCCTAAAGGAAGACTATTATAACTCGTTCCATAATAAAAGTTGAGTTTGCAGCCTTGGATAAGATGGGAGAAGAAGCCGAATGGCTACGTAACTTCTTAGAGGATATTCCAAAATTGCCTAAGTTTGTGCCTGCAATTTATGTACATTACGATAATAAAGCAACAATTAAAGAGCATAAAATGAAATGTATAATGGTAAGTCAAGACACATGCGTAGTCAACATAATACCATAAGACAACTGATCTCAATGTCGATTATCTCTATTAATTATGTAGGATCGAAGGACAACATTACGGATCCGCTAACCAAAGGGTTAAATCGAGATCAAGTTAAAAAGACATCTAAAGGAATAAGACTAAAGCCCATGAATATTTAAAGTGCTATGTGAAGGAAAACACAACCATGTTTGACTGGAGTTCCTAATATCTTGGTTCAATGCGACAACCTAATTATATAGACCTTGTGTAGTCATTGTAGGGGTAACCCCGTGTCCATTCTTGTGATGTAAATAGTGACAAATTGGGTTAAGGTTAAGCTATATGCTTTTAATGATCCTTTGTGCATCAATGGTTGAGAAAATGAGATCACCTATGTGAGAGTGAAGTGGGGTCGCTTCAAATGATACTATTAGGGTATAGTAGTCTAAAACTCTTGCAGAATCGGGAGATTTTCATGACCATCATGAACATAACCATGAGAACCTAAAATCGTGATGTGTTGCTATTTGTGTGGGGTATATCAATGTTTACACAAATCAAGGACATCGCGTCTACTAGTTAGCCAGTAAAGTAAATATACTTTTACAAGGGAAGGTTCAAAGGTTGTAGCCTACCTATCCTATGCAAATATTGGTCGAAGAGCATTTTCACCCTTTCAATTTTGGAATATATCCTTATCGTTTTCAAGTTCCATTCATGTAAGGGATTGTTGGAAATATGGCATAAGTGATAATGATGTTCATTATCAACTTTAGGCTTGATTATAATATATAAAAAATGATAATTTGAATAAAATGAAATATGTCATTTATTCTACGAATTATGAGTTTTTCACGATATATTATAAGCCTAAAACGTGTTATAGTGAATGATAGGCTGAAAATATAGTGTATCAATTTGTGTGCCTATGAATAGAGCAAGTGCACTCTATCGTATCAAGTAATATCATGATAAACACGAGTCGATCCCACGAGAACTATTATCTATGTACCAAGTCTACTAAAATTTCCTGCTGGTTAGACGAATCAATAAGTTGAGGTAAAATTTATCTGAATTAATCTAAACGGCTATGGGATAGAGAAAATACACAAATAATCCGAGATAAACAATTGGATGAGATAGTTAGGGGTCAACTTCACTTACCAAACTAATGTGAAATTCCATCTTCTAGTTATCTAATTCGTTCTTCCTAGGTTTGGTGATCTTCTCAAAAGTACTTACCTATTCAAATCAAATAAATAAACCTATTAAAGATATCAATAAACTAACTTAGACCAAGTGAACTTATCAAATCTATAATGCATAAAGTATTTAGAAGAACCCGACAAATCGAAAAACCATGAGAGGTCATATCAAGTTCAATATATATAGTTCCATTCCTATTCAATCGATCAATCTAAATAGAAACTAACAACATGGTATCAATATACCACCAATAACAAGCATTAAGCATAATATATATCAAAACCCAAAGTGGAAGAAAATCTGAATTAAATAAACTAAGAAAAGATGTTGATAACATAATAACTAATCAAGATTCATCCACCCTAACTAAAAAGATTTAGTTCATAGACAAACTAAATGCAAACATCATGTCTAAAGATAATTTAAACATGTCTCAAGAGGAAAGGGTAGAAGAGAAGAATAATAAAACACAAAAGTTGGTCGAATTCTTGTGCTCGATTGCTCTCGAATCTTCAAGCCCGTTCCCCAATTGAATATGCATGAAATTAGTGAGTGTTTTCTGTCTCCAAAGCTCTCTAAAAACTCTTCAAATCCCCTCCAAACATCTGTTCATTATTCTTCTAAAATAAGGGAGCAATAGGAAATCCATTAGAATAAGGAATCCTAATGAAACTGTATAACTTGAAACCAGCAGACTTCCCTTCCTTTTCCACCACTCCAAACCAGATATAATTCACTAAAACACTTCTATAATGACTGGAACACGTGCTTAAATATTCCGGAAGCTTTAGACTTTGAATCGGATTGAAACTAGTTGACTGCACACAAATAAACTACTTCGCATAAGCAGTAACTTCGAACCCACTTTTGACTAGGATAGAGTCCGAATTTGGAAAACCTTATTCGATATAAAATTGTATATATAATCTCTTAGGTTTCCATAGCCTTTTAAATCGCATAAATCCGACATTTTATGAGAAAGTTATTGCCAAAATACGAAAGCTTGTCTAAGCTGAAATTGATAATTGTCGAAATCCACATGCATTCGAGGAGTTTGCTCTTAGACATTCGGGGGGCATTTGGTTCTGCCCCATATCAGCAATTCTGACCTCCAAAATGTGTATGTGAAGATCCCGAGCCTCTTCATATGTTCCAAATCACCCAAAATGAGTTTGAAATCAATATAAAATGAATAAAAGCATGTAAAATCCAACTTTCATGTAAATGCAATTATTTGTACTAAAAATAAACCTAAACATGCATGAAACTAACCTAAAATACACATAATAATTATATAAAATACAAACTTAACAGTGAATGAGAAATTGAAAGATTAAAGTTTGAGTATTTGCCAGACTTTGATGTGCTACGTCGGTATTTCAATAAAAAGACAATTTGACATTTTACTTTCTCATATGTTTTAGTTTATGGATTAATGAGTTGTAACTCCATTAATCAATAAGATACTCATAACATATATGAGTTACTCACCATAAAAATTGGTGGTTTAATTGTATTTAATACTCATAATATATATGAGTTACTCAACATAAAAAGTGGTGGTTATATGTATTCAATCTCCATTAAACACAATTAAACCATGTTAATGTCGTATGATCCATATAAACTCCTTCTCTAGTAGCCTTCATACTAACTTTCAAAAATACAAATTTCTATTGATAAAAATCCAGCGCTGGTACTTATTCAATTGGTTACTTTGTGGTTCATTTTCTATTTTATAAACTAAAAATATTCCTTAAAGTTTTCATTCTTTTTCAAGTGAAGGCTACTTAGTATTAGGTTCTTGTGAATTGCTCTTCACACGGTTAGAGTTCGCCGGTTGTATCTTGGGAGACAAATTCACCGATAGCAGACAAATAATTGTCTTAAGGAAATTAAGTTTCAGGCTTCCGCAATAAACGTCATTTCTGTAAAAGGTTTGAGAGTATGTTATTATTCTAATTGTATTTTTTTTAATTCTATCTCCATTGTAATTTGTAATTCATACTTAATAAAAAAACATAGTATTATTCATATATTTTAATACCGCTACTAACATTTGCTAACTTTTGAAACCACAGACACCCATTTGAAAGAAAAAATTTCACAATGACCTATTTGTAAAACAATCAAACCACATGACATATTTTTTAAGTTTACCCTATAAAATGGAAAAGCTTAGCTGATTTAATGAAAAATAATAAAAGAACATGTAAGCCACTCATTAAGGAGTTATACATGTACTTAGTAGTCGTTTGGAACTTTATATTATCATCAAAGCAAAGCAATTTTTTAAAAAGCGCATGGCGGTAGTCAAGCGTTCAGGGCTTTCAGCGCCTTGGCGGGGCTACGTGATTTTTTTATTTTTTAATATTTATTGATAGATAAAAATATACTTTCAACTAAAAATAAATTATAACGTAATAATATATTACGAAAACATAGCTTAGCGTATGACAATATAAGTCTTAATCGATTCTTATATAAAAATACATCAACACTAAAATCAATTCCTTAAAAACACATATCCTCACAATTTTTTTATGGTTTATAGCGTATTATTTCTCGATTTGAGATTTAAAATGGGAATTATACGGTGAGAATGTTTTGAACTATAAGTATTATAAGTATTGGTATCTTAAAAATTGCGGAAAAATCGGATTAGGCGGTGCCTAGGCGAAAAAAGTCGGACTAAGCGGCGCCTAGGCGGCAATATATCGGTCCAGCACTTGATAGCGCATGAGCAATAAAAAGTCGGGCAGCAAGCCCCAAAATAGCGCATAGGCGGGGCCTAAGTGGAGCTGGGCGCACTACACCAAAATAGTTAATCTGTGATAGCAATTTACTTGTCACAAAATTGTTGTCACGAAAACGCTATTATTTGTTACAATAAAATTTTTATAGTCATAATTATTAATTTTTGAAATTTTGATGTAAAATTGTCACATATAATAGATGTTTGGCGACATTTTTTTAAGATTGTAACTAATATTTTTCCTCTACAACTTGAGTTGTAACATATAATTTAGAATTTGTTACAATAAAAATTTCATTGTCACATAAACTATTTATGTGACAACACAAAAAAATTGTTACAAATATTTTATTAGTTTGTGACAATAAACTTAACTTGAAACAAAAAAATTCAGTTACAAGTACATGTTGTAACTAAAAATAGTCAATATTTGACAATGACTTTTTATTGTCATAAAAATAATATATGTTACAACATAAAAAGTTTGTTGCAAATAATTCATTAGTTTTAAGTTAAACTTGAAACAAAAAATACTTATGTTACATATAATAAAGTTATAGCATTTTTGACAAGTTAAAAATGAATAATGAAGGTATACGAAAATTATAGGTTCTATATGAAAAATTATAGAAAATGTATAAGAAAGTTAAAGGAAATAAGAAGGCTCAAAAAGTCATATATAAAATGTACATGAAACATATAGATTGTTTGAGCAAATATGTATAATGTATATAAAAATTATAAAAAGAATGAAAAATGTACATATGAAAGTTATTGGTTGTACAAAGTGTTTTAAAAAACATGTTAAAGAACTTTTATATGAAATTTTAAAAAATATACATGTTCTATGAGAAGTTATGAAAAATATATGATAAAAATGAGAAGAAAGTTATATTTTATTGTCTAAATTCAGTAACTTATATAATTATTATTATTATTATTATTATTATTATTATTATTATATTATGAAATTAAACTTAATAGATGTGAACAAATTTTTTCCTACTTTAATAGAACATTTCAATTAATAAAAAGCAATTACATCCTATGAGCACGAGGGACATCGTTATATTCATTTTTGTGTGTCGAAGAACCAATCAACTACTTCTCTGAATTTCAAATATGAAGCGTATATCTTAATTGTGATTATGTGAAGTTAAGTCGGAAGAATATTTAAAAATTTTGAAAAAGAAAAAATAAGGGAAAAAATGAGGACGAAAATAAAATTTCACAAAAGCCATATTGAGATGAGGGTTGGCAGGCTGGAAGGGAAATTGTGTGTCTTATGGGGGGAGAGTTGTTTTGATCAAATCAATACTGGTTTGATTCCAATATATTTGATGTCCCTATACAAAATGCCTGTAGCGATTAACGACAGGCTGATTCAGCTTATACGGAATTTCTTATGGAAGGGTGATTCCGATGGAAGAAGTTTTTATAAGGTGGGTTAGAGCACTATCGCCTTGCCTAAAGAATTAGGGGGTCTCTACATTAGGGATTTTAGACTAGTTAATTGTAGCCTGTTGTTGAAATGGTTGTGGAGACTACGCATTACAAACCAACAATCGATTTTGTACGACGTTTGTATGCACTGATATAGTTTTTTCTCATGGATGGAATTTGCAAATAGTTATACACGAGTATTGTCACCTGTGTGGAAAGGGGTGGTCGCTTCTTGCGTTTTGAATGAGCAGTTTTGGTTAATTTTTACGAGAAACATCCATGTGCCAGTGGGAAATGGAATTTCCACTTCTTTCTAGCATGACAACTGGACCTCAGAGCAGCCACTTAGTAACCTTTTTTCAAATCTATTTCCGCTTTACAATAGAAAATATTGCACAATAGAGCAGGGGTGCGAATTCTTATTTGGGGCTGAAGCTTTCAATCGGCCATTTTGGAAGAGAAGCCTACGTATTTCATCTAAAGAGCGATGAAATCAGTTGAAACGTTGGATCATTGAAGCATATCCTAGCTATTTTGACGGAATTGAAAGGGTATTAGAGGCTGATATTCAGAGGCTTTGTGTTTTATCTAGAGTGGTGGAAAGATTTCTATGGTCGGGAGAAACTAATCATTGATTTACAATAGCATCTTTTTGTCAGCTTCACCATCGCCAGCCTAGATGGATGCCTCTGAGAGCCAATTTCAAGCTGTTGTGGACCTCTAATTTGCTTCTGAAAATTAGATTTTGTGGTTGGCTCATGCTACATTGAAGCTTGCCCACGAAGTCCTTCCTAATCACGAGGGGATGCGAATTCATTGACAGAGACGAATAACCTTTCTGTGGGCATGGGGAAACGATGGACCATGCCCTCTTCTTTTTCCCAGGTAGCTTGCGTATTTGGCACCAATTGTTTAATATGTTCGGCATTACCATTACCATTCCCTTGTCGTGCGGGGATTTTATCAAACTATAGCGGTCACATTTTGAATCGGGACCATGTCGTGACTTTGTCACCACGCTGTGGTTTGTGATCGCATGGACATTATGGAAAAGAAGAAACAAGTTCGTCTTTGAGGGTGTCATAGGCTCTGAGGATATACTAGTATCGAGCATTTATTTCTGTTGGTTCTTATTTTTGTGTAAGAGGAGATATAGGGGCTTTGTTATTTCAGATGTATTTACTTTCCTGCAACGGGTTCTCTCTTGTAACTAATTTGTGTGATCACATCTTGTGATTACATTTTAAAAAATTGACCGAGCTTAGTCACTTTGGCTTGCCTAGGGTCCTTTCATTCAAAAATATAATATTGAGTTAGAAGGAAAAATTCTCCGTTTCATTTATCATGTTGGCCATAAACCAACAATCCCTAAGATTCTCTCTTTATCCCTAAACTTTCACCCCACGTCGTCTCTTATTCATGTCCTCCTCTCTCCCTCGCTTCTGCCTCCGTTGTCAAAACTCTTTAACCCTTTTAAATCTTCACTTTCACTGCTTCTCCGTAGTGAAAACCCTTAAACTGGGTGTGCCATGATTTTGATATTTTTAAAGTGTAGACACTATGCCATAGATAGCTTATCGCAACAAAAACAGAAAGGCAATGCTCGAAATAGTTGCAATTGTGATGAAAAAATCGATTCAGTTTAGGTTTAACGCTACCTAAACCTTAAGCCTTAACCTTTTACCCAAAATTCTTTACCCAAAACCCTTAACGCTAATTTCTAAAACCTTAATCCTTAACCCTTAAACCCATAAGTATAAATATATAATTAATAATTTTAATTTACTTCATTTCAGTTTAGGTTTGCTCAATTCATATCCATTTAATTCAGTTCAGGGTCATTCAATTCAATTTAATTTAGTTCATATCAGTTTAAAAGAATAATACCTTTGTTGAAAAGGACTTGAGGTTAGAAAACTTAAAGTTAAAAAATATAGAAAATAGATAGACTTTAACATAAAAATGAAAACAATAAAGTAGGTGGAAACTTAACCTTTAACCTAAACGATGTGGTTTGAACGTGAGACATCTAGATGTCACAAGTTTAGTCTTAATCACTAAAAAAATATTATGACCTTTAACCCTAATAATTAGTATTTATATAACTAAATTATTTATAATAATATTAATTAATATTATTTTTATAAATATCTTTGTATTTATTAAAATTAATTTTTTTTAAAAAGTAAATTAAAACCCTACTACATAAACCTAGTATATATAATTATTTAATAATATTATTATTAAAATTTTAAAGACTAGGTAACCTATCGTTCTTCTCCCACATCTCACAGTCGCCGCCTCCTCCTCGTTTCATCTTCATCATTCCACTACTCTACCATATTTTTCTCCTACCCTCGAACCCTCTCTTTTTCTTCTTCTTTCTTTGATTCACTAACCCTAGGTTTCTCAACCTCAATGTTCTCCATTGAGTGTTCACAGTTGTTGTCGACCTCCGCCGCCACTATCATCGCCGCCTCCGTCGCTCTCAATTGACCTAGACCGCTGCTGCCGCCTCACTCCATAGTAAGCTCATAGGTTTCACAACTTTGTTTCTCTTAATTTTATGGTTCCAAAATCCCTTACCCTAAAATTATCTCTTCTCGCTATATTTTTGTTTGTTCTCAAATAGAAACTTGCAAAGATTGACTCATAGGACTGTGTAGGTAGTTTCTTGTTTTCTAATTGGATCTATAAAAATTTGGAAATTTTTTATGAATTGGTCTTCTTCTGATTCGGATTTTTGGTCTTTCAGTTCCTTCTCTGTAACTTCATTTTCTTATTGAACTAGTTCAATAGACTGCAATTTCTTATTTGAGCCCAAATTTGAGAAGAAAATATTGACACCATGCTTATGCTCGAGTAAAAAAGCAGCTTCAATTGTTTAAGGTCATAGAGACGAAATTGTGAGTAACATTAGTGTGTGCTTTGTATTTCACAGCTCTTGGCGGGTTCGATAAGCTCAGTTAAGCACGATAAAGAAGTTATGGATACAAAAATAGCTTACAAAGAGGCAGAGAAATTGCACGAAAACATTAAAATAAAGCAACTTGATGATGATGATTTAGTGTTTGTGCTCAACACAAGGAATGTATATCAGCTCAGAGAAACACTCCAATGATATAACCAAAACTTCGATCTACTATTGACGAGGTTCAACATCTGATCTTTAGATGGCTAAAATTTAACCCTTTCGTTTTTGCTTTGAAAGTTCCTCATGTGAACTATGAAGTTCTGTTAAACATTTTTCTTATCAAGACATATTAGAAACCTAAGCAAAGACAAGCTTCGCAACCGATCCAACGGGTGAAATAAAATAGAGGTTGCAGATGAATGACTTTTTACATTTTAAATTGTTTTTAGAAAATGGAAAGATGAGAGTTGCCACCAATCGAAATTGAGGTACGATTGGACATCGAGACATTAGTGGTCTGCAAACTAGAGATTCAAATGTTCGTTTGTCGATTACGTGTGGGGAAGAAAAGTAACTAATCACCCTACCCCGCCCAGAAATTGTTACTTGAGATGTGTCTTATTTAATTGGTTCATTTATATTTATTTTTATTGTAAGTATTCATTATAAGGACCTCAGGCCGTTAACTCCATTAACTATGAATTTTTACTTAGATAAGACAATATGTTTATAACATAAATATATTGGGGTTTATTAAAAGGAAATCAATGAGTAATAACATTTGAGAATACTATCAGGCAAAATCACCAAGCTCTTTTATATTTTCTACTCTATTACACGCCCCTACCTTCCTCTTTCTCAAGTTACTGCCATTTCCATTTCTTCTTAGTCTTAATTTAGGTTCTATTGAATTCAAATTAAAGAGTTTTATTCACATAAGATGACTTTTCAGTTCTCAAGTTTGAGTCAATGAAGGAATTTGTAGCCAATTTTGGGCAATAGATACTAATGGGTCAACTTTTGAAGCTGATTAGTTGGGATCTGGCAAACTAAATGGTAAGTTATTTTAAAAAATGCACCTCCTAATTTGATGTTCTATATCACTCCCATTCTTGGTGAATTTGCATTAGATAATTTCTAAAAGTTCCATAAGAAGGTATCTAATATACTTTATAGAGTTACATTATTACATTGGTGTATAAACACATTGTTATCAATTTAGTTCATAACTTCGCATTTGTGGTATACATTGGTTTTTGTTTATCTTGTTTCATTTTCTAATGCTAAAATATGGATGTTAGATTTAATTTCTTTGATGCTATGCTATGTTGTGCTTTTTTTATTTAGGATGAAATGTTATGGAGATAGCACTTGTTGTGCATGTCTCTATATCCCTCCCTATTATTGACATATTTCATTATTTGGTTCTTGGTTTGGTAAGGTTTTCACAGAAAATATGTTACACTTTTTGAGGTTGCCTCCTATATTTCCACTCTTTTATATTTAAATTTCCGTCTGTGTGTGTGTGAACGCACACACATATCCTTCATGGGTTGTTTGTGTTTTGACATATTGTTATCTTTGTATTGGTCTTTAAGTAGCAACATTTTATGATTGAATTACTTTATGAATTTTTTTTGTTATTATTGTAAGCCTAATGAGATAAATTTTTCTAAAGAAATATGTATTATTCTTATTATTAATTATTACTATTACTTTTATCAATTATTATGTTTAATTTTAGTTAAAATAAGTACAATTAAAATTGAGTTTAATTTATTTAGAGGAAAAACCTCTACTTCTATCTCATTGACCTCCACCTCTGTTTAGTGTTTCCTCATTCACGATATTCTCTTTTCCCCTTCCCACCCCCTTTTTCTCTCTATTTGCTCTCGCATTTTGTTAATATTCAACATTTCAGTCACCGTTGTGTTGTTCTTAAACCCACCTATCACTTCACATCCAATATTCATGACTCCCACTACTACCTTAGTCAAACTTTAATGCCGGTTTCAACCACCACTGCCACTGTCATTTCGATCGGTATGCGCTCACTCTTTGACAAATCTAGGGTTTTATGTGATAAATCTAGGGTTTTTATTGTTGGCTTGCTTTACAGGTGTTGCACGCAGGTCGGACTCGGCCCCTTTTAGGTCTTCTCGCTTCTTCTTTCCTTTTTTTCTTCCTTTCACTACTGGCTCCTCCTCCCATTTTTGACTCTGCCTCTGTTCCCCCTCCTTCCTATTGCTCTCAAACCCTTCGTTCTTCTCACTTATTGTAATATCTTCTCCTCTCTATCTTTTCTCTCATATTCACTAACCCTAGAATTTGAAACAAGAGCAATAACAAAGACCGAAGGTAGCTGTGAAATTGGAATCTGAAAAAATCAACGGCTAGTTGAAAGGGGTTATTGGCAAAATTCAATTTCCTATTTATTATGTTCTCTCTCTAATTTGAGTGTAGAAACTCGAAGCCAGATTTCTTTTTACATGAGAATTATTCCAAGACATCTTCTGATACCTTAAAATGTCCCAATGTATCGCAGTCCCTCAACAAGCTAGAGGTATTGTTTCGTACTTTCGTTCCCTTTTGTAGTCCCTTTTGTTTGATCATTCATGTTTTTCTTGTACTCTATTCATTTCAATCTTATTTAACATCTTTTTTGTTGCTATTTTTTTATACCATGGGCAAGCTTATAGCTTGTCTCACCTTTTCTTTATCTCTAGGCATCAATGATGAATAATGGAGATGGAGTACAGCATGGAGATCTTTTGTATGAGCACTTGAAGCTCCTAAAATTTGGTAATTCTTTAATTTTAGTTGTATGTATAGTAGTATTATAGTCATTTTATGTAGGATTTTAGCGTAGGTAGATCTAGTTTTTAATATTCATTCACTGATTCTAAGATTTAGTGGCAATCCTGTAGTGTAAAGCTATCTATGTGAGCTTTAATGGGTAATATGGTTTACTTTGCAAGAAAATTTTTCTATTATATCTTGAATTTGAGCTTGATAAATATAATTTATGATGAAAATCATCACTGACTTGTATTGGGTAGTTAGTTCTAGAATATACTAGAGCCATTAAGAAATCAATTTGTTAGAAATGATAGAATAATCTAGGCTAAAAGTTGACTCTAGAAACTTAAGAGATAGTTTGATAACTGACATTATACTTGTGGATAAAAAGCAATTAACCACCAGCCTAGATAATTACAAATAGGAGTGTTGGCTTTGTATTGGCATGTGAGTGTCTAGTAGCAAAATCAAGGAGTAAGAGTGAGAGCAATAGAATCAAGAGTGGTTGAAGTCATAGAAACTAATTAAGCTAGTGAGTGTGCCGTATGTGTAAACTAATTATCAATGATAAAGTTTGTTTCTCTTTGTAACTTGGGCACTATTCTTCTACTCTTAGTTCAACAATTTATTGTCAAAAACCATAGTTTCGATTGGCTATATCTTTGCTTGAGAATAAGTCTAGCTGAATATGTAGAGAAGATGGGTGTGAATTCTATTATATATCAGTAGGTATTGATTATTGTTTCTTATTGATTCATTCTATTAAGAATGTCTTTGTAATATAGTTATTAATGTGCACTGAAGTAGATATCATTTTAGCCCACCTACTCTTATTGATTTTCTTAAATTTACATACTAAATGGAGTAAGTGATGGCTTTGGGTTGATTGCCAATTTGAATCATCATATTAGTAGCCTAGAACAGATTGACATTCAACAAATTTTTATCTGGAGACAATTTTGATTTTAAGGTGTTACATTTGTGTTTGACTGAGTGAACAATATAATATGACTAGTTTTCATTTCATAAGAAAGTTTGAACATTGTTATTCCCCATTGGACCAAGCTTATTGTTGTTGGTTTTAATGCATGTTGTACATATAAACAAATAACGGACAGTACATGTTTATATTAGCCATTCTATTACATATTGTATTCTAAATATAAGCGATAGTACATTAGGTAATAGATTGTTTGCAAAGGAAAACTTGAGAATTCATGGAAAACCAATAATTTAAAATATCACAGCCAACAAAGCATATTCAATCCATGGCATTCCAATCTTTATGTTTAGACAAAAGATAGAGAATGTGTTAGAGGAAACAAAAACATTAACAATCGCGTTGTTCTGTTTATTAAACAATAAAAGTGGAGATTATTCATTCAGGCTACAGTTCTAGATAGTTGCATACTGATCCTTATTTTTAGTGAGTTAAATGTCCAGAAGTTTTCCCTTACACTAAAAGGTATCTCCTAAGTGTGCAACAATTTTATTTTATTGAATCCATATCCGTTTTATTGGATCCAAATTCGATCCATATCCAATGGATTTAAAAAAATTAGGATATGGATCCTACAAAATGGATATGGATCTAGTTCATTTAAATTCATATGCATGCTACATTATTAGATATTGTGGGATTATATATTTAATGTTTAAACTCATAATTGATCATGAAAGTTCATTTGTCCAGGTGGTACTCATGATGTGTGCAACCACTGATTTTGGAATCAACAAAGATCACTTTAAAGATCATGACAGGGGAAATAGCTGAGGTAAGCAATTCTCAGCACTAACAATCAAGAACTTCATCAAACATGCAATTTCTTATCATAGTAAATAGTTATATTTAAGTAGAATTTTGCTTAAATCGTTATAGCCTCCCACCTCCTATTTAAATTTCTTCAACTTGATCTAGTTCATAAAACTTTTATTACTTTTAGCACACAATCCCACCATCCTTTTAAGCTAATATTGGCTCTGTCATTACGATTTGGGCAGCTATTCTGTGCTTGCACTTTTTTTAGCTAATATGATTTATTGTTTATGTTAATATCTGTCTACTCAATTTGATGTTGAGTAATTGCGTATTTTGTGTACTGTTTGTGAAATTTGGAGTCATTATTAATTTATAAGAGGGGATTATATTTATCCTCAGAACATATACTTTCTTGTTTTATAATCATTTTTTTTGTTTTCTTTCAGAAAATCTATTACCACTTCTAAAATGTGTAAAATTTTTTTTATGTTTTATTGCATTTGGAAATGGCCTTTGGTCATGTTATTGGTAATGGAAACATTTTTGGTATTACATGGAAATTTCCTTTTTAGTTATTATTTTTCCAGATTTGTCAAAAATAATATTATAAATTTGAGTTCTCTTCAATCTAAAGTTGTCACAAATGTTTAATGCAACAAGTTAATGTTGTAATTATAGACAGATGGTAACAGGAAAAAATTGTAACTGATGTAAAATATTGTCATCATATATTATGTGACAATAAAAAGTTGCCACATATAGTATTTTGTGACGACTAACAAAAGTTGTCACGCATTTTTAGTAAATTTTGTAGTATAATATATGACAATTCACTCTATTTGTGACAATTAAATTTATGTGACATGGAAATTATTGTCACTAAAATTGCAATTTTTGTGACAACACATTTGAAAATATTATCTGCAATGAAGTTATTAGCGAAGATACCTATGTGACAATTATTTTCGTCATAATAGACTTAGCTGAAAAACTTTTTTGTGACATCAATTATTATCACAAATATTATAATATATGACAACAATATTATTTTTTACAAAGGGTTTTCTTTTCAGTGACAACAAAAGTTGAAACTAATAGAAATATTGTGACAAGTAAATTGTTAGTCACAAAAAATTGTAATGTATGTGACAACTTTATTGTCACAAATAATTTCTTGCGTGACAACCCTTTTATGTTGTGACGTAGTTTTAGTTTATTTTGATGTATTATATGTGACAATTAGTTTATTTGTGACGACAATTTTTTCATTTTAGTTACACCAAATGTTGTCACAAAAATATTTCACCATTTGTTACAACATTTTGATGAAATAATATCTGTAATGGAGTTATTAGCGACGACGCTGTGACAACTTATTATTGTCACATAATGTTATATGAGACAACTTCTTGCTTTTCATGACAACATTTGTTGTCACAAGAAGCTTGATTTCTTGTAGTGGCAGAGTGCATCCAAGCAAATGTTAAGCCTGGAAATGAGTTGTTGACCCTTGAATCAATTTGGCACATATTGGATATAAATAATACTCCAAAACTCTTCTTTTTTTCAACAAAAATCTGTATTATATAGATGTAATTGGTATCTCAGGGACTGCGACTTGTATTTTCACTTGATTGTAAGAACATATTTTTTTAGAAAAATAAGCCAGAACGGTTTTGAAACTAGGGAAAACAACACCAAAAGCGACTTATGACTATGGCCATGTTCTTTTCAACTTTTGAAAAATGAATTGAACGAAATTGAAGTTGATTGAATTGAATTGAAATGGGTTAAGCTAAATTGAACTGAACTGAATTGAAGTGAGCTATACTCATTTTAGTGTAAATTTATAACTACACATATCTGAACTGAACTGAACTAAATTAAAATGGTTCGAACTAAAATTGAATTGTAATCCAAAAATACAAAACCTAACCAAGCAAGCAGACCGCTAAAGAAGGAAACAGTTATAAGAATTAACTAAACGCGAACCTAACTCAAATTCTTTGAGCCGACCCCATAAATAGGATTCTAAAAGATTTTGCTTATATTTCATAACGATGTGAGCTATAATTTGTATGCTCTTTCCGCATAGATTTGATCTTATCTAGCTTTATTCATTGCCTGGTCCCCAGCTGCTACTGCATTTAATTTGTTGCTGGCAAATTGATGGCATCATTTTTCTTCCCCTAATTTATCATCAATAATTAGCGGCAAAACTTACAGGCATATCAGTTAAATAACCCTATACATTTAAACTCAATTTGCTTTTTTTCTTAAAAATTTATAAAAACTGCCCTCCATTGATTTGCTTTAACTAATCAGAATTTAAAAGACGAAGAGAAGTCTGAACTTGGTGGTTGTATACAAAGGATAATGAACATATCAGTTTACATATCGACTGATTTTACATATATGAGGTTCTAACTCGACTGCTTACTTAACCAGAGTCAAGTCTACAATCATTTTAACCCAGTTCTCTTGGGTTTATAATCCGAAAAATAAGTTCAGTTCAATTCAAGTATACGTAATTACAAATTTACAATGAAATAAGTTCAATTAAATTTTATAAGTTCAAGAGATCATGGCCTTATACCACCACGGATTGATTAGACCTCATTTGGTTTTAATTTCTTATGCCCGAACTGTAGTACATCTATTGTGTAAACTATAGCAGCTTCACTAGAAAAGTGAATAGGATAATCTGACTAATGTCTTTGATTGATTTACCGTCTGCCTATTGATTTCCCCATAATTTGTTCTTTTTTCAAAAAGTAAAGTTGTATTCATTTAGTAATGGATAGAAGGAATATTGGATCGCAAGCCTACATAGCTAAATGATATTAATGTTATCTGTATGATTTGGATTCTCTAAAGTTTAAACTTTTAAAGTTGTACATTTCACTCAATCTCAACCATTTATTGAGTTTTAATGGTTCAAATTTATTGCACTGTGGACCCCACGAACCTCTAAAATTAAACCTGAACTATTAAAACTCAATGGATGGTTGAGATTGAGTGAAGTGTACAACTTTGGAAAATTTGAACTTTAAAGAATCCAAATCTTGTTTGAGGGAGGATCTTATACCCTTATTATCATGTAGTCAAGTACTATGAAGCACGGAAACTCCGGTTACATTCTGTATCGGCGTTTTCGTTTCCGTTTCCGTATCCGTGTCCGTATTCGTTTCCTCACAGTTTTCAAGCCTATATTTTTTAGAAATGGCGTTTTCCGGTTTCCCTTTCCGTTTTCGTTTCCATGCTACATAGGTCAAGTAATTATTTTGAAGGGAAATTATCAAGATTGTTCATATCTTACTAATATATTTACAAATTCACCATCAAGTTAAAATATTCTTAAACATGCCCTCCCTCCAATTCTATATACATATCATGTCATCCACTTGTTTCTCCCCTTTTTCTTTTAATTTTCTTTCTTATTTTTCATTTATCTCTCAAACCGTTCATTTTTTCGACATGCCGCTTTAGAGTTTTTCGTTCGTCTTATTTTTATCTTTAAAATGATACCCACTGTGACATTTTCGAACTTTTTCAACCGGTAGACATCTAGTAGATGTCTGATAGACATCTGGTAGATATCTAGTAGATATCTAATATATCTAAGTGTTGACAATTTTTTTTATAGAATTATTATGTTAGTTTGCGTTGTTGTTTCTTTGATCGTATCTAGTGTGGCTTTGGGTTTTAGATGAGATTTTGTTGTATTTGTTGCTCAAATTACGAATTTTGATTTGTTGTACTTCATTTGGATTTTGCAAGTTTAGCTCTAAATCTTATTCTGATGAAGATTCTGCACTAATCCTTGATAATTTGAAGCAAACTGATTGCAGAAGCTCATAAAATATCAGCGTATATTTATTTTGGAAATTTAGCAATTGTAGCCTTAAGCGATTGGACATCTACTAGACATCTATCGAACATCTATCAGATTTCTACTAGACATCTACCAGATGTCTACTAGATGTCTACCAGCTGAAAAGTTTAAAAATTTCACAGTTGGTATCATTTCAATATAAAAATAAGATGAACGAAAAACTCTAAAGTGGCATATCGAAAAAATGAACGGTTTAAAAGATAAATGCAAAATAAAGCGAAATAATTAAAAAAAGCATAAAAAGTAACAACCATGGATAAGGAGGAAGGGTTTCATGTTAATTGTTTGGAGAGGGGTGTAAGTTTGTAATTAATTTCACATATGTGTAAATATTTTTTAACTTGACCTAATTAATTTGAGATTTATAAGCATTTAGTGAAAAGCCCTATTTTGAAAGTGGCTCATAGCTAGTACTAGTGATGAAAAAGTTGTTCCTTTTATTAGGGACTAAACGGGTAATTAGGATCTCTCAAACTAGTTGGGTTTGTATATTTTTGTTTTTGTAATTTTACTGATAGATTAATTTTGAATTTTAATCGATATCTTCTCAATGTTTTGAAAAATATGGCCTTTGTAATATTCGAGATACAAGTAAAATATTTTTTAAAAATATATCTTATAAATTAAAAAATATTTGTTTAGTCCGTCTTAGACCACCTAAGCCGGTCAAAGCCTAATCTCATCTACAAGCTAAAATCCACGCGTTGCTTTGAAAAATCTCCCCAAGACCTGTATTGAACACTGTTGAAATATGCAAACAAGATATTGCTGCCCCAGCCTATAATTATTTTTGCTCGTTCGAATCTGTCTTGGTGGTTGTATAAAAAGGAAAATGATGAACATATATAAATTATCCATTTAACCATGCTCATATTCGTTCATTCTAATAATGAGAGGCGAGAAATAATTCGTGTTTTTGGACTGATTTCATCTCGATCGTGTTACAAATATCAAATCTAGGCGCGGTTGGAATTCCATATTATTTTTTTATATGCCAATAAAATGCTAGTTGCATGGATGAACCAATCCTAACATTAAAAGTATCGTCTTAGCGTTTTAAAGTTATATATAGATGCTAGGATAATAGCAGAGTTAGGTTCGGATGATAGGATATCGACACTCGATGAACAACAGCGTAGCCAGAATTCGGGCTCTGGTGGAGCACGTGCCCTACAGCCCCCCACCTCCCTCTGTCATTGTGGATGAAATTTGGATAGGTTTGTATGAGAATAGAATGCACGCCGTCCTTGTTGCTTTTTGTATTGAGGTGATCATGAAGAGGGTACTGATCTACAGTCTATGCGCACATGGCAAACATTTTTTACGTGGAATTGGCCTTTTTAGATTAGCAACTGATATAGGAGTCAAATCAGCTATAGTGAGAAAACCCACGTTAAACAGGATGGCTTTTTTATACTTCAATGAATAGAGAATTTGATTTTGCCTCGTAATAAAGTGATAAATGCTGTTATCTTATTAGAGATTTTCACTGAGCATAACACTATTTTTCTTTATGGGTCATTTTAATATATATATATATATATATATATATATATATATATATATATTGTTCACTTATTTCATTGATTTCCCGTGTGAGATTTCAAATTGCTTCAATAATGTCCCCCTCAATTATGACTCACCACATAAGGGGCTCAGGCCTTGCTCCCCCTTGAGTACTATATTATGAAAATATCGTACTTGAATTCGATATTTTAGAATAAACCTTGATTGAATAATTAACCTGATTCTTGTAAAACAGAACACGAGCTTGGGGGCGATCGGTGGTTACCCCCGGGAGGACCCTCCGATGCTTAAGTCAGTAAAGGATTTTAGGGAATAAAGAGAATATTGAGAGCTTTTAAGCTTTAGAATTGTGTGTACCTTTGATTCTAACTCAAGGGACCTATATATATAGGCGTAGGACATATCCTATTCCTGATGGAATAAAAAGTCCTAAATAGAGCAAGTTTATAACTCTTTGTGTCTATCTGATCCTTGAATTCCAAGTAGATTAGGATAAGGTTAGTTAGAGAGAATATAGGAATAAGAATCCTACTTAGACTCTCTTGTGAGTGTGACACGTAGTGCTATTTAGCCGGTCTCGTGCCGAATCCGAACCTTGTCTGCCTAAGGCATCGTAAGGCCCTAGACGAGATGGATCCGATCTTAGATACCGGATGGGATGTCCCCTGATCCGACCTCATTAGGACGGACTCTTGATAAGTTGTGATTTCCGCGAGGGAGAGAGTTAGGCGACTCAACTTTGACCCGGTCTCCTTGTCCGAGACGGGGAGTAATAATCATGAGATTATCATAACCCCCCATAGATGTGAGAAGTTCTTTTAGGGCTTCAGGCAGTTATGATCCAGCTCAAGTCGAGCGGATAAGGGCTATGTGGCAAATCGATGCCCAAGTATTCACGAAGCTTCCCTAGGAAGTGTGCGTCATTTCGTACACCTTTGTGACAGTCGAAATTTTTCAAATTTCAAACTCGCCTGTGAATGATGGCCACGTGGGAAATAGAAATGATGAGAGACTCTTTCGTTCTCCCCTATTTAAACGCAAAACGAACTCATTTTCCCACTTTACCTTTTCTACAAAAGATTTTCTCCTGCGATTCCTGGCAAGTTACCTTCGATTTCAACAAGCTTTCATTTTCAACGACCTTTCTATTCATATTTGCTCAATAATTAAGCATCTCACTATCTTCCTTGCTTTTGATTATGAATTAATTGTTTTGTGAATGATATTTTGCCATGAACTAATGTTCATCTTTTGCCGGTGTTGGTATGCTTTTACTGTGTTGTAGCTTTGGTTTTTTCTCCCTTCATTAAAATGCGTTTGAAGTATGACTTGAGGGGTAGCCTGTCTTTGATTCTGTTGTTTTTTTATATGCCGGAATTTCTATTTTTTAATGCTCGTCGGAATCTGGGTTTTGCATGAATTTTGATGAATATAGGACTTTTTAGATTTTGATGTTTTCCCTCCCGGCTGAAAAAGTGTTTAGATCCTTTAGGGTAGATTTTCCCTGAATGTAACTTGTTTTAGGCGGCTTCATTTTCTAGGCGACTATGTGTTCTACTACCTCCCTAAGTACCGGCTTGACCGATAGGATGTTTGATGAATATTGTGCCCAGTTTCCTGACTCGGTGTCAAGGTGTTACGTTAGCATTGACCAGACTAACCTTCATGCTAACATTAGGGTTAAAAGAATAGCCGAAAGGATGGACCAGGAAGGAAGGAATGTTGATGACGAGAGGAGGGCATCCCACGAGGCGGCCTAGAGTTCACAAATACATTCGTCCGACTCAGCTTGGGTTGGGGATGAAGAAGAGCAAGAGATTGGGCAGCCGGCCTAGCAAGAAATCAACGCTTTGATCACCAAAGTTTTTAAAGCCAAGAGGGCAGCAAACTAGGGGAAGGCAAAAGCTATTGCTGGGGAATCGACTGAGAAAGAAGCCCCTAAGCCGAAAAAGATGAGCCCTAGGATAGAGGACATGATTTCCATCATTCACTTGGTGGACATTGAATTCGAAAAGGTGACCTTACCTTGGATGAGAAGGTGTAGGATCATGTTCCGAATGAGGATCAGCGCGTTCATAAGCCGCCTCCCGGGTGGTTTAGTATCTATCTGGAGCAGATTTAGTCAGGGTTCCTCTACCCGTTACCCCTGTGAATCTGTGACCTGCTGAACCATTGGAATATATGCCCGGCTCAAATACACCCAAATGCTTGGGGAAACATTTCCGACCATTATAAAATTTGTATAGATCTAGGACTTGGCTTTGATGCTGATTTCTTTAAGCGGGTGGCTTCCTGCAAGCTGAATAAAGGTGAGGACCACTTGCATTTCTCCCACAAGAAGGGATTCTACTCTTTCTTCTGAAAATCTGATTCGGTGAAGAACTTTAAGCAATTTTATATATAAATCCAGTTGTAAGAGGGGTTTCCCACCTTCCCCGACTCAATGGTCATTCAAAATATGGCCTGCCTTCTCCGTCCCTAAAAATGATGCAGACATCTAGGTTAGATTGTTCGACCGATTAAAGAGAGGGGTTTGGACTTTAGGCATAGTGTGATAGACTATGCCCTAGAGTCGGATGATGGCTTCGAATATTATCTTGGCCCTCAGCTACCTGGTGAGTTATCTTAACTTCTTTTTTTGTTTTATATTTTTAGCTATGTCAGGCAAGAACACTACTTCAGAGGCTGTTAAAGGAAAGCGCACTAACGCTCAAGATCTAGAGCCGGCCAACAAGAAGCTGTAGAAGACTAAGGGGGCTAGTGAGGTAATACTATGTTTTCTTGAACCTTATACTTTGTGCTTTTGCTATTTGTTACTAGCAATTATTTATAAGGCTGCTCTCAATTTGACCGTTGCATCGGAGCCGGATGCTGATACGGATCCGGTAGCTCCTCCCTCTGTCCTGCTTATAAGGGAGGCTTTGTAAAAGGTGGTGGAGGATAGGCCGGCTATCACTCTTCCTATAGTGCAATAGTCTCTTTGCGAGGCTTTTCCTTTGGAGCGGGAGGCCCAACACTACAAGAAGGAAGATTTTCTTACCCTTTTGGGTTTACTTTTCCAATCCATCAGCCAGGTTTGCTTCCATATTTTTTTATTAGTATTTATGTTTGTATCAATCAATGTTATGATCAATGTTTCATCAGTATTTATCTCGAGGAGCTGAGCTTTACCGCTGAATAGAGGCTGAGGAGACTAATCCTAAGAAACTCTCCAAGGCGATTGATATGTGCAAGAGCCTAAAGAGTCGGCTGAAGGAGTCAGATGAGGCCAATAAGAAGCTGGAAGGCGAACTCATGAAGCTAAAGGGAGAGCATGAGATGCTCCAATCGGCCCATGAAACTACCTCCAACGAACTTGTGAAAGCCCAGGCGGACATTACCTCTAGCCGGTTGGAGTGTCAGTGCATTCAAGATTCCGGAGAAGGATGAAGCTGAGTTTATCCAATCCATTGAGGGCATGGTGGATGATGGCCATCAGTTCAGCCAGATGGTTTTGGATTCCTGTCGGCTCCTTCATCTGGATAGTCTCGAGACTCTCCTGCAAATGCTCAAGTATCCAGGATCTGATGAGCAGGAGGAGGTTGAAAAGGACCCAGGAGGGCTAGCAGAAGATGTATAAATTGAGTCGAGGGGAAGAGTTGAAAATGTATCTTAAGACTCAAATCCTGTAGCTTAGTTTGATTTTGCTTAAAACTTAGCTTTATTTTCATTTTTGTAAATATAATTCGGTTTAATTTAAGCCTGTTCTTGAGGCATTTCTTAAGGTCTTATTTTTATGCCTTTATTTTTCCATGAATGCTTTTGAATCGATCATATATTTCGATTGCCGATTAGATGGATGCTTAGGTTTATTTTTTACCTCAAATTTTGTTTAATTTTGTGCCAATCTTATGTTGTTTCAGTTGGGTGCTTTTTGTTTTAGGGGTGATTGCCGCCTGAAAACGGTTAGCTTTTGTTAAGTATTGTGCGCGCGATGTAATAATTTGAACCAGTCTTATGAAGTGCCGGGTAAAAGTGCCTTAAAGTGTGATCAATACTTAGTATAGCCGAATGTATGTAAAAAAATTGCTTTTATTGAGAGTGAATTAAATACACGTCCGGGAATTCTATGCATCCGGATAACTACTTGAGGGGAGCCGCTTCATTAAAACTTCCTTAAGGGAAAACCCAGTGGGAAAAAAATCCTTAAGAAAGGAAAAAGGGTACAGCTGCTGGAATCCCTAAGTTTTTATTGAGTGATAGGGCCTAAGTTTGGCAATGTTCGAACTACGAGGAAGCTCTTTGCCTTTCATTGTCTCTAACTTGTATGTAGCCGGCCCGATGACTTTGAAGTAGATGAGTCTTCAAGGACTAGATCCTCTTCTTTTAGGCGGACTTCTCTGACCCGGCGATCATGGTATCGCATAATTTTTGCCTTGTATGCTGCCATTAGAATCTATGCTCTTTCTCTTCTTTCATCTAGATTGTCCAGGTGGTATTGCATGTTGATGTTATTTTCCTCCTCCGTGTAGTATGCCACTCGGTTTGATGGGGCTCCAATTTCAACTGGGATGACCGCCTCTACCTCATAGACCAAGGAGTAAGGGGTTTCTCCAGTTGTTTTGCAAGGAGTGGTTTTGTAGGACTATAGCACCCTAATCAATTCATCCGACCATTTTCCCTTCCTATTGAGGACTCGTTTTTTTAAGCCTTCTCTAAGAGTGAGATTAATCACTTCTTTCTGGCCTTTTTTTGGGGGTGTGCTACCGAGGAGAAATGCTGATCAATATTCTAGTGTGTGCAAAAATCTCTGAATTTCTCTGATATGAACTGTGAGTCGTTATCCGCTATAATCTCCTTGGGTATTCCAAATCGGGTGATGATGTTTCTCCATACAAAGTCAATTACCTAGTCAGCTGTAACTGAGCTAAGTGCTTCCGCTTCGACCCATTTGGAGAAATGATCGATTGCTACTAGTATCCACTTCTTTTGCCCAGCAGCTTCTGGCATTGTTCTGGCTATATCGATTCCTTAAGTTGTGAATGGCCAACTGGTCATTATAGGCTTTTGGTCTACCTTGGGGATGTTCGTCTTCCTAGAATGTGTTTGGCACTGACGACAAGCTCTGACATATGCCTCGGTATCAACTTTGACTGATTCTCAGTAGTATCCGGCTAGAGCGATTCGTTTGAGTAATGTGTCGGCCGCCTGGTGGGATCTGTAATCACCATCATGGATCTCTCTTCTATGATTAACTTTCCTAGCTCTGGGGTGATGCATTTAAGCCATATGTTGGAGTAGGATTTCCTGTATAATTCTTCATCCATTAGAGCAAACCGCATGGATTTCCTTGTGACTTTCTCCTCATCGACTTTATATTCTGGGAGTTTATCACAAACCAAATAGTCATAAATTGGTTGCATCCAACCGAGTGATTTCATTTGGATCCATAAGCTTTCGTTGTATTCTTTAGATGTAGGATGGGTTAGGACTTCGTAGGGGGAACTTAGCTCCTTCCAAGAGTCCTTTCCCACAGCTTTCTTTGCTAAGTCATTTGCTTCTTCGTTCTGCAACCAGGAGATATATTCTATTTTCCACTCGGTGCCTTTTGCCTTTAGTTTATCTAATAAGATGCTTACCTTGGCTAGATACTTAACCATGTCAGCTTGTCTTGTTCCATATATTTTGTTGATCTAGTTCAAAACTAGCCTAGAGTCACTTTTAATCACTACTATATCAGGTGCAATTTCTATTACTAGCTCTAAACCTTTGATAACCGCTTCATACTCGACTGCATTATTAGTTAATGGAAATGCTAATTTGGCCGTATACGAAAGCCTGATTCTTTCAGGTCCTCTAATGTATACTGCGATGAAGGCTCCTTCGGTGCAGAAGGATCCATCCATGTAGATAGTCCAAGTTTCTGATCGCACTGGCTTGTCTAGCTCGAGGCCTGTAAACTCTACCATGAAGTTCGCCAAAACTTGGGCTTTTAAGACGGTCCGAGCCTCAAATATGATGTTGAATTCTCCCAATCGGATAGCCCACTCGGTAAGTAGTCCTAACGCATCTGGCCTTTGAAGAAATTTCTTCAAAGGGAACCCGGTTCTCACTATGATCGTGGGAGCTTGAAAGTATGGTCCCTAGCGATCTGCCGAGTGGATCAGTGGAAAGTCTAGTTTTTCAATGTTGGGGTATCTGAGTTCGGCATTTTGCAATACTTTGCTGATGTAGTAAATTGGATGCTGCCCTTGGTCGTCCTCATTTATCAATACAGTTCCTTCCACTTCGTCTGTGGCAGCCAAGTATAAATATAATGTTTCCCCATCATTGGGGTGGCTCATGAGTAAAGGTTTGGCCAAAAAGTCTTTGATTTTGACGAAGGCTTCTTGGCAATTTGTATCCCATTTAAAATCTTTATCCTTCTCGATCGCCTTGTAAAAAGGCATTCATCTCTTTACTGAAAAAGAGATGAACTGTCCTAGAGCTTTAATCCTATTGTTGAGGCATCATGCTTCATTCAGGGTTTGAGGAGGTTCCATCTGGATAATTGCTTCAATTTTATCCTGATTTGCTTCTATTCCTTTTTCTGATATTATAAATCCAAGGAACTTTCCGCTTTTTACCCCGAATACACACTTCTCCAGGTTGAGCTTGAGTCGATAGTTTTGCATTAGTTTGAAAACCTTTTCCAAATCTTCCACATGTGACTCCTCACTTTTGCTTTTAACTATCATGTCATCTGCGTAGACCTCTATAGTTTCTCCAATCATATCCTTGAACATTCTATTTACCAATCTTTGGTATGTGGCTCCTGCATTTTTAAGCCCAAACGGCATCACCGTGTAGCAGTATATTCCTTTATGAGTTATAAAGTAGGTCTTTTCTTTGTCTTCTAGGTTCATTGGTATTTGATGATATCCAGATTTTGCATTAAAAAATGAGTAGATAGCATATCCGACTGTGGAATCTACTAACTGGTCTATGCTTGGTAAAGGGTAGCTATCCTTTGGGGTAGCATTGTTTAAGTCAGTAAAGTCTACGCACATCCGGTAGTTTCCATTCAGTTTTTCAACTAATACAACGTTTGTTAACCATCTTAGATAGTGAACTTCTTGAATGTGTTTTGCTTTCAGTAATTTGTTAATTTCTTCTTCGATCGCTTTTTGCCTATCGAGAGCATGCTTTTTTTTTCTTTTCTATAACTGGAACTGTCTATGGGTCAAGTTTAAGGTTGTGCTAAATTATTTCTAGCCGTACCCCAAGCATATCATCATGGGACCAGGAAAAAGAGTGTGCTTGGCCTACGAGAATTGAGTTAATGGTTGCTTTGGTTTCTATTGATAGGTCCTTCGCCACCTTCAATGCTTTATCCAGTGCTACCATGAACACTTCTTATTCGTGAATCGGCTCTATCACCAGACTGTTACTATCAGATTTTGAGATGTCTCCTTCTTCACTAGGTTTTCTATGCTTTTCTTTCAGCCGATTCTCTGTCCTTGAGAGCGACCATATAGGTTGCATACGCTACAGAGGGATTCCCTATTGCCACTGCCGTCCCTTCCTTAGTTGGTATTTGTAATACCAAGTAAACAAGGGATATTGAGGTGAATTATTCATATAGGAAAGGGCATTCCAAGATGATATTGAATCATACCAAAATTTTAACTATAGTGAAATCAACTTCCGCTCTGTAGATGTGCTTTTGATCATCGATCTCAACTTCTAGCTTTACTTCACCTAAAGACACTAAGGTGTGTCCACTTAGATATAAAAGTGTAGCGTAGCCTGGTTGGACTCTTCTGTTGCTTACTTTTAGTTGATCAAATGCTGACTTTGTTATTAAATGTACTGAGCTTCTCGTATCCACCAGTACTCGGTATACCTCATAGCCTTCCACAACTGCTTCAATTACAAGCGGATCCGCGTGCTATTTTGTTACCATCGTTGTTTTTCTGTATGCCTTATTGGCTTTCAAATTGTCTCTTAGCTCACGTGTCTGGCCAGCATGATGCTTTGCCCTCTTTCCAGGTGACTTTTTATCTGGACCTCCGTTGATTACCAATACTTTGTTATTCTTACTGGCTCTTATTTTTTCAGCCGGCTTTCATCTTGAGTCTTTCAAGTCATCCTTTCTTCCTTCAGATTTCTTGGTAACACCCTTCACAAACTGGCTAAACTTGCCGGCTTTAATGAGGGCATGAACTTCCTCAACTAGGACCCTACAATCATCTTTGTGGTGTCCCTTAGCCTTATGGAATTCGCAATATTTGTCGTAATCCTTTCCCAATGTTTTTCCTTCTAGGACATTCGGAAATTTTACATGTTTTCTTTCTGGCCCTGTCTTGATAGCCGCCAAAATTTTACTTAGAGTGTTTAATTGTGGTCTATCTTGGTCGTGCCAGCTAAAGCTTCAGTTATTGCCTTTATT
This sequence comes from Euphorbia pulcherrima, assembly GCA_947683365.1. Classification (NCBI taxonomy): domain Eukaryota; kingdom Viridiplantae; phylum Streptophyta; class Magnoliopsida; order Malpighiales; family Euphorbiaceae; genus Euphorbia; species Euphorbia pulcherrima. The sequence goes on along the minus strand of CANTUS010000006.1, from coordinate 7,635,567 downwards.
CTTCCGACCGCACTTCTCGTCCCTCCTGGAATAGTCTCTGTCATCAGAGCTTCTCTTATTTGACTGAGTGACTTCATCAACTTCAATCAAGTTCTGTGCCAATCCGATCATTTGTATGTATTGAGTCGGCCTTCACACTATAATTTCTTATTTAAGTCTTTCATTGCGAGTTCCTCTAAGGAGGGCTTCTTTTGCTGTTCTGAAGTCCAGTCGGTGATACCTATGCAGGCTTTATTAAATCTTTCTAAGTAATCTCTCAAGGTCTCACCCGATCTCTAGACGATGTCATGTAAATTCCTGCTCACATAGTCGGGCTGAGCAAATCCCAAGAAGTGTTTCATGAACATTCCAAACAATTGCTAAAAGTCTCTAATTGAATTTGGAGAGAGTCGAAGGAACCAATTTTTTGTTGCACCGCCTAAAGTGCTTGAAAAATACTTGCATCTATAAGCGTCAAGGGCATTAATCAAGTCCATCCTGTCACAATATTCACTCAAATGCGCGTTGGGGTTTCCCTTCCCACAAAACTTGTCAATTATGGGAGGGACAAGATAATTTAGGAGTTTTTGCGCCAGGATGTGCTTCTTGAAAGGAGAGATGTTCTTTTCATTCAAAGGCTCTGGGAACGAGATAGCGTATTTCTTTAATCTTCTCTTGAACTTTGAGTCACTATCTGAGGAATCAGATGACTCGATTTCTGATGAGGAGGAAGAGGAAGGAGATTTGTGCTTTCTACTTTTCCTCATACTCTTCTCCTTGGATTTCCGCATTCCACCTCAATTACAGAGGGAACTGCCTTGGTTGTCACTGTGATTGAGTCGGTGTTAACACCTTTTATTCTAGCTGGTAGCCCATTTAGGAGTCCATTTTGTATTCCGCCTACTCTAGATGGTACGGAGTGACCGCCTTGCAGCATCATAGCTATTCCTTGTAACATTGCTAATTGATCGGGGTCCAGTTGGACGGATCCGATGGTGATAGGATGAGTGGGTATTGGCATGACTTTTGCTGGTAAGGACATGCCCATCTGCCTCAGTCCTTCCATGATTAGGGGCACAGAAGCCTGCGTTTGCAGAATAAGAAAAATTGAGGGAGTAGGTTCTTCTGAACGACTGCCTCGACCCGGATTATAGCGTCAAAATCCGGCTCTTCTAAGGCGCCCTGTGACATCCCAGTATATACATTATAATTGCATTTGTTAACATCCATTGCATCTCATGAAATTAGACTATTTAAAATTTTACATGTTAAATTATTAGAAATTGATTAGTTAAGTTAATAATTATTTAGTGATACGAAATACGATATTTTTTTGTCTAGGCACCAATCCATAGAAAAATAGAATTTTAAGAAATAAGTAGAGTATAGTTATATTATAGATATAAAGTGATTTATTGGATAAGATATTTGTATTGTTTAATATTAGTATTGTTATTAGTATTATTATTTTAGTATTAAGAAAGAATATAAAGTTATAGTTAGTGTATATATAATGTATGTATATAAAAATGTATTAGATACACAAGATATATTTTAATAAGTAATTATAATTATAATTATAATTATTACTATTATTGTTATTGTTATTATTATTATTTTTTTTGTAATAGTAGTGTATTAGTGAGGGTATATTTGGTATATATTATTAAGGATATATATATATATATATATATATATATATATATATATAAGAAAGTAGGTAAGATGAGGATAAAAAATCTGAACTCTACAACTTCTAGAAAGACCAGAATCATTCCATAAAAGAGAAGGAACCATAAGGAAGAAAGGAAATAGATAGGGAGATGGAGAAAATCAGGTATGTCTATGGTTTAGTAATAATATTTTCGAGATGTTAGAGATAGAATTTGAGGTTATAAAAAAAGATGAATTGATTACCTACATCTCTAGGTTACTTCTGTAAAATTTGGGAATTTTTAGATGAGTATATCAATAGTTATGATTTTTATAAGATGAAGTGTCCAGAACTGGATGATCTAAGAGATAAGGTGAGTTTTGAAATTAATCTGGGATTGTTATACTATTTAGAAAATTCTGAGTTTTTGATATGTTATTCCCTTATGTGTATAGTTTAAGTAGGAAAAAGAATCAGGTCAATTCATGTTGTTTACAGAAACTTATAGTCATTTTACTAACATGTTATCTAGGTAGAATGAGTTGAAATAGGGCGTTGAAGGAAAATTCACTATAAATCGTGTAAGGCTTTGAAAATTTTGATGTTTTAGTATGTTATGGAATTGTGTATTAGGAATTGAAAAAAAGAAGAATCAGCACATTTGAGTAAGTAGTCGAAAGTTATTAATTTTGAAGTAAAGTGAGGTCATAAGAACACTAGTTCTAAGTGCAGGCAAAATAGCACAGAATTATAGTTTAAAATATAAAATTCATAATAAATGGAAAAGTTATTAAAAAATTATGAAATTTTGATATGTTATAAAGCTATGTGTTAAGAGTAAAATGAAATGGGAATCAGGTCATTTGGTTGAGTACTTAGAAAGATATGACTGGTTATAGTCAGTAAGGTCACAAGGATAGTAATTCTATTCTAGTTTTTATTAATCTTTATATATTTACAAAAGGATATAAGATGTATATATGTATGTTTGATATATGAATATGTATGGTATAGGAGCTCAAAACAGTGAAGGGATTCCAAAGAAAGGTCCAGGTCATTCCGGGAGAATTAGCTTGGATAATAAATGAGTATAAACATGATATGAATTTATGGGTGAAATGTGTTGATGTGTTAATTGTATGAATGTGCGAATTTAATATGAATTGTATTGATGTGTGGTTAAATTTGATATGATCTGTGTAAATTATCTTAATGTGAATTGAGTGATATGATTGTTTTGATTTGAAATTGTATTTGAATAGTGTTACATGTGTTGTGTGGTTATATTTGATACGAAATGTATGTTGCATTGAGATGGTATTGATATGTGATTTATGGCGACAAGTGAATATTTGTGAACGGTTAATGTGAATTATTGGATAAGTATAAGTGAGTATAAACATAAAATAAATTTGTGATTGTGATTTGTATTGATATGTGACTATATATGTGAGTGGAACTTAATATATATGAAGTGTGCTGACATTACTTGAGTGTGAAATGAATTGTATTGGAAATGTATTGTTATGTGAATATAAACTTGATTTGAATTGTTAAGTGAATCATGTGTATATAAGTTTATAATGAGAATTGTATTTGATAAAGCCGAAATTATATGATATATGTATGTGGAAGATATGCTAAAATTCAATTGCATTAGTATATGCTAATTGTAAGTTCAATGGTTCGTATAACAAACATTTGCACTTGAATATACGAAAAGTGTAAGAGAAGTTGTGAGATAGCCGATCAAACATTGCAATACATGTTCTATTCATCTGGACCTATATGGTCAACCAATTGCAATATCTAACAAATGGACCGAAAGGTCAACCAATTGTTTATCTGGACCGAAAGGTCAACCAATTGTTACATAGCTGGCCAGCAAATCAATTGACAATTGCTACAAATGTTACATATATCCCGGGGCAATAGTTTGGCTGGAAATGTCACAACAATTAAATAACCAGTTCATTCATTCTCATATAAGTGTGACTATTTATTGAATTTGTTAATGTATATATATGATTCGCTATATTGAATTTGTAATGTGTGTATATATGTGATTTGCTAAATTCATTGATTGTTTATATTTACTGAGTTGCACCACATATAAAGCGCTAAATTTCAGAGCTAATAAAGTTTGTACTAGAAGCTTATTACCTGTAGATATCATGGAGGTTGGTTGTAAATCATCTCACTCTCTCTCCTCACATGGCAAGCATATAGTATAGAAAGTGATCGGGTTTTGGTTTTTGTTTTGTACATATTTGTTGTAATAGGATATGATGCTATAAGTATTATAAACCGAATGTTAAGTTTTGTTAGTATATTATATATATATATAAATAAAGTACAAGTTAAAAAAATTTATATATGTTATGGATATTGTTTATGCTTAGTATAAGGTATGGGGTGTTTCACGCCCAGTCGGCCTGATGATACATAATGTTCAAAGGCAGATTTAAGCATTTGTTTCTGCTCCTCTGGGGTGAGTGCCGCTTTCCGGGCTATCTTTGTAACGAACCGAAATTTCTAAAAATTTGCTTATAATAAATTACTATGGTATTAAAATATCATGGAAATTATTTTTATTGTTATTATTGTTATTGGATATAAGACATGAGGAAATAAGAGTTAATTAAGTAAGAGGGATGAATTGGACATTTAATTATTTGTTCAAGGGCAATACTGAAAATTAAAAAAAAAACAAAAGAAAATACATATCATATCCTCCATCTCTTCTTCACCTTCACCATTTTTCTTCTCCTCTATTTCTTCCTTTCCTTATCAAATTTTCCCTAATCTAAAAACCTTCGACTTCTTCGATTCAACTTCAAATTCTTGTTAGAAATCGATCTTTAAGCCCTCTATCATCATCAATTTCAGTCAATCAAGACTATAAGAAGAGGATTTTAGATGTTAAGATTCGGATGAATAGTAACCCGAATTTGAGGTGAGTGCTTTTTGGTGAAATTAAAGCTTAATTAGTAGAATTCATGGTAGATTAAGCATATTTATGGTATTAGAAAGTTTATTTATATAATATCTTGATAGAATTATATATGGCTGTTGTAGCGGAAGCTAGTGCAAGTAAATCAAAGGCAAAAGAGGTAGAAGAGAGCTAGAAAGAGCATAGAAAAAGGTTTGTGTCTCGAATTTCGATTTCTCGGTTTTTCGGAAAAATTTCCAGATTGTATACCTGTTTGTTTTAATGTTTTCTCTCGTTATATAAATCCGATTTGAATGATTCTTGATTTTATTGATATCTATAGAAAGTAAGGAATATATGTTCAGAAGAAACCTTATTGAATTTCATTTGTTTTCAATGTGAAATTTTCGTTTGAAGTTGAGTCACAAAATCTGTTTTCGGGAAATTTCAGCTTGGTATACTGTTTAGTATTTTGATCATAACTTTGGTTATAAAATTTGGATTTCTGTGATTCTGGTGGGTTTGGAAAGCTGAGACATGTGTCTAATTATGTTTAGAAGAAAGTTCTTCGATTGGGTGATGTTTTAATAGTGAAAAATGCAGGGGAAGTCAGGTTATGAAACCTGGAAAAATTCTGGAAAGTATGAATATTGATTTCATTGAGTTTTAATTGAAGTTTGATGCTTAAAAATTTAGGATTTCAAATTCCTAATTTCCGAAGTTATGTTGAATTATGATTGATGGTTTATACTGGAATTTTTAAGATGTTACTTTGATTTATTGCCCTTATTAAACGAGTAGAATACGGGTCAGGGTAGATTGGCGCCAATAAAGGGGGGTACAGTACTGTACAAACAATTGAAGCTTTGGCTTTGGGCTTTGGCCGATATTATGATATATATATATATATATTGATATTGAAGCTTCGGCTTCGGGCTTGACCGATATATTGATTTTGAAGCTTCGGCTTCGGGCTTGTCCGCTCCCGTATCCATTTTACTGTTATTCAGGACTTGTTTACTTTGGGCAATATGTGGTTAAAGTGTTTGGAAAAATTGGATACAAATTTGATTGTACTTTGAAATGATTACTATATAAGTTTTGTGATTTGGTTCCATAAAGTTGGTTAATTTGTTTTTGACTAATGAACAATCTTGGTTTCTATTTTAAAAATGTTCAAAGTTGTTATTTTTCTTTTATGGACACCACTAAGCAAATTGCTTAGCGTGTAGTTTTTTTTCTACACGTAGGTGGAGAACTTATAGATAGCTTGGACCAAAGTGGAATAAGTGGATCAGCTTGAAGAGCAAATAAGGAAAGACTCGAGCTTGATTTGTAATTTAATGTAATATTATGGTTTGTAGAATAATGGCATGTACTAGATAGTGTGAGAAATGTAAAGTGGCATTGAGAAATATTTGGAGAATAATTTGGAGTTTGGAATGCTATATTTGTATTTGTGCATATTAAATTTATAAGTATTGAACTTCATATAGTAGAGTAGAGTTGTTTATTGGGTGAGTATTGTTACTGCGGCACCCCCAATAAGGGGGGGTGTTACAATCTTCATGAACGGATTCAACGATGCGTGGGAGGATCTTCCTCCTGGATTTGAGCTAACATGTGTTATTGGAGTGTCGTTTGCCCCGCTGGTATTTATCGCGCCTTCTTGGGCGTTGTTCCCAACATTGACGAAAGTTTTGCTAGTATTCTGAGACATCTTATCTAGCGAAAAAATTGGATCTGAGAGGATTTGTCGTTCTTTGCGAAGGAACTAAAATTCTTGTCTGAGCAAGTAAATTTAGTCCACGCTCATCGCACCACTGAAAATATCGTACCTGAATCCGATATTTCAAAATAAACCTTGATTGAATAATTAACATGATTCCTGTAAAATAGAACACGAGCTTGGGGCGATCGGTGGTTACCCCGAGGGGGACCCTCTAATGCTTAGGTCAGTAAAGGGTTTTGAGGAATAAAGAGAATATTGAGAGCTTTTGAGCTTTAGAATTGTGTGTACCTTTGATTCTAACCCATGGGGCCTATATATATAGGCGTAGGATATATCCTATTCCTGATAGAATAAGAAGTCCTAAATAGAGCGAGTTTATAACTCTTTGTGTCTATCTGATCCTTGAATCCCAAGTAGATTAGGATAAGGTTAGTCAGAGAGAATATAGGAATAAGAATACTGCTTAGACTCTCTTGTGTGTGACACGTGGTGCTATTTAGTTGATCTCGTGCCGACTCAGGACCTTATCCGCCTAAGGCATCGCAAGGCCCTGGACGAGATGGATCCGATCTTAGATACCGACTAGGATGTCCCCTGATCCAGCCTCATTAGGACCGACTCTTAATAAGTTGTGATTTCCACGAGGGAGAGAGCCAGGCGGCTCAACTTTGACCTGGTCTCCATGTCCGAGATGGGGAGTAATAATCATAAGATTATCACATTATAGTCAAGCTCAGCTAAATCTTGGCTTTGATACCACTTGTTAGGATCCAAAACTCTGGCTTGGGGGGACAAGAATACAAGTGAATAATATATCATAAAGTTGACACCACATTCAACCCAAAACCTTAAGGTAGCAGATTTATGAGCCATTTTCAAATATTTATCATTCAATTACCTCCTTGATATCCCATGTGCAATTCTAAATCACAATTACCCCAACATTGTACTCAATCCAACCAAATTGTTTAGCTTTTATACCACTTATCAGGATCCAAAAACTTCGACTCAGAAAATAATGAATATCCAAGTGGATGATATACTTCATAGAAAGAATACCATACACCTCCAACCAAAAACCTTAAGACAATGAATATATGGTCCTTCCTAACTTTTATTATTTACTTATCTCATTGTCCCACGTCGAAGTTTCCGGATCTAGAAAAATGGTATTAGAGCCAAATGATTTGACAAGTTTGATTAATATTGTGTTCAAGAGAGAGCAAGACTTTAGCTAAGATGTGAGGGTAGCTCGTACTTTTCTCAGAAAGTGGGACACTAGTTGATATATGGGTAAATTTAAAAAACATGCAATGTGGTTTGGTCGTTTTATAAAAATGTCCTTGTGGAAGTTTTTGTTTCAAAAGGGTGTCTCTGGTTTTAAAAATTAGCAAAAACATGCTTCTCAAAATTTTGAAACCACATTTGGAAGGGTAATCTTGTTCATTTTGAAGTGAAATTTTTCAACTTTGTCTATAAAAATATAATACACATTAGTGATAAATTTTAGAATTTTTTTGGAAGTACAAATATTTATATTAATTAAAAATTAACGATAACTAAAAAATCATAACAAAATGAAAAGTTTCCGAAATTTACTCAAATCTTGATAAATAATTCACAAATAATATGGTTGAAATATAAGAATGTTGAATTTATTGAAATAACTGTGATTATCCTTCTAAATGTGGTTTTCAAAATTTTGAGAAGCATGTTTTTGCTAACTTTTGAAACCACATGCACCATTTTGAAACAAAAAATTCCGCAATGACCTTTTTACAAAACGGCCAAACCACATGGTATGTTTTTCAAGTTTACCCTTGATATATATTTCATGTTTCAAATGGATTTGAGCAAGATGGTTGGGTTAAATGTCTCAAATTGATTAAGGCCTTGTTCTCTTGGACTTCAATTCAGTTCAGTTCAGTTCATACCATTTCAGTTTAATCCACTTCAGTTCATACCGTTTCAGTTTAATCCACTTCAGTTCAGTTCAGTTCAGATATGCGCAGTTATAAATTTACACTGAAATAAGTTCAGTTCAGTTCAGATTAGCTCACTTCAGTTCAATTCAGCCAACTCCAGTTCAGTTCAATTCAGAAAATTGCAGTCCAAAAGAACAGGGCTAACGGTTAAGGCCCTGTTCTTTTCAACTTATTTTCTATTCAGTTCAGTTCAATACCAATTAGTTCAGTTCAGTACCATTCAATTCAGTTCAGTTTCAGTATTTAGTTTCAGTATCCAGTATTCAATTTCAATATTCAGCATCCAGCATTAAGTATTCAGAATTCAATATTAAGTTTCCGTTTGTGCATTATATCAATATTATTAATGTATATTATTATTCATAAATATTAAAAAACAATGAATATTAATGATAATATCATTTCAATTTCAATTTCAGTTCATTCTATTATACATTATGTAAATATTATTAATTAATATAAGTAATCACAAATAACAACAAACAAGAAACCAATAATAATTTTTTCAAAATTATTAATTATTATTTCTACGATAAATAATTTTATAGAAAAAATAAATAAATAAATAAATAAAAATAATAATATTTTATAAATATAGATAACAATTAAAATAATAAGATAATATTCATAACAATAATTACAATAAAATATAATATAATAATAATAATAATAATTTATAATGGTATATTTAATTATTATTATATGTAATAATTAATAAATTTTATTAGAATATATATTATTATTTAAATTATTATTAATTATTATGTATTTTAATATTTTCAAAATATTATTTATATTGTTAATTATAATTCAGTTTCAGTATTGTTCAGTTTCAGTACCATTCAGTTCAATTCAGTACCATTTAGTACAATTCAATACTAATCAATTCAGTTCAATTTAGTACACATACTTATCAGTTAAAAAGAATAGAGCCTTAATAGCTCCTCGTATGTCTGATAAAATCAATCACCTTCAAATTATCTTTTGAAGTGAATTGAACCGTATTTTATACGGATATCACTCCACTAACAAGTCTCTAAGCATTTTCAGAGTTCCAGCGACTTTTTGTGTTTGTTTTTGTTTGAATTTTGTATCAATAAGAGATCACATCTCAAGTATGAACCCTATAATTATTCTATTAGACTAGACACTCTTCGATAACATAGGTATATGGGCCTGAAAGGCCACCAAGCTAAATCATCCCATCATAACCCATTAGAGAAAATTATTCGTGAAAAGGCTAAATACCACTTTAGCCTAACAACAAGAAGACACTGACAGAGACAGATATGTCACAACTAAACAAGTAACCAATTCCCGTCTTCCTTATTTCCTTTCATATAATCTACCAGAATCTCATGTAGGTATTGGGACGGCTTCAGCAACCCAATTAAGCCTTTCTGACCTTTCTTTGACTCACAAATAACGTTCCTAAGGAAATGTGACATCACTCTTATTAAGTGTCTTATATTTCCGTCAATATATCCCACTCTAAACCTTAACTAGGCACTAATTTGACCGATATATTGCTGTCTAGGGACTGCCTTAACTCAATTTTTACATCAATGATATTTGTATTATTTAATTTTTTCGGCATAAAAGTAGCTAAGTTGGTAAAAAATAATGTACATTAAAGTGCTCTTATAATAGAATTATCTTTTTGAGCTTCAAACCGAAAATATTGTGTTCTATATCACAAAGATGCTCATATCATTCTACTAGCACCTAACAGTTTTTAAAACTTTGTCTATCTTATGTTTTTTTCATATTATAACTTATTTTTTAAACTGAATATATATTTTATGTATTCGTAAATATTAAAAAATAAAAAATACGAATCCATTTAAATTTCATTCATGACCCACCTATACCTCAAAAGCCCAGCCACTCAACTAGGGCCAAATACTTTTTAAAACATTAAATATATGTATGAACTATTAAACAAGTGATTGATGACTAAATGGGATATAGTCGGTTGCAAAAACAGCATCTTTTTCTTTTCTTTTTTTTGTCATCTGGCTCACCAGAGCTTTATATCAATTACATCTAAATTCGATTCAGGTCGTACATCTAGTTATGATGGATGAGTCTCATAATAAAAAAAATTTATATTTATTAAAATTTAAATTAAAATCTTAAATAAGTAATATTAAATTATTTATTACTTAGATCAATGACAGAATCTTTCCAGCGTGATTTCGAAATAGTGTTCTTCAAAAAGGAAAGGTCAAGAAAACTCTCAAGAGGGAGTACATATATATATTAAGTACACAATCTGAGAGGGCAAATTAATTGCAAGTGGGGAAAATGGTGACATATGCTTGACTGTAAAGATAAGAACGCCACGTCTGCCATGACCATGACATTTCCATTGGTGGCCTTGCCTTGGGTCACTCAGTCATTAGGGTTTTATTTTTGCTGAGTAACTTGTCCTTTATCGTGTTAAAAGTTCCAACCAATGGGAAAAGCTACGTAGAAGCAGTGGAGATTTTTGGGCCTTGAATAAAACGTAAAATATGGACCTTTATAAAAGATATAATGATAAAAAAAGTTCAACAACAAATGTAATATTTCAATAATAAAAACAACAAAAACAATTTTTAAGCTTTGTTAATTATGTGCTTACAATATTGTTATTTAAAAGTTTTTATTGTCCAAATATTTTTTTAAAGTATATTTCAATTAAGTTGTCATAATAAATTTTATTTAAATTATTTATATATTTTAAAACATAAGAATACAATAGCTTTAGAATTTTTTTTAAAAATATAGCTCTTATCAAAATACGGTATTATAATCTCTAAAATATATATTGAATATAAACTAATATTTGTTGCTTTTTCAAAATAAAAATATTTATCAAATTCTCATATTCAATGTGATGCCAATATTTTGCGTTTGATATTATTATAAAAATCGAGACAAAATTGAATATCAAAATTACCTAAAAAAAATTATCTTATATAAATTAAACTAATATCGAATCGAAACAAAACTTACTTAAAATCTAAATGTTAAATTATAATTACTAGCAAATAGAAAATTAATAAATACTTCCCATTCATTCTTTTTACTTTTAAGAGATAACAATTTAAGAAAAACTCAAATTTTCCAATAACATTTATCACAATAATTAAATTACATGTTATTTTAGTTTTAGTGGCTATCATATGATGTTAACCTTCCTTAAATAAAAAATTTAAATTGATAAATAAATTATTTAATGTTATGCTTAATAAAAAAAAAGATAATTAAGATATATCTTTTTGTTGTTATTTTAATACTTTGAAGGATCGAGAAGAGAACAAAATGTATATTGAAGTATTAAATTCGAATTATGTACTTTAACAAGCAACCAAACTTTTTTTTAATAATAAGCAAGAAAAATAACAACTTTTTTAAAGAGAAAAAGGGAGAGTTGAAAAAAGATCTTAAAGGGATTTGAACCCAGCAAGCATGGAGAATTAACGCCATGCTCTACCACCATTCTACAGCCCCACTAATATGCATCTTGTATACGTGAATTTATATATTTTATATTTACTCTTATACTTAAACAATACCCAAACTGTAATTTCAGGCCCTGAGTGGTCGCTCCAACCGCTCTTCCTAATGGCCGGCCCTGTGTAGAAGACAGAATAGAGGGGTGAGCAAAAACCAAAAAAGCTAAACCGAACCAAGAAACCGAATCGAATAGAAGTTATTCGATTGGGTAAACCGAATTGAACTGAACCGAATGATTTTGGTTCAGTTTGGACCGAACCGAAATATATTCAGTTCGATATTTGGTTCTAACATTTTCGTTGTTTGATTCTCAGTTCGGTTTGGTTAATTTTTGAACCGAACCAACATTTACTCATCCCTCAAAGAGAGTAGAGTCTTTAGACCCCAAATTTTTTTTAAAAAAATATACGATAAATATGTACATAGGTTAAATATCAACTCATCAAAATTATTAATTAGACTTCATATTGTTATTAGGACAGACTATTGACTTTTTGAATGAGATTAAGGACGGATAAAAAATAGGAACGGACATCCAACTAGATTGACACCCTGTACACCTATTCAATAAGTCCGAGCTCAAGATTAATTAAAAAATATGAAAAAAAATTTAGAAAAAATAAAAAAAATTAAGTGAACGAGTACAAGACAAATATGATGTGAATAATAATTAAAACAAAAAAACGGTACCTCAAATCTATTGACTTGTGAAAAGATAAAAATAATAAAGAAATGTTTAATTCACATCAAAAATTTTTTTTACTTATTTGTGTTCGTTATCCAACAATTATTCAATTAAAACACAAAAGAACAGTAAATTAGATAGTTGACGGATAAATTATCCCTTGCTTAGTGTTTATATGGGTACTTTATTTTTAATAAAGTTTATAATATTTTATTTTTTATTATCATTAAATTAATCATTTCATCACATATTTAATAATAATAAAAATAAAATAATGATTACTGAAGACCTTTTATCATCGTTTTCTTTTGTACCCTCCCACCAAACTTGTTAACGGTGTTTTTTTTCCACTGTCTGAGATTACTATTGAAAACCAGTCATCTCGCCAATAAAAACAAGACAACAATATCTTGTTGAGATCTTTTAGCACATGGTTATCCACAAAGTCAAGGCCATCTTGCCCTTCAACTTGTTAAAAACGTGTCAATTTCAGATTTTAAAAAAATTGTGTCAATTGGTAACTTCGGTAGTGGACATTGCCCCAAAGTTTTACCTTTTCTTCTTAATTTTGCAAGAATAATACTCCTCCATTTTCAAAATTTTGATAAGATAATTGAATCATTAAAATTAATAAAATATTTATATGAAAATTCTCTTTCTTCTTAATTATTATTTATAATTAATTATTTTACTCCTAATTAATACAAGGATAAGCTAGGAAAAATATGATAAAAAATACATTGAAATCCCAAAACGTCAAACTTTTAAAAAAATTGAGTAAAAGTCAAAACGTCAAACTTTTAGAAACGAAGGGAGTACCATATTAGCTTCTCTTGTTACGTGTTTATATTTTCTTTCTTTCACTTGATATATTCATACAGTTCATCTTATAATGAAACTGATAAGCATATCCTTCCCATCAACATCAATTCTTGTAATCTCCGGATGAAGTTTTGTTTATATTACAGTAGCCTATGTCTACTCTTTCATTCATTGGTGCGAAAGCTGTAAGCTTTGTGAGCTATATTTAAGTGGACTGGTATTCAATTGACCAAGCTTGCACGAGTTTTAAGTGTACTGATATACAGTTGATGTATTACAAACGGGTATTCGTTTGGGTTTATTTCCAATGTAATAATTGTTGGTATTTTAGTGTAACTGGATCAACTAGTTGACCAATGCAGTCGTAATATTTCATCGAACAAGTTAGGAGAGTGCGGAGTGTACGTTTGTTCGAGTTCGATTACGATACTTAGCTTACGAGGGTCCGGGAGCTACCTTTCACAACACTTCTTTTATGAACTGTTGCAGCTGCTCGAATGGACATATCTTTTCGCAACACTTTTGTTTTGAAGAGTTGCAACTGTTCGTATCAGGTCTATAAAACATGGCATTGTCAACACTTATAGAAAGAGTTTTTTGGAACGATTTCTGCAATTTTTGGTTCACTTTTCTTCACAACAAAAGTTCATTCTAAGTTCTTGTCGTTTCTGATTTTATCCGATTGATCTATTTGGTAGAACCGCCAAATAAGATTCAATCTGAAAGTGTTCGTCACGACTTCAGAATTATCCACGCATCATTTTATTAGATTTCTTCAACAAAGATTGAGAGACGTTTTTACAGACATTCAAAGCTTCATTCTATCGAAATTCCCCAACAAAGATTGATCTTATTTGAGTTTGAAGCCTGAGTTTTCACGATTCGTAAGACCTAACAAAGAATGAAATTCTGAAAATGTCGAACAACGAATCTACAAAGATTGAAAAGTAATTTCTTGATAAATTGAGGATTTTTTATTAAGGTACGCTTCCATTTTCGATTTTGTTTCTTGATGAATCAACATGAATTCGATCCTGGCTTATTTCCTTTCGGGAATATTTAAATAACAATTGGTATCCGAACGGTTTCATGCTTGATTCGTTGAGACTTAATTTGTTTGAATTTAAAAAAATTGATTTGCGATAATTTTTTTTTTTTAATAAGCGCAATACTAGATGAATGTGAAATTATTGGCTATTGACGCAAGTTTCAGAGATTTAAGATATGAATTCTGTTTTACGGTGTATTTTGGATTTCTCAACGAATTCTCCTTTCTCTCTCTTTTTAAGTGTCTAGGCCAATTGTGGTTTTCAATTTAAATATATGTTTTCAATTATTGGCCCTCAATTTCTTGATAATGGCGGAATCTAGTAATCCCATTAGTGAATCAGTTTTCTTGTTTATTTTAAGAACTGTTTGGGTATAATTTCATATTTATTATTACTGACCATTTTTTAAGTAATTCCATTTTGAATCATGTTTATAATGTGATAAGATTGGTTTCATTATTTCATTATTCCATTATAATATGATAATAATTATTAATTTTATATTTAGTGGCAGATTTTTTTGTAATGAATTTGAATTCATTATTTGCCATTAATTTCTGTACTTATTTGCTATGGACGGTTTTTATCAGTGGGAAGTATCTTAATTGCCATTAATCTATATTCATTGAAATATAATTGAGGTTCTGTTCATTGAAATATGGGCTGTGAAAATATGAGAAATTCTTTGTTTACAAAATTTTTATTTTGGGTTTTATATTTTTTTAATGGCCATGAGTCTCATGGATTCAAAGTCACTCCTAGAGTCTTTTATCCATTCCTGTTATATATATTTTTGGCTATCTTCAACTGAACGAAATCTTGTTCTTTTAACGTTCAAAGTCGTGTTTGAATCGATTATGTTTGATTTAGGGTATTTTCACGTTGTTTTCACCGGTTAAAGTTGCGTTTTTCGCATTATTTTGGGTAAATGGCAAGTTTATGTTTGTTTTTTGGTAAAAATAACGAAACCATTGGACTCGGGACGTTGGAAAACCTTAGAAAAGGTCTAACCGAAGGCTGGAATCGACTTTCAAATGATTTAAAATTAGAATTCGTTTTTCTGCCTTTTGCTAGGGACTCTAATTCCGTTGCAAAAAATGGTGCAGAATGAAAAATTGCGACGGTTTGATTTTGACAACAGTTTTTTGTGACGATTCGGAATTCATTTTTCTGCATTTTGCGATGGTTCATTTGCAACAACTATTTTTCGCGGCAGTTCATGGTTCATTGTGATGGTTTGTGAGGGATTCTGATTCCGTCAGATATTCCGTCATAAAAGGAAAAGTTTATTTTGACGGTTTCTCAATGGGACGGTTAGGTTGTTTGGGAGGGATTCTGCATCCGTCAAAAATTCCGTCACAAAATGAAAAGTCAGGACGGTTAGTTTTTGTGACAACCGTTTGTGACGGTTTATGATCTGTGGTGATGCTTCTCGTAGTAGTTTTTGCAACGCTTTTATGATCTATTGCGACTCTTTTAGAAGTGTTGCCAGAAACAAGGCTACTGGTTGATATGGTAACGATTTTCAGAGCGTTGCCAGAATATTTTTTTGTGTCTCAAGAAAGAATGTAAGTGGAGCAGTTTTGGCAACACTTTAGTGAAATTAAGCGTCGCTAGAAACTTGTCCTTATCCAACTTTATCCGTCATCTAATGTGGCATTGGTTTAACTTTTAGGGATGACATGTCAATGGTTGACTGACACGTGTCAGTCAAAAGTCAAAGTTGACCGGTCAACATAATGCCACATGGCGCGTTTCTAATGGCTTCCTTCGATTTTGGAAGGTTAGTCGGATACAAGTTATTTTTCTTATGAGGAGTATAGTTCTTCCGCAAGTGGATGAGTGTTTATTCTTGGGGGAGGTGCTACTTCTTGGGTGTCTAAGAAATAAACTTGTGTGAGTGATTCGACAATGGAATCTGAGTTTGTAAAAACTGAGCATAATTTAGCCGATCATATAACCAAAGGGTTAAGGAAAGATCTTGCGCAAAAGTCGGCTATGGGGATGAAATTAAAGTCCATTTGAAATCTCTCATGTTAAGATACCCAATTCCCACCTAATATGACGTTAGGTGCTGAATTCAATGAGGAAAGCTTAACATCTAGAGATTGGAACACACTGATTAAGATATAACAAGGTGTGTGTTCAGACCTACAAGTAAAAGAGGTTGAAGTTTAACTTCTTAATAGCCTTTTTGAAAAATTGCATACGCAGGTGCAAGAGTAAAAAGGCTACCTAGATAAGTATGAAGTTTAGCCGCTTCAAGAAGCTTGGACTTGGCTTTGATATGCTTATGAAGGATAAGGACACAAGGCTAGTAAAAGATAGTGTCAAGTAAGAACATGTTAGAATGTTGACTTATGTGTGTATTATCTTCGAGTATTCAAGATGGATAACCAAGGTTCAATCCATAGTGACGCCTTTAGTTATTCGAATACTTGGAATGTGTAATATACGAAGATGAAATTCAATCGTCACGATATTTCATTTATGCATAAGTTTGTTATTTGTTGTGATTTGTTTAGTTAATCATGGATTACACTAAAATGGGGGAGGATTGTTGGTATTTTAGTGTAATTGGATCAACTAATTGACCAATGCAGTCATAATATTTCATCGAACAAGTTAGGAGAGTGTAGAGTGCACGTTTGTTCGAGTTCGATTACGATACTTGGCTTACGAGGGTCCGGGAGCTACCTTTCGCAACACTTCTATTATGAACTGTTGCAGCTGCTCGAATGGACATGTCTTTTCGCAACACTTCTGTTCTGAAGAGTTGCAACTGTTCATATCAGGTCTATAAAACATGGCATTGTCAACACTTATAGAAAGAGTTTTTTGGTACAATTTCTGCAATTTTTGGTTCACTTTTCTTCACAACAAAAATTCATTCTAAGTTCTTGTCGTTTCTGATTTTATCCGATCGATCTATTGGGTAGAACCGCCAAATAAGATTCAATCTGAAAGTGTTCGTCACGACTTCAAAATTATCCATGCATCATTTTATTAGATTTCTTCAACAAAGATTGAGAGACGTTTTTAAAGACAATCAATGCTTCATTCTATCGGAATTCTCCAGCAACAGTCTGCCTATTCTTTTTGTCATTCCAATTCACATGTAAATTTTATGACAACATTTCTGTAATTCTTATCTTTTCTTCATGGTTTTATTAGTTTATCTTTTGTGTTACTTTGAGGAGTTTGTAACAGTGTCAACCGAGTTAGAATATTTAGCTATCTTTCAACTTCTAATACAATCATTTAAAAACAGACTTCTCTCAAAATTATAGTAGAGCTTCATAGAATTGCTGAAGAAATTGATCGAATAAGCGGCAAATAATCCCACATAATTAAATTGGTAAAGTCTAGTGTCTCACTATCTATCATTAAGAACTAAATAACACCATGTTTTTCTTTTCCCCAAAGTTTCTTTCTATAGGGGGAAACAGGTGCAAGTTGTATACTATAAATTTGAAATTATTGTCAAAGTAAGGTTATTATTAGTTCATGCGCGTGGCACAACAGAGGTGTTTGGATACTACATATCCCTATACGTGATATGATATTATCTACTTTAGACCTAAGTTTTTATAATTTTATTCCAGGACTTTACTCCAAAAGACCTTATACCATTAAACACATTATCTATTTATATAAATCATTTAATCTCATTTATATTAACTAACGTGGCACATATATTCGCATTCCAACTGTTCATAGAATGGTTAGGCTAATAGCAATACGATTGCTTTCTTAAGTGTAATCATATAAAAAGAAGATAAGGTTTCCTATAATATGATTGCCGGATCCAAAAAGGAGAAAGGAACAAAAAAGGATGGGATTATTATTAGCTATATGCCGTATTTTAATTCACATACATACGATTAGACAGCATAGTATATGTATTCTATATGCGTCACATTATTGGCTAACCTAATACAGACCTTCCATCAAAATGAACTGTTCCAGAAACCACACCCTAAATGATTTTACACGGAAAATAAAAATAAGATTCAAAATGCTTTCGGTTTTATTTGGAGTATATTTGAAAACAATTCTAGAAGAAAATGAAAAAGAATTGAATTAAATTCATTTTATGGAATTCAATTTAATTGATTTCTTCAAACTAATTCTTTGTTTGAAACCTTTATTCATATTAGAGATTCAGTTGATTGATAATAAATTTATTTAATATTTTTTCAAAATTATTTATATAAGTAATTTCATAAAAAAAATATGTGAAGGATAATATGATAAAAATAATATCAAAAAGTTTCGCTCAAATGGATTCCATCAAAATCATGAAACTTTTGGCAAGATTTTTATTCCTTACATTCATAAGAATTCAAATCTTGCATGATTTGAATTCTATCAATATTTTTTTTGTTCCAAACAAGAGAATTTGACAAAATGAATTCAATTGAATTGAATTTCCTTAAAAGTGAGATTTCTAAACACACCCTTAGGAAGAGTACACGGTATATCTACTTAATATAAATCTCTTTTCCTATTTAAAGTAAAGGTCTAATGCATCAACAGTATCCTCAACTTATCCTTAAAATCCCGCTGCCTCCCTGATTTTAGAAAGTGTCCCTGCGGTTACCTCAACTTTCAAAAAGTGCACCACTTTACTCCCTAAATGTCATGTATCAGCTTTGGATTGGAGAGCGAAAATCTTAAAAATTGATATCTTTGAAAAGTCAAACCAACCAAAAGCTGACACGTGTCATTCAATGAGCAAAGTGCTGCACTTTTTGAAAGTTGAGATCCCTGCGGGGACACTTTCAAAGTTCAGAGAGATAATGAGATTTTGGGAACAAGTTAAGGATTTTGTTGATGCATTAAGCCTAAAGTAAATAATAGTTTTAACTTTTATGCATTTGGGTAAAAAAAACATATAGTTGTAAATTTTCACCGAAAATATTAAATTTTATAAAACTTACCAGTAAATTTTATTTTAGTTAAATATATCATTTACACCTGAACCTGACAAAGAAAGTCAAATAATACAGTGAACTTTTAAAAGTTTTAAATTGCTCCATGAACTTGGTAAAAGTGAACCAATTTGTCTCCTGCTTGACAAAAGTGCACCGGTTTGCTCCCCTCAATTGAACGTGTCAGCTTCTGATTGGTTTGACTTTTTAAATATATCATTTTTCTGATTTTTTTCTCCTGAGTTAAATTAATATACTTTTAACAAATTCAAAAGATAAACTGAATCATTTTTATGGTCGCATCTAATTTTTTGTTTTCCAATGTATTTTGACTTTTGTTATTAATAAACTTCTTTCCATAAAAGATCAATAATAGTAATTTAATAATAAAAATAAATAATTTCTCAAGTAAAAAAAAAACGCTAACAATGGATGTGTTTCCTAATCTCGCACCAATTTCTCGACCAATGATTAGGCACTAACTTTCTCCCACTACCTATATCATAAAACCCCACAGCCAACAAACCGAATAGTTTCCCATTTCTCTCTACATGTGCTTACCATACCCATTACCCACCATCCTATTTTTTAATTGATAAATTTCCCAATACCAAAGTACCCTACAGTTTCATTTTGACCCATTTTCTGTTTCACAACCCAACCCACACTGCCTTTTTTTTTCTTCCTTTTCTCCCGAACTAACTTTTCAAAGGAATAAAGATGAGAACAACTTCAATTTTATCAAATTAGAAATTAAATAATGATGGCGAAAGTGAAAGCTTCAAATCCCCCACCCACAACAGTTCTAAAATATCCACACAATAATAAATAATTTTTGAAATCCAACGGTGGAGGTACAACCATCCGCGGAGACACGGAGCCGCTCTAGCCCAACTCTTTGGAATCTTACCCTTCCTCCTCTTATGCTTTTTTTCTTTAAAATTTAAAATTTATTTAATTATTATAGGATTCATCTATTAATTGACACACGACTCAATACTAGTGGTGGGAGGTCTTAAAAAAGACAATAGGGTTCATCTGGAATTTTCAAGTTATTGTTTAGTGTTGATAATAGTGGTGAAGTATGTAGCTAAATAATTTGTCCTTAAAACATGTAAATGTAATAAGATGGTGCAGGGTTATTTTAAAAACCTATAAAGTAAACAATAATTTACCGATCAAAATGTCATCTACTTATCCAATGGTGATCGAAGTAAAGTAAGAGCATCTTTAGTATATAGTGGATTCCATAATTATGTGGCATGCGAAATAGAAGCTCGCATTGATGATATGTCAATAATTTTAAAAATAGACAATGTCTAAAAAAAGAACTACACTAGATTGTCTATTTCATCTGAATTGTGTAATTAAATAATAAAAATACACAATTACACAATTACAAGCTTGTTTCAATGTTAAAGATTAAAATGTTAATTAATTTGATGAGTTGGTAGTCCATTTGATTATCTAAATATAGAAGATCAAACAGACAATGTCTAACATTTATTGTGTCACATCATATAAGAAAGAGAAAATAGATAAACTAGTATAGAACACTTTTTTAATCTATTGTCAATTTTTACCTATGTGACAAAACTATTATTAAAATAAACTATCTATAAAAAATAATCTAAGAATTACTTCAAGCGGCCACAGAAAAAATCCCTCATTTTGATAATAATAACCGAATACATATCGCATATATTTGAAAATAGAAAGATTAAAGGATGTGTATTTCTTAGTTTACAAACAAGCACTTTATCTATATTTAATGTATATGGAGATTGAATCCACAACTTCACATTTTGGATGACGTATTTAAAACTTGTTTAGCTTATATGTTATGATTATGGACAGCTTGCTGATAATTTCTTTTATTTTAAAAATAATAAAAAGTAATCGTAATTAAATACAGGAAAAAAATCTATTATTTGGCACCGGAAAAATAAATACCCTCCTATTAAAAAAAGTTCTAAAAACGAAATTAGAAAGAATAATACTCACACCCACCCACCACTAAACTAACTCAACCCTAGTTTGCTCCTAAACCTAACCCATACCTGTTGCCTCTTTTTTCTTTTTCTATATATATTTACATCTCAATAAATTTCCCCCATTCTTCCCATTTTTACAAGCCAACTTCTGATTCTCTATTAGCCTATTCTCGACTGTTTCCTTTCTTGTTGGCAAAGCAAAGACTACTTATCTCCCACTACTGATTAGGGTTCGTGATTATTGTTGATTGATTCCAATTTCATGTGAGCTTATTTTGTTGATCAAATCAAATTACTTAACAAAAAGAAAAAAGAGAATGAGTTGCAACGGGTGCAGAGTTTTGAGAAAAGGATGCAGTGAAACTTGTATTTTGCGCCCTTGTTTACAGTGGATTGAGACCCCTGAAGCTCAGGGCCACGCCACCGTATTCCTCGCTAAATTCTTTGGCCGCGCCGGTCTTATGTCCTTCATCTCCGCCGTACCTGGAACACAGCGTCCAGGTCAGTACGTTATTGCAAACTCTTCAAACAATTTTTAGTTTCATTTTTTGGATCTGTGAGCTCATTTTTTCTCTTTCCGTTCTTCAGCTTTGTTTCAATCTTTGATTTTCGAAGCTTGCGGTAGAACTGTGAATCCTGTAAACGGCGCCGTAGGACTCCTGTGGACTGGTAACTGGAACGTCTGCCAAGCAGCGGTGGAAACTGTACTACGAGGCGGAACTCTTCGGCCGATGCCTGAACTTCTAGCTGCTGGCGGATCACCGTCTCCGATTTCCGATGAAACTTGTGAATCTGAAGCTGCCTGTACAGATATGTGGAAAAATCAAGATCTAACTCCAAATCCGCACTCCCGATTCTCTAATTCGAGATCCAAAGTATCGCCTAAAAGGAAACGAATCAGTGAATCTCTTACCATAAAACAGCAATTGCCGGCCAACGATCTGGATCTCCGCCTCACGCCGGCCTTCTCTCCGAAAATTTCGACTCGTAAAGGTGAAGTCCGGCGACCTGGATCTCCGTCCATGAATTCCGAGGAGTCTGTGAGCACAACCGTAACGTGCTTCGAGAGCGGATTGGGATATCCGTACAGCAATGGAGGAGATAGAAAGCTTCTCAATCTGTTTGTTTAGAAGGAAAATCGTCAATAGAAAATTTCTCCTTCGTTAAATTTTGTGAATCTGACGATCGGAGAGATATAAGTAACCGTTGTTTCATCATTTTTGGTCGCTTTCCCCGGAATAACATTATATCCCGGCGAGTTTCTCTAAGTCGCCGGCAGATGATTTCTCTTGTAAACTATTCAAGAGAACAAATGAATTTGCCGGTGATTTTTTTTTTACTTTCGTTATTTATCTTTTTATTTTGCAAGTGCTGATCGCTATTCGCTAGAACTGTATGACTTGAATAATAAAACTGAAATTTTTTTTCTTTTTTCCTAATTTTATTTTCATTTATAATTGTTGCCTTGTAAAGGTTAATTTGGAATTTGGAAATATCAGAATATCGCAATATAACTAAACATTTTCAAAATTAGTGGTAGAAAATAAATTTATGAAGAAAATATTCTGATGTATGCTTCATTCAATAAGTCATTTGGGTATACATGTAGCATGTTTAGTTCTATGTTAAGCGCATAACTTTATTTATAGAATACCTACTTATTTGACTTGAAAAATATACGTAAATTTGGTGATCTATATTTCTTAATGATTATTAAGGCTTTGGTCTTTTTAATTTTTGAAAGTTGAATTAAACTGAATTGAAGTTAATTGAAGTGAGCTGAACTGAATTAAATTTATTTTAATGTAAATTTATAACTACACATATCTGAATTGAACTAAACTGAACTAAATTAAATTATAGTTCAAAAAACAGGACATAAATATACCATTTTTAGATTAGAATTATCCAAAATTAGAGTAAGTTTAAAATAAAATTGACTCAATCCAAACCATCCATTTTAAAATGAAAAGTATGGATTATAAATGAGTACTTTACTCTCTTTTATATCGAGAAAGATGAAATAACTTTATTTTAAAATTTGACTGTAACTCTAGAAAAAAAAAATTCCTTATTACTGAAATTTATAGTGACTGTCAATGAAATATGAGAGCTTATCGCATAATGCTAAATTAATATAAGTTCGAGCAAAAGAAGTTACAAATAAAAAAAATCCAAGAAAATTTTGACTTTATAACCTGTAGTAAAACAGTACTATCGCAAAAAAACTAAAAATAGTGAAATTACTTGTACCCCAATTGGGGTGAGTTTTTTCAAATCCTTTCGCCAATTATTCTCAAAAATTCTATTTTCAATCGGGATTCCCCAATCCCTATCGGGAAATCTCCAATTCTTCAATAATAAAAAAATATATTAATTTTTTTTACTAAAGTAATATAAACTAAAATTATTTCATATTGATACGTCGGAAAAATTAATACAAGTTATATAATTAGTAAAAATAATTAAATAAAATTAAAAACAATACAATATGATTAATATCAATTCAATTGTAAAATTAATTAAATGAGTAATAAAATGGTGTTAAACATTAGTTTTCAAGTATATTGTCACTTTTTAATATTAATATATAAAATTAATAATTATAAATATTAAATTATTATATTTTATAATCTACTTTTAAGCTTAATAAAGAATTTTTATAAAATTATTAATAATATTTATAAAAAATAAAAAATTAATTTTTTTTATCAAATTTGAAAATTTATCAAATTTAAGGATAAAATTTCTATTCCCATCCTCATTAAAAATTAAAAAATTAAAACATTTTCATTTTCATCCCACAGAAATTCTTATAAAAAATTCTAAATAAATTTCCATTCAATTTGGAGAATCTTGCCCCACTATCAACCCTGATAAAAGTTTGACATGTCCCCTACGTGGAAAATAGGCTTATCGCTTGTTTAATTGGATGGATTAGGCGCACACAATTGAATTGCCAAATAAATTAATTGAAACTTGTTAGGTAATTTGACTTCTGACTCTTACCGTTAAATATTACTCACATCAACTTTTTTTTTTTTTTTATTTATCTTTCAATATATTTCACATTTTATAAAAAATTAATTAATTAATATAAAAAAATATTATTTTACTTTTTAATTAATATTTAATTTTTTACTTTATTATAATTAAAAATAATAAAATAAATGAAAGTATAATTGAAAAACTAATTCAATAAATGCCTAAATATTTAAGAATGATAAGTAAAAAAATATTTAAAAAAGTTGCTAGAATGCCTATTTTAAAAAGATAGAGGGAGTAAGTATTTGGAATCTTTAAAGTTTAAACACTCTAAAATTATATATTTTAACTAATTTTAATCATTCACTATATTTTAATGGTTGAGATTTAATTACAATATAGATCTCACAAACTACTAAAATAAAATTTCAACCATTAAAATATAATAAATAATTAAATTTAACTAAAATATATAATTTTATCATTTTATAGAATCTAAATTCAAATATTAATTATACTTTATGTACCAATAGTGTTGACAGTAGCTGGCTATCCTTAAACATATTGTTGACTCAGTTTTGAAACTTTAATTCAAGTATAAATTGTTAATTGGATATAGCCTGCATATTTTCCGCCGTAAATTATATATGATATATAATATCCTTTCATGATTTAACAATTAAATATTTATTAAAAAATATTTAATTAAAATAAAAAATATTTAATTAATACATAATAAATACTCAATCATTAAATCACAAAAAAATACTAAATATCTGTTATCATATATAATTTCTTTATTTTTCATAGGGGTGGAAATTATAAGTCAAACTTTTTTCCAACTATTATAAAGCATTTATATATACTGATGGTCTTTTCATAACTCATAATAATTCTTTAAAACTATAAATTCTATATTCAAGAGCGGATTTTGATGAACACCACAGGAGTCCCATTTTAGGGGTAGTGTAACTTTTTTATCTTCTCAATTATTATTTGTTGTATTGTCAAAAAGCCACCATAATTAAAAGCTTTACATTTTGATTCACACGACTGAGATAACGATAAAAGTATTAAATACTTGGATTGCTAAATATAATGAATTGATTAAATAAAATGATAAAAATTAAATTTACTTGAGACTCGTATAAGAGTTTCACCAAATACGTTTACAGAGAATGTCAAAAATACACACAATAGTAAGTCTTAACAAATTTACTTAAATAAAAATATTTAATGTTTTGTTGTCACATTGAATATATTTTTTCACGGGAAAGATAAATTTATGCTAAAACTTCTTTCGACGCATCCATCAGTAAAATCTCTCCCATAATTTTTAATAAATTTATTGGCGCTTTAGAGATCATTTCCGATTAGGCAGGTAAGGGATTATCTAACGTTAGATGTCAACTTTGGAGTAAAGTTCAACTAATTAGGTCCATAGATTTGAAAATCAATTGATAAGATTGATTGAACGTTTTTTAACAGCTTTAGAGAATACTTACCCAGGATAGGTCGGATGAAGTTTAGAAAACAATTGAGCAAATCCAAGCTCTTCATTCCCTTTTATAAGGTTAGTATTTAATATACATTTCCCTTAAAAAATATTTCCCCACTTCGGGCCAGTTTGGTATTGCTTTTTAAGCTGCTTTTAAAATAAGTTGCTTTCACAAACTTTTGATTGAATTACATATTTTAACTTTGAACGACACATTTTGATCTTTGATACTAATTAATTATGAACTGTCTGATTTATTTTTTTCAAAATCAAATTTGCAGATTACAAAAAAAACTTGAAAATGAAACTTTTCAGAAAAACTGTTGAAAAAAGTAGTAAAAACTCACAGTCAAACTAATCTTTTATCGTACCTTATATCTCTATAGCTTTACCCTAAAATTACTTAAAGAGAAACTAACTATCAGCAGCCACTAAAACACTATCTAATACTACTATGTATGTTTTAAAATTGAAAGAATATATAAAAACGAATGATTGAAGTGTAAGATAAAAAGTGAAAAAGAAGGCTTTTCGTTGAGAGGGTGGAAGAGGCGGCTTTTGGGGGCAGCAAGGAGACGTCAAGTTAATTAAACAACACAAGTACAATACAATGCGTCTCTTTCAGAGCCAGCCAATAGGAAAGGAAAGAAGCTGTCCGCCTCTATTTATTTGGTCCTTCGATCAGATCCAACATAACCCACTTGCTTTGAGTTGAGGGTCCACTCTCCTCCTTCTATCTTGGGAAGTGGTCGGACCCCATTTAGTAAACTTGTTTGACTGGCGGGTGAGCTAGGGTCACACCAAATTTGGTAGCGCCTTGTAAGAAAATGATTTATCGAACGCCAGCCTAACCCGTAAAAACCAATTTTATTAATATCTTATGGGATATTATATTACTGAAGTTACTAGTATTTGGTACTATCGGTAGTATTATTTGTTTATTAAATTTTTATTTTTTTAAAAAATATATATCATTTAAAAATATTAATTTATATATGAGTAAAAAATAAATTAAATTTTTTATTTAAATCATAAATTAAATTAATAGAAATTTATTGATTTTAGTATACTTGTAATGGATGATGCGTTAGATTTCATAGATAATAGAGATTTTTAATGGCTATTGTAGCACTCTTTGGGTCTTTCGCAACTCTTTTGCGAGTCGCCAAAGCCTTCTGATGGTTGTTTCGTGGGTTTTTAGATAAATTGGGTTTGAACCGATCGCTAGTTTACCGATTTTTCCAATTCAACTTAATTTTTTTATTTTTTAAAAACCCATTTTTAAATTAAATCTTACCGTTGCGATGACCGATTCGCGGTAAAACCAATCAAAGCAGCTAGTATTGTACGGTTTTCACAACATTGGTAAAAATAGTGTTCGAGTATGTGCTAGACCGAACTTAACTTTTAAACTTCATTTCTAATTCCAGATTCACCCACAAAATAAATGTTATGTTGAAAATTTCTTAAGAAAAACTTTATTTTAAAATGTTTAATTATAACTCTTCAATGCATTCACAATAGATATCATCCACGAAGATTTAAGGAAAAAGTAACAAAATTGAATTATTATGTCATACAACATCAAATTATTAGAATGTAATATTGGTAAATTATTATAAATGAGTATATATATATATATGACCAAGGGAATGAAAATTGGCCATTTATTTGTTTACTTATTTCTTAAATTTTCATTACCCTTAATCATTTATCCCATTACCCCAAATTTCTCTATCTCATCCCCCTACTCACCTAGGTTATCATATTCCCTTACTTTATTTCTATTCCTTATATCATTTCTACTAACTATTAAAATTAATAATAATGACAATATTTAGTAATAATTAAAAATTAATAAAAATATAATATTTATTATTAGTATTAATTATTTAAAAAAATGATTAGTAAAATTGTAAATTAATATAATAATACTTTTTAATATAAATATTAATTATTATTTATAAAATAATAATAATAATAATTATTTAATATTATTCAATTTAAATATAATTAAGATAATTATAAATAATTAGAAAATATAAAAATATTTACTATTAGCACACATATCAATATTAAAATAATAATAGTCAATAACAATATTCAATTATTATTAATAATTATTATATATTAAGAAATAAGAATAAATATTAAATAATAATATTTATTATTATAATACTAATTTCATTAATAAAAAATTATTAAAATATTATATTAATGATTAATAATGTA
Source organism: Euphorbia pulcherrima (assembly GCA_947683365.1). NCBI lineage: Eukaryota > Viridiplantae > Streptophyta > Magnoliopsida > Malpighiales > Euphorbiaceae > Euphorbia > Euphorbia pulcherrima. Next base: position 7,607,582 of record CANTUS010000006.1, on the reverse strand, counting down.
ATATTATGATTAATTATTAAAATAATTGATATTAATATGATATTTAATATTTTTAAATACTATATATAATAAATAAAAATATAAATAATTATCATAAAAATTTATATTAAAAATATAATTATAAGTTTGTTATAATGAATTATTAATATATATGTATATATATAATTAATTATTATTATTATTATTATTATTATTTAATAACTGAATTTTTATTAAAAAATAACAAATGGATTCATTTCCTTTCTTATCATATCCAAATACATGAAATAGTCAATGGGAATTAGTATTCCCTTTGTTGACTCCCTTTTCTCTGTATGAACAAATGCCCCTTAATAACTTCTTACTTCTATGGACTTGAGCTGGTCTATATTTATATATATTTGTATAAGTCCAACCCGAACCACATGATGCTTGAACATATCTATTTATAACAGGAGAATTATTGTTTGTTAGGCCAAAATTTGCCGAGATTTTCTTAAAAAAATGACGATTTAGGCTCGATTTTGTCCGCGTTATTAGAACTTGAATTCGATTTGGGTTTAAAAGATAATTTCCAAGCAAATAACTCGTGAACATGTCTACTAGGATGTAGTTAACACAATTTTTTTACCCCATGGTATCGTCGGTTTGTCTATATGATCCATGTGGTACATCTGTTACATTTTTAGGATTGTATTGTAGAATCTACCAAAGTTAATATGCATAATAGGTACCAAAAGAACAAACCTATAATGGTTTGAATAAGACAATGACCAAAATTTGTAGCATTTATACCACATGTACTAAATGGACAAACATGTCTAATATATCAACCCAAGCTTGTCTTAACACACATTTTAAAATTTTGTGCTTGAACCAAATTTACGAGGTCATTACTAAGTCCAACCCACGATCCATAAATAATTTTGTATTTTAAAATTTTGGGTGTACAAAATAAAAAAAAAGAAAAATTTATACAATATATATAAATTTTACATATAATTACATTAATTATTTTAATTCTTTAATATATACAACTTTAAAAATTTCAATAAGCTATAAGGAAGTAACTTGGGAGAAAAATATGAATTACATAAAAAAAAATGATACATATATAGAAGAGAGGTTGGATTGGTACTTTGGAAAGTATAGGCGATTAGGCGGCTAGAGTTGTCTCCTAAACCCTAATTACCCCGATATTTTCCACCGATGTTTGGCCGGGCCTTCGATCTCACACTGTAGTTCGACAGGACGGCGATTAGGCGGCTAGGCCTAGCCGCCCAGATTTTTTCCACCAGCGTTTGACCGAATTTTCGATCTCACTTTGCAGTTCAATGGGACGGCGATTAGGCGGCTAGACCTAGTCGTCCAGATTTTTTCCACCGGCGTCTGGCCGACTTTTCGATCTCTCACAGCAGCAGACTTTTGATAGGAGGGTGATTAGGCGGCTAGGGTTCAGTTTGGCCGGTGTTTCGACTAGGGGTCGATGGTTTGTTTCTCCTTCTTCAAATTTCTTCTAATTGGCGTCGTTCCGACAGTTTTTTGAAGGGTCCAGGCGCCCCTCCCTTATAGCCCACTTCCATCGCCAGTTTGGTCGGTAGTTTTCAACAAGGGGATCATACTCGCATCTCATCCTCTAGTAAGGTGCGGGTGGCTACGGCTAATCCCTAGCCGTACAACTGTCCTATGGCTGTTCATCGTTGCTCAAGTGATGCCTTATCGGGCAGTAGTGATTTATCGGCTTGAATCTTCAGAGTGGTTTCTTCCTTGGTTAACTACGGTTCTCCTTGGAATGTGAATTTGTTTATCGATTTGGATCTCGGTTTTCATCCGAGTCAACGGTTAGATGTTTTGGGGTTTTGCATGTCTTACCACCTTGAATTTGCATCCGTAAAAACTTATCATCTCAACGTTCTCACCGAGATTGACTTTGGTGTATCACAGGGAACTTCTTCCAGCCGTTCATTTTTGCTATGGATCTTTAGATAATTAGGATCTCACTCTGTTGTGATTGAGATTTTTAGTCCATTATTATTGCATTAGGTTGCAAATAGCTTTGTTACATCCTAGGGATGTTTTTATATTTCTTTTCTTTTTTTTTTCTTTTTTGATCTTTTTAATAAATGGAGCCGATTTTTTGCCGAACTCAAATTTTAAAAATAAAAGAGCGGTTGGATTGATAAACGAATATAGTTGAAAATAGACCAAGCAAGGTTAATACTCTATACAAAAGATAATCTACGACATCTTGATGTTGAGGATCTGAGCTCACTTAATAAAATATTGTGCATCATGTTGGGACTGCCGACGTCATACCCAAATTCCACATTAGTATGATATTGTCCGCTTTGGACAAAGCTCTCACGATTTTATTTTTGGGTTCCTTCCTAAAAGATCTCATATTAATGGAATTATTGTGGACACTTATATATTGCTTCAAGTTCTCCAAATCTTTCCATGTGGGATATTGGTTTTCTCATCCACAATCTCCCCCAAACCAAAGACCACTGTGAGCACGGGCTTTTTGGGGACCCTTGGAACGATGATGACTTGTTGCTCTGACCTCGTACGGTCTAGTTGTTCTATTCTTGGAAGGTTGAATTGCATTTGGAAAGTACATTTTTGATGATTTCAGACCTTTGGCGGCGCTTAAATATCATTCGCATGCATTTAGGATTAGTCTTTTCCTTTCGCTCACGTGTAGTAAATTGTTTTGCAATTTTCTATAAGATTCGAACATTTTCAATGAGTATCATTTATACCATTGGATTCTTCACTCTTCGGGCTTTCTAGAATGTCAAGAATCGCCTTAATCGGATAGCCGTAATGAAAGATATAGGCGTTGGAAGTTGAAACCTTAAATCTGCCCTAAATCAGCCCTAATTACCTAAAACCCTAATTAGCAAACCCTAGCAGACCCCTAGCCCCTTTTGGATGCCACCGCCGCCGGCGGCGGGGGTGGCCACCACCCTATGGCGGTGACCATCGCCGTGGTGGCGTTCACCGCCACTCTTTATGGCGGTGAACGCCACCGCGGTGGCCACCCCCGTTGTGGCCACCCCCGCCTTTATGGTAGCCACCACCGCCACTGTTATGGCGGTGGAGGCTGCTGTCATGGCGGTGATAGCTGCCCCTATGGCGGTCACCACCGTGATGGTGGTGGTTGCCTTGGCACGACCTGTTTCAGCCTGTGCCACCTCGTTTTCTCTCCCCTCGTGCGATTTGGCCACGTATTTTTCCAAAAAATTCGCATAAGTCGATTGATTTTTGTGTGTGAGAGTATTTAAACCAATTCAAGAGAGAGAGGGGGACTTTTTTCTCTAGATTTAGAATTTGAGAAATCATTTTAGAGAGAAAAGAGGAAGAACAAGAGAGGGAAAGGGAAGAACTAGAGAGAGAAAGCTTAAGAAAAGCTAGATTCCGGGTTTAATCCTCTCTAATCTTGATTCTTAGTTGTTCTTGGGCTTGATCTCGTAGCTTAAACACTAAAATCTATTAGAAATCGTAGGTTAAAACGGATTAAATAGAGTTTTAGAGACTTTTCCTAAATACCACCCAAACAATTTGTCGCTATTTCTGTTGCTATTTTCATCGCTGTTTCCATCGGAAAATCATCGAAAGCTTGCCAAACGTCTGATTCGAGTCTCCCGAGTTAGATTCACGACCTAGAGGTAACAAAAATGAGTTCCCTTGATCTTTTACTTCATCTATTGTCTTTTGTTACTATTTTTACTGCTTTTGGTGTTGTTTCTTGGTTTTTTCCTTAGTGTTCTTGGAAAACCGTCGGAAAAAAATCCGACCTCTATAGGGATAGCCTTCACCTCTACCCCTATAACCTTGACCGCTACTGTTATAGCGGTGAAGGCAATAGCTATGGAAGTGAACTCTACTCCTATAGATGTCCCGTTATTTCTCACAATTTTTAGGTATTTTCTTACCCAAATCCATAAAATCAACATTATTTGAGTGTTTTAAGTCTAGATCTATTGAAATATACTTGATTATGCCTTTAAACTTCAATGATTTTGAGTTTATGGATGCAAAAACACCGGTTTTCCCCCTAAAAATGGTTTGGCACGGCAAATGCTATAGTGATAGGCTTGACCGCCGCCGCTATAGCCTTCACCGCTGCCACTATAGCGGTCAAGGCTATAGCAGTGGCGGTTAAGGTTGTCACCAAAAGCTGTTTTTCGTCCCTTTTCGCCGTTTTCTTTCGTTTTCGACCCTGATTTCAACTCGAAAAATTTCCTAAAAATTATGGCTGATCTGAAATTTGTTTTTATTTATTTTATTCTATTTTTAGATTTTATTTAGATTTTATTTGATGTAATATGCATTTTTATGACTTAAAAATTGTGTTTTTGCTAAATAAATCTAAATAAATTGTTTTCCTCCAACTAAAAATCCCAAAAATATTCTAAATTTCTTAAATCTGATTTTAGGATGTTTAGTTAATTTATTTAATCTTTTTTAGGTTGCTTAGATAATTAATTAACACCTGAAAATTGCGTTTTTGTCTCGAAAAATCCAAAAATATCGTTTTCCTCATGCTAAGTGTTTATTTTCCGCACTTATTTATTCGTGCTTTATTTATGATAATTCCCGTATATCTATTGCCTCGTTTAGAGCCGGGTCCGAGTCGGTAAGCTTGGTTAAAACCTGGTTTTGCCCATTTATTTATTTATCGCTTTTATTTACTTTCTCGCATTAGAAAAATGTATAGGTATTCGTAAAGCCTTGTAATAATTTTATTTCCTTGCTTTATTTGTTTATCGCTTTCCGTGTGATGTATGGCATAATAAATTGAAAACACCAAATAATAATCGGATTAAATCACATAAGAACTAATGTCACGTTTATTAAAATATAATCGGCTTGATTTGAAAATTGAAAAGTAAGCAGCATCATCTGAACCTAGAATCTCTGTTTTAAGGTACGGTCCAACCACCCAGTGGGAATATCGTACCCAAATTCCCGATGGAGCTTAACCGTGTGGCCAGTCTATCTTAAAATATAGGGATTCTAAGTCTCGTATCCATTAACCCATTAATCGGACTAAATTTCAACCTCAACATCGCTTCCATTATCCATTTTCATCACACTAAAATAAGGATCATCCCTTAGCATACTTCACAGCGCTCGTTGTTTCTCCACCCCACGTCGAAGAGCATTAAAGCTTATCGTGCGGGCGGGGGGATCGGGGGTCGTCGGCTTACAGTGGCGACTTTGCTGGGGATCTTCCTTTAAACTTAAAATTTGACAAATCGCTCTCGTTTTCAATCTTTGGTTAAAGGATTTTGATGATGTGCCTAAATCGTTTTTAAATCAACGCTTTATTTCTTATGCCTTTTTCTCCAACGCTTAGTTAGATTCTAAGTTTTAAGGTGCCATCTTTATCACCTCTATGAAGCTCACTTGTATACCTCTTGCCCGCCAGGAATTGGGGATATTTGTGGGTGGAATACTCGTTTCAACTAATGTATAATTCCCGCGGTCGCACTCATTTGAGGAGTGGTTGAGTTACATAGAATCAAGGTAAATGAGACCCTTCTACAGTGTCATTCAACGACACCAGCAGTTTGAGACTCAAAAGCATGATAAAATTAACCATAGCAACTTCCTCGTAGGTTCACCAAAACAAATCTAGGTTTAGATCGCATACTCTCTTGCTGTTTCCAGGCGCTAGAGTTACCCCTAGACTATAAATTGGCGTTATGTGGGAGTCATAAGCTTGGAAGAGATTTATTTGCTTTCATGTGCTACTTGTGTTATGCTCATGCATACGCACTTCATGCATAGGCCGCTTGTGGCTGATCTTTATTTTTGATTTTTGCTTACCCCTATTCTCCCCTCACTGAAGGGGGAATTTAACAAAATTCATGAGATCATTTGAGCCCCGATGACCTATACCTAGTTCGCTAGGCATAGTAAGGAATTCACTCGTCTCACGTATTTTGGGGTTAAGCTTTACATCATAAGCTCTTCTTCTCTCTACCTCTCTAAACCACCCGTATATATGGCATTCATCACTCGAGTATTTATGTTATCATCCATCCTATTCGTGGTTTGATTCGAGCTGATCATCTTTTAATTTCTTAGTTAGACCAAGGCACCGCTCCCATCAGATTCGATCATCATCTAGTTCAGTTTCAAGCTCAGTTCCGGAATCTGTTTCTTTCTGCTATGTCTGATTTGCCGTCAGTGGATAGGGTTCCATCCAAGGGTTCTTTCCTCCCGCTTGATCAGGGTCAGTCTCCTTTGAGTTCTGAGATTGCCAATGCTTTTTCAACATTTCTTCAATCCAATCAATTCCGAGATGCAATTCAGAGGCAGATCCAAGATTCAGTCCGCGCAGCTTTGGAAGAGAAAAGAAGTGTCCAAAGGATTCCGATGATTGGTATTCAAGCTCAAGACAACCAAAGACCGCTCAAAGTGGGTCAGTTTAGATTCTGGCATTCCAGGCTTAGTCTTCTGTTCAACCAATTTAATTGATTCAGTGTATGTAGTAGCCTACTCAACCTTCACCTATCCCATTTCAGTTTGGTCAGGATATCTTGCAATGTCTATCGCCCATATTTGCTTATCCAACCCAAGCTCCAGACCATACCTTCAGGCCTAGTTTTTGTACTAGTATGAGCTAGCTTCCGTTAACCCTAATAACCCTAGATCAGTTCTAGCCTGCTCGGTTAATTTCTCCTGTCCAACCCCGATCCAGTCGATTCCAACTGGATCAGAATTTGTCTCAACCTCAAATGCCTCTAAAGTCCTTTCTTCCTATTCTTCCTTAGTTCATTGTTGCTCTGAGAGGGGCTACTTACCCGCAAAACCCTTTCAACACTAATCTACAAGTTAACTCTCCGGTCGAGCCCTCATCATTTGCTTCACCATTCCAGTTTGGCACACCCCATCCCTCTAGCGACCAAGTCATGTAACCTCCAGGCATGACATCTAAAACTAAAGCTCTCATGCATCTGTTAGCACCCCACTCATCCAACAACCAGGTCGTTCAATCCTCGAGCATGACGCCCGAAATGGAGGCTCTACTGCATAAGTTCCTACTCTTTAGTTCTGAAGAGAGTCAAAAAGCAAAGCTCAAAGGGTGTGAAGGACCTCTTGCTATCCCATTGTAGGCTGAAGTGAAGGAAAAGCTTTTGTAAGCTAGCAAGTCGAATCTCGGGACACCCCCTCAGGATCGGATGATTGCTTGGGCACCAGTTATAGTAGCTCCCAAAGATAACCTAGAGATTGTTATAGGTTTGCAGAAATTACCCCTCAGTGTAATCTTAGCCTCCTTAAGGGAGCACGTGTTGGATATGATGTATGCCCTTAAGGAAATTAGGGCGATATATCTTAATTATGTAATAGTACGAATAATTTATTTAATCAATAAAGGCATTTAATCTTTTATTTATATCAATATGCTTGTATATATATATATATATATTAAAGGTGGTTAAATAATTCATTGATGTATGCAAAAGTCCTTGACATATCATAGCATGAAGTCAGAGAAATTATAGTAGGACTATATTTGGTGGAACCTGCTTCATGTGCAATTATGATTATGCCTAAACTATCCCTAGTTATAGTTTCATCAAGAAAGGATATTGATGAAACGGAAAGACTAGCATGTGGTCAACTTTCTTGGAAAGGGTCCAAGCAGTTAATCTCCTAAAGACCGAAGATAGTGCCTTAAGTTTGACACATGGATATATTTGGGAGATATATTGGAGACCGTAGCAAGATAAACTCTTAGTATATATGTCAATGTATTAGTGTTTATCTTCATGCAATAAGCTTTATGAATGTCCTCATACTTGAGATGCTAGCTACCTTGTGTGGTACTATTGCTATACTTTGGGTCATTACTATGCACTCATTAAGTTAGGGTGCTACGGGTGATTACGGGTATAGTGATGACAGCACGTTGGTAGGCTGAGTAGTCGGAAAGAATCCATTGCTCCGGATATATTAAGGAGTTATACCTGGCCACTTGTTGAAGTGATGATTGCCATAAACCTCTGATCAGAGTATGTGTTTGATAGAAATGGTTTCTAGTCAAACACACTATGGCAAAAGGCAATATACTTCGGTAACAAGTAAACTACTGGGATAGCTTGGAGCAACCTCGCTATTAGTAGGTTAACACTTTACCCGAACCCTATAAACCAGATGGTACTAATATTAAAGAATGGAAGGAATTTATCGCACTGGATAACTATTGCATTAACCGGGATTAAGTCATAAGCATAAATGACGTTCCGAGTAAAGGGGGTGGTAGACCCTTGCTAGAGGCGTACTATAGTCGTTTAAGGTAATCGAGTTCTATTCATGATCTAGAGCATCGAGCCAATGGTTCCATTAGAACTAGGGTTAGTTAAGCCTTAACAACTCAATACTTCGAGATCCTATAAGGTCACACACATGGGACCTTCATCGGACTAAGTAAAGAACTAATAAAGATTTATTCTATTACAAAAAAATATAAATTAATAATAATTGGATTATTATTTGATTTGTTAAAATTGATTAGATCAATTTTGGATAAACCAAATTATTTATTTTGACCGGTAACTAATTAATTAGAGTAATAAATAAATTATAATTGATTAGATCAATTTTGGTTGGACCAAGGAATTTATTTTGACTGGTGACTAATTTATTAGGATTGAATTGGACCGAGAGTACAAAAGTATTTTGTACAGGCTCGAGTGTGCGGGAGTACACTGAAAGGTGTGCGAGCAATGGTGGGCATTGCTCGCGGCATCCCATGAAAATGGGCTGCACATGCGTAGCCCACAAGCAAGGTAAAGCCCACAAGGGCTTTGCCTTGCAACACACAACGTGCTATGCACATTGTGTGCACATGGGATGGGAGTAATTACTCCCATCCTACATTGCTCACAGGGGAGCAAAATGCTCCCCCAAGCCTATAAATAGGCTGTCCCCTTTGCTTTCGAATTGCACCAAGCTCAAAGCATAAATCCTAAGCGGGATAATTAATCTCTCGGGTAATTGAGCAAGTTAATTTTGTGGAGCCTGAATTTATTCGGGCACAGCTAGTTTATATTTTTTGGGTGAGGCTTCTAAAGTGGTCTAGTAACTACTCGAGGCTTCTTAGTTCTTCCTCCTGGGGCGGTTTTGGTTGGTGGGGTTCGAGTGGATACTGATAGAGGCTATCCTACGATTGGAGGCTTGTGCAAGAAGGTTCTACAAAATCATGCTTCAACTGGTAAGTTCTTTTTCTTTTCTCTTTTAATTATTAAGTCTTTTTCTTTAAGTGTTTTTGGACTTAATAATTATGCTTAGGTTATTTTTGCATGCTTAGTTTATTTTATGCTTAGGTTATAACTTAGATTTATAACATGCTTAGTATAAAATAAATATGCTAGGATATAATTTGGAATTATGGTATGCCTAGTCCTTTAGCATGCTAGCCTAGGTAGAGAATTATTTAGTTAAGGCTTTATTTAATTTATATGCAACTAATAGGAGTTCATGGGGACAGAGACAAAATTTTGAATTTCCATCATACCTCTTATGCATGTTCAATCTGACTGTCAGTTCCCAATAGCGCCACCTCCTCAAAACCCTTCGCGAGCATAGGCCCCCTTAGGAGGGGGAGAAGCATAACTTTTACACGTATCATGTTCAGTAAGGCCACCACATTAACGAGTGTCAGAAGTTGATCCAAGACGTCAACCTTTTAGTGAGGGAAGGAATGATAGTTGAGCCCAAAAAAGGGCTTAACCGTTAGGGTTCACCTCCACTTGTTGGCTCACCAAAGAGAGTTAGGGGTCCGCAAGATATCATTAAAGCCATCTTTTCCAAAGGCAAGAATTCCGTGAGGTCTCTAGCAGATGAGGGAGACAAGTTATCAGCCGAGGAAGCAAAGGTTTTTGACTTCGACTTGGATGATACGCTAATGAAACCTACCGAGGGTGCTTAATCTACCAGCACTATAACTCAAGACCCTCCGCCTATGGAGGATGCCTATCTATCTGTTATGTAATTTTTTTTTCTATCATCTAGATTTGAACAATTCTGCCTTTAAGGCACTTTAATTTAATGAAACACTCTTTCTTTTTGCTTATTAGTGCGATGTTTTGCCCGATGAGTCCATGCATTCATTTCATCACAAGCATAATGTGTTCAGTATTTATGACGTTTCTTTAACTGAAATAACTTTGAGTATAGATGATAACCTAAAATGGTAACCACTTTCTAATGACCTAACCTTTGGGAGAAAATGAGAGATAACAAGTGCTTAAAGATCATGATAACGCTTTCGCCTAGTTATGCCTAGGCACCCAGGGTTCGTCATCGGATCCCCGAGCATCTCATCTTCATGCCTGAAACAAAAAAAGAAGCTCAGTTCTTCCTTGGATCGATTCAATATGTCAGTTGGTTTCTCAAGAGCCTCACAACTGTGTGCCAATTTATTTTCAAACTACCGAAGAAATGTCGGCCTATTATGGAGAAAGAATATCACCAGATTATCGTCATCAGAATTATGGCTTATCTTTTCTTCACCCACCTATTCTCAAATTTCCCACCCCCATGCAACATTGCCTTTTCCTAATACCCCATCTCTTCAACCTCTACAAACCTTCCCTGTTTCTCTCCTCCTTGGCCATTCTCGGTGAGGGGGACGCATTTGATTGGCAAGATTCTATTAGGAACTGATAGTCAAATTGAACATGCATAAGAGGCATGGCGGAAATTCAAAATTTTGTCTCTGTCCCAGGAACTCCTATTAGTTGCATATAAATTAAATAAAGCCTTAACTAAATAATTCTCTACCTAGGTTAGCATGCTAAAGGACTAGGCATACCGTAATTCCAAATTATATCCTAGCATATTTATTTTATACTAAGCATGTTATAACTCTAAGTTATAACCTAAGCATAAAATAAACTAAGCATGCAAAAATAACCTAAGCATAATTATTAAGTCTAAAAATACTTAAAGAAAAAGAACTTACCAGTTGAAGCGTACTTTTGCAGGACCTTCTTGCACAAGCATCCAATCGTAGGATAGCCTCTATCAGTATCCACACGAACCCCACCAACCAAAACCTCCCCAGTAGGAAGAACTAAGAAGCCTCGAGTTGTTGCTAGACCACTCTAGAAGCCTCACCCAAAAATACAAACTAGCGGTGACCGAATAAATTCAGGCTCCACAAAAATAACTTGCTCAATTACCCGAGAGATTAATTGTCTCGCTTAGGATTTATGCTTTGAGCTTGGTAAAATTTGAAAGGAAAGGGGATAGCCTATATATATAGGCTTGAGGGAGCAAAATTTCTCCCCCTTATCATGTGCACACAGAGTGTGCACGCTCTGTGCATATGCAAGGCAAAGCCCTTATGGGCTTTGCCTTGCTTGTGGGCTGCGCATGTGCAACCCATTTTTATGAGCTGCCTCGAGCAATGCCCAACATTGCTCGCACACCTTTCGATGTACTCCCGCTCACTCGAGCCTGCATAAATACTTTTGTATTCTCGGTCCAATTAAACTCGCCAATGCAAAATTCCCCTTTTTAATCCATTTTCAAATATTTATTTTCTGACCCTAATAAATTAGTCACCAGTCAAAATAAATTTCTTGGTCGAACCAAAATTGATCTAATCAATTATAATTTATTTATGACTCTAATTAATTAGTTACTCGTCAAAATAAATTCCTTGGTCTATCCAAAATTGATCTAATCAATTTTAACCAATCAAATAATAATCCAATTATTATTTATATTATATTTTCGTAATAGAATAAATCTATTAGTTCTTTACTTAGCCCGATAAAGGTCCAATGTGTGTGACCTTATAGGATCCTGAAGTATTGAGCTGTTAAGGCTTAACCAACCCTTGTTCTAATGGAACCATTGGCTCGATGCTCTAGACCTTGAATAGAACTCGATTACCTTAAACGACTGTAGTACGCCTCTAGCAAGGGTCTACCATGCCCCATTACTCGGGACGTCATTTGTGCTTATAAATTAATCCCGGTTAATACAATAGTTAACCAGTGCAATAAATTCCTTCCATTCTTTAATATTAGTACCATTTGGTTTATTGGGTTCGGTTAAAGTGTTAACCCACTAATAGCAAGGTTGCTCCAAGCTATCCCAGTTATTTACATGTCACCGAAGTATATTGCCTTTTACCATAGTGTGTTTGACTAGAAACCATTTCTATCAAACACTTACTCTGATCAGAGGTTTATGGCAATCATCACTTCAATAAGTGGCCAGGTACAACTCCTTAATATATCCGGAGTGATGGATTCTTTCCGACTACTCAGCCTACCAACATGCTATCATCACTACACCCATAATCACCCGCAGCACCCTAAATTAATGAGTGCATAGTAATGAACCAAAGTATAGCAATAGTACCGCACAAGGCAACTAACATCTCAAGTATGACGACATTCGCAAAGCTTATTGCATGAAGATAAACACTAACACATTGATATTTATACCAAGTGTTTAGCTAGTTGCGGTCTCCAATATATCTCCCAGATATATCCATGTGTCAAGCTTAAGGCACCACCTTCAGTCTTTAGGAGATTAACTGCTTGGACCCTTTCCAAGAAAGTTGACCACATGTTAGTCTTTCCGTTTCATCAATATCCTTTCTTGATGAAAATGTGACTAGGGATAGTTTAGACATAATCATAATTGCACATGAAGCAGGTTCCACCAAATATAGTCCAACTATAATTTCTCTAACTTCATGCTATGATATGTCAAGGACTTTCATATACATACATCAATGAATATATTTTAACTAGCTATAATATATATGTGTAGAAACACATTGATATAAACAAAAGATCAAATGCCTATATTGATTAAATAAATTATTCGTACTATTACATAATTAAGATATATCGCCCTAATTGCCTTAAGGGCATATATCATATCCAACAAACTCGCACTTGCACTAAGGCCAATTAGCCATATGTTTTAATCTATATGCTTTAACATGCTGGTCATGTTTGACTTGAGTCAATGGCTTTGTTAGACCATCCACGAGGTTCTGATTAGTGGGTACACATTCTAATCTTATTATCTTAGCATCAATAATCTCCCTGATTATATGATACTTTCTAGATACATGTCTATTTTTTTTATGAGACCGTGGTTCCTTTGCCTGAGCTAGGCACCATTGTTATCACAATATAAAGTAATTGGATCAACAGCCTCAGGCACCACACTGAGATCACTAATAAATCCCTTTAACCAGATAAATTCTTTTATTGCTTTGCATGTAGCAATGTATTCAGATTCCATGGTTGAATCAGCAGTAGTTTCTTGCTTGGAACTCTTCCAGCATACTGCCCCTCCATTTAACACATACACAAAACCTGACTGAGACTTAAAGTCATCCTTATCAGATTGAAAACTCGTGTCAATGTAACCTTTGATAGTGAGGTCACCTTCTCCATAAATTAAGAACTCATCCTTAGTCCTTCTCAAGTACTTAAGGATTGCTTTGATGGCCATCCAGTGCTTTTCACCTGGATCTGATTAATATCTGCTCGTAAAGCTCAAAGCCTGAGAGACATCTGGCCTAGTACATATCATAGCATACATGATAGATCCTATTAAGGATGCATAGGGTATATCCTTCATGTGCATTCTCTCCTGAGCTATCTTCGGACACTCAGCCTTAGATAGGTTAATCCCCTTTGTCATCGGGAGATAACCTTTCTTAGAATGCTCAAGGTTAAACCTATTCAATACCTTGTCTATATATGTACTTTGAGAAAGACCTAACAGCCTCTTGGATCTATCCTTGTAGATCTTTATACCTAGTATAAATGCTGCTTCACTAAGGTCTTTCATAGAGAACTTTCTTGACAACCATACTTTAAAGTTTTGAAGAAGAGAAATGTCGTTTCCTATTAGCAAAATGTCATCAACATACAATACTAGAAAAACGACTGCACTCCCACTAACCTTCTTGTAAACACAAGGCTCATTTGCATTTAGGCAGAAATCCAGTTCCCGGATTGTCTGATCAAACCTTATATTCCAACTCCTGGATGCCTGCTTAAGTCCATTAATGGATCTTTGCAGCTTGCATACCTTTGAGCCATTCTGAGATGTAAAACCCTCAGGTTGTGTCATATACACATCCCGGTCTAAATCCCATTTAGGAATGCTATTTTTACATCCATCTGCCAGATCTCATAATCTTAATGAGCAGCAATGGCGAGGAGTATCCTTATGGATTTGAGCATGGCTACCGGTGAGAAGGTTTCATTATAGTCAATATCTTCCCGTTGACTATAACCTTTTGCAACCAACCTTGCTTTATAGGTAATTATATTACCGTCCATGTCTGTCTTCTTCTTGAAGACCCATTTGCACCTAATTGGTCTAACCTCTTGCGGTGTATCAACCAAATTCTAAACTTGGTTCTCGTACATGGAATCCATTTCTGATTTCATAGCCTTTTGCGATTTATCAAAATCTGAGCTTTTCATTGGCTCATCATATGTCCTTGGTTTATCATACTCCATAAGATATAGTTCCTAATCATTGGTGATGATAAACCCATATCTATCGGGACCTTTATGAACACGACCTGATCTTCGCAATGATTGTGTTTCAACAGGTTGTTCTTGGATCATACTCTCTTATGTATCTAAAACGAGGTCAATCCGTTGATTGTCTATCTCTTTCACTTAAACTTCCAATTCAATATTGATCCTACTGACTTTTGCAAGTATGTGTTCCTTTTCCAAAAACTGAGCATTCTAAGACATAAATACCCTTTGTGCTTCGGGTTGGTAAAATAGATATCCAATTGTTTCCTTTGGATATCCAATGAACAGACATTTTTTTAGCCTTGGCATTTAGCTTATCTGACGCTATCCTCTTTATCATGTTTCTTATGTGTAAATGGTAAAGATGTCACGAAGTCCATTGTGATTCTTTCCCATTTCCATTATGGAATTGTTATTGGTTGCAACAATCCAGAAGGAACTTGATGTTCAGCTTTCACCGTAGATAAGTTAGACATTGAGCAACATAGTTAGTAATGTCTTTCTTCATTCCATTCCACCAATAATGTATCTTCAAATTTTGGTACACCTTGTTTGCTCCTGGATGCATTGCATAAGGACTATTATGCGCCTCATGAAAAATATTCTTCTGTAATTCTTCATTGTTTAGCATACACAGTCTATCTTTAAAATAAAGACATCCATCTTCTCTAACCATATAGTTGTCTACGATACCCACTT
Organism: Euphorbia pulcherrima; assembly: GCA_947683365.1. NCBI lineage: Eukaryota > Viridiplantae > Streptophyta > Magnoliopsida > Malpighiales > Euphorbiaceae > Euphorbia > Euphorbia pulcherrima. The sequence continues at coordinate 7,592,346 of CANTUS010000006.1, read as the reverse complement.
GTGTCCTTGCTCGAATGACCTTAAAGTCATCATCTTCATTTTGTGCTTGCTTAATCTGTTGTAGTAGTATAGGTTGAATATTTAATTCTACAATTAAGGCTCCACTACTGGTAAGAGCTAACCCCGTATTCATAGCCCTTAGTGCCATCATTGCCTTTCTACTGAGAGCATCTGCTACTACATTAGCCTTTCCTGGATGGTAATCAATAAGACAATCATAATCTTTAATGAATTCCATCCACCTTCTTTGCCGTAAATTCAACTCCTTCTATGTTGGTAAATATTTCAAGCTTTTGTGATCTGTGTAAATATAACATTTTTCTCCATATAGATAGTGTCGCTAAATTTTCAAGGCAAAGACTACTGCAGCCAATTCCAAATCATGAGTAGGATAATTCCTTTCATGATTCTTCAATTGCCTGGAAGCATAGGCAATCACTTTCCCTTCTTGCATCAAAACACACCCAATACCACTATGTGAAGCATCACTATAGATTGCAAAATCTATTCCAGGCTCTGGTTAGGTAAGGATGGGTGCTTCTGTTAACATCGCTTTCAACTTCTCAAAACTTTCTTGACACTTGTGATTCCACTCAAATTTTGCATTCTTTTGAAGTAGTTTCATCAGTGGGGCAGCAATGACTGAAAATCCTTTCACAAATCTTCTATCCTGCTAAGCCAAGGAAACTCCTGACTTCCGTAGGGTTCTTTGGTGGTTTCCATTCTACAACTGCTTCTATCTTCTTAGGATCCACTTTAATTCCTTCTGCAGAAACAACATGGCTTAAGAAAGAAACTTCTTCAAGCCAAAACTCACATTTGTTAAGTTTGGCATACAATTTATTTTCCCTTAAAGTATGGAAGACTATTCGTAAATGTTGATCATGCTCTTCCCGTGACTTAGAATACACCAAAATATCATCAATGAAAACCACTACAAACCTGTCTAAATATAAGTAAAAGACACAGTTCATAAGGTCCATAAATGTTGTTGGTGCATTAGTTAGACCAAATGGCATTACTAAAAATTCATAGTGCCGATATTTGGTTCGGAAAGCCGTCTTTACAATATCATCATCTTTCACTCTCATCTGATAGTAACCCAATCTCAAATAAATCTTGGAGAAGTATTTGGCACCCTTGAGTTGATCAAATAAGTCTTCAATCCTTGGCAATGGATACTTGTTCTTGACTATCAATTTATAACTCCCGGTAATCAATACATAATTGGAGCGACCCATCTTTCTTCTTAACAAACAACACTGGTGCACCCTACGGGGATATACTAGGGCGTATGAATCCTTTGTCTAAAAATTCTTGCAACTGAATCTTCAACTCTTTCAGTTCAGCAGGCGCCATTCTGTATGGTGCTTTGGATACTAGTGCAGTACCCGGCAATACATCAATTGCGAATTCTACCTCTTTTTTTGGTGGCAACCCCGGTAGTTCTTCTGGAAATACATCGGGAAAATCACATACCGTAGGAATATTCTACAATTCTAACTCACCTTCCTTCAATTCTAGAGCGAAGATTAGGTAGGCCTGACATCCCTTCTAACCAGCCTTTTAGTCTTCATAAAAGAAATTATGTTACAGAGATAATCTGATCTTTCCCCCATGATAACTATTTCTTCTCTATCAGAAACTTGAAGTGACATTCTTTTGTTTTTGCAATCCACCACAGCTCGATGTTCTGATAACCAATCCATTCCCAAGATAACATCGTAATCTCGGAAAGGTAACTCAATTAAATTTGCATTGAAAAGTTGATGTTGAATCATAATAGGGCAATTCATGTAGACTTTATTAACTATCACACTGTGTCCTAAAGGATTAGTCACTTCAATATTTTCTCCTAATTCTTCTACATGTAACCCTTTCTCTTACGCTAATGTAGTACATATATATGAATGAGATGAACTAGGATCTATCAAAGCGTAAACATCGTGATTAAAGAATGAAAATTTACCGACAATAACTTTGGTAGATTCTCTAGTCTTGGGCCCTCGGATTGCATAACTTCGCGCCATTCCACCCGATCTACCACTCTACGGTGCTTGTTGAGCCACATCATGCCCACTTGAATAACTAGCATTTCATCTTCCCCTTCCTCTCCCACCTTGCATTGTAGGAGTAGGAACTACTGTAGGTGCAGATGTACTTATCTGTCTTTGAGGACAATTTACAATCAAATGTTCCCTTGAGCCACATTTAAAGCAGACTCTACCTTTTCCCCAATATTCCCCTGTATGCATCTTTCCATAATTAGAACATTGTGGAATATTTCCTCTGCCTCTACCTGAAGGTACACTACCCGCTGACCCCGTACTTATGGTTTGTCTCAGTGAAAACCATCTGAAACGATATTGTGTTTGTTCTGATGTTCCCTTCTGTTTCTTACTTAGAGATTCTGAACTAGTTGGACCCTACGATCCCTTTTGAAATCCAAACCTTTTAGCCACTCTTTGTTGCCTATCTGAATTGATATTCTCAATGCCTATAGCAGCATCAACCAAGTCATTGAACATTCTAATCCTTTGCGAAAGTAAATGGACTCTAATTTCATCATTTAGCCCATCCTCGAATCTCTTACATCGCCTTACTTCACTGTCAACGATATCACGAGCATACCTCTCGAGTTTGAGGAATTGAACTTCATATTCTGATATAGTCATTCGTCCCTGTCTCAAAGACAAGAAAAATTTCCTTTGCTCATCTTCAAATCATTCACTAACGTACTTCTTGTCAAATTGTTCCAAGAAAAGGCCCCAAGTAATTTCTCCGGGTCGCTTTTCTCTTACAATATTATCCCACCACCTCCTAGCTTGTTCTTGAGTAGACCTTGCACACAGTCTAATCTCTCTTCATCTATAAAATGAAGCCTAGTCATACACCATTTAGTATGATCAAGTCAATCTTCTACAATTGCAGGATTCACTGTGTCCCCTTTGAAGTCATCAGCCGGAAGCTTCTTGATTCTTTTAAGAGGAGTTTTCTCCTCTCTTCTTTCAATGTGAGGTACTATAGGAACTTAAGGGATTTGTATGTTTCGAAGTACTAGTGTGATTACTTCAGTAGTCATATGCTGAAGTAAAGCAGCTTGTGCTGGAGTAGGTTATCCGGGAAAGCCATGAACTAGTGGTGGTTTATACCTTTGTTCATCCCCTTGTCTAATACGGACCGTACTCTCAGCATCCTCTTCCTCACTCTGGTTGTGACTACTACTAGCCATAACTTCTTCCTGAAAATTGGACCAAAGTGGATCAAACAACTAACATAACATATTTATATCCTAAATGGCATGTACATCTTAGTCCTAGAATCGCCTAAACCTCGCTCTGATACCAATAAGTGTAACACCCCCTTTATATAGGGAGTGTCACAGTAACTATAAACCCCCAATGAATTACTCTACTCCATTATATGAAGTTCAATACTTATAGATTTAATATGTACAAATACAAATATAGCGTTTCAAACTCCAAATTATTCTCCAAATATTTCTCACACTATCTAGTACATGCCATTATTTTATAAACCATAATATTACATTAAATTACAAATCCACCTCGAGTCTTTCCTTATTTGCTCTTCAAGCTGATCCACTTATTACACTTTGGTCCAAGCTATCTACAAGTTCTCCACCTACGTGTAGAAAAAAACTACACGCTAAGCAATTTGCTTAGTGGTATCCGTAAAAGAAATATAACAACTTTGAACATTTTTAACACTATGTCATCCACATATAACTGAGCCAACTTATCAAGTGAATAATCCATCCTAAGTGGAAGAAAATGGGCAGACTTTGTCAATCTATCTACAACAACCCACACTGCATCATATTTCTTCTGTGTAAATGGTAAAGATGTCTCGAAGTCCATTGTGATTCTTTCCCATTTCCATTCTGGAATTGTTATTGGTTGCAACAATCTAGAAGGAACTTGATGTTCAGCTTTCACCTGTTGACAAGTTAGACATTGAGCAACATAGTTAGTAATGTCTTTCTTCATTCTATTCCACCAATAATGTCTCTTCAAATTTTGGTACATCTTGTTTGCTCATGGATGAATCGCATAAGGACTATTATGCGCCTCATGTAAAATATTCTTCTTTAATTCTTCATTGTTTGGCACACACAGTCTATCTTTAAAATATAGACAACCATCTTCTCGAACCATATAGTTGTCTATGATACCCACTTGTGTCCTTGCTCGAATGACCTTGAAGTCATCATCTTCATTTTGTGCTTGCTTAACCTGTTGTAGTAGTATAGGTTGAATCTTTAATTCTGCAATTAAGGTTCCACTACTGGTAAGAGCTAACCCTGTATTCATAGCCCTTAGTGCCATCATTTTCTTTCTACTGAGAGCATCTGCTACTACATTAGCCTTTCCTGGATGGTAATCAATAAGACAATTATAATCTTTAATGAATTCCATCCACCTTCTTTGCCGTAAATTCAACTCCCTCTATGTTGGTAAATATTTCAAGCTTTTGTGATCTGTGTAAATATAACATTTTTCTCCATAACGATAGTGTCGCCAAATTTTCAAGGCAAAGACTGTTGCAGCCAATTCCAAATCATGAGTAGGATAATTCCTTTCATGATTCTTTAATTGCCTGGAAGCATAGGCAATCACTTTCCCTTCTTGCATCAAAACACACCCAAGACCACTATGTGAAGCATCACTATAGATTACAAAATCTTTTCCAGGCTCTGGTGGGGTAAGGATGGGTGCTTCTGTTGACATCGCTTTCAACTTCTCAAAACTTTCTTGACACTTGTGATTCCATTCAAATTTTGCATTCTTTTGAAGTAGTTTCGTCAGTCGGGCAATAATGACTGAAAATCCCTTCACAAATATTCTATAATACCCGGCTAAGCCAAGGAAACTCCTGACTTCTATAGGGTTCTTTGGTGGTTTCCATTCTACAACTACTTCTATCTTCTTAGGATCCACTTTAATTCCTTCTGCAGAAACAACATGGCCTAAGAAAGAAACTTCTTCAAGCCAAAACTCACATTTGCTAAGTTTGGCATACAATTTATTTTCCCTCAAAGTTTGGAAGGCTATTCACAAATGTTGATCATGCTCTTCCCGTGACTTAGAATACACCAAAATATCATCAATGAAAACCACTACAAACCTGTCTAAATACAAGTAAAAGACACGGTTCATGAGGTCCATAAATGTTGCTAGTGCATTAATTAGACCAAATGGCATTACTAAAAATTCATAGTGCCCATATTTGGTTCAGAAAGCCGTCTTTACAATATCATCATCTTTCACTCTCATCTAATAGTAACCCGATCTCAAATCAATCTTGGAGAAGTATTTGGCACCCTTGAGTTGATCAAATAAGTCTTCAATCCTTGGCAATGGATACTTGTTCTTGACTGTCAATTTATTCAACTCCCGATAATCAATACATAATTGGAGCGACCCATCTTTCTTCTTAACAAACAACACTGGTGCACCCTACGGGGATATACTCGAGCGTATGAATCCTTTGCCTGACAATTCTTGCAACTGAATCTTTAACTCTTTCAGTTTAGTAGGCGCCATTCTGTATGGTGCTTTGGATACTGGTGGAGTACCCGGCAATACATCAATTGCGAATTCTACCTCTCTTTTTGGTGGCAACCCCGGTAGCTCTTCTGGAAATACATTGAGAAAATCACATACCATAGGAATATTCTGCAATTCTAACTCATGTTCCTTCAATTCTAGAGCGAAGATTAGGTAGGCCTGACATCCCTTTCTAACCAGCCTTTTAGTCTTCATAAAAAAAATTATGTTACAGAGATAATCTGATCTTTCCCCCACGATAACTATTTCTTCTCCATCAGAAGCTTAAAGTGACATTCTTTTGTTTTTGCAATCCACCACAGCTCGATGTTTCGATAACCAATCCATTCCCAAGATAACATCGTAATCTCGGAAAGGTAATTCAATTAAATTTGCATTGAAAAGTTGATGTTGAATCATAATAAGGCAATTCATGTAGACTTTGTTAACTATCACACTGTATCCTGAAGGATTAGTCACTTCAATATTTCCCCTAATTCTTCTACATGCAACCCTTTCTCTTGTGCTAATGCAGTACATATATATGAATGAGATGAACCAGGATCTATCAAAGCATAAACATCGTTATTACAGAATGAAAATTTACCGACAATAACTTCGGTAGATTCTCTAGTCTCAGGCCCTCGGATTGCATTACTTCGCGCCATTCCTCCTGGTCTACCACTCTGCGGTGCTTGTTGAGCCACATTATGCCCACTTGAACCACTAGCATTTCCTCTTCCCCTTCCTCTCCAACCTTGCATTGTAGGAGTAGGAACTACTGTAGGTGCAGATGTACTTATCTGTCATTGAGGTCAATTTGTAATCAAACGTTCCCTTGAGCCACATTCAAAGCAGACTCTACCTTTTCCCCAACATTCCCTTGTATGCATCCTTCCACAATTAGAACATTATGGAATATTTCCTCTGTCTCTACCTGAAGGTACACTACCCGCTGACCCCGTACTTATGGTTTGTCTCGGTGAAAACCCTCTGAAATGAGATTGTGTTTGTTCTGATGTTCCCTTCTATTTCTTACTTGGAGATTCTGAACTAGTTGGACCCTGTGATCCCTTTTGAAATCTAAACCTTTTAGCCATTCTTTGTTACCTATCTGAATTCATCTTCTCAATGCCCGTAGCAGCATCAACCAAGTCATTGAACATTCTAATCCTTTGTACAAGTAAATGCACTCTAATTTTATCATTTAGCCCATCCTCAAATCTCTTACATCGCCTTACTTCACTGTCAACGATATCACGAGCATACCTCTCGAGTTTGAGGAATTGAACTTCATATTCTGATACAGTCATTCGTCCCTGTCTTAAAGATAAGAACAATTTCCTTTGCTCATCTTTAAATCGTTCACTAACGTACTTCTTGTCAAATTATTCCAAGAAAAGGCCCCAAGTGATTTCTCCGGGTCGCCTATCTCTCACAATATTATCCCACCACCTCCTAGCTTGTTCTTTGAGTAGACCTTGCACACAGTCTAATCTCTCTTCATCTATAAAATGAAGCCTAGTCATACACCATTTAGTATGATCAAGCCAATCTTCTACAATTGCAGGATTCACTGTGTCCCCTTTGAAGTCATCAGCCGGAAGCTTCTTGCTTCTTTCAAGAGGAGTTTTCTCCTCTTTTCTTTCAACATGAGGTACTATAGGAACTTGAGGGATTTGTATGTTTTGAAGTACTTATGTGATTACTTCAGTAGTCATATGCTGAAGTAAAGCATCTTGTGCTGGAGTAGGTTATCCGGGAAAGCCATGAACTGGTGGTGGTTCATGCCTTTGTTTATCTCCTTATCTAATATGGACCGTACTCTCAGCATCCTCTTCCTCACTCTTGTTGTGACTACTACTAGCCATAACTTATTCCTGAAAATTGGACCAAAGTGGATCAAACAACTAGTATAACATATTTATATCCTAAATGGCATGTAAATCTTAGTCCTAGAATCGCCTAAACCTCGCTCTGATACCAACAAGAGTAACACCCCCTTTATATAGGGAGTGTCACAGTAACTATAAACACCCAATGAATAGCTCTACTCCATTATATGAAGTTCAATACTTATAGATTTAATACGGACAAATACAAATATAGCGTTTCAAACTCCAAATTATTCTCCAAATATTTCTCACACTATCTAGTACATGCCATTATTCTATAAACCATAATATTACATTAAATTACAAATTCACCTCAAGTCTTTCCTTATTTGCTCTTCAAGTTGATCCACTTATTCCACTTTGGTCCAAGCTATCTACAAGTTCTCCACCTACGTGCAGAAAAAAAACTACACGCTAAGCAATTTGTTTAGTGGTGTCCATAAAAGAAATATAATAACTTTGAACATTTTTAACACTTTAAAATAGAAACCAAGATTGTTCATTAGTCAAAAATAAATTAACCAACTTTGTGGAACCAAATCACAAAACTTATATAGTAATCCTTTCAAAGTACAATCAAATTTGTACCCAATTTTTCCAAACACTTTAACCACATATTGCCCAAAGTAAACAAGTCCTGAATAACGGTAAAATGGATACGGGAGTGGACAAGCCCAAAGCCGAAGCTTCAAAATCAATATATCGGTCAAGCCCAAAGTTGAAGCTTCAAAATCAATATATCGGTCATGCCCGAAGCTGAAGCTTCAAAGTCAATATATTGTTCAAGCCCGAAGCCGAAGCTTCAATATATATATATATATATATATCATAATATCGGCCAAAGCCTGAAGCCAAAGCTTCAATTGTTTGTACAGTACTGTACCCCCCTTTATTGGCGCCAATCTACCCTGACCCGTATTCTACTCGTTTAATAAGGGCAATAAATCAAAGTAACATCTTAAAAATTTCAGTATAAACCATCAATCATAATTCAACATAACTTCATAAATTAGGAATTTCAAATCCTAAATTTTTAAGCATCAAACTTCAATTAAAACTCAATAAAATCAATATTCACACTTTCCAGAAATTTCCAGATTCTGTGACCTGACGTACCTTGCATTTTTCACTATCAAAACATCACCCAACCAAAGAACTTTCTTCTAAACATATTTAGCCACATATCTCAGCTTTCCAAAGCCACTAGAATCACAGAAATCCAAATTGTATAACCAAAGTTATGATCAAAATACTAAACAGTGTACCAAGCTGAGATTTTCCGAAAACAGATTTCGTGACTCGACTTCAAATGAAAATTCCGCATTGAAAACAAATGAAATTCGATAAGGTTTCTTCTGAACATATATTCCTTACTTTCTGTAGATATCAATAAATTTAGGAATCATTCAAATCGGATTCATATACGAGAGAAAACATTAAAACAAAGCAGGTATACAAATCTGAAATTTTTTTCGAAAAACCGAGAAATCGAAATTTGAGACACAAACCTTTTTCTATGCTCTTTCTAGCTCTCTTCTACCTTTTTTGCCTTTGATTTGCTTGCACTAGCTTCCTCTACAACAACCATATATAATTCTATCGAGATATTGTACAAATAGACTTCCTAATACCATAAATATGCTTAATCTACCATGAATTCTACTAATTAAGCTTTAATTTCACCAAAATTCACTCACCTCAAACTCGGGTTACTATTCATCCAAACCTTAAAAATTGAAATCCTCCTCTTATAACCTCAATTCACTGAAATTGATGATGATGATTGATTTCTAACAAGAATTTGAAGTAGAATCGAAGAAATCGGTAGTTTTTAGATAAGGGAAAATTTTTGGTTAAGGGGAAGAAGATGAAGATGAAGGGTGAAGGAATGAAGGGAAATGATAAGATTAAAGGAATACGTATAAGATTAAAGGATAAGAGGATTTTTTTTTTCAATTTCCAAAAATGCCCTTGAACAAATAATTAAATGCCCAATTCATCCCTCTTACTTAATTAACTCTTATTTCCTCATATCTTATATCTAATAATAATAATAATAACTACAAAAATAATTTCCATGATATTTTAATACCATAGTAATTTATTGTAAGGAAATTTTTAGAAATTTCGGTTCGTTATAAGTAAGTCATAGTTGGAATCCCATTCCATTTGCATCGCATGCAATTGCTAATTCATTCAAGTTCCTTAATCCCAAGGGACATGTGCTCTTATATTAGCATCTCCTTGAATATGTCTCAGATCTGGGCCTAGCCCCCAATTTTATGGTGGACTACCCCACCTCTGTTAAGGCAGACCCTATCTCAAACTTTACATCCAATCAATGTGGACTAGAAGGAACGCTTTGCGTGGCACTTTGATAGCCCAAAGAGACCGTATTATAAATTTGAGTAAGGAATACTATAACTTGCCTTAATATATTTACTTTGGGATTTTATTAATGTTAAACGTCTCACCCAATGTAGGATTTTATCAGATGGACAAAATTATAATAAATTGTATTAATTCAGGGAATTTTAGAATTATTTTATAAGGTCTAACCTTAGGTGGGTTCAGCTCTTTATTACAATTATTCCATCAACCTAGATTATATGCAATTAACACTTTTATTTATTATATTTATATTGCATTTCCTTTAAGCTTTTATTCAATAAATTTAATTTTTTACTTTGTTATAGAAACATATATAAGCACCATCTTATATACTAGAAATGAATTAGTTCATATTAATCCCCCAGTTGGTCAATTCAAATTGCACCGATATAGGTTCCCAGCTAGGACAGGTGCCCTATGAGGAGTAGACACCAAGTCCAATCCTTAGCCAGAACAAATACGGGCACAAACTTGAAGACCAATGGATTCTCTTGAACTAATAAATTTCGTTCTTCCAATTCATGTAAATTGGGAACATCTATAACCCATGTAATTTAAATAAATTATTGACACTTGTATAGTTTGAGTAGGTTGAGCAGGCTTATTCAAAATTATTCATAACCATTTTCTAACCTTAAAATGTAAAGCACAAGTTTATATATATTGTTCCAAACAATTAAATAAGCAAATCATTTTATTTAGAAAATAATATTTAGTTTGCTTTTAACTTAATTATACACTAAATAGGCAGGCTCTGATACCACTGTTGGGAATTGACAGTCAAATTGAACATGCATAAGAGGCATGGCGGAAATTCAAAATTTTGTCCATGTCCTAGGAACTCCTATTAGTTGCATATAATTAAATAAAGCCTTAACTAAATAATTCTCTACCTAGGTTAGCATGCTAAAGTACTAGGCATACCATAATTCCAAATTATATCCTAGCATATTTATTTTATACTAAGCATGTTATAACTCTAAGTTATAACCTAAGCGTAAAATAAATTAAGCATGCAAAAATAACCTAAGTATAATTATTAAGTCTAAAAACACTTAAAGAAAAAGACTTAATAATTAAAAAGAGAAAGAAAAAGAACTTACCAGTTGAAAAGCGTGCTTTTGCAGGACCTTCTTGCACAAGCCTCCAATCATAGGATTGCTTTTATTAGTATCCACACGAACCCCACCAACCAAAACCTCCCCAGGAGGAAGAACTAAGAAGCCTCGAGTAGTTGCTAGACCACTCTAGAAGCCTCGCCCAAAAATATAAACTAGCGGTGACCGAATATATTCAGGCTCTATAAAAATAACTTGCTCAATTACTCGAGAGATTAATTATCTCGCTTAGGATTTATGCTTTGAGCTTGGTACAATTTGAAAGGAAAGGAGATAGCCTATATATAGGCTTGGGGGAGCAAAATTGCTCCCCCTTATTCGATGAAAGTAATACTCCCATCCCACATCGATGAAAGGGGGAGCATTTTTGCTCCTCCTAGCCTATATATAGGCTATTTCCTTTCCTTTCAAATTGTACCAAGCTCAAAGCATAAATCCTAAGCGAGATAATTAATCTCTCGGGTACTTGAGCAAGTTATTTTTGTGGAGCCTGAATTTATTCGGGCACCGCTAGTTTATATTTTGGGTGAGGCTTCTAGTGTGGTCTAGCAACTACTCGAGGCTTCTTAGTTCTTCCTCCTGGGGAGGTTTTGGTTGGTGGGATTCTTGTGGATACTGATAGAGGCTATCCTACGATTGGAGGCTTGTGGAAGAAGGTCCTGCAAAAGCACGCTTCAACTGGTAAGTTCTTTTTCTTTCTCTTTTAATTATTAAGTCTTTTTCTTTAAGTATTTTTAGACTTAATAATTATGCTTAGGTTATTTTTGCATGCTTAGTTTATTTTATGCTTAGGTTATAACTTAGAGTTATAACATGCTTAGTATAAAATAAATATGCTAGGATATAATTTGGAATTATGGTATGCCTAGTCCTTTAGCATGCTAACCTAGGTAGAGAATTATTTAGTTAAGGCTTTATTTAATTTATATGCAACTAATAGGAGTTCCTGGGACAGGGACAAAATTTTGAATTTCCGTCATGCCTCTTATGCATGTTCAATTTGACTGTCAGTTCCCAACAGTGGTATCAGAGCTAGCCTATTTAGTGCATAATTTAGTTAGAAGCAAACTAAATATTATTTTCTAAATGAAATAATTTGTTTATTTAATTGTTTGGAACAATATATATAAACTTCTGCCTTTCATTTCAAGGTTAGAAATTGGTTATGAATAATTTTGAATAAGCCTGCTCAACTTACTCAAATTATACAAGTGTCAATAATTTATTTAAATTACATGGGTTATAGATGCTCCCAATTTACATGAATTGGAAGAACGAAATTTATTAGTTCAAGAGAATCCATTGGTCTTCAAGTTTGTGCCCGTATTTGTTCTGGTTAAGGATTGGACTTGGTGTCTACTCCTCATAGGGCACCTCTCCTACCTGGGAACCTATATCGGTGCAATTTGAATTGACCAATCGAGGGATTAATATGAACTAATTTATTTTTAGTATATAAGATGGTGCTTATAAATGTTTCTATAACAAAGTAAAAAATTAAAATTATTGAATAAAAGCTTAAAAGAAATGCAATATAAATATAACAAATAAAAGTGTTAATTATTTTGCATATAGTCTAGGTGGATGGAATAATTATAATAAAGAGCTGTAGCCACCTAAGGTTAGACCTTATAAATTAATGCTAAAATTCCCTGAATTAATAGAAGTCATTATAATTTTGTCCATATGATAAAATCCTAGATTGGGTGAGACGTTTAACACCAATAAAATCCCAAAGTAAATATATTTAAGGGAAGTTATAGTCTTCCTTACTCAAATTTATAATACGGTCTTTTTGGGCTATCAAAGTGCTACGCAAAGCGTTCCTTCTAGTCCACATTGATTGGTTGTAAAGTTTGAGATAGGGTCTGCCTTAACAGAGCTGGGGTAGTCCACCATAAAATTGGGGGCTAGGCCCAGATCTGAGACATATTCATGGAGATGCTAATATAAGAGCACACGTCCCTTGGGATTAGGGAACTTGAATGAATTAGCAATTGCATGCGATGCAAATGGAATGGGATTCCAACTATGACTAACTATTATGACTTGACTCATAAAATTGGGGGTTGTAATAGACTAGTTATTGATGCTACCTACTAGGAAATTTAGCTGGGCGAAAATTCACGAATTTAATAGAATGAGCTATTGTAAATTTCGAAAATAGTAGGAAAATGTATTTAATTAGAAGTCCTCATATTAAATACATGTACTTAAACTAATATCTAAACACTTTTCTTTTCTTATGTCTTAGGTTGAAAATGGCTTCCAATTTTAATCTCCGTATGTTACTTGACACCAAATTGAATGGCTCAAACTTTTCTGATTGGTTCCGAGCAGAGAGAATAGTTCCCAGATCTGAGGGAATTGCCTATGTCCTAAGTGAAATTTTCCCTGTAGAACCTGATGTTGAGGATCATATGGAACATGATGCCTGGTTGAAGCACAGGAAAGATCGTGAGACTGCCATGTGTATTATGTTGGGGTCCATGAATTCTGAGCTTTAGAAACAACATAAGAACATGCCCTTGGAGGATATGGTTCTCCATCTTGAAGAACTCTTTTCAGAGAGGGAGAAGACAGAGAGGTATGAGACCTCCAAGCTCCTTTTCAGGACTAAGATGCAGGCTGGCACCTCTGCCTCTCAGCATGTACTGAAACTCTTGGGATACCTTGAGAATCTGAATCGATTGGAATTCGAGATGAATCATGACTTGAGCATTGACCTTGTGTTGATGTCCTTGACAGATAGTTACTCAGGCTTCGTAACTAACTATTATATGAACAGGATTAATTCAACTATCCCTGAATTAATTAACATGCTGAAAACAGTAGAACCTCAGATCAAGAAAGATCAGAAACATCTACTGTTGGTTGAAAAAGGCAAGGCTTCTAAGAAGAAGAAGCAGGCACTGGGTGCCAAGAAAAGAATCAGTAAGAAGAAGAATGAAAAGAAGGCATCTAAGTATGTCTGCTTCCAATGTGGGAAACCGAGACATTGGAAGAGGGATTGCAAAGCTCCTGCTTCTGAGCATTTGAAGAAGAAGCCTACAGAGGCAACTACTTCAGGTATATTTGTAATTGAAAACTTTGCTACTTTTCCGCAAGAATCCACTTGGGTATTAGATACTGGTTGTGGTTCTCATATCTGTACTTCTGTGCAGGGACTAAGGAACTGTAGAAAACTTGCAAAAGGGGAGATGGACCTACGCATGGGAAATGGAGCCAGAGTTGCTGCATTAGCCTTAGAGAGCTTTAGTCTTGTTTTGCCAAGTGGACTTGTTTTAGTTTTGAATAATTGTTATTACATTCCAAGTGTTACTAAGAATATTGTATCTGTTGCATGTTTAGCAATAGAGGGATAAATTTTATTTTCGAATAATAATTGTCAGATTCGTTTAAATAATATTCTTTATGGTTATGGAATGTTGAAAGGTGGCATTTATATTCTTGATACTAAAATAGAAGTTTTTAATATAAACAATGTGAAGAAAGTTAAATTAGATAATGAGAATTCCTTTTACTTATGGCATTGCCGTTTAGGCCACATAAACAAAGATCGCTTAGCCAAGTTGCATAAGCGTGGAGACTTGGGCTCAATAGACTTAGAGTCTTATGGTGATTGTGAACCTTGTTTAAAGGAAAAATGACAAAGTTACCCTTTAAAGGAAAGGGTGAACGAGCCACGAGTACATTGGAACTTATACACACTGATGTGTGTGGTCCAATGAGTGTACAGGCACTAGGAGGATACTCCTATTTCATAACCTTTATTGATGATTACTCACGATACGGTTATTTGTACTTGATGAAGCACAAGTCTGAAAGTTTTGAAAAAAACTATTCAGAGCTGAAGTAGAGAAACATCTTGAGAAAAGTATTAAAACACTTTGATCGGATCGAGGTGGAGAATACTTAAGTCAGGAGTTTCAGGATTATCTAAAGGAAAATGGGATAGTTCCCTAGTGGACCCCTCCTTATACACCCCAACACAATGGAGTGTCAGAAAGGAGGAATCAGACTTTATTAGATATGGTCAGGTCCATGATAAGCCATGCAGTTCTTAGTAAATCCTTTTGGGGATATGCACTTGAGAGCGCGGTTTATGTCTTAAACAGAGTGCCCTCTAAATCAGTTGATTTTACACCTTATGAAAGATGGTGTAACAAAAAGCCATCTCTAAATCACTTAAAAGTATGGGGTTGTCCTGCTATGGTAAAGAGGATAGCGTCAGATAAGCTAAATGCCAAGGCTGATAAATGTCTGTTCATTAGATATCCAAAGAAAATAATTGGATATCTATTTTACCAACCCGAAGCACAAAAGGTATTTGTGTCTCGGAATGCTCACTTTTTGGAAAAGGAAAACTTACTTGAAAAGGTCAGTGGGAGCAATATTGAACTGGAAGTTCAAGAGGAAGAAATAGATGGTCAACTGATTGACCCCGTCCTAGATACATAAGAGAGTGTAATCCAAGAACAAACTCTCGAAACATAATCATTGCGAAGATCAGGTCGTATTCATAAGGGTCCCGATAGATATGGGTTTATCATCACTAATGATAAGGAACTATATCTTGTGGAGGATGATGAACCAAGGATATATGATGAGGCAATGAAAAGCTCAGATTCTGATAAATGGCAAAAGGCCATGAAATCAGAAATGGATTCCATGTACGAGAACCAAGTTTGGAATTTGGTTGATGCACCGCAAGAGGTTAGACCAATTGGGTGCAAATGGGTCTTCAAGAAGAAGACAGACATGGATGGCAATGTAATTACCTATAAAGCAAGGTTGGTTGCGAAAGCTTATAATCAACGGAAAGGTATTGACTATGATGAAACCTTCTCATCGGTAGCCATGCTCAAATCCATAAGGGTACTCCTCACCATTGCTGCTCATTACGATTATGAGATTTGGCAGATGGATGTAAAAACAGCATTCCTGAATGGGGATTTAGACCGGGATGTGTATATGACACAACCTGAGGGGTTTTACATCTCAGGATGGCTCGAAGGTATGCAAGCTACAAAGAACCATTTATGGACTTAAGCAGGCATCCAGGAGTTGGAATATAAGGTTTGATCAGACAATCCAAGAATTGGATTTCTGCCCAAATGCAAATGAGCCTTGTGTTTACAAGAAGGTTCGTGGGAGTGCAGTCATTTTTCTAGTATTGTATGTTGATGACATTCTGCTAATAGGAAATGACATTTCTCTTCTTCAAAATGTTAAACTATGGTTGTCAAAAAAGTTCTCCATGAAAGACCTTGGTGAGGCAGCATTTATACTAGGTATAAAGATCTACAGGGATAGATCCAAGAGGCTGTTAGGTCTTTCTCAAAGTAAATATATTGACAAGGTGTTGAATAGGTTCAACCTTGAGCATTCTAAGAAAGGTTATCTCCCGATGACAAAGGGGATTAACCTATCTAAAGCTGAGTGTCCGAAGACAGCTCAAGAGAGAATGCACATGAAAGATATACCCTATGCATCCGAGATAGGATCCATCATGTATGCTATGATATGTACTAGGCCAGATGTCTCTCAGACTTTGAGCTTTACGAGTAGATATCAGTCAGATCCAGGTGAAAAGCACTGGATGTCCGTCAAGGCAATCCTTAAGAACTTGAGAAGGACTAAGGATGAGTTCCTGATTTATGGAGAAGGTGATCTCACTATCAAAGGTTACACTGATGCAAGCTTTCAATCTGACAAGGATGACTTTAAGTCTCAGTCAGGTTTTGTGTATGTGTTAAATGGAGGGGCAGTATGCTGGAAGAGTTCCAAGCAAGAAACTACTACTGATTCAACCACGGAATCTGAATTCATTGCTGCATGTGAAGCAGCAAAAGAAGCTGTCTGGTTAAAGGGATTTATTACTGATCTCGGTGTGGTGCCTGAGGCTATTGATCCAATTACTTTATATTGTGATAATAATGGTGCCATAGCTCAGGCCAAGGAACCACGGTCTCATCAGAAAAATAGACATGTATCCAGAAAGTATCATATAATCAGGGAGATTGTTGATGCTAAGATAATAAGATTAGAATATGTACCCACTGATCAGAACCTCGCGGATGGTCTGACAAACCATTGACTCAAGTCAAACATGACCAGCATGTTAAAGCATATGGATTAAAACATATGGCTAATTGGCCTTAGTGCAAGTGGGAATTTGTTGGATATGATGTATGTCCTTAAGGCAATTAGGGCGATATATCTTAATTATGTAATAGTACGAATAATTTATTTAATCAATAAAGGCATTTGTTCTTTTATTTATATCAATGTGTTTCTATACATATATATTATAGCTGGTTAAAATATATTCATTGATGTATGTATACAAAAGTCGTTGACATATCATATCATGAAGTCAGAGAAATTATAGTTGGACTATATTTGATGGAACCTGCTTCATGTGAAATTATGATTATGTCTAAACTATCCCTAGTCATAATTTTATCAAGAAAGGATATTGATGAAACGGAAAGACTAGCATGTGGTCAACTTTCTTGGAAAGGGTCCAAGCAGTCAATCTCCTAAGGACTGAAGGTGGTGCCTTAAGTTTGACATATGGATATATTTGGGAGATATATTGGAGACCGCAGCAAGATAAACACTTGGTATATATATCAATGTGTTTGTGTTTATCTTCATGCAATAAGCTTTGCGAATGTCCTCATACTTGAGATGCTAGCTACCTTGTATGGTACTATTGCTATACTTTGGGTCATTACTATGCACTCATTAATTTAGGGTGCTAAGGGTGATTACGGGTATAGTGATGACAGCACGTTGTTAGGCTGAGTAGTCGGAAAGAATCCATCGCTCCGGATATATTAAGGAGTTGTACCTGGCCACTTGTTGAAGTGATAATTGCCATAAACCTCTGATCAGAGTACGTGTTTGATAGAAATGGTTTCTAGTCAAACACACTATCGTAAAAGGCAATATACTTCGGTAACAAGTAAATAACTGGGATAGCTCGGAGCAACCTCGCTATTAGTGGGTTAACACTTTAACCGAACCCAATAAACCATATGGTACTAATATTAAAGAATGGAAGGAATTTATCGCACTAGATAACTATTGCATTAACCGGGATTAAGTCATAAGCATAAATGACGTTCCGAGTAATGGGGGATGGTAGACCCTTGCTAGAGGCGTACTACAATCGTTTAAGGTAATCAAGTTCTATTCACGGTCTAGAACATCGAGCCAATGGTTCCATTAGAACAAGGGTTGGTTAAACCTTAACAGCTCGATACTTCGGGATCCTATAAGGTCACACACATTGGACCTTCATCGGACTAAGTAAAGAATTAATAGATTTATTCTATTACAAAATATAACATAAATAATAATTGGATTATTATTTGATTGGTTAAAATTGATTACATCAATTTTGGATAGACCAAGGAATTTATTTTGACGGAAAACTAATTAATTAGAGTTATAAATAAATTATAATTGATTAGATCAATTTTGGTTGGACCAAAATAATTTATTTTGACTGGTAACTAATTTATTAGAGTCAAAAATAAAAATTTATTTAAAAGGATTTAAAAGGGATTTTACATTGGCAAGTTGGAACCGAAAAGTTTGAAATATTTTTTACAAAGTTCGGTTGCCCAAAAATTACGCAGCCCTTATTCATGGGCTGCACAAAGGCAGCCCATAAAAAGGGACGGCTGTGTGTTTATTTTATATATATATATATATATTAATGGGATGGGAGTTTGCTCCCCCAAGCCTATATATAGGCTATTTCCTTTCCTTTAAAATTGTACCAAGCTCAAAGCATAAATCCTAAGCGAGATAATTAATCTCTCGGGTACTTGAGCAAGTTATTTTTGTGGAGCCTGAATTTATTCGGGCACCGCTAATTTATATTTTGGGTGAGGCTTCTAGAGTGGTCTAGCAACTACTCGAGGCTTCTTAGTTCTTCCTCCTGGGGAGGTTTCGGTTGGTGGGATTCGTGTGGATACTGATAGAGGCTATCCTACGATTGGAGGCTTGTGCAAGAAGGTCCTGCAAAAGCACGCTCCAACTGGTAAGTTCTTTTTCTTTCTCTTTTAATTATTAAGTCTTTTTCTTTAAGTGTTTTTAGACTTAATAATTATGCTTAGGTTATTTTTGCATGCTTAGTTTATTTTATGCTTAGGTTATAACTTAGAGTTATAACATGCTTAGTATAAAATAAATATGCTCGGATATAATTTGGAATTATGGTATGCCTGGTCCTTTAGCATGCTAACCTAGGTAGAGAATTATTTAGTTAAGGCTTTATTTAATTTATATGCAACTAATAGGAGTTCCTGGGACAGGGACAAAATTTTGAATTTCCGTCATGCCTCTTATGCATGTTCAATTTGACTGTCAGTTCCCAACAAAACCTTCATAGGCTAGCCAGCACAAGAGTTTCGGTCAATAGAAATGATTATCATCATCAAGTACTCAAACTTAATTCAACTAATGGAAATGTCATTCCGCTGAATCCTTGATGTTTGTGCTTGAATGAATATATTGGGCCCTAAAGGCGAAATGTTATAAGTAAGTCAAACGTAGGATTCCGTGCAGTCAACTCAATTTCTTCATAAGAAACAAAAGCAAAGAAAAAAGGCAAAAATCCTTATAGACTGAAAAGAATCGAGGTCTATGCAAAAGCCAGGATAATTCGTTGGATCGAAAACCTGAAAAGGGCGGTCTAGGCAAAAATTAGAACATAAAAGCGAGTCTGATGGGCTCGACACAATGTCTAGGTCTATGCAAAAATTAAGACAATTGGAACAAAGATTGCCGACTGCCATCGATCACATCGAGATATCTGCATCATCGCCATCAGCATCAGAATGCATGAATATGTTTGCCGGTCTAATAGATTTGAAGGACTCAGATTCGTCCTCCGCCCGTGTCCACTCTAATCTCAACCGTGACCGAGCATCTCGGTTTTATAACGTCCTAATCTTTTGAAGCCATCCTTGGTAGAATTCATTTGTAGTGATAGCACCCGGTTGTTCGTTATCCGGAATCTTGAGCTTTGCTTCATGCACCCCCTATGTCTCCGTCATGCCTGATCCCGCAATCAACTTACAGATGACTCACCGCGGCTTCTCTAGTTCTCCATTAGGGGCATTCTCACCCAATCTGTGTAACATCCCTAATCCTTCTCTAGGGGCATTCTTGCCTTGTCCGTACCGTAAAGCAATTCCGTGTATCCCCCCTTTTCAAGTAAGTCAATTTTTCCCTGGATTGAGCAAAGTCGATCAAGCAAGTTAATCAGTCAGCTTGAAGATGACCAATCCAAGTATCTCATGAATTCATACATTCATGCACAATATTCATATCTATTATTCTATGCTGAATTCCTTAGGGAACAAAGTAAGGAAAAATATCCTCGGGCTGCGTGCTCGACCTCCAAGCAAGAGCCTATATTAAGGGGCATCTCAGAATTGTTTTCCATCCTATATTCTAGATCGTGCCCAAGGGGTATATCAACTAATGTCTTTGAGCTCTACATTCAACCTCAGCAGTTCCCCGGACTCCCGGAAATCCTAACTCTATTTATATTTTATTCCCCCATTTCTATTGCTTAATTGAAGGGGCAAAAACTTTTGTTCCACAAAATCAATTAAGCAATAAAAACGCGATTTATATGGCTTTCTAATGCTTTGAAGCCTACTTAATAGGCACACCATGGGGCAATTCAGAAGGACGACCAAGCCGATGGATCCTAAAATCAGAACTAAGATTCTCTCCTAGGGGCACCTCAATGCAAATACCTAGGGGCACCTTAATGCAAATACCCAAGGGCATATCGATAATGTCACTAGGGGCATTCGAACACATATTTTATGCTACATCCCAGGGTCATATCAGCCAGACTCGGTGGTTAGCCTCGACAATCTCTTCGAACTCCCGGAGATCTCAACTTTATTTCAGTTTCATTCTTCTATTTTTGTTGCTTAATTGAAGGGGCAAAAATTTTTATTCCATAAAATCAATTAAGCAACAAAAGCGCAGCTCATGTCTCTCTCTAATATCTCAAAATTTTTATGGCGGGCCTAATGCGTTGAGTCCAACGTTCTCCTCAAGTGTTTTTCAGCGAATCTTAGTCTGACCTCGTTAGAAGTGCTTGGCACCTTCCAGCTAAGTTCTTGGTATGCGTTCCAGTCCTGGGATCTCGTTTGATATTCCCGGCATATGATTCAAGCCAAGCATATCCTAGTCCGACCTCGGTAGAAGTGCTCGGCAACTTCTAGCTAAGCTCTTGGTATGCGTTCCAGTCCAGTGATCTCGTTTGATATTCCTGACATGCGATTCAACCTAAGCATATCCTAGTCTGACCTCGTTAGAAGTGCTTGGCACCTTTCAGTTAAGTTCTTGGTATGCGTTCCAGTCTAAGGATCTCGTTTAATATTCTCGACATGCAATTCAAGCCAAGTATATCCCAATCTGACCTCGTTAGAAGAGCTCGACACTTTCTAGTTAAGTTCTTGGTATGCGTTCCAGTCCAGGGATCTCGTTTGATATTCCCGGCATGCGATCTCAAGCCAAGCATATCCTAGTCCGACCTCGTGAGAAGTGCTCAACACCTTCCAGTTAAGTTCTTCGTATGCGTTCTAGTCTAGGGGTCTCGTTTGATATTCCCGGCATGTGATTCAAGCCAAGCATATCCTAGTTTGACTTTGTTAAAAGTGCTCGGCACCTTCCAGCTAAGTTCTTGGTGTGCATTTCAGTTCAGGGATCTTGTTTGATATTCCTGGCATGCGATTTAAGCTAAGCAAATCCAGTTCAACCTCATTAGAAGTTCTTGACATTTCTCAGTGAAGCCCTTGGCATCCTCTGCATTCCCCTTATCTCCGACATGACCGATTCAGCTTCACCTCCGATAGGTTCGTTGATGGTGCATTCCCAAACCACCAGTAGACAATCAATTCAATCTCTAATCCTCAATAGGTCATTGATGGTGCATTCCCAAACCTCCCGTAGACAATCGATTCAGCCTCACCTCTGATAGGTCCATTGATGGTGCATTCCCAAACCACCAGTAGATAACTGATTCAATCTTTAATCCTTGATAGGTCCGTTGATGATGCATTCCCAAACCACCAGTAGACAACCGATTCACTTTCCCTCTCGATAGGTCCATCGATGATGTATCCCATGACCATTCGTAGATAACCACCTCAAGGAATCCCTACTCCTCTTTTTCCCGAAGCAACCAGCCAATCTATCCCAAAACTATTTAGGGCAACGAAGGCAACACCTAATCAATCACTAAGTCAATTTTGTTCTTGATAAGTCTGTTTATGGCAATCCCAGAAGATAACTGGTTCAAGAATCCATATGTCAGGTATACCGAATCAAATAATCTAAGTCAGAATTTTGTCCTTAATAGGTCTGTTTATGGCAATCCTAGAAGACAACCGGTTCAAGAATCCGCATATCAGATATACCGAATCAAATCATCCAATTCAGAATTTTGTTCTTGATAGGTCTGCTTATGACAATCCCAGAAGACAACTGATTCAAGAATCCACACCTTAGGTATAACCCTCTATCCCTTGCTCTTTAGTGAGATCACACTTGGCTTGCCAAGTGGTAATCTCCCGAGGGGCAGCCTGTGAGCATGGGCTTTTCGACGACCCTTAGAATGATGATGACTTGTTGCTCTAACCTTATACGGTCTAGTTGTTCTATTCTTGGAAGGTCGAATCGCATTTGGCAAGTACATTTTTAATGATTTCATACCTTTGGCGGCGCTTAAATATCATTCGCATGCGTTTAGGATTAATCGTTTCCTTTCGCTCTCGCGTAGTAAATTGTTTTGTAATTTTCTACAAGATCCGAACATTTTCAATAAGTATCATTTTTATCGTTGGATTTTTGACTCTCTGAGCTTTCCAGAATGTCAACAATCGCCTTAATCGGATAACTGAAATGAAAGATATAGGCGTTGGAAGTTGAAACCCTAAATCTGCCCTAAAGCAACCTAATTACCTAAAGCCCTAATTAGCAAACCCTAACAGCCCCCTAGCCCCTTTTAGCTACCACCACCACCGGGGGCGGTGGCGGTGGCAACCTGTCCTCTAGTAGGAGTGGCCGCCACCCTGGTGGAGTTGACCGCCGCCGTGGTGGTGTTCACCGCCACACTATATGGCGGTGAACGCCACCGAGGTGGCCAACCCCATTGTCGCCACCCCTGCCTTTATGGCAGCCACCACAACCACTGTTATGGCAATGGAGGCTGTTGTCATGGCAGTGACCACCGCCCCTATGGCGGTTGCCTTGGTATAGCCTATTTCAGGCTGTGCCACCTCGTTTTCTCTCCTCTCTTGGGATTTGGCCACGTATTTTTCCCAAAAATTTACCTAAGTCGGTGGATTTTTGTTTGTGAGAGTATTTAAACCAATTCAAGAGAGAGAGAGAGAGAGGGAATTTTTTCTCCAGATTTAGAATTTGAGAAATCATTTTAGAGAGAAAAGAGGACGAATAAGAGAGAGAAAGGGAAGAACTAGAGAGAGAAAGCTTAAGAAAAGCTAGAATCTGGGTTTAATCCTCTCTAATCTTGATTCTTAGTTGTTCTTGGGCTTGATCTCGTAGCTTAAACACTAAAATCTATTAGAAATCCTAAGTTAAAACGGATTAAATAGGGTTTTAGAGACTTTTCCTAAATACCACCCAAACAATCTGTCACTATTTTTGTTGCTATTTTCGTCGCTGTTTCCGTCGGAATATCAACAAAAGCTTGTCAAACGTCTGATTTGAGTCTTCCGAGTTAGATTCACGGTCTAGAGGTAACAAAACTGAGTTCCCTTGATCTTTTACTTCATCTATTGTCTTTTGTTGCTGTTTTTGCTGCTTTTGGTGTTGATTCTTGGTTTTTTCCTTGGTGTTCTTGGAAAACCGTCAGAAAATAATCGACCTCTATAGGGATAGCCGTCACCTCTACCCCTATAGCCTTGTCCGCTACTGTTATAGCGGTGAAGGCTATAGCTATGGAGGTGAACTTCACTCCTATAGAGGTCCTGTTATTTCTCACAATTTTTGGGTATTTTCTTACCTAAATCCATAAAATCAACATTATATGAGTGTTTTAAGTCTAGATCTATTGAAATATAGTTGATTACGACTTAAAACTTCAATGATTTCGAGTTTATGGATGCAAAAACACCGGTTTCCCCCTAAAAAATGGTTTGGCGCGGCAACGGCTATAGTTACAGCCTTGACCGCCACCGCTATAACCTTCACCGCTGCCACTATAGCGGTCAGGGCTATAGCAGTGGCGGTTAAGGTTGTCACCAAAGCCTTTTGTTACCAAAAGCTGTTTTTAGCCTTTTTCGCCGTTTTCTTTCGTTTTCGACCCCGATTTCAACCCGAAAAATTTCCTAAAAATTGTGGCTGATCTAAAATTTGTTTTTATTTGTTTTATTCTATTTTTAGATTATATTTAAATTTTATTTGATTTAATATGTATTTTTATGGCTTAAAAATAGTGTTTTTGCTAAATAAATCTATAAATTGTTTTTCACCAACTAAAAATCCCAAAAATATTCTGAATATTCTGAATATGTTGAATCTGATTTTAGGATATTTAGTTAATTTATTTCATTTTTTTAGGTTGCTTAGATAATTAATTAACACCCGAAAATTGCGTTTTTGTCCCGAAAAATCCAAAAATATCGTTTTCCTCATGCTATGTGTTTATTTTCCACACTTATTTATTCGTGCTTTATTTATGATAATTCCCATATATCTATTGCCTCGTTTGGAGCCGGGTCCGAGTCGGTAAGCTCGGTTAAAATCCGGTTTCGTCCGTTTATTTATTTATCGCTTTTATTTACTTTCTCGCATTAGAAAAATGTATAGGTATTCGTAAAGCCTTGTAGTAATTTTATTTCCTTGCTTTGTTTGTTTATCGCTTTCCGTGTGATGTATGGCATAATAAACCGAAAGCACCAAACAATAATCGGATTAAATCGCATAAGAACTAAGGACACGTTTATTAAAATATAATCAGCTTGATTTAAAAATTGAAAAGTAAGCAACATCATCCGAACCTAGAATCTCTGTTTTAAGGTATGGTTCAATCACCCAGTGGGAATATCGTACCCAAATTCCCGGTGGAGCTTAACCGGGTGGCGACTTTATCTTAAAATACGAGATTCTAAGTCTCTTATCCCTTAACCCATTAATTGGACTAAATTTCAACCTCAACATCGCTTCCATTATCCATTTTCATCACGTTAAACTAAGGATCATCCCTTAGCACGCTTCACAACGCTCGTTGTTTCTCCGTCGCACGCCGAAGAGCATTAAAGCTTACCGTGCGGGCGGGGGGATCGGGGGTCGTCGACTCACAACCACGCATCTCGTGGCCTCCCCTTTAGCGAAGTCCATTTAATCTCTCAACCATCTTGTACCGCAGTTACCATTGCGGACACACCACCTAAACAACCAGGCCTTGAAGACTTTCGACACAAGGCATCAACTGCAGATCTCCAATTCGCAAAGCTCACATTGGTCTTGGTCATAGTTTGGAGAACTTCTCACCGAGTAGTCCACCACTCCTCTTGCCAGTCTCGAACCTTGGCTCTGATACCAGTTATTGGGACTGTCGGCGTCACACCCGAACTCCACATTAGTATGAACTCCACATTAGTATGATATTGTCCGCTTAGGGCAAAGCCGTTACGGTTTTATTTTTGAGCTCCTTCCCAAAAGGCCTCATACTAATGGAGTTATTATGGACACTTATATATTCCTTAAATTTCTCCAAATCTTTCTATGTGGAATATTGATTTACTCCCCAACACATTATGACATCTTTACTATGGAAATTTCGATTTTGAAACTAAAGGGTTACGGAATGAGTTTTAAAACTTTACAAATAAAATCAGTTGAAGTCATCAAAATATGAGCTCGGGATAATCTGCATCATGGAAATTGGATAGTGGGTATAAAGAAAGTTAAATAGCTACAATAATATCCGTAGTGCAAGCCTAAATGTTGTACACGTCCCTAATTAAGTGTAGCTTAATTAGTATACAACTCAATAAAAGTAATGGAAGGTCTTAAACTTTATTTTTAGCTTCTTCAAAAATCTATTACTATAAAAAAAAATGTTGTAGAAGTCGTTACTCGTCGTTGAACACATTCTCATTAAAAAATCTCTTTTTTCTTCTAGATATTCTAAGTGAAAACCAAGCTAATAAACCTAGTGAATTCTTCCATGAAATTCATTACTATAAAAGGGCATGAATTCTTCGGTGAAATTCCATTACATATATATATTTTTATTGTGCATCTTTCTATGGTGTCGATTTTCTGTTGGCATTGACTTCGTCTTCTAGTAATTATGTATAATGTTTTAGAACTATATATTTATCTGAATATTTTTATTAGCAATCACTGTTTACAATTTTTTTTATTTAAGAGAGACAATATTTAGAAATTAAGATAAATATGCAGGAAAAAATTACAAATAACAATTGTGATGTAAAAAATGAATTACGATGAAACATGTCTTATTTCTCTCATATGAGTTCAATTACATCAATGAGTATTTATAATGTATAATTTTCATGAAACAAAGGAAATAAATTAATGTATATTAATATAATTAACTGTGAATAATCATTCTAACTACCATCATTCCTAATGACAAATATTATTTCTAATTTAGACTAACTAAGAATAGCCTTATAAGAATAATTCAATACCAATCCTCCACTACCAATATAGGAATATCTCAACATGTGAGTTTATATATATAAATATATCCCAAAATCACTTCAAGTCGAATTAATGAAGATTGAAACTGATGATTTTATTGTGCATATATATGACCGTTTTTCTTTCGGAATTTCAATGACGATCGTTGGTCGGACAAATACGAATCGGTGGTTTTGAGGCTTTCCTCAACTAAATCTTTTTATGTTTCAAACAGACCAAAACATATTTCTCTCTTGATGGATAGAGAAGAAAACTTATGTGATTTAATATATTGGAGACCTTTACATATGCGCTACTTATATACTCTCAAAATGAGAATTTCATTAGTCTGACATTTTATCAATAGCATTGTATGTTACTTGTAGGTTTTAGTCCAGTCCATAAATAGCGATAATATAATTGTAGGTTAATTGTGTTGTGTATTAATAAAAAAGTTAAAAAATCCATATCAATAGAATTAAGAAATTCCAACAAAACATTTCGTGGTTTAGTCATACTTTTAGGGTCTGTTTGATATTATTTTTCAATTTGCTGTCTTATAAACTTTTAATAGAATTATATATTTCGGTTTTGAACAATACATTTTGAATCTTCACACTAATTAATTAAGAACTGACTAAATTATTTTTTTCAAAATCAAATCTACTACTTCTAAAAAAAACTTAAAATAAAGTTTTTCAAAAAAATAAATTAAATAACCATGATCAAAATGGCCCTTAAAGAAATGACAATGTCAAAATAGGTTGAGTGAAAGGCGGACTCGTATGCTAATATAGTTACATGGGGACAAGTCGGCAGAAATGCTATATTTGGGAAATTTTCTGGACATTAGCCTTCTACTGTATCTCTATAACGTTCCAACACCTCCTCTCTTATTTAAATAAATTTGTAAAACAGGATTCAAAGAAAATTTTCCAACATAAATTAAGGGTTTGCTATTGTTAAGTGAAATCCAATTCAATATAACTATAATTTTGTCTTAATTTTTTTCTCGGTTCACCAAAGCTTGTTCCGACTACGTTCAGATCTGATCCGGGTAGCGCATCTGGCTGTAATGGCTGAGTCTCCGAATAAGGATTTTTTATATTCATTAAGATTCGAATTTAAAACTTTACTTAAATAATATTAAGTCACTTACCACTTAAACGTATAATTTTATCTCAATTGTATCTAAAGAAAATGCTCCTTTTTTTCATCCATTAGGGATAAATCTTATAATGAGTATGAAACAACTATTAATTTTGGGGTCAATTATCCATCCTCTAAATTATAAAAAAAAATAATAATTAAAAATTAATCTAAATATAAATATAATTTAAAGGTAATGTTGATAGTTACGATATATTTGGGGGAAAAAAATTTTACTTTTAAGATTAAAAAAATAGCATTTGAATGTGGACCCTATAGAACCTTCTGTGCACTCGCCACTTACTATCATTATTTAGCATTTTTTATTGTCGACCACTCAGCGCCACGTCAACCTTTTGGCTACTTGCACTTGCACTATCCACTTTCCCTATTTTTCCATTGGAAAAGTTTAGGCATTTTTCCATTTATTTATTAACTTATCAACTAATTTCTTATTCTTCATTTTTCCCATTATATTTGTCTCTTTGCCTAAATCACAACATTGTTAATTTTTAAATAGATAATGATGGATTAAATTGAGTAACAAAAAGAAGCATACAGATAATACAACAATCACTATTTTAAAAATATTCGGACTTGCTTAAGCGTTATTTTAGAGATTGTTATTTAATTTTTTATTTTTAGAACGCATTCAGTCACTTAGTCGATTTATTTCTCTCTAGACGCCACTTAAGCTAACATTTTTTTAAGATACTGATTTCTATAATAATTATTGTTTATATTTTTTACCCACAAAAAGTTGATTGATTGATAAAACTAAAATATATTAAAGTGTGCTCACAGTAGAATAATTATTCTGAATCTCAAATCGAGAAACATTGTCGTTTATGCCACAAATAAGAAGACCCCTACTATCTGACAAACACCTAGCATTTTTCAAAATATTACCTTAATTATGTTTATAATATTTTATTATTCTATAATTTAATTTTTATTTGAAGTTATATTTTTGTATATTAGTAAACATTAAAAGAATTCAAATCCATCCAGAGATGCCCCAGGTGTTCCACTAGCACCTAATACTTATTAAAACATTGACAAGAACAACATAAGTCAGCAAATAATAATAAAATGAACATACCAAATTAATGTTGAAACTAAGACTGGTAATGAAACTTCCTCATAGACAATATGTTGATTCTAATGCATAATTCCGAATTTTCTAGTATACACATTCTCTTCGCTTTATAGAAACTGAGAAAACTCAATTTATTTCAATGCAAATTTATTATCACAAAAGTGGAACCGAACTTATTATTCCGATTATAAATACATGGAGAATGGGACCAAATTGAGGAGATCATTAGTTCATGGCTATAAACCTGTTTAAGACATTAATTGACTGAAAATGTCAACTAAGTATTCTGATCACAAGTAATTTTGTTTTCCTTCTAATTCAAATTTTATATTAATGTGATCTATAGAATTAAAAATATATATGTAATATAGAAATTGATAACAGATAAGGCGTTGAAGCTTTGTATTGAAATCGTTATTTAATTTATAAAGAGATAGATGGAAGACAATGGACCGTGAAGGAGATGGGTATTCACGTGAGAGAGAGGCGCCGGAATAGTTGACCGGAAAAAGAAGGTGGGAATAGGGTCCAATATATCTTCTCCCAAACCCTTGGACAAGATAACGTAAGAGAATGTTTTAACACGTGAAGATGTCACCCTTTATCATATTAATATTCCGCAAAAATAACTATTTGGTCTTGTACTATGTAATATATTATTTTTTACTCTGCCCGTGTTATTTAATTATTATCTATTAGGTCCTGTACGGTGTATTCGTTACTTATTTAGCTTTTATATAATACATGTGTTATTTTTTTACCTCATAGAGACTTTAATAATGATTAGGGTGTTTTTTAAAGTTTATAATTAGGTTATAAATTAATTTTAGTTTTTAAATTTTTAGTTTATGAGTTTTTGAAAGATTATTTTTTGGCTTATAAAAGATTTTTAAATTAAAAATAAAAGCTTTATGTTGAAGCTTTTTAAAAAGATAGCTTATAAACTGACTTTAGCTTAAAAGTGAAAAAGTCAAAGTTATAAAAAAATACCCCCGATATTTCATATAACATGTTTTAAAGGGACAAATGTAACAAATTGAATAGCTAATAGACCAAATATCTTACATATCCCAAAAAGATCAAAGGGACAATTTCAAGATATCACATTACCTAAAAGGTATTTTTGCCTCTAATTATGCACTTTTTTTTTGCAGAAGACCAAATTATTTGATGTAGAAAATCGACAACAATTTTTTTTTCATATTTGTGAGTGTGTAGGTCGTGCCCTAAGTTACATTCAAAGGCGCTGGCTAGCAAGCCTAGCATGATAATTTCATGAGGAGCCTATACTGTGATTAAGTTTGATTAAGATACTGTTCTTTTAAATTATAATTTATTTAAGTTCGGTTTAATTCAAGTCTATTTAGTTCAGTTTAGTTTTTAATATTATTATTAATATAAATAGTGAATAATCCTAATTAATAAAAAAATTAGTAAATATCATTCTAATTTCATAATAATAATTGATTATAATAGTAAATAACAATAAAAATTATTGATATCAAAAAAATTAATAATTAAATAATATAATTAATAATAAATATATTTTACTAATATAATATTTATAAAACAAGTCATATTAAATTATTACAAAATAATTACAATAATAATTATTATTTTTATTATTATTATTATGATAGTTAATAATAATAATAAAAAATAATTACTCCATTCCATTTTAAGTAACTCTTTAGCCTTTTTATTTTGTTTCATTTTATGTGTCATTTTAGATTATCAATGCATTTGTTACAATTTTTCACTAATTTGTCCTTCTATTAATTAAGAGAGATTATGTATTGATGAAATTATATGTTGGTGATCAAGAAGAAAGACACTTTTTGTAAGGGTAGAGTAGTTATTTCATTAGTGTAATAAATATTTTATTAGTATTGATGAAAATTTTAAAACGCCACTTAAATTGAAATTGAGGGAGTATTAATTATTATTACTAATATATTTCAATTTTGTTAATTATAATTATAATATCAAAATATTTTTATAATTTATAAATTAGTTACAAAATCCGAATTTAGCAAAATCAGTACATGGTAATTAAACAAATGTCAAGTGTATTTTTTTCCTCCATATCATTTATAATATGTGCTACACTCTACATGGGATTTATACAATAATAATTAACAATATTGGTTTTCCATATAATGAAATCCTAATTTCTCCTAATTTATTTTCATCATGATATGACTTGATATTTTAATTTATTTAGAATCCTTCTTAAGACACAAATATAACATTCCATTTCACGCATTATATTTACATTTGTCCACATCTGTTACATGTCATGAAATTATTATATTTAATATTTTATATGTTATATTTATTAAAATTGGTTAGTTAAAATAATAGTTATTTTAACCATACAAAATACGATATTTAATATCTAGGTACCGGATTATATAGCTATAGAATTTTAAGGGACAAGGGATAAGTGGAGTATGGTTATGTTATAGATATAAAATGATTATTTGAACATACAAAGTTGAATAAAATTTTGATATATCATACAGATTTAAGTATAAGCATTAGTATTAGAATTAGTATTAATATGGTATAGATATACGTATATGTATTTAGTATTTGTATTAAATAAAGAATTTGAGGGCAAATTGGTCTTTTGCACCTTAGATTTTTGTATGGCCTGATAAGAATAGATTTAGATCAGGTCTTCATCTCCCAAAAATGAAGCACAAGGAAGAAGAGAAGAAGAGAGCTAGAACGAAGGAATAAGGTATTTTAGTAACTTTGAAGTGCGATTTTTATTAGGTTAAAGTTAGAATTAGAAGTTTTAGTAAGAATATGAATTGTTCCTCTTTAGGTCAAGGTTCATCCTGCAAAATTTGGGGATTTTTAAAAGAGTAGATCAATAGCTATGATTTTTATAAGATGAAGTATGCAGAATTGGATGATCAAAGAGATAGGGTGAGTTTTGAAATTAACCTGGGATTGTTATACTGCTTAGAAAATTCTGAGTTTTTGATATGTTATTCCCTTATGTGTATAGTTTAAGTAGGAAAAAGAATCAGTCGATTCATGTTGTGTAGAGAGAGTTATGCTCATTTTATTATGTTGTTGTCCAGGTTAAGCGGGACTGAAACAGGTATTGAAGGAAAATTCACTATAAATCGTATAAGACTTTGAAAATTTTGAGGTTTTAGTATGTTATAGCTTTGTGGATTAGGGATAGAATAAAAGAAGAATCAGATCATTTGGTGAAGTGAATTGAAAGTTATGAATTTTTAAGTAGAATAAGGTTATAAGGAAAGTAATTCTGTTTTGTGAACATTTGCTTGTAGGAAAGGAAATATGATAATTATGTGATTATGATATTGAAATTATTTTTATAGGAGCTCAAAATCGTGAAGGTACCATAATTTTTATAGGAGCTCATATAAATACTATACAAAAATACCATAATTTTTTTGTACATAAATATTCGTATATTAACACAACCATAATATTTCACATTAACTCCAATATCATTCGTTTGTATTATAAACCATAATTATGTTTGATCAGCAAAACCAAAACCCGGTCACTTTTTATTCTATATGCTTGTCATGTGAGGGGAGAGAGCGAGATGGACACAACCGACAGACCTTTCTTCCATGACAGCTACGGGTAAGGACCTTCTAGTACAAAACTTTATCTACAACTTCAACAACTGAAAAATATAGCGATTTATATGAATCGCCGCTTAGTGAATATAAACCTTCAATGAATTTAACCATCATATACAATCACACCTTCAAAATAAACATACAGTCATTCATATATGCTATTGGATGATTCATTTATTTAATTGTTATAACATTTCCGGCAAAACTATTGCCCCGGGAACATATAACATTTGTAATAATTGTCAATTGATTTGCTGGCTAGCTATATAACAATTGGTTGACCTTTCGGTCCATTTGTCAAATATTGCAATTGGTTGACCATATAGGTCCAGATAACAGAACATGTATTGCAATGTTTGATCGGTTATATCACAACGTCTCTCTTTATTTTATTTGTTCCTGTACAAATACGTATATCATGTATAATTTAATTAACTCATGTTTCACCAAATAAACATATGTGCATATAATTTAAATTCATCAAATAACATATAATCATTCAATTCATAACAATTCACCAGACATTCAAATATCATATAACAAAACATTTCAGCCATAAATTCATATCATGTTTATACTCATATAGTATCAAGATAATTCCCTCGAAAGTGACTTGAATTTTCCTCCGAGATACCTTCACGATTTTGAGCTCCTAAACACATAATTATCATATCATATAAACATAATTATCATATTTCCTTTTCTACAAGCAAATGTGCACAAAATAGAATTACTTTCCTTATGACCTTATTCTACTTAAAAATTCATAACTTTCAATTCACTTCACCAAATGATCTGATTCTTCTTTTATTCTATCCCTAATACACAAAGCTATAACATACGAAAACCTCAAAATTTTCAAAGCCTTATACAATTTATAGTGAATTTTCCTTCAAAACCTGTTTCAGTCCCGATTAACCTGGACAGCAGCATAATAAAATGAGCATAACTCTCTCTACACAACATGAATCGACCTGATTATTTTTCCTACTTAAACTATACACATAAGGGAATAACATATCAAAAACTCAGAATTTTCTAAGTAGTATAACAATCCCAAGTTAATTTCAAAACTCACCCTATCTCTTTGATCATCCAATTCTGCATATTTCATCTTATAAAAATTATAACTATTGATCTACTCATCTAAAAATCCCCAAATTTTGCAGGATGAACCTTGACATAAAGAGAAACAATTCATCTTCTTACTAAAACATCTAATTCTAACTTTAATCTAACAAAAATTGCACTACAAAATTACTAAAATACCTGATTCCTTCCTTCTAGCTCTCTTATTCTCTTCTTCCTTATGCTTCGTTTTTGGGAGATGAAGACCTGATCTGAATCTATTCTTATCAGGCCATACAAAAATCTAAGGGGCAAAAAACCAATTTGCTCTCAAATTCTTTATTTAATACATATACTAAATATATATACGTATATCTATACATATTAATATTAATTCTAATACTAATGCTTATACTTAAATCCTTATGATATATAACAATTTTATTCAACTTCATATGTTCAGATAATCATTTTATATCTATAACATAACTATACTCCACTTATCCCTTAAAATTCTATAGCTATATAATCCGGTACCTAAATATTAAATATCATATTTTGTATGGTTAAAATAACTTTTATTTTAATTAGCCAATTTTAATAAATATATCATATAAAATATTAAATATAATAATTTCATGACATGTAGTAGATATAGACAAATATAAATATAATGCGTGAATGAGATGTTATACAAAAATAGTAAAAAATAAAATCATATTTGGTCTTGGTTTCTTCCCAATTTATTTGCTTAGAATTCTTATAAGATTAGGAAGGATTGCATGTAGAGTGCAAATAAAACTTGTTTATAATAGATGAAAGTTTATTTTTTCCTCGATATCATATTCATTAGGAGATATATACAATGATAATTAACAATATTTATTTTCCTTATAATCAAATTTTTATCCTAATTTCTTGATATTTTAATCTAATTAGGACACTTTTAAGGTATAAAAAAGTAAAAAAAAATATTTCTTTCCAATTAATTTGCATGAAAGTCTTATAAGAGAGATTGTTTAGAGAGTGAAAGCTTACATTAAAAAAATAAAGCTTTAAAATAGCTTTAATATTATTACAATAATTAGTAAATAAATTAATATTCAATTAAATTTTTTATCCAAACTAGATGCTATTATATTCATTAACTTATTAGTATTATTCATTTTATTATTATATATTTAAATTAATTAATATTATTTAGTATTATTATTTTAATTATTTATATTTATGATCATTAGTTTTAAAAATAATTGGTTTTATTATTATTATTATTTTAATAATGATTCATATTTATTAATATTTATGATTAATAAATTCAGTTCAGTGCAATTCATGTCCATTCAGCTTAGTTCAGTTCAGTTCAGTTTAGTCTAAAATAAAAGAGCCTAAATACACTTGTTGGGAGAGGTGAGAAGCTTTTACTGTGACTAAGTCCCAAACAAGATTATCTTAATAAAGATACTTGTAAATATTACAAAAAAAAGGCAAATACATAAATAGCCCCTTGAACTTGTCATGAAAAGTTTACTGTCTTATCTCAACTTTCAAAAGGTTCTCTCAGTCCTCTTATGAATCATTCAACCCCGTAATGATGATGTGGCAATTGACACGTCAAAAGATGGAAAGTACGGTGCGTTTAACAAATAAAATTGAATTAATTAATTTATGTATTATGTTCTTGTGGAGAGATCCTTCTGAGTGCATTTGCAAAACCTCATATGGGGTTTTGATCTTCCATGGCCACATATTCCATTTTTTATTTCTTCATATTACATGTCCATTACTTCGACTCTCTTCTACACTCATCATCTTCAACATTGCTCACCTCTTTTCTCTTCCACCACTCATCAATTTATCAATATAATACCAAATATTTAACCTGTTGAATCTCCTCATCAATGCATTTGGCAACAATGTAAATGTTTCAAGTGTAGACTTATAATCTTTCAAATTCAACATTTTCTTGAAGGATCCAAAGCGCAATTAAAAAGAAGCTTACAATTGCAACAAAATCAAATATTCAAAATTGATCTAATTCAAATCCAACAAATAGTTCATCTTCACATTTCGAATTGAATTTGTATTGTTGAGGTTCTCTATATTGGAAGTGGAGGAGTAAAGACGTCGAATTCAATGTGCAGGTGGAGCTTGAGATTTGAGTTGGATTCAATTTGGAAGATGAACTATTTGTTGGATTTGAATTGGATCAATTTTGAAGATGAAGAAAAAATATGCATCGTTCCTTGTATTTAAAGTATTTTTTTTGAAGAAATTCATGTTACGCCAAGTGTCAAATTTTGATTGGTTTGATTTTTTAAAATTTGACACATGACAAGTGGTTTACACTCTCTAAAAGTGTAACTGGTTTTGTTCATTCAACGGGACCATTACATAAAAACTCCTGTATTTGCTTATAGTCTAGGCTTATAGCTATTTATTTGGCTTTAGTTTTGAATTTTTCATCTTCATAGAAACAATTTCAATTGGTACAGTACCCGAAGTATCATAGTTGTATGAAACAATATCAACAAACAAACATTGATTTGTTCTTTTGTTACTAAGAACAAGAAAGTACGTTTGTCCACCAGGTCAAAATTTTTTACATTCCGATACTTTTGGATATAAAGCTAGTTAGGCAAAATCATAAAAAGACTTATGAATAGTACTCAATAGATGAGATCATTATGCATCAAGGTGTTATATCGTTGAAATTTATGGGACATATTTTGTTTTGGACCACTAAAAGAGAAAAAAAAAACACGAGACTAGATAAGAATAAATTAATCTCAAGATTCAATTTGAAAATACGTACAAACTGTACTAACAATGATATATACAACATATATAAATAATTGTGATAAGGAGTTACAGGATTTGAGTTTCATGAAGGGTAAAAAGGAGGGTTATGGGTAGTGTGGTATATCGTTTTTGCTCATTTGATTTATGAATTATACAATTTGTGACATTTTTTTGTCCATGTGCTATTGAATATGTTGCCATTTTAGGCCTTGAGTTATAGAATATTCATTAGTGATGTCATGCCTAATATGTTAGAAAGTGAAAAAAATGTAATAAGTTAGATTACAGATGTTTAGCACAGGACCAATGGATAGTTGTTATTAAACTTGTTAATGTTGATAATAATTGGGCTTCATCATACACTTCTCATGTCTGGTTTAGCCAGTCAATCATTTGACTTCAATCCTAAATTCTATTGACATTAAAATTTAAATGTAATTATGGACCCGGATAAAAAAAATTTAAAAAAATTGTTCCAAAAAAAAAATATATTTTTGTGTTACTTTTGGGGAAAAATTAGCTACTCCAGTTAACATAATAGTGAGAAATGATCTTTCAAATAACACAAACCAAATTACAAAAGATAAAAATTAGAGAAGGGATAAACTTGATTGTTGAAGTTGCAACATATAAGCTAGAAATGATTTATATAATTAATGAAAATATATTTGGCTTAGAAGGTTATACATAGACTTAGTAATAAGAGGTATATATATATTGACTTTTTTCATTATAAGTGATTTGCTTTTAAATTATATATTATGTGCCTTTTTTGTTTTATTAATCTTTATTATATAGCTTTCAAGTGAAAAGGTTTAAAACCAATACTCCATTTATAATAAAATAAAAAAAAGGCCAAACACATACGGAGCTCTCAAACCGTCTTTGGCCACCCCCAACTTTTAAGTGTGACACTTTACCCCTTAAAGTTGGCAAAATTGAACAGTTTGCCCCTTCAATGTCACGTGTCAGCTTCTGATTAGAGAAAAAAAAATGGCATATTTGAAAAGTCAAACCAACCATAATCTGACACGTGACATTGAGGGGTAAATTGTTTCAGTTTTGCCGACTTTAGAGGGCAAAGTGTCACACTTGGAAGTTGGGAGTAGCCAAGAGCGATTTAAGCCAACTTTAGGGGGCTCCATATAGGTTAGGCCTAAAAAAAATCCCACGGCTTGACAAAAGTTGAGACCACATATGGCATTACTCTGCTCACAACAACTGCAAGCCATATCATTATCTATCACAAAGAGGAAGCACAAATAAGAGAAGCTGTAATTGTAGTCAATACCTATGATTTTTAAGGCAAGCGCCTAGGCGATCAGGCACCTTCAAAGAGGCACCGCCTGTGCGAATGCTTGAGCCTTAAATTAAGGCGCCCAAGGCGGTGCCTCATTTAATAAGCCAATATTTTCAAATTTGTGAAGTTTTTATATGGGGTATACTCCAAAATTGATTAAGTTTGCAGTGTTCATATTAGAATAAAGAAGATTAACATTACTCTTAGAAGAAAGAAATGGCTTAGTTGAGAGTAAAACATAAGCTATAACAAAACTACATAAGGGCTAAATAAGAAAGGGAGTAAAAATTCTGGAGATCAAACCAAGCACAAGCAGCTTCCAACACTAACTCTACACACATGTTTGAATATGTAGCGACGCATGTCTTTGTGGAAATGTGTTATTTTTCACGCGTTTTCCACTATAGAAAAATATACTTACAACTTTTGAAAATTTTTTTTTGAAACTGTCCTCTATATGCTCTATTTGTCTTGCACCATGGAATATTTTTTTGATATTATCGGTACGGTTGCTTGCTATTTTTCTAAATAAAGCCTCACTTCGCTTGGGAGAGTGCCTAGTGCCTCCAGCAATTTGGTGTCTTAGCGCCTCAAGAGCGCCTAGCTAAACCAAACTATGAATCATGTTATGTCAAGTGTTAGATGTTTCCGGTAGTTATTGATTAATAGCTAATACAAACTAATAACTCAATTACCTAACTCTAATACCTGACAGTCTGATTTAAGATGAACGGGTTCTTAACTAGTCTAGTTACTGCCATTGTTAGTGAGGTTAGCAAATTAGTTAGCTGAAAACTAGCCATGTAATAGTCTCATTCAACAATCAAGTTATAATAATACATGTTCACATCCCGTCCTGGGTGGCTTATGGAGAGAGCATAGTTTTACAGGCGAAAGAAACACTGAGGCGCCAGGGGTCAGGCGCTCCGAGGGACTTGAGGCGCAGACTGAAAAAAGTGCGGTAAACTATTAACAACTACCATAAACAAACCTAAAATGCAATAAATAGTTAGAAAACACACTAAAATCACACTCAATCTGACTAAAATATTAGAATCTAAAATGTACCAAACAACCACGCAATTTCGATTTCCTGCAAGCAGAAGTTCCATTCTGCCTGCTCTGTTTTGAACTGTTTTGACAATGATACACATATATTGATCTATAGATACAGATTAAACTTCCTTGTTTCTCTAACTAATCATAAAGACCATAATCCATCCAACCGGATTTGATCAAGTGAACTGTAGTTGAATCATCTTCTGTTCTTCATTCTATTGTTTACTAACACTGTTAAGCAAGCTCCCATACTACAAACTGTTAATCGGAACTCATTGAGCTAACCCAGGCAGATGCAATCTTCAAGATCCCTTTGCAGATGCCGATTAAACAAACATTTCATATTTCAAATCAGATCAGTTCGTCTTCTTGCTACAATAGTAGAGTTTCGTATAATACTTTGTTTTTCTCTGTCCCTCCAATACACAATGGAAGTAACAAAAGCTATTCGTTTTCATAACAAAAGCTATCAGTTCGTCCTCCGTTGTCCATACCTTTTCACACCCTTTCACTTCCATCGGACTATTTTACATTCTCATTTGAACTTTTTACGATTGACTGGATTACTGAAAATAAGTGCTAGTTTGTATACTTTGTAGGCATCGGACATTCCATGTGTCACGGGCCGAGAGTTCGGCGCAGCATTATGCCCGTGCGGCGCCCCGAGGTCCTCCGCATGACCCCGAGACCAGCCTTGATCCTCGCAGACATGCACTGGTTTCGCCCTGCCGAGGGCTCATCAGGATAGCGGCAACAGCTATCGACCAGTTGTGCCATGCATGGACGCATAAGCCCCCTTCATAGTTAAGTCCAAGGCTAGCGACAAGCTCCCCAAACCTAATTGGGTCGGCATGCCTGAACTCGGCCAGACATATGCGCATACAGGCAGAACACCCCTAGCGCTGATGCCACCACCCCTCAGTTTACCAACGGCAGGATTCTTCTTAAGTGCATGTCTTCTTCTGATAGCGCCGTCACGCAACAATGGTGGTTAAACTTTGGTGCGTGACATACTCCCCCACCGAAGATCTAGCACGCCCTCGTGCTAGAGGAAGAAGGACTCCGTTTGCCCAAGGATCACATCGTTGTCGTACCTCTGCCACTGCAATCTTCCACTACTCCAGACTAGGTGTGTCGCCCTCCAATCCCATCCCAGACAGGATCCCTTCACAACTGGACTCGAGAGGAGTTCACCGCTCACTTTACTTTCCTCGAGTGGAGTCTTCACCCTGGCCTAATCCAGCTTGTCAACTGAAACCATTACTTTCTCCCTAAAGGACGTGTAACGCTCCCATCTCGTGCGAGTGTCCCCCTGGACGAGCGAGTCGCCCGACTTTCCCTGCGGACTTCTTCCTCGCATGGGGCCATTACTGTCTTCACATTAGGGTGTGTAGTGTTCCAGCACCTTGACTTGTTGCTTGGAGCGTACTATCGCGATCCAGCTCTGATAATATCTGTCACGGGCCTATAGTCTAGCGCAGCATTGTGCCCGTGCGGCGCCCCGAGGTCCTCCCGCATGACCCCGAGATCAGCCTTGATCCTCGTAGACATGCACTGGTTTCGCCCTGCCGAGGGCTCATCAGGATAGCGGCAACAACTATCGACCAGTTGTGCCATGTATGGACGCATAAGCCCTCTTCATAGTTAAGTCCAAGACTAGCGACAAGCTTCCCAAACCTAATTGGGTCGGCATGCCTGAACTCGGCCAGACATATGCGCATACAGGCAGAACACCCCTAGCGCTGATGCCACCATCCCTCAGTTTACCAATGGCAGGATTCTTCTTAAGTGAATGCCCTCTTCTGATAGCGCCGTCACGCAACAATGGTGGTTAAACTTTGGTGCGTGACACATGGAACCAATTATTTATTTAACATAAACATGATAAATATTATTGGGGAATGCCAAAATTCTTACATAAAGAAAAGGGTTACATTGATCATATTCTAGCATATATAGAAAGCAAACATCATGCATTTTGACAAATCCTACCATGTCTCAATCCAACAACAAATTCTTGTCTTTGAGTTTATTGACTAAAGTCAATACTTTGCCCCTTAAACCTTAATCTGTCTGAATGTGCTTAAATAAACCTAAATCCATGCTATTAGGGCCACTTTTGGCTGTGAGTTTTTGCAGCTTTTTTCAGCAGCTTTACTGAAAACCTCTATTTCCAAGGTTTTTCTAAAAGCTGCAGATTTGTTTGTGAAAAAAAATAAATTAGACAGTTCATAATTAATTAGCACGAAAGATCAAAATATGTTGTTCAAACCCAAAATATATAGCTTTATTAAAAGTTTATGATAAAAACTTATTTTGAAAGCAGCTCAAGCAGTAATGTCAAACTAGCCCTAAGTCAACAAATATTGGATTCATATACAATCAATGCACAAAGCAAGAATAGCACTTTGTAGAGTTAAGGTTCTCAAAGATCGGATTGAAAAAAAATTTGGACCATTTCTCAATTCATGCATGTCGTAATTGTGCAGGGGCATGCTTCTTTGTATCGTTCCAATTTTATCAGATGTCCCCGGAAAGGACATTAACAATGTTTCACCTCTTCTTCCTTAAAGCGCAGCAAAGAGGAAAACAGTAGCGGTGTGGGATACTGTTCAAACGTTGGGCTTTTTAGAGTGAGTCTAACAAATGAGGCCCAATATCATGTTTCATATAGCCAGCCAAGCCCAAATAATCTAGGCCGAAAATAGATACCCATGTGTCATTTGGCTTCAATTCTATTGACATTAAAATAGAATTGTAATTATGGATCCGGATGACAAAAAAAATTGTTCTACAAATTAAAAAATATATTTGTGAGTTCTACTTCTTTTTTTAATACATTGTATTGATACAAAGAATATAAAATACCAACCCAAGCGTCTAACCCTATCAATTAGGGTTTGTAGTCTCACCAACGTCGGTGAGGTTTGTAGTAGGTGTTCTTGTCTGTTTCTTTAATTCTTTTCCAGCCTATTACTATAGAGGTTATCGATGATGCATCTGATGCAATCCTTAACAGATATAAAGAGCTTGCAATCGAGGATGAAGAGGAAACTGCGATCCATGTACCGACCACCGTCATTGAGAAAGAAGTTTTCAAGTATGTTGGTGTTCTATGCACCGATAAGGACTATCATGAACCCTCTTTCCGTAGGACTGTGTCGAAGCTTTGGGGTCCTAAAGAAGGTGTTAACATTAAGTTGATTGGCCCTGGATACATATATCTTTTCACCTTTTTTCATATTAGGGATTACGACCGAGTCTGGAAGGGCTCCCCGTGGAATTTTAACAATAAACTGCTGGCACTTGTAGAGAGGAGACAGCATGACGATCCATGCAAAGTTGCTGTGAGACAGATTCCAATTTAGATACAAGCCTTTGGAATCCCTATTGGGTACGTATCCACCCAGGTTTGTGATGCTATAGCTAGATATGTGGGAGCTTTGAATGAAATTGATGAAAATAACTTCAAAGTCTCCAAACCAATAAGTTAGCGTTTTAATAGATATAATGAAGCCGTTGAAGAGGAGAATGCGGTTGCGTATTAATGAAGGGGACCATGTGATGATTCAATTCTGCTATGAATGTTTTCCTTCTATTTGCTTAATTTGTGGTATGTTTGAGCACCTTGAGTCTAGCTGCCCATTAACCTATTTGGCGGGTATAGAAAGTCCAAAACATATGTACGATAATTTAATTAGGGCATCGTTAAGGAAAGACATAGTAACTGAAGAAGATAGGTGGCTACGTGATGAGTTTGGTCGCAGCCTAATACCCACTGGTTCGATGTTGCAGAGTAGAAATGCGACTAAGCTTAAAGGTGAAATTGATAGAAGCAAGAAGCAGCCATCGGTTGCGGTGGAAGAGGATTTGTGTGAGGTGGCTGTTGACGACCCGAAGAGGAGGAGGGGTGAGGACGAAAGTCCAACAGTATTGACCGTTCAAAAATAGTAGACAAAGCGAGCTTCGCGGTGAGAGCTCGCCATATGTAATAAATGTTCTAAGCTAGAATTGTCGAGGTTTAGGCATGGACCCGACAATTGATGAGATAGTGGATTTAGTGTCCACTTTCATGCCTGATTTGGTGTTCTTGATGGAAGTTAAAGTAGGTAGAGAAGTAGTAGAAAGAGTGCAAAGAAGAATTCATTTTGAGGGTATGTTCTTTGTGTCGAATGTTAACTCAAGGGGGGGGGGGGTTGGCTTTTCTGTGGAGGAAGAAAAATGAGGTTTGGCTAAATAAGTATGGGAGAAACTTTATCGACCTTGTAGTTGAGAGTGATAATGCGAATTGGTGTCTCACTAGCTTTTATGGGTTCCCTAAGAATAATAATGTGAGAAGGAAGGAGTCCTGGGATTGTTTGAGGGCCCTTTCTCGTATCAGTAATTTGTCGTGGTGTGAAATTAGGGATTTCAACGATATCACTTTAGCTTCGAAAAAAGTGGGGGGCAGACCTAGATTGATAAATTGTCTAGTGGGATTTTAGGAAGCTTTGGCAGATAGTCATCTAAATGATATTGGGATGCCAGGTTATCAGTTTACTTGGGAGTGTAGAGGGGGTCGACGGTGTGGACTTCTGAGAGACTAGACAGGGTTGTTTGCTCTATGGAGTGGATCGAGTTGTTTAGTAATGCTTAGGTTTAGAATATCCCAACTTCTGAATCTGACCATTCATCGCTTTTGTTACACTGCTCGACTGCTCCAATTCATGGAATGCCTCCTTTTCGCTTTGAAAATTGGCGGACAACTATTCCTGAATGCTAGGAAATTGTTACAAAATGTTGGCAGTTTAATCCCACTGAGTCAGTTCCTGATAAGCTTAAGCGGTGTGCAACAAAGTTGGAAAGCTGGGGTCAACGACAGCACGATGACTATAGACGGAGGTTACGGAGATGTAGAGACGAGTTCGAGGAGTTGAAAGCTAGTTCGGGTTGGGATGTAGCTGACGGCTATGTTGAGAAGAAAAGAGAGATGGGGTTAATTCGCAAACAGCAGACGAAATATTGGAGACAATGATAAAAAAAAATACAATGGCTTAAGGGTGGGGACCAGAACTCTACTTATTTTCATAGGGTTGAATCAGCTAGATAGTGGAAGAATAATTTCTAGTAGCTGCAAAATTTGAATGGGGAATGGGTCCAGTGAGGCCACGGTCTAGAGGAGTTGATTCAGCCATTCTATTCGGATCTTTTCACTTCTAGTGGATCTCAACCAGATCATGTTTTTTCTCTTATTCAGCTTTGCATTACCAGTGATACGCGGGGCCAACTTGAGCGTCCTTTCCTTCTAGAGGATGTGAAGCTTGCTCGTTCTTCTAGAAGTTTTGGAGAATCATTGGCCACGAGGTATCTTCTTTCTGTATTAATTGCCTTCATAATAAAAACTTTCTAAGTGGTCTTAATGATACTAACATGGTCTTAATTCCTAAGAAGAAAGTGCCTACTAGCGTTGCTGATTTACGTCCTATTTCTTTATGCAATGTCCTCTTTAAAATTATGTAAAAAATGCTTGCTAATAGAATTCAGTCTGCTATGAGTTTTGTTATATCTGAGTCCCAAAGTGCATTTATTCCTGGGAGGTTAATCACGGATAGTATTCTGATTGGTTTTGAAGTGGGTCATTACATAAATAGAAAAAGGATGGTTAAGTCGGGTATGTGTTTTTTGAAAGTTGATATGGCCAAGGCCTATGATAGAGTTGAATGGGATTTTATTCGGGCAATGTTGTGTAAGTTGGGTTTCCCAGACTTCATTACTGACCTAATTATGTTGTCTGTCTTATCGGTCATTTATACATTAACGCACAAGTCAGGAAATTTTC
Source organism: Euphorbia pulcherrima (assembly GCA_947683365.1). NCBI lineage: Eukaryota > Viridiplantae > Streptophyta > Magnoliopsida > Malpighiales > Euphorbiaceae > Euphorbia > Euphorbia pulcherrima. The sequence goes on along the minus strand of CANTUS010000006.1, from coordinate 7,547,719 downwards.
AGAAATTTATACCTCAAAGGGGATTACAGCAAGGAGACCCTATTTCTCCATTTCTTTTCCTTATTTGTGTTGAAGTTCTTTCAACTTTGATTCAGGACCGTATTACATCGGGTTTGCTTCACAGGTGCAAAGTTACACCACATGCTCCTGTTATTTCTCATTTGTTTTTTGCTGACGATAGTCTTTTCTTCTTTAAGGCTGATATGGACGAAGCTCAGACTTTGAAGGAAACTTTCTGCATTTAGGAGATGGCGTCGAGGCATAAAATCAACTATAACAAGTCCTCTCTTGTGATTAGTCCGAACATGGATGCTTTTACTCAATTAACCATTTCAGGTTGCCTTGGTGTACCGGTGGTAGATGGGCATGGGATGTATTTGGTGTTACCTTCTTTGGTTGGTAAAGCTAAAAATCTTGGTTATGATTATATTATTGAAAAGGCCCATAAAAGGGTGTAAGGTTGGAAGAATAAGCACTTGTCTCAAAGCGGGAAAGAGGCTCTCCAAAGTCGGTGGCTCAAGCTCTCCCTACCTATGCCATGCAGGTCTTTCTCTTGCCTTGTCATTCCATCTCCACCCTCGAGAAAATATTTTCTAATTTTTGGTGGGGATCATCGATCCATTGGATGAGGTAGGAACGCCTCTGTCAACCTAAAGATAAAGGGGGCCTAAATTTTCTCTAGTTGAAGGAGTTCAATATTGCTATGCTCCCAAAACAGGCTTGGCCCTTTATATCTGAATCAAATCTGCTTGATAGCCGGGTATACAAAGCTCGATATTTTCTGAATCACTCCTTCTTTGACGCGTCAGCTAAAGCTAATGTTAGTTTCTGTTGGTGAAGTATTTTAGCAACTAGGCAAATCGTTCGGTTTGGTATGGCCTGGCATGTAGGGGATGGAACTCGGGTTCATATTTGGTCAAAAAATTGGTTGCCATCCGTTGCTCAACCTTCTATCCTTTCGGCAGTCACTCCTGGGTTTGAAGAGGCTAATATTGACATTCTATTGGCAAATAATGCAAGAGGTTAGAATGATATTTTGCTGAATTTTTTGTTTGAGGAGCATGATAGGCAGCTGATCCATAAACTACCCCTACCATGGAGCCCACATAATGATGTTATATATTGGAGATTGGAGCAGTCAAGGAATTTTTTGATGAAATGTTGTTATTATGCTTTGCTTCAACTTTCTAATGTTTGCCACTTGCCGACTAACTATACATCATAAGTTTTCCACATTATTTGGAGCTTACAGGTTCCACCTCGGGTTCAAAGTTTCTTGTGGAAAGTATCTACCAGGTCACTACCTAAGCTTTGTAGGCTTTATGAGAGGTATGTTGATGTTGAGCTTCTTTGTCCACTTTGTGATGATGCGGTTGAGGATGATTTCCATGCGCTCGGTACTTGTGCCTACGCTTATCAGATCTAGGATAGTGTCTTTGGTGAAGGGTGTAACACCCCCTTTATAGGGAGTGCCACGGTAACTATAAACACCCAATAAACAACTCTACTCCATTATATGAAGTTCAATACTTATAGATTTAATACGTACAAATACAAATATAATGTTTACAACTCCAAATTATTTGTCCATGTTAATTATTCTCCACATATTTCTCAATACCACTTTATATTTCTCACACTATCTAGTACATGCCATTATTCTACAAACCATAATATTACATTAAAATGCAAATCCACCTCGAGTCTTTCCTTATATGCTCTTCAAGCTGATCCACTTATACCACTTTGGTCCAAGCTATCTACAAGTTCTCCACCTACATGTAGAAAAACTTCACGCTAAGTAATTTACTTAGTGGTGTCCATAAAAAAAATACAATAACTTTGAACATTTTTAACACTTTAAAAAAAATAGAAACAAAGTATGTCTATAAGTCAAAAACAAATTAAACAACTTTATAAAACCAAAACACAAAACTTATATTGTAATCCTTTCAAAGTACAATCAAATTTATATCCAATTTTCCAAACACTTTAACCAAACACGTCCTGAATAACGGTAAAATGGATACGGGAGCAGACAAGCCCGAAGCCGAAGCTTCAATATCAATGTATCGGTCAAGCCTGAAGCCAAAGCTTCAAAATCAATATATCGGTCAAGCCCGAAGCCGAAGCTTCAAAATCAATATATCGGTCAAGCCTGAAGCCGAAGCTTCAATCTCAATATATATTTATCAGAATATCGGCCAAAGCCCGAAGCCAAAGCTTCAATTGTTTGTACAGTACTGTACCTCTTTTATTGGCGCCAATCTACCCTGACCCTTATTCTACTTGTTTAATAAGGGCAACAAATCAAAGTAACATCTTAAAAATTCCAGTATAAACCATCAATCATAATTCAATATAACTTCAGTAATTAAGAGATTCAAATACTAAATTTTAAAGCATCAAACTTAAATTAAAACACAATAAAATCAACATTCATATTTTTCCAGAAATTTCTAGATTCTGTGACCTGACTTCCCTTGCATTTTTCACTATCAAAACATCATCCAATCAAAGAAGTTTCTTCTAAACATAATTAGCCATATGTCTCATCTTTCCAAATCCTCCATAATCATAGAAATGCAATTTTTATAACGAAAGTTATGATCAAAATACTAAACAGTGTACAAAGCTGAGATTTTCCAAAAACAGATTTCTTGACTCAACTTCAAATAAAATTTCACATTGAAAACAAAGGAAATTCAACAAGGTTTCTTCTGAACATATATTCCTTACTTTTTGTAAATATCAATAGAATCAAGAATCATTCAAATTGGATTTATATAACAAGAGAAAACATTAAAACAAAACAGGGATACAAATCTGGAAATTTTTCCGAAAAATTGAGAAATCGAAATTTGAGACACAAACATTTTTCTAAGCTATTTCTAGCTCTCTTCTACCTCTTTTGCCTTTGATTTGCTTGCACTAGCTTCTTCTACAACAACCATATATAATTCTATCAAGATATTGTATAAATAAATTTTCTAATACCATAAATATGCTTAATCTACCATGAATTCTACTAATTAAAATTTTAATTACATCAAAAATCACTCACCTCAAATTCGGGTTACTATTCATCCAAACCTTAAAATCTGAAATCCTCCTCTTCTAACCTTGATTGACAGAAATTGATGATGATAGAGGGCTTAAGGATCGATTTCTAACAAGAATTTAAAGTTGAATCGAAGAAATCGGAAGTTTTTATGTTAGAGAAATTTTTGATAAAGGAAAGGAAGAAATGGAGAAGGAGAAGGAAATGAAGATGAATGGGATGAAGGGGATGAAGGGATATGTATAGGATTTGATTTTCTTTTTTTTAATTTCCAATAATGCCCTTGAACAAATAATTAAATGCTCAATTCATTCATCTTACTTAATTAACTCTTATTTCCTCATGTCTTATATCCAATAACAATAATAATAACTACAAAAATAATTTCCATGATATTTTAATACCATAGTAATTTATTATAAGTAAATTTTTAAATTTCGGTTCGTTACAATTCTCCCCCTCTTATGAATTTTCGTCCTAAAAAATTACCTGAAAACAGTTGCGAATATTGAGTTTTCATTGTATCCCCCGATTCTCAAGTTGCTTCTTCAACCTTATGATTCTTCCAAAGTACTTTTACCAAAGGAATAGACTTGTTTCTCAATTGTTTAACCTCTCTCGCTAAGATTTGTACCGGTTCCTCTTCATACGTCAGGTCGGGTTCGATTTCTACAACATCAGGAGATAAGATATGTGATGGATCTGATTTGTATCTCCTTAACATTGACACATGGAACATTATCAATTTTGTCGAGCATCGGGGGTAGTGCCAACCGATAAGCTACCGGTCCAACCTTCTCTATAACCTCATATGGGCCAATGAATCTCGGACTGAGCTTGCCTTTCTTGCCAAATCACAGGACTCTCTTCCAAGGAGATACTTTGAGAAATACTTTATCCCCAACTTCATAAGTAATGTCTTTTCTTTTTAGATCAGCATAAGATTGTTGTCTATCCGATGCAGCCTTCAATCTCTCTTAAATAAGTTTTACCTTCTCCTTTATCTCCGGAATTAAATCCACTCCCACAATCTTGTTTTCACTAAGCTCGGTCCAATATAATGGAGTACGACATTTTCTTCCATACAATGCTTCATATGGTGCCATTTGTATGTTTGACTGATAGCTGATATTATAGGAAAACTCCATGAGGGACAAATACTTATCCCAACTCCCCTCAAATTCAATGATACAACTTCTCATCATGTCTTTCAATACTTGAATTACTCTTTCAGATTGACCATCTGTTTGAGGATGAAATGAAGTACTGAAATGAAGTTTACCACCTAAGGCTTCTTGCAATTTCTTCCAAAATCTCGAAGTAAATCTTGGATCTCGGTTAGAAATGATTGAAATAGACACTCCGTGTGGCCGCACTATCTCATAGACATATAACTGAGCCAACTTATCAATTGAATAATCCATCCTAGCTGGAAGAAAATGGGCAGACTTTATCAATCTATCTACAATAAGCCACACTGCATCATGTTTCTTTTGTGTAAGTGGTAAAGATATCACAAAGTCCATTGTGATTCTTTCCCATTTCCATTCTGGAATTGTTATAGGTTGCAACAATCCAGAAGGAACTTGATGTTCTACTTTCACCTGTTGACAAGTTAGACATTGAGCAACATAGTTAGTAATGTCTTTCTTCATTCCATTCTACCAATAATGGCTCTTTAAATTTTGGTACATCTTGTTTGCTCCTGGATGCATCGCATAAGGACTACTATACGCCTCATGTAACATATTCTTCTTTAATTCTTCATTGTTTGGCACACACTGTCTATCTTTAAAATATAGACATCCATCTTCTCAAACCATATAGTTGTCTAGGATACCCACTTGTGTCCATGCTCGAATGACCTTAAAGTCATCATCTTCATTTTGTGCTTGCTTAACCTATTGTAGTAGTACTGCTTGAATCTTCAATTCTGCAATTAAGGCTCCACTACTGGTAAGAGCTAACCCTGTATTCATAGCCCTTAGTGCCATCATTGTCTTTCTACTAAGAGCATCCGCCACTACATTAGCCTTTCCTAGATGGTAGTCAATAAGATAATCGTAATCTTTAATGAATTCCATCCACCTTCTCTGCCTTAAATTCAACTCCTTCTGTGTTGGCAAATATTTCAAACTTTTGTGATCTATATAAATATAACATTTTTCTCCATAAAGATAGTGTCGCCAAATTTTCAAGGCAAAGACTATTACAGCCATTTCCAAATCATGAGTAGGATAATTCCTTTCATGATTCTTCAATTGCCTGGAAGCATAGACAACCACTTTCCCTTCTTACATCAAAACACACCCAAGACCACTATGCAAAGCATCACTATAGATTACAAAGTCTTTTCCAGGCTCTGGTTGGGTAAGGATGGGTGCTTTTGTCAATATTGCCCTTAACTTCTCAAAACTTTCTTGACACTTGTCATTCCACTCAAATTTTGCATTCTTTTGAAGTAGTTTTGTCAGTGGGGCACCAACGACTGAAAATCCCTTAATAAATCTTCTATAATACCCTGCTAAACTAAGGAAACTTCTGACTTCCGTAGGGTTCTTTAGTGGTTTCCATTCGATAATTGCTTCTATCTTTTTAGGATCCACTTTAATTCGTTCTGCAGAAACAATATGGCCTAAGAAAGAAACTTCTTCAAGCCAAAACTTATATTTGCTAAGTTTGGCATACAACTTATTTTCCCTCAAAGTTTGGAAGACTATCCACAAATGTTGATCGTGCTCTTCCCGTGACTTAGAATACACCAAAATGTCATCAATGAAAACCACTACAAACCTGTCTAAATATAAGTAAAAGACATAGTTCATAAGGTCCATAAATGCTGCTAGTGCATTAGTTAGACCAAATGGCATCACCAAAAATTCATAGTGGCCATATCTGGTTCTGAAAGCCGTCGTTACAATATCATCATCTTTCACTCTCATCTGATAGTAACCCAATCTCAAATCAATCTTGGAGAAGTATTTGGCACCCTTGAGTTGATCAAATAAGTCTTCAATCCTTGGCAATGGATACTTGTTCTTGACTGTCAATTTATTCAACTCCCAATAATCAATACATAATCAGAGCGACCCATCTTTCTTCTTAACAAACAACACTGGTGCACCCCACGGGGATATACTTAGGCGTATGAATCCTTTGTCTAATAATTCTTGCAACTAGATCTTCAACTCTTTCAGTTCAGCAGGCGCCATTCTGTATGGTGCTTTGGATACTGGTGCGATACCTGGCAACACATTAATTATGAATTCTACCTCTCTTTCTGGTGGCAACCCCGGTAGTTTTTCTAGAAATATATCAGGAAAATCACATACCGTAGGAATATTCTGCAATTCTAACTCACCTTTCTTCGATTCTAGAGCGAAGATTAGGTAGGCCTGACATCCCTTCCTAACCAGCCTTTTAGTCTTCATAAAAGAAATTATGTTACAGAGATAATCAGATCTTTCCCCCATGATAACTATTTCTTCTCTATCAGAAACTTGAAGTGACATTCTTTTATTTTGCAATCCACCATAGGTCGATGTTCTGATAACCAATCCATTCCCAAGATAACATCGTAATCTCGGAAAGGTAACTCAATTAAATTTGCATTGAAAAGTTGATGTTGAATCATAACAGGGCAATTCATATACACTTTGTTTACTATCATACTGTGTCCTAAAGGATTAGTCACTTCAATATTTTCTCTTAATTCTTCTACATTCAACCCTTTCTCTTGTGCTAACACAGTACATATATATGAATGAGATGAACCGGGATCTATCAAAGCATAAAATTCATGATTACAGAATGAAAATTTACCGACTATAACTTCAGTAGATTCCCGAGTCTCAGGCCCTCGGATTGCATAACTTCATGCCATTCCTCTCGGTCTACCACTCTGCGGTGCTTGTTGAGCCACATCATGTCCACTTGAACCACTAGCATTTCCTCTTCCCTTTTCTCTTCCTCCTTGTATTGTAGGAGTAGGAACTACTGCAGGTGCAGATGTACTTATCTGTCTTTGAGGACAATTTGCAATCAAATGTTCCCTCGAGCCACATTTAAAGCAGACTCTACCTTTTTCCCAACATTCCCCTGTATGCATCCTTCCACAATTAGAACATTGTGGAATATTTCCTCTGCCTCGACCTGAAGGTACACTAGCCGCTAACCCCGTACTTATGGTTTGTCTCGGTGAAAACCCTCTAAAATTAGATTGTGTTTGTTCTAATGTTCCCTTTTGTTTCTTACTTGGAGATTCTGAACTAACTGGACCCTGTGACCCCTTTTGAAATACAGATCTTTTAGCCATTCTTTGTTGTCTATCTGAATTGATCTTCTCAATGCCCGTAGCAGCATCAACCAAGTCATTGAACACCCTAATCCTTTGTGCAAGTAAATGCACTCTAATTTCATCATTCAGCCCATACTCGAATCTCTTACATCGTTTTACTTCACTGTCAACGATATCACGAGCATACCTCTCGAGTTTGAGGAATTGGATTTCATGTTTTGATACAGTCATTCGTCCCTATCTCAAGGACAAGAACAATTTCCTCTGCTCATCTTTGAATCATTTGCTAACGTACTTCTTATCAAATTGTTCTAAGAAAAGACCCCAAGTGATTTCTCCGGCTCGCCTTTCTCTCATAATATTATCCCACCACTTCCTAGCTTGTTCTTTAAGTAGACCTTGCACACAATCTAGTCTCTCTTCATCTGTAAAATGAAGCCTAGTCATACACCATTTAGTATGATCAAGCCAATCTTCTGCAAATGCAGGATTCACTGTGTCCCCTTTGAAGTCATCAGCCGGAAGCTTCTTGATTCTTTCAAGAGGAGTTCTCTCCTCTCTTCTTTCCACGTGAGGTACTACAGGAACTTGAAGGATTTGTATATTTCAAAGTACTTGTGTGATTTACTTCAGTAGTCATATGCTGAAGTAAAGTAGCTTGTGTTGGAGTAGGTTGTTCGGGAAAGCCATGAACTGGTGGAGGTTCATGTCTTTGTTCATCCCCTTGTCTAATACGGACCGTACTCTCAGCATCATCTTCCTCATTCTGATTGTGACTACTACTAGCCATTACTTATTCCTGAAAATTAGACTAAAGTGCATCAAACAACTAACATAACATATTTATATCCTAAATGGCATGTATATACTAGTCCTAGAATTGCCTAAACCTCGCTCTGATACCAATAAATTGTAACACCCCCTTTATAGGGAGTGCTACGGTAACTATAAACACCCAATAAACAACTCTACTCCATTATATGAAGTTCAATTCTTATAGATTTAATATGTACAAATAAAAATATAATGTAACTCCAAATTATTTCTCCATGTTAATTATTCTCCAAATATTTCTCAATACCACTTTATATTTCTCACACTATCTAGTACATGTCATTATTCTACAAACCATAATATTACATTAAAATGCAAATCCACCTCGAGTATTTCCTTATAGGCTCTTCAAGCTGATCCACTTATACAATTTTGGTCTAAGCTATCTACAAGTTCTCCACCTACGTGTAGAAAAATAACTACACGCCAAGCAATTTGCTTAGTGGTGTCCATAAAAGAAATACAATAACTTTGAACATTTTTAACACTTTAAAAAAAATAGAAACAAAGTATGTCCATAAGTCAAAAATAAATTAAACAACTTTATAAAACCAAAACACAAAACTTATATTGTAATCCTTTCAAAGTACAATCAAATTTGTATCCAATTTTTCCAAACACTTTAACCATATATTGCCCAAAGTAAACAAGTCCTGAATAACGGTAAAATGGATACGGGAGCGGACAAGCCCGAAGCTGAAGCTTCAAAATCAATATATCGGTTAAGCCCGAAGCCGAAGCTTCAATATCAATATATATTTATCAGAATATCGGCCAAAGCCCGAAGCCAAAGCTTCAATTGTTTGTACAGTACTGTACCCCCTTTATTGGCGCCAATCTACCATGACCCTTATTCTACTCATTTAATAAGGGCAATAAATCAAAGTAACATCTTAAAAATTCCAGTATAAACCATCAATCATAATTCAACATAACTTCAGTAATTAAGAGATTCAAATACTAAATTTTAAAGCATCAAACTTGAATTAAAACACAATAAAATCAACATTCATATTTTTCCAGAAATTTCCAGATTTTGTGACCTGATTTCCCTTCCATTTTTCACTATCAAAAAATATCCAATCGAAGAAGTTTCTTCTAAACATAATTAGCCACATGTCTCAGCTTTCCAAATCCACCAGAATCATAGAAATCCAAATTATATAACCAAAGTTATGATCAAATTACTAAACAGTGTACAAAGCTGAGATTCTCCGAAAACAGATTTCATGACTCAACTTCAAACGAAAATTTCACATTGAAAACAAACGAAATTCAACAAGGTTTCTTCTGAACATATATTCCTTACTTTCTGTTGATATCAATAGAATCAAGAATCATTCAAATCGGATTTATATAACAAGAGAAAACATTAAAACAAAACAGGGATACAAATCTGAAAATTTTTCCGAAAAACCGAGAAATCGAAATTTGAGACACAAACCTTTTTCTATGCTCTTTCTAGCTCTCTTCTACCCCTTTTGCCTTTGATTTGCTTGCACTAACTTCCTGTACAACAGCCATATATAATTATATCAAGATATTGTATAAATAAACTTCCTAATACCATAAATTTGCTTAATCTACCATGAATTCTACTAATTAAGCTTTAATTTCATCAAAAATCACTCACCTCAAATTCGGGTTACTATTCATCCGAACCTTAAAATCTGAAATCCTCCTCTTCTAACCTTGATTGACTGAAATTGATGATGATAGAGGGCTTAAGGACCGATTTCTAACAAGAATTTGAGGTTGAATCAAAGAAATCGGAAGTTTTAAGGTTAGAGAAATTTTTGATAAAAGAAAGGAAGAAATGGAGAAGGAGAAGGAAATGAAGATGAATGGGATGAAGGGGATGAATGGATACGTTTAGGATTTGATTTTTTTTTCAATTTCCAATAATGCCCTTGAACAAGAATTAAATGCCCAATTCATCCATCTTACTTAATTAACTCTTATTTCCTCATGTCTTATATCCAATAACAATAATAATAACTACAAAAATAATTTTCATGATATTTTAATACTATAGTAATTTATTATAAGTAAATTTTGAAATTTCGGTTCGTTACAAAGGGTGGCCATCTTCTATTGTATCTTTAACAGAATGGTGGAGCTGGGTATGTACTAAAGATAAGGAGACAATTAACAAGGCTGCTTGTATTATGTTGGCAATTTGGGCCAGAAGAAATAACTAGGTTTGGAATTAGAAGTTTAGAGTCCCCTCTCAAGTTTTACGTCATGGCCCCGGATACTTAGAAGAATGGTCCTCGGCTAATAAGAAGACTAACTCGTCAACTGTTGCTGATCCTATGCTCCAATGGCGTGCTCCCCCTCCAGGTTGGCTAAAGTGTAATGTCGATGCTAGTATCTTGCGCACTCAACGTAGCATTGGACATGGGTGCATTCTCAGGGACAGTTCGGGTGCTACCATTGCGTCTTGGTCGATGGTATTGCTAGGGGGTGATGATCCGTTTATAGTTGAAGTCATGAGCTGTAGAGAAGCCCTAAGCTGGTTGAAGGAGAACAACTATGATGTATTATCCTTGAGTCTGATGCCTTGAACGTGGTCAATGCTCTCAATAATGGACTCTCTTTTCTTTCTCCTATTGGACCTATTTTTTCAGAGTTTAGGGATATTATTTCTTTGTGTTCTTGTATTAGAATAATTTTTGCTAGAAGGTTTGCGAACCATGCTGCTCATTTGTTAGCTAAAGCGACTGGCTCTTCGACGAGTAAGGGGACTTAATTTATCCACCTTAATTAGGGCTGTTATTTGCCTTGATTTATGCCATTGACGTATTCTTCAGAAAAAAAATATTTGTGTGTTACTTTTGGAGAAAAAATAGCTACCCTAATTAACATGCTAGTGATAAATTTCAAACTGCAAAAAACAAATTACAAAAGATAAGAATTAGAGAAGGGATAAACTTAAATAATTTATATAATCAGCAAGTATAGAGACTTTTTTCATTATGAGTGAATTGATTTTAACTCAATGTGCTCTCGTTTTTTGTGCTGCTAATCTTTATTGCATAGCTTTCAAGTGATATACTCGGTTAAGGTTTGAAACCAATGAAGTATAGGAAGGCATTGATGTAATGGCTATATCAGAATGCCAAATTAGGTGGGACACCTTGGCATTTTCCTCCTCCTTCTCGTGGGGCGAAGCACTAAACCGGATTTACAGAGGAATTTGAAATTTTGGCGGCTTGAATGTGGCCAGTCAACAATTGAGCCCTCCTGTTGCTGCCCTTACATTGATCTACATTAATTTTATTAGTTGACATATATTTTATGTATAAATATGAATTTTGAATATCGAAACAGAACATCTTACCTTTACATTTGGAGGTGTATTATCAATCAATCTATTTACAAAATCAATCTATACCTTATCTATTTATCATCCCCTATCTATCAAAGAAAATTCAACAACTATTTGATACTTAAAATTCTGTGTACTGAGTTTGGAGGTAGCAGGTAAACTGGCTTTATCATTGCTGTGCTGGAGTTCCATGCTTTTGATCACGCACCACCTTAAGCAAACTGCCTTATTTTATTGCTTTTTCCGAAAAAAATTAAGTAGGGTGATTAATTACGAAATTTTTTGAATCTCTAAATATTATGGGCGCTTTGATTTAATTGTAAGTGTATTACTTACTCTTTTTTTTTCTCTAAAACGGCTAAAAAAAGTTGTTTGATAATCGCAACTAATAGTTACCTTAATTTTGCAAAGTTAAGGTGATTGAGGTGTTGGCCTAGTGGTTAATACTGAAGCTAAAACCTCTAGAGGTCTCGGGTGTGAGGCAAATTTTTTTAAAAAAAATTTGCAATGTTATGAGCCGAAATCACCACTTTTTAGAATTTCTACCAAAAAATTTGCAATGTTATGAGCCGAAATCACCACTTTTTAGAATTTCTACCAAATAACTTAATGGTGATTTTTGGATTATTCCTATTCCTCAAATTGACATCGGAAACTTTACCTTTCTTGCAAGTTTGAAACCGTTTACTATATCTTACAAGAAATATTGATTGCGTACACCCAGCAACATCCTACCACTTGTCTCATAAGAAGATATATAATGTACTGGGGCCATTTTTTTTTTTTTTTGACAAATTCACCTATTAGGCGTTCGACAAATTTCAAATTGACAATTAAAATCTCTTACAACCAATAATTAAAATCAATTTTCGATGAGATTTTCTCACGATTCATGAATATACCTTCTTTACGTTAAAATCTCACATCAAAGACAATGTGACATATTAACAAAAAGATGTTGTTACCAACCGGCCATCATCCAGGCTTTGGGTAGAAAGGGGTCCGAAATAAAATTTGTTAGTTTCTTAATTTATATTTTGAAATGCATACATTAATTGAATTTAGATCAAATGATAAATGTCCTACAAAATTTGGTTAAATATTGTAAGTTCAGTTCATAACTTCTTTAAAATATTAATATTCCAAATTGAAGGTTTTTTTAGTACTTTCCATATTTATTTGCCTAATGTCATGGAATGTTAAAACCGGTCTCCTTATAAAAAGGGCCTTAATTTTTTTATCTCGCCCGTAGACCCAACAAGCTAATAAGAGGCATGTTACCAACATCACTTTCAATGTGGATTTTCCACATCAAACATGCAAAATCAAAATCTTTTAGCATCTCTTGTTTGCTAATTTATGGCTTCAAAAGCTTTCTCCATATAAATAATTAAGGATTATACAATTAAATTGCTGGAAAGCAACAATTCAAAAAATTGAAGTCAATTGCCACATACTCCTTAAATAAATCCATACATGTCCCCATCCAAATTACACCATTTATTCCCTCATTTTATTTTTTCACGCTATAGCATAATATTAAATTTAATACCCAATAATTACAATTATATTCTCTTGACTTGTTCTAGTAAAAAAAATCTAAAACCCATGATTTCTTTTTTATTACGACAACGAAATAAATGTATCGGGTTTTAAACTCAGATTCCGTTCATAACTTTGAAGTTCATCTACCAATCGGAAAAATTTCCGATTCAATTAAAAGCACCGCAATCTCTTCGAATATTCCCATTCCCACCCATCTTGACTCCGACCCGGCCCAATTTTGTAATGGCCTGAATGAAGGCATTTTGAAAAGCCGGGGAGTTGGAGGCCCAAGTATCGACAGTGGGCCTGGATTTCGGGTCGGTAAAGAGGACTTGGTCCGAGGTGAATAGGCCCATTCCATTTTGGAGATTTTTGAAGTATGCATTGTCAAAAGTGTTGGGAGTCGTTGGATCCATATTGATGGCAATCCTAGGGTCCACATTCTTTGGGCACATCTGCATAAGCTGGGTTGCGTAGTTTTTGTTGAGGGTGGGGTCCACTGGATTCTGACGGCTGAAATTGTATATCCTGTTGGCGAATTTGCCGCAGTGGGAAAATCCAACGGTGTGCGCAGCTGCATAACATAATTTACAGTATAGTACTTTGAACTTTCTGTTCATTCAATTTGGACTTAATTTGTAAAAACAACATTTATTAATAACAGACGAATTTATTCTAGAAATAATTTGACTTTAAATGTCGCTTCGCCTATTTACTGTGATATTTTTAGTGAAATAAATCGAAAACAAACCATTATGTAAATGTTGTTTTTTATGGATACTTTGAAGTATTTATTTCTATATTTTTTTTAATGATTAGAAATTTTGAAGATGCTAGGTATTAAATTTAGGATCTCCCATCACTTACATTGAGTGATATACTAATTGAGTTACAATATTTATTTCTATATTTTTATTATTTGAAGTAGTATTAATTAGCACTTCCAAGTATTTAAAAGTCATTAGAAAAGCTACAGTTCTTATATAGATACTCCATTCATTTTCAAAAGTTTGACGTTTTAGTCATTTTTTTCCTGTTTTTCCAAAAGTTTATCGTTTTGGAATATTAATGCATTTTTTATAATTTTTTATGTGATGGATGATTGATTATGAGTAGGAATTAAGAAGAAATAACACTTTTTGTACTAAATTAGTCATTTTAACAGTGTAATAAATATTTCATTCATTTTGATGATTCGGTTAGAGTGACGAACTTTTAGAAATGAAGGGAGTTTATGTAAAATAACTACAGTACTAATTAATTACAGACTATGATTCTTAATAAATAAAATTTATTGGAACCATTTGATTAGCATGCTAATAAGTTTAATATTCCAAATTAAACAATTCTATGATGGTGTGCATTACCATAAATACATTAAATATTAATTTTTTTTATCAATTATTAAATACTCCCTCCATATTTTTTTACTTGTCTTCTTACAAATTTCATAATTTTTAATAAACTCATTTATTAAGAATTTGAAAATATTAGTTTACCCTTATATCTCAAATTAATGCCTTAATTTTTCAACCCAAATGCAATTAATACTAAGGATATAGTTGGAAGAATAATGAAAAAAGTACCTAAAAAAATGTAAATGACAAATATTTTAATAATTTAATTTTAGGCTAGAATACCTATTTTAAAAAGATGGAGGAAATATTAATGAAAAGAGGATGATACTAATAAACTAGGAAGTGAAAAGTTGTGAGTTGTCCTCTAAAAGAAGATAACTGAATGGTTATCCAATTATTTGAAATAATATACAATATAGAATAACAATATTGTGTAGGTGGAGCATCATTAATCAAATAAAATCACGTAATCAATATTATGACTTTTGTGGTAAACCTATGTAACAAAAGCAGCCTTTTCCATTTTCGATATCAAACTTGTGAATATTCTTAGCTAATTCGGCGATAAAAAGACAATTGCAAACAGCTAACCACACCAGCTAAATAAAACAGTACGATTATATCGGTTACCTGAGAGAGCAATCATGTCGGTTTGGGAAAGGCCATTAGCCGCAAACATAGAATTAAGCTGATTTAGATTGAAAGTAGGCTGTGGCAATTTCCCATTTACACTTGCAGCTGTAGAGCTTAATCCATCCAATCTCCCTAATTCCACCCCATATGAAGGTCCACCTGACTGTAATTGCAATTAATCCTGTTAATTTAGGCCTTTTTTTTATTATAATTATAACTAAAATATTCAAATTAATTGAGTAATTACCAGAGCAATAACATCTCTTGTTGCCATTGCAAGAATATCAGCACAAGACACCTTATTTCTACAACTCGGAACGGCATCCACAGCGGCTTTCGCCTTAATCACCGTGTCAAATCCATCTCCGGCCAACGATAAATTATCCGGGTGGTCTTTCTCTGCTTTGTTACTTGGAGTCGAAGCAACTATCACCGAAGCATCACATCCCTATTGTATACATCGAAAAGGGTATTCGATTATATTTTAATATATTAGTACCAACTATTGTTCATAAAATTCTCCAACAAACTAAAATATCATAACAAACACTTCCAATTTGATCAAAATGATCTCAATGAAGATATTTATAAATATTACAAAAATAAAATTAGTACCTGAACAAAACAATCGTGGAAGAAGAGACGGATAGTGGCCGGAACAGTAACGAAAGTCTGTTGAAATTTCTTTTGAACAACATTTCTAACAATGTTTTCCACATTTGGGCAGATATTTGCGTAAAAATTTGGTTTTAATTGAGCTGTTGTTGTGTGAGGGAAAATCAGACAAATTGATACAATGAAAATGAAATTGAGCCGGCGATATTCCATTTTACAGTACAGAGAGAAATTTGAAAAAAATAAAAAGAAAACAAGATAAGAAATAAGAAGAAAACTAACAGTTATGATTATTGATTAATGATGATTAGTGATTTATTAACGTGAAATATATAGAGAGTTGGGCAGAGAGTTTGATTATAAGAATCTGAAATGACAGCCAAGAAGGTGGAATATTTAAAAAGAGTCAAGAGGTTGAATTTGAAAGAGACATTTTTGATTGATGTTATTGTTGGCCACCTTTGTTTTTTCTTGTATAACGACTCTACTACTTTATTTGCATATTGTTTGTTGTGTTGTTTTACTGTGGTTCATAACAATTTTGATCCTATAGTTTCCCTCTTAGCCTTTTTTGAGATTTTTTAAAAGTTTGACGTTTTAGAATATTAATGCATTTTTTATCACATTTTTACCAATTTACCCTTATATTAATTAGGAGGGAGATAATTGATTATGAGTACTAGTTAAGAAGAAAGAGAATTTTTATATAAAACATAAACGATAAATCAATTATTTTAACAGTGTAATAAATATTTCATTGGTTTTGATGATAAAGCTTTGAAAATGGAGGAGTAGTTTATAAGTACTTCATGTGGAGTTTGAGGTTCAAAACCGATACTTCCTTTATACACAAACTATGTTCTTCCTATACCATTGAAATGTTTTAGGATCCCAAGCGAAAATATATTAATTAGATTATAATTTTAGTTCCATGCATTTATTTTTTTCACCGTAATCAATATCTTGAGTAGCCCATGTCATTTTTTAATTAAAATTGATTTTTTTTAATTCACATTTTTTTCTTGATGTACATTGAAAATGATAATTTGAGTACAAAAAAATGAATGCAGAATATTAAATTTTACTGTTAAAAATATCATTTGTTGGGATGTTGATTGATGATTTTTATTATGAATTCTAGGATATGCTGGAGTTGATTCGTATTGGCACTGATTCCCAGCCATTTGTAATTCCCTTAAAAAGTCTTAGATAAGCCATCAACAGATGTAATAAGAAGTTAGATTTTAGTGAAATTTATCCCGCAATAATGTGATGAACTGTATTTTGTTGACTTGTCATATTTTGGATAAATTGTCAAGAAACATTTAAGATCAATTTAGAATCAGCTCTATTTTAGCTTAAATTTGTAAGTTCGAACTTGGAAGTAATTAATCAATGTATGTGCAATAAATTTCAATTAAGTTATAATAATTAAATGTGAAAGTGTTTATATTTGCTTCATATAATGAGATTGTTTATGAAAAGAAAATAATTGTATAAGAAAAATGTGGCCCATGGGAAGTGAGAAAGGAATACGCACTCCCAAAATAGTTGTGACTGAATTAGACAGAACGTGGCATGCACGATGAGGATGGTTCATGTGGGCTGCTATTTGATTGAAAAAAACGCTAACACGTGGATAATTCTTTATGCTCTAAACTTTTAAAAGTTTTGTACGTTTCTGAAATTATTAAAAGCACATATTGTAACTATCTAAATGTCACCGATAACATGTAATAGGGGTGAATTTGTGTATTTTCTAAGTTTAAGAGAGTAACCGAACTTTTATAATTTTGTGGAGTCAATAACCATTTAAGCCTATTGTAGTAGGCGTTGAGAAAATATTTCCATTTTAAAATACAGTGCAACCACGATCATGTTTTGAAATTTGCAGATTTTATTATGAATCTTTATGGGATCTTGAGTTGAATTTTTTTTCTCACCTTCTATTTTATCATTTAGTTTTAATTATCATCTTGAAATCAACGTAATTCAATAGCAAGCAAGGAAAGGAATTGGATCTGCATGCGTGGAATTAGCAAAATGGACCAGCAAGCCAATTTATATGGCTTTTGATATCATTGCATTCCCGCAGAGGCTCAAACAATTGGTGAATAATTACTTTTAGACATTTTTACTGTAATATATGACCAATTATGTGAAATATAAATAAATTGTTTTTATATTCATTAATATAAATACACTATAAAATTTTGCATAATGTTTTTTCCCAGACACATCCGAAAATTTTTAAAGAATTCATTAATAGTTGGGGTCAGTCTTGTCCGTAATCTTGTGTTGGAGATGTGATCAACCTAGTTACTTTTGTGTTGAGCCTCGTTCAAGTTATCAAGCCTAAAATTTTTAAGGTCCATAAATATTTTAATGGTATAAGTAGGGGTGAACAAATGTCAGTTCGATTCAAAAATCGAACCAGACCGAATCGAGAATCAAAGAGAGAAAATGTAAGAACCGAATACCGAACTAAATTTATTTTGGTACGGTCCAAGCCGAACAGAATTATTTCGGTTCGATTTTAAACTAAATAAATTTTTTAATTAGTTTTTTATTTTTTAAATATAAATTTAATATATAAAATGACTAAAAATCAATATAAATATCTTTCAACACAAATACATTATTATTAATTTGAAAAAAAAAGCTTTATTATCAAGTATAAAATGTAAATTGAACTAAAAACATAAATAAATTAACATAAAATAAATAAAAAAATCCAATTCGGTTCGATTTTCAGTTTTTGACCAAAAAAATGGAACCAAACCGAAAACCGAACTAATGAAAATATATAAACCGAAAATCGAACCCAATAAGTTCGGTTCGATTCGGTTTGTGCCGGTTCGGTTCGGTTTTCGATTTTTTTGCTCTCCCCTAGGTATAAGAGCAGAAGAAGGCCTGACAGTTAGTGATCCTAGGTTCGTATTAAAGACTTAAAGTCCTGGTAGAGTTTGGATTGACAGATAACACTAGACCGGTTGATAACCTTGAGCCTCATAGGAGATAGGCGGAATGTTTGGCAAGTGACAACTAGTTCAGGCCCAGTTGCACTTAAGGGGGAGTGTTGGAGATATGGGGTTATCCCACATTGAAAATATAAGAGAATGATGACTTGTATATAAATGGATTAGATTAGGCCTTTATACAAATCAATTGATTTTGTGTTCGATGGGCTCAACACATGGAATTATTATTATTATTTTTTTTATTTTTCAAATTTACTTTCATACTTTTCATCTTATCTATTCTAAAAACTTGTCACATATAAAAAAAATAATAAACATAAAAGAAGACACCAAATTGAATACATGTGATTTTTTCATTAAAAGTTGTAGATTTAGACAAAAAAAAATACCATAAAAATACTTACCATGACTATATACATGTACAACAAAATAAGATGTAATTATAATTTTATTATCACACATATATTGCTATATTAATTTTTTAGTAAAAAGTTATTTGGTGCAAATTTTGGCTTTTTATTTTTGTGGAGGACATTATAGATTGGGCACTGCAATTGGTGGAATTAAAAGGGTACCACATAACATACATATTTGGCCCTATTTATTCTGCTTTGCTTAGAGGTTACACCAATATACATTTTTTATGTTGGTCATTTCCATTATATATATTGAGGAATTTTTTAGTATTTTCCATTGACATAAATTTTCCTGAAACTTATTTACATTTAAAGTTCTCCGCCTTCCTGTAAATGTATATAGTGTGAGTCGAATTTCAACTTTCTTTTTCGTATACATCATACGGTACCTATTAAGTTGAACGTTACAAGCTTTCATTCCTTTTTGGTATATATATGAATTGCATTAAATAAAATAGTTTGCGCCTACACCGGTTTGTAAATAAATATTGGCAAGCTATTGGCCCTGAACAAGTATATATAATCAATATTAATCAGTTGTCATTGTTGATAATAATAATTAGCATACTTGTATACCTAAACTTTACTCTATATTTTTTTATATTGCATACCATCAGAAAATATTAAACAAATTGATAATGTTGATGTAATGTGTTCAACTACTGGACGGTTATTAATTATTCCGCTCTAAAATTATGTTAATTATTTTATATTTTTGTTCAATAGAATGATAAATTATATGAAGAATCTGATTTTGTAGACTTTTAGCAATGAAATAGTAACATATATTAGAAAATAATACATGTGAAAAAAACTAAAATATATTGGAAATAATAGAAGATAATGTGCCAGTTGGGTGGAAATGGACGTAATCTATGTGGCTTTTAAATTATAAGAGTAAAAATAAAATTTGATTAGGTAAATTATAAGGTAGAGTTGACCACGTGGACAACTAAATAGGCAGCCCACTTGTATATTTTATAACATATGATAAAATATAAATGTCAGTGTCCTAATCTGTTTGTTAGGATTGTTCTCAACACTGAAACTTATGCTATTTTGAACTTTTCTTTTTTCTTTTTCTTTTTGCACGGGTTAATTTCGCACCTTTAAATTATATTTATATTTCATTTATTTTTAATCATCAATTTATAGATATTTAAAAGATAGAATATATTATTTTAAGATTTAAAATTACTCCACGTGAGTAGTATAATTCGTTTTTTTCCTTAAGGATACACCTAAAAAAACTTTTTTTGGGTTTGAAAAAAAAGAAATAAAGTGTAATAACAAAATTTATGAAAGAAATTCTTTTCCAAGGAGAATTTAACTCCTTTTCAAAACCTCTTTAAATTAAAATTTTTACGATTTTTTATTTTATGGTTTAAATTTTATAATTCAATTCTACTACATCAATAAGTATATTTTTTTTAATATTTATAAATATCTTTATTAAGATAATTTTATTTGAGGCTTAGTGACAGTTAAGGCTCCTCACCTCTCCTAACAAGTGTATTTAGTGGGATTTGAATCTTGTTTCCCTCCAACTTACTCACCCTACTTAATCAACTGAGCTATACCTTGTTGATCATCAATAAACATGTATAAAACTCTTAAAATATATCTATTTTTGTCATTTTATATTTTCAACAACATTACTAATTATATTTTTACCAAACACTATAAATACAGATCACTTAATAATGAATCATAACCCCAATAATTTTATCAAACAGGGCTGTTTGTTGATTGTTGTATATTCACAAAATGAAAAAACATTGACGGAATAGAATTAGTATCAGTTAACCTGTTTTATAAACCAACAACACATAGAAGCTATTGTTTAATGCTTGAAAAGGCATAATGCAACCATTGAAGAATAATAAGCCCCCTTTGGACTTTTAATGGTAGTTTACATGTATTAAAATGCTTTCTTATGTTTTCAATTGTTATCCAAATTAACTTTAATGAAAGCACCTACTTGATGGATTTAATTAAGTTTAATGGAAAATTTTGAAGCCGAGAATATAAAGGAATATCCAAAGAAAAGTAATAAAATAATTTTAAATTTACCAAAAATGATAATTTGATATTTTATTTTATTTTGGATAACCGCACATGTCTCCACCTACTATAAATTATACAAATGAAAATGTGGATTATTGTCTATTATGATAGGCTAACTAATTATTCTGTCGAATTATTGAACTTATATTCATAAAATTATATATAAAAATTATATGTTCTTTATAAAAAAATTATGCATAATTATGTTTATATTAAATAGAAAAAAACTATCATACACTTTAGATATGCTTTAAAATTGAGACATTTTGAGATCACAAGTTTAGTGTTGATATCATCAGAGATCATGGGTCTCTAAACCCGTTATCCAAGCATGCCCATAAATGTTAACCTCGAAACCAACGCTATCACCATTTATAATATTAAAAGCTATATGTTAATTTCAAAAAATAAGTTGAAAAACGAATGAGTATTAATTTATTAGATGACATATTGAACTGATTAATTTTTATTTATGGAAATTCAGTAGGAACTATGTTATTAAATAAGTGCTCTGATTTTTTCTGTACCATTATCTCATAATTGTTATAATACTTTTTTGACTCGAGGAATAATACTCATATCAAATACAGTTACACTAATAGCTAGGGCCTCTGAAAAGTGATTCCATTGGCGGATTCACCTCTACATGCTGAAAAATCCACAGTTCTAACAAACCCATTCAAAAACTTACTCAACAACTAACTAACAAAAGTAAATTTTCACTCGATAAAAGAGCTCGCAAGCCTATGAAAATCATTCAAAGTTAAACCTATTGCGGAAGTTGTTATAATTTTATATAATGTTTGTAATTTTAAAAGCCAATTATTTAGAAGAATCTTTGTAACGTTGTTCTCCTAATAATTGATTTTGTTATTCGAATATAATAATATTCACTCTACTTTTAAGATCACTAATTTGAATGAAAGAATTGAATTGAAATGAAATGGATTTTACTTCTCACAAAAATTTCATTTTGAAAAGTGTACATTTTATTTTATGAAGCTTATATGCTTTCTCAAAGAAAGCGCTGTCACGTGCTTTCTGGGAGGTAGAGGTAGCTAACCTCAAATTGGGCCGTAATTATTTATCTAACTATATTTATGTTGAATTTTGAGGTTATTATTGAGGAATGTACCAAAAAATAAATCAAAAATAAATATCACTTAGTTTATTTGTTGTTGGCACTCCACTTATTAGATTTTTTTGTACGGAGTTTTGTTTTAAATGGGTACAAGGTAGGGAGGGATATTGTCAATGATATTGAAGACGAAAAATCAAATTAACAAGTACAAATAATCGTGATATTGCAAAGACATTTTGCATTTTAGAGATCTTTAAGTCTATAGGCCTGTGGGCTGACACAATGATAAGCCCAAACATATGTCGATCCATGATTTAATTGGGCTCATAACCCATTAATACCCAACATGCCCCTTTCATTAAGATTTCAATCAATTAAATGTGAGTAAATTTATTTATTGGTTACTGGAGATGCAGGAATTTTTATTTTTTTTATGAAATATTTAGACTATTAAGCTTCATTCGGTTTAATTGGACTCATATCATAACCTAGTTTGTTAAGGCTTTGTTTATTTTACGAATAATTTAATAATCTTGTGCAATGAAAATCATTAAATAAAGAAAAATAACTTTCAATTTCACAAAAGCGAAATTATTTAAAAAGTACATTATATGCACTTACCATAATTATTCCGACCATCATATTACTATTTTATTATCATATCACAACATAAAATATTTAATTTTATGGCAAATTTTATAGCAACTTTGTTTTTTCTTTATTTTGTCTCTATCACCATTAGATTCTATTTCACATCACTAATCCAATGGTAATGAAGAAAATAACTTTTATTTTGTAAAAAATAAAGTTACCATATAGCATTCACCTAAATTTTATATAAGAATATTTTTACGAATAAATTATCTTCCACAAAACAATCGGAACTACATTAATAAAAAAAACCCTTGCATGTATCAAGTAAAAATATAATTTTTGGAAAAATAAAGGTAAAGATGTTATTCAATTTTCGGGAATGACTTTTTGAGGGTCAATTTTATAGGAAAAGAAGATTGTACATAAAGTAATCTAACTCATATTTAAGGTCACTTTTGGTTTTCATAATGGACCCATATATATATAATAGAATCTTAGTAATACTTACATAAAGTCATAAAGTAGAAGGATATCCATTTCCGAAATTTTGCATTAACACTTACATTTCAAACGAATATTGCACAAATTTCTACTTCTAACTCTATCGCAAACCCCTTTTGAAGTCTCAAAATATATAAAAATTGTTATAAACAGCTAGCGTCGTTTGCGGCCAATCTCACGGTTTTAAAACGCGTCATTCAAGTTAAGGCCTTCAGGACCTTATTTAGATACAAGCTCAGTAGATCCTTTGAGAGCAATGTGGGATTCATTCCTAACACACCCCCTCATCGCGATCGTGCTGATAACGTGTTATAAACAGCTTGAACGATATTGTCCGCTTTAGCGCCGTTTATGGCTAACCTCACGGCTTTAAAACGCGTCATTCAAGTTAAGGCCTTCGAAACCGTGTTTATATACAAGCTCAATGGATCCTTTAAGAGAGATTCATTCCTAACAAAAATAATACATTTTTCATACACACTCATTCTCTTTTCTCTTTTCTCTTTATTTTAAAGTTTTCATCTTATGATTTATTTATTTCTCAAATCAATTTTTACACGAGCCTTAGAAAATTTTGTTTGTTTAAAAAAGAAATTTTATTTTAGCTTTAGAGCCATATTTGTATTGATATACTCCCTCCATTTTTTTTACTGTCGTTTTAAAGCTAAATAAATTTTTTTTAATAAGTGTTACTTTTAAATTTTGATGTACTCCATTAGTTTTTTTTAACTGTCGCTTTGGGTGACTTTATTAATACCAAGAAAACATTAATTAAAAGAATAAAAGTACTCAAATGCCCCTAATTGTTTGAAAAGATGATTGATCTTTGTTATCTTCTGTCATTTCCAATGTTGCATTAAATATGGGAAAAATGGGAAAAATGCTCAAACAAGTACAATGAAAATTGAAAGTGACACTTATTAAAAAAAATTTATTTGGCTCTAAAGCGACGGTTAAAAAAACGGAGGAAGTAATTGTTTGAGCATCTTTCCCATTTTGCTCTTATTTAATGCAATATTGTAAATGATAAAAGATAACAAAGACCACTCATCTTTTCAAACAATTATTAGTGTTAGGGGTATTTTAGTACTTTTATTCTCTTAATTAATACTCCCTCCATCTTTTATTACTTGTCTTCTAACACATTTCACACTTTTTAAGGAATCAATTAATTAAGGCAGAAAAATACTATTTTACCCTCTAATTAATGTTTAATTTTCCTCTCCATTGCAATTAATGATAATGGGACAAATGAGGACATAATTGAAAAAATAATCCAAAAAGTGCCTGAATATTTGAGGATGACAAGTAAAAAAAATTTGAAAAAGTGGCTAGATTGCCTATTTTAAAAAGATGGAGGGAGTACTATTTTCTTGATATTGACAAACTTAGTTAAAAAAAATCGGCGAAAGTATTTATTAAAATATTTTATTTTGCACACTTATACCACCCTATATTGCATGCGTAACATAAATGTTCTTTTAATGCTTGATATATTGAATTTTTATTTTGTATCTAACAGAAAATGTTAAGTATATTTAATTCTGATTTAAACTTAGCCCAATGCGTGCAGTTCAAATGGGGTTAAGGAATGAGTTGCCATGCAGGTATATTTTGTAAAATCGATGATAGAAAAATGGGTTAATTTTATCTGTAGTACATTAGTTATAAATGAACTTTCATTTATTTTAATATCATACATGAACTTATATATAACCTATTAAAATAGTACGTTCGACCTGTTGTTACAGATTGCTCATGCCACATCATCAATCTACTTTTATTTTTTGCGTATATTATTGCAATCTATCGTAATTTATCATCGTTCAAATTATTTTAATAATCAATCGAATAGCATCTTCTACTTAATCATTTATGGCCTCTCCTCTCCTCTCCTCCTACTCTTGCTCTTTTATGCCCTGAAAGTCCTAATTACCTTGCTTTGACTTGTTTTGCTTGTAGGCCCTCTACTTCTCATGCGCTCTCTTCTTCTTCTTATACCAAATATACGCCTCCATTCCGCCGTTATTTCCCAATCAAATTACAACCATCTCTATTGATACTGTTTATGAACCCAAGTTCCATGTGGATCTATCTCCTGCTTATATTAGAATCTCCAATCTCAATTTTACCAACCATATTCAAATTCAGTGAAATTTAGTGTAGACCTAGAATTATGTAATATTATTTGTTGTAATCGACCGAGTAGGGACTAAAACCAGTGGGAGAAAAAAGGGTCAGATGAGTGCCTTCAATGTGTATTGAAAGATTTTTTATGGACAGACCATCGGAATATCATAGGAATTGGGAAAGTAGCACCGAAAGTGATCCAATCCAAAAGGCTTATCAAAGAGTGATTTAAGGATCGGAAGAGCTTGCCATCATTTTATGGTTAAAATCAACATATTCTGTAAAAAAATTATTAGAATTAATTAAAATAAGTGGAACGAGGAAAAATTGTAATTAATTTTAATATTTTTTATTAAAAATGGTAAATTACTGATGTGGCTTGAGTAACCTATAACAATAGGTTATATGTACTATTTTAGTAGGTTACATGTAAATTCATGTATGATATTGAAATTAAATAAAGTTCATGTACTAAATTGAGAAAATGAGTATAGTTAATGTATTATGGGTGAAATTCACCCATAGAAAAATAGAACATAGTCAATTTAGCAAATCAAACTCTAGATAACATTTGAATCATAGAACAATAACCAATAAGAGAATTAAGTCCAAATTTATGTGATAAGTTATTGAGTGGTGTCTAATAAAATATTAAATTATAAAAAAAAGAAGAAAAATATAAAAAGGGAGGAGGTATGATTGACGGAAGAAAATAGGTGTGTAATTGAAGGCGTAATTAGATGAGTTTTTTACGCGTTCTTTTTTCTATAAATTGAGAGACACTTTGCCTCATTTCAGGAAGAAAAATAATAAGAGAAGAAACACAGATAAAATATTATCTGTGTAGAGAAACTTAGGAAAGAGTTCCTAAGAGTTCGGTAAGAGAGAAAATAGTGGGGTTTTGGGAAACACTTGAGTGCCACTATTTTGTAATCTCTTGATGTACTACAATTATTTTATAGTGGAGAATTATTCGGAGTTTGTCCCGTGGTTTTTCCCTAATTTATTTGGGGTTTCCACGTAAAAATCTTTGTGTCTTTTTATTCTGCTGCTATTATCTTTTCTCGTAATCTATTATTGGGCCTAACAAGTGATACCAGAGCCAAAGGTTATTTTATCAGTAAAATCTGTGGATATATTTTTCAAAAATAAATATACCACGACGACGAGAAAATTACGATAAATCCGGTGGCACAATTCGTTTGAAAAATCTTCCCAATTTGAATTGACGGATACAAATTATTCAATGTGAAAATCCAGAATGGAGAACTACCTCAATTGCAAAGATTTATATGATCCAATTGAGGGTGACGACGCAAAGCCGAAGGATATGAAAGATCAGCAGTGGATAAAGTTGAAGTAGCAAACATTGGGTATAGTGAACCAATGGACAGATGCTAGCCTGTACAACCACGTGAGGAACGAAACAGACCCCAAAGTTCTCTGGAAGAAGCTAGAGGATATGTACGAGGCTAAAAATGCTCAAGGAAAAGTGTTCATGATTCACAAAGTCATGAACTTGAAACTGACTGAGGGACGATCAATCGCACAACACCTGAACGACTTTGAAGGATTCATAAGTGAGTTAGCAGTCACCGGTATGTCCTTGGATGATGAGATGCAAGCATGTCTTTTGATGGGAACTCTACCAGATAGCTGGGATACTCTTGTTGTATCACTGAGTAACTCAGCTCCAAATGGTGTGGTAACAATGTCTATGGTAAAGAATAGCCTACTTAATGAAAAACTTCGGAGAAGAGACGTTGCTAGTACCAGTTCACAAGCCCTTATCACGGAAAATAGGGGTCGAAGCAAGAGTAGAGGTCATGGGAATGGAAAATTAAAAGAAAGATCCAAGTCCCGGGAGAAGAGGTCCTGCTACCACTGTAGAAAGCAGGGCCATCTCAAAAGGAACTGTCATTTCTTTAAACAAGAGAATGCAAATCGAAGTCATGATAATGAAAAAACTACATCTGCTACAGTCACAAAAGAAGATGGAGAGGTGGCTTTAGTATCTCATGATGTAGATTGTTGTCATGTTGGAGATGCAGATACCGAGTGAATTGTAGATTCTGGTGCCGTATACCACTGTGTTCCAAAAAGGAAATACTTCTCAACATATAAAGCAGGCGATTATGGTACTATAATATGGGAAATAATCTCGTAAATGACGGGAATTAGTGATATCTGAGTGAAGACAAGTGTCGGATGCACATTAACACTTAAAAATGTGCGACATATTCCAGATCTTCGGTTAAACCTATTGTCTGTTAGTGTATTGGACAAGGAAGGTTATCACAATCATAAAGGTAATGGAAATTGGAAACTCACCAAAGGATCATTGGTGGTGGCAAAAGGAAGATTGTGTTGCTCGCTATAACAAACGCACGCAACAATATGTGCGATTCAACTGAATATAGTTGGAGATGATGCTTCACCAAATTTGTGGCATAGGCGACTGGCGTATGTTAGTGAGAAAGTTGAATATACTGGCTAAGAAGTCCCTCATCCCATTAGCCAAATGAAAAATTAACTAGTGTGATCACTTTTATTTGAAAAGCAACATCGAGTTTCATTTCAGAAAAGCTCTAAAAGGAGAAATAATAAGTTAGAGTTGGTACACTCTGATGTTTGTGGTCCCATGGATATAGAATCCATTGGAGGAAGAAGATACGTTCTTACCTTCATTGATGATTTCTCAAGGAAGACATGGATTTATTTGCTGCGCACAAAGGATCAAGTATTCAAGCACTTTCAACAACTCCATGCAATGGTGGAAAGGGAGACTGGAGTGCCATTGAAGTGTTTAAGAATAGATAATGGTTGTGAGTATATCTCTAAGGAGTTCAAGGATTACTGTAGTCAATATAGTATCAGGCATGAAAAGACAGTTCCTGGTACACCTCAACACAATGGCAATGTTGAACGAATGAATCGTACCATTGTCGAAAGAGTTAGATCCATGCTCAAAATGGCTAACTTACCTAAGTCATTTTGGGGAGAAGCTGTCAACACTGCTGTCTATCTTATCAACCGACTACCTTCAGCACCTTTGGATTTTGATATTCCAGAGAGGGTCTGGATAGGTAGAAGTATCTCATACTCTCACTTGAGGGTATTTGGCTGCAAGGCATTTCTGCATGTTCCTAAAGAGCGAAGGCTAAAACTTGATGATAAATCAGTTCCTTGCACTTTTGTCGGTTATGGAGATGAAGAGTTTGGCTACAGATTATGGAATCCAGTGACCAAGAAAATTGTACGAAGCCGAGATATTGTATTTTACGAGAATGATATCATCGGTGAAAGATCTACAAGTGACGATGTTATCGATATAACACCAAAGAGCATTCTATCAAATGATGCCACAGAAAGAAGAATGCATCAATCAAAACAAGATGGAGAAGAAGAGTCAGTTGTGAGGGATCAAGATACGATTGTAGATGAAGATACGAATGAAGAGGGAATTGAGTAGGGGGAGCCAGAGAACCCCATTCTACCAGAAGAAGAACCTCAATTAAGGAGGTCAATCAGAGAATGCCAACCATCTACAAAATACTCCAGTTCTGATTATATTTTAATCACTGATGAGGGGGAGCCTGAAAGCTTTCAAGATGTGCAATCGTGTAACGATAAAGATTATTGGATGAAGGCCATGCAAGAGGACATGAATTCTTTGAAGAAGAATGACACGTACGAGCTGGTGAAACTTCCTAAAGGGAAGAGAACACTCAAGAACAAATGGGTCTACAAGCTGAAGAAAGATGATGGAAACCTAGTGAGATTTAAAGCTCGATTGGTTGTCAAAGGCTTTACTCAAAAGAAAGTATCGACTTTGACGAGATTTTTTCACCAGTTGTGAAAATGATTTCCATTTGAGTTGTGCTAGGTCTTGTAGCCAGCTTAAACCTTGAGTTAGAATAGCTTGATGTAAAGACCACGTTCTTGCATGGGGATTTAGAAGAAGAAATTTATATGGAACAATCATAAGGTTTCAAGGTCAAGGGAAAGGAGGACATGGTTTGTCGCCTGAAGAAAAGTTTGTATGGGTTAAAACAAGCCCCGCTACAATGGTATAAAAAGTTTGATTCCTTCATGGTGAATCAAGGATACAAGAGGATAGAAGATGATCCATGTGTATATGTCCAGAAATTCCCTGATGGAAAATTTATCATTCTTCTTTTATATGTTGATGATATGCTAATCGTTGGGCCAAATGCCAAAATGATTAGTAAGTTGAAGGGTGTTTTGTCTAAGGCGTTTGACATAAAGGATTTGGGACCGGCAAAGAGAATTCTTGAATGGAGATTACCCGAGATCGAAGGTTCAACAGGCTGTAGTTATCGCAAGAAAAATATATTGAACGGGTACTAGAAAGGTTCAATATGAAGAATGCTAAACCAGTTAGCACTCCACTTGCTGCTCAGTTTAAGTTGAGTAAGAAATCCTTCCCATCAACAGAGAAAAATAAAGAAGATATGTCAAATGTTCCATATTCTTCAGCGGTCGGGAGTTTAATGTATGCAATGGTGTGTACGAGATCAGACATCGCTCATGCAGTTGGAGTTGTGAGTAGATTCTTGTCAAATCCCCAGAAGACACATTGGGAAGCAGTTAAATGGATCTTTAGATACTTGAGAGGAGCTTCAAAGTTATGTTTAACCTTTGGAGGTGGAAAGCCATGACTTGTTAGTTACACAGATGCGGAGATGACTGGTGACCTTGATGAAAGAAAATCTACATCATGTTACTTATTTACATTCTCAGGGGGGAGCTATTTCATGGCAGTCACGATTACAAAAGTGTGTTTCATTATCAACAACTGAAGCAGAGTACGTTGCGGCAACAGAAGCAGGAAACGAAATGCTTTGGTTAAAGCGATTCTTTCACGAATTGGGTGTACAACAAGAAGACTATATAGTTTATTGTGATAGTCAAAGTGCATTAGACTTGAGCAAAAATACTATGTATCATGCACGGACGAAACATATTAATGTAAGGTATCATTGGCTCCGACTTGCCATTGAAGAAAAAGAGTTCAAGTTACAGAAGATTCATACCACCAACAATACTGCTGATATGCTAACGAAGGTCATACCAAACGAAAAGTTCGACCAGTGCATTAAAGCAACCGGGATGGAGAGTCCCACAATATAGTCGGAAGGGGAGATTTATTGAGTAGTGTCCCTTTACATAATGGGACCCACTAAAATATTAAATTATAAAAAAAGAAAAGAGAAGAAAAATACAAAAAGGGAGGAGGCATAATTGGCGGAAGAATTGAAGGCGTAGTTAGATGAGTTTTTTACGCGTTTTTTTTCCTATAAATTGAAAGGCACTCTGCCTCATTTTAGGCTGAAAAATAATAAGAGAAGAAACACAGATAAAATGTTATCTGTGTAGAGAAACTTAGGAAAGGGTTCCTAAGAGTTGGGTAAGAGAGAAAATAGTAAAGTTTTAGGAAACGCTTGAGTGTCACTATTTTATAATCTCTTGGTGTACCTATTATTATTTTATTATAGAAAATTATCAGAGTTTATATCATAATTTTTTTCTAATTTATTTAAAATTTTTACATAAAATTTTTTATATCTTTTTATTCTATTATTATTATCTTTTCTTATAATTTATTATTAGAACAAATATAATTTAGGGTTATAAAATAAATTTACAGGGGTATTGGAAAAGTATAAAAAATGAGAAATAGAAGGACCAAATTATAATGAGTATGGGTGACATGCTCTAAAAGATAAATACACGCCGACATTGCAGTAAGATTCTGCACACTCATTCAGTCCTGTTATGAAATGACAGAACCCAATTTTTGATATTTTAAAACTAATTTAGGAAAAAGAG
Source organism: Euphorbia pulcherrima (assembly GCA_947683365.1). Lineage (NCBI taxonomy): Eukaryota > Viridiplantae > Streptophyta > Magnoliopsida > Malpighiales > Euphorbiaceae > Euphorbia > Euphorbia pulcherrima. The sequence goes on along the minus strand of CANTUS010000006.1, from coordinate 7,516,422 downwards.
GAATCCCTGCAATTATGCTATCTATCTATTATGCAACTATTAATTTGTAGTTTTGTATTGTTATCTTTTTGCAGTTTAAAAAAAACAGAAAAGAGTATGACTGTTACTCTGTTCCATCTCGTGTTTGCCTCTGCGTGAAATAGGCCAAATGCTCTCTCATATTTTCTAATTTATATATTTTTATTTTAGATATATTTAAATTTTTAAATAGTTTTTTGAGGTAGCTAAACTTATAAAATTTTAATGATATGAGGTAGTGGTATCTAAGTAAGTTTTTAGGGGTGGTAACTTTTGCCGGAATATCATATATTCAAGTTGATTTTCAGTGTTCGGGTGGGCAACTGCTGATGCAAGCCCCCTCTCCACGGCGCTGCCTCTAGATAGGACCGTCCCTGGGGTGGGGCAATAGGGGCGACGGCCAGGGCCCTGTGAAAGAAGGGGCCTATTTTTAGTGATTATTAAGCTATTTTTAATGTCTTAGAGTTTAAATTAATTAAATTCTTCTTTTATAAAAAAAATTAAAATAAAATACTATTAATATTTAGTTAATTACAACATGAGTTGGCTTTGTTATGAAAAGAAGTATTAATTATTGAATTAAACTCTTATCTCATTAACTTCTCTGATCTTCATTAACACCATCATTATCTCATAACGTTTCTTTTTCATTAAATTTTCTTTAGTCCGTTTAACCTCCAAAATTGAAAATAGAAAATTAGGTGCATTAATCTTCCTTACCATTGGTATTATTCTACATATTTCATACTCATTTCAATCCCCTTATTACCTATATATAATTCTTCATTTCTTCTGTCAGCCACATAAAAAATTGTCTTTGTTTCTAATTTATTTCAACAGATAATATGATATTTCAGTTAAAAAAATATGAATTTGCTATTGCATGTTTTGCATCTGTGGAGGGTTTAAATAATTGTCAGGAAAGTTCACTAAAGTTCTTGACGTAATGTATTTAATTTCTTTATTTATAATCTACATATTGATGTAGACACTACTATTAGTGATTTTGCTGCTAGGAATGGTCATAGACATCGTTTTTTTATCATTATGATAATTTTTTTGGCTATAATGCTATTTTCTACTTTATAATGTGAAATTTGATGTTTTTATTTTATCTCTTATTAAATGCTATAATAGAAGTGCAATATCATATATTTTATTTTCAAAATTTTTACTCATTAATAGAACCCCAATTTTTATCTCGCTCATAAATCTCGAAGAAGGTAGGAACGGAACCTACCCTGGAATGAGCATGAGATTTGAGATTCTTGTCTAACGAAATACATTTGTAAGTATGTGAGAAGAGTTTTATTCTTTGGACCGCAATTCAGACAATTTTTATTTTATTCAATTCAGACTAGTTTAATTTAATTTAGTTATATATAATTATAAATTTATATTAAAATAAATTTAATTTAATTTAATTAACCTTAATTCAGTTCATCCAATTTTCAAAAATTAAAATAATTATGATTTAAATAAATTATATCCAAAATAAAATTATTTCACTGAAAATATGTAAACAAATGAGGCTTTGCAGCAAACCGAAGGGACCCACCTCCCCATACGGCTGCTCCTCTCTCCGGCGACGCGTGCTTCCCTCTCCTTCGCTTACTTCTATATTCTACTCCTTCCATTATTTATTCTTTTCTTCACTTTATTCTTCAATCAAATGATATTATTAATATTATCTATTACATGAAAAATAAAAGAAAAATAGATAAAGTTTAATTTAATTTGCTCATATCAGGCCTACATGCATGTGATTGTGATCATATTTCTCGATAAGCACGAGCAGACATGAATTTATTTTCTATTTATTTCCATTGTTTTTTCTGGATTTCAGTATAATTTGTCTATTATTATTATTATTAATATTATTATTATTAATAAGATTATTATTACTGATCAGATACAATTTTATGGTCCAAACATAACAGTGACAAATACTTCCAGGTGATCCAACAAAACAAAAAGAGATCTACCTATAGTATTATGTATCCAAATCATCCACGATTAATTATTTTATATATATATATATATTACACATGTTATGAAAAGTACATTCAATGTGTACCATATTTTCTTGGATTTTTTAAATATATTTGAACCGTCGGATTTGATACTTATTATCATAAAATGGCATCGCCTTCCATTATTATTATTATTATTATTATTATTATTATTATTATTATTATTATTATTGAAACACTCAAATACATAATGTATAATTGGAATCAATATTTCTTGGTAATTTGATTAATAAAATTGAGACTTTTAACCTTAGGTCGGTCCAATAAAAGATTTTTAATATATATTATTATATATTAGTGTAAATTAAAGTATTTGATGATCGGTTTCAAATTAACATATAAAAATTAGATTTTTTTTATCAATTTATTTCTGATTGGTTATAAATACACAGTTACATATGGTGGGACTATATTTGCCAGCTGGCCTGAAAAAAGAAATACATGTCTGCACCTAAATCTCTCACTAGAGTTAATAATTAATTTTATGGCTAAAAAAAAATAATTTATTTTTTTATAGCAACTAATTAACCAACTAAGATTATATATTCTATTAAAAGTCATATATTCATACAAAATTAATAGTATGACATCATAAAACTCTATAAAAATTTATATGTTGATCGGAAATTTAGTAAAAGCATATTCTTTAAAATAGCTTTTTTAAAGTAATTTTAGGTTTAAATTTCCCTTTACACTCACTCTTTATTCATAACTTCTCACATTTGCTAGTTGGATAGTCTGTTGGTCTACGTAGCACATGGTCATACTCTTGTCATTCTCTTAATTAATTCTCAATATGTGTCACACTGGTCTTTTAACAATGTGTGTCACACTGGTCCTTTGGAAAATGCATACATTCCTAATTCAATCCATTCTTATATGACCGTTCTTCTACCTAAGTATTCTCATTTCGACGACGTTCATCCTTTGAATATGTTCCGTCTTAATCGCCCAACACTCTCTCATATTTCATGGTTGGCCTAACCACAATTCTGTAGATTTTACCTTTCACTTTCAAATGTATCTTTTTTGTCACATAGGACTCCGGTAGTAGATCTACATGTCATTTATCCTACATTGATTCGAGTTACATCATCATTAATCATCTCATCATTTTGAAAGATAGAGCCCAAATACCTAAATCGTTTGCATTTTGGCGCAATTGTATCTCCTAATTTTACTTTTCCCTCATCTCCATTGCCTAGACTGAACTTGGTGTACATAATACACTCTATTTTACCTCTACTTAACTTAAAACCTTTACTCTCTAACGTGTTTCTCCACACTTCTAGCTTCTTGTTAACTTATTCCCTTTTCATCATTAATACAATGTCATCTGCAAACAACATATACCACGGAACGTCATCTTTTATTTTGATGGTTAACTCATCCATATCTAGGAAGACAAAAATGAGCTTAACGTGAATCCTTAATGTATTCTAATACGGGCAACTCCTCCGTTACTCCTCGTCCAGTTTGTACACTTTTTACTGCTCCTTCATATATGTCCCTTATTAAATTTATATACTTGAAATGAATGCATTCTCTCCAATGCCCACCAAAGAACTTCTCTAGACACACTATCAAATGCTTTTTATAGGTCAATAAAAACCATATGAATGAAACACCCTTATCATATAATAACTATAGAAAAATACTATAAATTTTTTTTTTTTGGTACAAAAATATTCATATATTAATACAACCATAATATTTCACATCAACTCTAACATCATTCATTTATATTACAAACCATAATTATGTTTGATTAGAAAAACCAAAACCCGACCACTTTCTATTCTATATGCTTGTCATGTGAGGAGAGAGAGTGAGATGGACACAGCCAACGGACCTTTCTTCCATGATAGCTACAGGTAAGGACCTTCTAGTACAATACTTTATCTACAACTTCAACAACTGAAAAATATAGCGATTTATATGAGTCGCCACTCAGTGAATATAAACAATCAATGAATTTAACAATCACATACAGTTACACCTTCAAAATAAACATATAGTCATTCTTATATACTATTAGATGATTCATTTATTTAATTGTTGTGACATTTCCGGCCAAACTATTGCCCCGGGATACATGTAACATTTGTAACAGATAACAATTGATTTGCTGGCCAGCTATATAACAATTGGTTGACCTTTCGGTCCAGATAACAATTGGTTGACCTTTCGGTCCATTTGTCAAATATTGCAATTGGTTGACCATATAGGTCCAGATAACAGAACATGTATTGCAATGTTTGATCGACTATGTCACAACGTCTCTCTTTATTTCATTTATTCCTGTACAATTGTGTATATAATGAATAATTCAATTATCTCAAGTTTCACCAAATAAACATATGTTCATATAATTCAAATTCTCCAAATAACATATAATCATTCAATTTACAACAATTCACCAAACATTCAAATATCACATATCAAAACATTTCACCCATTCATATCATGTTTATACTCACAGATGGAATGCTAATTTCCACGAAATCGACTTGTTTCCTCCTCTTGAACACTTTCACGACCTCGTGTTCCTGATTCCTTCCTTCTAGATCTCTTCTTCTCTTCTTCCTTTCTCTTTGTTCTTTGCTTTGTGTTTTTGGAGATGAAGAACTGATCTAATTCTTATCAGTTCATAAAAAGATCTAAGGGGCAAAAGACCAATTTGCCCTCAAATTCTTTATTTATTACAAATACTAACTATACTAAATACATATACATATATCTATACCATACTAATACTAATTCTTATACTTAAATCCTTATGATATATCACAATTTTATTCAACTTTATATGTTCTAATAATCATTTTATATCTATAACATAACTATACTCCACTTATTCCTTAAAATTCTATAGCCATATAATTCGGTACCTAGATATCAACTATCGTATTTTGTATGGTTAAAATAACTATTATTTTCACTAACCAATTTTAATAAATATAACATGTAAAATTTAAATATAATGACATATAACAGATGTGGACAAATGCAAATATAATGCATGAAATGGGATATTATAATGAATGTCCTTCTACTTCTCTCTTCCATCAGATTTCTCAAAAGAAAAATAGTTTTAGCCGTGGATCTACTAGGCATGAAACCAAATTAGTTTGCAGTAACCTTAGTGATACTTCTAATATGGTGTTCAATGTCTACCACGGTTTCATCGTATGAGTACTCATCAGTTTAATATATACCTCGATCATCAGTATAGTATTGTATATCTCATATGTTTTTAAGATTTAGCTATAAGGGTACTTCTTTAATAATTTGCTCCACTCGTCCTGATTTTTCCTCTTTATATATGAGTTAACTGGAGAACCTGCAAGAACCAAGGTAAGATGCGGCTAGATCATGTGACCAGAAAAGTCTTTCTCATGCTTAAGTTAGACTCCTAGCAATCGAAAAGTAGAGAAAATTGATATTGGCCACCGCTTAAGTCTCCTTGGCCCTAATAACAAGGAAGTCGTTATTTTTTCTTGAAAAACTCCCGGAGAGACAGTGTATCCCTCCGAAAGCTAAAAGGTTGGAATGGGTGAAAATTTTGGGGCGGAGTCCCCAACCAGGTTGGTTCCCCCGCTTACCCAAAAAACACCCGCCCCTCTTTTATTAATAAGGACCCCAATTCTCAAGGTGAGAACGGAAGCCATCAATTACAAGAAAGTAGCAAGCTAGGGAAATTGAATACATTCGAAACAACAAAACTAACATTATGCCTCTTATACTTAAAAGAAAACCAGCAAAAGTAAATGCTAGACCCTATGTTATCATCCGAGCTTGCATGTCCATCAAACACAAGTTGATTCCTTCTTTTCCATAAGGACCAAGAAACCACGAACCACAATGCAGTACCAAAATCCCTGCCAACGCCTGTGGAAAAGAAATCACGCCAACAAACTAAGAAATCGGCCCCCTTTAGGGGTATAGTACAGCAGATGCCGAACATCTTAAACAGTTGAGCCCAAACCTTGTAACTATTACGGCAATGAAACAAAGCATGATCAGTGGTTTCTTCCATATCACAACAGGGGCATTTACCATCATCAATAGCCAAGCAATTGCGATAAAATAAAAAACTTCTAGTGGGTAATCGGTTATGAAAGATAAGCCAACCAAAGAAGCTCACTTTAGGCACCAAATAAGCTTCCCACACGAGCATAAAATTCACATTCGGCTTATGCCATTTAGGCAAGGAATAATACCCCAAACAAAAAGAAGCAGTCGAGAACACCTTCTCACCTCCCAGCCCCCACTCAAATCGATCCCTTATACCAGAAAAAATAAGATGGTGCTGCTGTATACCCTGCACCACTCCTACGTCTTCTCCCCCCAGTAAAAATAGCCCGGCAGGCCATAACAATCCAATTTTGCAATTCAGCCCCCCGCTCTTGAGCTGATATCCTCAAATTTCATTTCCAAAAGGGTCTCAAATAGGGTCCCGAGCTGAATAAAAACTGACACCCCTCAGCCACCGAGCACTGCTTACGATTACATAAGTGATAGAGATCCGGAAATAAAGAAGAGAAGGCAACATCAGCTGTCCAATTGTCGTGCCAAAAGGAACTCCTCACCCCATCACCAATCTTCACCCGAACCTGGCCCCTGAAAAAATCCCAACACTCGCTATTTCGCATACAACACAGAACGATGTCTCTCCACGTAAGAGATAACCTATTCCAGTCATAATTCGCAATGGACCACCAAGATAGGAATCCATACTTCCTCACACACATCTCATACCATAACGATCCTTGCTCCTCACTACGAACTTTCCAAATCCATTTCATCAAAATGCTACAATTAACCAACTTAAAGTCTCTAATGTACAATCCCCTAAGACTTTTTGGTAAGGTAATAGTCGCCCAGCTAACCTTACCTATTCCCCTAGCATTGGCATCCCCCTTCCATAAAAAATTGTGCATCAACTGCTCAAGCTTATTAATAACCACCGCGGCATTTTATTCAACGACAGAACAAAAATTGGAATCGAAGCCAGGACTGATTTAACAAGCACCACGCGTCCCACATAAGATAGGCATTGTCCTTTCCAGCTAGATAAGCAATTCTGAAACTTGTCAATCAATGAGTTCCAATACAACACCGGAATTCTCTTAGTACTTAACATAGTACCAAGAAAAGTAATTGGGAAATTCTCCACCTTACACCCTAATATTCCGCACACGATTGAATGACTGGATCCTGAACATAAATACCCATAATAGAACTTTTATTAAAATTAATTGTCAGGCCTGAAATTAATTCAAAGCAACATAAAGTTCTAATATAGGTAGGTAAAAGAGACTCATCTGCAGGGAGGAAACACAGTATGTCATCTGCAAATTGGAGAATAGAGATGTCCACATCAGATCCATCAATATGAAAACTTGTTAACAAACCAGCCTGAACACTTGCCTCAAAAATTTGTTTTAACCCTTCTCTCGCCAAAACAAATATAAACGGAGAAATAGGATCCCCTATTTGACCCCCCTTTTAAGCCTAATCGGTTCACCCGGACTCCCATTAACCAACACTAAAGTCACTGAATTCCTCCTACAGCTTGCAAGCCAACTAATCCACTTCTCATCAAAACCCATCCTCCTGAGCACTGCATCTATATAGGACCAGGATACACAGTCATAAGCTCTATGAAAATCAAGCTTAATAGCCAGACACGGATACCTATTTATGTATATCAAGTGAAGGACTTTCGACCCTATAAACGAGCATTCATGAATATTTCTACCCCTGACAAACGCAAATTGGTTGGCAAAAATCAATTTAGGCAACAATGGCTGTAATCGATTCGCTAAAACCTTCGACACAATTTTATAAATACCATGAATAAGAGCAATGGGTCTAAAATTAGTCAATAAACAAGAACCAGGAACCTTTTTGAATAAGAACTGCATAAGATGACTTAACTGCATCTAGGAGGTACGAAGATTCATAGAATGAATGAAACAAACTCAAGATTTCGAATTTCAGCTCACCCTAGAATCTTTTATAAAAAAAGAAGTTGAAACCATCTGGTCCTGGCTCTTTCCCCTCATTACAGTAGCAAATAGCAGGCCATATCTCGGCCTTAGAGAATGGCTCTACTAGCCTACAATTTTCCATAGCATCCATAGACCTGAAGTTTAGACCCCCAAGATCAAACAGAACCTCGATCGCTCCAGTAAAAAGCTTAGAATAGAAATTCTGAATAGTAGACTTAATCAGTGCTGGATCACTAATCATAACTCCATCAACCTCTAACTGCGAGATCTGGTTACCCCTGGACCTGGCCGAAGCCATTCTGTGAAAAAAATGATATTATCATCGCCTAACATGGTCCAGGTCACCCTAGACTGTTGATGCTGAATCTTCTCTATGCTTTGCCTACACGTTGCTAAAGAATTCCTTGTAGTCTGTAACTCGGATCCCTCAGAAACATCAACAGGCCGAATAACCCTTAAGTCCATCAAATCAAGCACCCGTGCTTCCAAAGTCTTGATTCTCTGTTCCAGACCCCCAAAGTTGGAGAGATGCCACGGCCGAATACACTCCCCCAACTTTTTTAACCTGAAATCAATATCTTTCCCCCTGCTCGATCTATTCGAACAAATAGCTCGCCATTTACCTATAATAAATGGCAAGAACATGTCAATATCCCACCAGTAATTAAGAGACCGAAAAATTTGTTTACCCCTCCTACACACCAAATGCGACTGGAAAAGAATAGGGTGGTGATCTGATAACGTAGAATCGATAGTCATGATACTAAGATCCGGCCATCTATCCATAACATCCCCTGAAACCAATAACCTATCATTCTTAGAAAAGGACTGACTATTGAACCATGTGTAGTCCCTCCCAATCAACGGCACATCGTACAACACACAATCATTCACAAAATCCCGAAAGCGAACCATCAAATTTGTAATAGTACCGTCACCCCCCGAACATTCAAAACTATGAAGAATTTTATTGAAGTCACCACACAATAAGACATTATTCAAGTTTGTAATAACAGGTAGTAAATCAATCCACATCTGGTTCCTTTCACGGCAGTTGACAGGCCCATACAGACATACAAGATTAAACTCAACCTGATTAATCACAACATGAATAACACACCATCTCTCACTCGTAATCGTCACGTCCCCTTGAATCAACCGCAAATTCCATGATACAATAATCCCTCCCGACAACCCTTAAGCAGGAACACAATGAAAAAGAAAGTCATTGTGCCCCCACATTTTCCTAACGGCCTGGGCGGAGACACTACCCACTTTGGTTTCTATTAAAACAATCACCTGTAAATACCACTTCCGTACGCAAGACCGGATAAAACATTGCTTAGCCCCATTTATAAGTCCACCACGACAATTCCAATATAAAAAATTAAACGACATAATAAAAATCACAATTAAAACCTCGATTGGCCGAATCCAGCTTATTTCCGCTAGTCCTCCATGATCTTCACCAGTCTACTCTCGTCCTGCTCTTTAAAAATACCCAATTTTTCCCCCACCCGAACAACCGGCAGCTCCTCGTTCTCACTCGGCATGCTATCGTGAGTTTTAAGCAGGACACTATTTATATTAAGAATATCCGGTCCAGATGAATCTGAATTTCCAGCCACTACCAGAGCCATACTCCCTACTGAATTTCCCCAAGCCTTGGTTAACCTGCTCATCACCCAGACCACCAAACTCACGACTGCCAGATCTCTCTGCATTCTCGCTAACTCTCTGACTATGACTTTCCAAACTCTGCGACAGCCTCAACATCGAATTTATCTCAGTCGATTCGCTAGAGACATTTGAATAGTTTTCCTGGCAGTGCTCATACCCCACACCCAGGCATAAACTCGTATAAACCAGAACCTCTCTCTCGCCAATACACAGCTTAAAATTCTTGATAACGGTACCCAAAGGAATCGACACCAAACATGAGACCACATCCAGCCTATCCGGTCGGTCCAAATTACTATCCATCACAACAACATGACCGAATCTACTCGCTAATTCTCTCACCAGTGTCTCCCTAATAATAGATGGGGGGATACCCATAAAGTCTACATACAAAATACACTCATCCGGGGCAAACTCTGATGCTAGGGGCTGAATCGAATCCACAATATGTTTCATCGATCCCCACTCCCGATTCAAGAAATCCTATAACAACTCCACAGTAGGAAACGACACTACCACAGACACACCCCCAACCGGGGCCACAAAATCCACGTCAAATCCATAATCACACATTAACTCACCAACGTTCCTAATAAGAGAAATATTCTTGAGACAAATAATACTCGACCTACTTTTCCAAGGAACCGGCTGAATTAGTAGCTTACCATCTGGTGGGGCAGTAATAGGCCTATTCGGATTATCTCCCCCATTTGTTTGCTCCCTACTCTTGACCGTATTTGAATCTTTGTTGTTAGATACCACTGCCGCGTAGGGACGATTATCCCGATGAGAGTCTCGGAACACATATCTTCTTTTCTGGGCAATTTGCTCAATAGGAGCTAGCGGCGGCACGACATCTTCTCTATTATACTTCGCTTTAAATGCACGGAGCTGTATCGTGCCAATAATAACAGAATTCAGCCTGTATAATGCCTCATGTACTGGCAGCGAACCATCAAGCTCGATAAAACCAAAATTCAGGTTCTTGACGTTCCTTTTCCTGGCAACATAAACTCAGCCAAACACAACAAATTTCTCAAAAATGCGTCTCATCTCCACGGCACCATGCTGGTTTGGAAAGTTTTCAAAGTAGGCTTTAGTAAGGCTAGGGTTTCGACGAGAATCAGACTGGTTTCGAACGGATCGATGCACTTGGCGAAACTGGGGGCGATCTTGATTCCGGGGACGGAAGGGGATGGGTGATGATCGGTGCTGAAGGATGGGTTTTGGTTGGCGGTGAAAAGTATGGTGGTGGGCAGGGTTAGTGTGGTGGTTGCGCTCGTTGAAGGGTCGGCGACGGCGGTGGTTGGGAAATCGCCATGTCTCCATACTTTTGACCCTTCAACACAGGACTTTAATCTATATAATCCTTTCCCCTTCAAACGAATCCCTCCTCTCGTTTCTCACCACCACCGGAATTAACTCCGGCGACCGGCGACCGGCGTATCCCCCGCCAAATAAGTTTCTTTGGGTCTTCACGGCCTTTGATTATCATCATCACTAAAATTGAATTAAAACGAAATTAACTAAAATTAAGTAGAAAATTACAATTTAAATGCCATCCTATAAAATTCTTGGTTGCATGTGATTACTAGTATAAACAGCCTAAGCTGTGTTTTTTAATATATATGATTATTGTCTGGATCAATATTGCAAGTACCTTCTTGTGATCCTCAAACATCATATAATCAATTAAATAATTAATCATATAGTGATTTTAAAAGAAATAATTTTTATAATGCAGGTGCATTGCTGGACCTGTCTGGGGTCTCACAAAACTGAAATTCAATTGGTTGAAGCACTGGGATTTGTTTGGCATGCCTCCAACCCCATATACAACTACAACAACATTTTGATTACCGTATAGAATAGTGGGAATAGAGAGAGAAAAATTAAAAGAATCTTATTCAATTCTCTTCTGTTTATTTAATTAATTTTATATTTTTATTTTCATTTTATATCATTTTCTGTGCAGTATATACTGATGGAGAATGTGAAGGCAAAGTCTTTCTTTGACAAACAAAGCTTAACAATATCTATCAGTTGCATGCTTTGAATATTTTGGTGCAAATTCATATCAATTAAGCCCTTGTAGAAAATTTCAAGTCAGTTATATACTCTCTTTTTCTTTAATTTTATGGTATATATCATTAGAAATTGCATAAAGTTCATATACTTCTTGAAGTTTTCTTAATTATTTTAAATTTGTAAATAAACCCTGTTAATCTATATTTGCATCTTAAATACAAATTATACTAGAAAAAGCTTTGATGTTAATTTACAGTGCGTTCATGTTATTGTTAGGTGTTTGCTAACTCAAATACAAGCCATATAAGAGTCCACACAAACCTTGGTTATAATGGAGAATTATATTAATCCATATGACAAGGAATATATGAGACTGGCCATTTTAAAGCACGAAGAAACATTCAAACAACAGGTACTTTTTCTCTTCACTCTATATGTTCATTGTTAATAACTCATTAATTTTGTATTCCATTCTAGGAAACAGGGAAGGAAACGTTACCGATTTTCAGAAACGCACAAAATAACGTTATTTCAGGTTTCCGGGCGGGAAACGGAAACACGAAACGCTAGTGTGTTGAAGTTTCCGTGCTTCCTACCCACCAAAACATTCATTAGTTGTTGTTTCCGTTCAATGTTTGTTTGGATTAAAAATTTTGTATGAATTAATTTCAATTAGAACTCTTGTATTGTATATATGATTTACATGTCCTTGTGAGTACAGCACTAATTAATTTCCAACAAAAAAAATAAACAAAATTTCAGTAAATCATATAGCCAATCCATATGAGTCCTAAAAATGAAAATTTAAAACATAATTTATTTTCAATAAATGTTTAGTTTTTCGATAATATAAGTCGATTGGATTTGTGTTAATTGTAGGTACATGAACTTCATCGTCTATATCGGATTCAAAAGCTACTAATGAGAAACATCGAAAACGAAAGCCCTAAAGTACAACAAAATCAAGAACTAAGGAACTCAAACAACAACATAAATTTTGCCGAAACGAAACTCGATTTGGAAAGGCCAGCAGAATCAAGAACTGTAAATCTGATAGACGAAAGCGAAATCGAGCTAACTTTAGGTCCTTCAAACTACAGCAGAAGGAGAAAGAACAGCAAAAAAACTGACACACCATTAACATCAGATTCAGGGCCAAGCTTTTCATCATCTTCAGCTGGATCAAGTCACAACAGAGATACTTCTAATGGACATCATCAATTGGATTTATTTCAGGTTCCTGACATGACTAATTTATCTAATTATGATCAAAATGGAAATAATAATCATAATGTTGAGAGATTAAATCAGCCTGCTTGGATTTTTCAGGTTTTGAGTCTCAATATGACTTAGAATATAGAAAATATCTTGTTTCATAGGTGGATATGATAAGATTTTTAAACTTGTTCGTATCAGCTAATTAATTTTATGTTTTGTCAATTTTTTCTTGTGTGGATTTTTCTGTTTGGTTGTTAGCTCTTATTGGATTTTTCTGTGCAGAGAATACTTGTTTTTTATTGGCTTGCAAAAAAGTATTAAAATATCTATTTTTCAGATCCTTAATTATTTATTTGAAGAATTTTGAAGAGGTCAGATATTGAACGTAGGACCTCCCACCACTAACATTGAGTGGTGTACCAATTGAGCTACACCCAATTATAAATCAAAATCATATATGTTAGCTAAATTGAATAATAACGAGAGAGAAAGAGAGATCAAACATGAACTTTCATTGAAGAGATAAAACTCAAGAAGAGAACTGAATTACAAAGATCAAGAAGCAAAATTATCGAGTTGGTTGAAAAAGCAGGGCTAGCTAGGTTTATATACAACGGCTATTTTAGGATAAGTAGGGAAATGACTAAATTGCCCTTAACTTATCAAACGGCTAGTAACAACTTCCTAACTAACTTATTACTGAACTTGTATAACGGCTAGTTGCTAATTACATCAAACCTATAGAATTATCATCCCCCCGCAAGTCTAGCGTCATGAAACTGCTAGTAAATTTAATCTGCTAATTTGATGATGAAATTCTGGAGAATGTAATGCTTTGGTGAGCATATCTGCTAGTTGATTCTTGGAAGAAACAACAACCAGTTGAATGATGCTAGCTTGGACCTTAGCTCGGACGAAATGGCAATATATTTCTAGATGCTTAGTGCGTTCATGGAAGACTGGATTCTTGCTTATGTGAATTGCTGAAACATTATCACAATAAAGTTGTGCAGGTTGTTTGTGCTCTATGTTTAGATCTTTTAAGAGATAAAGGATCCATTGGAGTTCTGTTGTAGTTGATGCCATAGCTCTATACTCTGCTTTTGCCGAACTCCTTGAAATAGTGTTCTATTTTTTGGATTTCCAAGAAATCAAAGAGTCCCCAATGAAAACACAGTATCCTGTTGGTTATTCCCTTGTCTGCTTGTAGTTTCCCCAGTCTGAGTCACTATAAGCTTTGAGATTGAAGTCCTTTGAAGCAGAAAAAAATAACCCTTGAGCAGGTTTGCCTTTCAAATATCTTAATATTCTGTGTGCTGCTGTGAGATGGCCTTCATGTGGTTGTTCAAGATGCTGAGACAGTTGTTGTACTGCGAATGAGATGTCTGGTCTAGTGTTAGTTAGGTACAGTAGTTTCCCAATCAATTGTCTATAGCCTGTAATGTCTTCTAGTGGTTTTGTTTGACTATAATCTTGTTGATCCATGCTTATGGGAGTAGTTGCAGATTTGCTTTCTAGAAACCCATACTCTGCCAAAAGATCTAAGGTGTACTTCCTTTGGTACAGATGTATACCTTCCTTATTTCTTGCTATTTCCAGTCCCATGATGAACTTTAGCCTTCCAAGGTATTTGATACTAAAACACTTATGCAGATAGCTTTTAATTTCTTTGATAGCAGATTCATCATTTCTAGCTAGAATCACATCATCAACATAAACAGTTAGAGCAATAAAACAATTATTATCAGTTTTAATGAACAATGATGGATCAGTAGTAGATTGTTTAAACCCTTTTTAAATGAGAGCTTTAGTCAAAGTTGAATTCCATTGCCTGCTTGCTTGTTTTAAACCATATAGAGATCTTTTCAATTTACAAACAGCATTAGGTAGATTGGATTTCACTCCTTGAGGCAGTTCCATGTAAATTTCTTCATCAAGACTGCCATAAAGAAAGGCATTGTTTATGTCAAGTTGATCTATAAACCAATTCTTCTTGGCAGCTAGAGCTAGTAAAAGTCTAATGGCAGTTATTTTTGCTACATGAGAAAAAGTCTCCATGTAATCAATGCCATATTGCTGAGTATAGCCTTTGGCAACCAACCTAGCCTTGTACCTCTCTATACTGCCATCACTTTTTCTTTTTATTTTCTAAACCCACTTGCATCCTATCGGTGACTTGTCCTTTGGTAAAGGAATAATATCCCAGGTTTGATTATCATCTAGGGCTTTTAATTCATTATTCATGACATCCTGCCAATCCTTACTTTTAGATGCAATTTTGTAGGTTTTAGGTTCAGTTTCACAACTAATAGTTGCTGAAATTTTTTTGTAAGAATTAGACAGTTTTTCATAATTTAGCATAGAAGATATAGGATGTAACTTACCAATCTCAAGAGAGTCAGTTTCATTATGTTGGTCCCTGTGAGAGTATTTATAACGGTAGAGGGGGGTGAATGGCCCTTTTTCATGGAATTAGCGGACTTGAAAAAGTCTTTAGTGTAGCGTGTTTGATTATGATCCTAAAGATGGATCTGGATGATGTAAATGTGTGCAATTAAGTAAAAGAGAAAGAAAATCAAACAAAAGTATATATACTGGTTTAGCCCCGCCTACGTCCAGTCCCCGGAGTTTCCTTCCTACGAGCTTGTCCACTAGTGGATTCCTTTCCAACTGGAAGGAATCAAGTCTTACAAATTTATCTCTGGATGGTAACCCCTTCCAAAAGTAGGATATACCATTAGAAGCACCAACTCCTAGCTAAGTCCTATTATCTTTAGTAGGATATACGACTTAGCCTTCTAACTTGAATCTAAGCTACTTCAAGCTATATCCCAATCTCTCAACTTACCCAAGTTGGAGATTCTTACACTTTGGTTTTTAACAAAGGGTTGGATTTTGGAGTTCCTCAAGTTAATAGTTTCACTTAGGAATCCTTACAAATAGATTTCGAATCAAGGGTTCTTGGAGGGATTTTATCAACTGATTGTATATGTGTTGCTTTTGTTACTTGCTTTTATAGATTAATCAATTGACCTTCTCGATTGGTGAAGAGCTCCTTATATAGGCTTTGATCATAAATGTAGCTGTTTGTGGTTGGTGAGCTTTTATTCAATCTTCACCCTTGATCAGGTTGTGATGTGGAGCTTCCGGATCCGTTGATCAATCCGTTAGACTGTATTTTAATCCATCTTAATTCTTGGGATTGAGGCTAGAAAGTTGTCAGTGATCGTTTTGCTTGTGATTTTGTGATACACCAACTTTCATACCAATTGCTTTGTGATGTATGCTCCACGCACGCCTTTATTGGTCTAGGAGAAAAAGTAGTTAGCTTTTCTCTGTTTGGTGTCAGACCTTTTTGACTTTTTCTAAAATGTATAAGCTGTCATTTTGTCTTTTTCTTGGGGAGAGGATCTTTGACTTTCATAGACCAAAAAGGTAAAAGAAAAGTAATATTTGAGACTTTCCTTAGATTTCAGATATAGGTCTTCCGGATGTCTTTTGGACCTATATGCTCCGGATCGTTGTTCCAAAGATAGCTTTAATCAGTTCTTCCGGAAGCTGGTCTTGAGGGTCAGAAGTTTGTTTCCTTTCCAAACTCTGTCCGGATGATTTCCCTTAGTACTTAGGTTTTAAATTTGTTCAATGGATAACTTGCGTCTTGATCTTTGTCTGGATATTTCCATTTGGATTTGGGAGAATTACATACATTGTTTTTGTTTCTTTCAAACTTGATCCGGATTTAGATTTTTTATTCGGATCATTGTTTTCCAACAATTTCCCCCATTTGATGGAAACAAAAACCTAAGTCATCTAAGTATGGGTGTATTTATTAATTGTAATTTTTGTTACTTAGTCTTTTACAATGATGCTCCCCCATAATTTTAGCATCCTAACTCTCCCATAATTTTATGATTCCCGCTTCTAAGTTTGTTTTAGTATAATTACAGATTGTACTTTAGAAGTAATTGTTTTGATAGTTAAGAATTTTTCACTTTATATATACTTCTATTGTTAACAATGGTTAACATCATGAAGTTCAGTATTACAAGTTACAGAAATACATATTGAAACAGCCTTATCATATAATAACTATAGAAAAATACCATAAATTTTTTTTGTACATAAATATTCATATATTAACACAACCATATTATTTCATATTAATTCTAATATCATTCGTTTATATTACAAACCATAATTATATTTTATTAGCAAAATCAAAACCCGACCACTTTCTATTCTATATACTTGTCATGTGAGGAGAGAGAGCGAGATGGACACAGCCAACAGACCTTTCTTCCATGGCAGCTACAAGTAAGGACATTCTAGTACAAAAATTTATCTACAACTTCAACAACTGAAAAATATAGTGATTTATATGAGTCGCCACTCAGTGAATATAAACAATCAATGAATTTAACAATCATATACAGCCACACCTTCAAAATAAACATATTATTATTCATATATACTATTGGATGATTCATTTGGTGGCAAATTAGTCTTTTGCCCCAAATTAATAGATACATACAAGGAGGTGGGATTAGGATTAGATTCAGTTACTAGAAAACTCTAAATTAGTTTAGAGATTGAAATTCAATAGACAAAGAAGAAGAGAAATAAAGAGGAAGCAAAGGCAGAAGAATTAGGTATTTTGATAACTTTGTGATGCAATTTTTGTTATGTTATAGATAGAACTAGAAGTTGTCCTACAAGGTGAATTGTTCCTATTTATGTCAAGGTTCATCCTGTAAAATTTGGGAATTTTTAGACCAGTAGATCAATCGCTATGATTTTAATAAGATAAATTGTGCAGAATTGGATGATCAAAGAGATAGGGTGAGTTTTGAAATAAATCTGGGATTGTTATACTGCTTAAAAAAATTCTAATTTTTTGATATGTTATTCCCTTATGTGTATATTTTAAGTAGAAAAAAGAATCATGTTGATTCATGTTGTGTAGAGAGAGTTATACTCTTTTTATTACGTTGTTGTCCAGGTTAAGAGGGACTGAAACATGTTTTGAAGGAAAATTCACTATAAATCGTATAAGGCTTTGAAAATTTTGAGGTTTTAGTATGTTATAGCTTTGTTTATTAGGGATAGAATAAAAGAAGAATCAGATCATTTGAAGTGAATTGAAAGTTATGAATTTTTAAGTAGAATAAGGTCATAAGGGAAGTAATTCTGTTTTGTGAATATTTGCTTGTAGGAAAGGAAATATAATAATTATGTGTATATGATATTGAAATTGTTTTCATAGGAGCTCAAAATCGTGAAGGTATTTCGGAGGAAGATTCAAGTCGCTTCTGAGGGAATTAGCTTGATACTATGTGAGTATAAACATGAAATGAATTTATGGGTGAAATATTTTGATATGTGATATTTGAATGTTTGGTGAATTGTTGTGAATTGAATGATTATATGTTATTTGGGGAATTTGAATTATATGCACCTATGTTTATTTGGTGAAACGTGAGTTAATTGAATTATACATGATATATGCAATTGTATAGGAACAAATGAAATAAAGAGAGACGTTGTGAGATAGCCGATCAATCATTGCAATACATGTTCTGTTATCTGGACCTATATGGTCAACCAATTGCAATATTTGACAAATGGTCCGAAAGGTCAACTAATTGTTTATCTGAACCGAAAGGTCAACCAATTGTTATATAGCTGGCTAACAAATCAATTGTTATCTTTTACAAATGTTACATGTATCCCGGGGCAATAGTTTGGCCGAAAATGTTACAACAATTAAATAAATGAATCATCCGATAGTATATATGAATAACAGTATGTTTATTTTAAAGGTGTGACTGCATATGATTGTTAAATTCATTGATTGTTTATATTCACTGAGTGGTGACTCATATAAATTGCTATATTTTTCAGTTGTTGAAGTTGTAGATAAAGTTTTATACTAGAAGGTCCTTACCCGTAGCTGTCATGGAAGAAAGGTCTGTCGACTGTGTCCATCTTGCTCTCTCTCCTCACATGACAAGCATATAGAATAGAAAGTGGTCGGGTTTTTGTTTTGCTAATCAAACATAATTATGGTTTGTATTATAAACGAATGATATTAGAGTTAATGTGAAATAATATGGTTGTGTTAATATATGAATATTTATGTACAAAAAAAATTTATGGTATTTTTCTATAGTTATTATATGATAAGGGTATTTCAGTTGGTATCAGAGTGGGGATATTGTCATAGGGACATACAAATGCATATATAATATGAGATTAGTATATGTTGTCTTATAACATGTTATCATATTCATATAGGGCTGATGAAAACCAAAATGTTAACCCAAAGAGAGAGGGACCAGCCATAAATCAACCTGTAGAAATCCAACCTATTACATCTGCATCACCTATGCATTCTCATGCACCAAATTTGTAGCATCATCAGGAAATGCCTGTGGTGCAAGCACCTATAACATTTGTCCAAAGAGAAAGAAGGTTCGATAAATTAAAGAAAAAAGGTGCACCTTCTTTTCGGGAGCCTACACGGGGAGATCTCCAAAGTTGAGCATGCTTAACTTGGAGCAATCTCGGGATGGGTGGCCTCCTGGGAAGTAATTTCCAAGAAGTGAGCGAGTGAGGACAAAGCTCACAGGAAGGATTCGTGTTGGTTTGTGGGGGCAGTCGGTCGAACCTGGGGTGTTATACATATAAAGTGAATCTAGCTATTACATAAGTATTTTAAGATTATCTAGCTAGCTTAACTATCTCTCCGAAAGGACCACTCTTCCGGACTTGCAGCGTCTTTCCTTTCCCGCTTCCTTCTCCTTGATGACTCTGATCTACCTCCCCCTTTTAGCTTCCATCAAGGGGATCAATAACCATATAGGTCCACTTGTCCTATAATTGCTGCCAAGCATAGGAGTAGATCAAGTAGTATTTGTTGCCTTTTGCATTCTCATCAATAAGATGATCCACTATATGCGGAGTCAAATTATAAGGGCGAAGGGATCTCCGGAGTTAATCATAGGATTGAGAGACTTGAGGAAGAATGCGCAGGATATGCTCCTGGTCCTTGGGATTAAAATAGGGAAACATGGCCTTAATTAGAGTAGTCAAACCTTTTTGGCTCATGAACCTTGAGTCCCCTATCGCTTCAATAAGATTGTGCAGGACAGGAATGAGCTGACTGTCTGGAATGACCGGAGATGAGGAAGATCCGGAGATAGATAACTTATTTATTCTGACTTGAAGGAGGGTGATTTCTTCACTGAGGCCTTTCGGATATTGTGGATAGACTCTCTTTGATTCTTGAGCTCTTTGGAGACAGTCTTCTTCCAGTCATTTTTTGTTTGCTCAATACCGGAGTTGTGAGATTGCATTTCATCACCCATATCATCTAAGATTTTTTTGTTTAGCTTAGGGATGGTTTTATCTATGAAGGTCACAAGCATTTCCTGAGTTACTTGCTGATCAGTTTCCAGGCTCAGTAGAGTAGGTTTCAGGTCACTGTCCTTCATGAATTTTGTGAAGTTTTCAAACTTGGAGTCAAAATAATCCTTGACCTCTATGGATAGATCAGCGGCAGAGGAGGATATACTATCTAGGATAGTTGCACAATTATCAGAGGCCAAAGTATCGGCTTGACTGGCAATGCGATTTGCTGTGGAGGCACTTTCCTTTAGCTCATTTAAAAGAGGCTGGATCTCAGAAAGGGAAGCTGCCGCTCGAGCTCCAGGAGTTAGAAAGTTCTTGACTTGTTGCTCAATTTTGGGGAGGCACTTTGACCTTTCTTTGATCTCACCCAAATCCTTTTAGACTACTTTATTAGATTTTTACTTGAGCAACTCCTTCTCCATAGCTTTTAGAAGAGTGCATATTGTCAGGAGACTCTTCTTAATGAATCCCTCTTCATGATGCTCAAGAGTTACCTCCTAAAGGAGTTTAAGAGAAGCACTGACTTTCGATTCTTTGGAGTTTTCATCAGGAAGAGTCACTGATTTTGTACGAGGGGGAAAGTTTTTATTGGAGGGTCCGGATGAGTCATCATCGGATGAGCTGGATTTATCTCCGGAGCTTGAACTGCTTCTAGAGGGGCTATCATCTTCCGAAATGGAGCCTCCAAATGCTCCTTTCTCTTCTCCACCCTTGTTCATTTCCCTTTCCTCCGGAGTGGCCTCGCCTGTAGGATATACTTTAGAAGTGTGCCCTTTGGAACTCAAACTTTCTCCCTCCTCTAGATCTGTTGCATCCGGGTTTAACACTATATCCTTAGCTACATTGTGAGAGATTATAACTAAGTTGTTCTCTTCACGATTAGAATTGAAATGAGGGAGATCGGGGGTTACCTCAGTGGTTAGTAGCGTCTAATCCTCATCCTTATGTTCCTCTTCCAGCCTTGCCTCTGGATGGTTGAAACTGTCCTCAACCACCCCTACAGTTGCCTTTTCAGGACTTTTTTTCTCCTTCAAGCATGTTGGTATTTTCCTCAACAGCCTTCTCCAATGCCTTTTCAGGACTTTCAAAATCAATGACTTCGTTGCCGGATCTAAGCAGATTCTCTGGAAGTGGTCCTGTTCTATCAGCAAATATGAATTCATCTACTTTCAAAATATTTGACAGAGCATCTATATCCTTTAGATCTATGAGAATTAGGGGAACTAGAGAAGATTCTCTAGGTCCTTCGATTGTTCTCCCCTGATTTATCTGATTGTTTTCTTTTATTGTGGCTTGAATGTCGTCGTATTGCTCATCATCTTGTCCTACTAATTCTGTTGCATCGAGAACATTTTTCCCTTTACTGGACTTTGCTTTCTCTAAAGCGGCTCTCTCCCTAAACTGCCTTGCTTCCTCATTTAGGATTATTCTAGCGAGCCTCCTACCTTCACTGGCTTTCTTTTCTTGGGCAGCGAGAGCTTCATCAAAAGTGAGTTCTTTTCTCCTGAGCTATTTTAAGGATGAACCTCATCCTCTATCTCCTCATCATTTACCTCTTCTTCCATCTCAGCCAATGTTCTTTTGGCTTTTCTCCTTCCAACCTTAATTGCTTTTGTGGCAATTTAAGGGAGACCCGTAGTAAGCACAAGTTATCCCTTTTTAGCTGCATCTTTAATCAGTCTGCCCCTGGATCTTGGCTTTTCGGAGCTTAGGATATGGGTGAGGGGTAGAGTGTCCTCATCGATTTCTTTCGAAACCATTTCAACTTGCTTTTTGGCCTTAGTTTTGGTGGTTCTGGGCCTTTTGGGAATAAGAGCCTCCTCTTTCGGATCCACTATCTTCCAAGATTTAATCTTTCGCTCATCCCTCTTCAGTTTTGCCTTTACTTCATCCCATTCCTTATCAAAGTGGAGATTGAGGAAATTCTTCTCTAGGATGGGCTTTCCATAAATCCTTTTAAAATCGGCCAGATCCACTTTCGCCGCTTGGAGAATTCTTGTGATCAAGGCGCCATGCGAGTTTACATGGGTCTTGAGATAGTCAATGATCAAGACTGGCCAGTTTACTTCCTCACTGCCAACCCAGTGGTGCAGGATGCAGTGATGGAGGGAAGAAACTATAGTCAATGACCCCTTCCTTATTAGGATGAGCTTGGCCAGAGCGTGCTGCAATAATCTAGGCATTCTGGGGAAGTATGTTGAGAATGTGTCGCCAAAGTAGTTCTTGTAGAGCCATAGCTTGGACTTATACTCAACTCCAGTCTCATCCCCATCTTCCCTCAATATTATTTCAGAGTTCTTCATGTTCAGATTCTTCTTAAAGAATTCTGAAGTGAGAATTACGACTTTCCCTTGTACCCCAGTGCGTAAGGCATCAAAATGATTGTGAGCACTGAGATTTGAGAAGAACTCTTTCACCAGCTTGGGGTAGGTTAGGCAATTTATATTTAGAAGATCACCCAGATCTTGATCTTCAATTAGGATGAAGAAAGGAGGGGTTCTAAATAGGTAATCATCACCTAATTAATTAGTGGGTATGATAGAGTCGGAGGTTTTGAGATTTAGGGGTTCAAAATTAGTATCCTTCAAGTCAGATACTTGAAAGATATTTCTACTTAGGAGGATTTTGAGGGTGTTGGAGGTGTTTGTGGCTGCCATTTTAGAGAGAATTTGAAAGTAGAGTTCTGGGTTTGAATTTTTGCAGAGTAACAGTATAGTAGTTGCTCGCGTGAAGAGGAGAAGGGATTTTTAGGGGTTTATATAGAATTTCTGAAGTGACGGTATATTTATAATCCGGACTTCGGCTATTTTGACTGGATTGATGACATGTCAGGCGGATTTTTAGGAGAGAGGTGAATTCAGTTTAACCGGAGAATCTGAACGGTTTATTTTTGAATTAACTGCTGTATTTACCACGCATGTAACAACCAATGGACTTTTGAAATTTAAAAAGTAACAGTTACCTTTATGAGCTTTTACTGCCATACGTCATTATTGTCGGGTGATGTGGCAATCTTCCGGAATAGATCTTCCCAATTCTTCTTGTCTTCCGGAGTAAGTTTCTATCTCAGGATCCGGCTTGATTTAAAACTAGCTTTCAGAGTTTTTCTAAATTGGATTTGACATCCCAATTGATTCTCTTAGTTTCCCAAATTGATCTTTACTTAGTGGTTTAGTAAAGATATCAGCTCTCTATTCATTGGTTGGAACATATACCAATGCAACATCCTTCTACATTACATGATCCCGGATAAAGTAATGCCTTATGTTGACATGCTTCATCCTATTGTGAAGCACCAGATTCTTTGACACATCAATAGCACTTTTATTATCACATAATACATCCATACATCCGGATTGCACTCCATATCTTCAAGTTATTGTTTGATCCATAGAAGTTGAGCAACACAACT
This sequence comes from Euphorbia pulcherrima, assembly GCA_947683365.1. Lineage (NCBI taxonomy): Eukaryota > Viridiplantae > Streptophyta > Magnoliopsida > Malpighiales > Euphorbiaceae > Euphorbia > Euphorbia pulcherrima. The sequence continues at coordinate 7,492,606 of CANTUS010000006.1, read as the reverse complement.
TCCAGCTGCCATATATTCTACTTCTGTGGTGGATAAGGCAACTGAAGTTTGCTTCTTGCTATACCATGAGACTAAGCAATCCTTAAGGAAATGGCATCCTCAGGATACTTTTTCTCTCAAGAGTATCTCTACCATAGTCTGCATCTGTGAACCCCTAGAGTGTGAAGTCTCTATTACTAGGATACCACAACCCAACTTCAGTAGTTCCCAGGAGATATCTAAGTATCTAAGTATCCTTTTGACAGCCTTAAGATGAGAATCCTTGGTATTGGCTTGATACCTTGTACAGTAGCATACTACATAGTGTATGTTAGGTCTGCTAGCTGTTAAGTATAGGAGTGAGCCAATCATTCCTCTATATAGCTTATGATCAACATCTTCTCCTTCATAGTCCCTGGATAAGATTGTGTCTGAACCCATTGGAGTAGACATTGGTTTGTTGTTGTCCATTTAAAACTTCTTTAGGATTTCCTTGGTGTATTTTGATTAATTGATGAAGATCCCATATGGACTTTACTTAATTTATAGACCAAGGAAAAAGTTGAGCTCTCCCATCATAGACATCTCAAATCCCTTCTGCATTTGAGAACTGAATTCTTTGCATATATTCTCATCAGTGGCACCAAAAATGATATCATCGACATAGATCTGGACCAGAATAATATCATTTTTCTTCTTTTTAATGAAGAGTGTGGTATCTGCCCTGCCTTTCGTATATTCCTTGGATATAAGGAATGAGGTTAATCTTTCATACCAGGCTCTTGGTGCTTGCTTTAATCCATAAAGAGCTTCCTTTAGCCTGTATACATGGTTCGGATGCTTTGGATCTTCAAATCCGGGTGGTTGCTTGACATATACTTCTTCTTGAATGACACTATTTAGAAATGCACTTTTGACATCCATTTGGTATAATGTGAACCCCATGAATGATGTAAAAGCATATAGGATTTGGATTGCTTCCAGTCTTGCTACAGGGGTGAAAGTTTCTTCGAAATCAATTCCTTCTTGCTGATTGTAGCCTTGAGCGACTAATCTTGCCTTATTTCTTGCTACTGCTCCAGATTCATCAAGTTTATTCCGGAACGCCTATTTAGTGCCTATAATTGATTTTCCTTTAGGAAAGGGCATAAGATCCCATACATCATTCCTGGTGAATTGATCTAGCTCTTCTTGCATCACTATCATCCAGCTTTCATCCCCTTCAGCTTCTTGAAATTTCTTTGGCTCTATGAGAGAGACAAAAGCAGCATGGCTCATCATCCGATTGAGCTGACCTCTGGTTCTAATTGGATTCTGAACATCATCCAGAATATTTTCGGTGGAATGATCTCTGTGGGTCCGAATCTCCCTTTCCAGGCCTTCATGTTGAACTTGGACTTGCTCTACTTCAGTTTCAACTTCTCCTTCATCAAAGTCAATCCCTTATGGATTGAGATTAACTTGTTGTATTTCTGGATCAAAGGATATTCCTTCATCTTCCTCTTTGTACTTCTTGATTTGAAATGAATCAGGAATTCCTGCTTCCTCCTTTTCTCCATATTTTTTAGCTTCCAGAACTTGATCTTCTGGAGTGTAACTTTTCTTTCCTACAGTGTTAGTCTCATCAAAATCTACATGTATAGACTCAACCATAGTTTAGGTTCGGTTATTGAAGACTCTGTAAGCCTTACTATGTGTTGAGTAGCCGAGGAAAATAGCTTCATCAAATTTAGGATCAAATTTTCCTAATTGCTCTGTATCATTAAGGATGTAGCATTTACACCCCAATGCTTTAAAGTACCCAATTTTGGGTTTTCTTCCCTTCCAGATTTCATAAGGGGTCTTTCCTATGGTCTTTCTAATAAAGCTCTATTTAAGATGTAGCATGTTGCGTTTACGGCCTCTCCCCAGAAATATTTTGGCAAACAATTTTCACTAAGCATTATTTTAGCCATTTCTACAATAATCATGTTCTTTCTCTCAACTACTCCATTCTGTTGAGGAGTGTGGGGGGCAGAGAAGTTATGTTCAATGCCCTTGGAGTCACAAAAGTCAGCAAAATGCTTATTTTTGAACTCTCCACCATTATCACTGCTGATGCGTGCAATGTATATGCCATGTTCTACTTCTATCCAGATGAATGTTTTGGAGAATTGATTAAGCTTCATCCTTGCTTATTAGCAGGAGAACCCAGGTATATCGAGAATAGTCATCTATAATGACAATAGTGTATTCTCTTCTACCTAAACTCAGTGGCTTAATTGGACTAAAGAGATCAATATGTAAGAGCTCAAGTACTCTTTTGGAAGGAATGTATGAGATGGAAGGGCAACTTTTCTTATGCTGTTTTCCTAGTTGACATGTAGTGCATAGATGATCCTTATCAAAAGCAATCTTAGGTAAACCCATAACTAATCCCTTTTTGGCTAGTCTGGACAGGAGGTTCATGCTTACATGTCCCAACCTCCATCAACCAATGAGACATTTTAATCTTAAATCCAGATCCAATAATTCCATGACCAATGATCTGACCCTTTTGATTGTCTCCAAACCTCACTTTGCCTCCCTTCTCCCGGGTTAGTGTGATGAAGGCCTTCTCATCACCTGTCATGTGCCTTGAGCATCCACTATCAATGAACCAGGTGTATTGATCTACTGTGGATCTAAGGCATACCTATAAAATAGATCAAGTGGGTTTGGGTACCCAATCAGATTTGGGTCCTCTAGGGTTAATAACCATTTTAGGCCAAGGATAAACATCATAATAACCATTTTTTAATCTGCATGATTTAGTCATATGATTATTTTTCCCATAAAACCTGTACCCTAAAATAGGTATGTTTTGCTTTTGCTTCTTGCTGATCTTCTCCAGATCCTCCTTTCCATAGCTGCCTTTATACCCAGCTTCTTGCACACTAGTAGATGGTCTGGTATAACTCCGAAAGTTGGTTGGAGGTGCAACTTCAGCTCTATAATTTCTTCTTTGCTTGATAGGTTATTGGTTATAAGCTACCTTAGCCTTTCCTTTCTGAGCAGCAGTATATCTTTGAGCTTATGGCTGTCTACTTACTCCATTTGTCCTTTGATTTAAGTTCCTTTGAACCCTGTTCTAAGGAAGAGGAGGATTATTTCTTCTTAGATTCTTCGTTTCAGGTTTCTTCCTCGATGCTTCCTTTAATAGATTGACTTCTCTACCTAGTCCCGTTACATTTGCATTCAAAATCTGGACTTGATTTCTTAAGAAGTTTTCTTCTAGTACATCAATATGCTTGGTTGCTCTAACTAAATTGATGTCTTGTGCCATTGGCTCATCATCTTTAGCCAATTCTAGTATTGCTCTTTTGAGAGACTTGATGGCTTTCGAATTCTTCTTTACTCCCTTGATAACAATAGAAAGAGCTCTAGCAAGATCAAAGTTGAAGGTAGAATTAGAACCAGAGTTTACCTCAGTGTTTGCTGTATTTGATTCAGATTCTTTAATTTGCATTATTTCTTGCTTGGATGCATCCCTTCTGGATTGCTCTATTTCTGGTTCAGTCAAAGCCATGAACGTATAGTTAGCAGTCTCATCTCCTTCTGTTGAAGATAAGCTACTGTTTTCTTCACTGTTGCTCTAGGTAGCAACCATTGCCTTCTTTTTGAACTTCTTAGTTCTTTTGAGTTTAGGGCAGTTTGTTCTGAAGTGGCCTTTTTCACCACATTCGAAACAGACAACGTCTTTCTCTAGATCCTTCTTTTCTTTAGGATTCCTTTTGGGCTTACTTCTTTCGGAGGTGCCTTCTCTTGTCCTCTGAGATTCATATTTTTTTGATTTCTTTCTATCTTTCTTTTATATGAATCGATTTAGCCTTCTGGTCAGTAAAGCAAGTTGATCTTTTGTGCTTATTGACTCATCAATTTGATCTTCTTCTCCGGATGAGGCCGATCCAGTGGATTCTGCCTTAAGAGCAATGGCCATCTTTTTCTCCTCAGGTTTCTTTTCTTGTTGGTCGTATCTCTCTAAGGTCAATTCTTGGGTTAGAAGATAGTCAATGAGTTCATCATAACTATAAAAATTTAAGTCATGAGCTTCCTCAATGGCAGTCTGTTTATTGTCCCATTCCTTAGTAAGAATCCGGGGTACTTTCTTGACCATTCATACTTCTAGAATCTCCTTCCCCAGCCTCTTCATTTCATTCACTAGATTTGTGTATCTAGTGTTCATGCCACTGATTGATTCTTTAGGCTCCATCTTAAAGGATTCAAGCTTCTGTTGAAGTAGATTAAGTTTGGCCTCTCTCACTTTGGAAGTTCCTTTATAGGTTACTTCCAGCTTCTCCCATATCTCTTTTGCAGTCTCACATCTGAATATCCTATTGAATTCAGCTGCACTAAGAGCACAATGAAGCATATTAGCATTTGCGTTTTCACACAATTTTTTAAAGTCATTGTCATCCCACATGCTTGATGGCTTTCGGGTAGTCATACCCTCTACTTTATAAGTAGGTTCATACAGGCCATCTTTAATAACTAACCATGCTTGCATACTTTGTGACTAGATGAAGTTCTTCATCCAGTTTTTCCAGAACGTGTATTGTTCACCGGTGAAGAGTGGAGGACGGGTAATAGACATACCCTTAGAAAGAAGTTATTAGTTTTGGAAACTCATTTTGATATGTGAATCAAAATATGGACCTTTAGCTCGAGATTAGTAGATCTCTAGTTTGAGCACTTGCTCTGATACAACTTATTGGTCCCTGTGAGAGTATTTATAAGGACAGAGGGGGGTGAATGGCCTTTTTTGCGGAATTAGTAGACTTGAAAAAGTCTTTAATGTAGCGTGTTTGATAATGATCCGGAAGATCCGGATGTTGTAAATGTGTGCAATTAAGTAAAAGAGAAAGAAAATCAAACACAAGTATTTATACTAGTTCAGCACCGCCTATGTCTAGTCCCCAGAGTTTCCTTCCTCTGAGCTTGTCCACTAGTGGATTCCTTTCAAACTGGTAGGAATCAAGCCTTACAAATTTGTCTCTGGATGGTAACCCCTTTCGGAAGTAAGATATACCACTAGAAGCACCAACTCCAAGCTGAGTCCTCTTATCGTTAGTAGGATATATCACTTAGCCTTCTACCTTGAATCTAAGTTGAGTCCTACAAGGAGATCTCACTCAAAGCACCTACTTCAAGTTATATCCCAATCTCTCAACTTACCCAAGTTGGAGATTCTTACACTTTGGTTTTTAACAAAGGGTTGGATTTTGGAGTTCCTCAAGTTTATAATTTTACTTAGGAATCCTTACAAACAGATTTCAAATCAAGGGTTCTTGGAGGGATTTTATCATCTGATTGTATATGTGTTGCTTTTGTTACTTGCTTTTATAGATTAATTAGCTGACCTTCTCATTTGGTGAAGAGCTCCTTATATAGGGTTTGATCATAAATGTAGCCATTTATGGTTGGTGAGCTTTTATTCAATCTTTACCCTTGATCAGGTTGTCATGTGGAGCTTTCGGATCCGTTGATCAATCCGTTAGACTGTATTTTGATTCGTTTGAATTCTTGGGATTGAGGCTAGAAAGTTATCAGTGATCATTTTGCTTGTCATTTTGTGATACACCAACTTTCATACCAATTACTTTATGATGTGTACCCACGCGTGCCTTTATTGGTCTAGGAGAAAAAGTAGTTAGCTTTTCTCTGTTCGGTGTCAGACCTTTTTGACTTTTTCTAAAATGTACAAGCTGTCATTTTGTCTTTATCTTGGGGAGAGGATCTTTGACTTTCATAGACCAAAAAGGTAAAAGAAAAGTTATATTTGAGACTTTCCTTAGATTTCAGATATAGGTCTTCCGAATGTCTTTTGGACCTATATGCTCCGGATCTGTCTTCCGGAGATAGCTTCAATCAGTTCTTCCGAATACTGGTCTTAAGGGTCAGAAGTTTGTTTCCTTTCCAAACTCTATCCGGATGATTTCCCTTAGTACTTAGGTTTTTAATTTGTTCAATGGATAACTTGTGTCTTGATCTTTGTCTGGATATTTCCATTTGGATTTGGGAGAATTACATACATTGTTTTTGTTTCTTTCAAACTTGATCCGGATTTAGATTTTTTATCTGGATCATTGCTTCCCAACACTTTACCTTATAGTAGATAGCAGTGGAAGTCCTTTAGGTACTTAGGTTGTTTATGTACTCTTTTGGACTTAGTTATTACTGTTGATGTTTCATCAGTAATGTCAAATACAAAACATTCTTTATTTACATCATTAATTTCTCTATTGTATGGGAAAAGATGCTAAAAAAATTTCACATTTCTAGAAATGAAAAAACTATTAGAATCCAAACTATATACTTTGTATCCCTTAGTTCCAGAGACATACCCAATAAAAACACATTTTTCGCCTCTGTTATCAAACTTAGTTCTATTTCTAGTTAATGTAGTTGCATAACATAAACATCCAAACGATTTCATATCAGGAGCAACACCATACAATTTTTCATAAGGACATAAGTTTCCCAGCAATGGAGTTCCCAATCTATTGATGATATATATTGCATGACCATCCAAAAAGTCCTAGGCAAATTACTTTGATTTTTGTGACACCTGGCAACATTGAGGATATGTTGGTGTTTTCTTTCAACTATCCCATTTTATTCAGGTGTTTCAACATAAGTTCTTTGGTGAATAATTACTTTATCAGCATAGAACTTGGTCAAGTTAAATTCTGGACCATTGTCTGTCCTTACAATTTTAATTTTCTTTCCAAACTGTGTTTTAATCATTTCATAAAACTGTGGTAAAAACTTTAATACTTCACTTTTATCCTTTATCATGATACCCCATGTGAACCTAGTGCAATCATCCATAATAGATAACAAATGCTTATGTCCATCAAGAGAAACAATTGTTGGACCCCAAATATCAGCATGAATAATGTCAAAGGTATGGAATGAATTAGATTCAGTCAATTTGAATGGCAATTTTCTCAATTTTGATTTACTACATATATCACATACAAAGTCTGATGGCATATCAATGTCAGGAAATCTCTTTTGTAAAACATTTATTCTATTTTTAGGTATATGCCCTAGTCTATAATGCTAAAGCTCTTCCTTTTTACACTTAGCAAAAAAAGCTGAATTGAAAATAGAAAATTGTTCAGTGTTTAAGAGATATAAGCCATTTTTCACATCAGCTGAACCAATCCTCCTCTTGCTCAAAGCATCCTATATTAAACAATTTGCAGCAGTAAACACTACCTCGTAGTTGGATGTCTTAGACAATTTTGTCACAGACAAAAGATTGTATTTAAAAGTGGGAACAAACAACACATCAGTTAAAATAAAACCATCACTCAAACGAATATCCCCTATATGTGTGGCTTTTAAGCTTAAATCATTAGGTACCAACACATTCCAGTTATCTACTTTTCTAGTATTAAAGAAAGCATGTGAATACTGGCTCCTGTATCTATAATCCAAGTACTTGCAGTAATTAAATTTTTATTACCTGATTCAGCAGTGTTGTTGTAATCAATTTGTTGAAAGTGTATAGGCTGTTGGTAGTGCATAGACTGTTGAGAGTTCATAGGTTGTTGAGAGCTATACTGTGGTATAACTCTGGTAGAAGAAGCATAGGCATTATGAACATTTGGTTCTGCAGGTTGTTCTTTCATCAATTGTGCCAATTGGATTAGTTGCTCATTTGAGAAAAAATTTTGGACATTCTTCATAGGCATATCATGAACTGTCATATTCAAAGTTGAAGATAGATCATTGTGGGGAAAATCATAATTTTGCTCCACTATATCTTATTCCTCCATATCCTCATATCCCATTACAGCATTGACACCACTAAATTTTGACTTGAAATGTGGTGGATAGCCATTCTTCTTCCAGCAGTTTACAAAAAAGTGATTTCCTTTGCAAAAAGTACACAACCCCACCCTTTCTTTCCCCCAAGTTGTTGTCTTCTATAGTTATTTCTGGAATTCCCATTATTCTGGAAAAACTGAGGATTTCCTGTTTGACCATTATTGTATTGTGAACTACCAATTTGACTATTATTCTGGTTTTCATTCTGAAAATTCCTTGCAAAAGATGCCACTACATTTTGTTCCAATGAATCTTTACCAACTAGTACAAATTCTCTTTCAAATTGAAGAATAAATGAAAAAACCTTGTTCATGGATGGAAGAGGATCCATGGCCATGACCTGAGCTTTGATATTAGCAAAAGAATTATTTAGACCCTTGAGAAAACAGATTTTGAGACTAGTCTCTTGTTTCTTCCTCATTGCCTCTGACACATTACAAAAGCAACCAGCACATACACAAACAGGAATTGGACTTAGACTAGTAAATTCATCCCAAAGACACTGCAAGGATGCAAAGTAATCGGTGACGGACCTATCCCCTTGTGCAGCATTGAAAACTTCCATTTGTAAATCTGCAATCTTATATATATCAGATTGTGAAAAACGCTCTCTGAGATTGTCCCAAAGTTGCTTTGTGGTCTCAAAATTCGTAGCAGTTTGCGCAATAAAAGAATTCAATGACCTAATGATCCAAGAAAGTACCATATTGTTGCAACGCCTCCAAGAATTGAACATAGGATCTTGAATAGCAGGTTTCTGTATGGTGCCATCTATGAACTCCAACTTGTTCTTGGAGAGCATAGCCATCTTCATATTGCGAGCCCATTTGTGGTAATTACCACGATCTAGTAGCGGAGTAACCAAGACGATTCAAGGATTCTCTCTAGGATGAAGATAGAAGGGACTTTCATCGATTCTGGTTTGATTGCGATTCCCCATTTCTTGGGTTTATAGAAATAAATTTGAAGAGAAAAAAACTTGTCGTTAAATGAAACAGAGAAAGAAGAATAGAGAATTACAGCGAAATGAGAGAGAGAGAGAGAGAGAGAGAGAGAGAGAGAGAGAGAGAGATTGATCAAACATGAACTTCCATTGAGGAGGTAAAACTCAAGAGAACTGAAATACAAAGATGAAGAAGCAAAATTACAGAGTTGGTTGAAAAAGCAGGGCTAGCTAGGTTTACATACAACGGCTATTTTATGATAAGTAGGGAAATGACTAAATTGCCCTTAACTTATCAAACGGCTAGTACAACTTCTTAACTAACTTACTACTGAACTTGTATAACAGCTAGTTACTAATTACATTAAACCTGCAGAATTATCAATAGCATTTGCCAACGTTATATACATATATATTATTATATCTTACCAATATTAAACCGTTGATCTGGATGCTTAAGTTTAAACCAACTACCGCTTAATGGAACATTTTTCCCCTAATACTATCCATTAACTCCAAATTAAAACAAATATAAAGTTAATATAAAAAACTAATTTAATTGTTATATTGAATTTTGGTTTTCGAATGTAGTAGCTAACATAAAGAATTACCGGTAAAATTACCTATTTTCTGTGTTAACCAACCGCATTTTACCTTACATTGTTTTAAGATTTCCTTTAAGCCTATGTTCTATACGAAATTATATTCACTAATTGGACGACAAATGACCCTTTCGACATTTAACTTTTATTCATTCAACAATTAAGGAATTTATATTATTTCGGATTAAGGAAGATCACTTTTAAAAGAAATATATAATTGTTGAATTGAATTTTTGTTTTTTCAGTGTACAGTTTAGCCAATATAAAATAAAAATAAGAGTTAAATTAGTTTCTTTTTTTTTTTGCAGTATTAATCATGTGTCTTTTAGCTTCTATTGCTTTTAAGTTTTCATTTTAGTATTTTTTTTTTTGCAGTATTAATCATTTGTCTTTTAGCTTCTATTGCTTTTAAGTTTTCATTTTAGTGCATCATCTATACGAAATCATATTAACCTTGACTCAATTGATGCTTTTGCTATTTAGCTTTATTCATCGACAAAGTAATATGGTCAATCTTGTTCAGTTGGGAATGATTTCATATACGACAAAGAAAAAAAAATCAATTTATAAATGACATTAAAAGAGCAATCTGCTAATGGGAAGGATTAAGAGACAGCTTGGTATTGTTTTCTAAGCTGATTATTTTAAAAGCTTCATTTTTAAGTTTTTTTATAAGTAATGGATTTGATTTTGATAAAAATAAGTCAGACGGTTTTAAATTAATTAGTATAAATGGTCATAATGTGTTGTTCAAACTTAAAAGGCCAAACACATCTGTTGCCCCCAAACTTGGCACATTTTGTCACATGCCACCCACAACTTTCAAGTGAATCACTTTACCCCTAAAGTTAGCAAAATTGATACAGTATGCCCCCTCAGTGCCACGTGTCAGTTTCTAGTAGATGTCATTTTTTAGATTTTTCTCCCTCCAATCAGAAGTTGACACGTGATATTGAGGGGGGCAAACTGTATCAGTTTTGCCAACTTTATGGGGGTAAAGTGATTCACTTGAAAGTTGAGGGTGGCATGTGACAAAACATGTCAAGTTTGGGGGCAATGAATGCGTTAAGCCAACTTAAAATATGTAGTTCTATTCAAAATTTATAAAAATAACTTATTTTAATAGCAGTTTAATAAATAACACCAAACTGACTCGTTATTTTACTCGTCACAATTACTAAACATAAGTAATCTTTTTTAAACCATTACTTTAAGATTGGAAGAGCATGCTTCAAACCCGAGTCACCGTAGAGCTTTTTTAAACTTCTTTTTCAATAAAGGCCTTATCCATATGGAGCCCTTTAAAGTTGATTCAAACCATTTTTTGCTATCTCCAACTTTCAAGTGTGATACTTTGCCCTCTAAAGTTGGCAAAACTAATACAATTTACCCCTCAATGCCACGTGTCAGATTATGGTTGGTTTGACTTTTCAAATATATCATTTTTCTGATTTTTTTCTCCAATAAAAAATTGATACGTGGCATTGAGGGGGCAAACTGTTCAGTTTTTCTAACTTTAGGGGGTAATGTGTCACACTTAAAAGCTGGAGGTGGCCAAGGACGGTTTGAACCAACTTTAAGGAGCTCCATATGTGTTTTGCCTTCAATAAATGTACCTATAAATATAGTCATCATTGATAAGTATATCCGAACGAAGGATTGAATTCCGGGGTCAAGATCAGGTAATAGCTTATTTGCTCTTGTTGGTGCTACTGGAGGATCTGGGTCTCGCTTATGAACCTTCAAGCTGGGCGAACTACCTCATTACTTTAGGAAAGAAAGCAGGCTCATAGGGCATTTCCCTTTGGTCCTAAAGCGCAACCTTCTTTGTCTTTGGTAGGGCATTACTATGAATTATGTTTCCTGCCTAAGTATCGCCTTCTACCAAATTAACTTAATCGTGCAGAGATAGCGTAAACTTTTCTCAAGAGTAAGAAGATAAATAATGAATAATAAAAGACAATAATAACATTGCAATCTAAATTTTGTTAAACTTCATCACATTTATGAATACATACAACTATAAAATTTAGGGGTACTTAACACCAACAGCCAGTTTGACTAAGGTTTTTTCAGCAGCTTTTTTGAAAAGCTCAATTTTTAAGCGTTTCCATATTTGATTTTAAAAAAATAAATCAAACAGTTCCTAATTAATTAGTATGAATGATCAAAATGTGTTGTTCAAAGCTAAAATATGTAATTCTATTAAAAGTTCGTAAGAACAACTTATTTTGACAACAACTTAAAAAACAATATCAAACTTACCCTAAATGGTTTTATTGAAATCGGACCGGATATCGAATCGGTGAAGACAATGATTCATGATTTTAGTGGTTCAACCGTGTTTCAATCAGATTCAACCGTGATTTTTTTAGTTGAACTAACCGGTTCTGTCTAGTTTTAATAATAACATTGCTATATAGTTTCGTGGTTTTGATGTTGTTGCATACAGTAAAATCTCTATAAATTAATACTCGATGAATTAATAACCTCGATAAAATTAATAATTTGTCCAGTCCCAACTTGGGACCAATACAGAATTAGACCCCAATCAATAAAATAATAGGATAATAACTTTTTTGAAATCCCAGTGTATATATATTGGTCCCAACGAAATTATAAATTAATAATTACTAAAAGATTTCAAATTCTAAGATTCTCTAGTAAAAAATGAATCTATAGTCACTAATTTTTTTTTTGTTGAACTTCAAATCTATATTGAATTCATCTTTAAATCTCCTCATTACACTTAAGAGTTGGGGCATTGTCTTCTCGTATTGCAATAAAAAGTTGTGAAGAGTTGTTGCAGCTTGGATGCTTCTTTTCGAGTGATCGGTTCCAAAGCTATTGAATCATCCTCAACTTCATCGTCGACCGGATTTTGAATGGTATCCCCCACAATTTCTTCAATGCTTTGAACCTCGTAACATTTATTATTTTCACCAGGATAATCTAGCAAGTGATTCAATTTTGAACTTAAAAATTTAAAGGTCATACATAACACCTCTTTAAATTAATAAATTATTAATTTATCGATATAATAATACCTCAGTAAATTAATACAATATCTCGATTCAACATTATTAATTTATAGAGTTTATACAAGATTAAAGCAAAAGAAGCTTAACAATACCAATTTTTTTTCTTCGTCTTCAATTAATTCATAAAATAAATGATGAACCCAATACTAGAAAAAAGAAACGAACCCCACCAATTAGAAAATAGCAAATCCAGATTGTCTGCAACCAGATGAACACTTGCAGATTCCAATGTGATGTCAATAATAATTAAGGTCTATACATAATGACGCCTGTCCTAAAACAACACTATTCAGTTCATCCAGATGTTATGTTCCACCTTTCTAATCTATATCAACTTTTGATTCATAAAATCATGTCTTAATTAAAGAAAGCATATCTTATCTTTTCTTTTCCTTTTTTTAATTAAATTTTAAGAGGGTTTTTGTGTTGGTAAATAAATTTAAGTCCCACATTCGAAGATTTGGAGAGCTTGCACCAAAATATATATGTTTACCAAAGACTCCATTAATATGAGGCCTTTTGAGGGAAGGAGCCCTAAGAACAAAAATTTAAAGGTTCAGCCCATCCAGGAACAATATCATACAAATGCGGGGTTGCGGGTGGCGCCTCGGAGTTCAATATTTTGGACACATCTTCAATGGTTGCTTTTTATGTTTTAGGAATAAAAAAATAACTTTAAGTTCCAAATGTTTCTAGTTATTTCAAAGATAAAAAAATTATTATTAACAAATAAATAATAATTATCAATAATCCGTCAACAACTGACCATAACAATTGAACCAAACAATTGAACCAAACAGACCTTTTCCATGTGTTGTATATATTTTGGTTAGACAAGAGCATGCAATTGTGCTAGCTAGCCTGTCCCTCGACCCATTTCCTTGCTTTCTCAAAAGCTTTTATTATGCAAAAGGCTTTCAATAATTTAGACACATATACCTACCAGAGGTAGTGGTACTACTTGGTGGCACCCCTACCATTTTGTGAGCCCAATAAGGTCCATATATATGACATATCTTTGTTAATTAGATATTTACTTGTGTGGTGTTTTTGTGGTTCAAAACACGCAGGTGACTTTTTCCATTGATTTTTGTTTTTAAATTGTTTTTTACCTAAAATTTTGTATACATGTTTCTGCAAACCTTATGAAAAAGTCCGCATAAAGTAAAACGATAACAATCTCAAACGCGTTCTAAGTAGTTTTTACAGTATTAATGTTGTAAATTAATATCATAAAATATTTCGGTGATACGAGGGAGGTTGTTGTTAACATCGTGCCAGAGCAACCTCAAGGTCGCCATTAATAGGCAATTATTCCTTAACATCGTGCCGGAGCCCCCAATTACATCTCCATCCTACTAGGGGTTTATTGCTACCAATACTATCAAAACCGTATCAGACATCATATCAGTGAAGATTTGGGTACGTAGTATTACCGGTACTACCGATATAATTAGTGGTTTACTTTTTTTTATTTTTAAAAGAATATATATTAATTAGAAATATTAATTTACATATGAGTAAAAGATAAATAATTTGGCATAATTTAGGTATATTTCTGCCTAAATGTTTCTAAATCATTGAGCTAAGTCGGTTAGAATAGTCTAGGATTATTCTAGATCATTTCGGCCGGTGATATAGACTTCCAATGGCTATTGCACGCTTTGGGTCTTTTGCATCGCATTTTGAGTCTTTTGGGACACTTATGGGTCTTTTACCACACTTTCTGAGTGTTGCCATAGCATTTTTAAAAAATCGTTTTCAAATTAAACCGTACCGTAGACATAGCCGGTTTGCGGTAAAACTGCCTCAAACCTGCAGGTGCGATACGGTTTTCATAACATTAGTTGTTACCCAACCCGATGTACGAGAACCTGTCGTGTTATCTAGGGCATATTGTGGAAGGAATGAGCTTTTTTCCCTAGGGGCGAACAAAAAACTTTAACCTATAGCTTTCAAAATGAAAAGCCGAATAACACCACAATCCTGTCAGCACAATGGATACCGAAAATCAACCAGGTCGAAAAAGCTCTGACCATGCAATATAAAACAAGTGAATCACGTGGATAATAAGGTTATGACGTTCTTTTTAATTGAAATTATTTCAATATAAATTTATAATTACGTTACACTTAACTGAAGTAAGTTGAAAATAATGTGAACTAACCATCATAACATAGGATCCTCTTTCTTGGCCTAATATTCCGGATAAATGTTTGTTTCCATTGAATCATTATCTCTGGAAATTGACAGGACATGAAACTCAAAAAAACCCTGAATTATGCAACAGGAACTGAAGTTTGTGTACCTAACATATGAATCTGTACATCTTACTCTTTTTTTTGGTCTGAATAAAGTAATATTAAACGGTATTCAATAATTTCTGACTATATATTAAATCATGTCTCATATACAAGAATATCACACAAAACAGTAAAAAAAATAAAACAAGGCCAGAAATAAAACAAGACAATCCAATACAATACAATTCCTGAGTTGAAATAATGTTTCAGGATATCGAATGCCTTCGATCCTTAGCAGGTTTTACCCGAGCTTTTGGAATAGAATCACCGAAAGGATAAAACTTCCCGAGCTTTTTCGACACAGAGTTTATGAACGACTTTCTTGGCAAAGGAGGTTTATTAGCTGAAGGTTGTATTGTATGTACAATTGGACTACCCGTCGCTGACCTGTCAACTGGACTCGCTGTCGCTGACCTGGCAACCGGACTGGCTGTCACGGGTTTACTCAAAGGTTTTTCGATTTCCTGTAGTCTCAATTTCATTTTCGCAAGCTCGAATTTGAGCTCTTGATTCTCTCTTTTAAGAGCAGTGATCTCATCGGTAACTGGATGGATATCCGTCGAGTATAAATTGTTTTTTGAGGGAATTGAAGGCGAATCGCCACTTGTCAGACTCCCATCCATTACGTCTCGTAGCCGTTGTTGTTCATAGTATAGAACTTGAACCACTGTCTGAACGGGAAGCCTGTCGTTTTGAGCCGCGTGGGCACACGCCTCCCGCGAAAGTTTCTGGCAATCCATGAAACTGCAAACTTTCTTCCTCTCCATGTCGGTTAAATCGGGATGGGCCTATTCGAAGAATTACACGAAAATCAAATCTATTTCAAGGAAGACAAAAAGCGTTTTTAAGGATATGTGGTATGATCAGTTTGTCTCTTTGTTTTACATGTTACCTATTTGGTATCTATGCAATTCAATCTATTACCTTTTTTGTTATTTTAGTACAGATTATGTGAAATATCACTAATAAAGTTTCATAGCACAGGGACCAAATAGATAATAATTAAGGACCAAACATGTAATGATTGAATAGAAAAGGGACCAAAAAGGTAACAAATTACATAGCATAAGGATCAAATATGCAACTATTACATAGCAAAAGGACCAAATGGGTAGTGATTGAATAGCATAGGACAAAAAGGTAATATAATGGATAGCATATGCACCTAATAAGTAATGTATATACCACAGGACCAAATAGGCAAAATTTTTATAGCACAGAGAACAAAAAGTTTTTTTTTTTGCCTTTCGAGGACTATTTCAAACAATTTTGAAATAGAGTGCTCAAATCGAAGTTTACCTTTAGGAAGATGTCTATGGCTCGATAAATCCCGTCTTCGGTTATCCTCGATTGTTCGGGAATAAGTTCCGCGAGACTAATGAATCTGGCAACCGTTAAGTTTCGGTCCGAGGCAATTTCCGCAATGTAGTTCTCCATTAGCTTTGCCACGCGTTCCATGTCGCTAGGAGGCGGGGAAACAAACTCGTCATGATCAGCCTGATACCCGAATCGAGTCTCGTCCACTTCAAATTCTAGGTAATTTGCCATGATCCTCTGAACTGTATCGACATCGAACAATGTGTCGCCCGTAAATGTATAAGACGGGATCAAAAGGTCGTCCAACACAGCTTGGCCTAATTGTAAGGCCATCCTCTTCTCCAGATCGAGTCGACAAGCAACTGTAGTTTCGAGATATATCGAAGCACGAAGAAGCATCGATAAAAAGCTAACCGATAATACGTTTCGTTCTCGTGGGAGAAGACTTACGATTGTCTCTAAAACAACCCGCTTTTCGTGCTCTAGTTGTAGCTCAATTTTCTTCCTTCCTTTTCCGAACATTTCCTGCACCAAGAAATACGAATTTGTAAGCCTGTAATGCACAAATGCGCTTATATTATTATATACAAAGGAAAATGCCTACCCCAGCCTGGATGTGGTTCGAATATTTGACCTTTAGAGTCACTGATTTAGTCTCAACCACTAGGCTAAAGGGTTTTTTTACGGGGAGCCGGGTATTTACCCTACTTCCACTACTGACATGTGTCCCAAATTACAG
Organism: Euphorbia pulcherrima; assembly: GCA_947683365.1. Classification (NCBI taxonomy): domain Eukaryota; kingdom Viridiplantae; phylum Streptophyta; class Magnoliopsida; order Malpighiales; family Euphorbiaceae; genus Euphorbia; species Euphorbia pulcherrima. Next base: position 7,475,825 of record CANTUS010000006.1, on the reverse strand, counting down.
TTAGTGCATGTCATTTGTCGGGAGCCGGGGGTCCCAGTGAAATTTCCCCTAAGTTATGGAATTCATCATTGTAAGCCTGTAATGCACAAAAACAAGCCGAATAAAGTTTTCGGGTCGGGATCTTACCAAACCTCGAAGCGATTTTTGTGCATAGAGCATTAAAATCGGACCGATGGCATAATGTTTAAACCCTCTAGACATCATAGCAACCAAAACTCTTTGAAACAAATCGATCCTTAAAACCGTTAAATCTTCGGCCCACCAATCAAGAATCGGCTTGGACTGCGATTCGCTGCTGCCATTAGACCTACTCGAAACAGAAAACTGGCTTTCTTTGCATGCCATGTAAGCGATTGCATCGATACATCGACTCACCAATTTGACTTGCTCAGCCAATGGGAGGAGATTTTCGGATAGATGCAATACCGAAACTGCCCCCGAAAGACTCTTGAGCGCCACCTCTTTTAAGTATGCTTCGGTTCTCGACACTAGATTCCCAACTCCATAATCTTCTGTCATTTCGAGATACTCCGCCATGCATCGAAGCAAAGCGATGTTTTCTGTGCCTATTTCGAAATTGATTCCATAGCAGAATTTCGCGGCGAGTTCGAATGCTTCGGGCCCACCCGGGATTTCAGGGATTTCGATAATAGTAACTTCAGTATCAGTGGATTCTGATATTAGTTTTCTTATGTATCCACATTTTGAAATTAATGGAAACTGCCATAGAAATAGGAAAACAACTATCAATTCTCAACTTAAGTAACTACCATAATTGTTACTAATAATTGTAAGAAAACCATTGAATTCTTTCGAATTCCATAAAAATTCAACCAAAATGAATGTTCTAAACTAGGGTTCATGAAAACATGTTGATTCCATAGTTATCAAAATCTTACGATTCGAGATAAGAATTATACGATTCGATTCGATTCACCTAAAATAGATTCGAATATGGGGTGAATCGAAGTTCACCCTGATTCAATTTAGGAAAAGTACTAAATTAGTTCCAATTGAAATGACAAATAAAGAATCAAGATTGAAAAATAGACCTTATGCAATGAAAAGGAAGATCCACCAGCAAGAACTGTAATATCGCTGGGGATTTCTTGGGAGAAAATCCTGCAAAAACATCAAAATTCAACTCCAATTACAACAAAAGCAAACAAAAATCAATTAAAAAAAACTAAAAAGAAACCAAATTTCACCATTCACTAGTTCTCTTCATTGCAGAAGAGAGGTCTTTGTTCTTGAAGGACATGTTAATATCTGAATAAAAATCATTACTCCATTAAATTAAATGTACCCAGATGGAGATATATGGAGTCAGTATAAAAATTGAGGTTTATATGCAAGAAAAAGCAACATAGAATGTGTACTGTTTAGTAATATTTGGGTACTTTTTGTATCATTGTGATGCTTTTTGAGGACTGTTAGTGAAGCAATTAATGATGAAAAACTGTGACTATTTTGAGCCTCGGACAAATGAAGAAAGCCAAGGGAGTGGCAGGGAGTGTAAATATGAGTCGAAAGGAAGGGTGAATGTAGAAAATGAAGGGATCAAGGTGGTCTGTGTGGTGGAGTTTAGTTTGTGATTGAGTTGAGGATGAGATGGAATGGTGCAATTTGATTGGATGGTGAACTGTATGTGAGATTTGTTCCCATCCACTTGTGTCCTCTTCTCTTTGTTCTTTTGGCTTGTCCTCCTAGTTTTTTTATATGCCGTTCGATAATTTATATTAAATTAATATTTATTTATTTATTTAGTGATACATATAAATTTTTTTTAATTAAGTTTTTATAAAAAAAATTTTAATTATAATCAAACTACACTTATTAATAAATAAATGGATGAATACTTAATGTTGAAAGCCATATAAAAAAATCCCCTTTTCTAATACTAACTTCTTAATTATCCAATAAAATTTATTTAATTTTTTTGAACGCATATATATGCTGAAATTAACAGATGTTAAGTAAACCGGAACCACAAGAGTTTGTTTGGTCTTATGATTCACCGTCTTATACTTTTAGATTTAATCTTCATCACACACCTAATTATATGATAGTGAATTTCTTAATAAAAAATTTTTACATTCATAAAATTTAAATATAAAACCTTATTGAAATAATATAAAGCTATCATTTAGACGAATCCTTGTTGATCGCTTCAAACATTTACTTGGACATAAAAGTTAAAAAAAAAATTTGTTTTTCACTAGAAATAAATATGTTAGTCATTCTTTATAATACCTTTGCATTCACTAAGTATAAAATTAATATTGCTATAAAGTAAAGAAGTAATAAAATACCTTTTTACTCCTATATCTTTTTAAAAGATATATTAACATTTTATTATTAAATTTATTTTATTTTATTACTATATTATTCCAATTTATATTACTATAATAATAGTATTTAAAATTAGTTAATATTCATAATAATCATATCAATACCAAAATTTGAAATTAAAATAAAATTTAAAAAAATAATAGTAATAATAAAATATTTGATGAGTATTTAAAATTGGTTTTCATACTAATCATAACAATATAAAAAATATAATTCTGTTGATTATAAAATTAAAATCTATATATATATATATATATATATATATATATATATATATATATATATATATATATAAAATTAAAGAAGTCCAAAAACACCTTTTTATCCCTATATCTTTCAAAAGAAATATTAATATTTTATTATTAAATTTGTTTTATTTTATTACCATATTATTCCAATTCATATTACTATAATAATGATATTCAAAATTAGTTAGTATTCATACTAATCATAACAATACCAAACTAATTAAAATTTGTTGATTATAATTCTATTAAAAATTAGTGTGACTCTTTTTTTCTTATCAAATATTTGATAGAGAATCACAATATAATTGCAAGAAAGTATAAATTATAAACATGTTTAAGAAAAAATTTAAATTTTATAATGGTACTTACTCCTATAATGGAATGTTTTAAATTATTTGGTCAACTAATATATCTCCTAAATCTATTTATTTAAAATTTAATATGTCTTTCTTGATTTTATTTAATTACGGGGTGGAGAAATAGCAAATGTTTAAAGAAGGTATAAGTAAATGGGAACAAGTTCTTTTGCCAAAAGTGTAATCATTTTGATTACTCGGCTTTTCACAGATAAACATTGTGCATCTAAATTTGGCTTTCAATTGTTCAATTAATATAGTTAAAGTACTTTGATATTAAAATTGTAATGAATTAAACATTCAAATTGGTTTCACAGATGTAAGCTTCAAGTTCGTGTAATAGATACAGTAAGAGCAACAACTGATTGGAAAAACTGCAAATAAATTGAGGGATACAGTAATTGATGTACATAGTTTTCCCATATCAATAATATATCTTCTTTGAATTCCAATCAATTTTAGTTTTTTCTCCATTAATAATGTTTTCAACATCTTTTATTATTTTTTGTCTTTTGAAATTATATTAAATAACAGATGCACTTGGTGAAACACATATACCAATGGAATTGGAGAACACTATATAAACAGAAATTATGTTCAAACTTTCAGTTAAGAGCAACAATATTATTGCACATGTGAAGTGTGTTATGTGGTTAAACTTATGAAACAATATAATCTTTCTCTCCCTCAAAATTCCTTGACTATAAGTTTAATTTTATTTTATACGTAACTTCAAATTAGCATGTTGCATTATTTGTATTTTAGTTCATATATATTTTAACTTTAATTTTTTTTTACCATAGGATCCAGATTTCGATGTTGATCAATTTCCAGATGCAAATGAAAATTTTAAGGTACTTCTGACATTTATATTATATGTACAAATGATTCATTATCTACTATGATTTAAATTAGATCTTTTATTTATATATTTATTTTTGTTTGGCGTGATTCGATATCAAAAAATGATGAAACTTTGACACCGTCGATAATGATAGATGAAGATAATGCACAACTTTCGAGCAATCAAGCAAAACCGATAAGAATTAAGAAGGAGAAGAATAATTGATATGTATCTCTTTTTAAAGAAAGATTAGTATTTGTTGATACATTGTTAAACTTGGCAGAACTATTATCTGGTGTTATGTAGTACTTATTTTGTATTGTTGAGTTGTTTCATTTTAAACAGGTGTTATTTGTTCCTATTTCTACCTTTTCCAATTTTTTTGGGTAAATTTTGCAATTATTATATTATTTTCTCCAAAGTGGAAAAAAATATTGGTGATTACTTGATTATAAGCCTATTTAAGAAAAAAATTAAATTTTATAATAGTATTTACTCTTTAATGATAATAATAGAATATCTATAATTATTTGATCAAGTAAAATAATAGAAATATTTCATTATTGTTACAATAAATATTTAATAAAATTACAACAAATTAAATTTTAAGAAATAGATTTAAAATTAATGCGACTCTTTTTTCTCGTCAAATATTTGACAGAGAATCACAAGATGACTGTAGAAAATTTCAAATTATAATCATATTCAAGAAAAAATTTAAATTTTATTAGTAGTACTTACTCCTTCTCACAGATAATAATGAAATATTTTTTCTTATTTTATCAATGATTATAATCCTATTTAGGAATTAATATGACTTTTTTTCTCATCACATATTTGACATATATTTTTAGCTTTATATTTTCTATATATATATATATATATGTGTGTGTGTGTGTGTGTATATATATGTGTATATTACAAAATAAACTTTTCATTGATATAATTGTTATAAATAACCTATCTGTGTATCACATGAGTACTACACTAGTATATTCTTATAACATAAAAGCTATTGATAATTAATGCTTTTTTATATTCTAAATAGTTAAATATTATTTGTAGATATTAAATATTCTATTTGAAATAAACAAGATAAGATAAAACATTGTGGAGAAAAAGAGAATTATATGTTTATTAAAAAATCCAACAACTTCAAATAAAAAAAGTGCTTAAGAATGAAAACAGCAAGAAATAGTCATCAAATTTCGAGTCTTTGAATTTAAAGCAGAATAGTATGCAGCGTATGTATGGAGCACTCAATCATGAAATCAAATCTATAGTAAAAAATTAAGTATAATTACCAAGATATAAATATAAGGATTTGAAAAAAAAAATTATCTGTTATTAATTCAAACACATGGAAAACAAATTATCATAGCATTCAAATTATTAAAACTCATTATATTATTATTATTGTTGTTATTGTTGTTGTTATTGTTGTTTCTGTGGTCATGAATTATTATTAAATTATGATCATATATTATGATAACAATATAATGAATTGTTATTATATTATTGCAAGTGGTGTATGTTAAGATGGAAGCTGGGACCTTATAAGGTCTCAGATTCGAGTCATGATAAAGGTAGGAGAAAATTTTCTTTATATTTAATGTAGACGTAATTACATAAATTTAAAAAGTAATTAAATATTATAAAAAATCATTACAAAGCTATTAGTTATATTTAAATTAGAATTGGAGTTGCAAGTTCAACCAATTCTATTGGGTTTACTATTAGTTACGTTCAACTTAGAATTGGATTTGCAAGTTAAACCAATTTTGTTAAGTTTGAAAAAATCACAAGTAATTAGAATTGAAGGAATCGAATTTTTTTGTACTGCATTGCAAGCTCAAAAACTAGGATTTACAGGTGATTTTCAAAAAAAATTTATGTAACTCATTCATTACAAGCTAAACCTCAATGGATGTTTGAAAACTTTTTAAATAACTTCATTTCAACATGAAACATTAGTTTTAAATGTTACAATTACTTTTATCTATTTCGAAAACAAAAAAAAGTTATCAGTAACAACAGTTAAAAATAACATACCCTTGAAATGATAAAAAAATGAGCAAGTTTAGTTGTGTTTAGAATTGGCCAAATACACATGGACCATTCTAAAGTTAGCTCTAATCGCCCTAATGTTAGTTCTAACCGCCCTTGACCATCCCGAACTTTCAAGTGTGACACTTTACCTCATGAAGTTGGTAAAACTGATACAGTTTGCTCCCTCAATGCCACGTCTCAGTTTCTGGTTGGAGAAAAAAATCAGAAAAATGCTATCCTTGAAAAGTCAAACCAATCAGAAGCTGACACGTGGTATTAGGGGGGCAAACTGTATTAATTTTATTAATTTTAAAAATAAAATATCATATTTAAAAGTTTAAAATAATTAAAAATAATAAAAGCCAAAGGACTCTCTGTATTAATGATTTAGATTTTATTGTTTTAAAGGGGTGATGCACCAGTTCAACTCTTACTTTACACACTTTCTTTGGTAATTATTATTTTCCGGTCTTCACACATTTAGATAGATAGGTTTCGGCTACTGATTTTTTCTTAGATTATAGATTAGATTAATCCGAATACCTGTTCTAAAAAAGGGGTCTTTTCTAGAAAAAAATTTCTAAGAAAATTAAAAAATGGAATTTAGTGTTTGGTTGAATAAGGGATTTAAGACCAAAAAAAATGTATAGTAAAAAATAAAAATATATATATATAAAAGGCACGTGGTTTAACAATATATATAAATTAGGCATAATTTTAACCCGGATGGTTTTATTCGTATCAGAAAACTGGCTTGGTAAGCCAGTTTTCAGCGGGCTTAGAGCATCTTTAGTAGTTTGTCTATTTTAACAATAGTCTTGCCACATAGGTAAAAATAGACAATCAAGCGAAAAACTGTTCTACACTAGCTTGTCTATTTTCTCTTTCCTATATGATGTGGCACAATAAATGTTGAACATTGTCTATTTGATCTTCTTGATGTACACAATCAGATAGAAAGTCTGTCATCAGCTTAATTAATATTTTAATGATTAATTTAAAATTCAAATGTTAGTTAGTTATGAAAGATGAAATTTAGTAAATAATAAATTCTTTTATATTGCAATCCACTATGAAATAGACAATCTATTGTAACTACTCATTTGAAGTATATTGTCTATTTTCAAAATTATTGACATATCATCAATGTGGTTGTCTATTCCACATGCCACGTAATCATAGAATCCACTATCTACTAAAGATGCTCTTACTAAGCCAGTTTCAGACACGTATATAGCTGACGAGATGTCAGCTACAGTGACTGTCTAAAAAAGGCTTAATAAGCCCATTTTCAAAGGGGCGAGAGTCGAGGCAGCCTCGACTACCGCGTGAAGCAAAGAGACCGGTTTTTCAATCGGTCTCACTTTATTGAATCCTAACCCACCCCTTTAATACTTTACACTGTAAAATTTGTTTTCAGCTCCCATTCAATTTTTTTCTTTCAATCTCACATTCATTTCTCTTAAATTCTTCATTTTCATTTGAAAAAACTCAATCCACTTTCACTTCTAACCTACAAAATTTTGCTTCTAGAAGATAAATTCAAGGTAATAATGGTTGTTAAATTTGTTTATAATTTTTTGTTCAATGAATTTAATGTTATAAATGATAATGTTCAACTTATAATAGTTAATTTTTTTCATTTTTTACAGAATTTTAGCAATTTAAAAATAGATGTATACAATCTAATCCTCTAAATTTACTATTAAAATTTTAGTTTTACAGTAAAAATTGCAGTTATATGCATATATGAACATATTTTTGCTTTACTTTTAATTATATCTTTATTTTTACAAGAAAGAGAAATAATATTTAAAATATAAACATATTATTGCTTTAGTTTTAGTGTTAGTATAAGTTTAATTTTTTGTTTCACATGTTGACATATTTTGCTTTAATTTTAGTTTTAGTATGATTTTAGGTGTAGTTTTATTTTTAGAGTAAAGAAAAAAAAGAAATTAGCACTAGCTTTAGTGAAATCCCAAATATAAACATAACAATGCTCTAGTTTTAGTCTTAGTCTAAGTTTAGTTTTATATTTAGTATGATTTTAGTTTTAGTTTTAGTTTTACTTTTACAAAAGAAAGGAAATTAGCTATAGTTTTAGTGAAAAGAAAAAATATGAACACATTAATATTTTAGTTGTAGTGTTAGTCTAAGTTAAAAAAAATTTGTGTCATATATTAACATATTATTGCTTTAGTTTTAGTATGATTTTAGGTGTAGTTTTATTTTTACTTATACAAGAAAGGAAATAAGTAAAAAATTAAATGAGAGCTGAAAATAAATTGAATGGGAGCTGAAAACAAATTTTATAATGTTAAAGTATTAAAGGGGTGCGTGGGGGTTGGGTTCAATGAAGTGAGACCGGTTGAAAAACCGATCTCTTTACTTCACGCGGCAGTCGAGGCAGCCTCAATTACCGCACCGTCTGAAAACGAACTTATTAAACTAATTTTTTAATATAAATAAAATCACCTAAGTTAAAGTTGTATATAATTTATATATATTATTAAACAATGTATCTTATATATATTTTTTTCTACTATACAATTTTTTTTGTCCTTAATCCGTTGAACAAAATTTCTAAATAGAAAATTAGAAAATTATTTTATTTGATTGATTGATTTTAACTGCATTTACAAAAGTACAAATAGTCGTTTCCATTGAAAAATTACGGAGCTCATGAAATTCAGGTCACTTTTGACGGACAGATGGGATTGAAGTTGAGTTCTACACCTACCATCACCCTTTTATTATTTTATTTCATATATTTCATTTGGTTAACTCATGATTATATTTTTAGAATATGTCTAAATTATTGTTGATGATTATATATTTATTTTCATTTATGCTATATCATATAAATTTATTCATATAAAAAGTTTACTTAGTTTTATAGTTTTATTTATTAGAATAATTTTTTATTTGTAAATCTCAATATGACTTTTATAAAACTATAGATTATAATTTTAAGGTAGCACAAATCATCTAATTTCAGTTTATTACATTTCAAAAATTAGATAAATGTGAAATAATTTTAGTTAATTATATTAATACGAAGTTTGAAATCTTCATCTATATATCTACACACACTAGTGCATTAATTATGGTTTAAACACTTCAATTAAATGTGAAAAAGGGAAATCACAAAATAAGAAATTAGATATAAGTAAACATGATTTCACCTTTCTTTTGGTTTCATTTGAAAATTGAAAACTTCAAAATTAAGAAAAGAAAAAGAAAAGTGAAAATAAAAATAAAAATGAAAATCATTTTTCTCACACTAAACAAGCACTTTAATCTTTTCAATTGCTTTGCATTCAACTTTCTCATTTTAATTTGTCAATTTGCACTCAATGATTTACAGTTGTACAATTGACCCTATGGCTAGCCATCAGATCAAACTACTGTGACTTGTGTGTCATATGAAAAATACAAGTAATTGTGTACGGCTAAACTTTACAAAAACAAAATAAATTTCATAAAAAATATGAGTGCTTTAAGCTATTATCCGAGGGGTTTTTATATAAATAAAAAAAATAAAATAATTTGAATTAAATGTTATAAAAAATAAAATAATTTTAAGTATATCATTTTTATGAAATACTCCTGTCACTCTTTATATATGCTGTACTTTATTTTTAATTTTTTTATTTATTTTGTATTTATCTTTTAAATTGTTCATTTTTTCGATATGTCACTCTAGAATTTTTTGTTCATCTCTTTTTTATTTTCGAAAGTAGATCATGATAATATTCTTTTATCTAGTTCTTTTTAACTGTCAGATATCTAATAGAAGTCTAATAGAAATTAGTAAAACTAGAAGACCTTGAAATAACACATGAATGTCCAATTTTAAAAGGTAGAGGACTCCTAAATTATACCTGTAATATATTAGCAATGGTCTCAATGGTAGTAGTTTATAAAGTGACCTCATAACGATGGATACAATAAAATTTCCAGTGATCTATTGGATATCTATAAATGGTCTATAAGAAATCTATTGGATAAAAAAATGACGAAAAGTCACAGTGGATGTCATTTCAAAGATAAAAATAAGACGAACAAAAAAACTCTAAAGCGGCATGTCGAAAAAAAATAAACGGTTTGAGAGATAAATGAAAAATAAGGAAAAAAATAAAAAAAAGTAACATGACAATTGTGTAAATATAATTAAAAAAAACAGAAAGTTAAGATATATTTAACAAGCATGATAATCTTCTAGATATTTTAACAAATCTGTAAAAAATTTAGAAAAAGTGCCCCATTATAACAAATTTCCTTATTTGAAACGTTAACCGTCTTTGTTTGGGTGGCTTGAAGTGATGATTTTAAATATGTTGTAAATAAAATAAATAAAAAAATATAAATAATAGAAAATAAAGTATAAAAAAGATGGAGAGAAATGTATGAAATTTTATTCATTTTATTCATATGTAAAAAGTATAATAAGTCTATATTTATAAGTAAATAACAAAAACTTGTAAGGACGTAAGTTATAAGATTAATAGTAAAAATTTTAAGTCATCAAATCAATATATATAAATAATGTATTTATAACAAAATAAGAAAAAGTGTAATATTATGGATTTGGATTCTCTGTGCGCTTAGTATCCAACTGGATTTTTTGTTTGTAAAAATCAGAATAATTTATCTCAAAATTAACGGCTATGAAGTTCTTAAATCACATGTAAATAATTTTTTATTTGAAAATTAGAGCCAAATAGCACTAATTTTCCAAATATTATCTGCATTTGTATGATAACGCTAGAGAATCCTTTTCCCAATCAAACAAGCATGTTAAATGCGTTTCTTGAATTCATTGAAACATGATGGACCAATTTGCAAATAGGAATGTTGATGGTTCAATACATCGATCTCAATTCACTAATTGCGATTTTACATTTCATTGAGCCGTTGGGTCCAGCATTTTCAAATAATTAATAATCTACAATTTTATGATTTAGTGTGTGGTCCCATTAAATAATTATATGTATTAATGAGATTGATATCACTTAATTAATGCCATAAGTTTAAACCTAAAAATATAAAAAATTCTCACTAATAATCTCGCTTATCATAATTATGTGCAAGACCCAAGTTAAATTTAAATATACTTAGAGTAAGACTTTACAATAAAAAAAATTACAATGCATGTCCATTTCCGTTTACACCTACTTATAGATTAATGGTTTATTGCTCTTATCAACAAACCTCCATTTTTTTTGGTTCGAAGGTCTTAATTCTATTACATGTATAATTGATGCTTATCTAAATGCTCTTCATACTTCGTTTTCATATTCATATTCGTATCTCTGCACCATAAAATACCAAATTAACTTCATGTGTATGTCTATAAATAATCTACCTGCTATTGATAAATTAGGTTGAAATAGCGTAGTATTAATTAAAAAAAATTAAATATAGATAAAATTATAAGTTAATAATTAAACAGTAAAAACAATTAAAAGGAATCCAAAGTAACGTAGAAGAACAGTGCAATTTTTTTTTGTTACATGCCCAAGGATGCAAACTTATTCAAAAATATTGACTGCAATTGAAAATTTTAATATACTCTTCAATCATATATAATTATATAAAAAAAAAAGATTGTTCCTTCTATTAGAGTAAATTCAATCATTTCCCTAAAATAGGTAATGAATATAGGAAATGATTGAATCCAACCATTTCCTATATGATATATCTTTAAAATCAAAAATCTTATTTTAGGAGTTGAATATTAAATTATTATTTATTTATACTTTTTAATTTCTTAATTATTTTATTAATTAATTAGAATAAAATTAATATAAAAGAATCTATATTATAATATAATAAATAAAAAATAAGAAATATGGTTTTACTTGTTTTTAGGAATTTATAAAGTATAGAATCTCTTTATATTACTAGAGGTGTATATGCAAATATATAGTAATAGAATTTAGATTCTCTGTAAGAGTTTCCTTTCATCCGGCTCAAGTAGTTAATAGTTATACAAAATAGAAAGAAAAGGGTTTCTGCTTTCAAAATTGATAAAACCCCAAAAAGAGTTACTCCTTAGAGCATCTCCAATAGTTATTTTATTTGATTGTCTTTCTTAACACATAATCAAAAATAGACAATCAATTAAAATAAAAGGCTATAAGAGCATCTCCAATAGATATTTTATTCTATTTCTCTTCATGACACATAAGTAAAAATGGACATTGAATTCAAAAAGTACTCTTCAATAGATCTTCTAATTACTCTTTCTAATATGAGGTGTCATTTAAATTTTAAACATTGTCTATTTGATCTTCCAGAAATAGACAATCAAATAGAAGATTGAATAATAATATTTTAATGGTTAGAGGTTATCTAATAAGTTGTTTAGTTTTTTTACTATTATTTTATTTTGAAAAAATACATTTACTAATTAAATACACAAGCTATTGTAGTTAGATTTTAGAATTTCTTGTCTATTTTGACATTTCATCAATTTGAATTTCTATTTCACATGCCACATTAATTTAGAACCCACAATCTATTGGAGATGCTCTAATAGAATTTCTATCCACTCTTTCTAATATAATGTGGCAATTAAATTTGAGAAATTATCTATTTGATCTTCTAGAAATGGAAGATCAAATAGAAAGCCATGTAATCAAATATATTAATATTTTAATAATTAATTTAAAATTTAAATTTTAATTAGTCATGAAAGAGATATTTTAATAAATAATTGAATTTTTTTTATTATTTAATTTTGAAAAAATATTATCCAATATAAAATAGACAATCTACTGTAACTGATTTCGTGAAACATATTGTCTATTTGTAAAATCACTACCATATCATCGATATGGATTTCTATTCTACATGCCACGTCATCCTAGAATCCACAAACTATTGAAAATGCTCTTACTCAAGTTCAGTTCCTAATACGTACCAAGCAAACTTTCATTAATTCATTCTTCTTTTCCTTCTTTTCCATTTTTTTTATAAAATTTAAACTCTCTAAATTTATATATTTTAGTCAATATCAACTATCCATTAAATTTTAATGCTTCAAATTTAATTTTAATAATTTATAAAATCTACAGTATAATAAAATTTAAATTATTGAAATTCAATAAATAATTAAAACTAACTAAAACATAAAAAAAAAAAATTTCTACTTTAAAAAATCCAAATATCAGTTTGCTAACCCATTGTGCACCAACGTATTTCTACTGAGGAGGCATCCGTTCTGAATTCCAACTCAGCACTGAAAGATTAGTTTGACTTGAAAAAAAACTTATGTAGTTTGGGTGTTTTTTATAGCTTTAGTTTTTAAATTTTTAAAGTAAAGTCAATTTATAAATTGACTTTTAATAAATTAATTTAAAATTTTTTTTTAGCTTTAAAATCTTTTATAAGTTAAAAATAAGCTTTCAGAAATATTTAAATTAAAACCAAATTTTTTTATACTGTAATTTTTTGAACTGAACTGAACTGAACTAGACTAAACTTCTTTCAGTATAAATTTATAACTACGCATAGCTGAACTGAACTGAATTAAACTAGACTGAACTGAACTGGACTGAACTAGACTAAATTAAACTAAATTAAACTATACTGAATTACAGTCTAAAAGAACAGAGCTTAAAAACTTCAAAGTTAAAACTAAGTTATAATCTAATTATAAACTTTGAGAAACACCTTCTTAATTTATCTTCTTTTCAAAGAATTTTGAAGTGTTTTTACTAAGATGGTTTTATTTCCGGAATTGTGATTGCATTAATACACTGAATAATTTCACTCCACTCCAAATATTACTCAAACTTAAAATTTAAAAAATTACAAGTGGAGTCTTAACCAGTAACTTCACGCATCTGCCATGGTACCAAACCATCCTCCAACTTCTAGATTTAAAATTTCTATATAATTATCACTGAATTTGTTTTTGTCACCAGATGGTACTCAAACTTTCAAATTTCAATCCATTTCACACAGCTCCCTCTGCCTAGGATTCAGTGAAAATTACAGCAGAAATCTACTAGTTTTGACTACTCAAAGTTTATATAACCATTTACGGTTTCAAAATCTTTTACAGTACCCGCAGTCCCAAAATTACTTTTAAATGCCACGATACATTTTATGCGTACGTAGCTATCAAGGAAACGAACCATCACAAAATTTTAATCGTTTGCAAAAGGGTCGGTGAACTTTACCCTGAGGAATATATTAAAGGACCTTATAAGTAGAATTGTCGTGTGAACAAGTTGAAAGTAGGGGAACCGAAATGAACTCAAATAATGAAATAAAATGTTAAATAGTACATTAATATTTGTATTGTTCATGGAGAGTGAGGCTGATAATAATATATAGTTAGATGTGATGCAAGTACATGAAAACAACTGCACAAGGAAAGCAATTATTTTGGATGCGTAGTTGTTATCCATTTACAGCAACACAAGAAAAACCGTATATAAGACTAAAAGTACACTAATTTCTGAATTGAATTATGAGAGCTAAGTTATTTATTTGAAGATTTGACAAGTCGAGAGTCATGTCATGTCTCCATTTTCATTATTAATTGAAGTAATCAATAATTTCATTTTCCTATCTGTATATGGCTATGGCTAGTACATAATGAGTACCTTTGTGTTCCCCATATACTTTTGTTTGAAGATTACTTGCTTGACCTCTTAACTGGAGTGTGGGATGTCTCGGAATAAGCTCCCGTTCTTTTCAACTTATAAATAATTGTATTAAATTGAATTAAACTGAATGATATTAAATTAAATTGAATGGTATTAAATTGAACTGAATTATATTAAAATTAAAAATATTAAAATTGAACAACTGAAACTGAAATTAAAATATAATTAATAATATGAATAATATTTTAAAATATTAATATATATTAACAAAATAATTAATAACACTATAAATAATACTTTATATTATAATAAAATTATTAATTATTACATATAATAATAATAATTAAACTTATCATTATAAATTATTATTATTATATTTTATTTTATTTCAAATATTATTATAAATATTATTTTTTATTATTTTAATTATTATTAATATTTATAAAATATTTTTATAATTATTTATTTATGTTTTTCAAAAAAATAATTATTTATTTATTCATTTGTCCTACAATCCATCGTAAAAATAATAAATAATAATTCTAAAAATATTATTATTAGTTACTTTCTATTTATTATTATTTGTGATTACTAATATTGACTAATCATGTTAATATAATGCATATACAGAAATAAACTGAAATTGAAATGATATTATTATTAATATTCATTACTTTTTATTATTTATTATTTATGAACATTAAAGTTAACTAATAATATTAATATAATGTATAAACTGAAATTTAATACTGAATGCTGGATACTGAATACTAAATATTGAAATTGAACTGAACTAAACTAAATGATACTGAACTTAACTGATTGATACTAAACTAAATAGAACAGAAAATAAGTTGAAAAAAATAGGGCATAAATTTCTCCCCTATTTTCAACTGAAATAAAATGAAATAATTCTAAAGTAAAAGAAACCAACTCAACTAAATTGAACTGAAGTTTACAATATATCCTAAATTCCATATGACTCAAACTTGATTCATTGATATTCATCTACACTCTGTACTCGACGAAAAAGTTATTCATTAAAGTTTTGAATGAATGAAGAAAAAATATTATTTCAATTAGAGCTTCACCTATAAAGGTTGGAATCAAGACAAAAAGAAATAAGCACGAGTTTAAATTGACTTAGTGGATGACTCAGTAGTATTTAAGTTTTGATCATAGTAATTAAGTTAAGAATAAAATAGTTGAATCAATAATGATGTTAAAATAAATAGTCTATTGTTATATGGGAGTTAGTAAATTCAAGGGTAGAATTTCGAGTCTCCGCTGACCTAGCTATTTAGTTTAACTTTGAGCTGTTTCTGGGCTAAGGATCTACTTAGTCGCTGACTTAGTAATATTCACTCAGCGCTTGATATTTAGGTTTTATTTCAGCTGTGTGCTTTACGTTTTATCATTTCTGCTGAATTACTTTATGTCTGTCAACTCTGCTAACCTTACCTTTTAAGGTAAAAAGGTGTCTTACTTTTAGTGCTGCTTTTTGTAGGAACATTAATGAGACAAAGACAAAAAGAATTAATGCCTTGACAAGACTCAGAATTATGAAGAAAATGACAAAGTCTTTCAATGCAAAGCAACAACAAGACAATTACCACTTTGGGTAATTCTGCAGATCTACCATCCTTATATCGCGCACTCTACAACACGTCAGAATACCAGAGGGAATGAGATGAAGACACATGGCAAGTCAGCGCGAGTTCTCTCTAACGGAAGACTGGCATCAAACGACAAAGAATTCAAATTGGAACTCGAATTTCAATCTAACGGATTGAAATGTATTTCACAATGGTGCAATTCTATCTTTTAACGGATCAATTTGAAGAAGCAAAGGGTGAATTACTGAGCTATCAACTTCAGAAGATGCCAAGATAAGTTCAACGGCTACTTTCTCAATCCAACTATAAAAGGAGCAAGAAGGCAAGCGTTAGAACTTGGTGATTACACCTCAATTTCTCAAGAAGCTAAACTCTGTCAAAATATAAGCTTTAAAGAAGTTCAAGCAAGAAAGCACAACCCAGCTAGAATCTGCTTTAGAACAAGAGAGAATAGATTAGATCAATCAATTGTAATGTTAGATCATTTGTAACTGGATCAATGTTTTTATAAGTTGAGTCCAGCTCTTGTTTAGACTCTTTGTGAGTTGCTGATAGAAGAGGGTATTCTAGTCAGCAGGTGATTGATTGCAGTTTAGAGGGTACTTACTGTAATTGGGGAATTTGTAAAAGGCTTTTCCGCCTAGGGTAAAGGATTTGAGATTAGTGGATTAAAGCCGAGACTCTCTCAGGACTGGTTGTAAGAACAGGTTGTCAAACCAGTATAAAAATCTCAGTATTCTTCACTTTACCGCATTTTCCTGTTTTCACTCAGCGGAGCAAGTTTTTATCGCAAAAAAGTTCACTAGTTCTTGAGTGAGTCATTCACCCCCTCTGACTTAGTGAGTGTATGCATATGGACTAACAAGTGGTATCAGAGCAGTTCTCATTTCACAGATTTCACAATTTTTGAGACAAAGACCATGGTCTACAAAGGAGAATCCAATGGAAGGGCTCAAGCTTACATTCTGCCTAAAGGCATGTCAGTCACCAAGCCTCCTATGTCCAATGGGGAGAATTATACCTATTGGAAGAACAAAATGACTATTTTCATTCAGTCCCAAAGTATGCACGCTTAGATGGATATTGTAGAAAGGCCATATGTTCCAGCATATGTGAAGAATGAAGTACGAGTTGACAAGTTCTGTATTGAATGGGATAATCAGGACTTAGCCAAACTAAAAGAAAATGCAGCTGGTATCAACTATCTTCATTATGCTCTTGATGCTACTGAGTTTGATCACATTTCTGGATGTGAGATAACCAAAGAGATTTGGAAGAAGTTGAAAGTGACTTATGAAGGTACTGACAAGGTGAAAGAGTCCAAGATCAATATCCTTATGAGGGATTATGAATGGTTTCACATGAAGCCCAAGGAGGATATTTCTAACTTAAACACCAGGTTCATGAATATAGTCAATGACCTTAAAAGACTTGATAAGACCTTCACAGAAGAAGAAATTGTCAAGAAGATCCTTAGAAGCTTGGCTCAAGATTGTGAAGCCAAGAAGAGTGCTATTGAAGAGGCTCATGATTTGAAGACCTATAATTTTGATGAGCTGATTGCAACTCTGCTGACTCATGAGATATCTTTAAAGCAATATGAAGATGAGTCCAAGAAGCACAGGTCCAAGGAGATGAGAGCTCTAGCAGAACTGTTGTTCTCAGAGCTGATGATAATGAAGAAGAAGATTTCTCTGAGGAAGGATATCTAAAGGATAGAAAAGAAGAGATAGCTCTAATGATAAAAAATTTTAGGAGATATTTAGGAAAAGATAAGAACTTTCAAAAGTTCAGAAAGACAGGCAAGCATAAGTAGGGAGTAGATGATAGACCACGAAAGGAGCAAACAAAGATATCAAATGCTTTGAATGTGGTGAGAAAGGGCATATTCAGTCGAGCTGTCCTAAGGCTAAGAAGGACAAGTTTAAGAAGAAGAAGAGTAAGAAAGCCCTTACTGCTACCTGGAGTGACTCTGAACAAGAGTCATTATCCTCATATGAAGAGGCACAAGATTCTGTTAATGTATATCTCATGGCTAAGGATGATCTGCCGTACTCAGAGTCAGCTGACCAACCAACTACTTCCGCTGCCAGACAATCAGCTGATTAAAGCAAAGATAAAGGAAATCACTCTGAGGTAAATTCTGAACCCCCTTTATCTTCTAAGGTTACCGCAGTACTTAATGATGTTATTGATGTGACTAAGAAGTCAACCAAATACATCAAAGTACTTCAGAGGAGGTGTGATGGTCTAGAAGATGTTAATTCTTCTACCTCACTTGATATCCTATACCTAATGGAAAAAACTGAGTACCAAAATTTATATAACAGCAAACTCACTAAGAGATTGGATGAGCTAGCTGCTGAATTAATAGCTGTGAAAAAGGTGTGGGTCCCTCCTTAACCTAGCAAGAATACTCAGAGTAACCGCACTCACCACTCTGAGAAGGTTTCTCAAAAGAGTAAAGTGAGCAGGCCTAATCCTAAGGCCACCTGTAATTTTTATGGTAAGCCAGGACATGATACAGTCATGTGTAGGCACGAAAATGGTTACTATACTGAGTGTGACTGGTCAAGGATGACCACCACTAACAAGGGAGGACCTAGCCAGAAAAAGGCATGGGTACCTTAGAAAACTTAACTATTTTACAGGTGAGCCTGAGATCCATTGATGACAGAAGAATATGGTATTTGGATAGTGGATGCTTGAGTGATAAGATTGGTGATGAAAAGCAATTCATCACATTGGAGCGAAGAAGAAATGGAAGTGTCAGTTTTAGAGACAACAAAAAGGGAAAAATTATTAGCAATGGCACCGTAGGAGTGAAGCCTTTAATTGATAATGTGTCTTTGGTGAAAGGCCTAAAGTTCAACTTGCTAAGCATTGCTTAGCTTTGTGACAATGGCAAGATAGTGATATTTGACTCAGTGGGCTGCTCAGTCATTGATGGTAACTCTGACCAAACTATTCTATATGCTCCTAGAATTAATAATGTTTATATGTTTGATTTATCCCCCGGCTCCAATGATATATCCTTACTTTCTAAGGAGGAAAAATCATGGCTATGGCACAGAAGGTTAGGACATATCAATATTACCAATATGTCCAAATTAGCCAGAAATGAACTTGTTGAGGGATTACCCAATCTAGCCTTTGAAAAAGATAGACTCTGCTTAGCATGTTAAATTTGGAAAACGATTTAGGAAGACCTTTATATCATTAGCTTATATATCTTCTTCTCATCCCTTTGATCTTCTACACATGGATTTATTTAGGCCTATTGTGACAACAAGTCTAGGTGGAATGAAATACACCCTTGTGGTTGTAGATGATCTGACCAGGTTCACTTAGATTGTCTTGCTAGCAAGCAAAGATGAAACATTTGAATCATTCTCTAGGTTGGCTACCGGGATCATGAATGAAAAAGACCTTAAAATTAATAGAATCCGTAGT
The DNA here is from genome assembly GCA_947683365.1 of Euphorbia pulcherrima. Classification (NCBI taxonomy): domain Eukaryota; kingdom Viridiplantae; phylum Streptophyta; class Magnoliopsida; order Malpighiales; family Euphorbiaceae; genus Euphorbia; species Euphorbia pulcherrima. The sequence continues at coordinate 7,456,280 of CANTUS010000006.1, read as the reverse complement.
GACCATGGAAGAGAATTCGAAAACAAGTAGTTTGAGGAATTGTGTACTAAGCATGGTATTGACCTCAATTTTTCTGCCCCTCATACACCTCAGCCGAATAGGGTTGTTGAGAGAAAGAAGCACACTATTGCGGAGATTGGTTGTTCTATGCTAAGTGATAACAATCTACCAAAGTATTTCTAGGGAGAGGCTATTAACACAGCTTGTTACACCCTAAACAGGATTTTAATTCACCCAGTTTTGAATAAAACTCCTTATGAATTTTGGAAGGGGCTTAAGCCCAAGGTTGGTCATCTCAAGGCCTTTTGTTGTAAATGCTTTATATTAAACACTAAAGACCAATTGGCTAAATTTGACCCTAAGGCTGATGAAGGAATCTTTCTGGGTTACTTAACACACAGTAGGGCATATAGAGTGTATGTCAAGAGGACTCGCATCTTAGAGGAGTTCATGCATGTAGATTTTGATGAAACTAACAATAGAGGTAGAGAAGCCAATGATGATGAAAGAGAAAAGGAACAAGTCAGCGGATCAGTCAGTCAGCCCATTATTATTTTCTAATCCAGTACTAGAAAAGGAAGATAAAGAAGTTAACTTGGACCATTTAATCAAATTTAGTGATGATGTGGATGCTCAACCAATGACAGTAGTTCAACGAGCTGATCCTGATCTACCAAAAGAAGTCAAAGCAAGGAGAGATCACCCAGTTGACATGATTCTTGATAGTGTGCAAAATCTAGTGCTGACTAGAGGTTAGTTGAACAGCATGATGAGCCATTCAACATTTATTTTATTAATTAAACCAAAGAAGTTTGAAGATGGTGAGTTTGATGACAACTGGATAATTGCAATGCAGAAGAGCTAGACCAATTTAGAAGAAATGAAGTTTGGGATTTGGTGGAGAAACCAAAGGAAAGTCCATCATAGGCACTAAATGGGTTTTCAAGAATAAGCTAGATGAAGTTGGAAATGTTGTCAGAAATAAGGCCAAACTAGTTGCTTAAGGCTATAATCAACAAGAAAGCATTGATTATGGAGAAACATTTGCACCAGTAGCAAGACTTGAAGCCATAAGAATTCTCTGTTCTTTTGCATCCCATATGAACTTCAAATTGTTTCAAATGGATGTTAAGAGTTCATTTCTTAATGGTTATATTTAGAAGAAGTTCATGTTAGACAGCCCCCAGGCTTTGAAGATCCAAAGTTTCCAAATTATGTATTTAAGTTGAAGAAAGCTCTATATGGATTGAAACAGGCTCTAAGAGCCTGGTATGAGAGACTGACTAACTTTTTAGTTAGCAAAGGTTATGTTAGAGGGAAAGCAGATACAACTCTGTTTATCAAGAAGAAGCATCAAGATGTGTTTCTAGTCCAAATATATGTTAATGATATCATATTTAGAGCAACTGATAAAAAGCTATGCAAAGAGTTCAGTCAGCAGTTGAAGAAGGAATTTGAAATGTCAATGATGGGAGAGTTTCATTTCTTTCTTGGTTTGTAAATCAAGCAAGGCAAAGATGGAATCTTCATCAGCCAAGCTAAGTATGCCAAAGAAGTGCTCAAAAAGTTTGACATGGATAAAGCCAAGCCAATGTCAACACCCATGGCCACTGATCTAATTCTGAGTAAGGATAAGAAAGGTAAACTTGTAGAGAGTAAGCTCTACAGAGGTATTATTGGTTCTCTACTTTACTTAAATGCTAGTAGGCCTGACATTCAATATGTTGTATATTATTGTGCAAGATATCAAGATAACCCTAGAGAATCTCACTTAGCTACTGTTAAGAGAATTCTCAGGTATTTGCTAGGCTCTATTGATGCAGTTTTATGGTATCCAAGTAATGCAGATTTCCCTATGAGAGGATACACAGATGCTGACTATGGAAGAGACAAACTTGAAAGGAAAAGCACCATAGAAGGATGTCATTTCCTTGGTAATTGTCTAGTTACATGGTATAGTAAGTAGCAGACTTTTGTAGCTCTAAGTATAGCTGAGGCTGAGTACATGGCTATAGAAATTTATGCAGCATAACTGCTATGGATCAAGCAGCAACTGGAGGATTATGGTATAAAGTCTTAGTGCCTTGAAGTCATGTGTGACAATAAGAGTGCAATTGACCTATCCAAGAATCCAATTCAACATAGCATGATGAATCATGTCAATATTATACATCACTTTATAAAGGATCATGTGCTAAAAGGAGAAGTCAATCTCACATACATTCCTACTAAAGAACAGCGAGCTGACATATTCACAAAGCCTATTGGAAAGGATCAATTCAACATGCTCAGACAGCTGATCGGAATGTCCAATCCAATTTAAAGAAATACATTCCACTCTGACCTATTCCGGAGCTAATCAAATTAGGGCACACTCTAAGCTTCAGTGAATTAGGTTAATCATTTCTTTTACCACTTGAATTTTGTACATGTCATTAATTATCACCGGTTATCTTTCAAATTTAAACTTGATAGAAATGGTAGCAAGTTATGAAACAATCCATATTTAGAGCAGTTATCCCATGTTTCTCGCGCTCATTTATACTACGGTATATGTTATGCAATCTAACCATTGAATCTTAAGACCATGGATTATGATTCGTACACGTAGCTTTGCAGGTTTATGTCAAGAGTTTTTGGCTATTTAAGGAGAAATTCAGAAAGAGGAAAGGTTACTTTACCAAAATTTCTCTGCAATTTCCTCTCTAAATTTCCAACTCTCTAATTATTTTCAATGCAATTTCAATGACGAGTTCATCAGGAAGATCAGTTGAACCTAGTTCTGAGAAGCCATTGTTTGTTAGAAATAAAAAGAACACTTGCTGGGTAACTACTCAAGAACACATCGCGAAAGTGGAGATTGGTTTCAACAAAAGGGAAAATTTATTAATTCCCGTAGGAATAAAGTATATCCCTATTGAATGGTGCTCTATTGAGAAGATTGAAGTGGACAGTCCAATGGTTGTAGATATGCTGAGCTTTTACAGCGATGAAAGGTTTGGGAAGTGGGCACGCCAACACCACCTGAGAGGATTCTTTAAACTTGTAAACGGATGCTATAAAGAAATTGTCTTGAGATTCTTCCATGGAATCCATATAGTAGAAGGTCAGAAGAACCTATTTGTAACCACAATGATGGGAAGGAAAGTCTATGTTACTCCCAAGCTAATAGCAAGGCTGTTGGGGATGCGCGAAAGAGGAATCAAGCTGAGAGTGATAAAAGATAAAGAGCATGTAGATATTCCCATAGACTATGAGGTTCTTGAAGATTACAAGGCTGGTGAACTAATTGCCTCCATGTTCACCAAGAAGGGAAACAAACCCATGAGCTTGTTACCAAGGTTTTGTTGCCCAAAATAGGCTCTACAGAAAGCTGTTCAAAATTTGAAAGGGTGTTTATATATGCCCTAATGCATGGGATGAGTATCAATTGGCCTTTAGCCATCTTGTACAGATTTTTTAAGGTTACCAAGCATTTGGTATATGGGCAGCTTGTAATGGAAATCTACAGAGCTTATGAGCTCGACATGGAGGGATGGGCAGCAAAGAATAATATTCAGTTGAAGATAATCGAGTCTAGGGTACTTAGCAATGTATGGACTCAGAGCAAATGAGAGACCCTCCAACATAAAGTACATAAAACTAAAAAGAGGGGAGGTTAGAGTAAAAGATCCTAAAGCAATCATGGAAATGAAGCCAATCGAGCCCCGTGAAGAAGATCAGACTTTGGATTCCTTCGTGACTAGCGAGGTTGAGTGAATTACCAAGCTCAGAGCTGAGAAAGGAGAAGAAGTGCCTAAAAAGTAGGAAGGAAAGAAGGAGGTCAGGAGGGACTTAAAAAAGGCCAAGAAAGGGAGCTCAGCGAGCTCTATTCCTATAGTTGCCAAAGCACCCATAAAGACAAGATCATCTAAGGGGACTAAGGAAGAAAAGTCTCAAGAGCTGACCCCCAAGGAGATAGAGGAAGAAAAGTTGGCTAAAGAAGAATTAAGGGAAGAGATGCCCTTGAAAAAAGAGAAGAAGAGGAAGGTAGTTGCTGCTCAGCTGGATGAGGTGACTACAAAGGGAAGGGAAGCTACATCAGTTCTTATTCCCTAAGTAGATCAGCCTAAGAAGAAGTTGATGGTGAAAAGAGGGACTAGAGTGGTCTAGGATGTCAAAGAAGCTGAGAGAGTTAGAGCAACTGAAGAAGAGAGGATAAAGAAGAAGTAGGAGGAGATAGAGGCTGAAATTAAAAGAAAGGCTGAGGAAGTATCAACCAGAGTTAAGACTGATACTAAAAATTTTTTACAGTCTATTGTTGCTAGCCTAGCTGAGAAAGAAGTGCCGGAGGTAGTAGAGGAGATGATAGGGGCTCTTGAGGAAATTGAGAATCAAGAAGAGTAGGAGGAGGAAGATGAAGTAGTAGAGGTAGAAGCTGTAGAATTTGATGTGCTAAACTCTGATCAGCAAGTCACTCTGACTGTTGATGAAGCTAAGAAAGCTAGGAAGGAGAGTAAGAGAAGGTTATTATAGAGGATGAAGATTGTGATAGATGAGGATAAAGGAGACCTTGAAGATAAGGACGAAGAGGAAGCTATAGTTGAGCATGGAGCTCAGGTAACTGAGGATTCTTTAATTTAGGTCATCGAATCCTCTATTGAAGGTACTATGGAAGAGAAGGAGGAAGAAATCATAGAACCTTTCACTTTCCAAAACACATCCACTGAAACACTACTCTCACCTACACTAAACTCTATCTTACCCTTACCAAAAAGCCCAACACCATCCACATCCAACTCAAACCAAAACACCCAAGCCTCTGACCAAAATAACTTCGATCAAATAGCCATCATCCCATATCTTTCCCCCATAGGATCTCCAGTACATGAAAATTTATATTTGGAAGGACCTCCACCAGTCAGAGGACCTCCAATTGTTGAGGAGATTCCTGAATAACCACAACCACAACAACCTCAACAACCACAACCTTAATCCCAATTCAACCCAAATACTGAATTATTGGGAGATATAAGGAGAATAGGGAAAGTAAGGTTTCCAGGACTGAGGACTAATGCTGAGATTGATGCTGAAATAGAAAAATCATTATTGTCTGAGGAAGTCTTGAGGAGGATTGCAAAGGCTATAAAGCTAGTGTAAGGTTTAATGGAAGTAGTTGAGGAGATGAAAGCCCATATCATATCTATACCTACATAATTTTCTTTAGTCAAGGAAATAGTATCCCATGTATTGCCTTTATTATCTGTTGCAGGTAGGCAGGCTGGTGGATTGAAGTTAGAAGTTGCAGAGCTCAAAAAGCAGATGGAGAAGATATATAAGAGTAACTGCAAGGTGCTTAATGATGAAAGGGATTTCAGGAATTCAATGATAAGCAAATTAAATTTTTTAATTGAAGCTATGCTGAAGGTACTTGATGGATATAGCATACTCAACAAGGAGAATGAAGACAACACAACTTTTTTGAATGCTGAAGTTGATGGCCTTAATGCTCTGATCACAGTGGTAACCAAGCATCATGGATTACACACTGAGTTAAGGACAGTGAAGGAGGAGATGCTAAAAGGAGTCAAGGACTCAAAGGGATCTGTGCTTAATATTTCAGATGCTCTGAGCAGTGACATAGTTATGGCATATGCTGAATTGGAGCCATCTCTTCATAAAAAATTTGGTCATACCAGAGACCAAATCAAATAAGATCAAGCAAATGTCATTAACGATGGAGAAGCCATTGATAAAATTTATGATGAAGTCACTACTCATATAAGGAGCACTCCCATGCTGGAGCAGATTCTAAGAGAAAATAATTAAGCCAAGGCTCTGACAAGTCTCACCAAGATTTCCAAGGAAGGACCGAGCGCTCAATATTAAGCCAATCTCTCTCAATCTCAAGCTTTAGTAGGCTTATTCGCTTTTCTTAGAGATCTAGATGATATATCTCAAGAAATCTATGAGATGCTAGTGCAAAACCTTTCATCCAATGTGTATGGACAGCTTGAGACTTTTGAGGCATATCTGTGCTCGTTTGCTCTATAAACTCAAGCCATTTTGGATAAAACAGCAATGGGGGAGAAGGATCACGAGAAGCATGAGCAGGAGGAAAAGGAAAGAGAGCAGAGGATTGCTAAATTTTCATACAGCCTGTCCAAGGATCTGGAGCACATTCAACGAGAATATCATAAGACTAGAAAAAGGAAAGGCAAGGAGATTGCTCTGCCAAAGGAAAAGAAATCCAGATGGAATCAACAAGCTTATAAAGAAAGGAGAGCAAATTTGGGAGCCCTACCTATGCCAAAAGACTAGAATAGAATTTTTGTAATCATTAGTGCTCAATGTAAAACTTAGTATAGACTAACTCATTGTTATTTGAACTTAAGTTATTATTTAATAAAAGATTACATTTTTTGTTCTAAGTTAATATCTTCTTAACTCCATATATTCTTTGCTATATATATATATATATGCTCTGATTCTTTGTAGAAATATATGAGAAGTGTTGGGGAATGCTGAACTCAGAAGATTCAAGAATTATGGGGGAGTTAGCATTCACTCTGAGCGAATTGAAGATACTGAACAAAGACATATCAAGCATATAAGGTAACTCTAATCTAAATATCTTATCGATTTAATTCTCGCTTAGTTAATTGCCATTGATCAAAATGAGGGAGATTGCTGAACCAAGCACGAGTTTGGACTGACTCAGTGGATGACTTAATAGTGCTTAAGTTTTGATCATTACAATTAAGTTAAGAATGAGATAATTAAATATATAATGATGTTAAAATAAATAGTGTATGGTTGTAAGGGAGTTAGTAAATTCAAGGGTAGAATTTTGAGTCTCTGCTGACCTAGCTATTTAGTTTAACTCTGAGCTATTTCTGGGCTGAGTATCTACTTAGTCGCTGACTTAGTAATATTCACTCAGCGCTTGATATTTAGGTTTTGTTTCAGCTGTGTGCTTTACGTTTTATCTATTCCGCTGAGTTACTTTATGTCTGTCAACGCTACTAACATTACCTTTTAAGGTGAAAGGGCACCTTAGATTTTAGTGTTGCTTTTTGCAGGAACATTAATGAGACAAATATAAAAAGAATTAATGCCTTGACAAGACTCAGAATTATGAAGAAAATGACAAAGTCTTCCAATGCAAAGTTGCAACAAGTCAATTACATCTTTGGGTAGTTCTACAGATCTACCATCCTTGTATAGCACACTCTACAACATGTTAGAATACCAGAGGGAATGGGATGAAGACACATGGCAAGTCAGTGCAAGTTCTCTCTAACAGAAGACAGGCATAAAACGATAAAGAATTCAAATTGGAGCTCAAATTTCAACTAACGGATTGAAATGTATTTCACAACGGTGCAATTCTATCTCTTAACGAATCGATTTGAAGAAGCAACGAGTGAATTATTGAGCTGACAACTTCAGAAGATGCCAAGATAAGTTCAACGGCTACTTTCTCAATCCAACTATAAAAGGAGCAAGAAGGCAAGCGTTAGAACTTGGTGATTACACCTCAATTTCTCAAGAAGCTAAACTCTGTCAAAATACAAGCTTTAAAGAAGTTCATGAAATACCCCATACCTTATACTAAGCATAAAACTGTATCCATAACATATGTAAATTTTTTTTAACTTGTACTTTATTAATATATATAATATACTAATAAAACTTAACATTCGGTTTATAATACTTATAGCATTATATCCTATTATAACAAATATGTAAAAAAAAAAACCAAAATCCGACCACTTTCTATACTATATGCTTGTCATAAGGGGAGAGGGCGCGAGATGGAACACAACCAACCAATCTTCTGTCCATGATATCTACAGGTAATAAGCTTCTAGTACAAACTTTATCAGCTCTGAAAAATTTAGCGCTTTATATGAGGCGCAACTCAGTGAATATAAATAATCTATGAATTTAGCAAATCACATATATACATACATTACAAATTCAAAAGCAAATCACATATATACACACATTACAAATTCAAAAGCAAATCACATATATACATTAACAAATTCAATATGCAGTCACACTTATAAGAGAATGAATGAACTGTTATTTAATTGTTGTGACAACACCAGCAAAACTATTGCCCCGGGATACATGTAACATAAAACAGATGATTGTGCTGGCCAACCTGTAAACATGTGGGTGACCATTCGGTCTATACAATCAGTTGATCAATATGGGTGACTATATAGGTCCATATAACATAACATGTATTGCAATGTCTGGACAAGTATGTCACAAAGCCCTTTTATGTTTTCATGTATTCATGCTAATGTACATATATCAAGCCAAGTTGAATTCCAACATATATTCCAAGTACATATACCATATTAATCCCACATATTAAATGCAATACTCAATTATACTCATCCAATAATTCACATTAAACCATTAACCAATATTCACTTATAGGCACAATTTACATATCAATATCATCTCAACAGAACTTACATTTCATGTCAAATATAACCACAGAACATATCATTACAATTCAAATAGAATTTCAAATCAAAACAATTCATATCACTCAATTCATATTAAGACAATTTACAGAAATCATATATACAATCACTCCAGACATTCACTTGCACACATATCCTTAACAATCAATAACTTATAACTAACTGTAATACACAAGTCATATACAATACAATTCCAGTACACTTTCATATCAGAGAGTGCAACTAAGCTTAATGCATATAAATTCAATACTCACATATAATAACAACCAATCAACTTAATTCACACCAAGATAAAACTCACATATCCATTCAAATAACACATCAACACATTTCACCCATAAATTCATATCATGTTTATACTCACAAAATTATCCGAGCTAATTCTCCCGGAACAACCTAGACCTTTCTCTAGAATCCCTTCACTGTTTTGAGCTCCTATAACATATATATTCATATATTAAACATACATATATACATCATATATCCTTTTGTAAATATATAAAAATTAATATAAACTAGAACAGAATTACTATCCTTATGACATTACTGACTATAACCAGTCATATCTTTCCAAGTACTCAACCAAATCACCTAATTCTAGCTTAATTTTAATCTTAGCACATAGATTTATAACATATCAAAATTTCATAATTTTCTGATTACTTTTCCATTTATTACGAATTTGATATTTTGAACTCTAATTCTGTCTTGTTTTTCCTGCACTTAGAACCAGTATCCTTATTACCTCACTTCACTTCAAAATTCATAACTTCAACTCACTAATAGACAAATACGTAACATACTAAAACCTCAAAATTTTTAGTGCCTTACATGATTTATAGAAAATTTTCAGTTCCGCTTAACCTGGACAACAGGATAGTAAAACGAGCATAACTCTCTCTACACAACATGAATCGACCTGATTCTTCTCCTACTTAAACTATACACATAAGGAAATAACATATCAAAAACTCAGAATTTTCTAAGGAGTATAACAATCCCTGATTAATTTTTAAACCCACCCCATCTCTTTGATCATCCAATTCTGCACACTTCATCTTATAAAAATTATAGCTATAGATCTACTCATCTAAAAATCCCCAAATTTTACATAAGTAATCTAGAGATGTAGAGAATCAATTCGTCGTTTTGTTATAACCTCAAATTCTATCTCTAACATCTCGAAAATCATATTACAAAATCATATACATACATGATTCTTGTTGTTCTTCCAATTTCCTCTGCTTTTCTTCCTTGTGACTATTTCTCTTCTATAGTTCGTAATCTGGTGTTTCTAAGGATTCTAAGATATATACATACACTTAATGAAATGTCTATCATACCCTTACCAATTTATTCTTATCACACAACTAATGCTAATAAGTAATAATTATAATAAACAACCATTATCTTATACCTTATATATATATATATATATATATATATATATATATATATATATATATATATATATATATATATATAAGGCCGCCTCGGAGAAATTTGAGGCCCTGAGTGAAAAACGAAAATGGGCCCTTTTTTCAATACTATAGAAAATCGATCAATATTACAATAAAATTATTGTTGTAAAATTCATTGGCATATTGTGTAGCATATATCAATGAAAACTAATAAATTATAGATGAAATAGTTGTAGATTTGAACTAAAACAATAGGAGAGAAAAAATAAAAAATAAAAAATAAGTAATAAAATCTAACACATGGTAAAATGTGAATGGATGATATGGAAGGGAACACACAATTGGAGACAACAAATTTGAATACGACTAAAAAAATTTAAATGATTTTAGAGCATGTTATGAGATTCTCTAATATTTAACTATTTTTTTCGTAACTACGAGAAAATCAGTGATTTGCGACTGAATTTGCAAAGGAATTTTCGTTGCAGAAGCCCATTTGAACGGAATCGATTCCATTGCAATATACACGCTTGCAGATCCATTTGCAAGTGAATTCATTCCGTTGCAGATTTGCAACGGAATATACTTCCGTTGCAGATTCCGTTGCAGATATGCAAGTACATTTTACTTGCAATTCTACTTACAGATTTGCAACGGTTTATTTCCGTTGCAGATTCCGTTGCAGATCTACAAGTATATTTTCAAAAAATAAAAAAACATAATCTATTATTTGGATTGAAGGGAGCTACTATGAATTACATAAAGAATATACAAAGCCTTCAATATCACTCCACTTATCTAAGCCACAATATTCTCTTTCCCAATATATATAATAATTAGGGTGTCAGATCATTAATCCACGAAGTTCTAAAAACATAGTGAAATATTTACAATAAAAAAATAGAATAGTAGAACCCATAGAAACACTAAAAACAAAACTTTGGAAATAACAAATATTAGTCAACTAGCAACAATAGTAGACGGGATGATACAAACCACTAGTTATCTAACTTTCATTATTTTTACAACACAATAAGACACCTTTAACTTAGGCAAGGAGCAAAGCATACTGGAATGACAACACACATTAAAATCCAATAGTATTTCACATGAATATCTATCAAAAAGAATGCCAAGCCATGAGCAAATTATTAGAGAACCATTAAAAGATAGAATGCTAACAGAATTTGACAACTGCTTAAGGGTACGTATATCTTGTAGCTGAAATCAAAGGATGGAATTACTAATTGTTTATAATCTACATATAAAAGTAGAATAGTAAAAAAATTAGAAAACCAAGTTTAAGAAAACTAGAAACTATGCTAAAGCAAATACAAAGTAAATATGTTTCATAACATATGATCACTGCTAAATACTGTATTAAAAATCCCCGCCTAGGCGCTATTTTAGGCCTTACCGCCCGACTTTCCATTCCTAGGGCGCTATCGGGCGCTCGCCCGATTTATTGCCGCCTAGGCACCACCTAATCTGATTTTTTCCCCCTGGGCGGCGCCTAATTTAGAATTTTTATGATACCATTATTTATAATAATCATAGTTTACCAATAAAAAGTAGTTTAGTTGGTAAAACTTAAGTACATTAAAGTGTTCTAATAATAAAATTGTCATTTTGAGTCTAATAATATGTTCTATGCAACTTAGTGATTTTGAAAATATGATCTAAATTATATTTTTTGATATTTTATATTATTATAATTTACGTTTTAGTGGAATTTTTTATTTATATATGTAATAAATATATAAAAATAAAAAATATAAATCCACCTAGGTTTCGACTAGATTTCGCCTAGGCCCGCCCTAGGCATTTCAAAGTTCCGGCCGCCTGACTAGCGCCTAGCGCTTTTTAAAACATTGGCTAAAACTAACATTTATATGCCTCCTTTGTGCTTTTCCTATTGAACTCCAAAAAAATTCATGCGTCAGCTTTTGTGTCTTTCTAGAATTAGCACCATGGTTCACATCTTTTAACTAATTAGACCTAGAACGAGATTTTAACAACAACTGAAAAGGATAAAAGAAGGTTTCAACATAATTGTTAAGTTTTTTCATGTTAAATGTAGAACACATGTTGCTCATCCAACCCGTAAGCATATTTTTCAAGGCACTAGGCTCAGCCTAGGCATAAGGCGTGTGCTTAATGAAAGCGCGAACTAACTGAAAAAGATTATAAATAAGCCGACCTGTTCAAACCATAGAAGCAGTATACGAAGTTCATATTGATTAAATGTAGAGTTAATACCCATGAATTATTTCTATAGACATGTATAAGCAAGCTACCTCCAAGCACTACATAGTAGAGCAATTTATTTTTGAAAAGGGTAAAATTTTACCAATAATAATTACTAGTGTAATAAAAATTAGTTTCACTTACATATATTTATTCTACACGGTACTTAAAAATTTACCATTAGGTCCAACTAGAGAGTTACATTAGGCCGTGGCTCAGGTGGTGGCAATGGTGGTGATTCTGAATTGATTTGCTCTAGCCTATTTCTATGGTCAGTGGTTGTTGCTCATTGAAATTCCTATATTCTTTCTCAATGAATAAAGTAACCTTTGTAATATTTAAATAGTTTCTATTAAACAACAATAACTTAATAAGTTAATTTCTATGTTATGATCAGTAAACCATATACTGGAAATAATTTTCCATTTTAAGTTTCCCCTCTATTTGTACACCGCTTTAGTAAATTTAGTAGTATATATTATATGTTGAAGATTTTGGTAGGTCACTATTTTCAGTTTATTTAGTATTTATGAAAGCAAATGCTATATTCGTGTACTTTATGGTACATGTCACATTAGCCTTTCATGAAAATATTTTAAACAAAAGGAACCAAGAAACAATAGAATGAAAAAAACCTGGATTAGTAATAAGAGAACCTCCTATCCGAGCTTTAGGTATATGACTCTTTTCACCCATGGCTGGTAGTAGTTTCTTAGTTGCCCGTGGAACAATATCTTGAGACCGTGGTTGATTTGTCATGTCATTTGGAGCAAAACACGCGATTAGTAAGATAAATGCTAAGTATGATAATCAGCTACTCCCATCGTAACTATGAGATTGAATCCAAATGTCCATGAACATCAATTGATATATATTATTATTTTCAAAGAGTAGAAGTTAAACCTATTTCATTAATTGATAGGTGTTTTTTATATTTGTATAGAAGGCAATGAAGACAATAATATTTGATATATATATATATATATATATATATATATATATATATATATATATATATATATTAATATTTTCTAAGAGAAAAAATGTACCTATTTCTAAGCACGATGATGAAATGACATAGAGTCCATGTATAACTAACTAAAAGATACAGTAAAAAAGCTAACTTGACCATTGCATAGTAGATAATGTTTCAAGTATTTATACCCATTTATTAATGTTCCAAGTTTAATATTTGTTTTTGTCATTGATATGATAATTAAATAATAGGCTTTTAAGTATTTACTTTTGTCCTCCTCAAGCTAAACATTTACCTATAGTCCTTTCATATATTTTTTACCTCAACCATGTGTCCTTATTGAGCTTTGTCTACAACACTAGACTTCCTTTAAGCTCATAGTCTTTCAAGTTAATAACAAAATTTTCAAACAGGGTAGTGCTTCATTGCATTCTTTATAAGGTTGAGTTTCTTTTGCTTGTACAATTGAACACTTGAATTTCATCATAGTGTTTTTATTAAAAAGAATTGGGAGCTAAAATTGAAAAATTCTAGGGATCTTGGCTTTTCAAATTAAAATATTTTGGATGACTTTAGGACAGCGCCCCAAGTGTTTCCTGCATCAAGGAGGAGGCTTAAAGAGGTAATACAACTACTCCTAAGTGTTGTAGACATTTCTTACATTTCTAGCAACCTACAATTGTTTACTTATAGTGTGGAGAAGAGGTTAAAGATCCCATTGAGACCATAAAGACATCCTATTGTGCTGCTGTGAATCATCTTAATTTGTTCTGTTTTTTATTGAATAACAGAATTATGTATTGCAGCTAATTACAATGCTGAAATGGTTCATTTCACATTATTATTCCTAACAAGCAAGACTGAAATCACTCAACTTATCAAAGAAAGAAAAAAAATAACATCAAGCCACACTCACACATCAAGGCTCATTAACAAACATAATTGTTTCAAGAAATCGAAAAAAACAAACATGCCCTATTTTTTTTTACAAGTTACGCTTCCTTGATGGGTATGCACATAAGAGAGAAGTTAAGCACTCATCAACATGAACTAATTAAAATAAAAACACGATGCCACATAATCAAAAACAGAATACAGAGACCCATACGAGAAAACAAGAAGAAATACAAATTGGTAAAGTTCAAAATTATAAAGTGACCCAAAATTAAAGGTAAGGCAAAGTAGAATTTAAAATTCAGAGTTTACCTTCAATAAAAACTTTGAAAAGTTAGCTAAAAACTCGAGATTTCCTCTCCAATCCGAACATTCTAGGGTTTCATTTATATCTAATGTTTAGGGAAATTTGTTTGGGAGAAAAGGTGGTCATCGAAAGGAGGTGGAAGGGGAGAAGCCATGGTCGACTAGAACTAGCTGAAAAGTGAAGCATCCATGGTGAATGAGATACGGCGGCACAAGGAGAAGAAGCAGAGAAGAGAACCAGAACGAGAACACATATGTTATGTTTACAACAAAGGGAAAAGAAAGTATAGGTTAAACTATGATTAAAGTATATAATAAATAAAACTAAAGAAAATTTTAATCAAATTTAGGCAGTGAGAAATCAAGTTAATAAGCTAGACGGTTTGTGATAAATTATAAAAAAGAGAAAATTTTCGTTGTCATATATGGTGAACATGTGTAATATAACTATGTGAATTAATTAAGTTAAAAAAATTATATTTATCATGTGTAATTAAATATTTACTTTCTTAGTTTACCAAAAAAATATTAACTTTCTTAAAAACACGTTATAATTTTCTTTAATGTGTAGCTATTAAATATACAGCTATAAATAGAAATATATAAACTATTTAATTATGTGTAATAAAAAACATGTAATATTGTTTTTTACTCTTCTGTTGATAAATATAGATGAGAAAAGGAAATGAGTGTTTATTGTTGTTTATATAAATTTATTAAGTAATATAATTTGCGACGGAATGTAAAAATAGTTGCAACTTTCGCATTGCAATTATATTCATTATTTTATTTTATATAATTTTGCAACGGAATGTACATTTAGTTGCAGAATCCGTTGCAAGCTAGGATTTTTGCAACGGAACTTTTTCCCTTGCAAGTGTTCCGTTGCAGATTGCAAATTTTCTCGTAGTGTAATATTTACAAGCATCTTCATTGAGATAATCTTGTTCGGGGATTAATAACAGTTAAGGCTCCTCACCCCTCCCAACAAGTGTATTTAGTGGGATTTGAACCTTGTTCTCCTATATATTTAAGGTACCAGTTGTTATACACGACTACATTTTTTTTTGTTAAACTTAAACATTCTTGAATACTTAGTTAAAATTTTTTTAACTAATTTCATCTTTGCTTTATAAAATATGTTAGAGAACTATAAACTATCGACTTTTTTCTGTAGCATACAATTTGATTTTAAATTTTTGAAATTTTAATTTGATAATAATAATTAATAAAAAAACGGCTAAATAGATAATTGTTAGTGTATGTTAGAGAATTAAAAAAAATATGAAAGTATTATTTGAAAATAAAAAAAATGAAAAGATAAAAGTAGAAAGTAAAGATGCAATAAAACAAAGAAAATTTTTTGAAATTTTAATTGATAATGGTAATTAATGAAAAAATTGCTAAATAGATAAGTATTCGTGTATGTTAGAGAACTAAAAAAATAAAGAAAAAATGAAAAGATGAAAGTAAAGACACAGCAAAACAAAGAAGAGAAAAAAAGGGCCCTTAAAGAATCGAACATTGGTCTTTCACGTATGTTCATGCCTTATAAGGCTTCCCTATCATTAGGCCAAAGCTCCATTATGTATCTCATCTTGTTATTATTTTATATATAATAGATTACTTCTTACTTTTGTACCTACTCCAAAACTTTCGAGGCCTTCATAAACTCGGGGCCCTAAGCGGTCGCTCCACTCGCTCCTATCATTAGCTGGCCCTATATATATATATATATATATATATATATATATATATATATATATATATATATATATATATTCATATTTATATTTAATATAAGTAAATATACAAAAATTAATATATTTATTATATAACTATATTTTATCTAATAAAATTCTAAAATATAACAAAAGTGCATACATGAAAATATGATGTATGAAATGAGATGTTACAATTCTCCTCCTCTTAAAGAATTTCGTCCTCAAAATTAAATACTTTTGTCGTGGAATAATGATAAAAAATCTCAATCATTTATCTATTTCTCAAGTTGCTTCTTCCTCTGAATGACATTTTCAAAGTACTTTAACCAATTGGTTTTTATTTATTTCGAAGTTATTTGGTCTTTTATCCTATATTCTCACTAGTTCCTCTACATAACTGAAATTATGTGCAATTCCTTATTCGTGATCCTCCAGTATATGTATAGGGTCTGATCGATACTTCCTTAACATGCTAATATGAAAAATATTGTGAATTTGAGTTAATCCTTGTGGTAATGTCGATCTATAAGCAAATGGACTTTCTCAAGAATTTCATAAGGTCTTGTATACTATATACTTAACTTTCCCTTCTTTATGAATCTTAATATGGCTTTTCAAGGTGATGACAAAACTATACTTAATCCCATAGTGAATTTTTCAATCTTTCAAAACTATACTTAATCCAGATTTATATTCTTCAGTACCTTATTGACATCGAAAATTCATATCTCTTGTAATACTAAACCAAATGATCTGGTTCTTATCTCGTTTTCTTTGTAACACACATGACTATAACATACTAAAATTTCGCAACCATCTTATCAGCATACAATTTACTGAATTTTTCTTTCACTTCCTGAATCTGTCCCATTTCACATGTACAACGCTTAGTAAAATGACTACAACTTTTTCTATACAACCTCAAATGACCTGATAACAATTCTCTTTTATATTTTGAACCAAAATTCTATCTCTAATATCAAGAAAATCAAATAACAAGTTTAGCTAGTTACCTCATTCCTTCTACTTCCCTATCTCTTCTTTTGCTATTCTTTCTTCTCTTATATGTTTTCTGGAACTTCTAGAGGTTTTAAAGAGTTTAATATCAGGTTTTACATCTATCTTATTCCTCAAATTAATCATATAAAATACTCTGGCTCCTTGTAATTGATCAAATAAATTACCAATACGAAGTAAAGAAGATTTGTTTTTCACAGTGACTCAATTCAACTACCTATAATCAATTCAAATAGTACTATCCTTCTTATTGACAAATAAATACTAAAGCACCTCAAGGAGACACACTGGTTCTTATAAAACCCTTATTGCAAGAATCAGACGAGTAGGCACTACCTTACATTCACCTTGAAAAGCAACTCGTGACCAACTTGACGACTCTAAATTAACTTCTTTGGTGAAACAATCGGTAATGACATGTTGCTTCATCAACCAATTCAAACCTAATATCAGATACAAAAAGTCTCTAATATTTCATCTAATCTGATCAACAACCAGTACCACTTTATCAATTAGATTGAACAGTTCCGTACACTTGAGTTATAACAATCATTTCACTTACAGGAATCCCTTTATATTCTATTGTACCATTCTTCTTCTATTTATCAAACATACTTTCCCTTTGAGCAAATGTTGAAGGCTCTTGTACCACAGAGCCTCTTGACGTACATTTTATGGACACAGGTGATCCTATAGATGGCGTTTCGGCTGGTTTCTCTCTCCTCAGGTTAACATTTTTATCAGCCCTATGTAATCCTAACATGTATTAACTTCTATATGTGTATGCATATGATGTCCCTATGATCATATCCCCACTCTAATACCAACTGAAATGTCCCATACGTTATACTAAGCATAAAACAGTATCCATAACATATGTAAATTTTTTTTAACTTGTACTTTATTTATATATATAAGATACTAACAAAACTTAACATTCGGTTTATAATACTTATAGTATTATATCTTATTGCAACAAATATGTACAAAACAAAAACCAAAACCCGACCACTTTCTATACTATATGCTTGTCATGAGGGGAGAGGGAGCGAGATGGAACACAGCCAACCAATCTTTCGTCCATGATATCTACAGGTAATGAGCTTCTAGTACAAACTTTATCAGCTCTGAAAAATTTAGCGCTTTATATGAGGCGCAACTCAGTGAATATAAACAATCTATGAATTTAGCAAATCACAGCTATAGACACATTACAAATTCAAAAGCAAATCACATATATATATTAACAGATTCAATATGCAACCACACTTATATGAGAATGAATGAACCGATTATTTAATTATTGTGACAACACCAGTAAAAATATTGCCCCGGGATACATGTAACATATAACAGATGATTTTCTGGCCAGATTGTAAACATGTGGGTGACCATTAGGTCCATATAATAAGTTGATCCATGTGGGTGACCATATAGGTCCATATAACAGAACATGTATTGCAATTTCTGGACAGGTATGTCACCACGCCCTTTTATGTTTTCATGTATTCATGCTAATGTACATATATCAATTCAAGTTGAATTCCAACATATATTCCAAGTACATATACCATATTAATCCCACATATTAAATGCAATACTCAATTATACTCATCCAATAATTCACATTAAACCATTCACCAATATTCACTTATAGCCACAATTCACATATCAATATCATCTCAACAGAACTTACATTTCATATCAAATATAACCACACAAAATATCATTACAATTCAAATAGAATTTCAAATCAAACAATTCATATCACTCAATTCATATTAAGATAATTTACATAAATCATATATACAATCACTCCAGACATTCACTTGCACACATATCCTTAACAATCAATAACTAATAACTAGCAGTAGTACACAAGTCACATACAATACAATTCTAGTACATTTTTATATCAGAGAGTTCAACTAAGCTTAATGCATATGAATTCAATACTCACATATAATAACAATTAATCAACTTAACTCACACCAAGCTAAAACTCACATATCCATTCAAATAGCACATCAACACATTTCATCCATAAATTCATATCATGTTTATACTCACAAAATTATCCGAGCTAATTCTCCCAGAATGACCTGGACCTTTCTCTGGAATCCCTTCACTGTTTTGAGCTCCTATAACATACATATTCATACATCAAACATACATATATACATCTGATATCCTTTTGTAAATATATAAAGATTAATATAAACTAGAACATAATTACTATCCTTGTGACCATACTGACTATAACCAGTCATATCTTTCCAAGTACTCGACCAAATCACCTGATTCTAGTTTCATTTTAATCTTAACACATAGATTTATAACATATCAAAATTTCATAATTTTTTTATTACTTTTCCATTTATTACGAATTTGATATTTTAAACTCTAATTCTGTCATGTTTTTCTTGCACTTAGAACCAGTATCCTTGTGACCTCACTTCACTTCAAAATTCATAACTTTCAACTCACTAGCTCAATTGCTTTGATTCTTCTTTTATTCTATCTCTAATAGACAAATACGTAACATACTAAAACCACAAAATTTTTAGAGCCTACATGATTTATAGAAAATTTTCCTTTAAAACCTGTTTCAGTCCCGCTTAACCTGGACAACAACATAGTAAAACCAGCATAACTCTCTCTACAAAACATGAATTGACCTAATTCTTCTTCCTGCTTAAACTATACACATAAGGCAATAAAATATCAAAAACCCAGAGTTTTTAAGCAACATAACAATCCCAGATTAATTTTGAAACTCACCCCATCTCTTTGATCATTCAATTCTGCACGCTTCATCTTATAAAAATCATAGCTATCGATCTACTCATCTAAAAATCCCCAAATTTTACAAAAGTAACCTAGAGATGTAGAGAATCAATTTGTCTTTTTGTTATAACCTTAAATTTTATCTCTAACATCTCGAAAATCATATTACGAAATCATATACATACCTGATTCTTGTTCTTCTTCCAATTTCCTCTGCTTTTCTTCCTCGTGACTATTTCTGTTCTACAGTTCATAAACTAGTGTTTCTAAGGATTATAAGAAACTAAAATTTTTTATCTTTATCTCCACCTCTTCTTTCTATGTATATACAGTTAATGAAATGTCTATCATACCCTTACCAATTTATTCTTATCACACAACTAATGCTAATAAGTAATAATTATAATAAACAACCATTATCTTATACATTATATAATACTAAATAAAAACTTCGAATAATATTTTATTACTAATTAAGTTTCTACTTCCATTCATCCCAAATATATCTACGTATATACTTATGAATATATATATATATATATATATATATATATATATATATTCATATTTATATTTAATATAAGAAAATATATAAAAATTAATATATTTATTATATAACTATATTTTATTTAATAAAATTCTAAAATATAACAAAAGTGCATAAATGAAAATATGATGTATGAAATGGGATGTTACAGTTCAAGCAAGAAAGCACAACCCAACTAGAATCTGCTTTAGAACAAGAGAGAATAGATTAGATCAATCAATTGTAATATTAGATCATTTGTAACTGGATCAACATTTTTATAAGTTAAGTCCAGCTCTTGTTTAGACTCTTTGTGAGTTGCTGATAGAAGAGGGTATTCTAGTCAGCGGGTGAG
The DNA here is from genome assembly GCA_947683365.1 of Euphorbia pulcherrima. Classification (NCBI taxonomy): domain Eukaryota; kingdom Viridiplantae; phylum Streptophyta; class Magnoliopsida; order Malpighiales; family Euphorbiaceae; genus Euphorbia; species Euphorbia pulcherrima. The sequence continues at coordinate 7,435,541 of CANTUS010000006.1, read as the reverse complement.
TGATTGTAGTTTGGAGGGTACTTATTATAATTGAGGAACTTGTGAAAGGCTTCTCCGCCTAGCATTAAGGAGTTGAGATTAGTGGATTAAAGCTGAGACACTCTCTCGGGACTGGATGTAAGCACAGGTTGCTGAACCAGTATAAAAATCTCAGTGTTCTTTACTTTACCGCATTTTCCTGTTTTCACTCAGCGGAGTAAGTTTTTATCGCGAAAAAGTTCACTAGTTTTTGAGTGAGTCATTCACCCCGCTCTGACTCAGTGAGTGTACGCATAGGGGCCAACAATAGTAATTAAAACTTGTTAATTAATTTAAGGTTGTATACATATGATTCCCTTTGAAGTTGGCTTTAACTGTCTATGTCCACCCCAAACTTTCAAATACGATACTTTACTCCCATAAAGTTGGCAAAACAGATACAATTTGCTTCCTCACAACCACGTGTCAACTTATGGTGGTTTGGCTTTTCAAGGATACAATATTTCCGATTTTTTTCTCCAAGTACAACCAGATATGTGGCAGTGAGGAGACAAATTGTATTAGTTTTGCCAACTTTAAAGGGGGTAAGTGTCACACTTGAAAGTTTGGGGTGGCTAAGAGCCATATAAGAGCTAACTTCAGGAGTCCGCATCTATTAGGCCTTAATTTAAATATTAGGCTCACACACTCTTGGGGATATGAATTACCTTCATTATATCAGAGCATAAGAAGGGTTGATAATTGGAAGATCATGGGCCCAAATGGCCAAATGCATCTGCTGCCCCTCAAATTTGGCACATTTTGTCACATGTCACCCCCAACTTTCAAGTGAATCACTTTACCTCCTAAAGTTGGCAATATTGATACAATTTGCCTCCTCGGTGCCATGTGTCAATTTCTAGTTGGTTTGACTTTTCAAATATGTAATTTTTAGATTTTTCTCCCTCCAATCATAAGTTGACAAGTGGCATTGAGGAAACAAACTATATCAGTTTTGCCAACTTTAGGGGGTAAAGTAATTCACATGAAAGTTGAGGGTGACATGTGATAAAACGTGCCAAGTTTGGGGGGCAACGGATGCGTTAAGCCAATTTAAAGTCATGTGAAGTTTGAACTAATAAGAAGACTAGATATATCGATTATCTTGAGTCTATATGACAATTCGTTCAGTCTTAGTTACGCTTGATATGAGCGTTGGAAATGTTGGAAGTCTAATATCAGAATTAAATAAGATTATAAAATAATAGTATATAATTGATGTAGATTTGACTTTAACAAATGTCAATTAATTGTGTTAGATGAAATTAACCTTGGACGTGTTTGCTTTGCTAAAAGCTCTATGACATCTTTGATTGAAATCCATCTAACTCTTTGTGACCTAATTAACCATAAAGAGCTAAAATGAGTTGTAGAAAGGAGCCTTTGAAGAAATAGCTATGAAAGACAAATGAAACTCTCGATCTCATCTAAACTCGAATAAATTTTCAAGTGAACATCCATGATAAAACCTCTAGTTTCATATTTATTTTTTTTGTTGTAGTCAGTTTGATATTATTTTTAGAGGTTGCAAAAATTGTTTGAAAAAACTTCTCTCTTAAAAAAATGTATTGTTTGTCTCTTAATCCATATATAGCTCAATTTCTAGGCCTAGAAAGAAGCTTACAAAGAAGATTGTATTGTTTGAAAAAAACTTCTCTCAAAAAAATGTATTTTATTGTTCATTTGGAAATATGAAATTCTAGTTCTAGGACTTGCTTGATTTTGAAGAAGGTTATGTCTTGAGAGTTCCCAGCTCGAAGATTAATGATTTTTTTAATTCGTTAGTTACCTTAAGGGGGCATTTGTCTTCAAGGTAGCAACACTGCATGATAGACTCTTTTATATATGACTATATGAGAGTTTACAGAACATTCAATGGATTCAACACCTATTTATTCTGATTTCGAAACTACCTATTACTATGCTGTTTTTGAGGGCTAGCTTTGCACGGGTTTCATCTACCTATTACAAGAGAGGCATTGATCAGAGTCTTCTAATGAACGAGTTTCGGAGGAGAGCCGTGAGAGAGGAGCATTTGCAGCACTTTGTTATCACATTTCTACATCTTCGAATGGAAAAAATAATTTAAAATTGCGAAATTAAGGTGGAGCTCATCCAGTCAACAATCAATTGAAAATTAATTTGCAGTTAAAACCCTAGGAGAGACTGCTAACTAATTAGAGAACATATCGCTCTTCGATTTCAAATTGGCTCTTGACCCGATATGCTACTGGTTTTTCATCCGAAGAGTTCAATTGAGCATCTAAGGTTGAAATGAAACATCGAAGTCGAGGATCGAATACACAACGTAAGGACCCTGGTCCTGCAGAGGCGGTTGAATAAACTTTGCAGGTGTTGAGAATTAGACGCCATTGGAGGATTCCTAAAGCTGAGGTTGTTGTAGAGGTATCATAATGTCATATGTGCATAATGTAGTCCAATATAGTTACGCCACATTCCATCTAAAATAACATAGCCTTATGGTATGCAGGCAGGTCCTGACATTTTCGAGGCCCTAGGCAAAATGACATATGAAGCTAATAAATTGGGCCTTTTTGATAAAAAAATAGTCCAATAATATATATTTTTGTAAAAAAATTGCAGGATAATTGTTCTCATAATTTCGACGTATATATAATTAAGGCATGTTTTTTTAAGGATGAAACTTTCAATTTTTAGGGTTCAACTAGCCATTTTGCCACTGATACTAATACTCTTGGAATCTAATTATAAAATAAAATATATAATTTGATAACAAACTAAAAAAAACATCAATTATATCCAATTATTTTAGAAAAATGGAACTAAAAAAATTAAATAAGTAAAATAACATAAAATTTTAGTTTATGTTAATATATTATAGTTAAAAAGATTAGAGTTTTTTTATTAGAAACAACAACAAAATTTAATTTTCTTTTATATAATAAAAAATTAAAAGAAAAACAAAAAAAATTGGGCCCTTCCAGTTATGGGCCCTAGGCGACGGCACCTGTTGCACCACCCCAGAGCCGGCACTGATGGTATTACTATACTTAAAAGGCCTAATGCATCAACATCCCCCTTAACCTGGCTTCAAAAGTCAGATGTTACTCTAAACTTATAAAGGGTCCATTTAGCCCCCTTAACTTGGCCAAAATAACGACTTAACCCCTGAGTTGGCAGTTGATGTGGCCATGGTTGACTTGTCAAAGTGAGTTGGACCAACAAAATATTTATAAATAAATAAATAAACCTTTTCTGTCTACCCTTCTTTCTCTCTCATGTCACCTCTCCATATCTGCAGGCTATTAGGGTGTCTCTAACCCTACGTTAAATGTGGGGTTGGAGGGATTATAGTGCTTCAATAGAGCACTATAAATCAACACCAAAGATTGGGGGAGCTACAGTACCCCTCTAAATATGGAGGGTACAGTAGCTCCTCCAAAAATATTTTTATATTTTTTATATTTTTGAATTTTTATTTTATTTTTGTTAGTTTTTGTTTTGTGTTAGGGATGTAATAGTAATAAAAGTTAGGTAGAAAGTAATAAAATAATAATATTATAGTTTGGTATAAAAATTTAAAGTAAATGGTTAGAGATGTATACACTGAAGTAATACCAAATCATAGATGAAAATGAGATTTGTTGTGAAAAAAGGGGTGAGGGGTTGAAGATGGTCTCAATAACCCTCACTCGAAACACGCATCTGTTCCTCCTTAATTCATTCAATCCTCCATAAAATTATTAAACTCTTTGAAATCAAAATTGATTAATTGATTTGTGATACGTGGAAAACCCTTTTGATCTAAATAATTGCTTAGTTGCCACTTACTGCTTGTTTTTACTGTTTACTTAGCTTTACTATTTACCTAAGTGAAACGGTGCATTTCATTACAGCTGTGAGTTAGTTGTAATTCTGTTAGGGAGACAGAGAATGTTACCGTTGAGAGAATTTGTAACGCTGGAATCTCAGCTGTGTACCATGCAAAAATTTGTGATCTAATCAAATCTATCTCTCTTCTCTCTCAACATTCTCTAGTTCATTTCTTTTTCTGATCATCGGTAGTTTTCAGGCTATCATTTGGTATCAGAGCTCTGGTCCTGCTACCTGAGCTTCCGTCAAATCCAAAAATGGCAAATCACACTTGTTCCCAGCAAGAGATTAAGAAAATCGAAGATACCATCATGGGTAAGGTGCAGAAGGCACTAAGTGATAATAATAAGCTCCTCGAAAAGCTGATCGTGGAAAATAAGAAGGATTCTGATAAACGAATCCTAGAAATCGAGGATAGGCTCTTCCTCAAGTTGAAGGATCTGCTTGACAAGGGGAAGAAGAAGGAAACTGGTTCTCTAGAGGTTGAATCGGGACCTGTAGAAGAATGAGGGGGAAGGTTAGTTAACCTAAACTCTAGGGGGAAGGCTGGGCAAGATTATCATCTCGCCACTAGATTCACCAAGGTAGAGTTTTCGAGCTTCGATGGCAGTGAGGTTAAGAGTTGGTTGTTTAAGTATGAGCGGTTTTTCTAGCTTAATGCTACACCAATCAGTTCCAAGGTCAGTTAGCTTCTCTCCATTTAACTAGATGAGCCTTAGAATGGCACCAGTCTTATGTGAGGAGTAGGGGAGTGTTTGGTGAGCTACCATGGGATGAGTATGTGGAAGATGTGAAGGCCAGGTTTGGAGATCGGGTTTATGAGGGCTATATGTCAAATCTGAAGAGAATAAACCAGACCAGGGAGCTAATTGAGTACATTGATGCTTTTGACTCTTGTGCTCATAAAACCTCTCTATCAGAGGCTAATGTTTTGAGTTATTTCCTCACCGGCTTGAAGGATGAAATTGGCTATCCTGTAAGGATGCAAGGCCCTAAAACTCTGCAGCAGGCATATGCTCTTGTTAGGATGCAAGATGCCTACCTAACTGCGGTTAGGACTGGAAAACCAGTGGGATTGAAGGGAAATTTTGGGCAAATACCTAGTCCTACTGTTAAACCGGATTTGTTGCCTACACCTACAGCACCAAGGTTACAAGGAGGAACAAATTCCAGCTAAAAACTCATTAGAGGACCTAAAACTAAGAGGCTCACTGAAGCTGAAATTGCAAATAAGAGGTCCAAAAACCTCTATTTTTGATGCGATGAAAGGTATGTTCCAGGCCATGTTTGTAAAAAGAAGTACCTACACATCATCTTGGTAGAGGAGTGTGATAAAGCTGGAGATGAAGATAACAAGGATGCTGGGGAAAATGGAGACTCGGATGAGATGGTGATTTCTTTATATGCTATGGAGGCCCTCCATGAGACTGAGAAGCAAACAATGAGATTGAAGGGGAGGAATAAGAAGAGATCTCTACATATCCTTGTTGACTCAGGTAGCACCTTTAATGTTTTAGATATATCTATGGTTAAGGGGCTTGGCTGTGTGTTGAAGCAGATAACTCCTCTTAAAATTATAGTAGCTAATGGTGATATTGTTACTTGTGCTTGAAAGTGTGAGAATTTTGGCTGGGAAATGCAGGGTTATGGATTTAAGGCAGATTTCCTTATGTTGGCTTTAGGGGGTTGTGAAATGGTGTTAGGGGTCCAATGGCTTGCATCATTGGGAGACATAGTATGGAATTTCAACTCCTTGACCATGTAATTTACTGATAAATGAGGCCCTACATTCTTCAAGGGCTACACCACCATAAGGTGCAATTTTTATCGGAACAGGGAATGTGTAATTTGATGCAACAGGGTTACCCATCCTTCTTGGCATAAATTTAGGTTGCCCCAACTGTCTATTCTGATGAGACAGAAGTTATACCTGAGTTATTGGCTATTTTAGAGAAGTTCAAGGAAGTATTTAGCAAGCCAAATGCCTTACCCCCATCTAGGCCTCAAGATCATAGGATTCCCTTGGAAAAAGGAGCCACCGTAGTGAACATCAGGCCCTATAGGTACTCTGCCATACAAAAGGATGTGGTTGAAAGAATGGTGCAGGAACTGATGGATAATGGAGTGATCAGGCACAGTGTTAGTCCCTACAGCTCACCAGTGGTACTGGTTAAAAAGAAGGACCACACTTGGAGGATGTGCATTAATTATAGGGAATTGAATTAGAGAACCATCAAGGATAAATTCCCTATACCCGTGATTGAAGAACTCTTTGATGAGTTGCATACAACAACCATTTTTTCTAAGGTTGATCTAGCATCAGCTTATTATCAAGTGAGAATGCATCCTGCAGCATTCATAAAATTGCACTTAGGACCTATAAAGGCCATTATGAGTTCGTAGTTATGCCCTTTGGGCTAACTAATGCCCCCTCTACCTTCCAATGCCTCATGAATGATGTGCTTAAGCCCTATTTGAGAAGGTTTATTTTGGTCTTCTTTGATGACATCCTGGTTTACAGTAAGGATGTGAAGGAGAATGCTCAACATTTGAGTTTGGTTTTCCAGAAGTTACAACAACATCAGCTCTTCTCCAAGAAGAGTAAATGTGCTTTTGGAACCACTAGAGTTGAGTATTTAGGCCATGTTATTCAACAAGGTGGGTTAACTACTGATCCACAGAAAATTGCTGCTGTTGTGGCATGGCCAGTACCAAATAATTTGAAACAACTAAAGGGCTTCCTAAGGTTGGTAGGATACTATAGAAGATTCATTAGGCAATATGGGGTAATAAGCAAGCCCTTGACTGAACTTCTGAAGAAAGATGGGTTCCACTTGACTCAAGATGCCACTAGTGCCTTTGAAAAATTGAAGGAAGCTCTCACTACAGCCCTTGTGCTTAGTCTGCCCTCCCCGGATAAGCAATTTATTGTAGAAACTGATGCTTGTGATGTAGGGATTAGAGTTGTTTTAATGTAGGATAGGCACCCTATTGCTTACATTAGTAAGGTTTTAGCTAATAGGCATTTAGGCATGTCTGTCTATGAAAAAGAGTTATTAGCCATTGTGTATGCAGTTAAAAAGTGGCATCATTACCTTTATTGTAGGAAGTTTCTCATTAAAACTGATCATAAGAACCTCAAGTATATGCTAGAACAAAGGATTTCTACCCTTCAACAGCAGAAATACATGGCTAAGTTATTTGGATTTGACTTTGAGATTTCATACAAGGCTGGAAGTGAGAATTCTGCAGCAGATGCACTTTCATGGTTACCAGTGGCTGATTTAGCAACTTTGATTGTGTCTACTCCCTATAGTAGTCTCATCCCTGAAATTGAGGCTAGTTGGCAAAATGACCCCAAACTGTAGGGCATATTGTAAGGAATACAACAGGGTGAAGACAAGGGAATTTACAGTTTTAAGGGGGGGTTGTTAAGAAGGAAGGGGAAGTTGATGGTGGGAGATGACTCAATACTTAAGCAAAAAGTTATTCAGGTAATGCATTATACAGCTGAAGGTGGTCACTCAGGAGTACTAGCAACTGTTAAGAGGCTGCAACTCACCTTTTATTGGCCAGGACTGGAAAGGGATGTAAGGAATTTTATTAGGCAATGTTCCACTTGCCAAACTTGTAAGCATGATCCAGCCAAACCAATGGGGCTATTGCAGCCATTGCCCATTCCTACGAGCTTGTGGACTGACCTTAGCATGGATTTTATTGAGGGTCTTCCCAAATCCAATGGTAAAGGTGTTGTTTTGGTTGTGGTGGATAGGTTATCAAAGTATGCTCACTTTATGAGTTTAAGTCACCCTTATTCTGCAAAGGATGTAGCTGTTTTATTCCTCAATAACATCTAAAAGTTGCATGGGTTACCTAATTCTATAGTGAGTGATCGAGACCCTATTTTTGTGAGTTCTTTTTGGACAGAGTTGTCCCAATTACAAGGGGTGGAGCTGCTCAAATCCACAGCTTATCATCCATAAACTGATGGTCAAAGTGAAGTGGTGAACAGATGCCTTGAGACTTACTTAAGGTGCATGACCCATGGACACCCAAAGAAGTGGGAGAGCTGGTTACCCTTAGCAGAGTGGTGGTATAGCACCAACTTCCACACTTCACTACAGTTGACACCATTTGAGGCTTTGTATGGAGTTCCCCCACCCATACATATTCCATATATTTCAGAGGACTCACAGATTCAGGCAGTTGATCAGATGTTGTTGGATAAGGAAGAGGCTTTACAAGTCATGAAGCAACATCTCACCAGAGCATAGGGAAGGATGAAATAGATGGCTGATAAACATAGGAGTGACAAGGAATTTGCTATTGGGGATTGGGTTTATGTCAAGTTGCAGCCCTATAGGCAATAAAGCTTACAGAGGAGGGAGAATTTTAAGTTATCCCCACTGTTCTATGGTCCTTATCAAGTTGGGGATCGTATAGGAAAGGTGGCTTATAAGCTTACGTTACCTAGTAGCACGGGAATTCATCCTGTGTTCCACATTTCGCAGCTCAAGAAGAAGGTTCCCAATCAGCAGAGTGTTGCTACTGAATTACCACTGGCTATTGAAGTACCCTTAACTACTGAAGCAGTGCTGGATAGGAAGATGGTGAAGCGTGGAAATCGTGCAGTGACCAAGGTGATCATTAAGTGGAAGGACCGTAATGTTGAAGAGGCAACTTGGGAATTTGCGTTTGACTTGCAGCAGCGCTACCCTGGGTTTGATCTTGAGGTAAGATCTTAAGGAAGGGGGGATGATACGTGGAAAACCCATTTGATCTAAATAATTGCTTAGTTGCCATTTACTGCTTATTTTTATTGTTTACTTAGCTTTACTATTTACCTAAGTGAAACGGTGCGTTTCATTACAGCTATGCGTTAGTTGTAATTTTGTTAGGGAGAGAGAGAATGTTACCGTTGAGAGAATTTGTAACGCTCGAATCTCAGTTGTGTACCACGCGAAAATTTGTGATCTAATCAAATCTATCTCTCTTCTCTCTCAAAATTCTCTGGTTCATTTCTCTTTCCGATCACCGGTAGTTTTCAGGCTATCAATTTGTTGATTCCTTCTCTAATCTTTGATTTCGATAACCTATTTTTGCCAGACATTCTTCGCCGGAGTTTGTCGATTCATCTGACAGTATGATGGAAAATCTGTTTCTACTTCACTTGGACCAGAGAATTCATACAATAGAAGCTCAAGACTTTTGCCTAAGGGTCCCCCTCCTCTCCACGAGTTTTCTAGTTGAAATCCCAAAATCTATTTTTTTTGTTAAGAGAACTAAAAATTTTAAGCTAACAAATTCTAATCTGTTGGAGATTTCAACTTCAGTGCTTCAGTTTCTTCCATAATTAAAATATGTATCCCTCTTCTATGCTTGCAAGGCGAAATCATTGGTAAAGAAATTTGCAATTTTGGTGGTTTTTCGAAGTTGGAACTCTAACGATTTGTTGTCATTATCTTATGGAATGGACAGATTATTCAAGGGGCTTTTCCATACCTGAAGAATTTGTGCTTTCAAAATTGTTTGAATGGTTAATTATGTTGTATTTTTTTTATGAGAAATTAGTAGAAACTAGATTGAATTTTTTTTTAGATTTGAAAGATACCAAATGAAAGAATTAAAAGTTTAGGGGTTTTCACTAAATAACTTTTGAGGTTATTTTTATAATTTTTAAGGTTCACTCATAAGACTATTAATTTAATTTTTTAAATGTTAACAAGAGTGTAAATGTGGGTGGTGTAATCAGTTTTAAAAGGTTAAGTGGTTCGTTTTTGCCAAGTTAAGGGGGTTAATTGGATATTTTGTAAGTTTAGAATGACATCTGACTTTTAAAGCCAAATTAAGAGCGGTGTTGATGCATTAAGTCTTCTTAAAAAATGAAATATTTTTCATATTTATTATTTAAAATCATATGTATCATGAAACATAGGTTTAATTTAATGAAACCTATTTTTATAATGAAAGAATTAAGATTATATATATTGTTTTATTTGTAAAAGAATTTCTAATCATGAAAATTGAATTTTGGGACACAATAGTGACTTTTTACAATTAAATGCGTTCAGGTGGACTATGCTATATTCTTTTTAGTCTAGTTTACTTTTTCACAGTTATATATTTACTTTAAATGTAATTCAATTTAATTTAGTAGAAAATGTTGCATAAAATGTATATTTTGATTATGTATTTCAGTGCTAAGCCCATGAAGATGATATATTGACAACACTATTGCCACAAAGTGACATTTTATTTAATGCAGTTCCTTGTCAAAAGGGGGCATGATATAACAAACATATAAAGTTCTTTTCTTCTTATTTTGTTGAAAAAAAGTATAAGATCTGGTTTATCAAAACATATTAAACTCTTTTTCAGTCCCATATTTTGGAATAATGTAAAAAGATTGATTATATATTGAGTTATTATTTTGTGAAAGTATACGATGCCGGGATACAAATTTTGGGACTATGAGTGAAAATATATCTTTTAATAATTTTATGGTTCATTAAGGAATAAAAATAGTAAAAATAAAAATTCAAAATTACTTTATTTTTTATGCTAATGATATTTATCATGTTTAATTATTTAACTTAATTTACTAACATAAAAAATTATTTTTAATTTATAATGTAAAAAAATAGCTCTTACAAAATAAAAAGAAAATATGATAATAAATTTATATAAATCAATATTTAATAAAACCCTTATTCTTTTGAGATCCTGGCCCTCTGCGCGTTTCACATTGCCTTTCAACCTGTTACTAAAATAAGTTATTCTCACAAACTTTAAATAAAACTATATATTTTAACTTTGAACAACAAATTTTAATTCTCCATCCTGATTAATTAGGTACTACCATTATAATTATTTTTTCTAAAATAAAATCCAGTACTTTTAAAATAAATTTAAAAATAGACCTTTAAAAATAACTGAAAAAAGCTTACTCAAACCACCTCCTTCTATTACAAGGCAGCATGAGAAATACTATTATTTTATAATTACTTATAAAAGAGTTAGAAATATAATTAAAGGGGAGCAAATAGCCTCTTGTTTTGCAATGGGCACATGAAACAAGATGCGCAAGTTTCAGCAGCACTACTACTCCATCGCTTGCTGCTAGTGTGCGCTCTCATTACTGTTCGTGCGCCTGTTGCGCACCACCCTATCCTGCGCCACCCCACCCCCTCTACTCCTCCTCCTAATCAAATACCCAACCAAGCCCCCTCCTCCGATAACCTAGCTGACCCCCCTGATCTTATCGCCGAGATCTCCGATTCCGATCGCCGATCCATGTCGAAAGCACGAGTCTATACTGAAGTCAACGTCCTGAGGCCCAAGGAATACTGGGATTACGAGTCTCTTACTGTTCAATGGGGGTAATTTTTATTCGTCTTTCTCTTTTTGAACCCTAGGTTCATGTTTTCTTTCTTTATGTTGTTTTTTTTGGGTGATTGGGGATTGTTTGATGTACTGTATCGGAATTTGAGAAACTTGTTGTCGCTTTTATGTATTTCTGGTTATTGGAATCACTTAGCAGTGGTTCAGCTGCTTTTTTGTTATTTGTGTTGAAGCTTGTCTTATTTTCTGGATCAATTTGTGGAATTGGATTTTCATACTGTTTGATTTTAGAGAGCAGCCTTCAGTTTGGTTCATTGCCAGTATGGGAACTACTGAGACTGTAAACTGGATAATTTCCATTTCTTTGGCTCAGACGCTTCTTCATGTTTGGGACAAATGTTTAACTATCCCAAATGGGAATTTCTGCTTTGTGATGTTGGTGTTTTATATACTTATGGCTATTAGGTTGAAGTACTGAACTTGGAGCATTTAATGTAGAGAATCCATTAAAAGATTTCCCCCTGGCTTATGAATCTGAAAACTACTCATTTAGCTGAACGAAGTTTTAGGGTTCAACTTGGCTTCTGAATGTGAAAATCATACCTTGCCCTTAAATCTTCAGTTAGGTAGCAGAGTTAGAATTTAATGGACTGGTGGTGACATATGGCCTGCCTTTATAAAACAACAAAAGAGAGAGTGCTAGAGTCATGGATGATTCCAGTTTGATGGTTTCTTGTGAATATTCACTGACTTAGCTATCTATATTTAGGGGAGAGAATATCATTTTTAGCAATGAAAACTCTTATCGGTTTCTAATGGCAGTGTATTGTAACAGGAGATGGTGGACAAGGTGTATAGACTCTACATTATCACAGATGTTTAAACATTGAATTAATGGGATCTATAATCAGGGTTCATTCCCCCACCATTCTGTTGCTGAATATTTTGTTAAGGATCAAATATTTCTCATGTCTCATCCTTTTTCTTGCAATTTGCTAAATCACAAAGTGTGGATATTGTTGCATTGTTGCTGCCCTTCTACTGCATTACATGCAAGAATTTTCCTTGTTTGATTTATTGTGCTTGCTCTGTTTCTTAGAAACTGAATTATGATTATTTTAGTTACATTTGTTCTGAAATTCATGTGAAATCCCGTCATTTAAGTCTTGCTATTTTTTTGTTATCTTGTTGAGCCTCTTTTAGTGATCAAGATGACTATGAAGTTGTTCGTAAAGTTGGTAGAGGAAAGTATAGCGAGGTTTTTGAAGGCATTAATGTGAATAGCAGTGAGAGGTGCATCATCAAGATCCTTAAACCTGTCAAGAAAAAGAAGGTGATCTTGAATGCCTCTTTGTGAAACATATTTTATTTTGATCATTTACCACTTTAACTTTGTTGGTTCAGATGCTTAAAATGTATTTTTCCGTAAATGAATTTTCTGTGATCATTGTGCAGATCAAGAGGGAGATCAAAATACTTCAGAATCTCTGTGGTGGCCCAAATATAGTGAAACTCCTTGACATTGTTAGAGATCAGCACTCAAAGACTCCTAGCCTGATTTTTGAGTACGTGAACAGTACAGACTTCAAAGTTTTGTACCCCACTCTCACTGATTATGACATACGCTACTATATATATGAGCTTCTTAAGGTAATTAAGCAAAATCATTCTTTTTGTCACACTCTATCCACACATGCCCAAAACCTTGCATCAAACACAAACTCACATGCTTTAGTTACTTCTTCCTCATTGTGATGGGTGTGCTTACATGTATTGTGTGTTTTAAATGGGGATATCTTGGAGGCAGTTAGGCCTTAGACTGAATATATTCAAGTACCTGTGTTGGTTTAGCCTGGAATTTATTGCATGCAACAATGCCTTAGATTAAATTCCTCTGGCCTCATCAAACTCCCATGGATTTCAGTTCAATTGTAAAGAAAGAAAGCTATTAGTTATGTGTTTCAAAAGTAATTGATGAGGCATCGGGATGACATAGGAGTTCTTGGCACACTATAGTGCTGCTTTGCTGGGGAGAATAATATATGTTTTGACTTTTGAGACAAATTTCTTAGAAATTCAAAATTGGAAGTTTCTGTTTAGTAGAACTAATTTTCTAGTTAGTATTTTGTAATTTTCAAAAATCTTTGCAACTATAAAGTTAAAACTAGTTCAAATAATTTTTTTAAGTCTTTCAGATGCCTTGGATTTAAAAAAGATGGATGTTTTGTATGCTTTTATTAATGTAATTCCCTCCTTTTACTGGTAACATTACTACTTGTGTTGTATGATCGCCCCTTTTAATGTTCATATCTATATAAATTTTAGGCTTAATACATCATGAACCCCCCTGAACTTTCCCAAAACGCCTATTTGCCCCCTGAACTTTCAAGTGTCCCAATTTACCCCTTGAACTTGTTTGAATTGCATCTTGCAGCTCCCTAAAGCTGACATGGCATGGTGAGTCATCATGGGTTATTTTTTGAGCGTGTGAGTGGTTAAAAAAATAATTAGAAAAAGAAATATTCTCCTCCTTCCTTTGCCATTCCCATCTTTTACCGATTATTTCTCCATTGGAGCTCAAATCAAAGCTCAATTAACCCCGTTCTCCCTCTACTTTTCTCATAATTCATTCACTTTCTTCCTCTCTTCTATTTCTCATACTTTTTTTCAACTGATTAAGTTCCGGTCTACTCCACTGATCACGATTCCAAGCAACAGCCCCATTCTTCTCGATTAGCTTCGTGTTGGTTGTCACGGTTGCGCAACAACCTCTGTTGCAGTCTCCACCAATTCGCCTACTTAATCGAACTCGAACTCATCGTTAATTCCGAACCAAAAGCTCTCCTTCGCTGAGAACAACAATCAGGTCAAAGAGGGGAAATTTTAGGTTTGATCGGTATGGTTTATTGATTTTGTGCAGATTTTGGCTGGAATTGAGAATAAAAAATTGGGCAATTGAGAATCGGGCTATAGAGTTTGATGAAACAAAGAGAAAAATCGGTGTTTGTGATTAGGTTATGTATTTCAATTTGGGATTGCAATTCAGTTTGGGAAATAAAGTTCTTATGATTAAAATGAGAATATGATCTTTGATTGAAGTAGGGAAACTGAATTTTGGTTTTAGCAGAACATGAGTTTTTAATAATATATGGCATGTGTTCAATGTTAATTCGTTTGACTTTTTAAAGGCAGCACATGGAAGAGCGTGTAATCCACTCTCCAAACATTGTCTGGTTTTGTATCACCCAAGGGGTTAGGAGGTGCATTTTAAACAAGTTCAAGGTGTAAAATGAGACTTGAAAGTTCAGGGGGCAAATAGGCGTTTAGGGACAAGTTCAGGGGGGTCCTGATGTATTAAGCCTAAATTTTATGGAGAATTAATTGAAATTTGTGATAAATATAATCATCTTTTTTATTGGAAAACTAAGGCTAGTGAAAATAAAAAGAAAGTTCTATTTAAAACTAAACAAGCCCAACAATCTTTGAATTACAGGCCCTAGATTACTGCCATTCACAAGGAATAATGCATAGAGATGTCAAGCCTCACAATGTGATGATTGACCATGAGCTGCGAAAGCTTCGCTTGATAGATTGGGGCCTTGCTGAGTTTTATCATCCTGGGAAGGAGTATAATGTTCGAGTTGCATCCAGGTAATAAATTTAGAGCAAAGTCAGATTTTGTCTTTTTCTTTTCCTTGATTCAATTCAATGCTTAACTTCCCACTCCTGGCCTGAGAAAAGAACCTCACTGTATCTGCTGTTCTGATATGTCCCATTTTCTGCCAATTTTGAAACTACATTGTGTTGGACCATAATTAACTTTGGTTCAGTTTTTGGGCTGGTATGAATTATTTTTCTTCTTTCATATCTAATGCCCAAAACTTGTGCAACCTCGGGTTGATTCCTAAGATGCCTTATTGTGAAAATGAAAATACAGAATTTTAAAGCATTTGTAAGTGTTATGTACCATTTGTACCTACAAATGTTCATTAAAGTTTTCTATTTTTGTCTCTAAGTTTGATAATAGTCATCTAGCTAACTAATTTTAGTCCTTTACAATTTTTTGTTTAAATCTGGGATATTCCATTATGACAAGGATTTGGGAGTTGGTAATTGAGATGTAATGTCAATTGAAACAGTGTTCTGAATGTTAATGTAGCATGATTTGATCTATGCAGAAATATAAAATTTTCCCCTCTTTCTCAGATACTTCAAGGGTCCTGAACTTCTAGTTGATTTACAAGATTATGATTATTCTTTGGATATGTGGAGCCTTGGTTGCATGTTTGCTGGAATGGTACGTTCTATTTAGAGATATCTTCCTGGCCATTTGTGTGCATTATAGTGCGTGCTATATCTGTTTTAAACTCATTTTGATCGTATGTAATGGCAGATTTTTAGGAAAGAACCATTCTTTTATGGCCATGACAACCATGATCAGCTAGTCAAAATTGCAAAGGTAATACTGATTCTTGTGTTTGGTGCAGAAACATAAACATTGAGGAGAATAAAATTGTCAATAATGACAGAATGTCTGATGATTTTAGGTACTTGGAACTGATGAACTGAACGCATATCTGAACAAATATCACTTGGAGCTTGATCCTCAACTTGATGCACTTGTTGGAAGGTTTGTGCTGTGCGCTTTAATTTTGCTTTATCGATCACCGATAGCTTTCAATGGGTTAGCATGATATTGGTTAGTCATTTTCTTAAGAGTGTTGTTACTCCTTCGCATTATGTTTTGAACCAATTCAACAACTCACTTCCATTTCCAAAGAATTTTGTAAAAAAATTGGTAATCAGAGAGTTCCATCTACTTACATTGGGAGAGATAGATTGACCGTGTTTTATGAAGACAAAGAAGAAACAATAGGACCATCTTATGTTGCATATAACCTAGATTCGGAAATGCATCAATTTTGGGACTCGTCGCAGCCAAAACTGTACATTTCTGATCATTGTTTTGCAATGTTAGAAAATTGGAACTTGTTTTTCAGAATATGGACACCTGTATCTTAAACAGCAGTTTTAGGAGACAATCGTGTCACCTTGTGCCAATCACATTGCTTTTGAATTTGATCTCTGATTTTGCATCAATAAATTTTCCTTGAAGCTTTTGAAATGAGAAGCCTCCCTTTGCCTTTTTCTATTATGTTACTTATATGTGTTTTTCACTTTTTCCATTATTTACACCTTTGGTTATTGTTTGTTGCAACTTTCATTCAAACTTCTGTTTTCTATAACTTCCACTCTATTTTGTTTAACATAGCACCAAATGACAAATTTACATGAGGGTATCACAGTCTGATATCTTGTATATTCTAGATTCTATACTGCGTTTGCATTATTATATAACTTTTACTGAATTTGTCACAGGTGAAACTGTTTGCATTTCAACTGAAAATGTAACTCAGTTGATCAATTCTTATTTAGCCATAATTTTACCGTGTGTGGAATCATTTAGGGTGTGTTTGGAAACCCAAAATCTATAGGAATTCAATTCATTTCAATTCGTTTTACGTACAAAAGTTTCGAACTTTTCTATATGAAATGAAATGAATTCAATTGAATTCCTTCAAATTTGGGGTTTCCAAACACACCCTTAAGAAGTATAGTAGTATACATTATTTGAGTTGTTTTCCAAACAATGGGCAAGGACTAGGTGTGAATTCAACTATATTTTTTGGGGTAGATATATTTTCAAATGTAGTATTGCTGAACTTCCCGCACTCAGCATGAATTGAAATATGATGTTTTATGCTGCTGCAGGCACAGCAGGAAGCCCTGGTCAAAATTTATCAATGCCGACAATCAGCATTTGGTTTCTCCTGAGGTTCCTATCCTATGAGAATTGTTTAGTCTGTAGTTTTTACTTGTCTTGCTTTCTATTGGCTGTATTCTCATCGCTATCTCTTTACAGGCCATTGATTTTCTTGATAAACTCCTTCGATATGATCATCAGGACAGGCTAACTGCAAGAGAAGCTATGGTAATTCTGATTTCTGCTCTATCTGATCTTTCCTAGGTTGTGTAAGGTTGGGTGGAGGGGGTAATTATTCCCTTTTAAAAACCTTGAATTTTTTTTAGCAAGAGTTTAAAAAATAAGATCATCAAAATGGGATAAATTCGGAGGCTTTTCTCTCTCTTATATGTGCCTCGATATAGTCAATAACCTTAACAGCGAAATCAAATTCCCTTTTTCTTAACATTTCTTTGTTATGATATATTCTGTAGGGACATACGTATTTCTCACAAGTCAGGGCTGCAGAAAGTAGCAGAATGAGGACACAGTAGCATGCTTGCTGTATTATTTGCTTGCAAGGAGTCTATTACTATTGGACCATAAGCTTTTGAATTTGAGGCTTTGTATCATTTTCACTATGATATATACACTTCTATAGAATTGTGGCTGGCAGTTGAAGAATGTGTATGGATTATTTATTACTCTGAGATATTATTCCCATTTGTTTGATAATGTAATGCTGATTGTTATAGCTTGCACTTCTTATGGGTTTACCTGTTTGCTTAGTCATTGCCTTAATAGATTTGTTAAATTGCAGTGTTTATAATGAATAGTACAGGTTAATAGATTGTATGGTAAGTATTTATCAAAACCAGGGATACACTCAAACATGGGATGTTAAGAAATTGAGCACAAACATGATAAAAAGACATAGCCTTAAATGGTTTATTAAACAAGCCATAAACTCCAATTTAATGCCCGTATGCAGTGTGATCAGATTCATATCAATTCCCTATGAATAACAAAATCAACTCAACTCAACCAAGTACTTCTAGGAGACTAGCACGAAATCAACAAGGCATGTATGGATCCTAGTTTTCAATCGTATGGTGGCAAGTCTATACCTAGCACATTCACTATGGATCTAGGTCAGAACATTGGGTACCCCGAACTTCATTCCCCATTGTCAAAAAATAAGGCCTTAAGCTAATAACAAAGGAAACATGCACAAATTTGCCATTCATTAATTACTATTCTTCCACATACAAATAAACAAAGGCAGCAGAACAAAGTGCTGTTTACTTCAGGCACAAATGCATAAAGTACATATGTTATACTTAAGTATTACAGAGAGAACATTCATTTACTGCCTTGAAAAGACCTTTTTTTTTTGTGAAATTGCACTCATTTGAGATGTGGGAAGCAGGCAGTAACATCAGATTTAGGGTGCTTATTTTCTGCATGTTCCCTGCACTTCACCTCTGAAGTTGTGCACATAAACGTCTGCATGCAAATCTTGCACTGCACCAAAAGTTGGCATTAGTGTATAATCCATGGAAAAGACACAAAACATAAGGGTAATCTTCACAATTTGTTTCACGCATACCCATTTCATTCCCACTAGTTTAAGGCTAGGGTTAGAGACAATTCCTAATGAATTTTTTGTACGGAAAGCCAGCATAGCTCTGATGCTTTGGTTTGCAATCATACATGGAGAATTCGAAAACCAAATTGAGTTTGTGGTTCAAATATGAGTCAATAGTCTTGCTTCACCAAAAAATTGTATCTCTTAGGTGGCATTTGGTTTGCGGAATGACCATTCCATGGAATAGAATAGAAATAAATGCAAGAATGTGAAATATGATAGAAATAAATGACATGTCTGGAATAGTTATTCCATGCTATCATACATCTCATAGAGTATTCCTAGGGAATTAGAAAGAACTCGTATTCCCATGAGATGCGTCATAACTAGCAATAGTTATTCCAAACACGTCATTCATTTCTATTATATTTCACTTTGTTTCATTCATTTTTATTCTATTCTATGAAATAGTGTCATTCCATGAACCACACATGTTACTAGTGCTACCCTTTCTATTTTAAATCATGATAATCTTATGAGTTGGGAGCCTGGGACCTTACAGCATGAAGCATCATGGAATAATTCTAAGCCATTATAAATGCAAGAAAGCAGCCAGCACTTAACCATATATCAGAACTGAAACAGGTTACACAGCAGGATATTGACACCACACAAATCAATACCTTAATTTACTAGTTTCTAGCAGAAAGACAATAACTCATCTAAAATCCTGTAACTTTTAAGCAAGATTAAGGACTTCTCAACCTTCACGAAAAACTTGTTAGCAAGCCTCTGATATGAAGAAAGATAATTAGTTTACTGTTCGACCATTGTTAAGAATTCACATCCTATACATGTACGTTGATTGCATAGTAAAACACCATGTGTATAAAATTAAAATCTAAGGAGATGAACTGTTTGTAATACAATTATTAGCAGAATTGGAGCTTGATAGGTGGAAAACCTAAAACACCTTTACTTTACAACAACGATGAAATAAAAAATTCACGAAATAACTATCACATAAAGACCCCAATCCAAAAATTTCCAAACTTCATCTGGATTTACTATAAAGCTTGATGATGGATAATGGTTTCCATGAGCATTATCTAACAAAAATTCATTTAGAATCAGAAAAATGTCCACAAAAATTAAATAAATTTCCCAAATTAAATTATCCAAGTCGGCATCAAAACCAGATACACAGTAAACGGGGAGATTACCTGGATATTCATGGCCTTTTTGTTTGTTTCTAGCTGACTTCCTGAGGACATCAAAAACCGAAAAACCGCAATCAATAATGTTGGAAAGACAAAAAAAATAGGATTAAAGAAACTCCGTCAATCATGAGAAACGAAGACCTTAGACCGAGAAAGTAAGAAAAAAAACCTACCTTTGGCTCCTTTCTGCTTTTCCAAGTTCCTCTCGCGAGCCATCTTGGCCTTCTGTCCGTTTCCCCCTCCCATGTCTGTGTGTCTCCTCCGATTGATCCCAGATCAATTCGCCCTGCTCAGAAACCCTAATTTTGCAATTTCAGGACATAGAAGCTACAATTACATGGAAATTGGGTAATTTGACCTGCTGACGGAATAGTTTCTTGCCAGCTTATTATAACCAATAATATTTGGACACGTCGCTAGTTTTGTGATATTGAACGCAGCTGAGCCTTGTCGTTTTAATGCAGTGCGTCTAATTTGTTAACTGGCATCACCTCGGCATGCCTGCTGGATTCTCAGTTCAATGCGGTAAAATTCAAAAGATTTAACTCGTTTTTAAATGGAGAATTAAAGTATTTTTTATTTTAAAATAGAGTTTGTGTTTTTAAAGTTAACATATATATGATAAAAAAAATTTTAATTTGAAATTATGCCATGAAAAAAGGGTAATTTGTCCATTTTGAACTGAAATTTTACAAGTTGCTTAATAAAAATACAATAATTTTCATCAATAAATGTTGAATTATTTTTTAAGTTTATTTTTTTAGTTAAAAGACAATAATGATTTTGAAAAGTCATAACAAAATAAAAAATCTCCAAAACTTATTCAAATTTTGATATATAACTCATTAATAATATAATTAAATTATAGGAACGTCGAATTAATTAAAATATCATTTGTAACATTAAAAAATAGAAATTTTGTAAATTTTTTCTTTATTTGTCAACTTTCAAAATCAAAGTCCTCGTTTAAAAAAAAATAATGATCATCTGAAAATAGTTGAAATTATATTAAAGTAAAAATTCATACATAACAAAATTTTGAATGTAATAAATGGAAAAGAATATACAAATATAGATAACATATCTAAGTTTTGCAATTTATAATTTTTTTTTTGTCTCTTTAGTACATTATAACGCTAATATAAAATATGCCATATGTTGAAAAAAATATGTGATATATTGTATAATATAGGATCAAATAATGATTGCATAAAAAAAATAATATAAAAAGTGTAACATATTACATTGAACATGGACACTATGTGTAACACTGTGCCACGAAAACCAAAAGTTCAAACCCATAAATGTAATTTTAACAAGTATATATACATCCTATCAACAAGATTATACTAGCGCAATATAAATTGGAGAAGAAGTTATATTAGTATTATATATTAGTTTTTGTATAATTGTTTTATATTTATAAAGTAATGTTTTGAAAGTAATAGTAGTAATATATATCACGTGGTCCACCAATAAACATAAATTGGTGATAGTTTGAGCAACATTGATGTTTCTCTTTATATATTGATAAATTGTTTTGTATAAAGTGCAAGAAATAGTTTTGGACGGTCCATTGCTAATTGCAACAACCCATTTACCTACAATTTTTTAATATTTATAAATATTTTTATTAAAATAATTTTATTTGAGGCTTAATAATAGTTAAGACTCCTTATCCCTCCCAACAAATGTATTTAATGAAATTTAAATCTTTTTCTCCTTCAACTTATTTAACATATTTAATCAACTGAGTTACACCTTGTTAGTATTCATTTACCTACCAATGCCACCATGCAACAAAAAAAAAATTAATTAATGGAGTAGTCCATTTTTGCTGGTATTTCAAGTTCAGTACAGTTCTAAACAATTCATTAGGGCTGCCGTAAAGAGAGTTAATAATAATAATAAAAATAATTAAAATTACAAATGTTACTTAATAAATACAATTTGATAAGTTGAAGTATTGTTAACATTATGTAGACCTAGGCACTAACCAGCTGCCGGCCTTTCATGAGCCAAATTTAAATAAATTAATTAAAGAATAGATTCAGTTTGATCCGAATCTAAAATAACTCGAAGTATGAGATGAATTTGATTTTAATCTTTAAATCTAAGCCCAATCAATTAGACCCATAACAAACATATTATTCATAACACTAATTATAGTTGAAAATTTTAAATTACCTTATAAAGTTTAGCATTTAAACTCAATTTTGTGATTTGTATTAAAAATTTAATTACTATTATTTTGTTATAACAATTTTTTATTAAAAAATATTTTAATATTTTAATTATATATATTAATTGATAAGTCCGTGGACCAAACTTAAATTTTAACTATTTTATAAGAATCCTGTTAAAGGCCAACCTTTATTTTCTATAATGTAAGCCGGATTTGGACCCAATATTATGTAAGGACAAAGCACCTAGATAGTTATTACTAAACACAATTTAGGAAGATAAACAATTCCTTATTTTTAAAATTTCACAAATAAAACTAACAAGAATCAGAGTTGTACTAACAACTACTAGTATTATCCGTATTATCAAATGATATTATTAGCAATATTTTCTTTGGATTAAAACTTAACAGTAATTTAATAATAATTATAAAAGATACTAATCAGATTTTAACTAGTAGAAGGAGAGTCCCTTTCAAATATCTGGCTTAGGAATTACTTCCCTCAGCAATAATACTTGACCGACGCATCCCCATATCCCACCAAAATTAACCCCCTCTTTTTCCGCAAAACATCCTCGTCCTTCTCCAATTCCTCCTGTTCTTTGTTTTCTCGTTTGTTTCTCAAGCCTCCATTAAAATTGTCTTGTCTGAGCTTCAATCATGGAGTTTTTCCTTGAGTTAATTTTCACTATTCCCTTCTCTCTCATCGTCTCTTTCTGTATCGCCAAGTTTCTCTCCATAGCTACAACTGACGATCACGATTTTACTAAAAACAAGACTACCCATTTTGAAGAGGAATCTAAAGGTTATAACTTGGAGAGAGTTGGTCCGAATTGTTCTACGATAGGCGCGTCTGTAGACGATCAAAGCCCGGAACTTTTCAGTACGGAGGTTGAGAAAACAGAGAAAAAATCACTTGATGAAGCTCAAAGGACTGAAATGGAAATGGGTTTGATAAAAGAGGAAGTGGGTGTAGCGGAAATTGATGAAACAAAACTAGGGTTTGGTTCGAATTCTGCTAAGTTAGGCGTGTCTGTAGACGATCAAAGCCCGGAACTTTTCAATCTAGGAGTTAAGAAAACAGAGGAAAAATCACTTGATGAAGCTCAGAAGACTGAAACTGAAATGGGTTTTAAAAAAGAGGAAGTGGTTATAGACGAAATTGAAGAAACCAAACTTGGGTTTGGTTCAAATTTTGCTAATTTAGGGGATTTTATAGAGTATCAAAGCGTGGAACTTTTCAATTTAGGAGTTGAGAAAACAGAGGAAAATTCACTTGATGTAGCTCAGAACACTGAAACTGAAATGGGTTTTATAAAAGAAGAATTGGGTATTGAGGAAAATAAAGAAATTAGTGAAAATTGGGAAGGAATTGAAAGAAGTGAATTGGATAAGCTTTTTGGAGCAGCCGTTGCATATGTTGATTCTAATAAAGGGAAAAATTCAAAATTTAGTAGTGATTTGAAGCTACAGTTGTTTGGACTTTACCAGGTTGCCATGGCAGGGCCTTGCTTACTTCCAAAACCCATGGCTTTGAACCTCTCTGCTCGTGCTAAGTGGTACTCAAAAATCCCCAATTTTTTATGTGATTTTCATTGCATAAAGTTAAATTCAAATTGCTTGTTTTTGGATATGGTGTCCATTGTTTGATGAATGCAAGTAATAATGTGGTTGTTATAGGAATGCATGGCAACAACTTGGGAACATGAGTTCTGAGGCAGCTATGGAGCATTATATCAATCTTCTATCAATGAACTTTCCTGGATGGATGGAAGGCCAATCTAGGGTAAGTGTAATTTTAAAGGAAATATGCACTTTTAGTCCTTGAGCTTTTTTTTCTTGCATTTTAGGTAGATTTAAGTTTAGGAATGAGGGTATTGATGAAAGAATGAGATGTGTTACAATGATATACATGGTTCAATTAATATAAAAATAAATGCCTCATACATCACTAGCCCCCTTAAGTTGTCCCCAATTGCTCCTTGTTCCTTTGAACTTTCAAAAGTGACTCTCGCACCCTCGAATTTGTCTAAAGTTCCTCTCGTCCTTCAAACTTGTCTAAATTGCACCTCATGACCCATGTCTGCTGATGTGGCAGATGAGTTGACAATGCTTGAAAAATAATCAACTCACTTGCCACTTCAGCAGAAATGGGTCATGAGGTGCAATTTTAAAAAGTTCAGGGGGGTGAGAGGAATTTTAGACAAGTCCAGGGGTGAGAGGAACTTTTGAAAGTCAGAGGGGGTGATGGGTGATTAAGGACAAGTTCAAGGGTTCCCAATCCATCAGGCCAAAAATAAAACAATCATGTATGCCATATGACGAAAATATTTGAGGAACCAAAAACATGAAAACCCGACTAATTTTTTTTAGTAATATAGAGCATTTTTTTGTCAATTTTATTGATTGTAAGGTTTGAACCCACATCCACACACAACTTAGATTTTCAAAAAGATAGTGGCCACTAGACTAAAGCCTAGTGACTGAAAACCCGACTAATTGAGAGGGCTGAGGATATATTTCAACCTTGTGTTATACCATTATGTTTCTTTGTATAGTGAAGCTTGCAACGGTTATAACTTATAACAATTTGTGACTTTCGTGTTACAGGAAGACGACAAGTATGATCATAAAATCATGCATCTATGAGAACTCATTCTGAATTTAAGCCACCTTGAGTTGCTTTAGTTGAGAGGTGATCTTTTATTTTAAGACTTTAAGTTTTTTTTATGATTAATATAACCTTTTGAAAAGCAAGTGTTGGAACATGTTTTTTCCGAAACCTTCGTATCAATAAACTGTATTTTTGGAAAAGTTATTCTTAAGATGTCATTACAGTATGTGAAGAATTATATATATGGCTATGTACTCGAATGAGTTTTTATTTTTGGTCCCTGAAATTTCAATTTTAACCAGCTTTACCCTCTGGATTCAACTTATGTTTGAATATAACCCATACGGAGTTACGGTTCAAAAAATATATCCTCTAAGGACAAACCTTTTGTATTGTTGATATCATTTCATCCACTAAGGACCACGTTTCAACAAAGAATCAAAGTTTGAGGATCGTAAATGTTGTTTTGCCAATAAATTTGGTCCTAGTGTTGATCTAATTATTTTAAACAAGTGTATGTAAATAATTATAACATTCATGTAGAATTTTGCAAAGTTTAACTTGTCACCTATGTCATGCAGGAGCCTAGAAGAACAAATGCCTCGTGATGGAAACATTTCATTTTTTTTATATATTCATCTGATTATTTATCATTTTTTCATTATTATCATTATTTCATCCAAAGAAGTTGAAAGGAATCTATAAATCTACAAGTAGTTCGGGTAGGGCGGTCTTGAGTTTTATTACTAAACCAAGTCCACCATATAAATTGGGCAACTTTGAGTTCGGTCGAGCCGGATCTATTATTCGATTAATTTGTCCAAACCCATTCATTTAAGGTGGGCCTTGCGAGTTGAAGGATTTGTGCCCAGATCTACTCCTCATCAATCATAATAAATATTGCTAATCATCTTTAAATAGAAAATGTCAAGAATTTTTTTACCTTCTCCTAAAAGACGAGGAGCCTCAACCAGTACAATATTTTGAAATACAGATTTTATTTACTTTCACGATCAATGTTTGACCCACCAGTTGATAGATTCGGGCATGGGTAATATTGGTCTAATTATGAGTCGATTTTCTCAATTCAGTTCGCTCCATACCATGGTTGTAAGACTCGAGCTTGGTCCCTCGAACTGGTGAAGATACGGGGTTAAGGGTCAATGAGTCAACCGACGGTTGACTCAATTGTTTAGAATAAATATATTTATAAAATATAATTTTCAATATTTTAGAATAATAAAAAACGATATAGTAAGCAACAAACTATTGCCTTCTACATTGTACTAAAATTAAGATCAAAGTAGTGTAAAAATGCTTACTCCATATTATGAAATTTATACATAGTTAATTTTTGTTCATTAACTAACAATCTAATGGTTTTATATTGAAAAAAATTAAAGTTTTTTTATATGTAAAAAAATTAAATAAAGTTAATCTAGTTATAGCAAGATTAAAAAGTAAAAAATACAAAAACACATATAATCAATTGCTTAAATAGAAAATATTAAAATTGTTTATTATATATAGTGCAGTACCCGTGTGATGTACGGATAGGTCATTTGTAATAAGTATATGAATGATAAGTTTATTTTGTAATATATATATATATATATATATATATATATATATATATATATATATATATATATATATATATATACGGGGTCCGAATTAAGGCTTCAATTAAAAACGTATATTGAAAAAGTCAGATTCAGATAAAATAATTGAAGTTAATTCGAGATTATAACAACGTATTTCTGATTCTAATTTTTCTTTAGATATTCTAAGTTGAATTATTTGATTAATATATTCCTTTATATGTTTTCTATGCCAATTATATAGATCAAAACATCCTTTATAATTTATAAGGTCATTATTACAAAATTCTAAACTATTCTGATAAAATCTAAGATTATAATTTATCCTTATTAATTCTTCTGTTATAGATTCTAATTTCTGTCTAACTCTAAGAATTCTATTCATCTTAGATTCTAAAAGAGGTATATCTGCTTTCTAATAGGACTAAAGAAGTTAATTCTAAGTTTAGTTCCTGTATTTCTCTTTCTAAGATTGGTATTCTTTCATTATATCGAGCTAAGTCTTCTGTATATCTAATTATTGTTTTTCTCATATAGTCTAAAAGTATAGTACAGAACCTAAAAAATCTGGAATTCTGATTTCCTAGTTCTTCAGTATGAATTCTTATTCTATCAGTATAAAATCTAACTAAAATTCTTGATCTTTGTAGTTCTAACTCCTTTCTTTCTAATTTATCTTTTAGTTCTAAAATTCTATTCATAATAAACAAAAGATTTTCTCGTCACTTAACTGGATAGATCACTCAAGGTGCAACCCAGAAAGGAGAGGATACTTATTTGAATATATATGAACAAAGTATTTAAATTATACCTTTTCAGCTTATAGTTCTCTATGTTGATGATTTTCTGCAAGCTATAGAGATTTGAAAGTTTTGAGATGTTGTGTATATTATGCAGAGAATCAGTCTTATTTATAGCTGATAAAAGGAGAAGTATACCGGCTAGTTGTTATCTTACCGGATCTTTCTATGACATCATTGCTTACGTCTGGATAAGTATTAGTGTAAGTGTGACTCATTATTTTTGTCTGTAAGTATGACTCATTTATCTTTTAGTCTCTGTCTACTTTATTATGTCGGTATTTTATCGTCATGGCTGATGTCATGATCAATTATTGTAATTTATCTCTTTGTCTGAATTATTATCGTAGGTATTTTTGAATTAAAAAAAAATTATTATGCTGGCTTTTAAACCTTTCAGAGTTTAAATATTGCAAGAATTTCTTCAAAGAAGTTTTGCTGAAAACACCTAACCTGGATTTCTCTATCCAGATAACCTAAGAGGTTTTTTAATAAGGAATTTAAAATTCAACACAAAAACTCTTTGTTAAAATTCAGCTTTGATATTTAAAATTCAATTGCTCCTTTTACTTCTAGGTTTCTTTAAAATTAAAAGACTTTTGTATATATTTAGCTCATCCAACTGGTACTTTTTGAAAGAGGGACTTACATCTTCTGCCCAAAAATTTCCCAAGGCCTTTTGCTTATTCTAAAAAAAATTTTTAATTCAAAGAAATCTTTCTGTAAATTAAAATTTAAGATCGAGCCAACAAGAAATTATAACATATTATTATTCAAAAGTATAGTCAAGTTATACAAAAAGTATTACAAAATTATAACAAAAATAACTATTGGCTATTACATGCCAAAGAAAAAAGAAAATTTATAACTGAGTTCTAAAGTATCAGAGTTATAGTATCAATGGAGTATTGAAGTTTAAGATCAGATTGAAGTTGTAATTCTTCGCTCTGAAAATAATCCTCCCTAAAAAAAGAGAAATAAAACCTATTTATAACATAATAATGGTGGGGACATATACCCACTACATTATTAAATATCCTATTCTAAATTTTACAGCTGTCTCTTTTGTCTGTTCTGGAGCCTTCTAGAGAGGAATATTCTGGCTCTTAGCACTCGAGGCTGAACTTCCTTCCTTTTGGGCTTCCTTCTGGGCCTTTCCTTCTGTTGAAGTCTCAACTGTCTCATTTCTTTGCCCAAATTCTAGGTCCATATTCTAAGTGTTATTAAAGTTTATATTGGGTCTTTGTAGCTTCAATTGTAATTGACTGGGAAGCTCGAATATTTTATTAAACCAGTCAGCCCATCCTTCCGAAGGCTGAGTATCTATTGCTTCTAAGCCTTCCAACATATTATTTTGTTTCTTTTCTATTTCTTCCGTAGTATTTTTTATGTCTAGTGCTACTTCTTTGGTATTCTCAGCACTTTCGTATATCATCTCTAACCTTTCTAATATTAGGTCTTCTTTGGTCTTTCCCTGATCACTTATAACTCCTGCATAGGATGTCTGATTCTTACTATGTTCTAGTCTAGTTTCTAAGTCTAGTATCTTCTTCTTCAAGAGATTTTCTTGCTCTTCCTTATTAATTATTTGTCCTTCTAAGTCATGTATCTTTTTCTTCATGTTTATCATCTCTTGGGGTATATCTTTAGGTATCTCCACTTGCATGGCCAGTATGTCTGAAGTATCTAAGGTTTGTCCTGTTATCTCAGGACTAGTATAGAAGGTGGTCAAGTATTTCTTTGCTTCTGTGTAGGCCTCTTGTATAGATAAGTATTTCTTGTATTTGGGGTCTTTGTGTTTGGTATTTTGTATTACCTGTTCCCATGTTTTATAAATTCCTGGCTGAGGGCCATTGTATACGACATAGGCAATGTTGCTATTATTTCTTTGAGTGAAGTATAAGCTAAAACCATTAATGGCAGCAATTGCATGTTTATCGTCTTTTCTTTTTACTGCTACCCATAGGTTGTCTAATAGAATTCTTTCAGTATCATTAAGTATAGTTCCCTTAGGATAATTGAATGCCCAAGATGTCTCTCTGAAGTCTGAAAAATTTAGTTTATCAGAGAAAACCAAAGCTTTTGGCTTAGGTTGGTTTCTATTTATCATTAGAGTATCTTCTGGGAGTTGTCTATTGTCTGAGGTGTTTATTAGTTCGTCTATAGATGGTCTGGTAGAGGTATTTCCTTGGTATCTTGTTAGTTTCCCTCTTCCTCGGTCTGAAGCCCTCATTGTATTATGCTTGTCTTCTTCTGTTATGTGTTTCCTTTTCTTTTATATTCTCTGGAAAGTCTAGTATTTTAGTAGTTATATGAGGTTGTAATTCTATCTGTCCTTCTCCTATTACAACTCTTAGGAAGTTTATTTTTGTCTTTCCAAGTTCTATCTTTTTCTTAGATATTATTAGTCCATTCTCTTCAAATTTCTTAAAGACTTGCTTAAGGTGTCTATTATGATCTTTAGCGGTTTTACTAAAGACTAGTATATCGTCTATGTATACTGCAGTGAAGTCTGTAAGTTTCTCAAAAATTTTATCCATTCTTTTTTGGAAAACTGCAGGTGCATTCTTAAGACCTAATGGCATTACTGTCCATTCCCAATGTCCTATAGGATTTGGACATATAAATGCGGTCCATTCTATTTAGTCTTTATGCATTCTAATTTGGTAGTATCCTGATTTTAGATCAAATTTACTCATGAATTTTGATCCTTGTATTTTATTTATAAGCATTTCTTTGTTAGGTATATCATAACCATTATTTTCAGTATTATCATTAAGCTGTTTATAATTTATAACCATTCTAGGTTTTCCTCGCTTCTTTTCTGCATTATTATTTACGAAGAAACTAGGAGATCTATGTCTTGATTCTGATCGTCTAATAAATTTATTTTTTATAAGTTCTTCTAAAGCTTCTTTATACCATTCTAATTCTTGATTATTAGCTGGTATTGCTTTTGCTCTTATAGTTATATCAGGATTTATAATTTCTAACTTATATTCTGTAGGGTTTTTATCCCAGTATTTTTGAGGATTTTCTCCTATTATTTCTAATTTCTCAAGTCTAGATTGGTATTGTAAAATTTCATTATCTAAAATTATATTATTCAATTGGTTTGAATATATGTAGTCTGATTATATTTCATAGAAGTCTGGCTGTCTTTCTAGATAGTCTTTATCAGTATATGTCTTTGTAGGTAGTATACATTTGTCTAACCTTTCACCCTTATCGAAAAAAGTTTTAGGAACAATAGGTATTGAAAAATTATTGAAACTAAAACTTATATAGTCTTTTGTTATAACTGCCATTCTATTATCATGTATAAGGTAGTCTAAGCCTAAAATAGCTAAATATCCCAGTTGGTATAAGTTTCGTATTGGAATATTCTTTATAGTAGTTACTAATTTATCTTTATTTATATCCATCATTTCTATTAAGATTTCTGGTATATATTGTGAACATGTAGTTATACTACCATCCATTTGTCTACCAATAGTAGGTCTGTCTAAGTTATGTTTGTATTTTGAAGGAATTAGTTTATCATCTATTTTAGATGTTGAACATCCAGAGTCTATTAATGCTAATCCTTGTATTTTGAAGTCCTGTATTATACATGTTATTTTAATAGTATAGCTTGTATATGGTGCTTCATAAGGTTGTCTATTAATTCTATGGTAGTGAAATCTTTTTTCGTATAATTCTAATAAGATTTCATCATCTATGTCTAGTTCTAATAGATCCAGTATATTTTGCTGACTATTCTCTTGTATATATTGTTCTGGTCTTTCTTCTTCTAATAAACTGATTCTGTTTTCTAAGTTAGCAATTCTATCTTCCATTAGTCTAAATCTTTCTTTCCAGGTTATTTGTTCTATATTATCTCTAAAAGTATAAGAGCTCCTAGCTTCTGCTATTAATGTTGGCCATTCTGAATCATTATGTTCTTCCCAATAGAATTTACAAATTTCAGTATAACAATTATTACATTGAGCTCTTAATTCTATAATTGGATATAAACGACATTTATAACATTCCTTATCATCGTTTCCCTTTCTATAAATCCAAGTATGTTCCATACATTCTGTTTTATCCATAAATTCTATATTTATGTTTTTATATTTCTCCATTGCTTCTAGTAAGTCTGTTGGTTCATTATCATCTTCTTCTTCAGAAGTATATTCTTCTATTTCACTAACAATTGAGTATATTGTCTCAGTATCACTAACTTCTTCAGTTATTGCTAGTAGATCTAGATTAATATTTTCTACTAATCTTGATTCTCTAGTATGTATATTATGTTTATTAGGACATTTTGTTGATAAATGACCTATTTCTCCACATGCATAGCATGTAATAGTATCTTTATATTGTCTTTTGTCATTAAACCTTCTAACATGTCTTTTTGGATTTAAAAAAGGTTTTCTAGCATTAGTCTTAGATTTTCTAATATAGTATGATTTTCTTTTATTATTAGTATAAGGTTTTCCTCTTTTATAATACTTGGTATTTTTACTTCTTGGTTTTCTGTTACAAGAAGTACAAGCTTCCTGTCCGTATTGTTGTGGTGTATAAATATTATTACAAAATCCATAATTGTCTTTCATTTGTCTTTGTATACTTATTTCTGTACATTTCTTTTCTAAATGCTTCATTATTTGATATACTAAGGTGTTTATATTTAAAGCATAATTGCTTTCTTTTTCTAAGAATTTATTTCCTTCTTCTTGTATTTCCTGTCCTAATGGTCGAGGTAATTTAAGGAGTAATTTCTTCATGAATTCTTTGTTATAAGTATTTTGACTTTTGGCTGTGAAATGTATGTAGTCGTTTAAAAATGGTACAATATATTTCCAGTCATTAAGTTTTAGTTGTTCTAAATTTCTTACGGCTTCTTTTTGTTGTATAATTGATCCTATATTAGGGTCTGTAGCAGTCAAAAGATTGCTTATAGTATTACAAAAGTTCCATGGATTATTTCCCACATTTATTAGTCTAGTATATTCTTGTGGAAAGTTGATTTTAAAATCATCCCATGCTCTTTTTGCAGTATTTCCTAATGTAGTTTCAAGAAAACTATACATTTGTTCTGGGGTATGATTAAAATTCTTTTCTAAGTAGTTCTTAACAGTTAAACTTTTCCATTGCTGTATAACTTCAGGCCATACCTGAGGAGAGTATTTTTCTAATTGCAATAGACTTTCTTCTTTGCATATTCCTATTGGAAATCTATTTCCTTGAGATTTATATTTTCTATTCTCAGCTTGGTATTCAGAGTATTGTCTTGGAGGTATATTTCCTCTGTTATAGTTTATAAAAGTAGGTCTATTTCTTGGGGGTTCTAAAGGTGTTTCTGTTTTAGCACCTGAAACTCCTTCCATTAATTCTTTGGGTAAGTTATTAAGGAATTCTTCCATTTCTTCTGTATCCATTAAATTTCTAGTATAATTGCTTTGAGTTTCTTCAGTTTCTAAGGCTTTTATTATTTCTTCTAAATATATTCTTTTCTCAAAAATATCTATTATTTTCTGAGGTCTTTTATTTTCATATGCTTTCTTAATCCATTCTTGTCTTTCTTCTAAAGTCTGACTTATAAATTGTATAACAATCTTATTATAATTCTCTCTAGATTTAAAATATTCTTCATCATATAAGTCAAAGAATATTGTTTGTAAAGGGTCTAATTTTATATCTACTAAGTCTATATTCTGGTTATTAAGAATCTGGTCATTAATAGCCCAAGAGCTATTAGATTGATTATCAGTTTCTAAATTTTCTGTATAAATTTTATAATTATCAAATCTTATACTAATTCTTCCTTTATTATCTTCAAAGATTTGACTTTGGTCTGGTATTAGTTTTTTCTGACTTTCTTCAAATAGTCTAGTTATATTCCATTCTATTCCAGCATGAGTTTCTGCTGAAAATTTTGGTGGTTTTATAAATCTAATCCCTTTTGATACTAGGGCTTGTATTATGTCTTCCACCTTACATTTATATTTTATATTAGTTGAATTAATCGATTTACCAATTAATCCAATTGTTATAACAAGATTATTTCTATTTATTAAACTATAACCTTTAGTCATGATTCCTATCTTTATTTGATGTAAGTCTTTTGATTCTAAGAAAAATTCTGGAACACAATAGAATAGTCCTCTATTGTCATTCATGTCTATATCCATTATACTTATTAATTTCTTAGTTTCTTCTTGTATAGAATCATCGTATATCGTTATTATTGTATGTGCTCCTAGATCTTGTCTAGTCATGCCTTTTATTCCTATTATAATAAGGCCTAGATGAGTATATTTATATCCATCTTTAGCTATTTGCTTAGCTACAGATTTCTCAAGAAGTGGTATTCTAACTATGTCTTCATCCCCACATTTTATAGATTTTTCTTCTGTTTTTCTAAGAAGTCTATAATTTTCTGTCCAATTTCCTTTCTGATAGAGTATTTTTGGGTTTAACAATTTCTTTTCATTTTGTTTATAATTTTCTAAGTCTTTCTCAATGTCTATTACTTCTGTTAAATTTAACTCTTCTGTATGATTTTTTGGTTTTATTCCAAAAATCTTCTTTATTTTATTCTCACTTTGTATTTCTGTATTAGTAGCATTACTACTGCTACCTCTTAAAGTATAACTTCTTCCAAAAATTTTATTATTCATTATTTGGAGGATTATAAGTTATAAAAGTATCAGTTATAATTGGGTTTAGTCTAATTTGTCCTTGTTCTGCTAAACTTTTTATTATATTATTTTGATTATTTAAAATTATATTTGATAAATTGTCTAATCCTTCGTTCTTATTCTTTGCATCTTTATAAATATTTTCTAATAGATTTTCTAAATTCTTTAATTGTGGTTCTAAATTATCAGATATTTGTGTGTCTCTAGGTATTAATTCGAGTTTATTATTTATTTCTTCTAATTTTAATAAATTTTCTTTAAAAAATTTATTAGTATCTACTATTAGTCTTTGAATCTCGTCTAACTTTTTATTCAATTCTATTAATAGTATAGAATTATTAGGCTGTATTTCTTGATTATGAAGAGTCCTGTCTATTTTAGTATTAACTGATTCTAGTGCTCTTTCTATTACCTGCTTTTCAGCTTTGGTTTCTAACTGTAGTTCTTTAATAGTATGAGTCAAAAGTTGTATTTGATCGTCTAATTCTGAAAATCCTATAGTTCCAAGAGCTATAGGAATTTTTAAGTTGACTAGTTTGTATTTTGTCTTGTCTAGTAGCAAATTGATTGCTATTTATTAATCCGTCTGGGTTATCTTGATTATATTCTCTAGTGGCTTGTTTGGCTTTATTATATAGTATTATCTGTTTATTGTTCATTCACCAATATAAGTCTTTTTAAATTCTAAAATCTGTTTCTGAATTTGGTCTATTTTTTCTTTAATTTCTTTTCTCAGTTCTTCTAAGATTATCTGAGTTTGTCTTTCTAATTGTTCTGGCAGTATAAGTAATTCTTTTATTTCTTTTTTATTAGGGAATTTATCAGATTTATTTAGAGTCTTTTCAACTCGACTTCTAAGAGTTTCTATCTGAGTCTTAAGATATTCTTGATTATCTAGTTTCTGATCCTTAATAAGAGTATTTAGTAAATTTATTATAACTTTATCAGTTTTATTTAGATTGTCTGATAAATTTATAATTATATCTACAATAGTATTTAGTTGGTATGCTAAAGTATTTTCTTCAGTATTATGAAAAATGTGTCTATATTTATTATTAAAATTACAAGTATTTAGATTATGAGTCTTATTTGGTATTTCTAAATTTAAGTATTCTAATTTTCTGTAATTTTCCAGTGTATCTACTTCCGTATGCTCTAATACCAGGATTGGGACGGGGTCCGAATTAAGGCTTCAATTAAAAACGTATATTGAAAAAGTCAGATTCAGATAAAATAATTGAAGTTAATTCGAGATTATAACAACGTATTTCTGATTCTAATTTTTCTTTAGATATTCTAAGTTGAATTATTTGATTAATATATTCCTTTATATGTTTTCTATGCCAATTATATAGATCAAAACATCTTTTATAATTTATAAGGTCATTATTACAAAATTCTAAACTATTCTGATAAAATCTAAGATTATAATTTATCCTTATTAATTCTTCTGTTATAGATTCTAATTTCTGTCTAACTCTAAGAATTCTATTCATCTTAGATTCTAAAAGAGGTATCTCTGCTTTCTAATAGGACTAAAGAAGTTAATTCTAAGTTTAGTTCCTGTATTTCTCTTTCTAAGATTGGTATTCTTTCATTATATCGAGCTAAGTCTTCTATATATCTAATTATTGTTTTTCTCATATAGTCTAAAAGTATAGTACAGAACCTAAAAAATCTGGAATTCTAATTTCCTAGTTCTTCAGTATGAATTCTTATTCTATCAGTATAAAATCTAACTAAAATTCTTGATCTTTGTAGTTCTAACTCCTTTCTTTCTAATTTATCTTTTAGTTCTAAAATTCTATTCATAATAAACAAAAGATTTTCTCGTCACTTAACTGGATAGATCACTCAAGGTGCAACCCAGAAAGGAGAGGATACTTATTTGAATTTATATGAACAAAGTATTTAAATTATACCTTTTCAGCTTATAGTTCTCTATGTTGATGATTTTCTGCAAGCTATAGAGATTTGAAAGTTTTGAGATGTTGTGTATATTATGCAGAGAATCAGTCTTATTTATAGCTGATAAAAGGAGAAGTATACTGGCTACTTGTTATCTTACCGGATCTTTCTATGACGTCATTGCTTACGTCTGGATAAGTATTAGTGTAAGTGTGACTCATTATTTTTGTCATTAAGTATGACTCATTTATCTTTTAGTCTCTGTCTACTTTATTATATCGGTATTTTATCGTCATGGCTGATGTCATGATCAATTATTGTAATTTATCTCTTTGTCTCAATTATTATCGTAGGTATTTTTGAATTAAAAAAAATTATTATGCTGGCTTTTAAACCTTTCAGAAGTTTAAATATTGCAAGAATTTCTTCAAAGAAGTTTTGCTGAAAACACCTAACCTGGATTTCTCTATCCAGATAACCTAAGAAGTTTTTTAATAAGGAATTTAAAATTCAACACAAAAACTCTTTGTTAAAATTCAGCTTTGATATTTAAAATTCAATTGCTCCTTTTACTTCCAGGTTTCTTTAAAATTAAAAGACTTTTGTATATATTTAGCTCATCCAACTGGTACTTTTTGAAAGAGGGACTTACATCTTCTGCCCAAAAATTTCCCAAGGCCTTTTGCTTATTCTAAAAAAAAATTTTTAATTCAAAGAAATCTTTCTGTAAATTAAAATTTAAGATCGAGCCAACAAGAAATTATAACATATTATTATTCAAACCAATTGAATAATATAATTTTAGATAATGAAATTTTACAATACCAATCTAGACTTGAGAAATTAGAAATAATAGGAGTAAATCCTCAAAAATACTGGGATAAAAACCCTACAAAATATAAGTTAGAAATTATAAATCCTGATATAACTATAAGAGCAAAAGCAATACCAGCTAATAATCAAGAATTAGAATGGTATAAAGAAGCTTTAGAAGAACTTATAAAAAATAAATTTATTAGACGATCAGAATCAAGATATAGATCTCCTAGTTTCTTCGTAAATAATAATGCAGAAAAGAAGCGAGGAAAACCTAGAATGGTTATAAATTATAAACAGCTTAATGATAATACTGAAAATAATGGCTATGATATACCTAACAAAGAAATGCTTATAAATAAAATACAAGGATCAAAATTCATGAGTAAATTTGATCTAAAATCAGGATACTACCAAATTAGAATGCATAAAGACTCAATAGAATGGACCGCATTTATATGTCCAAATCCTATAGGACATTGGGAATGGACAGTAATGCCATTAGGTCTTAAGAATGCACCTGCAGTTTTCCAAAAAAGAATGGATAAAATTTTTGAGAAACTTACACACTTCACTGCAGTATACATAGACGATATACTAGTCTTTAGTAAAACCGCTAAAGATCATATATAGACACCTTAAGCAAGTCTTTAAGAAATTTGAAGAGAATGGACTAATAATATCTAAGAAAAAGATAGAACTTGGAAAGACAAAAATAAACTTCCTAGGAGTTGTAATAGGAGAAGGACAGATAGAATTACAACCTCATATAACTACTAAAATACTAGACTTTCCAGAGAATATAAAAGAAAAGGAAACACATAACAGAAGAAGACAAGCATAATACAATGAGGGCTTCAGACCGAGGAAGAGGGAAACTAACAAGATACCAAGGAAATACCTCTACCAAACCATCTATAGACGAACTAATAAACACCTCAGACAATAGACAACTCCCAGAAGATACTCTAATGATAAATAGAAACCAACCTAAGCCAAAAGCTTTGGTTTTCTCTGATAAACTAAATTTTTCAGACTTCAGAGAGACATCTTGGGCATTCAATTATCCCAAGGGAACTATACTTAATGATACTGAAAGAATTCTATTAGACAACCTATGGGTAGCAGTAAAAAGAAAAGACGATAAACATGTAATTGCTGCCATTAATGGTTTTAGCTTATACTTCACTCAAAGAAATAATAGCAACATTGCCTATGTCGTATACAATGGCCCTCAGCCAGGAATTTATAAAACATGGGAACAGGTAATACAAAATACCAAACACAAAGACCCCAAATACAAGAAATACTTATCTATACAAGAGGCCTACACAGAAGCAAAGAAATACTTGACCACCTTCTATACTAGTCCTGAGATAACAGGACAAACCTTAGATACTTCAGACATACTGGCCATGCAAGTGGAGATACCTAAAGATATACCCCAAGAGATGATAAACATGAAGAAAAAGATACATGACTTAGAAGGACAAATAATTAATAAGGAAGAGCAAGAAAATCTCTTGAAGAAGAAGATACTAGACTTAGAAACTAGACTAGAACATAGTAAGAATCAGACATCCTATGCAGGAGTTATAAGTGATCAGGGAAAGACCAAAGAAGACCTAATATTAGAAAGGTTAGAGATGATATACGAAAGTGCTGAGAATACCAAAGAAGTAGCACTAGACATAAAAAATACTACGGAAGAAATAGAAAAGAAACAAAATAATATGTTGGAAGGCTTAGAAGCAATAGATACTCAGCCTTCGGAAGGATGGACTGACTGGTTTAATAAAATATTCGAGCTTCCCAGTCAATTACAATTGAAGCTACAAAGACCCAATATAAACTTTAATAACACTCAGAATATGGACCCAGAATTTGGGCAAAGAAATGAGACAGTTGAGACTTCAACAGAAGGAAAGGCCCAGAAGGAAGCCCAAAAGGAAGGAAGTTCAGCCTCTAGTGCTAAGAGCCAAAATATTCCTCTCTAGAAGGCTCCAGAACAGACAAAAGAGACAGCTGTAAAATTTAGAATAGGATATTTAATAATGTAGTGGGTATATGTCCCCACCATTATTATGTTATAAATAGGTTTTATTTCTCTTCTCTAAGGGAGGATTATTTTCAGAGCGAAGAATTACAACTTCAATC
Organism: Euphorbia pulcherrima; assembly: GCA_947683365.1. Classification (NCBI taxonomy): domain Eukaryota; kingdom Viridiplantae; phylum Streptophyta; class Magnoliopsida; order Malpighiales; family Euphorbiaceae; genus Euphorbia; species Euphorbia pulcherrima. The sequence goes on along the minus strand of CANTUS010000006.1, from coordinate 7,397,003 downwards.
TGATCTTAAACCTCAATACTCCATTGATACTATAACTCTGATACTTTAGAACTCAGTTATAAATTTTCTTTTTTCTTTGGCATGTAATAGCCAATAGTTATTTTTGTTATAATTTTGTAATACTTTTTGTATAACTTGACTATACTTTTGAATAATAATATGTTATAATTTCTTGTTGGCTCGATCTTAAATTTTAATTTACAGAAAGATTTCTTTGAATTAAAAATTTTTTTTTAGAATAAGCAAAAGGCCTTGGGAAATTTTTGGGCAGAAGATGTAAGTCCCTCTTTCAAAAAGTACCAGTTGGATGAGCTAAATATATACAAAAGTCTTTTAATTTTAAAGAAACCTGGAAGTAAAAGGAGCAATTGAATTTTAAATATCAAAGCTGAATTTTAACAAAGAGTTTTTGTGTTGAATTTTAAATTCCTTATTAAAAAACCTCTTAGGTTATCTGGATAGAGAAATCCAGGTTAGGTGTTTTCAGCAAAACTTCTTTGAAGAAATTCTTGCAATATTTAAACTTCTGAAAGGTTTAAAAGCCAGCATAATAATTTTTTTTTAATTCAAAAATACCTACGATAATAATTCAGACAAAGAGATAAATTACAATAATTGATCATGACATCAGCCATGACGATAAAATACCGACATAATAAAGTAGATAGAGACTAAAAGATAAATGAGTCATACTTACAGACAAAAATAATGAGTCACACTTACACTAATACTTATCCAGACGTAAGCAATGACGTCATAGAAAGATCCGGTAAGATAACAACTAGCCGGTATACTTCTCCTTTTATCAGCTATAAATAAGACTGATTCTCTGCATAATATACACAACATCTCAAAACTTTCAAATCTCTACAGCTTGCAGAAAATCATCAACATAGAGAACTATAAGCTGAAAAGGTATAATTTAAATACTTTGTTCATATATATTCAAATAAGTATCCTCTCCTTTCTGGGTTGCACCTTGAGTGATCTATCCAGTTAAGTGACGAGAAAATCTTTTGTTTATTATGAATAGAATTTTAGAACTAAAAGATAAATTAGAAAGAAAGGAGTTAGAACTACAAAGATCAAGAATTTTAGTTAGATTTTATACTGATAGAATAAGAATTCATACTGAAGAACTAGGAAATCAGAATTCCAGATTTTTTAGGTTCTGTACTATACTTTTAGACTATATGAGAAAAACAATAATTAGATATACAGAAGACTTAGCTCGATATAATGAAAGAATACCAATCTTAGAAAGAGAAATACAAGAACTAAACTTAGAATTAACTTCTTTAGTCCTATTAGAAAGCAGAGATACCTCTTTTAGAATCTAAGATGAATAGAATTCTTAGAGTTAGACAGAAATTAGAATCTATAACAGAAGAATTAATAAGGATAAATTATAATCTTAGATTTTATCAGAATAGTTTAGAATTTTGTAATAATGACCTTATAAATTATAAAGGATGTTTTGATCTATATAATTGGCATAGAAAACATATAAAGGAATATATTAATCAAATAATTCAACTTAGAATATCTAAAGAAAAATTAGAATCAGAAATACGTTGTTATAATCTCGAATTAACTTCAATTATTTTATCTGAATCTGACTTTTTCAATATACGTTTTTAATTGAAGCCTTAATTCGGACCCCGTCCCAATCCTGGTATATATATATATATATATATATATATATATATATATATATATATATATAATAGAAAATAGGAAATATTAAAATTAAGGAAGTTGAAAGTAAATTGCAGGAGATACATTTAAGTTATATTCACTTAACTTTTGAATCCACTAATCTTTAAAGTCTATAATTAAATAGAGTTGGGAAAAGTATATAATTGGAATAAAGTCCATAAAATATTTTAACAAAAATTTTAGCCCACAACTTTTTTGCCTAAAATGGAGGCAAAACAACATTTGTACGTTCCTTCACATTCAATAACTATTTTACGTTCCTTCACCCAACTGGTATTTTGCTGGTATAAATGTGTTTTTGGTTTGATTGAGATTTTGTCTAGTCGCACTGAGTATAATGCTGGTATAAATGTATTTTTTATTTGTGCTGCTGGTATAAACCTAGCATAATGCTAGTATAAATGTATTATTTGTTTGATTATTATTTTGTTTAATCATACATGGTATAAACATGGTAAAATGATGGTACAAATGTGGTTTTTGTTTGATTTATTTCATAAAAATAGATGCTTATATTTTTTGTTTTCACACCTGGTATAATGCTGGTATAAAGTAGTTTTTATTTGATTTCTTTCATACAATAAATTGTTATGGTTTTGGTTCTTTACACCTGATATAATGCTGATATAAATATAGTTTTTATTATTTCTTTCATAAAAATAGATGCATATGTTTGGTTTTGTTTTTCACACCTGGTCTAATGTTGGTATAAAGTGGTTTTTGTTTGATTTCTTTCATAAAATAGATTTTTATGGTTTTAGTTCTTCACACGTATTATAATGCTGGTATAAATGTGATTTTTGTTTGATTTTTTTCATAAAAATAGCTTATGTTTTTTGTTTTCCACACATAATATAATGCTGGTATAAAGTGATTTTTATTTTATTTCTTTCATAAAATAGATTTTTATAGTCTTGGTTCTTCACACCTGGTATAATGTTGGTATAAATGTGATTTTTGTTTGATTTCTTTCATAAGAATAAATGCTTATATTTTTTGTTTTTCACACCTGGTATAATGCTAATATAAAGTGGTTTTTGTTTGATTTCTTTCATAAAATAGATTTATATGGTTTTGGTTCTTCACACCTGGTATAATGCTGGTATAAATGTGGTTGTTATTATTTCTTTCATAAAATACAGTAAAACCTCTATAAATTAATAATGTTGGGACCGAGATATTTATTAATTTAGCGAGATATTATTATATCGATAAATAAATAATTTATTAATTTAAAGAGGTTTTACGTATGACCTTTAAATTTCTAAGTCCAACGTACATTCACAAATTAATTGAATTTTTCAAGTTCATTGTTTTTGAATAAGTAAAAAGTTAGTTCATGGTACCAAAAAATAAATTACAAAAATAAGTTTCAAGGCACAATTCTTCTCCACGTACATTAAACATGATTAGAAATTGCTCATTATAAAATGTCCATTCAAAATCCGGTCGATGACGAAGTTGAGGATGATTCAATAGCTTTGGAACCAATCACTCGGAAAGAAGCATTGCACGCGACAACAACTCTTCACAATTTTTTGTTGCAATACGACCCCAACTCTCAAGTGCAATGAGGAGATTTAAAGATGAACTTAATGTAGATTTAAAGTTCAACAAAAAACAAGGGACTATAAATTCATTTTTCACTAGACAATCTTAGAATTTGGAATCTTTTAGTAATTATTAATTTATAGTTTCGTTGGAACCAATATATAGACACTGGGATTTCAAAAAAGTTATTATCTTATTATTTTATCGATTGGGGTCCAATTTTGTACTGGTCCCAAGTTGGGACTTGACAAATTTTTAATTTTATCGAGGTTATTAATTTATCGAGTATTAATTTATAGAGGTTTTACTGTAGATGCATATGTTTGATTTTGTTTTTCACACCTAGTATAATCCTGGTATAAAGTGGTTTTTGTTTGATTTCTTCCTAGATTTTTAAGATTTTGGTTTTTCACACCTGGTATAATGCTAGTTTTTCACATCTTGTAAAATGCTGGTAAAATACTTGTATCATATGTTACAGATCTTCAAAAGTAAAAACTCGAAAGAAAGTATATTATCAGGAATCTACTTCCGAAGATGATAAAAATGAGACGAACAAAAACCTTTAAAGCGACATATCGAAAAAAATTAACGATTTGCGACAAAGTAAAAAACATATATATAAAAAAAGGAAGAAATGGCTGGGTTGGATAGGAACGTATGAGATGAAAAGAGAAATTTAATAAATTGACAAAAAAATTAATTATAAAAGTAGAGGGTAGTTATGTATTACCTAACTACCTAACCCATACATTCCTTAAAATTTCCTAATAGAGTTTTATTTAAGCAAAAAACTAATCCATTAACCCATCTCAGGTCGTCGGGTCAAGGAAATCATGGGTCACTGTATAGTAGGTTTATAGGGTCACCCGACAAGCTTTTATGGCTGGGTCCATATTTTTTCGATCCATCCGGCCGGACTGAGTATGACAACACTACTCCATGCACATCCCTAAAATTTGATATTTGGTTAACACAAGTGTCATCAAAATCGTACCATACCACTGATTCGACTGATTTTAGCGTAAATCGGCCATGATTATGGTACGGTTCAATTTAAACCGGTTCTTTTAGAAAAAGGTTATGGCGACACTTAAAAAGTGTTATAATAGACTTAAAACGAGTTGCAAAAACCTAAAAAGCATTGCGAAAGATAAAAAAGCGTTGCAATAACCACTGGAAACACGTAAAAACATTCTAAAACTCCTCTACTAACACGTATAAGCATTGCAAAAGACCCTAAAAGCTTTGAAATAGCCACTAGAAGTCCTAAATAATATATATACTCTTAAAAATAAAAACCGATAAACACTAATTATACCAATTACACCAGTAATACCGTATACCATTAACTTCATCAGTATGATGCCCGGTCCGGTATCGATAACTTGGTTAACATTTAAAGAGTTGAGTTTCTTATCCAACTCAATCATCTTAAAAATATAATTAACTCATTATTTGTGAATGGCTTATTTTTTTTATCTCTTGCTCGAATTTATTTATTCAATATTTGGGTTATCTGGAAAACAAAACATTCCATTACTAATCTTTGCGAAAGAATTTCAATATTTATGACAAAATATATAACTTATTTTATGCCGAGATGTAGCAATTTCAACTTACATTATAAGAAAAAAATAGGTTTGGTTGGAAGAAGAAATTATTTTTCTCCATTATTTTCTTCTATATCTATATAATTTCTATCAAAATTCTATTTCTATTTATGTACTACCCAACTTAAATTTATTTCTTATAACTTAAGACAATGGAATATTTTTGTTCTTCCATTTAGGAAATATGTATTTAAGATAATGCATTAAACATATATTTGCCCTAACTTTTTGTCTCACAGGACAATTGACGTTTGATATAAAAGAAAACAACGTTTGAAAAAAGTTGCTAGACAAACATTGTATATTCTTGATTAATGTTATTATTAGCGTATATTGGTAGAGTTGCACTGCAGTATTCAATTGATTAAAAAATTGTTAATATTAACTTGTTTATTTTTTTTATATGATGTGAAATAATAAATGGACATTATTTATTTAATTTTTTACATATAGACAATCAAATAGATATAAATTCATCAAATTAATTAATATTTTAATCTTTAACATTGAAATAAGCTTCTAATTGAGTATTTTTTATCATTTAATTACATAATTCTAGATGAAATAAATAATTTAGTGTGACTTTTTTTTATAGACATTAATTGTCTATTTTTAAAATTATTGACATATCATTAATGTGAACTTCTATTTCATATGCCACATAATCATGAAATCTACGATGCTCTACCACCTCTTTAACCTTAAAATTTACACTCTTTTAACAGGATCTCATCATTCTTCTTCTTCTTACATATCTACTTTTATGAGTTCTTACGAAAATTCCAATTTCTTCTATTTTCTTTCAAATTCTACCATCTCAGCCATTAATTCTCTTTGCTTTTGTCGACTTCACTCTTTCTCAGGTTTCTTCAGATTTCTGTGTGGTGATTGGGTCTTTATCATATTTTTATTTGCTAAAACGAGAGGGATAAGATCTAGAAAAAGAAGAATTTGGAGAAAGAGGAGGTAATTAATTGAATTTGAAAGAGAACCCATTTTGTTTCTGGTGTGAAATTAATATGATCAATTATGAGAAATTATTTATCAAGTGTTGATTTTGATGGTAAAAGTATTGGTGAGATGGTGAACTTTGAAAGAATTTAAAAGGAATTGGGATTAAAATTTACCAAACAATTCAAAAGATGAGAAAAATTTAGATTTTAGGAAGAAGAAGAAGGCCAGTAATGTTTAAATCTACTTAAAAAAGCAGGTTAACGGTTTACGAGATTTTAGCATTAAAAGGTCTTAATTGATTAGGATTTCATTTATCAAGTGGATCAAAAATTAAATGAGGTATATAATTAGGGATATTATAGTGGGGATAATAAATTTTGTTTGATTAAAACGCACACAATTGACATGACATGACTTGGGATTTTTTTAAGAATATTTGTTTTGTATTATAAATGTAATTATGCAAATTTTGAAATTAATATTATTATATATTATAATTTAAAAATCTGTATTAAGTGATACAAATATATTGATATGAACTGATTTAAACAATTTTTTTTACTTACATTATAAATCTGTTTGTTAATTTAAAAAAACAATTTGGTTATCTGCTGTAGATGTTAAACTAAAAACAGTTTGGGGTTGAATTTTTTTCAATTTTTTTCGACAACTTTATTAAAAAGCTCTATTTTCAAAGTTTTTTAAAAATTATAATTTTAATTTTAAAAAAATAAATTAAATAATTCATAAATAATTAATATAATAAATTAAAATATATTATTAAAATTAAAATATATAATTTTATTAAAAATTTATGATAATAAATTATTTTAAATGCGGCCTGAATAGAACATTTTTATTCCCCCACAGGAGGTAATTGCTCAAAACAATTAATGAACTAAACGCATCGTTTTGGTGAATAAGATCCGCATTATGAGCCGACTTGGGGAGAAGCAGAGGAGCAAAAAGTGAGCGAGAGTCGGCGGCCATTGTTGAGCTTCAACAAAACCAGAATCTACAATTTCAGTTCAATTCCTCTTACTTAACCTAATAATCAGTTCAATTTCTGTAAATCAGTTTGCATTTTCTTTGATTCGTTCTTATTAGGTTAGATCTTGTGATTTACAGTGATGGAAGGCATGTGGTTGGTGTTTGGCGAGTATGAGGTGGCTTTGTATGGATTCAGTAAAGAGCAAATGTCGACCTCTTTTTGTGTTGGACATGTACTTTCTTATTAGGGATGCTTTCTGATTCCAAGTAAGTTTTTTTATTGATGCATTTGAATAATAAATATTTTGGTATTTTAAGTGTAATTGGATCAACTATTTGATCAATGTGATCGTAATATTACATCGAATAATTTGGGAGAGTGCGGAGTGTACTCTTGTTTGAGCTGTATTAGTATATTTAGGTTATGAGGGTCCGGGAGCTACCTTCAGCGACGCCTCTGTTTAGAACAGCTACAACTGCTGAAGTGGACACAACCTTTAGCAACGTTTCTTTTTTGAACAGTTGTGACTGCTCGAAGGGTCATGACTTTTTAATCGGATAAAATCAGAGTTCTTGAGTTTACTCGGATTTTATCCGATTGAAACATTTGGGAGAACCACCAAATTAGTTTCAATCTGAAAGTAGTATCATGACTTCAGAGATTATCCAAATTATTTTCAGTAATTCCCCAACAAAATAATTAATTAGTGGTTGTGTTTAGTGATAGGAGAGAAAATGATTCTTTATTTGGATTTGTAGCAGTTTTGATAGGAACAACTATGGCATTACTTTGAATAATATAGAGAGACTATATAGGGCAAACATTTGGAGAATTCTGCTTAGTATAATATTCCTGGAAATTACATTGGATGACTGACAAATTCTGCTCGTTTTTTTGTGTTGTATACTACTGAGTGGTACGCCTATCTTTTGTAATGGTTTATTGGTTATGTCTTTTAAGTGTTTAATGTCCTACGGCTGTTCGTTTATATGTTGCAATCCAAACTGTAACTCCATGAATTTTCTCCTAACTAGTCCAGTGTTTTCTCTAAACAAGTTGAGTGATTCCCTTTCTTAAAATGGAGTATTTGACTTTTCGAAAAAGATTAAAACTGCTGTCTGATGAGATGATCTTTACAATCGGTGATACTGCTTAGCTGCCCAAAGACGCACTCGGTTGATTTGGAACAGATATAGCTTACTATGTCCCAAAAGTCCAAACCTCCTCTTTACAATCGGTGATACTGCTGGAGCTGAACTGGAATTCTTTTCTCAAGTGTGAACTGTAAAATACTTTATTCAGTTAATCCTTATTTAATGTATTTTACCTCTGATCCTTATTCTTCATCTTGTATATTCTTCAAGCATTTTGTGCCTCTCGGCCCTTCTCCTGTGTAAGATTCAGTAGTTGTATCTTTTTAGTTGATGTGAAAATTCTCTATCAGCAATTAATGTATTTTTAATATTTGACATAATACAAAACTCTTATTTGTTTCTCTTACTTTTTAAAATGATATAAGAGCTAAAGTGAACCTTTTTAGGTTCTTTCTCAATATAGTATATAGCACATACTTTTTTTCTAGTACGGAATATTTTTATGAAAATCTATGTCACATGGACTCGTCTACAAGTGTGAGACATGGGTACAGATCCGCGTATTTAGTATGGTAAGTTCAAAAATTTATGACACACGGACACTGTCCTAAATTTGGACGGGGACACGGCGATTTATATATATATATATATATATTGCAAAACCCAATCCAACTGTATTATAGTGCAAAATAGAGAACTGAATATTGTTAGAGAAGGAGATGAAAAGACAAAAGAGCAAAATAGAGTTACAGAAGATACCAGATATTGATGAGTTGATAATTTGATTGAAACTAAATGCTATTTAGTAAATAGTGATTAATTAGTGGTAATTCATAGACATAAGACGTTTCAAAAAAGTCTTTTTCATTAATTTCTAATTAAAAAAAAGAGAATTAATTAATAAAATTGGAAAATAAGAAAAATCACTTATGTAATTAGTTGGGAATATGCTTTTACATAGGAAATTATATAAATACTAGAATCAATCAATCAAGATAATTTAATATAATTTAATATTTTGATTATATCTTATTAATTAGATAAATACTTAAGTAAGAAGATTATCTAAAAGAGATTGATTCCTATTTGAAAACTCTAAATTTGATTTCATTATCAATAAAAGTCTATTGAAAATTTTAATTTAAAAATAAATTTTGTACCTGATATTGCTGTGTCCGAGAGCCATCTGCCGGATCGGACTTGGATTACGTGTCCGTGTACCTGACAAGGGTGCGGCTATTCTTTTGGAGAGTCCATGTGACATAGATAACAATATTTATAAATCTGTCTGCTATTTTTTTCTAAAAAAGGCTCATATCGCTCCGGCAAATGCCTAGATTCTCAGGTGATTTGGATTTTAGCGCCTCAAAAGCGTCTAACGCTTTTAAGAGCACTATCTTAAATATCAATTGCTAGCTAAAACTCTTCTCTCTCCTCTTTATAATTGACTTAACTCCATTTCTTGTCTTATTTGTCTTAACAATATTCAATTTTCGGTGTGAGAATCTTATGATTCAATTTGATTTAACCCCAAATCAATATTTAGATTTACCCTAAATCTTATGATTCAATGTTGCAAATTGGCTCTATATTGTCTTCTTCCTCCTCTTCTTCATCAATAACCTTATCATAAGTATTCCTGTACTTGATCTGGAGTTAGATGTGATTATTGTATGTTTTTTTTCTTTGTTGCGAAAGGCTATCTGAGTATGCTTTAAGTTTAAAAAGCTCCCACCGCCACTGATTTTTTTCAAAGCAATACGAGTGCAAGTTTGGTTTTTTTTCTCCAACATTCTACCATGGTGGAAGAAAAACTGTATGCCATCTGGATATGAGAATGCAACGCATTCCTCCACTGCCACAAAACAAAGGTGAGAAACGTGAGTTCTTTCACTCTTGTATTTCAAATTTCTTCCAGAAACACCTCTCTTATAGATGAGCGAGTATTGAATTGATTCATTAGTTCTCTATTGTATTTTGTATTTTTTCAGCAACACGTGGTGCTCATGCAACCACGGTTTGTTTTGAGTCGATTCTACGACTAACAAAAGTTAAGAAAGGGTAGAAGATCTAAATTCTTTCAGTAGAACACATGGTTGATTCCGTGCCGTTTTCATTTATGGATGATATTCTTCTTTAGTTGATGAGAGTTGGAGTTACTACTAAAAAATTTTATGAAGCAACAAATGGAGGGGGGACACATTTAAAGGTTTTATATTGGTTTGAATAACATGTTTTTTTGTTTTTTTAAAAAGTTGTGCGTGCTTTATGTCGTAGTGATTGAAACGTTTCAAAATCATTATATATAAGAGGTTATATAATTACGGGATTCTGAACTAAAAGGCGATGACTAAGTACTTAATTGAAAGGCTTCGACCAAAAAAGCTGTTTGACGACATTTTGATTGAGTACTTGTTTACCTTCTTGTTGTTTTAATCTCCTAGTTATACAAACTCTCATCTCTTGTGAGTTTGAAATGTTTCATTTGTTTTCAAAACAAACTTTTTTTCAAACTAATATAATATATCTTTAAATTTTTGCCTCCTTTGGTAATTCATAAGTTTTTGAGTAGTAACTCCCACCCTCATCAACTAAAGAGGATATCATCCATAAATAAAGACGACACGTAATCAATCACGTGTTCCATTTATAGGGACATGGTTTTTTTTGTCTTTTCTTAGCTCTCGCTAGTAGTAGAATCTGCTCAAAACAAACAATGGTTGTTGATCACCACATGTTGCTGAAAAAAATCCCACATACAATAAAATATTCATGTATCAGTTAAGTATTCGTTCACCAATAAATTATATGTTTTTGGTTTAAATTTGAAATACAAGACTGAAAAAGAAATAACGTTTTTTACCTTAGTTTAGTGACAGTGGAAGAATGTGTTGCTTTTTTATGTCTGGGTGGGAAAAAGTTTTTCTTCAACTATTACTAAAATGTTGGCGATAAGATTCAAACTTTCGCTAGTAGTGCTTAGAAAATGAGTTTCAATAGGTGTTTTTTAAACTCAAAGCATACTGAAATTGCCTTTCTATACGAGGGTAGTTATACAATATTCACCTCTAACTTCAAACCGATTATAGAGATACGTGTTATAGGAATATTGATTAAGAAGAAGACGATATGAGTGAAAAAATTTTCTCAATTGAAGGATAAAAGTTTACTAAACAAATCCATTTAAAGAATAAGTTTTTCGACCTACAAAATTAATATCCGATCTCAAAATAAAAAATATAAATATCACAACTGAATTTAGTATATAAAAGATATAATCAAATACAGTATTATTACAAAATAAAATGATTATGGGGCGAGAAAGCATGTGCATTTTGTACTAGAAGAATTATCAAAGATCTCTAAAGAGCACTTTTTCTCAACACATTGTATACTAGAATATCTTAATAATTTGCCTCAGTTTAGTATCACTTCACTTTTTCTCATTATTTCAGATGTGAATCTATCTCACTGCTCTTAGCTAAAAGAATGAAGAATCCATAAAATCTATTATCAACAAATATCATGGGATGGAATCAAAATGAATGAATAGTGTTTTGTGTTTTCCCGCCCCTTATTCATTTCAGCTTGTACTAATAATATATAATAAAAAAATGATATGACTATAAGCAAGCTATAGTCATTTTACGCACGGGCTGTCACCCTACCACGCAACATTCCTCCTTTATCCGGGCTTAGGATTGGCAATGCGCAAATACGCAGAGTTGTACTAATAATATATATTTGATTATATTTTATATGTACTGAATTTAATTTTAATATTTAAATTTTTAATTTATCGCCTGTTACTAATTTTGCATGTCCGAAAACTATTTACTTTTTTAAAACAAACAAACATGTTTTCAAACCTATATAATATACCTTTAAATCTTTGTCTCCTTTGGCTGCTTTATAAAGTTTTTGAGCAATAACTCCATCCTATATGAACCAAAGAAGAATATCATACACAAATGGAGACGGCATGGAATCAATCATGTGTTCCTTGAAAGTGCCGAGGTCTTGCCTCTGAGTGAACTAGATCATCCTTAGCCATGAGACACACATTAGCAGAATTGTGTGCCTCTTCATCTGAGGATGATGACTCTTGTTCAGAGTCACTTCAGGTAGCAGCAAGGGCATTCTTACTCTTCTTCTTCTTGAACTTGTCCTTCTTACCCTTAGGACAACTCGACTGAATATTCCCCTTCTCACCATATTCAAAGCATTTGATGTCTTTGTTATACTCTTTGTTGAATTCCTTTCATGGTCTATCAGCTACTCCCTTCTTATACTTGCCTGTCTTTCTGAACTTTTGAAAGTTCTTAGCTTTGCCCAAATATCTCTGCGTTTACTTCAACTCTCGTTACTAGTAGAATAGACTCAAAACAAATAATGGTTGAGCACTACATGTTGCTGAAAAAAATCCGAAATGCAATAGAGAATTCATGGATTAATAAGTACTCGTTCTCCAACAAGGTATATGTTTCTAGAAAAAATCTAAAATACAAGAGTGGAAAAAAAATTCACGTTTTTCACCTTGATTTAATGGTAATTGGTTAAGGATTAGTAATCCTTTTTAGAAATCGAATGGATTCAGTCTTATACATACGCGAGGAAAGTAATCAAAGAAAGAAAGAAGAACTCATCGTCTTTCTTTTATCACTTAGGAGCCGTACGAGATGAAAATCTCATGCACTTTTCAGTATTGCTGGAACTTGTATGCGTTAAGATCCAAACTTCCGTTTGTCGTGCTTGGAAAATGAGTTTCGGTAGGAAATTTTCAAACTCAAAGCATATTGAAGAAATCTCTTTCTCTATGAGGAAAAGTTATACAATGATCACCTCTTACTCTATACCTACCGAGTATATGAATACAATATGACTCGATTTAATTCAATGTTAGGATTTCCCTAAGACAAAGAGTTTACTAAACAAATCCATTCAAAGAATACGTCTTATAAGTATCACAAATAAACTCAATATATAAAAGATACAACTAACGATCAAGGGACAGAAAAGCATAATGTGCCTTCATTTTGTATGGATCATAGGTGGGATATATCTTGAGATAATTTCAATTTGGTGATAGTGGAGTGATACTAAACCGTGGCATATTGTTAAGATATTTACATATTGTTAAGATGTCATAGTATACTATTTATTGAACAAAGTAGTCTTTATAAGTCTTTGATAATTCTTCTAATCCGGGATTCCTGTAGGTGGTGTTGCAAAGGGTGTGCCTAGCTATGCATGTGCTGTTTTGGGGTTTTAAAAGGAAAATACACATGTCTTAAGGGTTTCAAATTTGAATATAGATGAACAAGACAAGAAATGGAGGTGTTCAGTATAAAGAGGAGAGGGAGGAGTTTTAGCTAACAATTGATGTCGTGCATAACGTAATAAATGGCTTCTTTATTACATGGATTAATTGAACTTCCATTCTGTTGAAGCAATTTAGTTTTCAAAGCACATGTTGGCTTTTCAAAGTCTTTATGTAGCGCAACGAATTTAATCGACCCACAAAGCCATTTAATTTCAAGCTGGTTGCTCTTTTGTTTGATTATTAGGATTTGTGATTGAAGAGGCTAGGTTGAAGTCACTCACAATTATTAAGGGGATAGCTTGAAAATTGAAATTTTGGGATATAAATATTGCTTGTAATTGTTATTCTTGCATTTGTATGGCACCTAATTAATCCAGCACTTAAACGTATCTTAGATACAATGTTGGATACTCTGTGTACTTCTGTTGTGGGATCTCTTCAGTGTCAGATGTTCTTGCCTTTTCTTTTGCATGCCAAGAAGTTTGTCTCTTTAGATTAAACCTATTAGCTCTTGGTTAAAACTCAATATTGAGAAATTTATGCCTTTTATGGGTATTATTGTGGGCTATCTGTTGAAAATTCAGATTTTATTCCAAAAAATTATGGGCATGTTACTGATTTTATGTGAAGAAACTTTCTTCTCTACTGGTTGTAGCGTTGATGGAATTTATTTACTATTTTAGGAAAGTTAGTTATTGTTAAAAGACACTCAAGGTGATGATTTCATCTTAATTCAATTTCTTGATCTTCTCTTGGATTGTAATGTTATTAAAAACAATGTCACTTATGGATGGGAATTTCGTCTTTGTAGAGGCCACAAGAAAGTTTGTCTCCTCTTTTGCATCCTTCGCCTCTTTGTTGCCATATTAAAGACAACTCTTTCCCATCCTACCTTATGGGTTGCAAGTTTATGTTTGTCTTTTGCCACGTCAATATTTTCATTCAGTTTTGAAGCATGGATAGTTCTAAAAAATGAAAAGGTCATATTATCAATTTTTTTGAATTTTTCCTTTTTAGTTTCCTTTCAATTCTAACCTGCATTATGCTAAGGGTGCAGGTTTCTTTTTTATATTTAGTTTTATGTTCTAATAATTTTGGCCAAATACATCTTTGCCCACCTGAACTTGGTCCAAATGGCCTACTGACTCCCGAACTTTTCAAAGTTTCTCTTATCCCCCTGAATTTGGCAAAAGTGCAACCATTTGCCCCCCTGAATGTGACATGTCAATTTCTTGTTAATCTGGCTTTTTAAAGATGTCATTTAGTTTTTTCTCTGTCCAATCAGAAGCTAACACATGACATTCGGGGTGGGGGGAACTAATGCGTTTTTTGCCAAGTTCAGAGAGTTAAGAGAAACTTTAAAAAGTTCAAAGGGGGCACTAGGCTATTTGGGCTAAGTTCTGGGGGGTAAAGATGTGTTTTGCCAATAATTTCCACATTTCTCGTGTTTACATCAATATTTTATGAAACATTGTGTTGCATCCTATCCAGTTGTAAACAAATTGTGACTGAATGTAATGCTTTTCCTGCAGCAAGGATATGGACAAGAAACTTTAGGTGAAATATTTTGATTAATGACTTTCTTTGAGTCAGCATCACTGATTGGAAGCCAGGTGCTAGTGAATTGGCTGTTAGGTAGCAATCCACAGAAAGGCATTGTATGTTCTTATACTTTAGCCATCTTTCTGGCACTGATATCCATTGTCTGTGTCAGCGAAGGATGAAAAAAAACCTCACAAAGTTCAACCATCAAAGATAATAGGCCATCTATTAATAGGAAAGAAGCAAAGAAACAGCAACGAAATAGAAATTGGATTAAAAAATAAATACAGAATAAAAGAAAAAGGCTTAGAGCCCCTTAGGAGTAATCTCCCTCTCAGTTTGAGAGCATTGCTAATACTTAGCAAATACGAAACACAAACTTCCCTCCCCCTGCTCAAGCACGCGTATCCTATATATAATTAACAACCAGTAATTATAATTAACTTATTGAATTATTAGAAACCGAAAACTGGCCCTTAACTGATCATGTACTGCTTGTTGGATTATAAACTTGATCCATATTAATAGAAATCCAAAATCCAAATCTAATCAATTAGAGCCCAAGCCCACAAATCCAAAATGTAGTAAATTTATTTAGGTATTTTAAGTATGTAGATTTTTATGTGTGATAATCAAAATGGAGGCTATTAAATTAATTAAATAAGTTGGCTATTAATTGTATTAATTAGAGGTGGTGGTGAGTAATTGTGTTAGTTGAAAGTTGTATAATTCACCTATAAATAGGTGAGTTATTTAGTTGTTTTTCATCAACAAAAATAAGAACTTCTTTAGAGAGAAGAAGTAAAGAGTGAGTTGTAGTTTTGTATTTTGAGTGAGAGTGTTCTTGTAATATATTTGAGTTTAATAAAAATTGTTCATTTGAGTGTTTTAATTCCAACAAAGTGGTACCAGAGCCACGTTCGAAAGTTGATTACGCTTCCAAAAAGTTCCATTTTCGACTGCAAAAGTTGAATTTCAGTAATTCTAGACGTTGTAGTTGCCCAGAAAGTGTTGCAAAAGACAGTAAAAAGTGTTGAAGAAAGCTGTAAAAAGTGTTACAATACGTCTAGTGTGTCGCAAACGACTCTAGAAGTGTTGCATTAGCCCATGTACGATTAGGATAACTATTTTAGTAAGATGGTGAATAGTATGACATCGTTTCAAGTTCCAACACTCAATAACAACATATATGACAATTGGAGTATCAAAATGAAGGCTCTTCTCAGAGCACATGATGTTTGGGATATCGTAGAGAAAGGCTTCACCGAGCCCGAAAATGAAGCCTCTCTCACACAAGATCAAGCTACAACTTTGAAGGATTCCCGAAAGAGAGACAAGAAAGCTCTCTTCCTCATCTATCAACCATTAGATGACGTTTGTTTTGAGAAAATCTCAAGCGCAACCTCTACCAAGCAAGCATGGGAGAAGTTGCAAACCTCTTATAAAGGAGTCGAAAAGGTGAAGAAGGTCCGTCTCCAAACACTAAGAGGTGAGTTTGAATCCTTGCACATGAAACCATCTGAGTTTATCTCCGATTACTTTTCTAGAGTAGCAGCCGTTTCAAATCAATTGAAAAGAAATGGTGAGAAGTTAGAAGATGTAAGGATAATCGAGAAGATACTCCGTTCGTTGGATCCAAAATTTAAGCACATTGTGGTGATGATTGAAGAAACCAAAGACTTGGAGGAAATGACGATCGAGGAACTCCAAGGATCACTACAAGCCTATGAAGAGAAGCACGAGAAGAAGCAAGGTATCTCTGAGAAACTCCTCACGCTACAACTCAAGGATACTAGTGAAGGTCAAGGCAATGGTAGAAACAACCACGGAAGAGGCAGAGGCAAAAGACGAGGCCACGGATAAGGTGGTAGCCGTGGTCATGGACAAAGTTGGAATTACAACAACAATTCTAGCAATAACTACGAGAAAGGAGAAATTTCCACACAAGGTCACGGAAGAGGCAATTCGAATGCGAGGTACGAAAAATCTCAAGTCCAGTGCTATAATTGTTAAAAGTTTGGGCATCACACTTCAGAATGTAGAACTACGAATAATTAAGTCAAGGAGAAGGTGAACTTTGTGGAGGAGAAGATCGAGGAGAAAGAAACGCTATTATTAGCTTACAACAACAACAATGATCATCAAGACAACACATGGTATCTCGACACCGGTGCAAGCAACCACATGTGCGAAAAAAGAAGCTTATTCATAGGGCTCGTTGAAGAAGTAAGTGGCGATGTCTCATTTAGAGATGACAACAAGATATGGGTGAAGGGGAAAGGTAGCATCCTCTTTCGTGCTAAAGATGGTAGCCACCAATTAATTTCAAATGTCTACTATGTGGCTAATATGAAGTGCAACATTCTAAGTTTGGGCCAACTCTTAGAAAGAGGCTATGATATTCATATAAAAGATTGTAGTCTTTTCATAAGAGATGGCAAAGGAGATCTGATTACTAAAATACAAATGTCAAAGAATAGAATGTTTCCTTTAAATATTCAACACGATGTTGCGAAGTGTTTGAAGGCGTGTTACAAAGACGTATCGTGGCTATGACACCTTCGATTTGGTCTTCTCAACTTTGGAGGATTGGAGCTATTATCCAAGAAGGGAATGGTTAGAGATTTACCATGTATCAACAATCCCGATCAATTGTACAAGGGAAGCAATTTAGAAGAAGCTTTCCAAAGGAGTCAGACTATAGAGCCAAGAAGTCGCTCGAGCTCATCCATACCGACGTATGTGGTCTTATTAAGCCAAGTCCTCTCGCTAATAGTAACTACTTCTCTTCATTGACAATTATTCAAGAAAAACTTGGGTATATTTCTTGAAGCAAAAATCAGAAGTCTTCGGAGTGTTTCAGAAGTTCAAAGCAGTCATGGAAAAGGAGAGTGGTCATAAGATCAAAGCCATGAGATTTGATTGAGGAGGAGAATTCACATCCAATGAATTCAACGAGTTTTATGCAGCACATAGAATCCGTCAACCCTTAACGGTTCCTGGATTCCCCCAACAAAATGGTGTGGCAGAAAGGAAGAATAGAACAATTCTTGACATGGCACGAAGAATGCTCAAGAGCAAGAAACTATCCAAGGAGTTTTGGGCGGAAGCAGTGGCATGTGCAGTCTACCTATTAAATTATTCTCCAATAAGAAGCGTGTAGGGAAAGACACCACAAGAAGCATGGAGCGGAAGAAAGCCCGGAATTTTCCATCTTCGAGTCTTCGGGAGTGTAGCTCATGTTCATGTACTAGATAAGAATCGAACCAAGCTTAATGACAAAAGCAAAAGTTTTATTTTCATTGGTTATGACTTAAGCTTAAAAGGCTACAAGCTATATAATCCGAATGAGAAGAAATTTATGTTCAGCCGAGATGTGATATTTGATGAAGAAGGAGAATGAAACTTTGATTCTCAAATGGAAGACTTCAATTTTTCCCCATTCGAGAAAGATGAGCCGACAACACCTGAGCAACCAAGATAACTTCAACAAGGCCTCATAACTCCACCAAATTCTCCTACTCATAGAGATGGTTCATCATCATCATCATCATCTCTATCCTCAAGTAGGACTAAAGATGAAAGAGAAGTACATCGTACGAGAAGTCTTCAAGAACTCTATGAGGTGACTGAACAACTAGACAATCTTACATTATTTTGTCTATTTGTTGATTGTGAGCCAGTGACAATTCTGGAAGCTGCACAAGAGAAAATGTGGAGAGATGCAATGGACGAAGAAATCAAGGCCATTGAGAAGAATGATACATGGGAACTCACTTCACTTCCCAAGGGACACAAGGCTATAGGTGTCAAATGGGTGTACAAAACAAAGCGGAATACCAAGGGAGAGATTGAAAGACACAAGGCAAGGCTTGTTGCAAAAGGCTACAGTCAAAAGGCTGGAATTGATTACGATGAGGTATTCGCTCTAGTTGCTCGATTGGAAACTGTTAGACTAATAATTTCTTTAGCGGCTCAAAACAAGTGGAGAATTCATCAAATGGATGTAAAATCGGTCTTCCTAAATGGAGTTCTTGAAGAAGAAGTCTATATTCAGCAACCACCAGGTTACGAAGCCAAAGGTCATAAAGACAAGGCTCTTTATGGGCTAAAACAAGCACCAAGGGCATGGAATAGCAGAATAGATAAGTACTTCCGAGAAAATGGTTTCAATAAATGTCCATATGAGCATGCTTTGTATATCAAGATTAAGGATAGAGATATTTTGATCGTGTGGCTCTACGTGGACGATTTGATCTTCACCGGAAGCAACCAAAGAATGTTTGATGAATTCAAGAAAGTGATGATGAAGGAGTTCGAGATGACAGACATGGGAATCAGGGCGTACGACCTAGGCATAAAAGTAAAGCAACTAAAGGATGGAATTTTCATTTCACAAGAAGGCTATGCAAAAGAGATCTTGAAAAAGTTCAAGATGGATAATTGCAAGTTGATAAGCACACCGGTGGAGTACAGGATCAAGATGTCTAAACATGAAGAAGGGGAGAGTGTAGATCCAACACTTTTCAAAATTTTGGTCGGAAGTCTACGCTATCTTACCTGAATGAAGCCAGATTTCCTTCATGCAGTCGGGTTAGCTAGTCGTTACATGGAATCACCAACAACCACCCATTTCAAAGTCGCTAAGAGAATTCTTCGATATTTGAAAGGTAGAGCCGAGTTGGGCTTATTCTATTAAGTTTCTAATGATTACAAGCTAGTTAGATATAGCGATAGCGATTGGGGTGGACACGTAGATAACCGAAGAAGCACTAGTGGATTCGTGTTTTTCAAGGGAGATACTGCTTTCACATGGATGTCAAAGAAACAACCGATTGTAACTTTATCTACATGTGAAGTAGAATATATTGCAGCAACCTCGTACGTTTGTCATGCAATATGGCTTAGAAATTTATTGAAAGAGATCGGCTTGATGCAAGAAGAACCGACTGAGATTCATATTGACAACAAGTCATCCATTGCCTTAGCAAAGAATCCTGTATACCATGATCGAAGCAAACACATCGACATCCGCTACCATTACATAAGAGAGTGTGTTGCAAGAAAGGAAGTGCAAGTTGAATATGTGAAGACACAAGATCAAATTGCGGATATCTACACTAAGTCGTTCACAAGCAAAAACTTCATCAGATTGAGAAGCTCACTTGGGATGACTATATCAAGTTTAAGGGGGGGTGTTGGATTATAAACTTGATCCATATTAATGGAAACCCAAAATCCATATCCAATCAATTGGAGTCCAAGCCGACAAATCCAAAATGTAGTAAATTATTTTCGTATTTTAAGTATATAGATTTTTTATGTGTGATAACCAAATTGGAGGCTAGTAACTACAACCAATTTGGAGGCCATTAAACTAACTAAATAAGTTGGCTATTAATTGTATTAGTTGAAGGTGGTGGTGAGTAATTGTATTAGTTGAGAGTTGTATAATTTACCTATAAATAGGTGAATTGTTTAGTTGTTTATTTTGGAGTAGAGAAGATAAAATAAACTCAATTTTAGCTCAAATTAAACAAGAGTAATTCATACAACAATTATTTTATTAAGCAAATTAAAACTCTTACATAACTCCTCTCTCACACTCACTTTACAATGCAGAAATACAATGCAATATATAGGTCCTAAGACTTGTAGTAAGGGCCACACACTATACTACTTGATTTCAATCAGCCAAATTCACAATAAATGTTGGCAACTAAATTTGCAACCATGTCCCAATTAATACTAATACAACTTTTGCCTTGTCCATATTTCAAACACCTAGCAGTAAACTATTAATTTTAGCAGCCAAATTGTCAAAACACTTGTAATCATGTTGTCATTTTGCCCAACATATAAATCCTTTGCCGCCATAATCTTTGACCCCTTTCATGCATCTAATAAAAATATGCATCATTTTTTCTTTTTTTTTTGGATTTTATTTTCTTAATATTAAGTTTTTTTTGATGCATCTAATAAAAATATGCATCATTTTTTCTTAATATTAAGTTTAGTTATTCAACACTTCCCCTTAAACTTAATATTCAGTTATTCCCAATGATGCTCGTAACTGACTAAACACTTCATACTTCAGTGGCTTTGTAAAAATGTCAGCAATTTGATCTTGCATTTTCACATACTTCAACGTGACTTCCTTTTGCTCAATGCACTCTTTGATAAAATAAAATCTTGTGTCAATGTGCTTACTTCGATCATGAAATAATGGATTTTTTGCTAATGCCAGGGCTGACTTATTATCGACAAAAATATCAGTTGGATCTTGTTGTGCCATTCGAAGTTCCTTCATTAATCGGCGTAGCCATATCATATGACATACACATGAGGTTGTAGCTACATATTCAGCTTTCCAAGTTGACAACGTCATAATTGGTTGCTTCTTTGAACTCCATGTAAAAGCGGTGTCACTAAGAAAAAATACAAATCCGCGAGTGCTTTTTCGGTCATTTTTATCTCCAGCCCAATCACTATCATTATACCCAACTAATTTGAATTCGTCAGATTTTGAATAATGCAATCCAAAATTAGTTGTACCTTTGACATAGCGAAGTATTCTTTTCGCTGCATTCCAATGAGACTCCTTCGGTTCTTCCATGTATCTGCTTACTAGTCTAACTGCAAATAGAATATCTGGCCTTGTACACGTAAGGTATCTGAGACTCCCAATCAAACTTCGGAAAAACGTCGGGTTCACCTTGACTCCATTTTCATCCTTGGTCAATTTCAAACTGCATTCGACTAGAGTGCTGATAGGGTTGCAATTCTCCATCTTAAATTTCCTCAAGGTCTCCTTGGCAAACCCACTTTGACAAATAAAAATGCTATCATCGTTCTGCTTTACTTCAATACCGAGATAGTATGACATTAAACCAATGTCAGTCATTTTAAATTCTCAAGCCATCGTCCTCTTAAAATCTTCAAACATTTGAGGATTATTTTCGGTGAAAATGAGATCATCCACGTACAAGCAAACAAGCAACATATCTCCATCTTTCACTTTCACGTACAAGGCATACTTATGTAGGCACTTGGTAAATCCATTTTCTTGAAAATATTTATCAATGCGACTGTTCCATGCTCTTGGTGCTTGCTTAAGACCGTAAAGTGCCTTCTTCAGCTTAAGCACTTTTTCCTCATGGCCTTTGACGATGTAACCCGATGGCTGTTGGATATAGATTTCCTCCTCCAAATATCCATTGAGAAATGCTGACTTCACATCCATTTGGAGGATATTCCATCCATTTTGGGTAGTAACTAAAATCACTAATCTGATCTTCTCCATTCTAGCAACTGGTGTAAAAACTTCATCATAGTCAATACCGAGCTTTTGACTATATCCTTTTGCAAAGAGTCTTGCCTTGTGTCGTACAATTTTTCCATTCGCATCCTTCTTTGCTTTAAAGACCCATTTGACACCAATGGGCTTTTTATCAGCTGGAAGTTTTGTTAACTCCCACGTCTTGTTCTTCTCAATTGAATTGATCTCCTCCTCCATGGCTTTTCTCCTTTTCTCATCTTTCATTGCTTTTCCAGCATCAATAGGCTCACTATCAATAAGATGACAGTAAAGAGTTAATTCTTCATTGAGCTCTCTAGTCGCATCGTAAAGATCTTCAACAAGAAGAAATTTTCTAGGTCTTTCTCTTGGATTTTGTCTTCCATCATCATCTTGTCCTGGAGATGTAATTGGGATGGGACTATATGACATTGATATTGTGGCGGGTTCCTCCATATAATAATCATTGTTTTCATCCATGGTGAAAGGATAAAAACTGTAATTTTTCTTTTCATTATTCCAATCCCAAACTACTTCTTCGTCAATGGTGACATATCTGCTGATAATCGTTTTTCCCGTATCAGGATCGAACATCTTGTATCCTTTAGAAAATTCTGAGTATCCCACAAACAAGTATTTGTTACTTTTATCATCTAACTTTTTCCTCTCTTCATCAGCAACATGAACATGTGCAACACTCCCAAAAAATAGAAATGGGAGATATTTGGCTTTTTCCCACTCCACGCTTCTTGGGGTGTCATATCTGATACACTTATTGTGGGGGGATTGGTTTGAGATGTAAACAGCGCAATCGACAGGCTCTCTCCACAACTCCTTGGGCAAATTCTTGCTCTTCAGCATACTTCTCACCATATCCATCACCGTTCTGTTCTTTCTTTCCACAACACCATTTTGTTGTGGCGATCTCAGGACTGATAGGAAATGACGGATTCCATGGTGCTCATAAAATCTTTTGAAATCATTTGAAGTGAATTATCCCCCTCTATCAGATCTCAAGGCTTTAATGTAATAACCGCTTTCTTTTTCCACCATTGCTTTGTACTTTTTGAAAGCGACAAACACTTCAGATTTCTCTTTCAGAAAGTAAACCCATGTCTTCCTACTATAATCATCAATGAATAACAAGAAATATTTGTTGCATTCCAATGATGTTGGTGTCATTGGTCCGCAAACGTTGGTATGAATGAGCTCAAGGGGCTCCTTTGCTCTCGACAGGGACTCCTTTGGAAAACTGGTTCTGGATTATTTTCCAACAAGACATCCTTCACAAAGCTGATGGGGTTTATCAATCGGGGGAAGACCATGCACCATCTTCTTTTGGCTTAGAAGTTTCAAACCCCCAAAATTGAGATGCCCAAATCTCAAATGCCAAAGCCAATGAGAATCCTTCATGCAAGGTTTCAAGCACTTTGCAATGTCCATCTTAATGTTGAGAGTGAACATCCGATTCTTCGGCATAGGCATACTTGCAAGCAGCTCCTTTTTCTCGTTCAATAGCACCAACTTTCACTTCATCACGTGAACTTGGTAATTTTTCTCCAACAGTTGTCCTAAACTCAAAATGTTGCTTTTCATGTTTGGAACGTAATACACATTGCTAATGAATTGGTGCTCTCCATTCTTTAAATGAATGAGAATGGTTCCTTTGCCTTTGATGGGAACTTTTGAGGAGTCCCCGAAAACAACATTTCCACAGAATGACTCCATCTCAACGAACATCTTCTTATCTCCACATATATGGTTACTTGCACCGTTATCAAGATACCATATGTTGTTTTCCCGACTTTGTTCACCTTCATGGGTAAGTAATACCAATCGGTTACATCCTCCTCTTGAATGTTATTTACTGTCTCCTTTGCTTGGTTTGGTGGGCTCCGACATTCTGCTGCGTAATGGCCAAATCTAGAGCAGTTATAGCATTAGACATTTGACTTGTCACGTCCATCATTTTGCCTCCAATTTCCTCTTCCTCGTCCACATCCACGTCCATGACCTCTACCTCTTGTGGACTGGTTACTTCCATCATTATTTTCATTTCTTCCGAATTGTTGATTTCTGCCACATCTTCTTCCTCTTGCATTTCCTCCATGGCCTCGACCACTTCCTCGTCCGTAATGGCTAGAATCTCCGCTACTTTCACCTTTGAACGAAGCCTTTGCTGTCAATACTTGTTCTACAGACTCTTCTCTTTGTCTGTTTAGTCTCTCCTCACGTGCTCGTAATGAGTCAACTACTTCATCAATGATCATTTTACTTATGTCCCGTGATTCTTATATTGCCAACGCTACGTAGTCAAACTTTGGTAGTAGTGACCTTAGAAGTTTTTCAACAACTCTCGACTCTTCAAGCTTTTCTCCATATTGCCACATTTGGTTAGCGACATACTTTAATCATGAGGAGTAATCCACAACCGCTTCTATTTCCTTCATTTTCAACATCTCAAATTCTCCTCTTAACATTTGAAGTCGTACTTTCTGTACTTTCTCTTCTCCTTGAAGAGAAACTCGGAGTATGTCCCAAGCTTTTTTGGAGGTGGTCACTTCTGCCACCTTTTCAAAAATCACCTCATCTAATCCCTGATGGATGATACTAAGAGCTTTCTGATCATTACGACGACTCGTACGCAAACTGTCCTTTTCAGCTTGAGACAGTTGTGCATCTGCAGTTGGTACTTCATAGCCTTTTTCAACAATATCCCAAACATCTTAGGATCCTAGAATGACTTTCATCTTGATACACCAATTTTTGTAATTGGTTTTGGTAAGTTGAGGAAAACTGAAGGAAACACCGTTGAGATTCATTTTTGTAGAGGAAAATTTGTTTCAAAGCGTAGAGGGGCTGTTGCAACGCTTTTGATCTATCGCAACACTTTGCTGCGTCGCTGTAGCCTTCGGACAGATTTTGCAAGGAAAACAGCAAGGGAAATATTTCCTTGCAATTTTAGATGAACTTTTGCGCCGGACAAATTGTTTCTGGAAGTGCAGAGTCTATTGCAACGTTTTGTTGAGAATTGGCGACACTTTATACTTACTGTGACACTTTTTGCGGCTTTTTGCAACGCAACTGACAGACTATTGCAGCACTTTCTGGGCTATTGCAGCTTTCTTAAAACTTGATTTTTTTCACTCAGGAATTTTCGGAATAGAATTGGATATGAAATGGCTCTGGTACCACTTTGTTGGAGTAGAGAAGATAAAATAAACTTAATTTTAGCTTAGATTTAACAAGAGTATTTCTCACAACAATTATTTTATTAAGCAAATTAAAACTCTTACATAACTCCCCTCTCACACTCACTTTACAATGCAGAAATACAATGCAATATATAGGACCTAACACTTGTAGTAAGCGCCACACACTATACTACTTGATTTCAATCAGCCAAATTCACAACAAATGTTGGCAACTAAATTTGCAACCATGTCCCAATTAATACTAATACAACTTTAGCCATGTCCATATTTCAAACACTTAGCCGTAAACTATTAATTTAGGAGCCAAATTGTCAAAACACTTGTAATCATGTTGTCATTTTGCCCAACATATAAATCCTTTGCACCCATAATCTTTGACCCTTTTCATGCATCTAATAAAAATATGTATCGTTTTTTCTTTTTTTGATTTTATTTTCTTAATATTAAGTTTAGTTATTCAACAGTTTATGCATCAACAAAAATAAGAATTTCTTTAGAGAGAAAAGAAGTAAAGAGTGAGTTGTAGTTTTGTATTTTGAGTGAAAGTGTTCTTTTAATATCTTTGAGTTTAATAAAAGTTGTTCATTTGACTGTTTTTATTCCAACACTGTTTACTCACTAATCAACCACTGCTGCCCTAATAAACTCAAATCCCATTCTTGACACGTTCTCTATCACAAATCTTCGGTGGTAAGAGTTCATATTCTTTATGAACTATATATGCATCATTAGCGTATTGCTCTTGTTGTTTAGTTCAATCATAGACTTCATAGTTTCATTCAAAAAAAAAAAATAGACTTCATAGTTAGCCATTATTTATTTAAGGAAATAGATTGGTACTATACAAAAACAAGGATTTCACGCTTCGTGTTATTTTTTATGATTTTAAAAGCCATTATCAATGTTATACTGTACTTTTTATGTAGTTATTGGAATTTTCTTTTCATGATCTCTCTCCTATACGATTATTTTCTGTTCCAGAGGGAGGAATTTTCTCTTCATTCTTTTTTCCCACTGCTCCTAAAAAAGTAAAAATTGTATATATTTTCTTCTACTTTTTATGTGAAGGAAACATGAAATCTAATATGCTATTGCAAGGATCAATTGAATTTATATGTTTTCCTCCATTACCTTTTATAAATTCTAATTTCAGTATCAAATTTCTGATAGTTTTATTGCTATTTAAATGACTTTCTGAAGCCTCATTGCTGTGCTATAAGATTCAGCAAACTCAAGACTCGAGAAAATGTTGATAGTAAATGAAAGGACTGGTTATGGGGCACAAAAAAGAAATTGGATTTATAATCGTCTAACAAATTTTTAATTTTTAAGTTCTAAATTAGTTATAATCGACTATAACTTTTGTTTATCACTGTAAGAATACATTCAATACTTAAATTTTTGAACTTTCACCCCTTCCCATCAAGTTTTAACATTGATTACCTTTTGATATCTATCAAATAGACAAATATTACTATTGGGATTTGCTCACACTTGCCTTCAGTTCTCTATTGCTGTGTTCTGGATTCTCTGGCCCCCAACATTGGTGGTATGTTGTATAGTACTACTGCTTTGACTGTTTGTTTCTAGTAACTTAGTCATATTACTATACTGCAGTTGTTTTATCATGTTTATTTGGCTATTAATGTACCTTTCTCTTATACGGGGATTACTTGTAAACCCAATGTATGAAGAATTCAATTTCTAATAACTTGTTGCTATTTCAGGCTAATAGACGAGAATTGCGTTTGGGATTAATATTCCCATGCTTGATGGGTGCTAGAATGCTTTGAAGCACAATATTTCCATGGTTGCTAAGTGGTCCTTCATCACTTCGAACTGAAGATTATCTAGTGTACTTGCTTGTTATATATTTGGATTTTCCTTCTCAATTGTAGCTTACGATTATCAGGTGTGGATGTGTTTATTTAGGACAAATGCGTCAGCACCTCCCTTAGCTTGTTTCATTCCACCTACAACCCTTGAACTTTTTAAAGTTCCCTGTAGCTCCCTAAACTTTCAGAAGGTGCACCAGTTTGCCCTTCAACGCCACGTGCTAAATTCTTGTTAGAGAGAAAAATCAGGAGAATGAGATCTTTGAAAAGTCAAACCAACCAGAAGCTGACACATGGCTGTGAGCCGACGACCCCCGTTCCCCCCGCCCGCACGGTAAGCTTTAATGCTCTTCGGCGTGGGGCAGAGAAACAACGAGCGCTGTGAAGTGTGCTAAGGGATGATCCTTATTTTAACGTGATGAAAATGGATAATGAAAGCGATGTTGAAGTTGAAATTTAGTCCGATTAATGTGTTAAGGGATACGAGACTTAGAATCCCGTATTTTAAGACAGAGTCGCCACCCGGTTAAGCTCCACCGGAAATTTGGGTACGATATTCCCATCGGGTGGTTGGACCGTACCTTAAAACAGAGATTCTAGGTTCAGATGATGTTGCTTACTTTTCAATTTTTAAATCAAGCTGATTATGTTTTAATAAACGTGACCTTAGTTCTTATGCGATTTAATCCGATTATTGTTTGTTGTTTTCGGTTTATATGCCATACATCACACGGAAAGCGATAAATAAACAAAGCAAGAAAATAAAATTATTACAAGGCTTTACAAATACCTATACATTTTTCTCATGCGAGAAAATAAATAAAGCGATAAATAAATAAACGGGCGAAACCGGGTTTTAATCGAGCTTACCGACTCGGACCCGGCTCCAAACGAGGCAATAGATATACGGCAATAATCATAGATAAAACATGAATAAATAAATGCGGAAAATAAACACAAAGCATGAAGAAAATGTATTTTTGGATTTTTCGGGATAAAAACATAATTTTCGGGCATTAATTAATTATCTAACAACATAAAAAGGGTGAAATAAAATAACAAAATATCCTAAAATCAGATTTAGCACATTCAGAATATTTTTGGAATTTTTAGTTGGTGGAAAACGGTTTATTTAGATTTATTTAGTTAAAAACACCATTTTTTAGCCATTAAAGAGTCATTTAACCCATTAAACGATAGATAAAATAATTTCCAGCACTTATAAAAATTAATCTAATTAATTTTAAATTATTTATGAATTTTAGAGACGAAAACCAGGTCAAAAATGACAGAAACAGGCCAAAAATAACAGAATAAAGCAAACATGGACCATTTGGACATTTTTACCATTAGGCCGACTCAGCGACATGGTAGGCCGACTCAACGAGGTGGCCTAGATGACGCTCAGTCGGCCTTCGTCCCACTGAAGTGGCCTGCCGGAAAAAGTGTCTAAAACAAGCCGGAATCGAACTTTTTGTGCCTGAAAACCCAAGATTACTAGAATTTCAAGTCGTTTCCTACACTGTTACAGTAGATTCAGACTTATAATGCTTAAATAACTTTGGTTTTTCAGTTTGGGGGGAAAGAACCCAGAAAATCTGACAAGATAATGATTGGCCGCATAAGCGACCTGTAGGCCGACTGAACGAAGCGGTAGGCCGACTCAGCGAGGTGGCCTAGGTGACGTTCAGTCGGCCTGACGTTTGCCGTAACGGTCATCCAGAGTTTTGGTAAAAAATCACAAAAAGGACGAAGAAAAGGGCCAAACGCTCGAAAAAAACAACAAAAAACACAGCAGCAGAAATATATAACAAAAGAAATAGATTGGAACTCAGAAAGTTACCTAAAGGCCGTAAATCCACTCTTGAGACTCGAACCAGACATTTGGCAAGCTTTGTGACAGATTTGAGATGAAAACCTGACGAAACAACGATTTAGCAAGGGATTTAGTGATTTTTGAGGAAAAAAGTCCCTAAATTCTATTTAAACCAATTTTTTACCTAAGATTTCTAATAGATTTTAATGATTTAACCTAAGAGATTAAGCCTAATAAGATTTAGGAATCAAGAACCAAGTATATTGGCTTTGATTTTCCCAATATTATTAAACTTTTTCTCCCTAAAGCCTTAGAAATTCTAAGAATTTGATTCTCTTCAAAATTAGCCACAAAAAGTCCTTAAATCTGATTTTTGATGGGTATTTATAGACTTCCCAAGTGTAAAATCCCAGAATTAATCCCCCAAATGTCAATATTTGACGGATAAATCACAAAACCTGACTTGGTGGCCAAGAAAACTCAAAAAAATTAGTCTACAGACCTCCCCGCGCGAAGGCTGCATCAGCGACGTGGCAGGGCCAAGGCCGCATCATGTGATGCAGCCCAGCCCAGGCCGCGTCACATGATGCGGCCAAATCTAGGCCGCATCGTATGAAGGACGCGTGGTCCACACGGCCCGATGCGTGGACTACGCAGCCTCGTATTTCAGCGGCAACACCGGTGGCCACCTCCGGATCGGGGACGCCGGGGGAAAAGCCAAGGGGCCCGGCGAGGGTAGGGCCCGAAACGTGAATAACCTACACTACGAGCATCCGAACGGGGAGATTCTTGACATTCCGGAAAGCTCGAAGAGCAAAGAATCCAACAATGCAAACGAGACTCGCTGAAAATGTCTGAATTTTTAAGGAAGAAATAGCGAAACAATTTGCTATGCGCGAGGGGGAAGGAAGCGGTTAACATATTAAAAGTGATCCAATTATTTAATCTGGGTCAAAGATCTCAAAATCGTCAACAAAGAACTTGCCAAACGCGATTCGATTCTAAAATAATGGAACAACTAGACCGTAAAAGGTTAGAGCAAAAAGTCATCATTATTCCGAGGGTCATTGAAAGGCCCGTGCTCACAGGCTGCCCCTCGTGAGATTATCATTTGACGGGTCAAATGTGATCTCACAAAAGAGCGAGGGATAGGAGGTTATACCTGACTCATGAATTCCTGAGCCGATTGTCTACTGGGGTTACCATCGACAGATCTTTTAGGAGGAACAAGACAGGCCTAGAAGCGAAACTCCCAAAATGGTTGTTTGCGGACGGTACAGGGATGCATCATCAATGGACCTTACGAGGATAGAAAATGCTTTGAGCTGGTTGTCTATAGACGGTACAGGGACGCGTCATCAACAGACCTTTCAAAGCTGAGAATCTTAAACTGGTTGTTTACTGGTGGTTTGGGAATGCACAACTGACAGACCAATCTAGATGAAAATTCTTCTAAGTGTTAGGAATTCTGAATCGGTTGCTTTCTGGGTACGCCATTGACAGACCTATCCAGAGCTAAATTTGAGAAATTAGCATGCGATAAATATGTCATTTTTTATTGCTTAATTGATTTTGTGAAATAAAAATTTTTGCCCCTTCGATTAACAATAAAAAAGGGAATGAGAATAGAAGCAGAGATTAGTGGTGTCCGGAAGCCGAAAAGAAATACCCGATCGGTGGATTTTGCCCCTTGCTAAAAGCAATAATGTAGAGAATATTCTATACACTACAAGATAAAAAGGAATATATTCCTTTTACTTTTCCTTCCTACCATATATTCTTCTTCTTATTTCTCAATTCTTTCCACATCCATTTAATTTCCTTTACTTTCTTCTTCCATTCTCTCCTCTCTAGATAAAAACTAGAGACACTCCCCAATTTTTTGAGCTCGGGGAAAGATGTACTGCAAGAAAGGGCTTAAGAGGTCCCACAATCTCGACCACGAAACACTACCATGAGGGGATGATAGCCGGCGGATTTTTTTGGTTCAGTGGGCATATGGACTGCGGGCCTCCGACACATACATGGGATATACACCAACTTCTCAGGTCGCGATATTCACTAATTTGGTCGGGCATGCCTCTGACCTTCAGGTAAGTTGATTAAACCCAATTTTTGCCAAAGTTTTCATAAAATGCCATGAACTTGATTTGGATTTTTAGGGTGCTTTAGGCTTGAAATAGGGTGAAATAGGTTGAGGAAACATGTTTAGAATGTGCTTAGGTGCTTTTTGAGGCTGATTTAGACGCATTTAGACTAATATTGGGCCTGAAAAGGCAAGAAACATGTTTTTTAGGGATAAGCCGCCGACTGCGAGAGGTCGGCCACAACCGGCCATAGCCGGCGGCCAGGCCTCGTCCACGGCGCCTGGCCGCATCAACGATGCGGCCTACAGCCTCGACGATGCCGCCTACCGCCTTAACAATGAGGCCTACCGCCTCGACGAGTTGGCAGGCCGCTTCAATAAGGCAGCCTGGCCACGTCGAGGTAGCCTCCGACCATCGATCGCCGGCGGCCGGAAAAAAAAGGCATGCTTCCGAGGGAAACCGAGGGGCCTATCCGGACCAATTTTTCATGCTTATTCTGATTTTGCAGTCGAAATTCAGATCTAAAGTAGGCTAGATGCTAAGAATTTGATTTATTTCTGATTTTACACACTTTAACTACTAGTACTAATGCTTGACATTAATTTTTCGTAGCCACATGGTCTTAAGGCAATGGGATCATTACAGAGATGTGCCAAGTGGTGGAAATAGATCAAATGTAGAGCCGATAACTCGCTGGTCTTGGCTATTTGGGGTATAGCGCTCGAGCGGATTCTAGATTCTCTAACCATGTCACGCCGTTCAATGAGCCCAGATATACTAGGATGCTTAGTGGAGCGATGGAGCGAGGTTACGCACACCTTTAATCTTTCGGTTG
Organism: Euphorbia pulcherrima; assembly: GCA_947683365.1. Classification (NCBI taxonomy): domain Eukaryota; kingdom Viridiplantae; phylum Streptophyta; class Magnoliopsida; order Malpighiales; family Euphorbiaceae; genus Euphorbia; species Euphorbia pulcherrima. The sequence continues at coordinate 7,365,131 of CANTUS010000006.1, read as the reverse complement.
GCGAGATGACGATCACCCCTTCTGATATATATGCCATGATTGAGATGCAATGGGAGGGATTCCTATTGGTATTCGACGTCTATCCTGATCACTTTCGCCATGAGCTAGAGGCCAAAGCACGAGTTACGACACTTCTAGGGGTTTCGATACCGGCTGATGGCAAGCTGAGATATACGGGTCTGTATAAGCATTGGGTCACAGTGACCGACCTTAGCGGGGAGCACTTTGACCAGTACATGCAGTTGTTCCTCCTGACCATACTGATATGCTTATTCTTTCCTTGCTCCTCAAGTAGGGTCTCCCTTGGGTTACTATGCGCCCTCAAGGATTTGACTAACTTTAATACGTGAAAATAGCCGAGGGCTATCCTTAGCCAGATTTATTATGCTCTTGACTACTTGGTGTGAGGGAAGGTCGCCGAGTTCAAGGCTGGACAGCTATAGGTCTTAGTAATGGATCCCCTTTGACTAAAATCTTTAACATACACTTTTGCTTTTTGATGCTTTCTGAACTTTTTACTTATTGCATTCACAGATGTAGACCTTTGAGTATAGGATTATCTGTCCCCCTGACTTAGAGGATCAGCCACTACCCGGGTCATATACCATTGCCCGGTGGATAGTTAGCTGCTTGAATGTCGATCGAGAGGGTGGACCATATTAGTACCGAGAGTATTTGAGGTAGCTACACTGTCACCGGGTAACCTCACTTTCTATGCATTTAGTTTAGATATTAGTTCGAAACTGTATTTATAAAAGAGTAAGAATACTTACATTGATAACTGATGCGGTTTTCTTTGTTCTTACTTGGCAGATCGTTTCCAACCCTTAAAAGAAGTTAGTTAATTATCAGCATGTGAAGGAGATCCGGGGGACAGTAGATGGGTGCCAATTTGTATTGGAGTGCCCATTCAGCATGGAGTGGTACTTTGGCAAGTGAGTCCGCCAATGGAGGACCAGCACTCCTGCTCCGAGGAGAGTCCCCCCTAACATTACTGTCGGTATCTTTTGGCCTCACCTTATATCGCCGGATGACCAGGCTCGATTTAGGGGAGGAGATCAGGTCCAGGTGGCCTCGATTGGTAGAGATTGTAATGCTCATCTGAGGTGACTGATTCCTTCTTACCCCAGGAGGGCCCGAAATAATGTGGTGCAGAAATTTTAAGTTCAGTGACAATGGTGTTCAAACAGATGGCAACACCAAAGTTGACAGGTTGGGTGATGATGTTGATGACGTCCTTTCTGAGGCTGATGATGAGATGGCTTATATAGAGCCGAGCGAGATGCTTTCTGGCGATACCGGGTTAGGTGTCGAGCCACTTGCCCCTAGGCGGGGGCGACAAGGGGTACGCCTCTCAAACTTCTAACAAACTTTCTCCATATATATTAGAATTATTATATTACTCTAATTCTACCTTGACTGACCAATCTGCTCTTCTTTTGATTTTAGGGTACCCGGAGAGATAGGAAGGGAGCCCCCGTGTCCAATACAGGGGTGCATGCACGGCCTTCACACCAGAATATGACCGATCCAGAGATTACTTCGGCTGGGCCAGCTCCTCCTACTCAGAGGTCATTACCACTAGGATTCATTGAGGGAGTGTTGGTCAACCAGTTGGATACCTCTTTATGCCCAATGACCCATTCGGGAGTTCGAAAGCATAGGCGCATCGAGGAGTATACTGCTCCTTTGACCTTTGCTCCACCGGAGACCACACATGTAAGAGTCTAACTCATGCTTTACTTTGTCAATTCTTATAGTATGGTGTCGTTTAACCATGGTGATTGGTTGGTTCTACCTTTGACCGCGTAGGTACCTATCTCGGAGGCTGAGCGTGTAGCCCGGGGTTGCTTTAGCATGAGGGACTTGGTCATTACACAGGATTCCACAGGCTAGGTGAGATTCTATATTGCAACTTGTTAAGATTTAAAATGAGAAAAGCATATAGGATATTTGTTAGTTTTATGCATGAATGATATAAATGCATGAATTATCGGGCTGATCACTGATATTTACAGCTCTTAGTCAGGATGGAGCAAGACAAGTATCAGAGTGAGCGAGAGGAAAGGATGTAGATCGAGCGTGAGTTTGCGGATTACCGGAGTCGGCTGGATCGAGAGAGGACAGATTAAAAGGGTCAGCTAGCTCGAGAGAGGGCAGATTATAAGGGTCGGCTAGTTCGGGAGGCAGCAGACTATAAGAGGCGACTAGCTGAGCAGTGAGAGCAGTATACCCAAGAGATGGAGACACTATGGAGCTATATTAAGAGGGTGGAGGAGCGGTGAGACAAATTAAAGAGGGAGGTTGAGGCTCGCGAGGGCAGCCATAGTGACAGGGGAGACGAGACTGAGGTCGCTATGATTGATACGAGCTAGTCTGCGCACTTTCAGGCTACCTTAGAGACAATAGACTTTCCCAGGATGTAGGCTATGGGTCCAGCTTTTCCTCCTGGATTTAGTATGGGTGGAGCTTTGAGGCTTGGTGCCTCAGAGGGGAGGTCCGGGGGTCGCATCAGATGAGCCCTTACTCTCATACATCTTTATTTTTTACTGATGTACTGGTGAATCTGATGGATGATTTGATTACGTGATGCTTGACTTACTTGCTTGATTGATTGCGTTGCTTGCTCGCTAGATGAATGCTAGGCGCGATAGATGCTTGACTAGGAACGAATTAATTAACTCTTACAATCATCCAAATTAATGAATGAAACCTTATTTGGTAGACAATTATCAGATAGAGATCACTGATGGAGACGCACATTACTAGGCTGAGGCAGTTCTTGCGTACTTTGGCTAGCTCTGACTGGGAGAGACTAGAGGTTTTTGGATTAGCGGGTCTTTGATATATTGCTAGCAGGCTAGTAAACGTGGCCTTCCTCCATGCATCATTCCTTTATTGGGACCCGATGGATCATGTATTCTGCTTCTTTGGCTTTGAGCTCTGCCCAATGATAGAGGAGTATCACACTATTCTCAGGATGATCTGCACTCATGGGATGCGTTTTGCTATGCAGAAGGTGCATTTTAGGGCTGAGGATCAGCTAACCGGGTTGTGGAACCTAGATGCCCTTACTACTTTCCTTTCTCGGATTCATGGATCACCAGGATTTGATCTTAGCCGAGTACTCGACAAGTGCATAGCCACTCCCAGGTCACATATTTCTTATCCTTTTATGGTGGCTTTATTGCTTATGGCTGAGTTTATTTGTGGGGTTGGCACCATTGCCCCATTCCAGCTAGTTTCGATCATTGGGCATGTCTCCATTAGGGTTAGCGGATACCCTATTCCATTTGGATAGAGCTGCCGATGATCCCGGTCACATCAAAGACCACTTCTTTGTACTACAAGTATTCCCTTTTACTAACTCTAAATCTGAAACTGATACTGAATCTGAGACTGAAACTGAACCTGAATCTGAATCTAAAATTGAATCTGAATCTGAAACTGAATCTAAGTCTGAATCTGAATTTGAATTTGAAACTAAATCTGAATCTAAATCTAAATCTGAAACTGAATCTACATGTTTGGCTCTTAGAGAAGCTAGCTTTGCTCTAGGATCCTCAAGGTAATCCGAGATGATATGGGCCTAGGAATTATCATGGCAGGGCTTATGTCACTATTGGCTATGATGCTCTGACGATTAGTGATTGGACATCAATCATAGAGGGGTTATCTGACGCAGACATCCACTGGGTCTATCGCTGGTGGGAGATTTCTAATGTTCTGGTGGACACCGGTGGAGGCAAGGTTTAGCTTGTAGGGTTACGACACTTAAAACATTACTCGCCTTATCACTTGTATCGACAGTGGGGGCGACGATAGAGGGTCCCACTACACTTAGGAGATTTTGAGGCCGAGCCATTCTTAGCCCATCTTCTAGGCCATGCCAAAGAGGTATGGGCCCACCGAGCGAGCTACGAGACCTTAGACTATGATCGGTAGGATGCCACTACTACTAATGGATTCTAATGAGAGTGACTTCGTCAGGTTGGGAGATTATAGTGCTGGAAGAAGCGTCTGCACTCGTGGCTCGAGTGGAGCGGCATGCAAGCAAGACTCGATCCCTTATCAGTGGAGGAGAAGTTGGATTGAGCTTTCGACTCTGATTATGGCGATGATGATGATGATGACGAGGGCATGGGGCCTTCTGGGTGATTGATGATTGTGCTATCCTTACTTTTGTTTGTCTTTAATTTTGCATGGGCCTGAACATTATGTTAGGCCCATCAGACTTTTATTTACTGCTTTTATGTCCTAACTTTTATCTGGACCGCCCTTTTTGGGTTTTCAATCCAATGGACCTTCCGGCTTTTGCATAGGTCTAGATTTTTTCAGCTTATCAAATTTTATGCATCTTTATATTTCTTATGATTTTCATTTTATCTGGCGCGCAAGAATCCGAGTTAAGCGATATCCCAAACTTGACTTATCTACAACATTTCGCCTTTAGGGCCCAATATTCATTTGCACACAAACATAAGAGCTTAGTAAAAGTGACATTTCCACTAATTGAAGTAAGCTTGAGTACATAATGATGATAACCATTTCTACCGACTCAAACCCTGGCGTTAACTAGCCTAAGAAGGTTTCCTAGTCAACGTTCTCATGCCTCACTTTTACCCTAACTTTTGCCTAGGCCGCCCTTTTCAGGTTTTCAGCCTAGCGGGTCATTTTTGCTCCCTAACTTTTTCCTGAATGGTTTGTAGAATACTAAATAGTGGGATACACCCTAATTTTTGGCCGAGTAGTAAAGGACCACTCACCGGTTGATTTGATTTTATTTATTTATTTAGATGTGCTGCTTTTCCTGATTTAATTCTTTTGATTTAGATATGATAACGCTTCAACCAATCCTGATTGATAGGGTTCGTGAACTCATTACCATTCATATCCATGATTTTCATTCCGCCTTTATCGAGAACTTTCTTAATTACATAAGGTCCTTCCCAATTCGGTCAAAACTTCCCCTTTGGATCAGTGGTGGAAGGCTTTTCTTGCTTCAGGACCAACTCACCGGCTTTCAATGGATACTTATTGTGCTTGACCAGATTGTTATAGGCTCTTACCATACGTTGCTGATACATTTGAAGACTATCCAAGGCTTTCAGGCATTGCTCGTCCAGAGTATTTAGCTGTTCAAACCATGCTTTTGCCCATTTAGTCTCTTTGAGCTCAGATTCGAGCACCACTTGTAAGGACTTCATCTCAATTTTAACAGGTAAAATAGCTTCCATGCCATTAACTAAGGAGAAGGGGGTTTGACTTGTGGGAGTTCTGATGCTTGTTCGGTACCCCCAAAGAGCGAATGGTAAGTTATCGGCCCAATCTCAGTAACCGGCTATAGTCTTAGAAAGGATTTTCTTGACGAACTTGTTGTCTGCCTCTACCACACTGTTGGCCTGAGGACGGTAGGGGGAAGATCTATGATGCTCTATACCATACTTCTCAATCAACTCTGTAGTTGCCCCCTAGAACTGAACCCCATTATCAGAGACAATATGATGAGGTAGACCATATCGAGAGAAAATGTGCTTCTCAATGAACTTGGCCATCTTCTTAGCGGTAATACTGGGGTACGATTCGACTTCCACCCATTTTGAGAAATAATCCACCGCCACGATGATGAAGTGGTGACCATTAGTTGACAACGGCCAAATCTTGCCATTTATATCTATCCCCCATGCCAAGAATGGCCAAGGAGTAGATAAATTATGAAGTTCGGTGGGTGGAAGATGTTGAATATCTCCATAAATCTGACACTAGTGACATCGCTTAACCTCGGAAACATAATCAGCAATCAGAGTTAGCCAAAAATACCCCATCCGATGAATTTTCTTGGCTAAGGCTAGGCTATTCATGTAAGGTCCACAATCACCCGCATGAACTTCTCCCATAACCCAACGAGCTTCTGATTCAGTCAGACACCGGAGTAATAACCTATTGGAAGTGCACTTGAAGAGATCAATGTCCACAATCCTAAACTGAAATGCCAACTTTTAGAGTGTAGAGCGATCAGAGTCGGTAGCATCATTGGGATACTAACTGTTCCGGAGAAATTGCACAATATCCGAATACTAGCAGGCCTCGTCACTGATGGTGAGAACATGGGCAATATTCCATGAATGGTATGGAAACTTTGGCGAAACTAAGATTAGAGGGCAGATGGGTTGGCGTTGGGGACCTTCCCATATCGAAGCTAGTGTAGCTAACAAATTAGCCATTTGATTTTCGTCTCAAGGGACATGCTGATAGAGACACATCGTAAATTTAGCTGATAAATCCCAAATGGTATGGATATAAGGACGGAGAGACTCCTCTTTTATTTCCCAATCCCCCACGGCTTGACGGATAACTAAGGCTGAATCTCCAATCACAGAAATGTGCCTTGCCCCTACAAGCAAAAGGGTTTCAAGACCAAATAGACAAGCTTCATATTTGGCCCCATTATTAGTGGTGGGAAACTCCAAACGCTTATACAAAGGGATAACTTCATTGTCGGGTGTGAATAAGATGACTCCGACGCCTGCGCCACATCTATTCACAGCACCATCAAAATACATAGTCCACATGGGCTTGATGACTTTAATCACAGCTAATTGCTCATTGGGAAAGTCCTAGTTCTTGACATAGTCGGAGTTGGGAGCTTGGTTCACTAAAAATTATGCAACTGCCCTTCCTTTGATAACTTTTATTGTAACATACTCGATATCGAATTCGGAAAGCAACAGCAACCATCTTGATAACTTGCCGGATAAGGTGGGCGATTGGCATAGATATTTCATTGGGTCAACCTTAGCAATGGCCTGAACTTTGTATGACTGGAAGTAGTGGCGCAACTTCTTAGTTAATCAAACTATGGTAGCACATGTCTTTTTGACAATCGAGTAACGAGTCTCATAATCTAATAGCTTCTTACTTAAGTAGTACATGACATGCTCCCTCTTATTGTTATCTTCTTAAACTAACATTGCCCCTATGGCGGAGTTGTAGATTGCTAAGTACAAGATCAATGGCTTACCTGGGGTGGGCGGATGAAGGACGGGTGGGTGAAGAAGGTAGGCCTTGATTTTGTCGAAAGTGATTTAACAATGCTCATCCCATATAATTAGCTGACGCTTCCTTAGTAGCTTAAAGATTGGCTCACAAACGGTAGTGAGGTGAGAAATGAACCTACTGAAATATTGGATAGAACCAAGGAAAGACCGGACTTCTTTATATGTCTTCGGAGAGGGCATATCCCTGATCACTTTAATCTTATCCAGATCTATTTCAATCCTCCTTTGACTGACCACCTGGCCTAAAAGCTTTCCCAATGTAACCTCAAATATGCACTTCTTTGGATTAAGGCGTAAGTTATACTTCTCAATGCGAGTCATAAACTTATCCAAAACTGCGGGGTGCTCTTCTCTAGTAGCAGACTTAACTAACACGTCATCCATATAAACCTCTACTTCTTTATGGATCATGTCATATAAGAGAGTGGTGATAGCGCACTAATAGGTTGCTCCGCCGTTCTTCAGACCAAATGGCATAACCTGATAGTAGAATACTCCCCATTCTGTGATGAAATCCATCTTAACCTTATCAATTATGTCGAATAAAATCTGATTGTACCCTGAGAATCTGTCCATGAATGAGTATATGAGGGCCCTGGGGCATTGTCGATTAGCACATCGATATGAGGTAGAGGAAAGTCATCCTTTGGCGAAGCTTTGTTTAGATCTCAGTCGTCTACATAAACCCTTACACTTCCATCCTTCTTCAAAATCAATACAATATTGGATAACTAGGTTGATTATTCGATGACTTCATCATGCTTAGCCTCAATCATGTTAGCAACCTTCACTCTTACCTTGTCAGCCCACTTCGGTCTCATTCTTCAAAAATTCTGCTTGACAGGATGGAATCTAGGATCAGTTGAAATGCGATGCTCAGTGATATGGCAATCGACACCAGGCATATCCATATGTGACCAAGCAAAATCGTTAACATGATCTTTTAGCACTTTAATTATCTCACTTTTTATCTCAGGGGTTAAGTCATTAGAAAGGGTTACCATTTTAGGGTTATCATCTGTACTCAAGTTTATTTTAGTTAAAGAAACATCATGAATACTAAACACATTATGCTTATGATTAAATGAATGCATAGGCCCGTCGGGCGAAACATCAAGCAAATAAGCGAAATTAGAATCTTTCATTGAATTAAAGGCCTTATAGGCTACATTGTTCTAAAAAAAACACTGGAAATATTAAAAGTTAGCATAGTTGACACCTTCGGTAGGTTCCATAAACAGGTCTCCCAGATTGTGATCTAGGGATTTTACTTCATCGGCGGACAACATACCTTCTTCAGTAGCAAGAGATTGGTCGAGTTTCTTCACGGCTTCGGCCAGAGGATTGGCTTCATCATTCTTCTTCCAATTCTTTTTAAGAAAAACAGACATAGCCTTAGATATAGCAGCAAGCGCATCTTCAATTTTTGGGTCCACCAGCTTTTCATCATCTAAATCGGAAAACAACTTTCCCTTGTGTTTCTTATCGGATGCAATAATAGATATCGGCTCAATCGGGCTCTCCTCTTTTTCAATAAAGCGATTCTTCTCAAAGTCATACATATCCTTGAAAATCTCAAAACCTGGCCAGACTTGACCATCATGCTCAATAGGCTCAGATTCTCCTTTGTAGACACCCTTCCCTTGAACCTCACAAACAGTCACCATGTTGCAGTAGAACGGATGAACACTCCTGTAAACCTTCTTTAGAGCATCCCCGTAACTGGCTTGTTTGGGATACTTCTTGATTGGAAGAGGATTGATAATTCCCCCAAGGTGCTTCCCTAAATAGTGACCCAGCTTATGGCCATGCTTCTTCATCAACTTCCTCGCTACAGCTGAATAACGCTCATAGCAATGGGCCTTAGGCTTCTCATTACTTATAACGACCATTCAAAATCTGGACTCCTCCTCGGCTTTCGTAATGGCTATGATCGAGGCATGATCAGCTTTAATTACCTTAATCTTTCCGTCTTTCCCTACGACTTTGATCTTTTGATGGAGAGTCAATGAGACTGCTCCCACGAAGTGAAGCCGAGGTCGGCCTAAGAGCAAGGAATACGTGACAGGAATATCGATGACAGTAAATTGAACCTTCAAAGAAATTTTCCCCGTAGTTACCTCGGCTTCAAAAACCTCAATCACATCCCTCTTTGAATCATCATAGGCACGGATAACGGTGTTGGATTTATCGAGCATTTCCCCAGATAAACCCAGATGAGGAAGAACTTTCAGAGGACATAGATTCAGAGAGGAACCATCATTAACCATAATGTATGTGATAATTCTGTTGAGGACCTGGGCACGGATGAAAAAGGCTCGGTTATGAGAGGACCCCTCAGGTGGAAGGTCCTGATTAGAGAACATTATCGGATCATCCCCTCTCGAGAGCAGTATTCCTTTCCCTATAATGTTGTATATCTCAACAATAGAAGTAGTAGGCTTCACTTCAAGCTCCAGAAGCCTCTTAATTAGAGCCCGATGCTAATCATCAGAACCAAAAACTAATTACCCAATACTAAAATGGGCTTGGGTTGTCTTCAATTGAGTAATAAGAGGATCAATATCAGGACTTGCTTCAACTTGAGGAGACAGTGCCAATGGCTTAGCTACATTCTTGACGGGGTTCGGGATTGGATCATTCTCAATATGGAGACGGTTGTCGTTAGGTTGGCACACTCGACCGCTACGGGTGATATGTAGAATCCCATCAATCAATAGGCTTTTTATGGATGGGGTTTCAAATCAGATACGGTGGTTCCTCATATACCAATGACGAATCCTGAAGCTCATACTCATCCACATTGAAAGCCTGAAACTCTTCATCAGAATACTCTCCCTTTAGAACATAATCATCAACACTAAATAGAGTGAGTTTGACCATTTCCACATCTTTGATTTTGGTCCCCTCTTCTTGCCCCATTTCTTTAATTTCCATAGAGCTCACCAAAGGATTAGACTGTGAGATCATATCAAATACAAAGCTCGAAGGGAGACCAAAGCCGATAACCATTACAAATTCCTCAGATATCACTTCCAAAACATACTCTTCGTTAGTGCCCGAACTGATCATAGAGACCCTGCCTCCAAAATTAGGCAAAGGGTTTTCCATAGTTCTCGGCTTTCTGACTGACTCAACCATTTTTCCTTCTTTGACCATATGAGTGATAGTGGAACCTAGAGGCTTACACTAATCAGTTTGGTGCCCCTTTTGCACATAAAACTTGCAGAAATTCCCCTTTTCATCTGGTCGAGGAGCTCGAACATCATAAAGAGGCTTTAACTGGCCCGCTTCATACATTCGACCAAAAATAACACCAAGGGGTAACTTCCATGGGGACACAAACGGTTGCTGAGAAGGGGGAGAAACTTGAACTGCTGATACTTCTTCTTGGGCCACAGTTTGCACCACAGGTGACTTACCCTTAGCAGGAGCTGAGGCAATTTAACTCGGTTTATTCTTTTTAAACCACGGCCGATTCCCACTCGATTTGGTAACCCGTTCTTTCTCCTCTCAGCGCTTGATTTTTTTAGCTTTTTCAAAAACTTTCTAATAGGACTCGAAAGAGTCAGCCTCCATTTCTTTTTAGAGCATCGGGAGAGCCCCTTCAAGCAACTTTGGGATCATTTCTTTCAGGCTAAGCTTTTACTTTAAGAGAACCTGAATGGCCATCCATCTATTGAAATATGACTTGAAGGATTCACCTGGCCTTTGCTTGACTGCCTCAAGATGCTGGATGGTAGTCTCCATTGTGGAATTAAATCTATAGTGGGCAACTAAAGCTTCAGATAGGAGTTTCTAATCCAAGATTATGGACTCCGAAGAGTATTGTACCACTCAAGAGTAGGGCCTAAAAGGGTACACGGGAATAACTTAGCCGGCACCTTATCCCCGATCTTTAGGACGCGCATGATTTGCTCATACATGACTATATGGGACTTCAGGGGTCCTTCACCTGAATAAGCCTCCATTTGGGGTATTGAGAAGTTTTTAGGCACTCAATCATCATCTCTTACTTCTTCCTTATCCTCGCCTCTATTAAAAAATTGCCTGAAGAAAGATGCCATTTTAGGCGTCATGCCCGGAGGCTTTATGACCTGGTCACATGGAGATGACCCTAAGTGGAAAGGCAGAGGAGTCGGGGTTTCAACCTGAGGGTGGGAGAAAGGATTCTGAGGGTGAGTGGCCTCTCGGGGAGTGACCATAAAGCTAGAGGGTGTGAAAACTGTCGGTCGCACTATAGGAACAACAAAGCCACTCGAGGGGACTGTCATCTAAGGAGTAAATCCCCCTAAGAAAGCAGGCAGAATAGGAGACTGGGGAACATGCCTCGAGTGCACAGGGGAATAAAAGCCAAAGATTGGTGAAGCAAATGATAAGGATGACTGAGAAGAGCTCTTACCAAACTGAAATTGGCTTTACTAGATAGGACAAACAGGAGGGAGTGGTGGTACCAAAAACTGATTCTGAACTGGAAGAGACTAAAATATCTCTCTTGGAGCTTGAAAAATAGGCCCTGCTAGCCTCTAAGACTCTCTTTCCTCCCTGAGAGCGGATCTAACTTGCTCTTGAATAGTGGCCCGAAACATATCTAAATGGAGGAACATAGCCAGAGCATTAGCCAACTCTGAACCCAACTGAGATTGCACCTGATCAACCGGTGGAGAAGAGACAGGCGTAGGAGTGCCCTCAACCGGAAATCTGATAGACGGAGGAATGTTAAACATGGCAGAAATAACCGATTCTAACACTGAGTGATGAACTAAACGGCGGTCGAGTCGCAACCAAAGAGGACTTCGACGGTGAGGACATCTTGACCTAACTGATTAAACCGAAAGATGATCATCCTGAATAGAACCATGAATGAGATGGATGATAACATAAATATTCGAGTGATGAATGCTACACATACAGGTAGTTTAGAGAGGTAGAGAGCAGAAGAGCTTATGATGCGAAGCTTAACCCCAAATTATGTAAGACGTATAAATTCCTCGCTATGCCTAGCGAACTAGGTACAGGTCATCAAGACTCAAACGATCTCAGGCATTTTGTGAAATTCCCCCTTCAAGCAAGGGAAGAGTAGAGTTAAGCAAAAACTGAAGATAAAGATCGGCCACAAGCGGCCTATGTATGAGCTTTGCATGAATGAGCACAACACAAGTAGCACACGAAAGCAAATAAACCTCTTCCAACCTTATGACTCCTACACAACGCCAATTTGTAGTCTGGGGTGAACTTTAGCGCCAGGAAACGGCAAGAGAGTATGCGACCTAAATCTAGATTGTTCCGGTGAGCCTAAAGGGAAGTTGCTATGGCTAGTTTCATCATGGTTCATAGCCTCAAACTACTGGTGTCATGAATGACATTGTAGATGGGTCTCAAATGAGTGCAACTGGGGAATTACGCATTGGTTGAAACTAGTGTTCCACCCATAAATATCCCCAATTCTTGGCGGGCATGAGGTATACAAGTAAGCTTCACAGGGGTGATAAAGATGGCACCGTAAGACTTAGAATCTAACTAAAGCAGTGGATCAAAAGGCACATCATCAAAATCCGTTAACCAAAGTTTGAAAATGAGAGTGATTTTAAGTTTTAAGTTAAAGGAAGATCCCCAGCGGAGTCACCACTGTGAGCCGACGACCCTCGATCCCCCCGCCCGCACGATAAGCTTTAATGCTCTTCAGCGTGGGGCGGAGAAACAACGAGCGCTGTGAAGCGTGCTAAGGGATGATCCTTATTTTAGCGTGATGAAAATGGATAATGAAAGCGATGTTGAAGTTCAAATTTGGTCCGATTAATATGTTAAGGGATACGAGACTTAGAATCTCGTATTTCAAGACAGAGTCGCCACCCGGTTAAGCTCCACCGGGAATTTAGGTATGATATTTCCATCGGGTGGTTGGACCATACCTTAAAACAGAGATTCTAGGTTCGGATGATGTTGCTTACTTTTCAATTCTTAAATCAAGCCGATTATGTTTTAATAAACGTGACCTTAGTTCTTATGCGATTTAATCCGATTATTATTTGGTGTTTTCGGTTGATATGCTATACATCACATGGAAAACGATAAATAAACAAAGCAAGAAAATAAAATTATTACAAGGCTTTACGAATACCTATACATTTTTCAAATGCGAGAAAATAAATAAAGCGATAAATAAATAAACGAACAAAACCGGGTTTTAACCGAGCTTACCGACTCTGACCCGACTCCAAACGAGGCAATAGATATACGGGAATAATCATAGATAAAACATGAATAAATAAATGCAAAAAATAAACATAAAGCATGAAGAAAACGTATTTTTGGATTTTTTGGGACAAAAATGTAATTTTCGGGCATTAATTAATTATCTAGCAATCTAAAAAGGGTGAAATAAATTAACTAAATATCCTAAAATCAGATTTAGCATATTCAGAATATTTTTGAAATTTTTAGTTCATGGAAAATGATTTATTTAGATTTATTTAGTTAAAAACACCAATTTTAATCCATTAAATAGTCATTTAACCTATTAAACAATAGATAAAATAATTCCAGCAGCTATAAAAATTAATTTAATTAATTTCCGATTATTTGTGATTTTTAGAGATTTTTTGGGTGAAAAAGGGGACTGAAAACACTTTAAAATGACTAAAATCGGGCCAAAAATGATAGAAACAGGCCAAAAACAACAGAATAAAGTAAACAGGGACCATTTGGACATTTTTACCAGTAGACCGATTCAGTGATGTGGTAGGCTAACTTAGCGACATGGTAGCCTGACTCAACGGGGTGGCCTAGATGACACTCGGTCGGCCTTTGTCCCACTGAAGTGGCCTATCTGAAAAAGTGTCTAAATAAGCCGGAATCGACCTTTTTGTGCCTGAAAACCCAATATTACTAAAATTTCAAGTCATTTCCTACGCTGTTACAGTAGATTCGGACTTAAAATGCTTAAATAACTTTGGTTTTTCAGTTTGGGGGGGAAAGAACCTAGAAAATCTGACAAAACAATGATTGACAGCTTGAGCGACCTGTAGGTCCACTGAACGAAGCGGTAGGCCATTTCAGCGAGGTGGCCTAGGCGACGTTCAGTCAGGCTGACGTTCGCCGAAACGGTCAGCCGCAGTTTTGGCAGAAAATTACAAAAAAGGAGGAAGAAAAGGGCCAAACGCCCAAAAAAACAACAAAAAACACAGCAGCAGAAATAAATAATAAAAGAAATATATTGGAACTCAGAAAGTTACCTAAAGGCCATGAATCCACTCTCGAGACTCGAACCAGACGTTTGGCAAGCTTTGCGACGGATTTGAGATGAAAACTCGACGAAACAATGATTTAGCAAGGGATTTAGTGATTTTTGAGGAAAAAAGTCCCTAAATCCTATTTAAACATTTTTTTACCTAAGAATTCTAATAGATTTTAATGATTTAACCTAAGAGATTAAGCCTAATAAGATTTAGGAATCAAGAACCAAGTATATTTGCTTAGATTTTCCCAATATTATTAAACTTTTTCTCCCTAAAACCTTAGAAATTCTAAGAATTTGATTCTCTTAAAAATCAGCCAAAAACGTCCATAAATCTAATTTTTGATGGGTATTTACAGACTTCCTTGGTGTAAAATCCCGGAATTAATCCCCAAATATCAATATTTGATGGAAAAATCCCAAAACCCGATTTGGTGGTGAGGAAAACCCAAAAAAAATTGGTCTGCAAATCTCCTCGCGCGAAGGCCGCCTCAGCGACGCTGCCCGGCCGATGCCGCGTCATGCAACGCGGCCTAAAAGGCCACGTGGTCCAGGAGGCACGGTGCGTGGACCACGCAGCCCCTCGTTTTGGCGGCGACGCCGGCCGTTGCCACCGGATCTGGGACACTGGGGGAAAAACCAAGGGGCCCGGCGAGGGCCGGGCCCGAAACGCGAACAACCTACGCTACGGGCATCCGAACGGGGCGATTCTTGACATTCCGGAAAGCTCGAAGAGCGAAGATTCCGACGATGCAAATGAGACTCGCTGAAAATGTCCAAATTTTTAAGGAAAAAATTGCGAAATAATTTACTATGTGCGAGGGGGAAGGAAGCGGTTAACATATTAAAAGCATCCAATTGTTTAATCGGGGTCAAAGATCTCAAAATCGTCAACAAAGAACTTGCCAAACGCGATTCAATTCTAAAATAATGGAACAACTAGACCGTAAAAGGTTAGAGCAAAAAGTCATCATCGTTTTAAGGCGCAAACAGATGCACTTTTTGAAAGTTAAGGGCGCTACGTGAACCTTTTCAAAATTTAAGGAGGCAGTACGCGAAATGGGGCAAGTTAAGGGATCTGGTGATGTATTTAGCCGTTTATTCATGAAATATGACAAATTAAAGTCATGCTCATATTCATACTTCATTTTTAGTTAGCTGTTTATAAGTTCAGGTTGTTAATCTATGAAATGCAGGAAATTGGAGTCTTAGTGACGATGTTTTGCTTATTCCAAGCTGGTGTTGGCTTGATTATACCTTCACTTGCAAGATTGAGGACCATGTATGATAAAAAGCAAAATCTCTCATTTTTAATTTATTTTTGCTAGAAGCAATATTTATTTAGTGAATAATAAATTTGTTCTGTTTCTTTGTATATAGGTATGTTCCAAATGAGGTGCAGGGAGGAATGATTAGCCTTTTCTAGCTCCTGCAAATGCCGCGATTCTGTTTTTCCTGATCCAAGTAGGTGTCTTAGAAATATTGCACTTCAACATCTTAAAAAATGGAAGAAATGTTTTGACGAAAAACAATTTTAAGTTGTTGATAATTGAGATTTCAAACGAAAAAATTGCTCAGTTTTGGTTTGAAGACAACTTTAGCAGTCGACTTATTTTCGATCTCTTATTTGGCAGAGGTTATTATGAGAAAATTGATAATTCAACCATTATTGCAATTGCTGCTTTTGGACTCTTCACAGCAGCTGGTTGTATGTACTTGTTGAAGCGAATGGGTAAGCAACTATACCGATACTCCCACAATTTGTAAATCCAAGAACTTCGTTGAATATCTTTCTGGAGTTCATAAATGAGGGCTCATCGAAGGTATTATTTCCCAGTGGCTCAAACTAGAAGTTATTATTCATTTTTCTTTTCCTGGGTTTCTGAACCAAGAAAAATGCCCTTGTGGCCTGTCCACTTTTAAGCTAGTAACAATATATTGGTTCCTGGTGCAGTCAATTTTAGCAAACTATGCCCACAAAAATCTTCTTGATTGTTTGCTCGATGATCCTTCACCCTGAAATTACATTCAGGTGGTGTCTTAAGCCCGGGACTTTTCAGTATAGAGGTTGAGAAAACGGAAGAAAATTCACTTGATGACGCATATAATCCTGAAATTGAAATGGGTTTATTAAAAGAGGAAGTGGGTGTTGAAGAAATTAGTGAAGAAATTGAAAAAATTGAATTGGAAATTTCCTTTGAACTTCGTGGAAGTCGATGAAAGAAGTGAAATTTTTCAGGGTCGGATGCAGTAAACGCATTGCTGATTTTCGGATTCTTAAGCTATTAGGATGTGATATTTTGCCCTCTAAATCGGAAAACATCATACAAGTTACTTGGCGGTCCCCTCCTATGGGTTTCATGTAGGTTAATGTGGGTGTTCAGCTCTTGGTGCGTTGGGAAGGGCTGGATTTGGTGGTCTCTTTCTCAATCTTAGAGGCTTTCCGCATGAGCATTTTTGGGAGGAATCAAGTCGTCTTTTGCGTTTGAGGCGGAATTAATGGCATCCATTTTGGCTATTAACAAAGCTTTCAACCGCGGCTGGAGGAAGCTATGGCTTGAAACGGATTTCAGTTTGTGGTGCACACTCTCACGAGCGCCGTTTAAAATACCTTGGTGGCTTCGGGTCAAGTGGGAAAAGTGTCTCCGTATTCAGGATCGAATGACAATATTCGTTTCTCATATTTTTAGGGAAGGAGATGCTTTGGCTAAGTATAGAGTAGCTAACAGCGACGGATGGTGGAATTTGCACTAGAAATTCATTAACTCGTTTATTCTATTTATTTTGCTTCTAGTAGGGACGATTCTACATGGTTGACTGTGGGGTCCATGAACCCCACTAATTTTTTAAAAATAATATTATATTGTGTAATTAAATTTAAGGACATTATGAAAATATTTGAATGGACTCTCATATTGATTAACTTTTATCAAAAGACTTCTATAAAAAGATTTGTCTTACAAAGTGGTGGATCTTACCTATTAATTTCAATAATTTTCCGTATTCTCACTTAAATTTAATACTTTTCCTTATATATATTCCTTTTACCAAAATCTAACTTGTGACTTATTGACTAAAACTACAAATGAGTTTTTTTTATCTCAATATTATTGAAGTGAAATTTTTTAGAATATGCTTGAACTTAAATTTTATTTGTATATTAATAATCGGATCCCATGATAAAATAAGTTTGAATTTCGCTACTGACTTCTAAGCTGAATTTTCAATTTGTTTCATGACATTTGTATCGACTTTATTATTTTCTTTTTATTTTTCATAATACGAGCCCTTCTAGTTTTGGCAGTTTTTTTGGGGAAGAGTTTTCGATTAGGGTTGTTAGAAGGTTTTTGGGTTTGGATTGAGTATAATGTGGTATGCGTGGTATGGTCCTCCAAGTCTTAGTTACTCAGTTGAGTTATATCAAAGTTGAAACTGCCTTAGCCATTGCTCCCTTAGGGTGTGTTTGGAATCAATTCCTCGAGGGAAATGAAAAGAATTGAATTGAATTCTTTGATAGAATTCAATAGAATTCATTTTCTCACTTTAAATTCTTTGTTTGGAAATTTCTTGTATATAAAGGAATTCAATTGATTTTCTGAGAATTTTTTCTAAGTTGTTTCTAAAATTGTCCTTCTACAACAAGTATTCTTAAATGTTTAATTAAAGCCTAAATGTTCTTTAATACCCCCAAGTTGAGCATTTTTGCCTTAGATACCCTCAACTTTCAAGTGGACCTCCGAAGTACCTAAACTTGTAAAAAGTGAACCTCTATGCTATCTCAGTCCCACGTGGCCAAAAATGTTTTATTTTTTAGAAAATGTTTCTGGAAGGGCCTGAAAATGTGAAATTATGTTTCGTGGCCTAGTTTCATAAAAAATCAAAAAATCCCAAAAAATTATGAAATGTTTGAAAAATAAAGAAAATAAATTTGGTGCAAGGATTTTTCAAAAAATGTTTCTGGAAGGCCCCGAAAATGTGACTACTTTTCAGGGCTCGTTTTTGTAAAAAATCAAAAAATCCAAAAAAAATTATGAAATTTCCGAAAACTAAAGAAAATAAATTTTGTGCAAGAATTTTTTAGAAAGTGTTTCTGGAAGGGCCTGAAAATATGAAAATATGTTTCGGGGCCCGTTTTCGTAAAAAATCAAAAGATCTCACAAAATTATGAAATGTCCAAAAAATAAAGAAAATAAATTGTCCAAGAATTTTTCAGAAAATGTTTCTGGAAGGCCCAAAAATGTGAAAATACGTTTCGGGGTCCGGTTTCGTAAAAAATCGAAAAATCCCAAAAAATTATGAAATATCCGAAAAATAAAGAAAATAATTTTGGTTCAAGAATTTTTCAGAAAATGTTTCTTGAGGGGCCCGAAAATGTGAAAATACGTTTCGGGTTCCGGTTTGGTAAAAAATTAAAAAATCCCAAAAAATATGAAATATTCGAAAAATAAAAAAAAATAAATTTGGTGCAAGAATTTTTCAGAAAATTTTTCTGGAAGGGCCCAAAAATGTGAAAATACTTTTCGAGGCCTGGTTTCGTAAAAAATCGAAAAATCCAAAAAAAATATCAAATATCTGAAAAATAATTTTGGTTTAAGAATTTTTCAGAAAATGTTTCTAGAAGGGCTCGAAAACGTGAAAATACGTTTCGAGCCCCGGTTTTGTATAAAATCGAAAAATTCCAAAAAATTACGAAATATCCAAAAAATAAAGAAAATAAATTCGGCGCAAGAAATTTTCTGAAAATGTTTCTGGAAGTGCCCAAAAATCTAAAAATACGTTTCGGGGCCTGGTTTCGTAAAAAATTGAAAAATTCCAAAAAAAAATATGAAATATCTGAAAAATAAAGAAAATAAATTTGGTGCGATGATTTTTTAGAAAATGTTTATGGAAGAGCCCGAAAATGTGGTAATACATTTCGGAGCCCGGTTTCGTAAAAAAAATAAAAAAACTCCCAAAAATCATGAAATATTTGAAAAATAAAGAAAATAAAGCTGGTGTAAGAATTTTTCAGAAAATGTGAGCTTTCCAAACACACCTTAAAGGAGGATGAGGGTCATTTTGTAATTAGAAAAGTATCTGAAAATTTCTTGCCCCGAATTTATTTTCTTTATTTTTTGGATATTTCATAATTTTTTGGGATTTTTCGATTTTATACGAAACCAGGCCTCGAAACGTATTTTCACGTTTTCGGGCCCTTCCAGAAACATTTTCTGAAAACTTCTTGAACCAAAATTATTTTCCTTATTTTTCAGATATTTCATATTTTTTTTGGATTTTTTGATTTTTTTACGAAACCGGACCTCGAAACATATTTTCACATTTTTGGGCCCTTCCAGAAACATTTTCTGAAAAATTCTTCCACTAAATTTATTTTCTTTATTTTCCGGATATTTCATATATTTAGGGGATTTTTCGATTTTTTATGAAACCTCACCCCGAAACGTATCTTCACATTTTCGGGCCCTTTCAGAAACATATTCTGAAAAATTCTTGAACCAAAATTATTTTCTTTATTTTTTGGATATTTCATAATTTTTTGGGATTTTTCGATTTTTTAAAAAACCGGACTCCGAAACGTATTTTCACATTTTCAGGTCCTTCAAGAAACATTTTCTGAAAAATTCTTAAACCAAAATTATTTTCTTTATTTTTCAGATATTTCATAATTTTTTGAGATCTTTTAATTTTTCACGAAAACAGGCACCGAAACGTATTTTCACATTTTCGGGCCCTTCTAGAAACATTTACTAAAAAGTTCTTGCACAAAATTTATTTTCTTTGTTTTTCGAAAATTTCATAACAAAATTTATTTTCTTTGTTTTTCGAAAATTTCATAATTTTTTGGGATTTTTTGATTTTTTTACGAAATCGAGCACCGAAATGTATTTTTACATTTTCGGGCCCTTCCAGAAACATTTTTTGAAAAATTCTTGCACCAAATTTATTTTCTTTATTTTTCAGACATTTTATAATTTTTTGGGATTTTTCGATTTTTTATGAAGCTAGGCCACGAATCATAATTTCACATTTTCGGGCCCTTCTAGAAACATTTTCTAAAAATTCTTGCACCAAATTTATTTTCTTTATTTTTCGGATATTTCATAATTTTTTGAATTTTTACGAAACCGGACCCCGAAACGTATTTTCACATTCTTGGGCCCATACATAAACATTTTCTACAAATTTCCTGCACCAAATTTATTTTCTTTATATAATAAAAGTTATAGGGACTTAAATGAATTTTATCAAGGTTTTTTTGAAATCCATTGGAGAAGATGATGTTTTTGGTTGAATTAAAATTATAGGAACTTAAAAAAAGTTTTGTCAATTTTTTTTTGAAATTTTGGTAGTTTATGCCACATTTCACTCATGTGAAAGGATAATATGGTAAAAATAATATCCAAAAGCTTAGCTCAAATGAATTCTATCGAAATCATGCAACTTTTGACAAGATTTCTGTTCCATATATTCACAAGAATTTAAATCTTGCATGATTTGAATTCTATTAATATTTTTTTATTCCAAACAAGGAAATTTGACAAAATGAATTCAATTGAATTGAATTCACTCAAAATTCACCTTTCTAAACACACCCTTACTCTTTAGTTTAGCCTTATTTTATTGTTTTAATAAAAAAAGATAAAGCAGCCATTTAAATTGTTTAATACCATTAAATAACATATATAACATCACTACATTAACTTTTAAAACTAAATAAAACATCACGTAACTTTAAATAACAATTTCTTTTAAGAAATAGGATTAATACTTATCAAATGAGATGAGTAACACGATCACGAGGATTATAATTTCATATCCCTGTTACCTCATCTAAAAATCTGACTAGCCAAAGTATGTGCGGGTGCACTACAATCTCGTCTAACTCAACTGAAATGGCAAGAAACAAAGGATCTAGCTAACCCCTTACAATCCGAGATAATTGATGCCCACATAAGAGAAGCCATTCTCTTGATTAGTAACAGAATCAAACAAAACTTAATTATCACACACCGACAGAGATAATACAACAAAAACTCCATCACTATCAATAGAAGGTCCACATAGAGTCAATCTCCCTCGGCATCCTCACACCAGCGTCTTCAGATCCGGCCATCATCCAATTGACGCCAGTTGGGCTGCCGCCAGTGTTAAACGTTTGAGACGGAGCTAGGGAAGGGGATTGGGATGAGAAGAAGAAAGGCGGCTGAAAATTCTCCGGCAGAGATGTTAAGCTAGGGTAAGGAGACGGATTCATGTTTATCTGCAAGCGTCCCAAGGGATCCACAAGTGAGAGAGGCGGCCAATGGGAATCAATGGTATTCTGGTTAGCACAGCCAGCGGTTTCAGCCGAGCTGGGTAAGTTGGTGGAACTTGGTTCATCGTAGAGGCTAATGTTGTTGGTGCAGTTACAGCTACGACAGGGTTGGGTTTTATTAGTGGCACCGGCACCGCCACTCTTCTGGTACACCCGATATATCACCCACTCATTCTGTTTTTAATTAAAGTATAGCTGTTAGCCAAATATATGTGATACAATATTCTACACCAATTAGTAATTAATTACACGTTAGGTTTTAATTTTGTTGCATTTTGGTTGGAAAGTTATACCGAGAAGCGAGTGTAATATAAACAATGGCTATATGTCAGTCATTCAACGAAAATGGTACAAAATACCATGTTTGTATGAAAATCCTAGTTGTATAGGGGTCTTAGGGAGGATACCGACCTAGTTAGAATGATTCGCTCTTCACTGGACTATTGGTACTTTTATAAAAAATTAATATGCATTAGGTTTTTCCATATCGGATGAGGTTTTTTACATGAGATCGGGTATTTAATACTTTTTCCGTTGGATGCTTGACACATATGCACTTTCTATTATTATAATATATGAATTGCCCACTTATCAAGCATCCAACGATAAGAGTATTAAATACCCGATCATGTATTAAATAACTATGTGGGGAAGATACTAGAGACAAAAATGTATTATTTCATTTCATTCAAACGAGGGCAGCAAGAAATAAGGAAGAAAGACCAACAATGTTCACTTTTTTGCTACAAGAAATAGTACAACGAACTAAAAGCCTTTTCAGGGGGCCTAAGAAAGTGCAATTAATTAAGTCAGAGAACCCTATAACCCGCAGCTGCCTGTTATAAAACTCTTGGATATGATGATATAATTGGGGTTTCAAAAAGAAAAACACAGATAAAGTGGCCTATTAGAGCATTTTCAGTAGATAGTGGATTCTAAGATTATGTAGCATGTGGAATAGATAATCACATTGATGATAAGTCAAGAATTTTAAAAATAGACAATATATTTCAAGAAACTAGCTACAATAGATTGTCTATTCAGTAGTGGATTGCATTAAAAAAGAATAATTATTTACCAAATTATCTATTTCACAACTAACCAACATTTAAATTTTAAATTAAGCGTTAAAATATTAATAAAGTTCATTTGGCTTTCTACTTAAATGTTTACATGTAGAAGATCTAATAGACAATGTTCAACATTTATTGTGCCACATCATATAGGAAAGAGAAAATAGAAGAGCTAGTGTAAAGTCATTTTCTAGTTAATTGTCTATTTTTGCTTATGTGTCAAGACTATTATTGAAATAGACTAACTACTAAAGATGCTCTTAGAGCATCTTTAGTAGTTAGTCCATTCTATCAATAGTCCTGACATATAGAGCATCTTTAGTAGTTAGTCCATTCTATCAATAGTCTTGACATATATGCAAAAATAAATTATGAACTACAAAATGCTTCTATACTAGATAGTCTATTTTCTCTCTCCATAATAACATGGCATAATAAATATAGTACATAATCTATTTGATCTTCTAGACATCCAAATAGAAGGTTCAGTAATAAAATAAATTAATTTTTTAATGGTAAATTAATATGAAGTGGGAATTAGACGCCATAAATTGAGGTAAGTGTACGTTATATACTTTCTAATTAAGTTTTTATTATTATTATTTAATTGTACAAAACTAGATGAATAGACTATCTGTAGCAATGTTCTAAAAGTATATTGTTTATTTCTAAAATTATTAACATGTTATTAATATAGATGTTTATTTTTTATGCCACATAAGCATAGAATCCACTAACTACTAAAGATGCTATTAATACATCACGGATAGATCAGAATGCTCATAAAAAAGTAGGACCACAGCTAAACTTATTTAATCAACAATACATTTACCTCTATTCCATTGCAGCGTATGAACCCTATATGGAATGATGACATAATAATAATAATAATAATAATAATAATAATAATAATAATAATAATAATAATAATAATAATAATAATAATTATAATAATAACAATAATAATTATAATAATAACAATAATAATAATAATAATAATAATAATAATAATAATAATAATAATAATAATAATAATAATAATAATAATAATAATAATAATAATAATAAGGTACCTTGCAGGATTGAGAAAGGTAATGGTAAGCAAATTTGCCTTCAAGGCGATATTCACGCATAACCCAGTTGCTTTTCTCTCCTGTAGGAGCTCTTCCTCTGTAGAAGACCAAAGTCTTTTTCATTCCAACAAGTGAACTTGTTTTTGAACTGTAAATCTCTTTGTCTTTCCCAGTTGCTTTCCAGTACCCAGCTTCAGTTGTTCTTTTTGTTCTAAGTCCGGTTGGATACTTCCTTTCTTTCAGGCTAAAGAAGTACCACTCTTTCTCTCCCATTTTAGCTTTCTCTGTCATTAATTAAAATTCTAATTAAGTTAGAATATGCACTTCACATTCAACCTTGTTAAATTATTAATGAAATGATTCTATTTACCAGGGAGCTCCCAGGGCTCGCACTTGTTCAAGTCAACTTCCGCAATGATTCTATCGGAGAAGTTGCTATCAAGAACCTTCCTAAGGAGATAGCAAGTAATCAGCTCTTCATCAGTTGGGTGAAATCTGAAGCCAGCAGGCAAATGGGCATCCCCATTGTCCATATGCATGTAGTTCTCCATTTTAAAACAACACAACTGAAGAAAACTATGTTGATGAAAAGAGATCTATAGATAGATAGAGATGATTGGCAGCCAAAATTACAGAGAAAGGTCAAGTTGCAATGAGAACCTGCATTGCCAAATGTGAAAATAAGAGAGACTTTAAGAGCAGTGATATAAAGAGAGGCTGGTAGGGTCTCTTAGAAAATTATGTTTAAAATTAAGAATGTAGAATATTAATTTTTCAAAATAGTTTTAGAAGTTAATTTGATTAGGGTTAATGTTATTGAGGAAAGTTAATATATATTCATATTTTAAGGGTTAATTATCTTAAACAAGGAACTCCTTTGTTGGATTTGGATTCTCTAAAGCTAAAACTCTTTAAAGTTATACATTTCAGTCAATTTAAGCCATCCATTGAGTATTAATGGTCCAGATTTTATTGCACTGTGGACCCAAAAAACCATTAAAACTGAATCTGGACCATTAAAACTCAATGAATGGTTGAGATTGACTAAAATGTACAATTTTAGAGAATATGAACTTTAGAGAATTCAAATCCCCTTGTTTTGGGTGATAATTATGTGGTAATCGTAGTTTTGTAGGACTCTCTAGTTAAAAAACTTTTTTTAAATAATATTTTATTCAAAAACTTACGTCTATATAGACTATAGAGTTTTGGCGATTGCTAAAGGCAATGTTTTAAAAAGCAGTAGGTGCTAGTCGGGTAGCCGAAACTTCCAGCCCTAGGCGGGGCCTAGCTAGGGGTTGTCTAGGTGGATTTGTAATTTTTTTTATTTTTATTATTAATAGATAAAAGTATAGATTAAAATAAAAAATAAATTACAATATAATAATTTATTACAGAAACATAGTTTAGTATATGAAAATATTGTTGAAATTTGAATAAAGAATGAGAATAAACTTACAAACATAAACTCACAGTTCCTCAAAGAAGGCAACTTTAATTAGCTTTAGAAATCACATTGTAGATGAAAAATAAGAGAATTGAAAGAATGATTAAATTTTGGTGTGTATTGCATTAGATATTACATTGCTTTATATAGTAGAATGTACAATGAGATGAAAGGAAATAAATCTTTACAAAAGGAAGGCTATTGAATAGAAAACAAATATGAGATAAATACATTTCTATAATAGCATCCTAAAATCATGATATTGAATAGGGAAATCATTACCATAAGTTAGATTTTATATATGACTCTTCTTTCCTTTCCAATAAAATCTTATTCCAAATTAAATCAATCTTTCCTTTCTAACTCTCCCCCCAAGTTGAGTAGTATTTCCAATGCTCAACTTGCTCAAAAGAGCATAACGGAAAATCCACCTATTTCGTTGATGGTTCCTGATAGCCGTCCATTGCTTGAATAGGAAAGTGCGGATTCGCCTGTTATAGTTTTAGAGGATTTTGCCTCCCATCATCATAGTTTTAGAAGATTGAGCTTCTGATAGTTTTAGAGCATTTCGGCTCCAATAGTTTTAGAGCGTTTCGGCTTTGATAGTCTTACAGCATTGCGGCTCTATTTATAGTTTTAGAGCATTTCGGCTCCAATCATAGTTTTGGAGAATCTTGGCTCCAATAGTTTTAGAGCGTTCGACTCTAATTATTTGTTAATTTTTTGTTTACTCATTGCCATTCTTTTTAGCTTAGAATATTTGTTGATTTTCCGTTTCCCCACCGCGCTTCTTTTGGCTCGGAACCGGTTTGCTTATACTTTTATCTCCTTTTTTTTTTGTTTTAGCAGGTTTCTCAAACCTGATTTGAGCTTTTCTATTCAAGGTATTTTCACCTTAAACTTCCTTTGTGGTATTTGGTTTTCTTAACCAAGATTCCTCCCTCAAACCAAAAACCAAAACAAAACACCCGTTTTTTTCTTTTTCTTTAAACACCCGTTTTTTTCTTTTTCTTTATTTTTGTTTCTCTCTATCTATTTTAATTTTTTGTTTTTTATGAATCGAGAACCTGCTCTGATACTATATTGAAATTTGAACAAAGAAGAAAAAAAATTACAAACATAAACTCAGAGCTCCTCAAAGAAGGCAACTCTGATCAACTTTAGAAATCACGTTGGAGATGAAAAATAAGAGAATTGGAAGAATGATTAAATTTTGGTGTGTATTGCATTTGATATTACACTACTTTATATAGTAGAATGTACAATGAGATGAAGGGAATAAATCTTTAGAAAAGAAGGCTATAGAATAGAAAATAAACATGAGATAAATACATTTATATAATAGCATCCTAAAATCATGGCATTGAATAGAGATATGATTACCATAATTCTGATTCCATATATGACTCTTTTTTTCTTTCCAATAAAATCTTATTCCAAATTAGATTAATCTTTCCTTTCTAACAAATATAAGTCTTAACCAATTCTTAAATAAAAATACATCAACATTCAGATCAAATCTTTAAAAATGCATCCTCACAAATTTTTTGTGGTTTATTGTGTGCTACTTCTTAGTTTAATATTTAAAATGAGAATTATATGGTGAGAATATATTGATGTACATTAGTTTTACAAACCGAGCTACCTATTTTGGATTGGAAAATTAAACTCTAATTATTATAAGTATCAGTATTTTAAAATTTGTGGAAAAAATTGGACTAAGCTGGGCCTAGGCGGAAAAAATCGGACTAAGCGATGCCTAGACGGCAGTAAATCGGCCAAGGGCCTGGTGTCCCGATGGGCTGCCAATAGCAAAATAGCGCCTGGGTAGAACCTAAGCAGGACTAGGCGGGAATTTTTAAAACAATGGCTAAAGGTACGTAGTTCCTATTGTAATCCAAACCAATTTACCTTAAAGATTAAGTTCGATTGATAAATTCCCAACAGAGTTATCTATTCATGATAGTGGTATGCCCATACAGGCGAACACTCCTGAACTTTAATGGGAACAACATAAGTTCACTCTAACATATGTTGAAATTTAATCCAACAAATGCAGTATTCAAGTTTGGAACCTGACATTTAGGTAAAAAAGACTTCGAAATCAAGACATATAACCAATTGAACAAAAAAATTTGAGTTGATAGGTGAGATTCAATCATAAAATTTATATTAAGAAATACATTAAAATAAGTATTTTTTTCGGAGCATACTATTTCTTTTTCTCAATTTTTTTATGTTTTGAGTTTTCCCTCTTCCTTTTTCTCCTTTTTTTCTATTGTTTGTTTTCTACATACGGTTGTTGTTTTTTTTCATCTTAATCATGTCATTACTCACAATCATGTCATTACTCGAGACCTTAGTTAAGCAATATCAAGTCGCTTACCACCTGGACCAACCCTTATTGTAAGAATATGAAATATAGTAGTAATAATTGGGGAAAAAATACATGAATAAAAAAGAGTTGTTGGGGTTTATTTATTTATATAATAGGTGTTGTAAGGTTAAGTTGGTTTGCTTCTATGAGTAACTTGATTTTGTAGAGGATTTATGGGCCTCGAGAGTGTTTGGCTTGATAGCTTGAGTGAGCATACAAGTGGGGTTGAGCCCATCTAACACAAAACCAATTGGCTTGTGTTAAGGCCCAATCTACACCATTTATATATTACTCTTTACTCTAGTTTATTTCTGATGTGGGATTCTCCACACATCTCTAACACTCCCCCTCAAGTGCAGCTGGGCCTAGATTAGTTGCCACTTGCCAAACATTCCTTGGCCTATCTCCACTGAGGCTCATGGTCATCACGGGTCTAGTCTTCTCCGCTAGCCCTACTCTATTAGGAATTTAATCACGAATCCAGGATCACTAGCTGTTACGCCTTCCTCTGCTCTGATACAATGTAGAGAATCTGTGGGTGTTTGGAGAGTGTTGGGCTTAATAGTTTGAATGAGTATATAAGTGGGGTTAAACCCATCTAACACAAAACCAATTGACTTATGTTAAGGCCATATCTACTCCACTTATATACTACTCTTTATCATTGTTTGTTTCCCATATGGCATATCTCCAAACACTCCCCCTTCAGTGCAACTGGGCTTGAACTATCTTCTTTGAGGCTCAAGGTTATAAATAGGTCTAGTCTTCTCTGCTAGCCCAAACTCCACCAAGAATTTTCACACGAACCCAGGATCATTTCGGCTGTTAAGCCTTTTTATACTTTGATAAGCTAGCTCACCCGCGTCTGCTCCGACTCAGGTTCGAATCATTCTCTAGGAACCCTACGACCCTGGTTAGCTAAAACTTATAGCCCACTAGTTTAGGTCACAAGAAACCCCTTGGTGAAAGCCATTTCATGGGCAATTACCAACAGGATCAACACATTTGGTGAACCTCACTTAATTAGCCACATCCTTCCCACCATACAACCTATTGGTCTTGCACATTAAGCCAAAGCCCATCACTTTCATATCCTCACTTGGGTCACAGGCCTACATGACTAGGCCTTGCTAGTGACAGCTGTGAGATTCTCCACATTGAAAATATAAGAGAATTATGAGTGATATATATATGGAGTAGATTAGGCTAGTAGAGAAGATTAGACCCGTTGATTGTTGGAATTAAAACACTCAAATGAAGAACTTGTATTAAACTCAAAGATATTACAAGAACACTCTCACTTAAAATACAAAACTGCAACTCACTCTTTACTTCTTTTCTCTCTAAAGTTCTTATTTTTGTTGATGATAAACAACTAAACAACTCACCTATTTAAAGGTGAATTATACAATTCTCAACTAACACAATTACTCACCACCATCTCCAACTAATACAATTAATAGCCAACTTATTTAGTTAATATAATGGCCTCCAAATTGGTTGTATTAATGGCCTCCAATTTGGTTATCACACATACTTAGAATAACTAAATAAATTTAATACATTTTGGATTTGTGGGCTTGGATTTCAATTGATTGGATTTGAATTTTAGATTTTCAATTTAAATCAAGTTTATATGATCCAACACCCCCATTTAAACTTGATCTTATCATCCTTAGTGAGCTTCTCAATCTAGTGAAGTTTTCACTTTTGAGGGGCTTAGTGAAGATATCTGCAATTTGATCTTGTGTCTTCACGTATTCCACTTGTACTTCCTTTCTTGTAATATACTCTCTTATATTATGGTAGCGGATGCCAATATGTTTGCTTCGATCATGGAATACAGGATTCTTTGCTAAGGCAATAGCTGACTTATTGTTAACGCGATCTCAATCGATTCTTCTTGCATCAAGCCAATTTCTTTCAATAAATATCTGATCAGATTTCATGACAAACGCACGAGGTTGCTGCAACATATTCTGCTTCACATGTAGACAAAGTTACAATCAGTTGCTTCTTTGACATCCATGTAAAAGTAGTATCTCCCATGAAATACACGAATCCACCAGTGCTTCTTTGGTTATCTATGTCTTCACCCCAATCGCTATCACTATATCCAATAAGCTTGTAATCATTAGAAGCTGAATAGAATAAGCCCAAGTTGGTTTTACCTTTTAAATAGTGAAGAATTCTCTTGGCGACTTTGAAATGTGTAGTTGTTGGTGATTCCATGTAGCGACTAACTATCCCGACTGCATGAAGGATATCTGGCCTCATACTAGTAAGATAGCGTAGACTTTCGACCAAAATTTTGAAAAGTGTTGGATCTAAACTCTTCCCTTCTTCATGTTTGGACATCTTGATCCCGTACTCCACCGGTGTATTTATCGACTTGCAGTTATTCATCTTGAACTTTTTCAAGATCTCCTTTACATAGCTTTCTTGTGAAATAAAAATTCCATCCTTTTTTTGCTTTACTTTTATGCCGAGGTAGTACGCCACGAGCCCCATATCTATCATCTCGAATTCCTTCGTCATCACTTTCTAGAATTCATCGAACATTCTTTGATTGCTTCCAGTGAAGATCAAATCATCCACGTAGAGGCACACGATAAAAATATCTCTATCTTTGATCTTGATGTACAAAGCATGTTTATAGAGACATTTGTTGAAGCCATTTTCTCAGAAGTACTTGTCAATTCTACTATTGTATGCCCTTGGTGCTTGTTTTAGCCCATAAAGTGCCTTCTTCAAGTTCAACACCTTGCCTTCATGGCCTTTTGCTTCGTAGCCTGGTGGTTGCTGAATGTAGACTTACTCTTCAAGAAATCCATTTAGGAAGGCCGATTTTACATCCATTTGATGAATCCTCCATTTGTTTTGAGCTGCCAAAGAAATGATTAGTCTAATAATTTCTAATCAAGCAACTGGAGAGAACACCTCGCTGTAGTCGATTCCAGCCTTTTGACAGTAGCCTTTTACAATAAGCCTCGCCTTGTGTCTTTCGATCTCTCCCTTGACATTTTGCTTTATTTTGTACGCCTATTTGACACCTATTTCCTTGTGTCCTTTGGAAAGTGAAGTGAGTTCCCATGTGTCATTCTTCTCAATGGCCTTGATTTCTTCTTTCATTGTATCTCTCCACTTTTTCTCTTGTATAGCTTCTAGAAATGTCACTGGCTCATAATCAATAAATAGATAAAATAATATAAGATTGTTTAGTTGTTCAGTCACCTCATAGAGTTCTCGAAGACTTCTTGTACGATGCACTTCTCTTTCACCTTCAGTCCCACTTGAGTTTGGAGATGATGATGATGACCTGACTCTATAAGTAAGAGAAGTTGGAGGAGTTGTGATGCCTTGCTAAACTTCTCTTAGCTGCTCAGGCATTGTCAGATCATCTTCCTCGAATGGGAAAAAGTTGAAGTCTCCAGTTTGAGAATTAAAGTTCTATTCTCCATCTTCATCAAATATCACATCTCGGCTAATCATAAATTTCTTATCATTCGAATTGTATAGCCTGTAGCCTTTTAAGCTTGAGTCATAACCGATGAAAATGAAACTTTTGCTTTTATCATCAAGCTTGGTTCGATTCTCATCTAGTACATGAACATAGGCTACGCTTCCAAGAACTCAAAGTTGGGAAATTCCAGGCTTTCTTCTGCTCTATGCTTTTTGTGGTGTCTTTCCCCACACACTTCTTGTAAGGGAATGATTTAACAAGTAAACTACACATGCCACTGCTTCCGCCCAAGTTGCCTTGGTTTCTTACTTTTGAGCATACTTCGAGCCATGTCAAAGATTATTCTATTCTTGCTTTCTACTACTCCATTTTGTTAGGGGGATCTAGGAACCGTCAAGGGTCAACGGATTCCATGTGCTGTACAAAACTCATTGAATTCCTTGGATGTGAATTCTCCTCCTCGATTAGATCTCAGAGCTTTGATCTTATGGCCACTCTCCTTTTCGATAGCTGCTTTGAACTTCTGAAACATTCCAAAGATGTCTGATTTCTTCTTGATGAAATATACCCAAGTTTTTCTTGAAAAATCATCAATGAAGAGAAGAAGTAGTTACTATTAGCAAAAGAACTTAGCTTTATAGGACCACATACGTTAGTATGGATGAGAGCGGCTTCTTGGCTCTAGAGTCTGACTCTTTTGGAAAGATTCTTCTAAATTGCTTCCGTTGTAGACATCCCTCACACAATTGATCGGGATTACTGATACATGGTAAGCCTCTAACCATTTCCTTCTTGGATAACAACTCCAATCCTCCAAAGTTGAGATGACCAAATTGAAGATGTCATAGCCACGATGCATCTTTGTAACACACCTTCAAACACTTTGCAACAGCATATTGAATGTTCAAAGGAAACATTTTATTCTTTAACATTCGTAGTTTAGCAATTAGATCTCCTTTGCCATCTCTTATAAAAAGACTACAATCTTTCATGTGAATATCATAGCCTTTTTCTAAGAGTTGGCCCAAACTTAGAATGTTGCACTTCATATTAGGCAGTGTTTTAAAAATCAAGCTCCGCCTAGGAGGAATTTTTCATAACACCGCCATGATTTTGGGTAGTCGGGCGGTCCTAGGCGATTGACCAATTTAAGTGATCCTAGGTGGGACTAGGCGGTCCTAGGCGGGTTCACGCGGGGTTATTATTTTAAAAATTGGCCTAGGTGGGATTATTCAGAACACTATTTTTAAAATATGGTTTAAATTATGTTTTTTATATTTTATATTATTATAATTTATTTTTAGATGAATTTATATTTTTATATATTAAAAAATATTTAGGAAATAAAAAATACAAAATTGCCTAGGTTCCACCTAGGACCTACCCAAGCCCCGCCTAGGCGTTTTGAAGCCTTGATCGCTTGACTAATGCCTAGTGCTTTTTAAAACATTGATATTAAGCATATAGTAGACATTCAAAATCAATTGGTGGCTACCATCTTTTGCTTGAAAAAGGATGTTACATTTTCCTTTTACTGATATTTTGCTATCATCTTAAAAAGAAACATTGTCACTTACTTCTTCAGTGAGCTCCATAAATAGGCTTCTTATTCAACACATGTGATTACTAGCATCGGTGTCGAGATATCATGTGTTGTCTTGATGATCATTGTTGTTGTTGGTGTACACTAGTAATAACGTTTCTTTCTCCTCGATCTTCTCCTCCAAAAAGTTCACCTTCTCCTCGACTTGATTATTAGGTGTTCTACATTCTGAAGCGTAATGCCCAAACTTTTCACAATTATAGCACTTCACTTGAGATTTGTCATACCTCGTGTTCGAGTTGCCTCTTCTGCGAGCTTGTGTAGAACTTTCTCCTTTCTCATAGTTATCGATGGAATTGTTGTTGTAGTTCCAACTTTATCTATGACCACATCTACCACCTCATTTGCGGCCTCATCCTCTGCCTCTTCTATGGTTGTTTCTACCATTGCCTTGACCTTCACTTGTATCCTTGAGTTGTAGCTTGAGGAGTTGCTCCGAGATACCTTGCTTTTTCTTGTGCTTTTCTTCATAGGCTTGTAGTGATCCTTAGAGTTCCTCGATCATCATTTCCTCCAAGTCTTTGGTTTCTTCAATTGTCACCACAATATGCTCAAATTTTGGATCCAACAAATAGAGTATCTTCTCGATTATCCTTACATCTTCTAACTTCTCACCATTTCATTTCAATTGATTCAAAACTGCTACTACTCTAGAAATGTAATCGGAGATAGACTCGGATGGTTTCATGTGCAAGGATTCAAACTCACCTCTTACTATTTGGAGACGGACCTTCTTCACCTTTTCGACTCATTTGTAAGATGTTTACAACTTCTCCCATGCTTGTTTAGCGGAGGTTGCGCTTGAAATCTTCTCAAAACTGATGTCATCTAATGCTTGGTAGATGAGGAAGAGAGCTTTCTTGTCTCTCTTCTAGGAATCCTTCATAGTTGTAGCTTGATCTTATGTGAGAGAGACTTCATTTTTGGGCTCGATGAAGCCTTTCTCTACAATATCCCAAACATCATGTGCTCAGAGAAGAGCCTTCATCTTGATACTCCAATTGTCATAGTTATTATTATTGAGTGTTGGAACTTGAAACGATGCCACGTTATTCGCCATTTAACTCAAATAGTTTTTCTAGGCGTACAGGGGCGGTTGCAACGCTTTTTGGAATCTATCGCAATACACTGGACGTATTGCAACCCTTTCTGTAGTCTTCTGCGACACTTTCTGGGCTTCTGGCCACTGCAGCGCCTGGGTACTTCCAACTCGATTTTTCCGCACTCGGAAAAAAAAAATTCTTTTCAGGAGGAGGACTCGTGCTTTTAACCTAGTTTTTCTAGGCCTCCAAATTGGTTGTAGTTAATAGCCTCTAATTTGGTTATCACACATAAATATCTACATACTTAAAATACCTAAATGAATTTACTACATTTTGAATTTGTGGGCTTGGACTTTAATTGATTGGATTTGGATTTTGGACTTTCAATTTAAATCAAGTTTTAATGATCCAACATAGATGACCTTAAGCCTCGGAGAAGGAAGGCTAAGTAATGTTGGCAAGTGGCAACTTGTCCAGACTCAGTTGTACTTGAGGGGGAGTATTGGAGATATGTGGAGAACCCACATT
Source organism: Euphorbia pulcherrima (assembly GCA_947683365.1). Classification (NCBI taxonomy): domain Eukaryota; kingdom Viridiplantae; phylum Streptophyta; class Magnoliopsida; order Malpighiales; family Euphorbiaceae; genus Euphorbia; species Euphorbia pulcherrima. The sequence goes on along the minus strand of CANTUS010000006.1, from coordinate 7,330,914 downwards.
GGAAATATAAGAGAATTGTCAATCATATATATGTGGACTAGATTGGGCCTTAACATAAGCCAATTAATTTTGTGTTAGATGGACTCAATCCCACTTGTATACTCACTCAAGCTATCGAACCCAACACTCTCGAGGCCCACAGATTCTGTACTGATTTGACCATCCCTCATCGGTTTGTACCTCTCAAATCTTTGACTTTCAATGCAACGGTCAAAAAATTAATTTGGATGAATGGGGGGGGGGGGGGGGGCATTATGCTGCATGTGTAATTGATATGGCATCTTGTTGAGATCTGCAATAATGTACGTTGGAAGTTTCTTTACGCACCAAACTTCATAACATAATCCCTTGACCGTAAAAGGTAGAATTATCTGATCTGATTTTTTAATGGTTTTTTTTACTCTCTCTCTCTCTACAGATGGAGTCAAAAGCTTATTAGCACACAGAGAAGAAGATGAAAGGGAATGAACAGAAAGTAGCTTTTAGTTCTTTATTCTAATTTTCTTAACTTTTAGTACTAGATTTTTCACACAAAAATCGATAAAACCTGTTGCATATTACTACCAATACTTAAGGTAATTAGCTTGCCAGTTAATTACGTGTATTTTCAAAATTTTCACAATTTTGCATTTTTCATCCATTTTCTGCATCGTTTTCAAAATGAGCGACCTAAAAGCTATTTTTACAGAGTCACACATGCATTTAGCATCCAAAAATACTTGTTTTGACCCTTGGTCAATTCCTTAACCTCACGCAACTCATTAAAAAAAATTTAATCGAATGGGCAAAATATATTTTGTTTCAAAATTTGTCGATTAAAAATATTTTTAACTCATTGCATCCCACACAAACTGTCTTGTTTGTTTCCTATACGACAAATTTTATTTCTAGCACAAAATTTGTGTATGCGAGGGCAAACTGTTAGCACAGGTCTGTTTTAGCTTGATGAGGAATAGTGCCTATTTCATTCAGCGATCAGACAAATGAGCCAAAAGGACCGAATTGTCATCCAAAATCTGAAATTAAAAAATCCACATTCTAGGGAAGCTCTTGGCATTTCCTACTGAAAAATCAAAAAGTCAAAGTTTAGTAAAACATAGATAATTAGCCCGCCAGCTATTTACCGATCTGCAGTAAAAAAAATCAAATGTTACCGAGATCTGGCCAAGATTTATGGGATCCGATGTAAAATCCTATAAGAGTGGTAATCAACCAGCCGGCTATTTACCTATGTAATTAGCCCGCTGGCTAATTACCAACCCTCTATATAAAGGGGTGCACTCCCTCATTTCAAAAGAGATGGAAATCTATAAAAAATCCAAATTTACCTTTATGTCCTTTTTCAGTTCCGGGAATCCCAAAAGCCCCAAAATTTATCAAAATAATCCCATGTCCGAGTTTTATCACCAACATGCAGTATAAACTCACTTCACGGTCTTTTTGGATCAAGATCCTACAGTGATCTTTGGTCTAAAAATGATCAAATCTCACATTTCTCTTTAGAAATAACCCAAGATTATAGTCATAACTCGGGTTAAATCTATTTTCCAACCAAATCACAACCTTTGACAACTTTAGTCCTGCACCGGCTCGCAAGTCATCCTGGACAGGCGAAAAGGTAAACTGAGGGTAATTGGCACTAGGCCCAACTTTCAAATTTATTAAAACACATTTGTATTACTTTATTATTACATATAGCATTCCATTTCTCTGGTTAAGTGAGCCACTGGTGCCACTTAAATTATAATATGTGTAAATAAGCTCGCAGGTACGGACAAATATCCAGAATGTGAGGAAACTTTATCCGAGTTTCTGGGGCCAGACCCAAATGCTACCATTACTCTGCCGAAAATTCGGTAGAAAATGTCTTTCTTTGGCCATTATAATGCCCATTTTATTTCTTGAATTTAATTCTTAAATAAAGCCGTTGTAATGGAGAAATCACCATAAATTCTAAAATTTTAAAATTAATCTAAATAATTTGAATAATATGAGTAACTATTATGTCCGAACTCAGAATCTTGTTTTCTCTTCGATACAAAAATCCTATTTTGGGACAGTCTACCACAATTCCGGTGGAGCCGAACCGGGTGGCCACTATATTTCTATTTTTAAATAAAGTAAATTGCTTTATTTTAAAAATATAGTTTCATGCAAATATACTTCTCAATGTAATCACATTTTTGGCCTACAAAGCCACCTTATTTAAGCAAATTAGTTTTTCTCAAACAAGACCAAGCACCGCGGTTTCCTCAAGCTGCACTGAACCCGAAGTGCACCCCGTGCGCCACACACCGCATGCCCGACCCTCCTAAACATCCGCCCACTCACACTTATACTTAGTGTAAACAAGAAATTGTAACACAGATCTAAACACATAACACATTTCTGGAAAAAATGGCTATTAACTAGAAATGCTTAGAATTCCTGATAGAAATTAGTAGGAAGCTCAGTTTGTTTTTAATGCTTCAAGAATAACTTGTAAGAGGCGGTTCCCGAAGTTAAAACTTCAAAGAAGTATAGTCAAAAAGCAATGGCTGAGCCTAGAAAATCTTAAGTAAGTGGATCTAGATCTTTGGTACTTAAAAAGATTAGAAATAAAAGAGAGATTTTAAACTGTGTCTATCTGACTGCTAGACTTGCGTGCTTCCTTATAATATTATTCGTGGTAGTTAATCAAAGCAATCAAAACTGTCTATTTTCTTATTAGTTGTTTATTTTAGCTTTCTTTCAATTTTAATCAACTCCTTCTAATTGTGTGACTATAAAACTCACTAATTTACAACTAAATTTAGTGACTCCCTTGCTCCCTGAGGAAATGACACTTGTACTTGCCCTATGCTACTGACCACAACCTAGTACACTTGCTAGACACTCTCATTTGACAACCAACAAGTTTTTGGCGCTGTTGCTGGGGAGCAACGTGTGTAGTTTTTAAATGTTGTCTGTAAATTGGTGTGTTTAATCTTTTTGTTGTCAATTTTTAGGATTTCTTCTATTTTGAAGCTATTTTTGTTGTATGCAAAGATCTGGACTGCCTCTAGTTCCAATAGACCTTAAAATTGAAAAAATTTATCGTATATTGAGTGGAACAGCCAAAAAAGGTGCAGGCAACAAAGAATGGCCGATTGACCTTATCCCCCTAGTGGCAATGATCCAAATGAAGTTGTGGGTGAAGTCAACCCACCCCCACCAAGGAAAACTCCCAGAGAATACGATATACCTTTAACCAAGGGACACTCATCTTCCATTGGGATACCTAATGAGGGGAAGAACCTCTTTGAGATTAAGGCCTTCATGATTTAAATGCTTTAGGAAGCAGTTCAATTTGGAGGCTTGATGGGAGAAGATCCTAATTCACACATCCAAGAATTCATCACCATGTGTGATACTTTCTGTATAAATCATTCAATCTCGGATGATGTCATTAGACTCAAGCTTTTCTTCTCTCTATGGGATAAGGCTAAAAGTTGGCTAAAAAATCTTCAGCCCGGATCCATAAGAACTTAGGATCAAATGGCAGAAGCTTTTCTCAGAAAATACTTTCCACCTAGGAAAGCAATCAAACTCAGAAATGAGGTGACTCATTTCATGCAGTAACCAGATGAATCTCTTGTCAAAGCATGGGAAAGATACAAGGAGATATTAAGAAGGGTGCCAAATCATCAAATCTTGCTATGGATGCAAATGCAAAACTTTTACAATGGGTTGCATGATCAACACAAGATCTAAATTGAATCCGCAGCAAATGATGATCTAGAAGAACTTGCCCCGAAGAACTTTATGAGAACATTGAAAGGTTGGTTAACACTAGCTATAAATGGCAGTTTGTTCAGGAAGAAAAAAGCAAAAGTAAGGACTCAAAATCAGTTACAAAGCTCTCTGAGAAGATGGACCTAATTTTGAAGCAACTTGCCAGACAAAATGTCTCGGCAATCTCAAATGTGCAAGCAATTTGTGATTTTTGTGGTGGTAACCATAGAAATATCTATTGTGATACTCCTCTCACTAAAGAACAATATGATTATATGGGGAATAATTAGAGGAACAATCCCTTCTCGAATACTTATTATCCAGGCTCGCGCAACCATCCAAATTTCTTCCGGAGCAACCAAAATAAACAGGTTCCCTACCAGCAACCATAAAATAGCTTTTCATAGCAACCAACACAGAATATACAGCAAGCAGGACCATCTCAGCAACCAAAGAAGTTTGAGATGGAAGAAATGAATGAAATAATGATGCAATTCATGAAGCAAACTCAAGCTTCCATGAAGAATCTAGAAACCCAGTTCCAGCAGCTCACTACCATTGTGACTCCTAAAAATAAAGGAGTAATGCTAAGTAACACTGAAACCAACCCAAGGGAGGAATGCAAAGCAGTGACTCTGAGGTGTGGTAAGACTTATGATAATTTTAAATCTAAAAAGTCTGTTATTGTTGATGAAAGTGCAGGTAAGAAGAATGATGAGGAGGAATGACATTCTAGAAGTCAAAATGCATAGAGTAAACAAAATCTAGTGGAGCAGGCAAAAAATCCAATGAAGCAAGCATAACCAGTTTCTGACCCAAAGCAAGTAAAATAAAATCTTGTTCAAACTGATCCCATTCCTGAAAAGCAACCAATTCCAGCCTATCAGCCAAGGATTTCATATCCTTAAAGAGCAAAATAGCATGAAACGGCTAAGCAATTTGATAAATTTTTAGAAGTCTTTAAAAAACTTCATATTAATATCCCTTTTACAAAAGCCCTTGCACATATGCCTATGTATGTGAAGTTCTTGAAAGACTTATTGGCAACCAAGAAGAAATTGGAGAATGTGGCCATGGTGTAATTAAATAGAGATTGCTCCTCTATCCTTCAAAGTAGGCAACCTTTGCTTAAGAAACTTAAAGATCCTGGGAGTTTCTGTATACCTTGCTCTATTGATAGCCTAAAAATTAATAATGCACTTTGTGATTTAGGAGCAAGCATAAATCTGATGCTACACTACATTTATAAGCAATTAGTCTTAGGTGAACCTCAACTAACTAAAGTATCTGTACAACTTGCTTATAGAACTGTTAGATATCCTAGAGGCATTATACAAGATGTTTTAGTTAAAGTTGGAAAGTTTATCTTGCATGTTGATTTCATTATAATGGATATGGATGAAGATTTTAATGTGCCTATCATTTTAGGTAGACCATTTCTTCCTACCAGAAGATCTTTAATTGATGCAAATGATGGAAAATTGATCCTGAAAATACATGGTGAAGAAGTAGTATTTGAAAGGAATGAAGCAATGAAGTATCCATCTACTTTTTATGATCAATGATACTTTTTTGATGCTACTGATGTGAATTTGAACCCCTTTCTACTGCAGGAATTAGAAGAAAATGATTTTAAAGAGGAAGATTTGACTGCTCCAAAAACTGTGGAGGAGCTAAAAACTATGGAGCAGGCAAAATAGATAGTGGAGCAACCAAATTGCCAACCACCCCTGTACAGAAAACAACCTGTTGGGTCACTAAATCACACACCTAATCTTTCTCTAAAAACTCACTTGAAGATACTCCAAACCTTGAGCTGAAAGCTCTTCCTTCCCACCTTGAATATGCTTTCCTTGACCCCCTGATAAATTGCCTGTAATTATTACCTTAAAATTAACCCCTAACTAAAAATCCCAACTGATTGATGTCTTGAGGAAAAATAAGGAGGCTCTAGCATGGACAGTTACTGATACTAAGGGAATTAGTGCTTCTATTTGTGTGCACCAAATTCTCATTGAGTGAAACCATAAGCAGTGGTTCAGTCCCAAAGGAGACTCAATCCCAACATCAAATAAGTTGTGAGGAAAGAAGTAATCAAACTTTTTGATGCTGGAATTATCTACCCCATTTCAGATAGTGTTTGGACTAGTCTAGTCCAAGTTATGCCAAAGAAGGGAGGAATGATAGTGGTGATAAATGAGAAGAATGAGCTCATCCCTATAAGAACAGTCACAAAATGGAGAGTTTGCATTGATTAATGTAAACTGAATGAAGCAACAAGAGCGGATCAATGTCCACTTCCTTTTATTGATCAAATGATGGAAAGATTGACTGGTTATAAATTCTATTATTTCCTTGATGGTTATTTAGGGTACAATCAGATTGTGATCCACCCATTGGATCAGGAGAAAACAACTTTTACCTCCCCCTATGGTGTCTTTGCTTATAGAAGGATGCCATTTGGACTTTGCAATACCCCGACCACTTTTCAAAGGTGTATGATGTCTATTTTCCATGATATGGTGGAGAAAATGGTGGAAATTTTCATGGATAACTTCTTAGTCTACGGAGCAACTTTCCAAACTAGCTTGAACAATCTTGAAGATATTTTACTTCTTTGCGAAGAGACTAATCTTGTTCTAAACTATGAAAAATGTCATTGCATGGTAAATGAAGGCATTGTTCTTGGCCACAAGATTTCAGAGAAGGGGATTGAAGTTGATCAAGCAAAAGTAGAGATTATTGAAAAGTTGACTGCCCCAAAATTAGTCAAGGAGGTCAGAAGTTTTCTTGGGCATGCTGGATTCTACAGAAGATTCATCAAGGATTTCTCAAAAATCACACAACCATTGATGACTCTCCTCCACAAGGATACCGAATTCAAGTTTGATAATGCTTGCTTGAAGGCATTTAATGAGCTAAAGGCAAAACTTATCAATGCACCCATTCTGATTGTTCCAGATTGGGAGTAGCCATTAGAACTTATGTATGATGGAAGTGATAATTGTATTGGAGCTATCTTTGGCAAAAGAATTGACAAGCATTTTCGGCCTATCTATTATGCAAGCAAAACTCTCACTGAAACTCAACAAAATTACACAGTGACTAACAAAGAGTTGCTTGATATGGTTTATACCTTTGACAAATTCATATCATATTTGGTGCTATCAAAAGTAACTATCTTTACTGATCAAGCAGCCTTGAAGTACTTATTAGCCAAAAAAGATGCAAAGCCAAGACTAATTAGGTAGCTATTACTTCTTCAAGAGTTTGATTTAGAGATTCAAGATAAAAAGGGCTTAGAAAATGTAGCAGCTGATCATTTATCCTGAATTCCAGAAGGTAATCAAGTGGAGCAACCAGAAATCACTGATACATTTTCGGATGAACAACTTTTCGCGGTGAGATCTTTCCCTTGGTTTGTTGACTTTGCTAATTACCTTGCATGTGGTGTTAAACCTCTTCTACCTTATGCACAAAAGAAAAAATTATTTGCTGACTTGAAATATTACTTTTGGGAGGAACCTTTCCTTTTTAAGTTGTGTGCATATCAGATTATATGGAGATATGTTAATGAGGAAGAAATTCCAGCCATTCTAAACATGTGTCATAGCAAGGAAGTTGGTGGACACTTTGGAGTAAGTAGAACTGCAACAAAAGTGCTTGAATTTAGCTTTTTTTGGCCAACAATCTTTAAGGTCTACCAAAGGTTTGTTATAGAGTGCAATGAGCGTCAAAGAACAGGTAATATCTATACTAAGAATGCTATGCCCCTAAACAACATTGTGGCATGTGAAATCTTCGATGTTTAGGGCATTGACTTCATGGGACCATTTCTAAATTCACCTGGTAATAGATACATACTCTTAGCTATGGATGATGTTAGTAAATGGGTTAAAGCCATTACTAGCCCAACAAATGATGCTAGGGTAACTTTGGGGTACCTAGAGCAACCATAAGTGATCAAGGGACTCATTTTTGCAATAACCAGTTTAAAAAGTTATATAACAAATATGGGGTCACTCATAGAATTGTCACTCCCTATCACCCACAAACAAGTGGGCAACCATAAATTTCAAATAGGGAAGTCAAAACAATTTTAGAGAAAATTGTTAACAACTCTAGGAAAGATTGGGCAATTAAACTTGATAATGCTTTATGGGCTTATAGAACAGCATTCAAAACCCTATTGGAATGTCCCCATTTAGATTGCTCTATGGGAAAGCTTGCCATTTACCTATTGAGTTGGAATTTAAAGCTCTATGGGCACTAACCTTGCTTAATTTTGAAAGGAATGCAACAGGGGAACAAAGAAAGTTGCAATTAAATGAATTAGACGAATTCAGGTTGTTTAGCTATGAAAATGCCATGAATTACAAAGAAAAGACCAAGAAATGGCATGATCAAAGGATTCAAAAGAAGGAGTTTTACCTTGGGCAGCAAGTACTCTTATTTAACTCAAGATTGAAGCTACGCAAACTCAAGTCAAGATGGACTGAGCTATACATTATCTACAAAATTTTCCTTATGGTGCCATAGAAATCATGAACAACTTGGGAAAAATTTACAAGGTCAATGGTTATAGACGCAAACCCTACTTAACTAATGAAGAGACAAAAGTTGATGTGGAAGAGAAACAATTGCACCCTCCCTAACATAAATTAAAAACAATAGTGCCCTCTCCAAACACAGATTGGAGCAATTTTGTTTTTGACCTTTGTATATATTCATGTGTTTAATCTTATCTTTATATTTATTTATCTTTTTAATATGAATGTCCTTTTGTTTTATAGGAGCTTATGGACTAAGTGTGAGTTGCAACATCAAGATACCTCCTCTTATTGTGACACACACTTAGTTTTCTATTTTGGTTATTTTTCATCTTGGATAAATTACCAACTCCAAAGAATTAGAGGGCTTGAAATTGTAACATGGCATTTGGACGAAGTGTTTTAACTGCTCCAACTTTGACTACCCTAATTAATTGAATCCCTAAAAATTCAAATTATATTGGGTAGTTTATTTGAATAAGAAAAAAAGGAAGGGAGGTGGCGTGCGACATTGGATGGAAGCATTGTAAAGAGAAAAAGGTGAGTTGGAACTATTCATGCATGAACCCACTAACCCATAATTATTACCTATTAACCTAGCCATTTCCCTCTCTCCTACATGAACCCACTCAACTCTCACCCCTCTCTCTCTTTGCACTAAATGTTACGATTTTCTAAACTAAAAAAAACCCAAAAGCCTTTCGCTCTTCCATTTTCGTCCCAAAAATTCTATCTCCATTTCTCTCTTCTCCGGTGAGAAAAACACCCCCGTCACACCATTGTTCATCTTCTTCTCTTAAACCCACACTATCCTTCTCACAAATTTTAACCCAAAACCATGGTGAATACTAGAAAATCCTCTAGAGCCACTCCGACAAAATCCACACCACCGTCTACCTCCGTTTTTTATGGACTACCCTTGACAATCTCTGCTTCCATTTTATAGAAAATGCAAACATTCAAAGAGGGATACAAAATGGACTATTTTAACTTGTTTGAAAACCATGAATTCCTCCCCTCAAGAATCATCAATTGGGAAACACTAAAGAGTTTGGGGTTGCATGAAGAATTTGAGATAATTCTTAAGTCCGGTGGGCTGTTCGAGTTTGTAGATACCCCAGATTCAGCTTTTAAGGAACTCACCATGGAATTCCTCTATACTTTCTCTGAAAACAAGGATGTTAAAGCCAATGATGAACCTGGAAGGTATCTATTTCGGTTATTCGGCACGAAGAAGTCCATTTCTTTGAATGAACTCAACAAATGCCTAGGGGTTTTGATAAAGTACATAGAGACTAATGAATACTCAACTACTCATAAAGTCCAGCAATCTGACTTCAATGTTGGCAAATTTTGGATGGAAATCACTGGAATAGATGACTACCATGATTCACAAGCTGCAAGTCATCTAAAAGAATATCGCCACAAGATAGCTTAGAAACTGATAGCAACAACCCTCTTCGCATGAAGCACGGAATCCAGTGTCATGGAGAATGATATTTTTGTCCTCTATTGTATGGAAAAAGGGGAAAAGATCAATGTAGGCAATTTCTTTGCCAACTAAATCCTCAAACTAGCAAACATGAGAAATAAAAAGATCGTGATTGGGTCTGTTGTCACTAAGATAGCCCTTTCTCTAATCACAACTTTCTCTACTAATGGCCTCACTCATGCATGCTTTCCTGAGGTCATTAAGCTTGACAATTTAGGAAAATTTAGAGTATGTAGAAAGGTGGATGAAGAGTACTATTTGGAGCACATTGCCAAGGCGTTGCTAGAGGAACAAAGGAAAGAGGCTGAAAAGAGGGAAAGGGAGCACGAAAGAATAGCAACCCATGCTTCTAAAAGAAGAAAAGTAGTGCCAAAAACCACCACTACAAGAAAAGGGAAGAAAGTGGTAGAAAATTCTGAATTCTTGGAAAGGTGTGAGAACATAAGCTTCAGGCAGCTGTTAGGGGTTGTAGAAGAATTATGGGAGGTAAAAGAGGACTATCTCTCCTTCAAAATAGAGGTGGATAGCAAATTCAGAAGGTTGGAGGATGATAACCTGGACTTGGACCTCCTAGAATACATTAAGAGCACACCCACTAGAGAAATGGGAGAAAAATTCAACCAGGAACATGTCCCATTAGCCTCATCCATTCACGAATCAGAACAGTACTCCAAAAGTAAGGAAATTCTAGAAAAAGATGTGGGACAAAACCCTCCTAGCCGAGAAAAGTAACTTCCCTACCTTTGCCCTTTATTTTTTTTTAAAAAATGCCATGTGGAGGTAACATCTTGCATTTACTACTTCGATGATGATTTGCATGTTATGTTTTGGGGACAAAGCAGTATTTAAGTATGGGGGATGTAGTTTTATGTTTTAATTGCAGAATGTTTGATTGCTGCTGTTGACTGCTACTGATTATTGCTTTCAATTAGTTTCTCACTACTGCTAATACTTTAAGTTCTATATCCATGCTGAATTCTGGTATTTAATGGATTATTTTTTCCTTGATAATCACCCCATTTAAAAAGTTTGCTTGAACTTAAGTTGTTGTTTCTATTTTTAGCCTTTGTGTCTGTTTTCAACCTTCTCTTCTCTTTTAAGTTATATATATGTGTTTTGATCTCACCTCTCTTTCAAAAAAGTTTTGAAATCTGTTTTTAGGTGACCAACATGGAAACTTGAACCCTTTTGAGAACAAGTAGTCTATATAAAATGCTTGAATTAGGTTAGTAATGATAGACTTATAATTAGCAAGTTAAGTTATTCAATTAAGCATGTAAAAACTACAAAGGTAAAACTGTTTTTCAATGAACTCAACTAAAATGAGCCAACTGAAAGTTAACCCTTTTTTAGTGAGGATTTGAGCCAAAAAAATTTCAAAATCTTTCAAATTTAATCGTTAAATCAGTTCTTCTTTATCCTCTCAAACTTTCAAACATCTTTTTTTTTATCATAACAATGCTTAAATTTCTAAACTTTTCTTGCATAAATCATTAAAATTTTGAAATCATCTCTCTCTCTCTCTCTCTCTCTCTCTCTCAATAAATTCACTGTTTTTAAATTTTTTTTATAGGGCTTTTACACATGCATACTTAAGCTAGAACTTGATTTGGGAGGACTTAGATATAGTACTTGTCGAGACCAAACATTGATCACTTATACAACATCATAAAGGCATTAGGATTACACACTTTTTCAACCAAAAGCCACCCTAAAACATGATTTATCCCTTAGTGAGCCCTTTGAGCCTGTTAACCTTTTTTATTTCATACACACAATAACTAGAACCCATAACCCTGTTCATATCATTTTATTTTACCTTTCTTTTTCACCCTTGATTTTACTAAGGAAATTTTCACAAAACAACAAGTTTTTACACCATTTTGGATTGCTTTCAACACAAATCTTTTCAAGGAAACTTATTGAGCTATCTTCAAACTCATTCCAGCCTATGTTCTTCATTAGTACAAAAAAAAGAGAGAACAAAAAAATTAAAAAAAAGAAGAGAAAGAGAAAGAGAAAAAGAAAAAGAAGTTTGAAATACTTTGACTCCTTAGAGCAAGCTCAACTTTGTCTTAATACATCTTGAAGGCTTGCTGAAACTTTTTATTTGACTGCTAGCATGATTGCTCCATTATGTCCTTATCTTCTTGATTGCTCTGATCTTTCACTCTCATTCTTTATGTTGCATGAGTTAGCAACTACAATCATGATACAACTTGCTGCACAATCACTAATGCTTACTTTGGTAAAATTACGTCACACAAAAAAACCTTTTCTTCACACACCTTACCCTTAGCCAACATTACAACCAGTAAAAGTAATTTTGATTGTGTTTGTGAACAACATCTTAAGTGGTGGAGATTAGACTTATAATCAAGCCTATGGACTTAAGATTGCTATGTATAAGCCGTCGTATGATTTCTTAAAGCTCACCCTTGAAAAATAAGCGAATTGAGTGAAATCCATTGGTGAGGAAGTTGGTTCACTATAAGAAGGTTTACTATAAAAATAGCCTTAATTTGTAGTTTGGGCATGTTTTTGAGAACAAGTTTCTTGTTAAGTGTGGGGATGTTCATCTCTTACCTTCAATTCTTGCATTTTAAGTAGACTATTTTGCTTTCTTAAGAAAAAAGGATAAATGTTGATTACCACTCTTTTTTTTGTTTTATTTTCTCTTCTTCTCTTTTTAATTGTTCTTTGTTTCATCTTTGCTTAAGGACAATCAAATGCCTAAGTGTGGGGGAATTTGATAAGTGCAATTTATACCATGAAATTATCAGCAAATCAGCCTCGAAAATATCTCAATTGAATCAAATATGAGAGATTTATGAGTGCTTTTTATGAATTTTTTAGATATTTCCTTAAGGCTGTGCAAATGATGCAAAGCAAGGACATAATAGAAGCAAGCAACCAAGATGTGTAGCAGAGCAAGCAAGATGAAAAGCAAAGCAAGCAAGAGAGTGACTAAAGCAAGCAAGACAAGGGGACCAAAGAAGGAGGTGGTGGCCAAGATGATGTGGCCAAGTAAAATACCAGATGAATATATTTTTTAGAGAGCTTCTAGAAGCTCATTTGAAGCTTGCCAAGGACCCCTTAGGTGGTGGAGATAGTGGATTTATTTTGAATATTTTAATACCCACATGGACAAGATTTCTTGTGGTAGAAATTATCTTGTAGAAGCCATTTCTTTTTTTAACAATATCTTAGAATTTTATATTTTGCAAGTGGTGGATCTAGAGTCTTCCATCCACCACTATAAATTCAGCCATTGGCCATCATTTTGGACAAGCATTGACTGGCTTCCTTTACTTATTTTCTGTAATATTTCTAGCTTTAATATTATGCTAATTATGTTTATATATATTGTTATCTTTTTGTGTTTTACTTTAATTATGAGCAACTAAAGCATTGGTAGGCAAAGCTAGCAAGGAGGACAGGTAAAACTCGGTCTAAACTCTCTCTTCTTTATCTCTAAACTCATTAGAAAATATTGTTATGTATGTGCTAAATTCTATTAAGTTCGGCTAAACTTATACTTAGTGTAAATAAGAAATTGTAATACGGATCTAAACACATAACACATTTATGGAAAAAACAGTTGTTGACTTGAAATGCAAGGAATTCTTGTTAGAAATTAATAGGAAGCTTTCTTTGTTCTTAATGCTTGAAGAATAACTGGCAAAAGGAGGTTCTCGGAGTTAAAACTTTAAAGAAGTATAGGCAAAAAGTGGTGGTTGGGCTAAGAAAACCTTCAGTAAGTGGATCTAGATCTTTGGTAATTAAAAAGATTAGAAATAAAAGAGATAAGTTAAACTGTATCTATCTGACTGCTAGACTTGCTTACTTCCTTATAATATTGTTCGCGGTAGTTAAACAAAGCAATCAAAACTATTTTTTTTCTCATTAGTTGTTTATTTTTGCTTTCTTTCAATTTTAATCAACTCCTAATTATATGACTATAAAACTCACTAATTTACACTTGGATTTAGTGACTCCTTTGCTCCCTGAGGAAATGACACTTGTAATTGCCCTATGCTATTGACTACCACGTAGTACACTTGCTAGACACTCTCATTTGGCAACCAATAATTACCTAGCTTGTGATAAACTCCCAGAAGACAAAATTGAAGCGGCGAAAATAACAAGGAAATCCATTCGATTTGCTCTAGTCGAGGACGAGCTATACAGAAAATCCTATTCGAATGTGTAGATCAAATGCGTCACCTCGGAGTTAGGGATACTTATTATAGATGAAATACATGAAGGAGACTGTGGATCCCAGCAGGAGGCCAAAACTTTACTCAAGAGGATCACTTTAATATGTTACTACTAGGAAACAGTCAAAGCCAATTAAGAAGCATATGTCAAAACTTGCCACCAATGCCAATCTATGCAAGAAAGTCACATATCCCTAAGGCTAATGAAAAGCCCATCATGAATGGTTGGCCATTCGCGTCTTAGGCAATTGATATCATCGGTCCAATGCCAGAAGCGTCTGGATAGAATAAATAGATACTTGTGGCAATCGACCATTTTCTAAATGGGTAGAGGAAGAACCACTTAGTTCAGTCACGATTGATAGAGTTATTGACTTCATTTGGAAGGACATAATCACTCAGCTTGGAATACCTCAGAGAATTATAGCAGATAACAGAGCGCAGTTTATTTCAGAAAAATTCAAAGACTTTTGCAAGCATTGGAAAATCAAGAATCATTTTTCATCCATAGCGCATCCACAAACAAATGGCTAGACAAATGTTACAAATCGCACCCTGGGAGAAGGATGAAAGAAAAGGGTGCTAGATAGAAAGGGAAGAAGGTCGGATGAGTTAATCAAAGTCTTGTGGTCTTACAGAACCACTCCTTGTTGGATGACTGGAGAAACCCCTTACTCTCTTGTTCATAGAGTTGAGGCGGTTATACCAATCAAAATTGGAGCACCATCAGATCGGGTGGCCTACTATATAGAGAAAGACAACGACATGAACATGAAGTACCACCTAGACAACTTGGATGAAAGAATAGAGCGAGCTTGGGTCCTCATGGCGGCTTATAAAGCAAAGATTGCAAGGTACCATGATAGGTGAATATGAGAAATCTGGTTCAAAGAAGGAGACCTAATGCTTAAAGACTCAGCCACCTCATAGGCTCAAGAAGGAAAAGGAAAGATGGGCGCTAACTGGGAAGGCTCTTACAAAATCATCAAAGTCATTGGGCCGGCCATATACAAATTGGGGAATATGAAGGGCAAAGAGCTTCCTCGCACATGGAACATTGCTAATCTTAGGCCCTATTACTCAATGGATACTTAGGGATCTCTAGCAGCCGCACTCTTTTTCCTTCCTTAAGGATTTTTTGCCACAGGGTTTTCCCTTAAGGAAGTTTTTTACCAATCGGCTCCCCTCAAGTAGTTTATTCAGATGCGTAGAATTCTCGAACTTGTGTTTTATCTTATATAAATAAAATCATTATTTTTGTTCATCTCAAAAGCATCATTAGAAAATGGCAAAATATAAGACCGTCACACAAAATTGTGCAATAATTAAACTCCTTAGTACAAACTAAGGTACAACTTTCTTCAAGAGGCAATAAGACCTAAACTAAAATAAAGCCACCAAAGTTATTACAAAACTGGCTCAACAAAAACAAAACTCCTTAGCTAAAAAAAAGGTACAAGCTCTTTCAGGCGGATACATAACCTGGACAAAACATAAAAGCCGCAAACGCCACGGGTTAAAACGAAAGACTAGCAGAAAAGGCATAAGACCTTAAAATTACTTGTTCAAATAAGTTAAACTCCTTGGTTGAAACTAAGGTACAGACTTTTTAGGTGATAATAAGACCTGTAAGTAGCTAAACAGTAGAGTTCAGCGCAACAAAGCATTAAGATCGCTTAGAAATTAAAGTACTCATCAAGGCATAAAAATAAGACCTTCAAAAAACCTCCCTCAAAGGGCTTAAATAAATAAAATAACCATTGTACATACAAAAATGGCTAAAAATTGGCTAAGTAAATTATAAAAATCTAAACGGTCGGAGGATTTGAATCCTTGTCAATATAATCTGACTGGTTCAACTCCCCCTCCAGATCCAACTGCATGTCATTGGTCTTCTCACCTAGTTCTTTGCCCGGATCTTCAACAGCTTTCTCTTCTATCTCAACCCCCAGATATTGGATTGAACACATCAAGTCCTTGGGAAGGTCCAGATGGAGCTTCTTGCATGATTTAAAGTCACACCATCCGAATTTATAGCCATCATCCACCATCCCTTCAGTGGATCGGATGTATTCTACCACTTCCTCCTCTTTTTGGCGCGTAATAGCTTAAAGTTCCTCCGAGGTGGAGGCGAGATCTGACTCAAGCTTTGTAAGGCTCTTTAAGGTAGTCGACTGAAGTAGTTCATGCTCCCCCTTCAATTTCTTCAAATCCCCCTCTAAAGTGAGATTCTTCGCTTCAACATCCTTTGTCCGGGGTTTTAGGTTGTGGCACATGTTTATGGCCTCTTTCAGCTTCCACCCAGGACAATGACTAAGATAAAGCAACAGGATGAGAAATGAAATCTTGTACTTAGATTAATTTACAACTAAGACACCATACCTAGGTGATAGACTTGAACAGACATGCAGTCGTATGGAAGTCCTCTTTCTCATAGCTTAGACTCTCTTCCTCTAATGGGATCACCTTACAGAGAGACTCTTGAACTTCTGGGGAGGAAAGGGAGGACCACTCACCAGCTACCCGGGTTAAGGCATCCCTCACTAAAGAGGGAGGAACCGATAGGTCCTGGCCAGGAGTAACCTCCACCTCAGTGGTTGTGTCAATAGTGACCTAAAAATAAAATGGATGTTAAACCAATCAATACAATAATAAAGCGGAAAATAGATATATAAAAAAACAAAACCAAGTTGTTAGCATAGGTCTATTCCGGCCCGATGATGAATAATGCTTATTTCGTTCTGCGATCAGACAAAAGAGCAAAAAGGACTGAATTGTCATAAAAAATCCAAAATTCAAAAATCCACATTCTAGGGAAGCCCCGATTTAGCATTTTCTACTAAAAAATCAAAAAGTAAAAATTTGGTCAAACATAGGTAATCCTCCCACCGGGTAATTACCTATCTACAGTAAAAAAATCAAATCTTACTGAGATCTAGCAAGATTTTATAGGATTAGATGTAGAATCTTGTCAGATAGGTAATTAGCCTATCTGCCGGCTAATTACCACTCTATATTAAATACGGGGTCACGCCGCCATTTCTAGAGAGACGAAAAATTTTGTAAATTTCTAAAATTACCTTCGTGTCCTTTTTCAATTCCTGGAGTCCCTAAAGCCCCGAAACTCTGTCAAAAAACTTCCAGATTTGAGCTCATCACCGACAGTCGGTATGAGCTTAGTCTTCGGTTTAAAAATGACTCAATCTCCCAAAAATCCTGCATTTTCTATAAAAATAATCCAAGTTTATAGCCATAACTTGGGAGTAAATCAATTTTTCCAACCAAATCATAACTCTTGACAATTTCGGTCCCGCTCTGGCCTCAAGTCATCCTAGACAGATGAAAAGGTAAACTACTGGTAATTGGCTTCGAGTCCAACTTTAAAATTCATTTCATTACTTTGTTATCGCACATTGCATTTCATTTCTCTGGTTAAGTGAGCCACTGGAGCCACTTGAGCTATAATATGTGTAAATAAGATCGTAGGTACGGATAAACATCAAGAATGTGAGGAAACTCTATCCGAGTTTCAGGGCCGAGACCCAAGCGCTGTCGTTACTCTGTCAAAATTTTAATAGCAAATTTCTATTTATTAAGCCGTTATAATGTCCATTTTATTTCTTGAATTTAATTCTTAAATAAAGTCATTGTAACGCCAAAATTGTCACAAATTCCATAGTTCCAAAGTTAATCCAAACAATTTGAATAACATGAGTAATTATCATATCCGAACTCAGAATACGATTTTCTCTTCGGTATAAATATCCCATCATGGATCAGTATACCACAATTCTCGGTGGAGCTGAACCGGGTGACGACTTTATTTTATTTTTAAATAAAGTAAAAATGCTTTATTTTAAAAATATAGTTACTCAATAAAATGTGCAAATATATTCCTCAATATAATCACATTTTTTGCCTACAAAGCCACCACATTTAAGCAAACTGGATTTTCTTAGACCGGACCAAAAGCCGCGGTTTCCTCAAACTGCACCAGACCAAAACGTACCCCACGCACCAAACTCCGCGAGCACTACCATTCCATGAAAATGTTCGCTCACTCACAGTGGCGACTCTGCTGGGGACAAATTATTTTTATAAAAATCGAATTTTTATAAAAATTCTTTTTTGACATGATAATTAAAATATTGTTCAAATCAAATTTTGGAATTACGGGATTTGTGATAATTTCTGCATTACATAAATTTTAGGATTGCATAGCATCTCCATTCTATACCCTTAAACCAATTTAGGTGTCCTTTGGTGAAGTATCTCCAAGTTTGCTTAGGGCTTGAGGGGTATGGATACAATCACACCCCTTGCGTAACGTATGAGGACCTTGTTCGCTTAAGGGCAAGACTACCTATGTATATTATATATGGAAAAGCTTCCTTTGGTTAGCTTAGGGCCACTAGGACTCGGTACACAAAGGCGTAGGGTACCCCAATCGCACCCAATTCTGAGACCGAAACCCGCTTATAGATGAACTATAGACACTTCCCCATAGGTTTACTCAAAAAACCTTGAGTGCATGCGAGCAGACTTTGCTAAGTCCCCCGTTGGCTTTAAAGTGAAGTAAACCAATGGAGTTAAAATAGCGGTAGGCACGATCTAACCATTTGCTACATGTGCAGATTTATTAAATATAAATAAACTAAAACGAACATCATAAACATCATGATTGTGTGAAAACTAACCACATCTTTGTATAGCCATGACATTGATGTATGCCATCCTATTTTATTTCCTAGGTTATAGGAACCTAAAGTTAATCAAACCAATGAGTCCACCTAGGCTCAACCCGTGAGCCGAAATAAACCAAAACTAATAACTCCACCTAAGCTCAACTCACAAACCAAAAGTCATAAACCCTTTGAGTGACCCTAGAGTCATCTCACACCTTAGACCAATGAGTTAAAACCCTTGGAATGATCCTAGTGTCAGCTCACCCCTTGGACTAGTGAGCCAAAACCCTTTGAGTGACCATAGAGTCAGCTCACCCTTGGACCAATGAGTCAAAACCCTTCAAGTGACCCTAGTGTCAGCTCACCCCTTGGGCCAATGAGTCAAAACACTCCGAGTGACCCTAGAGTCAGTTCACCCCTTAGACCAACAAGTCAAAACCCTTTGAGTGACCCTAGTGTTAGTTCACCTTTTAGACCAATGAGTCAAAACCCTCAGAGTGACCCTTGTGTCAGCTCACCCCTTAGACCAATGAGTCAAAACCCTTTGAGTGACTCTAGTGTCAGTTCACACCTTGGACCAATGAGTCAAAATCCTCGAGTGACCCTAGTGTCAGCTCACCCCTTGGACCAATGAGTCAAAACCCTTTGAGTGACCCTAGTGTTAGCTCACCCCTTGGACTAATGAGTCAAACTCTCTGAGTGACCCTAGAGTCTGCTCACCCCTTGGACAAATGAGTCAAACCCTTTGAGTGACCCTAGAGTCAGCTCACCCCTTAGACCAAAGAGTCAAACCGTCCGAGTGCTAGTTTCAGCTTACCCCTTGGACCAATGAGTCAAAACCCTTTGAGTGACCCTGGAGTTAGCTCAGTCCTTGGACCAATAAGTTAAACCCTCTGAGTGTCCCTAGTGTCAGCTCACCCCTTAGACCAATGAGTCAATTCACCCCTGGGCTATCGACTCTAACCTAACTCAAGCCCTTGGTCTTTGCACCCTGCATTTGTGATGTTCCACGAATATCATAGACTACCTTTGTCGATTGCTCCTCGAGTAGTTGGCACATACCCAACCCCCTTTATTATTTATATTTACTCATTCATTTGCTCACTCATTCATGCATCCATTAATACATCCTGACAAGCCAAATTAAAGAAAGCTTAGAGCCACCTCTAGTGCACTTACTAACACTTGTTCTCTTGCATTTTCAGGTAGGAAATGAGAAAAAAGGAGGCTGAGACATATTATGGGAAGCCAAAAGTCATACCCCCACCACCAATCGAATCCCTAACCTGATTCTTCTCCAATCTAGAACCTAAAACAGTGGTGGCAGGCGATGATGCAGTATGATAGTCCCTTAGAAGGATTCTTGATGGTCCAAAATTCTATGATATATGGGAAAGGCTGAGTGCTGCTAATGCACAAAAGACCCAAGAGCAAGAGACAAAAATGGCAGCGTTAAAGGCAAAAATGCAGACATAGAGAAGCTTTCCCTGGCTAAAGATAAATCTGTTGCTCCCCCATCGAGTAGTATATGGATATTGACTGATTCTTACCAAAACTGTCAGAAGCCCTTCCGGCTAACTTCGTGATGCCTTACATGGCCCCTTATGCTGGTACTGGCCCTCCTCACCCACATATGGAAAGTTATCTTCGAATTATGACTAGCATAAACATACACAAAGTTTATATAATCAATCTATTCCGAGCTACTTTATGAGGCCCCACCTTTAAGTTGTACATGAGGATGCCAACGGACGTAAAATCTGATTGGAGAAAGCTATGCTCTGCATTCTTAGAGAATTATGCCTTTCATCTGAAGGTCAAGACTACATTACAAGATCTTGAATGAATCAAACAATGGCCAAGTGAGACCTTTGAGGAATTTTACCTGAGGTGTACATGTAATCGGGGCGCCCGACCAAGATGCCCTGATAGTAAAGCTTGTCGAAGGCTCTAGCCTGAAATACCATGATAAAATGAAAATGAAAAGGTTTGAAACTTTCAATGATGTGGTAGCCTATGCCAAGAGACTTGAGAAGTATGAGGAGGAAGATCGAGCAAAGAAGTAAGAACAATAAGCTCAGACTAAACCTTGATACCGAAAAAGGGGGGGATCCTCCAAGCAAGGTAATTCTGAGTCCCAAAAGGCTCAGGCTAAGGTTGTAGCAGCCACTGAAGTGCAGACTCACCAATCTATCTCTCTATAGGTAGAGTCACTGTCACAGATATTCACTAAACTAAGAAACTCTTATCAACTCTAGAGCATCAAGCCATTTACTCCGCCTATAGCGGCAGACAGAGACAATTTCTGTGCTTATCATGTAACTAAAGGGCACCGTACTAATGAATCCCGGCTACTAAAAGATCTACAGCAGATGGTAGCCGATGGGAGAATGAAAGAGCCTGAGAAGAAACCAAGCACTCAGACTAATCCCCTGCTAAAATTCCAAGCTATGGTAAATGCCATTGGTATTCATGTGGAAACTGACGAATATGATATCAACGTAACGGACGACTTCTGACATGACCTAGGATGGGGGGACAATATGATCTTTGATAACATACATATCATCTATATGGTTGACCAATATGTCTTGAGAATAAGGAGAGAAGGGCTAGATCAGTACCAAGTACCACCACACCTCATGTACCAAGGAGACTACGACCCGAATGAATATATGGAGAAATTCCTTTGGTTTATACATGAATGAGGAATAGCTATGATGGGTGTTGCACCTCAATTCCCCATATTCTTAGAAATCCTAGCCATGCACTGGTACGACATAATGCCACTAGATTGATACTTTATGGACAGATATTTCCTCCACTACTTCAGGGTATCTCAGCCGTACCTAGATGAACTTTGCTGGTGGTTATCACCACAAGTAGACTGGCATAATACTGGCTGGCAAGACATCCCTCCACCATAACCTCCCATGTACACTCCCTCGAATTACATGAGTCCAAATTACATTAGAACAAGCTTGTTTGAATTTGGGAGCTCCTCCGGGATAGCACATCTAGAAATCCAGGAACTATATGATCCTGAATAGGTATGGAACAGCCTCGAAGACCAGTAAAGGTATCTCAGACTGAACCTAAATGAAGGAGCATGAGACCCATTTGGAGAAATCCTTACCAATATTACAACATATGGAATCTTGGTCGAGGAAACATTCGCCAGTATATGAACCATGGTGTCCGAATTCTGTGTAGCCATAGAAGGTGTCAAGGCCAGAATGAATCCTGAGGAAGATCCAGAAGAAATCTCTGATAATGATATCGTAGCTCAAAATGCGCCAAACTGGATCTTTGAGCCATAGCCTTTCAAAGATTCAGATGAGGAAGTTGAAGAGTTTGTGGACTACAGTGAATTGGATCACAAAGATGAAAGCAAAATAGATAACTTGGGGTACGAATCATAAACCTTTTCAAATGATAAGCTAAATCACTTACCAGGAGATTTTGAATACGAGGCTCCTTTCCCTAATGGCATGATGGTTGATTATGATGGTGATGAAAGCTATGATTCCTCTCTAGAACATGACTCCCCGGGTACCTTATGGTCTGCAGCAAGCGATGATTTTGAAGACTTTACTGACTTTGACTCAGGCAGTGAACACATCATTAATATGATTCGAGATGAGGGGCAAGAACCTTCTCGGGAGTACATTATGGAGAGAATCGGCACTGAAAATGAATTGGCTTAGGCTACTTATCTTATTCAAAACCCCGATCTAGGTGAAGTTTACCCCATATTCTACAACGTAAGTACAAGGCCATGCCCTCACATCCGTGAATTTGTGCAAATGATTTATGATGGGTACATTTACTATGCCCATTAGCCCAAAAGGTTTCACTAGACTCTCCAAGAAAAGGCAGTCGTTTAGCATGAAGGGCTGACATTTTACCAGAAATCATTTTGGAATGTTTTGGATAAGCAATTCACAGATTACTTCACGTAGGTTGACCCGCTAGAAAACTCCACTCTTGAGATAGACAGACACGAAAACTCCTTGTGATACTGGGAATGGGAAGCAACCAATGCAGTTTATCCAACATCAGTGGAATCAGCCAAAGAATACCCATGGTACACGAATAAGTATAAGGATAAGCAAATCGCCCATGCCGATACGCCAAGTATGTTCGATGAAGGAGAACCGTTCAACAGAGCCTCTTTATCCATCCACATGATCAAACAGGATTCCATCCCCATCCTAGGCCAAATCCTATAAGAGAACCCTATCATTCTAGAAAAGTAGCCTGAAAAGGTTCCCTTCATGCAGTGGCCTTTCGCCTCCAAAGCACCAGCTCCCATGAATAAGCCCATTGACTTGGGAGAGATACCACTTGATCAGGATTTTGACGAGTTTAAGTTCTTTGAAACAATAAGCTCGCCAACCTAAGTAGTCAGTCCTATCACCAGAGGAGGGAAATTCATTGGATCAGTGGCCTCTACTATACAAAGGGTTGAACCCCCGGCACCTCCTACTTTTGTTAAGCCCTTGAGGCAGATAAAAAGCTCAATTATGGATCAACTAAAGGCCACTATAACTAAGATGAGTATCTGGGACCTACTTCAGGGTTCTCAAAATCATAGGATTGCTATCATCAAGAAGCTGATGAAAATTGAAACATCTCTCCTGGCATCACCAGAACAAGTCTACGCACTACTTAACAGCAAGACTAGCACTGTTATCCCCGACATCGTCTTCTCGAGCTTGGATTTACCCAATGAAGGCATTCGCCATAACAAGGCTCTCTACTTGAAAGCTAGTTTTTTCAAGCGCATCATGCCCTATATAATGGTCAATGATGGCTCATCACTGAATGTTTGTCCCAAGGATATTATGCCGATCCTAAGACTAATAGAGAGGGATTTGAAGAAATCCACCACAGCCATCAAGGCCTAGACAATTCTAAGAGGATTACCATTGGCATATTCGAAGCGAAAGTTACTATTAGTGAAGTCTCATCCATATTACTTTTCGTAGTTATAGATATCTTAGTAATGTTCTCTATGCTACTCGGATGGCTATAGTTCCATACTTTGGGAGGAGTTCCATCTACTCTTCACCAAAAGATCAAGATCTCGCTCTACGAAAAGATCGTCACTCTAGAGGTTGATGAGGCGTCAGTGGTGGAAGTACTAAAAATGGGAGAAAGCCACATGAAAGGATTTACCACGGCCATAATTGGGCAAGAATCAAACAAGCAGTCAGAAGTGCACTGGGTTCCATGGATTTAGGGATACATGAAGAAGCACCACACTCCTGGCAAGGGAATAGGTGCCCCCGAACAGGGAATGCCGACCTTCAATATAAGGGCAGGAGAACGGAAGCTTGCAGGACTTGGTTACATAGGCCCTAGAAGAATCGCCCACAAGGTAGTCTTTCAGAAGAAAATGCAATAGTCCTACAATGGGGCACCTGAGCTTATCCCTTACCACGGATGGTTCTAGGGTTTGAGATTTTCTTAGATATGATCAGCTACTGCAAGCATACTAGGGGTCTCATAACCTGCTGGTTAAAAGGAGCAAATTATCAGCTAGAAGCAGGGGCAATCCTAAGTCAGATGAAGTTTAAAGGAGCAAATTATCAGCTAGAAGCAGGGGCAATCCTAAGTCAGATGAAGTTTAATGAACAGATGTACCCAAAGAAGGTCAAGAAGCTGAGCAAAGAAGAAGAGATCCCCGACACCCTAGCCAAACACCTTCAAGCATAACTCAAGATAGTGGAAAAAGTGAAAAGCAAAGAAGGTGAATTGAGCCAAACCATCATAGACATGGTCACAACCATGAAAGGCAAGGCAAAGGTGCAAAAGGAAAATGATAAGGACATCTTGTTAAAGCCAGCTGCTATAGGAGGATCATCCGCTGTAGAGCTAGACCCTACCGATCAGGATGAGTCTTTCATTTCTGTTCCCAATTTGTTTGAAATGAACAATGTACTTTATGATGATAATAAGATGAAGAACTTTGCTTATTTAGATTGTGTTTCTGATTACGATTCTATGCATCCATTCCAGCATTCATCAAGCATCTTTAACATCAATAATAATATTACAAAAGAAATTAACTTAAATACGGAAGATGATAGAAAAATGGTATACATTTCCAAGCAATTGCCCATTTAATAAGAGAGAGAATTGTTAAAAGTATAAAAAAATCACATTTTAGCCTTCACTTGGTCTCACAAAGATATGCCAGGGCTTGATCAGCACATCCCCGAGCACAAGATCCCCACGGACCCAAAAATTTGACCGATAAAGCAAACGATGAGAAGAATGCGCCCAGAATGGGCCAAAAAGGTCAAAGCAGAAGTAGCCAAGCAGATCAAGGCTAATTTCATCGTGGTTGTCGAATACCCACTTGGCTGTCCAATGTAGTTCCTATACCCAAGAAGAATGGTGAAGTCCGAGTTTGCATTGACTTCAGGGACTTGAGTAAGGTCACCCCTAAAGATGATTTCCCATTACCATACATCGATGTTCTGGTAGATAGTGCAGGTAGAGCAGCCATGTATTCCTTTATGGATGGATTCTTGGGATATCATCAGATCCTCATGAATGTGATAGACAAGTCCAAAGACCGCATTCATCTTGGAATGGGGGACCTACTCTTTTAGGGTAATGCCCTTCGGGGCTCAAAAACGTAGGGGCAACTTTCCAATAAGAAATCACAACATTACTGCATGACCTGATCCATAAAGAGGTCAAATTATACGTAGATGACATGCTTTTAAAATTTGCCATGCCAGAGGAGCATCCGATAGTGTTAGAGCGATTCCTTACGAGAATTGAGAAATACAATCTCCATCTCAACCCGAAGAAATGCATATTCGGCTTTATGTCAGGAAAGTTGCTGGGGCACATGGTTAGCAAAAGAGGCATAGAGATGGATCCTGATAAAGCTAACGCCATAAGAGAAATGCATGTACTAAAAACCAAGAAAGAAGTCAGAAGTTTCTTGAGGTCCATACAATACGTCAGTCAATTTATAGCACAGTTGACCACCACATGCTAGTTAATCTTTAAGCTTTTGAGAAAATAGCAGCCAATAGAGTAGAACGATCAGTGTTAGGAAGCCTTTAATAGAATCAAAGCTTACCTAATGAACCCTCTAGTGCTAAAGCCGCCAATTCTCGGAAATCCACTCATTCTCTGCTTAGCAATAGAAGAGGCATCAGTGGGAGCCATGTTAGTTCAAGAATACGAAGATAAGAAAGAACACGCAGTTTATTACCTTAGTAAGAAGTTGCTAGAATATGAAACCTGATACACCATCGTGGAGAAAACTTGTTCCGCCATGGTCTGGCTCATCAAGAAGCTTAGGCATTACTTCCAATCATACAGAATCCAAGCAGTCATAAAAGTGGCTCTAATGAAGTATTTAAGTAAGGCTCCCTTGCTAACTGGAAAACTTGCCAGGTGGCTCTTACTACTATCAGAATTAGTTAACGAGAATGTCATTAAGAAGACTATCAATGGTAGAGTAGTGGCTGAATTTTTAGCGAATCAGCCGCTTGAGGAAGGAGAACAGGAAAGCCTAGATTTCCTTATGAATGTTTCGTAACCGTTATGGAGAATCTCAAAAAATGGACCATGTTCTTTGATGGCGCCGTTAACAAGCGAGGGGCTGGTTTGGGGGTCATCATTATAACACCTAACGGAGCACTCATACCTCTGTCAAAATGATTAGAATTTCTCACCATCAATAACAGGGCAGAGTATGAAGCCTGTTTATTCGGGATGTCTGCCCTAATCACCCTTAGAGCAGACAATGTAAAAATCATCGACGATTCAGCTTTGGTCATCAAGCACGCCATAGGTGAATGGGAATTAAAGGAGGAATCCCTCATACCTTACTTAGAGGCTATATAGAGAAAAGCCACAATGTTCATCGAATGTGAATTTCGTCATATACCCCACGAGGAAAATCAAATGGCAGATGCATTGGCTACTCTAGCCTCTATATGGTAAGGACCCCAAAAGCAGCCAATCAAGCCTCTTATTTTAGAGATAACCCAAGCTTCATATTACGTCCACACGATAAACGACGCCATAAATAAGGAAGAACCCTAGTACTCTGACATTGTTAAGTTCCTCGAAAATGGTGATTTCAAGATGAGGCTACGGATTCTAACAAAAATATACTGAGAAAGCTCACTGTGCGTTCTACCTCATTAAAGGAGATCTATTCAAGAGGTCCTCTGATGCCCTATTGTTAAAATGTTTGGCCTAACAGGAAGCTGAAAGGGTAATGAAAGAGGTACATTTGGGAGATTGTGATCCACACATGAACTGTGTCATGATGGCAAAGAAGTTCTAAAGAATGGGATACTTTTGGCTAACAATTCTGGTTGACTGTATTCAAGAAGCAAAGACTTGCCATGCTTGTTAAATATACGGGGATCTGAGCCACTTACCTTCAACAATGTTGTAAAGCTTAACAATGACTTGGTCATTCTTAGCCTGGGGCATATACATCATCGGTGAAATAAGATCGTCTTCTACCAATGGCCATCGCTTCATTATAGTGGCCATCGATTACTTTTCCAAATGGGTTGAGGCAGAATCATACACAAATATCACGGCCAAGAAGATAGCCCAATTCATTCAGCGACATATCTTCACCAGGTACGACATTCCTCATCATAGAGTAAGCGACAATGGTGTATAGTTCCAAGGAGAAATAGCCGACCTAATTGAGAAGCACTGGATTGAGCACCACCACTCCTCACCCTATCGCCCTCAAGCCAATAGAGCTGTAGAAGTAGCTAATAAGGCAATCAAGAAAATCCTCTCCAAGATGATTTCCAACTATCAATATTGGGCAGATCATTTGTCTTATGCCTTATGGGGATACATAACTAGTGTCAAAACCCCTATGGGTCAAACTCCCTTTTCTCTCATCTACAGGATGGAGACGGTATTATTCGTTAAAATGGAAATCAAATCCTTATGCATAGCTCTCGAAGCCAGACTTCCCAAAAATAAATGGGCAAAAGCGAGACACGAGGAATTGACTCTAATAGATAAAAAACGGTTAACTGCACTAGAAAATCTCCACCTGAGTGCGACTGGTCCACCCCATGTCATGATGATAGACCCGAGTATAGGATAGCTTCTGGCCAATCAGGGTGCACAGGGGTACAGGAAACCTCTGACAATGGTCATACTATCTGCATAAGAGACCAGGAGAGTAGGTGATGATCTTAAAAAGGCTGATAAGGACCACGCCACCTCTAGTAACATTAGTAGTCACATGCGTGATACCCCACCAAGGGCAAACCAACAAATGTCCTCATAAAATCAACCCACTTTTCAATGGTGAAATCTCTGTGAAAACGATTGCTAATGCGAACTATAGAGCCCCGCATCCAGTAGGCCCTCAGATGATAATTCATGCTTATAGGAATAGATAACATAGAATGCTTGTCCTAGAGCCAAAGCTATAAGAGTAATAAATATAAATAAATAATAATAATAAAATAATCAAAAAGAGAAAAAAAGAAGTCTACTGGATTGAAAACCTAAAAAGGAGATCCATGCAAAAATTAAGGCAAGCCTGATGAATCAAAAACCTGAAAAGGGCGGTTCGTACAAAAAGAAAGGCTCAAATAAAATTTGCCTGAGGAAGAAGTCTACTACCTTTGGTAGTCGCTTCAATTCCATTTCAGGAAGAGAGCACAAAGATCAGTGTCTCGGCCAAACTCACCGCAATGGGAGATTTCCCCTCTAACATCTAATCAACGATAGTCAGGAAGGCAAAAATGCAAACCATAGTGGGAACCTCTCAAAGGAAGACCCCTAACAAAAGTAGGAAATTGAGTGGGAGCCAACTTGAGTCATTAGGGGAAAGTCCCCTGGCTATGTCGAAAGCCATATCCAATCTCAAGCCCTCGTCACAGATCATTCGACGACTATCAAATCATTGTAATTGAAAATGAATCGTTAGAGCATCGTAAAACTCAGGATAGTGCATTGGAATGACTAGAGGCATGTCGGTAAAAGACGTCAAGAGCCCACAGAATTCTTCATACAAGGGGCATAACTCATGCTCTCTGAAATAAAACACATTAACGATATGGTCCGAAAACCTGATGGCAGCTTGGATCACGTTGTCCTTGATAAAGATGTGATAATATTCCCTCATATGCATCAAACCACAGACTCTGAGATGTCTCCAGCCATTCATAATTCTTTAAATAAAGATTCAATTCCACATGGAAATGGATGTAACCCTCCATGGCAAAATTTCACAAGAGTAGCAGTTCACTATAAGTAGTTTATGGAGCAATCTACCGATATCTGGGAGATTACCCCAATAAACTCGATCAATAACAAAAGAAAGCACAAAGTGAAGGAATAAAGGAAAAAACTCTTATTTATAAATAAAAATGTGTTCATACAAGAAAAAAAGGGCGCTGCAAATGGCCCGAAAAAGAAAAAGAGCAAAAGCAAACAAAAAAAGCCTATCTATTACCCTCTGGGGCCTAGGTGGCTAGGATCGAAAGGAAGGTGACCACCCTATGAAAAGAATTTGGGGGTATCGCCTTGTCCTTACTATGGCTGCTGCTGCTGCAAGTCGTCCACCTGAAGCATCCCCAATAAACCTCGAAATCGACAAATCTGCAACTGCAACATTTTAACATAGATCATTCATATGCATTTCATGATATACCATGCATAATCATTAAAGTATTAAAATAATAGGGGTTGAACATACCACCATATCGGAATTTTGGTTCATTATGAACCACTGCTACCCTTGAATATATCCCTAATCAGAGATACTATCAGCAATGGGGACCTATGAGAACAAGAGATCAAAGACAATTCAGAACCACCACAACTCAAAATTCTAAGAAAGGAATAGAAGAAAAGGCAAAATAAGCTCACATGAGTAGTATCGGCCGAATAGAAGGCCACTAGATGGTCAGGATCTAGATAGGGCAGAATCATCGGTGCATAGGTACTCAGGTTGGGACGGTACATCAAAGACATGGGCGGCTAATACTGAAACCCTCGATGTCCCTCTACCATCGCCGAACCCAGAGATGGGACAGACAATGTGGAAGACCTACCCATATGAGCTGAAGTAGTTGTAGGCCTCTTCCTACCCTAGTGATCCTACTAAAAAACGGGCAAAATCAGCACAACAATAAAAGACGAAGGAAAAATTCAAGCTGATGAAGAAGGCGCATCATCATCCAAACAGCCTCAAGCGATCTCGCCTGGCCGCTAAGGGCAGAGGTCAAGAGGCCATTACCCTTAGAAGGATTATGGAAGTCTGGCTCAGGCTTGACAGGAATAAGATCCATCTCCGGCCATCCAAGCAACTGCGAGTAGCAGAACTCCTCATACCCCCCAACCCGCTCCGGAAAGGCACTAGGTAAACCTTTAGAAGCCAAACGCGTGAAGTTAGGCAAGCTATGTGGCTAGAAAATCCACCGAGGCACCTCTAGAGGTATGGAATGCGACCTGGGAGAAAGATGCCAACCCTGAATGTGCTCCCCCAAGTACCACTCCAGAGAGAAAGGAGTCTCTATGACCAGTAGGGTGTTCACAAACTCCCCAGCTCGTCTCATGACCTCTTGCCAGTGAAGGCCATGACCCTAAGGTTGTGTCTTGATCTGCAAGAAAGAAAAGGCCAAATAATGACACAATAATTTGAGCAGATATAGCAATCAAAGCAAGTTAAAGAATCATAAAGCATACCCTCTTCGAAGATAAATTTGGAGGTGAGCGGAAGGCACAGATCGAGACTCCATCTCCCAACCTCACCAATAATATGATAGCTGAGGACAGAACGGGAAGCTACCTCTCAAGACCTTGGTCCCTGGGAGGATCCCCATCTCAAAAAACCATATCTATAAAAAGATAAAAGAAATCAGAGTGCCAAAAGATAAGCTAAGAATGCTCATAAAGAAGAAAGAAAGCTAAATTCTTACATGGAAAATCTAGAGGCAAAACTTGAACTTGCCGATCCTGTTCCTCGTGCACTGGTCAAGAGCCCAATATAGATGACCCAATGCAGCTTGACCCTAGGTGTACTCATCAAAATGGGTTGGATTAATCAAGGTCGGCAGGATACGGAGATTTATGATCGAACCCCTAGTAGGAAAACATAGCGACAATAGAGTAGCGATCATAAAAACTCTAGCCTTGTAGGCAGAAGTCAAATGCCCTTCATCCCCAGTAGTCCAGAAGGACATGAGTTTCTTGCAAGAAATTCGACTAGGCTTATCCCTAGAGTAGTCGATCAAAGCCTCGATGGTTTCCATATTGAAGCTGTGGTAGATAAAGCAAGCATTGAAGTGGATCACATTATCGTGAAAAGGGAGACCTATGATGGCGTAGTAATCCAGCGGAGTAATGGTATACTCCCCACAATAGAAGTGGAAAGTATGAGTGGTGTCGGACCACCTACTTAGAATATCGGAAGAAGAACCAGGTGGGATGTACGAATACCTACGATGCCTCACGTACTTGCAGTTCCTCACCATCCTCCCCAAGGACGTCTCATCAATAATGGCCTTAGCGCCAATAGATAGCACCTTATACCACTTATGGAAGTGGGTAATGCTAGCACCCTTATGATTGGTTACCTGAAACCATGCACATAAATATGTATCACACAAGAGTTCCCGATAAATCACATGATTATCGAAAATAATTGATTATTGCATTAAATAAATCATTGCATAAAATAAACAAGCAATAAAATGGATAAGTCATTGAGCAAAATAAAAGCAGTAGTAAAGGCTTGCCAGAATCAGAGATAGATGGCCAGAAGGCTTTAAGGCAGGTGGAATAGGATTCCCCGAACTGATCCCATGATACATCTAATTTAGTTGGAGCCTGTACAAAGCATTGGCAGGAACCTCGGATAATTCCACTTGCTGGCCATCGATAAGCACGTTCCGAGTAGTCACTTGGATGGTTGGCAGATCCAAGCGGATCTTATAAAGCTTGAACCACATGGACTACCCACAAAATCTGAAAAGAAGGGTCAAAAAGGGGAATAAAATGAAGGAAATCGTCGTCAGAAATGGCTAGAAAGAAAAAAAAATTTCAAAGAAAGGGAGTAAAACCCGCAAGAGAGAAGAAGAAGAAATATTTGTGTCGAGAAAATGGGAGCCAAGCTACTGTACTTATGGAACGCATGTAATTAGCCCGCCGGGTAATTACCTATTCAGCTGTCACTCGTTTATGCGTTCCACGCATTTACTCGTCACGGCTATAAAAGTTACCGTTATATAGGTAATTAGCCCACCGGCTAATTACATATATTTTGAAAATTTTCTCAATTTTGCATATTTCATCCATTTGTTGCATTGTTTTCAAAACGACTGGACCTAAAAGCTGTTCTTACACAGTCACTCATGCACTAAGCATCCAAAAATATTTATTTTAACTCCGGTGAATTTTAACCTCATGCAACTCATTATTACATTTTTAATCGAAGGGGCAAAATATATTTTGTTTCAAATTTTGTCGATTAAAAATATTTTAACGCATTGCATTTCACACGCACTATTTTGTTTGTTTCGCATACGACAAAATTTCTAGCACGAAATTTATGTATGCGAGGGTCTAATTGTTAGCACAGGTCCGTTCCGGTCCGATGAGGAATAATGCCTATTTCGTTCGGCGATCAGAAAAAAGAGCCAAAAATGACCGAATTGTCATCAAAAATCCAAAATTCAAACATCCACATTCTAGGGAAGCCCCGATTTAGCATTTTCTACTGAAAAAACAAAAAGTTAAAATTTGGTCAAACATAGGTAATCCTCCAGCCGGGTAATTACCTATCTACATTAAAAAAATCAAATCTTACCGAGATCTGGTAAGATTTTACCAGACATGATGTAAAATCTATTTAAACCCAAATCGATTTAATGTCTGTAAGGCTTTGCACCCATCACATAAAGCCACATATAATATTAAATTGGGAACTATACTACACACGGGCAAAAATGATTATATTGAATAATCTTTCATAAAGTTGATAGCTGATTTATTTCTTGTCAAACTCGAATTAAGCCGTTGGAAGATCTACTTCGTAAGTATGACTGGAGACTCTCTAACACTACGTATGGTAGATTATTCTCTACCTTCCAGTCTTCTATGTCTTGACATTCCTCGTTTAAAAAGATCCGAAGCTACTTTCAATCTTCTATGCCTTGACATTCATTGTTTAAAAAGATCCGAAGCTACTTTTCATTCCTCCTTCTTAGAAGGAGATGGCTGCTTATTACGAAGACATTTGAATGGTAGATGATCCACCGATGAACACCATTTGCAGAATTACGCCAAGTTCTTATAAATAACATTAATCCACAATTCCTTACTGTCTCGTTCATTTTCAACCATTTGTGGCAACTCTGGCAAGAAATCAATATCCACGAGCAGACGTGCATAGTGATCAAAATTCCCCTCTAATGTCGCTCTATCAATATGCATGGGAACACCAATGCAACGAGAAATTTCCACCAAAATCCCTAGATCCCAAAAGAAGAACTGTTGAAAGAATATATTAATATTTTTAATATCTCATTTAATGTAGTCTTGACATGTGAGAACTAGAAAAAAGTGATACTTATTAAAGTGATCTAGGTAGTATTTTTTAAGTTGGAATAAGCAGTGACGGAGGGAGAGGTGGGGCACATGCCCCACCGGGCACCGAAAACCTCCCAATCCCTCCCCCGGAAGTGGCTTAGATAAATTTTGTGCCCCACCAAGCTTGACGATGAAGCCATAGCCATATATGGTTCAAAGCTTAAGAAACAAGAAGATGAATAGTTCTAGAGTGTAATTTTAATTTAAAATAAATTTTAACCAATTAACTATAGTTTTTGATAAAGACTCAAGACCGATACACATACAAGACCCCAACACTTCTCTCTTTCATTTTACATTTTTCTTTATCTTTTAATATATGTAGTAAAATTTGTAATAATAAATAAATTATCAATGCTACTACCCTTTTAATTAATCAATTCAAGGACTAACTATATTATCATACCTTCTTTGTTGGCTAGTTTATTTTCAATTTTTACTCAATTACTATTATATAGGTTTTTTCTAATATCATTTTCCTATATTCATCGTTTTCTTTTCCTTTTGTATCATTTTTTATGTGGATCATTCTTATATATCTACTATAACATCAGCATAGTATTGATTGTTTCAAAATTATTTCAAGAGTTGTTTGTCTTCTCTACATTATAATAGTAAGTGTATGAAAAGTATATCAATAGTTTCACATGCTGAAATCAATGTCAAATATCTCTTCTTACTATTACATTTGGGTATAAGTATATCACCTATATTCGAAATTCACTCACTATCTTCGTCGTTCTTTTGCCATCTACTAAAATTTATGTGAAATTATGCACCTTGGAGATCAAATCCTGGCTCCGAAAAACCAATAATGTTGATTGTGATTATGACAGGGCACGTACATTTTGCTATCACCATAATAAACATTTTTTTTTTTGCTAAAATTAATAACATTCGTGAATGCCATTTGTGATATAAGGAATTATCAATGTTTTTCCCCAATTAGATAAAATATTAAACGAGTTTTATACATGGCACTCGGTATTTTGTGCCCTTTTTATAAGATGGTTGATACGCAGCTACTTTTTATTATTATAATATTAAAAGTGGTTATATGTCAACCATCCAGTGGAAGGACTACAAATAGAATTGAAAGTAGGGCTTAATAAGGCCGGGAATGCATTCCCCATCTCATCTCCATTAAAATTTCCGAGAAAAAGGATTCATCGTCCCCGTTTTTTTTAAGGAATCGGAGAAAACTTTTTCTCTATTTCCAATCGATGATTCTCCAATTTCACGTTGAAAATAATAAATATGAAAGCTTTATGTTAGAACGTATAAGTAAAATTATTTTATATCAATGGTTTTAAAAAAAATAATATAGAATATATAATAAGTGAAAAAATAAAAAAAAAAACTTTATAAATAGTATTAATTCAAGTTAAATACTACTTAGTACAAGTTAAACTATGTTTGAATATCAATTTTAAGTCTTTTGTCTTTATTTTTAAGCAATATAAACCCTACGAGTGTTACATTTTTATATCTTATTGTAATTTATTTGTATTTATTCAATTATTTTTGTAACTTTGAAGATTAGACATTGTAAATTTAAACTCATTTAAATTTATTGGGTTCGAGGATTTATCGGGTTGTGGAATGTTATCCCATCTCGTCCCCATGTGGGATTCAAGGATTAAACCCCATCCCCACCCCGTGGAATTTTTATCGGGGAATCCCCATCCGCATTGGGTTCGGAGATTCCCCGCCCTACTTTCAGATATAGGTAAAATACCCAGTGTTTTAAAACTCCCCGCCTAGCTCCGCCTAGGCGCTATTTTGAGGCTCGCCGCCCGACTTTTCATTCCTCGGGCGCTATCAGGCGCTGGACCGACATATTGCCGCCTAGGCATTGCCTAGTCCGATTTTTCCGCCTAGTCCAATTTTTCCCCCAATTTTTAAGATATTGATACCAACCAACCAACTATGCCTTAAATCCCACACTAGGTGGGGGTCGGCTATATGGATCTTCCGACGCCATGAAGCTCTATCCAAAGCCAAATTTTCGTCCATACCGAGGAAATGCATATCCTTAGAAATAGTTTCCCTCCAAGTATAATAATTATAGTTCAATTTTTTCAATTCAAAAAAGGTAGCACAGTTGGTAAAACTAATGTACACCAAAATATTCTCACCATACAATTTCATTTTGAATCTCAAACTGAGAAATAGTACGCTATAAACCACAAAAATTAGCAAAGATATTTATTTTGAAGGAATTGATTTTAACGTGGATGTGATTTTATGTAAAAATTAACTAAGACTTATATTTTCATATGCTAAACTATGTTTTTTTGTAAAACATTATTGTATTATAATTACTTTTTTAGTTGAATTTATAATTTTATCTATTAATAATTATAAAAAATAAAAAATTTACAAATCCGCCTGGCCCCCCCGAAACTCTGACCGCCCGACTAGCGCCTAACAATTTTTAAAACCTTAAAAAATACCTGTGTATTTTTTCAAATTAAACAGTAAAATGCATCACTTAACATTTGCTATCTCACAATTATGATCTTTTTTTTACACTTCACAATTATGATCTTTTTTTTTTTGACAAAATTTGGAATTTATGAAAATTTGAGCTGCACAACCAAACACTTAATTTATTTAAAACTTTGTACGACTTTTTCGCCAGTTAAAATAAAATTTATGCTGCCAAAAATAGGACAACCCATATAAGCAGTAGTAATTACTGTCCCTTTCTTAATAAAGTTCATTTACTAGTGCTGGTGCCTTTTCTTCTCCCTTTTCCTTTTTCCTGTCAACAATAATAAATATTTTTTTATGATTAAAGAAAAAGTTTATAAATATTAAAACTATTTAGTACACTCTGACGGATAAAAATTACATATATCAAATAAAACATCATACTATAATCAGAGAAACATAATCTTACTATAATGAGAGAAAATAAAAAATTTGGCATAAGAGCAAAAAGATAAAAATAAACAACCAAAACAAGAGATAAATGATGCAATCTGTAATATTTTAATCCCAAATAACATTCTCAATTGTTTACAACCATGAAAATACCTATTTATGCTAAACATCAACTGGATTTGTAAATCTATAGCAATCGTGCTTCAAGGAGATAGATTAGGGTATCAAATATGAAAGTTCCACAAGTATCTTTATCTAAAGGCTGATGAAATCTAACTTAATTGTAAAACTATCAAGATTGAGATACGTAACAGTAGATTTGTGTTTTAAGCAGACAACAGAACCGGCTAATAATAGAAGCGAGTGGAGCGACCGCTCAGGACCCTAAATTTATAAGGGCCTCAGAAGTGTTCATACAAAAATAAAAAGTAATATATTATATATAAAATAATAACGAGATGACATATGTAATGGAGCTTTGGCCTAATGGTAGGAAAGCTTTATGCCAAAGACCAGTGTTCGGTTCCTTTAGGGCCCTTGTTTTTCTCTTCTTTGTTTTGTTGTGTCTTTACTTTCATCTTTTCATTTTTTCTTTACTTTTTTTTTTAAGTCTCTAACATACACAAATACTTATCTATTTAGCCATTTTTTCATTAATTACCACTGTCGATTAAAATTTCAAAAATTTTTCTCTGTTTGATTGCGTCTTTACTTTCTACTTTTATCTTTTCATTTTTTTTTCTTTATTTTCAAATAATACTTTCATATTTTTTTTAATTCTCTAACATACACTAACAATTATTTATTTAGCCTTTTTTATTAATTACCATTATCAAAATAAAATTTCAAAAATTTCAAATCAAATTGTATGCTACAGAAAAAAGTCGATAGTTATAGTTATCTAACATATTTTATAAAGCAGAGATGAAATTAGTTAAAAAATTGTTTAACTAAGTATTCAAGAATGTTTAAATTTAACAAAAAAAATGTAGTCCTGTATAACAATTGATAGCTTAAATATATAGGAGAACAAGGTTCAAATCCCACTAAATACACTTGTTGGGAGGGGTGAGGAGTCTTAACTGTTACTAATCCTCGAACAAGTTTATCTCAATAAAGATACTTTTAAATATTACCAAAAAAATAGTTAAATATTAGAGAATCTCATAAGATGCTCTAAAATCATTTAAATTTTTTTAGTCGGATTCAAATTTGTTGTCTCCAATTGTGTGTTCCCTTCCATGTCATCCATTCAGATTTTGCCATGTATTAGATTTTATTACCTAATTTTTAATTTTTAATTTTTCTCTCCTTTTTTTTAGTTCAAATCTGCAACTATTTCATCTATAATTTATTAGTTTTTATTGACATACGTTACACAATATGCCAATGAATTTTATAACAATAATTTTATGATAATATTGATTGATTTTCTATATTATTGAAAAAAAGGCTCATTTTCATTTTTCGTTCAGGGCCTCATATTTCTCCAAAATGACCCTAGCAGACGATAACATAAATATTAGGCTCGGTAATAATAATAAATATTAGTGTGTGGCGTAGTGATTCAAGCTCTTCCTATAACCATGGAAGTCATGAGATTTAAAATATTAATGTAACGTTAGTTTGCTTTAAGCCCCTCACCATATTTTTGTCTCATATGTGTCAAAACCCATGATATATACCACAAAATAAGAATTCCATATAAAAATATATCAAAAATAAAAAAATTAATCCCAGCTATTAGAAAAGAGAAGAGCCTAGTTGTTTAACCTGTGAATCCAAATTATTACGTTGATAATATTCTTATATTGGCATTGATATATTTTTATATTAAAGTATTCTTAATTAATTTAAATTAGGAATAATATCATGAGCTGAAATAAATGTTAATTTAGAAAAATATTTATAATTAATTATATTTATGCACATATATTTATTTCCTTTTTTCATAGGAATAGTACCCTATAAATTGTCATTGTTGTAATTGATTATGTAATAAGAACTATAACATTCCATTCACCATAACTGCTCTTATTCATTTTTATCATGGTATCAGAGCATCGTCCCCGGTGACTCAAAATTACAGTCTTCCGCTCATATTTTTCATCCAGTACCTATAGACAAAAATATGTAGAAACAAAGATCATTAATTGTTCGTGGCTTATTTGACTCAGTCATACTCTTACTCTTAAAGATTATTGATCATCTGTATCAACATCATGACTTATTTGACTCAGTCATGTTCTTACTCTTGAAGATGGTCGATTGTCTATATCAATATCATCACTTATTTCACTCAGCCACGTTCCACTGGTAACAACATATATTGCTTTTACAAATGCAACAGGTCTGTTAACTCCTGATGCCTTTATCAATCCCGCTTTTACATTTTCAGTCTGATTCACAAATAGACTTACAAATATGGCTATTGACATATCAAATCATACCAAAATATGGCTATTGACATATTAAATCATACTCCAAATATGGTTATTGACATGTCAAATAATACTTCAGAATTCACATATTTCATATATAAAAAGTTCAGCAATTCAAAATCTCATCCCTTAATATATACCAACGTGTCACCAACTTGCAGAAGTTTTTACGAAGCCATCAGGGAAGAATTAGTTCTTAACATTGTGATACAAGTTAGGAGTTCACGATATTCACTCACTAACTTGAGAGGGAGTGTTGAGAATATTATTATATTGGTATTGATATGTTTCTATTTTAGAGTGTTCTTAATAGTTTAAATTAGGAATAATATCACTAGTTAGAATAAATGTTAATTAGAATGAATATTTACAATTATTATATTTATGTACATATATTTATTTCCTTTTCTCATAGGAGTTATACACTATAAATTGTCATTGATCCAATTGATTATGTAACAAAAACTATAGCATTCCATTCATCATAACTGTTCTTATTCATTTTACACGTTACGTATGTGTTTAAACTTGAAGAGACGCCAGTTGTTTCTTCTTTATCTTATAACTACAATCAATAACAAAACAAACCTCGGTTAAATTACTAACACAACACCCATGAAAATACTAATACAAAATGAAGAAAACAAATAAATGAAATAAAAAGGAGATGGCGTGTAAATAACAGGGAGATGGTAATTAATTAAGTAATTGTAAAATGCAACAGCTTTATGTACAAATGTACAATCATATAATTAATGAAAAATAAAATGAAAAAACTAGTTTCTGTTCCTTCCCTTTCATCTTCATGACCGAGAGAGAAAACCTGGATATTGTCTCACCCACGCACGCAGACATCATCTTCTCTCGGCTAATTAGCTTTTGGCTCCATCTGTAGACAGAGAAAGATCCAAAAATATGATCAGATCAGAGCATTCTCATTCTTTTGGCTTTGACCCTATGGATCCCCCATTTTAACCTACAAAATTTTGCAGGTTATTGTTGGAAAAACAGTGTTTTAATTTAATGAAGTTGCTTTCTTTTATGGTGATAAAAAGAGTTTATAATGACTTTTTTTACTGAAATATATTGTCTATTATATAAAATCAGAACAATTACAACTCTAATTAAAGCAGGAACAACATAAGGTCAAGTCCCCCCTACATGTCGAAGAGTCAACTGATCTAGCTAACAATTGTGCAGCAGACTGATAAACATAGACAAGCCTAAATATACTAAAAACAGTTTACCGGAGTTAAAACTCGTACAAAACACACAAACAAAATACAAACACATTAAACATGTTATTGCCGCAAGACAAACATGCCCTTAGGCAAGATTTAATATGAAAACAAACGTTAAAACGTTGCTACCTATATTTCCTTAACCCTCAACTAATGGCTTCAAATATCCACAACCATAAACTTCTTGCACCATAACATCAACCAGTAGTGTAGATCTGAAACGCTCTTGTAATACAGAGATAGATCTGGGTGCTTTATGTGAAAGATCAACAAGTATCTTGTCTAAAGGCTGATGGAGTCTAACCCCAATTGTAAAACTATCAAGATTTGAGATGTGTAGCAACAAATTCGTGTTTGAAGGAGGAGATCGTATAGTGGATGATAAGAAAGTATTTGATGGAGATTAATCTCATAAAAAACTCTGAAATTGAAAATAAAGAAAAAGAAAGACAAGAAAACAAAGGATACGAGGGAGAAAACGCTTAGTTAGACTTCTCCCCCCTCCCTAACAAACAAACTTACAAGTGGAGGAGGTAAAGATCCTCAAATCAATGGCGGCTAGTTTTTGATGTTTTTTTGAGAGAAAACCTAATTCTTATTGATATGGACTTCAACATTAGTTTATAATAACTTTATTTTTATGAACTTGCTAAATTATGATATATATTATACGGAGACTGTCGCACATGAGAAATGTGGCTTAAAAAGCAAAATTCTAGTGAGAAGCCTCAGATTTCCACCCTCAAGCACAAGTGACATGCTTGCACAAATACATCGATTTGTGATGGCCCATACATCAATCTATTTTGATGTTTAATATTAAGGTAAATAGTTATAATCTCCTTGTAATTTGAAAAAATATATTAGTACCTCCTTTTTTTGAATGAGTATTAGTACCTCTTTGTTGGAGATGTGTGGAGAATCCCACGTTGAAAATAATTAAGAACAGAAGTGTAGTATATAAGTGGTGTAGATTGGACTTTAACAAGCCGGTTGATTTTGTCTTACATGGATTCAATCCATCTTGTATGCTTACTTAGTGCATCAAGTCCTTTAGACTTTAGAGGCTCACAAATTATCCACACTCCTTATTTTCTTACAAATTTAAATTGTACCTCCCTATACATTTACCCTATTATGATCCCCCTCCACTCATTAAGCTTGAAATCAAAGTGGTTTATGAGTTTAATCATATATGGATATAGTTAGCTTTATTATGTTAATTTTGTGAGATTATCAATCATACAATTGGTTATTCACACTACATGCTGCATTTTCTTTAAACCTTCAAGTTATAGTTGCATTGAAAAAAGAACATTAAATGTATCTCTTGAAGACGTATTTGGACTAATAAGATGTGCTATATGCATACTTACTCCTTTATTTTCTTTTTGAAAAACCCCCAGGGGAACAGTGTGTTCCTCCAAAGGCTAAAAGGTTGGAGCGGGTGAAAATTTCGGGGCGGCAGATTTCTTCCTTTATTTTGATTAATTAATAAAGATGTTGTTCTTTATTTTGATTAATTAGGGATTTACAATATGCATAATTATAGTTGTAGTTGTACGCAAACTCTAACATCTCATCTACATTTTAAACGTAATCTTTATCTTACAACCTTATCACATAACACACCACTTCTTAAATTTGCTACTTCCAGCTTTCGAAATTGTTAAAAATACAAGAACAAGGGTGACTTCAGAGAGGGAAAAATGCATGAGGAGTGCTAATTAAAAATCCATAACCTTCCTGTAATATAAATGAGATCATTTTTAAATTGTTTTGCAATTTTAAATTCTGAACTGAAATAGTTCAAGCATGATTGGCCAATGGAAAAAGTATAAATCATTCATGAAAGAGTGGTAAACAATTGGTATAAGAGCTCCCCACCAATAACTGGAAAAGAAATTTGAGAGTTTCAAGCCAGGAGAGATGTTGTCAGCTTCGCAATTAGATACGAAAAGAGATTCTTGGCTTCTTCCTTTTGTCGGAGATTTTACAAAACCTTGAGGTGGCATATACCTCGAGTTTACTTCATGTTGATATGGAAGGCTTGCCTTCTGCCTAAAGTCCAATTTTTCGGTTGGCTTACTTTCCATAGCCGATTACCCACAAAGTTATTCCTTTTTAACCGCCATTGTCAGGCTGTTTCTGATGGAAATTGCCCTTTCTGTGGAGAGATGGAGACTACTAATCACGCCTTATTCCATTGCTCTGGTAGCTATTGAGTATGGTCACAATTGTTTGGACTGTTTGGTGTTTCAGTCACTATGCCTTTGTTTGGTGTCGAGTTCTTGCAGTTGTGGCAGCATCATTTTCATCCTGGGACATTTCATGAATTTGGTACTGCTTTATGGTTCTATTTTGCTTGGCGTTAGGGAAGTGAAGGAACAAGTTTGTATTCGAGGGTCTGTAGAGTTCAGAAGATCATATATTTTCTTGCATCTATTTTTGTTGGTTTGTTCTGAAATGTAGGGGTAGGCAACTTGGGTTTGTAGTATCAGATGTTTTTAATAACCCAAGGTTATTTTTATTATAACTGACTCTGAGATCTATATATATCTATAAAACAATGAAGTCCTAAAAGACTATTTTACCCTTATACCTTTTAAAAAAATTTATACATGATAAGGGCATTTTATACCATCAAAATATCAGTAATTTGGCTCTAATAATGGCTCAATTGAAGAGGATATAAGAGATTTATTAGTGCTTTTTGTATTTTTCCAGGCTTTTCCTTGATGTTGTGCAATATATGCGAAACAATGACATTCCAGAAACAAGTAACCAAGATGAGCAGCAAGGCAAGCAGGATGAGCAGCAAAACAAGTAGGAGGAAGTGACCGAAGAAGGAAGCGGTGGCCAAGATGACGTGGCCAAATGAAAGACCTGAAAATATGATTTTTGTGAAAGCTTCTAGAATTTATCTTGCCAAGAAAGTCTTAAGCGGCGGAGATTAGTAGGTTCCTTTTTGTAATATTTTAATCCCACTTGGACAAGACTTATTGGAGCTGAATTCATCTTCTAGAAGCCCCTTCTTTTCAGAACAACATCTTACATTATTTTATTTTTGGCGAATGGTGGATCTAGAGACTTCCATCCTCCACTATAAATTTGACCTTTGGCCATTTTTTTGGGGATAAGCTTTTGATTGGCTTCACTTTCACTTAGATTCTGTAATTTTTTCATTATTAATATTATGTCAAGTATGTTCATATATATTTTTGTCTTTTTTGGCTTCAATTATGAGCAACTAAAGTATTGGTAGGCAAGGCTAGCAAGGAGGATAGGTATACATGGTCCAAACTCTCTCTCTTCTAGCTCTAATTTCAGTATAAAAGATTGTTATGTGTTGTGCTAAAATCTAATTAAGTTCGGCCAAACTTATAACTAGTGTAAACAAGAAATTGTAACACTGATCTAAACACGTAACTCATTTCTAGAAAAAACGGTTATTGACTAGAAATGCTAGGAATTCCTGTTAGAAATTGATAGGAAGCTTATTTTGTTCTTAACGCTTGAAGATTAACTTGCAAGAGGAGGTTCCTGGAGTTAAAACTTCAAAGAAGTATAGGCAAAAAGCGGTGGCTGAGCCTAGGAAACCTTAAGTAAGTGAATCTAGATCTTTGGTGCTTAAAAAGATTAGAATTATAAAAAAAGAAGTTAAACTGTGTCTATCTGACTGCTGGACTTGCCTGCTTCCTTATAAATTTGTTCGCGGTAGTTAAACAAACAATCAAAATAGTCTGTTTTATTTTTATTTGATTATTTTAGCTTTCCTTCAATTTTAATCACTCCTTTTAATTGTGTAACCATAAAAACCCACTAATTTACAACTAAATTTAGTAACTTCCTTGCTCCCTGAGGAAATGACACTTACACTTGCCTTATGCTACTGTCAAAGACCTAGTACACTTGCTAGACACTTATTTGGCAACCAACAAGTTTTTGGTGTCATTGCTAGGGAGCAATGTGTGTAGTTTTTAAAATTTTGTCTGTAAATTGGTGCGTTTAATCCATTTGTTGTCATTTTGTAGGATTTCTTCTATTCAAAGCTGTTTCCTTTAAAGCATGCGAAGAGCTAGGCTGCCCCTTATACCAATAGACCCTGAAATTGAAAGAACTTGTCGTAGATTGAGTGGAACAGCCAGGAGGAGGCTCATGCAACTAAAAATGGAAGATAGACCTAATACCCAAAATGGCGTTGTACCACCAAAAGGTGTGGGTTAAGTCAACCCACCCCCACTAAGGCAAACTCTGAGAGAATATAGTAGACCTTCAACCGAGGGACACTTATCTTCTATTGTGATACCTAATGAGGGGAACAACGTCTTTGAGATCAAGGCTTTCATGATTCAAATGCTCTAGGCAGTCGTTCAATTTGGAGGATTGCCAGGAG
This sequence comes from Euphorbia pulcherrima, assembly GCA_947683365.1. Classification (NCBI taxonomy): domain Eukaryota; kingdom Viridiplantae; phylum Streptophyta; class Magnoliopsida; order Malpighiales; family Euphorbiaceae; genus Euphorbia; species Euphorbia pulcherrima. The sequence goes on along the minus strand of CANTUS010000006.1, from coordinate 7,286,625 downwards.
AAGATCCTAATGCACACATCCAAGAGTTTATCACCATGTGTGACACTTTCCATACAAATTGTGCAATCTCGGATGATGTCATTAGACTAAAGCTTTTTCCTTTCTCTCCTCGGGATAAGGCTAAAAATTTGCTGAAAAATCTTCAGCCTGGATACATAAGGACTTGGGATCAAATGGCACAAGCTTTTCTCATAAAATATTTTCCATCGAGGCAAGCAATCAAAATAAAAAAATGAGGTAACTCATTTCATGCAGCAACCAGATGAGTCTCTTGCTGAAGCATGGGAAAGATACAAGAAGCTGTTAAAAAGGGTGCTAAATCATCAAATTCCACTATGGATGCAAATGCAAAACTTCTACAATGGATTGCATGATCAACACAAGATCTAAATTGAATCTGCAGCAATGGGTGATCCGAAAGAACTTACCCCCAAAGAGCTTTATGAGCTCATTGAAAGGTTGGTTAACACCAGCTATAAATGGCATTCAGTTCAGGAAGAAAAGAAGCAAGAGTAAGGAGTCAGAGTCTATCAGGAAGCTCTCCGAGAAGATGGATCTGATTTTGAAGCAACTTACCAAGTAAAATGTCTCGGTAATCTCAAATACTCAAGTAAATTGTGATTTCTATGGTGGCAACCATAGAAACATTTATTGTGACACTCCTCTCACTTAAGAATAATGTGATTTTGTTGGAAACAACCAGAGGTACAATCCATTCTCAAATACCTATAATTTAGGGTGGCGCAACCATCCTAATTTCTCATATAGCAACTAAAATGAGTAGGTTCCCTACCAGAAGCCTCAAAACAACTTTTCTCAATAACCACAATAGAATATGTAGCAAGAAGGACTATCTCAACAACTAAAGAAGTCCGAGATAGAAGAAATGAAGGAAATGATGATGTAATTCATGAAGCAAACTCAAGCTTCCCTGGAGAATTTGGAAACTCAGCTCCAGCAACTCACCACCATTGTGACTCTTAAAAATAAGGGAGTGATGCCTAACAACACTAAAACCAACCCAAGGGAGGAATGCAAAGCAGTCAATCTAAGGTGCGGTAATACTTGTGATAATTTTAAACCTAAAAAGTATGTTGTTATTGATGAAAGTGCAAGAAAGGAGACTGAGCAACATTCAAAAAGTTAAGGTAATCAAAATCTAGTAGGGCAAGCAGAAAATCCAGTGAAGTAAGCAGAACCAGTTTCTGACTTGGAGCAAGCAAAACAGGATCCATCTATTCCTGCCCCAACTGACTCCATTCCTGAAAATAGCCAATTCCAGCCTACCAACCAAGGATTCCATATCCTCAAAAACCAAAACAGCATGAAATGGCTAATCAATTTGATAACTTTTTAGAAGTCTTTAAGAAACTTTATATTAACATTCTTTTTGCAGAAGCACTTGCTCAAATGCCAATATATGTGACATTCTTGAAAGACTTATTGGCAAATAAGAAGAAGTTGGAAAGTGTGGCTATGGTGCAACAAAATAGAGATTGCTCATCTATCCTTCAAAGTAGGTAACCTTTGCCTAAAAAGTTTAAAGTTCCAGGGAGTTTCTCTATAACTTGCTTTATTTGTAATTTGAACATTGATAATGCACTTTATGATTTAGGAGCAAGCATAAATCTGATGCCATATTACATTCATAAGCAATTAGGCCTAGGTGAACCGCAACTAACTAAAGTATCTATAAAACTTACTGATAGAACTATTAGGTACCCTAGAGGCATTGTAGAAGATGTGTTGGTTAAGGCTGGAAAGTTTATTTTGCCTTTTGACTTTATTTTAATGGATATGGATGAAGATTTTCATGTGCCCATCATTTTAGGAAGACCATTCCTTGCTACTGGAAGAGCTTTAATTGATGTGAATGATGGAAAATTGATCCTAAAAATACATGATGAAGAAGTAGTATTTAAAATGAATGAGGCAATAAAGTATCCATCTAATTTTGATGATCAATGCTACTTTCTTGATGCTATTGATGTGAATTTGAATCCTTTTCTAATGCAGGAGTTAGAAGAAAATGATTTTGAAGAGGAAGACTTGACTGCTTCAGAAACTGTAGAGGAGGTAGAAACTATGAAGAAGGCAAAATAGACAGTGGAGCAACCAAACTATCAACCACCCATAAACTAAAAACAACATATTGAGCCACTAAATCACACATCAAATCATTCTCCAAAAACCTCATTTCATGAACCTCCAAACCTTGAGCTAAAACCTTTGCCTCCACACCTTGAGTACACCTTCCTTGACCCCTTGATAAACTTCCTGTAATTATTTCCTCAAAGCTAACCCCTGACTAAAAAACCTAACTGATTGATGTCCTGGGGAAGAACAAGGAGGCTCTAGCATGGACTATTACTGATATCAAAGGATTTAGTGCTTCCATTTGTGTGCACATGATTCTCATAGAGGAAAACCACAAACCAGTGGTGCTGCCCCAAAGGAGACTTAATCCTAACATGAAAGAATTGTGAGGAAGGAAGTAATCAAACTTTCAAATGTTGGCATTATCTACCCCATTTCAGATAGTGTTTGGATAAGTCTAGTCTAAGTTATACCAAAGAAGGGATGAATGACAGTGGTGACCAATGAAAAGAATGAGCTCAATCAGAAGGTGGAGAGTTTGCATCGACTAGCGCAATTTGAATGAAGTAACCAAAAAGGATCACTTCCCGTTTCCTTTCATTGATCAAATGTTGGAGAGATTGGCTGGTTATAAATTCTATTATTTCCTCAATGGTTACTCAGGGTACAATCAGATTGTGATCCACCTATTAGATCAAGAGAAAATAGCTTTTACCTATCATTATGGTGTTTTTGCTTATAGAAGGATGCCATTTGGACTTTCTAATGCTCCAGCCACATTCCAAATATATATGATGACCATGTTTCATGATATGGTGGAGAAAATAGTGGAAATCTTTATGGATGACTTCTCAGTTTATGGAGCAACTTTCCAATCTTGCTTCAGTAATCTTGAAGCTATTTTACTTTGTTGCAAAGGGACCAATCTTGTTCTAAATTAGGAAAAGTACCATTTTATGGTAAATGAAGGCATTGTTCTTGGCCACAAGATTTCAGAGAAAGGGATTGAAGTAGATCAAGCAAAAGTGGAGATTATTGAAAAGTTGACTGCCCCAAAATCAGTGAAAGAAGTCAGAAGCTTTCTTGGGCATGCAGGATTCTATGGAAGATTCATCAAAGATTTCTCTAAGATAGCTCAACCATTGATAGCACTACTTTACAAATACACTGAATTCAAGTTTGATGATGCTTGCTTAAAGGCATTTAATAAGTTGAAGACAAAACTTGTCAATGCACCCATTTTGATTGCTCTAGATTGGGAGCACCCATTTGAACTTATGTGTGATGCAAGTGATACTTGTATTAGACCTATTTTGGGTCAAAGAATTGACAAGCATTTTTGGCCTATCTACTATACAAGCAAAACTCTCACCGAAACTTAACAAAATTATGCTGTGACTAAAAAAGAGTTGCTTGCTATGGTATATGCCTTTGACAAGTTCAGATCATACTTGGTACTATCAAAAGTCACTGTCTTTACTGATCACGTGGCTTTGAAGTACTTATTGGCCAAAAAGGATTCAAAGCCAATGCTAATCAGATGGCTATTGCTTCTTTAAGAGTTTGATTTGGAGATCCAAGATAAAAAGGGCTCAGAAAATTTGGCAATTGACCATTTATCCAGAATTCTAAAAGGCAATCAAGTGGAGCAACCAAAAGTTACTGATACATTCCAAGATGAGCAACTTTTCATGGTGAGATCTTTCCTTTGGTTTGCTAACTTTGCTAATTACCTTGCATGTGGTATTAAACCTCTTTTACCTTATACACAAAAGAAAAAAATTCTTTGTTGACTTGAATATTACTTTTGGGAGGAACCTTTCCTTTTTAAATTGTGTGCAGATCAGATTATAAGGAGATGTGTTCTTGATGAAGAAATTCCAGCCATTCTAAACATGTATCATAATAAGGAGGCTAGTAGACACTTTGGAGCAAGCAGAACTGCAGCAAAAGTGCTTGAATGTGGCTTTTACTGGCCAACTATCTTTAAGGACTGCCAAAGGTTTGTTTTAGAATGCAATGAATGCCAAAGAATAGGTGAAATCTCTGCCAAGAATGCTATGCCCCTAAACAACATTATGGTATGTGAAATCTTTGATGTTTAGGACATTGACTTTATGGGACCATTTCCCAACTCACATGGTAATAGATACATACTCTTAGCTATTGATTTTGTAAGTAAATGGGTTGAAGCCATTGCTAGCCCAACAAATGATGCTAAGGTAGTCATAAAATTTTTAAAAAAGCTTTTTACCCGCTTTGGGGTACCTAGAGCAATCATAAGTGATCAAGGGAGTCATTTTTGTAACAACCAGTTTGAAAAATTATTAAACAAATATGGGGTCACACATAGAATTACCACTCCCTATCACCCACGAACAAGTGGGCAAGTAGAAATTTCAAACAGGGAGGTAAAAAGAATTTTGGAGAAAACTGTTAACAACTCTAGGAAAGATTGGGCAATTAGACTTGATAATGCTTTGTGGGCTTATAGGACAACATTCAAAACCCTATTAGAATGTCCCTATTTCAGATTGCTCTATGGAAAAGCTTGTCATTTACCTGTTGAGTTAGAATTTAAGGCTTTATGGGCACTAACTTTGCTTAATTTTGATATGAATGCAACAGGGGAACAAAGGAAATTGCAACTGAATGGATTAGAGGAGTTTAGATTGTTCAACTATGAAAATGCCATGACTTATAAAGATAAGACCAAAAAGTGGCATGATCAAAGGATTCAAAAGAAGGAGTTCTACCCTGGGCAGCAAGTATTCCTATTTAACTCAATATTGAAGTTATTCCCGGGCAAACTCAAGTCAAGATAGACTGGAACATACACTATCCATAACATTTTCCCTCATGGAGCCATATAAATCATGAACAATTTGTTGAGCACAAGCTCATTTTTTAAACTTTGTATACACTTTTATTGTATTTATATTTTAAGTATATTTTTATATCTTTATCTTGTGCTTTCTTAGGAACTGATGGACTAAGTGTGAACTGCAACATCAAGATTTAATCCTCATATAACGGCATACACTTGGTAATTCTTTCTGATATTGTTCACTGGCTATTTCGTATACCTTGGATACATCACCAACCTCACAAAATTAGGAGAGTGAAATTTTGACCTCATATTTGGAAGGTTCATTTTGACTACTTCAATTTGACTACCTCAATTAATTAAATCCCAAAGAGTTAATTTTGGGAAATCCATTAGAAGAAGAAAGAAAAAGAATGAGTTGGTGTGCATGGGGTATGTGGCAGTTGGAAAATACACGGGGAAGACCAAATGGGTTTTTCTCTCTCATCCCACTCACCCTTAATTATAGCCAATGAACCTAGCCTTTGTATCTCTCCTACATGCATTCACCCACCTCCCAACTCACTTTGTCTCCCTTCCCACTAACTATTACAATTTTATATAGCCAAAAAGAAAACCCAACAGCCTCACACTTTTCCATTCTCACACCAAAAATTCCTTCTCTCATCACTTTTCTCTTCCGGTGAAAGCACAACCGCCACTATTCCTCATTTCGCCTTCACCCCTAAATTCCACCATGGTTAAGATAAGAAAATCATCGAGAGCCACACCTATCCAATTCACTCCTGCCAAATCCACACCTCCATGCACCTCTATTTCCGGCGTAATCTCCTCTACCATTTCAACTGCAATTTTGCAGAAAATGCAGACCTTCAAGGAGGGGTACGAAATGGATCGATTCAACTCATTTTCAGGCCTTGAATTTCTCCTATCTAGAATTATAAACTAAGAGGCTCTGAAAACTCTAGGGTTGTATAAAGAATTTAAGATGTTTCTCAAAGCTAGAGGACTATTCGAGTTTGTAGACATCCCTGATCCAGCCTTCAAGGAACTCACCATGGAGTTTCTTTGCACTTTTTCTAAGAATAAGGATATTGAAGCCGATGATGAGCTTGGAAGGTATTTGTTCCGATTATTTGGCATAAAGAATTCTATTTCCCTGAATGAGCTCTACAAGTGCCTAAGGATTTCAATGGAGTATATGAAAACAAAGGAGTACTCTTCAGCTCCTAAGGGAAGGCCTACTGACTTTGATGTAGAGGAATTTTGGATGGAAATCATTGGAAGAAATGACTACAAGGACTAACAAGAAGCCAGCTAGTTGAAAGAATATAGGTACAAGATAGCTCAAAATTTGATTGCCACAACTCTCTTTGCAAGAGCAAGGAGTCCACTATTCTAAAAAATGATATATATGTCCTCTATTGTATGGAGAAGGGGATAAAAATCAATGTGGGCAACTTCTTTGCCAACTACATCCTCAAGCTACCAAACAAGAACAATAAGAAGATCATGATTGGGTCTTTTATCACTAAAATTAATCGGTCCTTAATCACCAACTTCTCCACCAATGGCCTCACTCATGCATGCTTTCTTGAGGTCATTAAGCTTTACAACCTGGGCAAATTTGGAGTATACAAAAAGGTAGATGAAGTGTACTATTTAGAGCACATTGTCAAGGCTATGTTGGAAGAGCAGAGGAAAGAGGCTGAAAAGAGAAAAAAGGATCAAGAGAGAAAAGCCACTCCTGTTTATAAAAGGAGGAAAGTGGTGCCAAAAGCCACTACTGCAAAGAAAGGGAAGAAGGTGGCAGAAAAATCTAAATTTTTGGAAAGGTGTGAGAACATAAACTTCAGGGAAATGTTAGGAGTTATGGAGCAGCTATAGGATGCAAAAGTGGATTATTTGTCCTTCAAGATGGAGGTTGATGGCAGAATCAGGAGGCTGGAGGATGACAACCTAGATTTGAAACTTCCTGGATATGTCCAAAGCACACCCACAGGAGAAATGGGAGGGAAATTCAGCTAGGAACACATTCCATCAGCCTTATCCACTCAAGAATTAGAGCATCAATCCAAGAGTAAGGAAATTCTAGAAAAAGATGAGGGACAAATCCCCTCCAGCCGTGAAGAGTAACTTTCTTACCTTTACTCTCTATTTTTCTATCAAAATGCCACATGGACGTAAAAATTTTGCAATTGTTGCTTTTGTGATAATTTTTGCTGTGCTTTGAGGACAAAGCAGTGTTTAAGTGTGGGGAAGGTAGTTGCATATTTTAGCTACTAACTGCTTAATTCTGATTGCTTGAGTACTGTTCTTTACTGCTACTGATAGTTTTTTACTGCTGCTGAAAATTTTAACTGATGCTAGATAATTTGTTTACCATGTCCTTGCTAATTACTGATATTCAATGAATTATCTTGCCTTTAATAGTCACCCCACTTAAAAAGTTTGCTTGAACTTAGGTTTTTGTTGTTTCTGTGTTTCTTCTAAGTTTTTACTTGTGTTTTTCAGCTTCACTTCTCAATTAAAATGTATATATTTGTTTTTATCTCACTTCTCTTTTGAAAAAGTTTTAAATCTGTTTTTAGGTAATTAGCATGAAAACTTTGCCCTTTTGAGAACAAACAGTCTATATAAAATGCTTGAGTTAGGTTAGTGATGATAGACTTACATTTAGCAAGTAAAGTTGATCAATTAAGCAAGCATAAACTACAAAGGTGAACTATTTTTCAATGAACTCAACTAGAATGAACCAACTGAAAATTAACCCTTACTTAGTGAGTATTTGAGCCAAAATTTTTCAAAATTTTTCCAACTCATTCACTTCTTCTCTTCATGTTCTTAAATTTTCAAAAATCTTTCTTCTTTTTATGTTCTTAAACTTTCATAAAATCTTTTGTCACAACAATGCTTAAATTTCTCAACTTTTCTTGCATAACTACTAAAATTCTGAAATCATCTCTCTCTCAATAAATTCATTGTTTTAATTTTTTTTCTAAGAGGGCTTATACATGCAGACTTAGGCTAGAACTTGATTTAGGGTACCTATCAAGACCTCATTGATCACTTACATAAAATGAGAAAGGCATTAGGATTACACACTCTTAACCAAAAAGCCACCCTTTACAACAATATCCCTTAATGAGCCCCTTTGAGCCTTGTATTCATTTTCTTTCATAACACGCACATAGAACCCATAAGCCTTTTTATTTTCCTCTTTTTCACCTCTGATTTTACTAAGGAAACCTTCACAAAACAGCAAGATTTCACATTGTGGGTTATTTTAAAAATACATCTTTTCAAGGGAAACTTCATAGGCCTTCTTCAAAATCATTTTAGTTTATGCCCTTCATCAAAAGAAAAAGAAAAGAAGATTAGAAAAGAAGAAAAAGAAAGAAAAGAGACAAAGAAGAAAATAAAAAGAAACAAGGAGAAAAGAATTATCAAATAAAAATCTTCTAGAATCCAAATTTAACTTCCTTGTTCAGTAATGGAAATAAAATATTGCCTCCTTACTGAAAAATGTCTTCAATTGTGGAAATTGTGATTGCTCTGTTCCTTATTGAGTATCTTTTGAGCTAGAAATTATCTTTGACAATTGCTTCCTGTATTCTTTCCAAATGTTGCCTTGGTAGAATCACTTCACCACAAAAAGCCTTTACTTAACACACCCTACCCTTACCCAACATTACAACCCAGATGAAAGTCCTTTTGATTGTGTTTGTGATCAAATTCTTTTTTTTGGTGGAGATGAGACCCAAGGTCAAGCCTATGGACTTTTGACTGTTATGTATAAGCTGCTGAGTGATTTCTCAAAACTCACCCCTAAAAAAATTAAGCGAATCGAGTGAAATCCATTGGTGAGGAAGTTGGTTCACTATAGAAAGGTTTATTGCTAAAACAACTTTAATTTATGGTTTTGGCATGCTTTTGAGAACAAATTTCTTGTTAAGTGTGGGGATATTCATCCCCTACCTTCAACTCTTGTATTTTGTACAAACGGCTTGGTCTCTTAAGGAAAAAGATGCATGTTGATTACCTCTCCTGTTTTATTGTCTTTTCTTTGCTTTTTCACTGTTCTTTGTTTTATCTTTACTTGAGGACAAGCAAATGCTTAAGTGTGGGAGAATTTGATAAGTACATTTTATACCATAAAAATATCAGTAATTTGGCTCTAATAATGGCTCAATTGAAGTGAATATAAGAGATTTATTAGTGCTTTTGTATTTTTCTAGACTTTTCCTTGATGTTGTGCAATATATACGAAATAAGGACATTCCAGAAGCAAGTAACCAAGATGAGCAGCAAAACAAGCAGGAAAGCAGCCCAAGCAAGTAGAAGGAAGTGATCGAAGAAGGAAGTGGTGGCCAAGATGAGATGCCAAAATGAAAGACTTGAAAATATGATTTTTGTGAAAGCTTCCTAAAAGCCTTTTGTCTTGCCAAGAAAGTCTCAAGCGGTGGAGATTACTAGGTTCCTTTTTGTAATATTTTAATCCCACTTGGACAAGACTTATTGGAGCTGAATTCATCTTCTAGAAGCTCCTTCTTTTCAGAACAATATCCTATGTTATTTTATTTTTGGCAAGTGGTGGATCTAGAGACTTCCATCCTCCACTATAAAAATTCGGCCATTGGCCATTTTTTCGGGGACAAGCTTTTGATTGGCTTCACTTCCACTTAGATTCTGTAATTTTTCCATTATTGATATTATGTCAAGTATGTTCATATTTATTTTTGTCTTTTGTGCCTTACTTCAATTATGAGCAACTAAAGTATTGGTAGGCAAGGCTAGCAAGAAGGACAGGTATACATGGTCCAAACTCTCTCTCTTCTAGCTCTAATTTCATTATAAAAGATTGTTATGTGTTGTGCTAAAATCTAATTAAGTTCGACCAAACTTATAACTATTGTAAACAAGAAATTGTAACAAGGATCTAAACACAACTCATTTCTGGAAAAAATGGGTTGTTGACTAGAAATGCTAGGAATTCCTATTAGAAATTGATAGGAAGCTTACTTTGTTCTTAAAGCTTGAATATTAACTTGCAAGAGGAGGTTCCCGGAGTTAAAACTTCAAAGAAGTATAGGCAAAAAGCGGTGACTGAACCTAAAAAACCTTATGTAAGTGAATCTAGATCTTTGGTGCTTAAAAAGATTAGAAATAAAAGAGATAAGTTAAACTGTATCTGTCTGACTGCTGGACTTGCCTACTTCCTTATAAATTTGTTCGCAGTAGTTAAATAAAGCAATCAAAACTATCTGTTTTATTTTTAGTTGATCATTTTAGCTTTCCTTCAATTTTAATCACTTCTTTTAATTGTGTAACCATAAAAATTCACTAATTTACAACTGGATTTAGTAACTCCCTTGCTCCCTAAGGAAATGACCCTTGTACTTGCCTTATGCTACTGACCGCGACCTAGTACACTTGCTAGATACTCATTTGGCAACCAACAACACTTATACCTTTTACATATATAGATTATTAATTAATGTTACTTACCATGTATAATAAATGATGAAACTAACTACAAACAGTATTATAAATTATTAATTATTTTTTAATGAATAAAAGCAAAATAACAAATTTATATATAAAAACAGTAAAAATTATATTTTAGTTGTATTCATAATAATCATAATAATACTAAAATATAAAATTAAAATAAAATTAAAATAATAATAATAATAACTTCAATAATAATAAAAAATATTTGATGAAGAAAAAAGAGTCACATTAATTCTTAAATAAGATTATAATCAATAGAGTCATATTTTTTAAATTTTAATTTGTTGTTCATATGTCCAATTGTTTGAAAATATTTTTTACAAGTTGATTCTTATTTTTTTTGCCAATGTGAATATTTAATATGTTATTGCTAACTTTTCCAATTATTTGTTGACATATAAGAGCTTTCTTTACTTTAATTGATTTTACACTATAATGAGCAGATTTTATTCCCATCTACAATAATTATTAAATTAACTATTTTTTATAAATTTAAGTTAATATTAAATCAATGCTTCTTCAATCAAAAATTTAGGAAATTGATTTTAATATATTTTCCAAATAGGTTTCTTTTAGAAAAATGATAATGATTAATAGCAATAACTACTTTTTATAAGGAAATAATTAATTAGGGTGAATTATAGTTATTATCATACACTTATAAATTGTGATCAATTTTCACAATCAATATAAACATTTGTATCAAAGCACATACAGTAAAAATGAAAGACTACACGAGTTTGATAAGCACGAAAGCTATCGAGATAAAAGTTCATTCTTTAATATTTGCCGTTATGGATTCATATAGGTTAGTCTTTTTTTAACTGAATACAAAATATCTATTTTACATATTTGGGAGTTGAAATGAATCAACATAAAAATTATAAAATATAACTATACTTTTAATTTAAATATAAGTTTATTTTGAACTTTTGTGTGTTGTTTTAGTTTTGTAGAAATAGATGTATAATATCGGTACTTGATATGTCGAATAATACAGTGAGTGCCTACTTTAACGAAATGAAATATGTACTATGAAACAGATTTTTTGAAGTTTGAACTTACTTATCATTAATATACTTATTACGAATGACCTATCGTGCATCACGTGGGTACTACACTAGTAAATAAAATTTGAAGGCTTAATTCTATGTAAATAGCTAAAAAAACCCGAAATTATTTTGTAAAGTTCCTCGCATTCTTCTCATGCTATGAAAAGTTATCAGTTGGTCAGTTTTTAATGTTCTTTTCGGATTTTTGTTTTTATCTCCTTTTAGAAGTTGTTTTTTTCTTTCTAATCTTATTTATAATGAGAATAAATAAATTAATTACTCTTTTAATAGGTGTGAGCAAATGTCGGTTCGGTTCAAAATTGAACTGAACCCAAAATTAAATAAGGATTTTGTCAGAATCAAATATCAAACAGAATATATTTTGGTTCGGTTCAAACCAAACTGAATTATTTTGGTTCATTTCAAATCGAACCGAATTATTTCAGTTCGGTTTAAACCAATTTAAATTTTTTTATTAATATTTTATTTATTAAATATAAATTTAATATATGAAGTGACTAAAAATTAACATAAATATCTTTCAACACAAATAATTTATTGTTAATTTAAAAAGAAAAGCTTTATTGTCAAATATAAAATATAAATTGAACTAAAAACATAAATAAATTAACATTTAATAAATTAAAATATATATTAAAACTAATTTCATCGGTTTTTGGTTTATTTGGTCAAAAAACTGAATAAATTGAACCGAACTAAAAACCAAATAAAGAAAAATATGTAAACCAAAAATTGAACCGAATAATTCAGTTTGGTTCCTGTCGGTTCGGTTTTTCAATTTTCTCTCTCCCCTATTTTCTATTTGTAATTTTTAAAATTGTTTAAAATATGATAATTTATATATTTATTTATTTTAAAACTGTAATTTACAATATATTTAATTTAAAATCAAATATAATTTTAATCTTTTATTTACATGGAAATTATTCTCTTTTAAAATCTTTTATAATGCAGTGTATTTAATTTTTATTCATAAGAACATTTTCGTTAATAAAAAAAGCATGGTCGCTCGCAACCCTAGGCGACCAGCCGCACCCCACCTTCCCTCTTTCAATCACTGTCGATCGTCAGCCAACCTGTCCACCTTTCACCGCCCAAATAACCCCGCCCTCCAATCGTTCCCTAGCAACCCTAACAAAGTTTACTTTGAAAATGTCCCAAATAGGTATGATGCAGATGCGATCAAGAGAGTGTTTCGCAAATATGGTGTAACAGGATGGGTCTATATCGCAAGGAAGAAGAATGCGAGAAATCTCAATTTCGAATTCCTTACTCCCGATCGCCGGATTCCTATTCATGAGGTGATTTCTAGAATGAATTTCGTTATATCAGTGTCGTAAGATTACGTGCGATTAGGGCTAGGTATTCTAGTCCAAAGTTTGAGGTGGCTAGGGCTGCTATAACGAGAGCCCCTTTGAAGGACAGACATGTGTTTCGCGATTCACCTCGCGGTTCTAAGAAGTACAAAAATGTCATTTTGAATGAGCCAGAAGTTATGTTGAAAAAATCTGAGGGGCACCATTCATCGGATGGCAATAATTCAGCGGTGAATATGGCTTCAGAACTTAATATCGCGCCCCCTCCATGGAAAGCAAATCTTTCCTTGCCAATCTTATTAATATTTTAAATATTCAAAATATTGCTGATTTATTAAAGGATAGAGGATTTGAAATCAATTTTGCATCCCCAGTTGGAGGAGAGAAAGTTATTATTGGCTTTAGATCGGTGGAAGCGATGAAGGATTTTCTCGGAGGCGAATGGAAGATTATGGAGCATATCTTTAGTTGTGTTGCTAATTTGCCGATGGATTTTGCTCCAACTGATTCTATTCTGTATATTGATTTCACGGGTGTCCCATCATCTATTGTATGTCAACCCTTAGTCCGTAATTTGGCTGAGCGATTTGAGCGAATTGTCTTTTTGGATTTTGACTTCAAAAATTCGAAAAGATTTGATGTGATATCATGCCTAGTTTCTGTATCTTTAGGTGTAGTAAGCAGGAATATTCAGATTAGTATAGGTTCGGTTGAGGCGATGGTTTTTACTAATTTCAGACAAGGCATTAGCTACCAAAATTATGTAAACTTGACTTATAATGGGAGTGTATCAGATGCAACATCTTCTGATTTGAGCGAACATGTGAGTTTTGAAGGAGTGGAAGAGGATTTAGGTAAGGAATTGGAGATTGTCAGTTTGAAATCCCCTGAATTATGTGTGAGTATTATGCCGAATTCAAATTTGGAACTATTGGAAGGGGATCAGGCATTGCAAGTAATTTTTTCCATCGCATCCCATTGATGTTTCGAATAATATGATTTCGACATCCTCGGGCCTAGATATCTCAAATATGAATAGAATTATTATTCATTCTCATGTCGGCTTGGAGAATGGGAATGAAAACTTACAAAGAACACTTTAGGGAGAGGAGTTGCGTCTCTTTAAGGCACAACAAAGGGAAGTTATTTTAAAGGTGTTGGAGAATTTAGAGTAAGTTATACGGCTGGTTCTGGTTTTGGTTTATATTATTATGTCTTTAAATCTTTTGTGTTAGAATTGTCAAGGAGGTTTAAGATCTAATGCAAAAAAATCTTTTGTTAGGTCTTGTGTTTTTTAATGGAAATTACATTTTGTTGTTTTAGTGGAGACAAAGGCCAATGTAGTCTCAGACCAAACTGTTCGAAGATTGTGAGGTCATAATGACTTTGCTTTTCATTACATTCCATCCATTGGTATGTCAGATGGCCTAGATTTATCATGGAACTCATCGGTTATCCATGCGAGGGTGTTGTTTTCGGATTCGAGATGGTGCGTATTACGGGTTATGGAGAACGGCTGGGAATTTAATTTAGTCTATGTGTATGCCCCCATTAATCATGTGGAAAGACACCAATTATGGATGGAACTTACTGCTTTCATATGTGACCTTTATAATGTTATAGTATGTGGTGATTTAATGAAGTTATTCATTCTAATGAGAGATCGGGAGTGAATAGAGGAATCACAAATTCTATAGTCCATTTCTATAAATTTGTGAATGAGTGTGCTCTTTATGATGTTCCATTGCAAGGAAGGGATCATACATGGTTTAATAGCGCAACTTACTCGAGAATCGATAGGGTGTTTACTTCGTGTGATATTTTAGATTTGTGGCCAAGGATGCACTTGGCAACGGTGAACTCTTCATTATCAGATCATTTGCCAATTGTCTTCACTTCTCATGGAGTGGAAATTTGTAAACTAGGGATTTTTTGGTCCTTAAATTGTTGGTGGGAAAATGATGATTTTTTAACCGTTCTTATGTTAAAAGTGGACTGATATTTGTCGAGAATCGAAGGACAAAATTATTAATTATAAGTTGTCTCGATTGAGGGAGTATATTAAACCTTGCCATTCAAGTAATTTTGAGGAGATGGACCAACGAATTAAAACTCTAGAAAATAAGGTATTAGAGCTACAATCTAGCGAGGTGCCTCAGCCGATTGATGTCTCAAGTGGTTCAGAGCTTGATTTGGCTCGGGTCTCTTTGGTGGAGTGTCGAAGGAGTTTTGAAAAAATTTTCCACCAACAATCGAGAGTGAGTTGGACGGTCTTGGCTGATAATAATATGTCCTTTTTTCATCGTATAGCTTCTGCTAGGTCACGGCAAAATTGTATTAGTCAATTAGAGGTGGAGGGTGAGCTTTATTCGGGCGTAATTATGCACAGCTATTTATGGAGCCTACTGAAATTCTATATTCCCTCGACGAGTGGAACTTCAAAACCGTAAGTCATCCATCTAATATAGCTCTTGTTGCTCCATTTTTAGAACATGAGATATGGGAGGCGTTGTGTTCATGTAATGAGAATAAATCTCTATGATCGGAAGGTTTTAATTTTTACTTTTATAAAAGATTTTAGAGAGATATGAAGGAAGATATTATCGCTTTTTTCATAGTTTTTATGCTACCTCTAAGTTGCAGGATTCTTTGAAAAAGTCATACATGGTCTTAATACCCAAGGTCCCGAGCTCCCCTTTGATTAACAACTATAGTTCGATTGCTCTCGTTCATGGGCTATATAAATTACTATCGAAGGTGTTAGCTAGGCTTCTACAACTGTTGCTTCCTAGCTTGATTTTGGATAACCATTTTAGATTTATTAAAGGCAGAAATATCCATGAATGCTCATTTGTTGCTTCTGAAATTGTGCATTCCATAAACTCTAGTAGATAGTCATGTTTGGTTCTTAAATTGGATTTCCGGAAAGTGTACAACAGTATATCATAGACTTTTTTAGAAGCAGTGTGTAGGAGGATGGGATTCAATGATAAATGGATTAGTTGGTTAAAGGGATGTAGGGTGGGCTCTTCAACGTCAGTCCTTGTTAATAGGGTGCCATATGATCCGATTTGTTTAGGGAGGTGGTGAAACAAGGGGACCCATTCTCCCCCTTCCTATTCGTCTTGGCTATTGAGGGTCCCAAGTAGTTATTTAATGGGACTACTGCACTGGGTCACATACTTGGGTTTCAAATTATTAGAGTGGGAAGGGATATTTCCCTCTTATAGTTTGTGGATGATACTCTGTGTTTCCTACCTGTAGATGTGACGGTAATACCTATTTTTATTCATGTGCTTAAATGCTTTGAATTAATTTCTGGTTTGCTAATTAACTTCCACAAGAGCTCGATAATAGGTGTAAATGCTTGTGACTCGTTTGTTACTTTATGCGAGGAGATGTTGGGGTGTAAGATTGATAAATTACCAATTACATATTTGGGAGTTCCTTTAAGTGTGAGAAGAGTCCTGATGGATTATTGGAACGGATTAATTGCTAAATTTAATAGTCATCTAAGTGGATGGAAGGGGCAATATTTATTCTATAGTGGGCGAGTTGTGATGATTAAATCGGTTTTAGAATTATTACTTGTCTATTTGCTTTCTTTGCATCGGTTACCGGCCGGTGTTAATTCTAAGTTGATACGTTTGATGCGGAATTTCTTATGGAATATGCGTCGGTAAAAGGTTTTAACAAAGTAAGTTGGGATACAATTACATTACCAAAGAAGCTTAGGGGGCTTTATATTCGAGATTTCTGACTTGTTAACTGTAGTTTGGTTCTCAAGTGGATTTGGAAGTTGAAGGTGGATGATGGAGACTCGTTGTGGTATGAGTTTTGTGTACGGAAGTACGGTATAATTGATTAGGTGAGCTTAGAAGGATACGATGTAAATCGTTTATCACATATTTGGAGAGTGGTGGTGTATTGTTGTATAAGAAATCAGCAATTATGGAAGTGTTTTAAGGATAACATTGTTGTTACGGTGGGGAATGGGAATTGGGCTTCCTTTTAGCACGATAATTGGACGTCTAAACACGTATTGAAAGACCTTTTTTAAGACTAGTTTGTCATTAATAATCAGATAAATTGCATAATTAAAGAGGGTTGTTTGATGCTATTTGGAGCTGATGGTTTTGGTAGACCATTTTGGAAGAGGAGACTACGAATTACTGGAAGAGAAAGATGTGTATAGCTATGTAATTAGATCATGCACTCTATGTCGAATCTATTTCATGGAAATTGGGGGAACTTGTTGAATAGGGAGCTAGATAACGTCATTTTTGTTGATGTGCCAGATAAATTGGTGTGGAATATGGATACGAGGTCCATATTCTCCGTGTCTTCATTTTTGAAAATGTATAACAATTCACCACATTGGCCTAACTTAAATCGAAACTTTAAGACAAGTTAGGATTCTTGCCTTATCCCGAAAGTTCATTTCTTTGGATGGCTTCTTTGTCATGATAGGCTGCCAACAAAAGAGTTTCTATTCCATAGGAGTTGTCAATATGCTCTTGACTCGAAATGCCCTTTTATGATATGGATAAATCGTGCGATCATGCTATTGTCCATTGCGCTGCTTGTAATAGTGTGTAGAAGGGGTTGTTTCGGCTTTTTAGAATTCAAATGGTAATTCCTAGAGCAGCTTATGACATTTTGGAAATGTGAAGGTCCTTCTTTCGTCCGGGTGTGTATCGTGATTTTGGGACGTCGCTATGGTTTTTTGTTGCATGGTCCTTATGGAAACGCAGGAACATTTTGTATTTAAGGATCAGATCTGTGAGGAGGACCATCTTGTAGCTAGCATTTATCTTTGTTTTTTTGCTTTTCAATGTAATAAGCGCTCTCTGACTTTTATGGTGTCGGATATTTTTAATAATCTGAATCACCGACTAGGTGTAATTGACTATCAATGATGCTTTCACCTTAAGAGCATGAATTGGTATTTTGATTAATAAAGAGAGGTGGGCGTTTCGTAGGCAAGCAGACGCACTAACTTAGTTGGGACGTCCGCCCCAAAATTTTCACCCGCCTCAATCTTTTTCCTTTTGGAGGGACACAATGTTCCTCTATGGGGTGTTTTTTTAAAAAAGAACATCTTCGTTATTTTAGAGGTTGTAAGTATTAAAAATTGTCAGTGAATAGCTACCCAATTTTGTTTTGTTCAAAAAATTTGTTTGAAAAATTTGTTCCAAAATTTTAATTTTTGTTACAGTTATTAAATCACTTTCTCTAACAAATCCAACAACTATGTTTTTGAATTAATATTTGGTAACTATTACTTCCAAAATGAACTACCTAGCAAGTACACTAGGGTCAATTAAGCACAAGGTCACTTCTCACAAGGTCACTTCTCACAAGGATCAGTGTTAAAAAAGTTCAAGGTTTCCTTGATAAACTGATTCAGGAAGGTGTTATTTAATTCAAGGTTAGTTGGTTGCAAACTAATCAAATAGAAAAATCACTTGAACAATAATAAAAAGTACAAGTTTCACCTACACACTATAATGTAAGGTTTTCCTTGTAACAAGACATGTAGTATACTTGATTATGCTCATAGATCTAAGATTACTTAACAAGAATTTCCTAATCTTAGTCTCAATTTCTTGTACTATGTGTGTTTCTTTGTGATTCCAACTATAACAAATCTCCCCTACATACTTATTGCTATAACATGTATGAGTCCGACCGAAATCCAATTAGATAATATTACTCAAATACAACAATCAAACAAAGATTCAAAATAAGATATACATACTTAGCATCGGAGGAAGGTCTAACCCTGCCTTCTTGCTGGAAGATTACTCATAGTTAAGAAAATACTAAATTTTTTTGTTTAAGAATGAAAAGTTACATAAAAGAAGAGAAAAGTGACGTCCAAAGGGGAACACCTCCCAAAGGAGCACCCCTCCACCAGTGGAGAAGAGCGTATAAATACCCACTAATTGATTGAGAAGTATCTAAATAAGAAATAATAAATTTTTTAAAAGATAATAATAAAGTCCTATTTAAATAAAGTTCTTATTTGAACAGGAAAATAAATCCTAATAAAGAAAGAACTCTAAACTTTGTCGATGAAGTAAATGGGGAAAACTTAAAATTATTGAAAGCTTAAATCTCTCTTTTTATTCCTTGCTAGGGTTAGTCAACTTCAGCTCCTAATTAAGTGGTACAATTGAATTATGATTCTTTCTCTCATTGGTCCTTTTTGTGCCTAATTCCTATTGGGGTGATATTTTTGAATGCCGCAATAACCTGAAATTGTGCCAAAGCTTAGCAAAAGCTTATTTAGTTTAAAGCAAATAAGCAATTAAGCACATAAAAGACAGAATATTTCACTACTATCTTCACTTATTGGTAACCTCCAACATTTTGTCTTTAATATTACTAATCAGTCAAATTCATGTTTACACAATCTAACTTGGCAAGTTTTAATTATCAAGTGCTGCCCTCAACTAACACATATCCCTACTAATCTCAACATGGCAAAAATGTATTCTAAAGCCCATGTATGCCACGTATTAACTTCTAATTGGAGAGTTAAATTAGGAAAACACTATCTTTAAAAAGTCAAACCAACCAGAAGCTAATAAGTGGCATTTAGAGACTCACAAGTGTATTTATTAATAAATATAAAAAAATTACTAATCCAGCTAGACACCGCCTAAACCCTTCCCAAGCGCTGAAAACCCTGACCACCCGACTAGCGTGTAGCACTTTTTGAAATATTGCCTTTAGCAATCGCCAAAACTCTATAGAAGTAAGTTTTGAATAAAATATTATTTTAAAAAAGTATTTAAATCAAAGAGTCCTACAAAACTACTATGATCACCACATAATTATCACCTAAAACAGGAGGTCCTTACTCTTTTTTTTTATGAAAAAGGAGTGTTAATATCATTAATGAAGAAGATGGGCAACATAATGAGGTAGAGAGGACATCCAAATTCCCATTACCTCATCGAAGTGGACGCCACGAGCTATTTTATGAGCTATATCATTCGCAACTCTAGGAATTAAGCTAAAAACACATGAAGTAAAATAGCAATAAAGATTTACACTCCAACACAATCGAATCAAAATATGATAAACCGAGATCGTTATCTAATAAAGCATTAAAAAGGACTGAGTTGAGATAACTTTAACCTAATAACCTCTACTATGAATATATATATATATATATATATAACCTTTCCTTAATAGTTAATAACATTAACCCTATTCAAATTAACTTCTAAAACTATTGAAAATTAATATTTTACATAAGCATATTTTTCTTAGAAACCCTAGCAGCCTCTCTTTATATCACTGCTCTTAAAGCCTCTCTTTTTTCACATTTGGCAATGTGTGTTCTCATTACAACTCGATTTTTCTCTCTAATTTCGGCTGTCTAATATCTCTATCTATCTATAGATCTCTTTTCATCAACATATATTTCTTGAGTTGTGTTATTTTAAAATGGAGAACTACAAGCATTTTGACAATGGGGATGCCCATTTGCCTGCTGGCTTTAGATTTCACCCAACTGATGAAGAGCTTATTACTTGCTATCTCCTTAAGAAGGTTCTTGATAGCAACTTTTCTGATAGAGTCATTGTGGAAGTTGACTTCAACAAGTGTGAGCCCTGGGAGCTTCCTGGTAACTAGAATATTCACTTTTCATTATTAATTGTTCACTGGGTTGAATGAAATACATATATTCTAAATTTGAATTTTTTATATTGATAGAAAAAGCCAAGATGGGAGAGAAAGAATGGTACTTCTTTAGCATGAGAGAAAGGAAGTACCCAACCGGACTTAAAACTAATCGAGCAACTGGAGCTGGGTACTGGAAAGCAACTGGGAAAGACAAAGATATTTACAGTTCAAAAACATGTTCACTTCTCGGAATGAAAAAGACTTTGGTTTTCTACAGAGGAAGAGCTCCTACAGGAGAGAAAAGCAACTGGGTTATGCATGAATATCGCCTTGAAGGCAATTTTGCTTACCATTATCTCACTCAGTCCTGCAAGGTACACCCCTCAAAATCTTATTATTATATCATCATTCCATTTAGGGTTCATACAATGTTATGTTGATTGATTAGCTAGGTTTGGCTGTGGTCCTACTTTTTTATGAGCATTCTAATCTATTTGGGATAAAAATTCTCTGAATTTGAAAATTGGTACATTGTACATTTCAGTCAATCTCAAACATTCATCAAGTTTTAGTGGTTGAGATTGAATTTTAGTTATCTGTGAGGCTCACAGTGGAATTAAATCTCAACCATTAAAACTGAATGGTTGGTTGAGATTAACTGAAATGTACAAATGCACCAAGTCCCAAATTTAGAGAATTTTTTCCATGTATTTGTGATGTAATAAGCTGGCCACTTTATCTGTGTTTTTCTTTTCAAACCCCCTGAGTGGTAGGGATGGCGTTATAGGGTTCTCTCAATTAATTAATTAAATTTACAGTTCATTAGGCTCTCCTGAAAAGGCTTTCAGTTCTTTGTCCTTTTTCTGTTGCAAAAAAGTAAACATTACTGGTCTTTTTTCCTTATTTCTTGCAGCCCTATTTTTGGGTCAAATGAGATCATTCACTTTTGTCTTTAGTATTTTCCCTGTATGGATATGGAAAAACCTAATGCATAATTAATTAGTGTAGTATATTGTATCATGGTCTTGAATAACATATTTTATTCCGGATTTGGATTCTTTGAAGTTCAAATTCTCTAAAGTTGTACATTTCATCGATCTTAACTGTCCATTGAGTTTTAATGGTCCAGATTTTATTGCTCTCTGGACCTCAGAAATCACTAAAACTGAATCTGGAACATTAAACTCAATGAATGGTTGGGATTGACTGAAATGTACAGCTTTAGAGAGATTGAACTTTAGAGAATCCAAATCCGTTTTGTATCATTTCCGTTGGAAGATTAAAAAGTAACCACTGTTTATATTATACTAATAAAAAGTCGTTACGTGGCAATTATCTAACAAAAAAAGGTACAAAATACCAGTTTTCTATATAATTTTCCAACTAATAGACCCAAAATGCAATAAAATTAAAACCTAATGCATAAATAACGGGATTTTATACCTTGCTCCCTACTTCCTTACATGAGTGACCAGTGTCCAAAAAACTAATTTATTGTTATTACTTTTTATTATTTTATTCATTTCTGGAACACTTGTCACTCATGCAAGGGAGTAGGGAGCATGCTTCCGGAGCATGGTATAAAATCCCATAAATAATTACTAATTAGTGTAGCATATGTATTGTATCACACATATTTGGCTAACTGCTATACTTCAATTATAAACAGAATGAGTGGGTAATATCTCGGGTGTACCAGAAGAGTGGCGACGCTGGTGCCACCAATATAACCCAACCCCGTCAAAGTTGTAACTGCACCAACAACATTAGCCTCTACAATGAACCAAGTTCCACCAACTTACCCGGCTCGGCTCATACCGCTGGCAGTGCCAACCAGAATACCATTGATTCCCATTGGCCGCCTCCCTCACTTGTGGACCCCTTGGGACGCTTGCATATAAACATGAATCCTTCTCCTTTCCCTAGCTTATTATCTCCGCCAGAGAATTTTCAGCCGCCTTTTTTCTTCTCATCCCAGTCCCCCGCCGTAGCTCCGTCTCAAACATTTAACATTGGCGGCGGCCCCACTGCCGTGAATTGGATGATGGCCGAAGAAGACTACGCCGGTGCAAGGGTGCCGGCGGAGCTTGACTCTATGTGGAACTGTTATTGATAGTGATGGAGTTTTTTGTTTTATTATCTATGCAGGTGCTATTTAATGTTATGTGATGTTTTATTTAGCTTTAAAATTAAAGTACTGTTAATTTTTACAAAAAATTGACTTGTAAGTCTGTGAAACTTTTTAAAGCAGCTTTTATCTTTATAACCTTGCAGCGATAATTCCAGTTTAAGGCTGCTTTATCTTTAATTTATTTTTGTCTACTTTTAGTTTTGACAAGGGCTCGTCATTTTTTTAAAAAAAAACCCCGGAGTAACAATGTGTCCCTCTAAAGGAAAAAAGATTGGGGTAGGTTAAAATTTTATTACGGACGCTCCAACTAGGTTAGCATATCCGCTTGCCTACAAAACATCCACCCCTCTTTTCACTAAATTAAATAGGTTCTCGAAAAAAGAACCGGAGAAGGGGCTCCTCATATTATTAACAGCGTGACAAAAAAAACAATATGTACGGAATTCATATTCTAAATATCCGAGACTGTTGGAGTAAAGGAAGAGGAATAATAAAACTTGAACTCAGAATATATTAATCACTCATTAATTATTAGAATAGAAGAAGAGAAAAAAGAAAGAATGAATAAACTTTCTTGTTTAATTAACTTTACGAATTCTCTCTACAAAAAAATCCCCTCATTACAAACTGAATTAACACGCGCATTTTAATGCTTAAAAAATATGGACATAAGTGGTCCACATTTCTTTTCTTCTCTACCAAATATATCATTAATAGTGATAATTAAATAAACATACTTGACAATAATCTTTTATTTTTTATTCTCTTTTTAATTAGTTAAATAAGTTTATTAATTTAATACTCCCCCTTAAACTTAATTTTCTGTAATTCCCAACAGAACTCGTAACTGGCTGAACACTTCGGACTTCAATGGTTTTGTAAAACTATCAGCAATTTGATCTTGTATTTTCACGTATTTCAACGTGACTTCCTTTTTTTCAATGCATTCTCTTATAAAATGAAATCTCGTGTCTATGTGCTTGCTATGATCATGGAACACTGGATTTTTAGCTAACGCTAGGGCTGACTTGTTATCGACAAAAATATCACTTGGATCTTGCTGCGCCATTTGAAGCTCCTTCAACATTCGGCGTAGCCATATCGCATGGCACACACATGAGGTTGCAGCAACATATTCAGCTTCACAGGTTGACAATGTCATAATCGGTTGTTTTTTCGAACTCCAAGTGAACGATGTTTCGCCGAGAAAAAATACAAATCCGCTTGTACTTTTTCGGTCATTTTTATCACCGGCCCAATCACTATCACTGTACCCAACTAATTTAAATTCATCAGATTTTGAATAATGCAGTCCAAAATTAGTTGTTCCTTTGACATAGCGGAGTATCCTTTTTGCTGCATTCCAATGAGATTCTTTTGGTGCTTCCATGTATCTGCTTACTAGTCCAACTGCATACAAAATATCTGGCCTTGTGCAGGTTAAGTATCTGAGACTTTCGATCAGGCTTCGAAAATTTGTCGGATTGACTCCTACTCCATTTTCATCCTTGGTCAATCTCAAACTGCATTCAACGGGAGTGCTGATGGGATTGCAATTCTCCATCTTGAATTTGTTCACTATCTCCTTAGCAAAGCCACTTTGACAAATAAAAATGCCATCATCATTCTGCTTCACTTCAATGCCAAGATAATATGACATCAAACCAATGTCTGTCATTTCGAATTCGCGTCATTTTGAATTCGCGATTCATCGTCTTCTTGAAATCATTAAACATTTGAGGATTATTTTCGGTGAAAATAAGAACATCCACATATCAGCAAACAAGCAATATGTCTCCACCTTTCACCTTCACATACAAAGCATATTCATGTGGGCATTTGACAAATCCATTCTCTTGAAAATATTTGTCAATGCGACTATTCCATGCACTTGGTGCCTGCTTAAGTCCTACAATGCCTTATTCAGCTTTAACACTTTCTCTTCATTCCCTTTGATAACGTAACCGGGTGGTTGTTGTACATAGATTTCTTCCTTAAGATATCCATTCAGAAATGCTGACTTGACATCCATTTGATGGATCTTCCATCTATTTTGAGCAGTAATGGAGATTACCATTCTGATTGTCTCCATTATCGCGACTGGTGCAAAAACTTCATTATAGTCAATACCGGGCTTCTGACTATATCCCTTTGCAACAAGTCTTGCCTTATGTCATACAATATCTCCGCTTGCATCTTTCTTTACCTTGAATACCCACTTAACACCTATGGGCTTTTTGTCTGCTGGAAGTTTAGTCAACTTCCATGTCTTATTCTTCTCAATTGAATGGATCTCCTCTTCCATGGCTTTTCTCCATCTGTCGTCCTTTATAGCTTCTTCAGCATCTATGGGTTCACTATCAATAAGATGACAGTAAAGAGTTAATTCTTTACTTATATCTCTTATCACATCATAAAGTTCTTCAACGCTCTGGAATTTTCTTGGCCTCTCTCTAGAACTTTCACTAGAGCTTTCTCCTTGTTCAAGAGATGCACCTGAAATCGGACTATTCATCATCGATGTTGTGGCTTGCTCCACCGGTTCATGCTCATTGTTTTCATCCATTATGAAAGGATAAAAACTGTAATTCTTCTCTTTGTTATTGCTCTAATCCCATATTGCTTCTTCATCAATAGCTACATCTCTACTGATGATTGTCTTTCCTGTATCAGGATCAAACATCCTGTAACCTTTAGAAAATTCTGAATATCCCACGAACAAGTATTTTCTACTTTTATCATCTAGTTTTCTCCTTTCTTAATTAGCTACATGTACATGTGCTATACTCCCAAAACACGAAAATGAGAGATATTAGGCTTTCTCCCACTCCATGCTTCTTGAGGTGTCATATCAAAAACACTTGCTATCGGGGACCAGTTCAAGATTAACACAGTATAATCAATTGCTTCTGCCTATAGCTCCTTAGGTAAATTCTTGCTTTTCTACATGCTTCTGACCATGTCCATCACTGTTCTATTCTTCCTCTCTACAGCTCTGTTTTGTTGAGGCGATCTAGGGACTGATAAGAAATGGCAAATTCCATGGTTCTCTCTGTTGGAAAACTGGGATTGCTTGGATATTTCTGAAGTCGCAAAAAAAAAACACTGTCAGATTGAAATTTATTTGGCCAGTTTACCAAATTTTTCAATCGGATAAAATCAGAAAGTGAATCAAGAACAAGAATTTGTTTGCAATGAAATTCCAACCGAGTTTTTCTGTGTATCTGGCCAACATCGTTTTGGTGAATTAAATAGCCAAAAGCGTCAACAGACATGCTGTTTGGGGAGCAGTCATGTCCAAAAGACATGTTTCTTCCGAATTCAGTTGTGTCCAACAGACACACTGTTTCGGACAAAATTCATTTTCTGTTGAATTTTTCCAAAGGATGCGTGGGTTCAGGACCCCAGCCCGGGGCGCTGCCCCAGGACCCTGCCAGGGGCTGCCGCCCCTCGGACCCTGCCTAGGGGCGCTGCACCTAGACCCCACCAGGGGCTGCCACCCCTTGGACCCCGCACCCGGGGGCGCTGCCCCCGGACCCCCAAATCGTAAATAGTACCCAAAAAAGTGTGCACTCTACACTCTCTATACTTGTTTGGTGAAATGTCACGATCATATTGGTCAACCTAGTTGATCCAATTACACTAAAATATTAACAATCCTCCCCCATTTTAGTGTAATCCTTCATTAACTAAACAAAATCACAACAAACAACAAACTTATGCATAAATGAAATATCGTGATGATTGAATTTCATCTTAGTATATTACACATTCCAAATATTCGAATACCAAGGTATCACTATAGATTGAACCTTAGTTATTCATTATGAATACATGAAGATAATATACACATAAGTCAAAATTCTAAAAGTTCTAACTTGACACTATCTTTTACTAGCCTTGTGTCCTTATCCTTCATAAGCATATCAAAGCCAAGTCCAAGCTTCTTGAAGCAGCTAAACTTCATGCTCACATAGGTAGCTCTTTTACTCTTGCACCTGCATATGCAATTTTTCAAAAGAACTATTAAGAAGATAAACTTCAACCTCCTTTATCTCGCAGGTCTGAACACATACCTTGGGATGATGTTACTAATGTGTTCCAATCTCCAAATGTTAAGCTTTCCACATTGAATTCTACATCTAATGTCATATTAGATGGGAATTGGGTATCTCAACATGAGAGATTTCAGATGGACTTTAATCCCATCCCCAGAGCCGACTTGTGCACAAGATCTCTTCTTAACTCTTTAGTTAAATGATCGGCTAAATTTTGCTCAGTTTTTACAAACTCTAGTGATATGACACCTTGCATGATGCGTTCCCGAATCATGCTATGTCTAACACTTAAATGTCTAGACCTGCCCTTATATACTTGTCTGTAAGCATTGGCCAAGGCAGCTTCACTATCACACCTAATAGATATAGGTGATATTGGTTTAGGCCACAATGGAATATCATAAACGAGATCTCTCAGCCATTCAGCTTCTTTACCAGCTGCTGCTAATGCAACAAATTCAGATTCCATTGTTGAATCAGTGATACAAGTCTGTTTCTTTGACGCCCAAGAGATAGCGCCTCCCCCAAGAAGGAATACCCATCCACTTGTGGAAGAACTATCTTCTTCATTGGATATATAACTTGCATCTGAATAACCCTCAAAAACTGAAGGAAATCCAGTATAGGTCAAACCATAATCCTTGGTTCCTTTTAAGTACTTGAATACTCGGCTTAAAGCTTGCCAATGATGTGAACTAGGATTACTAGTATATCTACTAAGTTTTCCAACAGCAAAGGCTATATCAGGCCTTGTGCTAATCATGGCATACATAAGACTGCCGATGGCTCTCGAGTATTCAAGTTGAGATACTGCAACACCTTTATTAGGCAGAAGCTTAACACAAGGATCCAAGGGAGTGCTAACTAGAGAACAATCCTTGAAATTGAATTTATTCAAAATCTTCTCAATATAATGAGATTGGGAGATTGAAATAACATTATTCTTCCGCTTAATGCGTATGCCAAGAATCACCTCAGCCTCCCCCAAATCCTTCATTTCAAAACTAGATGACAAAAATTTCTTTGTTTCATTAACATGATTTTGGACAGTACCAAAAATCAACATGTCATCCATGTATAAGCAAATCATGACTCCTTTACCAGAAAGATCAAACTTGCTATATACACATTTGTCTGCTTGGTTGATATGAAAATCGTTAGACAAAACCACATCATCAAATCTTTGATGCCAAGCTTTCGGTGCTTGTTTCAATCCATATAAGGATTTCTTCAACTTACATACCTTATTTTCATAACCTGACACAACAAACCCTTCTGGTTGTTTCATATAGATTTCCTCATCTAATTCACCATTTAGGAATGCAGTTTTAACATCCATTTGATGAATTACAAGGTTGTGTATAGCTGCCAGGGCTATCAACAACCTAATAGTAGAAGTCCTTGCAACCGGAGCATAAGTATCAAAGAAGTCAATTCCTTCCTTTTGCCTAAAGCCTTGGATAACCAATCTGGCTTTATACTTTTCTATGGTACCATCCACTTTCATTTTCCTTTTGAAGATCCACCTATTTCCTAGTGGTTTGCATTCGGGTGGTAAATCAACCAATTCCCATGTGTTATTGTGCATGATAGAGTCCATCTCATCCTAGATTGCTTCTTTCCAGAATGCAACATCTCTCGAAGCCATAGCTTCATTAAACGTTTTTGGATCCTCTTCAACAATAAAACAATATTGATATTGATTCTCAACCTCATCCCTCGATCCTTCAACTAAATAAAGATGAAAGTCATCTCCAAAAGATTTAGCTTTTCTAACTCTAGTACTTTTCCTAGATGGCCCAGGTAAGGAAACATTTCCACCAGATAAACTTTTAGAATGAACAGGGTTCTCACTACATGAGTTCTGAATCATGTCTCTTGGTCTAGATATAGATGTAAATCTATCTTCATCAAAAACAGCATCTCTTGACTCTACAACCGAGTTTACAGATACATAATCATTAGATTCTATTATATAGAACCTATATGCATGGGAATGCTCTGCATACCCAATGAAGATACAGTCTATACCTCTTTCACCCAAGTTTCATCTTTTCGGTTCAGTGATTCTTACCACTGCTCTACAACCCCAAACTCTTAGAAAACTCAACTTTGGTGGCTTTTTAAACCAACATTCATAGGGGGTAATTTTATTCCTTTTATTAGGAATTCTATTTAATAAATAACATGCTGTTAGCATAGCCTCACCCCAGAATCCTTCACTCAAACCTGAATAGGACAACAAAGAATTAACCATGTCTTTCAATGTTCTATTCTTCCTTTCCGCCACACCATTTTGTTGTGGTGTATAAGGAGCTGTGGTTTGATGTATTATACCAGTAGATTGAAAATATACTGGATCATAATACTCACCTCCCCTATCAGTGCGTAAACTTTAAATGAAATTACTTTGATGTAACTCTACCTCTTGTTTATAGATTTTAAATTTATCAAGAGCCTCATCCTTTGTATGTAATAGATAAACATAGCAATATCTGGATGCATCATCAATAAAAGTAATAACATACTTTTTATTTCCTATTGAAGGCGTAGAGTGAAAATCGCACAAGTCACTATGTATTAGATCCAATACATTAGTCACTCGGTTAACATTCTTTAAAGGTTTTCTGGTTATCTTTGTCAACATACAAGTTTTACATTTCTCACTGTTTAAATCAATGGCGGGTATAAGACTCATTTTAGACATATCTTTTAATCTTTTATAATGTACATGTCCTAGTCTAGCATGCCATAATTCTGATTTATTCAAATTTTTACTATCACTAGAGGAAAGCACAAAAGAAGATTGATCACTAAAAGAAACTTTAATATTCAACATAAACATACCACTACATAAATATCCAAATCCTACAAAAGTACCATGTTTTGACAAGATATACTTGCCACTTTCATACACTTGTTTGTACCCATAGTTATTTAACACAACACCAGACAACAGATTCTTTCGAATCCCAGGAACATATAATACATTACTTAAACAAATACATTTTCCAGAAGTAAAGACAATATCTACTTTTCCAAGTCCTTTGATTGGTTCAGTCGCAACATTTCCCATCTTTAATATAGATCCATCTTCGATTGGTTGAAAATCTTTGAACCAACGAAGATCCTTACAAACATGACTTGTTGCACCCGAATCAATCCACCAAGCAACATCATCATCCTGTACATAAAATGCTTCAGATATTAAAGACACATAATTCTGATTAGAATTACAATTTTGCATTAAAATCTGACCTTGTTGCTTTTCAGGATCCTTAGATCCACTTGAACCAGAATTGTTCTTCCCTTTACCAAATCGGCAATCCTTCTTAAAATGACCAGGTTTGCCACACTTCCAACACGCCACTTTAGGCTTCTTGTTGGAGAACTTATTGTTGTTTCCTTTAAACTTGCGTTTACTGCCTTTGTCACTGTTTGGATTCTTAGAAAATCCACCTTCTTCAACCATATTTATAGAAACCGTACCAACTTGGTTCTTGCTCTTAGGATTATTCTCAATCTCTTGAGCCCTCAAGGATTCTTCGATCCTAAGATGACTACCAAGTTGAACCAGAGTCAACTCTTCTTTTTTATGTTTCAGTGTATACTTGAAATCTCTCCAAGATGGTGGCAGTTTGTCAATGATACTAGAAACAGAAATGGATTCATCCATCTTCATATCATGTTGAACAAATTGTCCCAGAATCCTTAACAATTCATTATATTGTTCCATGACAGGTCTAGTATCAACCATCCTATAATTGATGAAATTACTGACCAAAAACTTCTTGCAAGAAGCATCCTCTGCCATATACTTTGATTCCAGAGAATCCCATAGTTCTTTTGTAGATTCAACATTTTGATATATATCGAATAGGGAATCAGACATACCATTTAGAATGTGCCCACAACAGATGTAATCATCATTCTCCCATTTGTAGCGCTTCCTTGTTTGTTCCACAGTTTTATTCTCTATGATTTCTGGCATGGGAGAACTCAGAACATAAACCACTTTCAGTGTTGTCAACAGAAAATGCATCTTTTTCTGCCATCTATGAAAATCCTAACCCTCAAACTTATCCGGTTTTGCAAATTTACTGGACATCTCCTAAACAGTTTCAGCATTCGACATCTTCAGAAAAAATAAATTTCAATCTTTGTTGGAAAACTGGGATTGCTTGGAAATTTCTGAAGTCGTGAAAAAAAACACTGTCAGATTGAAATTTATTTGGCCGGTTTACCAAATTTTTCAATCGGATAAAATCAGAAAGTGAATCAAGAACAAGAATTCGCTTACAATGAAATTCCAACCGAGTTTTTCTGTGTATCTGGCCAACATCGTTTTGGTGAATTAAATAGTCAAAAATGTCAACAGACATGCTGTTTGGGGAGCAGTCATGTCCAAAAGACATGTTTCTTCCGAATTCAGTTGTGTCCAACAGACACACTATTTCGGACAAAATTCATTTTCTGTTGAATTTTTCCAGGACCCTGCCAGGGGCTGCCGCCCCTCGGACCCTGCCTAGGGGTGCTGCCCCTAGACCCCGCCTGGGGCTGCCGCCCCTTGGACCCCGCACCCGGGGGCGCTGCCCCCGGACCCCCAAATCGTAAACAGTACCCGAATAAGTGTGCACTCCGCACTCTCCATACTTGTTCGGTGAAATGTCACGATCACATTGGTCAACCTAGTTGATCCAATTACACTAAAATATTAACACTCTCAAAATCTATTAAATTCATTGGATGTGAATTCTCCCCCTCTATCGGTTCTTAAGGCTTTAATAAAATAACCGCATTCTTTCTCAATAAGCGCCTTGAATTTCTTGAAAGTTCCAAATACTTCTGATTTCTCCTTCAAGAAATAATCCCATGTTTTTCTGCTATAATCATCAATAAATAGCAAGAAATATTTGTTGCCTCCCAATGATGTTGGTGTCATTGGTCCGCAAACATCGGTACGAATAAGCTCGAGGGGTCCTTTAGCTCTCGACATGGACTCTTTTAAAAAACTGGCTCTCGATTATTTCTAACAAGACATCCTTCACACAGTTGGTGGGGTTTATCAATAAGGGGAAGACCATGCACCATCTTCTTCTGACTCATCAACTTTAGTCCTATAAAGTTGAGATGTCCGAACCTTAAATGCCACAACCAATCAATATCCTTCACACATGTCTTCAAACACTTAGCCACATCTGCCTTGATGTTGAGTGTAAACATCCAATTCTTTGACATCGGAACACTTGCTAACATTTCCTTCTTGTTATTCAACAGTAACAACTTCCTATTCACCATGTGAACTTGGTAGTTTTTCTCTAACAATTGTCCCAAACTTAAAATATTGCTTCTCATCTTTGGAACATAATAGACATTGCTTATGAATTGGTGATCCCCATTCTTTAAGCGAATAAGAATGGTTCCCTTGCCTTTGATAGGAACTTTCGACGAATCCCCAAATACAACATTTCCATTGAAAGACTAGTCCAGCTCAATGAATAGTTTCTTCTCTCCGCACATATGATTATTAGCTCCATTGTAAAGATACCATATGTTATTATCTGGACAATGCTCACCTTCATAGGTTAGTAATACCACGTCGATGATATCCTCTTCTTGTATGTTGTTAACAGCTTCCTCCCCTTATATAGAAGGACTCCTACATTCTGATGCATAATGGCTATAGTTTAAGCAATTATAACATTGCACATTGGACTTGTCTCATCCATCATTTTATCTCCAATTGCCTCTTCTCCGTCCTCATCTACGTGCAAGGCCTCTGCCTCTTGTGGACTGATTATTTCCATCATTATTGTCAGCTCTTGGAAATTGCTGACTTCTGCCACGTCCTTTCCCTCTACCATTTCCTCCTTGACCTTTACCTCATCCTCTTCTAGATTGACTAGAGTCTTGGCTATTTTCATTTTCTCAAAACAAAGCCTTTGCCGCCAAGACTTGTTCTATAGACTTTTCTTTTTGTCTATTTAATCTTTCCTCATGTGCTTGCAACGAACCAACAACTTCGTCAACTGCCATTGCACTCGTGTCTCTTGACTCTTCAATAGCTACTACTATATAGTCAAACTTTGGTAGTAACGATTGTAGAATCTTTTCAACGATTCTCGACTCTTCAATTCTTTCTCCATACTGCCGCATTTGATTAATGTCAGATTTTACTCATGAAGAGTAATCCACAACTGCCTCTGTTTCTGTCATCTTCATCATCTCAAATTAACCTCGTAACATCTGCAATCGCACCTTCTGAACTTTCTCTTCTCCTTGAAGAGAAACTCATAAAATGTCCCAAGCTTGCTTAGGGGTAGTTGCTTTTGCTACCTTCTCAAATATCACATCATCCAATCCTTGATAGATTAAACTGAGTGCCTTCGGGTCACTCCTACGATTCTTATACAAATTATCTCTTTTTGCTTGAGATAATTATGCATTTTCTGCTGGGACAGGGACTACGTAGCCATTTTCAACAATGTCCCAAACATCTTGGGCTCCTAAAATGGCTTTTATTTTGATACACCAATTTTTGTAATTGGTTCTGGTGAGTTGAGGAAAATTGAAGGAAAAATTGTTGGTGTTCATTTTTTTGTAGGGTCTTCTCAAATACTCAGAAAAATATTATAAAATTCTCACAACTCTCATACAAGATTTTAACTTAGCTCTGATACCACTTTGTTGGAGTAAAGGAAGAGGAATAATAAAACTTGAACTCACAATATATTAATCACTCATTAACTATTAGAATAGAAGAAGAGAAAAAAGAAAGAATAAATAAACTTTCTGAATTCTCTCTACAAAAAATCCTCTCATTACATACTGAATTAACACGCCTTATATAGGCATTTTAATGCCTAAAAAATATGGACATAAGTGATCCACATTTCTTTTCTTCTCTACCAAAAATACCATTAATGGTGATAATTAAATAAACAAACTTGACAATTCAATTTCTATAAATATTTACGCAATTCACTCTGCATCATCTTTTATTTTTTATTTTGTTTTTAATTAGTTAAATAAGTTTATTAATTTAACAGAGAGAAACAAAAAAATACTCTCCTAAAACAATATCATTGATTAATTTAAAAGAAGATTCGAAAACACTACTAATATTCCCATAAAAAATGTTCTCTAATATTCAACCCAAGACGAGAAATTGAGCATTTATAGCCTTATTGCCTTCCTGATAAATATGTGTTACAACAACATTCATAACTTTGAGTCGTTTGAGGTACATAAACCATTTAATGTTCATAGATCTGGAGAACGTCCATACTTCTACTAAAAAGATTCCATCCTAAAGGTGTGCTAACCAAGTGCAAAAGCCTTTTCAATAGTGGAATTGACTGAATCAATTCATCTTCAAAAACAAAAGCTCAGTAAACTTTTCTTGTAATAAAGACCATGACATTGAGAGTGTTTGGGTTGATAGATTAAGTGAGCATACAAGTGGAGTTGATCCCATCTAACACAAAACCAAATGGCTTGTGTTATATTGTTATGACCAAATCCACTCTACTTATATACCACTCATCATTCTTGTGTATTTTCAATGTGGTAATATCCATACATCTCCAACAAATAGAACATGCCCTAATTTATAGGGAAATTGTAAGGAATGTAGGTGTTGCCTAAAATACTTACACTATTGCCCTCTACTTTTATAATTAACTATCTGGTCAGTTTTTAAACTTTCCACTTTCAAGGTATGCGTTCCTCTTATTGCATTTATCTCGCAAACCTTCGATTTTTTTGATATGCCGCTTTAGAGTTTTTTGTTCGTCTCGTTTTTATCTTTGAAATTAAATACAAGATGATACCATTTTTTCGAGTTTTTATTTTTGAAGATATGTAACAGATGATATAAGCATTATACAGGCATTTTACCAAGTGTGAAAAACTAGCATTATACCAGCATTTTACCAACATTATACAAGGTGTGAAAAACCAGCATTATACCAGCATTTTACCAGGTGTGAAAAATTAAACTAAACATAAGCATCTATTTTATGAAAGAAATCAAATAAAAATCACTTTATATCATCATTATACAAGCATTAATAGAAGCATTATACAAGATGTGAAGAACCCAAACGTAAGTAACTATTTTATGAAAGAAATCAAACAAAAACCACTATATACCAGCATTTTATCAGGTGTAAAAAATTAAACTAAATATAAGCATCTATTTTATGAAATAAACCAAACAAAAGCCACTTTATATCATCATTATACAAGGTGTGAATAACCCTAAATATAAGCATCTATTTTATGAAAGAAATCAAACAAAAACCACTTTATACCAACATTTTACCAGCATTTTATCATGTGTGAAAAATTAAACTAAACATAAGCATCTATTTTATGAAAGAAACCAAACAAACACCACTTTATATCATCAATATATAAGCATTATACAAGGTGTAAAGAACCCAAATCTAAGCATCTATTTTATGAAAGAATTCAAACAAAAACCAATTTATACCAGCATTTTACTAGCAAAATACCAATATTTTACCAGGTGACGAAAAGTTTGGAAAAAAATTAGAAAAAAAAATATATCACATTGGATGGCATTTTCGAAGATAAAATTGAGACGAACAAAAAAGTCTAAAGCGGCATGTCAAAAAAATAAACAGTTTGAGAGATAAATGCAAAATAAGTAAATAAAATTAAAAAGAACATGTTGAATGTATGTTAATGCATTGAAATTATGCTATAAAAATCATGCATTTTGAACTAACAATTTGTTGAAAAATAATCAATTTCTATAGAGTTCTCCACATATTTACAAGGTTTTGCTAAAGAAGGGGATCACCATCGTGTGGCTGCCAAAAGGACAAAAATAGTTCAAAAACCCAGCCAATAATAGAGGTTACTATAGCAACATGGTGGATGGTGGTTAATGTGATGTTTGTCAGAGAGGGAGGAGAAAAAGAAGGACAAGTAGATTTTGACTAGTTTTAGTGTTTTTCGTTTTTGCCCCTTTCTAGAAGCCTTTTCTACTAGTGGGGATTTGTTTAATCTTATTTTGGAAAAATATCTAGATATTTTGGTATTGTTTGTAATATTTTATATTGCGATATTTTCTCTCTCCCTTAAAGATTGGTGCCTATATCTATGGCGTCTTCTTCATTGGAGATTAAGCTTTTGCTACCCAAAAAAAGCTGATTGTAATTTCTTTTCCCCTTTAATGGCAAGTATCATTTTTGAAAGTATGAGTGAGTAGTCCTCCTCCTGGTGAGTCTGGTTAGGTAGATAGTCGAAGGAGATCTCTTCAGCAGCTATGTAATGTATTTAACTCTTTAAGCTTTATAATCCTTGTTGTGTTTGTGTGCTTATTCCTTATGAATCTTAGATCCATTTTATAGTGAGTTGCATGTATATGTCCACAAGGGACTTTGTGACTGACCCAAACACACACTTATGATTCATGAGTCCGAAAGGAGATTGATTGTAAGCCTAAGGTTTTAGATTTTATCTAAATGCTCAAATGTACTTAATGCATTGTTATTTGCCTATTGAGTCTGAAAAGAGATTTAGGTTGAATAACTTTAGTGTTTAAGATGGCCAAAGGGAATGCTTATATTACTATGGTTGAGATACTTAAGAGATCTTTATATTGCTTATTGATTATACATGTTATGCTGCCGTTGGAAGAACTCTATGACTATCTTGATGAAGTAGATAAGCCTGGAATCCTTTAATATTGCTAATTTCATCATTTATCTTCTGTCTATATTTACAAGAACTTCACCGTAAAATTATAGAACTGTTTAGCCTATTTACCGGAGAGAACTCTAAGCACTTTACATGCTCCTTATGGATATGACACTTGTTCTTGCCACTGTACACAATATTGACCCTAGTATACTTGCTAGGTACACTTTAGACGCGATAAGTTTTTTGCACTATTGCCAGGGAGCGACGCTAAAAGAAGCCTTAGAATTTTAACTATAAATAGGTGCTTTTCAACCCTCTTTTACCCATTGTGTGTTTTAGGAATAGGTCATTTTAAGGAAAACCCTTTTACATGTGAAGAAGAACTGGTCTACCTCCTACTGTCCCTCTGAATCTATAAATCAAAAGAACCAGCAGAAGACTTAGTGGAGCAGTAAGAAGAGCTCGTGCAAGACAAGCAATGGACAAAACAAGAAATCCTAACCCTAATGGGGATGATAGGGAGCAAGAACCTATTATACCCAAACATAATGACGACCACAATCCTAACCACGATAAGGACGAAGAGGATGAAGTCAATCCACCGAGGAGAACTCTTCGTTCATACTTACAGCCCAACCTTGAGGGACACTCATTATGCATAGTGTTACCTCAAGATGGAGATAATATGTTCGAGGTGAAGCCCTCGATCATTCACATGCTCCAAGCAGCAGTCCAATTTAGAGGACCAGCCACAGAGGACCCCAATGCACATATTCAGGATTTCATCAACATATGTATTACCTTTCGAACCAA
This sequence comes from Euphorbia pulcherrima, assembly GCA_947683365.1. Classification (NCBI taxonomy): domain Eukaryota; kingdom Viridiplantae; phylum Streptophyta; class Magnoliopsida; order Malpighiales; family Euphorbiaceae; genus Euphorbia; species Euphorbia pulcherrima. The sequence goes on along the minus strand of CANTUS010000006.1, from coordinate 7,249,480 downwards.
CAGAGGTGTCACTGATAATGTCATTCGGTTGAATCTCTTCCCATTCTCTCTAAGAGATAAAGCAAAAATTTGGTTGAAGACCTGGCAACCAGGGTCCATTACAACATGGAGTGACATGGCCAAAGCTTTCCTCAATAAGTATTTCCCCCCAGACAAGCTCTCCATATCAGAAATAAGATCACATGATTTGCTCAATTTCCCAATAAATCACTTTCTGAATGTTGGAAAAGATTCAAGAAATTCTCAGAAAAGTTCCAAGTCATGGAATTCATGTATGGCTTCAAGTTCAACACTTTTATAATGGTGTTGCAAATGCTCGTAAATTGCAAATAGAATCCATAGCCAATGGAGACATTGAAGACTACGCCCCTGAAGAGATATTTGAGATTATCTAAAGACAGGTTAATACAAGTTCCAAATGGCATCCTATCCAGGAAGAACTACACAGAAACTCTGATTCTCAAGTTGTTGTAGTGCTCTCTAACAAGGTTGATGCTCTTCTACAACATTTCAATAAGAAAAATGTGTCTACCATAATAAGTCCTTCACCAAGCTGTTGTGATTTTTATGGAGGAAATCACAGAACTACTGATTGCAAAATGACTCTCACTGATGAGCAATGCAATTTCTTGGAAGGAAATCACAGAGGAGCAAACCCCTTCTCTAATACCTACAATCTCGGATGGAGATCTCATCTAAATTTTTCATGGAGACCTCCTCAAGCACAGAATCAACAATTTCATCAACCTCAACAATTTCAACAACTTTAGCCTAACCAAGGTAGTCAGGAGGCCGGTCCTTCACAATGCTTGAGGAAATCTAAAGCAGAAGAGATAAAGGAGATGCTAGACTAATACATAAAACAAAATCAGGCTCATTTGACTTGGAAACTCAGATTCATCAACTTTCTCAGATTGTAGCCCCACCAAATAAAGGAACTCTTCCAAGTAATACTGAGAAGAACCCCAAGGAAGAGTGCAATGCCATATCCATCCGTAATGGTAAAATAACCAACTCTGCTAATCTAAAAGTTTTTTATGTCGATAATAGTGTAGGTACAGTTACTAGAATGAAGAATAACCTAAAGGAACAAACGAAAGATATCTCCATAGAGAATCTAATCGAGGAGAACCTTTCAGAACCAAGAACTAAAGATCTGCAAAATAATAAAGAGCACTCTACTCAAGGAAAGGAAGCTATTCTACCATAGAAGATTTCTTATCCACCGAAAGTAAAGGAGCAACACATAGCTAAGTAGTTTAATATATATCTTGATATATTTAGAAAACTACATATTAACATTTCTTGTGCAGATGCTCTTTCTCAAATACCTTTATATGTGAAGTTCCTCAAAGAGTTGCTGTCAAACAAAGCCAAGTTATAGAACGTAGCCCTGGTATAGTTAAATCAGGATTGCTCATCTATTTTGCAGAATAGGAGAACTCTTCCTCTAAAACTTAATGATCTAGGGAGTTTTTCAATCCCTTGCTCAGTTGGAAGTCTTTTGATTGATAATGCATTATATGATCTTGGAGCTAGCATAAACTTGATGCCTTATTACTTATATGCTAAATTAGGATTAGGAGAACCCAAGCCCACTAGAGTGGCTATCTAACTTGCAGACAGAGCTATAAGGTACCCCAAAGGTATAGTGGAAGATATCCTAGTGAAAATAGGAAAATTTTTTTACCTATGGATTTTCTAATCATGGATATGGACGAAGACATTCACACATCAATAATCTTAGGAAGACCATTTTTAGCTACAGGTAGAGCCCTCATAGATGTGCATGCAGGATAACTCGTGTTTAGGATTCATGATGACACAGTCATATTTAGAATGAACGATAATGAAAGAACTCTTCCCACAGAAAATTAGTACAATGTTGTTAAGGCTATTGATGTGAACCTGAACTCCTACTTTTTACAGGAACCTCAGGAAAAAGAATGGAAGGAGAAGTACAAGACTAACAAAAAGGAAGAAGAAGCTTTAGAGGAAAGCTCAGGGTTAGGAGAACTTAAGCCACAAAAAAGACCTCATAAATCTTTTGGAAAACTAACTCTTCGTCAAGCTTAGGAGAACCTCAGGAATGCCAAAAAGAAGACTCCAATATGGAAACATTTCACCCAACGAGTACTTTTGTTCAATTATAATATGGAGACCCTGCCGGGCACGTTAAGGCACTATGGACTGGCCCTTATACAATTAAAGAGATCTTTTTTCCTGATTATGCTGAACTGACTAACCAAAAAGGCGAGAATTTTAGAACCAAGCTGGGAAGGATAAAGCTCTATAAATCATCAAAAGCAATCTACACAAAGGAGACCTTCTTCCTCCTTGACACCCACTAACAACATCCTCATTTTGGTGCCTGCTTCAAGCACCAAGTGAAGCAAATTTTATGGAGGAACTTTCTTGAAAACCTCCTTGTACATATAGAGTGGCTAGTGGATGGAGAACTCTTATGTATCCTTTGTTGGCTGCATGCATGACTATTTAAACTTTATCTCTTGCTAATGTTAACTGCTCTCTAACTTTATCGGAAAATGTGCCAATCTTAAAATTTACAGGTGTGCATGGCGTGTTACAATTGCCAACCACCCATTAATGACGTGATTGATTTTCTCCTATCACACTCAACCCCTCTATTCTTTTCTTTTCTTTTATTTATTTTCTTTTACTCCCTTGTTTTTCTTAGCTGTAGTAGGGGGTGGTTATTTATTAAATTCAAATTTATTTGGGATTTTAATTTTGCTTTTAATCGCCCATTTTTCTTTCTAACCCTAGTTGTTTTGAATGGAAAGGAAAACTTAAAAGTCTCACTCTCACTTTTCTATTCAAGCACACAGTTAGAGATTTTCTTTTACTCCTTCTATTTTTCTCCCTTTACTGCATTTATCTTTTCGTCTTTCTCTTCTCCTATTTTTGTTGTGCTAACCCTAGACATCATAGTGATGGCAAGAAAGAAGAACAACCAACCACCATAGATGAAAACTTCCTCTGCCACCATTCCTCCGACGAGTGTTGAAATCCCTACTGAAATCATCCCACTTCCAGCACCCCATGCCTAAAATCCTCAAGCGCAAAACACTCAAATCGCCCTCACTTCTCATTATGCTCCTAGTTTTTAATTAGAAAGTGAGAGCGCCATCAAAAAATAACTCCGACAAATCACCACCTTCATCAATGAAGAAGAGAAGCAAGGTTGGAAATCATCTAGAAAATTCCATTTACCTCTTCTCAGTGCTTTGACTGGCTAGTAATGATTCATCTCAACCTGGATAGAAACATTTCTAAATCGTTTGTGGATGAAGGACTCAATAGGTTCTCTAATGCTACCGATCCAGCTTATAAAGAACTCACTTAGGAGTTCCTCATAACCTTCTTTGTTGATGCCTCTATAGCAAGCCATACTGACTCTAGAAAGATCAACTTCAGGCTATTAAGAAGGCAAAAATACATGTCTTTAAATGAGTTTAATGTTTGTTGAGGAGTTGTCACTGAGGATGAAGTTTTGGATGGAGTTCTCAAAGATGCACTCTTTACACCTCCTCCTGAGTACAATGCAGAGGTATACTGGTTAGAGATCTCTAAGCCTCCGCACCACAATTCTCCTAAGGCTTTAAGGAAGTTTGAACATTGCATCATCCACAAATTCATCTCTGTAGCTCTCTTTGGGAGAGGTAACACTTAAACTATACCCACAAATGATATCTTTATCCTATGGTGTATTGATAACAAAAAGAGAATCAATGTGGGAGCTATCTTTGCTAAGTATATCTCGAGCACTTTCAAAACATTTGCCAAGGTTCCTGGAAAGATAGTGAGTGGAACTTTTATCACCAAGATAGCTCAGCATCTCTTCTCTAAATTCACAACTGAAGGTCTCACCATAGGGAGTGAGTCCTCACTGATCAACTTTAACTCCCTGAATTAAATGGGTATCTGTAAGCAGTATAAGATCTCAGGATAGTGGGTCTTGGAAGATGAAAATGCTTAATCATAGACCTCTACCAGATAAAGCCTAAGAAGGAAAAGTACTCTGAATGTTCCACCTGCTCTGCCTCCCACTAATAAGAAAACCTCCGGGATAAGGAAGGCCTCCATAGAAGATGAAGATCTCCCCATCACTGACCAAAGTAGACTTCACCAGTATGATGCAATTGTGAGTATGAGTGTAGGGGGTATGTGCATAATGTTCCATAAAATGAAAGAAGTCCTCAACCAGAATGCATTAGAGATCGAGATGCTTAAAGGGAAGGTGAATGAGTTATGTGAGAAAGCTAAGGTTGAGATCCTGATACTTGAGGAAGAATTCTCTGGCCCCACGAAAAAGTAAAACAAGGCAACGCTTGAAGAACTCACAACTGCAACCTCTGAAAAGGATGGGAGTTCTCCTACGGAAGGGGATATTATTATAAAGGAAATTGATGAGTTCAAAGAAGAGGAGGAGGAGGAGGAGATCTCCTTCGAACAGATGGTGCTCTAAGTTCATATGCTCTCTCTCTCTCTCTCTCTCTCTCTCTCTCTCTCTCTCTCTCTCTCTCTCTCTCTCTCTCTCTGACCACGGTGAATGGTACACAAATCAACTTCTCTTTCTTTAGTAATTTATGAAGGTATGTCTCTCCTTTTCTACCTATCTTGCATTCGTATTACTTTGGGGACAAAGCAAGTTTGGAGTCTAGGGAGGAGACTAAGAATTATAGCTTGTTTATTTGTGAAGATTTTATGCATAATTATTAATTGATTACATGATGGCTTTAGGTTGCAAAATTTTTTTTCATTTGAATATCTCTTGCTTAAATTGATTGTTGTTTACATGGAAATTGTTGCATATTCTGATTGGAGAAACTGTTGTTAGCAACTCTATGTAGTATAATTGCTTTGGAAATTTGTTATGCATGAATAAGAACAGAAGAACTGAACTTTGGAATCAAAAGAACTTGACATAATAAGCTAGCAAAACTTGTTTGGCATGCTAAAAGTATAAGAATTTTTAATTTTTACTTCAATTAAGTAGATAAAATCAGAAGGTGAACCCTAAATTGGAAAGAATTTTGAGACAAATTTATTCATTGGAAAATTACATGCTTTGAAGTTCTTCTCAGTGGGCGGATTTTATAGTTTAGTTAGAACTTGCTAAGGGAGATACATGAAATGCTTGCATATGATTATGTGTTAGTACTTGTCGAGACCACAGTTGAATCTTTATGCTAAATGACTAAGGCACTTAGGATCACACTCTAGCCAGAAAGTCAACCCTAACATTATCCCCTAGATAACCCCTTTGAGCATTTAGCCTTTCTTTCTTTTACACACATTACAACCCCAATTTCGTTCCCTTTGATTCCCTAAAACACTTTCAAGATCCTCTAACAAGGAAATCATCAAAAAGAAGCAACCAAGTCATAATAGGAAGAAGATCTCGTCGCATAAAGAAGAGCTTTTAAAGAAGGAGAACTTGTGAAGCAAAGTTTGTATTATCTATTGTAATCATTTTTTTAAAAAAATAATAATAATATCTATGTAATTATTTTAAGGTTCTTGTGTTGTAAAATAATTGCTTATACACTATAATATTAAAAGAACCTCCAACTTAAAGAAGAACACCACAAAGAAGAAGATCTCTCATTTGAAGAACCGTTGATGATCCAAATATGTCCTGTTAGAGATCTCTGCACACAAAAATCCTTTTTAACACACCCCAATACCCTAGCCAAGTTACAACCCTCAAAAGACCTTTATGATAGTGCAGGTGTTTCAGCAATGATGTGGTGAAGACTTGACCGAATAGCAAGCATATGGCCTAAACAACAAGATCCTACTGAATGATGGCAAAGATCGGAGAACTCCACGGCAAAACACTCAAACACTTTGAGAGAACTCCTGGTGAGAAATTCTGACTTAGTATACTCAATTGAAGTAAGAAGTTTAAATCCTTTTGAGTTACATGCCTTACTTGGAATTGCTAGGATAGTGTGTTGGAAGTTTTTCTCTGTTCTAAAGTTCACTTGTGGTATTTCTCATGCATGATCATTTTTCCAAAGTCTTGATACTTTCTGCAGTTATTAACAATAGATCACTCTGTCTTTATATGGAATGAATTGCTTGGGGACAAGCAATTATTTAAGTATGGGGATATTTGATGCGTTGAAATTATGCTATAAAAATCATGCATTTTGAACTAACATTTTGTTGAAAAAGAATCAATTTCTATAGAGTTCTCCACAGATTTATAGGTTTTTGCTAAAGAAGGGGATCTCCATCGTGTTGCTGCCAAAATGACGAAAATAGCTCAAAAACCCAGCCAATAATAGAGGTTACTGTAGCAACATGGTGGATGGTGGTTGATGTGACGATCGTCAGAGAGAGAGAGAGGAGAAAAAGACGGAAAAGTATATTTTGACTAGTTGTAGTCTTTTCCGTTTTTGCCCCTTTCTAGAAGCCTTTTGTACTAGTGGGGATTTATTTAATCTTATTTTAAAAAAATATCTAGATATTTTGGTATTATTTGTAATATTTTATGTTGGGATATTTTCTCTTTGCCTTGAAGATTGGTGCCTATATCTATGGTGTCTTCTTCATAGGAGATCAAGCTTTTACTACCCAAATAAAAGCTGACTGTAATTTCTTTTCCCCTTTAATGGCAAGTATCATTTTTGAAAGCATGAGTGAGTATTCTTCCTCCTGGTGAGTCTGCTTAGGCAGATAGTCGAAGGAGATCTCTCCAGCAGCTATGTAATGCATTTAACTCTTTAAGCTTTATAATCCTCGCTGTGTTTGTGTGCTTATTCCTTATGAATCTTGGATCCAATTCATAGTGAGTTGTATGTATAAGTCCTTAAGGGACTTTTGTGACTGACCCTAACTCACACTTATGATTCATGAGTCGAAAGGAGATTGATTGTAAGCCCTGTTTTAGATTTTATCTAAATGCTCAACTGTACTTAATGCATTGTTATTTACCTATTGAGCCTGAAAAGAGATTTAGGTTGAATAACTTTAGTGTTTAAAATGGTCGAAGGGAATGCTTAGATTACTTTGGTTGAGATACTTAGGAGATCTTTATATTGCTTATTGATTATACATGTTATGCTGCTGTTGGAAGAACTCTATGACTATCTTGCTCAAGTAGATAATTTTGGAATCCTTTAATATTGTGGATTTCATCATTTATCTTCTGTCTATGTTTACAAGAACTTCACCTTAAAATTATAGAACTGTTTAGCCTGTTTACCAGAGAGAACTGTAAGCACTTTACACGCTTCTTGTGGATACGACACTTGTTCTTGCCACTTACACAATATTGACCCTAGTATACTTGCTAAGTACACTTTAGACGTGACATATGTACTGTTGTGCAATGCAGTGGAACGTATGAATATTAGTGGTATTATCAAATTTGGACTCTTGTATTGTTGACCAAACTTTAAATTGAAATTATTGATCGGCTTTGGTATATATTTGTGTACTTTTCCCTAATTTATATTATGGTGACATATATCGTTACAATATACATAAAATATGTAAGACTATCTTAATATCTCACTTTAAAATAACAAAACATATATGAAAAAATGAAATTTATCATTTTTTCCTTCTCTTAGATATATATTTGGGTTACTGACATGTGGATCTCTCCCATTTCCATTAACCCCCTTTACTTATCAAAAGAAATAATGTCATTTTTTTCTTGTCTTTGATTAATATATTTGGGTAATTGTCATCGGGGTCTCTCTCATTTGACATTAATCGCCTTTCACTTACAATTTGTCATTTTTTGTCTAATAATAACATACAAAAACCATCATATAAAACTATATTCATTGACAATATAATATCTTTATTAGTTAACGTAATTAAATGACAGTTAATATGTATCGTCTTATGACAAGATTGTTATAATGTCATTAAAAATAAATTATATGAAAAAGATATAATTTATCATATTCTTCTTTATCAAATAACCACAAACATGAAATGTTATAAAAATATTTTTACCATAAAGATGAAATTGTACTATTTAACTTTAAATAATGCCATGAATGCCTCTAGAATATATTGTGTTTTATATTATTATTTGTGAGACTGAATATGCCTAATGGAATATTTAATTTAATTAATGTACTTAGATAACAAGAATTTATCAGGAATTAATTTATTAAGATAATTTTATACCAGGAAATAAACACAATGATAAGTTAGGTTAAAACTATTAGAACAGTCAGAACTTTATTAGTAGGCTCTTGTCGCATCCAGCCGCTTAGCCGGGAGGGCGTTTAGGCAAATTATATTGACTATGCTGAAACTAAAGTTTATTGACAGTTCTAATAATTTTGTAAAATTTATCCAATATTTAATTTTGTGTTTATATGCCTAGTATAAGATTATATTAGTATAATTAGTTTTTGATATCTACCTTGTTAATATAAGTGCTTTAATTAAGTTAGATGGTCCTTTATGCATGGTCCGGTCCTGCTTGTATGGTATCAGAGCCTGGTAATTTTTATGCATCGTGGTATTATTTAACACATTTTTCCTAATGGATATGATTAGGACCAATAGAGATGCTGTTAAAAACAGTATGGCTGAGGAATTTGATATTCCTCAAAATCTAGATCTACTTAATAAGTGGACTATTCCTAAAATTAATCCTAAAACCATTTATAAATATGGTACTTTTGAGAAAATAGGATTAAGACAGATAGTTAAAACTACTGAAGAAACCATTTCCCTTAATAAGGACGAAATGACAATTAGGTTATTAAATAACTCCGATATTAATAATTATCGCAGAAATTGTAAATTCCTACATATAGGATTAGTGCAGGTTGCTTTTAAGCCTTTAACTTTAGAAGGCTTACCTAAAAGCTTTATAGCAGCTTTAAGAGATGCTAGGAATTTAGACTGGAAACAGTCGATTATGGGCTTAATACAGTCCAGTTTGGCCCAAGGCCCTGTATACTTTAATGTATACCCGAATCTGCAACTATCATTGTCAGATGTTAATATATTAGAAGCCTTGACATTAAATGTTAAAACTAATGCGTATAATTATGCTCCTGGATCAGAAGTCATTTGCGTATGTTATAGGATATATTTTAAGCCTTTAATGACTTTAAATCCACATTGCCAAATAATGGACAAACCTTTAAATGAAACGATTCTGATAGAGTCAAATTACCATAGGTCAGAAATTACTACACGTAGACCTATTAAATGGGAGGAAATTATATTTCCTGAAAATTGGATTATAGAAAAAGCTATTCCAGCCAGACCTATTACCCAAAATAATCCAACTAGGATTATTCAAACTCAAGATGGAAATATCCTCATAAATTTTGAAAAACAAAATTTTCTGACACATATTCCTCGCTCTAGATCTTCTAGATCTAGTTTCAATCGTTTTCATATATCTCCTGTTCATAAAGCCAGCAGTTCAAACAGTATTCATAATACTGATATTCCACGCCATTCAACATCAAATATTGAAAGAATTAATAATTCTAACAATTTCAATAACAGTATTTATAATACTGCAAATAAAAATTTAAGACATTCTATGTCAGATATAAATAGAATTAATAATTCTAAAAATGAAATTAATAATTTTGACAATTCATCAAATGAGTCAGATAGAGAATCAGAACTTAACCATGATAGGGTTAACAAGATTCATGTTGATAAAAACAACATAGCATCTGGAATTTATGAAATTCCGGCAGAAATGACTGCCAGTGAAATGAATTTTACCTTACGACTGGTAAAACTAAAATTGATTTTAGTCCTGGCTCACAAGCCAGAAAAGAGATCCAAATGGATTTTCAGAAAGACCATTGGAAACCATTTAGAACATGGTTTTTTAATAATTTTTCTAAAGATGAAAGAAATAACTTTCAGCAAGAATTTTATGATGAATTATCTCATAAAAATATCAAAATATCCTTTGTATATTGGTTTATAGCCAACCATGTAGAAAAATTTATTTCGGTAATTGAAAGAGATTTTAAAAATCCTAATGGGGAAACTATTAAACAAGTATTTCCCCCAAGCTATCCTTTCTTAATAGAAAGAGATAACGAAGTTAGGCATTATAATGCTTTCCAAAAAATATTTGAAAATGAAATTATTCAGTCAACCACACAGCACATTAATGCTCTGGTTAAACAGAAAAATTTCACAAATATTTACCTAATAATATTAGGAGAAAAACTTGTGGATATTCATAATAGGGTAGAAAGAATTTATTCCCAAATCCATGAGTTAAAGAATATTGTTCATAACAATTCTATTAGTGATACTAGGTCCGAAGCTAGCAGTAGTGCTACCCCTAGTATACAACCCCCTCCAGATATAAAAGGTTTTAAATTAAAATCTTTAGCTGATTTGGAAAAAATTCTAAATGAAAAATTTGAGAATCTCCGAATTAATACTCTGGAAGAGGAATTTAGTGATACAATAAGTAACACTAAAAATTATAAAAACGTTCTCATAGATGAGATTAATAAATTGCATAAATATGCAGATAGGCCAAAACAAAATTTGTTTTATTATCCTAGGCCTACACCACAAGATGTTCTTTTTGAAGAACAAGATTTAATTATGAATAATTCATACAATGGAAAACAAATCTATGAATGGAACATAGATGGTTTCACTGAACGACAGATTTATAGTGCTGTCCATAGGATGCTAATGTATTCTACTATATGTAAAAATAACAGTAATACTGATAAGGTTATTGCTAATATGATAGTAGCAGGATTTACTGGCCAACTTAAAGGCTGGTGGGATAATTATTTATCCCAAGATGATAGGACAAAAATTTTGTCAACAGTTAAAGTTGAAAATAATGTCACATCTGAAAATGCTGTTTATACACTCATTTTAAATATTATTGAACACTTTACAGGCCGATGGTCTGATAATAGCGAGAATATTAGGACACTATTACAAAATCTTAGATGTCCTACCCTGACCTCTTTTAGGTGGTATAAAGACACCTTTTTAAGTAGAGTCATGGAATTACCTGAGTCAAATAGTGACCACTGGAAATCCAAATTTATAGATGGATTACCTCAATTATTTGCTGAAAGGGTTAGAAAAAACCTTAGAAAAGGCAATGTACAAATTAATTACGCAAGTTATACTTACGGAAAATTAATTGGTACATGTATCCAGGAAGGTTTAGCTTTATGTAATGAAATAAAGTTAAATCAACAAATTAAAAAGCATCATTTAAATGAAAAGATGCAACTTGGCCAATTTTGTGGTCAATTTGGGATTGATAATCCCTCTACTAGTAAACCTCACAAGCCTCATAGGCATCCTAAAAAGGATAATTATTATACTAGTAATAAGTTCACTAAGCGAAAGGCTAAAAGAGAACTTAGAAAGAAAAAGAGAATGGAAAATAATCCACGTCCAGATAAGTCTACCATCACTTGTTATAAATGCAGTAGAAAAGGTCATTATGCCACTAAATGTAAATTGAAAAAGAAGATTAATAATCTTAATATTAGTGAGGACTTAAAAGCTGCTTTAAGCAAAATCATGATTAATTCCTCAGATTCAGAAAGTACTTCTAGTACTAATTACAGTTCTTCGTCTGAGTCAGAAAATAATCTGACTAAGTTAAAAGATGAAAAAATAATTTCATCTGAAACTGACTGTAAATGTAAACAAATAGATAAAGATTCCAGTGATACTGATAATGATAATATTTATCAAATTATGTCCCAATTTCAGGACATGAAAATAAATGTAATAACTAGTGATAATATCCTAGATATATTACAATGGATTAAAGATCCAGAACTAAGATTAAAAATCTTAGAGGAATTTGCTAATAATAACAAGCAAAACCAAGCATCCAGGGAAGAGCAATTTACTCTTAAGACTTCTGAACCATATTCTATGGCTGAAGTCAAAAAGATGCTTAAACAAAAACAGACTAATGAGACTACTAGCATTAGTGATTTATTTATTGAGGTTAATAACCTTAAAAAGGAAATAAAAAACTTAAAATTAAATAATGAGAGTCTAAATAATAGGGTCTCTAAATTAGAGAAAATGAAAGGAAAAACCCCTATAGTTTATTCATCATCATCATCCTCTGAAAATAATTCAGAACAAGATCATGATGATTTCCTTTCAACCATAGAAGTAATGACTTCACAAAAATGGTATATAAAGATTTCCCTTCTTATAGAAGGCAAAATCTTTAAAGATCTTATAGCACTAGTTGATAGTGGTGCAGATCTAAATTGTATATAGGAAGGAATAATACCTACCAATTATTTCCATAAGACCTCACAATCTTTAAGGTCTGCTAATGGACAAAAACTTAATATAAGTTTTAAGATTCCTACTGCATATATATGCAAAAATAAAATTTGTATTCCTACCAATTTTATTGTAGTTAAAGACATAACTAACCAAGTTATACTTGGAACTCCTTTTATGAGAAGTCTGTTTCCTTTAAAAAACATTGACTCAAATGGTTTTACAGGAACTTTCCAAGGTAGTAATATTTACTTCCAATTTGAAACAAAACCAGTTACTAGGTTTTTAAATCAGATTAAAGACTCTTTAATAAAGAGTAAACAAAACCAAATTTCTTTTCTAAAAGAAGAAATTAATTTTATTAACATTGATAATATGTTAGATAATCCTAAATTACAGGATAAAATTAAATTGATTAATAATCAATTTACTTCAGAAATTTGTAGTGATCACCCTAATGCTTTTTGGAATAGAAAAAAGCATATTGTATCCTTACCTTATGAAGAGGAATTTAATGAAAAATTAATTCCTACTAAGGCAAGACCGTGTCAAATGAATTCAGAATACCTGAGTTTATGCAAGGAAGAGATTAATAATCTCCAAAGTAAGGGATTAATAAGACCTTCTAAATCACCTTGGTCATGTACAGCTTTCTATGTTAATAAACATGCGGAAAAAGAAAGAGGTATACCAAGATTAGTTATAAATTATAAACCACTAAATAAAGTGTTAAAATGGATTAGGTATCCTATTCCAAACAAGAAAGATCTTCTTGATAGGCTTCATAATGCCTTAATATTTTCCAAATTCGATTTAAAATCAGGATATTGGCAAATCCAAATCAATGAAAGTGATGTTTATAAGACTGCTTTCAATGTACCTTTCGGTCAATATGAGTGGAAGGTTATGCCTTTTGGGCTCAAAAATGCCCCATCTGAATTCCAAAATATAATGAATGATATTTTTAATCCTTTCTCAGACTTTATAATAGTCTACATAGATGATATCCTGGTATATTCAAAAAATATTGATATACATTTTAAACACCTTGAAATATTTAAAAAGGTTGTTATACAGAATGGTCTAGTTATATCTAAACCCAAAATGCAATTATTTAAATCCAATATAAGATTTTTAGGTCATAATATTGACAAAGGAAAAATAATTCCTATAGACAGAAGCATTGAGTTTGCATCTAAATTTCCTGATGAAATTAAGGACAAAACTCAACTCCAAAGATTTTTAGGAAGTCTAAATTATATTTCGCCTTACCTAAAAGACTTGTCTAAACATACTGCTATCTTATATGATAGGCTTAAGAAAGAACCTAAACCTTGGACTGATAGTCATACAGAAGCTGTTAGGTTAATAAAACAGAAGGTTAATAACTTACCCTGTCTTATGCTAGCCAATCCCAAATGGGAAAAAATTATTGAGACAGATGCCTCAGATATAGGTTATGGTGGAATTTTAAAACAAATATCACCAATTGACAAACAAGAATATCTTGTTAGATTCTATTCTGGTAAATGGAATGACAGCCAGAAAAACTATGCTACAATAGCAAAAGAAATTTTAGCCATATTAAAATGTGTACTAAAATTTCAAGATGATTTGTATAATCAAAAGTTTTTAATAAAAACTGATTATCAAGCAGCCAAATATATGTTTGATAAAGACTTTAAGCATGATGTCAGTAAACAAATGTTTGCAAGATGGCAAGCTCAATTAGCCCCTTTTGATTTTGTTATCAAATATAAAAAGGGAACTGATAATAGTTTGCCTGATTTCTTAACCAGAGAATATTTATCAGAAACTAATAGTTTCCATTTAAATGTTGCAGGATGAGCACCAAAAGCAACAAAGGAAGGGGGAATTCCTCTTATAGAGGACAATCCTCTCAAGGACATGGACAACATTCCTCTAATAGAGGAAGAAATGTTTTAGCCCAACATGGGAATTCTAGGCTAATAGCCCAGAATATTGCAACCACAGGTTCTGAACAGGAAACCCTTTATAAGGAATTCCTACTCTTTAAAGCAGCCCAACAAAGCCAGAGTAATACTCAGGCAGAATCCAGTAGTCAAACACAAAAGACTACAAATCCTTCTTATGCTAAGATAGTGGAAGAAGAGGAATCTGATGACTTCCCTTATTTTAAGCATGCTGAAAAAGAAGTCATATTTCTTTTAGGAGAAAATGATGTCAGACGTAAAGATGATGTCTGGGGCCTTATGCAAAAATATTTGGATACGGGAGCCTCTTTTACTGCTGGATCTTATAAGACCAGAATCCATTTCGAAAATATTTTAAAAGCCACTGACTCGTGGGAAATAACCCATTTCTCAGTAGGGAGTAAAACTGCTAAAATTTACAGTTTTAGTAAGGCAATTATAAAAAATATTATAACTGCCGAAGAGTAGGGTCTGAGTACCTTCAGGGAAAGAGAATATCTCCAACCCGAAAACAAAGCAGTAATAAAATTCAATTACTGGGATTATGTGGAAGCTTTTAATAAAGTTTTGTTATATCAAAACCCTTCCAAAAAACATACTTGGTTTTTAAAATTTTGCCAAAGTATTTATAAAAAAGATTTTCTGCCTTGGTTATATCAATGGTGGCAAACTTTTGGTCCCAGTATAGATATATTACCAGGGATATTCAAAGACTTTTATACAGAATGGGTTGAAATATCTCCCAAGTTGATTGAATCCCTTAATGATAATAAATGGATTGAGGGTATGCCCATAGCCAATTTTTTCATTGAGTTTGGCATCCCATACATTTTTAAATGGGACGTTGAGTTTGGTTATACCAAACAAAATATTCCTTGCATCTATAGGAGATTTTTCTCAAAATTCTGGAAAAAGATGATGAGGAATAATGAGCATGGTATTTTAGAAGCTCAAGAAACTATTGATCAAATCAAGGTCAGAATCTCTCAATACAAATCTGGTATTGAAGCTGCTCTTCAAATGGAGCATCCAAGTCCTTTTGAGATCCTTTCAAGAAAACTCAAACTGCAAAAAGGACAATTGACCAGGGAACAGATGGTCTCGGCTTATATGGAAGCCATGAAATCAGACATGAAGAAAAATTTTGGAATTGACATCCAGCCTGATTTCTCTCTAACAGCCTCCTCAATAGGAGAAGACATTGTTATGGAAGCTAATAATGCTGCTAATGAAGCCATGCTTCAAGACTCCCAGGACCCATATGAGGATGAAATCTCCTTGGACCTACTGCTTGGTAATACCAAGGAACCCGGTAATAAAGATAAAGGCAAAGAAAAATAATTAAGGGTCACTGTTACCTTTTATAAAGGAATGAACAGTATTTTTGGATTTAGCAGGAGATGCATTAATAATGCAAGTTTGGCAGACAAAGTATATTGCTCTGTCCTTTTCTTCTTTCTCTGACAGGAGCAATAATATTGCCGGCCACCTGTCTCTTTGCCAGCTGCCTTATCCTCTTTTCAGCCGCCCCTCTTTTCTTTGTCGGCCTCTTTTCTCTGATGGAGAGAGAATCTGCCAGCTGCCTTCCGTCTTTTTATCTTTTTATATGTTGTTTTGTATTTTTTTTGGATTCCGCGGATTATATATTCTGCCTCTTTCTCTTGTAAAAATCAGAATGTGAAATAGAACAATAAGAAAAACTGCGAGTATTGTAATGATAGGAGTGTGTATAATTTGTAATCATTAAGGAGGAGGTCTCTGATCAACTCCACCGTGTGCTCGGAAGGTATAACCTTTCGTTTTTGTAAATTTTTATTATTAATAATATTTTGTGTTAGTGCCACCATAATATGGTAGGCTAATCTGTTGTGTTAAATAATGCCATGAATGCCTCTAGAAAATATTATGTTTTATATTATTATTTGTGAGACTGAATATGCCTAATGGAATATTTAATTTAATTAATGTACTTAGATAACAAGAATTTATCAGGAATTAATTTATTAAGATAATTTTATACCAGGAAATAAACACAATGATAAGTTAGGTTAAAACTATTAGAACAGTCAGAACTTTATTAGTAGGCTCTTGTCGCATCCAGCCGCTTAGCCGGGAGGGCGTTTAGGCAAATTATGTTGACTATGCTGAAACTAAAGTTTATTGACAGTTCTAATAATTTTGTAAAATTTATCCAATATTTAATTTTGTGTTTATATGCCTAGTATAAGATTATATTAGTATAATTAGTTTTTGATATCTACCTTGTTAATATAAGTGCTTTAATTAAGTTATTCCCGAAATGACGATGATATTTTATCATCATCATATTATATAATTAGTGTCAAAAGTGTATATTAATAGAACACACATTAAATTTGTCATAATAAAATAAAAATATGTAAGATTATTTTTTATAATCTATGTGGTCCACGTGCATAAATAAATAACCCGATTAAACATATATAATGGTGTCGCATAATGTATTGCTAACCGAATGTTTTTAAATCGGTAAGGGTAGTGACCATTTTCCCACTATCAAATAAGATAATATAAAATGTTGGTTTTTATATTTTTGTCAAGAGAAATAAAAGTAGAAGATTTTTTTGTCTTAATTAACATTAAAGTGTATCTTATAAGCATAAACTAAATTGCAGTTTTAGTTTTAAATAACATTAATGTGCATATTATTTATAGGTAATCAAAACTGCAATTTTACTATTAATTTATATTACAATATATTTATGGAGTTAATTAAAAAGCAGGTTCAGTTTTTCTATTAATTAACGTTAAAGGCATACATTAAGTGAAGGGAATAAGAACTGCTTCTTCTTCTTTCTTTTCTCTATAAAAGAACATCACATGAAAAGATTCAGATCAACACTTGCTCTGTCCAAGATATAGTCATCAAAGATAGTAGGGAATCAAATCACTACTTTCAAAGACAACGTCAATGGAATAAGAGGCCGATTATGAATAGTAGAGGAGATAGAATTTTTGATCCATTCGTTACAGTTTATTACATGTTAAGGTATGCTTCCGTTAAATTAATTATTTATGTTTATCAATCAATTCTAGACAAGTCTGTCTTAGGTTTATCCCAATCAAATTTTATGGCTTACAGTTGGTATAGATTTAATTATTGAAATTG
The DNA here is from genome assembly GCA_947683365.1 of Euphorbia pulcherrima. Classification (NCBI taxonomy): domain Eukaryota; kingdom Viridiplantae; phylum Streptophyta; class Magnoliopsida; order Malpighiales; family Euphorbiaceae; genus Euphorbia; species Euphorbia pulcherrima. The sequence continues at coordinate 7,232,092 of CANTUS010000006.1, read as the reverse complement.
TTATGAGGTTCTAAAATTGCTTACAAAATAATAATGATGAAGTATTAATTTTGTCCCAATAAAGCTATTTTCTATGATGAATTCATGTGCATAGAAAAAAAACCATCTGCCAAATTTCTTATAGTTCACCCCCAAATAAGTAATAGAATGAAACATTGAATCATGGATACACATGAGATGACGTATTCCTCTGACACACCTTACCCGATCAAAGTGCTTTTGTTATAATAAATCTTCAATCCTGAGACAAGCCCAAACATTGAAGAACTCTAACCAACATTTTTATTTCATTTTCAGTGTCATTTGAAAATTGTGAAATCGATAAATCCACAGAGTCATCAGAGATACACTAAATTTAGAGAGGAAACCACAACTCATCACAGACTTGTCAATCATGCGCTTGAGACCTTGTCTATCATGATAGCTTGTCAATTATGGCTTAGTTATAGTTAAGGATATCCTTATTTTAATCCCTAATGAAGATAGATATTTTTTAGGGGTTCCATTACTAAGAATGGAAGTGGATGAGGAGTTTTTGCTCCGGAACAAATCAAGTACACATGAGTAATTTACCGATGTGGTGTCTTAGTAAAAAGTTATGATAACATGGTCAATGATGGATGTAGAGCACCAAAAATGAATCCCAGCAGAAAACAAACTAGTAGTCAGTAGCAAGCAGGGGTCGAATTCACAAGGAACGGTATTTGATGACGTTATTTTTAGAAGACAACGCACAGCGTAACCTAGAAGTACTCTCAATGGGAATTTGTAGATTAAAATTAAGTAAAGCATGTAACAAAACGATGATAAAGACTAAACATTATGGTGATCATGGGACAAGATATAAATTTCACCAGGACCTAGATTTAGCTATACTAGCACTCATGCACCATACAGTACTAGCAACTCTTCCTTACTGAGTATGGAGACCGGACTTCGCACCCCAATCTCTCTCTTACTCGATGTGTCTCTCGACTTCGCGCCAAAGAGCTCGCCAACGAATAGCAATAAATAATAAAAAAGCCTAAATCCTTATTAATAGGCAGTGAAACACTTCCAACATGCGTAAGATTACCTCTCTCCAGCCTCGATGGAGACTGTCATTACTTTAATCCTCTTTAGGCACAATTACAGATGTAAGAATAAGAATTAACAATAATCACAAAGACTTACCGAATGGATGATCAGGCCAACAATGAGACTAAGCGATATCCTTACCACGAAACCCTTGAAGTACCGAGATTGGTAAATAGGTCGCCTTGTGAACTTTTGTATTCAGTTGCGGTCCTCACACCATTTAAACTCAGCATTGACCCTTACTTGGTCAAGTCATAAAGAATTTAGCTAATCATAATTGAATTTAAATGTGCAGAAATGTAAAGAGATTTAAAGTAAAGAATAATAAGAATATAAAGACTGAAATTAAAATTGCTTATTAAACCAAATCCCAAATCGAAAACTCAAAAATCCAAAGTACCCCAAAGTAAAGAAATAAGAACTAAGAATTAAAACTAGACTAGAAAGACTGAATGGTAAAATGATAGATTGGATGATGGTCTTCTTAAGACTTGTCGACCTTGGTATTTATAGTTGAATGCCTCTCCCCTTGCTTCTTCTTTAGTGATAAAATAGGACTCTTTGCATTTATCTCGTTGGATTCATTTCCTTTTAGTCTTGATCTTCAAATGGTAGTAAAATCCTTTCCTTTAAGGAATTAGGAAAGGGATCTAACTTCCTTCTTGAATTGGGCTCTTACTAAATAAGATTTGCTCGAATTGGGTAACCTTCTGATATGGACTTGGCATGCTCCGGTATTGATGTCGTCTTGTGTTGGTCCCTGTGAGGGTCTTTATAAGGTCAGAGGGGGGTGAATGACCCTTTTTCGCGGAATATACAGACTTTAAAAAGTCTTAGTGTAGTGTGTTTGATTATGATCCGGATGATGGATCTGGATGATGCAGTTATAACAATATAATGTAGTAAATAAATAGTTAAAGAAATCAAATACAAAGGATTTTATCCTGGTTTGGCTCCCCCTACTCCAGTCATTGGAATTTCCTTCCTCTGAGCTTTTCCACTAGTGGATTCCTTTCTAATAGGTAGGAATCACGCCTTACAATTTTTCTCTGAATGGTTATGAATGTAGGATATACCACTAGAAGCACCAACTACTAGCTGAGTCCTTTAGTCTTTAGTAGGATATACCACTTAGACTTCTACCCCAAATCTAAGTTGAGTCCTGCAATGAAGTACATGATTTTTTGACACATCAATAGTGCTTTTGTTGTCACACATAACATCCACACATTCGGATTGAACTCAATAATCTTCAAGTTATTGCTTGATCTAAAGGAATTGAGCTACACAACTTCCAGCTACCATGTATTCACCTTTTATCGTGGACAAGGCAACTGAAGTTTGCTTCTTGATGTACCATGAAACTAAGCAATCTCTAAGGAAATGGCAACCTCCAGATGTACTCTTTCTCTCAAGAGTATCCCTGCCATAGTATGCATCAGTGAACCCTTGGAGTGTGAAATCTCCATTACTAGGATACCATAACCCAACATCAGTGGTTCATATGAGGTATCTAAGTATCCTTTTTACTGCCTTGAGATGAGAGTCCTTAGGATTGGCTTGATATCTTGCATAGTAATAAACTGCATAATGTATTTCAGGTCTGCAAGTTATCAAGTATAAGAGTGGGCCAAGCATCCCTCTATAGAGCTTTTGGTCAACATCCCCTCCTTCACAATCCTTGGATAGGACTGTATCTGATCCCATTAGAGTGGACATGGGGTTGCTCTTGTCCATTTTAAACTTCTTCAAGATTTCTTGGGTGTACTTTGACTGGTAAATGAAAATCCCATCTGGACTTTGCTTGATTTATAGACCAAGGAAGAAGTTGAGTTCTCCTATTGTGGACATCTCAAACTCCTTCTGCATTTGAGAGCTGAATTCTTTACACATCCTTTCATCGATAGCTCTAAATATGATATCATCCACATAAATTTGGACTAGAATGATATCATTTTTCTTATTTTTGATGAACAGTGTGGTGTCTACTCTACCTCTAAGATAACCCTTGGATATGAGGGATGAGGTTAACCTCTCATACCAGGCTTTGGGTGCCTGCTTTAATCCATAGTGAGCCTTCTTCAACTTGTAGATATGATCTGGATGCTTTGGGTCTTCAAATCTGGGTGGTTGCTTAACGTAGACTTCTTCTTGGATAACACCATTTAGAAATGCACTTTTCACATCCTTTTAGAATAGTTTGAACCCCATGAATGATGCAAAAACATATAGAATCTGGATTGCTTCCAGCCTTGCTACAGGAGTGAAGGTTTCTTCAAAATCAATTCCTTCTTGCTAGTTGTAGCCTTGGGTAACTAATCTTGCCTTGTTTCTCACCACCACTCCGGATTCATCAAGCTTGTTCTGGAACACCCACTTGGTGCAAATGATTGATTTTACTTTAGGGGGAGGTACTAGATCCCACACATCATTCCTAGTGCGTTGATCTAGCTCTTCCTGCATTGCCATCATCCAACTTTCATCTCCTTCAACATCTTAAAATTTTTTTGGCTCTATGAGAGAGATAAAAGTAGCATGACTCATCATCCTGTTGAGCTGACCTCTGGTTCTTACTAGATTTTGAACATCATCCAGAATATTTTCAATGGAATGATCTCTATGTGTCCAGATCTCCCATTGTAGGCCTTCATATTAAACTGGGACTTGCTCCACTTCAGCTTTAACCACTCCTTCTTGGCCTTTATTAAAGTCAATCTTCTGTGGGTTGAGATTAACTTGTTGTACTTCTGGATCAAAGGATATTCCTTCATCTTCCTCGTTGTACTTCTTAATTTAAAATGAATCAAGAATTCCTGCTTCCTTCTTTTCTCTAGATTTTTTAGCTTCCGAAACTGGATCTTCCAGACTCTAGCTTTTCTTTCCTGTAGTGTTAGTCTCATTGAAATCTACATGTATTGACTCTAGCACGGTTTGAGTTCATTTATTGAACACTCTGTAAGCCTTACTATGTGTCGAGTAGCCAAGGAAAATTGCTTCATCAAATTTAGGATCAAATTTTCCTAGTTGCTCTCTATCATCAAGGAAGTAGCATTTACATCTAAATGCTTTGAAATACCTAATTTTGGGTTTTCTTCTCTTCCAGATTTCTGATGGGGTCTTTTCTATGGTCTTTCCTTATCTCAAAGTTGGGCCACACTTAGCAAGTTAAATTTTAGTCCATCAACCAATGAGACATCTTCTATGTTTAACTCAGATCTAATTATTCCATGACCAATGATCTATCCCATTTGAGTGTCCCCAAAGCTTACTTTGTCTCCCCTCTTCCGGGTTAGTGTGATGAAGGCCTTCTAATCACCTGCCATATGCCTTGAGCATCCACTATTAATGTACTAAGTGTGTTGATCTAGTATGGATCTAAGGCATACCTGCAAAATAGATCAAGTGGGTTTGGGTACCCAATCAGATTTGGGTCCTCTCAAGTTAATAACCATCTCAGGCCATGGGTGAACATCATAATAACCATTTTTTAATCTAAATGATTTGGTAATGTGATTATTTTTCCCATGAAACCTGCACCCTAAAATAGGTACATCCTACAATTGCTTCTCGCTGATCTTCTCCAAATCCTTCTTTCTATAGTTCCATTTATATCCAGCTTTTTGTATACTGGTGGATGGTCTGGAGTTAATCCAGAAACTCGTTGGAGGTGCAACTTCTACTCTACAATTTCTTCTTTGTTTGATAGGTTGTTGGTTGTAAGCCTCCTTAGCCTTTCCCTTTTGAGTAGCAGTATATCTTTGGGCTTGTGGTTACCTGCTAACTTCCTTCATCCTTCAATCAATGCCATGAATGCACAGTTGGCAGTCTCTTCTTTTTCTATTGAAGATGAGCTGCTACTTTCTTCACTATTGCTCTAGGTAGCTACCATTACCTTCTTTTTGAACTTCTTAGTTCTCTTAAGCTTGGGATATTTTGTTCTAAAATAGTCTTTTTCTCCACATTTAAAATAGGCCGCATCTTTTTTTGGATCCTTCTTTTCTTCCAGATTCTTTCTGGGTCTATCTCTTCTGGATTACCTTCTTTTAATTTCCGGGATTCATACTTTCTTGATTTCCTTCTATCTTTCTTTTATATGAATCTGTTGAGTTTTTTGGTCAACAGAGCAAGTTGATCTTTTGCGCTCAGTAATTCATTGATTTGCTCTTCTTCTCCGGATGAAGCTGATCCGGTGGATTCTGCCTTACGTGCAATGGCTTTCTTTTTCTCCTCAGGCTTCTTTTCTTGTGGGGTGTATCTCTCCAAGGACAACTCTTGGGTTAGAAAATTAAAAATGAGTTCATCATAACTGTAAAAGTTTAAGTCATGTGCTTCCTCAATGGCAGTCTTTTTGTTGTCCCATTCTTTGGTGAGACTCCAGAGCACCTTCTTTACCATCTCTACTTTAGAGATTTCTTTTCCCAGCCTTTTCATCTCATTCACTAGATTGGTGTATCTAGTGTTCATGTTACTGATGGATTCTTTTGGCTCTATTTTAAAGGATTCAAGCTTTTATTGGAGTAAGTCAAGTTTGGCTTCTCTTACTTTGGTAGTTCCTTCATAGGTTACCTCCAGCTTCCCCTAAATTTCTTTTTCAGTCTCACATCTAGATATTTTGTTAAATTTAACTGCACTAAGAGCACAATGAAGCATGTTAATGGCATTTGCATTTTCACACAACTTTTTAAAATCATTCTCGTCTCATATACTTAATGGCTTTTGGGTAGTCATACCCTCTACTTCATAAGCAGGCTCATATGGGCCATCTTTAATGACTAACCATACTTGCATGCTTTGTGATTATATGAAGTTCTACATCCGGTTCTTCCAGAACATGTAATGTTCACGGGTGAAGAGTGGAGGATAGTTAATGGACATACCCTTGGGAAGGAGTTGTGAGTTTTGGAAACTCATTTTGATATAGGAATCAAAATATGTGGACCTTTAGCTTGAGATTGTTAGATCTCTAGTTTGAGAGCTTGCTCTGATACTACTTGTTGGTCCATGTGAGGGTCTATATAAGGTCAGAGGGGGGTGAATGACCCCTTTTTTGTGAAATATATAGACTTTAAAAACTCTTAGTATTGTGTGTTTAACTATGATCCAGATGATGGATCCGGATTATACAGTTATAATAATATAATGCAGTAAATAGAGAGTTAAAGAAATCAAACACAAAGATTTTGTCCTGGTATGGCCCCGCCTACTGCAATCCCCGGAGTTTCCCTCCTCTAAGCTTTTCCACTAGTGGATTCCTTTCCAACAGGCAGGAATCAAGCCTTAGGATTTGTCTCCGGATGCTAACCCCTTCCAAATGAAGGATATACCACTAGAAGCACCAACTACTAGCTGAGTCCTTTAGTCTTTAGTAGGATATACCACTTAGAATTCTACCCCGAATATAATCTGAGTTCTACAGAGAGTTCCCACTCAAAGCACCAACTTTAAGTTGTATCCCGATCTCACAACTCACCCAAGTTGGAGATCCTTACACTCTTATTTTCACAAAGGTTTTGGTTTTTGGATTTCCTTAAGTTTATAGCTCACTTAGGAATCCTTACAACAGATTTGGAATTAATTAATTCTTGAAGGGATTATCAACTGAATGAATGCTTGTGCTTTGTTACTTACTTTTATCAATCAAACAGCCAACCTTCTCATTTGGTGAAGCTTCCCTTTCATAGGCTTCTATCATAAATGTAGCCATTGTAGGTTTTTGAACTTGTAATAAATCTTCACCCTTGATTAGGTTATAGGTGGCACTTCCGGAGCTATTGATCAATTAGTTACACTGTAATTTGACCCATTTAAATTCTAGGGATTGATGTTGAAAAGTTGTCAGTGATCGTTTTACTTGGCTTTTTGTGATGCTCCAACTTTTACACCATTAGCTTTTTGGTGTGAGCTGCACACGCCTCCTTATTGGTCTAGGTGTAAAAGGTTGTTAGCTTTTTTAGTCCAGTGTCAGTCCTTTTATCCTTTCTTTGAAAAATGCAAGCTGTTGTTTTGTCTTTGTCTTGGGGAAAGGGTCTTTGACTTCATAGACCAAAAGGTAGAGGGAAAAGCTATCTTTGAAACTTTTCCCATTATCTTCAAGCATGAGTCTTCCGAATGTCTTTAGACTTATATTCTCCGGATCTGCCTTTTTCCAGAGATATGGCAATCAGTTCTTCTGGATGCTGTTCTTAAGGGATTAAACCTTGTTTCCTTTCTAAGCTTTATTCTGATGACTCCATGTGCTTAGGTATTTGATATCTTTAATGGATAGCATTGTAGCTGGATCTTTGTCTGAATGTTTCCATTTGGATATGGGATTTACATAGTTTAGGTTTTTGTTTCTTTCAAACCTGATCCGGATAATTTAGTTTAATTTGCGGTCCGCATCATAGTTTCCCAACAATCTCCCCCATTTGATGGAAATAAAAACTAAGTACAAGGGAATGGAGTATATATGAACTAAGTATGATTCTTGATACTTAGACATTTACAGATTTTACTCCCCTATAATTCTAGCATCCTAACTCCCCCAATATTTTTCAATTCTAGCTTCTAAGTTTGTTTTGGTACAATTGCAAATTGTACCTTCAGAAGCAATATTTTGAGAATTAGATATTTTCACTATATATACTTTTGCTATTAACAATAGTTAACATCAATGAAGTTCAGATTATAAATTACAAAAATATATAATAGTGAATCTAGCTATTATAAAATTTTATAAAAATTATAGCTAGTCTAATTCTCTCCGGATGGTCCTCCCTCCTTTTCCTTTCCCTTGCCAGATCCAGGTTCTTATATACTCTTCTCCCCATTTTTGTTCCCATCTTGGGGGTCTATAGCTATATAAGTCTTGTTATCCCAAGCTACTTGTCATGCATTTGAATAAATTGTATAGTCAATGCTACCTTTGGACCTTTCATCATTAATCTTGTCAACCGTAGTAGGAGTGAGATAGTAAGGGCGGATGGTCTTCTTCAAATAGTCATAGGATTGCTTGATGGATGGATGAATGTGCAAGACAAACTCTTGATCCTTTGGGTTATAGTAAAGGAAGAGGACCTTTAGGAGAGTTGTCATTCCTTTCTGACCGAAGAAGCCAGAATCTCCAATGGCTTGTACAAGGTTATGGAAGACTGGAAGGAGCTAGCTTTCTGGAATGGCAGGGAAGGAAGAGGATCTCGATATTGAAAGATTACTGATTTTGGCATGGAGTAGGGTGATTTCTTCAGTAAGCCCTTTTCAGATATTATGCAAGGATTCAGTTTGGAGAGATATTTCTTTGGTGATGCATGCCTTCCAGTCCGTTATTATTTTTTCTAATCCGGATAGGCAACTCCCCAGTTCATCCAAAATCTTCTCCTAAATTTTGGGAATGGTTTTCTTAATGAAGTGCACCAGCATTTCTTGGGTGACTTGTTGGTCTACTCCCAGATCTTTTATGGTAGGATTGGGGTCTTTCTCAGCCATGAATTTTGATAAGTTTTCAAACTTGGTATCCAAATAGGCTTTGATTTCTTCTGAGAGCTCTGATAAGGAGGAAGTGATCTTGCCAAGTATAGTCCTACAGTTGTTTGAAGCCAAGATATTGGCTTGATCAGTGGTTCGGTTAGCTATGGAACCATTTCCTTTAAGCTCATTCAATGTTGGCTTGATCAGAGAGGGAAAAGCTTTTGCAATTGCTCCGGGAGTGGGGAAATCCAAGACTTTATCTTCTATTTTCTTTACTGATAATTTGATCTCACCTAACTCCTTTTTCACATCTTATTCAGTAGCTTGTCTTAGCAGTTCCTTTTTAACCCCTTTGAGATGAGTACAGATAGTCCGGAGGCTCTGTTTGACATACCCTTCCTCATTCTCCTCTTAGGCAGCCTCTTTTAGTAGATAAAGTTCTATGCAAACTTTGGCTTTTACTGTGTTATTTGTAGGCACTCTCATGGGGCTTACTTTGGGAGGAAATTCTTCTTCAGAGGAGCTGGAGGATTCATCTCCGGAACTAGAGCTGCTTCCAGAGGGTTCATTACTAACTTCATTATTGGTCTTCTCTGAATGGGACTTATCTTGATCTTCTCTCCTCTCTTTTGAACTTTCCTCCAGACTGGTCTTACCCTTAGAGTCCGCTTTAAAAGCATGCTCTTCGGATCTCAGACCCAGTCCCTCCTCCAGAATAACATTATCCAGGTTGGGATTACCTTCTTATGAGACATTTAGGGCATGTGTATCCAAGTTGTCCCTTGTCTCAACTACTGTATCATCACCAGCAGTAATATCAGTGTTAATATTTAAAGTATCTGTGATAGGAAGTACCTCATTGAGTTATGCTTGGGATTGGATGATTGTCTCTTTATGTGCTCCTACTTCAACCCCTGGATGACTGGAAGTGTCCTCAGTCATACCTTTAAGTGCCTTTTCAAGACTTATTATACCTTCCCCAGGTGCATATTAATGTCCTTAATGCCCTATACTGTTGCCTTCTCAGGACTTATTTCTGCTTGATTTCCAGCTTTCGGACTTAGCAAATTTTTTGGAAGAGGCTCTATAAAGGGTAGGAAGTTGAATGATCTAGATTCCAAAATATTTAAGACCTTAGCCAAGGCAGCTTGATCTATGAGGATTGGGGTAGTTGAGGATCCTCCGGGTCCTTCTATGTTACGATTATTGATTCTTTAGTTGTCTGCCACCGAGGCCATCATTTCATCATATTGAGGATCCTCCGAAAGGATATCCTCATTGGTTCCGGGAACATTTTTGCCCTTTGAGCTTTTGGCCTTAGCCAACTCCTCCACAACCATCCTCTTTGCGGCCTCCTCATCAATGACTATAGCAATTGGCTTCTTGGTTGTTTTCTTCTGATATTTTTTAACAATAACTACTCCATTAAAAGCACACCCCTTCTGGGTGAACTGCTTTTTCGGTGCTGGCATTTCATCTTTGATTTCCTCTTCATCAGACCCATTTCCCCCTTTCATTAATTCTAATGCTTTTCTTTTCAAGCCTTTTTGATAGCCCTTTCTTATTGCAATAGCAGCTACTGTAATGGTTTCCTTTACTTCTGGATCATACACTGGTCTCTTCAATAAATCAGTCATTTTGATCAGCCTTCCCCTTAGTTTTGGCTTTTCTGGAGATTTTTAAAGCAATTAGGTAATGGTCTGGGTATCTTCATCCTGTTCTTCATCCGGAATTGCAACTGGCTATTTTAGTGCCTTGGATTTTGCAGTCCGTGCTTTTTGGGAATTAGAGCCTCTAATGGATCGATTATTTTTCTGGCTTTGCTTTTCCTTTCATCTCTTTGCTTTTTAGCCTTTTCCTTATTCCAGTTCTCCTCGTAGTTCCATTTCTTGAAGTTTTTCTCCAAGATTTCCTTACCAGTGATGGATTCAAATCTAGTAAGGTTGATTTTGTTGGCAAGGAGGATCAGGGTAATGAGTGCACCATGAGAATTTACATGCTGCTTCAGGAAATGAATGATTAATATAGGCATATTGACTACCCTGCTCTCAACCTAGTGTTAGAGCATGCAGTGTAAAAATAAAGACACTATAGTGAGAAATCCTTTCCTTATAAGCACTAATTTGGCCATGACATGCTAGAGATATCTAGGAATTTAAGGAAAACATGTGCTGAATTTGTCTCCAAAGTAGTTGAGATGCAATCACTGTTTAGCTTCATACTTAACACTCTTTTCATCACTATCAGTCCTCAGTAGAACACCCTCATTTTTCATACCTAGATGTTGTTCGAAGAAATCTAGGGTAACAGTGATTTCTTTGCCCTGGACCTTGGTTCGAAGAGCATCAAACTTAGAGTGAACACTGAGATTCTCATAGAACTCCTTGACCAAGTCAGGATATGTGGGGAAGTTAATCTTAAGAAAGTCCTTGAGATTTTGATCTTCTATGAGTTTGGAGTAAGGATCCATCTCAAATAAGAAATTGTCCCCCAAGTAATTTATGGGTAGTATGGAGTCCAAAGGTTTGAAACTTATGGGGATGAATTTTCCATCTTGAAGATCAGACTCTTCAAAGATGTTCTAGGTTGGAAGCATTATGGGTCCGGCCTCAGTTATGATTGCTACCATTTTAAAGAAAGGATTTGAAGGAATTAGGGTTTAGGTTTTGATTTTTGCAGAGTAATAGTATATTAGTTGCTCACGTGGGGAAGAAGATTGAATTTGAGGGGTTTATATAGAATTTTCAAAGTGAGGGTAGCTTGGTAATCCGGGAGCTGGTAGTTTGGCTGGATTGATGATATGGCAACTGGATTTTTAAGAGAGAGGTAAATTTAGGTTAAAAGGAGAATGGGAATGGTTTATTTTGAATGATAACTGTTGAATATACCGCGGGTGTAACGCCCAATAGACTTTCGAAATTTAAAAAAGTAACTGTCATCTTTATACGCTTTTACTGCCATTTGTCCTTCTTGTTTGCTGATGTGGCATACTCTCTTCCGGAACAAATTCCTCTTTAATAGCTCTTCTTTTCCGGACTAGGCTATCCTACTAATGATCCAAATTAATCTTGGATTGTCTTCCGGATTAGCTTCAAATTGGATTTGATATACCAATTGATTCCCTTAGCTTTCCAAATTGATCTTTACTTAATGGCTTGGTAAAGATATCTACTCATTGCTCATTGGTTGGAATGTATACCAATGCAACATCTTTCTTCATTACATGATCTCTAATGAAATGATGCCTTATGTTGACTTGCTTCATTCGGCTATGAAGTACTGGATTCTTTGATACATCAATAGTAATTTTGCTATCACACATAAAATCCACACATTCGGATTGAACTCCATAATCTTCAAGTTATTGCTTGATCCCAAGGAGTTAAGCTACACAACTTTTAGCTGCCATGTAATCAGCTTCTGTAGTGGATAAGGCAACTGAAGTTTGCTTCTTGTTGTACCATGAAACTAAGCAATCTCCAAAGGAATGGCAACCTCTAGATGTACTCTTTCTCTCAAGAGTATCCCTGCCATAGTCTACATCAATGAACCCTTGGAGTGTGAAATCTCAACTACTAGAATACCATAACCCAACATTAGTGGTTCCTATGAGGTATCTAAGGATCCTTTTTACTGCCTTGAGATGAGAGTCCTTAGGATTGCCTTGATATCTTGCACAGAAATAAACTGCATAATGTATTTCAGGTCTACAAGTTGTCAAGTATAGGAGTGAGCCAATCATCCCTCTATAGAGCTTTTGATCAACATCCCCTCCTTCACAATCCTTGGATAGGACTATATTTGATCCCATTGGAGTAGACATGGGCTTGCTCTTGTCCATTTCAAAGTTCTTCAAGATTTCCTGGATGTACTTTGACTGGTTAATGAAAATCCCATTCTGACTTTGCTTGATTTGTAGACCAAGGAAGAAGTTGAGTTCTCCCATCATGGACATCTCAAATTCCTTCTGCATTTTAGAGTCGAATTCTTTACATATCCTTTCATCGGTAGCTCCAAATATGATATCATCCACATAAATTTGGACTAGAATGAAATCATTTTTCTTCTTTTGATGAAGAGTGTGGTGTCTGCTCTACCTCTGATATAACCCTTGGATATGAGGAATGAGGTTAACCTCTCATACCAGGATCTGGGTGCCTGATTTAATCTATAGAGAGCCTTCTTCAGCTTCTAGATAAGATCCAAATGCTTTAGGTCTTTAAATCTGGGTGGTTTCTTAACATAGACTTCTTCTTGGATAACACCATTTAGAAATGCACTTTTGACATCCATTTGGTGTAGTGTGAACCCCATGAATGATGCAGAAGCACATAGAATCCGAATTACTTCTAGCCTTGCTACAGATGCAAAGGCTTCTTTAAAATCATTTCCTTCTTGCTAGTTGTAGCCTTAGGCAACTAATCTTGCCTTGTTTCTCACCACCACTCCGGATTCATCAAGCTTGTTCTGGAACACCCACTTGGTGCTATGATTGATTTTACTTTAGGGGGAGGTACTAGATCCCATACATCATTCTTGGTGAATTGATCTAGCTCTTCTTACATTGCCATCATCCAACTTTCACCTACTTCAGCATCTTGAAATTTCTTTGGCTCTATGAGAGAGATAAAAGTTGCATAACTCATTATCCTATTGAGCTAACCTCTGGTTCTTACTAGATTCTAAACATCATCTAGAATATTTTCAATGGAATGATCTCTGTGTGTCTGGATCTCCCTTTGTAGGCCTTCATATTGAACTGGGACTTGCTCTACTTCAGCTTCAACCACTCCTTCTTGGCCTTTATTAAATTCAACCTTTTGTGGGTTAAGATTAACTTGTTATACTTCTAGATTAAAGGATATTCCTTCATCTTCCTCTTTGTACTTCTTGATTCAAAATGAATCAAGATTTCCTACTTCCTTCTTTTCTCCAGATTTTTCAGCTTTCGAAATTGGATCTTCCGGAGTGTAGCTTTTCTTTCCTGCAGTGTTAGTCTCATCAAAATCTACATGTATTGACTCTACCATAGTTTGAGTTCATTTATTGAACACTCTATAAGCCTTACTATGTATTGAGTAGCCAAGGAAAATTGCTTCATCAGATTTGCGATCAAATTTCCCTAGTTGCTCTCTATCATTAAGGATGTAGCATTTATATTAGAATGCTTTGAAATACCCAATTTTGGGTTTTCTTCCCTTCCAGATTTCATTTGTGGTCTTTTCTATAGTATTTCTAATAAAAGCTCTATTTAGAATATAACATGCTATGTTCACGGCCTCTCCCTAGAAGTATTTTGGCAAACAATTTTCATTGAGGATTGTTCTACCCATCTCAAGTATAGTCCTATTCTTTCTCTCAACAACTCCATTCTGTTGAGATGTGTGAGGGGCCGACAAGTTATGTTCAATGCCCTTGGGGTCATAAAAATCAGCAAAATGCTTATTTTTGAATTCTCCACCGTTATCACTCCAGATGCATGTAATGCTTATGCCTTGTTCTACTTCTATTCGGATGAATTTTTTAGACAATTGGTCAAAGGCCTCGTCTTTGCTTTCTAGCAAGAGCACCCAGGTATATCGAGAATAATCATCTACAATGACCATAGTGTATTCTCTTCTACCTAAACTCAATGGTTTGATTAGACCAAAGAGATTAATATGCAAGAGCTCAAGTACTCTAATGGAAGGAATGTATGAGTTAGAAGGGAAACTTTTCTTATGTTGTTTACCTAGTTGACATGTAGTGTATAGATGATCCTTATCAAAAGCAACCTTAGGCAAACCCACTACTAATTCCTTATTGGCTAGTTTGGACAGGAGGTTCATGCTGACTTATCCTAACCTCCGGTGCCATAGCCATGATTCTTCTTCTTTAGACACCAAGAAGATATTCTTTTTATCATTTTTAATGTTTACAAAATAGACATTATTTACTCTAGATGCATAAAGGATGAGTTGGTTGGACTTACTATCATAGATTGAGCAGCCTCCAGAATCAAATATGACTTTTCTTCCCATGTCACAAAGTTGGACAACACTTAGCAAATTGAATTTGAGTCCATCAACAATTGAGACATCTTCTATCTTTAACTCAGATCCAATGGTTCCATGACCAATCATTTGTCCCTTCTGATAGTCCCCAAAGCTTACTTTGCCTCCCTTCTTCTGGGTTAGTGTGATGAAGGCCTTCTCATCACCTGTCATATGCCTTAAGCATCCACTATCAATGTACCAAGTGTGTTGATCTAGTGTGGATCTAAGGCATACCTATAAAATAGATCAAGTAGGTTTGGGTTCCCAATCAGATTTGTGTCCTCTCGAGTTAAAAACAATCGCAGGCTAAGGGTAAACATTATAATAAACATTTTTTAATCAACATGATTTAGTAATATGATTATTTTTCCACAAAACCTGCACCCTGAAATAGGTATGTTCTACTTTTACTTCTCGCTGATCTTCTCCAAATCCTTCTTCCTATAGTTCCCTTTATATCCAGCTTTTTGTATACTGGTTGATGGCCCAGTGGGAATCCGGAAAATGGTTGGAGGTGCAACTTCTGCTCCACAATTTCTTTTATTTTTGATAGGCTGTTGGTTGTAAGCCACCTTAGCCTTTCCCTTTTGAGTAGCAGTATATCTTTGGGCTTGTAGTTGTCTGCTAACTTCCTTCATCCTTTGGTTAGGGGTCTTTTGGAATCTATTCTGAGTAGGAGGATGATTATCTCTTCTTAGAGCTTTTGTCTCTGGCCTCTTCCTGGATACTTCCTTTAATAGATTGATTTCTCTATCCAGTCCTATTACATTTGCATTTAGGATCTGGACTTGATTCCTCAGGAACTTTTCATCCACAACATTAATATGCTTGGTTGCTCTAACCAGATTGATGTCTTGTGCCATTAGTTCAGCATCTTCTGCTACCCCATTACTGCTCTTTTGAGAGACTTGATTGCTTTTGCATTCTTTTTACACCCTTGATTACAATAGATAGAGCTCTAGCAAGGTCAAAATTAGAAGCAGAATTTGAACAAGAATTTACCATAGTGTTTGTTGTTTCTGATTCTTATTCTTCGATTTGTATTGTTTCTTGCTTGGAGGCATTCCTTCCAGATTGGTCTGCTTCTGGATCAGTCAGTGCCATGAATGCACAGTTGGCAGTTTCTTCTTCTTCTATTAAAGATGAGCTGCTGCTTTCTTCACTATTGCTCTAAGTAGCTACCATTGCCTTCTTTTTGAACTTCTTGGTTCTCATAAGCTTGGGACATTTTGTTCTAAAATAGCCTTTCTCTCCATATATAAAACAGGCAGCTTCTTTTTCCGGATCCTTCTTTTCTTTCGGGTTTTTTTTGGGTCTGTCCCTTCTAGAAGTCCCTTCTTTCAATTTTGGAGATTCATACTTTCTTGATTTCCTTCTATCTTTATTTTGTATGAATCTGTTGAGTTTTCTGGTCAACAAAGTAAGTTGATCTTTTATGCTCAGTTATTCATTGATTTCCTCTTCTTCTCCAAATGAAGCTGATCCGGTGGATTCTGCCTTAAGTGCAATGGCTTTCTTTTTCTCCTCAGGCTTCTTTTCTTTTTGGATGTATCACTCCAAGGATAACTCTTGGGTTAGCAAATTACCAATGAGTTCATCATAATTGTAAAAGTTTAAGTCATGAGCTTCCTCAATGGCAGTCTTTTTGTTGTCCCATTCTTTAGAGAGACTCTAGAGCACCTTCTTTACCATCTCTACTTCAGAGATTTCTTTTCCTAGCCTATTCATCTCATTCACTAGATTGGTGCATCTAGTGTTTATGCTGTTAATGGATTCTTCAGGCTCCATTTTGAAGCATTCAAGCTTTTGCTGAAGTAAGTCAAGTTTGGCTTTTCTTACTTTAGTAGTTCCTTCATAGGTTACCTCTAGCTTCTCCTAAATTTCTTTCGTAGTCTTACATCTGGATATTTTATTTAATTCAGCTACACTAAGAGCACAATGAAGCATGTTAATGGCATTTGCATTTTCATGCAACTTTTTAAAATTATTCTCATCCCACATACTTGATAGGTTTCGGGTAGTCATACCGTCTACTTTATAAGTAGGCTCATATGGGCTGTTTTTAATGACTAACCATGCTTGTATGATTTGTGATTATATAAAGTTCTTCATCCCATTCTTTCAGAACGTGTAATGTTCACCAATAAAGAGTGGAGGACGGGTAATGGACATACCCTCGGGAATAAGTTGTGAGTTTTGGAAACTCATTTTGATATAAGAACCAAAATATGTAGACCTTTAACTTGAGATTGTTAGATCTCTATTTTGAGCACTTGCTCTGATACCACTTGTTGGTCCCTGTGAGGGTCTTTATAAGGTCAGAGGGGAGTGAATGACCCATTTTTGTGGAATATACAGACTTTAAAAAGTCTTATTGTAGTGTGTTTGATTATGATCCAGATGATGGATCTAGCTGATGCAATTCTAATAATATAATACAGTAAATAAAGAGTTAAAGAAATCAAACACAAAGGATTTTATCCTAGTTCGGCCCCGCCTACTCCAGTCCCCGGAGTTTCCTTCCTCCGAGCTTTTCTACTAGTGGATTCCTTTCCAACATGCAGGAATCAAGCCTTCCAATTTGTCTCTGGATGGTAACCCCTTCCAGATGTAGGATATACCACTAGAAGCACCAACTACTAGCTGAGTCCTTTAGTCTTTAGTAGGATAAACCACTTAGACTTCTACCCCGAATCTAAGCTGAGTCCTACAGGGAGTTCCCAATCAAAGCACCAACTTTTAGTTGTATCCTGATCTCATAACTCACCCAAGTTGGAGATCCTTACACTCTTGTTTTCATAAAGGTTTTGGTTTTTAGATTTCCTTAAGTTTATAGCTCACTTAGGAATCCTCACAATAGATTTGGAATTAATTGATTCTTGGAGGGATTATCAACTGAATGAATGCTTGTGCTTTGTTACTTGCTTTTGTCAATCAAACAGCTAACCTTCTCAATTGGTGAAGCTTCCCTTTTATAGGCTTTTATCATAAATGTAGCCATTGTGGGTTATTGAACTTGTAATAATTCTTCACCCTTGATCAGGTTATTGGTAGCACTTCCGGAGCCGTTGATCAATTCGTTAGAATGTAATTTAACCTATTTAAATTCTAGGGATTGATGCTGAAAAGTTGTCAGTGGTCATTTCACTTGGCTTTTTGTGATGCACCAACTTTTACACCATTAGCTTTTTGGTGTAAACTCCACAAGCCTCCTTATTAGTATAGGTGAAAAAAGTTGTTAGCTTTTTTAGTCCGATGTCAGTCCTTTTGTCCTTTCTCTGAAAAATGCAAGCTGTCATTTTGTCTATGTCTTGGGGAAAGGACCTTTGACTTCATAGACCAAAAGGTAGAGGGAAAAGCTATCTTTCAAACTTTTTCCATTGTCTTCAAGCATGAGTCTTCCGGATGTCTTTAGACTCATATTCTCCAGATCTGCCTTCTTTTAGAGATATGGCAATCAGCTCTTTCGAATGCTATTCTTGAGGGATTAAAGCTTGTTTCCTTTCCAAGCTTTATTCTGATGATTCCATATGCATAGATATTTGATATCTTCAATGGATAGCCTTGTAGCTGGATCTTTGTCCGGATGTTTTCATTTAGATATGGGATTTACATAGTTTAAGTTTGTGTTTCTTTCAAACTTGATCTAGATAATTTAGTTTCATTTATGGTCTGGATCATAGTTTCCCAATATCTTGGTCACTCTGAAATGTTCTTGAGTCACCGGAAGCAGTTATTGCTCCTATTGCCTGCTTTAATTATCGGTAAAGGGCTCTTTTCTTCTAAATATTGCATGTTTTCTCTGAATTACCTTCAAAACCTGAAAATGACAGAAAAAGAAGTATTAGCAGCCATAAAGACTAAAAACATGGTCTCAATGATATGGAAATAAGCACAAACACATGCTGAAAATATAACCCATCACACTTAATCCATGTTTGCCCTCAAGTATGCATTAAAGACATGAAGAAGAGAAATTTAAACTGTGCAAATAACCTTAAATAACTTTATAGAGACTATATTCTTTCACCGAGGGTTATATCGAGGCTCTTTATTGACTATTGAGTATTCTAATGCAAGATATCATCAAGAAGACCTTGTTTTAAACTTTGCCCGGGAGTTTTTACCAAATTAAAGTACGAGTACACAAAATATTGTTATTCTTCAATATTACCTCAATTTTATTTTAGCGCATCCTAGTGATCATAAGATGACTCCTTATAAACCTTTTATTTATTTAAAGCACATTTTTATTAGGTAGGGTCCCTAAGATGCATCTAGCCATTGTTTGGGTTTTGTTTTGTGATTTAAAAACTCTACTAGCTTTTCTAGTCCCTTTATATTTTTCAACCCATTTTGTCTCATTACATAGTTTTCCATTTTTCTTAGGTCTCGCTGCATTTTCCATCCATCAATTCTTCCCTATGAAAGAGTCTTCACCCAATTTTTAGCCATGGATAGCTCTCTCTTCTATCGACCCTATGAAAGAGTCTTCACCTGGTTTTTAGCCGTGGATAGCTCTTCCTTCTATAGGTCCTATAAAAGAGTCTTCACCTGGTTTTTAGTCGTAGATAGCCCTCTCTTTTAACAGTCCAATGAAAGAGATAAACAAGGTTGCGAGCCAAGTAAGCCTCATTTCGACTAATTGCGGAACTCACAATAGAAAATTATTGGATATGATGTATTCCCATAAGGCAATTAGGGCGATATATCTTAATTATGAAATGGTACGAATATTTTGTTTAATTAATAAAGGCATTTAATCTTTTGTTTATATTGATGTGTTCATAAATATACTATAGCTGGTTAAAATATATTCATTGATGTATGTATGCAAAAGTCCTTGACGTATCATAGCATGAAGTTAGAAAAATTATAATTGGACTATATTTAGTGAGACCTACTTTATGTGGAATTATGATTATATCTAAACTATCCCTCGTCATAGTTTCATCAAGAAAGGATATTGATGAAGTGGAAAGACTAGCATGTAGTCAACTTTCTTGGAAAGGGTCCAAGCAATTAATCTTCTAAGGACTGAAGGTAGTGCCTTAAGTTTTACACATGGAAATATCTAGGAGATATATTGAAGACCGCAGCAAGATAAACACTTGGTATATATATCAGTGTGTTAGTGTTTATCTTCATGCAATAAGCTTTGCGAATATCCTCATACTTGAGATACTAGTTACCTTGTGTGATACTATTGCTATACTTTGGGTCATTCCCGTACACTCATTAATTTAGGGTGTCATGGGGTGATTACGGGTATAATGATAACAGCATGTTGGTAAGCTGAGTAGTCGAAAAGAATTCATCGCTCTTGATATATTAAGGAGTTGTACCTGGCCGCTTGTTGAAGTGATGATTGTTATAAACCTCTGACCAGAGTATCTATTTGATAGAAATAGTTTTTAGTCAAACACACTATGGTAAAAGGCAATATACTTCGGTAACAAGTTAATAACTGGGATAGCTTGGAGCAACCTTGCTAATAGTGGGTTAACACACCGAACCCTATAAATCAGATGGTACTAATATTAAAGAATGGAAGGAATTTATCGCACTAGATAACTATTGCATTAACCAGGATTAAGTCATAAGCATAAATGGTGTTTCGAGTAATGGGGGATGGTAGACCCTTGTTAGATGCATACTACAGTCATTTAAGGTAATCAAGTTCTATTCACGGTCTAGAACCTCAAGCCAATGGTTCTATTAGAACAAGGGTTGGTTAAGCCTTAACAGCTCATTACTTCGGGATCATATAAGGTTACACACATTGGACCTTCATCGGACTAAGTAAAGAACTAATAGATTTATTCTATTACAAAAATATAACATATTAATAATTAGATTATTATTTAAATGGTTAAAATGATTAGATCATTTTTGGATAGACAAGGGATTTTGTTTTTGACTGGTAACTAATTTATTAGGGTCATAAAATAAATATTTATTTAAAAGGGATTAAAATGCGATTTTTGCCTTGGCAAGTTAAATTGGACCGAGAGTACAAAATATATTTTGTACAGGCTCGGGTGCGCAAAAGTACAGTGAAAGGTGCACAAGCGCTGGAAATGGGTTGCCCAAATGTGCTGCCCATAGGGCGCACCGTGAGGCCCAACTCGTGTATAAGTAGGCTCGCAAGAGCCTTCCTTATGGCAGCATATGCAGTGCAATCTGCATATGGGGCGTGGCCTGTGGATCCAATTGGATCCATGTGCATGACCCGCGTAGGATAGCATATCCCACATCGAAAAAGGGGGAGCAATTTTGCTCCCCCAAGCATATAAATAGGCTTTCTCCTCACCCCTTTTCAATTGCACCAAGCTCAAGCATAAATTCCAAGTTGAGATTTGCAAAGATTAATCTCTCGAGTAATCGAGCAAGTTCATTTTGACAAGCCTGAATTTATTCGGGCACCTCTAATTTATATTTTCGGGTGGGGCTTCTAGAGTGGTCTAGCAACTACTCGAGGCTCCTTAGTTCTTCCTCTCGGGGAGATTTTGGTTGGTGGGATTCGTGTGGATACTCATAGAGGCTATCCTACTCTTGGAGGCTTGTGCAAGGAGGTTCTACTAAAGCATGCTTCAACTGGTAAGTTATAACGAACCGAAATTTTAAAATTTACTTATAATAAATTATTATGGTATTAAAATATCAGGAAAATTATTTTTGTAATTATTGTTATTATTATTATTATTGGATATAAGGCATGAGAAAATAAGAGTTAATTAAGTAAGAGGGATGAATTAGGCATTTAATTATTTGTTCAAAGGCATTATAGGAAATATAAAAAAAATCATATATTCAGTTACTTCTTCTTCTCCTCCATTATCATCTACTCCTACTCCTTCATCTTCACCACATCCAAATTTCTCTAACGTAGAAACTTCCGATTTCTTCGATTGAACTTCAAATTCTTGTTAGAAATCAATTCTTAAACCCTCTATCATCATCAATTCCCATGAATCAAGACTAGAAGAGGAGGATTTTAGATTTCAAGATTCGGATGAATAGTAACCCAAATTTGAGGAGAGTGATTTTTGAAGAAATTAAAGCTTAATTAGTATAATTCGTGGTAGATTAAGCATATTTATGGTATTAGGAAGTTTATTTATACAATATCTTGATAGAATTATATATGGCTGTTGTAGAGGAAGCTAGTGCAAGTAAATCAAAGGCAAAAGAGGTAGAAGAGAGCTAGAAAGAGCTTAGAAAAAGGTTTGTTTCTCAAATTTCGATTTCTCAGTTTTTCTGAAAATTTTCCAGATTTGTATCTCTGTTTTGTTTTAATGTTTTCTCTAGTTATATAAATCTATTTTGAATGATTCTTGATTCTATTGATATCTACAGAAAGTAAGGAATATATGTTCAGAAGAAACTTTGTTGAATTTCGTTCGTTTTCAATGTGAAATTTTGGTTTGAAGTTGAGTCATGAAATATGTTTTTGGAAAATATCAGCTTTGTACACTGTTTAGTATTTTTATCATAACTTTGGTTATACAATTTGGATTTCTATGATTCCAGTGGATTTGGAAAGCTGAGATATGTGGCTAATTATGTTTAGAAGAAAGTTCTTCGATTTGATTATAATTTAATAGTGAAAAATGTAGGGGAAGTCAGATCATAGAATCTGGAAATTTCTAGAAAATATGAATGTTGATTTTATTGTGTTTTAATTGAAGTTTGATGCTTTAAAATTTAGGATTTGAAATTCCTAATTGTTGAAGTTATATTGAATTATGTTTGATGGTTTATACTGGAATTTTTAAGATCCTACTTTAATTTATTGCCCTTATTAAACAAGTAGAATACGGGTCAGGGCAGATTGGCGCCAATAAAGGGGTGTATAGCACTGTACAAACAATTGAAGGTTTGACTTTGGGCTTCGGCTGATATTTTTATAAAAAAATATATTGATATTGAAGCTTCAGCTTCGGACTTGACCGATATATGGATTTTGAAGCTTCGGCTTCGGGCTTGACCGATACATTGATATTGAAGCTTCGGCTTCAGGCTTGTCCGCTCCCTTATCCATTTTACCGTTATTTAGGACTTGTTTACTTTGGGCAATATATGGTTAATGTATTTGGTAAAATTGGTTATAAATTTCAATGTACTTTGAAAGGTTTATAATATAAGTTTTGTGTTTTGGTTTTATAAAGTTGTTTAAATTTGTTTTTGACTTATGAACATACTTGGTTTCTATTTTTAAAGTTTTAAAAATGTTCAAAGTTGTTGTATTTCTTTTATGTACACCACTAAGCAAATTGCTTAGCAAATTGCTTAGCGTGTAGTTTATTTTCTACACGCAGATACTGAAGATTGTAGATAGCTTGGGTCAAAGTAGTATAAGTGGATCAGCTTGAAGAGCTAATAAGGAAAGACTCAAGGTGGATTTGTATTTTAATGTAATATTATGGTTTGTAGAATAATGGCATGTACTAGATAGTGTGAGGAATGTAAAGTGGTATTGAGAAATATTTGGAGAATAATTAGCATTGAGAAATATTTGAGTTGGAAACATTATATTTGTATTTATACATATTAAATCTATAAGTATTGAACTTCATATAGTGGAGTAGAGTTTCTTATTCGGTGTTTATAGTTACTGTGGCACTCCCAATAAAGGGGGTGTTACATTTGTTGGTATCAGAGCGAGGTTTAGGCGATTCTAAGACTAGTATGTACATGCCATTCAGGATATAAGTATGTTATGTTAGTTGTTTGATCCACTTTGGTCCAATTTTCAGGAATAAGTTATGGCTAGTAGTCATAGTCAAAATGAGGAAGAAGATGCTGAGAGTATGGTCCGTATTAGACAAGGGGATGAACAAAGACATGAACCTCCACCAGTTCATGGCTTTCCCGAATAACCTACTCCAGCATAAGCTGCTTTACTTCAGTATATGTCTACTGAAGTAATCACACAAGTACTATAAAACATACAAATCCCTTGAGTTCCTGTAGTACCTCAAGTTGAAAGAAGAGAGGAGAGAACTCCTCTTAAAAGAATTAAGAAGCTTCCGGCTGATGACTTCAAAGGGGATACAGTGAATCCTGCATTTGCAGAAGATTAGCTTAATCATACTAAATGTTGTATGACTAGCCTTCATTTTACAGATGAAGAGAGATTAGAATATGTGCAAGGTCTACTCAAAGAACAAGCTAGGAGGTGGTGGGATAATATTGTGAGAGAAAGGCGACCCGGAGAAACCACTTGGACACTTTTCTTAGAACAATTTGACAAGAAGTACGTTGGCAAATGAAATGAGCAAAGGAAATTGTTCTTGTCCTTAAGATAGGGACGAATGACTGTTTCAGAATATGAAATTCAATTCCTCAAACTCGAGAGGTATGCTCGTGATATCATTGATAGTAAAGTAAAGCGATGTAAGAGATTCGAGGATGGGCTGAATGATGAAATTAGAGTGCATTTCCTTGCACAAAAGATTAGGGTGTTCAATGACTTGGTTGATGCCGCTATGGGGATTGAGAAGATCAATTCAGATAGGCAATAAAGAATGGCTAAAAGTTCTGGATTTTGAAAGGGGTCACAGGGTCCAGCTAGTTCAGAATCTCCAAGTAAGAAATAGAAGGGAACATCAGAACAAACACAATCTCATTTTAGAGGGTTTTCACTGAGACAAAACATAAGTACGGGGTCAGCAGCTAGTGTAACTTTAGGTAGAGGCAGAGGAAATATTCCACAATGTTCTAATTATGGAAGGATGCATACAGGGGAATGTTGGGGAAAAGGTAGAGTCTGCTTTAAATATGGCTCGAGGGAACATTTGATTGCAAATTATCCTCAAAGACAGATAAGTACATCTGCACCTGCAGTAGTTCCTACTCCTATAATACAAGGTGGAAGAGGAAGGGGAAGAGGAAATGCTAGTGAGGCAAGTGGACATAATGTGGCTCAACAAGTATAGCAGAGTGGTAGACCTGGAGGAATTGCCCGAAGTTATGTAATCCGAGGGCCTGAGACTCGGGAATCTACTGAAGTTATTATCGGTAAATTTTCATTCTTTAATCACGATGTTTATACTTTGATAGATCCCAGTTTATCTCATTCATATATATGTACTGCATTAGCACAAGAGAAAGGTTTGCATGTAGAAGAATTAGGAGAAAATATTGAAGTGACTAATCCTTTAGGACACAGTGTGATAGCAAGCGAAGTGTATATGAATTGCCCTATTATGATTCAACATCAACTTTTCCATGCAAATTTAATTGAGTTACCTTTTTGAGATTATGATGTTATCTTGGGAATGGATTGGTTATCGGAACATCGAGCTGTGGTGGATTGCAAAAACAAAAGAATGTCACTTCAAGTTTTTGATGGAAAAAAAATAGTTATTGTGGGGGAAAGATCAGATTATCTCTGTAATATAATTTCTTTTATGAAGACTAAAAGGCTGGTTAGGAAGGGATGTTAGGCCTACCTAATCTTTGCTCTAGAATCAAAGAAAGGTAAGTTAGAATTGCAGAATATTCCTATGGTATATAATTTTCCTGATGTATTTCCAGAAGAACTACTAGGGCTACCACCAAAAAGAGAGGTAGAATTCGCAATTGATGTATTTCTGGGTACCACACCAGTATCCAAAGCACCATATAGAATGGCGCCTGCTGAACTGAAAGAGTTAAAGATTCAGTTGCAAGAATTATTAGACAAAGGATTCATACGCCCGAGTATATCCCCGTGGGGTGCACCAGTGTTGTTTGTTAAGAAGAAAGATGGGTCGCTCCGATTATGTATTGATTACTAGGAGTTGAATAAATTGACAGAGAAGAACAAGTATCCATTGCCAAGGATTGAAGACTTATTTGATCAACTCAAGGGTGCCAAAAACTTCTCCAAGATTGATTTGAGATCGGGCTACTATCAGATGAGAGTGAAAGATGATGATATTGCAAAGATGGCTTTCCGAACCAGATATAGGCACTATGAATTTTTGGTGATGCCATTTGGTCTAACTAATGCACCAGCAGCATTTATGGACCTTATGAACCATATCTTTTACTTATATTTAGACAGGTTTGTAGTGGTTTTCATTGATGACATTTTGGTGTATTCTAAGTCACGGGAAGAGCATGATTAACATTTACGGATAGTCTTCCAAACTTTGAGGGAAAATAGATTACATGCCAAACTTAGCAAATGTGAGTTTTAGCTTGAAGAAATTTGTTTCTTAGGCCATGTTATTTCTGTAGAAGGAATTAAAGTGGATCCTAAAAAGATAGAAGCAGTTGTTGAATGTAAACCACTAAAGAACCCTACGGAAGTTAGAAGTTTCCTTGGCGTAGTGATGTGCACTTTATTAGCATATTATTTTCATTATATTTTCCATTAGTTTTAGAACTTTTATTTATGATTTATGGTAGTATTTATTATGTTTTCTTTCATTTTAGGTGCCATGGAGATTCTTGCTAAAGGGAGTCAAAATGAGATAAAAAGAGTATGAGAAGTCTAAATTAAGGCATGGGCATGCTTTAGGAGAGGAGATGAGCTACCTTACATGTGGAGTCACCATATTTCCCACTTAATATGAGCCAAAAATTCCAGTACAAAACTTGATTATTTGGTGACTACATTTATTGATTTTGTTGTTGGAATTCATCATTGAAGGTAAGATACATCATTTTAAGCAAGTGGACTCAATCAACTAGCAACTTGCACTTCAATAATTGGCAAGTGGGAGTGAACTTGATGCTAGATTCAATGACTTTGAGGAGTTATTAGATGTACAAAAGCATGGAGCAAATTGTTGCATTATGTCAATATATGCAACATGTATTCATGATTTATGACAATCTAGCTATCAAGTATGGGCATTGAATTATTTTGAGCAATTATTTGCCCAAGTTGAGTAATCAAGGGTGCCAACTTGCACCTTGCTCTCCAGCAAATTTCATCAAGGACCAATCTATAAAAGGAGCATTCTACAAGTAGAAGAACATAAGGACATATTGGTGAAAAAGTACAGATTTTTATTCTTGGTTTTTAGGCATACTTGAAGTGAGGAATACAAGTAAAGGAAGACCATCAACCATAGAAAATCATCCATCCACAAGAGCTTATTGAATCTTCTAGTTTCATTCTCAACTCTTACTTATCATGTTTTCAATCCTTAATTTGTTTACTTTCACTTTAGCTATGAACTAATTCCACCATAGCTAAGGCCATGGTGGATCCTGGCATGAGTTTTATGTAATTTCTTGAAGTTTTATGCAAGTATTTCCTATTATCTTCCATTGAACATGTTATGATATGCTTAATGCTTTGAATGTGTGACCATCTATTTTAATGTTCATAGTTAGTTTATAATGGACCAAAGGACTAAACTAACGGAAATACATAACATGTTGATATCGCATGACCATTGCTATTGTGGCTCACTAGTTTGTGCTAGGATTCCATGAACCTAATGCTTTTCTTATCTTGGTGCTTAAGATGGACCAAGTCTAAGTGTTTAGATCAAGAACTAGAATTAATAACCTTAATTGGAGTTAATTATTTACGGGTTTTGCCATCCTTGGAATATGATAGAAATATTGCATTGCTTTGAGAATTGCTAAAATAATCGCCAAGTGAAAGCAAATGCCTTAGCTAGTTTCACCATTGAATAACAAATCACTTTATTTTATTTTTGCTTATCGTTCATTTTAATTTCATTATTAGACTTAGAATCAAATCCAACAAATTATAATATCATCTTGCCTAGTTAAACAAAACCCGACTACATTTAGAAATTGTAAGCATAGTCCTCGTGGGATCGACATCCTTCTTACTCTTTATTACTTGATCGACAGAGTACACTTGCTCTATTGTGTGTGTAGTTAATCGTCCGCACCAAGTTTGTGGCGCCGTTGCTGGGGACTATATTTTTTTACAATACTAGATAAGAAGGTTTTTGATAAACTAGGTTTTCTTGTTATTGTTTATGCTAAAAAGAAGCAGTAACATTATTCCTTTGCCTATTAATCTTAAAATTGAAAGAGCTTGTTGCATGAATCAAAAGATTAAACGAGAAGAACAAAAAGCTATAGAAACAGAAGAACAAAGAACAGCTCGTGTAGCAGAGGAAAGGAGACGACAAAATGAGTGGCCAATCATGGAGCTTCTAGCTCTACATAAACACCAAAATAACTCTAGCATTGTCTCTCCACCGATAAATGCGGCAAATTTTGAAATCAAGACCGGAATATTGCAATTGATCAAACATTGTGGCCAATTTGAAGGGGAGGATGATTAAAATCCAAATGATCATCTAGACAAATTTCTCATGCATGCCGACACATTCAAGCAAGAAGGGGTTTTGACTGATTCAATCCATATGAAGCTCTTCCCATTCTCACTCAAAGGGAAAGCTTTAGGCTGGTTGAAATCATTAGAGCCAGGATCACTTACAACTTGAGCTAGAAAAGGAATTTCTCTCATATTATTTCCTTCCTTCTAAAATGGCAATTTTGAGGAATGAGATTACTGCATTCAGACAATTTGAATCTAAAACCTTATTCACTGCTTGGGAGAGGTTTCGGAAGCTTTTGAGGAATTGCCCTCATCACGACCTTCCTAAATGGCAACAAGTAAGTACATTTTACAATGGTTTAACACCTATTAATTGTGCCACTATTGATTCTATTGCAGATGGAAACATCTTCAAGAAGACTCAAGGGGAAGCTTATGACCTCATGAATGAGTTGGCAAAGAAAAGTTCTCAATGGCAAGCAGAAAAGCCAGGTGGGAGGAGGCAAAACATCTTTTCTATGGAAGCATGGCCAAGTAATCCTATAGTAGTTGAACTTAGTCCTAAAATGTTGATGATGGCCCATCTGAACCTGAAGCAATCCACACAAGTCCTGATGTGTGGAAATTGCGGAGGAGACCAGCAAAGCCATGATTGTCAATTGGGGAACCCTTTCGAGGAGGACACCATCAACGTGAGCTATATGGGGACCAATCAAGGTAAATTTCAAAATAACCCTTATAGTAACACTTATAATCCAGGGTGGAGGAATCATCCGAACTTCTCATATGGAATCAACAAAATGCGTTGAGACCTCCTGGATTCAATGGGAATGAGCATCGAACTCATCAACAACAGCATTTGCCACAAGCACCGCGACAAACGTCACAACCAACCGATCCTATCTTGAGCATTCTAAAAGACATTCAGACTCACCTTGCAAACAATGAGGCATTTTGTAGAGACTTGGGCACTCAAGTAGCACAACTGAATCATACAAAAATGGAGAGAGCTCCGGGCTCTCTCCCTAGCAACACCGAACTAAACCAAAAGGAGCAAGCCCAAGCCATCACACTAAGAAGTGGAAAAGAAGTGGGACCAAAAGAGGTAATTGAATCACCACAAAATGGTAAGGAAACAAATGAGGTAAATGATTCTGAGACAAATATTGACACTCCTATTCGTGCTAAGTTATTTACTGATCCAATTATAAAACCTTATGTGCCAAAATTACCTTTTCCACAAAGATTAAGAAAGGAGAAACAAGACCAACAATTTTCTAAATTCCTTGAAATCTTTAAGAAATTGCATATTAACATACCTTTTGCAGAAGCTTTAGAACAAATGCCTGTGTATGCTAAATTCTTAAAGGAGATACTTTCAAAGAAAATGAAGATTGAAGATAACGAGACGATCGCATTGACTAAAGAGTGTTCCGCCATTATCCTTAACAAGCTACCACCAAAGCTTAAGGATCCACGGAGTTTTTCTATCCCTTGTACTATTGGAAATTTCACATTTCAAAGAGCATTATGTGATTTAGGTGCTAGCATTAATCTAATGCCATTGTCTATTTTTAGGAAATTGGGGTTGGGCAACCCGAAGCCAACCAATATAACTTTGCAATTAGCGGATAGATCAATAGCCCATCCGAAGGGGGTAGTGGAAGATGTGTTGGTAAAAGTTGATAAATTCATCTTTCCAGCTGATTTTATAGTACTCGATATGGCAGAAGATGAAATGGTCCCTATCCTTTTGGGTAGACCTTTCCTTGCAACCGGGCGAACTTTGATTGATGTTTAACAAGGGAAATTAATTCTTCGACTACAAGATGAGGAAGTGGTTTTTAATGTCTATGATTCACTTAAATACCCTTATAATGATCATGAAAGTGTGAATTTTATTGACATTACCGATGAGTGTGTTGAAGATATTTTTCAGGAAAACATTGATGAGAAAGAATCACTAGGGGACCTTGATAGTAGCATTGAAGATTGCTTGTTCGTAAAAGACCGTTACGAGGATCTAGATCGTGGGAACAACCCAAGAGCAAAGTCATCACTCAAAGAAACTCTTGTTTTAGAACTAAAACCTCTACCCTCTCATCTAAAATATGTTTTTCTTAATCCTCCATCATCTTTACCTGTAGTAATCTCTTCTTCTTTGGCAGGGGAAATGGAAGAAAAATTACTCAAAGTATTAAGAGAGCATAAAGGAGCATTCGGATGGTCAATTTCTGACATAAAAGGGATAAGCCCATCTTTATGCATACATAGAATCTTCCTAAAGGAACAAGTCAGACCGTTGGTGCAATCGCAGAGGCGATTGAACCCAAATATGAAAGAAGTGGTGAAATCAGTGGTAATTAAACTACTGGATGCAGGTATTATATATCCTATCTCTGATAGTCCATGGTGAGTCCGGTACAAGTGGTACCTAAAAAGGGTGGCACCACTGTAATGGAAAACGATAAACATGAACTTATTCCTATACGTAAAACAACTAGTTGGCGCATGTGCATTGATTAAAGAAAATTAAATGAAGCCACTAGAAAAGATCATTTTCCATTACCGTTCATTGATCAAATGCTAGAGCAAATGGCTGGCCATGAATTTTACTGTTGTTTAGATGGCCTTTCCGGCTATATGCAAATACCAGTGGATCCTATAGATCAAGAAAAGACCACATTCACTTGTACATATGGTACTTTTGCATATAGGTGCATGCCATTTGGATTATGCAATGAGCCCGCAACATTTCAAAGATGCATGACTGCAATTTTTTCATATATGGTTGAGAATTTTATGGAAATATTCATGGACGATTTCTCTATTTTTTGACCGTCATTTGATGTTTGTTTTCATAATCTTAATCTTGTTCTTGAAAGGTGTGAGAAAACAAATCTAGCTCTTAGTTGGGAAAAATGTCAGTTTATGGTGCAAGAATGTTTAGTTTTGGGACATAAAGTATCAAAGAAGGGAATAGAGGTTGACCTAGCCAAGGTCGAGGTAATTGAAAAATTACCTCCACCAACTAATGTCAAAGCAGTGCGTAGTTTTCTGGGTTATGCAGGTTTTTACAGGAGTTTCATAAAAGATTTTTCCAAAATTGCAAAACCGTTGTCCTAATTATTAATCAAGGATGCTAAATTTAATTTCTCTGATTATTGTTTACATGCATTTAATGAATTGAAAGAGAGATTTATAAAAGCACCAATTATGATAAGTCCAAATTGGACAATCCATTTTGAGCTAATGTGTGATGCTAGCGATGTAGCTGTAGGAGCATGTTTAGGCCAAAGATTGAACAAAAGTTTTCAACCTATTTATTATGATAGTAGGACTTTGAATGAAGCGCAACAAAATTACACTGTGACAGAAAAAGAACTACTAGCTATGGTATTTGCATTTGATAAATTTCGTTCATATCTAGTGCTTTCCAAGATTATTATTTACACTGACCATGCCGCTATCAAGTATTTGCTAGCAAAACAGGATGCCAAACCAAGACTAATCCGGTGGATTCTTCTTCTTCAACAATTTGACATTGAGATTCGGGATAAGAAAGGAAGCAAAAATGTGGTGGTAGATCATTTGTCTCGCTTGGATGATGAGGTTCGAAAATCTCTACCCAAGGAGGAAATTAAGGAGGTCTTTCCCGATGAAAAAATACTTGCAATCTCGATGTCTCCATGGTATGCAGATTTTGCTAATTTTTTGGCAGGTAATATCGTTCCCCATAATCTTTCCTACCAATAAAAACGTAAGTTTTTCTCTGATGTTAAGCATTATTTGTGGGAAGATCCATATTTGTTCAAAATATGTAGTGATAATGTGATTCGCCGTTGCATACCTAATGAAGAGGTAAACTCGATCTTAACTCTTTGTCACACTAGGGAACCAGGTGGCCATTTTGGCCCCATACGAACTGCTGCTAAGGTCATACAATGCGGCTTTTATTAGCCAATGCTTTTTAAAGATGCTTATGACTTTGTCAAGTCTTGTGATGCATGTCAAAGAACCGGTAACATATCTCGTAGACATAAGATGCCACAAAATGAAATTTTAGTTTGTGAACTTTTTTATGTTTGGGGCATCGACTTTATGGGACCATTCCCTAAGTCTTTCAACAATGAATATATTCTTGTAGCTGTCAATTATGTGTCTAAGTGGGTAGAAGCCGTGGCTACACCCACGAATGATGCTAGAGTAGTGGTAAAATTCCTAAAAAAGAATATTTTCACTCATTTTGGAACACCTAGGGCAATTATCAGTGATGGCAGAACTCATTTCTGTAATAAACAGTTTGATCAGTTATTGAGAAAATATGGTGTTACCCATAAGGTAGCTACACCATACCATCCCCAAGCAAGTGGTCAAGTAGAAGTCTCTAACAGGGAACTAAAAAGCATCTTAGAGAAAACGGTAAATTCATCTAGAAAAGATTGGACTCTTAAGTTAGATAATGCACTGTAGGCATATTTCACCGCTTTTAAAACCCCAATCGGGATGTCCGCCTACCGCTTAGTTTTTAGGAAAGCATGTCACTTACCTGGTGAATTGGAACATAAAGCTTATTGGGCACTAAAATTTTTAAATTTTGATATGCAGGTCGTCGGTGAAAATCGTCTTTTGCAACTTCATGAATTAGATGAACTTCGTCTTAGTTCATATGAGAATGCAAAACTTTATAAGGAGAAGACTAAACGATGGCATGACAAACGGCTCCTTAAACGATCATTCATGGTAGGAGATAAGGTATTGTTGTTCAATTCTCGTCTCCGACTATTTCCCGATAAGTTGAAAAGTAGGTGGTCAGATCCCTTTGAAATAACTAAAATTTTTCCATCAGGAGCAATAGAGATTAGACGTGGCAATGAACCGCCATTTAAGGTAAATGGTCAATGATTAAAATTATATAATGGTGGTGATTACGATGCAAAAGTAATCACTATTGTTCTTTCTAACCCCGTCTAAGGTACGAAAAGTTAAGCTAATCGACTATAAATTAGCGCTTATTGGGAGGCAACCCAATTTTTAATTTTCTTTATTTATTTAGTCATTTTGTTTTTGAATTAATATGTTTATGTTATTTTAATTTTTTTGGAGTAGGAAGAATATTTTGGGGCATGACCATGCTATAATTTGTCACTTATAAAGGGAATCTTGTATGGAATAAAATTTTAAGCATGCCCATGCTTAAGTAAAAGAAATTGACTTAATAGAATAAATTTCAATTCTAGCATGCTTTTATTTTTTAAGCATGGGCATGCCTAAATAAAGATCTCATTTTGAACCCTTTATTTTTAAAGCCCATTTTAAGGCATGTCTATGCCTAAATTAAAGCCTCCTTCTAGAACTTCCACCCATTTCATTCTCCCTACTTCTATTTTTTTTTATTATTATTTTTAAATTAAACAAAAAAATAAATAAATAACATAAAACAAAAACAAAGAAAACACAGAAACTAATTCTCCTCAGCCTCACCACCAGCCCTCAGCCCCTCTCCTCGCCAACCACCAGCCCTCAGCCCCTCTCTACATCGACCACCGCGCCCTCAGCCCAGCCCGCCAGCGCCGCCACAACAGCCCCGCCACCACTCCCCCTCTCTTCCCCTCAGCCTCACCAACAGCCCCGCCACTAGCCACCGCTCACCAACAGCCTCGCCAACAGCCTCGCCCTTAGCCCTCTCCTCGTCGACCACCGCGCCCTCAGCCCCTCTCCTTGTCGACCACCGTACTCTCAGCCCCTCTCCTCATCGACCACCGCTCTTCCCCCTCTCTTCCCCCTCAGCCTCACCAACAGCCTCGCCACCAGCACCCATCAGCCCCGCCACCAGCCCCGCCACCAGCCCCGCCACCCTCTCCGCTGCTCCTCGCCATCGCTGACAGCCACTCCTACCCTCCTCTCTACTTTGTCTAGCCAATATGGGACGCAAGAAACCCGTAACAAAACCCCCGCCTATAAGTTCGCTAAAAGTAGCTCCAATAGCTGCCACTCCTTCACCGGCAGTCCCATCGACAGCGATGACAAGCCCGACTCCAGCCACTGCCCTTTCTCTAACAGTCCCGACGACATCAGCCCCTTCCCCAACTGCTCCGATTAAAAAGAAAACGACCACCAACGGGAAGAACAACACGAAACAAAAGCCAACAAAGGACCCCTCGAGATAACCATAAAAGAGAAAAAAGAAAGAGGACTTCGCATCCAACACCGGCTCAACTTTGAAACCTAAGGTAACTAGCAATCGGTCCCGATTGTCGAGTGGTATGCTTCAAACTCTTCTTGAATTAAAATTGCTGGGTAATTTGAATTTTGATGAATCTTTAATGCCTAGGTATGAAATTATCAGAAAAATGCACATCGTAGGACCAAGATTGATTGACGTGAATGCATTGAAACAATTTGACATGGTAGATGAGTTTCATTCTGTGATTGATAATACCGAATGGAGTGCATTGCTTGATATATCATGTCCAAGATATGTTGAATTGATTAGGGAATTTTATACTACCTTTAAGTCCAACTTGACTAATTGTGGAATTGACACTCCTGGGGTAGTTGAATTTTGACTCTTAGGAAAGGAATTTAAACAAAGCATCACCGAATTCAATTTATCATGTCGACTTATCGATGACAATTTTGCACAAACTGATGAGTATAAACTAGCTGAAATTACATACTCAAAGAATTTTTGTCAATCTAATGTATGGAAAGAAATGTCTAAGGATCCGATGGGGTATCTCCCTAAATCTTCTAAAGCTAAAGACTTGCGAAAACCTATACACCAATACATTCATTGATTACTAGTTTTTGCATTTTCTGGATGAAAAGATGGCTCGAATGTTTGCAATAAAGCTGAATTATTTTTTCTTTGGTGCATGGTGAACAAAGTAAAAGTAAATATAGGTTTTTGGGTGGTCAATCACATTCAATATCTTATTACAAACAAGTATACTTTAGCTTTTGGTTCAATCATTACACGTCTTGCTCTAAATTTAAAAGTGATTAAGTCACCTACACCTAAGTTGAATCCTGCTTATGAACTGTTACCTTTGAGTTTGGATTCCTTGAAAAGAATGCAGGTTATCTCTCAAAATATAGAAACAGGTTGTTAGAGTTGGGGCTTTATTGAAAAGATCCAACCAATAGGCGTCTCTCGGCCTAATGCACCAACAAATTAATCAAGTCCCAATAACTCTCCCAGGAGTTCGGAACCTTGTTCCATTGACATTTCCACAGTTTATGGGATGCTACAACGGGTTGTCCGCTAAAACTCTCGAATTGAAGCAAATGTGGCTGCCCTCTTTCAACTTCATGGACAAGAACCTCCATATCCTCCCTCACCACAATAGCGTCGCATCGTCAACTTGTTGACTAGGGGAGTTTCCTTTTTCCTTTCACTCTATCTTTTCTTCGCTTTTGCATTGGTTGGTCATCACATTGAGGACAATGTGAAATTTTGTGTGTGGGAAGGGAGTTTATAACTAAAGAAAAAAAATTGTCCGAAAAAAAAAAATTTCATCGCATTCTAGGTTATTTTATTGTTGTTGCTTTATCTTTTCTAGTTTTATTTTTGTGTTGCATGAGAATTGTTTTAGTTTACTTTATTAGGTAATAATTACCTCAATCACAATGACTCTACAATTACCTTATATTATCCAGCTAAATAGTGACCTGTGATAGTAACGGATAGTAGTCAACTTTGTGATCCTCGGTTTAATCGGTGTTTTGGTCTATGAAGTTTTATCAACTGAATTTCACATTACTTGGTACTGAACCATTTCTTCAAATGAGTGATTTGAGCCTCTAAGCACAACACTT
Organism: Euphorbia pulcherrima; assembly: GCA_947683365.1. Classification (NCBI taxonomy): domain Eukaryota; kingdom Viridiplantae; phylum Streptophyta; class Magnoliopsida; order Malpighiales; family Euphorbiaceae; genus Euphorbia; species Euphorbia pulcherrima. Next base: position 7,196,446 of record CANTUS010000006.1, on the reverse strand, counting down.
CAAGTGCTATTTCTTTCAATTGTGAGAATTCATGCTTAATTGAGCCATTACGGCATTCGAATGTAACACTTTTCACGACCACATTTGAATAACCACAAAGTGATTAAGGCAATTAAGATTACCCCTTTAGGTTAAATTTAGCCTACCCATCTTCCCCTAGAAAGCCCATTCGAGCCATAAGCCTTTTCTTTCTGTGGCACACATTACAAAGCCAATCCTTTTTTTTCATATTCCCCTCTTCTTTCTCCCTTGATTGTGTGAACTTGTGAGCAACATGACTTTCGGTTACAAACAAAGAAACTTGTACACTTACGAAGGAAGCTTTTTGTTTTATCTCTTACATTTTCCTTGTTGTCTGAGTCATTGTGGCATGTTAGAATCAATTAACATCATTATTGAATTCTATTAGTCCGCGGTTAGTTTTGTTTTTCCTTGCTTTGTCGCCCTTCTCTTATCCTTTTCCTGTCAAATCTTATGTATTTCCTATTGTCTTCCAAAAAAAGAAAGAAAAAAAAAGAAAAAGAAATAAAAATAAAAATAAAAAAATAAAAATAAAAATGAAAATGAAAAAAAGAAAAAAAATGAACCAAAAAAAATGAAAAAAATATATGAAAAAAAAAGAGAGGGGGATTACTTGCCTAATAAATTCTCTCTAATAAATTATGTTTTCATGTATACACCCTTTTGTTTGTGTTCGTATTCTGTAACACTTGATTCGAGTTTTTTTTAAGCCTTCAAAACAAACATCTTATTCTCTACTTCTCAAGATGTTGCAAATGAATTTCAAGTGTCTCATCAATTGTTCGATCTTCTTTGTCATTATTGTTGACCGTTAATCTTAAATGAGTTCTCATCTATTTCTCCGTATTTCTTATTTTGGCTTGTTTTCGTCTTCCACCTTTAAATTTTGCTCCTTCTCATTTTAATTGTGCAAGTGAATTCATCTCTTTTGGAAAAGTCATCCTCAACTTGTTTACTAAGTTCACATGATATTTAGCCACTATTATTCCCTTTCCATACCCTACCTAATCCCCGTTACAACCCTTGACAAAGACCTTTTAATTGTGGTTTAATGAAGTACATACATAGTTGTGATTGGATGAACATGTGAATCTATAAATTTTGCTTTAAGTAATGAATTTGAGAGCTTTAATTTTTTTTTTCACCTTCAAACACGTGTGTGAATAGAGTGACAACCTAGTGAGAATTATCGAGCAATGTGGGTTCAATTTTGAGTTAACTTTTTAGACAAACTCGCTTCTTAAGCTGTTGATTATGGGTTTGACTTTGAAATATCTGTTGAACGAAAATGACACTAAGCTGTATAATATTTGGTAATTCAAGTTGAGGGTCACTAATGATTGAGTGTTATAATAGAATGTTTTAAGTTTTATTCTTGCTTGAGGACAAGCAAGGTTTAGTGTGTGGGAATGTTGATGTGCACTTTATTAGCATATTATTTTCATTATATTTTCCATTAGTTTTAGGACTTTTATTTATGATTTATGGTAGTATTTAGTATGTTTTCTTTCATTTTAGGGGCCATGGAGATTCTTGCTAAAGGGAGTCAAAATGAAATAAAAAGAGCATGAGAAGTGCAAATTAAGGCATGGGCATGCTTTAGGAGAGGAGATGAGCTACCTTACATGTGGAGTCACCACATTTCCCACTTAATATGAGCCAAAAATTCCAGCACAAAACTTGATTATTTGGTGACTACATTTATTGATTTTGTTGTTGGAATTCATCATTGAAGGCAAGATTCATCATTTCAAGTAAGTGGACTCAATCAACTAGCAACTTGCACTTCAATAATTGGCAAGTGGGAGTGAACTTGATGCTAGATTCAATGACTTTGAGGAGTTATTAGATGTACAAAAGCATGGAGCAAATTATGGCATTATGTCAATATATGCAACATGTATTCATGATTTATGACAATCTAGCTATCAAGTATGGGTATTGAATTATTTTGAGCAATTATTTGCCCAAGTTGAGTAATCAAGGGTGCCAACTTGCACCTTGCTTTTTAGCAAATTTCATCAATGACCAAGCTATAAAAGAAGCATTCTACAAGTAGAAGAACATAAGGACATATTGGTGAAAAAGTACATATTTTTATTCTTGGTTTCTAGGCATACTTGAAGTGAGGAATACAAGTAAAGAAGGACCATCAACCATAGAAAATCATCCATCCACAAGAGCTTATTGAATCTTCTAGTTTCATTCTCGACTCTTACTTATCATGTTTTCAATCCTTAATTTATTTACTTTCACTTTAGCTATGAACTAATTCCACCATAGCTAAGGTTATGGTGGATCTTGGCATGAGTTTTATGTAATTTCTTGAAGTTTTATGCAAGTATTTCCTATTATCTTCCATTGAACATGTTATGATATGCTTAATGCTTTGAATGTGTGACCATCTATTTTAATGTTCATAGTTAGTTTATAATGGACCAAAGGACTAAACTAACGGAAATACATAACATGTCGATATCGCATAACCATTGCTATTGTGGCTCACTAGTTTGTGCTAGGATTCCATAAACCTAATGCTTTTCTTATCTAGTGCTTAAGATGGACCAAGTCTAAGTGTTTAGATCAAGAACTAGAATTAATAACCTTAATTGGAGTTAATTATTTACGGGTTTCGCCATCCTTGGAATATGATAGAAATATTGCATTGCTTTGAGAATTGCTAAAATAAATGCCAAGTGAAACCAAATGCCTTAGCTAGTTTCACCATTGAATAATAAATCACTTTATTTTATTTTTGCTTCTCATTCATTTTAATTTCATTTTTAGACTTAGAATCAAATCCAACAAATTATAATATCATCTTTCCTAGTTAAACAAAACCCGACTACATTTAGAAATTATAAGCATAGTCCACGTGGGATCGACATCCTTCTTACTCATTATTACTTGATCGACAGAGTACACTTGATCTATTGTGTGTGTAGTTCATCGTCTGCACCAAGTTTTTGGCGCCGTTGCCGGGGACTATATTTTTTTACAGTACTAGGTAAGAAGGTTTTTGATAAACTAGGTTTTCTTTTTATTGTTTATGCTAAAAAGAAGCAGTAACATTATTCCTTTGCCTATTAATCTTGAAATTGAAAGAGCTTATCACAGGAATCGAAAGATTAAACGAGAAGAAGGAAAAGCTATAGAAACGGAAGAACAAAGAACAGCTCGTGTAGCTGAGGAAAGGAGACGACAAAATGAGTGGCCAATTATGGAGCTTCTAGCTCCACATAGACACCAAAACAACTCGAGCATTGTCGCTTCACCGATAAATGCGGCAAATTTTGAAATCAAGACCAGAATGTTGCAATTGATCAAACATTGTGCCCAATTTGAAGGGTAGCATGATGAAAATCCAAATGATCATCTAGACAAATTTCTTATGCACGCTAATACATTCAAGCAAGAAGGGGTTTCGACTGATTCAATCCATATGAAGCTCTTCCCATTCTCACTCAAAGGGAAAGCTTTAGACTGGTTGAAATCATTAGAGCCAGGATCACTTACAACTTGGGATGAGCTAGAAAAGGAATTTCTCTCATATTATTTCCCTCCTTCTAAAACGGCAATTTTGAGGAATGAGATTACTGCATTCAGAAAATTTGAATCTGAAACCTTATTCACTGTTTGGAAGAGGTTTCGGAAGCTTTTGAGGAATTGCCCTCATCACGACCTTCCTAAATGGAAACAAGTAAGTATATTTTACAATGGTTTAACACCTACTAATTGTGCCACTATTGATTCTACTATAGGTGGAAACATCTTCAAGAAGACTCAAGGGGAAGCTTATGACCTCGTGAACGAGTTGGCAAAGAAAAGTTCTCAATGGCAAGCAGAAAAGCCAGGTGGAAGGAGGCAAAACATCTTTTCCATGGAAGCAGGGCCAAGTAATCCTGTAGTAGCTAAACTTAGTCACAAAATGGATTTGATGATGGCCCACCTAAACCTGAATCAATCCGCACAAGTCCTAATGTGTGGCAATTGCGGAGGAGACCACCAAAGCCATGATTGTCAACTGGGGAACCCTTTCGAGAAGACACCATCAACGTGAGCTATATGGGGACCAATCATGGTAAATTTCAAAATAATCCTTATAGTAACACTTATAATCCAGGGTGGAGGAATCATCCAAACTTCTTATATGGAAATCAACAAAATGTGTTGAGACCTCCTAGATTCAATGGGAATGAGCAACGAACTCATCAACAACAACATTTGCCACAAGCACCGTGATAAACGTCATAACCAGCCGATCCTGTCTTGAGCATTCTAAAAGACATTCAGACTCGTCTTGCAAACAATGAGGCATTTTGTAGAGACTTGGGCACTCAAGTAGCACAACTGAATCATGCAAATATGGAGAGAGCTCTGGGCTCTCTCCCTAGCAACACCAAACCAAACCCAAGGGAGCAAGCCTAAGCCATCACACTAAGAAGTGGAAAAGAAGTGGGACCAAAAAAGGTAATTGAATCACCACAAAAAGGTAAGGAAACAAAAGAGGTAAATGATTCTGAGACAAATATTGACACTCCTATTCATGCTAAATTATTTGCTGATCCAATTATAAAACCTTATGTGCCAAAATTACCTTTTCCACAAAGATTAAGAAAGGAGAAACAAGACCAACAATTTTCTAAATTCCTTGAAATCTTTAAGAAATTGCATATTAACATACCTTTTGCAAAAGCTTTAGAACAAATGTTTGTATATGCTAAATTCTTGAAGGAGATTATTTCAAAGAAAAGGAAGATTGAAGATAACGAGACGATCCCATTGACTAAAGAGTGTTCCACCATTATCCTTAACAAGCTACCACCAAAGCTTAAGGATCCACGGAGTTTTTCTATCCCCAGTACTATTGGAAATTTCACATTTCAAAGAGCATTATGTGATTTAGGTGCTAGCATTAATCTAATGCCTTTGTCTGTTTTTAGGAAATTGGGGTTGGGCAACCCAAAGCCAACCAACATAACTTTGCAATTAGTGGATAGATCAATAACCCATCCGAAGGGGGTAGTGGAAGATGTGTTGGTAAAAGTTGATAAATTCATCTTTCCAGCTGATTTTGTAGTACTCAATATGGTAGAAGATGAAATGGTCCCTATCCTTTTGGGTAGACCTTTCCTTGCAACCGTGCGAACTTTGATTGATGTTCAACAAGGGAAATTAATTCTTCGACTACAAGATGAGGAAGTGGTTTTTAATGTCTATGATTCACTTAAATACCCTTGTAATGATCATGAAAGTGTGAATTTTATTGACATTACCGATGAGTGTGTTGAAGATATTTTTCAGGAAAACATTGATGAGAAAGAATCACTAGGGGACCTTGATAGTAGCATTGAAGATTGCTTGTTGGTAAAAGACCGTTACGAGGATCTAGATCGTGGGAACAACCCAATGCAAAGTCATCACTCGAAGAAACTCCTGTTTTAGAACTAAAACCTCTACCCTCTCATCTAAAATATGTTTTTCTTAATCCTCCATCATCTTTACCTGTAGTAATCTCTTCTTCTTTGATAGGGGAAATGGAAGAAAAATTACTCAAAGTATTAAGAGAGCATAAAGGAGCATTCGGATGGTCAATTTCTGACATAAAAAGGATAAGCCCATCTTTATACACACATAGAATCTTCCTAGAGGAACAAGTCAGACCGTTGGTGCAACCTCAGACGCGATTGAACCCAAATATGAAAGAAGTGGTGAAATCAGAGGTAATTAAACTACTAGATGCAGGTTTATATATCCTATCTCTGATAGTCCATGGGTGAGTCCAGTACAAGTGGTACCTAAAATGGGTGGCACCGCTGTAATAGAAAACGATAAACATGAACTTATTCGTGTACGTAAAACAACTGGTTGGCGCATGTGCATTGATTATAGAAAATTAAATGAAGCCACTAGAAAATATCATTTTCCATTATCGTTCATTGATCAAATGCTAGAGCGAATGGCTGGCCATGAATTTTACTGTTGTTTAGATGGCCTTTCCGGCTATATGCAAATACTAGTGGATCCCATGAATCAAGAAAAGACCACATTCACTTGTCCATATGGTACTTTTGTATATAGGCGCATGCCATTTGGATTATGCAATGCACCCGCAACATTTTAAAGATGCATGACTGTAATTTTTTCTGATATGGTTGAGAATTTTATGGAAATATTCATGGACGATTTCTCTGTTTTTGGACCGTCATTTGATGTTTGTTTGCATAATCTTAATCTTATTCTTGAAAGGTGTGAGAAAACAAATCTAGCTCTTAGTTGGGAAAAATGTCAGTTCATGGTGCAAGAATGTTTAGTTTTGGGACATAAAGTATCAAAGAAGGGAATAGTGGTTGACCTAGCCAAGGTTGAGGTAATTGAAAAATTACCTCCACTAACTAATGTCAAAGCAGTGCATAGTTTTCTGGGTCATACAGGTTTTTACAGATGTTTCATAAAAGATTTTTCCAAAATTGCAAAACCGTTGTCCCAATTATTAATCAAGGATGCTAACTTTAATTTCTCTGATGATTGTTTACATGCATTTAATGAATTGAAAGAGAGATTTATAAAAGCACCAATTATGATAAGTCCAAATTGGACAATCCATTTTGAGCTAATGTGTGATGCAATGTGATGACCAATCAATGCAAAAATGAAGAAAAGATAGAGTAAAAGGAAAAACGAAACTCCCTTAGTCCACAAGTTGATAATGCGACGCTATTATGGTGAGGGAGGATATGGAGGTTCTTGTCCATAAAGTTGAAAGAGGGCAACCATATTTGCTTCGATTCGAGAGTTTTGGCGGATAACCCGTTGTAGCATCCCATAAACTGTGGAAATGTCAATGGAACAAGGTTCCAAACTCCTGGGAGAGTTGTTGGGACTTGATTGATTTGTTGGTGCATTAGGCCGAGAGACGCCTATTAGTTGGATCTTTTCAATGAAGCCCCAACTCCAACAACCTATTTCAATATTTTGAGAGACAACCTGCATTCTTTTCAAGGAATCCAAACTCAAAGGTAACAGTTCATAAGCGGGATTCAACTTAGGTGTAGATGACTTAATCACTTTTAAATTTAGAGCAAGACGTGTAATGATTGAACCAAAAGCTAAAGCATATTTGTTTGTAATAAGATATTGAATGTGATTGACCACCCAAAAACCTAAATTTACTTTTACTTTGTTCACCATGCACCAAAGAAAAAATAATTCAGCTTTATTGCAAACATTCGAGCCATCTTTTTGTCCAGAAAATGCAAAAACTAGTAATCGATGAATGTATTGGTGTACAGGTTTTTGCAAGTCTTTAGCTTTAGAGGATTTAGGCAGATACCCCATCGGATCCCTAGACATTTCTTTCCACTCATTACATTGACAAAAATTCTTTGAGTATGTAATTTCAGCTAGTTTATACTCATCAGTTTGTGCAAAATTGTCATCAATAAGTCCACATGATAAATTGAATTCGGTGATGCTTTGTTTAAATTCCTTTCCTAAGAGTCAAAATTCAACTACCCCAGGAGTGTCAATTCCATAATTAGTCAAGTTGGACTTAAAGGTAGTATAAAATTCCCTAATCAATTCAACATATCATGGACATGATATATCAAGCAATGCTCTCCATTCGGTATTATCAATCAAAGAATGAAACTTATCTACCATGTCAAATTGTTTCAATGCATTTAGCAAGGTATTATAGAAGATTTATGAAGGGATTTTCAATCATTGTTGCCCCGCTGACGAAACTACTTCAAAACAATGCAAAATTTGAGTGGAATGACAAGTGCCAAGAAAGTTTTGAGAAGTTGAAGGCAATGTTGACAAAAGCACCCATCCTTACCCAACCAGAGCCTGGAAAAGACTTTGTAATCTATAGTGATGCTTCACATAGTGGTCTTGGGTGTGTTTTGATGCAAGAAGGGAAAGTGATTGCCTATGCTTCCAGGCAATTGAAGAATTATGAAAGGAATTATCCTACTCATGATTTGGAAATGGCTGCAATAGTCTTTGCCTTGAAAATTTGGTGACACTATCTTTGTGGAGAAAAATGTTATATTTATACAGTTTTCAAAAGCTTGAAATATTTGCCAACACAGAAGGAGTTGAATTTAAGGCAGAGAAGGTGGATGGAATTCATTAAAGATTACGATTGTCTTATCGATTACCATCCAGGAAAGGCTAACGTAGTGGCAGATGCTCTCAGTAGAAAGACAATGATGGCAGTAAGTGCTATGAATACGGGGTTAGCTTTTACCAATGGTGGAGTATTAATTACAGAATTGAAGATTCAACTTATATTACTACAATAGGTTAAGCAAGAACAAAATGAAGATAATACTTGAAGGTCATTCGAGCACGGACACAAGTGGGTATCATAGACCACTATATGGTTCGAGAAGATGGGTGCCTATATTTTAAAGATAGACTATGTGTGCCAAACAATGAAGAATTAAAGAAGAATATCTTACATGAGGCGCATAGTAGTCCTTATGCGATGCATCCAGGAGCAAACAAGATGTACCAAAATTTGAAGAGCCATTATTAGTGGAATGGGATGAAGAAATACATTACTAACTATATTACTCAATGTCTAACTTGTCAACAGGTGAAAGCCAAATATCAAGTTCCTTTTGGATTGTTGCAACCAATAACAATTCCAGAATGGAAATGGGAAAGAATCACAATGGACTTCGAGACATCTTTACCACTTACACAGAAGAAATATGATGCAGTGTGGGTTGTTGTAGATAGATTGACAAAGTCTGCCCACTTTCTTCTAGTTAGGATGGATTATTCACTTGATAGGTTGGCTCAATTATATGTAGATGAGATAGTGCGGCTACACGGAGTGCCTATTTCAATCATTTCTAATCGAGATCCAAGATTTACTTCGAGATTTTGGAAAAAGTTGCAAGAAGCCTTAGGTAGTAAACTTCATTTCAGTAATTCATTTCATCCTCAAATAGATGGTCAATCTGAAAGAGTAATTCAGGTGTTGGAAGACATGATGAGAAGTTCTATCATTGAATTTGAGGGAAGTTGGGATAAGTATTTGTCCCTCATAAAGTTTGCCTATAATAACAGCTATCAGTCAAGCATACAAATGGCGCCATATGAAGCATTGTATGAAAGAAAATGTCGAACTCCATTATATTGGACCGAACATAGTGAAAACAAGATTGTGGGAGTGGATTTAATTCAGGAGATAAAGGAGAAGGTAAAACTTATTCAAGAGAGATTGATGGCTACATCGGATAGATAAAAGTCTTATGCTGATCTAAAAAGAAAAGACATTACTTATGAAGTTGGGGATAAAGTATTTCTCAAAGTATCTCCTTGGAAAAAAGTCCTGCAATTTGGAAAGAAAGGTAAGCTCAGTCCGAGATTCATTGGCCCATATGAGGTTATATAGAAGGTTGGACCGGTAGCTTATCGGTTGCACTACCCCCGACACTCGACAAAATTCATAATGTGTTCCATGTGTCAATGTTATGGAGATACAGATCAGATCCATCACATATCTTATCTCCTGATGTCGTAGAAATCGGACTCGACCTGACGTATAAAGAGGAACCGGTACAAATCTTGGCGAGAGAAGTTAAACAATTGAGAAACAAGTCTATTCCTTTGGTAAAAGTACTTTGGAGGAATCACAAGGTTGAAGAAGCAACTTGGGAACCAGAGGATACAATGAAAACTCAATATCCGCAACTATTTTTAGGTAATTTTCGAGGACAAAAATTCATAAGAGGGGGAGAATTGTAACGAACCAAAATTTTAAAATTTACTTATAACAAATTATTATGGTATTAAAATATCATGGAAATTATTTTTGTAATTGTTGTTATTATTATTATTAGGTATAAGGCATGAGAAAATAAGAGTTAATTAAGTAAGAGGGATGAATTAGGCATTTAATTATTTGGAAATATAAAAAAAATCATATATTCAGTTACTTCTTCTTCTCCTCCATTATCATCTACTCCTACTCCTTCATCTTTACCACATCCAAATTTCTCTAACCTAGAAACTTCTGATTTCTTCGATTGAACTTCAAATTCTTGTTAGAAATCAATTCTTAAACCCTCTATCATCATCAATTTCCATGAATCGAGACTAGAAGAGGAGGATTTTAGATTTCAAGATTCAGATAAATAGTAACCCGAATTTGAGGTGAGTGATTTTTTATGAAATTAAAGCTTAATTAGTATAATTCATGGTAGATTAAGCATATTTATGGTATTAGGAAGTTTATTTATACAATATCTTGATAGAATTATATATGGTTGTTGTAGAGGAAGCTAGTGCAAGCAAATCAAAGGCAAAAGAGGTAGAAGAGAGGTAGAAAGAGCTTAGAAAAAGGTTTGTGTCTCAAATTTCGATTTCTCGGTTTTTCGGAAAATTTTCCAGATTTGTATCCCTGTTTTGTTTTAATGTTTTATCTTGTTATATAAACTCGTTTTGAATGATTCTTGATTCTATTGATATCTACAGAAAGTAAGGAATATATGTTTAGAAGAAATCTTGTTGAATTTCAGTCGTTTTCAATGTGAAATTTTCGTTTGAAGTTGAGTCATCAAATCTGTTTTCGGAAAATCTCAGCTTTGAACACTGTTTAGTATTTTGATCATAACAAAGGTTATACAATTTTGATTTCTGTGATTCTAGTGGATTTGGAAAACTGAGATATGTGACTAATTATGTTTAGAAGAAAGTTCTTCGATTTGATGATGATTTAATAGTGAAAAATGCAGGGGAAGTCAGATCACAGAATCTAGAAATTTCTAGAAAATATGAATGTTGATTTTATTGTGTTTTAATTGAAGTTTGATGCTTTAAAATTTAGAATTTGAATTTCTTAATTGCTGAAGTTATGTTGAATTATGTTTGATGGTTTATACTGGAATTTTTAAGATGTTACTTTGATTTATTGCCCTTATTAAATGAGTAGAATACGGGTCAGGGTAGATTGGCGCCAATAAAGGAGTATACAGTACTGTACAAACAATTGAAGCTTTGGCTTCAGGCTTCGACTGATATTTTGATAAAAATATATTGATATTGAATCTTCGGCTTTGGGCTTGATCGATATATTGATTTTGAAGCTTTGGCTTCAAGCTTGACCGATACATTGATTTTGAAGCTTTTCGGGCTCAATCGATACATTTATATTGAAGCTTCGGCTTCGCTCTTGTCCGCTCCTATATCCATTTTACCATTATTCAGGACTTGTTTACTTTGGGCAATACATGGTTAATGTGTTTGGTAAAATTGGATATAAATTTCAATGTACTTTGAAAGGTTTATAATATAAGTTTTGTGTTTTGGTTTTATAAAGTTGTTTAAATTTGTTTTTGACTTGTGAACGTACTTGGTTTCTATTTTTAAAGTGTTAAAAATGTTCAAAGTTGTTGTATTTCTTTTATGTACACCACTAAGCAAATTGCTTAGCAAATTGCTTAGCGTGTAGTTTATTTTCTACACACAGATACTGAAGATTGTAGATAGCTTAGGCTAAAGTGGTATAAGTGGATCAGCTTAAAGAGCAAATAAGGAAAGACTCGAGGTGGATTTGTATTTTAATGTAATATTATAGTTTGTAGAATAATCGCATGTACTAGATAGTGTGAGGAATGTAAAGTGGTATTGAGAAATATTTGGAGAATAATTAGCATTGAGAAATATTTGAGTTGGAAACATTATATTTGTATTTGTACGTATTAAATCTATAAGTATTGAACTTCATATAGTGGAGTAGGGTTGCTTATTGGTGTTTACAGTTACTGTGGCACTACCAATAAAGGGGGTGTTACATAAGTTTTCTTTCTTTCTCTTTTAATTATTAAGTGTTTTTCTTTAAGCATTTTTAGACTTAATAATTATGCTTAAGTTGTTTTGCATGCTTAGTTTGTTTTATGCTTAGATTATAGCTTAGAGCTATGACATGCTTAAGTTATAGCTTAGAGTTATAACTTGCTTAGTATAAGATATATATACTAGGATATAATTTAGAATTATGGTATGCATAGCCCTTTGCATGCTAACCTAGGTAGAGAATTATTTGGTTAAGGCTTTATTTAATTTATATGCATCTATTAGGAGTTCCTAGGGACAGGGACAAAATTTTGAATTTCCGCCATGCTTGTTATGCTTGTTCGATTTGACTGTCAGTTCCCAATAAAAATAACCACCAAGATTGATATCAAATTTGTAAGGTCTCGATGGAGGATCTTATGATATAGAAGCACTAACCAAAATCAAATCAAGGCCAGATTAGAGCGCTTTAAATAATAAAATTATGTTACACTTTTTTGTACTCACCGGGACCAAGAATTTTATAAAGTGATTATTAGAAATCTTAGATTGGAATATCAATATTCAATTCAGGTCTCGATGATAAGTTTTAGTTAATCGAGACAGTCCTGTTAGTTATTTAATCAGTCATTTATACAATATTTCTTATCTTGGTTATCATCACATCTCAATAACAGGTTAGAGAGCAGAACAAGGTCATTGTAGGGGCAAAAATATACAGCATGAGTCCTTACGAAACTTTTTCTTAGAGCAAAAGATAAATATATATTAAAATAAGAAAAAGATCAAACAAAAGAAGCAAAAATAAATAAATCCCCTCCCAACACCTAAATTGTGCATTGCCCCCAAGCAAAAGAAAGAGCAAAAAGATTAAGAAAGAGAGGGCAAATAGAATGTTACTGTCCTGGTGGAGTAAAAGAGAGGCAAAAGAGACCCAGCTGGTCTCGCTATGTCCTCTGGATCCCAAATTGCTGAATGATCAGGTCCACATTCAGTTTTAGGGCATCCCAATAGGTCTGGAGGTCATAATTTTTAGCATCGAGCTCAATGAGGCTTTTGAAAAGGTCCTTATACTGTTTCTCCAGACTGGTGACTTTCTGGAGGAGCTCGGTGTAGGCGGCAGAAGGAGTAGAGCCATCACGAGTAGGATGGTCTGGCTGAGGGTCCTCGGGGGCAGGTAAAGGAGGCTTTTCTTCATGAGGACCAGGAGGGCGTATAACCACGATCCTATTAATCTTTTTAGTAAGCAGCATTGTCCCATGAGTCTCCAAGTCTAGGAGTGGAATTTCGGGGGTCTTGGTGTAGTGGTCATGCTCGAAATGCTCCTTGCCATGCACAATCATCAAGATCATGGCGCCTAGAATCAGAGGGCTCTTGGGGTGAGTAAGGACGTACTGAAATTGCTTGGCCAGCCATGCTCCCAAGTGGAGCTTCTTATTGTTCTTCAAGCACCACATAATGTGCACTTCTTTCTCTTTTAGGGGCCCGAAACTTCTATGGCAACCAGAAATGTTAAAGGCAAGAATTCTATCGGCATAACTTAGGTAGGGCTCTTAAATGTAGAAGTCTTGAGAGTCACCGGACTTCCAAGTGGTGACTTAGGGATCTTTATTGCAGAGGGAGAAGTAGGTGCCGGCGGTGTTGAAATCAGAGGAGAGAGCATCACAAATGACATTAGAGGGGTTAGTTACCCCTAAAGCCTTGTTGAAGTTATCGAGACTCCAACTCATAGTCCTCCCATAGAGACGAAACTTAATCACCCTCTCCTCTTGGTCGCTGGTATAGTCCTGCTTGAATTAGAAGGTTGCATAGAACTCCCAAACAAGCTCCTGGTAGGAGGGGAAATAGATAAAGAATAAGGGTAGCCATAAGATCGCAGTAAAGGCATCAATGATGGCTTGGTTGATGCCGAAAGTGGTCATGGTGTCTTTGTAGGCGAACTCGTAGGGCTTTAATGACTGGCCTTTGAAACGAGCATAAGTGGTGCATAGAGTAAGATAATCGAAAGAGCTATAGATCTTGCTCTTTACACCGAAAGCAAGGGTCTTTTCTTCTTTGGCCACCTTGGCCTTCTTTGAACTCTGGCTACTCTTGGCAGGGCTCCTTGTGAGCATCTTCCTCTTAGAAGGTGGGAGAGTAGGAGTGTAGCCACTCTCCTTATCAGAGTCAATCTCGACGGGGTCACTTTGGGGTTTGACCTCTCCCCGAGATTTCTTTTCTTTCTTAACTAGAGTCTCGCTAGACTCCTCACGACCAATGGTTGCAGGGTAAACTATAGAGATTGGTTCTATGGTGAGAGGAAGCTCACCGAGAGTGGCGGTGGTGCTGAAAGAGGTAGTAGGAGTGGGGATTCCATGGCTCGACATCATTATGATCTTAGGAAGAGTGAGCACGGCGGCAGTAGATGGGATAGTAGTGATGGTGGCAGCGGTAGTTATAGTAGTGATAGCACCGGGAGTAGTGCCTGCTATATCGGTGATGGTGGTGGTGATTATGGAGAAGGTTGCCACTGCTGGAATAGCAGTGGTGGTGGGAATGGTAATGACAGTAGTGAAGGGAGAGGTATCAACAGGAATGCTGCCGATGAGGATTTTAGTAGTTGCCAGAGTGGTGTTGGTGTCCTATGTTAGAAGCCATTTGGTGAATAGTTAGTTCACCGAAGAAAGAAGAGGTTTTTTTGCTTAAGAGTCTGATAGAGAGCGTGACTGTTAAGAGTGAAGGGAAGGGTTTTAAGTAGAGAGATTTGGCATGCAAGGGTAGCTCATAGGGCAGTAATGGGATTAATAGCAATCACTACCTTGATTAAGTACAAAGCCGCAAAAAATCTCCATGATCTTCACATGACTTCCACGTTACCCACTGTGCATGTATCAGGCTGAGTGATTCATTTCACATCCCCGTCTTCTCAGTCATATCTCTTAGCGTACGATGTTTCAACTTCCCAAGTGTGTACAGAGACCTATTTCTGCAATTAGACAAAGAGAGAAATCAGTCCTAGCCTAGATATAACTAAAAAAAAGGCTAACTAAGAAAGAGAGATGAAGAGTAAAAAATGCTTAGGCTGCCTCCCAAGAGCACTTTGTTTAACATTGGTGAGCTCGACGGACCACACTGAGATCATGGTATAGTGTCAGTGGTCTCTTTGAGAGTGATTTCCTCAGAGTGAGCTTGGAATCCTTTATAGTAGGGCTTGAGAAGATGCCCATTGACTTTCAGAACTTTCCCAGTCATGGCGCTCTATATAATGACTGCTCCATGTGGAAACACTTTGGTCATGACATAAGGCCCAGCCCACCGAGACCTCAAATTTCCAGAAAATATCTTGAGACGAGATTAGAATAAAAGAACTCTCTATCCCACATTAAAGACCTTCCTAGAAGTAAAAAGATCATCCTAGAACTTAGTGGTCTCCTTGTAGGCCTTGTTCCTTTCATACACATCATGGTGAATCTCCTCGAGTTCATGTAGTTGCAACCTCCTATGTTCTTTGGCCGTATCAAACCTGAAATTGGTCTCTTTGATGTCCCAATATGCCTAATGCTCGATCTCGACAGGTAAATGACATGCTTTCCCATAGATAACTCTGTAAGGTGGCATCCTGATGGGGGCTTTCCATGTTGTGCGGACTGCCCATAGAGCTTCAAAGAGACGGAGACTCCAGTCTTTCCTATTGGGATTTACTGTTTTCTCCAAGATGAGCTTGACCTCTCTATTGCTTACTTCAGCTTGTCCATTTATCTATGGATGATATGCCATGGAAGTCATGTTCTTGACTCCCCATTTTTCCAGTAATGTCAAGATCATTTTGTTGCAAAAATGTTTACCGTGATCATTGATAAGTAGTCTCGGTGTCCCATATTTGCAGATGATATTGTCCTTTATGAAGTCTGCCATGGTCTTTCCATTATCATTTCTGGTTGCTTTAGCTTCTATCCATTTAGAGACGTAATCAACTGTTAGGAGGATGTACTTAAACCTATAAGAAGGAGGAAAAGTGCCCATGAAATAGATACCCCAGACATCAAAGTTCTCGACGACCAAAATAGGAGTCATTGAGAGCTGATCTCAACGTCCAAGATTACCAACCCATTGACAGTTGTTGCATACTTTGTAGAACATATAGGAGTCACTCAAGAATGCATTGCACTATTCTTTTCGGCCCACCATGACCTCCACAAACCTCAAAATGACATGCTTGTAAGAGTCTCGGTATCTCTTCCTCATAAACACATCTCCTCAAAACCATATCATTCCCTTATCTCCACAGATAAGGATTATTTTAGAAATACCTACTAGATTCCCTCTTCATTATCTCCTTGTCATTGCGTGTGAATTCATCCAAAAATTTCCAGATCACAAATAGTTGACAAGGTTTGCAAACCATGTAGTCTCGATGATAGTAAAGAGACTCTCCCCTGGATATTTGTCCTGGACTTCCCTTGGTTCTTCTGAATTGGTCGGCCTACTGAGATGATCGACCACCAGGTTCTCTATCCCCTTCTTATCTCTGATCTCGATGTCAAATTCTTGAAGCAAAAGGATCCATCAAATTAGTCTCGATTTAGCATCCTTCTTGGTCATTAGGTACCTCAAGGCAGCATGATCTAAGTACACAATGACCTTAGAACAGAGAAGGTAGGAACGGAACTTCTTCAATACAAAAATGATAGCAAGGTGCTCTTTCTCAATCGTGGTGTAGTTCTATTGAGCTGCATCGAGAGTCTGGGAGGCATAGTAAATGACATGAGGTTCTCGACCAAGCAGTTGTCCCAATACTGCTCCTACTGCCTTCTTGCTTGCATCGCACAAGATCTCGAAGGGCTGATCCTAGTTAGGTGCTTGGATAATGGGTGCAGAGACCAACTTCTTCTTCATAGTATCAAAGTCTTTCTTATAAGGATCTTCAAACTCGAAGTTAGCGTCTTTCTAGAGTAAGCTGTATAGGGGACCGGCGATCTTTGAAAAGTTCTTGATGAACCTGTGATAAAAACCTACATGCCCAAGAAAAGACCTAACTTCCTTTACAGAAGTAGGGTAAGGTAACCATTGAATAACATTGATTTTAGCTTTATCTACCTCAATACCCTTCTTAGATAAAACATGACTCAATATCATACCTTGGTCTACCATGAAGTGGCATTTCTCATAGCTAAGTTCTAAGTCAGACTCAATACAATGTTTAAAGATCTTACCAAAGTTATCGAGACAAGCATCAAAAGAATTACCATAAATAGTAAAATCATCCATGAATACCTCAATAATGTTCTCCACATAATCAAAATGATACTCATCATGCACCTCTAGAATGTAGCGGGAGCATTGCAGAGACCAAAAGACATTCATCTATAAGTAAAGGTGCCAAAGGGGCACATAAATGTTGTCTACTCCTGGTCTTCTGGTGCTACCGAGATATGATAGAAACCTAACAAACCATCGAGACAACTGAAATAAGACTTGCCTACTAGTCTCTTTAGCATCTGATCAATGAATGGTAGTGGAAAACGGTCCTTCTTAGTCCCGCCGTTGAGCTTGCAGTAGTCAATGCAAACTCTCCACCCATTCTGTATTCTCATTGGGACCGATTCTCCTACTTCATTTGTTATCACCGTGATCCCTGTCTTCTTTGGAACAACTTGTACCGGGCTAACCCATTCACTCTAAGAGATAGGGTAAATGAGGTTAGCCTCCATGAGCTTGATCACTTCTTTCTACACAACTTCCATTATGGGAGGATTGAGTTATCTTTGAGGCTAGTGTTAGGTCTTGGTATTCTCCTCTAGCTTGATTTTATGCATGCAAGTGGAAGGACTAATCCACTTGATATCCACTATAGTCCATCCAATCATCTCCTTGTGTTGCTGGACCAAGAATACCAGCCGTTTCTCTTCATCGGGACTCAATTTACTAGAAATGATCACTAGGAGTGTATCATTATCCCCCAAGAAAGCATACTTCAGGTCACTTGACAGGCTCTTAAGTTCAAGATTCAGTGGTTAGATAATGGAAGGAGTAAGTTTCTTGAAAGGTGGCGGAGTGAGCTTTCGTCCAGGTCTCGATGCATGTTGAGGTGAATTAAGATCATGAATAGTATCTTTCACCTTCTCGTCTAAATCAGTATCATCGAGGCTCTCGGTGTCAAGTGGTTCATTTAACGCGACCAAATACTCGTTTGAGAGATTGAGCTAAAAAATTTATTGGATAATGGGATCAAGACTATCGATACTGCATACGCTTGAATCTTCTTCTGGGGTCTTCATGGCATCATAAACATTGAAAGTGGGTATTTCCCCATTGAATTCTATAGTAAGAGAACCATTGTGCACATCTATTTTAGTCTTGGTAGTGCTCAAGAATGGTCTCCCTTACAGCAAATCTGAGTTCCCTTTTCTATCTGTGTCACACATATCAAGAACATAAAATATAGTGGCAAAAACAAAATCATTTACATTGACCAATATGTCCTCCAAAATTCCCTCAGGTTAAACAACAGAGCGATCGACAAGTTGCAAGATAGTCCTGGTCTCCTTGAGAGGCATATTGCGATTAGCTGATATTTGCTAGTAGATAGAGGAATGCATGATGTTTATAGATGCACCGAGATCACATATAGCCTTTTAAATTCCAACTTGTCCTATGGTGCAATTGATCGCGAACATCCCCTGGTCTTTCAGCTTTGGGGGTAATTTGCGTTGGATCATGGCAGATACATTCTATCCCATTATGACCTTGTCTAGATCGTACTACTTCTTCCTATTGGTGCATAGTTCCTTGAGAAATTTCACATATTTGGGTATCTGTCTAATTACATCGAGCGACAAGATGTTGATCTCGACTTTTCTTAAGGTCTCGAAGATCTCCTTCTCTTCTTTTAGCTTCTTGGTCTTTGATAGTATTTCTGGAAAAGAAGGTCTAGTCTCGGTAGAAATCACTAGTTCCTTTGGGTCGTTGGGAATTATGATGACTTCATCTTCCATTTTTGCTCTCGGTGGTTCCGGTTGAGTCTCTTTCTTTTCCCTCAGCTTGATCGCGCTAACATTCTCTCTTGGATTATCCTCCTTTTTAGATGGAAGTCTCCCCATGTTCTTGATCTTGGAGAGAGTGCTAGCTATTTGGGCCATCTGTTTTTCTAAGTTTGAAAAGTTACCTTGCAGCTCTTGTATCCGATCGTCTACCAATTCAAATCGCTTATTGGAACTTTCAGCAAGAGCAGCAAGGAGTTCATAAGGATTATACTGTTGCGGCTATGGTGGGTTGGGTTGTACTTGTTGAGGAGGTCTCGGTACGATTGCATTCTGCTGATTCCTCACTATGAGCTGATTTTATGGTCCCTGAGGTTATTGGTGGTCGTTATTTCCCCAAGCAAGTGCTGGACGATCTTGCCATCCTATCTGATGTCTTTGTGGTGGTGGAATGTACGGCTGCTTATTCCCCTAATTTATGTAGTTACGATGGTTACCATAATTTCCATAGTTACCATAGTTGCTGTAGTTTCCCAGAGCATGGAGTTGTTTAAATTCAGGATTTCTTATACGAGGGCATTCATTAGTAGCATGAGTGGTCTTTTAACAAAGTTTACATTCCTTCGTGACCTCGGTCTGGACGGCTATCTTATGCACAAGTTCAGTAAGTCTCTCTATTTTATTATTGAGATCATAAGAATTGATCTCGTTGACTACTCTCAATGTAGATTTTCCTTCATGATCGCCAAACTATTGAGCAGTTTTTGCCATAGTCCCTATGATTTCCCAAGCCTGAGTTAGGGTCTTGTTGATGAGAGCACCCCTACTAGCGGCATCCATCATGGATCGCATAGAGAATGGGAGTCCCTCATAGAAAGTCTGGACCAAGGTTTGATCAGTTTGCCTATGTGGTGGACAAGCTACCAAAAGGTGCTAGAATCTTTCATAATACTCATGGAGACTCTCCGTGTCTTTCATATTGGTTGAACAGATCTATCTCTTCAAGGTGGTAACTCTCGATGCTAGAAAGTACTTGTCAAGAAAGACTCTCGACATCTGTTCCTAGGATGTGATTGAGCCTAGTTTTAAATGACAAAATAAGTCATTAGCTGAGTCCTCAAGAGAAAAGGCAAAGGACTTCAATTTCACAAGGTTCATATCAACCTTGGACGGCTTCATGGAACACATCGTCAAATGGTATTTCTGCAAGTGTTTGTAAGGGTCATCAGTGGCCCTTCCGGTGAATTTGGGTAGGCTATGAACAAACCCAGATCTCATTTCAAAGTTGTTATTGTCAATCTCGTCCGAAAAAGTGATGCAGAAAGGTTGTTGGTTCACTAGGACCCCGTGTAAGGTCTCAGATTGACTGTTCTTAGTTAGCCATGGTCATGATGGCTATTTCAGGTTCTGAATCTGAGTCAGTCGAATCATTAGACAGTCCTTCTATATTAATTGGATTGTCATTGGGTCTGGTTGAAGTTTCTGCCTGATATTTAGAGTCTCTACGCTCTCGAGCTTGCTTAGCACGAGCTTTGTTGGATCTTTTGATTTCTGGATCGTAGAGGAATTCGCTGCCACGACTTGTGGCTCTGGTCATCCACGTCAAATAAGTAGTCAAAAGGAACCATTCACTAGCAACAATGCCAAAATTTGATGGGTGTCGAGACCACAAAAAAAAAATCCCTACACAAAACAAACTAGCAGTCGGTAGCAAGCAAGGGTCGAATCCATAAGGACGGTATTTGACGACGTTATTTTTAGAAGACAACACACAACGTAACCTAGAAGTACTCTCAATGGGAATTTGTAGATTAAAACTAAGTAAAGCAAGTAATAAAATAATGAGGAACAATGACTTAACCAAAGTAGAGCAAGACTGAACATTATGGTGATCATGGGACAAGATATAAATTGCACCGGTACCTAGATTAGTTATATTAGCACTCATGCACTGTACAGTACTAACAACTCTTCCTTACTGAGTATGGAGACAGGACTTCGCGCCACGATCTCACTCTTACTCAATATGTCTCTTGATTTCGTTGTAAAGAGCTTGCCAACGAATAGCAATAAATAATAAAAAAAAAAAGACTAAATCCTTACTAACATGTAGTGAAGCACTCCCAACAGGCGTAAGATTACCTATCTACAGTCTCGATGGAGACTGTCGTTACTTTATTCCTCTTCAGGCACAATTATGGATGCAAGAATACGAATTAACAATAATCACAAAGACTTACCGAATGGATGATCAGGCCAACAACGAGACTCAGCGATATCCTTACCATGAAACCCTTGAAGTACCAAGATTGGTAAATAGGTCGCCTTGTGAACTTTTGTATTCAGTGGCGGTCCTCACACCATTTTAACTCGGCGTTGACCCTTACTTAGTCAAGTCATGAAGAATTTAGCTAATTATGACTGAATTTAAATGTGCAAAAACGTAAAGAGATTTAAAGTAAAACATAATAAGAATATAGAGACTGAAATTGAAATTGCTTATTAAACCAAACCCGAAATCGAAAACTCAAAAATCCAAAGTACTCGAAAGCAAAGAAACTAAGAACTAAGAACTAAAACTAGACTAGAAAGACTGTGGATGATAGTCCCTTTGAGACTTGTCGGCCTTAGTATTTATAGTTGAATGCCTCTCCTCTTGCTTCTTCTTTAGTGATAAAACATGACTCTTTGCATTTATCTCGTTGGATTCATTTCCTCTTAGTCTTGATCTTCAAATGACACTAAAATCCTTTCCTTTACAGAATTAGGAAAGAGATCTAACTTCCTTCTAGAATTGAGCTCTTCCTGAATAAGATTTGCCCGAATTGGGTAACTTCCAAATTTGGACTTGGCGTGCTCCGGTATTGATGTCGTCTTGGTCCATCTGAAATGTTCTGAAGTCACCGAGACCAGCTATTGCTCCTATTGTCTGCTTCAGGTATTGGTAAAGGGCTCTTTTCTTCTAAATATTGCATGTTTTCTCGGAATTGCCTTCAAAACCTAAAAAAGACAGAAAAGGAAGTAATAGTGACCATAAAGACTAAAAACATGATCTCAATGATATGAAAATGAGCATAAATACATGATAAAAATACAACTCATCAATTAATTACAATGAATTAAATAAGAAGTGATTCTGAACATTGTAAAAAATAGATATGAAAACATTTTTATTCCCCAAGAGATAATTATCTATTTGAATAAAAACAAGTCCAACGAATGAATACAAGGGAATAGTTGAATTCAATAATTTTCGATATGGTATATAGGAAATTCTATTTTAGGGGATAAATATTAAATTATTATTTATTTTATTTTTTTGTTTTTTTAAGAATTATGAATTTTGAAGAGGCTAGGTATTGAATCTAGGATCTCTCACCATTATATTGAGTGGTGTACCAATTGAGCTACACCCAATTGGTACTTTTTGTTAAAACAATAAAAAAAAATATTTTATTGATTGATTAAAATAGAATTGATGTAGAAGAATTAATATAATAATAATAATAGAATATTACTCCCCCAGTTTTTTAATAACCGACTTTAGTCACTTTCTCACATACTAATATTTCATTAAATAAGGCAATCAAAATATAATTACACTCTTAAAACTAACTATTCATTTTTTTCCATAATTAGAGTAAATAAGGGAAAAAAAATAAACTTAAATACATTATAATTCGTATTTAAAAATAAAATTATCATAAAAAAACGAGTGAAGTAAAAAAAATAAAGCGAGTACTATTTGTGGAAATGTTACATGAGGAGTGAAAAATAGAGATAAATTTGAGAAATGGAAAACAGCCAATATGGTTTGCTCTAATTCTAAAGCAATTAAACGGTTCGTTTTGATACAGTGTTTGTGATCCGCAATATGAGCGAAGTTACAGAGGAGCAGTTTGTGAAGTCAGAAAAGTGAAAGCCGGCCATTGTTGTACGAGCTTTAGATCTCCATTCTCAATTCAATTCCTCCCTTTTGTTCCATATTGAAGCTGACCATCTGAAATTCGCACACAAACTTGATGCTGTAAAATCAAATCAATCAATCAATGGGAGTTGTCATTGAAACTTACATTTGGGAACCCAATCAATTGCTCTATCTTCTCATTTTCATCTCTTGTTTCTTCTCTATCTTTCTCTGTCCTCATACCTCAAAACCTAGCATTGCCACCGGTAAACCTCAGTCCTCTTCTCCTTTCGCCCATGGCTCCTCTATTTCTTCCCTTCGCTTCCAGCGGAAGTTCTTCTTTCTCTTCTCTCTCGCATCAGGTCACTTCGAATTCTTTATAATCCTATTTGCGTCTGCGTTTTCCTTTGATTTGATTGTTGCTTATTAGCTCTTAATTTACAGTGATGGAAGGCATGTGGTTGGTGTTTGGTGAGAATGAGTTGGCTTTCTATGGATGCAGTAAAGAGCAAATGGCGACCTCTCTTTGTGTTGGATATGGAGCTGCTCTTTTCCTTGGTACTTTCTTAGGGATGCTTTCTGATTCCATGTAAGTTTTTTTTTTGTTGATATATTTGAATAATAAATACTTAATTGGTGATTGTATCTAGTGATAGGAGAGAACTGATTTTTTTATTTCTATTCATTGACTTTCGATTTGTAGCAGTTTGTAGAGGGAGAACTATGGCATTACTTTGAATTATATATACAGACTATATAGCTTTCAGTCGCTGACTAAGTTAGATGTCGAAAACAATTTTCTAATTATATTCAATTAGAGGGCAAACATTTGGAGAATTCTTCTTAGTCTGGTATTCTTGGAAATCATATTGAGAAAACTTGCAAAATTGTTCAATTTTTTGTTGTCATATACTACTGAATGGTTCACCTATCTTTAATAATGGTTAATAGGTTATGTCTTTTAAGTGTTTAATGTCATGAGGTTGTTCTTTTTTATGTTGCAATCCAAACTGTAATTCCATGAATTTTCCATAACTGGTCCAGGGGTTTCTTTGAATTTTCTCCTCCAAGGTCTGGAAAATGGAGTATTTGACCTCTCGAAGTAGATCACAATGGCTGTTAGTGTAAAGTAAAGTGTAAACTGTAAAATAATTTGTTCTGTTGATCCTTATTTCATGTATGTTTCCTCTGAACCTTATTTTCCCTTCTTGTATATTCTTCAAGTAATTTGAAGTTTTGAACCTCTTCTGTGTAAAATTTACTAATTGTAGCTTGTTTAATTGATGTGAGAATTCTATTGGATATTAATGTCTTTATAATCTTTGACAGATTACAAAAGTCCTATTTCTTTCTCTTCCGTTTTTACGATATAAGAACTAAAGTGAATCTTCTTAAGTTCTTTCCCCTTAATGTAACAAATGGATTCTTCTCATTACATGGATTAATTAAACTTCCATTATGTCAAAGAATTTTAGTTTCTGAAGCACATATTGGCTTCAAGACTTTATCTAACACAACAATATTACTTGACCCACAAAGTCATTTTGTTTCAAGCTTATCTCGCTTTTGTTTGATGATTAGGAATTGGAACTGAAGAGGCTAGTCACTCACAATTATTGAGGGGATAGCTTGAAAATTGAAATTTCGGGGGATGAATTTTGTTGGTAATTGTTATCCTTGAATTCGTATGTCGCCTGATAAATCTGGCAGATAATGTATGTTGGATACTCTGTACTTACAATGTTGTGGTGGGATGTTGGACACTCTGTGCTTGCACTTTTGTGGGATCTTATTAGTGTCAGATGTTCTTTTAGCATGTGAAGGAGCTTTGTTTCTTTTAATAAAAATTAAAACCTATGAGCTCTTGGTAGAAACTCAATATCGAGCAACCTCTGCTATGCATTAAGGATCTTTTCTGGTACATCATCTGACTTCTAAAGATGGAAATTGCCATCTATTGTCAGAAATTTAAAACCTTAGGGGCTGAGAAACTTATGCCTTGTATGGGTATTATAGTGGGTTTTCTGTTGAAATTTCAGATTTTTCCAAATAAATCTCATGACTTAGGCTATGCTGATACGATAAAAGCCAAATCTGGATTAAAGAGAAAAACTAAATAGAGTGCACTTACCACTGGTGAACATTTCCTATAATATTTAAATTGGATTCCATATTATTCCATTCCTGTATCGGAAGTTCTCACACTGCAGTTTCTGTGAAGAAACTTCCTTTGCTGGTTGTAGCCTTGATGAAATCTGTTTCCTATTTTGTGTATTGTTTTAGAAAAGTTACTTATTGTTGAAAACATTTAAAGTGATAATTTCAGCTCAATGCCATTTCTTGATCTTCTGATTGTAATGTTAGTAACAACATACTGAACATAGTCGCTTATGGATGTGAATAATAAAGTATAACATAGACTGCTCTTGGTTTTCTTTTTCTGTAGAGATCACAAGAAAGTTTGTCTCCTCTTTTGCATCCTCCACCTCTTTGTTGGCATATTAAAGAGAACTCTTTCGCATCCTACCTTCTGGGTGGCAAGTTTATGTTTGTCTCTTGCCACGTCAATATTTTCATTCAGTTTTGAAGCATGGATGATTGTTGAAAATGAAAAGGTTTGTTCAGGTTTCTTTTTTATATTTAGTTGCCTTTTTTTATTAATTTCCATGCGTTTTGTTTTTCCTTGTGGCTGTGCAACAACATCCTATCCAGTTGTAAACGAATTGTGACTGAATGAAGTACTGTTTCTTGCAGCAAGGATATGGACAAGATAGTTTAAGTGAAATATTTTGGCTAATGAATTTCTTTGAGTCGGCATCATTGATAGGCAGCCAGGTGCTTGCAAATTTGCTGTTAGGTAGCAATCCACAGAAAGGCGTTGTATCTTCTTATACTGTAGTCATCTTTCTGGCACTGATATCTGTCATCTGTGTCAGCAAAGGATGGAAAGAAACCTCACAAAGTTCAACCCTTAAAGATAATAGGGTATCTTATACACAAATCTTCTGTGGTAAGAGTTCATATACTTCATGAAACTTGTAAATAGTGATTGATATTTCACGTTTATTGCATAGCAGCATCCAAAAGGCCTAAATGAACTCAATTCCTTATTTCAAAAGCAAACAAATTAGATACATCTCGGATTGGATCAAATATAAAGTTCTATCATAAGCCTGAGTAGTATATTCATCATTGGCACACTAATTTGTTGTTTAATTCAATCATAGTTAGTGATCTTTTAGTTTAGAAAATAGATAACTTCAAAACGAAAACAAGGATTTCGCACTTCAGCTTCTTTGTTATGATTTTAAAAGCCATAATGTACTCTGCACTATTTGTATATCAGTTATCGGATTTTTATTTCCGTGTCAGTATGCTGCTAGTGTTTAGTTCCTGCTTTTATATGAAGGAAACATGAAATCTTATCTGCTATGCAAGGATCAATTGAATTTATATGTTTTCTTCCATTACTTACAATAAATTCTACTTTCAGTATCGCATTTCTGTAGTTTTATTGGTATTCAAATGACTTTCTGAAAGCGTCATTGTTGTGCTATAGTATAGGGTTCAGAAAAGCCAGACTCGAGAAAATGTTGATAGTAAATGAAAGGACTGGTTATGGGGCAGAAAAGAAGTCGGATTGATATTCATCTAACATATTTTCTTATATAGTCATCGGTTCTAAATTATTAATAGTTGACAGAAACTTCTGTTTTTCACTATAAATATTTGTAGTATTTTAACTACCTCTAACCTTCCCTACAGATTTCTTCAATATGAATATATTGATGAGTGAATGCTCCAATCTGGTTTTAACTTTAATTACCTTTTCCTATCTATCAGATAGGCAAATATTACTATTGGGATTTGCTCACACTTGCCTTCAGTTCTCTATTGCTGTCTTCTGGATTTTCTGGGCCCCAACATTGGTGGTATGTTCATAGTATAAATGCTTTGACTGGTTGTTTTTGGTAACTTAGTCATATTACGATACCACAGTTATTTTATCATGTTGTTTATTTGGCTATTAGTGTAACTTCCTCTTAAATGGGGATTACTTGTAAACCCAAATTATGAAGAAAACAATTTCTAATTACTTAACATATTGTAAATTCAGGCTGATGGACGAGAATTGCTTATGGGGTTAATATTCCCATGCTTAATGGGTGCTAGAATGCTTGGAAGCACAATATTTCCATGGTTGCTGAGTGGTCCTTCATCACTTCGACCTGAAGATTACTTAGTATACTTGTTCGCTATATTGGGATTTGCCTTGTCAATTGTAGCTTACGATTATCAGGTGTGCATGCTTTTATTTGGGACAAATGCATCACCAGTTACCTCAACTTGTTCCATTCTACGTTGGACCCCTTAACTTTGAAAAGGTCCCGGTAGTTTCCTAAACTTTCAAAAAGTACACCTGCCCCTGTCACCTTCTGGTTGGACTGAGAAAAATTAAGAGAATGACATCTTTGAAAAGTCAAACCAATCAGAAGCTGACACGTGGCATTC
Source organism: Euphorbia pulcherrima (assembly GCA_947683365.1). Taxonomy (NCBI): domain Eukaryota; kingdom Viridiplantae; phylum Streptophyta; class Magnoliopsida; order Malpighiales; family Euphorbiaceae; genus Euphorbia; species Euphorbia pulcherrima. The sequence goes on along the minus strand of CANTUS010000006.1, from coordinate 7,169,233 downwards.
AAGGGGCAAACTGATGCGCTTTTTTATAGCTAAGGGGCTTACAAGAACCTTTTCAAATTTTAAGGAGGCAGTAGGTGAAATGAGACGAGTTGAGAAGCTGGTGATGTATTTGGTCGTTTATTTATGAATTATGATAAATTAAAGTCATGCTCATATTCATACTTTAATTTTAGCTTGCGGTTTATAAGTTGAAGTTGTTAACTTATGAAATGCAGGAAATTGGAGTCTTAGTGATAATGTTTTGCTTTTTCCAAGCTGGTGTTGGCTTAATTACACCTCACTTGCAAGATTGAGGACCATGTATGATTAAAAGAAAAGTTCTATGGTTTCAATTTATTTTTGCTAGAAGCGATATTTATTGAGTGAATAATTAATTTGTATATAGGTACGTGCCAAATGAGCTTCGAGGAGGAATGATTAGCCTTTCTCTAGCTCCTGCAAATGCCGCGATTCTGCTTTTCTTGATCCAAGTAAGTGCCCTTTACTATCGATTAGCCTTTTTGCGGCCATTTCCGACATAGAAAAATTGCAATTTGACGTCTAAAAAAATGGAAGAAATAAGATGTTGATAATTGGGATTTTGGATAAAAAAAGTTTGCTCATGTTGACTTATTTTGGATCTCTTATATGGCAGAGAGGATATTATCAGACAATCGAGAATACAACCATTATTGCAATTGCTGCTTTTGGACTCTTCACAGCAGGTGGTTGTATGTACTTGTTGAAGCGAATGGGTAAGCAGCTATACCAATACTCCCACAAGTTGTAAAGTCCAACAACTTAGGGCATATTATCTTAGCCCATATCGGTCGAGGAAGGTAGGAAATGCCCAGTGGTTCATACTAGAAGTTATTGTTATTTTTTCCTTTCCTGGTTTTTAAAACCTTGAAAGTGCCCTTGTGGCTTGTCCGCTGTTAAGCTATGATCAAGGTTTTGGTTCCTGGTCTGAACCAACAAGTAACAGCAAGACAAGTGTGCCAGATAAGAGCTTGATCATTTGACCTCGAAGGGCCGAGAGTCACTTTTTGTAGCCTGTGTGCTGAGCTTGAGTCTTGTGTATATATCGAGAAATGAGGCACAATTCCAAACATGAGTTATTTGGGGGGTGCAGTCAATTTTAGCCGACTATAGCAACCAAAATCTTCTCGAATTTTGTTCAATTTCTTAATTTTTTTGACCTAGATTTTGTTTAATTTATTTTCATGGGTATACTATTTAATTTGTTGGCTTGAATTGTAGGTTTTAGACTAGTGATAGAATTGGATGTGTTGAAAATTATATCCAGGCTAGACAGCCATTTTTGGTCTGCCTGGCGTAGCCATGGTTCAACATCCAGTTTGGTCATGTTCAAGCATAATTAGAGGCTTGTATTGTCTTTTTTATACTAAAAAATGTTTCCATAAGGGTCACTACACTATACTAATTTTTTCAATTTAGTTTATAAACTTACAGTGGTCTAAATAGTCAATAAAGGCCTGGCATTTAATTAAGTCTTCATTAATTCTCAAGCATTTAATTAAGTCTTCATTAATTATCTAGCATTGGATGAGAGAATGTTATAAAAAGTCTGACTTTTTCTATAAAAGTCGCTCGTGTAGAATCTAATCGTAGCTTGGACTTTTTTAATTTGTATTCTAAATGATTACTAATTGCCGTTAATAAGTGACTTCGAAATTGGTTTATAAATTCAAATCAAATTTATGTTGTAAAGTTCTTAGCTAGCAGCTGATTTTTCAACATGTAGGGGATTATGTCCATCTTCGATTGATGCTGTTATTGTCTCTGATTTATATAATAGACTATATTCTTCGGTAAAAAAATAACCATTCATGACTCATAAATGTATATGTAACTTAATAAAATAAATTTTATAAAACTATTTTGCCTGTAAATTTTTCTTGCACAAAATTTCTAAAAATGGCACTCCAGGTCACCAACCCAACCCGTGGAAAGTTTAAGAAGTACGCACAAAATTGCGTGCAAAGTAAAAGCAGCCACGTCGTACACGGCAGTTCTGCTCCAACCCCACCCCTTCCTCTTTCTAACCACATCCAAGTATCAACCCAAATTAAGGCTCTAAAATAGGAATAATTTTCATGGATTTGAACCAACACACGTGGAGCCATTCAATTACCACATCCACAATCTAATAGGACCACTCACAAAATGCCAATTAAGAGCCCTGTCAACAAGGATAGTCAAATTGTTAATGGTCTTAACAATTAGGAATGGCTAATTACCTTTGGTTTTCCTCCACCATAAGCAAGCTGAAAGGTGAAATTTCTGCAGAACAATTCGGTGAGCTGAATTAAATGCTGAGGCATAATGTGTATTGCTCTTTGATACATATTCCTACTAGGCAAGCCAAACTAGTTCCAGGCTACAGGTCATGGCTCATTAAATACCATCCGGCTTTGAAACACAAACCGTTTTCTACTATTACGGTCAAGGCTCTCAAAGATGAGAAAGATGGTGGTAAAAGCAGCTCTTCCCGGAGCTGGGATCCTGGCATGGAGATTGAGGTCCCTTTTGAACAAAGGCCGGTATGTCATCTACTCCATTTCTAATCTCTACTGTTAATGACTTTTCTTATTGACTTGTGGAATATATGAATGCAAAGAAGTATGTAGTTCAATGATATTCTTTAGCAAGGGCTGTAATAGGAGCAATAGTTATAGCTGAGGTATGGGTTGAGTATAGGTATAAGTGTAAATTTTATGATGATTCTCTAAAGTTCAAAAACAACAACTTTAGAGAATATTTGAGACAATTTGAGCCATCAATTTTATTTTGGAGGGCTGGATTAATTACTCATTTTCCAAAATAATTTTTCTCTCACTTCTTTTCACTCTATCTCTCTAACTTTACTCTAAAGTTACTTTATAGAATCCAAATCCGTGTATATATGTGTACTGGTTATAGATGTAAGAATGCCAAATACATCAATTATCCCATAAACTTGTCTCAAATTGTCTACTACCCCTTGAACTGTCTGAATTTATTCTTAGCCCCATAATGCACTAGTTTGCACCAGAACGCCACGTGTTAGCTTCTAGTTGGAGAGTGAAAAATCATGACAATGACATCTTTGAAAAGTCAAATCAACCAGAAGTTAATAGACATGTGGCATCCAGGGACAAACCGGTTCATAAGTTCAGGGGTCAATTTGAACATTTGTAAATTCAGGGTGACTTATGGCGAAAGTGACGAAATTCTAGAGGGTCTAGATTTATTTTACATTTTCAGAATGACAATTAACCCCATTCGCACTTTCTTATATAGGTGAACGAGTACGAATCTTTGAAAGATGGAATCTTGTATTCATGGGGTGAACTGAATCCACGAGAACTTTTTCTTCGTATCGGAGGTCTTTCCTTAGCAACTTTCATAGCTCTCGGAGTACCAGTTGCCGCCGCAAGTTTCAATCCGGGAAGGGTTAGTCCTAAACAAATCTCATGATCATTTACATCCAACTCCAACTTTATAATGGCTGCAAATTCGCAGGAACCGTTAAGATTTGTGCTAGCTGCAGGAACAGGAACTCTTCTCATTGTATCACTAATCCTCCTACGAATTTATCTGGTATGATCGTTATAATTTTAACCCCCAAATGTTCATTATATCAAATGGTAAGACTTTCGAAAGTATTGACTCGTTTCAGCACCCTTTTTTAAGGGATGGAGTTATGTTGGAGACCGACTTTTATCGGCGGTAATACCGTATGAAGAGAGTGGATGGTACGACGGGCAAATGTGGGTAAAGCCGCCCGAGGTAGCCCTCTTTCTCTATATAATTCTTTTATTAATATGTTCTAGAAGAGTTGGACCGACATTTTGAACTATTGACTAATAACATCTTCCTATTCGTCGCAGGTCCTGGCCCGAGATAGACTTCTCGGATCTTACAAGGTATAGAATAATCCTTAAACTAATCAAATTATATGCCTCCAATGTACAATCAATATTTAACACAACAACAACATCAAAGGCTTCAATTGACGGTTATTGAGAGGCATAAGCATATTTTCTCCCTAAACTTGACACTTTTTGCAAACTGCAGCCTTGATTATTCACATGCTTATAATAGCCTCTAAACTGATAAAAGTGTACCGGTTTGCCCCATGAATGCCACGTGTGATACTCTGATTGAATTTTCAAACGTGTTACTTTGCTGATTTTTCTTTCTCCAGAAAAAAAAGTTCAATTTCAGGGCAGCAATTAAAAAAAGTTGTCAAATTCATGGGGCAAAACATGCATTATGCATCTATAAGATTAATTCCAGGATACATATTGAGCAAATAATACAACATGAAATTTAGTCTCAATGGTCATTTCATGGTTCCAGGTTAAACCGGTCATCAAGTTGCTGAAACAAACACTAGTTGGCACAGGTGCATTACTAGTTACATCAATGTTTCTATTTGTATTTGCTACTCCAGTTCAAGATTTCTTTCAAAACGCATTATCCCCGAAAGAGACCCGACCCAACGACACAGCTTCAAGTATTAGCACACAGTATGACATTAGGTAACGACTCTAAAACAAATTCGCCAACTACATTTTGTCCATTTAGTTTAAATTCTTACTGTTTCTTTTACTTGTAGAAAAGAGGCATTGCTCAGTTTGCCATTGGATGTTAAGACGGATGATGATTTGGCGGCGGCAGCTGCCAAGGCAGCAGATGGAAGGCCAGTTTACTGCAGAGATAGATATTATCGCGCATTAGCAGGCGGGCAGTATTGCAAATGGGAAGACTTACTTGACAAATGAAAAAAGTTTGAATGAAATAACAACCAAACATTAAATATACGTTAGGTGCGGCCGGCTATATGGATCTTTTGCTGCATGAAGCTATTGAATATGTAGTCGTGCTTGATAAGCACAAGTATATCTATTGAAGTTCAATCCATTCATGTTCAGTGAAGAAATTACAGTTTGAATTATAAAAACTATTACAAGAACATCATCACCAATATAGCGATGTAAGTTTGATGGGAATTGTCTGAAAAGTGTGGAATCCAAACTGACAGATGTTCTACCATGTAGGTAGACATGGGCATGGCCAAGCTTGGTTCGGGTCAAGCCCAATCTGGCCTAGCTAAATATTAATAACTCAAGTCCAGTCCAACCAATAAAAAATAAAAGTATTGATGAAATTATAAGTTAGTAAATGCTCCCTTCAGTTCTAAATAAGCGTCCATTTAGACTTTTTGTTTTGGTTCTTTTTATTTGTCAACTTAGAATATCAATGCAAATTTTATCATTTTTTTCTCTAATTACCCTTGCATTAATTACGAAAGAGACGAAGGGTAAATGAAATTATAAGTTGGTAATTAAAGAGAAATATAATTTATTTATTAAGTATGAAATATAAAATAGTCATTTCAATGGTATCATAAATTTTCATTGGTTTTGATGAAAACTCTAAATTGACACTTGTTTGGAACTATAGGGAGTAAGAAGAAAGAGAATTTAGTATTATTGAAAAATGTTCTCAAAAGATGTCTCGGAAGACAATTTTTGAAGATAACAATATATCAGGTCTTTTGAAGACAATGATGTTTTCGGAAGACAACCATTCACATTAAAGGATTAAAAGACTGGTTCCGAACATTAGAAGACTTGCTCAAGAAGGGAAGCATCTAAGTCATTCAGAATATAGAAGCTCAGATCCTTATGCAACTCACGTGAAGACGAGTATCTACAAATAGAGTCTTACTTTTGTGACCTAAAAAGAATTGGAAATAGGTAGTCAAAAAAAGGAGGGGTGATCCCTTCCCCCTCATTGTTGATATATAACTCCAGTAGCGCCAACTTGCAAAGTTCAAAAGTGTAAGGAAGGACTAAAAGCTTATAGATATTGCAGAAGTTGGTAGAGTGTGTAGAGAATCCATAGGATCTGAGAGTATTGGGCTTGAGTGAGCACACAAGTGAGGTTGAGCTCATCTAACACAAAATCAATTGGCTTGTGTTAAGGCCTAATCTATACCATACTTATTGTCATTATTTGTTTCATATGTGGGATATCTCCAACACTCCCCCTCAAGTGCAACTGAACCTGGACCAGTTGTCACTTGCCAAACATTTCTTCACTGAGGCTCAAGGTCATCAACGAGTCTACACTTCTCCGCTAGCCCAAACTCCACCAGGACTTTAAACACGAACCCATGATCACTGACTGTCAGGCCTTCTCCAGCTCTGATACCATGTAGAGAATCCATGGGCCTGGAGAGTGTTGGGCTTGATAGCTTGAGTGAGCACACAAGTGGGGTTAAACCCATCTAAAGCAAAACCAATTGGCTTGTAAGGCCCGATCTACACCACATATATACCACACTCATTGTCATTGTTTGTTTCTCATGTGGGATATCTCCAACAGATTGGACCTTCGTTGATTTATCTAACGGAACGATTATTGGGTCTAAAGGGAGATCAAACGGCTCTTAAGGAAAAAACTATTGTGAGACACTTGGCTATGATTTCATCTCTAGTTCAAGTCACAACGGATTCAATATCAAGCATGTCTCTACCACCATTGAAGAAAATATCCAAACTTTCCCACAGTGATATCATAATCTCTTACAACAATCTTAAAAGCAAACAAATTACTCTTTACTTATTTCGAATACAAGAAATCTTAGAAAACTCAACTCTCATTTGTTGTACAAGATCACTGAAACATTTTTCAAATAAGCCAAACCTTCTTCGTTGGAACTTCTTTCAAAGATCTCAAATTCGTGGGTTAGACACAATTTTGGCCCTTTTGGTCTGCTTTGCCCCGTTTTCATGTATTTTACCATGTTTAGACCATAGATGGATGTATATGTATGATTTTCTAGGTCCAAACACGATCAGAAAATTGTTGACCGTGTAATCCGACCATACTTTATGCCATGCCATCATTTTCACTAATAAAATAGTAAATTAACATGTTTAGTCGTTGTTTTCGAATAAGAACCATCCCAACAAGTGGAAAAACGAGTTTCAAAGTCGATCCTCTAATCGTGGTGTGGATAATATATAGATGTAAAGGCTTTCATGCCTCTTTGCTTGAATTATTTGAATGTAGAGTGTTGTATGGACTAACGCTTGTTTTACAACCGTCTTTCAATTCCTAGTTTCTCGTGTATATTAATTGGTGATTGTAAATTATTTTTACTTCTGTACTTTTACTTATGCTTCATGGATGATTTACTTTCTGGCACTTTAGATTTTCATATTAATGGAGTGTGATAAATAAAAATACCAAAAACAAATAAACCTGTTAAATATGGCTAGAAAGGTAACAAATAGGTTTCGATCATGGATAGTACATGAACGTTGTCCTTACTAACATATCAGTACATAAACTTCAAAACTTGATATAAAGGTTTATAAACTTCTTTCTTTACAAATATTTAGGTCAAAATTACCTTTGACCAACAAAATGATCTTTGACTTATTCTTTAACAGGTAAATCTTAATTATGCCACCTTAATTATGAAATGATAGTTTTTGTAATAAGCTTTTTATGTTGTCACGATTGTTTCTGACAATTAATAATTTGTTGTAATAATTTCTAAATTTTAGGTTCAACTTGAGTTGTAAACAAAAAATAGTAGTTACAATCATAGAAAATATTGACAAAAATTTCTATTACATGTGAAAATTTTACTAAAAAAATTTACAAAATCAATATTTGCGATGGTAAAATTTCTAATGTAAGAGATAATAATCGACTTTTCCCTGCAACAAATTTGTGACAAATGAATTATTGCCACCATATGATCCAGTTTCTTGTAGTGATTATGTGTTGTGTATGCTTTTCATTTAAAGACACATAGTATGTGGTTGTTTTTAACGCAATTGAAGGGAATTAGATAAATAGATCATAAAAAAATACACAACATATGTGAAAATGGTGCAATTTTACAAAGGCCTAATGCATCCGGACCCCTTGAACTTGTCTCTAATCGCCCCCTCGTCCTCTTGAACTTTTAAGTTTTCATCTCGCCCCCTTAAACTTGTCTAAACTGCACCACTAAGCCCCTTAAATCCTACGTGGCAGCTGACATGGCTAAAGTTGAAAAATCAAGTGCAACTAAAAATTGGAAAAATTGGATATGTTTGGGATTATGCAAATTATCAAGGGTAAAATTAGAAGAAAAAATTAACTCTCCACCTTCTTCCTTCGATCCTCTTCTCCATGTCAATCTGTAATCATTTTTTCCTTTTCTCCAATCAATTCACTTCAGTTTCGATTTAATTTTTTCTTCTTTGATTTCAATTTTAATGGTATTCATTGATCTTAATTCATTTGTATTCAACACGCCGAAGAGGAAATTATTGGGGTTCGAGCCTAAATTGGTGCATGGTAAAGTCTTGGCCCAAAAGCCCAAGATGTGGAGGCATATTTAAGCTTCTTTTTTGCTCGTTTTAGGGGTTTTCATGAAAGAGAGGGCAGTCATTTTTGGAGAGAGAAATTAAGAGAGGGAGAGCAAAATTTCCAGCTTCTTTCTATTCAGACCAGCTGTATTTTGTCGCCAATCTCCGGAGATTAGACCGTCGGATCTCCGTGAAGTTTTGCCAAAATATTTCTGACATCCAACTCTTTGTTTTGGCTATTGGGTTTTGTAATCGGACTGTTGGATCAGATTTTGTTGCGGCCAGAATATGGAGGAATGTTTGATGACTTGAGGTTTTGTGTACTTTCCTCATTTTATTTGGCTCCTTCTTGTTAGTAGTGGTTCCATGGTGGAGGATATGTTATTTTGCAAAGATTTATATGATCTAATAGATATAACCACGGCAGAGCTTAGTAGTTCTAAACCGGCCAAACCTGAGAAAATGGAAGATAAAGAATGGGAGAAGTTGAAGAGGAAGACTTTGGGGACATTAGACAATGGATTAATATAAGCATCTACAATCATATTTCTAAAGAGTCCGACCTGTTTGAGTTGTGGAAGAAACTAGAAGGTCTTTATGAGAGGAAGACCGTTCACAACAAGGCTTCGTTGATTCAGAAGCTTGTTAACTTGAAGTTGAAAAGTGGGAAGTCAGTGGCTGAGCATCTGAGTGACTTTCAAGATGCTATCAACAAACTTACCACTATGAAGATTTATCTTGATGATGAGTTACAGGCTTTGTTCTTGTTGAGTTCTTTGCCCGATAGTTGGGAAACTTTTGTGGTGACTATTAGTAACTCAGCTCTGGATAGTGTTCTTTCATTGAACGCGATTAAAGAAAGTATCTTTAATGAAGAGTTGAGAAGAAAGGAGATGGGGGTTGAAAATTCACAGGCCTTTGTTGTTGAGAATAGAGGAAGAGACAAGAGTAGAGGTCCAAAGGGGCAGGTCCAAGTCCAGAGAGGGAAAGGAGACCAGAACATGCCATTATTGTGATAAGCCTGGTCATATCAAGAAGAGTTGTTTCAAATGGAAGCGTGAACAAAAGAAGAAACCGGATTCCAAATTAGGGGGAGATGAGAGTGGTACTGCAGCAACTGTAGTGAAGACTGTTGAGGATACTAGTTTACTTTGTGTAGTTTGTGAGTGTCGTTAGGTGGATGATTCAGCTTTAGAGTGGCTTGTTGATACTGGAGCTTCTTATCATTGTGGTCCTCGGAAGGAATATTTTTTGAACTACAGAGCTGACGACTTTGGTAGTGTCAGAATGGGAAATGAGAGCTCATCAAGGATTATTGGTATGGGTGATATCCGTGTGATGTTGGATGCACGATGGCATTGAAGAATGTGCGCCATATTCCTGATTTACACTTGAATTTATTAGCGGCAAGTGTTCTTGATCATGAAGGTTTCAGTCATACCTTCGGTGATGGCAAATGGAAGTTGTCCAATGGTTCAATGACATTTGCTCGAGGCAAGTTATGTTGCTCGTTGTATAAGACATACTTTAGAGTATGTTATAGTGATATATATGTAGCTGAAGAGAAGAATTCTCCCAACTTATGGCATTAAAGATTAGGACATATGACAGATAAAGGTATAAAGCACCTGGCAAGTAAATCCCTCATTCCTGTGGATAAATCTATTTCCATTGACCCTTATGAGCATTGTTTGGTAGGAAAATAAAATAGGGCTTAATTTACGGGAAAATCTACAAAGAAGGAAGGTAAATTGGAGTTGGTTCACTCCGATGTTTATAGTCCGTTATATGTTGAGTCTATTGGTGGCAATAGGTATTTTATCACATTTATTGATGATGCAATTGGAAAGACTTGGGTCTACTTGTAGAAGCAGAAAAGTCAAGTGTTTGAGACTTTTCAAAAGTTTCATGCCATGGTGGAAAGAAAGACTGGTGGAAAGTTGAAATGTCTCCGATCAGACAATAGTGGTGAGTATACCTCTAATGCATTTGAGGTTTATTGCTCACAACATGGCATTAGACATGTGAGGATAGTTCCAGGTAATGGTGTAGCTGAAAGGATGAATAGAACCATTATGGAGAGGGTGATGTATTTGTTAAGAATGTCTAATCTTCCTAATACATTCTAGACTGAAGCAGTAAACACAGTGACTTATTTGATTAATCGCTCTCCATCTGTTCCTCTTGGTCTTGAAATTCCAGAAAGGGCATGGAGGGGTAGCAATCCCACTTATACACATTTGAGAGTCTTTGGATGCAAGGCATTTATGCATGTGCCGAAAGAGGAGCGATAAAAGCTTGATTCCAAGACTAAACCATGCATTTTTGTTGGCTATGGTAATGAAGAGTATGGCTATAGAGTCTATGATTTAGAGAAGAAGGAAGTAGTGAGAAGCAGGGATATAGTATTCTTTGAGCTCGAGAGAGGTGTTGAGTTTCTGAGTAAAAGGTATAATTCTACCACAGAATCTTCTTTTGATACTACTGATGTTCCTCTTGTGTCTAGTCCTTCTTGTGTTGAGCAGCCAACAGGTGAGAATGTTGAAGCAAGATCTGACTATGTTGAGGAACAACCAATTGGCGTTGATGATACACCAGAACTTGTTGATACTGATACGCATGATGATGAGAATGTTCAATTTTATGATGCTCAAGATGAAGAGGTTCAAGAGCGGGGGGAGCCGCCAGCCCCTTAGGATGAACAAGCACAAGTTCGAAGATCTTCTAGAGAAAGAAGGCCATCTACAAGATATCCAAGCTCATAATTCATTCTTGTCATAGAAAATGGAGAACCTGAAAGCTTTCAGGAAGCATTATCTAGTAAAGACAAAGGGTCTTAGTTGAATGCTATGAAAGAAGAGATGGATTCTTTAAGGAAGAATGAGACTTATGAGTTGGTGAAGCGTCCAAAAGATAAGAAAGTCTTGAAAAACAGGTGGATTTTCAAGAACAAGAAAAATGTCGATCAGAGTGTGAAGCAGAAAGCTAGATTGGTCGTCAAAGGATGCAATTAGAAAAAGGGGATTGATTTTGATGAGATTTTCTCCCTAGTTGTGAAGATGACTTCTATTAGAACCGTTTTGGGTTTAGCTGCGAGTCTTAACTTAGAGTTGGAGCAGCTTGATGTGAAAACAACTTTCTTGTATGGTGATTTGCAAGAGGATATCTACATGGAGCAACCAGAAGGATTTGAGGAAAAGGGAAAGGAAAAATTTTTTTGCAAACTAAAGAAGAGTCTTTATGGGCTGAAGTAGGCACCAAGGCAGTGGTATCGAAAGTTTGATTCTTTCATGTCAACCAATGGTTATAAGAGGACATTGGCCAATCCTTGTGTGTATTTCAGACAGTTCCCGAATGATAAATTCATCATTCTTTTGTTCTATGTAGATGATGTTGGGAACTGACAGTCAAATTAAACATGCATAAGAGGCATGACAGAAATTCAAAATTTTATCCATGTCCCAAGAACTCCTATTAGTTGCATATAAATTAAATAAAGCCTTAACTAAATAATTCTCTACCTAGGTTTGCATGCTAAAGGACTAGGCATACCATAATTCCAAATTATATCCTAGCATATTTATTTTATACTAAGCATGTTATAACTCTAAGTTATAACCTAAGCATAAAATAAATTAAGCATGCAAAAATAACCTAAGCATAATTATTAAGTCTAAAAATACTTAAAGAAAAAGACTTAATAATTAAAAGAGAAAGAAAAAGAACTTACCAATTGAAGTGTGCTTTTGCAGGACCTTCTTGCACAAGCCTCCAATCGTAGGATAACCTCTATTAGTATCCACACGAACCCCACCAACCAAAACCTACACAGGAGGAAGAACTAAGAAGCCTCGAGTAGTTGCTAGACCACTCTAGAAGCCTCACTCAAAAATATAAACTAGCGGTGCCCGAATAAATTCAGGCTCCACAAAAATAACTTGCTCAAGTACCCGAGAGATTAATTATCTCGCTTAGGATTTTTGCTTTGAGCTTGGCAAAATTTGAAAGGAAAGGGTAAAGCCTATATATAGGCTTGGGGGAGCATTTTGCTCCCCCTCTAAGCGATGTGGGATGGGAGTAATTACTCCCATCCCATGTGCACGGCGTGTCACACGCTGTGCACATGGCAAGGCAAAGCCCTTATGGGCTTTGCCTTGCTTGTGAGCTGCGCATGTTCAGCCCATTTTTATGGGCTGCCGCGAGCAATATCCAGCATTGCTTGCACACCTTTCGGTGTACTCCCGCGCACTCGAGTCTGTACAAAATACTTTTATACTCTCAGTCCAATTAAACTCGCCAATGCAAAATTCCCCTTTTTAATCCTTTTTCAAATATTTATTTTCTGACCCTGATAAATTAATCATCATTCAAAATAAATTTATTGGTCCAACCAAAATTGAGCTAATCAATTATAATTTATTTATGACTCTAATTAATTAGTTACCGGTCAAAATAAATTCCTTGGTCTATCCAAAATTGATCTAATCAATTTTAACCAATCAAATAATAATCCAATTATTATTTATGTTATATTTTGTAATAGAATAAATCTATTAGTTCTTTACTTAGTCCGATGAAGGTCCAATGTGTGTGACTTTATAGGATCCCGAAGTATTGAGCTGTTAAGGCTTAACCAACCCTTGTTCTAATGGAACCATTGGCTCGATGCTCTAGACCGTGAATAGAAGTCGATTACCTTAAACCACTCTAGTACGCCTCTAGCAAGGGTCTACCATCCCCCACTACTCGGAATGTCATTTATGCTTATGACTTAATCCCAGTTAATGCAATAGTTATCCAGTGTGATAAATTCCTTCCATTCTTTAATATTAGTACCATCTGGTTTATTGGGTTCGGTTAAAGTGTTAACCGACTAATAGCAAGGCTGCTCCAAGCTATCCCGGTTATTTACTTGTTACCGAAGTATATTGCCTTTTACCATGGTGTGTTTGACTAGAAACCATTTCTATCAAACACATACTCTGATCAGAGGTTTATGGCAATCATCACTTCAATAAGTGGCCAGGTATAACTCCTTAATATATCTGGAGCGATGGATTCTTTCCGACTACTCAGCCTACCAACATGTTGTCATCACTATACCTGTAATCACCCGTAGCACCCTAAATTAATGAGTGCATAGTAATGACCCAAAGTATAACAATAGTACCACACAAGGCAACTAGCATCTCAAGTATGAGGACATTCGCAAAGCTTATTGCATGAAGATAAACACTAACACATTGATATTTATACCAAATGTTTATCTTGTTGCGGTCTCCAATATATCTCCCAGATATATCCATGTGTCAAGCTTAAGGCACCACCTTCAGTCTTTAGGAGATTAACTGCTTGGACCCTTTCCAAGAAAGTTGACCACATGCTAGTCTTTCTGTTTCATCAATATCCTTTCTTGATGAAACTGTGACTAGGGATAGTTTAGACATAATCATAATTGCACATGAAGCAGGTTCTACGAAATACAGTCCAACTATAATTTCTCTGACTTCATGCTATGATATGTCAAGGACTTTTGTATACATACATCAATCAATATATTTTAACCAGCTATAATATATATGTATAAAAACACATTGATATAAACAAAAGAACAAATACCTTTATTGATTAAATAAATTATTCGTACTATTACATAATTAAGATATATTGCCCTAATTACCTTAAGGGCATACATCATATCCAATAGATGATATGTTAATTGTTAGATAGGATGCAGATATGATTTATGATTTGAAGAAGAGTTTGTCAGAATCAATGAAAGATTTGGGTCTAGCTAAGCAGATTTTGGGCATGGAGATAGTTCGTGACAGAAAGGCTGGCAAGTTGTGGTTGTCACAAGAAAAGTATATTGAACGGGTGCTTAAAAGGTTCAATATGAAAGATGCCAAGCCAGTTAGTCAACCATTAGCAGCTCATTTCAAGTTGAGCAAAAGAACTTTTCTGAAAATGCAGGAGGAGAAAGAAAGGATATTGTCTGTTCCTTATTCCTCTGTTGTTGGTTCTTTGATGTATGCTATGGTTTGTACTAGGCCAGATATTGCCCAAGCTGTTGGATTTGTCAGTCAATTTTTGTCCAATCCTGGTAAAGTTCACTGGGAAGCAGTGAAGTGGATATTCAGATACTTGCGTGGTACCTCAAAGCTTAGTTTATGTTTTGGAGGTGGAAAACCGATTCTTGAAGGGTATACAGATGCTGACATGGCTGGTGGTTTGGATGGAAGAAAGTGTACCTCAGGTTTTGTGTTTACATTTGCAGGGGGAGCTATTTCCTGGCAGTCTAAACTTCAAAAGTGTGTAGCATTATCTACTATAGAAGTAGTGTATGTAGTAGCTGTGGAAGCATATAAAGAGCTGATTTAGTTAAAGAGATTCCTTCAGGAGCTGAGTTTGAAGCAAAGCGAGTATGTAGTATTATGTGATAGTCAGAGTGCTATGGATCTGAGCAAGAATACCATATATCATTCTCGAATGAAGCACATTGACGTTAGATATCATTGGCTGCGGGATGTGATCGAGGAGAAAGAGTTGGCACTGAGGAAAGTCCACACCGATAAGAATGGAGCGGACATGTTGACCCCGGAAGCAAGTTGGATCTTTGTTGCAAGCTCTCCGGGATGTCATTTCGATGATGTTGATGTTGCCCTATATTCCTCGATTTGAGCTCGAGGGGGAGATTGTTGGGGTTCTAGCCCAAATTAGTGCAAGGTAAAGTCTTGGCTCAAAAGCCCAAGATGTGGAGGCATATTTAAGCTCCTTTTTTTTGCTGGTTTTAGGGTTTTTCATGAGAGAGAGTGCAGCCATTTTTGGAGAGAGAAAAGAAGAGAGGGAGAGCAAAATTTCCAGCTTCTTTCTATTCCAACCAGCTGTATTCCATCACCAATCGCCGGAGAACAGACCGTCGGATTGCCGTAAAATTTTGCCACAATGTTTCTGACATCCAACTCTTTATTTTGGCAGTTGGGTTTTGTAATCGGACGGTTGGATCAGATTTCGTTGCCGGCAGAATATGAAGGAATGTTTGCTCACTTGAGGTTTTGTGTACTTTCCTCATTTTATTTGGCTTCTTCTTATACTGTGGTGTTGTTGGTGGGTTGCAAATTCTTGTAAGACATTGTTGAGAAGTAGGGGTAGACTCTGTTATCGGTCCCGTGGTTTTACTCTTCACATCGGAGAGGTTTCCACGTAAAAACTTTGGTGTTGTGTGGCTTGTTTATTTTCTTTGCATATTTGGTTCATTGTTGTCGTTTCTTGTTGATACTTGTTGTTGTTTTTCCGCATTTATAACTTTGAGTTTTTGGGGCCTTGTGCTCAACAGAAATCACTTTCAATC
Organism: Euphorbia pulcherrima; assembly: GCA_947683365.1. Lineage (NCBI taxonomy): Eukaryota > Viridiplantae > Streptophyta > Magnoliopsida > Malpighiales > Euphorbiaceae > Euphorbia > Euphorbia pulcherrima. Next base: position 7,153,519 of record CANTUS010000006.1, on the reverse strand, counting down.
GGAAAGGCTTTCAATTGTTAGTCTTACCGGAAAGGCTTTCCCGGCTACTCTAACTTTTGCCCTTCAAAGCCTTCGGGGTTGCCACTCTTTTTGTGGGTTCTGCTGCCGCCGCTTCCATTTCGAACCCTCCCACTCTAATCTTCAATACGTGAATCTCTCTACCTTCTCTGAACGCAAATTGACTGCTACAGGCTTTCAAAACACAAGTGATGACATAGTCATCGGGTAAGATGGATGAGTAGATCATTTGACAATACAAGAGAATCCCATCAATGCAAAAGCCGGATGATACAAGCCCATCGATGAGAGCATTGTGGAGATAGACATTTGGGTTTTGAGTGTAGGAGAAGATTTTAATGGCGTAGTGAATGGAGTTAAAATTGGCGCAAGCTCGAAGATGTCAAAGGGATTTTGATCATAATTGTTTCTTATAATTTGAGCAAAGTATTTGCTGTTTTGTAACAGAGAAGTGAAATATTTACGTTTTGGAGAGTTTTTGGATTTGGAAATGGCGGATTGATGCACAGATAAATTCGTTGAAATTGGTTTAGTGGGATAACTCATTGCTTCATGGGGATTTCTCCTGGAGGACAAGAGAAAGAAAGAAGATAATTCGAATGAGGCATGTTATGGGGCACCAACAACAGTCCTGGAAATGAAATTTTGATCATTGCCATGAGTTAGTGTAATATTTGTAATTAGTAAATTAAGACTTGTAATTAGTTAATTCAGATTTTCTTTTGGCTTTCTCAGGAAACAAGCATAGACAAAAGTAAGGATTTTAATTTTAAATTTATAATTGCAAACGTGTTATTCAAAGTGCCACGTGTCCAAGCATGGTAGGTTTGACTTTTCAAACCATGATACATCGGCCAGAGTGAGATACACTCTCCGTAGAAAGTCAGGTGAAGTGTAATCGATATGGCTCAGTGGTACATTTTAGACAAGTTTAAGGAGGTGAGGTGCGATTAACGAAAGAGGAGCAAAAATGTCTAAGAGGTACGACTAAGCCTAACAATCTGCTTAAGATTTTGAGTTAAATGGTTCCAAATAACACGGATGATATTATTTCATTTAAAACTATTAAGTGTAGTTCATGATAAAAAAAAAATGAGTAGCTAATATAATTGCATCTGTATGCTCTATAATGCCAATCAATACAATAATCAATAATTTTATAGGAAAATTCTATGGTTACTTTAAGTAACTCTTACTTTGCTTCCATCACCATTGAATGAGTTAATGATATTTTGATCTAATTGTGATAAGAGCCTGATAACCGGAAAGGTAGACGCTCGAATGCTGTGCATTGTGAGAGAACTCCATGGACTCAACATTGGAAGTAAAAAATGTTCCCAAGCAAAATGTCTCCATCTTATCGGTTTCAACAGTTAGCTGGACTTCCTCTCTGTTTTCCGAAGCCATTACTCGGCCATCTTGTCCAGATGGCTTGCTCAAGACAGCCTGAGTAAGGCATGAGAACCATATTCAGTTCAAGCAATAGGAGAAATTTGAACATTATTTTAAAAATAATAGACAGAAATAACCTTTGAAAGATGTATGACATGATCAACATCAGGTGTTACTTCGAGAGGCTCGTTTGCCTTCACTTCAACACCTGTGAACAAAGACTAAATCATATAAATTGCAGCAACAAATCTTACAGTTAACTTGTAGCAAATTGATTTATTTGTGTTATATTTATTTGCTTTATATTTAGCCTAAAAGTAGATAATAGTGTGTTTTTCCTTTATACTTAATTGCCTTAAAATGGGTTCGTAATCACTAATTGCAAGCTCTGGAACAATGAAAGAGCCTAGGGTTCTCTTAATACTTCTTGGTTATATGGGGGTTACCTTATGAGTCTTTTTAGGGCATTTTTCGTAAATGGCTAAATCCTACTGCGTTTAGCCACATACAAATTTCACATTTAAGAATTCTCTATTTTGAAGTTTATAATTTACTTTGTACGTACGTTGCAAGTTTCCAAATGCAATGATCCAGAATTTTAAAAATCAGTAGGCACTAGTTAGTTGGTTTGGATTTTCAAGGCCTAGACGAGGATTAGTCAAGGCCTCGACCGGGAATTTGTCGTATTTGTTATGTTTTACTTTTTAATATTTTTATTAATACATTTAAAATAAAAATATTCAATTAAAATTACGTAAGTGTTTTGAAAATCTCCACAGTTCGGCACTTTTCGGTTTGTAGGTCCATATTTGACGCAGCAGAATATCAACAAATTTGGTTTATAGTCGAAAATTGAAGAAATCGCAAAGTCAACAACGATCGACTCTTCACAAAACTCTCAGAAATCGCAAAAACTAAGAGAAATTGCAAAAGTTGTAATCTGAATTCTGATGAAGGCAAAAACTGCCAATTGAAGGTGTTACGAGCTTATTTATAGTCTAGGGCAGCCATGTGCAAAACGGCAAAACAAAAAAAGCACACAAAGTTTTAAGAAAATGCAATTTAGTCCCTAAAACTGAAAAACATAAAATTGAGGGCCTAAACGACATTATTTGGCCAAAAAACGACATAGCTCACCGCATAACCGATTTTGATGAAAATAAGGCAAGAATTCACCAAAATCTAAAACTTGAAAATTCACCCATATTGACGATCAACCTTCTCCAAGTAGGTTAATGCCCTCTCAACTACATCAATATTCCTGTAAGTTTTCTATAACTTAGAGGAAAATCACAAGAGAAAAAACGAGCGAGCAAACAAACAACAACCCGATGGTGAAAACGAGAATGGAAAAGAGAGAAAATGTACCCCAAAATTTGATGATGGAGAAAGAAGCACGGATCTTGAGGTCTAGAGCAGAGAAAGAGGCTAGAGTTTTATTAATATTCAGAGCATCTGGCCCTTTATTATTTTTTGTGATCAACGTTGTGGTCACTTTATCAGGTTATTTAACAGGAAGATGGCACGAGCCAAAGGAGATATGAGAAACTGAATAATGCAACAGGAAGATGGCATGAGCCAAAAAAGAAAGTAGGTACTTCATAAATGTCAAATTTTAAATGAAGGCAGTTAGTTCGTGGTTTTTGTATTTACTAAATAAAATTTAAAAATCAAGTAATTTATTTTTACTCTGAAGTATGCATGCCATTTATTCTATTCCAAGTCTGATTTAAAGAGAGATTGATTTTTCTCGTAGAGAAGGAGACATTGATTTTTTTGGTTTGAAGTATAAGTTCCTATAACTTTCCTAATAAGAGAGTTATAGGAAACTATACATTTTTAAATATTGGCTTGGCTAAAGTCCGAGTGTTTTCAAAAGAAAGCTATACCTTACTAGAAAACATCATATGACTATCATGTAACATACCTAAAAGAATACATTTTTTAGTTGAGGCCTAAAATTCGGGCTCAAATATTATTAAAAAAAAGAAAGAAAAGCAAATCAAGTGAAGAAAAAAAAAAAACAAAACCACATGAAGACCTGTCATGAAACAAAGTTAGCACCGGGAGTATTTATATAAACCAAACCGAATATATTTGGTTCAGTTCGCTTCAGTTTTTGGTTTTAGTATGGCAGAGAAAAAAGAAAGGAAATTGAACCAAACTGAAAAACGAACCGAATCAAACCAAATTCAACCAAAACAAAAAATTTCAGTTTGATTTTCGGTTTATATTTTCCCCCTTAATGATTTTTGGTTTGGTTCAGATTTTGAACCGAACCAACTTTTGCTCTGCCCTAGTTGGTCCTTCACCAAATCCTACCTCTCAACCCAAACAAGCATCTTATGTTGTTCCACATCCGGCTCATCATCTAAATCAAATTTCTCATTCATCGTCGGTATCTTAAGCTGCTAACTCAATGGTTATTCCTCCAACATCATTGGGTCCAAGTCAGGGTTGGTCCTGAGGGGTAGTTGGCAAGTGTGACCATCTATGACCCATAGCTGGAAAGGGACCAAAAATAATTTTTTTTTATTTCAAGTTTTGGTCGTTATATTTAAAAAAATAAAGTTAGTCACTAATAAAAGTTTGATCAATTGGTGAAGCATGAATAATATAGTGAGAACAAAGAGTTCAATTATGGCAAAAGTTTGATCTAGTGGTTGAGCCTTGAAATTGTAATCCTAGAGGTCGCATTTTTAAGTCCACACCCTGGCGAGGTGGGATAAGATTTTCCTTTATTATTATTGTAAGCCCATATGAGGCAAATTTTTTTAAATAAAATTCCTACTTCCACCAATAAAACAAGTTTTTATTACATTATTTTTTATTGATGGCCCATTTTACTACCTTTTATTATTATTTTACGTAGGACCTCCAAATTCTCAGGAGCGGACCTGGTCTAAGTACAGACAAGTGAGGTTACAAATCTGAAAAATCTCTCAAAGTGTTTATGAAAAACGAATTCAGTTATATTCAATGTCTCTTTTTTAATTGAAATTTGAGCCCGAAAAATTCGATCTCGAATATTATTAAAAAAACAAAATAAAGCTAAAAAGTTATGTTCAAAATCTTTGATGCCATTATTCTGACCAATGTTACCAATACCGTATCGTATCGGTCGATTTGACCGATTTTACCATGACCAGTCATGATTACGGTATGATATACTTAAAAATCAGTTTTAGTTGAAAAAAATAAGGAAAAACCGGATTGAACCGGAAAACCCAGTATATCGGCGTACCGGTTCAAATCCGGTTTTCTCAAAATCTTCCGGGAACAAGAAAAATGTTGTTAAAGATACAGAAATCGTTGCTGAAGACACAAAACCGTTGCCAAAGACCCATAAAAGCGTTACAATAGCCACTACCCCTCTGACAACATGCAGAAGCATCGCAAAAGACCTAGAAAGCATTGCAATAGCCACTAGAAACTATAAATAATATATATTCTTTAAAAAATAAAAAACCGATAAAACCATTAACAATACCGGTAATATCGATCATACCACATACCATTGACCTCGCCGATATGAGGCCCGATCCGATATTAATAACATTGATTCCGACCAAAGGTGAATCTCCTTAGATTTTGGAGTTGAAAATCAGTTATCAAAACCTTGTCATATTCACTCCTCTTGGAGATTGTTACCAAAACTTCATTTTGTACATTAGGATAAATTCTTACTGATTCTTTCACTTATTGTAGAAAAGAGGCATTGTTGAGTTTGTCGTTGGATAATGGATGTCAGACCATGAAAAGTAATCCCTGCAAAATAAAATAAAGATAGTGGTAAGCAGGGTTCTATCTCACGAGCAGGGGTGGAGCTGTAGCCAAAGGAACAATAGTTGTCCCCCCCCCCCCCCCTAAGATTTTACTATAATAATATTTAGGTGTATTATTTAACTGATTAGTTAATCTAGCTTAGCTGGTTGGAGCCTGTAATTTTTGGTAAAATGTCTCAGGATCAATTCACCCTTTTTGCATTGTCTTTTTCTAAAAATATCTCATATTATTCGTTTTCTTAATTTTCGCCATTTACTCGTTTTCTTAATTTTCGTCATTCTTAAATTTTCACTCACCGTGTGTTGCATAGGTTCAATTACACCTATAGTCAAAGTATACAAATATAAGCTGACGAGTCCTTTAATCAATAATTATCAAGTAACTATATTACTTCATTTCAAATTGCAAAACTTCAATTTCATAAGCTGAAAAGTGAGTTATGCTCTTAACATAACTTCCATTATGTAATTTATACATTATGACCTAAAACTATAGATTATTTCAAAAATATAAAGTAATTTTCTCATTGATAGTGGATGCTATCATATTGGCATTCTCTATAGTTTTGGTTTGATTGTATTTAATTTAATTCTTTCACATAAAAAATTGTTGTTTTTGGGGGTAGCGGCTGGTGGCAGCTGCCCCCCTCTCCGCCAGAAAATATAGACAACCTGCCTATAATTGCAGCCACCATACTTAAACTTCCGCCATTGCCGCCCCTCCGCAACAACTGCCTATATTTCTTAAGCTTTTGCTTTTTAATTAAAACCATTGAAACACAGCTTTAGATCTCAAAAAGGGATGAAACAAATAAAAAATTTAAGCATGAGAAACATAAAGGAGGAGGAATTAGAAGCATAGTAGACTTAAATTTGGAAACATCTAAACAAACCAAGGAAACGGGAAAGAAGAAGAAAAGTACATAAACAATAGGAGAAAAAGAAGAGGTCCAATATAAACTTGACATAAACTTGACAAGTGGTAGTTATAATAGTAAGAAGCTTTTAATTAATGTCCTATTTTATGCCTTCTTCCCTAATTTTGGTTTACTTTATTATGCAATTTTTCTACTTAATTGAATTTATAGTATAAAAACTTTGTAGTAAGAATTCTTTAAATTTCAAACTCTTTAAAGTTATATATTTCAGTTAATTTTAATTATTCATTGAGTTTTAATGGTTCTGATTCAGTTTTAGTGCTTCATGGGTTCATTGTGCAATAAAATCTAGACCATTAAAACTCAATGGATAGCTGAGATTGTCTGAAATGTACAACTTTAGAAAGTTTAAACTTTAGAGAATCTAAATCCAAAACTTTCAATATTTTGTAGATGTTTTTTCATAGTGTTATAATAAAAAAATGTAGGTGATTATTGAATTTTATTTTGTTACAAAAACAAGTTATTTATATATAAAAAGTAATTGATGCTATATTATTTTTTTTCAATCGGTTTTTGGTTCATCTATCAAGAATTGAATGCAATACTAGCCCTGGACATAGAATGAGTTCGGAGATTTAGAGCATATAGAAGAGATTCAAGATTTTTATTACCTCAAAAATATTTTAATAAAAAGTTTCTAATGTTTAATATGCTTAGAATCTCAAAATATTAGGACAGACCTAAGTCTCAAAGTTTGTAATATTGCTATTGTGACACATTGTATGAAGAATTTTGTGCTTTTTTTATTTTATTACTAAGCGAATTTGCCTTATTATTTGTTTTAATTAATAAACTATGATGTAGAGTCAATTTAAAATCGAATTATGCGCTTCTCAAAATTTTAGTGGGTTCTGAATATTATGTAGAAAAAATTTGTATGATAGTTCTCCTCCTTAGTTAATTTTGGCTCCGTTGCTACTTTTCAGATTGTACAACGGTTTAATTTAAATATAGATGTTATAAAAAAAAGAAAAGTTAGTCACCTCGGCTAAGCAGGTCCACCATATACATCTTACTCAAGTTTTGAATTTTATTCCACAATTGCCACATATGGAAAAATTAAATAAGAGTTTTACTCCGATGTTCTAAATTTATAATCGTGTTGCAATTTTTCAAGCTGTATTAGCTAAGAACACTGAATTAGGTTATCGAAATTACAGGACTGAACCAATTTGTTTCTCTATTCAAACGAGAGACCATGAAACGTATTTTAAAACTTGCCTCCTTCAAAAACCCCGCAAATCTCTACAAATTTTGTATTTGATAAAAACTTCAAGCTACGTTACAACTGGAAATATGGAGTTGTCCACTTCTAGGGTTATCAATTTATTGTGCAACATGACAATGCATATTACCTGGTGAGTCCAACGGCTTTAAATTCTGAATATTCTTTGCTATGGGTTTTGCTTTGACTAAAATATATATTTCATTCCATTCATATATGCAGAGAGATGATGGAACATATGAGGAGAAATCTGAAAAGTTATCAATACTAGACTAGATCGATCGGTTGAACGAATTTTATCGAGAACCAACTAGTCCAATCGTTTAACAAAAAGTACCTTTTACTGAAAGAAATTATGAATAGACATTGATAATAAATGACACTACAGTCTTCTTTTTTTTATTTGACTAGCATTTAGCAACATAGCAATATTTTTATCCATGATTATAGTAACGCTACTGTCTTCTTTTTTACTTAACTAGCATTATTATTATTATGTATTTTTCTCTCATGGACGTTATTGAGGTCCTAAATCCAATGAAAGATAGAGTGAGAGACTGAATCAAAAATTCATGGGAAGAGACACGATAGAATTAAGAAAGTGGCAGATTAAAATGATAAGTTTTGATTTTATACTCCATTTATCTATTTGAGCTTAGAATAATAAAAAAAAACCCTCATTTTCACATACCCGTATTTGAATTCGTGTCCGTGACCTCTAAAATTACAGCTTCAAGGCTCAATCACTAAACCAAACCTTTGCCACTTATTTTTTATTATCTATTTAATCAAATTATCAAGACCAATAAAACATTTATTATATTATTTAAATTATTAATTTATCTCTTATATTTTTATATTAATATTTTATTTCTTCTTAAATACTTATTTATAATTTTTATTAATATATAATCTCACTTATTAATATAAGAATAAATTTTAAAAAAATGATAAAAAAATATATTAATAATTAAAAAAAATAAATAAAAGAGTTAGATATACAATAAAAATTAAATGAAGTGAGTAATAAGTTTTTTCTCGGGCAGACGAAAAGTGAAATGTAAAAGAAATGATAAGTCACACTTGAAAAGCACAAGTCACACTTGTCTGCCATATCCCAACTTCTTTTTATACTTTTTATTTCTCATTTTATAATAGTCAAAATACGTTTTTTAATTTTTTAACTTAATTTGCAAAATTTCTTTTTGGAAATAAACAATTTTACTGGTATTACACAAGATTATCTGATAAATATTTTTTATCAATATCATAGATTTAAATTTCATATTTTTAAAATATTAAGGCTGATCATCATTTTAATATATGATTTACAAATTGTAAATCCGGTAGAACCACCGGTAGAAATGGATTAAATTGAAAAAATTTTCTTAGATAAAATTAAATTATAACTTAACAAAATAACGGATAATCTAATGTTTTCTATCCAATTTTTTTTTCAAAATAAAATACAAAATGCAACTTTACTTATTACATTAATTTAAAATATATAATATTTAAACTTATATAACATATAAATAAAAATATATAAACATATTCAAATGGGTCAGGCTGGACCGGTCTTGGATTTTTGCATAAAATTCAAATCCAACCCATATTATTTGTAGGCATTTAGGTGCTTGGCCAGGTCAATAGTAAAATTTGTTTTTCCAAGCCCGACCATGAGAATTGTTGGAGAATTACTGAAAATAACTTGGATAATCTCTACAGTCGTGATAACACTTTCAGATTGAAACTAATTTGGTGCCTCTCCCAAATTTTTCAATCGGATAAAATCAGAGAAAAAATCAAGAACTTAGAATGGATTTTCGTTGTGAAAAAAAAAATGAACCAACAGCAAGCGTTGCCCAAAAAACCGCCTGTAAGTGTTGCCAATAATAGGTTTTTATAAACCTGAAACGAGCAGTTGCAACGCTTCAAAGACAAAGCGTTGCTAAAATCATGTCCATTCGAGCAGTTGCATCTGTTCAGAACAGAAGCATTGTGAAAAGACGTGTCCATTAGAGCAGTTGCAACAATTCATAATAAAAGTGTTGCGAAAGGTAGCTCCAAGACCCTCGTAAGCTAAGTATCGTAATAGAACTCGAACAAGCATGCACTCCGCACTCTCGTGACTTGTTCGATGAAATATTACGACCTCATTGGCCAACTAATTGATCTAATTACACTAAAATACCAAAAACCCTCCCCCATTTTAGTGTATTCCATGATTAACTAAATAAAATCACAACAAATAACAAACTTATACATAAATGAAATATCGTGATGATTGAATTTCATCTTAGTATATTACACATTCCAATTATTCAAATACCAAATGTGTCACTATGGATTGAAACTTGTTATCCATCTCGATTACTCGAAGATAACATACACATAAGTCAACAATCTAACATGTTCTTACTTGACACTATCTTTTACTAGCCTTGTGTCCTTATCCTTCATAAGCACATCAAAGTCAAGTCCAAAACTTCTTCAAGTGGCTAAACTTCATGCTTATATAGGTAGCTCTTCTACTCTTGCACCTGCATACGCAATTTTTCAAAAGAACTATTAAGAAGTCAAACTTCAACCTCCTTGAACACAAACCTTGCAATGTTTTAATCAGTGTGTTCCAATCTCTAGATGTTAAGCTTTCCTCATTGAATTCAGCACCTAACGTCATATTAGGTGGGAATTGGGTATCTTAATATGAGAAATTTCAAATGGACTTTAATTTCATCGCCATGGCTGACTTGAACACACGATCTCTTTTTAACTCTATGGTTAAATGATCGGCTAAATTATGCTAAGTTTTTACAAACTCTAATGATATAACACCATGCATGATGCGTTCCTGAATCATGTTATGTCTCACACTTAAATGTCTAGACCTGCCTTTGTACACTTGTCTATAAGCATTAGCCAAGGCAGTTTCACTATCACACCTGATAGATATAGCTGACAATGGTTTGCGGCACAATGAAATTTTATAAATTAGATCTCTTAGCCATTCAACTTCTTTACCAGCTGCTGCTAATGCTACAAACTCATATTCTATTGTCGAATCAGTGATACAAGTTTGTTTCTTTGATGCCCTAGAGATAATACCTCCCCCAAGAAGGTGTTGGGAACTGACAGTCACTTTAAACATGCATAACAGGCATAGCGGAAATTCAAAATTTTGTCTCTATTCCCAGGAACTCCTATTAGATGCATATAAATTAAATAAAGCCTTACCTAAATAATTCTCTACCTAGGTTAGCATGCATAGGCTAGGCATACTATTATTCTAAATTATATCCTAGCATATATATTTTATACTAAACATGTTATAACTCTAAGCTATAACCTAAGCATATTATAACTCTAAGCTATAACCTAAGCATAAAATAAACTAAGCATGCAAAAACAACTTAACCATAATTATTAAGTCTAAAAACGCTTAAAGAAAAAGACCTAATAGTTAAAAGAGAAAGGAAGAAAACTTACCAATTGAAGAGTGCTTTAGCAGAACCTCCTTGCACAAGCCTCCAAGCCTAGGATAGCCTATATGAGTATCCACACGAACTCCACAAAAAAAAGGCTCCCCGAGAGGAAAAACTATGGAGCCTTGAGTAGTTGCTAGACCACCCCAAAAGCCCCACCCGAAAATATAAACTAGAGGTGCTCGAATAATTTCAACCTCCTCAAAAAGAACTTGCTCAATTGACCCAAGAGATTTTTCTTTTCAAATCTCGCTTAGGATTTATGCTATTGAGCTATGGTGCAATTTGAAATGGGGGACTTGAGTGCCTATTTATAGGCTTGGGGGAGCAAAAATGCTACCCCACTTCCGATATGCGGGTTATGCCCACGGGTCAGAGTGACCCGCGGGCACAACCCACCCATACAGTGTGCTTTGCACGCCATGTGTGTGTGTCGCAATACGAGCTGGGCCTTGACGCCTATGCCGCGAGCCCAACTCGCGGTGCGCCATTGGGCAGCCCATTTTCATGGCCTGCCACAAGCAATGCTGGGCACCCGAAATTATACAAAATACTATTTGTATTCTCGGTCTAATTTAACTCGCTATGGCAAAATTCCCTTTAAATCCTTTTCAAATAAATATTTATTTTATGACCCTAATAAATTAGTTATCGGTCAAAAATAAATCCTTGGTCGAACCAAATAATAATCTAATTATGATTACGTTATATTTTCGTAATAGAATAAATCTATTAATTCTTTACTCATTCCGATGAAGGTCCAATGTGTGTGACCTTATAGGATCCCGAAGTATTGAGCAGTTAAGGCTTAACGAACCCTTGTTCTAATGGAACCATTGGCTCGATGTTCTAGATCGTGAATAGAACTTAATTACCTTAAACAACTGTAGTGTTGCATATGATGTATGCCCTTAAGGCAATTAGGGCGATATATCTTAATTATGTAATAGTACGAATAATTTGTTTAATCAATAAAGGAATTTAATCTTTTGTTTATATCAATATGCTCATGTATATATATATGCAAAAGTCCTTAACATATCATAGCATGAAGTCAGAGAAATTATAGTTGGACTATATTTGATGGAACCTGCTTCATGTGCAATTATGATTATGTCTAAACTATCCCTAGTTATAGTTTCATCAAGAAAGGATATTGATGAAACGGAAAGACTAGCATGTGGTCAACTTTCTTGGAAAGGGTCCAAGCAGTTAATCTCCTAAAGACTGAAGGTAATGCCTTAAGTTTGACACATCGACATATCCGGGAGATATATCGGAGACCGCAACAAGATAAACACTTGGTATATATATCAACGTGTTAGAGTATATCTTCATGCAATAAGCTTTGCGAATGTCCTCATACTTGAGATGCCAGTTACCTTGTGTGGTACCATTGCTATACTTTGGGTCATTACTATACACTAATTAATTTAGGGTGCTACGGGTATAGTGAAGACAACACGTTGGTGAGCTGAGTAGTCGGAAAGAATCCATCGCTCCGGATATATTAAGGAGTTTTACCTGGCCACTTGTTGAAGTAATGATTTCCATAAACCTCTGATCAGAGTATATGTTTGATCAAAATGGTTTGTAGTCAAACACGCTATGGTAGAAGGCAATATACTTCGGTAACAAGTAAACTACTGGGATAGCTTGGAGCAACCTCGCTATTAGTGGGTTAACACTTTAACCGAACCCTATAAACGTAATATTACAGAATGGAAGGAATTTATCGTACTAGATAACTATTGCATTAACCGGGATTAAGTCATAAGCATAAATGACGTTCCGAGTAATAGGGGATGGTAGACCCTTGCTAGAGGCGTACTACAGTCGTTTAAGGTAATCGAGTTCTATTCACGGTCTAGAGCATCAATGCTCATGGTTCCATTAGAACAAGGGTTGGTTAAGCCTTAACAGCTCAATACTTCGGGATCCTATAAGGTCACACACATTGGACCTTCATTGGAACTAAGTAAAGAACTAATAGATTTATTCTATTACAAAAATATAACTTAAATAATAATTGGATTATTATTTGATTGGTTAAAATTGATTAGATCAGTTTTGGATAAACTAAAGTATTTATTTTGATAGGTAAGTAATTAATTAGAGTCATAAATAAATTATAATTAATTAGATCAATTTTGGTTGGACCAAGAAATTTATTTTGACTGGTGACCAATTTATTAGGGTCAGAAAATAAATATTTGAAAAAGGATTAAAATGGGAATTTTGCATTAGCGAGTTTAATTGGACCGAGAGTACAAAAATATTTTGTACAGGCTCGAGTGCGCGGGAGTACATTGCTTGCGGCAGCCCATGAAAATGGGCTGCACATGCGCAGCCCATGTTGGGTGCGCCGCGGGCTGGGCTCACGGCATGGGCCGCAAGGCCCAGCCCGCAATCAAGGCATAGCCCGCAAGGGCTTTTCCTTGCAACACACAATGTGCTACGCACGCTGTGCGGACGGGACATCACGCGGATCCTTTGGATCCGTGTGTATGACCCGTATGGGGATAGGAGTAATTACTCCCATCCCACATCGCCTAAGGGGGAGCAATTTTGCTCCCCCAAGCCTATATATAGGCTGTTTCCTTTCCTTTCAAAAATGTACCAAGCTCAAAGCATAAATCCAAAGCAAGATAATTAATCTGTTGGGTAATTGAGCAAGTTTTTTTGAGGAGCCTGAATTTATTCGGGCACCTCTAGTTTATATATTTGGGTGAGGCTTCTGGAGTGATCTAGCAACTACTCGAGGCTTCTTAGTTCTTCCTCCCGGGAAGGTTTTGGTTGGTGGGGTTCGTGTGGACACTGATAGAGGCTATCCTATGATTGGAGGCTTGTGCAAGAAGGTTCTGCAAAAGCACGCTTCAACTGGTAAGTTCTTTTTTTTCTCTTTTAATTATTAAATCATTTTCTTTAAGTGTTTTAGACTTAATAATTATGCTTAGGTTATTTTGCATGCTTAGTTTATTTTATGCTTAGGTTATAACTTGGAGTTATAACATGCTTAGTATAAAATAAATGTGCTAGGATATAATTTGGAATTATGGTATGCCTAGTCCTTTAGCATGCCAACCTAGGTAGAGAATTATTTAGTTAAGGCTTTATTTAATTTATATGCAACTAATAGGAGTTCCTGGGGACAGGGACAAAATTTAAAATTTTCGCCATGCCTCTTATGCATGTTCAATCTGACTGTCAGTTCCTAACATGTAGTGCGCCTCTAGCAAGGGCCTGCTATCCCCCATTACTCGAAACGTCATTTGTGCTTATGACTTAATCCCGATTAATGAAATAGTTGTCCAATGCGATAAACTCCTCCCATTCTTTAATATCAGTACCATCTGGTTTATAGGGTTTGGTGAAAGTGTTAACCCACTAATAGCAAGGTTGCTCCAAGTTATCCCAGTTATTGACTTGTTACCGAAGTATATTGCCTTTTATCATAGTGTGTTTGACTAGAAACTATTTCTATCAAACACGTGCTCTGATCAGAGATTTACAGCAATCATCACTTCAACAAGCGGCCAGGTACAACTCCTTAATATATCCAAAGCGATGGATTCTTTCCGACTACATAGCTCACCAACGTGTTGTCATCACTATATCCGTAATCACCCGTGATACCCTTAATAAATAAGTGTATAGGAATGACCCAAAGTATAGTGATGGTACCACACAAGGTAACTAGTATCTCTAGTATGAGGATCTTCGCAAAGCTTATTGCATGAAGATAAGCACTAACACATTGATATATACACTAAGTGTTTATCTCACTGAGGTCTCCAATACATCTCCCAAATATATTCATGTGTCTGACTTAAGGCACAACCTTCAGTCCTTAGGAGATTGACTACTTGGAGCCTTTCCAAGGAAGGTGACCACTTGCTAGTCTTTCCATTCCATCAATATCCTTTCTTGATGAAACTATGACTAGGGATAGTTTAGACATAATCATAATTGCACATGAAACAGGTCTCACTAAATATAGTCCAACTATAATTTCTCTGACTTCATACTATGATACGTCAAGGACTTTTGTATACATACATCAATGAATATATTTTAATCAGCCATAATATATTTACAAGCACATCGATATAAACAAAAGATTAAATGCCTTTATTAATTATACAAAATATTCGTACTATTACATAATTAAGATATATCTCTATAATTACTTTAAAGCCATACATCATATCTAACAGAAGGAATACTCACCCACTTGTGGAAAAACTATCTTCTTCATTAGAAATATAACTTGCATCAGAATACCCTTCAAAACCTGAAGGAAATCTTGAATAAGTCAAGCCATAAACCGAAATGGATTCATCCATTTTCATGTCATGTTGGACAAACTAAGCCAGAATCTTTAACGATTCATTATATAAATCACCCCATCCAATTCACCATTCAGGAATGCAGATTTTACATCCATTTGATGAATTACCAGGTTTTTCACATTAACCAACAAATCAAAAATTTTGTAAAAATAATTTCTACCATATTAAAAATTTTCATAAAATTCATAAACCATATTCTATAATTTTTATGAATAAATTTACACAAAATAAATCAAATACTCACTTTTATGAACTCCAAAAAATTCTGAAAAATTAACCATTAAATCCAAAAAATATGAAAATTGTGGGGTTGGAAAAATTTTGAAGCAAAATGACGTTGTTTAGGGCCTCAAATTGCCAAAACACATGTGGGACCATTAGGAACGCACCATGTGGCATTATGTTGACCAGTCAACTTTGAATTTTGACTTACACATGGCAGTCAACCAATGGTAGGCCAACCCCAAGGTTAAACCAACGCCACATCATATGCCACGTGGTTGGATGAATACAAAAGTTTCTAGCAACGCTTTATTCTTTCTTAATCGATGTCATAACTATTTCAACAAAATTAATCGTCACCTTCTTTCTGACCGTTGCCAAAAGTAACTGTCACCACAAGTGAAGCGTCACAATTGTTAAGTTTGCAACGGATTCTGCAATGGAGCACGTTTCCCTTGCAAAACACAGAAAACCATATTTTCGATTCTGCTTGAACCGTCGTGAAAAACGGTTATCACAACAAACTGTCACAATTTTTCATTCTGCAATGGATTCTATAACAGATTCAAAATCCCTTGCAAAACACAAAAAAATGAATTCTGATTTTAAATCATTTTAAAAATGATTCTGGCCTCTGACCAAACCCCTCTTAAGGTTTTTCAGCGTCTCGAGTCCAATGGATTCATTATTTTTACCAAAAAATGAACATAAATGCGTCATTTACCCAAAGTAATGCAAGAAGTGCTACTTTTTTCGGCCAAAATGACGTGAAAATGCCAAAGATCGAATATAATCGATCCAAATGCGACTTTGAACATAAAATTTAATTCAAATATTGACCAAATTACAGAATCATGGCCAAAACGCTCCAAAAACTCTATTTTTTCACCATTTTACATACTTTAACCGTAAATTCGACAAAAAAAATTCACGAAAAATCATTTCGAACAAAAATTTCAGAACTTCTAAAAAAGGGAGAAAGAGAATTTAGATAAAAAAAACACAAAAAAACATAGCAGAAATCTTCGCTATGATATCAAAGAAGTAATTAGAATAAGGACGGATCAAACCGTATACCTTTTCAGTGTCCGAGATCAAAATATGCCATTGTATAACCGTTTGTATGCAAAAAATTAGATTGAATCACCGATATTTCAAATATCGATAGATTTCCACGACTTCTTCAACAGATTCTACGTTCGTCATTTTCAAAAAATTTAGTTTCAATCTTTGAAACTAAGCAGACTTCAAAATGAAATAGTTTCAATCTTTGTTGGGGAATTACTGAAAATAACTTAGACAATCTCTGAAGTCGTGATAATACTTTTAGATTGAAACTAATTTGGTGGTTCTCCCGAATTTTTCAATTGGATAAAATCAGAGAAAAAATCAAGAACTTAGAATAGATTTTTGTTGTGAAGAAAAAATGAACTAGCAGCTAGCGTTGCCAAAAAAACCGCCTATAAGTGTTGCTAATGCCAGGTTTTTATAAACCTGAAACGAGCAGTTGCAACGCTTCAAAGACAAACTATTGCTAAAAGTCATTATCATTCGAGCAGTTGCATCTGGTCAGAACAGAAGCATCGTGAAAAGAAGTGTCCATTCGAGCAGCTGCAACAGTTCATATCAAAAGTGTTGCGAAATGTAGCTCCTAAACCGTCGTAAGCTAAGTATCGTAATAGAACTCAAACAAGCGTGCACTCTGCACTCTCCTGACTTGTTTGACACCATTGGCCAACTAGTTGATCCAATTGCACTAAAATACCAACAAGAATCGGGCTACACAGATCACGACTAATTGAATAGGTCTATATCCGGTACGATTATGATACATTGGAAATCGGTGAACCAAGTCATAAAAACACCTTTCATACAAAATGGACATGTGTCGCAAAAGTTCCAATAAGTCAATTAGTCAACTCTTAATACTGAATCAAAAAACTATTGAGTGGTGTCCCTTTACATCTGGGACCCACTGAAATAATTTAAAAAAAAAAAGAAAGAAAGAAGAAGAAAAATAAAAAAAGAAGAAATTGATGCACAGGTTGAATGCGTGATTGGCGGAAGAAATTAATTGCACAATTGAAGGAATCAGTTGTTGCATGATTGAAGGAATGACAGCTTTACACGCTGTGTGTACTCCTATAAAAGGAGAAGGCCTCTGCCATTTGAGAAATCAAGAGAAAAACACAGATTAAGAATATTATCTGTGCAGAGAAACTTAGGAAAAGGGTTCCTAAGAGTTGGGTAAGAGAGAAAATAGTGAGGTTTTGGGAAACACTTGAGTGCCACTATTTTGTAATCTCTTGGTGTACCTTCTATTATTTTATAATGGAGAATTATTCGGAGTTTTTCCCTAATTTATTTGGGGTTTCCACGTAAAAATCTTTGTGCCTTTTTATTCTGCTGCTATTATCTTTTCTCGTAATCTATTATTGGGCCTAACAAGTGGTACCAAAGTCGAAGGTTGTTTTATTAGTAAAATCCGTGGATATATTATTCAAAAATAAATATACCACAACGACAAGAAAATTACGATAAATTCGGTGGCGCAATCCGGTAGAAAAACCGTCGCAGATACGCAATTTGAGTAAATAGTAAAATAGTAACTTGAATAATAGTATTCATATTTGGTCATCTTATGAATAGTATTACTTAAGTATACGGGAGGCATACTATTACTATTCCAATATACAAGTATTATTTGGGTATACGGTACTATTCACATATACAGTCACTATTTACATGAATAGTAAAATCCGTGAATAGTAAAATTTTGCCTTTTTTAAATTTTCAACATGGCGAATGACGGTGTAATGACCCAATTGACGGATACAAATTATTCAATGTGGAAATCCAGAATGGAGGACTACCTCAATTACAAAGATTTGTATGATCCAATTGAGGGTGACGACGCAAAGCCGAAAGATATAAAAGAACAGCAGTGGATAAAAATGAAGAAGCAGACATTGGGTACAGTACGTCAATGGATAGATGCTAGCCCGTACAACCACGTGAGGAACGAAATAGATCCCAAAGTTCTCTGGAAGAAGCTAGAGGATATGTACGAGGCTAAAAATGCTCAAGGAAAAGTGTTCATGATTCGCAAAGTCATGAACTTGAAACTGACAGAGGGATGATCAATCACTCAACACCTGAACGACTTTGAAGGATTCATAAGTGAGTTAGCAGTTATCGGTATGTCCTTGGATGATGAGATGCAAGCATGTCTTTTGATGGGAACTCTACCAGATAGCTGGGATACTCTTGTTGTATCACTGAGTAACTCAGCTCCAAATGGTGTGGTAACAATGTCTATGGTAAAGAATAGCCTACTTAATGAAGAACTTCGTAGAAGAGATGTTGCCAGTACCAGTTCCCAAGCCCTAGTCACGGAAAACAAGGGTCGAAGCAAGAGTAGAGGTCGTAGGAATGGAAAATTGAAAGATAGATCCAAGTCCTGGGCGAAGAGGTCATGCTACCACTGTGGAAAGTAGGGTTATCTCAAAAGGAACTGTCGTTTCTTTAAACAAGAGAATGCAAATCAAAGTCATGATAATGACAAAAATACGTCTGCTACAGTCACAAAAGAAGATGGAGAGGTGGCTTTAGTATCTCATGATGCAGATTGTTGTCATGTTGGAGATGCAGATACCGAGTGGATTGTAGATTCTGGTGCCTCATACCACTGTGTTCCAAAAAGGGAATACTTCTCAACATATAAAGCAGGCGATTATGGTACTATTAAAATGGGAAATAATAGTGTCTCGCAAATGGTGGGAATCAGTGATATCTGCGTGAAGACAAGTGTCGGATGCACATTAACACTTAAAAATGTGCGACACATTCCAGATCTTCGGTTGAACATATTGTCGATTAGTGTATTGGACAAGGAAGGTTATCACAATCATACAGGCAATAGAAATTGGAAACTCACCAAAGGATCATTGGTGGTGGCGAAAGGAAGATTGTGTTGCTCGCTATACAAAACACACGCAACAATATATGCGGGTCAACTAAATACAGTTGGAGATGATGCTTCACCAAATTTTTGGCATAGGCGACTAGCACATGTTAGTGAGAAAGGGTTGAATATACCGGCCAAAAAGTCCCACATCCCATTAGCCAAAGGAAAAATTAACCCATGTGATCACTGTTTATTTAGGAAGCAACATCGAGTTTCATTTCAGAAAAGCTCTAGAAGGAGAAATAATAAGTTAGAGTTAGTACACTCTGACATTTGTGGTCCCATAGATACAGAATCCATTGAAGAAGAAGATACTTTCTTACCTTTATTGATGATTTCTCAAGGAAGACATGGATTTATTTGCTGCGCACAAATGATCAAGTATTCAAGCACTTTCAACAATTCCATGCAATGGTGAAAAGGGAGACTGGAGTGCCATTGAAGTGTTTACGCACAGATAATGGTGATGAGTATATCTCCAAGGAGTTCAAGGATTACTATAGTCAACATGGTATCAGGCATGAAAAGACAGTTCCTGGTACACCTCAACACAATGGCATTGCTAAACGAATGAATCGTACCATTGTCGAAAGAGTTAGATCCATACTCAAAATGGCTAACTTACCTAAGTCATTTTGGGGAGAAGCTGTCAATATTGTTGTCTATCTTATCAACCGACTACCTTCAGCACCTTTGGATTTTGATATTCTAGAGAGGGTCTGGACAAGTAGAAATATCTCATACTCTCACTTGAGGGTAATTGGCTGCAAGGCATTTATGCATGTTCCTAAAGAGCAAAGGCTAAAACTTGATGATAAATCAGTTCCTTGCACTTTTATCGGTTATGGAGATGAAGAGTTCGGCTACAGGTTATGGGATCCAGTCAAAATTAAAATTGTACAGAGCTGAGATGTTGTATTTCACGAGAATGATATCATCGGTGAAAGATCTACAAGTGACGGTGTTATCGATATAACACCAAAGAGCATTCTATCAGATGATGCCACAGAAAAAAGAATGCATCAATCAGAACAAGATGGAGAAGAAGAGCCAGTTGTGAGGGATCAAGATACGATTATAGATGAAGATACGAATAAAGAGGGTATTGAGCAGGGGGAGCCAGAGAACCCCATTCTACCAGAAGAAGAACCTCAATTAAGGAGGTCAATCAGAGAATGCCAATCATCTATAAAATACTCCAGTTCTGATTATATTTTAATCATTTATGAGGGGGAGCCTGAAAGCTTCCAAGATGTGCAATCTTGTAACGATAAAGATTGTTGGATGAAGGCCATGCAAGAGGAGATAAATTCTTTGAAGAAGAATGACACGTATGAGCTGGTTAAACTTCCTAAAGGGAAGAGAACACTCAAGAACAAATGGTTGTACAAGCTGAAGAAAGATGATGGAAACCTAGTGAGATTCAAAGCTTGATTGGTTGTCAAAGGCTTTAATCAAAAGAAAGGTATCGACTTTGATGAGATTTTTCCACCAGTTGTGAAAATGAGTTCCATTCGAGTTGTGCTAGGTCTTGTAGCCAGCTTCAACCTTGAGTTAGAACAGCTTGATGTAAAGACCGCATTCTTGCATAGGGATTTAGAAGAAGAAATTTATATGGAACAACCAGAAGGTTTCAAGGTCAAAGGAAAGGAGGACATGGTTTGTCGCCTGAAGAAAAGTTTGTATGGGTTAAAACAAGCCCCGCGACAATGGTATAAAAAGTTTGATTCCTTTATGGTGAATCAAGGATACAAGAGGATAGAAGCTGATCTATGTGTATATGTCCAGAAACTCTGTGATGGAAAATTTATCATTCTTCTTTTATATGTTGATGATATACTAATCGTTGGGCCAGATGCCAAAATGATTAGTAAGTTGAAGGGTGATTTGTCTAAGGCATTTGATATGAAGGATTTAGGACCGGCAAGGCAAATTCTTGGAATGGAGATTACCCGAGATCGAAGGTCCAGCAGGCTGTGGTTATCGCAAGAAAAATATATTGAACGGGTACTAGAAAAGTTCAATATAAAGAATGCTAAACCAGTTAGTACTCCACTTGCCGCTCATTTCAAGTTAAGTAAGAAATCCTTCCCATCAATAGAGAAAAATAAAGAAGATATGTCAAATATTCCATATTCTTCAGCGGTCGGGAGTTTAATGTATGCAATGGTGTGTACTAGACCAGACATCGCTCATGCAGTTGGCGTTGTGAGTAGATTATGTCAAATCCCTTGAAGACACATTGGGAAGTAGTTAAATGGTTCTTTAGATACCTGAACTTCAAAGTTATGTTTAACCTTTGGAGGTGGAAAGCCAGCACTTATTGGTTACACAGATGCGGATATGGCTGGTGACCTTGATGAAAGAAAATCTACATCAGCTTACTTATTTACACTCTTAGGGGGAGCTATTTCATGGCAGTCACGGTTACAAAAGTGTGTTTCATGATCAACAACTGAAGTAGAGTACGTTGCAGCAACAGAAGCAGGAAAGGAAATGCTTTGGTTAAAGTGATTCTTTACCGAATTAGGTGTGCAACAAGAAGAATACGTAGTTTATTGTGATAGTCAAAGTGCATTAGACTTGAGCAAAAATACTATGTACCATGCACGGACGAAACATATTGATGTAAGGTATCGTTGGCTCAGACTTGCCATTGAAGAAAAAGAGTTCAAGTTGCAGAAGATTCATACCAACAACAATGCTGCTAATATGCTAACGAAGGTCGTACCAAAAGAAAAGTTCAACCAGTGCGTTGAAGCAACAGGGATGGAGAGTCCCACAATGTAGTCGGGAGGGGGAGATTTATTGAGTGGTGTCCCTTTACATTGTGAGACCCACTGAAATAATTTTTAAAAAAAAAGAAAGAAGAAGAAAAATACAAAAAAAAAGAAGAAATTGATTCACAGGTTGAGTGCGTGATTGGCGGAAGAAATTAATTGCACAATTGAAAGAATCAGTTATTGCATGATTGAATGAAGAACAGCTTTACACGCTGTTTGTACTCCTATAAAAGGAGGCCATTTGAGAAATCAAGAGAAAAACACGGATTAAGAATATTATCTGTGTAAAGAAACTTAGGAAAAGGGTTCCTAAGAGTTGGATAAGAGAGAAAATAGGGAGGTTTTGGGAAACACTTGAATGCCACTATTTTGTAATCTCTTGGTGTACCTACTGTTATTTTATAGTGGAGAACTATTCGGAGTTTTTCCCTAATTTATTTGGGATTTCCACGTAAAAATCTTTGTATCTTTTTATTCTACTGCTATTATCTTTTCTCGTAATTTATTATTGGCCTAACAAAAACATAAAAGTTAAAGTTTGTTTCTTTTTTAAAAATCTGTTTTTCTTGTTCATGATTGGGTCAGGTAAAAGCGCAGCTAGGCTTGATTAATAAATAAGTCGCTCATGTTACTTCAGAGTTTAGATTACAGTCTATCACTTCCAACTACTCAAATGGTTATTTCTAGTTTACATTGTGCAATTTACTTCGAGACAACAACACACTGCTTTATAGATTTCAAATAAGTTAATATTCTTGGAGCTCCCTGGTTTAAAATATATACAGCTAAGAATAAACAAAAGAAAAGACAATCTCACATAATTATGAAAATTGTAGTTCAGACTGTATAAAAAATATTCTTGGAAATATAGCTCCCTCCAGTTTAAAAGTCATATATAAATATCAGACTCGTGAAAATAAAGAACTAAGTAACTAGAAAATGAAGGAAATAGCAGTCAATTAACCTTCTATGAGGGTCAAACAACAATTCACCAAAGAAATGTTTTGGAGAGTTGTCAAACTCCAGGTCAGGCACTTTAGGAATAGCAGTGAAGCAAACATGGCACCATTCTTCAACATCACTTTCACTTTCATCAAGTAATGACCCTCGACATGAATGCAGGACTTCTACAATTTGGAACTTGCGATTCTAACAAACAAATGTGAACTAGTTAGTTGTTGAGCATAATGTACTTGTACCAAAAATGAAAGAAAATAGGTACATTGATAAGTGTAATTTATACCAAGTAAACGCTAGTCAATTAGGCTTGAAATCATCATATTTGTGGTTGAAATGTATGGTCCATTGGTTTTTTTGATGAAATTTCAAGTCACTACTAGATGCAATAATGGTCACCACCAAGAATCTGGAAACTCGGCAAAGTGAGCAGAACACTGGCCCAGGTGAGCAGAAAACAGGCAGAGTGATCACAAATTCGGCCTAACTAAGGGAGAAGAGACTCAAACCGAATTAATCTGGTATTTTTGAAAGTGAAGTTGACCGAAATACCCCTGGAGTGATGAAGAAATTCTATTGGCTTGTCAAGAACGCCATTTTTGGATGAAAAATTGATTAATATTACTTTATGGCAAGTGGGAGAAGCTCATTGGAGAAAGAAATACTTTAATTGAGCTGATGAAGAACTACCAACTTGTGGGTGGTGGAATGACACTTGAAGAGGTGGAGTTTGTCTTTTTTAATAATTAATTAGACAAGTGGTTAACCAATCTTCACCTTGTAGAATTATTCTTTTGAATGGCCAAGAATTATCTTGGACTATTTTATTCTGGCACATCTAGAATGGTCCATTTCTCACTATAAATATGGAGCTCATCTTCATTTGTAACTTAACTTTGGTTGGCTTTATGTCTTCAATGTCTCACTCTCTACTTTTCTATTCCATCTTCATTTCTTTTAATATAACATTTTTCTTTTATGTTTTATTTACTTTTATTGTGTTTTATGGGTAACTAAGCAAAAGTGAGCACGGCCAACAAGCAAGGCGGATCTTATGGTTTGATTTCTCTACCTCTTTTGTTTTAGCATTATTTTATGTGGATTATTTTGTGTTAAGCTTAATTCTCATAAGTGAGGCCTAACTTATGTTGGGTGTAACAAGAGGAACTGAAAGGTGAATTGTAATAAGGACTAAAACACAAAATACATATCTAAGAAAAACTGAAAAGTGAAGTGCTAGGAAGTTTCTATCTAAAAGAATGCTTCCATGAGTCGTAATACTTAAGGTTTTACTTGCACGGAGAAATCACACAAGTGAACTTTAAAGAACTAGACAAAGGAAAACTACGGCTATTACATAAGACATGCAGGAAACATAGATCCTTAGGTGCTAATATGCTAAAATAGGGGGAAAATCATTTCATGTCTGCATGCTTATTGGTAGTGTTTTCCACGTCAAGGCAACCATTTTTACCTCGCAGCAACCATTTACTTTTCAGCATTTTCTTTATTAATTTCTCTTCTTTAATAATTTAAACCTTTGAACTACTGATTTACTACTTGATTTAATTGTTTTCCTTACTCCCTATGGAATGCGGCCTTGTGCTTGCCACTTACTACTAACACGACCTAGTACACTTGCTAGAGCGCTCACTTTGAGCAGGCAACATACATGCAAAGCTCACACTCTTTTTTCATACAATCTTAAAGCAATCCTCGTATATTTACACTCCAAAGTGACCATGGTTCCAAGGAACCTGTTCTTCTCCATTGATACTAAAAGTTATTAAAAGCTCAACAGATGCCTGCATGAGCAGTAAGTAAAGAAATTAATACATACTTCCTAACTAACAACAGAAAATACAAACCATAGCAAACCCATTAGAGCAATTAACTGTAGATTTCAAAAACTTTACCTGCTTAGAATACTAACTGTCTATAATTACTTGAAGTAGACTTGTAGTTTAAATTTATTCTTCTTCATAGTTCACATTGCAGATGAGGAAGATGTCAAGCCGCCCGCTCCAAAGAAAGGTATTATATGTTATGTTGAGAGTTTTCACCAATGCTAAATATTACATCTCTAATTACTTGTAATTTGAATTTAGTCTTGTTCATAGTTCACATTGTGTGCATTTAGTATTTTAATAGTATTAAAGTCTGAATTGGAGGCACCGAATGGTTCTGAAATGAACTGAACTTGACTGAATTGAATTCAATAGTTATGAAATGAATAGAATTTGAACTTAATTGAACTGATTTAATTACTTTAATTTTAATATATAATTCTTAAATAATATGGTTAAATTATGTGAATATCAAAATTATTAAAATACTGCTCGAAACATCATTGATTTTAAGGAAAAATTGTTTTTATCATTTTTTTTTGTCAACTTTTTGAAACCCCTTTCAAAACAGAGAAACCACAAATTATGTTTTCAAAATTAAGCATATATGATAGAGAAATAAAGAATTTTCACTTTTCACCCAAGAGAAAATGCACATTCAAAACCCACTTAGTAATTAACGGCCAAAATTCCTGGAACTTGCCACCGTCAGTGAAGTGATCACTAAAGTCTCTGTATATTTTCTAAAATTCTAACGTTTTGGATATTCTTTATTTATAATCCGATCTAAGCCGTAGTTCTCTTCAGTCCACATTTGTGCAATTGTTGGGTTAGAGGGACCTATTGCAACGATTTTTTTATGCAACCATTGCATTGGAGGGATCTATAACTTCGGTTAGTTATAATAACACCAACTAATACAACGGTTGTATGTACACCCATTGCAATAGGTCCATTTATTGCATGGGTAGTAAAAATTAATAACAATTGTATTAGCCCAATAAAACTATTGCAATAGACCTAATGCCACGGTAATATTTGCAACGGTTTCTACATGGAATGTTGCAGTTGAGCAGTTATGCAGTAGAAAATCCTTCGGTGAAAGCTGCAATATTTAAGTTAGTGTCCTTTGGTTACCTGATTTTGCTAATTGACCTATTTTTGTTCTGATTCTTGTTTTTATTCAGTCTTTTTTCTAATTTTGTGAAAATAACTGTTTATTATTCTGATTCTTGTTTTTATTCAATTGAAAATTAGGAACGTTTTCTATTTTTACTGAAGCAGCCACAGTTTGGCCTTTGTTTTCTTCGTTTTGATTCAAGAAAATCTCCAATTAAGTCAAACATGGAATTCTGGGGTAATTTTTTCTTTCACTCTCTTTCATTTTCACATTGATAAAAAAACAACCAGGAATTCATGAATACATAATAAGGTTTTTTCCTTGCTCTATCTTCTACGAAATTGTAATTTATCCACCCAGATGAAAAAATCAACAAATTAATAGGGTGGCATTTCTCATGGAATAACTGTTACTAGGTGAAATGAAAGAATTTTTATTTCACTTTACATGGAATAAGTATTTCATGCGATGACCGATTCAATACAAATACTTTACCACATATAACCTTTTTCATTCATTTTTCTTTTATTCTATAGAATTAATATACATTCCGTGAACCAAACATGTCTTATATGTTAAAGTAAAATTCTAATGTACTATTCTTTCCGGTAAAGATGGAACACCCAATAAAAAAGGCACATTAATTATCACTTTTACGTATACGAATATGGGATTCAAATCTACCGTCCCTAAATTAGTGTTACCTTCCATATCTCTTCATTTATCATTTGACATGTAGCATGTTAGTAGGAGAGATAAATTGAAAAATAATAAAATAATAATAAAAACAGACACATATCAATATTTAAATAAGGAACATAAAAAAAGACACTAATTTAGAAACAGCAGAAATATGCACAAACCATTATAATTAAAACATAAAATGGTCATATTTAGATGATATATGATTAAAACATAAAATGGTCATATTTTGATGGGCATTTAAGGTTAGGGTTGACCAAAATATTCACATACTTTGGTCTCTACTTTTCACTTCGTAATTTGTGTTTCAGGCCTTAAGTCATATTTAGAATTATACGAGTGAATGGGGAATCACCAACTTAATGGGAGAATAAATATAATATGGTGTAGTATTTTATAAAGAAAATGATATATGATAATGATATTGAACTCAAATAATTTGTTTAATCTATGTGTTTAACTATAAATATTAGATAGACTCACATTGGAAATAAATGAGACAAAAGAATCACAAATAAGTACTTTAAATTGCACGTAACACCCTAACTGCTATGTGTTGCATAGGTTCAATTACACCTATAGTCAAAGCATACAAATTTAAGCTGACTAGTCCTTTAATCAGTAATTATCAAGTAATTTTATTACTTCGTTTCAAACTGCAAAACTTCAACTTCATAAGCAGAAAAATGAGTTATGATCTAAGTTTAACTTCCATTATGTAATTTATACATTATGACGTAAAACTATATATTTTCTCATTGGTAGTGGATGCAATCATATTGGCATTCTCTGTAATTTTGGTCTGATTGTATTTAATTTAGTTCTTTCATAAAAAATGTTACTTTTCAGGTTTTACAACCATTTAATTTAAATATAAGTATTAAGGTTGAGGCTGAAAAGTTAGTCACCATTCATAAAAAAAAAATAAAAAAAAAGTTAGTCACCTCACTTAAGCGAGGCCACCATATACATCTAACTCGGGTTTGAATTTTATTCCACAGTTTCTACATATGAATTAAATAAGAGTTTTACTCCATTAACTGCGTTGTTGTAAATTTGCAATCGTGTTGCAATTTTTCAAGCTATATTAGTGAAGTACGCTGAATTAGGAGATCAAAATTACGGGACTGAAGCAATTTGTTCCGGGAAACCATGAAATGTATTTTAAAATCTTGTCTCCTTCAAAAACCCTACAAATCTGTACAAATTTTGTATCTGATAAAAACTTCAAGCTACGTCACAACTGGAAATATGGAGCTGTCCACTTTTTGGGTTGTCAATTTATTGTGCAACATGACGATGCATATTACCCGGTGAGTTCAACGGCTTCAAATTCTGAATATTCTTTGCTATGGATTTTGCTTTGACTAAAATATATATTTCATTCCATTCATATGTGAAGAGAGATGATGAAACATGTGAGGAGATGTAAAACAATTTTTTTGATTTGTTGATGATTTCTATTATGAATTCATCTCTAAATTTGAATAAAATCAACCCATATGTTTATATACATATGTAAAAATAAGAAATTACCTTCATCCATGTTAGAGTGGTTAACTTGATATTCTCCTCTCTTAGCCTTACTCCTTAGTGATTTTTTGATGGACAAAGAAAATGACGACTTAATTCTTCTCTCAATAGTGACTTTCAATTTCTCTGTAAGTGTGTGTTCAATAACAAAAATATCACCCATTTATATAGGTGCTAAACATAAAACCGTACGCACCTAATTTACTCCACCTTTACTACTATTTAATTTTCTTTTAAAAAACAAAAACCAATGAAAACATGAAGGTTTTATCCTTTTATATTCTGAAATTCATAATTAATTTACTTTTACATTCATTATAATTTACGGCACACTTTTATTTTATTAGATATAATACACTTTATATATATATATATATATATATACCAATAGTGAAGAGTACTCATTTAATATAATGGGCAAAGGATGAGGGTTATATATATATATATATATATATATATATATATATATACCAATAGTGAAGAGTACTCATTTAATATAATGGGCAAAGGATGAGGGTTATCAATTCACCCATATTATAATACTTTAATCAAGACCGATCCATCAAGATGCCGTCTTTTATATTAAAATAATTAATATTTAATATGATAATACCAAACCAAGACACATAGGTCACAAATTTTCTTACAGCAGAAACATGGAAAGATATCAATATTAGACCGGAGCGATCGGTTCAACCGGTTTTATCGAGAATCAGCCAATCATGTTGTTTAACAAAAAGTACCATTTACTGGAAGAAATTTTGATTGGACGATGATAATAAGTGATGCTACAATGTTTTTTTTTATTTAACTAGCATTTTAGCAATGCAGCAATAGTTCTGTCCATGATTAAAGTGACGCTACAGTCTTCTTTTTTATTTAACTAGCATTGTTATGGTGTATTTTCCCCCATTGAGGTCCTAAATCCAATGAAAGAGAGAGTGAGTGACTGAATCAAATATTCACGGGGAAGAGACATTAGAGAACGAAGAAAGTGATAGATTAAGATAATAAGTTTTGATCTTAATAAAAAGTTTTTCTCGGTCAGAATAAAAGAAATGATAATTTTAATGCATTGTCACTATTCAATCAAATAATTTGGAAAGCACAACAAGTCACATTTGTCTGCCTTATAATATGGTGTAGTACTTCATAAAGAAAATGATAAATGATAAAAACATATACCGAGTTGTACTCAAATTATGTGTTTAATCTATGTGTTTAACTATACATATTAGATTGACAAACATTGGAAATAAATGAGCTAAAAGAATCACAAATAAGTACTTTAAATTGCACATAACACATGCTAACTGCTATGTGTTCATATGTTCAATTACACCTATAATCAAAGCATACAAATTTAAGCTGACTAGTCCTTTAATCAGTAATTATCAAGTAACTATATTACTTCATTTCAAACCGCAAAACTTCAATTTCATAAGCAGAAAAGTGAGTTATGCTTTAAATATGACTTCCATTATGTAATTTATACATTACGATATAAAACTATAGATTATTCCAAAATTATAACTTTGAGTAATTTTCTCATTGGTAATGAATGCTATCATAGGTATTCTCCGTAGTTTTGGTTTGATTGTATTTAATTTAGTTCTTTCATAGAAAAAATGTTGCTTTTCAGGTTTCACAACCATTTAATTCAAATATATGTATTTTGAATAGTTAGTCACCATTCATAAAAAAAAAGAAAAGTTAGTCACATCACCTGAGCGAGGCGACCTTATACATCTAACTCAAGTTTGAATTTTATTCTACCGTTTCCACATATGAAAAAAATTAAATAAGAGTTTTTCTATGTTAACTGCGTTGTTGTAAATTTGTAACCGTGTTGCAATTTTTTAGGCTCTATTGGTTAAGAATATTGAATTAGGTGATCGAAATTACACGACTGAACAAGTTGGTTTCTATGTTCAAACCAGAGTCCATGAAATGTATTTGAAAATTTTGTCTCCTTCAAAAACCCGCGAATCTCTACAAATTTTGTATTTGATAAAAAAATTCATGATGGGTCGAGACATCAATTGTTGGACTAATAATTACATGTTCAAACAAGTCAACTAGTCCAACACCGAGTTGTAATATTTGTCAACCCAATTAAAGTGTTTACACCAATTTTCTAATTCGAAGGTAAAGCAAACTTGCCTATAAAAGGCATACTCCCTGTAGTCTAAAATTATTCAAGGAGAAAGTGAAATCCTTAGGTAGAGAAAAATATTGTAGAGTATTCTTCTTGTAGAGAAAATTATACCTACAAGAGAGAGTGAGAGAATATTAGAGAGATGGAGTTGAGTGATTTTACCTTGTGAGTAAAATTGGGTTATTTCCAATTGTCCTTAAATTATTGTTTACCTCAGGTTTTGGTATACTTGAGAGAGGTTTCATTTTGTATTTTCATTATTTATTAGTGGAGTTATTTTTGGCGCCCTGTGGTTTTTCTCTTTCAATAGGTTTCCACGTAAATCTTTGTGTCTCTTTATTGTTATTTTTTATTTTTATACTCATTGTTGATACGTCTATTTTAGTTAATACATATCACCTGGCTACCGAATTAAAATAAGGGACCCAGCACTTCAAGCTATGTCACAACTGGAAATATGGAGCTGTCCACTTCTTGGGTTATCAAGATGATGCATATTACCTGGTGAGTCCAACGGCTTTAAATTCTGAATATTCTTTGCTATGGATTTAGCTTTGAATAGAATATATATATTAATTCATTTCATTCATATGTGCAGAGAGAGATGATGGAACATGTGAGGAGAAATCTGAAAAGTTATTAATACTGGATCGGATGAGTCATTTAAACCAGTTTTATCGAAAACCGGCAAGTCCGGTAGTTTAACAAAAAAGCACTGATAATAAGTGAAGCTACAGTCTTGTCTTTTTATTTAACTAGCATTTAGCACCGTAGCAATATTTTTGTCCATAATTAAAGTGACGCGCTACGGTCTTCTTTTTTATTTAAGTAACATTGTTATGGTATATATTTCTCTCATGAGCATTATTCAGTTCCTGAATCCCATGAAAGAGAGAGTGAGAGACTGGATCAGATGTTCATGGAAAAGAGACATGAGAGAATGGAGAAAGTGATAGATTCAGATAATAAGTTTTGATTTTGATAATAAGTTTTTCTCGCGCAGAAGAAAAGTAAAATGCAAAAGAAAAGACAAAGTTCAATGCATTATCACTGGTATGCCTTATCCAACTTCTTTTTTTTATTTTTATTTCTCATTTTATATTTATATTCAATTATGTGTTTTTAATTTTTTTAACTTGATTGGCAAAATTTCTTATTGGGAATAAACAATTGTACGGGTATTACACTAGATTATCTGATAAATTTCTTTTATCAATATCATAAATTTAAATTTCATATTTTTAAAATATAAGGGCTAATAATCATTTTATTTTATTATTTACAAATCGTAAATCCAGTAGAACCACAGGTAGAAATTGTTTGTATCGCGTACCACCTTCTCCAACGATTTGATATCCAGTTAGACTTGTTCAGTGGATAGGTTGGGTCGGGTTCGGGTCGGATCTAATCAAGTCAAGGAAAAATTTACTATGTCCAGACTCAACCCCGCTCGCATCAATAATATACAGGCTTGAGCCGGGCCGTGCTTTGACTTAGAAGCTCATTCCCAAATCCAGCCCAGCCGGTCCATCAAATAAATATTTTTTAAAAAAATTTCATAAATAAAATTTTTCTTAGATAAAATTAAATTAAAACTTAACAAAATAATAAATAATGTAATTTTTACTTTCCAAATTCTTCAAAAGAAAATACAAAATGTAGTTTTAGTTGTTACATTGATTTAATATATATAATATTAATAAACTTATATAACATATAAATAAAAATATATAAACATATTCAAGTGGGTCTGGAGTTTTACATAAAATTCAAGCCTAACTCATATTATTTACAGGCATTTAGGGACTTGGGCTTGGCCAATAAGAAAATTTGTTTGTCCAAGCCCGACCGGCTGCACAGATCACGGCTACCTGAAAAGGTTTAGATCCGGCAGGGTTATGATAACATTGGATACCGGTGAACCAACTCATAAAATCACCTTTCGTACAAAATGGACATGTGTCACAAACGTTCCAATAAGTTATTTAGCGCTAGTTTGACTTTGTTGTTTGATCTGCTTTTAAAATAAGTTATTTTCACAAATTTTCAATAGTATTATATATTTTAGTTTCGAATAATACATTTTGATCTTTCATACTAATTAATTAGAAACTGCTTGATTTATTTTTCCAAAATAAAAGCTACAGCTTTCAAAAAAAGCTTGAAAATAGAGCTTTTCAGAAAATCAGAAACTCACCTACAAACTGGCTAATCTACTCTGCATATTGAATGAAAAAACATCACAGTTGAAGTTGGTTTCTTTTTTGAAGATTTGTTATTCTTGTTCATGATTGGGACAGGTAAAAGCTCAGCTAGGCTTTAATAAATAAGATATTCATGTTACTTGAGAATACAGCCTATCACTTCCAACTAATCAAACGGTTATTTATAGTTTACATTCTGCAATTTACTTTGAGACAACAACACACTGCTTTATAAATTTCAAATAAGTTAATATTCTTGGAGCTCCCATGTTTAAAATATACAACTAATAATTAACAAAAGAAAAGATAATCTCATATAATTATGAAAATTGAAGTTACTGTATAAAAAATATTCTTGGAAATATAGCTCCCTCCAGTTTAAAAGCCATATATAAAGATCAGACTTGTGAAAATAAAGAACTCAACTATGAAGTACGGAAACTCAGTAACATGTCGGTTCAGCGTTTCGAAACGTTTCGGAAATGGAAACCCCTACAAAAAGTTTCCAAGGCAGTTTCCGCAATTAAAGAAAGTTGGAAACTCATTTCTTCAAATTCTAGAAACCATTTCCTGGAAATTTAATTCAGCCTTATGACTCAATTTTGGTTCATTCCAAAACTAAACTTCCTATGCACTTATTGTGTAAGTTCCCGAATATATATATTATTTCTAAATTGGAATTTTTTAAATGCTATGTGACCTTTATATGAATTAATAGGTGTCTATTTATAAATATTTACGGTAGAATTATTTTATAACTAATAAATATATTTTAAGTGTAGAGTATTTTACTATTTTAGTACTTCATTATTTTATATTAGAATGAAATTATATTCATTGAATTTTCATATTTTTTATATTTATACATATACCCCTATATTTTTAGCTTTTTTAGGGTAATGTTATATTTACACACATGAAATTTACACATTTATACGCATACACATGACTTTGGGAAATTGAAATTGTCGATTGAATTATTTTTTATAGATTTTACGATGATTTATTTGAGCTTGAATAATTATTGAGATCCTTATGCCAATGTAAAAACTGGAAAAAATAGCAATTTCCAGTTTTTATTCAATGAAGTTTTAAAATGATGAGAGGGAAATATATTGAAGAAAAGCGGAAAGATAAGTGAGTTATGTTGGTTAATTGATTTATAATAGCCACCCAATAAAAATAAATTAAACTAATAATAAAGATGTATATGTGTAAAAATGCGTAAATATTATATGTTAAATATAACATTGCCCTTATTTAAATTGGTAAAGTATTATGTAAGCCATTGAAATCCTAAATTTTAATCTAAAAAAATTAAAATGTTCATGCAGAACTTGAGAAATCTGTTTGCCGAAAGCATACAGAAACAGATGGGAACTGACAGTTAAATTGAACATGTATAAGAGGTATGACAGAAATTTAAAATTTTATCCATGTCTCATGAACTCCTATTAGTTGCATATAAATTAAATAAAGCCTTAACTAAATAATTCTCTACCTAGGTTAGCATGCTAAAAGATTAGGCATACCATAATTCCAAATTATATCCTAGCATATTTATTTTACACTAAGCATGTTATAACTCTAAGTTATAACCTAAGTATAAAATAAATTAAGCATGTAAAAATAACCTAAGCATAATTATTAAGTCTAAAAACACTCAAAGAAAAAGACTTAATAATTAAAAGAGAAAGAAAAGAACTTATCAGTAGAAGCGTGCTTTTGCAGGACCTTCTTGCACAAGCCTCCAATCGTAGGATAGCCTCTATTAGTATCCACACGAACCCCACCAACCAAAACCTCCCCAGGAGGAAGAACTAAGAAGCCTCGAGTAGTTGCTAGACCACACTAGAAGCCTCACCCAAAAATATAAACTAGCGGTGCCTGAATAAATTCAAGCTCCACAAAAATAACTTGCTCAAATACCCGAGAGATTAATTATCTCGCTTAGGATTTATGCTTTGAGCTTGGTATAATTTGAAAGGAAAGGAAATAGTTTATATATAGGCTTGGGGGAGAAAAATGCTCCCCGATCCCATTAATTAATATACATATACACACACATGGCCGGCCTTTTCATGGGCGTGCAGCCCATGAATAAGGGCTGCCGTATTTTTTGGTGTATTTCATTCAATCGAATTTTATATAAAATATTTCATATTTTTCGGTTTTAATTTGCTAATGTAAAATCCCTTTTAAATCCTTTCAAATAAATATTTATTTTTAACTCTAATAAATTAGTTATCAGTCAAAATAAATAATTTTGGTCCAACCAAAATTGATCTAATCAATTATAATTTATTTATGACTCTAATTAATTAGTTATCGGTCAAAATAAATTCCTTGGTCTATCTAAAATTGATCTAATCAATTTTAACCAATTAAATAATAATCCAATTATTATTCATGTTATATTTTTGTAATAGAATAAATCTATTAGTTCTTTACTTAGTCCGATGAAGGTCCAATGTATGTGACCTTATAGGATCCCGAAGTATTGAGCTGTTAAGGCTTAACCAACCCTTGTTCTAATGGAACCATTGGCTCGATGCACTAGAGCGTGAATAGAACTCGATTACCGTAAACGACTGTAGTACGCCTCTAGGAAGGATCTACCATCCCCCATCACTCGGAACGTTATTTATGCTTATGACTTAATCCCGGTTAATGCAATAGTTATCCAGTGCCATAAATTCCTTCCATTCTTTAATATTAGTACCATCTGGTTTATTGGGTTTGGTTAAAGTGTTAACCCACTAAGAGCAAGGTTGCTCCAAGCTATCCCAGTTATTTACTTGTTACCGAAGTATATTGCCTTTTACCATAGTGTGTTTGACTAGAAACCATTTCTATCAAACACATACTCTGATAAGAGGTTTATGGCAATCATCACTTCAACAAGTGGCCAGGTACAACTCATTAATATATCCGGAGCGATGGATTCTTTCCGACTACTCAGCCTACCAACGTCTTGTCATCACTATACCCGTAACCACCCATAGCACCCTAAATTAATGAGTGCATAGCAATGACCCAAAGTATAGCAATAGTACCACACAAGGCAACTAGCATCTCAAGTATGAGGACAATCGCAAAGCTTATTGCATGAAGATAAACACTAACACATTGATATTTATGCCAAGTGTTTATCTTGCTGCGGTCTCCAATATATCTCCCAGATATATCCATGTGTCAAGCTTAAGGCACCACCTTCTGTCTTTAGGAGATTAACTG
Source organism: Euphorbia pulcherrima (assembly GCA_947683365.1). NCBI lineage: Eukaryota > Viridiplantae > Streptophyta > Magnoliopsida > Malpighiales > Euphorbiaceae > Euphorbia > Euphorbia pulcherrima. The sequence goes on along the minus strand of CANTUS010000006.1, from coordinate 7,117,591 downwards.
CTTGGACCCTTTCCAAGAAAGTTGACCACATGCTAGTCTTTGCGTTTCATCAATATCCTTTCTTGATGACACTGTGACTAGGGATAGTTTAGACATAATCATAATTGCACATGAAGTAGGTTCCACCAAATATATTCCAACTATAATTTTTCTAACTTCATGCTATGATATGTCAAAGACTTTTGTATACATACATCAATGAATATATTTTAACCAGCTATAATATATATGTATAAAAACACATTGATATAAATAAAAGAACAAATGCCTTTATTGATTAAATAAATTATTCGTACTATTACATAATTAAGATATATCGCCCTAATTGCCTTAAGGGCATACATCATATCCAACAAACTCCCACTTGCACTAAGGCCAATTAGCCATATGTTTTAATCCATATACTTTAACGTGCTGGTCATGTTTGACTTGAGTCAATGGCTTTGTCAGACCATCCGCGAGGTTCTGATCAGTGGGTACATATTCTAATCTTATTATCTTAGCATCAACAATCTCCTTGATTATATGATACTTTCTGGATATATGTCTGTTTTTCTGATAAGACCGTGGTTCCTTTGCCTGAGCTATGGCACCATTGTTATCGCAATATAAAGTAATTGGATCAATAGCCTCAGGCACCACACCGAGATCACCAATAAATCCCTTTAACCAGACAGCTTCTTTTGCTGCTTCGCATGCAGTAATGTATTCAAATTCCATGGTTAAATCAGCAGTAGTTTCTTGTTTGGTACTCTTCCAGCATACTGCCCCTCCATTTAACATATATACAAAACCTGACAGAGACTTGAAGTCATCCTTGTCAGATGAAAGCTCGCGTCAGTGTAACCTTTGATAGTGAGCTCACCTTCTCCATAAATCAAGAACTCATCCTTAGTCCTTCTCAAGTACTTAAGGATTGCCTTGACGGCCATCCAATGCTTTTCACCTGGATCTGACTAATATCTGCTCGTAAAGCTCAAAGCCTGAGAGACATCCGGCCTAGTACATATTATAGCATACATGATGGATCCTATCGCGGATGCATAGGGTATATCCTTCATGTGCATTCTCTCCTGAGCTGTCTTCGGACACTCAGCCTTAGATAGGTTAATCCCCTTTGTCATCGGGAGATAACCTTTCTTAGAATGCTCAAGGTTGAACCTATTCAACACCTTGTCTATATATGTACTTTAAGAAAGACCTAACAGCCTCTTGGATCTATCCTTGTAGATCTTTATACCTAGTATAAATGCTGTTTCACCAAGGTCTTTCATGGAAAACTTTCTTGACAACCATACTTTAACGTTTTGAAGAAGAGAAATGTCATTTCTTATTAGCAGAATGTCATCAACATACAATACTAGAAAAACGACTGCACTCCCACTAACCTTCTTGTAAACACAAGGCTCATTTGCATTTGGGTAGAAATCCAGTTCCCGGATTGTCTGATCAAACCTTATATTCCAACTCCTGGATGCTTGCTTAAGTCCATAAATGAATCTTTGTAGCTTGCATACCTTCGAGCCATTCTGAGATGTAAAACCCTCAGGTTGTGTCATATACACATCCCGGTCTAAATCCCCATTCAGGAATGCTGTTTTTACATCCATCTGTCAGATCTTATAATTGTAATGCGCAGCAATGGCGAGGAGTATCCTTATGGATTTGAGCATGGCTACCGGTGAGAAGGTTTCATCATAGTCAATACCTTTCCGTTGACTATAACCTTTTGCAACCAACCTTACTTTATAGGTAATTACATTACCGTCTATGTCTGTCTTCTTCTTGAAGACCCATTTGCACCCAATTGTTCTAACCTCTTGTGGTGGATCAACCAAATTCCAAACTTGGTTCTCGTACATGGAATCCATTTCTGATTTCATGGCCTTTTGCCATTTATCTGAATCTGAGCTTTTCATTGCCTCATCATATGTCCTTGGTTCATCATCCTCCACAAGATATAGTTCCTTATCATTAGTGATGATAAACCCATATCTATCGGGACCCTTATGAACACGTCCTGATCTTCACAAAGATTGTGTTTCGACAGGTTATTCTTGGATCACACTCTCTTGTGTATCTAGAACGGGGTCAATCAGTTGATCGTCTGTTTCTTCCTCTTGAACTTCCAGTTCAATATTGATCCCACTAACTTTTTCAAGTAAGTGTTCCTTTTCTAAAACGTGAGCATTCCGAGACACAAATACCTTTTGTGCTTGTGGTTGGTAAAATAGATATCCAATTGTTTCCTTTGGATATCCAATGAACAGACATTTGTCAGCCTTGGCATTTAGCTTATCTGACGCTATCCTCTTCACCATAGCAGAACAACCCCATACTCTTAAGTGACTTAGAGATGGCTTTTTGTTACACCATCTTTCATAAGGTGTAATATCAACTGATTTAGAGGGCACTCTATTTAAGATATAAACTGTGCTCTCAAGTGCATATCCCCAAAAGGATTTACGAAGAACTGCATGGCTCATCATGGACCTGACCATATCTAATAAAGTCTGATTCCTCCTTTCTGACACTCCATTGTGTTGGGGTATAAGGAGGGGTCCACTGGGGAACTATCCCGTTTTCCTTAGATAATCCTGAAACTCCTGACTTAAGTATTCTCCACCTCAATCTGATCGAAGTATTTTAATACTTTTCTCAAGCTGTTTCTCTACTTCAGCTCTGAATAGTTTGAATTTTTCAAAACTTTCAGATTTGTGCTTCATCAAGTACAAATAACCGTATCGTGAGTAATCATCAATAAAGGTTATGAAGTAGGAGTATCCTCCTAGTGCCTGAACACTCATTGGACCACACACATCAGTGTGTATAAGTTCCAATGTACTCGTGGCTCGTTCACCCTTTCCTTTAAAGGGTAACTTTGTCATTTTTCCTTTTAATCAAGGTTCGTAATCACCATAAGACTCCAAGTCTATTGGGCCCAAGTCTCCACGCTTATGCAACTTGGTTAAGCGATCTTTGTTTATGTGGCATAAATGGCAATGCCATAAGTAGAAGGAATTCTCATTATCTAATTTAACTTTCTTCACATTGTTTGTATTGAAAACTTCTGTTTTAGTATCAAGAATATAAATGCCACCTTTCAACATTCCATAACCATAAAGAATATTATTCAAATGAATCTGACAATTATTATTCAAAAATAAAATTTCAAATCCATCTGTTGCTAAACACACAACAGATACAATATTCTTAGTAACACTTGGAATGTAATAACAATTATTCAAAACTAAAACAAGTCCACTTGGCAAAATAAGACTAAAGCTCCCTACAGCTAATGCAGCAACTCTGGCTCCATTTCCCACGCGTAGGTCTATCTCCCCTTTTGTAAGTTTTCTACAGTTCCTTAGTCCCTGCACAGAAGTACAGATATGAGAACCACAACCAGTATCTAATACCCAAGTGGATTCTTGCGGAAAAGTAGCAAAGTTTTCAATTACAATTATACCTGAAGTAGATGCCTCTGTAGGCTTCTTCTTCAAATGCTCAGAAGCAGGAGCTTTGCAATCCCTCTTCTAATGTCCCGGTTTCCCACATTGGAAGCAGACATACTTAGATGCCTTCTTTTCATTCTTCTTCTTACTGATTCTTTTCTTGGCACCCAGTGCCTGCTTCTTCTTCTTAGAAGCCTTGCCTTTTTCAACCAACAGTAGAGGTTTCTAATCTTTCTTGATCTGAGGTTCTACTGTTTTTAGCATGTTAATTAATTCAGAGATAGTTGAATTAATCTTGTTCATGTAATAGTTAGTCACGAAGCTTGAATAACTATCTATCAAGGACATCAACACAAGGTCAATGCTCAAGTCATGATTCATCTCGAATCCCAATAGATTCAGCTTCTCAAGGCATCCCAAGAGTTTCAGTACATGCTGAGAGGCAGAGGTGCCAGCCTGTATCTTGGTCCCGAAAAGGAGCTTGGAGGTCTCATACCTCTTTGTCCTCTCCCTCTCCGAAAAGAGTTCTTCAAAATGGAGAACCATATCCTCCAAGGGCATGTTCTCATGTTGTTTCTGAAGCTCAGGATTCATGGACCCCAACATAATACACATGGCAGTCTCATGATCTTTCCTGTGCTTCAACCAGGCATCATGTTCCATATAATCCTCAACATCAGGTTCTACAGGGAAAATTTCACTTAGGATATAGGCAATTCCCTCAGATCTGAGAACTATTCTCACTGCTCGGAACCAATCAGAAAACTTTGAGCCATTCAATTTGGTGTCAAGTAACATACGGAGATTAAAATTGGAAGCCATTTTCAAACTAAGACATAAGAAAAGAAAAGTGTTTAGATATTAGTTTAAGTACATGTATTTAATATGAGGACTTTTAATTAAATATATTTTCCTACTATTTTCTTCGAAATTTACAATAGCCCATTCTATTGAATTCGTGAATTTTAGCCCAGCTAAATTTCCTAGTAGGTAGCATCTATAACTAGTCTATTACAACCCCAATTTTATGAGTCAAGTCATAATAGTAAGTCATAGTTGGAATCCCATTCCATTTGCATCGCATGCAATTGATAATTCATTTAAGTTCCCTAATCCCAAGGGACGTGTGCTCTTATAATAGCATCTCCTTGAATATGTCTCAGATCTGGGCCTAGCCCCCAATTTTATGGTGGATTACCCCAGCTCTGTTAAGGCAGACCCTATCTCAAACTTTACAACCAATCAATGTGGACTAGAAGGAACGCTTTGCATAAAACTTTGATAGCCCAAAAAGACCGTATTATAAATTTGAGTAAGGAAGACTATAACTTGTCTTAATTTATTTACTTTGGGATTTTATTGGTGTTAAACGTCTCACTATATCTAGGATTTTATTAGATGGACAAAATTATAATGACTTGTATTAATTCAAGGAATTTTAGAATTAATTTATAAGGTCTAACCTTATATAGGTTCAGCTCTTTATTATAATTATTCCATCAACCTAGATTATATGCAAAATAATTAAAAAATTTATTTGTTATATTTATATTGCATTTCCTTTAAGCTTTTATTCAATAATTTTAATTTTTTTACTTTGTTATAGAAACATATATAAGCATCATCTTATATATACTAGAAATAAATTAGTTCATATTAATCCCCCGATTGGTCAATTCAAATTGCACCGATATAGGTTCCCAGGTAGGAGAGGTGCCCTATGAGGAGTAGACACCAAGTCCAATCCTTAGCCAGAACAAATACGGACACAAACTTGAAGACCAATGGATTCTCTTGAACTAATAAATTTCGTTCTTCCAATTCATGTAAATTGGGAGCATTTATAACCCATGTAATTTAAATAAATTATTGACACTTGTATAATTTGAGTAAGTTGAGCAGGCTTATTCAAAATTATTCATAACCAATTTCTAACCTTGAAATGAAAGGCAGAAGTTTATATATATTGTTCCAAACAATTAAATAAACAAATCATTTCATTTAGAAAATAATATTTAGTTTGCTTCTAACTTAATTATGCACTAAATAGGCAGGCTCTGATACCACTGTTGAGAACTGACAGTCAAATTGAATATGCATAAGAGGCATGACGGAAATTCAAAATTTTGTCCATGTCCTAGGAACTCCTATTAGTTGCATATAAATTAAATAAAGCCTTAACTAAATAATTCTCTACCTAGGTTAGCATGCTAAAGGACTAGGCATACCATAATTCTAAATTATATCCTAGCATATTTATTTTATACTAAGCATGTTATAACTCTAAGCTATATCCTAAGCATAAAATAAACTAAGCATGCAAAAATAACCTAAGCATAATTATTAAGTCTAAAAATACTTAAAGAAAAAGACCTAATAATTAAAAAGAAAGAAAAAGAACTTACCAGTTGAAGCGTGCTTTTGCAGGACCTTCTTGCACAAGCCTCCAATCGTAGGATAGCCTCCATCAGTATCCACACGAACCCCACCAACCAAAACCTCGCCAGGAGGAAGAACTAAGAAGCCTCGAGTAGTTGCTAGACCACTTTAGAAGCCTCACCCAAAAATATAAACTAGCGGTGCCCGAATAAATTCAGGCTCCACAAAAATAACTTGCTCAAGTACCCGAGAGATTAATTATCTCGCTTAGGATTTATACTTTCAGCTTAGTACAATTTGAAAGGAAAGAAAATAGCCTATATATAGGCTTGGGGAAGCAAAAATGCTCCCCCTTTCACCAATGTGGGATGGGAGTAATACTTCCATCCCATTAATTAATTAATATATATATATACACACACATGGCCGCCCTTTCCATGGGCTGGCTTTGTGCAGCCCATGAATAAGGGCTGCCACATTTTTCGGTGTATTTCACGCAATCGAACTTTGTATAAAATATTTCATACTTTTCGGTTTTAACTTGCCAATGCAAAATCCCTTTTAAATCCTTTCAAATAAATATTTATTTTTGACTCTAATAAATTAGTTATCAGTCAAAATAAATAATTTTCGTCCAACTAAAATTGATCTAATCAATTATAATTTATTTATGACTCTAATTAATTAGTTACCGATCAAAATAAATTCCTTGGTCTATCCAAAATTGATCTAATCAATTTTAACCAATTAAATAATAATCCAATTATTATTCATGTTATATTTTTGTAATAGAATAAATCTATTAGTTCTTTACTTAGTCCGATGAAGGTCCAATGTGTGTGACCTTATAGGATCCCGAAGTATTGAGCTGTTAAGGCTTAACCAACCCTTGTTCTAATAGAACCATTGGCTCGATGCTCTAGACCATGAATAGAACTCGATTACCTTAAACGACTGTAGTACGCCTCTAGCAAGGATCTACCATCCTCCATTACTCGGAACGTCATTTATGCTTATGACTTAATCCCGGTTAATGCAATAGTTATCCAGTACGATAAATTCCTTCCATTCTTTAATATTAGTACCATCTGGTTTATTGGGTTTGGTTAAAGTGTTAACCCACTAATAGCAAGGTTGCTCCAAGCTATCCCATTATTTACTTGTTACCAAAGTATATTGCCTTTTACCATAGTGTGTTTGACTAGAAACCATTTCTATCAAATACATACTCTGATCAGAGGTTTATGGCAATCATCACTTAACAAGTGGCTAGGTACAACTCCTTAATATATCCGGAGCGATGGATTCTTTCCGGCTACTCAGCCTACCAACGTGTTGTCATCACTATACCCGTAATCACCCGTAGCACCCTAAATTAATGAGTGCATAGCAATGCCCCAAAGTATAGCAATAGTACCACACAAGGCAACTAGCATCTCAAGTATGAGGACATTCGCAAAGCTTATTGCATGAAGATAAACACTAACACATTGATATTTATACTAAGCGTTTATCTTGTTGTGGTCTCCAATATATCTCCCAGATATATCCATGTGTCAAGCTTAAGGCACCACCTTCTGTCTTTAGGAGATTAACTGCTTGGACCCTTTCCAAGAAAGTTGACCACATGCTAGTCTTTGCGTTTCATCAATATCCTTTCTTGATGACACTGTGACTAGGGATAGTTTAGACATAATCATAATTGCATATGAAGTAGGTTCCACCAAATATAGTCCAACTATAATTTCTCTAACTTCATGCTATGATATGTCAAGGACTTTTGTATACATATATCGATGAATATATTTTAACCAGCTATAATATATATCTATAAAAACACATTGATATAAACAAAAGAACAAATGCCTTTATTGATTAAATAAATTATTCGTACTATTACATAATTAAGATATATCGCCCTAATTACCTTAAAAGCATACATCATATCCAACGTAGAGAACATAATTTCATATAAACACAAATCACAGAAAAATAGGATGCAAATACTGATTAAAAGTCCTGTATTTACAATATATCCTATTAATTTTTTCTGATATTTTATAGCCGCATCTATAGTTTTACAATTATATTTTAAATTATTATGTGTTGTTAGTCCAATTTCGATTTAGCCTTTATAACCAATATATTCTTTAGTGTTGAAAATAATTCGGTTTACATTATTATAATGATACATCAACTGTAATTACTATAAAATTAAATTCTTGTCTAACTTTATTAACTATCACCATGAAATAGTTGGTATTTTGGGATGAGGTGTTGGATTCCTTAATCATCTCCTTGTGATTTTAAGTTCGATTTTTGATAATGTGAATAGAGTAAATTGGGTTGAGAAAGACGATACATCACCCCCTATATGGACCTTTGTAGTAACCGATTTGAATTACTTGACCGGTAAACTGGGTACGAGATGGTGATAACAAGAAAATATATTATCTTTGATTAGATGAGGAAAATTAAGAAGTGAAATTAGTGCAACTACTATGTAAAGAGTTAGGCCCTTGTTAATGTAATGCAGCAAAATACTTATACTTCCTTGTCTTTTTAATCGTTGTTAAATGTATTTTTTATTATCCAGTTTGGATTATTATTGTAAATTGCACCATTTTCTCTGTTATCAGCATAAATATTATTTTCAATATATGAAGAGAAATTTTTTTATAATACAATTAATTAGTATATATGAGAAGGCTCGATTAGATTTATAAGCTCAAAAATATAAAGCTCCGTTCTAATTTAGTTCGACTCTTAAACATCATTGTATCAGTTAAATATATAAACCAGTAAGTTTAAAGAATCCAAACTAATTCAATTCACTGTCCAAAGACGGGCACTTTCATCTTAAATTGTCCATCTTAGTTAGATATGCAAAATAATAATTCAAAATCCCAGTCTAATTATTAAATAATTCAATCCAATTTCCAAAGACGGACACATGTAGGTGTTGAAAGAAGTCTCCACATTAGGTTAGCTATAACTAGAAGGTCATTATCAAGGATCATTGACACGTATAAATCAACACCAAATGATTGACACGTGTGCCACACGTGGCAAACTACAGCAAACAACATACAACTAAACCTTTATATAAAAAAATGAGAGAAATTGAAACAAGAAAAGAAGAGCAGAATGGCAGAGAAAGAGAAGAAAATGGAGAAGAAAGAAGAGAAGGAGAGTATAGAAGGGCTGCCAATAGAAGACAGTCCATATGTAAAGTACAAAGATTTGGAGGATTACAAGTCAAAGGCATATGGAACTCAAGGCCATGTCCCGCCGGTGACAGGCCGTGGTGGCGGCGCCACCGACGCCCCTACCCTTTCCGGCGCTTCTGTTGCCCGGGAGTCTGATGTTGCTACTATTGATACTATTGTCAGTCGCCCCGAGTCCAACAAATAATTTTGCTTCATATGCATTTCCTACATATTTATAAATACTTGTAATAATATAAATGTTGTTTGCCTTTTGTAGCTTTATCATGTTCCAATGCATGTTTTCTTCAACATGATGATATTCACCTCCAAATTCTAAAGACACCCATCTTAAGTCCTATTTCTTATACTGCAATTCATTTAGACTAATTCAATTCAGCTATGCGTAGTTAGAGGCGGCTCCAAGGGGTCGTAGAGGGTCAATTGACCCTCTAAAACGCCGGAAAATACTACTAATAGAGGCTATGCGTTTGGTGAAGCAACTTGACCATCCTAAACCCAATTGAGGAAGAAGAAGATGAAAGCCTGTTTGGGCTTTTAATTTCATTTGGCCCGTAGTGTTTAAAGCAGTCTTTAGATTGGACCAATTCCTTTTAATGAAAAGGTGGGCCCTTAGATTTATTTTGGTTTAAAACACTAAATTGGGTATGGTAATAAAATAATTACCTCTTTACCTTAAAAATTAGCGTGTAATCAACCTAATTTTTTTTAATTTGGTGCTAACTTTGATATGCTTCATATTAAAACACAACAATACAGCAGATTTGTTTTGCAAAGTTCAGGTTTGTAACATCATTCTCTTCTTAATTCTCATATAATCGATTTAAAAATTCAGTCCGGTTTTATTTTATTTTTCAATTCAATTTTTGTTATTCATTCTCGATTTCATATTTGATTTCAGATTCAAATCAAATCAATTTCATCTACGTTTCGTTCTCAATTTCAGATTTAATTTCTGATTCAAATATTTTCTTCATTCGCAATTTTTTTGCTCTACTACGATCCAAATTTGGAATCGAATTTCAGAATTTAAATTTCACATGTGTTCTTCGTTCTTGATTTTATCTGTGTTCTTTATCCTCAATTTTGATTTCTAATTCAAATCCGTTTTTCATTCGCAAGTGTTTGGCAAGCTGATTTGCATGTTTTTTTCTATCTGTTACACAAATAACACATATCTACTACATATTTGTTACATATGTGTTATATATCTGCTACAAGCCTAATATAAATGTTTGGTGAGGATATAACCGACTTGTAACAGTATTGTATCAGAAGGGAAATATGAATGAAGTGTTTATTTGAATTTGTTACATATCTAATACAGACCTATTACGTATCTGTTACATATTTATTTTATCTTTGCTGCAAGTCTATAGAAGGGTTATATGCATATATAACAGGAATATAATAATATTAAATTAGATAGAATTACTAATGAAGTGTATGACATAATCATTATGAGTTTTATCAGTTACAATTCTACTACAAATCTGTTACAAAAGCTTGTTATATATCTGTTATAAACCTAATACAATTGGAGCATAACAGTTATGAACAGCGTATGAAAGATATGAAAGGTGTATAAAGATTATTAAAAAAATATATCACTGTCTTTAGGTAATTAAGCTAAAGTTGGGATGAAATTATTTTACTAAAATGAGGCATAATTGACAATTTCTCTTTATTTTAGTTTAATTATTATCATAATGAAACTATTAGTTTTATTTTAACTATTTATTTGTATATAATGATTCTTTGTATATTTCTTTTATAAAATTAAAATGAAACTTAATTTTACATATTTCGAAATTTAATTATATAACTATATAATTCAAATCTTTATAAAGCTTAACTTGTATAACCATCTTTCAAAATTTATTAATATATTATTAGTCATTTAAAAATAAACTATACAAATTTTAAATTTAAGCTATTAGGATGTGTAACTAATTTATAGATTTTAAATGAATATTGCATATCTTGTTAAAATTTTTAAAATTTATGAGATAATCTTGTTCAGGGTTTAGTTACAGTTATAGTTCCTCACCCCTTCCAACAAGCATATTTAGTAGGATTCGAACCTTGTTCTCTTCTAATATACTCTGTATGCGTTGCCAACTGAGCTACATCTTATTGATTAATGTTAAGCGTGTTTATTTTAATTCTTAATCACTAAGGATTAACTCTTTATTTCGCCTTTTCAAACAATTAAATTGACTATAAAAAATATAATATCGATTATAGTTGGAGTATTAATGCCCTAGAAAATATGTTTTGACAACTTGTCGTCAAAACATAAATTTTACATATATTTTTGCCCCTCCAAGAGCAGACCTCTAGCATCGCCACTGTGTATAGTTGTAAATTTACAATGAAATAAGTTTAGTTCAGTTCAACTTTCGGAAGTTGAAAAGAACATGACCTTAATAGAAAAACCATTGATACGTACGAACCGCAGATAAACAAAAATAAACTCCACAGTCTATAAACTTTTTGAAGTCCAACTAACATTTTCAATCAATAATCCAGAGACTGAAATGCAAGGTCTGAAAGCTCGAAATTGTGTTTGTAGAAACAGTAGCACTAGTGGCATTAACAGAAGAAAACAGAGCAATGAAAACAGAGGAAACAGAGTTTGATTGAGAAAAGGTTGTTGTTGAGTTGAGTGGATGTAATTGCACAGTCAATTCAGTTTGAAGCAGTTCCATTTGCTAAATTTTAAAATGTGGAAAGTGAAGAAAAGAAAAGGAACATTTGAGTGGATAAAGGAGCTTACAAATTCAGGCTTTATTTAACAAGAGAAGTAATCAATCCTCTTATATGCTTGTTGACTTAAGTAGTACACTTCAGTGAATCTCAACTATCAATTGAGTTTTGATGGTTTAGATTTAATTTTAGTGATTTGTATGATCTACAGTGCAATTAAATCTGAACCATCAAAACTCAATGAATGATTAAAATTAACTGAAATTTAATATTTTACCAACTCAAAACTCTAAATAATCCAAATCCATGCTTTTTTTTTATATCCTTGTCTTTTCATTATCTTTTCTATTACATTTTTTTCATTTCTTCTACTTTAATTTGTATTTCCATGTGTACAAATTCTTTGTTATAATAATATTCAGGTTATTTTAGTTGTTTTATACAGTTCTCTATTTTTTTATCAGTGTTGGCGACACATTTAAGCTATATCCACATTCAGATTAATCCCCGATCGCCAATTTACAGGTGCCTCAAAGGACAGGATGGCTGGCTCCAAGATTTAAGGTTGCTCCATACACATCTCAGGGTTTGATCTATGATGGATGCTTAAGGGTGGACTAGTCCCTACTACTAGACCACGCCCTTCGAGTTAGACAATCCTTCGGATTATACCACACCCTTCGGGTTATTTTAATTTCCCAAAATTTCATGCTGAACTTCTTAATTTACTTTGTTTCGACAAAGTAATCATAGTTTTGCTTTTCTTTACCATTAGAGAATGATGTTTGATCCAATGGTGTAAAGAGGTAAATTAATTTGTATTTTATAAAAAAATAACATAGTAATCCATTTTTGATAGACATAAATGAAAATTTTGACAAATTTATTTGCGAAAAGTAGGAATAAAATCTAATGTCTCCAATAACGGTGTTCTTTTGCATGGCTTTTAGTCATTTTTTAACATGTGGCCTATTTTCACAATAGAGAAGATAAAAAGCAGGAGAGAGAAGATGGAAAAACATAAAAAAAATTAAGATTAATTAATAATAGAAAATAAATAAGAGACATGTAAGATTACGCCATTTTTAGGACCATAAGTTTTTTTCCTCCTAACATATAGGTAAGAGAGAACATAATTTCACTTAAAAACAAGTCCTATAAGAATAGGATGAAAGTACTGATTAGAAGTCTAATATTTAAATAATCTTAATTTTTTATAATTACCTTTGTTATTTTTTATAGCCACGTTTCATAGCATTTTATTCATGGAATGATTATTTTAAAGAAAAATGAATAAAAAATTTATATATGACAGGAAATTTATCTTAAAATTTAAGACAAATAATACAAAGTATTTTACATTCATACATTCTTCTCTATGTCGATTCCATGGCATAAATATTCAACAAATCAAGCAAGCCTCTCTGGTTTTAGGGTTAAATATTAAATTAATGTATCTTGTTAGTCCGATTTCCCATTTGTCATTAACTTTGATAACCATATTCTTTAGAGTTAAAAAAAATTTCTTTTTACATTTTATTAGTAATAAATAATAGTAATACGTCAACTGTAATTACTATGAAATTAACTTCTTGTCTAGCCTCATTAACTATTGCTAGTAATTGTCTTAATCACAAATATCACTTTCATATTTTACTTACCACAAGTTTTTCAACGTGCGACATTTGCAAGATTTTGAATAATTTTTCTTTGCAAATCTTCCAATTAAATACATTTAATTAAAGTTTAAGTCCATTTCAATTACTTTTTTATTGTTTGTTTAAGGTGTAAAGGTTAATAATATCCCACACCTCCATTTAGATTTGTTTAAAAACCTTAATCAAAGGGAAACCATTTTGTAAATAAATAATCCGTGTTGATGCAGAACAATCAATACCCCGATTTTATGGTTAAGACCGATTGACCGAAATTGTAAAGAAAAATGTATTCGAATACTTACCTTTTCTGTGTCTGAGACTGAAGAACGCCACAATGACATCGTTTGTTTGCAAAGTCGAGATTAAATCATTGTTTGTTGGATAACAATCGATTTCCACGACTTTTGCAACGCCGAAGATCAGTAATCAAATATTTGTAGGATTTCCATTGTAGGGAAAATCCGGGAGAGAGAAACTTGTAGAGAGAAAAATGAATTTTCCATCAACCTTAAAACGTTCCTGCGAACATCTATTTTTATTTTTATATAGGAATAAATGGTTAAATATCTCGTTTCCTTATGGAGAAACTTATTTGCAATTAGGTCTTTACATAATTCAATTAAGTCCTTTAACTTAATTAATTTCTTAAATCCAACTGACCAATTGAATTGGATCATTTGACCCAATTGACCGCTCACGAACGGACTGACACAAATCTTAATTGCAAGATTTACAAGTGTTACCGTTGAGTTCGAGGCTCAAAATTCAGAAATCTCTGGTGGAAACATTTTGATACACATGACTTACCAACTAGATGTACTTATTCAAATTGGAATTGAATTAAATGATTAATTTTTTATTTTTTTAGTTGAAATAAATTAAACTGAATTCAATATAAATTATGACTAGTGTGAACTAATTAAAATTAGAATTGAATTAAATTAAATTAAATTAATTAAAAATAAGTTGGATAGATTACATTTTGACACTGTGGGTACCGAAATTCTTGTAGGTTGAATTAGTAGTCTAGAATAATTAGAATATTTTTTTGAGGGAGGTATGCAATAGGATTAATTGACCGAGACACTTTTAAGGATTCTATAAAGTCTACTTTGCATATAAAAATAGAATCAAATGAACAAGATATGAATAGAATCACATATACATTTTTATCTTGGCAAAAACTAAGTTGAAATTCCTAAAAAAAATAAAGTAAATCATATTTTTGCAGGCAAGTGATTTGTCAAACAAACCCCAAAATCCAAAGTGGTGATAAAGACATTCAAAATTGTCTTCATTTTCCATTCAAAGTAAACAAAAAGTTTGACTTTTGTAAACCACTGGTCTCGGGAATATTGCATTTTTTAATGGTGGAATTAGAATATTTTTCAATTTCAGTCCTGGAAATTGAAGTTGGTGTTTGAAAACTCGTTTAATAGCTGCTGCTCTCTCTCTCCGCATTAAATTATTGTTGCTTTTAAATATTTCGAACACAAAAGAGTTAGCAGTGAACAACAAGTAATAACAATCAACAACTAGGCATGTAATGCATGATATATATTGTTGAAAAAATTTAATAAATTTATTCATTAAATTTTTTTCAATAATTATTTTTCGCTATCAATCACTAGTTTTAAAGCTAATAAGGTTGTTTTTAAAAATTTTAGGCTAGGAGCAGAAGTTTTAAAAGACTTTTCTATTACTTTAAACTGTAATAAAATTTTCAAGTATCACCGAATTCACTTATTGATTCATTAATAAATACTCATTTCGTTTTTTTAACTGTTGCTTTGGAGCCAAGCAAATTTTTCTTAATAAGTGTTACTTTTAAATTTCAATGTAATTGTTTGAGCATCTTTCCCATTTTACCAATACTTAATACAACATTGTAAATGACAAATGATAACAAAGACCAATCATCTTTTCAAACAATTTTTAGTGTTACGGGTAATTTAATACTTTTATTCTCTTAATTAGTGTTTTCTTGATATTAACAAACTTACCCAAAGTAATAATTAAAAAAGCGGAGACAATAAATACTTTTGACCCCTTATCGCGTTTTTTTAACAATGGATATAAGAAATACCAACTGATTTATCGATGATAATAAAATTTTGTGTAAACAAAAAAAATTCCAAACTCTTTCTCATGGTGCTACCCTAGTGACCGACAATGACCCTGTAGCTTTTTGAACATACGGGAGATGTTTCCACTACCCTGGTAAGGAGAAACTCAATCAACAAGACAAACAACTTTAATAGTTGGTTGTTTTGTTTTGATCAAGAGATACATCATTCTTTCTGCTGATTTGATCCAAATGACAAGTTAAATGGATGCATTGATTTCAAACTTGACTGAATGGACCCTTAATCCGGTCTTTGGGTCCGAAACTTCTAACTTGAATGCATATAGACTTGTTTAACGGGGATCCGGATTTAGATCTAACTTAGCTGAACCTCGCAAAAAAACTAGTATGTCTAGATCCAATATAGTTCTACATATAATATACGGACTTGAATCAGACTAATTTTAATCGGTCAACCTGATCAAAATAAATATTAATTTTAAATAATTTCTCAAATATAAAATTTTATTAAAATAAAATTTAACTATGAATTGATAATGAATAAACATTTGCTTTCTCCATCCATTTTTTTAAATTAACAATAAATTTTATGATTATAAAACGTAAAACCACAAGCTATTAAAATATAATGTTATTACAAAATTGTAAATTAAGACGAAACATAAATCTAATGTGTGACATTGATTGAATACAACAATGATTAAGTCCTAACCTCATGTATTTGGTGACCTTGATTTAAATATCCAAAGTTATTGATAATTTGTTGTATATACATGATATATTATATATAGTCTTACATGTCGGATTGATTTTGAATTAAATTTTAAAAAACTCGAGTCTAATTCATTACATTCTCTTGCTCTTATCCAAATTTATATCAAAAATATATTTATCTATAGTCAGCTTATGAAAAACAAGTTTTCATGGATTAAATAAATGTTCTCTTGTAATGTAATTTAATTTATTTCAGTTCAGATCACTTCACTTTAATTTATCTATGTGGAGTTATAAATTTAGACTAAAATAAATTTAACTCAACTCAACTCACTTCAATTTAACTAAATTCTATTTAATAAACTTTAATTTAATTTAATTCATTTTTTAAAAATTAAAAATAACACCGCCTTACCAAATTACGGTCACCTAAATACACCATAAAATTATGCATATATATTATATTAATTCACATAATTCAAATTTCATATTACCTGAATTTTCTAATAATCGCCGTTGATTACAGGTTAGGAGTCATCTAGATGCACGATACATAAACTAACAGAATTGGAAAAGAACAGTGAGTCACGCAAAGTATATTTGACACTCTAAAAATGCTACAACCAAACAAAGTAGTGGATAAGTTTTTCTCCGCCACGTCGTCTTCCAAACATTAGAATAAATTTAAATCAAATAAAAAACATTAAATTAAACCTTAACAAGGAACTACTCTAAACCGTTTACTTTGAACCATTCCCAACCGCCCTCCAACTTCCTACTTTTCTTTTTTTTCTTTTTCTTCTTTTTCTTTTTTCTTTCCCCAGCAAAAAAATTCACACTGACCCTTTCAAATTCTCACAAAATCAGCCACACCCATATTCAAAGATCGATTCTTTTTGTGTTTCCTCTTCTAGGTTTTCTTTCTTGAGATGTTTACAGGGCCAATAAGGTGTTTTGGTGGTGGAAATGGCGGAGATGACCTTCAATGGCATATTGACTTAAAGCCTTATGCTTCAGGTGATTTTTCAATTGCTTCCGTACAAGCTAATTCTTCCTTTGAAGATCAAGGCCAAGTCTTTGCCTCTCCTTCTGCTACTTATTTCGGTGTTTATGATGGCCATGGCGGCCCTCATACTTCCCGTTTCATCGCCGCCCATCTTTTCCCCTTTCTCCACGGTAAGTCTTAACTCAATTTCCCCCCTTTTACAGTTTCCGCTTTGCAATTGATTGCCCCAAGTGACTGATTTAGAAGATAGGGCCTTGGCATGCTTGGTGACAAGTTCGGGTTATTTAGATTTTTGGGTCGGATTTCGATGATTTTTGATATTTTTCCTACAGCAAACGGCCCAACGGTCGAAGCTAATAGGTTTGCTATTAGCCCCACGGCCTAATTATGCTGTTCAGGACTTCAATTTTGCGTTTTTCCGTTTTTAGGGACGTAATTGCAATTCTCTAAAAGTTTGGGTTCTTTTCTGTTCTATCTAGAGTTTTAACCATGGCCTCTAGACAGTTTGTGTATGCGTTTCTGACTGACAATTCGTCAGTTTTGATTCAATAATATTGGTTACGGCTATTTTCCCTATTTTTCTTTCAATATGGAAGAATTGAGAACAATCGAATTTATTATTTTGTCTTGCGCATCATTGACCCAATTTTGATTTCAGAGTTTGCAATTGAGCAAGGTGGAGTATCAGCAGAAGTAATAAGGAAAGCATTTGATGCAACAGAGGAGGAGTTTTTTGAATTAGTGAAAAAATCAAGGGCGGCTCAGCCTGAAATGGTTTCAGTAGGTTCCTGCTGTCTATTTGGGGCGATTTCAAACGGTGTTTTGTATGTTGCAAATTTAGGGGATTCGAGAGCTGTATTAGGAAAGAGAACAACTCGAAACAAGACGAAAAGTAGTTCGGCTTCAATGGTGGCTGAGCGGTTGTCTACTGATCATAATGTTGGTGTTGAAGAGGTGAGAAAAGAGGTTGCTGCTCTTCATCCTGATGATAATCACATTGTTGTTTATACTCGTGGCGTTTGGCGAATCAAAGGCATCATCCAGGTATTATACCTTGTAGTTTGTATGATTTCGAGTTCGATTTTTAGGATTTGCGAAGTTTCTTGATGCTTGATTATCCTTTTAACTGGCATGTTCAGCTCGAAACTACACATTTTGAGTGTGTGATTAGGAATATTGAACAGGTTATGAGCGATAATAGATTGTGAGCTTGAAGCATTTGTGATGTAGATTTGGAGAAGGTAGACTGTGGAAATGAGTGATTTTAACACTGTTAGATTTTGGCGTTTCGTGACTCTATTCTCATTGGAAATGGATCAACGAACAATACACATCGCATAATCGCTATGCGATGATTGACATCGATTTCGGCTATTGTTTAGGCATTCGATTTTGCGTTTTTATACTTTAGGGACTAAATTGTTAATTTCGCTATTCACTTTCGGGCGTGTAACCCTAGCTGTCCCAGCCTATTGTAATAATGTTCATTTCAGTTTTTGGCCGTAATTTGAATTTACAGACAATTTTCTCAATTTTCCTTGTAGTTTGCGATTACTCGGAAGTTGACATTTCTTCGGATTACGACTATAAAATTTTCGTTTTCTATTGCTGTTGATAATCCGCTACATCAATTGGAAATTGCTTTAGTTACTAATCTTTGAAGCGAGCTTGAGTGGAGTGCACTTCTTATTGTTTTACCGGAGCTTTGAGTTGTTTTAGATAGGTTTTCTGTATATATTGTGTTCATTATCTAAAGCAATTGATAAACCGAGCTTTATTTGACTCTTTTCATTGTAGGTTTCGAGATCAATAGGAGACATCTATTTAAAAAAACCCGAGTTTAGTAAAGACATTCTTTTTCAGCAATTTGGATATCCTATCCAATTGAAGAGGGCTGTGATGACATCAGAACCGTCGATTTTGGTTCGAAAATTAAAGCCACAGGACGAGTTTTTAATATTCGCTTCAGATGGTCTGTGGGAGCAATTGAGTGACGAAGCAGCAGTTGACATAGTATCGAAAAGCCCACGAGCTGTAAGTACTCGATCTCTCGAGCTTTAAACAAAAAAATTCGCGAGTTTTAAACTTGAAAAAATCGAGTTTTAAAAATAGCATGTTTTCGTCTATATTTGACAGGGAGTGGCTAAGAGGCTAGTAAGAGCGGCGGTGAGAGAAGCAGCGAGGAAAAGAGAAATGAAATACGAGGATATAACGAGAATCGAAAAAGGTGTGAGACGGCATTTCCATGATGATATAACTGTGATTGTTATATACATTGACTATCCATTAGGTTCGTCAAACGGTAAATTTAAAGACCGAAATGTTGTCGACTGGACTAGTACGCCTATCGACATATTCTCGCTTGATGCGGATGAAGCACAATGTTAATATATCACGATGTTTTTCGAAAAAGACTCATGGTGTGTTTGGAACCTTAATTTCTAAAGGAATTATTGAATTCCTTAAAAAATGTGGGTTCCAAACTGGGGAAAGATATTTGATATCTTGTAAATAGAAAGTATACAAAATATGAATATATAATATATATACATACATATGTAATGTTTAAATTTGTAAGGAAAGAGATAGGCCTATAATAACCATAGGATGGAGTTGATTAAATTAGATTGGCCACAATGGATTGTGTTACTTCTTCAGTTTTGTAGTTTTGTTTTGATCATTGATTATGTAATTCAACAATTGACTACCATTACCAATGATGTACAAAAGGTCAAGAGCACATTTATTATTGATCTAAATAAATACGAGGATTTATATATACATATAACATCGAGTATGATGCATATGTACAATACTTGTATATATATACGGCATATATACAAGGGTTTACTTTTTTGTTCAACATAATATACTTGGGCTCATGGCCTCAATACAATACCAATACGGATATGTCTACAACTAAGAAAAATAAGAAGCAAAATGGTGCAAAACCTGGATAAGTAGGTGAAATTAACATACATAACAAAACCTTACTTGATCATATGACTCAATCAGGTACGTTAAGTAATATCGAGACCGATATGCTTGAGTAGAAGGGGGATAATAATACCCGGAGAACTGAGTTGAGGCAAGTGACCATATGTAGGCATGAGTTTTATAACGGATGGACCTCTAATATTTCGATTTATATAATTAGCAACTGAAACAGGCACAACCTCGTCGTTTGAGCTCTGCAAAATGTGCCCGGGGACTTTGACGAAAGGTAAAGCATCTCTTAAGTCACTTAAGAATATAAGTTGTGCTAAATTCAAGGCTATGTCTGGTCTCATGTTGAATAGGGTTCGTGAGACCTCTTGTACTGCCTCGGACGTCATGTCTCCTCCTACTATTATTGGTGCAAAACCTGTGCACCATGCTCTGTAGTTTGAATGCATTCCTTCAAACTTTTCTTCTTGATTGAATCCTCCATGATAATCCTCGTCGTTCAATATCCTGCTATATGATTTATATGTATATATCATATTTAAGTCATCGATTTCTACAAAAGCAAAATCAGTTTTTTAAAAATCGGGTTAGGCGGCCGTCTAGACGGAATTTTTTATAACACCGCTGCAATTTTCAATAGTCGGCGGTCTTAGGCGGTTGATCGATATAGACGAGGTTAGGAGGTCCTAGGCGGGGTTTGTGTTTCAAAACAGCCTAGGCGGGATTTTTCAAAACATTATTTCTAAAATATGGTCTAATTATGTTTTTTAATATTTTATATTATTATAATTTATTTTATAATTGAATTTATAATTTTATATATTAATAAATATTTGAAAAATAAAAAATATAGATCGGCCTAGGTTCCACTTAGATCCTGCTTAGGCTCCGGCCTAGGCGTTTTGAAGCCCCGACTGTTTGACTAACGTCTAACGCTTTTTGAAACATTGAGGAAAATAGATAGATAAAGTTACAATGCAAAGTATTTATTATTTCTAGCATAACTCAAACTAGTAAATTATTTGGACTAGCTTAAGGTTGCATGATTTTCGTAGTTTAAAACAACGTTACCACACATATATAAAATTTGAACTATCAATCACTTGGTATAAGATGATCTAATACCATGACCTTAATCTAATTAACCTGAAAGCTTAATCTAGTATGCAAAACCCAAAAACAAAAACTTCCCATTATTTTTAACAATGATGTCCCATGCATCATTGTAGTGCTCCGAACCAATCTGCAGATCAGATACTAAATTAGAGTTTTTTCTAGCAATAAAAGGAGACTGAAACGCCGGAATTTGAATCAAGATTTTAAAACACACATAAAATATAATAAAATATGTACCTCGGAGTAGCGCAAAGCATGACAAGCTTAGAGATGAGAGCGGGGCGACATATAGAGACCATAGCACCTACCATACTCTTAATAGAGTGACCAACAAAAACACAAGACTTGACTTGAAGTTCATCTAAGATAGCAATCCAATCATTGACATAACCGTCAATAGAAGAGTATCTATCAAAATCATAATAATCAGGATTTGTAGAGCCATCACCCGTATTATCATATATAATTACTCGGTAATTTTCAAGTAAATATGGAACCACATACTTCCATACAGATGGGTCACTACCAAAGCTATGAGATATGGCAACCACTTGCTCTCCTGACCCTATAAGCCTAACATTGTGTACTTCTTCTACTATTCCCATTTCTTATATGCATCTATGCTCTTTAAAGTCTGAATCACAACCTTTGCCACACATTTATAGTGCTTTGGGATATTTATCTGTAATTTATGAAAGAATGTGCTCTAATTGCTTATAAGGTAAGCAAAACAACTTTAAGTTTTTGTGTTTTTTGATGACTTAAATACTTTAACTTTAAAATTTTTTTTCGCAATTGCGCTTTTAAATAGAAAGAAAACTACTCACACACCCCGGTGATTTGAACATGTGACCTCTAGATGCAATACATTCATTTTTTATCACTAGGCCAATTATACTTTAACTTATAATTACTTTATAAGTTAAAACTTATATTCGTAGCCCAATATTAAGCAGCTTATAACTATTTAAGGATTGAGAAGATAAAAGACCGATATATCCTCATTTACTTTTTTTATAAAAAAAATTTGCGCAGTTGCGTTTACGTTAAATACAAAGAAAACTCCATCCCCTCTTGGCATGGCTTCAACCTGAAATCTCTGGAAGTCACAACTTCAGTCTAAATCAACAATTAAGAAATAGGCCACATATACCCTCATTTAATTATGTACACAAATAGTTGTATACAACTTATAGCCTCCATATAAGCTATTTTTTATCAAACAATTCAATTACATATAAGTTGTTTGTATGTAAGCTTTAAAAACACATAACCTCCTTAAGCCCACTATATATAGTTTCCCAGCAACAAGTTAAAATCCTTCACTTTTTCACACGAAAGACCGGGTGTTTTTTCTTTTCTTTATCTGTCTAATATTAGAAATTTGGCAGACATAGAATTAGAATGATTCCAAATTCTGTAATTTCCAGCCAGAAGTACATCAACTTCACAATCCTATTTTTAAAAAACAGTTGACTAGTTAGACAGACATTGTTGTCCGGTCTGTTTTATAGTTTGGGGTGTACTTGTAAATCCCATGTCTTCTCTTTTGAATTTGTAAACTCTTTGTCATCTTCTCTTTATGATATATCAATATGTTTTCTAATGTTTTTTTGTCTACCTAGTTGAAATTGTGACATCATATTCGGCATCTAATCCAATTGCTTATTAAAAATAGACATTGTTGTTAGAAATAATGTTAAAAATTATTGATGCTCTTAAAAAACGTGACATAGAAATTAACAAAATATGTGTTGGAAAGTTGATCTTTGTATTTCACTCCTGCTCTTGGCAAATTTTTTTCTATCTCATGATATAGTAAGATTTTGTTATTTTGATCATATTAAATGAATTTGTTTGGTTTGTCTTATTTTAATTTTTATGAATTCATTACTTTTCGTAAAAAAATAGAGATTTCTTTTTGAATCGTGACAGCTTTTTAAAATAGCTAAGAGTCGACACACTAGCTATATAAAATTGACTCTTTTCGTTGTAGGCTTCGAGATCAATAGGAGACATCTATCTAAAGAAGCCGAATTTAGCAAAGACAAGAATTCAGCAATTTGGATATCCTATTCAATTGAAGAGGGCTGTGATGACATCAGAACCGTCGATATTAGTCCGAAAGTTAAAGCCACATGATGAATTCTTGATATTCACTTCAGATGGTCTATGGGAGCAATTGACTGATGAAGCGGCAGTTGACATAGTATGGAAAAGCTTTGTTTAGCCAATATATAGGCAAATAAATTTAACTACCATAAACCTATTAATTTCACAATACATGATAAAATCACTAACACATAACATAAATCTATTAATTCAACTAGTAATTCAATTGAAATAACATGACCACTAATTTTATCACATCTAACAGCTAATATCATGATAATATTTTAGGCATTTTCTAACACTTTTCCTTGCCTAAAATATTCCCACTGAAACATAATTGAAAATTACAAGAGCACTTCTTAATGGTGCACTTCTCACCGTCAACTTGTTGTTGCACTTCTCATTAACTTTCAACTAATGATGCACTTTCTCACATTAAACTTGTCGATGCACTACTCATCAACTTTCAACTAATGATGCACTTTCTCACCATTAAACTTATTGATGCACTTGTCACCAACCTTAAACTCATAGAGCACTTCTCTCCATAAACCAATTTAGTTTTCTCTACAACTTCTTCATTTTCTTGAACTATGCAGTTCTCTTTCAAGTGACGGAAAATTTAACAACTATTATAATAATGAAAAATATATACATAGAGCACCATCTCTCCATACTATCATTTTGGTGAGGAACTTCTTTTTACAACTCTCATGATGCGCTTCTCATCATAAATCTATTAAACAATTTTTTCATCTTGTATTTCTTCTATTTTGTTGCCTATCCTCGCAAGCCTCGTAAGATTATTTATACTCTGATTACTAATTGTTGGAAATTTTGGAGGAAGAAAATAAAAATAGAAGAAAGATGAAAAAAAATATCTAAACTTTATTCATTATTTCATCTCAAATAAAACAATACAATATTTAGCCTATATATGAGCATACAAATTTAACTACCATAAACCTACTAATTTCACTACACATGATGAAACCCACTAACACATAACATAATAATTCAACAAGTAATTTAATTAAAATAACATGACCACTAATTTCATCACATCTAACAACTAACATCCTGATAATATCTTAGGCATTTTTTAACACTGTAAGTAGTCGTTGTCTCTAATTTTAAACTTAAAAAAACTCAAGTTTTAAACAAATATCTTTGTTCGTATATCTTTGACAGGGAGTGGTAAAGAAGCTAATAAGAGCGGCAGTGTGAGAAGCAACGAGGAAGAGAGAAATGAAATATGAGGATATAATGAGAATTGAAAAAGGCATTATACGACATTTTCACAATGATGTAACTGTGATACTTACTGTATAAATTGACTATCCATAGGTTCATCAAATGGTTGACTCAAGATCTACTAACAAGGTGTAACTCAATTAACTAAGTAATTTGAGTAAGTTGGAGAAGAACAAGGTTCAAATCCCACTAAATATATTTATTGGGAGGGGTGAGGAGCCTTAACTGTTACTAAGCCCCGAATAAGATTATCACACTGAAGATACTAGTAAATATTAAAAAAAATAATAAATTCACTGTACTAGTACGCCTATCTATATATTGTGATCTTTTTAGAAACAGATTAAAGGCATTAAATAGAAAGTATGCAATACATACATACATGTTTAAATTTTTAAGGAAAGGGATATATGCCTATAATAAAATCATACGAGGGAGGTTGGTCAATTCAGACTGGCCACAATGGATGGTGGCATGGTGCTATATCCTTAATTTTGTAGTTTTGTGTGAACAATGCCATTGTGTAGTGAAGGCCAAAAAATTTTCCACCACGTGACTTTGTGAAAAATATTAGGTGAACTTTTTAGTCTTTAAGAGGAATGTAAACTTTTTCTCTTTAAAAATGGATATTTGGATTCGCTGAAATACATTTCAGTTAATTTCAATCAATTATTGAGTTTGACTGTATTGTAGACCTCATAAATAACTAAAACTAAATCTTAACCACTAAAACTAAATGGATGATTGAGATTGACTGAAATGTACAACTTTACCCATTTCTTAACTTTACAAAATCCAAATTCTCAAAACGGGTATGTGGAGTGGAGGAACCAGAATGTTGGAAGAGAGGGGGAGGACTTTTATAGAGATATTTTTTTCGAAATGTTTGGGGACCAATAAAATTAATTCAGACAAAATTTGTAACTCAAATTTAAATTGAATGCTAGACTCTATAAAATTTCAAATTCGTGCTTTGGTAATGACAAAACTTCTACATTTTCTACAATAGTAATACAACTCAACAACTAAACCTTTTAATGTATGAAACGTTACTTTAACCGTGATACCAGACTCTCTAAGAAAACTCGAGTATTGTCATAAATTTTTTTAAATTTTTAAGTAAAGGACATAATAAAATGTTGAGAAATCCTTAAATATGCATAAATCTAGATTGGTCTTCTTATCATACACTAGTATTCACTTCCATTCTTGTATCCTTAAAATAACCTAAATTTCTACGAATAATTTGTTTTTACGAGCTCAATAAAAAATGAGTAGTTTTTTAGAGGCTAAACAAATGAAACACACCTCAAAGTACAATAAAAACACCTTAAATTCAAGAACTTCAAAGTACATAGCCATTAATGTTGCTCTCTCAATGGCATTTCATTTCACTTTAAAATAAATAACGGTTTTAAACTTTTGAAATTGTTGTCTTGTAATTCTAAAGTAATCATTATAAGTAATTCTCTTAATCTTGTATGCATTATCTATATTTACTAGTTGAATGTAATTTTTTATACAAATGATATAAGTAAATACTCCCTCCATCTTTTTAAAATAGGTATTCTAGTTACTTTTTCAAATATTTTTTTATTTGTCATTCTCAAATATCTTGACACTTTTTTTATTATTTTTCCAATTATACCCTCATTTATCCCATTATCATTAATTGTAATGAAATGAAAAACTAAACATTAATTAGAGGGTAAAATATAATTAATTAATTTCTTAAAAAGTGTGAAATGTGTTAGAAAATAACTAATAAAAGATGGAGGAGGGAGTACTTAGTATAGCATTTTATTAGTATGAAATATTTAAAGTAACCTCGTCATTATGGGTTATTCTTATGCGGCTTAACTGTATTGAGCCTCTTTTTTGTTACAGTCTGAATTCGGCCTTGATAATATAAAACATGTAGCCCTAGTATACAGACAACCCTTATTATTTGTAAGAGCGGCCGTCAGCTTCTATTCAGCTCACTCAATCAAATTTTTTCTCTTTGCCATTGATGTCTTCTTTATCCTTCTTCTATTTGTCTCCAATTTTCTCGAATTATTGATTTTCTATAACCATCGTTCTGTTGTTTAATAAGAAGAAAAATACAGACAAATAAGAGTATGAGATAGCAGGGGCGGTGACAGCCATTGCCGGAGGCGGTGACAGTATTAATGGGTGCAATTCCGGTGACACGGGGCGGCCGCCATGCCCATCCACCCCCTGGATCTGCCAGTAGGTATGTGGTTTCACTAATGTTAGAAAAAAGGACCTAATATAAAAATTATACATGAATAATTTTATCTGTTTTAAATTAAAAATTAATAAATTAATTAATAAAAATATAATATATATTAGTGAAGAATTTTGAATTTTTTTTGAGAGGGGTGAACATTTTTTTATATT
Source organism: Euphorbia pulcherrima (assembly GCA_947683365.1). Taxonomy (NCBI): domain Eukaryota; kingdom Viridiplantae; phylum Streptophyta; class Magnoliopsida; order Malpighiales; family Euphorbiaceae; genus Euphorbia; species Euphorbia pulcherrima. The sequence goes on along the minus strand of CANTUS010000006.1, from coordinate 7,090,526 downwards.
AAAAGGTGATAATAGTTTTTAAAAGTAATAAGCAATGAGATTACTCAAATGTTCATATAAAATTTATAAATAATATGATCAAATTACGATGATGTCGAATTTATTAAAATACCATTTATAACATCATTGTTCTTAAATAAAAATATTTACTCACTAGCTCCCGTCCTAAAAAATTTTTCACAACCCCTTCTAGAAAATAGAGAAACCATAAATGAAGTTTTAAAATTTACCCAACTACATATTTTTAGCGGCTATCCCGAGATTCTCAAGGGTTTAGCGGTTGGAAAACAGTGTGAGCCCACTCCGGCATCAACCCTGATTGTATGCTGTAATGGAGTTATTATATTTTGCAATATGTATGTACAATACTTGTTTATAGTTGAGCTCATGGGCTCGTGAATTGCTATTATAACACATATACCCATACGAATATATCTATCTACAATAAGAACTTGTTCACGTGCCAAGGAACCTCTGTGGCTTGACTTTAGCCTGTTTAAATAGGCCAAATATGGAGACCTATTTTTTTACTAGGGTCGACTCGAACTCACTAAAGTTCAAAGATTTATGGATCAAGTTTTGGTTTTTATTAATATTCAATTCCGGCTTAATGAATAACAATTTTATACATTATAAATTTATATATTATATTTAATAGTTATTTAATTTTTAAATTTTAATTTATTAAACTTTTAAACTTTACTACAGTGAGTCTTACTTTTCATTAAATTTTTTTAACTGGTGTAATATCAAAAATATTTGTATAAATTAAATTTATCCTTTTTGTTTTCATTTAATCGACACAACAATTTAAAAGAAAAAATATTAATGAGTTGTGGGTCACACTTAAAAATGACCTATAAGCCAGATTTGAGCTCAACCTAAGTTTGAAGTTTAAAGTGTGATTTGGGACGGGCTTGGATTGATATTTTTGGTCAAAAGTTCAATGAAATCCGACCCAGCCCGCTTGATGAACATGTCTATTTAAAGCTAAGCAAAAAGAAATTAAATGGTACAAAACGTTGATAATTAATTGAAATTAGTATACTCGAACGACAAAACCATAGTTGAGATGACTCATTTGCGTACGATAAGTGATATGAAGACTAATATGCTTGAGTAGAAGAGGGACAATATTATCGGGTGAACTGAGTTGAGGCAAGTGATCATTTATTGCCATGAGTTCCACTATAGAAAGACCGCCAAGATTTTGATTTATATAATCAGCTACCGAAATCGGTGCAAACTTGTTGTTTGAGCTCTACAAAATGTGCCAAGAGATTTAACGAAAGCTAAAACATGTCTAAAGTCGTTTAAGAATGTAAGTTGGACTAAATTCAAGCTTAAGTCTGGTATCATGTTGAATAGACCCCACGAGAAATCTAGTATTACCTCGGACATCATGTCTCCTCCTACCACCATTGGTGAAAACATGTGCATTATACTCTATAGTTTAAAAGCATTTCTTCAAACATTTCTTTTACTTATGCCTGATCAAATCCTCTATGGTAATCTTTTCTGTTCAATAGCCTAATATATTTATACATAATTATCATAAAAACGCATATAAGTCATTACTTTGTACAATAGAAAGATACGTAAGGTTACCATACAAGTATTCATTATTTCTAGCATAACTCACACTCGTATGGTCTTTGGACTAGCTTCAAGGTTGCAAGATTTTCCAAACACTAAAATAGTTGGAACCGTCACCATTGCATTTAATTAATGTAGTTGAAACTTAATGAACATATATGCAATTGTTAAAAGTTTGAATGCTCAACCACTTTGTATAAGACATATCGATACCATGACAATGAATCGATCTAGTTTTTCATTCCAAAAATTAAGGCTTCCTATTATCCCTAACAATGATGTCACATGACATCATCCCAAACACTAAGATTGAACACAATTGTTAAGGGCTGACCTATCTGTATGGAGACCAACCTTTAACAATTGGAGCCACACGTTTCTTTTGATAGAAATGTTGAATCCTCAAAAGCTAAAAAACATAAAACTCAAGGAAAGACACTCCCAAAATGTTCTCCATCTACAAGAATGCATCCCCAACACTGAATCTCGAAAAAAACATGAAAATCAATAACCAACAATAAGGCAAATTTCACCATTTCATCCCTACATGTCTCTTCTCACCCCGATACACATGATATATGTTTCACATACGGTTGAGTGGTGTCCCTCCTTATGATGGGACCCACTGAATTAAAAAAATAAAAGAAAAAAGAAAAAGGAAAAAAGAGGCATGTCGATAGAACGCGTTTTTCAAAAAGTGCACAGTAAAATTATTGTGTACTATTTGGCCATACGCGTTTAAATCTCCTATAAATGGAAGAGGTTTTGCTCATTTTAAGAGCAAACCAAGAAGAGCGCAGAAGAGAGCAAGAGAGAAGAAATACAGATAAAAATGTAATCTGTGTAGAGAGCCTTATGAAAAGGGTTACTAAGAGTTGGGTAAGAGAGAAAAATAGTGAGGTTTTGGGAAATACTTGAGTGCCACTATGTTGTAATCTCTTAGTGTACCTACTATTATTTTCATAGTGGAAGAATTATTCGGAGTTGGTCCCGTGGTTTTTCCCTAATTCATTTGGGGTTGTTCGGGAAAGCCATGAACTAGTGGAGGTTCACGTCTTTGCTCATCCCCTAGTCTAATACGGACTGTACTCTTAGCATCCTCTTCCTCATTCTAACTGAGACTACTACTAGCCATAACTTATTCCTGAAAATTGGACCAAAGTTTATCAAACAACTATCATAACATATTTATATCCTAAATCGCATGTACATCTTAGTCCTAGAATCGCCTAAACCTCGCTCTGATACCAACAAATGTAACACCCCCCTATAGGGAGCGCCACGATAACTATAAACACCCAATAAATAACTCTACTTCACTATTTGAAATTTAATACTTGTAGATTTAATACGTACAAATACCAATATAATGTTTTAAACTCCAAATTGTACTCCAAATATTCCTCAATACCACTTTACATTTCTCACTCTCTAGTACATGCCATTATTCTCACAAACCATAATATTACATTAAAATGTAAATCCACCTCGAATATTTCCTTATTTGCTCTTTAAGCCGATCCTCCTGTACCACTTTCGTCCAAGCTATCTACAAGTTCTCCACCTACGTGTAGAAAAAAAACTACACGCTAAGCAATTTGCTTAGTGGTGTCCATAAAAATAATATAACAACTTTGAATATTTTTAAAATAGAAACAAAGTATATTTATAAGTCAAAAACAAATTAACCAACTTTATGGAACCAAATCACAAAACTTATATAGTAATCCTTTCAAAGTACAATCAAATTTATATCCAATTTTTCCAAACACTTTAACCATATATTGCCCAAAGTAAACAAGTCCTGAATAACGGTAAAATGGATACGGGAGCGGACAAGCCCGAAGTCGAAGCTTCAAAATCAACATATCGGTCAAGCCCGAAGCCGAAGCTTCAATATCAATACGGGAGGCATACTATTACTATTCCAAAATACAAGTATTATTTGGGTATACGGTACTATTCACATATACAATCACTATTTACATGAATAGTAAACTTTGTGAATAGTAAACTTTTGCCATTTTTAAAGTTTTGACATGGCAAATAACGGTGTAATGATCAAATTGACGGATACAAATTATTCAATGTAGAAGTCCAGAATGGAGGACTACCTCAATTGCAAAGATTTGTACGATCCAATTGAGGGTGATGACGCAAAGCCGAAGGATATGAAAGAACAGCAGTGGATAAAGTTGAAGAAGCAGACATTGGGTACAATACGCCAATGGATAGATGCTAGCCTGTACAACCATGTGAGGAACGAAACAGATCCCAAAGTTCTCTGGAAGAAGCTAGAGGATATGTACGAGGCTAAAAATGCTCAAGGAGAAGTGTTCATGATTCGCAAAGTCGTGAACTTAAAACTGACAGAGGGACGACCAATCACACAACACCTGAATGACTTTGAAGGATTCATAAGTGAGTTAGCAGTCACCGGTATGTCCTTGGATGATGAGGTGCAAACATGTCTTTTGATGGGAACTCTACCAGATAGCTGGGATACTCTTGTCGTATCATTGAGTAACTCGGCTCTAAATGGTGCGGTAACAATGTCTATGGTAAAGAATAGTCTACTTAATGAAGAGCTTCGTAGAAGGGACGTTTCCAGTACAAGTTCACAAGCCCTAATCATAGAGAATAGGGGCCGAAGCAAGAGTAGAGGTCGTGGGAATGGAAAATTGAAAGATAGATCCAAATCCCAGGAGAAGAGGTCATGCTACCACTGTGGAAAGCATGGTCATCTCAAAAGGAACTGTCATTTCTTTAAACAAGAGAATGCAAACCGAAGTCAAGATAATGACAAAAATACATCTGCTACAGCACAATAGAAGATGGAGAGGTGGCTTTAATATCTCATGATGCAGATTGTTGTCATGTTGGAGATGCAGATACCGAGTGGATTGTAGATTATGGTGCCTCATACCACTGTGTTCCAAAAAGGGAATACTTCTCAACCTATAAAGCGGGCGATTATGGTACTATTAAAATGGGAAATAATAGTGTCTCACAAATGGTGGGAATCGGCGATATTTGCATGAAGACAAGTGTCGGATGCACATTAACACTTAAAAATGTGCGACACGTTCCAGATCTTCGGTTGAACCTATTGTCTGTTAGTGTATTGGACAAGGAAGGTTATCCCAATCATACAAGCGATGGAAATTGGAAACTCACCAAGGGATCGTTGGTGGTGGCGAAAGGAAGATTGTGTTGCTCGCTATACAAAACGCAAGCGATAATATGTGCGAGTCAACTGAATACAGTTGGAGATGATGCTTCACCAAATTTGTGGCATAGGCGACTGACGCATGTTTGTGATAAAGGGTTGAATATACTGGCTAAGAAGTCCCTCATCCCATTAGCCAAAGGAAAAATTAACCCGTGTGATCACTGTTTATTTGGGAAGCAACAACAAGTTTCATTTCAGAAAAGCTGTAGAAAGGGAAATAATAAGTTAGAGTTGCTACACTCTGACGTTTGTGGTCCCATGGATACATAATCCATTGGAAGAAGAAGATACTTTCTTGTATTTAATAAGAATGATATCATCAGTAAAAGATTCACAAGTTACGGTGTTATCGATATTACACCAGAGAGCATTCTATCAGATGATGCCACAGAAAGAAGAATGCATCAATCAGAGTAAGATGGAGAAGAAGAGTCAGTTGTGAGGGATCAAGATACGATTGTAGATGAAGGTATGAATGAAGAGGGTATTGAGCAGGGGGAGTCAGAGAACCCCATTCTACCAGAAGAAGAACCTCAATTAAGGAGGTCAATCAGAGAACGCCAACCATCTACAAAATACTCCAATTCTGATCATATTTTAATCACTGATGAGGGGGAGCTTGAAAGCTTCCAAGATGTGCAATCTTGTAAAGATAAAGATTGTTGATGAAGATCATGCAGAAGGAGATGAATTCTTTAAAGAAGAATGACACGTACGAGCTGGTGAAACTTCTTAAAGGGAAGAGAACACTCAAGAACAAATGGGTGTACAAGCTGAAGAAAGACGATGGAAACCTAGTGAGATTCAAAGCTTGATTGGTTGTCAAAGGCTTTACTCAAAAGAAAGGTATCGACTTTGACGAGATTTTCACCAGTTGTGAGATTCAAAGCTCGATTTTTTCACCAGTTGTGAAAATGAGTTCCATTCGAGTTGTGCTAGGTCTTTTAGCCAGCTTGAACCTTGAGTTAGAACAGCTTGATGTAAAGACCGCGTTCTTGCATGGGCATTTAGAAGAAGAAATTTATATGGAACAACCAGAGGGTTTCAAGGTCAAGGGAAAGGAGGACATGGTTTGTCGCTTGAAGAAAAGTTTGTATGGGTTAAAACAAGCTCCGCGACAATGGTATAAAAAGTTTGATTCCTTCATGGTGAATCAAGGATACATAAGGACAGAAGCTGATCCATGTGTATACATCCAGATATTCCCTGATGGAAAATTTATCATTCTTCTTTTATATGTTGATGATATGCTAATCGTTGGACCAGATGCCATAATGATTAGTAAGTTGAAATGTGATTTGTCTAAGGCGTTTGACATGAAGGATTTGGGACTAGCAAGGTGAATTCTTGAAATGGACATTACCCGAGATCGAAGGTCCAACAGGCTGTGATTATCACAAGAAAAATATATTGAACGAGTACTAGAAAGATTCAATATGAAAAATGCTATACTAGTTAGCACTCCACTTGCCGCTCATTTTAAGTTAAGTAAGAAATCCTACCCTTCAACAGAGAAAAATAAAGAAGATATGTCAAATGTTCCATATTTTTCAGCGGTCGGGAGTTTGATGTATGCAATATGGTGTACGAGACTAGACATCGCTCATGCAGTTGGAGTTGTGAGTAGATTCCTGTCAAATCCCTAAAAGACACATTGGGAAGTAGTAAAATGGACTTCAAATACCTGAGAGGAACTTCAAAGTTATGTTTTACTTTTGGAGTTAGAAAAGCTGCACTTGTTGGTTATATAGATTCAGATATGGCTGGTGACCTTAATGAAAGAAAATCTACATCGGGTTATTTCTTTACATTCTCAGGGGGAGCTATTTCATGGCAGCCACGGTTACAAAAATATGTTTCATTATCAACAACCGAAGTAGAGTACGTTGCAGCAGCGGAAGCAGGAAAGGAAATGCTTTGGTTAAAGCGATTCTTTACCGAATTGGGTTTGCAACAAGAAGTATACGTAGTTTATTATGATAGTCAAAGTGCATTAGACTTGAGTAAAAATACTATGTACCATCCACGGACAAAACATATTTATGTAAGGTATCATTGGCTCAGACTTGCCATTGAAGAAATAGAGTTTAAGTTGCAGAAGATTTATACAAACAACAATGCTGCTGATATGCTGACAAAGGTCGTACCAAAAGAAAAGTTCGACTAGTGCATTGAAGCAACCAGGGATGGAGAGTCCTACAATGAAGTCGGGAGGGGGAGATTTGTTGAGTGGTGTCCCTCCTTATGGTGGAACCCACTGAATTAAAAAAAATTAAAAAAAAAAGAAAAAGGAAAAAGGAGGCATGTCGACAAATCGCGTTTTTCAAAAAGTGCACAGTAAAATTATTGTGCACTATTCGGCCATACGCATTTAAATCTCCTATAAATAGAGGATGTTTTGCTCATTTTAAGAGCAGATCAAGAAGAGCGTAGAAGAGAGCAAGAGAGAAGAAATACAGATAAAAATGTAATCTGTGTAGAGAGCCTTAGGAAAAGGGCTCCTAAGAGCTGGGTAAGAGAGAAAAATAGTGAGATTTTGGGAAATAATTGAGTGCCACTATTTTGTAATCTCTTAGTGTACCTAATATTATTTTCATAGTGGAAGAATTATTCAGAGTTGGTCCCGTGGTTTTTCCCTAATTCATTTGAGGTTTCCACGTAAAAATCTGTATGTCTTTTTATTATGCTGCTATTATTTTTTCTCGTAATCTATTATTGGGCCTAACACATACCAATCCCGACAAAGCAACTCCTCAAATTGTTCGTTAATCCAAGCACAATCATCTACATATTTATCTTTAGCTTACATAGTATCAAACGAATGGGCTATTATCTCAAAAGCCTATTTTACATGCCATGTGTAAGCCATAAAACGCCTCAAAGTTTTTTGCAACAGAGCTATACCCAGTAATATGGGCAAACCTGAGCAACCATTCATCACCACTCAACCGAAATCAGCCCTACGCTCATAGCCATCAATATTAATGCAACCTCATGCACTACTATATAGAGCATCTATATTAAAACAAACATTATAAAATATGTACCCGAGAGTAGCACAAAGCGTGACAAGCTTAGAGATGAGATCAGGGCGACGAATAGAGGCAGTAGCACAAACCATACTTTTAATGGAGTGACCAACAAAAACACATGACTTGACCTGAAGTTCATCTAAGATAGCAATCATATATATAATTGACATAACCATCAATAGAATGTATATATCAAAATCATCATAATCAGGATTAGTAGAGCCCTCATCCATATTATCATAAAATCAACAGCTGAAATATGTACACACTTGTCGTTTGAGCTCAGCAAAATGTGATAAGGGAATTCGATGAAAGGTAAAATTATTTCTCAAGTCACTTAAGAATATAAGTTGGAATAAATTCAAGGCAATGTCTCGTCTCATGCTAAATAAGATTCGCGAGAATTCTTGTACTGCCTCAGGCGTTATATCTCCTACTATCATTGGTGAAAAACCTGTGACCCATGCTCTCTAGTTTGAACGCATCCCTTCAAACATTTTTCAACTTCCACTTGATCGAATCCTCCATGATAATCTTTGTTGTTCAATAGCCTGCTATATGATTTATAAGTATATTTCATCAAAAACGCATCTAAGTCAATACTCCATGCAAGGCTAAGGAAAATAAGTAAAATTACACTACAAGTGTTAATTTTTCTAACAGAACACAAACTAGTGTGTTCTTTGGATTAACTTAAGGTTTCAACCATATTAAGTAATTATTCAAGGCCTAATACATCAACACCCCCTTAACTTGGCTTCAAAAGTTAGATGTCACCCCAAACTAATAAAAGGTCTAATTAGCTCCCTTAACTTGGTAAAAATAAACCCTTTAACGCCCTCCTTGATGGCAGCTGAGATGGCATATGTGGACTTTTCAAGCGAGTATTATACGGAAAAAAGGCGGAAAAAAGTCTCTCATCCCTCTTTTCCGTCTCTTTGTTTCCATAATCTTCTTCTTCTTAATCGTCTTCCTCTTAATCTCCAAAAACAACCACCTCATCTCTAATTTCTTCTATGTGAATTCTAAAATGCTCACTAGAGCCAAAAATCTCACTCTCATAGGAGCTTATTCAACTCGAGAAAGAGGGTTTTTTATTCTATCATTGATGCGCTTGAGGTGGCGGATCGCAGTGACCGGAATACATTAGTTGTTGATGTCGGCGGTGATACTGGTTTCACTTTTGGTATCGCTTGCCGTACAGAGAACAACTCCACCGCCTCCTTAATCTCCGCTCTCGTCCCCATTCTCCTGCGGTAATGGATTTGAAGAGTTTCACTCTCTGCAAATGCAATCCTGAAATCAAATTCAGGATGAAATTGGATGCACAAGTTGAAATTGAACACCTAATTTCGAATACCAGCGTATGGGTTTATGATTTTGATTCACAATTAGTTTTGATTTTATTGAATTTCTGTAACCCATTGAAACATGAGTTTTGAACTGATTCAAGTCATTTTTTAAAGAAGTGATTTTTTCCTTTCTGTTTGAACAGTTGTATTAATTGGAAAATAAGAATTCTATTATACAGTTCAATCTTTAGTCTACAATCTGATATTACAAAACGATTCCCATCCCGACTCTTGTGGCGAGCATAGGGTTCAATGCTCATGGTGACCCATTTATTGCTTGCTATGGATGTAATATTCCTTTGTGCAAGTCTTGCCTTGAGTATGAAACTAAAGAAGGACCATCTTCCAGTTCTTGTTCATGGTTGCCGTACATGGAGATGATCGGATTCCAACGGATGCTCAAAGGTGAGAATGTGAACTGGTTTTTAATTGAATCTTTTATAAATTAAAAGTGACATCTGACTTTTAAAATTAAATTCACCATTATTCAATGTATGTATTTGAAAATTTGAGCCATCAACCACTTGGTATAAGATACTCACATACCATGAACTTAAATTAGTTGACTCGAAAGTTTAATTTAATGTGTGAAATCAAAAATAAATACTTCCTATGATCTTTAACAATGAACTTTTATTAATTGACTCGAAAGTTTATTATTATTATTAATAATTTTTATTATTCAGTATATTAATAACTGTAATAAATATTTTTAATTTGGCATTATTATTAGTTATTATTACAAAAGTAACTGAATTTACATTTATACTGCTCATCCGATGTTTGAGAAGAATAAAATAATGGACTTCGGTGAAGATTATAGTAACTTTATTTTTTATAAAGTAAATTTTACTTTACCTTTTAACACATAAATATATAAATTCAACTTAAAAATGAATTATAATATTATAAAACATAATTAAGATAATGTTTTAAAAATTGTTAGGTGGTAATCGAACGGTATTTATGGATCTCCTTAATTGTGATATAGAGTACATTATTTCTTGAGACACAAAAATATAATTTTATTGTCTAAACACTTAACAAACTTAACTACATTTTATGGGTAAAAAAATTAAAACTATAATTATTACAAATACAAGGGTCTTAAAAATTGAGTATAGGTTTATCAAAAAATAAAAAAATAAAAATTGAATATAGGAAAAATTCGAACTAGGTGTCAGTCAAATAGTAGGGGTCTCCTTATTTACGGTATAGAGCATATTGTTGGTTTGAGACTCGAAACGACAATTCTATTGTGAGAACACTTTAATATATTTTAGTTTTACAAACTCAACAACTTTTTATGTGTCGCCTAGTCGGAAAAATTGAACTAAACGGTGCTTAGGCAGCAATATATCGCTCTAACTCCTAATAGCTCTCGATGAATGAAAAGTTGAGCAGCAAATCTCAAAATAGCGTTTAGGCAAAGTTAAACGGGAATTTTTAAAACAGTGCTCTGTCCTTTCTTACGGGGCATTTAGAAAAATGTAGCCATAATACAGATAATGACGGTATCATGCATGATTTTCCACCGCATCGATAAAACTTTACAACAATTTTCATAATATTTCTCGATAACCTATTCCAACATTTTAAGTGATTTGTCAGGGGCTTGTGGCCGATAGAGATGTGAGCCCACCCTAATATCTCCCTTAAATACAAAATAAACAAAAATGAGTTAGTCGGGCTTAGACATGTCTGTCGGTGAGTTGGATCGGATTCAGACTGAGTCTCATTATATCTTTCTACTAGAGGCTCTTACAAAAAAGCCTAATACACAAAGTAATTTCAGCCACATGCCACAAGCAGGGAAAATAATTTACATATATACACTCCCTTCAAATTAATTCCAAACTTTCTTTCTAACATGTGATTGGTCATATTTTTTTAATTTCTTTGTCCTATATTGCATTTATTTCTCAAATCGTTTATTTTTTCGACACGTCGCTTCAGAATATTTTGTTCGTCTCTTTTTTTATCTTCAAAACGATATCAATTGTGACATTTTTCAACTTTTTAAACCAGTAGATAAGTGGTAGAAGTCTGATAGACATCTAGTAGATGTCTGAAATCTCATTTAGTGATTATTGATTTTGATTCACATATTATTTTTGTTTTGAAATTGGAGTTCTTATTATTATTTAATATGGAAGAGATTGATGTATTACTTCATTATAATTGAATATGGACTGATGAACATGGTTTTAGTGCTTTTTATGTAGCTGGTGGTTTGATTCCAAGGTCTGCACAAACTAACAAAACAATTCCATATAAAAACTATCAAAAACTCACATCTACAATATGTCTATTGGATATCTACCATATGTCTACCATTTGAAAAAGTTCAAAAAAGTCACAGTGGATTTCAAATATAAAAATAAGACGAACAAAAAATTTTAAAGCGGCATGTCGAAAAAATAAACGATTTGAGAGATATACGAAAAATAAAAAAGAAAATCAAAAGAAAAGGGGGAGAAACAAGTGGATGATACGTGTGTAAATAAAATTGAAGAGAATATATATTTAAGATTAATTTGATTTGATGATAAATTTGTAAATACTTTATCAATTATGACTAACATTAACTCAAGCTTAGCCCCACCCACACTTTTAATACAGGTTCTTACAAAAATCTCATAAAAAACTAAAATAATTTGATGATACCATAAATAATTTACAAGTTTACAAAAATAGGGGTAAATAATTACAAAAATACGGTCTGATATTTATCTGGTAAATATCTAGTAATCGTTTAGTAGTTATCTGATAAATATTTAGTAATCATTTAGTAGTTATCTGGTAAATCATAACTTCAAATATTTTTTTAAAATATATATAACATAATTTTAACAGTTTTTTATGGATCAAATGACAAGTACCAGACGAATAATAAATATTTACCAGATAAAGACTAAACCGTATTCATATAAATATTTTCTCTTATTTTTATTAATTTATAAACTATTTATAATTAAATAATAAATATATAATTAATTTAACTTAATAATAAGTTTATAAATATATATTTTTTATAATTTAACCCTTTGATTTGAGCTGAGTACCGACTGAACTTCGTTCATTTCTAAGCCCAGCCTACCAAAATGGCTCGCTCGGCCTAGTTGAACTTTTTTTTTGGTAATACGGCCTAGTTGAACTCAAATAACTATTAATTGAGTTTAATTAAGCTTCTTTGTGCCAACCTCTTCATTCCAGCGTAAGGAAGGCAAACTCCGGCACTCATCGCAGCTCCGACAAGCCATATTGGTGATGGCCCCGGCGATCTCCGAGCGAGTCGAACTTGCTAATCGTGTCTTGGACTCTCTTTCCGCTCAGTTATGTACCGTTCATGATATCTGGTTGGTGCATTTGTCTAGTAATTGTTTTTATCGACTTTTTGATCCTCAATTTCATGGCCGATTGATCTATTCTTTTGTTTTCTTTTTTCTTGTTTCCAGTATTCGAGCATTTCGTTACAGTCAATTGGAGCTCCACAAGCATGTGATTAGCTTGATCCTACTCTCAAAGGTGTTTTACTCTATTCACGTTTCTGATTTCTCTGTTCAATCTTTGATTTCGAGATTGGTTGAGCCAATTCAAATGTGTGTGTTCTTCCAATTATGAGTTATATACTTGAAATTGTTAGTACTCTGATTCAATTAGGTTGCACAATAATAAACAATGGGTTGGACTTGCTATTTGAATTGAAACTTACACTTTTTTTAAGTAACGTGGTCATTTCTTTTTCTTTTCTTGATCAATAGGCATGGACACTCATATGGCTGTTGGTTCTTTATTCTTATAGAGAAATGGTACCAGATAGTATACCAATTTGACATGTTCAACAGTACTATCAAGACCTTTAATTATGCAGTTTCGTCTTATCAAATATAATAGAAGTGTTTTGGAATGCATTATGAGAGAATACATTATTTTCCTGCTTGATTTTGATACAAAATTAGTTGGCAATCTTTTCTTTGAATTTAAAGCAAATTAGTTAATGAAGTACCAATAGGTTATGTAACTTGAAATGAAGAGCAAACTGATAAAATAAAATGACAACGATAGGTGGTTACAAATGGTTAAAAAGGAGCTGGTATTCGCTGTCATGCTTCTGTTTCTTTGTTAACATTCTTTTACTCTCTTGAGTTTGTGAATTTTCAAAAAAATCAAAATGATATGCTGAAATTTGTATCAAATGTTCTTTTTACCCTGTTTTGTCACAAGCATTTTAATATACAGTTACGCATATAACTCGCAAAGATTTTCACCATGTGAATTTAGTACTTATTAGACATTTGGGCTTTTAGATTCTCTTGTGATTTAATGTTTATTATAAAGGTCGTGCATTTTCGTCTTTAGGGAGGAAAGAGGAGGTTCTCTTGGTGTGGGAGCTCACTTATGAGCATGCTTTACATCAATCTGCAACTATGAAACAGTTGTTGGAACTCGAGGAGCTTCTTAAGTTAGCAAAACAGGATAAAAACATTAACTCTGAGAACCATATGCAAAATCTGGATTTTCATCAAGCATAACTGAAGCTCAAGTGATATTTATTTCAAAGCATCACTTTGTTGATAAACCTAACTTATGGATGATACACCTGAAATTGACAGCAAGTCTGAAGATAATTTTGGCATGCAAGATAACTTAAGTGGAAAAGCTGAAGATGATTATAAGGCTGATATAATGATGAACAGAAACATTGATGTTGCTGATAGTCTGAGTTGTAATTCTGAATCTTTATTAAAGTAAGCAATAAACCAGACCTGTCAAGTAAATCATCGATGATATCTTGCTGCTCACGTGATACGAGGGAAATTTGAAGCAAATCAAGTGACAAAAACTACATGCATAGGGAAGCAAATCTCGGAGACCAAGTCCATAAAGGTTGAATTTCGTATTTCAAGGGGTATCGCACAGGTATACGCCACATTTGCCTGTTATACTGGGTCAAAACCCCCTCCTTGTATATTGTGTCTATTCTGATTTTACACTTGCTTAAAACTTTGATTTTACTTGCAGATTAATGAAGGAAAGTATGTTTCTGCAATATCTATCTTTGACCAGGTAAAATGTTTCTTGGCTGTATGAGATCGGCAGTATTCTGAGTTTTAGGAATGCATCTCAATTTATCTTCTGGTTGTGTTATGTTTGAGTTGTGATTTGGAACGTGAGTAGAAAACAATTGTGGGGTTGGTCATCTTGTTCCAATTCATGCTTAAAACTTGATCCAGAATACAATTATGAACTTGTATTTTTTTATGCCTTATCAGATATTGAGAAAGGCACTAATCGGTAGAGGTACAGCATATGCATTCCAAAGAGAACTTGAAGCTGCCATTGTTGATTTTTCGAAGGTATTTAGATCATCAATTCCCCAGACATGTGAAAAGATGAGTTTCTACTGTAAGCATAGTTTTCAAAAGCGCTCGCAAAAGCAAAGAAAGTGCAGTACCAAAGCACAACCGAAGCATGCACTTTATTCAAAGCGCTCGCTTTAGTAAGTCAAGCGCCCTTTTTCACATTCTTGTCATTTTTTTGGTTAGTTTTCTTCTCCTCTTCTCACCCTTTTTAATTTCTGCTCCTCTTCTCACCATTTTATGTTTCTTTCATTGACCGACTAGATATTATGAGATTATATTGCCATTTTATAGCCAGCAGTCAGCACCACAACCGTTTGTATCCATCATTGTTGCCACCGCTGTCTGCAGCCCTCTCGGTCGCGATTCTCTTTTTCTATCTTCTTCTCGTTGCGAGGGCTGAATGCTTGTTGAGTTTACTAGTCTTCTGCTTTAGGCTGAAAGTTTCGTGAGTCAATTTTAAATGTCTATGTAGGTGAATATTGAGGCTGAAAGTTTATTGAGTCTATGTGATTTGTGATATTTTTAATATGTTTGAGTTCTAAGTAGTTAGGTTTTTTAAATTTTCTAAACCTATAATATTTTGTGAAACTTTATACTAGTGCGCTTTCCTTGTTCTGAGTGAGCGCTTTTATTGCGCTTTGTGCAAACGCGACAAGCGATAACCTTGCGCTTTGAGTGCGCTTTCCTTGTTCTGAGCAAGCGCATTTTTTGCACTTTGTGCAAACGCGACAAGCGATAACCTTGCGCCTTGAGTGCGCTTTGCGCTCTCGACTACTATGATTGTAAGTAGTGTACTTCATTAATGTATCATGCTATTGAATCCAATCCATTAGCTGGTGAGGCTTGGAAACAAAGAGGGCAAGCCCGAGCTGCCTTAGCTGAATCTATGGAGGTGAGAATAGTTTCAACGGTTCATTAAACATTTGTGTCATTTTAACTCATGTAAGGATATGTTTCTTGGCTTTGAATATGTTTTCCTTTCTTGATTGCTAAGTGGTAACTTTCTTGATTTGGTGATTGGTTACCGACTGATTTCTGTTTTCTTATGTAGCTAATGCTTAAACACGAATTGTAATTGTTATATCATGCGTTCTGTAACGGTTGATGATGTCATTTCCTTGAATGAAAACTACTTTGCAGTTTTTTTATGTTCATATGATGATTTTGTACTTCAAATGTGATGGCTTTGGGTGTCTGATTTGATGAAGCAGTTATTTAGTCCTTGGAACTAGCAGCTTATTGTCATGGAACCATTTGACCCAAAAGCTTAAGCTGATAAGTAAAGCCCAATCGTAGCTCTTATATATTATTCCTGACACATTTCAATTTTGATTGGGCTGTTTATCTTCAGTTCTAGCATCATAATGAACAACATGCACGGGATCTGCTGATTCACTTATATTTTAAAAACAATGACTCCAATTCAGCTTTGTAACTGATTGTACTAAACTTTATGTTCATGGATGAGCTTATGATGAGGAAGTGCATACATGATAGTATCTACTTGTATATATGTGTGTGTGTTTGTGTGTTGTGCCTTTGAACTGCCATTGATCCTTCCATTATTCGGTTTTTTCGCCCTTAATTCTTGTGGCAAGTTTTTTTAACTCAATTGTGCGACATGTAGGGTAATATTTTGACCCTATATAGATCTTCTGCGGATATTAAATCTGATCTATGTTCCAGCTATTATTGACATCTTGTAAATTTTTAAAAAAATCACAGGCTATATGCACTACTGACCAGAGAATTTTCTGGATCTACTGATGCTGATTGCTGACGTACTAGTAAATGTTAGAGATGCAATTTGATGTTTCATAGAAGGGCTGGTTTATTTCTGAAAATTATGATTATTTTTTGAAACAACTAGGAATACACATTTTCAGGTACAATTTTATGCCGCTGTCTAGAGGATCTGCTGCTGTTTTTTTTTTTTGAAAAACCCCCAAAGGAACGTCCCTTCAAAGGCTAAAAGTTTGGAGCAGGTGAAAATTTCGGGGCGGAGTCCCCAGCTAGGCTAGTTTCCCCGCTTACCTACAAAACACCTACCCCTCTTTTATTAAATAAAAATCAACTCACGGTCTCAAGGCGAGAACATGAGTAAATCAATTACACGAGAGTAGCAAGTTCGGGAAAATAAATACATCAGAAGTTACAAAATTAACATTACGCCTCCTATTTTTAAAGATGAACCAACATAAATGAATGCATGATCCAATAATGTCTTCTGAGCCCAACATGCCTTCGAAAACAAATTTGTTCCTTAGTTTCCATAGTGCCCAAGCAATTAAGAACCATAGCGCCGTTCCGAACTCTCTACCACTTCCATCAGCAAAGAAGCCGCGCCACATGGCTAGAAAATCCACCGCCTTCTACGGTATAGGCAACGAGATACCGAGCAATCTCATCACCTGAGTCCACACCTTATAGCTATTAATGCAATAGAGCAGGGCGTGATCCATAGTCTCCTCCAAATCACAAAATGGGCATTGACCGTCCGTTATAGATTGGCAGCCACGGAGGAAAAGAAACATTTTTGTTGGTAATCTTCCATGAAAAACAAGCCACCCAAAAAAGCAAACTTTCGGGGTCACACATGCCTCCCATATTACCGAAAAGTCGAGCCTCGGCTTTGGCCATTTTGGCGTACTATAGTAGCCCATACAAAAGGAGCTTGTCGTGTACACCTTCTTCTCCCCCAACTCCCAAATAAACCGATCAGCCGTCCCTGAAAAGATAGGCTGCCGTTGACCCTGCCCCAACTCGTTGTCACACTCTAGAAACAAGCTCGGACAGCTTATACCGATCCAATTTCGAAGTTCCGCACCTCTCTCCTGTCCTGAAATCCTTAAGTTCCGTTTCCAAAAAGGCCGCAAAAAGGCCGATGACCCGAAAAGATAATGACACCCCTCGGCCACCGAACACGATTTCCTATTACACAATCGGTATAGGTCAGGGAACAAGACCGCCAACTCCGAATTTACCGTCCAGTTGTCATGCCAGAATGAGCAATTTTCCCCACTTCCAATAGCAACCCGAATACTCGACCTAAAAAATTCCCACCACTCCCCATCTCTAATACAACATGCTATAATTCCTCTCAAAGTATGTGACAATGTAGATGAATCATAGTTTCCAATGGACCACCATGAATCAAACCCGTATCGTCTAACGCAAATCTCATACCATAATGACCCATGATCAGCACTCCTAACCTTCCATACCCACTTCATCAACAAACTACAGTTAACCAACTTTAAGTTCCTAATGTAGAGGCCCCCAAGATTTTTGGGTAGGGCAATCGTCGCCCAACTAACCTTACTAATGCCCGTAGTAGTTGAATCACCCCTCCACAAAAAATTCCGCATCAGCTGCTCAAGTTTCGAAATTACCGCTCCTGGCATTTTATTCAATTATAACAAAAAGATTGGAAGAGATGATAATACCGATTTCACAAGCACCATTCGTTCCGCATAGGATAAACATTGTCCTTTCCAACTCGCTAATCGACTCTGAAACTTACTTATCAATGGATTCCAAGAGGAAACAGGAACACGGCTAACGCTGAGAGGGGTTCCAAGATAGGTAATCAGAAAGTTCTCCACTCGACATCCCAGGACTCCTGCACTAGATGAAACGATCGTCTCTTGTACATGAATACCCATAATAGAGCTCTTATTAAAATTAATTTTCAGGCCTGAAATCAACTCAAAACATCGAAAAATTCTAACAAAAATAGGTAATAGAGACTCATCTGCCGGTAAAAAGCATAGCGTATCATCAGCGAATTGCAGGATAGACATGTCCTTCTTTGAACCGTCAACCCGAAATCCCGGTAATAGGCCAATTCGACTACTCTCCTCAAACATTAGTTTCAGTCCCTCACTAGCTAGAACAAAAAGAAACGGGGAAATAGGATCACCTTGTTTAACCCCCCTAGCCAATTTAATTGGTTCCGACGGCGTCCCATTGATCAGAATTGAAGTGACCGAATTCCTTCTACAGTTGTCAAGCCATTGAACCCATCTTTCATCAAAACCCATTTGTCTAAAAACCGCATTCATATAGTTCCACGAAACACAATCATAAGCCTTATGGAAGTCTAACTTAATAGCCAAGCATGGTTGACGACTCCTATGAATCGAATGGATAATCTCCGAGGCTATGAACGAACATTCATGAATATTACGACCTTTAATGAAAGCAAATTGATTGTCTGATATCAACTTAGGTAGCAATGGCTGTAGTCTTTTAGCAAGCACCTTAGACACAATTTTATATATACCATGGATCAAGGCAATAGGTCTAAAATTATTCAACGAAGAAGAGCCTGGTACCTTAGGAATTAGGACTGTATATGACGATTTAATAGCATTCGGCAGCCGTCCCGTCGCATGAAACTTCGCAAATAGGTCCATTAGCTCAGGCTTCAGTTCACCCCAAAATCGTTTGTAAAAGAAAAAATTAAATCCATCAGGTCCAGGCGCCTTCCCCTCATTACAGGAACAAAATGCATCCCATATCTCGGCTTCTGAGAATGGTTCAACTAGGCGACGATTCTCCAATACATCTACCATCCTGAACTTTAGTCTTTCCAAATCAAACGGAATAACTATAGTTCCCGAAAACAGGTTCGAATAGTAGTTTCGAATCGTAGCTGTGATCTCTATAGGATCGTTAGTGACTCTCCCACCAATTTCCAACTGTGAAATCCGATTACCTCTGAACCTAGCCGAAGCGATGCGGTGAAAAAATGCTGTATTGTCATCGCCCAATAAAGTCCACTTCACTCTTGACTGTTGGTGCCGAATTTTTTCTTGGCTTCGTCTAACCTGAAACAATGTAGTTTTCACGTTTTGTAATTCAGACACGGTTGAAGCATCCAAAGGCCGACCCACACTAGAGTCAGTCAACTCTAAAACCCCGGGCTTCCAACGATTTCAATCTACTATCCAATTGACCAAAATTAGACGAATGCCAAGGACGGATAAATCCCCATAATTTTCGAAGCTTGTAATCAACATCTCTATCCTTACACCCAGCCGTACCACAAATAGAACGCCACTTACTAGTGATAAATGGCAAAAAAGTATCAACATCCCACCAACAGTTTAGCGATCTATCTACTCTCCTTCCCCGTCTCCGCGAAGAATGCGACTGGAAAATAATGGGCAAGTGATCCGATAGGGTTGAGTCTACCGTCATGAGTTGTAAATCCGGCCAGCTATCTAATAATCCACATGACACCAACACTCGATCGATCCTCGAAAAGGACTGACTGTTACTCCACGTATAGTCCCTTCCAACTAAAGGAACATCATACAACGCACACTCATTCACAAATTCTTGGAATCTTATCATAGAATTAGAAACAATCCCATTCCCACCCGCTCTTTCCGAATAATGAAGAATTTCATTAAAGTCACCACATATCAATAAATTACCAACATCCCGAATAAGGGGCAACAATTCAACCCATAATTGATTCCTCTCAACAACTGTGACTGGCCCATATAAGCATACAATATCAATCTCAACCTGGTTCACGACCGAGCTCAGAATACACCATCTTACACCAACCTCTCTAACTGTACCCTTAACTACTTTAGAGTTCCATGACACAATTATCCCTCCCGAAAAACCTTGAGTAGGAACACAATAATATGAAAAATCATTATGACCCCATAATTTCCTTACAGTCATCTCTAATACATCCGACACCTTCGTCTCCACTAACACAACAACATGCAAGGACCATTTGCGGACACACGAACGAACAAAAAATTGCTTTGCTCCATTCGTGAGCCCCCCACGATAATTCCAAGAAAGAAGGTTTACTGACATAAAGAAACGTGTACCAAACCTCGATTCCGACGGGCTATTCAAACTCTAGGCTCTTCCAGTACCTGCACAATTTGCTCTGCATGTTGCTCCTAAAACAGACCCAGCATCTCACCCACTCTAACTACCAATCTAGCCTCATTCTCACGAGGTTCTGTATGCTGGGTATTCATTATCACCCTATTTCTATTTGCCACGTTCGGCCCCGACGATCCAGAAATTCTGCCAGTCTCCGGGTTCCCACTAGCCACCGAGTTCGCACTCTCATTAGTTCCCTTAAGGTAGAATTTTCCAATATACCGTTATCCCGCAGCGTTCTCGTATCACATTCCTCCTCCGATATAGCCACTTCTTCAGATATCCTATCCGCCGTTGATCCCTCATCCGACTCGTCCTCCGAGCTAGAGTAATCCTCCTGACACCTCGGACAGCCAACACCCTGACGCATAGAAGTGTAAATTATAATCTCCCTCTCCCCCACTGCTAACTTCAGATTGCGGCTCATAGTGCCTATAGGAACTGACACTAAACAAGAAACAACATCCAATCGATCCGGCCTTTCCAAGTTGCAATCCATAGCCACCAGCCGACCAAATCTCCCATCAAGGCTGCGGACTAATGATTCACATATAATAGTTGGTGGAATACCCATGAAATCAAGATACATGACACACTCGGAGGGAATAAAATTCACCGACAGACACTCAACCGAAAACATAAGGTGACTGAGAACCTTCCATTCATGACTAACAAAATTAATCATCGCATCTCCTGTGATAAAGGAGACAATCACACACTCCCCACCAACAGGAGCGGCAAATTCAACATCAAAACCACGCTCACACAATAAATCATATATATTTCGAATATGAGAGATATTGTGAAGCCGAATCAGGCAGGCCTTATCTTTCCACGAGGTAGACTGCACCATGCACTCCTCACTATTCTGCGACTCATTCTTGTCCATAGGGCTCGTGGCAACCTTAGGCTGCCCCTTACTTGCCTCCTCTATAGAATTCCGATAAGGGGCCGCGACAGCAACATATGATCTCCCATCTTGAGGTGATTCGTGAAACACTCGATTCACACGCCTAGATAGCTTTCGGATCGGCTCCTGGAGTTTCTGAACATTCAAAGGCCTTGAGTATCTTGCCTTATACGCCCGCAGTCGAACCGCCCCAATTTCAACAGAATTCATCCTGTTCAAAGCTTCATAAAACGGAACAGTTTCATCAATCGTAATGAACCCAAAATTCAAGTTTCTGGCGTTTCTCTTTTGTGCGACAAACACCCAGCCAGAAACTCCAAATCTCCCAAAGACCTTCTTCAGGGCTAGCGCATCGTAACCATTCGGAAAATTCTCAAAATAGATCTTGTTCGCTATCGGATTTCTAGTGTTGGCAATATGATTGGGGTTTGAATCCTTAACCTGCGAAGTGGCGGTAAAGGGCACATAAAAGGGATTACGGCTAGGGTTTGTGGTTTGGCGATTCCGGGTAGGCTCGTGGAAGGGGTTTCGGTGTTGGGGCTGACGGCGGCTGGTGTCCGATCGGAATAGGGTGGTTGACGGGCGATGGTGGCGGCTGAGCAAGGGGGTGGGATGGGTGCGGGTATGGGTAGGGTTTCTCTCGATGGTGGCTGCTGTTGGATTTATAGTTTTGCTTGGCTTGCTTCTTGCTACTAATTTGGGATTCAATGGGGAAATCCCAGAAGGGGGAAATAATATTTATATTTGTCAAGCTTAAATCTTGTTATCTCCATACATTTAAATAAATATCAGCCTATGTTCCTTCAGTCTATGTGTATGAGAATAATATATGTAACACGTAATTGTGTTCCATTTTCGTTAGTTCGATGAGATTGTCCGAGAAGTTATAAGACTCCTGATTATGGTAAGTCCATCAAAACAAGTGTCCATTTTGTTGTTTTTTGAAGCAAAACTGATATTTTGAGATTTAAGCCTGTCTAGTGTGAGAATAGTTTCAAATTTCCACTAACTGAAAGTGGAAACTGTCTTTAGCTGGCAGGTGGTTTCATTTTTTCATTTTAGAATATAATAAAGGGAAACAAAGTGGGCGTTACTTAATGGGTATTGTTAGATTAAGAAATAAATTATTGGTGGTAATGCTAAATTATAAGAATACAATTAGTGAGTTAGGTAGGATATCACAATTGTAAAATCTAGATTAGGCAGTGTTAAGAGATTGATTAGCAACCCTGGGGCCTGGTTGAGGTAGGCATTGTCTCTATTAGTTTACAGGTCTTAATCTACAACAGTTAAAAAGATGGAGGAGAATCGGAAGTAGAATTTGAGTTTGTATAACAAGCCAATTAAAACAATTCACATTTCCTTCAATTATTAAACAAAGAAACAAAAACTAAACTACAATATATTGTTATTAGATTTGATATTTGACTCTACCTCACATCAGTCAGATATCAAATGGCCCCAAGGGGATTCATGTTTACTTGGAATCCTATACATTGTTGATATTCACAATTTTCTATTTGGAACGTCCCATAGGCATGTTCCTTGTTTCATCCTCGTGCAATTTATTCCATTTTTTTCTTATTTGAACAGATATTATGTTGTAGAAACCCAATTAATGATGCTGCTTATGATCCGTGCTAAAAAAAGTAATAGATTGCATTTCACAATAACCCAATAAGTAACATGAATATCACGGCAACCAAATAAACTATTGGCCTATACAGCAGGGTCGAAAATGTCTTTTTGCCTGATAATCTTGCCTTTCTTTCATGTGAAGATGTTGGCCTATAAGTTGAAGGTGACAACTTCATAAATACCATGGAAGTTTTTGTATTAGAAACATATTAAAACATATTAACCCATGTAGTTACCTCAAGTGTTCCAATTCAATTGATCAGAACTACTAATATTTTTTACAAATAGTCAATTGGGTTTTTGAAATTGACTTGCAGTATAAATTTGATACAAAAATAAGCTGCGATATCATAGTAGCTCCTTTACTTGGCATTTAGAGTCTAAGCTGATAGCAAAACTAAAATTTGAGCCAAATTTATATAGCAAGCCAACTTCAAGAATCAACTCGATCATTCATCCATAGTCATCGCGTCTCAAATACGTGTCGATTCATTACTCTCCTTTGTTGATTCTCTTCTTTATTTTGGCTACTCAATCCTTCTTCTACAATCTCTTTTAGCCAACTATTCTTTCTGGAGTGAGAGGCATGCCTGCAAAAGAAAAAAACAATAAACTTCATAAGTTCTGCCGTAACAAAAGCAAATAAGTAAAACACATGTAAAAAAGC
The DNA here is from genome assembly GCA_947683365.1 of Euphorbia pulcherrima. NCBI lineage: Eukaryota > Viridiplantae > Streptophyta > Magnoliopsida > Malpighiales > Euphorbiaceae > Euphorbia > Euphorbia pulcherrima. The sequence goes on along the minus strand of CANTUS010000006.1, from coordinate 7,066,814 downwards.
TTTTCGGGACTCGGTTTCGAACTCGAGGCCTGTAACAAAAATGAGTATAATATAAAGTGAAAAGCTTGAACCTTTCTTGTCTTTGTTCATCTTCCCCATCATATTCACCACTCATTTCCTTCCATTTGATTCGCCGGCTTTCTCTTACAAGTTTACTCTCTAACTCGGCTGTTGCAAAAGGCCAGGTGGCGTTCATCTGCTTATTCATCATACGAACGGCATAATGTGGCATATTAGCCGATTTCATTTTCGTTCTTCCATTAATGAACATTAAACAATCCATTAAACTCTCTTTAGCCATTCCCTTCATGTCATAACCTTGACATCTCCTCCACAAGCTTTTAGCGTGACGATTTTTCGAAAGACTCAGAGCTCTAGTGCTATCACTAATGGCAGCGTCCGGGTTTCCAAGTATCAAATACCCTTGAGCTCTATTACTATAAAGAACTATTCGTTCTTGCCTCATTTTCAATGGGCACAATTCGAGAGCTTTACTATACTTGGTTATAGCTTTCTCGGTTTGCCCCGACCAAAACTTCTTGTTTCCTTGCTGTTTAAAAACCCGAGCTAGCTCTTTCTTCTCTTTAAGCTCTTCAGCTGTCATTAGCTTCTCTCGTTTTCGTCTTTCCACTTTCAACTCCCATATATCCTTCAATGCCTCCTCGGCTGCTTCGCTCTTGAGTTTCGATCCCCCATATCTGATCTTATGATAATCTAATAGAACTGTCCGTGTGATTTCATCTCCGATTTTCGTTCTTTTATCCCGAATTTTTCTTAGCTCGACTAAGTCAGCTAAGAACACGGCTGAAATATCGATAACTTTATGCCTTATAGTTGTATCTTTAAGCAACAAGAGAAGACAATCTATAGCTATATCCTGACATTCATTAGAAGATCTCGATGTATGGCCGAGATGAATTATCACTTCTTCTAAATTCGATATTTTCTCTCTCCCGATTTTCGTGTTGCATAAACTTTTTAAAATTTCAATACCGCCAGGCGAACTTCTACAGTCCCCTAATCCACTCCACATTCCACTCAAGTCCTTCAAAAATTGTTTCTTGCATATTAGATCCAAAAACCGTTCTTTACAGGCGAAACGGTTTACCAAATAGAGTGACCATGACTGTATTTGGCAAGCCCATTCTTCGGCCTTTCGGTTCTCGATTTCTGTCCCTCCTAGCCCTCGAGTTAATAGGTCCGAATGGTACTTCAACCTCTTGCTATCTCTTACACGTAGAAAATTCTTATAGACCGTCTCAAAACAGTTGCAAGCCAACTCCATCGATATTTTCACAATCTCTTGATGCTCAGCAATGGCTTCGAACGATGTTTTATGGCTTGCCAGATGGCCTAGTGCTCTCAAAGCAACTCTTTGTTCTACCCATGTCACTTTTCCTTTAAGAAGCTCGACTAGAGGACGAATCACTCCCGCGTTTATTGCTTTTTCGGCGAATTTCGAGGTGTTCATAGTGTAAGAACCGATTATATGAGCCGCATAGTAAGGGATATAGATGTTTTGGTCTTTAAGTAGCCATTGTTTGTCTTTGAGGCCTTTTTCGATTAGTTTTCCCGTGCATTCGAATATCCCAAGAGAGGGGAATTCGGGGTTGTCGGGTTGAGCAATGGCGACGTTCCATAGGCTGCTTAAGGCCAAGACATGTTGTTGATCATCTCGAAGAGGCATTTCTTTGAAGCATTGGGTGATTTTGGTTTTTCTAAGAGATGGGTTAGGCTCATTGATGATGCAAAAGAAGCAGGATGGGTTTGTGCATGTTGTGTTGTTGAGCATTTTGGATGGGCACTTTAGTGAGTTCTTTTGGTATTTTGATTCCATTTTTAATGTTGGTTATGAGAAAATAGATGGCAAGTTTGGTTTAAATCATGGTGGAAGAAAAGATTTTTTTAAAAGTTACTTTTTCCTTCCATTAACTTTTATTTTTCAACAAATTAGGTACAAATTATGCACTTAGCAATTAAATAACAGTTTTTAATTACAATAATAATACAAATACAATTTTTTTTTTTTGATCAAAGCACCTTAGTTATTAGTATATATATAATTGGAAGATTATTTCATAGATAGTCTAAGACTTTAAGCTGTTTTGGTTTAACGGTCATTATTTGTTATTGTAGTTGGTTGTTGATAGTTTTATACTATTATTATTGGTAAGTTTTAATAGTCATAATCAAATCCTCGAGACTAAAAGCTTATATTGATATTAACTGGGTGTAGTTCAACTGGTACTACTTAATGTAGTCGTGAAAGTTTATAGTTTCAACATATCACCTCTCCAAATGAGCATAATTATAAAAAACAAAATTATGTTGATATGAAAAGGGAAAAAAATCGTATGTTAAAGAAGTTAATTACTCTAATTGAGAAATTAAAAAAATATTTGAATTAGTGTCCAATCAAGTTGTATTGGTAGAGAGGAACATACGCATATGGCAAGTTTATTAGAACACAAGTCAATCAAACTAAAAATGGTTACAAAAAGATGGACCACAATTCTTTTATAGACAACAATAGGCATAAATTCACTACCATTTAAATGAAAGTAATTCAATAAACATAAAAAAAAATTCACTTAAGCAATCAGTTTTGTTGGTGAAACAAGTGCCCATCACGGTGTTACTACTAGAAACTATTTCAAACCTCAAATCTCGAATGAAGTGTTTGAGGACTGTGTGATAAAGATTAGCATGAGTCACAAAAAAATAAGAGACTACCACTTTGAATCAAGACAAATTATTTATAAAAAAACTTTAAAATTTACAGAATAACCAACAATTATATTAAAAGCAAAAGAGAGCAGCGTAATACATGAATCATCTCACGCTCACGCGTAATCTGGAAAAGTACCCTATCACGAAGGCGAGTTAAAAAAAAGTTATAAATCATTTGTGAGCCATGATGACCTCCATTTCTTAGGTAGGTCTCTTTAGAACTAAGGAACTTATATATAGGGGATTGGCTGGCATGATGGTCCCCTTCCCTTACATTTGATTTGAATCCAATTATAAAAATTTAGCTGGTTTTGAGGATACTTATTTTTATCAGATTAAAGCTAACTTTTTTTAGTTGGTTTTGAACTAAAAAAGGGGTTTAGAAATCCCAGAATGTCAATATACAAATGGGTTAAAGTACAAAGTAGAAGTAGCTAGCGTTGGTCTCAAGAAAATGCGGCCAAGAAGAAGATAATCATCATTAGTCCCATGTTTATGTTTAAGCTAAGCATGCAACTTGGATTTGTTATAATTATATGGAAATGTATCTGTTATCTATAATCTGATTTATATTATGATCAAATAGCTGTATGTAATGGTGGTGTCAGGACTTGCTTAGTGAAAGGACGGAATTTAGTTTAGAGGCAGTGTCAATACTTGTTCAATGGAGAGGCGGTGTTGACTTAGTTAACGAGAATGAGGCCATTGGGGGCAGTTGTCCATCCGTGCTGCCCTCAACATTGCCCCTTGTATTATATATCTAACTCATTACTCGATTGGTAACGCATAAATGTTTGATAAAACATGAATTACTATGCTAATTTACAAGTATATGCAGCTATGGAAATATGCTTGAAATTTCAATTTGCCGCTATGACACTTAAAATGGGATTTAGAATATTGATTTTGTATCGAAAATGTGAATTTCGGTAAGAGTATATTCATTACGATGTCAATAAGAGAAGTTGATTATGTATATATATGTACAGAAAATTTATTGGAAGCAAACCAATATCCCACATGCAGAGATTTGGAGAAACTTAAACGATATATAAGTGTCCATCAAACTCTATTAGTATGAGTACTTTTGAGCAAGAATGTGGAGTTCGGGCGTGACGTCGGCACTTCAAATAAGTGGTATCAAAGTTAAAGGTTCAAAGCTGGCAAGAGAAGTGGTGGACCCCTAGATGAAAGGGTCTTTTTGCCCACAATCAGGCTCATTCCTACCTTGTTGGGGCCCTATGGGCGGGATGAAATATTGGGGTCATCTTTACAAGTTAAAATTTTGATATTATAATAAATGAATTCCTGTTATTTCAGTTAATGAAAGATCAAATAAAAACATTGAATTCCACGTCATAACATTAGAATCTAAGCGTTAATCACTTAAATGCAATTTAAAGTCAAATATGAAGTTTATAGAAGGATGATTATTTATAGGTGAATGGTGCATACGTGTTTCTAGCTTGTTTTAGGCCTATTAGAGAGATAAGAAATTTGGGATCTCTTTATAAGTAAAATTTGTGAAATTGCAATCAATGAATTCGTACTTTGAATATTTCACTTAACGAAAAATCAAATAAAGACGTCGGATTCCACACTACAATATTAAAATAAAACCATTAGAACCTAAATGCTAAGCATCCAAATAAAATTTAAATACAAACACAGTATATCGAATGATAGTAATTTATAGGTCAATGTTGTGAATAAAAATTGAACTAGAGTTTGTTTAAGAAACTAAATGAGTTTAAGAATTTAGAAAATAAGAGTAATGTAGAAACACCCTCTTCGCAATTATGTAATGCATAATTCTTACCCACGACAGGCAGGCTTTGCACATTTATGCCAAACCTCTAAATAAGCAAAGAACATATTATCTGCAAAGGGAGATTGGTATATTGAATCCAATAGACGATTAACTATCTAATATATATTGCGTTCTATTATTAGGATGCATTATAGGCATATTTTTTTTTTTTCAAAATTATAATGATAGACAATGTTTTTCAAAACTTATTACCAAAACAAAATAAAAGTACTTAAAGTAGTGATTATAGCCTTAATCCGGGCTCGCAACCGAAATTGGTTTCCTCTATGGCTCGAAGACGAGTCTCTTTGGTTAATCTCTTATATTCTCGTTTTACGAATGTTCATTGAAAACTTCATCGCGATTTATTAACTCACCTACAAATTTATATGAATCTTTCCAATTTATTTCATTTAGAGTTCTTTGTTTGTATCTTGTTTACGGATTTTCATTTTTATTAGCAATATTTTTCGGTTGGAGTGTTTTGGGATTTTTCGGCTCTAGTGCAAACCTAATTGGGATTGGTCCATTCTTCTTCTTGATGGTTTATTAGCCATCATTCAAAAATTTATAAAATATAGGCCTAATGCATATCTAACTACCTGAACTTATCTCAAAAAATTTATTGCCCCTTGAACTTTCAAAGTGATCCCGTAGCTCCCTTAACATTCAAAGAGTGCTCCACTTAACTCCCTGAATGCCACGTAAAAAATCAGAAAAATGTCATCTATGAAAAGTCAAACCTATCAAAGCTGACACGGGTATTTAGGGAGCAAAGTGGTGCATTTTTTTAAAGTTGAAGGAGCTACAAGGACACTTTGAAAGTTCAGGAGGGCAGTAGATTTTTTGGGGCAAGTTCAGGTAGCTAGATATGCATTAAACTAAAATATATAAATTTCATAGAAAATGTTCCATTCCTATTTTTGTAGAAATATGTAACAGTTTGATTCTATGATTTATTAATAAAAAAACATATGGTGTTTAAGCCAAGTAAATTGTATCTCTAATTCTGTCCATGAAACTAGTTCTTAGTTTAGTTTTTGCAAACTAAAACTTAAATATGATTATTGAAAATAAAAAATAATATAGCCCATACTTAATGTATTTAAGCCCGTTTTTGTTTACAACAAAACTTCGGACCATCCATTATATTCAGGCCCACTAGATTGTTTCAAGTTCTTGGGCTAGATAATGATCTAGGGGTAAATTATATAAGACAATCTATCAAAATTAGTCCTAGTTTATAAAATATTTATAAATTCGCCGTAATCCTCGATATATTTTCCTTTCAATTCTATTTACATATATGTTATCCACTTGTTTCTCTCATTTTTCTTTTGATTTTCTTTCTTATTTTTCATTTATCCCTTAAATCGTTTATTTTTTTGACATACCGCTTTACAATTTTTTTTTCGTCTTATTTTTATCTATAAAATGACATCCACTGTGATTTTTAAAAAAAATTTACCCAATAGTCGCATGGTAGACATCCAATAGACAAGTGGTAAATCTTAGTTTCGACAGTGTTTTTATCAAATCATCATGTTAGTTTTGCGTTGCTGTTTATTTGAATAGATCTAGCGCTGCTTTGGGTTCCGGGCGTGGGATATTGCTCTATTTGTTGCTCAAATTTAGAAGTTTTGATTGTCGTTCTTCATTAGGTTTTCCAAGTTTAGCTCTAAATCTTTTGTTGATGAAGATTATGCAGTAATTCTTGATAATTTGAAGCAAACGAGTTGCATAAGATCATACAATATCGGTGCATATTTATTTTGGAATTTAGCAATTCAAGCCACATGCGATTGGACATCTATTGGACGTCTACTACATATCTTTTGGATGTCTACCAGATATCTATTGGACATCTACCAGATAACTACTAGACTTCTATAGGAAAAATATAATTTGAAGTTGATATTAGACATATGTACAAGTATATTTTAAAGTTTTAATTTATTGAAAATCTATCTAGTGTCCTGAATCAAAGTTTTACTACCTTATACTAATTTCTATTGGACTTGTATTGGATATGTGACAGTTAAAAAAAATTTGGAATAAAAATATCACAATGGATGTCGTTTTGAAGATAAAAAAGAGAAGAACAAAAAACTTTAAAGCGGCATGTCAAAAAAATGAACGGTTTGAGAGATAAATGCAAAAGAAAACAAAGAAAAATAAAGATAATTATGCACAGTAAATGTGGATAAGGAGCAACTTAAAGATGAATTTTTTTTTTGCCTAAATTATTTTATGAAGAAAGGTGATTTTTTAAGAACCCCATTATATAACCACCCCTATATAGGATATGGTTTTAACAATTGGAGTATGTGAATTAATAAAATACCCGAATTAATAAAATACCCCATTCAAACTCATATTCAATAAATACCCCGTTCAAGTATTCTAACCCATAACATACCCCTTTTATCTTAAATACTACCAATTTTTTTTTAAAAAAAAAGACTCCTAAAAGACCCATCACTATCCCGTTCCTCCTCCAAAACCGCTACATTCAAGAAAGCCACGATGACTTAGCACTCCCATTCCTCATCCAAACTGCTACATTCAAACAACGATTCCATTGTCGAGATTCTTTCTTCATCAATTTAATTCCAATTTTGGAATTTTCAGCAACAAACACTCATGAAAATGAGACATTCATCAAGTGAAAATGCAGAAGATGCTCACAAAAAGGTAATAGCGTACATAAAAACCTAATACTGAAAATAGCATGTATGAGTTTTGTTTGAATTTCGTTCTGAAATCTTCGAAAATAGAAAGAGTAAACCTAAGAACTATACATTAACAATTGATAGGTGAACAAAAGTGTTACAGATGCAGCAACTATGAGGAAATCAAAATCAGAGGTATATATAATCTACATGCATGTTTAATTTCTTGTGTTTAAATTGATTTTTATATGATGTTGATCGAAATTTGAATATGATAATTTCTGACAGTAGTTTTTTTAATAGTTTTTGTTCAAAATCAAATTTAACTAGTTCTAATGTGAATGTATATTTTGGGAAGTTCTGAGACACATATAACTAGCTCGAAGCTTCACAATTTCCATGCTAAATTTGCTATTTGGTTGTTTTGGAACCTATTATTATTTTGTATATTTTTTTTGGAATATCTCTATAGCTTCCTTTGATTTAGAGAACTAAAGACCTCAGTTTGATAAAGTATTCTTAACACTTAAATATGTTGATTGCTTTTCTCTGGGAACAATTATTAATTGAAAGGAAAAGCTTGTAGTTAATATAAATTGACGACGATTACCATAAAGGTATATACTTAAATATAAACAAATCTATACCTTTATGTCCCTCTCATACTATACTTTTGTTTGAATTCGTACTTGTCAAAGGCACACCTCAGGCGTGCCTTAGTCTCCGGGCTCACCAGGCTCCAGCCTCATTGCCTCGACGCTTACCAGGCTCATCACATTCAAAAGGCACGCGCCTGGATGCAATAGGGTCTAGGTGCTAAAGGCATGCGCCCGACACTAGAAACAGGTTCTTTATAGGAAATGTAACTATTTAGATAAGTTTAGAGTTTAGGAAGGATAAGATATTAAGAAACAGAAATTATGGAAGAAAAAATAGGGGAAAATATTACTTATGAAAGCTTCTCTCCTAAATGATAAGTGAGTAATAATAAATTGTAATAGTATTACTAACAAAATGATCACTCCGTCCTAGAAAAATGAGCATTTTAATTTATTTGACACAAAATATTATAATTGAATGAACCTTCACATTTTTAATGGTTTTAACGCTTGATATAATTTATTAATTTTTTAAGTTGGTGTGCCTTGCGCCTAGGCTCCAGGACCCCTAACCCATAGGTTGCGCCTAGCGCCTTGACAACCATGTTTTAATTTTTGACATAATTGCTATGCCCTCCTGGAACAGTGGATATATGTTACTGGTTTCGCACTTGACATTGCTCATGCTATGGAATGTATGCACTCCTATAGAATCATTCGATATGCAAAAACTATATTTAAATTTAAACAATACTATATCTTAATGTACAATCTCCTATACTATACCTTTATTTGTTATTAAAAGTTATTTGATAAATCATTATCAGAAAAAAGTTATTTGATAAATTAAAATGCAATACTGGACGTATTCTAATTAACAATATCAATTTGTATATTGTCGCATACATATGATATAATTCAGTGTTAGGTAGTTAGCAATTAATATTTTGTGAGGAGATATGGTTAGAAATAGGTGATATATGTAAATTTGTATACAAAGGTACATACTACTACTAAGAGCAAATCCAACATTTGGTTGGTATATCCCTAAAATAGAGTTCTCTATATACAGGGAACCCTATTTTAGGTGATGAATATTATATTATTATTTACTTTCACTTTTTGTTTTTATAATTGTTTTGTTAGTTGATTAGAATAGAAGTGGTGTAAAAGTATTAAGATAATAATAATAGAAAATTATTATATGTAGGGAAATGTAATTTAGGGAATGAAAATAGGGAAGATGGTTGGAGCAAAAACACTGTAAATCCCTTAAAATAGAGTTTAGGGAATGAAAAATAGGAAATATGGTTGGACTTGCTCTAATAAGCCAAAACTATAATTTAATAAAAACAATACTATACCTATATGTGCACTCTCTTTTTTCGACATTGTATTATAGAACTTAGTTAAGTTGCTATTTTGTGTTGCAAAATGCATTACTGATCTATAATATAATATCCCAGCCTTGCAACGATGGTCATCCCAGGTTTCAGTGACATCAGAACATATATGATATCATTAACATCATTGATGTATACCAGCAAAGTCCAGAAAGAAGTTCAAACCAATGTTTCTTTTAAATTGTTATCATTACTGTAAGGATAAAGAAGGGACATTGTTGGGTTTCTGTAATTATATGGTGGGGTTAGCCTCTTGTTTTTTTAACTCACAGTAAATTATTCATTTGTTAGATTGAGTTGTGTAATTGCTGGTATGTATACTTTTCTTTGCTATCTTATTTCTCAAAGGTGTATTCCTTTCTTTCTAATATTTGCACACATATTTAGCTCTTGTTGTACCATGTCCTTGTTGAATGGTATTTTGTAAATATGCAACTCATTTTGTTAACACACAATTGACACTAAACCAATCCCGACAATTACCTCTAACCTCATATCATTTGGTTTGATTATACCATCAAAATGTAACATTAACTTGAAAAAAAAGGTATAGTAAATTTACGTATTTTCCATTAGGTATAGTTTTATAAAAAAAAATGTATTTTTACACATTGATTTACTCCTACATTTCAATTTTTCTTAGTTGAAGGTATATTTCAATTATACCATTTTTTAGAAGGTATAGTTTTACATAAAAAAAAGTATATTTTTATCCATCAATTTCCTTCGTTAAAGATATATATTTCAACTATTCCATTTTTCCATTGGTATATTTTTTAAGACATGTATATTTTTACATAATGATTTTTTTAATTGAAAGTTTATTTCAACTATACCATTTTTCAGGAAATATGGTTTTAAAGAAATGTATATTTTTAATGTCCAACCACTTCAGCTATACATATCGTTGAGGTTTGGATGTAGCAGGAAGAGAAATCGTACAATCAGAACAAGCTGTTGTCTTTCAGCTTCTACCTCTATAAGCGTAAATCATCACTCTTCAATTTGAGTTCCTCTTGTGTAGCCTACAAGTACTAACAAGTGATTCACAAACAAATATAGAAACTAGCCAAAGAAAAACAGCTTTCGTTATTAATTTCTCTAGTTAACGATATAAGAGATAACAAATGTTTAAAATAATCAAATATATTCACTCTCTTTAGTACGCCATGAATGATTTCTTCATCAAACCAGAAATTCAGAAAATTGAACAGCCCATATATTCAACCAAACCTAGGAAAATCATATTGAAAATAATAAAATCAAATAACCAGACCCAGAAAATGTACATTAATACCCAATTTTTTTCTAACCCACAATCAAACAGCAGCTTCTTGGTTTCCTAGACAGAGAATCTTAATTATGGTGAGCCACCCCGTGACCCTTTTTGATCTAACACTAAGGTGAATCTGACGAAGCACACGCTCTTTCCTCCTCCATTTAAGCTTTTCACTCTTCTCATGACATGGCTGGTCTCGTTTTGGGTTGGTAATTTGACTGAGGGCATTGTTTCATAGCCGGCGACGATCTCTGGATATTGTCGAAAACAAGCTGTTGACAGATATGAGGAAGAGGTTGAAGAACAGGAAATCATTGAATATGGAATAGCATGAAATATGGTGCAAAAAGGGAGTTCAAAAAGGGAGTCGAGATCATTTCAACGACTGGGAAGGTGATGGAGGGGCAGTTATCACAAATAAAAAAGGGGGATATGTTGAAGAGGTATTAAAAGGGGATATGTGATGAATATGAATTTTGTTTGGATTTCCCATGATCTATTATTACCAAGTAACTCATCTATTTTGAAGGTATGCTTTCAAAAAGATTTGGAACTTGCATTATTTTAATTTCTAAAAGAAATCCAACACTCTTTAATTACAATTTTCTTATAAATAATTTCTTTATGCAATCTCTTTGGGCCTACTTTTACATAGAAATAAAGGGGTGTTTTTTTTCAAAAATATGGGGTTTGGGTAGGCATAAGCCCCTAGTCGTCGAAAAACTGTTTATAAGTTGGTAAACTATTGTTATAAAATCACATTTAGGGAAGCCTTTTATGGGGCCAATTTGGTATTGTTTTTCAAGCTGTTGTTTTAATAAGTTACTCTCACAAACTTTTATAAAACTACATATTTTGGCTTTGAATAACATATTTCGGTTCTTCATACTAATTAATTAAGAATTATCTAATTTATTTTTTCTAAAATCAAATCTGCTGCTTATGATTAACTGACCCTAAATCTAATGTAGGAGATTATGTCCTTCCGAACTTCTTCTCCTTTCTTTTAATTTAGACCCATGCTTTATGATGAGTTTGAGTCTAGTAAAACTATTTAGTTTTTGTGGATTAACAAATAAATTGAAAGGATGTACATTTATGGTGTACCAATCATATTATTTATTTAAGAACGATGCACATTTGGTATGGTATTATACTTCAGTGTTATACTTCATAGAAGAATCAGATTGGTATACCTTTTCGTGTCATAAATAAATAGTATACATTTGTTATAATAATTGTATAATTAGCAGTTTATACAGAGATAAATGATACTAGTATATTTTATAGGGTTAACTTCCAAAACATACCATGTTGTTTCACTCATTTTTAAAAAGAGGCTTGTGGAATTTTTCTTCTCCAATAAGGGGTATGTGGATTTAAACCGTTTGCAATTTAGGGATTGTTTCACTAACATCGTCAATGGTGATGATGTGGCAGGGGTAAAATGGAAAACCTAATTTTCTTCTGTTTCTCCTTCATACTCTACCTAAATTCCTAATTAATCCTTGAATCAAACCATCAATCTCCATCGTTTTCATCTTTAATAGCTTTTGAGGTGCATCAATGGGAGATTTGTTGTTAAAATTCGTTGGAGAGATCAAATGCAAGAGAAGAAAATATTACAAAAACAAAATCCCTCTGTTTGTCCTTTCCCTCTCAACCTATTAAAGATGAAAACCTAGTACAGGGTAATCACTTATCATGCTTCACCAAATAGAAATCGTATGAGTTTTGATTAGGATTTTATCATCGAAAGAATTAAATAATTTTTGGAATTAACATGTTGTTCTTCCGATTTCTGATATTTGATTTTAGTTTTGTTGATTTTCGTGGATGAATTTTATATTAGGGTTTGGGAAAGAGGGAAGAAGAATATTACATTTTCTAAAATTACCTCTGCCACATTATTATTGACGGTGTTAGCGAAAAAATCTCTAATTGCTAACGGTTTAAATTTATAGACCCTGTTTACAAAAAAAAATTCCACACGCCAAGTGAAATTATAAGATATGTTTTTTAAGTTAACCCTATTTTATATATCTATGTCGATTAATTAAGGGATTCTGTTCAAGCCAAAAATTATGTTCAAACTCAACTCAATTGTTCTCCAGATTCTTGTAAGCAACAACTCACCTATTTATTTGTGAATAACTCATTTATTGTTTGTGAACGAGCTTGTTTATTCACCAGAAATTTAGTATTATCAAGTAATTGTGTGGCAATGGCTTGGTCTAATGATTGAGCTTTTGAAGCTATAATTCTAGAGGTTGCAAGTTCGAGTCCACACTCGAACGGGATGAAATAAAACTTTTTTCTGTTATTATTGTAAGCCCAAATTAGATAAATTATTTATAAAAAAAAAGTAAATCAAGCTTTGTTGTGCATTTAATAATATCCAATTTAATACAGTAGATGAAATAATTTAATTTTACATAATATTACTCGAGTCAATACCCAATAAACAGTTAAAACTTAAAACTATTCAAAACAACAAATTTCAAACTAAAATAATAAATAGATACTACAGTTTATAAACTCAAAAAAATATTTAGTAATTAATGAAATTTAATATGCAAAAATTATAATCAAGCTACTTCATTAACTTTTCGCTAGCTAGTTCATAAAATTGTTCATAATCCTTTAATAGTTTGAGAGTTCACCCGAAATTCAATTCATTTACAGATTAAATTAAATAACGGTGTTAAAAAACGAAATCCAACTAAACAAAATTGAAATTTATTTTGAATTAAACACCAAAATATTTTCATGAGAAGCTGGACTCATTTCCATAGCTATAGCTACGAGTCGGAGCCAAAAAATTTAAATTATGGATTTCAATGGGACTTAAATTAATATTCTTAATTAAAGGACGGACCAATCCCGGCCCGACCTATCCGAGAGGAAACAAGAAGATATTAAGAGTGGAGCCCACTTGCTTTGTCTGGCAGCTTCTTCCTTTCTCACTTTGACAAAATTAATAAAATAAAGAAAATGATTGATTACAGAACTTACAAAAACTGCCAGAACAAGAAAGTTGGATTTTATTAAGGCACTGTTACCTAGACAGCTTTCCACCAGGCCCTACATCTTTGGCGGTGGACTATAAATCCAACTAAAGCTACCTTGCAATTATTGTCACTGTCCCACGTGGCATCAAGTAATTGGGCTGTCAAAACAGAAAACATCCCCCACCTTAATCGACACCAGCTGTATCATCTCCACCGTGATTGCAAAAGCAACAAATCATATGATATCATATACTATATGATTCTTATTTCATTTCATCAAATAAAGCCAATTACGGAAACGTGTTACATATGGTACGTCTAAACATTATATTTTACATAATTTTTGCTAAAAACAAAACTGTACCATAATTAACTAACGAAAATGTGATGTATTATTAATTTCCATTCCACTTAATTAAATGTAACATTTTTTAAGAAAATTGAGTGTTTATAAAATATTATCTTATATTTATGGAATTAATTAAATAATGTTCTAATATAAATATTATAAATTCAATGGTACTAGAAAACCCAGAAAAAAAATAATAACCATTTAAACATAATGTTAGTATCTTAAAATACATTTACATGATAAAATGTAATTTTTTTTTCATAAAGTAATTATATTCACCTGAATGAAAATATATATTTATACTTATACTACATATATTATTATTAATGTATTTTTACATTGAATGGTAAATCAGTAGATATCATGTATTCATAATTTCATCTATGTGCTCCATTTATAATGCTTTGAACTCTATTAAATATTAATGGCTTAATATATATATATAGTTGCTCGAATTTATCACACCTAGTTAATTATTTTAACAACTTTGAATTATATATGACCTTTTTTTTAAGAATTATTTTTGAATAAGTTAGGTATTAAATATATGACTTCAGACAACTAACATTGAATGATATATTAATTGCGCTACACCCAATTGGTTACATGAGCTCCTTTAATTTGGTAAAAGTGCATCCAAGAATAGTCTCAACTTGACAAAATGCACCAGAGAGCTGCCTCAACTTGACAAAATGATAATCTCCTCAATTTGATAGAAGTCCATCTGAGAGTTGCAGCCGCTTTATGCTGACATTTGTATTTGTGAAGCAACTCGTACATGAGGCACCTCTCAGATACAATTTTATCAAGTTGAGGCGGCTTTTGAGTACACTTTTTAGGCCATGTCCAACCCATTATTCTATATCCTCTACTCTAAATTCTATTTTTACAGTATTTACTCTATTTATATAGCTGCTAAAGTAAATTTATTCAAACTTATTACTCCATTTTTCTACTCTAAAAAAGAATATTTTCATCTAACAATATTTTATTAATATAATATTAATATTTTAAACCTTTCATCAAATAAATCATTATAATTAAATACCAAAAAATAAAAAATGATATTAAATTAATTAACTTCAAATTTAGAGTAAGGTATGAATTACTCTAAAATTAATTCATACCATATTATATATTTAAAGCAGCAATATAGAATAGAATTAGAATAGTATTTTACTTCATATATAATAATTACATGGTTAAACTTACCCTTATTAAATTAAGAGAGCTCGCAGATACAATTAATAATTGAGGGAGATAGAAAGCGTCAAAGTTAAGAGGTACGAATGTATTAAACAAATATTAATCCATAGACTACATATGATAATTTTTTTACCGGTTGGTCCATCTGTTATAAAAATTACCAAGGTGCAGTGAGTTACTGACTTACGTGTAACGCGTAAAAGACCATATCCCAAATATCTCCCTTAATCACATGCGTTGATTCACCACAGTTTCTTAATCTAGTGGGTCCCTTAGCCAGTCTGTGTTCTATCGCCACACACACCCTTGTTTGATTCCCGGTCCCATACTTTTAATTATTCGTCTAATCAAACGGCTATAAAGTGGACGTGGGACCCACTCTCTTTTATTTAACGATCTAGATCTATTTCAATCCTCCCGTTGCTTTTTCAGATTAAACGGCCCTATATATATATACTCTCACAATCTCCTGTTCTACAACAATTTCTTCTTCTTCTTCACTTGCATTTTCTCTCTGCTTCAAGCCCCGAACAAGAATGGACCACGGAAATGTGCTTGCTATGGCATTGATGTGCCTAATCGTCGCCGGCGTCGGCGGACAGTCGCCGTCCGCCGCTCCAAAAGCTTCTCCGGTAGCTACTCCTCCTGCTAAAGCGCCTGCAAATCCTACCACCCCTGCTCCGGTTGCTGCTCCTGTATCTTCACCGCCGGCGAAGGCTCCGGCTGCTTCTCCACCTAAACCTACCACACCTGCTCCAGCTGCTGCTCCTGTTAGCTCCCCGCCGGCTCCAGTTCCCGTTAGCTCTCCACCTGCTAAATCACCTCCTTCACCTGCTCCGGTTAGTACTCCACCGACAGCCTCCCCTCCGGCCGAGAATTCTCCTCCTGCTCCGGTGGCTGCTCCAACCGCGGAGGTGCCTGCTCCGACTCCGAGCAAGAAGAAAACTAAGAAGCATGCTGCATCTCCGGCTCCCTCGCCGGATTTGTCTAGTCCACCTGCTCCACCTATGGGAGCTCCTGTGCCTAGTGCTGAAGCCAATGCTCCCGGTCCCGCCGGCGTGGCCGACGATGTAAGTTTCCGATTTCGATTTAACGTTTTCTGTTCTTCAAAAAAATTTAACGTTTTCTGCTTGTTTCTTTCCTTTCTTAAATGCGCCGTGGTACAAAGTGCTCCCAGATCTAGAACTAGAACTGCGTAGATCTAGGTTTCGTCAATGGCTTCCACATTGTGGCAGTAGAAATTGAAGAGATCTGAATTCTAGCTCTGCTATTCACGTGTTGACTGACAGTGTCCTTGAGGCTGTTGGGTGCAATATAGCAGAAATTGATTAAATAATACTAAAATGAGCCTCTCATAGTGTTCCTACAGATGAATTAGATATGTAAATGTCCACATTGTGGCAGTAGAAATTGAAGAGATCTGAATTCTAGCTCTGCTATTCACGTGTTGTGACTGACAGTGTCCTTGAGGCTGTTGGGTGCAATATAGCAGAAATTGATTAAATAATACTAAAATGAGCCTCTCATAGTGTTCCCACAGATGAATTAGATATTTAAATGTCCACATTGTGGCAGTAGAAATGGAAGTGTTGTGACTGACAGTGTCCTTGAGGCTGTTGGGTGCAATATAGCAGAAATTGATTAAATAATACTAAAATGAGCCTCTCACAGTGTTCCCACAGATGAATTAGATATTTAAATGTCGCATCTCGGTAGTCGGAACCAACAGTTCTACAAACTTGGTAACCGCCGCCAGTCGGAGCGTGAGATGCACGCGCATTGATTTCACTAATGATGGCTTATTAGCTTAGCTCAGTAGATATTGGATTAGATTATTTTTTTAAGAAAAGGACTGTAATATTAGCTAAAGAAGATGGGCAATACAGTACACGATCAGGAGGACTATATTCCACACCCGTCCTACCTCATCGAAATGGGCAGATCTTAGATTATTAGATTATTGGATTAACTAATTTAGTCTTACCGAACAGAACTGAATTGAGCTGAATTAAATTAAATTTATTTCAGTGTTCATTTATAATTACGCATAGCTGAACTGAATCGGTATGAATTGAATTGAACTATAGTCTAAAAGAATGAGACTAAGTATAATAGTGTTTAAATAAATAGCCCTACATGAGTCGATGAGTGATCTATTGATGAATTGAAATTGGAAATATGCAGAGTGGAGCCGAGTCGTTGCAGAGATTGCCAAAGATGGTGGCAGGGTTAGCAATGGGATGGGCAGTAATAGGTTTGATCTTCTAGGTCTGTTAATGGTGGCCATATCCAGAGTTTTCTTTTTTCTTTTCTGCTACCCATTTTGCACCCTTGATTTAATTATTTCATTTGGGACTGATCACATACATTTGATAAATATTTTAATTTACCCCAATTGTTTTGTTAAATTATTGTTGCCTCGTGGGGATTTACCACCTCTGCTCTGTATTTTCACTATTCTTTGAGATCGGGAAAACTTTTGTATTTTCTTTGTATTTTTATTTATTTTATTTGACTGTCATTTTTTGTAATATATTTTTTATTCGTTTCAATTTGTCCTTCGGATATTTCTGTTTCTCTTCATTTTAACCTTTTTCTTCTCTTTGTTGTGTTTAGCTTAATTTCTATTTTAAATTTTCAACAAAGTTCTAGTACCAATTTGATTGGAAGTTACATAAACAAGTGATATCTTGATTAAAAATGAAATGGAATTTATCCAAATATACCAAATTTTGAATTATTGTACTAAAATTAAAAATGTCTTGTTGAATATGAAATTATAACTTGCTTAAAATGTTAGTACAGTTATAAAAAAGTAACAACACTTTCTCATCTTTAGATGCAATTCAACCAACTTAGTTTAGCTTATAATGATGATAATGAAACATTGAATCAGTTATATTGACTTCTACTTGCCACTAAACAAATGATATTCTTTTCATTTATAACAATCAATGTTATCAATGCCATATCATCATATCGATGAAGTTAATGGTACACGGTATTATCAGTATAATCTATATAGTTAGTGATTTATCGGCTTTTTATTTTTAAAAGGAAATATATTATTTAAGATTTTCAGTGGCTATTGCAACGCTTCTGGTCGTTATCAACGCTATTTGTGTTGTCAGAGGGGTTTTGGCACGCTTCTGCGTGTTGCAACGCTTATTGGATCTATTGCGATGCTTTCTTGGTCTTTTGCAATATTATCTAAGTCTTTTGCAACCCTTTCTGAGTCTTTTGCAATACGTTCTGAGTGTCACCATAGCCTTTTTAAAGAACCGAACCGTACCGTAACTATTGTGATTGACAGTAAAATCGGTCGAATCGATCGGTACGATTTTGATAACACTTGTGATAAATAAAATATCAACAACAATAAACAATAATCCAAGCTATTCTTGACATTTATATTATGAATTTATAATACCTCAATGATTATTGATATCTACATGTATGTCTTTCCTTTTTCATATATAATTAATCAATATAAAGAAGAATGATTAAGTAGCTAAACCTCCTAAAAACATCCTTCGAGTGAGTTTGGCAGAGACAAGTGCCAATACCGTAGCAGTAGGCACAAATACAACATCTGGCACGTATTTTACTATTTTCAACTGAGGTACATTCTCGGCCGCTTTCTTCGCCGCCATGGCTGCCGGCGGCGTCAAGATTCCGGTCACCATGGCGGTGTCATCTAACTTGCTGAGGTGGACGTGCTTTTTCATGAACTTTATAAATATTTCTTTTCTTTGTTCTGCTTTATCTGCTGCATCTTGCCAAGTGCTAAAACATGCCTGCAGCGCACTCAATCTTTATATCATTGCATAATTTCTACATATAACTAACTTTCTCTTAAAAAAATATCCTTTCGTGTTTATTATTTCGAGTGTAACTAGTCCAATTTTAGTGTATTAAAGAATTGTTATAACTGAGAGTAAAAAAAATGTGTTGACAAATCTATACATAGTCCGAAAAAAGTTCAAAAATGCTTTTATTTGTTGACTACGCATAGATGTTGTCAACCATTAATTCCTATGCTCTCAGTTAAAAATTATCCTAATTATACTAAAATTAGATATGGCATATACGAAGAGCACATTTGAGTCGTATATAATGACAAAAAAAATGTCTTTGCCACAAATTCTGAAATAACAACCCCATAGGTACTAATTTGTTGAATTACAAATGTAGTGCCTATATTTGTTGTACATAATGATTAGATAATAAAATCAATAATCAACGGAACATGTAAAACTTATCCAATTAAAAGGTGAAATCAATGTTGGTTTAACTATTCAGGAACTAGAAATTTCAAAGGAAGTTGGAGCACCCTGCTCCTAATAGATGACATGCATGTGACTCACTAACGGTAAATTGGAACACATTTCATCTACTAGGGTCATATATTCAAAATACATGATACCACGTAAAAAAACCCATATCAAGAGCTAATGAAAAACCTAATATTTATTGGGATTTTTTTGCGGTTGGGTGGTTTAAAAAAATCAATACCTGTATTAATTTTGAAACTATTGAATTACCTCTATTTCCTTTCTTGGCGGAGCATCATAATGTTTACCAGGCAGGGCTGAATTGAATGTGCTGAATCAAATTGAGTTAATTACATAAATGTATTCATATAGCAATTTGTTGTAAAAATTTACAACTTGGGAGATTTTTTTTATGAAGAAATTAAATGTGTGCTTACTTGAAGATATCAAGAATAGCAATATGGAAATCCTCAAAGCTCTTAATATCCTTCTCTATAAATTGTTTGTAAAGTGTTCCCATCACAAAACCAACCATTTGTGTTGAAGGCATTCCTACAAATTAATCATAAATAATTCCAAAATAAAATGAAAATAAATATGAAAACTAACTGAAATATGAAAAAAAATTTTGGATTATTTTTTTAACCAGGAGCTTTAATAGAGCTGGGGTTCGAACCCGAACCCCCACCCACTTTATGGATACCATTTGGACTGTCTATAAAATATGAAATTTTTAAAAATGATAAATATGGGAGGAAAAAAAAATTAGGTACCTTTTCCCATGAAACTCGTAGCCATCCCCATATTTGTGCAATTCTTGATATTGATTTCATTACAAAAATTGTCTATACTTATATGATTGAAATAGGTTGGGGATGGAAGAAAAGAATCCAAAATTTTATGAAACCCAACGTACAATATTTCCAATAGTTTAAATTGATTCCTATCTTCAAACAAGTTACAAGCTATGCATTGGTGCTCTTGCTTGGAGTTGATTTCTCCAAAATTAAGTTTTCAACTTCTGAAAGCTGAACTGAACTGAAGTGAACTTATTTCAGTGTAAATTTATAACTACGCATAACTGGATTGAACTGAACTGCATTAAATTGTAGTCCGAAAAAACTCAATTAGAGAATTGCTTTCACATTTTCAAAGTTTTTTTCACAACTAGAGTCTCAATTGTGTCCTCTATACATAAATCAAGTTTCCCTCTACAAATCATGTAATAATCCAACCACCCAAACTGCATTTTTCGCAACGACAAATTTACACGCTTTTTTAATAAAATTCATATCAAAACCTCATACTGCACACCGGCTTCACATATCAGCCCCGTGCATTACCATGCCGCTGGTTTCTGAAGTGTTGAAGTAGTGCCCGAGCCTGCAACAAACCAAATACTCAATTACATTAAACAAATGACGAAAAAAGAAAGGCATAATGCATGTTTACCCTCCACAACTTGGCAAGTTATGTCCCTAAACTCACACATGTTCCAACTAACCCCCTGAACTTGCTAAAATTGTACTCGCGAGACCTGAATGCCACATGTCAGTTTCCGGTTGGTTTGATTTTTCAAACAATTTATTTTCCAAATTTTTCTCTCTCCACCAGAAGCTGACACGTGACAACCGAGAGCTCGTGAGTGTAGTTTTGCCATGTTTATGAGGCTACTTTGAACAAGTAATCATTTAGGGCGACACTTGACAAAAGTTGTCAAGTTCAGGCCAATAAGAAACCACTGAAAGCCGAAAAATGATAGCACAAATCATGCCTTTTCCTTGGCTCCAGGGATTCCAGATTGCCATAAAGCCACCAAAGACGGCACAGCACCTTCTTGAATAACCATACGGCAAAATCTACTACTATTCGTACACAGCTGCAAAAGAGCAGCAACCGCATTTTCCTTCCCTCTCGCCGAACCCAACTCGACGACCTCTACAAGAACAGGAATCCCGCCCTCCCAACTGATAGCCAACCGTCCCACGGGAATCGTCGCCAAATTAACCAAAAGAGCAACCGCCTTGTCGACCATTCCTGCCGCGGGGTCCATCAACTCCACGAGGTGCTCAACAGCACCAGCCTGTACCATCCGCCCCTTGTTATCATGATATATCGACAAGTTAAACAAAGCTGTGGCTGCGTCTTTCTTCCCCCGAGGAGTTCCATTTCCCAGAAGGTCTACCAGAGGTCCAGTAGCTCCAGACCGTCCGATCATCACCTTGTTATCCTCAATCACCGATAGGCTTAAGAGTGTAACCGCCGCGTTCTCCTCAGCTTCGGAACTTCCGGATTCTAGTACGTGTATAAGCGGATCAATTGCATCGGCATTAGCGATCACCGTTTTGTTGTTGTCGTTAATCGACAAGTTCAGAAGCGCTGTGATGGCGTTTTCTTGAATCTTTGAATCAGGTGACCGAAGCAAGTTAACTAGAATAACAATCGCCTCGGAGTTTGCAATAACGATCCGATTATCCATGTTGTGCTTGGCAAGTAGCCGGCGTTCGAAAGTTGCGATTCTTTGAGTATCAACCGAATCGCTCTTCAAATCTTCGACAAGCTTCTTTACCTGGGTCTCAACCCTTGATTCAATAGCAGGAGACGAGACTATCCTGGGAACGAGCTGATCTGACAGTTGGCGCCGAGACCATGGTTCCATCAAACAGGGAGAATAATCAGATTCTCTATGTGAGAGACTAGAGTAGAATAGTGAGAGAGAAAGAATCAGAATAGGGGAAGAAGAGAATTAAGAGAGAGAAGTAGAGGAAATTTGTATTTCATTGATAGCTTTTGCGTAGTAAAATTTCTCATACATATAGACAAATCAACATATGTCTATTAGATAACTGTATAATATTCTCTACTAGATATGCCTAATCACAGCCTTAGAAATAAACTTCTAGAAACTTCTAGACTAGGGACTATAAAATACTAGAAATACTAGCATATCATCAGTAAATAACAACTCGCAACCAACTTTATTAACTGAAATTAACAGAATTAACTAACTTATATATGAATTACTTCTTCCCTTGATTAACAGCTCTTGATCCACCTTTCTTTTTCCTGGAATGCGTGACACTCTATTAGAAACATTCATTGTAGAATAAAAGGGTGGCTCTCGTTTAACCTCCCAGGAATTATCTATGCCATATGAAGTAAGATGGTTCGATAATTCCGAGGACACATTGGCATCGCCTTGAATTGGATTTGCAACTGGGCCAGAAACCGAGTAGTTTCGGCTATGGTTCAGCTCACCGTTAGCCTTTCTTTCCAATCACCGGACCTTTCCTCCAAACCCTCACGAGAAGAGATCCAATTCCTAGCACGAGAAGCAGTAGAGCGGTTAGACTCAGCTGACATTGGCCGGTTTCGAGGAAAAACAGAAGGCTGATTAAAGCAAACAGACTTCACTGTATCGGGAAGCTTTACATTGTTCGACTCATACCAATTGGCGATGAGAGCCTTTACGGTATAGTTAGGTATTAGATTGATATGAGCAAGAGTTTGCCATGTTTTGGGACACACGGTGAGGCCAAGGTCGATCCAGTTTTTAATGAACGCTTTCTTGTAGGTCTGCCCTGACGAGACAATCACGGGATTGTCATTTACTCGAGCGAGAGAGGGCAACAAAAAACCGGAGGTATCGGAACTGGACTAGAGGTTTCAGGCTTTTTTATTAGGGCAAGGCGATCATGGATATGGGTTACGAGAAATCATTTGATCAAGCAATTTGGCTTCTCGAGTCTTTTCGTCTTGTTAGGCGTTCTCTTTTATCTTTTCAAGGGCCACTGCCTCGATCAGAATTTCTTGGTTGGACCTCAAGGTGAGGGTTTCGGTGATTTTGACCAGGATTTCGGAGTTCGGTCCAACGCACTCGGCTTGGTCTCTTATTGCTTCTTTGACGATTGATGATGTTTGTTTGTATCCCATTTGCTTGATTTTTTGAGAGCAATGCTGCAATTGGTTGTTTCGATTTTTAGGGATTGTATATGGTAAAGTTTCAAACAAATTGAAAAGACGGTGGAAATTACCCCAAGGGATGATGAACTTAATTCGTCGGGGAGGCATTGATCTGAAGATTTCAACAGCTTAAAAATATCGAGGCTGAAACTCCGGATCTTTGATACCAATGAATCATTTTGCAGAACCTAAACAGCAAAATGAAAACAACAATAGAACGAAAATATTAGCAATGCAGCTTTTTAAAAATTAATCTGTTCTTTTTTTTTTCTTAGTATTCCTATAAATTGATAATTCGGATGTTAATTTTTCATTTGATTCCAAATAATCCATACTTCACATAAAGATGCTTTCATAAGAAGCTAAAAGGTCAAACCCATCGCTAGCCCCCTGAACTTGGTCTAAATAGCCAACTGCCCCTTTGACCTTTAAAATGCACCCTGTTACTACTTAAATTGCAAAAAGTGCATCAGTTTCCCCTTGAACACCACGTGTCAGCTTCTAGTAAAAGACAGAAAAATCGGAAGAATGTCATCTATGAAAAATCAAACAAGCCAAAAGTTGACACGTGGCATTTAGGGGGCAAATTGGTGCATTTTTGCAAGTTCAAGGGGATCCAAGGGCAGTCGACTATTTAGACCAAGTTCAGGGGCTGGTGATGTACTGGGCCGAGGCTTAAACTAGAAGTTCTTATAAAGCATGCACAAAAGATAGAAACTTCGATTATTTTCTTTAAGAACTTGGAGTCTACCATTTTTCTTAAGATAATTTTGCATAGTAACGGGCAAGATAGATTTGCGACCTTAAACTAGAAAATCGGTTTTGGAACTCACAAAGTAAACTTTACTAGACATCGGTTGGCAGGATTCAAATAAGTCCCTCAATTTATCAACGGATTGACCCAACTCGTCAAATGTCTTACAAAGCTCATCATCTGAAGCTATATCTGATTCAACAATGGCATCGAGTATTGGCTTCAACAGCTTCAATATCTCTTCTGCCTTGTGGTAATACTTCTCAACCAGTTCTGATCTTAAGCTCTCAATGGATGACAAATGTAAAAAGGTGGAATTGTTACTGAGAAGAGCTTTCAATAATGAAATCTCCATTGCACCTGCATCACATGAAAAATAAGTATACCAACAAATAACCTAATTTACAGAGGTGTTCTTTAGACCTAAACCAAATAGGAATCAGAGAATCATTAAGTTCTTGATTGAATTAGAGAATCGATATTTTCAGACTTATAGTTCTTGGCATTGCCCTTTATGTTCTTTTATAATTAAAATACTGAATTATTGTTCATTGTTTAGTTGTTTTAGACAGCTACACTTTGGTTTAAACACTGGATATTTTGTTTATGGTTTTAGAGGTGACTTGGATTCTGTTAGAGATGAATATATAGTAAAAGGGTATAATAGTAATAAACATAAGGTGTGCTTAAGTCTCTTAGTGGGTTATACAAGGAAGGGAGATTTTTGAGAATATTAGTTGTTTGGGGTTCTCAGCTTGTAGTTGGGAAAGGGGCATAGCCCTATGGGAGCAAAGGTTATTCTTTGTTCATTATCTTGCTTTAGTCCTTGTTTAGTGTTTGTTCTTAGTCTCTTTTAGCATTGTAATTCCTCTTTGAATTATATCCTAGTTCTATTTCAGCTTTTCTATTGTTTCTATATCCATTCTATCAGATCCTAATTGGGAAAGAAATAACATTTGGAAAGGAGAAAATCACTAATATAATTGTTATATTCCTATTTAGTTTCTATTTCAGATTTCAGACTTCTACATGGAATCTAATTCTTTATTTGATTTCCTACTCTGATTATCAAATAATAAGCTGTTGATTGATAGATTTTCTAGTCCGATACTCTGATTTAACATAGAATAAGTCGTTGATTGAATGATTTCCTATCCTGATTAACCATAGAATACGCTGTTGATTGATTGATTGATTAGAGTAATACACTTTTGATTAATAGAACAGAAGCGCCTCACCTAATTCCGGCAGCGCCTCAGGCACGCTTCAGTCAAACATAAGCTCAACATTAGAGTAATACACTTTTTGCGCTGACAATAATGGGTCCCAGTAACAACATTGACATTTTTGAATCATGTGGTTTTGCAGGGAAACTACATGGTTTATTGTTGTACTTTTTATTATATTATATAATATATTTTTGAAACCACATGGAGTACAAAATAACTGTGTTGTTTCAAAATGGTATTAAAATACTTTAATAATTATAAATTTTTTTGCATTCTTAATTGGTAAAAAAACTAAAAATATAAGCGCTTGTGGAAAAAACTTAGAAGTCAACACTAAGTCCAATGTCTTTTTAACAATTCAATGTGAGAAACTATGGGTAAAAAAAGGAAAGGATTAATGAATTTTTAGGAGAAAATTTTGGAAGGTGTACTACTTTTGTTAAATTGCGAAATCAAAGGTTCTTTTTGTACCCTCTTGAGCCATAGCTATACTATGAGTAGAATTTAGTGGATATGGAGTATATACAGGTAATGGAATAGTAATTTTCTATGAGGAATGAGTACACAAGCTATATTATAAAAAGCATTTTTGCTATGTACACTACTTTCTATTCCAATATGTGACCAATTAACCTGCAAAAATTTCTAACTTGATCCTATTTGTATTAACTATCTATCGACTAAAGAGTGATTTACTCACTAGAAAAAAGCCAATTGCGAAGCACTATCGACTAACATGTGATTAACTATCTATCGACTAACTATTTGTAAGTCCCCATATATAAGCTACTAGGGTCCACCTTCGTAAACAACAATGGATTGCATTATGATTGTAATTTCATAATGGGACACATCTTTTTTTTGCTCATTGAAGAACTCTCAATATAACGGTGACTACCAACTGATGTCCAGCACACCTTAAGAGCAACTCCAACCATATTCCCTATTTTCCATTCCCTAAACTCTATTTTAAAGGATCTACAGTGTTTTTGGTCCAACCATCTTCCCTATTTTTCATTCTCTATATTACATCCCTTAAAAATAATAATATTTATTATTATGATATTAATTCTTTTACATCACTTCTATTCTAATCAACCAACAAAACAATTAAAAAACAAAAAGTAAAAAGAAATAATAATTTAATGTGCATCCCCTAAAATAGGGTTCCCTATATATAGAGATCCCTATTTTAGGGATATACCATGTAGGGAATGGTTGGATTCAACCATTCCCTATTTTAGGGAATACCCTAAAATAGGGAATGGTTGGATTTGCTCTAACATGATAAATTACTCACTGAACATCACTATACTACAAATACATCATTTCTAAAGAAGACATTGCAGAGTAGAATCACAGTATAGGAGATGATTTGAGAATATGAAGATTATAAAAGTACCTTTTTCACAACAAACTTATTGGAAATGCTCGAGTGATCTCCCACATTAATATTCCTCAGTATGTTGAAAGACAAAAACCTCTCAGGCAATCATGAAAAAATATCCATGAAGATTTTTCAGGCTTGATGGTCTCACCCAGAAATGCCCTTTTCAAAACCGGGCCTATAAATCAAATGATTTAGAAAGTTCAAAAAACATATAGATGATTGTATGCTATAAAGCCTTGACAAAAAATCAGAATCAGTACATTTGGTCACAAAAATCTGTCATTCCAAACTATCATCATGATCTTCAAATATGATATAAGAGAACAGAAAAGATTTGAACTCATACATATGCCATTATCAAATTCTTTTTGTTGTAACTTGTAACAGGTAGATAATCCTACACTAGTGTAATGAAAAACCAACCATGACTGAAATAAATTCAAGCTCATATCGCAATAACAAGAGTAACTTCAGATTCTCGAAAAGATCAATTTGATCAAACCATACTAGATGAATTTTCTTCCATCAACTGTAAGATCTCAAATAGATGAGACATGCATTGATTCTTTACTTAAATGTCAGATTATCTACAAGAGAGTAAATCCAACACCTAAAATCACAACCTTCAAATAGCGTTTACAGCAGTTCATTTTCACTTACGCATATACCATATAAGTCACACAAGTATTTGGATCAACGAGAACATGTAGATTAAAACTGGTGAACTCACATTCTAATCGTCCCAATTTTACATCAGATAACAACTTTGCAAATCAGCAAATTCATAAATACTTATAGGCCATATCAATCCATAGTGTCCTTTTAGCAATCACTTGAACAAACCTAAGAGCCAATGCTGTCAATAACATCAAAATTTTCAAAATATACATCAAAATCCTGTTCCTATAGGCTATAACATAAAGCAAAGTTCAAAGAAAAGCTTAAGCAAAAGACACGCAAACAAGAGGAGAGCAACAAAACAGGAAATTAGAAAATTAAAGCACTTAATTAGTTAAACTACCTCTGACCTTCAATTGCTCAATTCTATGAACAGAAACCCGAATTATTGGCATTTAGTTAATATGATTCAGTAAATTGAAGCTTAAACACGGAAAGAAATGACACAGAAGGAAACAAACGAAGGCTGAATTCAGCAAGTAAAGCTTGAAACAGTAGCCGGAAAAAACCCTAGACAGATCAATCAATGAATAAGGGGAAAAACTGTACCTGGGAAAGAGGAAAGTAGACCGATAAAAACAGAATATCAAAGAGAAAGAGTGGAACCGATGACTATCGCATTACAAATGTGATGCTCTAACCTTTGAGCTAAGCGGGCTCACATAATAGAAATTGTACATGTATAGTTTATTTAATAAACTAATGGAATTTTGGCTATTAATTTTTTATTTTTTTTTTTCGTTATTCCTAATTAATATGAATATCGAAAAAAAAATAATCAACCCTTCAAGTATTCAAAATTGCACGAGAAAAAAATGAGAGTGGAAAAGATTGATTGTATTGAGAAGTCCGGGTATCCAGAATCTGAAAATCCGATCAAAATCCTCAGATTCCAGTCTTTCTGTGCTAAAGTTTCTCGTGTTTAAGTTGTTTGTTGGCTGTTTCTTTCTCTTCCGTAGTCTTCTTTGTTGTTCTTCTTTTTCCTTTTTTGTTGCTTATACATACTTTATGTTAATGAAGCATTGTTTATTTACTTATTTTGAAAAATAACAATTAAATTTATTTTAAATTATAATTTATATCTAATGAATTTTAAAATTTAAAATTTATATCCATATCTTAAGATATGGATATGGACTATAAATAAATTTTAAATTTTTAGTTTAAATAACATAATTAAGCTGTATTACTAAAATAAATTTTGATTAGCCCACGTTTAAAATATTTCTATTGTATTCAATAATAAATTTTAGCCGACTTTTAAATATCTATATTTAAACACAATCAGTGCTGCTATACCCAAGTTCTATCCCAAATGTGAAAATACGTTCCGGGACCCAATTTTGTAGAAAATCGAAAAATCCCAAAAAATTATGGAAAATCAAGAAAATAAATGTGGCGCAAGAAATTTTCAGAAATTTTTTTTGGAAGGGACCGGAAATGTGAAAATACTTTCCGGGGCCCCGTTTCGTAAAAAATCGAAAACTCCCATAAAATTATGGAAAATCCGAAAAACAATGAAAATAAATGTGGTGCAAGAAATTTACAGAAAATGTTTCTGGAATGGCTCGGAAATGCGAAAATACGTTTCAAGGACTGGTTTGGTAAAAAATTGAAAAATCTCAAAAAATTATTGAAAATCCGGAAAATAAATAAAATAAATGTGGCGCAAGAAATTTTTAAAAGATATTTTTGGAATGGTTCGGAAATGTGAAAATACACTTCAGAGATCAGTTTCGTAAAAAATCGAAAAATCCCAAAAATTATGGAAAATCTGTAAAATAGAGAAAACAAATGTTTGCAAGAAATTTTCAAAAATATTTTTGGAATGGCTCGGAAATGTGAAAATACATTTCAGGGACCAGTTTCGTAAAAAATCGAAAAATCCCAAAAATTATGGAAAATCCGTAAAATAAAGAAAATAAATGTGTTACAAGAAATTTTCAAAAAATATTTTTGGAGTGGCTCGGAAATGTGAAAATACGTTTCAGGGACCAGTTTCGTAAAAATTCGAAGATCTCAAAAAATTATGGAAAATCTGGAAAATAGAGAAAATAAATATGGTGCAAGAAATTTTCAGAAAATGTTTTTGGAATGATCCAAAAATGTGAAATTACGTTTCAGGAACCGGTTTCGTGAAAACTTGAAAAGTCCAAAAAAATTATGGAAAATAAAGAAAAGGTTTAATGCTCTTCCACACCCTCCAACTTGAGCGAAAACAGCTTTCATATCCCCAACTTTCAAAAGGTCCTCCGAACTATCCCAAATTGCAAAATGACCCTCTTCCTCCTTTAGGATGTGTTTGGAAAGCTCACATTTTCTGAAAAATTCTCGCACCAAATTTATTTTCTTTCTTTCCCGGATATTTCATAATTAATTTTTGGAGATATCGATTTTTTACAAAACTGGGTTCTGAAACGTATTTTCACATTTTTGGGCCCTTTCATAAAAATTTTCTGAAAAATTCTTGCACCAAATGTATTTTCTATATTTTTCAAATATTTCATAATATTTTGGGAATTTTTCAATTTCCTACGAAACCGGGCCCCGAAACATATTTTCAAATTTTCGTGCCCTTTCGGAAACATTTTCTGAAAAATTCTTGCGCCAAATTTATTTTTTATATTTTCCGGATATTTCATAATTTTTTGAGATTTTTCGATTTTTTATGAAATCGGGTCCCAAAACGTATTTTTATATTTTCATGCCCTTCCGGAAACATTTTTAAAAAAATTCTTGCACCTAATTTATTTTCTATATTTTCCAAATATTTCATAATTTTTTGGGATTTTTCGATTTTTTACCAAATCGGGCCTGAAACGTATTTTTACATTTTCGTGCCCTTCCGGAAACATTTTTTGAAAAATTCTTACACCAAATTTATTTTCTATATTTTCCGGATATTTCATATTTTTTTGGAATTTTTCGATTTTTTACGAAACCGGGCCCGAAACGTATTTTTACATTTTCTTGCCCTTCCAGAAATATTTTTTGAAAAATTCTTGCACCAAATTTATTTTATTTATTTTCCGGATATTTCATAATTTTTGGGATTTTTCGATTTTTTACGAAATTGGGCTTCGAAACGTATTTTTACATTTTCGAGCTCTTCCAGACATTTTTTCTGAAAAATTCTTGCACCAAATTTATTTTCTTCATTTTCCAGATTTTTTATAATTTTTTTAAATTTTTCGATTTTTTATCTTTTTATGAAATTCTTTATTTTCTAGATAGTTTCAAATTTTTGGTGTTTTGTGGTTGAATTAAAAATACAGGGACTTAAAAGAAGTTTTGTCAATGATTTTTTTGAAATTTGGCAGTGAGTGTAATACATTCTTCAAGCTGCGACTGAGAGAGTGAAAATAGGTAGCACGGAGACACCCTTTTTGGAAGTTGGATAGTTCGGAGGACCTTTTGAAAGTTGGGGGTATAAAAGCTTTTTACGCTCCAGTTGGGGGCATGTGAGAGCATTAAGCCAAAAATAAATGTGGTATAAATAGACCAAAATATATTACTCAAAGTAATTAGATTTTGTATAGATAAACCAAATTCAAGTCCAAGTGGATATCCTATCCAAATCCAAATCCATTTTTGTTGCATCCAAATCCAATCCAAATCCAATGAATTTAAAAATAAAAGGATATGGATTCTATAAAATGGATTTGGATTAAAAAATATAGATGGATGTAAAATTCATTACCATCTCTATTACAATCCGATGCATTTTAGTCGTTTCAAGAGGTATATATAACATAGTGTGTAGTTATCTTAAAAAAAATATAACGGTGCAATCAAACAAGATACACTTGAAATGGATTAACTCTTTTTAAAAAATTTTTTTAAAGTAAATTTAGAGTAAAGTTAGAGAGATAGAGATAAAAGAAGTGAAAAAAAAAATTCTATTGGATTTGGATTTTTATTTTGATTCCATTCTCTAATCCTTTTCCCTCATTTTCCATGATTCATTTAGATTTAGATTCTTTAAAGTTGTACATTTCAGTCACTTTTAACCATTTATTGAGTTTTAATGGTCCAAATTTTATTGTATTGTGAACCCCACAAACCACTAAAACTGAATCTAGACCATAAAAACTCAATAAATAATTGAAATTGACTGAAATATATAACTTTACTACAGAATCCAAATCCAATTCATTTCTCTCTACAATTGTAATTGATTTTTTATGTATTTATTATTCTATTAATATTAAAATTTAATTCATGAAAATATTTGATAAATTATTTGGATGCTCCATTAGTAAAAAAATTACTTAAATTTACAAAATTATGTGTTTATTTATTTAAGGTTTGTTGTATGATGGCTTTGTAATTTTCACCACATTAATCTAATTATAAAGAAGGATTAAATAACTTTTACTTTGAAAATCATAAAATCAGTATCATTCAACTTTATTTAAATATTTATTTGTTGCACTATATTTCCATCATATTATAACCTCACTTCATTTCTCATCTTGTCTTGTTTTTTCAAAATTTTTAGACGTTATATATTTATGAAAAACTCAATAAGTGAAGTTAGAGAGAGATAGAGATAATAGAAGTGAGAGGAAAATTTTGTTGGGAGTTGTATAATCAATTTTAGCCATTCAAAATGTGATGAATGGTTGGATATTGCTCAATTTTTAAGTAAAGGTTGAGCTCGGCAAAAAACCGGCTCCATTTATTAAAAAGAAAAGAAAAAGCAATAACCATAAAAGGAAAAAAAAGAGAAAAATAAAAACATCATCGGGATGTAATAAAGCTATTTGCAACCTAGTTAAATAATAATGGACTAAAAATCCCAATCACAACAGAGTGTGATCCTAATGTTCAAAAGATCCTTAGCAAAAATGAATGGCGGGAAGAAATTCCCCGTGACGCACCATAGTCAATTTCGGCGAGAAGGATGAGATGATAAGTCCTAATGGATGCAAATTTGAGGTTGTGGCAAGACAGACACAAAGTCAAAACATCTAACCGTCAACTCAGATCATAACTGAGATCCAAGCCAATAAACAAATTCACATCCCAAGGAAAACCGCAGCTGATCCAGGAAGAAACCACTCTGAAGATCCAAGCCGATAAACGAGAAAGTCACTACTGCCCGAAAAGGCACCCCCTAAGCAACGATGAACCGCCATATATGTAACGAACCGAAATTTTCAAAAATAAAAATTTGCCTATAATAAATTACTATGGTATTAAAATATCATGGAAATTATTTTTATTGTTATTATTGTTATTGGATATAAGGCATGAGGAAATAAGAGCTAATTAAGTAAGAGAGATGAAATGGACATTTAATTATTTGATCAGGGGCATTATTGAAAAAAAAAACAAATAAATACATACTTACAGCCTCTTCTCTTCCCTCATCCATTTCCCTTCATCTTCTTCACCATTTTTCTCTCTTCCTAAATCCCTTAAACAAAATTCTCCCTAATCAAAAAACTTCCGATTTCTTCGATTCAACTTCGAATTCTTGTTAGAAATCGATCCTTAAGCCCTCTATCATCATCAATTTCAGTGAATCAAGACTAGAAGAGGAGGATTTCAGATATTAAGATTCGGATGAATAGTAACCCGAGTTTGAGGTGAGTGAGTTTTGGTAAAATTAAAGCTTAATTAGTAGAATTCATGGTAGATTAAGCATATTTATGGTATTAGGAAGTTTATTTATGTAATATCTTGATAGAATTATATATGGCTGTTGTAGAGGAAGATATTACAAGTAAATCAAAGGCAAAAGAGGTAGAAGAGGGCTAGAAAGAGCATAGAAAAAGGTTTGTGTCCCGAATTTCGATTTCTCGATTTTTCGGGAAATTTTCCAGATTATATACCTGTTTTGTTTTAATGTTTTCTCTCGTTATATAAATCTGATTTGAACAATTCTTGATTCTATTGATATCTACAGAAAGTAAGGAACATATGTTCAGAAGAAACCTTATTGAAATTCGTTCGTTTTCAATGTGAAATTTTCGTTTGAAGTTGAGTCACGAAATCTGTTTTCGGAAAATCTCAGCTTGGTACACTGTTTAGTATTTTGATCATAACTTTGGTTATACAATTTGAATTTCTGTGATTCTGGTGGTTTTGGAAAGCTAAGACATGTGTCTAATTATGTTTAGAAGAAAGTTCTTCGATTGGGTGATGTTTTCATAGTGAAAAATGTAGGGGAAGTCAGGTTACGAAACCTGGAAAAATTCTGGAAAGTATGATATTGATTTTAATGAGTTTTAATTGAAGTTTGATGCTTAAAAATTTGGGATTTGGATTCTTAATTACTGAAGTTATGTTGAATTATGATTGATGGTTTATACTGGAATTTTTAAGATGTTATTTTGATTTATTGCCCTTATTAAACGAGTAGAATACGGGTCAGGGTAGATTGGCGCCAATAAAGGGGGGTACAGTACTGTACAAACAATTGAAGCTTTGGCTTCGGGCTTTGGCCGATATTATGATATATATATATATATATTGAAGCTTCGGCTTCGGGCTTGACTGATATATTGATTTTTGAAGCTTCGGCTTCGGGCTTGACCGATATATTGATTTTTGAAGCTTCGGCTTCGGGCTTGACCGATATATTGATTTTGAAGCTTTGGCTTCGGGCTTTTCCGCTCCCGTATCCATTTTACCGTTATTCAGGACTTGTTTACTTTGGGCAATATATGGTTAAAGTGTTTGGAAAAATTGGGTACAAATTTGATTGTACTTTGAAAGGATTACTATATAAGTTTTGTGATTTGGTTCCATAAAGTTGGTTAATTTGTTTTTGACTTATAAATATACTTTGTTTCTATTTTAAAAATATTCAAAGTTGTTATTTTTTTTATGGACACCACTAAGCAAATTGCTTAGCGTGTAGTTGATTTTCTACGCGTAGGTGGAGAACTTGTAGATAGCTTGGACCAAAGTGGTACAGGTGGATCAGCTTAAAGAGCAAATAAGGAAAGACTCGAGGTGGATATGTATTTTAATGTAATATTATAGTTTGTAGTATAATGGCATGTACTATACAGTGTGAGAAATATAAAGTGATATTTGGAGAATAATTTGGAGTCTCAAACATTATATTGGCATTTATACATATTGTAATCTATAAGTATTGAACTCTATATAATGGAGTAGAGTTGTCTATTGGGTGTTTATAGTTACCGTGGCGCTCCCTATAGGGGGGTGTTACATTTAATGGTATCAGAGCTGAGGTTTAGGCGATTCTAGGACTAGTATGTACATGCCATTTAGGATATAAATATGTTATGTTAGTTGTTGATCCACTTTGGTCCAATTTTCAGGAATAAGAATGGATAGTAGTAGTCACAACTAGAGTGAGGAAGAGGATGCTGAGAGTACGGTCCGTATTAGACAAGGGGATGAACAAAGACATGAACCACCACCAGTTCATGGGTTTCCTGAACAACCTACTCCAGCACAAGCTGCTTTACTTCAGCATATGACTACTGAAGTAATCATACAAGTACTACGAAACATACAAATCCCTCAAGTTCCTGTAGTACCTCATGTTGAAAGAAGAGAGGAGAGGACTCCTCTTGAAAGAATCAAGAAGCTTCCGGCTGATGATTTCAAAGGGGACACAGTGAATCCTGCAATTACAGAAGATTGGCTTGATCATACTAAATGGTGTATGACTAGGCTTCATTTTACAGATGAAGAGAGATTAGACTGTGTGCAAGGTCTACTAAAAGAACAAGCTAGGAGGTGGTGGGATAATATTATGAGAGAAAGACGACCCGGAGAAATCACTTGGGGACTTTTCTTAGAACAATTTGACAAAAAGTACGTTAGTGAACGATTCAAAGATGAGCAGAGGAAATTGTTCTTATCTTTGAGACATGGGCGAATGACTGTATTAGAATATGAAGTTCAATTCCTCAAACTCGAGAGGTATGCTCGTGATATCATTGACAGTGAAGTAAGGCGATGTAAGAGATTCGAGGATGGGCTGAATGATGAAATTAGAGTGCATTTACTTGCACAAAGGATTAGAGTGTTCAATGACTTGGTTGATGCTGCTACGGGCATTGAGAAGATTAATTCAAATAGATAATAAAGAATGGCTAAAAGGTCTGGATTTCAAAAGGGATCACAGGGTCCAGCTAGTTTAGAATCTCTAAGTAAGAAACAGAAGGGAACATCAGAACAAGCACAATCTCATTTCAGAGGGTTTTCACCGAGACAAACCATAAGTACGGGGTCAGCAGCTAGTGTACCTTCAGGTCGAGGCAGAGGAAATATTCCACGATGTTCTAATTATGGAAGGATGCATACAAGGGAATGTTGGGGAAAAGGTAGAGTCCGCTTTAAATGCAGCTCGAGGGAACATTTGATTACAAATTGTCCTCAAAGACAGATAAGTACATCTGCACCTGCAGTAGTTCCTACTCCTACAATGCAAGGTGGAAGAGGTAGGGGAAGAGGAAATGCTAGTGGTTCAAGTGGGCATGATGTGACTCAACAAGCACCGCAGAGTGGTAGACCGGGAGGAATGGCGCGAAGTTATGCAATCCGAGGGCCTGAGACTAGAGAATCTACCGAAGTTATTGTCGGTGAATTTTCATTCTTTAATCATGATGTTTATGCTTTGATAGATCCTGGTTCATCTCATTCATATATATGTACTGCATTAGCACAAGAGAAAGGGTTGCATGTAGAAGAATTAGGAGAAAATATTGAAGTGACTAATCCTTTAGGACATAGTGTGATAGTAAACAAAGTGTACATGAATTGCCCTATTATGATTCAACATCAACTTTTCCATGCAAATTTAATTGAGTTACCTTTCTGAGATTACGATGTTATCTTGGGAATGGATTGGTTATCGGAACATCGGGTTGTAGTGGATTGCAAAAATAAAAGAATGTCACTTGAAGTTTCTGATGGAGAAGAAATAGTTATCGTAGGGGAAAGATCAGATTATCTCTGTAACATAATTTCTTTTATGAAGATTAAAAGGCTGGTTAGGAAGGGATGTCAGGCCTATCTAATCTTCACTCTAGAATTGAAGGAAGGTGAGTTAGAATTGCAGAATATTCCTACGGTATGTGATTTTCCAGATGTATTTCCAGAAGAACTACCGGGGTTGCCACTAAAAAGAGAGGTAGAATTCGCAATTGATGTATTGCCGGGTACCGCACCAGTATCCAAAGCACCATACAGAATGGCGCCTGCTGAACTGAAAGAGTTAAAGATTCAGTTGCAAGAATTGTTAGACAAAGGATTCATACGCCCGAGTATATCCCCGTGGGGTGCACCAGTGTTGTTTATTAAGAAGAAAGATGGGTCACTCCGATTATGTATTGATTACCGAGAGTTAAATAAATTGACAGTCAAGAATAAGTATCCATTGCCAAGGATTGAAGACTTATTTGATGAACTCAAGGGTGCCAAATACTTCTCTAAGATTGATTTGAGATCGGGCTACTATCAAATGAGAGTGAAAGATGATGATATTACAAAGACGGCTTTCCGAACCAGATCTGGGCACTATAAATTTTTGGTGATGCCATTTGGTCTAACTAACGCACCAGCAACATTTATGGACCTTATGAACTGTGTCTTTTGCTTATATTTAGACAGGTTTGTAGTGGTTTTCATTGATGACATTTTGGTGTATTCTAAGTCACGGGAAGAGCATGATCAACATTTGCGGATAGTATTCCAAACTTTGAGGGAAAATAAATTGTATGCCAAACTTAGCAAATGTGAGTTTTGGCTTGAAGAAGTTTCTTTCTTAAGCCATGTTGTTTCCGCCGAAGGAATTAAAGTGGATCCTAAGAAGATAGAAGCAGTTGTTGATGGAAACCACCAAAGAACCCTACGGAAGTCAGAAGTTTCCTTGGCTTAGCAGGGTATTATAGAAGATTTGTGAAGGGATTTTTAGTCATTGCTGTCCCGCTGACGAAACTACTTCAAAAGAATGCAAAATTTGAGTGGAATCACAAGTGTCAAGAAAGTTTTGAGAAATTAAAGGCGATGTTAACAAAAGCACCCATCCTTACTCAACCAGAACCTGGAAAAGATTTTGTAATCTATAGTGATGCTTCACATAGTGGTCTTGGGTGTGTTTTGATGCAAGAAGGAAAAGTGATTGCCTATGCTTCCAGGCAATTGAAGAATCATGAAAGGAATTATCCTACTCATGATTTGGAATTGGCTGCAATAGTCTTTGCCTTGAAAATTTGGCGACATTATCTTTATGGAGAAAAATGTTATATTTATACAGATCACAAAAGTTTGAAATATTTGCCAACACAGAAAGAGTTGAATTTAAGGCAAAGAAGGTGGATGGAATTCATTAAAGATTACGATTGTCTTATTGATTACCATCCAGGAAAGGCTAATGTAGTGGCAGATGCTCTCAGTAGAAAGACATTGATGGCACTAAGGGCTATGAATATGGGGTTAGCTCTTACCAGTAGTGGAGCCTTAATTGCAGAATTAAAGATTCAACTTGTACTACTAAACAGGTTAAGGAAGCACAAAATGAAGATGGTGACTTAAAGATCATTCGAGCAAGGACACAAGTGGGTATCGTAGACAACTATATGGTTCGAGAAGATGGATGTCTATATTTTAAAGATAGACTATGTGTGCCAAACAATGAAGAATTAAAGAAGAATATCTTACAAGAGGGGCATAGTAGTCCTTATGCGATGCATCCAGGAGCAAACAAGATGTACCAAAATTTGAAGAGCCATTATTGGTGGAATGGGATGAAGAAAGACATTACTAACTATGTTGCTCAATGTCTAACTTGTCAACAGGTGAAAGCAGAACATCAAGTTCCTTCTGGATTGTTGCAACCTATAACAATTCCAGAATGGAAATGGGAAAGAATCACAATAGACTTCGTGACGTCTTTACCACGTACACAGAAGAAACATGATGCAGTGTGGGTTGTTGTGGATAGATTGACAAAGTCTGCCCACTTTCTTCCAGTTAGGATGGATTATTCACTTGATAGGTTGGCTCAGTTATATGTAGATGAGATAGTAAGGCTACATGGAGTGCCTATTTCAATCATTTCTGACCGAGATCCACGATTTACTTCGAGATTTTGGAAGAAATTGCAAGAGGCCTTAGGTAGCAAACTTCATTTCATCCTCAAACAGATGGTCAGTCTGAAAGAGTAATTCAGGTGTTGGAAGACATGATGAGAAGTTGTATCATTGAATTTGAAGGAAGTTGGGATAAGTATTTGTCCCTCATGGAGTTTGCCTATAATAACAGCTATCAGTCAAGCATACAAATGGCGCCATAAGAAGCATTGTCTGGAAGAAAATGTCGAACTCCATTATATTGGACCGAACTTAGTGAAAATAAGATTGTGGGGGTGGATTTAATTCAGGAGACAAAGGAGAAGGTAAAACTTATTCAGGAGAGATTGAAGGCTGCATCGGATAGACAAAAATCTTATGCTGATCTAAAAAGAAAAGATATTACTTATGAAGTGGGAGATAAAGTGTTTCTCAAAGTATCTCCTTGGAAGAAAGTCCTGCGATTTGGCAAGAAAGGCAAGCTCAGTCTGAGATTCATTGGCCCATATGAGGTTATAGAGAAGGTTGGACCGGTAGCTTATCGGTTGGCACTACCCCCAACACTCGAAAAAATTCATAATGTGTTCCATGTGTCAATGTTAAGGAGATACAGATCAGATCCATCACATATCTTATCTCCTGATGTTGTAGAAATCGAACCCGACCTGAAGTATGAAGAGGAACCGGTACAAATCTTAGCGAGAGAGGTTAAACAATTGAGAAACAAGTCTATACCTTTGGTAAAAGTACTTTGGAGGGATCATAAGGTTGAAGAAGCAACTTGGGAACCGGAGGATACAATGAAAACTCAATATCCACAACTGTTTTCAGGGAATTTTCGGGACGAAAATTCATAAGAGGGGGAGAATTGTAACGAACCGAAATTTCCAAAAATAAAAATTTGCCTATAATAAATTACTATGGTATTAAAATATCATGGAAATTATTTTTATTGTTATTATTGTTATTGGATATAAGGCATGAGGAAATAAGAGCTAATTAAGTAAGAGAGATGAAATGGACATTTAATTCTTTGATCAGGGGCATTATTGGAAAAAAAACAAATAAATACATACTTACAGCCTCTTCTCTTCCCTCATCCATTTCCCTTCATCTTCTTCACCATTTTTCTCTCTTCCTAAATCCCTTAAACAAAATTCTCCCTAATCCAAAAACTTCCGATTTCTTCGATTCAACTTCGAATTCTTGTTAGAAATCGATCCTTAAGCCCTCTATCATCATCAATTTCAGTGAATCAAGACTAGAAGAGGAGGATTTCAGATATTAAGATTCGGATGAATAGTAACCCGAGTTTGAGGTGAGTGATTTTTGGTAAAATTAAAGCTTAATTAGTAGAATTCATGGTAGATTAAGCATATTTATGGTATTAGGAAGTTTATTTATGCAATATCTTGATAGAATTATATATGGCTGTTGTAGAGGAAGATATTACAAGTAAATCAAAGGCAAAAGAGGTAGAAGAGGGCTAGAAAGAGCATAGAAAAAGGTTTGTGTCCCGAATTTCGATTTCTCGGTTTTTCGGGAAATTTTCCAGATTATATACCTGTTTTGTTTTAATGTTTTCTCTCGTTATATAAATCTGATTTGAACAATTCTTGATTCTATTGATATCTACAGAAAGTAAGGAACATATGTTCAGAAGAAACCTTATTGAAATTCGTTCGTTTTCAATGTGAAATTTTCGTTTGAAGTTGAGTCACGAAATCTGTTTTTGGAAAATCTCAGCTTGGTACACTGTTTAGTATTTTGATCATAACTTTGGTTATACAATTTGAATTTCTGTGATTCTGGTGGTTTTGGAAAGCTAAGACATGTGTCTAATTATGTTTAGAAGAAAGTTCTTCGATTGGGTGATGTTTTCATAGCGAAAAATGTAGGGGAAGTCAGGTTACGAAACCTGGAAAAATTCTGGAAAGTATGATATTGATTTTAATGAGTTTTAATTGAAGTTTGATGCTTAAAAATTTGGGATTTGGATTCTTAATTACTGAAGTTATGTTGAATTATGATTGATGGTTTATACTGGAATTTTTAAGATGTTATTTTGATTTATTGCCCTTATTAAACGAGTAGAATACGGGTCAGGGTAGATTGGCGCCAATAAAGGGGGGTACAGTACTGTACAAACAATTGAAGCTCTGGCTTCGGGCTTTGGCCGATATTATGATATATATATATATATATATATATATATATATATATATATATATATATATATATATATATATATATTGATATTGAAGCTTCGGCTTCGGGCTTGACTGATATATTGGTTTTTGAAGCTTCGGCTTCGGGCTTGACCGATATATTGATTTTTGAAGCTTTGGCTTCGGGCTTGACCGATATATTGATTTTGAAGCTTTGGCTTCGGGCTTGTCCGCTCCCGTATCCATTTTACCGTTATTCAGGACTTGTTTACTTTGGGCAATATATGGTTAAAGTGTTTGGAAAAATTGGGTACAAATTTGATTGTACTTTGAAAGGATTACTGTATAAGTTTTGTGATTTGGTTCCATAAAGTTGGTTAATTTGTTTTTGACTTATAAATATACTTTGTTTCTATTTTAAAAATATTCAAAGTTGTTATTTTTTTTATGGACACCACTAAGCAAATTTCTTAGCGTGTAGTTGATTTTCTACGCGTAGGTGGAGAACTTGTAGATAGCTTGGACCAAAGTGGTACAGGTGGATCAGCTTAAAGAGCAAATAAGGAAAGACTCGAGGTGGATATGTATTTTAATGTAATATTATAGTTTGTAGTATAATGGCATGTACTATACAGTGTGAGAAATATAAAGTGATATTTGGAGAATAATTTGGAGTCTCAAACATTATATTGGCATTTATACATATTGTAATCTATAAGTATTGAACTCTATATAATGGAGTAGAGTTGTCGATTGAGTG
This sequence comes from Euphorbia pulcherrima, assembly GCA_947683365.1. NCBI lineage: Eukaryota > Viridiplantae > Streptophyta > Magnoliopsida > Malpighiales > Euphorbiaceae > Euphorbia > Euphorbia pulcherrima. The sequence continues at coordinate 7,025,473 of CANTUS010000006.1, read as the reverse complement.
ATTATTGTTACCGTGGCACTTTCTATATAGGGGGGCGTTACAATATATGGGACAGTTGTATGGCTAGGGATTAGCCCTAGCCGCCCGCACCTCAAAGCTTCTGAGGAGGAGATGCGAGTACGATCCCCTTGTTGAAAACTGCCGGCCAAACAGCTGGTGGAAGGGGACTATGAGGGAGGGGTGCTTGGACCCTCCAAAGAGCTGCCGGAACGACACCGATTAGAAATCCGAAGAAGGAGAAACAAACCATCGTCCAAAATGAACCCTAGCCGCCTAATCACTCTCCTGTCGAAAGTCTGCTACTGTGTGAGAAAAGCCGGCCAGACGCAGGTGAAAAAAACTATGCGACAAGGCCTAGCCGCCTAATTGCTGTTCCGTCGAATTGCAGAGAAAGAAATCCGACCAAATGCCGGTGGAAAAAATCTGGGCAGCTAGGCCTAGCCGCCTAATCGCCGTCCTGTCGAACTGTAGTGTGAGATTGAAAACCCGGTAGAGAATATCAGGGCGGCTAGGATTCTCCTGAATCCTAACCGGATATTGCTCACTTTTACTCTAAAATTATTTTTTAATTTTAAAGAATCCTAATTCATTTTTCTTCAGTTGAAACCATCGGTGTCACAGAAGTATATATTTCTGGTTTGACCATGCTTTTAAAAATATTCTTTTCCTTTTGAAGTTCACCGTTGAAAACTCGAAATATCTAAACCAGTTTACTTGGAAAGATAATTATGTTTTAATAATTTATTGAGGCTTACAATGGTAGAGCAACCACGTAATTGCCAAAAATGTTGATGCAGAAAAATACCACAAATATTTTCTTAGCTATCGACTTTAACTTTTTTCTGGCCAACGAAAAAATCCAAAATCACCTCAAGATGGAGAAGTCAACCAAATATTCTATAAACTAGTAAGACTAAGAAACTCGTATTCAAAGATAAATATGAAATTCATATAAAAAAAGATAAATATTAAATAATACTAAGTACATTACACTGCCCTTCTCATATCTGCAATTTCCACCAAACAAGTAAACTTGCCAAGTTAAAATTCCCAAACTATTCTTGAATAAACACCTAAAATAGCCTTGTAGTTTTCTATCTGCTCCGTAGAATAGGTGAGGAGATGTTGAAAGTATATATGAAACATAAGTAAAAACAATTGCATATGGTTGTTTACCCTACATAGGCTCGCACTAGGAGTTGAAGGTTACCGGTACTTGATCAAATCATACCGCTATTTAACTAAAAAAGGGAAAAAAGAGTAAATAAATAGGGGAAGTAATATCGAAATAAAAGAAATGCCTAATGCATATGTAGTCCTCTGAAGTTGGCTCTAATCGTTTTTTGCCACCTTCAACTTTCAATTATGACACTTTGTCCCCTGAAGTTGGCAAAATTGATACATGTTACCCCCTCACTACCACGTGTCAGCTTCTGGTTGGTTTGACTTTTCAAAGATGCCATTTTTCCGATTTTTTTCTCTCCAATCAGAAGTTGACACGTGGCATTGAGGGGGCAAACTGTATCAGTTTTGCCAACTTTAGGGGGTAAAGTGTCACACTTGAAAGTTCGGGGTGGCAAGAGCGATTAGAACTAAGTTTAGGGGGCAACGTATGCATTTGGCCCAAAGGAAATGATGCATAATAGGAATGACTATTGGTTTATACCTGTTTTCCAAATGAGAATGGGACCAATCTGTTCTCGATCATACGCATTATTGTCCAAACAAACAGCACCAGCCGGCCGAAAAGGAATATTTGCCGAACAAAAGGAAAATCCAACACAGGAAATAGGGTCATGAAATTTGCAATACAGAAAGCCTCGGAGAAAGAGTACCTAAATTTTCAAAACACAAATTAAGATTGCATGAAAATTATTAGCAAAGAGATATACAATGCAGTCATTCGATTATAAATAAACCAAAAAAGCCGTGACAATTGTACGTAAACGAGCTGAACCGAGCTGAGTTTTGGCATATTTGTATTGCTTCGTTTAATTTTTAATCGAACACAAGCTGAGTTGAGCTTGAATTCGAGTTCAAAATTATGTTCGTGTTAGTTCATTTAGGTGTTCATTTGTTCGCGAGTTATTCACAAAAAAATCATTTATTTTGTTTGTGAACAGTTCGCTAATTTGTTCGCAAATCAGCTTGTCTACTTTGTTCGTGAATAACATTGCCAATTCAATACATAATTTAAAGTGAGCTATAAAATTGGGTTGAATAATGTTATGCATATACTTGTTGTATTAGTCTAATTTTATATAGACATACTTCATTTTAATTCTATAAAATTTATTTTTGATATGTAATTATAATAATCGAGCTAGTTCACGAACATTTGTCGAGTCAGTTCACGAACTTGTTCGCGAACCTCTAATTGAGTTTGTTCACGAGTTAACGAGCCGAGCTTTGGCTTGTTCATGTTCAGTTCATTTATAATTCGAGCTGCAAAATCATGTTCACGAACTGTTCATTTATAAATCAAGTCGAGCCGAGTCGAACTTTTATCTAGCCGAACACCGAACTGTTCACGAACGGCTTGGTTCATTTACAACGCATAAAAATGAAAGAAAGAAGGACTAATACATATGCACTCCTTCTATACTTGTCCCTAAAAGCACATTTTCCCTCTGAAACTTACGTACGTTCCAGATAACCTCTAGAACTTGTCAAATGGATCTATTAATCCCTTGTACTTGTTAGAAGTGAACTTCATGCCCCCTTAATGTTGATATCCCTAGTATTATTTCGCCAGAGATTGAATTGAATATTGTTTCGCCAAAGATTAAATCAAAGATTGATTTTCCGGACAATATTGGATATGTGAGCATCACGAGGGTTATGAAACTCACTTTTAATAAGTTGAATGAGCTTTAAGGTAACTATAAAAATCACAATTTTTTCTTTAAAAACATAATTTTATATTCCAACTATTTTGAATCCCCAAACTTTTCAATTAATTAGATAATTTTTCTTTTTCTCTGTCATTTTTCTTAGAATTCAGAAAATTCTTTATATGACCTTTTCTATATGTGTTATTAATAGCAAATGAATTGCTACATGCATTAATTTTTTTTTTTATGATTCAGATAATAGTAATTTTTCTCTAATTCAAAATTATTTAAGGAGGCTAGATAGAGAGAGTGTTTTCTCACAAACTTCTATTTTTGTCAAATATTATTTTATTTATATTTTACTTTATAAGTAGAAGTGAAATTCGACCCCGGCTTGTCACTGGAAGTTTAGGTACCTATTGAAGCATCAGGCCAAACAACAATCCTATTCTTCCAAGCCATTTTCTACAAAATCATTGACTAAAGAATAAGAACAGCTTCGATTTCAACCTTCAGATCCTAAAAACCTTTGCTTAATTTCTCAGTCTCTAAGGCAATAAAAAAAATCAATGGTACGTACTAGAACTTGAATTCAGGGTGGCGAGGTCCATCGAGGATCTCTGGTTCGGTAGAACGAATAAGCATGTCCAAAGCGAACAAACCGAGGCAGTAGGAGATGAGGTAGAAACCCTGGAGAATATAAACGCGAACCGCATAGAATATGGCAATAGCAAAAAATGTGATCCAACGGCAGAGAATGTAAGGGACCGTCTTGTCAAGCAAGTGCTCGTAGAGCCGGGAAACACCAAAATTCCAGCCGGAATCGTAGAAATCAGGGAATATAATTGGCTTTCTTCTTTGCTGAAACAATAGATGAAAATTAGCGGAACAAATTTGAAAGAAATGGTTGGTAGCCTAGTTATAAGCTTAAAAGCACCATATGTTGTGGCAAAACAAATCTGCTCCAACGTTCACTAGGCACTACAAATCCACTACCAACTAATAATCAGTAATATCTAAACTAATTAATCGAGCAAATCTGACTAATAAACATTAAGGCAAATATGAAAATAAATTTGGTCAATTTTGATGCCACTATCAGCTCCTTCTTTTATTTAATTTAGGTCGAATGCTCTTTAATTCTCTCAAGTTGAGCGTTTTTGCCCTTAATATCCCCTAACTTTGAAGTGGACATTCGAACTATCTCAACTTATAAAAAGTACACGTCCGTGCTTGTAAAGCGGATTTTGTAAATTAAAGATCGAATGTTCTTTAATACCCCCTTGAGCATTTTTGCCCTTTGATGATGATTTTGTTTATTTGAGCATAGGAAAGGACTTTGTTTCCATTATAATTTTTGGAAAAAAAATTATAATGTATTTTCCTAAACTAAAATATAATACATTAAAAATCAAAATCCTAATAGCTTCTCTTCTATTTTCTCTGACCCGACTTCATTACTTTTAATGAAACTAGAATTACTCTGGATCAAAGCGAATTTTGTAAATTAAAGGTCGAATGCTCTTTAATACCTAAATTGAGCATTTTTACCCCGATGATGATTTTGTTTATTTTACCATAGGAAAGGCCTTTGTTTCTATTATAATTTTTGAAAAAAAATTAAAATGTATTTTCCTAAACTAAAATATAATACATTAAAAATTAAAATCCTAATTGCTTCTCTTCTTTTTTCTCTCATTGACCTAGTGAAGAAAGAGTCCATTACTTTGGATGAAACCAGAATTACTCTAGATTAAAGCGGGTTTTGTAAATTAAAGACCGGATGCTATTTAATATCCCTCAAGTTGAGCGTTTTTGCCCTTAATGTCCCCCAACTTTAAAAGCCTCATCGTCTTCAACTCCTTTCAGAGACAGTTTTTATTGTTTTAATCTCGCCGATTTTAAAAATTTCAGTGTATGATATTCGAATAAAGATCCTCGTGGATTTGAAATTTTCAATCGGTTTCCGCCTTTGTGATTGATTTTCGATGACAAATCCTTCAACATTGTGGGTTGAGCTAACCAAAGTAAGGACAAGAAGATTAATGGTGAGAAGAAGAGCAATACTTGATACTGACTTGGAAGCCATTTTTGGATCAAAGTGAAAGAGTGTGAAATAGGTTGTCCATCCTATTTCACACTCTTTTACTTCGATAGGACTATTCTACTTTCTCATATTGTTTTTTTTTTTTTTGTTAAAAATTGACTGCAATTGAAAGTAAGTTCTAGTTTGTAAACTTTGTAGACATGGGACTTTCCATGGAACCAATGAATTATTTAACATCAACATGATTAATATATACTAGAGCAGCAATTCCATGTTTAGCTTCAATCAAACGCAGAACTTCCAAATTGGTGTACAGTTTCATCACCAGTCAAATTAGATTTGGGACAAGTAAAATTCAGCCCTCAACCCATTCGACGAAATGCCTGAAAGAGTTTTGAGAATGACCACCTTCTCCAACACTGTTGATAGATGTCTCCTTGAGTTGTACAGCCCTTTCCTTTATTTTTCCATCAGCAAAGATTTCCTCCACCTTATTCTTAATCTCATTTCGAGTTACGATACCATCTCTGTTCTTGTCAAACTTGATCCCTACTCTCCAAGCATCACAAATGTATGTCTCGCTCAGAAATTGGTCAGCGAAGAACGGCCAGCACAGTAAAGGAATCCCATTGGTTACTCCTTCAATGGTGGAATTCCAGCCACAATGAGTCAGAAAGCAACCGATTGACGGGTGACTAAGAACCTTGTGCTGAGGTGTCCATTGAACCATAAACCCGCGATTCCCTACTCTCTCCTGAAACCCCTTAGGGCAGTAGCCATTCTCCTCTTTCATTGTATCGGGCCTCGTTACCCACAAAAATGGTCTACCAGTGAGTTCAAGTCCCAATCAATGCTAGTTCATGGAATTGAGCTCTGTCAAATACCGAGAGGCTACCAAATGCAACATATATTACTGATTTTGGTAGCTGTTGGTCTAACCATTTCAAACAATTGGAATCTTCTTGCCAGAAGTGTCCTCTTGACTCGCCTGACCGGTTACTTGCCATCAGCGGTCCTATTGGAACCATTCTCGAGTCAAAGCGAAATGCGCCTGGCTCGAGATCATATGCTGAGTTGCAAAGTATCAAGTCTGTCTCTTTGATTGCCTCGTTTGTTTTCATCATACGGTTGAACAGAAATTTCTGAATATTCAAGTCATGAAGGCAACACCATAAAAAATCTAGGCCTTTTTGGAAACGCAGTCTAAGGATTACTAGTAGGGAGAGGTGCTCCCAGATGCGGAACTGGATTTCCCAAGTCTGCCCTGTTGTTTTTGGGGGGACCGGGGCTATCGGTAACAGGGGGCAGCAGCCACACGTTGGGTCTCAGGTGGTGGCAGATAGATTTGAATGGGACCTGGAAGCTAATAAGGTATTTTCAGCTGCATCTTTTTGTTTAGGGTCCTATAGGTCACCTCAAAGGACTACGCCGGAAACGGATTATATGGTGGTGTGGAATGCGTGTCTTATTCCTAAAGTCAAATTTTTTGGCTGGTTATTGTTACATAGACGCCTCCCAACGAAAGTCTTTCTGGTTTGTCGCGGATGCCAAGCTGTATTGAATGACAAGTGTCCGTTTTGTGATGAATCCGAAACAATTGATCATGGTTTGTTTCACTGTTTGGGTAGTTATCGTATATGGGTTCAAGCTTTTCTGTTACTAGGGATTTCGGTAACAATGCCATTCAAGGGGGCTGATTTTCTTGTAGTATGGCGAGCGCATTTTTCCTCAGGGATTGGACAGGAGTTTGGTACGGCTTTATGGTTTATGATTGCGTGGACTATTTGGAAAAGGCGGAATAAGTTCGTGTTCGAGGGTGTCTTAAGCACAGATGATCTCTTGGGGGCAAGCATTCATCTATGCTGGTTCTTTTTCAAGTATCGAAGACGGAATCTTAATTTTGTTGTTTCCGATGTATTTAACTGTCCAGATTTATTTCTAAGCTGTAACTAGCTAGGTGGCATCTGTTGGCCTACTCATTGTATAGTCATTCCTCGGGATCGGATTTCATATCCGTATCACCTTTAGGCTGTATCCTTGTTCACTGACGCTCTCATCATGTGAGCGGTCTTTGGATTGCATTAATAAAGAGAGGTAGGTGTTTTGTAGGTAAGCGGGGGCATCAACCTAGTTGGGACGTCCGCCCCGAAATTTTCACCTATCTCGATCTTTTTCCTTCTGGGGAAACACAATGTTTCTCCGGGGGGTTTTCAAAAAAAAAATCAATCAGTTTCCGTATACTAAGTATTGAAGTGAGTAGAGCAGCTGGAGAAGTCCAAAACGCAGCACGACGGATTTTCATCTTCTCGGTTAGTTCAAAAACCCACCCCATTCCCCAATCAGCAATCACACATTTGATACTTTCATCCCTTGATGAACTAGCATTGATTTTGTTTATGAGACCCTCGAGTTCTCCAGGCATGACCCGAAAAATCGCTTGTGCTAACTTTCCTAGATCATTCCTATCCTCGCAAGGTTCCAAACCATCCGGGATTGAAACTAAACTGATTTCACCAAGATCATCATTTGCATTCAACACCCGTTTGTGATTATGCTCTGTGTTCACAAATGTGACCCTAAATCCTTGTTGTACCAAGCATTTTGACAGCTCTAGTAGAGGAATTACATGACCTTGTAATGGATACGGAATGGCTAAAACATGAGTTCCCCCCATTATTTCGGTTCTTACTTCTGATGTTCGTTTACGTGTTTACGAGTTTTTTTAGCTCTCTACTATGAATAAGATGTTTTTAGAAATCATATTTATCTTTAGATTCAGATCTAGATGCCATGTGAGACCATCTGCTTACAACTGATATATTATAAACTATTTTATTGTTTATTAGTTTCTTCTGCAAATCCAACGCTACATTTTTTACTTCAATGGACAAAAAATATATAAATGTAAATAAATATAATTTTCTATAAAATATACTTATTTAATGTCTTTTTGTTATGTATATTAATATTCTTAACTGACACCCTTAACCAAGTCATTGTTTTATTATTTAGCAATTATCCCAAGATTTAGTTTATGCATTTGTCTATACTACAGTGTCTATGTGAACTATGTCTCAGTTAAATTATGTGTTTATTTTATTGTCTTAAAGGATGTTTACTAATTTTAATCTTCTTTGCGGAGATTGGAAAACCGGGCTAAGTATTGTTAAATAAAAAAAAAGAAACAAAGAAAAGAATGGCAAACATCAACAAAGCTCGAACAAACATAAAGGCAATAAAAACAATACTATTAATTGAGGAGAGTACTTCAGAGGAGGTTTGTGTTAGGCCCAATAATAGATTACGAGAAAAAATAATATCAGCAGAATAAAAGACACACAGATTTTTACGTGGAAACCCCAAATGAATTAGGGAAAAACCACGGGACCAACTCCGAATAATTCTTCCACTATAAAATAATAGTAGGTACACCAAGAGATTATAAAATAGTGGCACTCAAGTGTTTCCCAAAACCTCACTATTTTCTCTCTTACCCAGCTCTTAGGAACCCTTTTCCTAAGGCTCTCTACACAGATTACATTTTTATCTGTGTTTCTTCTCTATTACTCTCTGTATTGGTCTGCTCTTCAAATGAGCAAAACTCTCCTCTATTTATAGGAGATTCAAAACGCGTATGGCCGAATTATGCACAGTAATTTTACTGTGCACTTTTTGAAAACTTTTCCTGCCGACCTGCCTCCTCTTTTTGTTTTTTTTTTTATTTTTTTTTAATTAAACAGTGGGTCCCACAATAATAGGGACACCACTCAGCAAATCTCCCCTCCCGACTACATTGTGGGACTCTCCATCTCGGTTGCTTCAACGCACTGTCGAACTTTTCTTTTGGTACGACCTTCGTCAGCATATCAGCAACATTTTACTTGTACGAATCTTCTGCAGGTTGAACTCTTTTTCTTCAATGGCAAGTCTGAGCCAATGATATCTTACATCAATATGTTTCATCCGTGCATGATACATAGTATTTTTGCTCAAGTCTAGTGCACTTTGACTATCACAATAAACTATGTAGTCTTCTTATTGCACACCCAATTCTTCAAAGAATCGCTTTAACCAACGCATTTCCTTTCCTGCTTCTGTTGCTGCAACGTACTCTGCTTCGGTTGTTGATAAAGAAACATATTTTTGTAACCGTGAGTGCCATGAAATAGCTCCCCCTGAGAATGTAAATAAGTAACCCGATGTACATTTTCTTTCATCAAGGTCACCAGCCATATCTGCATCCGTGTAACCAGCAAGTGCAGATTTTTCAACTCCAAAAGTTAAACATAACTTTGAAGTTCCTCTTAGGTATCTGAAGATCCATTTAACTGCTTCCCAATGTGTCTTCTGGGGATTTGACAGGAATCTACTCATAACTCCAACTGCATGAGCGATGTCTGGTCTCGTACACACCATTGCATACATCAAACTTCGGACCGCTGAAGAATATGAAACTTTTGACATATCTTCTCTATTTTTCTTTGTTGAAGGGTAGGATTTCTTACTCAACTTGAAATGAGCAGCAAATGGAGTGCTAACTGGTTTAGCATTCTTCATATTGAACCTTTCTAGTACTCGTTCAATATATTTTTCTTGCGATAACCATAGCCTGCAGGACCTCCGATCTCGGGTAATCTCCATTCCGAGAATTCGCCTTGCCGGTCCCAAATCCTTCATGTCAAACGCCTTAGACAAATCACACTTCAACTTACTAATCATTTTGGCATCTGGTCCAACGATTAGCATATCATCAACATATAAGAGAAGAATGATAAATTTTTCATCAGGGAATTCCTGGACATATACACTTGGATCAGCTTCTGTCCTCCTGTATCCTTGATTCACCACGAAGGAATCAAACTTTTTATACCATTGTCGCGGAGCTTGTTTTAACCCATACAAACTTTTCTTCAAGCGACAAACCATGTCCTCCTTTCCCTTGACCTTGAAACCTTCTAGTTGTTCCATATAAATTCCTTCTTCTACATCCCTATGCAAGAACGCGGTCTTTACATCAAGCTGTTCTGACTCAAGGTTCAAGCTGGCTACAAGACCTAACACAACTCGAATTGAACTCATTTTCACAACTGGTGAAAAAATCTCATCAAAGTCGATACCTTTCTTTTGAGTAAAGCCTTTGGCAACCAATCGAGCTTCGTATCTCACTAGGTCTCCATCATCTTTCTTCAGCTTGTACACCCATTTGTTCTTGAGTGTTCTCTTCCCTTTAGGAAGTTTCACCAGCTCGTATGTGTCATTCTTCTTCAAAGAATTCATCTCCTCTTGCATGGCCTTCATCCAACAATCTTTATCTTTACAAGATTGCACATCTTGGAAGCTTTCAGGCTCCCCCTCATCAGTGATTAAAATATAATCGGAACTGGAGTATTTTGTAGATGGTTGGCGTTCTCTGATTGACCTCCTTAATTGAGGTTCTTCTTCTGGTAGAATGGGGTTCTCTGTCTCCCCCTGCTCAATACCCTCTGCATTCGTATCTTCATCTACAATCGTATCTTGATCCCTCACAACTGGCTCTTCTTCTCCATCTTGTTCTGATTGATGCATTCTTCTTTCTGTGGCATCATCTGATAGAATGCTCTCTGGTGTAATATCGATAACACCATCACTTGTAGATCTTTCACTGATGATATCATTCTTATTAAATACAAGAAAGTATCTTCTTCTTCCAATGGATTCTGTATCCATGGGACCACAAACGTCAGAGTGTACCAACTCTAACTTATTATGTCTCCTTCTAGAGCTTTTATGAAATGAAACTCGATGTTGCTTCCTAGATAAACAGTGATCACATGGGTTAATTTTTCCTTTGGCTAATGGGATGAGGGACTTCTTAGCCAGTATATTCAACCCTTTCTCACTAACATGCGCCAGTCGCCTATGCCATAAATTTGGTGAAGCATCATCCCCAACTGTATTCAGTTGACCCGCACATATTGTTGCTTGCGTTTTGTATAGCGAGCAACACAATCTTCCTTTCGCCACCACCAACGACCCTTTGGTGAGTTTCCAATTTCCATCGCCTGTATGATTGTGATAACCTTCCTTGTCCAATACACTAACAGACAATAAGTTGAACCGAATATCTGGAATGTGTCGTACATTTTTAAGTGTTAATGTGCATCCGACACTTGTCTTCACGCAGATATCGCCGATTCCTACCATTTCCGAGACACTATTATTTCCTATTTTAATAGTACCATAATCGCCCGCTTTATAGGTTGAGAAGTATTCCCTTTGTGGAACACAGTGGTATGAGGCACCATAATCTACAATCCACTCGGTATCTGCATCCCCAACATGACAACAATCTGCATCATGAGATACTAAAGCCACCTCTCCATCTTGTATTGTGACTGTAGCAGATGTGTTTTTGTCATCATCATGACTTCGGTTTGCATTCTCTCGTTTAAGAAAATGGCAGTTCCTTTTGAGATGTCCCTGCTTTCCACAGTGGTAGCATGACCTCTTCTCTCGGGACTTGGATCTATCTTTCGATTTTCCATTCCCATGACCTCTACTCTTGCTTCGGCCCCTATTCTTTGTGACAAGGGATTGTGAACTGGTATTGGCAACTTCCCTTCTATGAAGCTCTACATTAAGTAGACTATTCTTTACCATGGACATTGTTACCACACCATTTGGAGCTGAGTTACTCAGTGATACAGCAAGAGTATCCCAGCTATCTGGTAGAGTTCCCATCAAAAGACATGCTTGCATCTCATCATCCAAGGACATACCGGTGACTGCTAACTCACTTATGAATCCTCCAAAGTCGTTCAGGTGTTGTGTGATTGATCGTCCCTCTGTCAGTTTCAAGTTCATGACTTTGCGAATCATGAACACTTTTCCTTAAGCATTTTTAGCCTCGTACATATCCTTTAGCTTCTTCCAGAGAACTTTGGGATCTGTTTCATTCCTCACGTGGTTGTACAGGCTAGCATCTATCCATTGGCGTATTGCACCCAATGTCTGCTTCTTCAACTTTATCCACTGCTGATCTTTCATATCCTCCGGCTTTGCGTCGTCACCCTCAATTGGATCGTACAAATCTTTGCAATTGAGGTAGTCCTCTATTCTGGATTTCCACATTGAATAATTTGTATCCGTCAATTTCATCATTACACAGTCATTTGCCATGTCGAAACTTTAAAAATGGCAAAATTTTTTACTATTCACGAATTTCACTATTCACATAAATAGTGACTGTATATATGAATAGTACCGTATACCCAAATAATACTTATATGTTGGAATAGTAACAGTATGCCCGTATACTTACATAATACTATTCATAAAAGATGGCCGAATATGAATAGTTATTATATATGAATACTATTACTCAAGTTACTATTTTACTATTCACCCAAATTGCCTATGTGCGACTGTTTTTCGAACGGATTGCACCACCGGATTCCCCGTAATTTTCTCGTCGTCGTGGTATATTTATTTTTGAAAAATATATCCGCGGATTTTACTGATAAAACAACCTTCGGCTTTGATACCACTTGTTAGGCCCAATGATAGATTACGACAAAAAATAATATCAGCAGAATAAAAGACACACAGATTTTTACATGGAAACCCCAAATGAATTAGGGAAAAACCACGGGACCAACTCCGAATAATTCTTCCACTATAAAACAATAGTAGGTACGACAAGAGATTATAAAATAGTGGCACTCAAGTGTTTCCCAAAACCTCATTATTTTCTCTCTTACCCAGCTCTTAGGAACCCTTTTCCTAAGGCTCTCTACACAGATTACATTTTTATCTGTGTTTCTTCTCTATTACTCTCTGTGTTGGTCTGCTCTTCAAATGAGCAAAACTCTCCTCTATTTATAGGAGATTCAAAACGCGTATGGCCATGCACAGTAATTTTACTGTGCACTTTTTGAAAACTTTTCCTGCCGACCTGCCTCCTCTTTTTGTTTTTTTTTTATTTTTTTAATTAAACAGTGGGTCCCACAATAATAGGGACACCACTCAGCAGTTTGTGCTTCCGTTTAGCCTATTCTCTGCTAGCAACAAATAACTTTTCCTTTTATGGATTTCGTGGGATAGTGTGTCCCTCATCTATCTCATGCCAGAAGCTTTCATCATAAGAAATGAAAACTCTTGCCTAACAGGTGATACCTGTTTGGCATTGTTTTTCAATCTTGCCTTTTCTCGTTCTGCGGAATCTAGCCCGAGTCACCCCTCGCTGGTTGAAAATAATCTGAGTAATAATTGTCCTCAAAGACTGGTTCAGAAACACCGTCACTATCATGAGAGATGTCCGTAAAATGACAATCCAAACCAGCAGTGGCCGCAACTTGATTCAAACTAGCATTTGCTTCAACTTGATTAGGAGCAAAGACCGAATTGTCAGGGCTAATCTTAACAACTAAGTTAACGGCCTTTATACTAGCAATTAGGGCGTTACCCCCATCCTGAGCTTGTTCATGAATTTTCAAATCTTTTGTAGCTGTGGCTTGAATTGTAGCTGCTTCATTAGCATTGGATGCGTCAGCATGAACGGGTGCAGTCAATGTCCCTGGCTGTGATTTCGCAGCTCCAGGCTCCTTTTTAGGAACTAAGTCCTCAGTCTGCAGATCAGTCCAAAGACGTTGTTGCACTTGCTCAAGAGAAACAGTGTTTGAAACCTCCCCAACTAAATGATTCAAACCACCAACAACTTGCTTTCTTTCCACCCGGGGCTTTTCGATTCTAAGAGGGTCTTTCGACTTCTTAGATCCATTATCCACCGTCGAATCATGTCTATTCTTTCGACATTCCTTCCATGAGTGTCCAATCAATGAACATATTTCTACTTCCACCCAAATATGCTTGCATTCCTTTTCCACCCCTATTGTGTACTCCAAATCTTTGGCCAAATCTACATCGACAAGGATTCCAGAAAAATGCCAGAAATCCCCCTCCAATGTATTTCTGTCCACCGCAGAAAATTCCCCAATTCCTTTAGCTATGCACGCTAAAATATCTGAATCCCAATATTCTCATGGAAAACCATGAAGCTGAACTCACACCAAAGTTTTTGTAGTTCTTTATTCATTAGGGTTGAAATCAGCCTACCAAGACTGAACCCTAGAAATCCTTTAAGAAATCCTACTTGCAACAGTCGAACTAAGTCTTCCTCTACATTTCCACATTGAAGGAGGTGAAAATCAAAAACCTTTGAAGTCAATTCATTTTCAACCACATATAAAATCCATTCTGGAAGGTTCGCTTTCTCTGAAGTGAATTTACTTAACAAATGCTCGTCCTCCCAGTAAGTAATTCCAAGGGCACTACACCAAAGCTATAAACATCTCCTTCCTACGATAATGTACCGGTATAAGTAACCTCTGGGGCATAATAGCCAACACTATGAAAGCAACTTTTGAATAAAGGTGTTGTAATAAGGTCGAGTAGAAAATTAGAGACACGAGCCTCAAGGAGTTCAGCAAGTAGAATATTTGATGGGTTGATATTTCCATGAAACAAAGTAGGGCCGTGAGAGTGAATGTGTGCAATTGCTCTAGCAACTCCGAGAGTAATGCCAATCCTCGTATCCAACTTCAACCAATACTTGTCATATCTGATTCCTGCACTTCATTCAAAATGGGAAGTTGTATTTATTTCTGATATTGAGCATACACATACAAAATGCAATGTTCACTTGAGATATAGACAGAAAAGGCTTACTTTGTAAAAGAGCAAATAAGCTTCCCATAGGCATGTAGAAGCTTTTCATCATTGGTGCAATAATAAGCTTTCAAGGGAAGCAACTTCTGATGATTGATTTTCCCAATCCTTTAAGCCGAACTCATTCAGTTTTTTAACATATTCCTCCCACTCAACTGATTCCTTCACATGCCATTTACAACCAGTTTTATACATGATAATTTTAGCTCCATTAATAACGAATTCTTCCTTTCTTCTACCATGATTGTGAATTTGCAGTGAAAGAGAACTCAATTGATTTTAGAGTGAGAGAGATAACTCCATTAAAATACTTCTACACAATGAACTTTGATTTGCCATATTAAGAGAGAATGAACTAACAATTGAGCTTTGATTTGCTTTTTTAAATGAACAATCACACTTTAGATATATTTATGGAGCACGAAATCAAATTGAAAATCACAATTTACATATTTTAGTTTTAAATAATTGAGTAGTTTGGAATTGTTAAATTGGATATAGAAAACCCATGCACTTGCAATTGGGGAGTTGAATTTGTTAGAGGTAGAAGAAACTCATATGATTTGTTTATGAAGAGTTAGAATTGGTGGTGAATTGGAGTGTAGAAATTCATAAGAAAAGAATACGGTGAACAAATGAGAAAGATATAGAACCAATTTCTCTTTTTTTGATTTTTATATTAAATATGCCACGTCTCACTTTCTAATTTGTTTGACTTTTTAAAAGTGAAACGTGACAGAGAGTGTAATTCACTCTCCATGAATTATTTGATTTTGTGTCGATTAGGGGGTTTGGAGGTGCACTTTAAACAAGTTTAAGGGGTGAATTAATTCATGGGGGTTTTGATGTATTAAGCCAAAAAATAACAATAAAGTTTATGTTAAAGTTGCAATGGATGCATTTTAGTTGTTTCAACAAAATATTATCATCAATTTTCAAAACTTTCAAATAGTCCTCAAACTGAGCAAAAATGCATCACTTTTGCCTTTCAATATCACATGTTAGTTTATGGTTGGTTTGACTTTTCAAATATGTCATTTTTCTTATTTTTCTTTCTCCAATCAAAAGTTGACACGTGGCAATGAGGGAGCAAACTAAAGCTATTTCTTCAAGTTTAAGTGGCTAATTAAAACTTTTAAAAGTTCAGGGTGTCATCCAATTTTTTATGCCAAATTCGATTGATAAATGATGTATTTGACCTTATAAATAACATGACTTTAGTTACTTCCCAAAAACAATACAACAAATAATAAAAAAAATAACGGTGCAACCAAACCAGATACAATTGTTATGCAATAACTCATTTTCTGTCCATTCATTTTTAATCTATTTTATGATGTATATAATTTTCTTGTAAAAATGTACATAACAATTATAATTGAATTTTATTTATTTTCTTAATCTATCAATAT
Source organism: Euphorbia pulcherrima (assembly GCA_947683365.1). Taxonomy (NCBI): domain Eukaryota; kingdom Viridiplantae; phylum Streptophyta; class Magnoliopsida; order Malpighiales; family Euphorbiaceae; genus Euphorbia; species Euphorbia pulcherrima. The sequence continues at coordinate 7,009,475 of CANTUS010000006.1, read as the reverse complement.
TAAAAAGTTAATTGATGAGAAAAAATTGATATATTATTTGTATACTTCGTAAGCAAAAAATTTTACTTTTAGGGACAAAATTTATGCGTTTTAATTATTTTAAGGTGAATGCCATAGTCATTAATTTTTCAAAGTAAAAATTATTTTTTCTTTTATCATTATTAGATTAGTGAAGTATTTAATCCATGGTAATAGAAGTAAAGTAAAAACACAAATTCATTGTAGAATAAGCTTTATTTTAACGGTAATGCTATATTGACAACTTACATATTGATAACTTTTGACACCTTTAATCTCCACATCTCCATCTTATTATCATCTAACGGTGGGTATCACTTTAATAAAAATAAAAAAATATCGCTTTCCCTTCCTTTTCCAACTCTAAAACTCGCAAGGCATTTTTATCTTCTTTTCTAATCAATTATCTTCTTCCACTCTCCCTATTTTCTAGCTACCCTTACCAATGTAAAATCCCTATTTTCTAGCTACCATTATCAATTTAAAATCCCTATTTTCTGACTGCCCTTACAAATTTGAAATCCCTATTTTATAGTTGCATGACAATACTAAAACCTAGGGTGGGCAAAATGAACCCTTTTGGTAACGGTGTACAGTATAGGTGCATGCCCCTAAAAGATACTGTACACACATGCCCCTATGTTCATGCGTGCACAGTATCTTTTAGGGGCATGAACCTATACTGTACACAGTTACCAAAAGGGTTCATTTTGCCCACCCTAGGGTTTTAGTATTATCATGCAGCTAGAAAATATGGATTTCAAATTGGTAAGGGTAGCTAGAAAATAGGGTGAGAGGAAGAAAATTGATTAGGAAAGAAGATAAAAATGCCTTGCGAGTTTTAGAGTTGGAAAAGGAAGGGAAAAGTGATACCCACCGTTAGATGATAATAAGATGGAGGTTGGAGATTAAAGGTGTAACGAACCGAAATTTCGAAATTTACTTATAATAAATTACTATGGTATTAAAATATCATGGAAATTATTTTTTGTAGTTATTATTATTGTTATTGGATATAAGACATGAGGAAATAAGAGTTAATTAAGTAAGAGGGATGAATTAGGCATTTAATTATTTGTTCAAAGACATTTTTGGAAATTGAAAAAAAAAGAAATCATATTATCCTTTAATCTTATACGTATTCCCTCATTCATTTCCCTTCATCCCCTTCACCTTCATCTTCATCTTCTTCTCCTTATCAATAGTTTTCCCTAATCTAAAAACTTTCGATTTCTTCGATTCAACTTCAAATACTTGTTAGAAATCGATCATAAAGCCCTCTATCATCATCAATTTCAGTGAAACAAGACTAGAAGAGGAGGACTTCAGATTTTAAGATTCGGATGAATAGTAACCCGAATTTGAGGTGAGTGATTTTTGATGAAATTAAAGCTTAGTTAGTAGAATTCATGGTAGATTAAGCATATTTATGGTATTAGAAAGTTTATTTATACAATATCTTGATAGAATTATATATGGCTATTGTAGAGGACGCTAGTGCAAGCAAATCAAAGGCAAAAGAGGTAGAAGAGAGCTAGAAAGAGCTTAGAAAAAGGTTTGTGTCTCAAATTTTGATTTATCGGTTTTTCGGAAAAATTTCCAGATTTGTATCCCTGTTTTGTTTTAATGTTTTCTCCTGCTATATAAATCCGATTTGAATGATTCTTAATTCTATTGATATCTACAAAAACTAAGGAATATATGTTTAGAAGAAACCTTGTTGAATTTCGTTCGTTTTCAATGTGAAATTTTCGTTTGAAGTTGAGTCATGAAATCTGTTTTTGAAAAATCTCAGCTTTGTACACTGTTTAGTATTTTGATCATAACTTTGGTTATACAACTTGCATTTCTGTGATTCTGGTGGCTTTGGAAAGCTTAGACATGTGGCTAATTATGTCTAGAAGAAAGTGCTTCGATTGGGTGATGTTTTGATAGTGAAAAATGCAAGGGAAATCAGGTCACAAAATCTGGAAATTTCTGGAAAGTATGAATATTGATTTTATTGAGTTTTTATTGATGCTTAAAAATTTGGGATTTGGATTTCTTAATTACTGAAGTTATGTTGAATTATGATTGATAGTTTATACTAGAGTTTTTAAGATGTTACTTTGATTTATTGCCCTTATTAAACGAGTGGAATACGGGTCAGGGTAGATTGGTGCCAATAAAGGGGGGTATAGTACTGTACAAACAATTGAAGCTTTGGCTTCAGGCTTTGGCCGATATTATGATTTATATATATTGATATTGAAGTTTCGGCTTCGGGCTTGACCGATATATTAATTTTGAAGCTTCGGCTTTGGGCTTGACCGATATATTGATTTTGAAGCTTTGGCTTCGGGTTTGTCCGCTCCTATATCCATTTTACCGTTATTCAGGACTTGTTTACTTTGGGCAATATGTGGTTAAAGTGTTTGGAAAACTTGGATATAAATTTGATTGTACTTTGAAAGGATTACTATATAAGTTTTGTGATTTGGTTTTATAAAGTTGTTTAATTTGTTTTGATTTATGAACATACTTTATTTCTATTTTAAAATATTAAAAAAATGTTCAAAGTTGTATTTTCTTTTATGTATACCACTAAGCAAATTGCTTAGCGTGTAGTTTATTTTCTACACGCAGATACTGAAGATTGTAGATAACTTGGACCAAAGTGGTATAAGTGAATCAGCTTGAAGAGCAAATAAGAAAAGACTCGAGATAGATTTATATTTTAATGTAATATTATGGTTTGTAGAATACTAGATAGTGTGAGAAATGTAAAGTGACATTAAGAAATATTTGGAGAATAATTTGGAGTTGGAAACATTATATTTGTATTTATACATATTAAATCTATAAGTATTGAACTTTATATAGTGGAGTATAGTTGTTTATTGGGTGAGTATTGTTACTGTGGCACTCCCTATAAAGGGAGTGTTACACTTGTTGGTATCAGAGCGAGGTTTAGACGATTCTAGGACTAGTATGTACATGCTAGTTAGGATATAAATATGTTATGTTAGTTGTTTGATCCACTTTGGTTCAATTCTTAAGATTTAGTAATGGCTAGTAGTAGTCACAACCAGGATAAGGAAGAGAATGCTGAGACTACAGTCCGTATTAGACAAGGGGATGAATAAAGACATGAACCTCCACCAGTTCATGGCTTTCCCGAGCAACCTACTCCAACACAAGCTGCTTTACTTCAACATATGACTACTGAAGTAATCACACAATTACTTCAAAACATAAAAATCCCCCAAGTTCCTATAGTACCTCATGTTGAAAGAAGAGAGGAGAGAACTCCTCTTAAAAGAATCAAGAAGCTTCCGGCTGATGACTTCCAAGGGGATACGGTGAATCCTGCATTTGCAGAAGATTGGCTTGATCATACTAAATGGTGTATGACTAGGCTTCATTTTATAGAAGAAGAGAGACTAGATTGTGTGCAAGGTCTACTCAAAGAATAACCTAGGAGGTGGTGGGATAATATTATGAGAGAAAGGCGCCCCCAAGAAATCACTTGGACACTTTTCTTGGGACAATTTGATAAAAAGTACATTAGTGAACGATTCAAAGATGAGTAGAGCAAATTGTTCTTGTCTTTGAGACAGGGACGAATGACTGTATCAGAATATGAAATTCAATTCCTCAAACTCGAGAGGTATGCTCATGATATCGTTGATAGTGAAGTAAAGCGATGTAAGAGATTCGAGGATGGGCTGAATGATGAAATTAGAGTGCATTTACTTGCACAAAGGATTAGGTGTCTAATGACTTGGTTGATGCTGCTATGGGCATTGAGAAGATCAATTCAGATAGACAACAAAGAATGGCTAAAAGATGTGGATTTCAAAAGGAGTCATAGGGTCCAGTTAGTTCAGAATCTCCAAGTAAGAAACAGAAGGGAACATCAGAACAAACACAATCTCATTTCAGAGGGTTTCACCGAGATAAACCATAAGTACGGGGTCAGTGGCTAGTATACCTTCAGGTCGAGGCAGAGGAAATATTCCATAATGTTCTAATTCTGGAAGGATACATACAGGGGAATGTTGGGGAAAAGGTAGAGTCTGCTTTAAATGTGACTCAAGGGAATATTTAATTGTAAATTGTCCTCAAAGACAGATAAATACATCTGCACTTGCAGTAGTTCCTGCTCCTACAATGCAAGGTGGAAGAGGAAGGGGAAGAGGAAATGCTAGTGGTTCAAGTGGGCATGATGTGGCTCAACAAGCACCTCAGAGTGGTAGACCAGGATGAATGGCGCGAAGTTATATGATCTGAGGGCCTGAGACTCAGGAATCTACTGAAGTTATTGTCGATAAATTTTCGTTCTTTAATCACGATGTTTATGATTTGATAGATCCTGGTTCATCTCATTCATGTATCTGTATTGCATTAACACAAGCGAAAGGTTACATGTAGAAGAATTAGGAGAAAATATTGAAGTGACTAATCCTTTAGGACATAGTGTGATAGTAAATAAAGTGTATATGAATTGCCCTATTATGATTCAACATCAACTTTTACTTGCAAATTTAATTGAGTTACCTTTCCGAGATTATGATGTTATCTTGGGAATGGATTGGTTATCGAAACATCGACCTGTGGTGGATTGCAAAAACAAAAGAATGTCACTTCAAGTTTTTTTATGGAGAAGAAATAGTTATCGTGGGGGAAAGATCAGATTATCTCTGTAACATAATTTCTTTTATGAAGACTAAAAGATTAGTTAGGAAGGGATGTCAGGCCTACCTAATCTTCGCTCTAGAATTGAAGAAAGGTGAGTTAGAATTGCAGAATATTCCTATAGTATGTGATTTTCTTGATGTATTTCCAGAAAAACTACCGGGGTTGCCACCAAAAAGAGAGGTAGAATTCGCAATTGATGTATTACCGGGTACCGCACCAGTATCCAAAGCACCATACAGAATGGCGCCTGCTGAACTGAAAGAGTTGAAGATTCAGTTGCAAGAATAGTTAGACAAAGGATTCATACACCCAAGTATATCCCCGTGAGGTGTACCCGTGTTGTTTGTTAAGAAGAAAGATGGGTCGCTCCGATTATGTATTGATTATCCGGAGTTGAATAAATTGACAATGAAGAACAAGTATCCATTGCCAAGGATTGAAGACTTATTTGATCAACTCAAGGGTGCCAAATACTTCTCCAAGATTGATTTGAGATCGGGCTACTATCAGATGAGAGTGAAAGATGATGATATTGCAAAGACGGCTTTCCGAACCAGATATGGGCACTATGAATTTTTGGTGATGCCATTTGGTCTAACTAATGCACCACCAGCATTTATGGACCTTATGAACCATGTCTTTTACTTATATTTAGACAGGTTTGTAGTGGTTTTCATTGATGACATTTTGGTGTATTCTAAGTCATGGGAAGAGCATGATCAACATTTGCGGATAGTCTTCCAAACTTTGAGGGAAAATAAAATATATGCCAAACTTAGCAAATGTGAGTTTTGGCTTGAAAAAGTTTCTTTCTTAGGCCATGTTATTTCTGCAGAAGGAATTAAAGTGGATCCTAAAAAGATAGAAGCAGTTGTAGAATGGAAACCACCAAAGAACCCTACGGAAGTCAGAAGTTTCCTTGGCTTAACAGGGTATTATAGAAGATTTGTGAAGGGATTTTTAGTCACTGCTGCTCCGCTGACAAAACTACTTCAAAAGAATGCAAAATTTGAGTGGAATGACAAGTGTCAAGAAAGTTTTGAGAAATTGAAGGCGATGTTAACAAAAGCACCCATCCTTACCCAACCAGAGCCTAGAAAAGATTTTGTAATCTATAGTGATGCTTCTCATAGTGGTCTTGGGTGCGTTTTGATACAAGAAGGGAAAGAAATTGCCTATGCTTCCAGGCAATTGAAGAATCACAAAAGGAATTGTCCTACTCATGATTTGGAAATGGCTACAATAGTCTTTGCGTTGAAAATTTCGCGACACTATCTTTATGGAGAAAAATTTTATATTTACACAATCACAAAAGCTTGAAATATTTGCCAACATAGAAGGAGTTGAATTTAAGGCAAAGAAGGTGGATGGAATTCATTAAAGATTACGATTGTCTTATTGATTACCATCCAGGAAAGGCTAAGGTAGTGGCAGATGCTCTTAGTAGAAAGACAATGATGGCGCTAAGGGCTATGAATACGGGGTTAGCTCTTACCAGTAGTGGAGCCTTGATTGCAGAATTAAAGATTCAACCTGTACTACTACAACAGGTTAATCAAGCACAAAATGAAGATGATGACTTCAATGTCATTCGAGCAAGGACACAAGTGGGTATCGTAGACAACTATATGGTTCGAGAAGATAGATGTCTATATTTTAAAGATAGACTGTGTGTGCCAAACAATGAAGAATTAAAGAAGAATATTTTACATGAGGCGCATAGTAGTCCTTATGCGATGCATCCAGGAGCAAACAAGATGTACCAAAATTTGAAGAGCCATTATTGGTGGAATGGAATGAAGAAAGACATTACTAACTATGTTGCTCAATGTCTAACTTGTCAACAGGTGAAAGCAGAACATCAAGTTCCTTCTGGATTGTTGCAACCAATAACAATTCTAGAATGGAAATGGGAAAGAATCATAATGGACTTCGTGACGTCTTTACCACTTACACAGAAGAAACATGATGCAGTGTGGGTTGTTGTAGATAGATCGACAAAGTCTGCCCACTTTCTTCCAGTTAGGATGGATTATTCACTTGATAGGTTGGCTCAATTATATGTAGATGAGATAATGCGGCTACACGGAGTGCCTATTTCAATCATTTCTGATCGAGTGCCTATTTCAGCATCAAAGGGCTATAAGGGTTTACTTTCAACAAGTACAAGGGGTTATAAGATCCTTTTTGACAAGTTCTAGACGTTATGTGGTAACAGGGGAAATGTGCTTTTAGGGATAACTATAAAGGAGATGCAGATGCATTAGTTCTTCTTTCTTTCTTTCTTTTTTTTATCCGTATAATTGTGGCAACTTATTTGGTTTATTTATAATATAATGACTGCTTTATATATCTCTATGTGTTTGCTAGTAATATTTTTGATGCAATCTTAATTTGTGTGTTGATAATTTAGGTACTCTTTCTCCAAGGCTTTCTGCATTGCAAATTTCATGACCTTATTTTCCATGTTTGATTTTCCTTTTATTTGGCAAGTATTCCTTTTCGGCTGGCTGGTACTGTTTGTTTGGACAATAATGCTTATGATCAAGTACAGATTAGTCCCATTCTCATTTGGAAAACAGGTATAAACCAATTGAGATTTCTTTTATGCATTGTTTGTTTTGTTTTGTTTCAATATTACTTCCCTTATTTACTTTTTTTCCCTTTGTTTTTGTTAAATAGCGGTATGATTTGATCAAGTACGGTACCTTCAACTGCTAGTGCGAGCCTACGTAGGGTAAACAACCATATGCAATTGTTTTTACTTATGTTTCATATATAGTTTCAACATCTCTTCACCTATTCTATGGAACAGATAGAGAACTACTAGGTTTTTTTGGCTGTATTTGGTGTTTATTCAAGAACTTATAGAATGATAATTTGCGTTCCTCGGGAACCCTAGAATTTTTACTAGGCAAGCCTACTTGTTTCATGGAAATTTTGGCTTTGGGAAGGCAATTTAATCCTTATTATTTATTATTCGTCTTTTTAAAAATATTCATAAGTATTTAATATTTGTCTTTGAATACAAGTTTCATATTCTTGCTCGTTTTCAATTAGAAAATTATTTTGGTTGACTTCTCCATCTGGACAGGATTTTGGATAAAATGTTTGCCAAAAAAAATTAAAGTCAATACCTAGAAAATAGTTGTGGTGTTTTGCTTATCATCATTTTGGCAAATATGTGGTTGCTCTACCATGCTTTCCGTATGATTCAAACAAATTTATACTCCATTTTAGAAACGTAAAGACAATGGCTAAGGGTCGGTAAATTATTAAAACAGAATTGACTTTTCAAATCAAACCGGTTCACAAATTTCGAGTCTTCAACAATAAACTTTGAAAGGAAAAGAATGTTCTTATTCTTAAAAGCACAGTCAGCCGGACGGAAATAAACATTTCTTTATATATATATATATATATATATATATATATATATATATATATATATATATATATATATATATATATATATATATATATATATATATATATATATATATATATATATATATATATATATATATATATATATATATATATATATATATATATATATATATTTCATAATATCGGCCAAAGTCGGAAGCCAAAGCTTCAATTGTTTGTACAGTACTGTACCCCCTTTATTGGCGTCAATCTACCCTGACCCGTATTCTACTCGTTTAATAAGGGCAATAAATCAAAGTAACATCTTAAAAATTCCAGTATAAACCATCAATCATAATTCAACATAACTTCAGTAATTAAGAAATCCAAATCCCAAATTTTTAAGCATCAAACTTCAATTAAAACTCAATAAAATCAATATTCATACTTTCCAGAAATTTTCAGATTCTGTGACCTGACTTCTCTTGCATTTTTCACTATCAAAACATCACCCAATCCAAGAATTTTCTTCTAAACATAATTAGCCACATGTCTCAGCTTTCTAAAGCTACCAGAATCACAGAAATCCAAATTGTATAACCAAAGTTAAGATCAAAATACTAAACAGTGTACAAAGCTGAGATTTTCTGAAAACAGATTTCATGACTCAACTTCAAATGAAAATTTTACATTGAAAACGAACGAAATTCAACAAGGTTTCTTCTAAACATATATTCCTTAGTTTATGTAGATATCAATAGAATTAAGAATCATTCAAATCGGAGTTATACAGCAGGAGAAAACATTAAAACAAAACAGGGATACAAATCTGGAAATTTTCCCGAAAAACCGATAAATCGAAATTTGAGACACAAACATTTTTCTAAGCTCTTTCTAGCTCTCTTGTACCTCTTTTGCCTTTGATTTACTTGCACTAGCTTCCTCTTCGACAACCATATATAATTCTATCAAGATATTGTATAAATAAACTTCCTAATACCATAAATATGTTTAATCTACCATGAATTCTACTAATTAAGCTTTAATTTCATCAAAAATCACTCACCTCAAATTCGGATTACTATTCATCCGAATCTTAAAATCTGAAATCCTCTTCTTCTAGTCTTGATTCACTGAAATTGATGATGATAGAGGGCTTTATGATCGATTTCTAACAAGAATTTAAAGTTGAATCGAAGAAATCAGAAGTTTTTAGATTAAGGAAAATTATTGATAAGGAGAAGAAGATGAAGATGAAGGTGAAGGGGATGAAGGGAAATGAATGAGGGAATAAGTATAAAATTAAAGGATAATAGGATTTCTTTTTTTTTTTCAATTTCCAAAAATGCCTTTGAACAAATAATTAAATGCTCAATTCATCCCTCTTACTTAATTAACTCTTATTTTCTCATGTCTTATATTCAATAACAATAATAATAACTACAAAAAATAATTTCCATGATATTTTAATACCCTAGTAATTTATTATAAGTAAATTTTGAAATTTCGGTTCGTCAAAATTCTCCCCCTCTTATGAATTTTCGTCCTCGAAAATTACCTGAAAATAGTTGCGGATATTGAGTTTTCATTGTATCCTTCTGTTCCCAAGTTACTTCTTCAACCTTATGATTCTTCCAAAGTACTTTTACCAAAGGAATAGACTTGTTTCTCAATTGTTTAACTTCCCTCACCAAGATTTGTACCGGTTCCTCTTCCAAAGTACTTTCTAGTTTTCATTGTTGGAATTTCTTTTGAGATGAAATCAAAAGTAAAAAACAAAAGAGATTATACGCCACTTGGAAGAATTAGGTCGCTATATATTTATTAAGAGTTTTAAGAAACTAAATGAGATATGGTGTAGGTTAAAATAATACACACTTGAATAAAGCCCATAGTCCTTGGGTTTTAATTAATAAGTTTCCATAATCAAAACTCGTCGTTTTGAACCTCGAAACACAAATAATGAAAAACACTACAATCAGCTCTTCTTCTTCCTATGTTTCTGCCCTTTTCTCTACCTTGAAGCTCCTTTCTCTTCCATGGCAGAAACCCGCCAACCTACCATGGGGGTCCTCAATTTTTTCCAGTTTCTCGGGGGGTCAGTTGACCCTCCATGACCCCCCTTAAATCCGCCTCTACCCTTTTTCTTTCATCAGTTGCGGCAATCTTTAATGGCAAAACATAAAGCTATATACTAAAGGTTTTTGTTGCAGTTTGGGGCAGGCCCGGTCCTGACATTTTCTAAGCCCTAGGTAAAATGGTACGTGAAACATTTACATTGGACCGTTTTAATAAAAAAATGGTCCAATTATAATTATTTTTAATAAATTGATAGATAGTTGTTTACATAACTCCGAGCATGGCATGATTAAAATGTTTTTTTCTTAGGAGCAAACTTTCAACCTTTAGGTTTTAACTAGTCATTTTACCACTACGATCAATACTCTTGGAATCTAATTATAAAATAAAATACATAATCGAATAACAATAATGGAAATTAATTATATTCAATTATTTTGAGGAAAATGTAACTAAAAACCTGAATGAGTAAAATCACTTAAATTTTTAATTTATATTTATGGTTTATCAAAAATTAATTAGATTTTTTTATTGAAAAAAAAATTATTTTTATTTTTAAAAATATATAAAAATTAAAAAAAATAAAAAAAATGGGCCCTGGGCGGTGGCACCCGTTGCACCACCCCAGGGCCGGTACTGTTTGGTGGTCAGTTGACCCTCCGTGACCCCCTCCCCCAAGATTCGCCCATGTGAACTTTCAAAGTGACCTCGTAGCCCCCTTAACTTTTGAAAAGTGCACCACTTTGCTCCATGAACGCCACGTGTCAGCTTTCAGTTGGTTTGACCCCCCGGGTTCGCCCTCTTGAACTTTCAAAGTAACCATGTAGCCCCCCTCAACTTTCAAAAAGTGTACCACCACTGCAAGAAATCCTGCATATTATGACAATTTATTTTGTGATGCACATGATTTTGTCATAGCAAGTAGCTTTATTGTGACAAAAAATACAAATGGTCATTATTTTAAATTTTATATGACAAATTAATTCATTGTGACCATTAATATGCATTATTGTCACCAGTTTTATTATTTTGTGACGATAAAAGAAATATCGTCATATATAATTTTGGAGGCAAAAACTCGTGAAAAAAATTTGGAGGGAAATATTTACCGTGACAAAGTAAAGGCAATTAGTGACAACTTCACCGTCATTGTAAAAGTAGGTTTTATGACGTTTCATATTCGTCATAGTTTGAGAAACAATAATACGACATATTAAATTTGTCACATAATTTATTTTATAGTGACGTTATTAAGTTTCTATCATATATTGTTATGCATTGTTATGACGATATATAATATTTGTCACAATTATGATAATTAAAGATGATTTTAAATCGACATTATATACAATGTTGTTATGGCTATTTTTTATATCATGGTTTAACAAAAAAAATGATAATTTATTTTGTCATATATTTTATTTTAAGTGACGGCATTTAGATTTTGTCAAATATTTTTGGTATATATTATAACAAAATATAACATGTGTCACTACAATATTAATGAATTTTGTCATTATTTATATCTTTTTTGTGATAATATATGTGCCATGATTTTATTAGAAACACCATGGCAACTTTAACTAGGTCATGTATATTTATTTTATATTGGGTGACGATATATAAGTATCACTATTATTTGTATTGATGATGACCGTGAATTGTCAATTTTTATAATAACTTTTATGATATGACATTATTTAATGAAAAGAACATAGTAAATTTGATTTGTCATATGAATTCTATTTTTAAAATTTTAGGTTAGTATATGTTCATCATAAAATAAAGATAACTTGCCTTAATATCATTCTTAATATATTTAAATTAGTAAGTCCATATTTTTTCAATCGTTTTTGGTCTATATAATGATGTATTGTTTTGATTTTTATTCACGTAAACAAAAAAAACTTTTTGATATAAAAAATAGAGCTTATACTGAGAAAATAAAGGCCGAAAAACTAACTAAGGTGAAAAAATATTATGGAGCATTAAAACCTCAAATAATTTAATTATAATACATTTGAATTCTATTTATTTTGAAAAGCAACCCTATATAAAATTCACGGGGGCTTTTCTCTACTAAAAACTTTTATATTACTTTAAGATTTTCAAGTTGGGTAACTTCACAAATTCTGCTAGATAATGAGATAGTATCGTGCAAGAAAAAGAATGTAACAAATTTTCCTAAAAATATTCTAACCAATAAAGAATACTCAATAGGAATACAAGGATGAACTGAAAACAATAACTAAATAGGAGTATGGGAAATAATGATTTGTAGCTTATGTCAAATTCATATATTCCTTGTATTCTCAAAGTTGGTGGGTTCTCATAAACGAACTATTTGGTATGAAAATCATTTGATTTGTTTACTTTTCATAGTAATTTTATGTTATGTAAAATTATTAATTCTTGCTCTCTTCAACTGTTTTAAAAAAACAATTGGATCCTTATTCAGATAATGAATTAACATATTTTCTTTGAATTGTAGGGAATTACTGGGTTATGGTGGCATAAGATCTACAAAAATGAGAAAATAAATTCATATATTCTCTCAAGTTATGGCTTATTATGATTTACAGATTGAGAAAGGCTTATTGGGACTTCAAAATCAGGTTAACAATCTTCATAATGGTAGATACTTTTTCTTTTCAAACAATTAGAACATGCAAAAGATAGACCTGCTTTGATTTTTTATGTTTTAATAAAGCTAAACTCTTATTGATTTTCTTGCAGATACTTGATTTACAAGTTGCATGTTGACGGAACTAGAGAAGCAGAATGAAAATGGTCTTTACTAGACTTTGTTTATTATTTTAGTTTTTAGAAGTTTATTTTCACGTTTATTGTTAAACATTTTATTAGAAAAAACATGGTTGTTTCTTATTATTTATTTTTGATATAATGCGCCTTTTATACCTATTATGACAATATTATATATATATATATTTAATGATGCATAAAAACGTAGCAACAAATATTAATACAATGATGAGTTATCGTTGTCATAAAAATTTATAACTATTTTTAACAATTATAATTTAGTCAGTAATATTATTTAAGACTGTCATTATATTATCTATTAGACGACGCAATACTTTGTCATATTATTATTATTTAATGACGATAGACATGTTGTCATCCAAGGTAATCACATGTGACGATAAAAAAATGTCAAGAATTATGTGTCTATTATGATAATATTATATATTTAATGATATATAAAAACGTCACAAAAAATATGCATACCATGACGAGTTCAAGTTGTCACATATTATTACTTTATTGTGACAACTTATATGCTATAGGGACAAACTTGGGCTTTATTTATGACAATAGAAGTGTCACTAAAACTTTATATGTTTACTATTCATTTAGAGTTCGTCACCATAATTGACATTTTAGATGACAAAATATAAATTTGTCATATAAATTATAAACTTTAGTGACGAAAGTTACTACAAGATGACAACAAAATATTAATATAATGACAAAATAATTGTCACAAAACAAAAAAATTACAATGACACGTGTATGTTTCGTCATATAAAATCAAAAAATTTATGACGAAGTGGAAAATTGTCATAAGAACAAAATACGACGGATATACTGTGACGAAGCTTACGACGATGATTTTTTGTCACCTATTATCTATGGTGACGAAAAAACGTGTTTTCATGATGATTTTGGTGCGTCATAAAATGCTAAATTTCTTGTAGTGGCACTTTGCTCCTTGAATGCCACATGTCAGCTTTTGATTGAAGAGAGAATCAGAAATCTTTGAAAAGTCAAACCAACTAGAAGCTGAATCGTGACATTTAGGGAGAAAAGTGGTGCACTTTTTAAAAGTTAAGGGAGTTACGAGATCACTTTGAAAGTTCATGAAGGCACTAGGTTTTCCGGGACAAGTTCAGGTATGTAATGATGCATTAAGCATTGTTCTTTCTTGGCTTAATACATCTACACCCCTATACTTGTCCCTAGGGGCATTTACCCTATAAACTTACAAACATTCCACATAAGCCCTAAACTTGTTAAAAGTTGACCTTATAACCCCTGAACTAGTTAAGGTAGAAATTATAGCCCATTGAAGTTGTTAACTCATAACCCACATGATGCTGATATGCCCAATATTGTCTGGAAAACCAATCTTTGGTTTACTCTTTGGCAAAACAATTTTTGATTCAATCTCTGGCGAAATATTACTAGGGATATTAGCATCAAGGGGCTATGAGGTTTACTTTTAACAAGTACAAGGGGTTATAAGATCTATTTTGACAAGTTCTAGAGGTTATGTGGAACGTAAGTAAGTTTAGAGGGGAAATGTGCTTTTAAAGACAAGTATCGAGGCGGTGCAGATGTATTAGTCATTCTTTCTTTCTTTCTTTCTTTTTTATGGGTACAATTGTCACAGCTTTTTTTGGTTTATTTATGATATAATGACTGCTTTGTATGTCTCTATGTTTTTGCTAATATTTTTGATGCAATCTTAATTTGTGTGTTGATAATTTAGGTACTCTTTCTCCAAGGCTTTCTGCATTGCAAATTTCATGACCTTATTTTCCATGTTTGATTTTCCTTTTATTTGGCAAGTATTCCTTTTCGGCTGGCTGGTACTGTTTGTTTGGACAATAATGCTTATGATCAAGTACAGATTAGTCCCATTCTCATTTGGAAAACAGGTATAAACCAATTGAGATTTCTTTTATGCATTGTTTGTTTTGTTTTGTTTCAATATTACTTCCCTTATTTACTTTTTTTCCCTTTGTTTTTGTTAAATAGCGGTATGATTTGATCAAGTACGGTACCTTCAACTGCTAGTGCGAGCCTACGTAGGGTAAACAACCATATGCAATTGTTTTTACTTATGTTTCATATATAGTTTCAACATCTCTTCACCTATTCTATGGAACAGATAGAGAACTACTAGGTTTTTTTGGCTGTATTTGGTGTTTATTCAAGAACTAGTTTTGGGAATTTTAACTTGGCAAGTTTACTTGTTTGGTGGAAATTTTGGCATTGAGAAGGCAGTGTAATACTTAGTATTATATATCAATCGTCTTTGAATACAAGTTTCTTATTCTTACTACTAGCTTTTAAATAGAAGCTAGTTTCTTCTGAAAATTATTAGGAAGATATGGTTGACTTCTCCATCTTATAAGGGGATTTTGGATTTTTTTGCTACCACAATGTTAAAGTCAATAGCTAAGACAATAAGTGTGGTGTTTTTATATGCATCAACATTTTGGCAAATATGTGGTTGCTCTGCCAAGCTTTCCCTTGCTTTAAAAAAATTTGTATTTTAGAACCTTAAAGACAATGGCTATGGCTCAATATATTATAAAAACAGAATTGACTTTCAAATCAACAATTTCACAAATATGGAGTTTTCAACAATGAACTTTGAAATGAAAAGAATATTCTTAAAAGCATGGTCAAACCAGAAATAAATATCTTCATAAGACCCATAGTTTGAGTGGAAGAAATATTATATCACAATGAGAGAATAATTTTTTTATGGATGCACCTTACCAAATAAACGAAGCCAGGGTACTGTTATCCATAAATATAGGCCCAATAAATCACCAACCCCTGAACTTGTCTCAAATCACCCATCGCCCTCTTAACTTGTTAAAAGTTTCTCTCACCCCTCTGAACTTATTTAAGTTACACCCTATGATCATTTCGGCTGACGTGGCATTGACTTTTCAAGTATTGTCAAATGACTTGCCACATCAGCTAAAAGGGGTCATGAGGTATACTTTGGACAAATTCAGGGGGCGAGAGGAACTTTAGAAAAGCTCAAGGGGGTGAGGAGTGATTAGGGACAAGTTCAGGGGGTTCCTGATGCATTAGACGATAAATATACAACGCATAATTGTTTTTGAAAAAACAGACAAGATAAGAGATGAATTGAGGTTATAATAAATAAATATTTCATTCATAACCATTTGATAATTTTGATTATTGAGGTGAAATTTAATTTAATGATAATTGAGAAAAAGTAAGTAAATTATAAAGTAATTATAGAAAAAATTGTTAGTTTTTTTGACATCAACTAAAGAGGTTAATTAATTCAACTAAGGATTGAGGCTATTAAATTCAACTAATGGAAAGACAAATTAATGTGGCAATAAGTAGTTGTGGAGATGTATTAATGGCAAAAGTGATGCATTCCTTGCCTATAAAAGGCATGATGATCCTACAATTGGAAATTATCTAAAGAACAAAAAATTGAGAGTTCCTCTTGTAGTGTAATTCATTACCACAAGAGAGTGAGAAATATTAGAGAAGGGGAGTTGAGTGACTTTACCTTGTGAGTAAAATTGAGTTATTTCAAACTGTCTTGAAATTGTTGTTTACCTCGGGTTTGGGTATACTTGAGAGAGCCTTTATTGGAGTATTCCCATTATTTATTAGTGGAGTTATTTTGATGCCCCGTTGTTTTTCCCTTTTAAAGAGTTTTCCACGTAAATCTTTGTGTCTCTTTATTGCTATATTTATTTTTCATACTCGTTGTTGCTACGTCTATTTTAGTTAATATATATCACCTTGCTACCGAATTAGTTTGCGGGACCTAACAAGTGGTATCAAAGCTGTTGATTCCATAAAGGTGGTTGTGTTAATTAAAATGGAAGGTTCTTCAATATCCATGATTAAATTGAACTGTTCGAACTGGCCAATTTGGAAGCCCACGATGGCGGATATATTGTACTGTAAATATATGCACGAAGCAATCGAAGGAGACGTTGTAAAGCCGAAAGACATGAAAGATCCAGATTGAAGTAAGTTGAATAGAAAGGCCATTGGTACCATTCGCCAGTGGCTAGATTTCAACATGTTCAGCCATATGCCGGAGGAAACCTCTGCCCATGAATTATGGAAGAAGCTGCAAAATCTTTATAATCTAAAAAATGCTGAAAACAAGTCTTTCTTGATAAGGAAACTTGTCAACATGAAATATAAGGAGGGAACTCCTATTGCCAAATTCCTAAATGAATTTTGAAGTATTATTACTCAGTTATCTTATATGAAAATCGCACTTGACGATGAGGTCCAATCCTTATTGTTGCTCAATTTTTTACCGGAGAGTTGGTAAACCTTGGTGGTATCTGTGACCAATTCCGCCCCTGATGGAAAAGTTTCCTTGAACCACATTGTTAGCACTCTACTCAACGAGGAAACAAGGAGGAAAGTTTTAATTACTGAAAGCAGTCAAGCTCTTGTCACAAAACACAGAGGTCGGAGCAAAAATCAAGGTCCCAACAATCCTGACAAATCCAAAGGAGGAGACAAGTTCAGAGGCGAATCTAAGTTCAAGGGTAAAGTCAAATGCCACTGTGGACTAGAAGGCCATCTGAAGAGGAACTGTCAAAAGTTGAAGAGAGAACAAAAGGATGGCAATAACCAAGAGGAAGGCAAGAACGCCACTGCAACAACTGAGGAGATTGTTGTTCTTTCTTTCAGTCATGAAGAATAATGTCTGCAAGTCTTAAGTCAAGATGATACAGAATGGGTGATCAACACTACAACATCTTATCACGCCACTCCCAACAAGGAGTTCTTCATTACATACAAAGCAGGAAATTTTGGTGTGGTGAAGATGGGCAATAATGGCCATTCTAAAATCATTGGAATTGGTGACATTTATATCAATACAAACACTGGCTACACACTCATCCTCAAAGAAGTTAGATATGTTCCTGATTTGAGGCTCAACTTAATATCTTGTGGTGTCCTAGATTGTGAAGGATTTGAGAATTTCTTCGGGAGTAGGAAATGAAAGCTTACCAGGAATTCCTTGGTGATTGCGAAAGGTGTCATGTGTTGTACATTGTACAAAACAAATGCAGTCATTTGTAAAGATGGATTGCATGCTATTGAAGAAGAGTCTTCACCAGATTTGTGGCATAGAAGATTGGCTCACATAAGTGAGAAAGAGTTACAAATTCTAGTCAAGAAGGCGCTAGTACCTTCAGCTAATGGTACACCATTATCTCCATATGACTACTGCCTATTCGGGAAGCAACATAGAGTGTCATTCAGTAAGTCATCAAGCAGAAAGTCAAGTGTTCTCGACTTGGTCCACTCAAATGTTTGTGGCCCCTTTAAATATTAGACTTTAGGAGGTGACAAGTATTATGTTACTTTCATCAATGATGCATAACGGAAGCTGTGGATGTATTTCTTGAGAACAAAAGATCAGGTATTCCAATCATTCCAGAAATTTCATGTTATGGTGGAAAGAGAGACAAACAAGAAATTAAAATATCTCGGATATGACAATGGAGGTGAATACACATCACACGAGTTTGAGAACTAATGTTCTAGGCATGGAATTTAACATGAAAAAACTGTACCTGGAACCCCACAACACATTGGTGTAGCATAAAGGATGAATCACACCATTGTGGAGAAGGTCAAATGTATGCTCAAAATGGCTAACTTTTTTTTAATTAAAAGTTGAGGCCGGTAATCCGGTCCTGAATATTATTAAAAGAAAAGAAAAGGAGTACAAAAATATAAAGAAAAAAGAAAAGAAAAGGAAGCTTACAGGAAGCTGAAAACAGGGCTTACAAGAATCAAAATCATAAAATAAGCCACAAAAATGGCAATAGAACGACCCATTAAAGGGAACCATTCCTATTGTGCTACCTCTCGGTGAACTTCCTCCAGTAGGAGGTGCGGCTGGATGAATCAGAGCAAAATATCTTCCCGAGACAAGGAAGAACAAGGCTTGAGAAAAGCTTTGGTAGATGACCCATGGAAATGGGTTTAGGAAATACCTTCAAGAAGGAGGTTATGATGGATGAATCCTTTCACCGATATGACTCTGGTGCTAATGGTGCAAGTTGTTGCCACTGGTAGACCCAGCGACATCCAAAACTTGTTCCTGGTAGATTCCCCCCTTGCTTCAAAAATTTACATGAAAACGGTGGAGGGAGGGAGAGCTTGGAAAATAGGCTTGAAAACAAACCCATATAGATGAAAGCTTGAAAAACAAGCTTAGTAACCTGTATATTCCAATGTTTTAAAAAGTGCTAGGCGCTAGTCGGGCGGTTGAGGCTTTAAAATCCCTAGCCGGGGCCTAGGCAAAACCTAGGTGGGATATAGGCGAATTTGTATTTTTTATTTTTAAAATATTTTTAATATATAAAAATATAAATTCAACTAAAAAATAAATTATAATAATATAAAAAATTAAAAAAATTTAAAGCATGTTTAATAATAGTGTTTTGAAAAATCTCGCCTCCGCCTAAACAAAAAACCCCGCCTAGAACCCCCTAGGACCGCCTAGCCCCACCCTGGACCGTCTAGCCCCGCCTAAATCGGTCAACTGCCTAGGATCGCCCGACTACCTAAAATTGCGGAGGTGTTATGAAAAATCCTGCCTAGGCGACCGCCTAGCCGGATTTTTTAAACACTGGTATATATATTCTATAATATATATGCCAAAATCTCTCAGTAAATGCTGTAGAGAAATGAAATCATCACCATCGTGCTTTCATGATATCAAGAGCCTAAGGCTCATGCAGCCATCTGCCGCTCTATTTAGTTCACCTCTGATCAGTCCTAATGGCCACTTCCGACACTGAATTGTCGTCAATCAAGCCCTTACCACCACTCCTTTGTTTTTGCATCAGCTACTAAAGTTCAAAAAAGCTTTACAAACTAGCTTGAAAACTCACCCAAGTTCATAAAAGCTTGAAAAGCAAGCTTGAAAATCAACACATAGAATGGGTTTTCAATGGAGGAGGGAGACCTTTCTCTCTTGGATAGAGAGAAGGGAGACCGTCCCCCTTTGGGTCTGGGGAGAAGCAACACGCACAGCCTACTATCCCATTAATAGGTCACCATCTGTTGCTTTAGATGTTGATATTCCAGAAAGAGTATGGACTGGAAAAAATGTTCAATACTCTCGCCTGAAGGTTTTGCGCATGTGCCTAAGGAGCAACGGTCAAAGCTTGATGATAAATCAAGTCCATGTATCTTCCTTGGATATGGAGATGAAGAGTTTAGGTACAAAATGTGGGACCCAGAGAAGAAGAAGACCATTCGAAGAAGAGATGTAGTCTTTTGAGAAAATGAGACAATAAAAAGCTTTAAGAAGAATGGCAAGTCAGGACTTGTGGATGATGTCATTCCCAGCCATGTTTCTTCAACGTCAAATAGTATCATTAGTGAAGGTGAAGAACAAGTTCAGAACAATGATGAAATTCCAGAGCTAATGGAGGATCACTTGTAAGAAGATATTGATGAATAGGGGGAGTAACCCACCCAGTAAGTTGAGGCTGAACAACAGCTTAGAAGATGTACCAGGGATAGCCAACCAATATCAAAGTATCCTAGTTCTGAGTATATTCTTCTTACTGATGAGGGGGATCCGGAGAATTTTGCGAAAGTTCTAACTCACACGGATAAAGAATCTTGGCTGGAGGCGGTGCAAGATAAGATGAACTCCTTGCAGAAAAACAACACATATGAGTTAGTCAAACTTCCTAGGGGAAGAAAAGCCTTGAAGAAAAATGGGTTTTCAAGCTCAAAATAGATGGAAAGGGAAAGCTAGTGAAGTACAAAGCTCTTCTAGCGGTGAAAGGTTTCCAACAACATAAGGGAATTGATTTCGATGAAATCTTTTCTCCAGTGGTTAAAATGACTTCTATTCGGACAGTTCTAATCTTGGTAGCAAGTTTGAATCTTGGGCTTGAGTAGTTAGATGTGAAAACTACCTTCCTTCATGGCGACTTAGAGGAAGAAATCTACATGGTGCAACTAGAAGGCTTCGAAGTGAAAGGAAAAGAGCACATGGTTTGCAAGCTACAAAAGAGTCTGTATGGGTTGAAACAAGCACCTAGGCAATGGTACAAGAAGTTTGACTCTTTCATGAGTAGTCATGGCTACAAGAAGACTCAGGCGGATGCATGCATCTATTTCAAGAGATTCTCTGATAAAAACTTCATCATATTGTTGTTTGATGATATGTTGATGGAGGGACAAGATATTTCTTCAATTCGTAAATTGAAAGAGCAATTAGCAAAGTCCTTTAACAGGAAGGACTTAGGTCCAGCACAACAAATTTTGGGCATGAAGATTGTTCATGATCGAAGCAACAAGAGGTTGTGGTTGTCATAAGAAAAATATGTTGAATGTGTGCTACAACGTTTCTACATATTGAATGCCAAACTAGTTATCGTTCCTCTTGCCGATCATTCGAAGCTGAGTAAGGAATATTGTCCTACAACCAAAGAACAGAAGGAAGACATGAGAAAGATTCCATATTACTCTACAGTGGGGAGCCTGATGTATGCGATGGTTTGCACAAGACCAGATATTGTACATGCTGTTAGAGTTGTAAGCAGATTCTTAGACAATCCGGGAAGACAACACTAGGAAGCAGTAAAATGGATTCTCAGATATTTGAAGAGAATTTCAAAGAAGTTCTTATGTTATGGTGGATCTAAACCAATCCTAGAAGGATTCGTTGATATTGACATGGTAGGAGATCTCGATCATAGAAAGTCAACTTCGGGATACATATTTACATTTGCCGGGGGAGCAGTTTTTTGGCAATCTAAATTACAGAAATGTGTTGCACTTTCTACGACCGAAGCGGAGTACATTTCAGCTGCTGAAGCAGGAAAAGATATGATTTAGTTAAAGAGATTCTTTGAAGATTTGGATAAAAAATAAGCTAACTACATAGTATATTTCGATAGTCAAAGTGCCAATCTCACTAGATACGAGAACAATTAGCAAAATGAGTTTTTCACCTAGAAAATATTCCAACTGAGGAGAACCCTTTAGATATACTGATAAAAGTAATTCCTCGGGAGAATTTTGAGCTATGCAATGAGCTGATCGGCATGAGCTCTAATTAGGGGTTGACTCAGTGCCCCTTAAGTCTAGAGGAGGAGAATTGTTAGTTCCAAACATCAATTAAAGAGGCTAATTAATTCAACTAAAATTGAGGCAATTAAATTCAACCAATGAAGAGGCAAATTAATGTGGCAACAAGTAGTTGTGGAGATGTATTAATGGCAAAAGTGATGCAAAAAGCTAGATGATTCAAAGAACAAATTCTTGTGAGTCCCTCTTATAGTGTAATTCATCACTACAAGAGAATGAGAAATATTAGAGAGGGGGAGTTGAGTGATTTTACCTTGTGAGTAAAATTGGGTTATTTCCAACTGTCTTGAAATTGTTGTTTACCTCGAGTTTGGGTATACGTGAGAGAGCCTTTGTTGTATTATTCCCATTATTTATTAATGGAGTTATTTTGGTGCCCCGTGGTTTTTTCCTTTTGAAGGGTTTTCCACGTAAATCTTTGTGTCTCTTTATTGCTATATTTATTTTTTATACTCGTTGTTGCTATGTCTATTTTAGTTAATACATATCACCTTGCTACCGATTTAGTTTGCGGGACCTAACAAAAACCTTACTAAATAAATCACATAATTTTGTAAATTTAAGTATATTTTTTTAGTAATGGAGTATGCAAATAATTTATCAAATATTTTCATGAAATAACTTTATAATATTAATAGAATAGTGCATTCTATGGTTACTTTATTTTTTATGAAGTATTCATTACTTTGCACTTTTCCACCATAAAATGAGTATTGGGTACTTTAATTCAATGATAAAAAAGCAAAGTATTAGTTAAATAAAGTAACCATCGAATATGACCAATTATAATTATTATGTACATTTTATAAAGAAAATTATATACGTCATAAAAAATGAATTAATAGAAAACGAGTTATCGCATAGCAACTGTATTTGTCTTGAATGAACCGTTATTTATATTATTATTATTTTGTTTTTCTGGAAAGTAACTAAATATTATTTTATTTCTTAAACTATTGAAACGACTAAAATGCATCAGATTGCAACTTTATTGTTGTTTGTGAAAATAAGTAAATAAACAATTCTCCATTAGGCTAATGTTAAGGCTTTTAGTTTCTTACTTGAGGGGTTCAATGTTTTCTCGGAGACCACATGCCTGGTTATTAATAAACGCAAATCCTTCTTGTATATCTGTGGTGTATCAGACACGGTTCATGACTATCTTTTGGAGATGGCCGAAGTTAATTTAGGAGATTTTCCCATGAAATACTTGGGGTTGCCTTGGGGCTAAAGCAAGCAACTTGTTATTGAAATTCCATGGTCCCCCATTCCATATGCGATTATAATCATTGATATGGAATAACTTAAACAGGAATCGATTAAATTGCCCTAACCTCTTAATGTTATCGCCCTCCTTAGGTAACCAAAGCTTGGAGAGAGTCCTTCGAAAAGAACGTTCGTCAAGATCAGTGTTTGAAAAAAGGAGGCCAACGTAAAGTATCCTAGTTTTGCTCTAGGTGGGGCTTGGATTTGAATTTGAGCTTCAGGTAACGACTCCTCCTCCTCCATACATAAAGCTTCATAATAGAGTCGCGCCTCTTCAGCCAAATCGGGATGAGCCATAATCAGGGTTTTGAAGGAGCAAAACCCTAAAAAATAATATCAGCGATCAAAAGA
The DNA here is from genome assembly GCA_947683365.1 of Euphorbia pulcherrima. NCBI lineage: Eukaryota > Viridiplantae > Streptophyta > Magnoliopsida > Malpighiales > Euphorbiaceae > Euphorbia > Euphorbia pulcherrima. Next base: position 6,985,805 of record CANTUS010000006.1, on the reverse strand, counting down.
AAGGGAGCTGTAAACCAAACACGCTGGAAATCAATTGGAAAAGTATCGGAAAAACACAACTCAACGAACTGGACTTGCAATCACGCAAGACTAGACAAACCCTAGGGTCAGATTACTTAATTAACGAAACAAGAAAAACCTCATGTTCTCCTCCTATTAGTATATTTTAGTTTAGAGCATAACACATTTTAATTTTATTTCAAAAATCGTAATAGAAACGAATAAACAAAATCAGGCATAATCACTTTTTTAGACCTTGTGCTATTACTAGTGTTGGAAATCGGGGATTACTTGGATATTTCTGAAGTCGCGAAAACGCTGTCAAATTGAAATTTATTTGGCCGGTTTACCAAATTTTCAATCGGTTAAAATCATAAAAAGAATCAAGAATAAGAATTTTATTTGCAGTGAAATTTCAACCGAATTTTTCTGTATTTTGCCAATATCGTTTTAGTGAAATAAATAGCCAAAACGTCAACAGACATGCTGTTTGGGGAAGCAGCCATGTCCAAAAGACATGTTTATTCCGAGATTCAGTTGTGTCCAACAGACACACTGTTTCGGACAAAAAATTTATTTTCTGATGAATGTTTCCAAAGGATGTGTGGGTTCAGGGATAAAAAATTTTCGAGCCGACCTGGCAACTCAACCCCAGCTCGGGGCACTGCCCCAGGACCCTGCTAGGGGCTACCGCCCCTCGGACCCTGCCGAGGGGCGCTGCCCTTAGACCCCGCTAGGGGCTGCCGCCCTTTGGACCCCGCACCCGGGGGCGCTACCCCCGGACCCCCCAAATCCTAAACAGAACCTAAACAAGTGTGCACTCCGCACTCTCCATACTTGTTCGGTGAAATATCACGATCGCATTGGTCAAACTAGTTGATCCAATTATACTAAAATATTAACAGTCCTCCCCCATTTTAGTGTAATCCTTTATTAACTAAGCAAAATCACAACAAACAACAAACTTATGCATAAATGAAATATCGTGACAATTGAATTTCATCTTAGTATATTACACATTCCAAATATTCGAATACCAAGGTGTCACTATGGATTGAACCTTAGTTATTCATTATGAATACATGAAGATAATATATACATAAGTCAAAATTCTAAAAGTTCTAACTTGACACTATCTTTTACTAGCCTTGTGTCCTTATCCTTCGTAACCATATTAAAGCCAAGTCCAAGCTTCTTGAAGCAGCTAAACTTCATGCTCACATAGGTAGCTCTTTTACTCTTGCACCTGCATATGGAATTTTTCAAAAGAACTATTAAGAAGATAAACTTCAACCTCCTTTATCTTGCAGGTCTAAACACATACCTTGGGATGATGTTACTAATGTGTTCCAATCTTTAAATGTTAAGCTTTCCACATTGAATTCTACATCTAATGTCATATTAGATGGGAATTGGGTATCTCAATATGAGAGATTTCAGATGGACTTTAATCCCATCCCCATAGCCGATTTGTGCACAAGATCTCTTCTTAACCCTTTAGTTAAATGATCGGCTAAATTTTGCTCAGTTTTTACAAACTCTAGTGATATGACACCTTGCATGATGCATTCCCGAATCATGCTATGTCTAACACTTAAATGTCTAGACCTGCCCTTAAATACTTGTTTGTAAGCATTGGCCAAGGCAGATTCACTATCACACCTAATAGATATAGGCGATATTGGTTTAGGCCACAATGGAATATCATAAACGAGATCTCTCAGCCATTTAGCTTCTTTACCAGCTGCTGCTAATGCAACAAATTTAGATTCCATTATTGAATCAACGATACAAGTCTGTTTCTTCGACGCCCAAGAGATAGCGCCTCCCCCAAGAAGGAATACCCATCCACTTGTGGAAGAACTATCTTCTTCATTGGATATATAACTTGCATCTGAATAACCCTCAAAAACTAAAGGAAATCCAGTATAAGTCAAACCATAATCCTTGGTTCCTTTTAAGTACTTGAATACTCGACTTAAAGCTTGCCAATGATGTGAACTAGGATTATTAGTATACCTACTAAGTTTTCCAACAGCAAAGGCTATATCAGGCCTAGTGCTAATCATAGCATACATAAGATTGCCAATGGCTCTCGAGTATTCAAGTTGAGATACTACAACACCTTTATTAGGCAGAAGCTTAACATAAGGATCTATGGGAGTGCTAACCGGAGAACAATCCTTAAAATTGAATTTGTTCAAAATCTTCTCAATATAATGAGATTGGGAGATTGAAATAACATTGTTCTTCCGCTTAATTCGTATACCAAGAATCACCTCAGCCTCCCCCAAATCCTTCATTTCAAAACTAGATGACAAGAATTTCTTCATTTCATTAACATGATTTTGGTCAATATAAAAAATCAACATGTCATCCACGTATAAGCAAATCATAACTCCTTTACCAGAAATATCAAACTTGCTATATACACATTTGTCTGCTTGGTTGATATGCAAACCGTTAGACAAAACCACATCATCAAATTTTTTATGCCAAGCTTTCGGTGCTTGTTTCAATCTATATAAGGATTTCTTCAACTTACATACCTTGTTTTCATAAACTGACACAACAAACCCTTCCGGTTGTTTCATATAGATTTCCTCATCTAATTCACCATTTAGGAATGTAGTTTTAACATCCATTTGATGAATTACAAGGTTGTGTATAGCTGCTAGGGCTATCAATAACCTAATAGTAGAAGTCCTCTCAATAGGAGCATAAGTATCAAAGAAGTCAATTCCTTCTTTTTGCCTAAAGCCTTGGATAACCAATCTAGCTTTATACTTATCTATGGTACCGTCCACTTTCATTTTCCTTTTGAAGATCCACCTATTTCCTAGTGGTTTACATCCGAGTGGTAAATCAGCCAATTCCCATGTATTATTGTGCATGATAGAGTCTATCTCATCCTGGATTCCTTCTTTCCAGAATGCAACATCTCTTGAAGCCATAGCTTCATTAAATGTTTTTGGATCCTCTTCAATAATAAAACAATATTGATACTGATTCTCAACCTCATCCATCGATCCTTCAACTAAATAAAGATGAAAGTCATCTCCAAAAGATTTAGCTTTTCAAACTCTAGTACTTTTCCTAGATGGTCCAGGAAGGAAACATTTCCTCTAGATAAACTTTTAGAATGAACAGGTTCTCACTACATGAATTCTGAATCATGTCTCTTAGTCTAGATATAGATGTAAATCTATCTTTATAAAAAATAGCATCTCTTGACTCTACAATCGAGTTTACAGATACTGAGTCATTAGATTCTATTACATAGAACCTATATGCATGGGAATGCTCTGCATACCCAATGAAGATACAATCTATACCTCTTTCACCCAAGTTTCATCTTTTCGATTCAGTGATTCTTACCACTGCTCTACAACCCCAAACTCTTAGAAAACTCAACTTTGGTGGCTTTTTAAACCAACATTCATAGGGGGTAATTTTATTCCTTTTATTAGGAATTCCATTTAATAAATAACATGTCGTTAGCATAGCCTCACCCCAGAATCCTTCACTCAAACCTGAATAGGACAACAAAGAATTAATCGTTTCTTTCAAGTCTATTCTTCCTTTTCGCCACACCATTTTGTTGTGGTGTATAGGGAGTTATGGTTTGATGTATTATACTAGTAGATTGAAAATATACTGGATCAGAATACTCACCTCCCCTATCAGTGCGTAAACTTTTAATGAAATTACTTTGATGTAAGTCTACCTCTTGTTTATAGATTTTAAATTTATCAAGAGCCTCATCCTTTGCATGCAACAGATAAACATAACAATATCTGGATGCATCATCAATAAAAGTAATAACGTACTTTTTATTTCCTATTGAAGGCGTAGAGTGAAAATCGCACAAGTCACTAAGTATTAAATCCAATACATTAGTCACTCGGTTAACATTCTTGAAAGGTTTTCTGGTTATCTTTGTCAACATACAAGTTTTACATTTCTCACGGTTTAAATCAATGGCAGGTATAAGACTCATTTTAGACATATCTTTTAATCTTTTATAATGTACATGTCCTAGTCTAGCATGTCATGATTATGATTTATTCAAATTTTTACTATCACTAGAGGAAAGCACAAAAGAAGATTGATCACTAAAAGAAACTTTAATATTTAACATAAACATACCATTACATAAATATCCAAATCCTACAAAAGTACCATGTTTCGACAAGATATACTTGCCACTTTCATACACTTGTTTGTACCCACAGTTATTTAATACAACACCAGACAACAGATTCTTTCGAATCCCAGGAACATACAATACATTACTTAAACAAATACATTTTCCAAAAGTAAAGACAATATCTACTTTTCCAAGTCCTTTGATTGGTTCAGTTGCAACATTTCCCATCTTTAATAAAGATCCATCTTCGATTGGTTGAAAATCTTTGAACCAACGAAGATCCTTACAAACATGACTTGTTGCACCCAAATCAATCCACCAAGCAACATCATCATCCTGTACATAAAATGTTTTAGATATTAAAGACACATAATTCTGATTAGAATTACAATTTTGCATTAAAATCTGACCTTGTTGCTTTTCAGGATCCTTAGATCCACTCGAACAAGAATTGTTCTTCCCTTTACCAAATCGGCAATCCTTCATGAAATGACTAGGTTTGCCACACTTCCAACACACCACTTTAGGCTTCTTGTTGGAGAACTTATTGTTGTTTCCTTTAAACTTGCATTTACTGCCTTTGTCACTGTTTGGATTCTTAGAAAATCCACCTTCTTCAACCATATTTATATAAATAGTACCAACTTGGTTCTTGATCTTAGGATTATTCTCAATCTCTTGAGCCCTTAAGGATTCTTTGATCCTAAGATGGCTGCCAAGTTGAACCAAAGTCAACTCTTCTTTATTATGTTTCAATGTATGCTTGAAATCTCTCCAAGATGGTGGCGGTTTGTCAATGATACTAGATACAGAAATGGATTCATCCATCTTCATATCATGTTGAACAAATTGTCCTAGAATCCTTAACAATTCATTGTATTGTTCTATGACAGGTCTAGTATCAACCGTCCTGTAATTGATGAAATTACTGACCAAAAACTTCTTGCTAGAAGCATCCTCTGCCATATACTTTGATTCCAGAGAATCCCAGTTCTTTTGCAGATTCAACGTTTTGATATATATCGAATAGGGAATCAGACATACCATTTAGAATGTGCCCACGACAGATGTAATCATCATTCTCCCAATTGCAACGCTTCCTTGTTTGTTCGACAGTTTCATTCTCTATGATTTCTGGCATGGGAGAACTCAGAACATAAACCACTTTCAGTGTTGTCAACAGAAAATGCATCTTTTCTGTCATCTTCGAAAATCGTGACCCTCAAACTTATCCAGTTTTGCAAATTTACCTGACATCTCCTTAACAGTTTCAGCATTCGACATCTTCAGAAAAAATAAATTTCAACCTTTGTTAGAAATCGGGGATTACTTGGATATTTCTGAAGTCGCGAAAAAGCTGTCAGATTGAAATTTATTTGGTCGGTTTACCAAATTTTCAATCGAATAAAATCAGAAAAAGAATCAAGAACAATAATTTTATTTGCAGTGAAATTTCAATCGAATTTTTCTGTATTTTGCCAATATCGTTCTGGTGAAATAAATAGCCAAAACGTCAACAGACATGCTGTTTGGGGTAGCAACCATGTCCAAAAGACATGTTTATTCCGAGATTCAGTTGTGTCTAACATACACACTACCCCAGAACCCTGCCAGGGGCTGCCGCCCCTTGAATCCTGCCGAGGGGTGCTGCCCCCAGACCCCACATCCGGGGCACCCCTTAAACCCCGCACTGGGGGCGCTGCTCATTTAATGCCGTGATATTGTTTTCATTACCTAATTAGTTTTTTTTTAACAAGAAATGTAATTCTTACTCCACATACGTGGAAAAAATCAATTAGTGGAGCCGCATATGAAAAGAAGAATTAACTTAACGACGTAAATTACGAATTAGCATATTCAAATAAAATAAGAAAAACAAACTCTACTTGTCATTAATCTTTTATGCTTGAACTACTGGATTTCGAAAATTGCCAACTCAATTTAAAGAGACTACAATCTTAAACAGAACTAATTCAATAGTTTGATTTCTCATCCATACCACAAAATTAATCAGAAACATAATGGTAAAATAAAACTAAGATTCAATTTCAGCCAATAAATTCCAGATATTTGAGACAGAGGTGTATCAATAACTAATAAATCAAATACCCCACCCTTCACATATGATCGTTAAGGATTTAGAAGATTCTTTAGGTCAGGGATTTTTAGAATTTGATTTGAAATTTTGAAAGACGATTCTTTCTATTTTAAATTAACATGTTTTTTTCTCATTTTTAGTACCTTAATTAAGTACTTTTTTTCTTAATATGTGTCCCATAATCATTTTTTTTGGCATTTGGATCTTACATATAGATTACGTTTCTGTTAAAAAAATGACTAACTGGTTCCGGAATAAAAACCATGGAAATTAAATGAGCAACGTGTAGATTAAAGGGACCAAAAGAATAAATTAATACTAATAGTGATTAGGCCTAAAATATATCACTGAACCTACTAATTAATATAAAAATTATAAATAATTTAATTAATCTAGAATCAGAGAATCCCCTTCGGGTTTAGCAATTTTCGGAGTGATCATGTATGACATCCCTATTTATCAAAAAAATGTATGACATCCCTACCTCCCTCTTAGGAGGATTTCCATCATCGGTAGAGCATTTTTAGAAAATAGTTTATTCTAAAAAAAGTGTCTTGATATATAAGTAAAATTAGATAATGGACTAAAAAATGGCTCTATATTAACTCTTTTATTTTCTCTTTCCTATATAATGTGGCACAATAAATGCTAAACATTGTCTGTTTTGATTTTCTACATGTAGACAATCAAATAGAAGGTCAACTCATCAAATTAATTAATATTTTAATATTAAACATTCAAACAATCTCATTTAATTTGAAATTAATTCCTTTTTTTAATTATTTTACTATACAAAACTAAAAGAAATAGACAATTTAATGTAGCTATAAAAGACATTGTCTATCTTTAAAATCATTAACATGTTATCAATGTGAATTTCTATTCCACATGCCTCATAATTTTAGAATCCATTATCTTCTAAAGATGTTATTAGGACGAGTTTTTATGTGATTCATGATATTTCCGCCTCATTTACTACCACATTTGCCATTACTCATTTATCACTATTTTATAGGCATTTAATTTTTGCGAAAACGAGAAAGGTCTTATTCTTTTAAACTTCTGAAAACTAAACTGAATTAAAGTTGATTGAACTGAACTGAATTGAAGTAAGTTGATCTTATTTCAGTATAAATTTATAACTACACATAACTGAAGTGAATTAAATTGAACTGTAGCCAAGAGAATAAGGGCTAAGAATAATAAACCTATATTCAAAGGTGAATATTTAACATCTATTTTATAATTGGTGAATAGAGTCTATCTCTAAAATCAAATCCACTTGCATTACTAGAATTTACCAATTAAACGGTTAGCCTTTGGCTGAGTGATCACCATAAGTATGGAGATGCGAATTCAAACCCACAATCAATAGGGAAACATATATCATATTACTTTAAAGATTTTACCAATTCAACTTTACTCCTTCATTAAAGATTTACAAGTATTACAAGTATTTACAATAGCACTAAGAATTTAATTTGTGAGTGAAGGCTATATATGGTGGCTTTGTTTTTTTAAAGTAAAAAATATTTTTCCTATCATCATTATTAGATTAGTGAAGTAAAATATAATCCATAAAATAAGAAGTAAAAAAAATTGTGCTATTTTTAAAGCACACAAAAAGAATAAATTTATCATTATTTATTTTCTTAGGCATCGAATTTTCACCACTAAGCTTTTTCAGTTTTTCTTTCACATTTCTATCTACCTGCTATGCTAAAACTATCACTAAAATCATCTTCAACATGACTTAACTTTAGCAATCAAGTTGTAAAAAAATATTAAGTTTTTACATGGTTTTTAGGCTATATTCTTTTCAACTTATAAATAGTAGTTTGAATTGAAATTGAAGTTATTGAAACTGAACTACAGCTGAACAGAAACAGAAAATACTAAAAAATAGAGTGAAAGATAATTAATAATATAAATAATAATACATCAAAATAATATTATATTAATAATAAAAATAAACTATAATACTTTAAATAATATTATATTATAATAAAATTAATTATTAATTTTTTATTATTGATTACTGAAACTGAATTGAACTAAAATTTATTTGAAACTATAAATACTAAAACTGAACTGAACTGAATAACACAGAACTAAACTGAATTGGGTGCTGAATAAGTTGAAAAAAACATAGCCTTATTTTCACTTTTTGTAACACCCCCTTTATAGGAAGTGCCACATTAACTATAATCACCCAATAAATAACTCTACTCCATTATATGAAGTTCAATACCTATAGATTTAATATGTACAAAAACAAATATAATGTTTCCAACTCCAAATTATTTCTCAATGCTAATTATTTTCCAAATATTTCTCAATACCACTTTATATTGCTCACACTATCTAATACATGTCATTATTCTACAAACCATAATATTACATTAAATTACAAATCCACCTCGAGTCTTTCCTTATTTGCTCTTCAAGCTGATCCACTTATACCACTTTGGTCCACGCTATCTATAAATCTCCACCTACGTGTAGAAAAATAACTACACGCTAAGCAATTTGCTTAGTGGTATCCATAAAAGAAATACAACAATTTTGAACATTTTTAACACTTTAAAATAAAAACCAAGATTGTTTATTAGTCAAAAACAAATTAAACAACTTTATAAAACCAAATCACAAAATTTATATAGTAATCCTTTCAAAGTACAATCAATTTATATCCAATTTTTCCAAACACTTTAACCATATATTGCCCAAAGTAAACAAGTCCTGAATAATGGTAAAATGGATACGGGAGCGGACAAGCCCGAAGCCGAAGCTTCAATATCAATGTATCGGTCAAGCCCGAAGCCAAAGCTTCAAAATCAATATATCGGTCAAGCCCGAAGCCAAAGCTTCAAAATCAATATATCGGTCATGCCCGAACCGAAGCTTCAATATCAATATATATATATATATATATATATATATATATATATATATATATATCATAATATCGGCCAAAGCCCGAAGCCAAAGCTTCAATTATTTGTACAGTACTGTACCCCCCCTTTATTGGCGCCAATCTACCCTAACCTGTATTCTACTCGTTTAATATAGACACCCATCTTCTCAAACCATATAGTTGTGTACGATACCCACTTGTGTCTTTGCTCGAATAACCTTCAAGTCATCATCTTTATTATGTGCTTGCTTAACCTATTGTAGTAGTACAGGTTGGATCTTCAATTCTGCAATTAAGGCTCCACTACTGGTAGGAGCTAACCCCGTATTCATAGCCCTTAGTGCCATCATTGTTTTTCTACTGAGAGCATCTGCCACTACATTAGCCTTTCCTGGATGGTAATCAATAAGACAATCGTAATCTTTAATGAATTCCATCCACCTTCTCTGCCTTAAATTCAACTCCTTCTGTGTTGGCAAATATTTCAAACTTTTGTGATCTGTATAAATATAACATTTTTCTCCATAAAGATAGTATCGCCAAATTTTCAAGGCAAAGACTATTGCAGCCATTTCCAAATCATGAGTAGGATAATTCCTTTTGTGATTCTTCAATTGCCTGGAAGCATAGGCAATCACTTTCCCTTCTTGCATCAAAATACACCCAAGACCACTATGCAAAGCATCACTATAGATTACAAAATCTTTTCCAGGCTCTAGTTGGGTAAAGATGGGTGCTTTTGTCAACATTGCTTTCAACTTCTCAAAACTTTCTTGGCACTTATCATTCTACTCAAATTTTGTATTCTTTTGAAGTAGTTTCGTCAGTGGAGCAGCAATGACTGAAAATCCCTTCATAAATCTTCTATAGTACCCTGCTAGGCCAAGGAAACTTCTGACTTCCATAGGGTTCTTGGTGGTTTCCATCTGATAACTGCTTCTATCTTTTTAGGATCCACTTTAATTCCTTCTACAGAAACAACATGGCCTAAGAAAGAAACTTCTTTAAGCCAAAACTCACATTTGCTAAGTTTGGCATACAATTTATTTTCCCTCAAAGTTTGGAAGACTATCCGCAAATGTTGATCATGCTCTTCCCCTGACTTAGAATACACCAAAATGTCATCAATGAAACCACTACAAACCGGTCTAAATATAAGTAAAAGACACGGTTCATAAGGTCCATAAATGCTGCTGGTGCATTAGTTAGACCAAATGGCATTACCAAAAATTCATAGTGCCCATATCTGGTTCGGAAAGCCGTCTTTGCAATATCATCATCTTTCACTCTCATCTGATAGTAGCTCGTTCTCAAATCCATCTTGGAGAAGTATTTGGCACCCTTGAGTTGATCAAATAAGTCTTCAATCCTTGGCAATGGATACTTGTTCTTCACTGTCAATTTATTCAACTCCCGATAATCAATACATAATCGGAGTGAGGCATCTTTCTTCTTAACAAACAACACTGGTGCACCCCACGGGGATATACTTGGGCGTATGAATCCTTTATCTAACAATTCTTGCAACTGGATCTTTAACTCTTTCAGTTCAGCAGGCGTCATTCTATATGGTGCTTTGGATACTGGTGCGGTACCCGGCAATACATCAATTGCGAATTCTACCTCTCTTTTTTGTGGCAACCCCGGTAGTTCTTCTGGAAATACATTAGGAAAATCACATACCATAGGAATATTTTGCAATTCTAACTCACCTTTCTTCGATTCTAGAGCGAAGATTAGGTAGGCCTGACATCCCTTCCTAACCAGCCTTTTAGTCTTCATAAAAGAAATTATATTACAAAGATAATATGATCTTTCCCCCACGATAACTATTTCTTCTCCATCAGAAACATGTAGTGACATTCTTTTGTTTTTGCAATCCACCATAGCTCGATGTTCCGATAACCAATCCATTCCCAAGATAACATCGTAATCTTGAAAAGGCAACTCAATTAAATTTGCATGGAAAAGTTGATGTTGAATCATAATAGGGCAATTCATATACACTTTGTTTACTATCACACTGTGTCCTAAAGGATTAGTCACTTCAATATTTTCTCCTAATTCTTCTGAATGCAACCCTTTCTCTTGTGCTAATGCAGTACATATATATAAATGAGAAGAACTGGGATCTATCAAAGCATAAACATCGTGATTAAAGAATGAAAATTTACCGACAATAACTTCAGTAGGTTCCCGAGTCTCAGGCCCTCGGATTGCATAACTTCGCGCCATTCCTCCCGGTCTACCACTCTGCGGTGCTTGTTGAGCCAAGTTATGTCCACTTGTCTCACTAGCATTTCCTCCCTTCCTCTTCCACCTTGCATTGTAGGAGTAGGAACTACTGTAGGTGCAGATGTACTTATCTGTCTTTGAGGACAATTTGTAATCAAATGTTCCCTCGAGCCACATTTAAAGCAGACTCTACCTTTTCCCCAACATTCCCCTGTATGCATCCTTCCACAATAAGAACATTGTGGAATATTTCCTCTGCCTTGACCTGAAGGTACACTAACCGCTGACCCCGTACTTATGGTTTGTCTCGGTGAAAAACCTCTGAAATGAGATTATGTTTGTTATGATGTTCCCTTCTATTTCTTACTTGGAGATTCTGTACTAGCTAGACCCTATGACCCCTTTTGAAATCCAGATATTTTAGCCATTCTTTGTTGCCTATCTGAATTGATCTTCTCAATGCCCGTAGCAGCATCAACCAAGTCATTGAACCCTCTAATCTTTTATACAAGTAAATGCACTCTAATTTCATCATTCAGCCCATCCTCGAATCTCTTACATTGCCTTACTTCACTGTCAACGATATCACGAGCATACCTCTCGAGTTTGAGGAATTGAACTTCATATTTTGATACAGTCATTCGTCCCTGTCTCAAAGACAAGAATAATTTCCTCTGCTCATCTTTGAATCATTCACTAACGTACTTTTTATCAAATTGTTCCAAGAAAAGGCCCTAAGTGATTTCTCCATGGCGCCTTTCTCTCACAATATTATCCCACCACCTCCTAGCTTGTTCTTTGAGTAGACCTTGGACACAATCTAGTCTCTCTTCATTTGTAAAATGAAGCCTAGTCATACACCATTTAGTATGATCAAGCCAATCTTCTACAAATGCAGGATTCACTGTGTCCCCTTTAAAGTCATCAGCCGGAAGCTTTTTGATTCTTTCAAGAGGAGTTCTCTCCTCTCTTCTTTCAATTTGAGGTACTATAGGAACTTGAGGGATTTGTATGTTTCAAAGTACTTGTAAGATTACTTCAGTAGTCATATACTGAAGTAAAGCAGCTTGTGCTGGAGTAGGTTGTTCGAGAAAGCCATGAACTATTGGAGGTTCATGTCTTTGTTCATCCCCTTGTCTATTATGGACTGTACTCTCAGCATCCTCTTCCTCATTCTGACTGTGACTACTACTAGCCATTCTTATTCCTGAAAATTGGACCAAAGTGGATCAAACAACTAACATAATATATTTATATCCTAAATGACATGTACATACTAGTTATAGAATCGCTTAAACCTCAACAAATGTAACACCCCCTTTATAGGAAGTGCCACAGTAACTATAATCACCCAATAAATAACTCTACTCCATTATATGAAGTTCAATACCTATAGATTTAATATGTACAAACACAAATATAATGTTTCCAACTCCAAATTATTTCTCAATGCTAATTATTCTCTAAATAATTCTCAATACCACTTTATATTTCTCACACTATCTAATACATGCCATTATTCTACAAACCATAATATTACATTAAATTACAAATCCACCTCGAGTCTTTCCTTATTTGCTCTTCAAGTTGATCCACTTATACCACTTTGGTCCAAGCTATCTACAAATCTCCACCTACGTGTAGAAAAACAACTACACGCTAAGTAATTTGCTTAGTGGTGTCCATAAAAGAAATACAACAATTTTGAACATTTCTAACACTTTAAAATAGAAACCAAGATTGTTTATTAGTCAAAAATAAATTAAACAACTTTATAAAACCAAATCACAAAACTTATATAGTAATCCTTTCAAAGTACAATCAAATTTATATCCAATTTTTCCAAACACTTTAATCATATATTGCCTAAAGTAAATAAGTCCTGAATAACGGTAAAATGGATACGGGAGCGGACAAGCTCGAAGCCGAAGCTTCAATATCAATGTATCGGTCAAGCCCGAAGCCAAAGCTTCAAAATCAATATATCGGTCAAGCCCGAAGCCAAAGCTTCAAAATCAATATATCGGTCAAGCCCGAAGCCGAAGCTTCAATATCAATATATATATATATATATATATATATATCATAATATCGGCCAAAGCCCGAAGCCAAAGCTTCAATTATTTGTACAGTACTGTACCCCCCTTTATTGGCGCCAATCTACCCTGACCCCGTATTCTACTCGTTTAATAAGGGCAATAAATCAAAATAACATCTTAAAAATTCCAGTATAAACCATCAATCATAATTCAACATAACTTCAGTAATTAAGAAATCCAAATCCCAAATTTTAAAGCATCAAACTTCAATTAAAACACAATAAAATCAATGTTCATATTTTTCCAAAAATTTTCAGATTCTATGACCTGACTTCCCTTTCATTTTTCACTATCAAAACATCACCCAATTGAAGAACTTTCTTCTAAACATAATTAGCCACATGTCTCAGCTTTCCAAAACCACTAGAATCACAGAAATCTAAATTCTATAACCAAAGTTATGATCAAAATACTAAACAGTGTACAAAGCTGAGATTTTCCAAAAACAGATTTCATTACTCAACTTCAAACGAAAATTTCACATTGAAAACGAACGAAATTCAACAAGGTTTCTTCTGAACATATATTCCTTAGTTTCTGTAGATATCAATAGAATCAATAATCATTCAAATCGGATTTACATAACAAGAGAAAACATTAAAACAAAATAGGGATACAATCTGGAAAATTTTCTGAAAAACCGAGAAATCGAAAATTGAGACACAAACCTTTTTCTAAGCTCTTTCTAGCTCTCTTCTACCTCTTTTGCTTTTGTTTTGCTTGCACTAGCTTACTCTACAACAGCCATATATAATTCTATCAAGATATTATATAAATAAACTTACTAATACCATAAATATGCTTAATCTACCATGAATTCTACTAATTAAGCTTTAATTTCACCAAAAATCACTCACCTCAAATTCGGTTTACTGTTCATCCAAATTTTAAAATCTGAAATCCTCTTCTTCTAACCTCAATTCACTGAAATTGATGATGATATAGGGCTTAAGGATCGATTTCTAACAAGAATTTGAAGTTGAATAGAAGAAATCGGAAGTTTTTAGATTAGGGAAAATTTGATAAAGAAAAGGAAGAAGGAAGGAAATGATGAAGGTGAAGAAGAAGCTGGTAAGTTATGTATATATTTTTTTTTCAATTTTCAATAATACCCTTGAACAAATAATTAAATGCCCAATTCATCCCTTACTTTAATAACTCTTATTTCTTCATGTCTTATATCCAATGACAATAATAATAACTACAAAAATAATTTCCATGATATTTTAATACCATAGTAATTTATTATAAGTAAATTTTAAAATCTCGGTTCGTTACACTTTTAATGGTACAAATCTTTAAAGGTGTGTTGGCAGACATTTTTTCCAAAAAATTCAATTTATTTGAGACCAATTTATAAACGTCCTCCATATTTATTTACTTATGTTCTTATAGAATTCACACCATTTAACAAATCAACCAATCAATAAAGGTGGAAAAAATATTCCTTTACCCTCTAATTAATGCTTAATTTTTCATCCTATTGTAATTAATGATAATAAGATAAACATGGACGGAGTTGAAAAAATAATAAAAAAAAGGCTAAAACTTTTAAAATGACAAGTGGAAAAAGGAGACAAGTATAAAAATATAGAGAGGTATAATTTTTTTAAAATATTATAAATAAAATAATTTTAAATAAATTAAATTTATTGAAAAAGAATGTTTTCAAGCTCTCGATTTGAAGATTTAACATCAGATACGCACAAATAGATTTAATGCTACTCATCATTTTGTTCTCTTAGGCATGACTCTTTATTACGGATAGTCTATCTATCTACTTTTTTTTATGTCATTCAACAGAATTAGCGAAACAAAGAAAAAATTTTAGTAAAATGACTAATTCATTTTTTATTCTCACTCCGTCGTTTTTAAAAAGTCACTTTAATAAGAATTTTTTTAAAATAAGTATCATTTTTCAGATTACAATTTATTTCTGTCCATCGCTTTACTTTTTTTGCCCTTATTTACTAGTTTATTGTAAAAAGTGAAAAAAAATGAAAAGTTGACTTTAAGAGTATAAGTAATATTTTTCTTGCCATATTTAATGTAGCATTGGTATATGAGAAATGCTAAAATGACACTTATTTAAATATGGAGGGAGTATATTATTACACAAAAATCTTCTTCTTATTGCTTACCAACTTATAATATCATCAATACCTAATCACTCAATTAGGATGACAAATAAAAAAAATGGTGAAAAACATACTAATAGGCCATAGTTAGGAGTTGCCTCATGGATAACTAGCAGATTGGCTAGGAAGTTGAAAAGAACAAGCCGGGGAGCTTGTTGAAGGAAGTAATCATACACACGTAGAGTGGAGTGCATATACACGTTGAAGCAAACTGAAGGGTTGAGCATGTGAATAATGAGTTGTCAATAAAAGCATGATGAAGTGTCAATGTATGCATCTACGTGGCAAGTGATGGAAATAAGCTTTAATGAGTTGGAAGATTAGCTAGATTTGGACATGTGTCCTCGTAATGTAAAAATAGTGATAAGTTAACAATTCCAAAACTCTAAATAAAGAGTCATGAGCAAGGGATTCAATATATTTATATGACAGGCAGTAACTTCAAACAAACACTAAGCAAGATTTGCCATACAATTACTGCAAGTTGAAACATCATCCGCCAACTGAAAACGAAATATTGTAAGTCCAAAAATTGTTTTAGCTAAACATTATAAGTCCAAAAGGAAACTACCAAAGGTTTTTATCTAAGAGAGATAGAGTGTGTTGGGAAATTCCGGTAGAATGAAGTCTTGAATGTCTGTAAAAAAATGTCTCTCAATCTTTGTTGAAGAAATCTAATAAAATGATGCATGGATAATTCTGAAGTCGTGACGAACACTTTCAGATTGAATCTTATTTGGCGGTTCTACCAAATAGATCAATTGGATAAAATCAGAAACGACAAGAACTTAGAATGAATTTTTGTTGTGAAGAAAAGTGAACCAAAAATTGCAGAAATCGTTGCAAAAAACTCTTTCTGTAAGTGTTGCCAATGCCATGTTTTATAGACCTGATACTAACAGTCGCAACTCTTCAGAATAGAAGTGTTGCGAAAAGACATGTCCATTCGAGCAGCTGCAATAGTCATAACAGAAGTGTTGCAAGAGGTAGCTCCCGGACCCTCATAAGCTAAGTATCGTAATAGAACTCGAACAAGCGTGCACTCCGCACTCTTCTAACTTGTTCGATGAAATATTACGACTGCATTGGTCAACTAGTTGATCCAATTACACTAAAATACTAACAATCCTCCCCCATTTTAGTGTAATCCATGATTAACTAAACAAAATCACAACAAATAACAAACTTATGCATAAATGAAATATCGTGACGATTGAATTTCATCTTAGTATATTACACATTCTAAATATTCGAATACCAAAGGTGTAACTATGTATTGAACCTTGGCTATCCATCTTGAATACTTGAAGATAATATACACATAAGTCAATATTCTAACACGTTCTTTCTTAACACTGTCTTTTACTAGCCTTGTGTCCTTATCCTTCATAAGCATATCAAAGCCAAGTCCAAGCTTCTTGAAGCGGCTAAACTTCATGCTTATCTAGGTAGCCTTTTTACTCTTGCACCTGTGTATGCAATTTTTCAAAAAGCTATTAAGAAGTTAAACTTCAACCTCCTTTACTTACATGTCTGAACACACACTTTGGGATGTTTTAATCAGTGTGTTCCAATCTCTAGATGTTAAGCTTTTCTCATTGAATTCAGCACCTAACGTCATATTAGGTGGGAATTGGGTATCTTAACATGAGAGATTTCAAATGGACTTTAATTTCATCCCCATAATCGACTTTTACACAAGATCTTTCCTTAATCCTTTGGTTATATGATCAGCTAAATTATGATCAGTTTTTACAAACTCAGATTCCATTGTCGAATCACTCATACAAGTTTGTTTCTTAGACACCCAAGAAGTAGCACCTCCCTCAAGAAGAAACGCTCATCTACTTGTGGAAGAACTATCCTACTCATAAGAAAAATAACTTGTATCCGACTAACCTTCAAAAACCGAAGGAAGCCATTAGAAACGCGTCATGTGGCATTATGTTGACCGGTCAACTTTGACTTTTGACTGACATGTGTCAGTCAACCATTGACATGTCAACCCCAAAAGTTAAACCAATGCCACATTAGATGACGGTTAAATTTGGATAAGGATAAGTTTTTGGCAACGCCTAATTTCACTAAAGTGTTGCCAAAACTGCTTCACTTACGATCTTTCTTGCAACACAAAAAAAATTATTCTGGCAACGCTCTGAAAATCGTTACCATATCAACCAATAGCCTTGTTTCTGGCAACACTTCTAACAGCGTCGCAATAGATCACAAAAGCGTTGCCAAAACTGCTACACGAAGCATCACCACAGATCATGAACCTTCACAAACGGTTGTCACAAAAACTAACCGTCCTAAATTTTTCATTTTGTGATGGAGTTTCTGACGGACGCAGAATCCCTCACAAACAACCTAACCGTCGCATTCAGAAACCGTCAAAATAAACCATCCATTGACTTTTCCTTTTGTGATGGAATCTCTGAAGGTATCAGAATCCCTCACAAAACGTCACAATGAACCATGAACTGCCGCGAAAATCAGTTGTCGCAAATGAACCATCGCAACTTTTCATTCTGCAACGAATTTTGCAACGGATTCAGAATCCCTTGCAAACTGCAGAAAAACGAATTCAGATTTTAAATCATTTCAAAATCAATTCCGGCCACCGACAAAACCGCTCCTTAGGTTTTTCGACATCCCGAGTCCAATGGCATTGTTCTATTTACGAAAAATAATTAACCTAAACAAGTCGTTTACACAAAACGACTTGAGAATCAAGATTTTTTTTTGAGAAAAAGAATGTTTATACCGCCATGAACAACCGAAAAAAAATGCCCATCAAACATAATTCAACATAACTTCAATAATTAAGAAATTCAAATCCTAAATTTTAAAGCATCGAACTTCAATTAAAATACAATTAAATCAACATTCATATTTTTCAGAATTTTCCAGATTTCATGACCTGACTTCCCCTGCATTTTTCTCCATTAAAACATCATCAAATCGAAAACTTTTCTTCTAAACATAATTAGCCACATGTCTCAGCTTTCTAAATCCACCAGAATCACAGAAATCCAAGTTGTATAACCAAAGTTATGATCAAAACACTAAACAGTGTACAAAGCTGAGATTTTTCGAAAACAGATTTCACGACTCAACTTCAAACGAAAATTTCACATTGAAAACGAACGAAATTAAATAAGGTTTCTTCTGAACATATATTCCTTAGATTCTGTAGATATCAATAGAATCAAGAATCATTCGAATCGGATTTATATAACAAGAGAAAACGTCAAAATAACACAGGCCCAAAATCTGGAAGTTTTCCGAAAAATCGAGAAATCGAAATTAGAGACACAAACAATCATCGCAAGAGAACGGATCGAATTCGTACCTTTTCGGTGAAAACTCAGGCTTACAAGAGACAAACAAGATTCAATCTTTGTTGGGAATTTCGGTAGAATGAAGCCTTGAATGTCTGTAAAAAACGTCTCTCAATCTTTGTTGAAGAAATCTAATAAAATGATGCATGGATAATTCTGAAGTCGTGACGAACACTTTCAGATTGAATCTTATTTGGCGGTTCTACCAAATAGATCAATTGGATAAAATCAGAAACGACAAGAACTTAGAATGAATTTTTGTTGTGAAGAAAAGTGAACCAAAAATTACAGAAATCGTTGCAAAAAACTCTTTCTGTAATTGTTGCCAATGCCATGCTTTATAGACCTGATACTAACAGTCGCAACTCTTCAGAACAGAAGTGTTGCGAAAAGACATCTCCATTCGAGCAGCTGCAACAGTCATAACAGAAGTGTTGCGAGAGATAGCTCCCGGATCCTCATAAGCTAAGTATCGTAATAGAACTTGAACAAGCGTGCACTCCGCACTCTCCTAACTTGTTCGATGAAATATTACGGCTGCATTGGTCAACTAATTGATCCAATTACACTAAAATACTAACAGAGTATACGAATTCTACCTTGTTCTTCCTGGTGTTCTGATCCTTTGTCGAACCATCCGTATCACAGAAAGTATTATAACACCCACCACGGTTATCAAAGAAATGAAATTATATCCCACAGAAGGAAAACGGAGTTCGGGAGACATCTTATAATCACTGCATTTTTATAGAAAAGACTATTGCCCTATAATCCATCTTATAAAAGCTCAAATTCATAAGAGGTGTCGAATAACTTACAATTTTATTGGAGGATCAATTCTCCAATGAATCAGCTCATAACCTCCAAATCTATCATCAAGTTTCATTTGTTGTTTCACAACCCGATGAACTATTTTCTATAATCAGAAAGAAAAGCATAAGCATAAAGAAAAAAAAAAGTATAAGCAGACAGTTACTAGTCATACTTATATGAGCAGTCTTGCTCGAAATGTACAGAGCTGAAGGGATATTAATATCGCATATAATGAATGCCTTATTTCCTCTCGAAACCATACTGACAATATGGACCTCAAACCATCAAACATAACAAACCTACTTCAGAACTTGGATATATATAATAATATTTTTTTCTTAATAAAATAAGTTATATAAATTCTTGATTTATTAACTCATAAATAACACACAAAACTTTGAAATGGAATCTAACCTGACGAGAATAAATATCCAACTGGTTCGCAATGGACTCTATCAGAATAGAAATGTCCACCATTAGGTCTTGGAGGTTGATGCCCAATGTCATTTCAAAAGTGATCTTCACTGTCCGAAGATCATCTGTGTTCAAAATTGACAAGGAAGCATCTATCAAATTTTCAGCACCCACTTAGAGATATCTAAATGAATTCTAGATATTAAAAGAATGTTGTAGACTCTAGCTAATCTAGAAACCGATAGAGTAAATTAGCAAGAAATATGAAAAAACTAATAGTTGAACACAATTCAAAAACAAGAATAAATAATCATTTACCTCCTAAAATAGTATTTCTAGACAGTATACATCATGCCAGCTTATATGCTTCATGAAATAGAAAAAATATCATATTAGTTAGACTACGAAATGCAGCAATTAAACCAAAAAACTCATCAATTGCTTAATGATTATTTTTGCAAATTCACTAACCCTTAATAAGTAGTTTTCAGGAGGTAATGACAAAATCTGTCCATCAGCAAATACCAGATCAACGGTTGGGAATACATAACAAAAAGTTAATTGTAACTGTTAATAACATGGCAATAATAAGATATTAATGTACATGTTTTTTAATGATGAATTTCAAAATTCCATTTATAGTAAATTTTAATGGTATTATATGGAAATTATAATTAGTATTGTTAGGTTTAATGTATCATTAGCTACCTTAAATTGTTTCCAAAAACCCCAAGTCTCCATGAACTTTCGAAGTGCCACCGTGACTCCCTCAACTTTCAAAAAGTGCACCACTTTACTCCCAGAACGCCACGAGTCTGCTTCTGATTAGAGAGAGAAAATCTAAAAAATGACATATTTGAAAAGTCAAACCAACCAGAAGCTGACACATGACATCTAGTGAACAAAGTGGTGGAGTCATTTTGAAAGTTCAGGAAGGCAGAGGGTTTTTGGGAACAAGTTCAGGTAGCTAACGATGCATTAGGCTTGTTGTTATTATTATTTTAGATGGTATATATACATTGAAGAAGATAAAATATAAGTAAGTTAATTGAAAAAGGATGTTTAGAAACATTATGATACAGGATTGTGACAGAAAAAGATGGCCGTGAAGCTTGCAACTTTCTTCATGCTGCTGGACCTTCAAAGGTTTTTTTTTTCCGCGTATTTTATTTTGAAACAACCAAATAGTTCTTGATCTTGAATGCCAATATCAAATTCATCACGATTTTGTAGCTAAATGCGTTTGATTTTGTTGATAAGTCATGTTCCTTTTTCTGCACTTTTCTCGTAATTTGTGATTAGCCAACAAATCATGGATATATTCTGTTGGTCTTTTAAATTTTTATCTGGTAGGAAATTCGGCTTTATGATCTCATCTAATCTATATGACTTTTGACGAGTCTCAGGTTGTAATCACAGGCATCAACATTGATCAAAATCTTCTACTCATCGGCAGTCATCTCAAGGAAAAGGTGGGACTCCTGATACTTTTTTAGGCATAATACATGTGTAGCCCTGAGCTTGACAACTTTTGCCAAGTGCTGCCCTGAACTTTCACTTGTTCCTAGCTGCCCCCTCAACTTGGCGAAAGTGCACCCGCGAGCCCCTCAATGGCACGTGTCCACTTCTGATTGGAGATAGAAATATCAAGAAAATGATATCTTTGAAAATTCAAACCAACTAGAAGCCGACACATGGCATTGAGGGCTCGCGAGTGCACTTTCGCCAAGTTGAGGGGGCTACTAGGAACAAGTGAAAGTTCATGGCGACACCTGGCAAAACTTGCCAAATTGGAGGGGGTAAACATGCATTATGCCTTATTCTACTTCTTATATCCTTTGGGTCCATGGCGGGGATGCTCAACCAATGTCGGCCTCTCTACCTCATCGCCTTCATCGTTATTGCCTGCCCACTCTGGGTCGGATGAATGAATTTGCGAGCTGGAGGCGGCTTGACCGGATGCCGCCCTCTCTTCATTTCCCTCTACTTGGTCCATCCTTCCGGCCGATCTTTTAATCCTAATGTTAGAACGAATGTTAGACGGGTCAATACTAACATAGCACCTTGACACCGAGTCAGGAAACTCGGCACAATATTTGTCAAATAACCTATCGGCTGAGCAGGTACTTAGGGAGGTAGCAGAAGACATGACCGCCTAGAAAGAAAACAAAAAACCTAGAACAAGTTAGAGACGGATCTGGTCACTTCATCAAGATCTAGGGTCGTTTTTTCAGCCCAGGGGGTTTTTAACCTAACAACCTATGTTCATCATGTTCGTCAGTATTCAGACCTAAACCCAGAATCCGGCTAGCATAGACCTAGAATCCAGCCAGCATGAACCCAGATTCCAGCAATGTTAAGTTAGCAGTCAAGATCATTTCCATAAACAAATGCGCTCACAATCGAAACTATGCCTACCCTAAAAGTGCGAGGTACACCTCATATAGAGCATGTTAAACAGTTGCTAAGCAAAGATACATGGCATGGAATCAAGGTCATGGATGACACCAAATAGAAAGCTCAAGCAATTCGCAAAATAATGGAACCATTAAAAGATATGAGGAAAAGCACTTACTTACAAAAAATGGAAGGAACAAAGGTCATCGGAAACAGCCTTGAAAGCTTGAAGAATTGCGGGAGTTATGCTGAAAATCGGATGGGAAAAAGTGATGAAATGAGGAGAGACAATGCTTAAATAGGAAGGGAAAATGAAAGTGAAAGGTCACAATCATTAAGGAATAGACGCGAAGCGCCACATGTCACTCAAGGTGTTGCTGGTTTTGAATTTCGAAAAATCATGCCTACCGCCAAAGGAGGTGAACAGACTTGGGCTTATCCATGAATCTTCGAAAATGCTTAAACCACCGTCTGCCACGTAGCCATAAACCGTGAGCCGCTTAGAATTCAAGACCGGTTCGATCCGTTAGAAGCCCTAAAGGACTTCTCTCGCTTATGGGGGGGCTTCTGATAACTTGCTAAATATATTTCGCCCATCTCGGCTAAGAGACTGGGTCAACGAAGGGGTCGTCTAGCTCGCTCCCCAAACTAAGTTGGGGAGACCCGGCCAGGTGAACCGTCTGGAATCCCGTCCCAGTTGGGGAACCCCTTAGATTGGGATCACAGGAAGTTTTAGAAGGTCCTAACCCTAAGGCGGCATATAGCCGGCTCGGCGATCTCTCCGTGTCCCACAAGGAGAATCCAGGTCTGGCTCTATTCCCTGTATTCTCTCCATTATCCTTATCTCATTCTACTTAGGACTCAAGGATCGGATATGCATGAAGAGTCCTAAATTCATAATAATTCGGACTCCCTATTTCACCAGAAATAGGGCAGCTCCTGCGCCTATAAATAGGCCCATACGGTGAGTACAACAGGTATCAAATAGCCACACACTTTCATATTGTTTCTTAAGAATCCCTTACTGACTTAGGCATCAGAGGGTCCCCCGAGGAAAACACCGATCGTCCCCAAGTTGTTCATTGTTTTGTAGGAATTAGCTCGCAGATACATACACGTTCGTAATAATCAAATTCTGAAATATCGGATCCAGATACGATATTTTCAATAAATATGGAAGCCTCATTGAAGCCTCTTTATTTCTTTTTTATGTCTTTCTTTATGTAAAGATTGTTTATCTTGTATATGCCTTTGTATTCTATAAAAGGCAGTGTAAAACTCTTGAAATAATATACTGAAATTAAGTAATTTCTCCATTTCTCTTATTTTAAATTTATGTAATTAAAAACTGTGTGTACATTAATTCATATTGTTTAGTGACATGAAATTTAATATATTGCTCATAGTAAATGAGTAGAAAAACGAGTCTAGTTAAACTGGTGCCAATAAAAGGGGTGTTGTACCGGACAAACGATTGAAGCTTTGCTTAGCATTTAGCTTATTTTTCTACATGCAGATATTGAAAATTGTAAATAGCTTGAACCGAAGTAGAGTGGATTGGTACAGAAGTGCAAGCCAAGATATCATTTTGAGGTGGTTTAAGCTTTGATATATTTTGTGGTGTTGTATATATAATGGCATGTATTATAATGTATGAATAATATGGAATCTATTTTGAGGATTTAGGCTTAATTTTGGTGTTTATGTATATATGTGGAGTTTATGAATGTTACTCAAATCTTATGTAAATTGAGGAGTGGATAAGAAGTTTATATACCTTAAGAATACTTTTCAAGAATTAAACAGTATACGATAACCACCAAGCAATGGCTTGGTGGCCAACACCTTACTAGAAAAAAAATCAAGAAGTGTGTGGTTGTGGGTTAAATCCCCACAATCTATAAAATTAGCAAAAAAAAACCACTTATTTCTAAAAAAAACATTATACAATAATGTTAATTAGGATATGGATAACATGTATTTTTATTTATTATTGTAGCGTTTCATTAATAATTTTTGTAAGGGGTGTTAGGAATACCGCCCAGCAAGAGAAAAGCTGATATCTTCAGGATTCAAATATTCACTCTCTATTTTCGTCAAGGGATCAAGTTCTGCCAAAGAATAAAAAAACAACAAAGATCATATTAAACATCTAGGACACCGAAAATGGTATATCAATGTACAACGGTACGAATAAGTAAAGAGCAAGAACATACAAGTCCATGAAATTGAAACTTACAGCTTCCCTAAATGCTACGAATGCCGCCTCTGGTAGGAGTGTATCTGTGATAACCCCTTTTTATCTAATCAATTCAAAATTAAGTAAATTCATTTTCAAATTCAATATATAAACATTAAATCGACTATGGAATAACACAATTATTTCCAATGAGCTACTTAGAATTTCTATTCTACTACATATGTGTTTATTAGTGTAAATTTGTTTTCGGAAAATAAGAAACCGTTTGCAGTGGCCAGGGCTACGTCCAAGGCACATGAGAGTTTAACAACACACCTGAGGTAAGGGAAGTGAGTATTAGTGAAGAACATGCCCGGCGGGGGAGATATTGCTCCAAGGATCATTAACATATGTTCCTCCATGACACAGCGAAAAGGAGTTGTTGATCATACCATTTCGAACCAGCCTATCAACAATACTATATTCACGGCTGCTCAATCCTAGTAGGCCATCGGCACTCATATGGTAAAGGTTACCAGTCATGTTACTGGCACAGCCAAAAACAACACGATGAGGCTCAAGATCAATTTTTTCACCTAAGGATATAATATCGGAATAAAGAATTTTTTATTATTTTTTTCAAAACTATTAACAGATTTAAGATATTTTACAAACTATTTCTAACTTTGAGGTATTTTTTTCTATCCGACTTTCAAAAGATTTCACAAGCCAATTTTTTTAAGTCTATCCAACTTTTAAAAAATCATACAACTTCAGTCAAACTATTCCTAACATGTCCGAAAATGTAAAAGTCGGATAAAAGCAATCCGACTTTTACAAATTCGGACAGAAGCTATCCGACTTTGTAAAAGTCGGACAGAAGCTATCCGACTTTTACAAAGTCGGATAGGTCATTAAAGTAAAAAAAAATCAATCCATTAATATTTTACTAATATTTATAATTTATTGTACATATTTATGACTTTGTTAACATTAATTTTAGTGTTTACAAACAATCGTATATAGAAAATTTTAGTGTTCATCTTATTTATATTATTTGATTTTTTTTTCATTTTTCTAACTCTATTATTATTTTGTCTGCCCTTTTTATTTGTATTTTTCTTGTTACTTTAATACAACCCACTACTCCAAAATTACAAAGTTAAAAAATCAAATATAGTTAAAATATTACACAAAGTACTCTTAAAAACATTAAATAGTCACAAATAAAAATATAGTTGCATAGAGTTCAAGCATTAGGAAAATTTCGACGTATGTGGTATCCGACTTTGTTGGATACATCTGTCCGACTTTATGAAAGTCGGATACCTAAGAAATTTTTTAAAAAGTCCCTTTATACCTGTAGATTGGTCTATACGAGCTTTAAAAAGTCGGATGAAAAAAAATACCCTAAACTCTTAATTAGTTTCAAAACCACCCTAAATTTTAAAAATTCCCAAAAAAAATTCTTTAATCCTATGGTATCCTAACCCAAACCCCGATGCTTGTGCTTCCATCTCCATATTTTTCCTCATAAAGACACTGTTTCATATCAGCATCACACCGACACCATTTGGCATTACTATATGCATAATTGATCAATATATAAGGTAGTTTAGAATTCAATTTGTTCCACATTTTTAATTAAAATTTCCAATACGAAAATCGTTTAAATAAAATGTTTATTTTTAAAAACAAAAAGAGAAAATATATGTTATTCAAAATTGATAAAGATCATAGGACTGATAGTTTCTCACAATGAGCTTAATCGGTACTCCCCATAAGAAGTGCTTTGTTTTTTGTTAGAGGCTTACCTGTTCCTTATACGCACTCTATTATTGCTTCATATAGGAATCATTTATTTCCCATTTCTTATATTGTACTCTTTTCTTTTCTTTTTTAATAATATTCGGGCCGGATTACCGATCCCCAACTTTTACTTTAAAAAAATCGATTGAAAATCATATGATTTTTTAAAGGAAAAATAATTATAACCTCTCTCCCTTTTGATCAAATATACTAGTACCTCTTTATGTTTTAAAAAATAATTTATACCTCTCTACATTTTACCTTTGCCCAACTATGACTTCCCTACATTTTACGATATGTGTTTTTTTTATCAAAATTGTTAATATATCATATATTTGTTGGTATATTTAGTCTTATTATATAGTTTTAGGGAGTTTATAATTATAAAACTAGTTTTTGACAAATTATAACATTTTTACAGATTTGAAGATATGATTGCACTAGAAAAAATAATAATAATTTTTTTTTTAATCTGCAATGTGCTAAGATATATATATATATATATATATATATATATATATTTACCACCCTAAATTTTGACTTACCGCCCCCTTAAATGTCGAAAATACCCTTTTCACATTAAAATAAAATTTAAATTACTTGCATAATAATTTAAAAAAATAACTCATCCATAAAGCTGAGAGAAATTTAGTGTTGCTTAGCCTCGTGGCTAGGTGAAAATATTATTCACCCAGCCTTTGGCTAGGCGACAATTGCTTTTGCTCAGACATTTGGCTGGGCAAAAATTAATTGTGCCTAATCCTTTTGCTGCGCAAAAAGTAGTTTTGTCCGACCATTTGACAAGATACAAATTAATTATGCGTAGCCTTTTGGCTGGGTTGCCGAGCTAATTTCATCCACCAAAAGAAATTAAATTGGAAAAATTTAAAATTTTCATGAATAGTAATATTAAGATCAAGATTTTGATTTCGCTTGAAGCATAGAAAGAGCAATGGAAAGTTATAAGTATTTATATAGTTATTTTTCACCCAACCAATTGGTTAGGCAAAATTAGATTTTGCCTAGCCACTAGTTGGAAAAAATCCCATTTTGTCTAGCCATTAGTTGAGCAATATCGTTTTTTCTTTAGCCAATGGTTGGATAAATTGGTTTTTTTATCCAATCACTCGTTTGGCAAAATAGTTTTTTACTCCGTCAATGGTTGGGCAAAAAAAGCTTTTTGCCATGACTATTAGTTCTTTTTATAATGAAAAATGTATTTAATTAGTTTTTTTATTATTAAAAGGGTATTTAAGTAATTTTTGGAGCAGTAACTATAAATTTATAGGCGGTAAATAACACCCTTATAAAATATATGATCCTATACCATTTTATAACACTATTAATGTGGACATTTTTTTCTACTTTTTATTTTTTTTACAGCCTGATTAATTTAATACATTTTGTTACGGAAAGTTTTTATACAAAATTCTACTTTATCATGACCCTATATCAATTTTTGCTAGGATCTCCATATTTTCCATGACAGCCGTGCTACTAACTATTTTTTTACTTTAGAAATTTTTTTCCTTCCAAAATGTGAATGACAAAATTGAAAAAACTCAACTACCTCATGAAGGCCACAAGATAAGCAACGCGAAGAGGCAACAAACGTTAAAGAACTCCCGGTATCAACGATTACTGAGAATTTCTGTTGGGGTGTGCCTATCCAAATTGTTGTAGTGTAAGACCTAAATTAATGATTTAGAGAAACCTTTAACAACATAACATGAAAAAACTTGTTAGAAAAAAATAAATCGTACCCGAGCAAAACTGGTTCTTTGTATAAGCCCACCCGTGCAGTAGGCAGCAATGTTTCCTTGAAGCTCCGAGGAAACTTGAAATCTGGAGCAGCAGAGGTATATAGCGGCAGTACAAAGGCTGTACGCTAAATATTAGATGCAGAGTAAGAGAAGCCACACAATGAAACAATATAGCAAAGAAAAGGAAAATGAAAATGGTGGAGGAAGCCATTGATGAGTTTGATCGGCACACCCCCATGGAAATAGGCTGAAACCAGAGAGAAAAGGAGGGGGGCGGAGGAATGAACAAGACACAGTTGAAATGAAAGAGAAAAGAGGCGGGCGACGAACGAGAGAGAAAAGGGGAATTACGAACGCTACAGCGGAAATGCTACAGTACGATAGTGAGCAAGACGACGCGGGGCCACTAAATTGGGTATATCCGATGGATAAAATGGGACCCACCTTGATAAGCGGGAATATGGAATGGAACCCACAGCATTGCGGGGTTTCGATTTTGTACCTTCCATTCCTAAGACGCCACGTTTCCTTTTCCCGATAGAATTATGTGGTATATGAAATAGAAGTTCGTATTAATGATGTGTTAATAATTTTAAAAATAGGTCTAAAAAAAATTATATTAAATTTTTTATTTTATTTAAAATTATATAATTAAATAATAAAATAATACTCAATTATAATTTATTTTAATATTTAATATTAAAATATTAATTAATTTAATAAATTTATTATACATTTAATTTTTTACGTATAAAAAATTAAATAAATAATATCTAATATTTATTATCATATATTATATAAAAAAAACACTAGCCAATATCAATTTTGTAATTTATTATCTTTTCTTTCCAATAGATGCATACTATTATTATAATAGTTACCTAACTAAAGATGCTATTAGCCGTCCCTTCAAGTTAATAGGCATCCCTAATACCTAGTAGGCTAGCACCTATCTCATGCTTTCCACTCCGTCCAACATTTTTATCCTTCATTTCTTATATTATTTTCGTTTTTATTTTTACTGTTTCATAGTAAAGTACTTTGGAGTTTTACCATTTGAGAAACCACGTAAATAAATAAATAAAACGTTCAGGCTAATAACCACTTTGAATATTAAGAGCTAGATTCGGATTTAATTTTGTATGCTGGTTTTTAAAAAGTTTTATTTTTAAGTTTTTTAAATTGCTGTTTTAAAATATTTTAAAAATTAATTGTAAATAGTTTTTAATTAATTAATATTTTGAGTTAAAAATTTTTCTTTAATGTCAAAATATGTTAATTTGTTGAAAGTTTTTAAGTTGAGCTTTTCGTGACAGCAGCTCTGACAGCAATCCCAAACAGACAATAAAACTATAAGATATTCGTACAGGTAACAATGGATTTGGATTCTCTAAAGTTCAAACTCTCTAAAGTTGTACATTTCAGTCAATCTCGACCATCCATTGAGGTCCAGATTCAGTTGTAGTGGGTTGTGGGATCCAAAGTGCAATAAAATCTGGACCATTAAAACGCAATGGATGGTTGAGATTGACTGAAATGTACAATCTTAGAGAGTTTGAAATTTAGAGAATCCAAATCCGGTAACAACACCCACCTCAGGCCCACTATTTTTTTTGAAATTGGAAGAACACATGCTCTTTTCTTTTCAACTTACAATTCATTCAGTTTAATACTCATCAGTATTTATCAGTACTTATTAGTATTGTATACATATAAAATTACACTGAAATAAGTACTTATCAATTCAGTTTAATTCACTATTCTCTAAGTTGAAAATAACAAAGCCATAGTATTACAAATTTGAACTGAAATTCTGAACTGCAATTTTTTTTTGAATTTAAATAGGAGAGTTTTTTCTTTTATTGGGGGCCATAATTTTCTTTTTTGCATTCAAGAATTAAAGAATCAAGACCAAATCCCTATTTCCATGGCGTCTGAATCAGGATTACCATGTTGACCTTATTGTGCATTGAAAAAGTTAAGCACATATTCTTGGGATAAAAATACATGATTAGAGAAGCAAATATTTGAAAAGGGTATTAAGCTCAGTTTTAGCTTTTTTTTCTGTAATAAACACACCTTCCATACATAAAAAGATTAAAAAATAAACACGTGTCCGTTAAACTTCAAATCAGCCTCACTCCTCTTCTCTCTTTTACATTACACTGTCATTCACAGTTTCAATTTCAGATTTAGATTCTCTAAAGTTTAAACTCTTTAAAATTATATATTTTAATTAATTTTAATTATTTATTAAATTTTAATAGTCTAAATTTTATTGCACTAAGGACCCCACAAATCACTAAAATTAATTTTGAACATTTAAAACTAAATAAATAATTAAAATTGATTGAAATATACAACTTTATAGAATCCAAATCCCTCAATTTCTTTCAATAAAAAAACACAAAATTAAATAATACTACGAATTTATTTTAATATCTAATATTTCTGTTATTACTTATTATATGTTTTCAATATTCCTGTGACAATTTTCCAAAATTTTAAATTCTACTAGTAAGTTGATTTATAATTAACTGTTTGTAAGTTATGTATAAAATGTTTAGTTTATTTAAATATTTACTGCCCAACTTTAATATCAATTAAAACCATATGAGAATGGAATTAGATCCTACTTAGATTCTCTAAAAGAATTGAACTAAACCATGTTATACGTTTACCTAAAATAATTAAGTTCATACAAATATTGTAAACTTCACTTAAAAAATTAGTAGACTGTTTACAACTTTAAACAATCAAATTTGCATTATGTTTATTTTATTTAATTCATAGAAACAAACTTGTGACAAATAATGTTAGCATAGGATTTTGCTCGATCTCAGATTCTCAATAATGATATCCATATCATTTATTTGAGTTTCTACCATACTGATTCAAGAAGCTGAAATGGATTTAACGAGCGTTGAGTCAACTGCAATAACGAGATCACATCTGTTACACCCTTGTAGTTCCTATCCTAGTTAT
The DNA here is from genome assembly GCA_947683365.1 of Euphorbia pulcherrima. NCBI lineage: Eukaryota > Viridiplantae > Streptophyta > Magnoliopsida > Malpighiales > Euphorbiaceae > Euphorbia > Euphorbia pulcherrima. The sequence continues at coordinate 6,954,467 of CANTUS010000006.1, read as the reverse complement.
CTTGCCCTTGTATAATCGTACTAATATATGAAATGTGTTTATAGCATATGAAAGTAAACAGAAAAAAAAAAAAGAAAGATTTGATAAAACTATTAAAAAAAGACAAAAGAATTGAAAAAGGAAAACGTGACATGTTCTTTTAGAATTAGAAAAGTGAAAAGTTATTTGACTTACAAGAAATAGGTAATAAAGTGGAGGAGGGCAAAATGTCAACAAAAGAAACAAAAAAACTGAATAATGGGAGGTGTTTCTTCGGGCGTAGGTTGATAGTGGTCTAAAAGGAGGTCGTTTTTGGCAATCATAGGAAAAAACCAGTGTTATCAATACCTACCGTACCGATCGGTTCGATCAATTTTATCACAAATTGGTTATGGCTACGTTACGGTTCAGTTAAAATCATTTTTTAAAAAAAGGCTATTGCGACACTCAAAACATGTTGCAATAGACCTAAAATTTGTGGAAAAAAATCTAGACAGAGTTGCAAAAGACTAAAAGGCGTTGCAATAACCACTGAAAATATGCAAAAGCGTTCCAAAACCCTCTGGCACACGTAGTAGCGTTGCAAAGACCAAAAAAGCATTGCAATAGCTACTGGAAGTCCTAAATAATACACATTCTGGTAATACCACGTACCATCAGCTTCACCGATATGATGCTCGACAGCACTGAAAAAAACACAAGACTTAAAAATGAAGGAGGGAGGAGGTCTCGGTCAAAACAAAGGCAGGGGGGATTCATTTTTTGGGATTTGAGAAGCAGTAGGGGATGGCGGCATAGCAAGGGAATTAGGGAGATAAAACAGTAGAGTTCGATTTTAGGGTTTAGGGCTATGGTTTATCACAGCAAGGGAAACCCTAGCCCTAAACCCTAATTATATTATATAGAAAAATTCTAACAGATGAAACCCTAGCCGCCCTTTTTTTGTGCCTTTTCTTGTCGGTTTACCATATGGTAACCAGTGATCCGCCTTCTTCAAATTCGACGGCTGACTTCAGCATCACACATTTATTCTCTCGCTCAGCCTTTGCAAAATCAGTTTTACAACAAGATGCCCCATCACAAGTTAATTTAGACCCCAAGAAATTGTCTTATGCCTCAAAGGTTAATGGAATTTCAAATACGCACAGTTTTCCCTTTGTCCCTTTGGCTCCGGTCACGGATAAGGGTGGTTTAAAATCGGTTCGTATCTTTCAGAAGGTTTATGATAATAGGATTAAACTATGTTATTATTCTCTTATCGATCAGATCATCCTAAGCAAAGGGGTTTTTCAAACAAACCGCACTCCTTCGTACACGTCAGGTGTCCATTGATGAGAAGGGGTTGGGGAAAGCTTGAACCCAATTCGTACAGTGATGAATATAAGCGCAATTGAAATTCCTGAGGAGTTATACATTTGTGTATTGATAAGGCCATTCACTATTTCTTGAAGCTCGATTTCTCCCTCGGACGAACCATATAGCCAAGAGAAAGCTTGAACCAGAATAGAAGAGCTTGCCCCACCCATGATTAAATATTTTGTAGTAGCCTCATTAGACCGTACATCTTTCTTGGTATATCCAGATAATAGGTAGGAGCATAAATTGAAACATTCTGGAGCTACAAAGATAGTTATTAAATCGTTAGCACAACATAAAAACATTCCTCCTAGAGTAGCTGCCCTTGGAGAATGATTTCTCTTTGACGAGGATATTATCATCTTATGCTTGGAAATATGGAAACAAAGAATTGGGTATAGAGCCGAGGAAGTCTTAATTTGAAGACAAGTATTTTTTGTCCACATCCATGGGTTTCAGATTTTGATCCATACACACATAAATCCTCGAATGCTCGGTTATAGATCTGTTTACAATCTTTGCCTTGGGAATACTGGGACCCCAAAATATTAGCTTAAACAGCCCATTGTTTTTGTATCTTAATGAGAATTGAGAAGGGTACGTTGGAAGGAAATTATGGTCACTTTTCTAGATTGTTGATCGACATTTCCTTGGAATTACCACAAATAATTGGAATTGAAAGAACGGGAAAAGAGCTACGGGCCGACATCGACTTTGAAAATTTACCTTCCTTTTGTACAATTCGTGGTTTAGTGGGGCACCTGCCTGTTGGTTGTCATCAAAACAAACAGTCACAAAAAGCAGCTTGTTATGTTACGAGAATGATTCAAGTACTTTATGTTGCAAAATTCGAATAATAATTCAACGACTAGATGTCGATAAACTCTTGACTAAAACATAAACTCGTAAACTCACAACTAATAAAGCTTTATTAGTAACACACATACACACTACATATTTTAGGCATACTTGCCTACACTCATATCTCTTAATCCCTTACATTTTTGCTCACTTGTATATAGATACAACAACTTTGCCTCTATTTATAGTGAATTATGGATCACAATATACTTCCACTTGTCATTATTGAATTCTAGCCACTTGTTATTCTATACAAGTTGTCACCTATTGTCATTATGAATATGCCACCTATTCTAAATGTTGCTGCCCATATGATTATGCAAACAAGTTCCATCCAATTATGAATTTTGCCACTTGCATACTTTGCCACCCATGCTATCTCCAACTTGTATATTCTATATTTTATTTCTTTTCTTAAACATTAAGTTTATATTTCTAACACTTTAATTCAATCTCGAGGAAGGTCAAGGCAAAGAGCAAGAAATTTCTCAGCACTTGATCTAGATAAACCTATTGAGGTTATTCCAACGGAGAATATTTTTCAAAGAATTCAATCTGATATGCATGTTTCACCAAAAAATCAAAATGCATTGAATACTCGTCAAAATGCGTTAGAAAATTCTACTCTTGTTGAAGATGTTGATCCACTTGGCATTAACAATGCTCATCAGAGTGGTTTGAATAATATTAATATCGACCTTATGTTTGGAAGTGCAGAAACTCATCCTTTATATGTTGGTAATGCTCATGATAATAAACCTGATATCGATGCTCCTAAATTAAAGTAAACAATATGGATGCACTTGAAATTACTTCATTTTTTTCTACTCCAGAACGGGGTTTATAAGGCTCATGGACAAATACGGGGGAGGCAGTAGACGAGGTTGCTTCATCACGGAAAAAAGCTACTCAAAATCAAGATTTACAACACTACAATTAAGAAATCAACAACATGAACTAAACACCTCATCACCAACCAAGGATCAAGATATTAGGTATTGGACTGAAAGGTTTAGTATGAGCGATGAGGAAGAAGACACTATTGATACGAGAAACATCAACTATCTGGAATGTTCGGTGGATTTGAACTATGCCTTAAATGATTGTAATGATGACATGATTGAAGAGGATATCTTTCCTTGTCAGCCGGTAAAGGTTAAGGATGAAAAAATTTCATGTGACACGTAGAGAGTCACAACGCTCACACAAGCCACCTAACAAACATTCTCATTCTTGAGATAGCATCCGTTAGTGATTTAGTTTGTTTCATGGGTTTCCTCATGTTGGTTTTTCTTCTTTTTTTTACTTTTTTCTTTTACTTTGTTTATATTTTATTTATTTTAATAATATTTGAGCTCGGATTTTTCAACCCAATTTTAATCGCAAAGTTGTTTTATCCTGTTGTGAGTAGTTAGCTCACCAATACTGAAGATTTGTTCCAAATAAAACCAATAGAGCAATAAAAGTAACAAGTTCAAGAATCAAAGTAAAGCAAGAAAGTAAATCATGCAAGAATAAAACACAATTTTAACGTGATTTCCCGGATATTTTTAGGATCCCTACTACTCCACGAGGAAAGGTTCCAGCAGCAGCTTTATTGAGCTTAAAAAATCAGTATGCAATCCTCAAAACCCAAAAATCTTTCTCTTAGCCCTTAATCTCAAACAAGAATCTAATCGTACAAAAGATCCTTACAACACAAAATCACCAGGAGCCCAAAATAAAGAATGAGAAAACCACTTAAAGTTTACCACGAGTTAAACCAGAGAAATATTTACATAAGATTGTTGGAAATTAAAACACTCAAACAAATAACTTTTATTAAACTCAAAGATATTACAAGAACACTCTCACTTAAAATACAAAACTACAACTCACTCTTTACTTCTTTTCTCTCTAAAGAAGTTCTTATTTTTGTTGATGCATAAACAACTAAACACTCACCTATTTATAGGTGAATATGTATCCTAATACAAGGCTTATAAATTAGCCAAGTCACCTAAATAATACAACCACAAAATACTAACCACATCTTACAACTAACACATTACTAACCACAACTTTCAACTAACATTCCACATATCACACTTACTTACCACAAATTCCAACTAACTCTCCACATTTCACACTTTCTAACCATTCATCAAACCTAACACAACTTTTTAACACATCATACATTTTCCATCCACAAAATAAAATCTACATACTTAAAAATATCTAAATAATTTACTACAATTTGGATTTGTGGGCTTGGACTCATTTTTATTTGGTTTGGATTTCTTGAGTTTTTTTTAACTTGGATCAAGTTTATGATCCAACACCCCCTCTTAAACTTGATCTTGTCATCCCAAGTGAACTTCTCAATCTGATGAAGTTTTCACTTGTCAGTGGTTTAGTAAAGATATCAGCAACTTAATCTTGTGTCTTGACATATTCAACTTGTACTTCCTTTCTTGCAACACACTCTCTTATATAATGGTAGCGGATGTCGATGTGCTTGCTTTGATCATGGAATACAGGATTCTTTGCTAAGGCAATAGCTGACTTGTTGTCAACACGGATCTCAATCGGCTCTTCTTGGGTCAAGCCGATCTCCTTCAATAAGTTTCTGAGCTAAATTTCATGACAAACACATGAGGTTGCTGCAATATATTCAGCTTCACATGTAGACAAAGTTACAATTGGTTGTTTCTTTGATATCCATGTGAAAGCAGTATCTCCCATGAAAAACACAAATTCACTAGTGCTCCTACGGTTATCTACGTCTCCACCCCAATCGCTGTCGCTATATCCAACAAGTTTGTAATCATTAGAAACTGAATAGAACAAGCCAAAATTGATTGTACCTTTCAAATAGCGAAGAATTCTCTTAGCAGCTTTGAAATGGGTAGTTGTTGATGATTCCATGTAGCGGCTAACAAACCCGACTGCATGAAGGATATCAGGCCTCGTGTAGGTAAGATAGCATAGACTTCCAACCAAACTTTTGAAAAGTGTTGGATCTACACTCTCACCTTCTTCATGTTTGGACATCTTGATCCCGTACTCTACTGGTATGCTTATCGGCTTACAATTCTCCATCTTGAACTTTTTCAAGATCTCCTGGGCATAGCTTTCTTGTGAAATGAATATTCCATCCTTTTGGTGCTTTACTTCTATGCCAAGGTAGTGCGCCATGAGCCCCATATCTGTCATCTCAAACTCCTTTGTCATCACTTTCTTGAATTCATCGAACATTCTTTGGTTGCTTCTAGTGAATATCAAATCGTCCACGTAGAGGCACACGATTAAAATATCTCCATCTTTGATCTTGATGTACAAAGCGTGCTCAAAGGGGCATTTATTGAAGCCATTTTCTCGGAAGTACTTATCAATTCTGCTATTCCATGCCCTTGGTGCTTGTTTTAGCCCATAAAGAGCCTTCTTCAATTTCAACACCTTGTCTTCATGGCCTTTGACTTCATAACCTGGTGGTTGTTGGATGTAAACTTCCTCTTTAAGAACTCCATTTAGGAACGCCGATTTTACATCCATTTGATGAATTCTCCACTTGTTTTGAGCCGCTAAAGAAATTATTAGTCTGACAGTTTCCAATCGAGTAACTGGAGCAAATACCTCATCGTAGTCAATTCCAGCCTTTTGACAATAGCCTTTTGCAACAAGCCTTGCCTTGTGTCTTTCGATCTCTCCCTTGGCATTCCGCTTTATTTTGTATACCCATTTAACACCTATCGCCTTATGTCCTTTAGGTAGTGAAGTGAGTTCCCATGTATCATTCTTCTCAATGGCCTTGATTTCTTCGTCCAATACATCTCTCCACTTTTTCTCTTTTTTAGCTTCTTGAAATGTCACTCTTGCGCAGTCAACAAATAGACAAAATAATGTAAGATTGTCTAGTTGTTCAGTCACCTCATAGAGTTCTCGAAGACTTCTCATACGATGCACTTCTCTTTCATCTTCAGTCTCGCTTGAGGATGGAGATGATGATGATGATGATGATGACCCATCTCTATGAGTAGAAGAAGTTGGTGGAGTTGTGAGGCCTTGTTGAAGTTATCTTGGTTGCTCAGGTGTTGGCGGCTCATCTTCCTCGAATGGAGAAAAATTAAAGTCTTCCGTTTGAGAATCAAAGTTCCATTCTCCTTCTTCATCAAATATCACATCTCGGCTGATCATACATTTCTTCTCATTCGGATTGTATAGCTTATAGCCTTTTAAGCTTGAGTCATAACCGATGAAAATAAAACTTTTGCTTTTATCATCAAGCTTGGTTCGATTCTCATATGGTACATGAACATGAGCTGCACTCCCGAAGACTCGAAGATGGGAAATTTTGGGCTTTCTTTCACTCCATGCTTCTTGTGGTGTCTTTCCCCACACGCTTCTTGTAGGAGAACGATTTAATAGGTAGACTACACATGCCACTACTTCCGCCCAAAACTCCTTGGGTAGTTTTTTGCTTTTAAGCATACTCCGTGCCATGTTAAGAATATTTCTATTCTTCCTTTCTACCACACCATTTTGTTAGGGGGATCTAGGAATCGTTAAGGGTCGACGGATTCCATATGCTGCACAAAACTCATTGAATTCATTAGATGTGAATTCTCCTCCTCGATCAGATCTCATGGCTTTAATCTTATGACCACTCTCCTTTTCTACGGCTGCTTTGAACTTCTGAAACACTCTAAAGACTTCTGATTTCTGCTTCAAGAAATATACCCATGTTTTTCTTGAGTAATCATCAATGAAAAGAAGGAAGTACTTACTATTAGTGAGAGAACTTGGCTTGATAGGACCACACACGTCGGTATGGATGAGCTCGAGCGGTTTCTTGGCTCTATAGTCTGACTCCTTTGGAAAGCTTCTTCTGAATTGCTTACCTTGTAGACATCCTTTGCACGATTGATCAGGATTATTGATACATGGTAAACCTCTAACCATTCCCTTCTTGGATAACAACTCCAATCCTCCAAAGTTGAGATGACCAAATCGAAGATGCCATAGCCACAATGCGTCTTTGTAATACACCTTCAAACACTTCGCAACATCGTGTTGAATGTTCAAAGGAAACATTCTATTCTTTGACATTTGTACTTTAGCAATCAGATCTCCTTTGTCATCTCTTATTAAAAGACTACAATCTTTCATGTGAATATCATAGTCTTTTTCTAAGAGTTGGCCCAAACTTAGAATGTTGCACTTCATATTAGGCACATAGTAGACATTTGAAATTAATTGGTGGCTACCATCTTTAGCACGAAATAGGATGTTAACTTTCCCCTTCACCAATATCTTGCTATCATCTCCAAATGAGACATCGCCATTTACTTCTTCAGTCAGCTCCAGAAATAAGCTTCTTTTTCCGCACATGTGGTTGCTTGCACCGGTGTCGAGATACCATGTGTTGTCTTGATGATCACTCTTGTTGTTGTATGCTAATAATAACGTTTATTTCTCCTCAATCTTCTCCTCCACGAAATTTGCCTTCTCTACAACTTGATCATTTTGAGCTCTACATTCTGAAGCATAATGCCCAAACTTTTGACAATTACAGCATCAGACTTGAGATTTGTCATACCTCGAGTTCGAATTTCCTTTTCCATGACCTTGTGTGGAGCTTTCTCCTTTCTCATAGTTGTTGCTAGAATTGTTGTTGTAATTCCAACTCCGTCCACGACAACGGCTTCCTCCTCGTCCGCGGCCTTGTTCTCTTTCTCTACCTCTGACATGGTTGTTTTTACCATTGCCTTGGCCTTCACTCGTATCCTTAAGTTGTAACTTGAGGAGTTACTCAGATATACCTTGCTTCTTCTTATGCTTTTCTTTATAGGCTTGTAGTGATCCTTGGAGTTCTTCAATCATCATCTCCTCCAAGTCTTTGGTTTCTTCAATCGTCACCACGATGTGCTCAAATTTGGGATCCAACGAGCGGAGTATCTTCTCTATTATTCTTAAATCTTTTAACTTCTCACCGTTTCTTTTCAATTGATTAGAAACGACTGCTACTCTTGAAAAGTAATTGGAGATAGACTCGGATGCTTTTATCTGCAATGATTCAAACTCACCTCTTAGTGTTTGGAGACGGACCTTCTTCACCTTTTTGGCTCCTTTGTAAGAGGTTTGTAGCTTCTCCCATGCTTGCTTGGCGGAAGTTGCACTTGAAATTTTTTCAAAACCGTCATCATCTAATGCTTGATAGATGAGGAAGAGAGCTTTCTTGTCTCTCTTTCGAGAATCCTTCAAAGTTGTAGCTTGATCTAGCGTGAGAGAGGCTTCATTTTCGGGCTCCTTGAATCCTTTCTCTATGATATCCCAAACATCATGAGCACCGAGAAGAGCCTTTATCTTGATACTCTAATTGTCGTAGTTGTTGTTGTTGAGTGTTGGAAGTTGAAAGGATGCCACGTTATTCGCCATCTTACTCAAATAGCTTTTCGAGACGTACATGAGCTATTTCGACACTTTCTGGAGTCTGCTGCGACACTTTCTGGAGTCTGGCTTTAAGCAAAGGTGGCCTAAGCCCCCCACCCATCTTGAATAAGTATATAATAACATTATATTGCATTAATGCTTTAGTACAGATGGTTGAGCAACAAGGAGTTATGTTATTTTCAGCTTATTTTTGATTCAGTTCAATATCGTTCAGTTCAGTTTAATGTTCGGTATTCAGTATTCAGCATTCAGCAATCAGTAATCAGTATTTAGCATTCAGTATTAAGGCTCTATTCTTTTCAACTTCTAAAAGCTGAACTGAACTGAACTGAAGTTGGTTGAATTGAACTTAACTGAAGTTGGCTGAACTGAACTGAACTTAACTTATTTCAGTGTAAATTTATAACTACGCATAGCTGAACTAAACTGCACTAAACTGTACTGAACTGAACTAAATTGCACTGAACTGTACTGAACTGAACTACATTAAATTGTAGTCCAAAAGAACAGGACTTAAATTTCAGTTTATGCATTATATCAATTTTATTAATTTATGTTATTATTCATAAATAATAAAAAAATAAATATTAATGATAATATCATTTCAATTTTAGTTTATTTCTATTTATAGATTATATAAATATTATTAATTGATATTAATAATTACAAATAACAAAAAATAAAAAGTAATCAATAATCATATTTTCAAAATTACTAATTATTATTTTTACAATAAATAATTTTATATGAAAAATTAATAAATAAAAGTAATAATATTTTATAAATATTGATAATTATTAAAATAATAATAATTGCAATAAAATATAATATATATAATAATAATTTATAATAGTATATTTAATTATTATTATTATATGTAAGAATTAATAAATTTTATTAGAATATATAGTATTATTTAAAGTGTTATTAATTATTATGTTAATAAATTTTAATATTTTAGAAGTATTATTTATATTATTAATTATTATAATTCAGTTTTGGTTTCAGTATTGTTCAGTTTCGGTTTTAGATTTGTTCAGTTTCAGTATCATTCAGTTCAGTTTAGTACCATTCAATTCAGTTCAGTTCAATATCAATTAATTCAATACATTTACTTATCAGTTGAAAAGAACAAGCCCTTAAAACCATAGGGCCACAGTTCAACACTTGGTATCTGCGAAGTAACCATTTAATTTTTTTAACAAAACTGCGCTGTTTTGTAAGCAAAATTTACAATAAAATGCCTTTGTAAAGTGTCGAACCTTAAGCCTTCGGTTCATCCCAAAACAAGCTAATCCAACTCAACTTATGATAGGTGTCGAATTCACTAAAAATAAATTCCTACTACTCTAAAGACGAATATATGTATTATTTGAGCAAGCATGGTCGAATCCACAGACACCTATAAAACCAATTTCAATTGATTGATGAATAAAGAAAAGCAAACTGAAAAAAAAGGGGGCTTGAGAGATTTTGATTGAAAACTAAAATATAAAAACTTAAATTTAAAGGATGCAAATATATGATTTAAAACTCTTCTTTCGAAACTTCAATTAGTTGGTTATAATCATGATGAGCATGAGTTAAATTCGTTTTCTAAATATGGGATTTATTTTATATGAGCTAAATCAAAAACCCTCGATTGTCAGACGCACTTGTGGAAATAGCCGACAAGATTTAATCATAAAAAAGCTTTAATTTTGAAGAACTAACTTTAAACCAAAATTTATGATGAGCATACAAGATTGATTTAAATCGAATAAACCACGAAAACTTTATTAAAAGAAATCGTTTGTTACAACCTTTCATTAAACTATGATGAGCATAAATTCAATAAAATAACAATTCATTATAATTTCGAAAACGACAATTAGCCAAATTGAAGAAATAAAAAAGATAATGAGAAAGATATTACCGATTTAGTCAAAAACTGAAATTCAAAAGAAAAGTTAAAAACGAGCCTCACAATTAACAACTAGCTTCAAAATTGCTCCTTAATCAAAAGATAAAAAAAATTAGCTAAGTATAATTAAAGAAACTAAAGCTGAAATCGTCATAAATAAATAAATTAAAATACAAAGAAAGAAAAGAGAGAACGTGGTCAAAAGACCATCTCCTCCCGTTCATCCGTTCTGCTGGAATTTCCAGCCTTAAATAAGCTAAAAGTAAATCCTATCCTACAAGGAGTAGATCTCCTCATTAAAGTTAATGACAAAATAGAAGAGAGAGAATTTTCCTCAATAACTAATTGGGAAAAGATGATAAAAGGGAATAAGCATAAATCTGGAAGCTACGGAATTGCAGAAGTGGAATGCGAATGAAACTCTAATTCAGACTCTCTCGATAATTCCTAAACAGCTCAACAGCAAAGGATAGCCTGAACTTCAGGTCAACTAAACAACAAATAGAGAAATCCTACGAACTCCAGCTTGCACCAGCTACTTGGGCTTCTCAAAGTATGATTTTTGGGCTTGCATCAGGTCCACTTGACAGCTCCAATTACTCTTAACCCAAAATTGCAGATCCTGGGCTCCAGGGTAACTTTCAAATCAGCCAAAGTTGCTCCAAAATGGTTAAAAACCTCTTCTTTTGTATTAAGAACAACTTCAATATCAATTTAAGCCTGAAATTCAGAAAACAACATGAATCAGTAACATCCAATTCTGAAAATCATCCTAAGCTAACATAAAAACATGTACAATTTACACGTTATCAAATCTCCCCACACTTGCTTCCTTGCTTGTCCTCAAGTAATCTATTTAAAAACTAATAGACAAATCAATGCAAAGAAGTAAACAAGCAACATGAATAAACTGAAAATTCCTTCATTCAAGAACAAGTTCAGAAAAAACTACTAGGTTAAGGAGACTTTCAAAAGAGTGTTCCTAAAGAACCAATGAAAAGCATGCAACTTATGAAAACTTAGACTTCTTACTTCAATTAAGTATCAACAAGATCAGAATGCCACACAAGATTCACTCCCACTCAATGTTTAGGTTCTTGTAAGGGAAATCACTCCTCACTAGAACCTAACTGTAATAGAACCATATGCTTGCAACTCGGTCAAGTCTCTACTACAAAATGGTTGAAAATACATGTATTGTCCTAGGGTCTTTAAGGGTTGTAACTTGGCTAGGGTTAAGGTATGGATAGAAAAGGGGTTAATTTTGTGTAAGAAGATCTTTTTCTAAAAATGAGTAGAGTTGATGATTGCAGCTGCTCCTTTCAGGTTGAGAAGATCTTGATAAAGAACTTTTACCATTGTTCCACTTGAGAAGACCTTGATGATGCGAATTTCAGAAGCTCCTTTTAATGTGATTCGATCATGACAACCTTGCTACTTTCTAAACACTACTAGAAATGAAAATACAACTAGATTTTTTTTCTTTCTCTCTTTTTTTGTTATTTTTGTTCTTTTTTGTGTTCTTTTTCTTATTCCTCTTTCTATTCTTTTCTTGTTTTTTTTCTTTTTTCAAAACGATACATAAAATGAGAAAATGATACGAACACATACATCGACATAGCAAAGATTGTGCTCTTGAGTTGACTTCTGCCTTTGAAGCTATTATTCCTCTCTATATTGTTCGATGATAATCTTCTTTTAGTGTAGTTATAGCTGCTTGAAATAATGATGACCTCTACCGAAAGATCTTATGGTGTTTTAAGGGAATCAAAGTGAAGGGAATAGGCTTGTAATGTGTGCAATGAAAGAAAAAGTTCAAGGCTCAAAAGGGTTTAACTAAGGGATAATGTAAAGGGCGGGCTTTTTGCTAGAAGGGTGCACACCTAAGTGCCTTAATCATCCGATACAAGATGTCAACTGTGGTCTTGACAAGACTAACACAAAAACATATACAAGCTTTTCATGTATCTCCCATGGCAAGTTGTAGCTAAAACAACAAGGCTTTACCCACTCAGCAAGAAAAATGTAATTGAATAATATATGGAAAGAGAAGGCTCAAATTCGTACCAAACAAGGGTTATGCTACTAGTCTTGGCTACTTATTTGAAGTAAAAATTATAAATTTTCAAACTTTACATGCTTAACAGGTTATAAACAATCAAGCTCTTTCAAATTTCTCACCAAACCTAATATTGCATTCTGCATCTTTGTTATTGACTAAAAGCTTCCAATTTATCCAAATTCTCAAATCTACTAACTTAGCAACATAGTCAACAAAGTTTAAAAACAAATATTCAGCTCAAAACTTTAAGATACAGGCAAAACACAAACTAAATTTCAAAAATTTTAGGTCAATTTTCTCCTTTAGCAAAAAATATCTCCCTCCCCACACTTAGAATCATAAATGTCCTCATTTATGCATAAAAAAAAGAATCAAAAAATAGATGAGGAATTAAGAATGATAGAACTTAGTGGTGGAGGAGGCTTAGGGCAGCCTATGGAGTGCTATTGTTTGGTCTAAAAAAGCTAACAAATGATGGAGATGAGAGTGTTTGTTTCCTTCAGTTGTTGGATTAGGGCGTACAATCGATCAAGTAGCAAGAGTTTTCTCAAGACCTGCATTTGTAAAAACAACATGCTCAGTTTGGTCTTGGGTAACCAGCTTCATATTAGTTAGATTTTTCAAAGCCAATGAGATAAAGAAAATGCAACGTCAAGATCAGTGTGCTCATAGTCAAACAACCCCCTATTAATAGAAAATTGGGTCACTAAGAAGCCTAAACCACCAATTGCTGCCCTTTAGCTACATCATCCATCAAACAATTAGCTGAGAATCCAGAAAAATTTTAAGCCCACTCCCCTAAAAAAATGATAGCTCAATCTTAATAAAAACTACAAAACTTGAAGCATGTCCTGAAATAACGAATGCTAATAGTCCAAGCAACTCTGATAAACTCCAACAAAAAATTCAGCATCAGTAACCTTCACAAGATGATATCATACTCCATTGATCAAAAGTAGTTAAAGTTCTGTCTAAACTCAAAGTGGCCAATAAATCATTAAAGCTTAACCTAAAACTTTCAGCTCAAGTCTAGATTGTAACCTCAAAAGAAGCAACAAGATTCAGTCACCAACCTAAAATAAGTGTTGAACTCCAAAATAATAAGACTAAACCTTTAACATAAGGAGAAAAACAAACCATATACGGCGCATCAATATCAACATCAATCAAATTACTTTCAGAACTAGAAATAAAATACCAGAATAAAATTCCTCAATCAGCTCCTGTTCTCAATGTAAAAGAAATTGTCTTCAATAATATCCTCAAGATAACCCTCAACAACAACCCAATTTCTAATTTCTCAAGGAGACTATATGCAAGTATTTGGGTTTAAAAATAAAAAAATACGTACCTGAGGCTGATGAGTCAGTCGTGGCCATATGTGGAGCGATGGTTGAACCACTTGGTAAAGAAGACAGAGGAGGCAAAGTGGCGGTGCTCTTTGTTGGTGAAACAACAGAGGTGGCTAGTGGCGGAGGAGGCAGAGGGGTCCCGATTTGCGACTTCCTAGTAGCAGCAACTGTGACTGGTTGTAAATCCCGCTGAGAAGGGTCCTTCGTCCTAGCCATGGTGGTGAGAATGGCGGCGAGATGGATAGACGGTGGTGAAAGGTTGGACGGCGGTGAGATAAGAGATAAGAAGATGGGGTTTTATGTGAAGTGGGTAAGGGTATGGAATGTGGGTCACTGGGTTATGGTTAATTAGGTCAACCGGTTAAAAGGAAAAATTGATGTGGGTATCTGGGTGAAGCATCACTTAATTGGGTCAACTCACCACTATTGGCCCATCTTCATATCTCATTACCAACTATTCCAATATGACCCATTCATCCTTTATGCTAACACCTCCATTGAAGCCCATCTTTGCACCTGCAAAAGAGAAATAATTCCAGATTCAACAAGGTTGGAGAGAACTAAAAAAAATTACACTTATCCCTTTTTGAATTAAAAACTGAAATAATAGAAATTTAAATTAAAAACAAGAACTAAGCTAAAAGGGTAGAGAGATAAGCGTGAGATCATGCTTAATATTGGGTTGCCTCCCAGGATCGCTTTTTTTTTATTATCGTTAGCCCGACATTACTGCTGCCTCATTACGGCTCGGTGCTTAGTATCTTGAAGATGAAATCCTTAGGGCCAACTGCTCGTAAACCTTTATAAAATTGTTTCAGAAAAAAGATCTTAACAATTTCCAAGCTTTTGACCGCCACTGCACTATGAGAAAAAAACATTAGCAACAATAAACATAAATTTTTTCCACCAGGAGTGTAATCTTCTTAAGTGCAAATTCAGTTTGAGATCATGAAGCGAAATTCTTTTCTTCACCTGAAATCGATTCACATAAATTATTTCATGATCATTCAACACCGGATCATTCACACCTTGGTCCTTACCTTTATCAAGCAATTTACCTTCAACCATGCCATAAACGTCTTCATTGATTATAAATTTTTTGGCACCAATAAGTTCCTCTTCGTTAGCATAAATCTTTTAAAAACTCAGCATGTTCAAAAGTTTTGTTAACATTATCAGGTATTGGAATTTAATCTCAATGTTTTGAAATATTTCCCTTAACTTTCCATCCTTCTTTTCCTCAATTGGATTTGCAAAGCGTTCAGGAAAAGGCAGCTGAATAGTTAAGGAATCTGGTTCTTTTAAAACAGTTTCAGCCCTAGATGGCTTCTCTAAAATTATTTTAGAATTCATTGTAACGAACCGAAATTTCAAAAATTTGCTTATAATAAATTACTATGGTATTAAAATATCATGGAAATTATTTTTATTGTTATTATTATTATTGGATATAAGGCATGAGGAAATAAGAGTTAATTAAGTAAGAGGGATGAATTGGGCATTTAATTAATTGTTCAAGGGCATTTTTGGAAATTGAAAAAAAAAGAAAATCAATACATACCATCCAACATCTTCTCTTCTTCACTTTCATCTTCTTCTTCTACACATTACATTTCCTTTAACAAATTTTTTCATAACCTAAAAACTTCCGATTTCTTCTATTCAACTTCGAATTCTTGTTAGAAATCGATCCTTAAGCCCTCTATCATCATCAATTTCAGTGAATCAAGACTAGAAGAGGAGGATTTCAGATATTAAGATTCGGATGAATAGTAACCCGAGTTTGAGGTGAATAATTTTTGATGAAATTAAAGCTTAATTAGTAGAATTCATGGTAGATTAAGCATATTTATGGTATTAGAAAGTTTATTTATACAATATCTTGATAGAATTATATGTGGCTATTGTAGAAGAAGCTAGTGCAAGAAAATCAAAGGCAAAAGGGGTAGAAAAGAGCTAGAAAGAGCTTAGAAAAAGGTTTGTGTCTCGAATTTCGATTTCTCGATTTTTCGAAAAATTTTCCAGATTGTATACCTGTTTTGTTTTAATGTTTTCTCTCATTATATAAATTTGATTTGAACAATTCTTGTTTCTATTGATATCTAAAGAAAGTAAGGAATATATTTTCAGAAGAAACCTTATTGAATTTCATTCGTTTTCAATGTGAAATTTTCGTTTGAAGTTGAGTCATGAAATCTGTTTTCGGAAAATCTCAGCTTGGTACACTGTTTAGTATTTTGATCACAACTTTGGTTATTAAATTTGGATTTCTGTGATTCTGGTGGCTTTGGAAAGCTGAGACATGTGTCTAATTATGTTTAGAAGAAAGTTCTTCGATTGAGTGATGTTTTAATAGTGAAAAATGCAGGGGAAGTCATGTTATGAAACCTGGAAAAATTCTGGAAAGTATGAATATTGATTTTATTGAGTTTTAATTGAAGTTTGATGCTTAAAAATTTAGGATTTGAAATTCCTAATTTCTAAAGTTATGTTGAATTACGATTGATGGTTTATCCTGGAATTTTTAAGATGTTACTTTGATTTATTGCCCTTATTAAACGAGTAGAATACGGGTCAGGGTAGATTGGCGCCAATAAAGGGGGGTACAATATTGTACAAACAATTGGAGCTTTGGTTTCGGGCTTTGGCCGATATTATATATATATATATATATATATATATATATATATATATATATATATATATATATATATATATATATATATATATATATATATATATATTAATATTGAAGCTTCGGCTTCGGGCTTGACCGATATATTGATTTTGAAGCTTCGGCTTCGGGCTTGTCCGCTCCCGTATCCATTTTACCGTTATTCAGGACTTGTTTACTTTGGGCAATATGTGGTTAAAGTGTTTGGAAAAATTGGATACAAATTTGATTGTACTTTGAAAGGATTACTATATAAGTTTTGTGATTTGGTTCCATAAAGTTGGTTAATTTGTTTTTGACTTATAAATATACTTTGTTTCTATTTTAAAAATGTTCAAAGTTGTTATATTTCTTTTATGGACACCACTAAGCAAATTGCTTAGCGTGTAGTTTTTTTTCTACACGTTGGTGGAGAACTTGTAGATAGCTTGGACCAAAGTGGAATAAGTGGATCGGCTTGAAGAGCAAATAAGGAAAGACTCGAGGTGGATTTGTAATTTAATGTAATATTATGGTTTGTAGAATAATGGCATGTACTAGATAGTGTGAGAAATGTAAAGTGGTATTGAGAAATATTGGGAGAATAATTTGGAGTTGGAAACATTATATTTGTATTTGTACATATTAAATCTATAAGTATTGAACTTTATATAGTGGAGTATAGTTGTTCATTGGGTGTTTATATTTACTGTGACACTCCCTATATAGGAGGAGTGTTACATTTGTCGGTATCAGAGCTGAGGTTTAGGCGATTCTAGGACTAGATGTACATGCCATTTAGGATATAAATATGTTATGTTAGTTGTTTGATCCACTTTGGTCCAATTTTCAAGAATAAGTTATGGCTAGTAGTAGTCACAACTAGAGTGAGGAAGAGGATGCTGAGAGTATAGTCCGTATTAGACAAGGGGATGAACAAAGATGTGAACCTTCACCAGTTCATGGCTTTCCCGAACAACCTACTCCAGCACAAGCTGCTTTACTTCAGCATATGACTACTGAAGTAATCACACAAGTGTTACGAAACATACAAATGCCTCAAGTTCCTATAGTACCTCACATTGAAAGAAGAGAGGAGAGAACTCCTCTTGAAAGAATCAAAAAGCTTCCGGCTGATGACTTCAAAGGGGATACAGTGAATCCTGCAATTGCAGAAGATTGGCTTGATCATACTAAATGGTGTATGACTAGACTTCATTTTATAGATGAAGAGAGATTAGACTGTGTGCAAGGTCTACTCAAAGAACAAGCTAGGAGGTGGTGGGATAATATTGTGATAGAAAGGCGACCCGAAGAAATCACTTGGGGCCTTTTCTTGGAACAATTTGACAAGAAGTACGTTAGTGAAAGATTCAAAGATGAGTAGAGGAAATTGTTCTTGTCTTTGAGGCAGGGACGAATGACTGTATCAGAATATGAAATTCAATTCCTCAAACTCGAGAGGTATGCTCGTGATATCGTTGACAGTGAAGTAAAGCGATGTAAGAGATTCAAGGATAGGCTGAATGATGAAATTAGAGTGCATTTACTTGCACAAAGGATTAGAGTGTTCAATGACTTGGTTGACGCTACTACGGGCATTGAGAAGATCAATTCAGATAGGCAACAAAGAATGGCAAAAAGTCTGGATTTCAAAAGGGATCGCAGGGTCCAACTAGTTCAAAATCTCCAAGTAAGAAACAAAAGGGAACATCAGAACAAACACAATCTCATTTCAGAGGGTTTTCACCGAGACAAACCATAAGTAAGGGGTCAGCGGCTAATGGACCTTCAGGTCGAGGCAGAGGAAATATTACACAATGTTCTAATTATGGAAGGATGCATACATGGGAATGTTGGGGAAAAGGTAGAGTCTGCTTTAAATGTGGCTCAAGGGAACATTTGATTACAAATTGTCCTCAAAGACAGATAAGTACATCTGCACCTACAGTAGTTCCTACTCCTACAATGCAAGGTGGAAGAGGTAGGGGAAGAGGAAATGCTAGTGAGGCAAGTGAACATAATGTGGGCAAAGTGGTAGACCCGGAGGAATGGCGCGAAGTTACGCAATCAGAGGGCCTGAGACTCGGGAATCTACTGAAGTTATTGTCGGTAAATTTTCATTCTTTAATCACGATGTTTATGCTTTGATAGATCCCGGTTCATCTCATTCATATATATGTACTGCATTAGCACAAGAGAAAGGGTTACATGTAGAAGAATTAGGGGAAAATATTGAAGTGACTAATCCTTTAGGACATAGAGTGATTGTAAACAAAGTGTATATGAATTGCCCTATTATGATTCAACATCAACTTTTCCATGCAAATTTAATTGAGTTACCTTTCTGAGATTATGATGTTATCTTGGGAATGGATTGGTTATCAGAACATCGATCTGTGGTGGATTGCAAAAACAAAAGAATGTGACTTCAACTTTCTAATTGAGAAGAAATAGTTATCGTGGGTGAAAGATCAGATTACCTCTGTAACATAATTTCTTTTATGAAGACTAAAAGGCTGGTTAGGAAGGGATGTTAGGCCTACCTAATCTTCGCTCTAGAATTGAAGAAAGGTGAGTTAGAATTACAGAATATTCCTACGGTATGTGATTTTCCCAATGTATTTCTAGAAGAACTACCAGGTTTGCCTCCAAAAAGAGAGGTAGAATTCGCAATTGATGTATTGTCAGGTACCACACCAGTATCTAAAGCACCATACAGAATGGCGCCTGCTGAACTGAAAGAGTTGAAGATTCAGTTGCAAGAATTGTTAGGCAAAGGATTCATATGCCCGAGTATATCCCCGTGGGGTGCACCAGTGTTGTTTGTTAAGAAGAAAGATGGGTCGCTCCGATTATGTATTGATTACTGGGAGTTGAATAAATTGACAGTGAAGAACAAGTATCGATTGCGAAGGATTGAAGACTTATTTGATCAACTCAAGGGTGCCAAATACTTCTCCAAGATTGATTTGAGATTGGGCTACTTTCAAATGAGAGTGAAAGATGATGATATTACAAAGACGGCTTTTTGAACCAGATATGGACACTATGAATTTTTGGTGATGCCATTTGGTCTAACTAATGCACCAGCAGCATTTATGGACCTTATGAACCATGTCTTTTATTTGTATTTAGACAGGTTTGTAGTGGTTTTCATTGATGATATTTTGGTGTATTCTAAGTCATGGGAAGAGCATGATCAACATTTGCGGATAGTCTTCCAAACTTTGAGGGAAAATAAATTATATGCCAAACTTAGCAAATGTGAGTTTTGGCTTGAAGAAGTTTCTTTCTTAGGCCATGTTGTTTCTGCAGAAGGAATTAAAGTGGATCCTAAAAAGATAGAAGCAGTTGTAGAATGGAAACCACGAAAGAATCCTACGGAAGTTAGAAGTTTCCTTGGCTTAGCAGGGTATTATAGAAGATTTGTGAAGGGATTTTCTGTCATTACTGCCCCACTGACGAAACTACTTCAAAAGAATGCAAAATTCGAGTGAAATGACAAGTGTCAAGAAAGTTTTGAGAAATTGAAGGCGATGTTAATAGAAGCACCCATCCTTACCCAACTAGAGCCTGGAAAATATTTTGTAATCTATAGTGATGCTTCACATAGTGGTCTTGGGTGTGTTTTGATGCAAGAAGGGAAAGTGATTACCTATGCTTTCAGGCAATTGACGAATCATGAAAGAAATTATCCTACTCATGATTTGGAAATGGCTGCAATAGTCTTTGCCTTGAAAATTTGGCGACATTATCTTTATGGAGAAAAATGTTATATTTACACAGATCACAAGAGCTTGAAATATTTACCAACATAGAAGGAGTTGAATTTACGGCAAAGAAAGTGGATGGAATTCATTAAAGATTACGATTATCTTATTGATTACCATCCAGGAAAGGCTAATGTAGTGGCAGATGCTCTCAGTAGAAAGACAATGATGGCACTAAGGGCTATGAATACGGGGTTAGCTCTTACCAGTAGTGGAGCCTTAATTGCAGAATTGAAGATTCAACTTGTACTACTACAACAGGTTAAGCAAGCACAAAATGAAGATGATGACTTCAAGGTCATTCGAGCAAGGACACAAGTGGGTATCGTAGACAACTATAAGGTTCGAGAAGATGGATATCTATATTTTAAAGATAGACTATGTGTGCCAAACAATGAAGAATTAAAGAAGAATATCCTACATGGGGCACATAGTAGTCCTTATGCGATGCATCCAGGAGCAAACAAGATGTACCAAAATTTGAAGAGCCATTATTGGTGGAATGGGATGAAGAAAGACATTACTAACTATGTTACTCAATGTCTAACTTGTCAACAGGTGAAAGCTAAACATCAAGTTCCTTCTGGATTGTTGCAACCTATAACAATTCCAGAATGGAAATGGGAAAGAATCACAATGGACTTCGTGACGTCTGTGAACACGGGATTTTGTAGTCCATCTCGTGAGACGATCATGACGTGTACCCGATTTTAATGCCTCAAATTAAAAATTATCCTTGGAATTTTTATTACCAAAATAATATTTCTCGCAAATTTTTATTTGGTAGAATACAGTTCGGCGTGGCCGATAACGCGTCCGGTGGGAGCTTGAACCGATGATTGGCACCTAAATAATAAATACCCTTTAAAATATTGTTAAAAGTCAAAAAGATGCATTTTTACCCACTATTAAACCACTTTTCCCAACTTTTTTGGCTTTTTGACCCATTAGCTGTCGGTATGCTGAAGGCGGATGCCACCAGAGGCATCATCCATGCCGCCGGCGGCATCACCATACCACCGACGACATCATTTATACCGCCGGCGGCATCACCATGCTGCTAGTGGCATGACCCAAAATGGATCCCTTCACAGAGCCTTTCGGCCACTTTCGGCGGAATTATTAAAAAAGGCCCCAAAAAGCACCCCATTTCACCTATAAAAGCACACCTTGAGCTGCATTTTAGAGGAGAGATTGAGTGTTAAGATTTTAAGGTGAGAATAGATTTTAGTGAGATAAGAATTAGATAAAACAGTAAAACAGAAGGATTCCGATCCATTTTTCCTGGTTTTTCTTCTTTGAATTCTCTGATTGTGAGTTGAAATCGATAAGTCTTTAAGTTAAAATCAGCTTAGTTAGATTTAGAAACTAAAAAGCACTTAAATTTATCGTTAAATCATTGTAACAAGCTCCCCGGAGGTGTTTTCTTCGGTTCACGAAGAGGTGGATTCACGACCTTGAGGTAAAAATCCTGAGTCTCATGGCTATTGGGCATTAATACTACTGACTTGTGTTAATTTTTGTCAATTTATATTCATTTTTGGGTTTTCGGTCAGTCTTACTGCCACCACTGCTGCCCATAAGCTGATACCGCCGGTGACGTAATTGATGTCGTCGGCGGCATCATCTATATCGCCAGCGACATCAGGCATGACATCGGCGGCATCAGTTATATCGTCGGCGATATGACTTTCCAGACAGCAGTTTTATTTTTCATTTATAATCCAGTTAAAATAATGATTGAGCCTAAAAATTACTTAAAATTGGAATTTTATCCGAAAAAAAACAACTTTCAACTCCCATTTTAGCCGTCCGAACGGGCTTTATAATACTGTAAGTGATAACAATCTTCTGCAGGCTGACATATATTGGATATTCAGGTACTTTATTTATTACATAGAAAAAATGTATAGGACTTGAAAACCTTGTAATAATTTTATTTTCCGCACTTTTTTTATGGCTGTATATATCTTATTCATTGCTTCGATTGCTTGATAAACAGGAAAACAACAAAATAACTAAAAATACAAATAAATGGGGTGGATTAAACCGATTAAGAAAGAATAAAGTATCTTAACTTGGCCTAATGAAAAGTAGCTAACATCATCTGAACTCGGAATCTCTACTTAAGGTATGGTCCAACCACCCGGTGGGAAAATCGTACCAAAAATTTTCCGATTGAGTTGAACCGGGTGGCGACTCTACTCTAAGTACGGGATTTCGATCTCGTATCTTTTAAGCATTAAAATATGCAAAATCATTTTTCAAATATATCACACTCATCCCCCGGCATTCAAAACGGGCCGGCCCGACCGAGCTCCGGCCCCGTTGCCGCCGCACGAAACGTCGTCCGCTCACAGTGGCGACTCTGCTGGGGAATTTTCTTTAAACTCGAACTTTATTTCACAAAGTTTAAAAGATTTTGATGATGTATTGAAATCATTGGCCAAATTAAAATTTCATTCCTTCTTATAGTGTTTTATCCTCACGCGTGTAGATAGTTCGATAATTATAGGTGCCCTATTTCATCCGAGAAGCTCACAAAGTATCACTCATGCCCTGTTGGAATTGAGGATGCCTAGTGGGTGGATCACTCATTTTAACCAACACGTAAACTCCTACGATCGCACCTATTTAGGTAGTGGTTGAGTAACGTGGAATCACGGTAAACGAGAACCTTCTACATCAACAACCCTATACCAAAGCCATGCTAGAAAAAGCATTAGCACATCATTCCCCTTAGGGTTAACCAAAACAAATAAAACAATTACGACGCGCTTCTTTCGTCATCACCAGTGAAGAGGCCAAACTCCATCCTTCCAAAGAGGCGTTACACGGGAGTCATAAGGTAGGAAGAGGGGCGATTCGCATGCTATATGCTCTATGATCATGCACCCCCATGCATTGGCTTTAAGAGCCGACAATGAACCCGCTTACCCTTACCACTTCCACCCATGGAAGAGGTTTAGCAACATACATAGGACTTCTCTTGTACCTCTGTTGCATCACCACATATTGCTATGTATGACGTGAAGTACAAACGTCCCACGTATGTTGGAGGGATAAGCTATCACATCATCTCTAGCCATATCTACGTGCAGCCATACGCATTGCACATCATTCCCAAGGCACGAAAATCATGCATACCATGCATACCATTCACCAATCCATTCATGGTCTGATCCACTGCCTACCATTTCAGCTAAGAGGAGGCGCACTGAGCGTTGCATCCCTGCTTGGAAAAGGATAGAGCATCGCCTGATACGTCATCCTCTGACCCCGGTTGCCACCACAGAAGTCGAAGGAATTCTCCACACCGATTCCAGCGAGGAATCAGATTCAGAACAAGTTTAGTTGAGCCAAGGTCCCTCTCGACCGACCATGTCTTTCCCAAGAAATGAAGGGAGCCCTCCTCTAGAAGAGCCCTTTGGTCCTACTTCCAGCTCGGGAACGGGATCCCAACCACCCCCTAGTTTCGACTTTACTAGTGCTATGATGCAATTCCTAAACTCAAATGCTTTCCAAGCTTCTATCCAATCTACGGTTCAGGCAGCAGTTAAGCGAGCTCTGGAAGACAGAAATTCTAATCGAGTATCGGCATCTGACATTCAGGCCCCGAATGGTTCATCACAAATATTGACCAGTTTAGTAGAGGCGAGACCCGACGCACCTGTGTTTCAATCAGCCCAACTCTTGACGATTCCATTCTAGTTTAGGTAGACTTTAGCTCTCTTGTCGACTTTGACCACTGCACCAGTTGTGCCTTTCAACCCGAGGCCCTTCACCCAAAGCTCCACTCCTCTGACATTCAATCACCAAAGCCCAGTTTCTTGGCCACTACCCTCCTTCACGCCTCTGCAGTTTATCATAACTCCTAAAGGCACCACCTACCCCCAAAATCCATTTGCCAGCCATCTGAATATTCACCCTGCGCTGCCTCTGACATTTAACAACCAGGTCACACAACCTCCGGGTATGACACCTGAGGTAGCCGCTTTTGTTCGGCAAATGATAGCTTCCCAAACCGTCAACGACCAGGTCACACATTCTCCAGGTACGACACATGAACCCTAACGGTCTCTCGTGAACCAGTCAGCGACCAGGTCACATAACCTCCGGGCGTGACACCAGAGATCCAAGCTTACATCAACCGCCTTATCATTAATAAAAAACCTGAGAGGGACGAGGGTTGGGTCCCCGATAATTTTACTATACCAAACATGGCTCATTATGATGGCTCAGTAGCACCTGCCTCTCACATCATAACGTATGAAAGAGTGATGCACGTAAAAAAGCTGAGTGATAAGGTGCTGGCTGAGATATTTCCTTGTTCCATTCGGGGACCTGCACTCGAGTGGTATCACACTTTGCCGCAGCATATTATCACCGATTGGACTCTCTTATCTGAGGCATTGAAAGTGCATTACGGTTTCAATACTATAATGGAGATGACCCTTCAACATCTTGAGAGGGTCCGTTAAATCCCCAACAAAACCTTTAAGCAGTGCTTCAACCGGTGGATGTCGACTCAGGTCTTGATGAAGTCCAAGCTTAGCCTTAAGGAAATGATTGTCAAACTCCTTGAAGGGTCTCTCCCCCTATTCCATAAGGAAATGGCTTTAGATTCCTTTCTTTCTTATAAGACTATGTTTGAGAAAGCTGAGAAAATTGAGCGCGAGGCAAAATGTGAAAAGGCCGAGAGAGCGGGGAAACCATAGTTCAGAAAGAACAAAGCTCAACCCTCAGCCCTAGCATCGGCTAAGCCAAAAACACTGGCTGCAATACAAGCCATTTCTCACACCCCCGCTACACCACTTATAGCTAATCCAGCTCCATCAACGATTGCCACAGTCCAACCTCCTCGCTCCCTTTTTGTTTTGACCAACCCCTATAAATTGCCCCTGCAGGTCATCTTTCAACACTTGAGGGAAGCAGGTTTTATACAGCCCCTTCAGGAATACAAGCCACCCAGACCTGAAGATAAGAATAACTTCTATAATTATCACGTTCAAGTGGGGCACCAAACCAACAACTATAAGGCCCTCTTCTCAGCTATTCAGCGATTGGTTAGCGAGGCGAAGATTGCTGAACCAGATAAAGCCCCAGCACTATGAATAACCCTTTACCGAACTTTGGAAGTGAGGTCGGAATGGTGCAATCTGGTTTACCCGAAGCCACAGTCTTTGATCTCCTTGCTCGGGGACTTGGCAGTAGTAACTCTATCCTGGTCATCGGTTCGGGTCTACCATCTTGCTCAGTTTTTGACCTTATCAATCAGGCCAACCCAGGAGTTAACTCCATTCAAGGAATGGAAATTGATCCAAGCCAGCCAAAGCAAGAGAGTCGCAGGCCTAAACCATTTGTGGTAAAGAGAAAGAAAGTTGAGGGGAAAGCACTGTTCAGCATAGATTCTTTTGTTTCAAAGGAGAACTATTCTGATAAGGATGGGGAGATGGCTCGGGAATCCAAGGCCATAAGTACCAACTTGTTCATGGTTAACCACCATGACCTTTTTAGTGTGGATAAATATGAACCACAAGACCCGAATTCGGACTCCGAAGAGCAACAGTACCTATTTGAGACACGAGCCACCAAGAGCGTCTTGCTCGATAATATCCTCAATATTACCTAGAGTGATCGCGTATATCAGCCAGAAGATCGATATCTTTGTCTAAATAAAGACTCGGTTCCTGGCAGAGTTGGAACTACTGCAAGACCCCCTTCTCCACCTCCGCCTGTCCCTACCAGTCTTGAGGTTGACCCCCTTATTACCCAGTTGAAAAACACCCAAGCCCGATATAGCATTTGGCAACTGGTAATTGACTCTGAAAGGCATTATAAGGGTTTGATCAAGCGGCTACTAGATCTGGAAGCTAATCCGACCACCTCGGTCGTTGAGATGTGCGCCACGATAGGAGAAGGCATACCCCCGAGAAAGGGCCTCAGATCGTGTTTGACAGTTTTGATCTTACACTCGAGGGAAGGGATCACAATAGAGCCTTATTCATTCGAATCCAAAATCTTGATAAGGTCATCCCGTGTGTCATGGTGGATGACGGCTCCGCTCTAAACCTATGCCCTCTAAAAATCCTTCCTCATCTGGGACTGTCAGAGGACATGCTTGAAAGGTCCAGCACGGTTATTAGAGCTTACAACGATTCAAAGCGCAATGTAATTGGGACTTTTGAGGCAAGAGTCACTATCGAAGGTGTCACAAGCAATATACGTTTTACCGTCCTTGACATTCCTATTACCTATTCTCTGTTGCTTGGCCGACCATGGCTCCATGCTTTGGGCGTAGTACCCTCCACACTACACCAAAAAATCAAGCTAATCCATGATGGCAGAATGGTGACTATAGAGGCCGATCCTGCTTCCGTCATGGCTGTTATGTAAGCCAAAGATAATCTAGAAAAGGGCCACCAGATTGCCATGATTAGTAAAGCTCAAAAACCTCCTCCCCTTTAGCATAGCTACCTCCATGGGGGTATGGGCAAACTAATGAAGAAGTCTAGTTACAGGGCTGGCAGAGGTGGAGGAATACATGAACAGGGAATTATTAAGGCATTGGAACCAAAAATCCTCATCTATAGAGCTGGACTAGGATATAAGCCTAGAAAAGCCTATCACCGCGTCCCTTACGGCTATTACTGCATGGTCACTGCTTGTGAAATCCAAGGTAAGAGGCCTTATAAAGGGGTGCCTGAACCAATCGAGCATGGCGGAAAAATGTGGCCCGGCTTTGAGGTCTTTAAAGACGTCTATAACTTCGAGGCTGGTCACATGATAGTTTCAGCTAAACCCGAGCCTACTGAGCCTGATGCTCCTGTCAATGTGATTTCTGATAAGGCTAAGGGGAAAGACAAGATGTATCCTGAGGATGAACCTATTGATCCAAAAATTGAGAATGCTGTGGTGTGACAAAAGCTATAGCACTGCTGATGAAGAAAGGCTGGAAGGGTAACGGGAAAGAAGATGCCATGATGGCCATAGTGGAAAAGCTCGCCAAGGCTCTAACCGAAAAGGCTGACCTATCTGAAGAGTCGTCGCTCACCATTACCCAAAAGACCACTTTGGAGCACAACCTAAGCACCACCCTAACAGACAATACAAAGAATACCTCTCCCATCGACGCTGCCACTGAAGCCCCTCCGCTTGTGGAGGAGGATATGGACGATGTAATTTTTAATATTTTTTGATGTTTTTGATGCGAACAATGCCGCTTATGTTTACGCAATGAATAACTCCCGTTCTGCTTACTTGTTTGATGTCTTTCCTGATGGGTCCATGCATTCACATAATAATACGCATAACGTTTTTGGCATTAGTGACACGCTATTAAATGAAATAAACTTAAGTATGGATGACAATCCCAAAATGGTAACCATTTCCAAAGATTTAACTCCCGAGGAAAGAAGTGAGATCATAAAAGTGCTTAAAAATCATGTTAATGCTTTTGCCTGGTCGTACGAAGACATGCCTGGGGTTGACCGATAAATCACCGAACACAGGATCCCAACTAATCCTAAATTCTGACCTGTCAAACAGAAGCTCCGCCGGTTAAGACCTGAATGGGCAGAACAAGTTAAGACAGAGGTTTTGAGGTTGATTGAAGCTCGATTCATAGAAGTAGTAGAATACCCGACTTGGTTGTCCAACATTGTCCCGGTACCAAAGAAGGATGGTAGGGTCCGAGTCTGTGTGGACTTCCAAGACCTCAATAAAGCCTCGCCAAAGGACGACTTCCCTCTCCCGCACATCAATGTCCTAATTGACAGCGCTGCTAGGGCAGCTATGTATTCATTAATGGATGGGTTCTCAGGGTACAATCAGATTCTGGTTAATATTGCCGACAAAGTCAAAACAACATTCATCAGTAATGCCATTTGGGTTGAAAAATGCCGGGGCCACTTATCAGCGAGCTGTAACCGCCCTTCTACATGACATGATCCATAAAGAAGTGGAAGTGTATGTGGACGACATGATTGTGAAATCCGCCACTCGAGAGGAATACCCTGCTGTTCTTGACAAATTCATGACACGCATTGAAAAGTATAATCTTCGTCTGAATCCAAAGAAATGTGTATTTGGAGTTACCTCTCGCAAGCTGTTAGGACACATGGTTAGCCAGAAAGGGATTGAAATGGATCCAGATAAAGCCAAAGCCATTAGGGACATGCCTCTCCCTAAGACAGAGAAGGAGGTCCGATCATTTTTAGGATCCTTGCAGTATCTTAGTCAATTCATTGCTCACCTTACTACCGTCTGCGAACCCATCTTTAAACTGTTAAAAAAATAGCAACCCATGGTATAGAACGATCACTGCCAAGTAGCATTCGACAGAATCAAGGCATACCTTGTCGATCCACCCATCTTGACACCCCCCATCCCACGGAAACCACTCTTCCTTTATCTGGCCATTGAAGAAACATTCGTCGGAGCCATGCTTGTCCAAGAACATGATGATAAGCGCGAACATGCTATCTACTACCTGAGCAAGAAGCTGCTAGATTATGAAACCCGGTATTCGATTGTAGAGAAGACCTGTGCTACCATGGTTTGGCTTACTAAGAAGTTGCGACATTATTTCCAATCCTATCGCATCTAAGCCGTAGCCAAAATTGATCCAATGAAGTTTCTTTGTCAATCCCCTACTTTAGCCGGCAAATTGTCCCGATGGCTACTTCTCCTATCTGAGTTTGGCATTGAATATATAACCCAAAAGCTCATTAAGGGGCAGGCTGTAGCTGAATTCCTGGCTAACCAACCCCTCAGCTCCGACTATAATGAAAATTTGGAGTTCCATGATGAACAGCTCGCCTCTGTTACAACCCTTGATGACAATTGGACAATGTACTTTAATGGTGCTGTGAACCGCCGGGGAGCAGGTCTCGGGGTCATCATCATCACGCCAGATAATGAGATAATTCCGTTATCCAAATGCTTAGAATTCGACGTCACCAACAATGGCACTGAATACAAAGCTTGCCTGTTCGGCCTCGAGGCTCTTCTTCAAGTTCAGGCCTGCCATATATCTGTCATCGAAGATTCGGCTCTAGTTATTCATCAGGTCACTGGAGATTGGAAAGTTAAAGAAGAATCCTTCCATCCTTATATTGAGGCTGTCCGTGAATTGTCTGAGAAATTTACATCATGCTTGTACCACCATGTCCCTCGAGATGAGAATTAAATGGCAGATGCTCTCGCCACTCTCGCGTCCTTATGGGAAGGACCCCAACAGTAACCTATCCGCTTCTTAGTTTTGCTGTCCACTAAGATCCCATATAATATTCAATTGACTCCTCCAGTTCTCACCATTTCATTCGAACCTTGTTAGTATTCTGACATCGTCCATTTTCTTCAGACTGGCCAATACCCCATAGATTCTTCCAACTCAGATCGTACCACCCTACGGTGGCTTGCTACCCAATTTTGTATTGTAGATAATAACCTATTCAAGCACATCAGCGATAGCCTACTTCTCCGTTGCCTCACTGATTCCGAGGCTCAGAATGTAATGAGCCAGGTCTATACCGGCGACTGCGGCCCTCATATGAACGGTCTTGCCCTTTCAAAGAAGATCCAGCGACTAGGGTATTTTTAGCTCACTCTCACGGCCGATTGTATCACCCAGGTCAAACAATGTCACTAATGCCAGGTTTACGGAGATACGCGGCATCTGCCACCGACCGAGCTCTATCACTTATCCACCCCTTGGCCATTCTCGGCATGGGGTATAGATATAATTGGTGAAATCCGTCCTTCCTCAACAAATGGCCACAAATTCATTGTGGTGGCAGTAGATTACTTTTCAAAATCGGTGGAAGCTGAATCCTTCACCAATGTCACTGCCAGGCAGATGGCCAAGTTCATAGAAAAGCACATCTTTGCTCGATATGGGCTCCCACATCATATAGTCTCAGATAACGGAGTACAGTTTTAAGGAGCAACTGCTTCACTGATTGAGAAGTATGGAATCGATCACCATAGGTCTTCCCCATACAGACTATAAGCCAATGGAGCTATTGAGGCAGCCAATAAATTGATGAAGATGATTCTTTCTAAGATGATAGCCGGTTATAGAGATTGGACGGATAAGCTACATTTTGCTATCTGGGGATATCGCACCAGCATACGCACCCCGACAGGCCAAACTCTGTTTTCCTTGGTCTACAGGATGGAAGCAGTCTTGCTAGTTGAAACTCGGGTGACCTCAATAAGAGTTGCTTTAGAGGCTAAGTTAGAAGAATCCGAATGGACTCGGGCAAGATTTGAACAGTTGAACATGATGGATGAACAAAGGTTGAAGGCCCTCGATAACCTCCAGATGTACCAACAACGTATGGCTCGGGCATATAACGGGTTAGACATCAAAAGTTCCCCCTGAAGGCCAGTGATCTGGTCCTCAAGCAGTTGAAACACTCCACCACTGATGCGAGGGGTAAATTCAGGCCAAACTGGGAAGGACCATATGTGATAAAGAAGCTACTTAGCAAAGGGGCAGCTAAACTTATGGACACGGATGGGAACGAGTTCATAAGTCCCGTAAACTAAGACAGGCTTAAGCGTTATCATGTTTAATTCAAAAGAAATAAACCAGAAAAGCAGCACAACAAAAAATATATACGTGATAATCACCCGCCTTTTCAGTCTTTTACTGATCGGGCAAAAATTAGGGTGATGCCCGACGATTTGTATTCTGCGAACCAACCGTGCAAAAATTAGGGGATAAGACAAACCCGCTAGATCGAAAACCTGAGAAGGGAAATCTAGACAAAAGTTAGGGTATGTGAGCAAAGAGCGAGTGCCTTCTAGAAAACCGATCTCGGCTAGGCGGCAACCGGAGTTAAATCAATGGGAATGTCAGCCAAACATCATGTACTTTATTTTATCTCAATTAATAAAAGTTCTCTTTTGTTAAAATCTAAATGCTTGTGCTTATGTGAATCATGTATTCATAAGTTTAAGACAACTTCGACAACCTTTGAACAGAGTTCATTTTGTTCCATTTTAGATTATTTAAATAAAATAAAATACAAAAAAAAGAGACCTGATGGTTCCGATAAAAGCAAGACTCAAAACGAACTTCCCGCATCATCGTCACAGTACCTAGAGATCCACCTTGGTGTGTTAGTAGAAGAGGGATCTTCTCCTCGCTTCGCGCATTCTCCCTCAAAATGGGCCCATGACCGATTTCGATGGGTCGGTAAACCTCTTGTCTCGGCAAGCCATCCTCTGTAGTGTGTGTCAGTTTCAGTGGTTTCTAGTTATCGTAATCTAGAATCTCAAATACAGCCTCCCTAGACCACTTCTCCTGAATATGGTTGACCCACCTAGCTTTGTAAACTCTGATCTAATTATGGGGCAATTTGATCGGGACTCTCTGCCTTTTCCCATACTGATGATATAGCCAGTAGGGGGTATAAAATGAAGATTTCTCCAGACCTATCAATTGAACACATGCTCCCCAAGATTCTACGACCACATCCTGAATTCTCCACCATGGACTAACCCACTAAACCTGCATGTCAGTATACCCCCTTAGGATAGGCACCCAATTGTCATATGTCAACTCATCGAAATTGGCCCGCATAAGCCCTCTCTCCCTCAGATGGACGGGAAGATACTTTTTCGGATTCCCTCGTGGTGCCTCCCTCAACTTTATCTTCTCCATCAGCCAGACCTATAATGCAAAACTCGGGTAGGATATGGGAAAGAAATGTTCGGATCAGAAAGAATAAAAGATACCTGTAATAATATGAATTGATCTCCAATGAGTGACGAGTCAACAGAAGCAGCATCCACGTTTAACAAAACATCGGCCAACCCCGCAGCCACGGGGGAAGCCCCTGTCGATATAGGACCGATGAGGGAAATCAGCTTGAGCGGAGCAATCAGGCTCGCTCCACACATAAACTCCGCCATGAGTAGTAATGCCACCATGAATGGCCAAGTAGGATGGGATCGGGGCACACCACGACACCACTCTAGAACTGCTTCGAGCTGAAACCCAGGTTTGTCAGGCAACTAAGACAGAAATGGGTCGACATAATCTAAATTCTATAGCCCTTGTAGAATTCCATCAATGCCAAAATGAAAGTCCGGCAACGCCAGCGAAATGCGTTTAGGACACGGTGTCCCTAAAATAGCATGGAATTCTTCGAGCAAGGGGCAAAGCTCGAATGATGAAAATCGGAAAATGTGGTCTATTGGATCCCAAAAAGACAGTGTTGCTTGAAGGAGTTCGCGGCTTACGGGCCACGCCGTGACATATCGAAACCCCCAAAGCCTGAATTTTTTGAGTCTCTTCTAGTCTGCATTCCCCAGACTCTACAGAAAACCTCGTAGTTTTCGATTATGGGTCACCATGACAGAAATGGATAGAATGGTAAAAATCAGATTACTAGAAACTTGATGCCGCTGGCGATGTGGGTGACGCCGCCGACAATGTAATTGATGCCGCCGGTGATATAGGGTCAATTTGGGCGATATCAAATGATGCCGCCGGCGATATGGACTTTCAGACAACCCTGTATATATTATTTTGGCTCGATCAATTTGGGCGATATGGGTCATGCCGCCGGCGACATGGAGTGAATTTTCTGGCGGCATCAGAAGCATTTCTTCAATTTCAAACCTGTACAAAGCCTATAAACAATCCTATGTTGTGTTTCCAATGCGTTATCAAATAGCAATTCATTCTTTTCATTCAAAATAAAAGCCCGGAGGCGCAAATCACTCAAAATATTCCAAAACCAAACCCCAATGTATCGAGGGTACAAACAAAGAACTAAAAAGGGTAAAATAAACTAAAACTAAGCATGCTCGCCACTACCGGCCGGGCGGGATGAAATGTCATCGGGGCTTACAAGCCAATCGTCAACATCATCCTCGTCTTCCTCCCTTCCCTCTGTCATAGGCACACTACTGGACTCCTCAGCCGCACTAAGCGCACGTCGGTCGACGGACATCTTGATCCCCCTATGACTGGTGCTCCCGGGGTGCGCAGGTCTAGGTTCTGCTTACTTCTCCGTTCCTGAGCGGTGGCTGCCAACTGACCCTCAAGATCACCCACGCGACGCTGTAGGATCGCAGTCTCCTCCTCATACCGCCTTCGGGCTGCATTAGCGTTAGATAAGGAAAGGGCCAGGAAATCCTGCAAACTAGAGAAAATATCAGCAGTGCATGTCATACATAACATCCATACATACATCCCATCTTAACATGTGCATAAAATACCTGAACGAGGAGCGGCTGTCCAATAAGGGTATCCCGGAGAACAAAATTGTTCTCTGCAAGCTACTCCACGTGACTCCGCGCCACCTGGAGAATTCGAAAGGCAAATCCTTAGACAACTGCATCCAAGGCTTAATAAGAAAATAATTATTAGGCCTTATGTAAGTAGTATTTTCAGGCATGAAAATCGGAGCTTGCCGGCTCGAGCCAACATTCCTATGGGAGAATTCGCCTCGGGAGTTCATCAGCAGGAAGGTGGTTTCCAACGAATTGACCAAACGCCGCTCCACAAAGTTTACACCCTCCGACACACCATAGTGCCGGGTCCCACTTTGGTTGTCCTGGCCCCTATTTCTCACGGGTTCCTGCAAAATGTAAAAGCCACACATCAACAACGTTCCTAAACAACTTCAAAATCATACACACAAGCACAATCATACCTTGAAAGAACGTTGCTCCCCTTGGGACATTGGCACGTTCCTGCCAGCTACGTCCGCACAGACCTCATCCTCTCCCTCAGGGTCGACCGCAACATCCCCTTCAAGCGCCTCATCCTCATCATCATCCTCCTCATCGACGTCCACAATGCCTTTGAGGCGCCTCTTCTCATCCTCCAATCGTTGCTCGTTGTGATACTCAATCGTATCATTTCCATGGATGCAAGGACACACTGGGAGTAGACGCTGCAGAAGCTGCTTGTAGAGGCCAGGAATACTAGGGATCACTCGGCCTTTCCCTTCAATATAATCAGCTTTGTCAGCCTCGGAAGGGATCATAAAGTGGGGCCACCATAAGCCCCTGGGAGGATCGGTATGCACCGGTCTAGCAGCTACCGGGATGGACCTCCAGCCCTGGACACGCTTGCCTAGATACCACTGCTAGGACAGAGGGTACTCGATCACGAACCGGCGGTCATCTACCTCCCTTCGGACCCTTGCGACCTCGGCCAAGTTCTCCACCCCATCGAATGGATCTAAGATGAGCTACATCAAAACAAACAATATAAGTCCATAAGCGATTTTTGCTTCGTCTAAATGTAAAAAGACTAAAAAAATATAATAATAATAATAAAATAATAATAATAAAAAAAAAGTATACCGAGCTCAATCACACGCTCCTTAGGACCTCCCTATACTTCGTAGGGTACTTAGCCTTCCCACCGATGCCCCTGCACCAGCGAGTGAGGAAATGAGAGCCCGGAGGTACAAACTTCTTAAACTCCACCGGCGGGAGGATCTGATGCTCGAAGGCCCAGGCCTGCACAAATGACGACCGATCAATTCAAAAAACGTCATGCAATAAATGAGAATACATGCTATCAAGAGAAATATTTCTAAAAAGTTATACCTGGAGTAGCAGGTGGCAAAGGCGAAGGGCTTTCTCCTTCTTCCGGGCTCCCACGTCCAGCCCATGGTACAACTAGGCCAAGATGGCCCTCGACCAATTCTTCCTCCTAATTCCTGGCACATCTTCCACCGTGGTTATAAGCACGTAGTTGATCTTACTCCCCGAGATTGGAAAGAACAGCACAGTGAGTAGAGAAATCACGAAGGAACGGACACAAGCCTCCCTCTCCTCCTGAGGCACTACGTTCACCCGGGTCCAGTGATGGTACAACTCTCCAACGGGCTTCAGACCAAACAACTCCTTCACCCGCCTCACCACGGGCCTCTCAACATAATACTTGTCCATGTAAGCATCAAAATGTATGACCTCATCCATCCAAGGGAGGCCGGTCATGGATACTACATCAGAGGGGGAAATTGTAGCTTCCCCAAAAAAAATGGAAGGTATGGGTGGTCTCGAACCACCTCTCAGTTAGGGCCATTACTGCAAAATGAGAAAGCTAAGGCATCAGCATAGGCATTATCCGCGCTAAATCCCTAAACCCTGTCTCATTAATTGCAAGCACAAGCTCGGGGTCGTTCTCTAAGATATGGTGCCACCATTCACCGATGGTGCCTATTCCCCCTGTGTAAGTCAGCTCATATGGCTGCAAAATTAAAAACAAAATGGATCAGTCCTGCTTATTTTTTTTATCAGAAACGCTGCTGATGTCGCCTCTGTTGAAAGTGATGTCGCCGGCGGCATCACTCCATACCGCCAGCGGCATGGTTCATGTCGCCGGTGACATTACCTTAAACAGAAGCGACATCAGACTCCCATAAGCCCTTTTGCAAGGACTGATATGGTCAGTGACATAACTATGTGCAGGCAGAACCAGTTTTCTCCCAAAATCGCACCCATCGTGCCAAAATCACAAAAATCGCAATCAATCGAACAATAAGCCCAAAAACGGTAAAAATCGATCCTAAAGCATGCAATATGACCAATCTATTTCACATTTAAACCCCTATCATAGCATGATTTCAAATCTAAAGCCAAATTAAATCGAACCCAAAAAGAAGTGATTCGGGTTTTTGTGAGATTACTTGAACATAACAGAGGTGTTTCTCCTTCTCCGGAGTCAGATTGGTGATAGGAGAGTTAATGCCATAACCATACATTTTGGCCGTCTCCTTCAGGCCATATGCAGTAGGAACGGAGAGGATTTTCAATCCCTCAACGGAAGAATCGGGTAGGCTCTCCCTAGCCTTGGATTTGCCCCTGAAAGCCTTGGTGATTCTCTTCATGATTTCAAAAACAAAGGAAGAAGTCAAAAACCTTTGGAGAAGAAAAAGAGAGGGGGATACGATTTCTGAATAGTGAGGAAGAAGGGAAGGTCCATTCCCTTTTAAACTACCGCGGGGAATTTGAGGAGTTTTAATTTATCTGAAACTGTCCGTTCATACCGTCGGCGGAATCAATCTATGTCGCCAGCGACATCACTCATGTTGCCGGTGATATCGCCTCTTTTAGTTCAAATTTTGAAATTATCTTACCAGTCAAAGTTACCACGTGGCACTCATACCACCGGCGGTATTAATTCATGCCGCCAGTGATATCAGTCATGCCGCCGGCGACATCGCTCCTCCAAATCAGGTTTTTACACAAGCCCGACTGAAGGGCAATCTCTTCAAAATGAAAGTCCGACCAAGGGATAATCTCTCCATGAAGCATGAGTCCGACCAAGGGACAATCTCTCCACAAAGAATAAACCCGACCAAGGGGCAATCTCTACAAAGCTCAAGTCCAACCAAGGGACAATTTCCATAAAGCGCAAGTCCGACTAAGGGGAAACCAATCTCCATAAAACAAGAAACCTGACCAAGGGGCAATCTCTACAAAGCTCAAGTCCAACCAAGGGACAATCTCTACAAAGCTCAAGTCCGACCAAGGGACAATTTCCACAAAGCTCAAGTCCGACCAAGGGACAATTTCCGCAAAGCACAAGTCCGACCAAGGGGCAACCAATCTACAAAGCTCAAGTCCAACCAAGGGACAATCTCTCCACAAAACAAGAAACCCGACCAAGGGGCAATCTCTACAAGGCTCAAGTCCGACCAAGGGACAATTTCCGCAAAGCTCAAGTCCGACCAAGGGACAATTTCCACAAAGGGCAAGTCCGACCAAGGGGCAACCAATCTACAAAGCGTAAGTCCGACCAAGGGGCAACCAATCCACAAAGCGTAAGTCCGACCAAGGTACAAACCGGTCACCCAATAGGTATCATTCCTATCCCTCGTTCTTTTGTGTGATCATAGTGACCTGTGCAGCAGTGATCCCCCGAGGGGCAGCTTATGAGCACGGGATTTTGTAGTCCCTCTCGCGAGATGATGATGATGTGTACCCGATTTTAATGCCTCAAATTAAAAATTCTCGTTGGAATTTTTATTACCAAAATAATATTCCTCACGAATTTTTATTTGGTAGAATACAGTTCGGCGTGGCCGATAACGCGTCCGATGGGAGCTTGAACCGATGATTGGCACCTAAATAATAAATACCCTTTAAAATATTGTTAAAAGTCAAAAAGATGCCTTTTTACCCACTATTAAACCACTTTTCCCGACTTTTTTAGCTTTTTGACCCATTATCTGTCGGTATGCTGAAGGCTGATGCAGCCGAATGCATCATCCATGCCGCCGGTGGCATCACCATACCGCCGGCGGCATCACTATGCCGCTAGTGGCATGACCCAAAACGGGTCCCTTCATAGAGCCTTTCGGCCACTTTCGGCGGAATTATTAAAAAAGGCCCCAAAAAGCACCCCATTTCACCTATAAAAGCACACCTTGAGCTGCATTTTAGAGGGGGGATTGAATGTTAAGATTTTAAGGTGAGAATAGATTTTAGTGAGATAAGAATTAGATAAAATAGAAAAAAGGATTCCGATCCATTTTTCCTGGTTTTTCTTCTTTGAATTCTCTGATTGTGAGTTGAAATCAATAAGTCTTTAAGTTAAAATCAGCTTAGTTAGATTTAGAAACCAAAAAGCACTTAAATTTATCATTAAATCATCGTAACAAGCTCCCCGGAGGTGTTTTCTTCGGTTCACGAAGAGGTGGATTCACGACCTCAAGGTAAAAATCCTGAGTCTCATGGCTCTTGGGTATTAATACTACTGACTTGTGTTAATTTTTGTCAATTTATATTCATTTTTGAGTTTTCGGTCAGTCTTACTGCCACCACTGCTGCCTATAAGCTGATATCGCCGGTGACGTAATTGATGTCGGCGGCGGCATCATCTATATCGCCAGCGATATCAGGCATGTCGTCGGCGGCATCAGTTATATCGTCGGCGATATGACTTTCCAGACAGCAGTTTTATTTTTCATTTATAATCCAATTAAAATAATGATTGAGCCTAAAAATTACTTAAAATTGGAATTTTCTCAAAAAAAAAACACCGTTCAACTCCCATTTTAGCCGTCCGACCTGGCTTTATAATACTGTAAGTGCTAACAATCTTCTGCAGGCGGACGTATATTGGATATTCAGGTACTTTATTTATTACATAGAAAAAATGTATAGGACTTGAAAACCTTGTAATAATTTTATTTTCCGCACTTTTTTTATGGCTGTAAATATCTATTGCTTCAATTGCTTGATAAACATGAAAATAACAAAATAACTAAAAATACAAATAAATGGGGTGGATTAAACCGATTAAGAAAGAATGAAAGGTATGGTCCAACCACCAGGTGGGAAAATCGTACCAAATATTTCTCGGTTGAGCTGAACCGGGTGGCGACTCTACTCTAAGTACTGGGATTTCGATCTCGTATCTTTTAAGCATTAAAATATGCAAAATCATTTTTCAAATATATGACACTCATCCCCCATCATTCAAAATGGGTCG
Source organism: Euphorbia pulcherrima (assembly GCA_947683365.1). Lineage (NCBI taxonomy): Eukaryota > Viridiplantae > Streptophyta > Magnoliopsida > Malpighiales > Euphorbiaceae > Euphorbia > Euphorbia pulcherrima. The sequence continues at coordinate 6,915,618 of CANTUS010000006.1, read as the reverse complement.
GCCCAATCGGGCTCCGGCCCCGTTGCCACCGCACGAAACGTCATCCGCTCACAACGTCTTTACCACTTACACAGAAGAAACATGATGCAGTGTGGGTTGTTGTAGATAGATTGATAAAGTCTGCCCATTTTCTTCCAGTTAGGATGGATTATTCACTTGATAGGTTGGCTCAGTTATATGTAGATGAGATAGTAAGGCTACATGGAGTGCCTATTTCAATCATTTCTGACCGAGATCCAAGATTTACTTTGAGATTTTGGAAGAAGTTACAAGAAGCCTTAGGTAGTAAACTTCATTTTAGTACTTCATTTCATCCGCAAACAGATGGTCAATCTGAAAGAGTAATTCAGGTGTTAGAAGACATGATGAGAAGTTGTGTCATTGAATTTGAGGGGAGTTGGGATAAGTATTTGTCCCTCATAGAGTTTTCCTACAATAACAGCTATCAGTCAAGCATACAAATGGCGCCATATGAAGCATTGTATGGAAGAAAATGTCGAACTCCATTATATTGGATCAAACTTAGTGAAAACAAGATTGTGGGAGTGGATTTGATTCAGGAGACAAAGGAGAAGGTAAAACTTATTCAAGAGAGATTGAAGGCTGCATCGGATAGACAAAAGTCTTATGCTGACCTAAAAAGAAAAGATATTACTTATGAAGTGGGGGATAAAGTATTTCTCAAAGTGTCTCCTTTGAAGAAAGTCCTACAATTTGGCAAGAAAGGCAAGCTCAGTCCAAGATTCATTGGCCCATATGAGGTTATAGAGAAGGTTGGACCGGTAGCTTATCGGTTGGCACTACCCCCGATGCTCGACAAAATTCATAATGTGTTCCATGTGTCGATGTTAAGGAGATACAGATCAGATCCATCACATATCTTATCTCCTGATGTCGTAGAAATCAAACCCGACCTGACGTATGAAGAGGAACCGGTGCAAATCTTGGCGAGAGAAGTTAAACAATTGAGAAACAAGTATATTCCTTTGGTAAAAGTACTTTGGAGGAATCATAAGGTTGAAGAAGCAACTTGGGAACCGGAGGATACAATGATAACTCAATATCCGCAACTGTTTTCAGGGAATTTTCCGGACGAAAATTCATAAGAGGGGGGGAATTGTAACGAACCGAAATTTCAAAAATTTGCTTATAATAAATTACTATGGTATTAAAATATCATGGAAATTATTTTTATTGTTATTATTATTATTGGATATAAGGCATGAGGAAATAAAAGTTAATTAAGTAAGAGGGATGAATTGGGCATTTAATTAATTGTTCAAGGGCATTTTTGAAAATTGAAAAAAAAAAGAAAATCAATACATACCATCCAACATCTTCTCTTCTTCACTTTCATCTTCTTCTTCTACACATTACATTTCCTTTAACAAATTTTTCCCTAACCTATAAACTTCCGATTTCTTCGATTCAACTTCGAATTCTTGTTAGAAATCGATCCTTAAGCCCTCTATCATCATCAATTTCAGTGAATCAAGACTAGAAGAGGAGGATTTCATATATTAAGATTCGGATGAATAGTAACCCGAGTTTGAGGTGAGTGATTTTTGATGAAATTAAAGCTTAATTAGTAGAATTCATGGTAGATTAAGCATATTTATGGTATTAGAAAGTTTATTTATACAATATCTTGATAGAATTATATGTAACTGTTGTAGAGGAAGCTAGTGCAAGCAAATCAAAGGCAAAAGCTAGAAAGAGCTTAGAAAAAGGTATGTGTCTCGAATTTCGATTTCTCGGTTTTTCGGAAAATTTTCCAGATTGTATACCTGTTTTGTTTTAATGTTTTCTCTTGTTATATAAATCCGATTTGAACGATTCTTGATTCTATTGATATCTACAGAAATTAAGAAATATATGTTCAGAAGAAACCTTATTGAATTTCATTCGTTTTGAATGTGAAATTTTCGTTTGAAGTTGAGTCAATTTTCGGAAAATCTCAGCTTGGTACACTGTTTAGTATTTTGATCATAACTTTGGTTATAAAATTTGGATTTCTGTGATTCTGGTGGCTTTGGCTTCGGGCTTTGGCCGATATTATGATATATATATATATATATATATATATATATATATATATATATATATATATATTAATATTGAAGCTTCGGCTTCGGCTTCGGGCTTGACCGATATATTGATTTTGAAGCTTCGGCTTCGGGCTTGTCCGCTCCCGTTTCCATTTTACCGTTATTCAGGACTTGTTTACTTTGGGCAATATGTGGTTAAAGTGTTTGGAAAAATTGGATACAAATTTGATTGTACTTTGAAGGGATTACTATATAAGTTTTGTGATTTGGTTCCATAAAGTTGGTTAATTTGTTTTTGACTTATAAATATACTTTGTTTCTATTTTAAAAATGTTCAAAGTTGATATATTTCTTTTATGGACACCACTAAGCAAATTGCTTAGCGTGTAGTTTTTTTTCTACACGTAGGTGGAGAACTTGTAGATAGCTTGGACCAAAGTGGAATAAGTGGATCAGCTTGAAGAGAAAATAAGGAAAGACTCGAGGTGGATTTGTAATTTAATGTAATATTATGGTTTGTAGAATAATGGCATGTACTAGATAGTGTGAGAAATGTAAAGTGGTATTGAGAAATATTTGGAGAATAATTAGTATTGAGAAATATTTGGAGAATAATTTGGAGTTGGAAACATTATATTTGTACTTGTACATATTAAATCTATAAGTATTGAACTTTATATAGTGGACTATAGTTGTTCATTGGGTGTTTATAGTTACTGTGACACTCCCTATAGGGGTGTTACATTCATGGTTACCTTGGAATTCAGGTTAGCATCTTTGTTTGAAAATTCAACCTCTTTTTCACATACAAGATTAACTTCAATTTGAGATGAATGCTTACCTTGATGTTCCAATTTACTCAATGAGGTCGCCACTTGACTTGTTTCTCCAGATTTTGGAAACTTTCTTCTGTCCTTTTTTGAAGCTGAAAAGTATTTTCTGCCATTGACATTATCATATCCTCAAGAGTCATACCTATATTATTTTGAGCTGGTTGAAATTTATGCTGCCTTGCTAAGGGACTTCGGGCAAAGTATGGAGTGCTTGGTCTGTAACTGAAATTCGAATGATATCCACTACCCGGAATAGATGCATTGGAGTATAAATCATAATTGTATTGTTGCTCCCCTCCATAAAGAATTGGACAAGTATCAGTTGAGTGTCCAAAATTCGAGCAGAATCCAAGAGAAGTGAATGGTGATTAATTGTTCGTCCAATCTGAAGCTTGGTTATTTTCAAATTGTTGAGAGCTTGGAGCCAATGCCATTATCATCTCTTCTAGGGTCATCGTTCGGTTGCTCTAATCATTCATCCTTATCATCAAAGAAAATAAAATTAATTAGTATCAGTTCCCCGGCAATGGCGCCAAAATTTGATGGGTGTCGAATCCATCAAAAATAAATTCCTGCTACTCTAAAGACAAATATATGTAGTATTTGAGCAAGTAGGGTCGAATCCACATAGACCAATAAAACCAATTTGAATTGATTGATGAATAATAGGGGCTTGAGAGATTTTGATTGAAAACTAAAATATAAAAACTTAAACTGAAAGGATGCAAATATATGATTTAAAACTCTTCCAGTTAAAGAAGCTCTCAGCTTAGTTAAAATTGATCATGGCAACAAAAGATAGATTTTTGAAACTTCAATTAGTTGGTTATAATCATGATGAGCATGAGTTAAATTCTTTTTCTAAATATAGGATTGATTTTAGATGAGCTAAACGAAAAACTCTCGATTGTCAGACGCACTTGGGGAAATAACCGACAAGATTTAATAATAAAAAAGCCTTAAGTTTTGAAGAACCAACTTTAAACCAAAATTTATGATGAGCATACAAGAATGATTTAAATCGAATAAATCACGAAAACTTTATTAAAAGAAATCGTTTGTTATAACCTTCCATTAAACTATGATGAGCATAAATTCAATAAAATAACAATTCATTATAATTTCGAAAATGACAATTGGCCAAATTGAAGAAATAAAAAAAGATAATAAGAAAGTTATTACCAATTTAGTCGAAAACTGAAATTCGAAAGAAAAGTTAGAAATGAGCCTTTCAATTAACAACTAGCTTCAAAATTACTCCTTCACCGAAAGATAAAAGAAATTAGTTAAGCATAATTAAAGAAACTGAAGCTGAAATCGTCATGAATAAATAAACTAAAATACAAAGAAAGAAAGGAGAGAATGTGGTCTAAAGTACATATATATATATATATATATATATATATATATATATATATATATATATATATATATATATATATATATATATATATATATATATATATATAAAAGTAAAAAAGTCTTAAAAGACCTTTTTGTCCTTGTACATTTTATAAAAATTCTAAAATTCTAAAAGTCATAAAAAATTTACTAATGAAATTTGAATTTTTTATAAAAAGGTAGTGTTGATATGTTTATCCGTATTTTCCATCTTCACAAATATTTACACTAAATTAATATTTTGGCTAAATGAAAATTGAATATTAAACATAGATAAATTAAGAGTGTATTTTTTAGTAGAAGTACATCAAGTAGAAATAGAAGAGAACTGAACTTTAAAAAAACAGGGAAGGTAATCCAATAACGCGTATCAGAATAAGAAAATGGAATTTATGAAAAACTCTGGCACCTATTCCCAAGCCTATTCTGGCTGCTTATTACTACTACCACCCATCATAATTAATTATGGACTTTTCTAATTAATTTCCAAATTAATTAAAAACACTTATCATTATCCAAAATATAATTTAATAGATTATTTATTTAATTTAAATTTTAAGTAGTTTTAATTCAGTCAATTAAAAAAAGTTAAAAATTAAGAAGAAATAGAGTTTGTAACTAATATAACAATGCAAAAAATAATTTAATTATTTTAATGGAGTAATAACTTTTTATAATATAGGAAAAATTGAGAAAGTGATAATTATTTTGAAGTGAAGGAAGTAAATAATTAATGTTATCTAAATTTCCTTCTCCATCGGCATAAATGGTTATCCTTCTCACTTCTAACATTTTAGTTCATATATATTTAAAACTTAAATATCTTATTCAAGTGTCTCTTTAAGCTGGTCATTGTTTCTTGAAAAAAAAAAGATAATTCATGCCATTTCTCTTATTCCCTCATCAATTTCTTCTTATTTATTTGTTGAGCCAATGAGCTACACCAAAAGGGGTATATAATGGTACACAGTGATTAAAACTATGCTATAATTTAATATTTAACATCTTATATAAGTTGAAATTTTTGTATGACAATAAGATTTGATTGACTATAAATTAATATAAAATACACGAGAATGCATGCACATGTCATTTTTCTCTGGATTCCAGCTTTTGCAAGTGTGGGTTAGATACTTAAAAAAATACATAGGATAGTTTTTCTCCAAAAAAGGTATGCATTGTAATGCCTAATTTATACGTAATGCATAATTAAAAGGTCAGTATTAAATATAGATTTTTCAACAGAAATTTATTTATAAAAAGTTATTTTGATTAACTACATTAATATTTTTAGGAATAAATGGATATTCAATGTAAAAAACGAGCAAAAACATCGTCAAATTTCAGCGATATAGGTAATGACTCTATGATTTTATCTTTGTGTGGGTGTATTTTTAATAATAGTGATTGCCTTCAATATTTTATAATTTTGAAATACAGACTACTCGGATATTGGAGACCCGAACTCAAAATGCAAAAAATGTGGTGCATATTTTTGGTATGAGGAGCGAGTACAAAAACATTACAATTATTCAATACCTAAATTTTCTTTATGCTGCAATCAAGGACGCATTAAGCAACCTGAAACAATGGGGCCTCCTCAAATTTTGCAACAATTATTATTTGGATCGGGTAAAATAAGTAATAAGTATTATACTATCAATGTTTTTATTAGTTATTTTCAATCTATAAATAAAACATAAATGTGTCATTTTAGACCATATCCGTGCATTGCACGGACACTACACTACTTAAAGTTAATGACAAAATAGAAGAGAAAGAGTTTTCCTCAATAACTAGTAGGCAACAGATGATAAAAGGGAATAAGCATAAATCTAAAGCTACGGAATTGCGGAAGCGGAATGTGAATGAAACTCTAATTCGGCCTCTCTCGATAATTCCTAAACAGCTCAGCAGCAAATGATAGCCTGGACTCCAGGTCAACAAAACAACAAATAGAGGAATCCTACGAACTCCAGCCTGCACTAGCTACTTGGGCTTCTCAAAGTATGATTTTTGGGCTTGCATTAGGTCCACTTGACAGCTCCAATTGCATATCTTGGGCTCCAGGATAACTTTTAAATCAGCCAAAGTTGCTCCAAAATGGTAAAAAAACCTCTTCTTTCGTATTAAGAACAGCTTCAATATCAATTTAAGCCTGAAATTTAGAATACACCATGAATCAGTAGCATCTAATTCTGAAAATTAACCTAAACTAACATAAAAACATGTACAATTTACACGTTATCAACTTAAATATCTAACCGTAAGTCTAACTAATTATAATTAATTGTATTATTTTGGATTTTCATCCTGAAAATAAATTATAGTAGTACATATTTGGCCCCCCTAACATTGAATTCAGGATCCACCCGATATGTAACTGTATCTCAATACAAACCTTAAACTTTTAATATTAAAAAAGTTAAATAAAATTATTAATTATTTAAATATATTTATAATTATTTAAACAAATTGAGCATATTTATGGTATCGGTCCATTTTCACATCATTGCGTAGAGGCTGAAGTGCAATAACTAAAATACCCAAGTTACGATAATTATACAAATGGTTGAAATTTGGCATTTGATAAAGTGATTTGTCAACTTTCCACTTTATTACTATTATGTTACTATTACTAATCTATTAGTATTAATTAGATTGTTGCTTGAGTAATGCAAATTAAATTGTATTATATGCAATGAAATGATTGAAGTCCAAAACAAGGGAGAAGATCTCATGACAATAACCTATACAAAATTAATATTTGCAATTATGTTTTGCTTGATAGAAACCTTAAAATCATTTGGGTATCATTATAAAAAGATACCCAACTAGATACCATATTTAAGAAATTTTTTCACAAAGGATACTATTGGATTTAAATCTGCTGTCTTTAAATTAGTGTCTTCTTCTACGTCCCTATTCAAATATTGATACATATATGTTTTTATTGTTATTTTATTTTTTTCAGTTTATTTCTCCTATAAATATAACACATGGCAAATGATGAATGGAGGAACATGGAAGGAGACATCAATTTGGGAACAACAAATTTGAATATGATGCTACTTAGATGAAAAATTAGCTAGAAATATTTTTTTAAAAAAGGTAAACTCTCAAGAATAGTCAAATTTGTAAACTATATACAAAATCAAGTCAAATTATTTACAAATACGCATTCCTTTCATTTTTATTTACATATCATATCATCCAAATGTTTTTCCCTTATTTTCTTTTGATTTTTTACTTATTTTTCATTTATCTCTCAAACCGTTTATTTTTTCGACATCTCGCTTTAGAGTTTTTTGTTCTCGTCTTATTTTGATCTTCGAAATGACATCCACTATGATATTTTCAAATTTTTGAACCAGCAGACATCTAATAGATGTCCAATAGACATGTGCAGAAGTCTGGTAGACATCTGGTTAGGGATGAAAACGGGGCGCGGATTCCCCGAACCTGATGGGAATTCGCTCCGATAGGGACAGGGAATCCCCGATAAGATTCCCCGTGAGGTGGGGATGGGGAATTTTTCATCCTCAAATCCTTAATGGGGATGAGGATGGAGAATGCATTCCCCACCTCGAAAATTCTCCAAACCCGATCCTGATAATTACCATTAGAGAATATCCGAATATTTCTCAAAACACCAAATAATTTATAATAATTTTTATAATAAATATTTATTAATATAAATTATTTATTTAATATTAGATATATAGGTTATGTTTTCATAGAGGAAGTGATTTATCCCTAAATCATATCATATTAATCACTTTAAATCTAATTTTTTATATAACTAATTAAAAGCCAAATGTCTCATGTATGAAATTAACATACACGTTGGAAGATAGTCAGAATATGAAAAGTATTTAATTAAACCTTTCAACCCTTTAAATCTCTCATGTATGAAATTTAAGCCAAAAGCTCTCTTTCTCTGGCCTTCTCATATTCAATTTTTTTGCTTTTGCATAATTTAGTTTTGAACTTGTTATTAATGTTTTAAGTATGGAAATTGAAATAAATTTGGTTTGAACTTTTATTTTTTCTTTTGAAGTTTTGATATAATTTTTTTTGTTGAATGGAACTTTGAAATGGGGAACTGGGGAATCCCTGATAATTCCTCGATAAGAAATGGGGAAAAAATCCCTGAAACCTTTATGAGAATGAGGACGAGGAATGCATTCCCGCCCCGATAAGCCCCACTTTCAACCCTACATCTGGTAGATATTAGTTTTTGATGGTTTTTTTTTATGAAATCGTTATGTTAATTTGTGCAAACCTTGGAATCAAACCACCAGTTAAACAATGATAAACTAGTGGCGAAAATCAAACAAATAACAAGAAGAAAAGATAATCGAGATACGATTTCCAGATCGAGAAAAGAACGCAAGAAAAGATCCAATAGAGAGAAAGCGTAGTATACAGATCAGAAGAGAAAAAAGGCTAATGAAAAAAATAGATTTCACACATCTACCAGCCTTCTACCACATGTGTATTAAGCTTCTATAACATGTCTACCAGACATCTATAACATTTCTATCAATTGAAAAAGTTACAGTGGTTGTCGTTTCAAAGATGAAAAGAGACGAATAAAAAACTCTAAAGTAACATGTCAAAAAAATGAACGGCTTAAGAGATAAATATAAAAAAAATAAATAAAATAAAAATAATCATGTACAGTGGCATGTGGAGGAAGGCGACGTAAATTTGAAAATTTTTTTTTCTTATAAAAAAAAGCTGTTCAAAAGCCTTTAGTTCAAGACATTCCAAACCATAATAATGTTAACTCTAACGAAGTTTGGCCTAAATTCAAAAGCTATAGTTCAAGTCAATCCAACCCCTAAGAAAATGTAATAACTCAAAAATCAAAGTCCATATCAGACCTATTTATATTATATATTTCCATTCAAATGTATACCACACTAATAGTAATATTAACGCTTAATACGCTAGACCCGAACTTATTTAAAAATGTCTATTTACCTCTTGAACTTTTAAATATTTCAACTAACCCTTTGAATATATTTAAAGTGCACTAGTTTGCCCTCTAAATGAGACTAAATCAATCGCACTGTGGAGAGTGTATTACACACCGCCACATGTAAAAGCTGGAAAAGTCAAATCAACTGTGGCATATATTGTTAAAGTTATGAATACAAAATTTCATTAAAATCCCTATTAACATTTTTCCTTTCAAAAATACCATCTTCCACCTTTTATCCCTAATAACTCTTAAATTTCATTTACTTTTTCAATTTTTCTAGAGAGAGAAAGTCTATTATCAAATTTTTATTGATTTATTAATGAAACCATACCTATTGAAAATGAAAATTATTAATGAAAAAGAGAAAAAGTTTTTATTTTATTCATCTTCCTAATCATCTTCTTCATTTAATTTTATCTATTTGTTAATTTGATTTAAAAAAACTCTATCTCTCTAAAACTTTCATGTCTTCTTTTTCTTTTAAAATGACATCCTTCACATACAAAGCTTCATCACGACCTCTACTCATTTTTGCCGGCCGACTAATATTCAAGACAATATCCTTACCAACTGTACAATCTCTGAACCTTGAGCTAATTTATTAGCTTCATCGTGACATCAACTCACTTATGTTGGTGGACCTCTACTCGTCTTCTTCTTTGATCAAAATTGATATTCTATTCAATTTACTTGAGCTAATTTATTAGCTTCGTTATCGCGGGCAACTTTGTTTTTCAGTTTGCCGGAGAAGACAAAGCATCTGGCCATAATTTACTTCCGTTTCCGTCCATGAACCGTTGCTTCTTGTGAGGTGTTTAATGTGATGAATTGAACTTTATTTTATAATTAGAAGGATTCATGTAACTGAATTTGGGAAGATAGTAATTAGGGTAAATAAAAGAGGAGGACGAAAGGAAAGAGAGATATTTTTAGTTTTTTAATTTTTTAACTCCACTCTCTTGACTTTTCAATAAGTGTCGCCTACTTTGCCATGTCATCACGAAGGAGTTATGAAGTACATTTTAAACAAGTTTATGAGGCTAAGTGAAATACTTGAAAGTTTAGGGGGCAAATATACTTTATGGCCAAGTTCAAGGGGTTTTCGATGTATTAAGCCTAATATTAAACATAGAAATGATGCTATATAGCATCGAATTCCTAATCTTACCCGCCTGTTTAGATGGTTATTTTTTCTATTCGGAGTTTAATTACATTTAAGGAACCTTTCTCTTTGTATGGATATAATTAGCAAGATTTGAACTCTCAAACATGTGGGTATAATTTTACTTATTGATACTGCATATACATGCATTCTATGATGACTTTGTTTTTGACAAAGTTATAATTATTTTTATTCTTTACAATGGATCAAACTTTACAAATTCAATAATTAATAAGGGGTTGAACATGGTTTCTTTGTAAAAAACAAAGTAACGGTAGAATAACTCATTACTTATGTATACAATAGCAATAGAGCCAAGAAGTCCCATCCATAGCTTGGAGGCCCAGTAGAGCTCACTCTCCTTACACGGTCTTGGGAAAATTAAAATTTGAAAGTCCGGTCCATTCAATAAGAGCCTGCTAGTTTAATGTCGGACTTGGTTGGGTATCACAAAATTGGGTAAATTGAGCTGCCTTTTCATATATCACAAAATTGGGTACATTGAGCTGCCTTTTTCATATTTTATAATCTATTATATTCTTACATATTGTTAGAAACTGACAATTAAATTGAACATGTATAAGAGGTATGATGAAAATTTAAAATTTTATCCTTGTCCTTAGGAACTCCTATTAGTTGTATATAAATTAAATAAAGCCTTAGCTAAATAATTCTCGACCTAGGTTAGCATGTTAAAGGACTAGGCATACCATAATTCCAAATTATATCCGAGCATATTTATTTAATACTAAGCATGTTATAATTCTAAGTTCTTTTCTAAGCATAAAATAAACTAAACATGCAAAAATAATCTAAGCATAATTATTAAGTCTAAAAACACTTAAAGAAAAAGACTTAATAATTAAAAGAGAAAGAAAAAGAACTTACCAGTTGAAGCGTGCTTTTGCAGAACCTTCTTGCACAAGCCTCCAATCGTAGGATAGCCTCTATCAGTATCCACACGAACCCCACCAACCAAAACCTCCCCAGAGGAAGAACTAAGAAGCCTCGAGTAGTTGCTAGACCACTTTAGAAGCCTCACCAAAAAATATAAACTAGCGGTGCTCGAATAAATTCAGGCTCCACAAAAATAACTTGCTCAATTACCCGAGAGATTACTTATCTCGTTTAGATTTATGCTTTGAGCTTGGTGCAATTCAAAAGGAAAGGGAATAGCCTATATATAGGCTTGGGGGAGCATTTTGCCCCGCTTTTGAACGATGTGGGATGGGAGTAGTTACTCCCATCCCATGTGCACACAGAGTGCATGCTGTGTGCACATGTATTGCTTGTGGGCTGCCACGAGCAATGTCCAGTATTGCTCGCACACCTTTCGGTGTACTCCCGTGCACTCGAGTCTGTACAAAATACTTTTGTACTCTTGGTCCAATTAAACTCGCCAATGCAAAATTCCCCTTTTTAATCCTTTTTAAAATATTTATTTTCTGACCCTAATAAATTAGTCACCAGTCAAAATAAATTTCTTGGTCCAACCAAAATTGATCTAATCAATTATAATTTATTTATGACTCTAATTAATTAGTTACCGGTCAAAATAAATTCCTTGGTCTATCCAAAATTGATCTAATCAATTTTAACCAATCAAATAATAATCCAATTATTATTTATGTTATATTTTCGTAATAGAATAAATCTATTAGTTCTTTACTTAGTCCGATGACGTCCAATGTGTGTGACCTTATAGGATCCCGAAGTATTGAGCTGTTAAGGCTTAACCAACCCTTGTTCTAATGGAACCATTGGCTCGGTGCTCTAGACCGTGAATAGAACTCGATTACCTTAAACGACTGTAGTACGCCTCTAGCAAGGGTCTACCATCCCCCATTACTCGGAACGTCATTTATGCTTATGACTTAATCCCGGTTAATGCAATAGTTATCCAGTGCAATAAATTCCTTCCATTCTTTAATATTAGTACCATCTGGTTTATTGGGTTCGGTTAAAGTGTTAACCCACTAATAGCGAGGTTGCTCCAAGCTATCCCAGTTATTTACTTGTTACCGAAGTATATTGCCTTTTACCATAGTGTGTTTGACTAGAAACCACTTCTATCAAACACATACTCTGATCAGAGGTTTACGGCAATCATCACTTCAACAAGTGGCCAGCTATAACTCCTTAATATATCCGGAGCGATGGATTCTTTTCGACTACTCAGCCTACCAACGTACTGTCATCACTATACCCGTAATCACCCATAGCACCCTAAATTAATGAGTGCATAGTAATGACCCAAAGTATAACAATAGTACCACACAAGGTGGCTAGCATCTCAAGTATGAGGACATTCGCAAAGCTTATTGCTTGAAGATAAACACTAACACATTGATATATATACCAAGTGTTTATCTTGCTGCGGTCTCCAATATATCTCCCAGATATATCCATGTGTCAAACTTAAGGCACCACCTTCAATCTTTAGGAGATTAACTGCTTGGACCCTTTCCAAGAAAGTTGACCACATGCTAGTCTTTCCATTTCATCAATATCCTTTCTTGATGAAACTATGACTAGGGATAGTTTAGACATAATCATAATTGTACATGAAGCAGGTTCCACCAAATATAGTCCAACTATAATTTCTCTGACTTCATGCTATGATATGTCAAGGACTTTTGCATACATCAATGAATATATATTTAACCAGCTTTAATATATATATATATATATATATATATATATATATATATATATATATATATATATATATATATATATATATATATACATACATACATACATGCATGCATACATACATACAAGCATATTGATATAAACAAAAGATTAAATGCCTTTATTGATTAAACAAATTATTCATACTATTACATAATCAAGATATATCACCCTAATTGCCTTAAGGGCATACATCATATCTAACAAACTCCCACTTGCACTAAGGCCAATTAGCCATTTGATTTAATCCATATGCTTTAACATGCTGGTCATGTTTGACTTGAGTCAATAGCTTTGTCAGACCATCCACGAGGTTCTGATCAGTGGGTACATATTCTAATCTTATTATCTTAGCATCAATAATCTCCCTGATTATACGATACTTTCTGGATACATGTCTGTTTTTCTGATGAGACTGTGGTTCCTTTGCCTGAGCTATGGCACTATTATTATTGCAATATAAAGTAATTAGATTAACAGCCTCAGGCACCACACCGAGATCCTTAATAAATCCCTTTAACCAGACAGCTTCTTTTGTTCCTTCGCATGCAGCAATGTATTCAGATTCTGTGGTTGAATCAGTAATAGTTTCTTACTTGGAACTATTCCAGCATACTGCCCCTCCATTTAACACATACACAAAACCTGACTGAGACTTAAAGTCATCCTTGTCAGATTGAAAACTCGCATCAGTGTAACCTTTGATAGTGAGGTCACCTTCTCCATAAATCAAGAACTCATCCTTAGTCCTTCTCAAGTACTTAAGGATTGCCATGACGACCATCTAGTGCTTTTCACCTGGATCTGATTGATATCTACTCGTAAAGCTCAAAGCTTGAGAGACATCCGGCCTAGTACATATCATAGCATACATGTTGGATCCTATCGTGGATGCATAGGGTATATCCTTCATGCAGATTCTCTCCTGAGCTGTCTTCGGACACTCAGCCTTATATAGGTTAATCTCCTTTGTCATCGGGAGATAACCTTTCTTAGAATGCTCAAGGTTGAACCTATTCAACACCTTGTCTATATATGTACTTTAAGAAAGACCTAACAGTCTCTTGGATCTATCCCTGTAGATCTTTATACCTAGTATAAATGCTGCTTCACCAAGGTCTTTCATGGATAACTTTCTTAATAACCATACTTTAACATTTTGAAGAAGAGAAATGTCATTTCCTATTAGCAAAATGTCATCAACATACAATACTAGAAAAACGACTGCACTCCCACTAACCTTCTTGTAAACACAAGGCTCATTTGCATTTAGGTAGAAATCTAGTTCCCGGATTGTCTGATCAAACCTTATATTCCAACTCCTGGATGCCTGCTTAAGTCCATAAATGGATCTTTGTAGCTTGCATACCTTTGAGCCATTCTGAGATGTAAAACCCTCAGGTTGTGTCATATACATATCTCGGTCTAAATCCTCATTCAGGAATGCTATTTTTACATCCATCTGCCAGATCTCATAATCGTGATGAGCAGCAATGGCAAGGAGTATCTTTATGGATTTAAGCATGGCTACCGGTGAGAAGGTTTCATCATAGTCAATTCCTTTCCGTTAACTATAACCTTTCACAACCAACCTTGCTTTATAGGTAATTACATTACCGTCCATGTCTGTCTTCTTCTTGAAGACCCATTTGCACCTAATTGGTTTAACCTCTTGCGGTGCATCAACCAAATTCCAAACTTGGTTCTCATACATGGAATCCATTTCTGATTTCATGGCCTTTTGCCATTTATTAGAATCTGAGATTTTCATTGCCTCATCATATGTATTGGTTCATCATCCTCTATAAGATATAGTTCCTTATCATTAGTGATGATAAACCCATATCTATCGGGACCCTTATGAACATGACCTGATCTTCGCAATGATTGTGTTTTGATAAGTTGTTCTTGGATCACACTCTCTTATGTATCTAGAACGGGGTTAACCAGTTAATTACCTGTCTCTTTCTCTTGAACTTCCAGTTCAATATTGCTCCTACTAACTTTTGCAAGTAAGTGTTCCTTTTCCAAAAAGTGCGCATTTCGAGACACAAATACCTTTTGTGCTTCTGGTTGGTAAAACAGATATCCAATTGTTTCCTTTGGATATCTAATGAACAGACATTTGTCAGCCTTAGCATTTAGCTTATCTGACACTATCCTCTTTACCATAGCAGGATAGTCCCATACTTTTAAGTGACTTAGAGATGGCTTTTTGTTACACCATCTTTTATAAGGTGTAAAATCAACTAATTTAGAGGGCAATCTGTTTAAGAGATAAACCGCGCTCTCCAGTGCATATCCCCAAAAGGATTTACTCAGAACTGCATGGCTTATCATGGACCTGACCATATCTAATAAAGTCTGATTCCTCCTTTCTGACACTCTATTGTGTTGGGGTGTATAAGGAGGGGTCCACTGGGGAACTATCCCTTTTTCCTTTAGATAATCCTGAAACTCCTGACTTAAGTATTCTCCATTTTAATACTTTTCTCAAGCTGTTTCTCTACTTCAGCTTTAAATAGTTTGAATTTTTCAAAACTTTCAGACTTATGCTTCATCTACAAATAACCATATTATGAGTAATCATTAATAAAGGTTATGAAGTAGGAGTATCCTCCTAGTGCCTGAACACTCATTAGACCACATATGTATAAGTTCCAATGTACTTATGGCCCGCTCACCCTTTTCTTGAAAGGGCAACTTTGTCATTTTTCCTTTTAAACAAGGTTCGCAATCACCATAAGACTCTAAGTCTATTGGGCCCAAGTCTCTAAGCCTATGCAACTTGGTTAAGCGATCTTTGTTTATCTGGCCTGAATGGTAATGCCATAAGTAGAAGGAATTCTCATTATCTAATTTAACTTTCTTTACATTGTTTATATTGAAAACTTCTATTTTAGTAACAAGAACATAAATGCCACTTTTCAACATTCCATAATCATAAAGAATATTATTCAAACAAATCTGACAATTATTATTCAAAAATAAAATTTCAAATCCTTCTGCTACTAAACATACAACAGATACAATATTCTTTGTAACACTTGGAATGTAGTAACAATTATTCAAAGCTAAAACAAGTCCACTTGGCAAAACAAGACTAAAGCTCCCTACGGCTAATGCAGCAACTCTGGCTCCATTTCCCACGCGTAGGTCCATCTCCCTTTTTACAAGTTTTCTACAGTTCCTTAGTCCCTGAACAGAAGTACAGATATGAGAACCACAACCAGTATCCAATACCCAAGTGGATTCTCGCAGAAAAGTAGCAAAGTTTTTAATTACAAACATACCTAAAGTAGATGCCTCTGTAGGCTTCTTCTTCAAATGCTCAGAAGCAGGAGCTTTGTAATCCCTCTTCCAATGTCCCGGTTTCCCATATTGGAAGCAGACATACTTAGATGCCTTCTTTTCATTCTTCTTCTTACTGATTCTTTTCTTGGCACCTAGTGCCTGCTTCTTCTTCTTAGAAGCCTTGCCTTTTTCAACCAACAGTAGAGGTTTCTGATCCTTCTTAATCTGATGTTCTACTATTTTTAGCATGTTGATTAATTCAGGGATAGTTGAATTAATCCTGTTCATGTAATAGTTAGTTACGAAGCCTGAGTAACTATCTATCAAGGACATCAACACAAGGTCAATGCTCAAGTCATGATTCATCTTGAATCCCAATCGATTCAGCTTCTTAAGGTATCCCAAGAGTTTCAGTAGATGCTGAGAGGCAGAGGTGCCAGCCTACATCTTGGTGCTGAAAAGGAGCTTGGAGGTCTCATACCTCTCTGTCCTCTCCCTCTCCGAAAAGATTTCTTCAAGATGGAGAACCATATCCTCTAAGGGCATGTTCTCATGTTGTTTCCGAAGCTCAGGATTCATGGACCCCAATATAATACACATGGCAGTCTCACGATCTTTCCTGTACTTCAACTAGGCATAATGTTCTATATGATCCTCAACATCAGGTTCTACAGGGAAAATTTCACTAGGACATAGGCAATTCCCTCGGATCTGAGAACAATTCTCACTGCTCAGAACCAATCAGAAAAGTTCGAGCCATTCAATTTGGCGTCAAGTAACATACGGAGATTAAAATTGGAAGCCATTTTCAACCTAAGATATAAGAAAAGAAAAGTGTTTAGATATTAGTTTAAGTACATATATTTAATATGAGGACTTTTAATTAAATACATTTTCCTACTGTTTTCTTCGAAATTTACAATAGCCTATTCTATTGAATTCGTGAATTTTAGCCCAGCTAAATTTCCTAGTAGGTAGCATCTATAACTAGTCTATTACAACCCCCAATTTTATGAGTCAAGTCATAATAGTAAGTCATAGTTGGAATCCCATTCCATTTGCATCGCATGCAATTGGTAATTCATTCAAGTTCCCTAATCCCAAGGGATGTGTGCTTTTATATTAGCATCTCCTTGAATATGTCTCAGATCTGGGCCTAGCCCCCAATTTTATGGTGGACTACCCCGGCTCTGTTAAGGCAGACCCTATCTCAAACTTTGCAACCAATCAATGTGGACTAGAAGGAACGCTTTGCGTAGCACTTTGATAGCCCAAAGAGACCTATTATAAATTTGAGTAAGGAAGACTACAACTTGCCTTAATATATTTACTTTGGGATTTTATGAGTGTTAAACGTCTCACCCAATCTAGGATTTTATTAGATGGACAAAATTATAATAACTTGTATTAATTTAGGGAATTTTAGAATTAATTTATAAGGTCTAACCTTAGGTGGATTCAGCTCTTTATTATAATTATTCCATCAACCTATATTATATGCAAAATAATTAATACTTTTATTTATTATTTTTATATTGCGTTTCCTTTAAGCTTTTATTCAATAAATTTAATTTTTACTTAGTCATAAAAACATATACAAGCACCATCTTACATACTAAAAATAAATTATTTCATATTAATCCCCCGGTTGGTCAATTCAAATTTCACCGATATAGGTTCTCAGGTAGGAGAGGTGCCCTATGAGGAGTAGACACCAAGTCCTATCCTTAGCCAGAACAAATACGGGCACAAACTTGAAGACCAATGGATTCTCTAAACTAATAAATTTTGTTCTTCCAATTCATGTAAATTAGGAGCATCTATAATCCATGTAATTTAAATAAATTATTGACACTTGTATAATTTGAGTAAGTTGAGCATGCTTATTCAAAATTATTCATAACCATTTTCTAACCTTGAAATAAAAGGCATAAGTTTATATATATTGTTCCAAACAATTAAATAAACAAATCATTTCATTTAGAAAATAATATTTAGTTTGCTTTTAACTTAATTATGCACTAAATAGGTAGGCTCTGATACCACTGTTGGGAACTGACAGTCAAATTGAACATGCATAAGAGGCATGACGGAAATTCAAAACATTATCCCTATCCCCAGGAACTCCTATTAGTTGTATATAAATTAAATAAAGCCTTAACTAAATAATTCTCTACCTAGGTTAGCATGCTAAAGGACTAGGCATACCATAATTCCAAATTATATCCTAACATATTTATTTTATACTAAGCATGTTATAACTCTAAGTTATAACCTAAGCATAATTATTAAGTCTAAAAACACTTAAAGAAAAAGACTTAATAATTAAAAGAGAAAGAAAAAGAACTTATCAGTTGAAGCGTGCTTTTGCAGAACCTTCTTGCACAAGCCTCCAATCGTATGATAGCCTCTATCAGTATCCACACAAACCCCACCAACCAAAACCTTCCCAGGAGGAAGAACTAAGAAGCCTCGAGTAGTTGCTAGACCACTCTAGAAGCCACACCTAAAAATATAAACTAGCGGTGCCCGAATAAATTCAGGCTCCATAAAAATTACTTGCTCAATTACCCGAGAGATTAATTATCTCGCTTAGAATTTATGCTTTGAGCTTGGTGCAATTTGGAAGGAAAGGGAATAAACTATATATAGGCTTGGGGGAGCATTTTGCTACCCTTTTGATCGATGTGGGATGGGAGTAATTACTCCCATCCCATGTGCACACAGAGTGCATGCTGTGTGCACATGCAAGGCAAAGCCCTTGCTTGTAGGCTGCCACACACCTTTCAGTGTACTCCCGCACACCTTTCGGTGTACTCCCGCACACTCGAGTCTGTACAAAATACTTTTGTACTCTCGGTCCAATTAAACTCGCCAATGCAAAATTCCCCTTTTTAATCCTTTTTAAAATATTTATTTTCTGACCCTAATAAATTAGTCACCAGTCAAAATAAATTTCTTGGTCCAACCAAAATTGATCTACTCAAGTATAATTTATTTATGACTCTAATTAATTAGTTACCAGTCAAAATAAATTCCTTGGTCTATCCAAAATTGATCTAATCAATTTTAACCAATCAAATAATAATCTAATTATTATTTATGTTATATTTTCATAATGGAAGAAAATCTATTAGTTCTTTACTTAGTCCAATGAAGGTCCAATGTGTGTGACCTTATAGGATCCCGAAGTATTGAGCTGTGAAGGCTTAACCAACCCTTGTTCTAATGGAACCATTGGCTCGATGCTCTAGACCATGAATAGAACTCGATTACCTTAAACGACTGTAGTACGCCTCTAGCAAGGGTCTATCATCCCCCATTACTCGGAACGTCATTTATGCTTATGACTTAATCCCGGTTAATGCAATAGTTATCCAGTGCAATAAATTCCTTCCATTCTTTAATATTAGTATCATCTGGTTTATTGGGTTCGGTTAAAGTGTTAACCCACTAATAGCGAGGTTGCTCCAAGCTATCCTAGTTATTTACTTGTTACCGAAGTATATTGCCTTTTACCATAGTGTGTTTGACTAGAAACCATTTCTATCAAACACATACTCTGATCAGAGGTTTATGGCAATCATCACTTCAACAAGTGGCTAGGTACAACTCCTTAATATCCGGAGCGATGGATTCTTTCCGACTACTCAGCCTACCAACGTACTATCATCACTATACCCGTAATCACCCGTAGCACCCTAAATTAATAAGTGCATAGTAATGACTCAAAGTATAACAATAGTACCACACAAGGTAGCTAGCATCTCAAGTATGAGGACATTCGCAAAGCTTATTGCATGAAGATAAGCACTAACACCTTGATATATATACCAAGTGTTTATCTTGCTGCGGTCTCCAATATATCTCCCAGCTATATCCATGTGTCAAACTTAAGGCACCACCTTCAGTCTTTAGGAGATTAACTGCTTGGACCCTTTCCAAGAAAGTTGACCACATGCTAGTATTTCCATTTCATCAATATCCTTTCTTGATGAAACTATGACTAGGGATATTTTATACATAATCATAATTGCACATGAAGCATGTTCCACCAAATATAGTCCAACTATAATTTCTCTGACTTCATGCTGTAATATGTCAAAGACTTTTGCATACATCAATGAATATATATTTAACTAGCTTTAATATATATATATATATATATATATATATATATATATATATACAAGCATATTGACATAAACAAAAGATTAATATATATATACAAGCATATACAACTCCTTAATATATCCGGAGCGATGGATTCTTTCTGACTACTCAGCCTACCAACGTACTATCATCACTATACCCGTAATCACCCGTAGCACCCTAAATTAATGAGTGTATAGTAATAACCCAAAGTATAACAATAGTACCACACAAGGTAGCTAGCATCTCAAATATGAGGACATTCGCAATGCTTATTGCATGAAGATAAACACTAACACCTTGATATATATACCAAGTGTTTATCTTGCTGCGGTCTCCAATATATCTCCCAGCTATATCCATGTGTCAAACTTAAGGCACCACCTTCAGTCTTTAGGAGATTAACTGCTTGGACCCTTTCCAAGAAAGTTGACCACATGCTAGTCTTTCCGTTTCATCAATATCCTTTCTTGATGAAACTATGACTAGGGCTAGTTTAGACATAATCATAATTGCACATGAAGCAGATTCCACCAAGAATAGCCCAACTATAATTTCTCTGACTTCATGCTATAATATGTCAAGGACTTTTGCATACATCAATGAATATATATTTAACCACCTTTAATATATATATATATACAAGCATGTTGATATAAACAAAAGATTAAATGTCTTTGTTGATTAAATAAATTATTCATACTATTACATAATTAAGATATATCGCCCTAATTGCCTTAAGGGCATACATCCTATCCAACAATAGTTATATAGTTTTAATATCAAAATGTATAAATGATAAATTTGAATGCGCATTAGGTTGTGTTTAGGGACGTGAACAAGTCGAACCGAGACTGAACCTACATAAGTTCGACTCAGCTTGAAAAGGAAAATGACCTAGCTCAACTCGGCTCGTTGCTCGTAGAGCTTGAAAAATTTTAGCTAGTCTCGAGCTTTTGACAAGCTTGGCTCGAACTCACGAGCTTGCGAGCCTGAACGAACCTTACATAGCGATGAACTTTTTATATCAAATTATTGGGTAAAATGTTTTTTTTTATGAAGGGGGGGCGGAATTTAGTAGGAAACTAGGAATATAACATGAGCAAATTACCTTATTATTAAATAATTTTATGAAATATTAATTTTGCAAGTTTTTTCAATTTAGCACTAACCACATGAAAATCATTACTAAGGCCATGTTCTTTTCAACTTCTGAAAGCTGAACTGAACTGAATTTATTTCAATGTGAATTTATACTACGCATAACTGAATTGAACTGAACTACATTAAATTGTAGTCCAAGTGAGCAGGGCCTAAGTCAATGATATGTTTTGTTAGGGATGACAATGGATCTTGAACCTGATATGGATCCGCGGATCCATATATGTTTTTTGAGGTTTAGATCCCAATTTTTCAAACCCGTCGGATCCGATCCGGATCTGAATCCATAAAAAATTTTACGGATCTGGACTGGATGTAAAAATTATATCCAGATCCGTATACCCGTTTCATAAAAAGAAAAATTTATATAATTTAAGAAATATAGAAGAATTTAATTAAATGTTATAGCCATATTTAAAATGACTCAATATTGGTGATAAACTATGGGTGATGTTATTTACCGCCTATAATTTCTAGTTACCGCCCCCCAAAATTACTTAAATACCCTTTAATAATTAAAAAAAAATACTTAAATGCTCTTTTAATGATAAAAAGGAACCAATAGTCTTGGTAAAATGCTTTTTTGCCCAACCATTGGCTAGTCAAAAAACGATTTTGCCTAACTAGTGGTTGAGCAAAAAAGTATATTGCCTAACCATGAGCTAAGCAAAAACCGATTTTGCTCAACCAATGGTCAGGCAAAACAACATTTTTCCAAACTAGTGGCTAGACAAAAATGAATTTCGCCCAATGAATTGGTTGAATAAATATGATTTTGTCCAACCGATTGGTTAAACAATATTTATATTATACACGTGTATAATATTTGTTTGTTATTTATAATATAAAAATAAATAATATATTAAATTTTAAGTAGTAAAAAATAATTATAATTATAAGGAGTGTTTCACTTGCTATTATCATTTTTTGGTTGACAATGTTTCACTAGCTTCTTTACGCATTGGAACACTAAAGATTTCTCTATGCCAATACAATGCAAAGTTTGGGAATTGAATTTATGTTATTACAATTTGATCTTCTGTATAACCATTTGATTAGTTGAAAACTTGTTTGATATTCATATATTTCTATCATATCATGGAATCTACTTGTATGCTTGCTTGTTGAGTTTTCGTCTTTCTATACCTTATCTGGGGCACTATTGATCCTCATGCAGTTTCAAATCATCACAGACATAAATTTGAACCTTTCAATGTATGGAAACCGGTAATCTATTTCATGAAGAACTGGACAGTGAAAATATTTTTGCATTAATGTGTAATTAGTTCCATGAGAATGATTTGTAATGTGGTCTTTGTCACAAATCCTTTTGTTACGTATAAAGCACATGTAAGCAAATACAACGATTAAGAAATCTGACTAAGATAAGGTGGATAGAAGATAATGCAAGAAAAACAATAATGGTTACATATATCTTACAGGTATATAATAAATGATAAGTATAAACAAATAATTATATTATTTCAAGTTATATTACATACCATTCAATGAAACATGCCACGCTCTTCTCTTACTATCATACAACCGTTCCCATCCAATAACACTTGAATGTTGCTTTTGAAAGCATAATGTTGGTATAGGGGGAATTGGAAAATTTGTTTCTAAATTTAAATGTACAGAGTGCGCGTACGAACCTAAATGACAAATAGCAATTTCTCGACGAGGTCCTGTTTCAGCTGAGGGCGCATGCAAAGGCAATACTATATAACAACTAGCGACACTTTTGTTGGTTGTACCACACCCAAAAAACATTATTTCTACGTTAAATATGTTGACAATCGGATACAAGTCATCAAGCGGCAACATCCAGTGGTCTCGTAAACATCCATCGTCATCCCATTTAATACGATTATAAGCAGCAACAATTTCATAGATGAAGAATAGAATGTAAAAATTTGCATGACTGATAATTTTGTTTGCAGTTACATTTCTTATTGATCTCCATTCTTCTTCGGTATGAAATAAATATGACGCAATAACACGAAATCCACAGTTTCCATCATTGTGCACATTAACTACTCCTTCAACAAACGGCAATATGATCTGTGGGATTTTGTTGTTATGGTAAAATTCTTGAAGAGACAAGGTAGACGAATGAGGTGGAGTGCAGGCAAGGCAGATGAATGTGGATATACAGCCTGAAGAGACAATTTTGAGATTTAGAGAATTGTTTTAAAAATAATAAACCAAATAAATCAACAACTAAAAATTCAATCGACAAAGAAACATAGAGTACCCGAATTGGAATTAAACTCTTGATCTCAAGATTACTATTCGGGAAAAGCAATCGGATTGAAATCAAACTCTTGATCTCAAAATTACTATTCTAGAAAATTTTAATTTTTTCCAATTTAATTTTGTTTAGCAGGCGAACCTGCCAAAAGGCTAGGCACAATTAATTTGTGCCTTGCCAAATGGCCGGGGAAAACTACTTTTTGCCTAACCAAAGGGTTGGACACAATTAATTTTTGCCCAGCCACTTATCACCTAGCCAAAAGGCTGGGTGAATAATATTTTCACGCAGTCACAAGGCTAAGCAACAATAAATTTTGCCCGACCTTATAGATGGGTCATTTTTTATTAAAATTAATTATGCAAGTTATTTTTTTTTAGTGTGAAAAGGGTATTTTCGACATTTAAGGAGCTGTAAATGGAGATTTAAGGCGGTAAATAGCAATCCAATAAACTATTTATATTCATCAGGAAACATTAAAAACCTACTATACAAACCATTTATTTGCAAAAGAAAAATTTCATTTCTTTTATGTTGTGTTTTTAAAACTCTGTATCATCAATGTTTTGGTAATATATATAGTTGTTGAATTATTATTCATATTATATCATAAGATAAAGTAAATTTCTTTATGATTTTATGTGGATCCGTTTGTAACTGGATCTGCGAGATCCATTGAACTCTAGATATGGATTTTTATTTTATAAACTCGTTGAATTCAGTCGGATATGGATCTACCTCATAAAAATGAATCAGGATCTGGATCCAGTGGGTCCCGGTCCTGATCCGGCTCGTTGCCATCCCTATGTTTTAATACTACAATCAAACTATACTCATAGTATATCACACTGCATATATAAAAATTTGGTAAAAAAAAATATAGTAATTAGGAATATCATACAAGCATGCTCAAGAGCTTTCAAGTCGAACCTTAAAAAGCTTAACTTGACTCGTTAATATTTCGAGCCGATCTTAAACTCGAGTCGAAATCTATCAAGCTGAACTTTAACCTAACCGATCTCAAACTTCTCGCAAATCGCTCAACGAGTTTAAAACCCTAGTTGTGTTGTAATATTTATTTTAATTTTTAGGTGACTAAAAGAACAAAACTAAAAGATAAACGGAAACTTATATAATATATCATATAAAAATGACAAGCATTTAATATTAAATCGGGACTAAAAGTCACACAATGTGTTTATATTATAATACTATTATATTTTAAAAGTTTACTATTGTATATCATATGAAATTTTTATTTCATTCGTTGCATATAAAAAATATTTACAGGGAAAAAATAATATATTATTTTTTTAATTTATTATCAAAGTATAGTTTTATTTTTATCTCAATAGAATGTTTACTTATAAATATTTTTTTCAAAGTATTGTTTTTATTTTTAGGAAAAAGTACCATATTGCACTTAATTGTGCAAAATAATTACGTAAATAACTCAAAAACACGCGTCTCACCAATTTGGAATTTTTTAAAATTTGATTAACCAAAATACGCCATATATAAACACTATTGCTTAGTAAATTAGGAAAATTTGTATTTCATTCACACAAATTCTCTCTCATTTTCTCTCAACAGAAATCATTGTTCTTTAATGTTGATTCATTCTTGTGTTTTTTCATCTCGAATCATTTATTCATTAGCGATTTTCTTCTGTAACCTGTCTTCTGTGCTAACAATCACGAAACGATCTGCGATTTTTCTCTCTATTGCAATTTCGAAATGATTTTCAACATAGAAGATGAACAACACTCTTGTTTTACTTCATGTGAGTGAATCATGGACGAATGATAACAAATTTATCAGATTCAAAGTAGATGGAGTGTCCATTCCAACCAAATCGGTTTATTGGATGATAACATATTTATTGTTTGTTCTTATATATCTGTAGCAGATTATCAGGCTTATAGTAGATTTATGACAAATTTGAACTAAATTTATATCTGTTACAAATCTAATATAAATGTATTATATATCTGTCATAAACATAGAATAAATCTGTATGTCTGCTACATGCATGATAAATATGTCTAATACAAGTGTTTGATGAAATATATAACAGATTTATAACAGTTTTGTATTAGATATGACTATTATAAAAGTGTTTGGCATAATCCGTATGTTCTTTTGTATGTGTTATAAATCTGTTATAAATCTAATATAAATGTGTTATATATCTATTATAAACCTAGAATAAATCTGTATGTCTTATACAAGCCTGATAAATGTCTAATACAAGTGTTTGATTAAATATATAACAAATTTATAATAGTTTTGAATCAGATATGACTATTATAAAAGTGTTTGGCATAATCTGTATGTTCTTTTGTATCTGTTACAAATCTGTTATAAATCTAATATAAATGTGTTATATATCTGTTATAAACATAGAATAAATTTGTCTGTCTGCTATAAGCCTAATAAATGTCTAATACAAGTGTTTGATGAAATATATAACAGATTTGTATATATTACAAATCTATTATAATGTAAAGCTATGAAAGTAAGTGACAAAGTAAATATGGTGTGTAAAAGTTAGGGAAAGCCTATACAAGTTGATTAGAAACATAAATGTGGGCTTTAGATTAAAGTTGAGTTGACATTATTTTATTCAACTGAGTAAATCCAACAATTTTCCTTATTTTTAACACAAATTATTTAAATGGGCTGGATGGATGACCCAACCCAACTTCCTAATTAATAAGGCAATTATAATTAAGGCATTATTCTCTTTAACTATAATTTAATATAATTTAATTTAATTCAATTTAATTATAAATTTACAAAGTTCTGTTCAATTTAGAAAATGAAATGAAATGGGGAGAGGTAAAAAGCAGATTCAGTGAATTAAAAAACAATACTAATGGCAAGACACAGTTACTAAGAATACATTAAAAAGCTGCCAAATTACCAAACCAACCAGTGGGCAGATTCACTGCAGACTGCCCACCTCCCCTTGTTATTACCTTTTCATTTTTTTTTTCAATTTTTTAAAATCTTCTTTATATTTAATTTCCAAATCTGCCCTTTTTTATTTGACTTTTATATTATTTTTTTTCAATTTTCCTTGAGCCACTTCACTTCCAAATGGTCACTTAAAGCTGCACACTTTCGTCTTTCTGTAACGTTTACACCCACTGTTCTTATCTCCACATTTTATATTATTATAATTTATTGCTCCAGATTTCGTATGTAATTTTGATTTTAACTCACTTTTTATTATTACCAACCTACAAAGTTACTATTAATTTCATGTTTTTGTAATATCTAGTGGTATTTTTTATTGAAATAATCTTATTCGTAGCTTAGTCATAGTTAAGGCTTTCACCTCTTCTAATAAGTGTATTTAGTGGGATTCAAATATTGTCCTCCTCTAACTTACTCAGACTACCAAGCTACACCTTATTGATACCACCAATTTTATGTTAAATCAATTAAAAAAATCTTACCTTTTATTTATTTCAATATATATATATATATATATATATATATATATATATATATATATATATATATATATATATATATATATATATATATATATATTAACCTACCCAAAAAATACTATACATGATTTCCGAGTAATAATTTTATTATTTTTACTGCCGCGAGCTCCAATGGAATGAAATGTGGTTCATTACATTTTATAACGTTACCTAATGAAGCATAAAATCCGAGATTATGTGAATTTCAAATTTTGAGAAGGGACTTAAAGCACCCGCGCTAGATATTCTATCCTTATACAAAGGATATAATAGGTTGTTAGAACCTATATGAGTAAAATGTTCATTTTATTAATGAAACAATTCTACACTCAATAAGTAACTTTTTGAATTACATATGAATACTTACATGATATCAAAACCAAATGAGAAAATATTGATTGACTATAAATATATAATGCTTCTTGTATTGATGAGACAATCATAGACCTTTAGGAGTTATATAATAATACTAAAAATATATAATATGAACCCTAATGACAGTCTTGTGGTAGGGACTAATCCATCCATAAGCATTTACTAGGGATCAAATATTAGGATGTGCATGGAAAAACATTCAATCTTGGGAATAGCCATCCTACCATTCTAGATACCTCAAAATTAACGATCATGAATTAGACTGGATGTGAGCATGATTTAAAGATATCACCCACATTTGAGACTCATCCATGAAATCTTGCAGTGAAAAAAAAATATATAATATGGAAAAGAGAAAATCCTAGAAAGGGCAAAAGGTGAAATTTGATAGGCAAGTGGGCCCAACCTGAGAAAAAGTTACGTGGTTTTGGGCATGAAGAAGATGTATATATAAAGGGAATGGGTGTTCTCACCAAAAAAATAAAAATAAAGGGAAGGGGTGTAAGTAATTGTTAAAATGCAGCAAATAGAGAACAGTGTTAGAGAAAAGAAGAGAAAAATGGGAAGATCAAAGATTGAGATGAAGAAAATAGAGAACAAAATATATAGACAAATCACTTTCTCGAAGAGAAAAAGTGGGCTTATTAAGAAAGCTTATGAGCTTTGCATTTTATGTGATACTGAAATTTTTGTCATCATTTTCTCTCCTGCTGGCAAACTTTTCCTCTTCGATGGCAACAGAAGGTATCGATTTTTCGTCAAATTCGTGTTTGTTTGATCAGATTTTTTTATTTTACTTGATTGCTTGTTGCTAATCAATTTGTTTTGGTCTGTGTTTAGAGTTGAAGAAACTCTCACACATTTTGTTGATCTTCCTGAACAAGTTCGAGGACGGTATGAATATTTTGTTTTCTCAAAATTTTACATGGCTTCGGAAAGTAATTTTAAAAAGATCACCATTTCCTCAAAATCAAACAAGGAACTTTCAAAAGAATGTCTGTTATCTAGGGTTTAGAGTAATTTTTTTCCAAGAATCAATTGTTCTTTTGAAAGCAAAGTTTAATTTTAATATATGTAAATCACAGTAGAAAATATATATTATTGACGAATTAATTTGATGTGTTGATGTTTTTCGTCATGATTCTGCATCAAAAAGGCTGAATAATATTGAGGTAATTAATTATTCACTTTAATTTATTAAATTTTCAGATTAATCTTTTAATGAGAAAGTAATTAATTTACCACAATATATGATCAATTTATGTATATGAATTTATTTTTCAGTTGATTAGGCGAGTTATTAATCAATTGAGCCTTGAGACAACTATCCACCGTCGATTGCTGATGCCATCCGGGTTTGTTAATTTCTCTTCAATATTTAGAATTTGTTGATAAGACAATACAAATTAAAATGCCTATTTTATTAATAAATTTTTCTTTTTATATTGTAATGCAATAGACAAAGCGTGCAGAATCAATTAGAGGTAATACATTTGTGATATTTGTGATAATTTTGAATAATATACATATTATTTAATGATCAAGATATAAATTTACTGAGTTTGTAATTTTTCATTTTTAATTTCAGGAAGCTAAGAATGAATTGCTGCTAAGCAATTCTGAACTGGACGAGCTTGAGAAGCAAACAAGGTTAAAATAATGATTAAGCCCTTGATTTTCATTTTGACACAAACAATTATTTAGAAAAATTATTAGAATTATTGCATATAATATAATATAATAATTAAAATAACTATCATATATATTTAATTATAACAAAATTGAATAATATTACCATAAAAGAAATGGGAATAAATGGAAACAAAATCCAGTAAATAATGAGAAAAGTGGGTTAATTTTGTTTCAGGCATTACATAAGAAATTTAGGCAGCATCAAGACTCTGAACGAGGTTGAGGATTATGAGAGTGTGCTTCAAGAGACATTGAATCATATCCAGTCTCGTAAGGTAATAACCGGCCCCACCTAGTATTGACACTTCATGACACCCCGTTCAATCTTTACCATTCATCTAATTAGATGAAAAGGAGCTGAAGGGTGGAAATGGTCTGGGTTTCATGGAGTGTCAACTCTTGGGTGTTAGTATAGCATTACCATTTTTAAAAATATGATTTATTTTTAATATATTTGCAGCAAATGTTGGCATCAACTGATTTCATGCCACCGGCCCCACAGGTACCGAACTTATCCCATAAATCTACCAATAAATCTTTATTTTTCGGTATTGATATGTGTGTTATGTTATTGTAGGAAACTTTTTATCCCAACAACATGAACATGAACATGAATGTGAATATGAATCCTGGTGGATTTTTAATGGGGAGTTCGAGCTACAGCCCGATCCGAACTCTACAGCCACAAATGGATTTTCTCGGACCCAATGGTGGATTTCAACCCTTAAGGTAATGCATTATTTCGGGTAAAGCCGAAAATGGAAGTATATATGTCCTTTAATTTGATAATGGTATGTTTATCTTGATCTTATTGAACATTTTCCATGTATATATGCATATGCTTGAAACTAGTTTTCATTCCCTTGAGTTTGGGTGGGACTGTTTGTCTTTGATATACTAAATATAATGTGAGCAAGCAATTTGAAAAAAAGAGATATACAAAACACAATAAAATTGAGTTAACTATAGATGATATAAATTCAAGTAGAAAGTTTAGGTAGGGAGGATTTAATTTGTAAAATGTTTTATTTAATTAGTAGAAAATCTTTGCTTTGTCGTTTTCTTATCAATAAACGACAAACTTTCTTATCTGATCCACGTCATCTTTGTTCTGCTTCTTATTGAAAGAAGTACAAACGATTTAATACTTATTTTATTAACTAAATTTTGTTAATATAATCTCTGTTTCGCTTCTTATTGAAAGAAGTACAAAAAAAATATATAAAACACAATAAAATTGAGTTAAATATAGATAATACAAATTCAAGTAGAAAAGTTTATGCAGAGAGTATTTTATTTGTAACATATTCTATTTAGTAGAAAATCTTTGCTTTATCGTTTCTTATCGATAAACGACAAACTTTCTCTGTTGTGCTTCTTATTGAAAGAAGTTCAAAAAGATTTAATACTTTTTTTGTTAACTAAATTTGTTAACATGATCTCTATTCCACTTCTCATTGAAAGAAGTACAAAAAAGATATATAAAACACAATAAAATTGAGTTAAATATAGATAATATAAATTCAAATAGAAAATTTAGGTTGGGATGAGGATTTAATTTATAACATGTTTTTTTAGTAGAAAATCTTTGCTAAATAGAAAATTCAGGTAGGAACGAGGATTTAATTTGTAACATGCTTTTTTTAGTAGAAATTCTTTGCTTTGTCGTTTTCTTGTCAATATACGAGAAACTTTCTTGTATGATCTGTGTGATCTCTCTTCTCCTTCTTATTGAAAGAAGTCTAAAAAGATTTAATACTTATTATGTTAACTAAATTTTGTTAACATGATTTATGCTCCTCTTCTTATTGGAAGAAGTACAAAAAGATATATAAACACAATAAAATTGAGTTAAATATAGATAATAATATAATAAATTCAAATAGAAAATTTAGACAGGGATGAGATTTAATTTGTAACATGTTTTTTTAGTAGAAAATTTTTGCTTTGTCGTTTTCTTATCAATAAACAACAAACTTTCTTATCTGATATGTGTAACGTGTCTTTACATGATCTATGTTCCGCTTCTTATTGAAAAGAAGTACGAAAGATTTAATTTTATTAACTAAAGTTTGGGCGATGATATCTTGGAACCGAGAAGCTCCAACGATTAACATGTTTAATTTATTAGAAAATATTTGATTTTGTCGTTTTCTTATCAACACACGACAAACTTGTTTCTTCTCTGATCATGTCTTGACAAGAATCTCTATTCCATATATATACTATTGAAAAGAAGTACAAAAGGATTCTAGTACTTGTATAGTTACTACTAGTTAGTAACAAATTTGCCAATTTTTGTTGTACAGCAATCAAGGAGGGCAAGCATTTCATGGATTAATGCAATCACCGGCACCAAATAACTCAATGTTTCAAGGATATAATTTTCCTCCTCAATACAACAACATTGACCCAAACTTAAATAGCTACTTGCCCAATCCTCAATTTGGCCAGTTTGCTAATGATCCTTTTAACAATCCTCAGTTTATGCAATATCTCAATTTCCCTTATCCTCCAAGAATGAATTCTGATGTGGTATGCATTTATTGTCATTTTTACTGTTAAATTTTTTTTTTTCTAATATAGATTATGGTTGGCTTGAATTGCAAAAGTGTCTAGTCACGAGGTAATATGAGTTCGATTCAAAAGGAATATAGCAAGTGCTTGTGTAAGCATCCATATATATATCCAGATTATACCATTTGTGGGTGAAATTCCTACATGATTTCTGACGCCCAAATTATATGTATGGAGCGTGAATTATAGCTGAAATCTTTTAGTTACTGTTAGGCCTAATAATAGATTACGAGAAAAAATAATATCAGCAGAATAAGAGACATGCAGATTTTTACGTGGAAACCCCAAATGTATTAGGGAAAAACCACGGGACCAACTCCGAATAATTCTTCCACTATAAAATAATAGTAGGTATACCAAGAGATTACAAAATAGTGGCACTCAAGTGTTTCCCAAAACCTCACTATTTTCTCTCTTACCCAGCTCTTAGGAACCCATTTCCTAAGGCTCTCTACACAGATTACATTTCTATCTGTGTTTCTTCTCTATTACTCTCTGCGTTTTTAGTCTGCTCTTCAAATGAGCAAAACACTCCTCCATTTATAGGAGATTCAAAACGCGTATAGCCGAATTATGCACAGTAATTTTACTGTGCATTGAAAATGTTTCTTGCCCTCTTTTTTTTTTAATTTTTTTTTAATTAATCAGTGGGTCCCACAATAATAGGGACACCACTCAGCAAATCTCCCCCTCCCGACTACATTGTGGGATTCTCCATCTCGGTTGCTTCAACGCACTGGTCGAACTTTTCTTTTGGTACGACCTTTGTCAGCATATCAGCAGCATTTTTATTTGTATGAATCTTCTGCAACTTGAACTCTTTTTCTTCAATGGCAAGTCTGAGCCAATGATATCTTACATCAATATGTTTCGTCCGTGCATGATACATAGTATTTTTGCTCAAGTCTAGTGCACTTTGACTATCATAATAAACTATGTAGTCTTCCTGCTGCACACCCAATTCTTCAAAGAATCACTTTAACCAAAGCATTTCCTTTCCTGCTTCCGCTGCTGCAACGTACTCTGCTTCGGTTGTTGATAAAGAAACATATTTTTGTAACCGTGACTGCCATGAAATAGCTCCCCCTGAGAATGTAAATAAGTAACCCGATGTACATTTTCTTTCATCAAGGTCACCAGCCATATCTGCATCCGTGTAACCAACAAGTGCTGGCTTTCCACCTCCAAATGTTAAACATAACTTTGAAGTTCCTCTCAGGTATCTAAAGATCCATTTAACTGCTTCCCAATGTGTCTTCTGGGGATTTGACAGAAATCGACTCACAACTCCAACTGCATGAGCGATGTCTGGTCTCGTACACACCATTGCATACATCAAACTTCCGACCGCTGAAGAATATGGAACATTTAACATATCTTCTCTATTTTTCTCTGTTGAAGGGTAGGATTTCTTACTCAACTTGAAATGAGCGGCAAGTGGAGTGCTAACTGGTTTAGCATTCTTCATATTGAACCTTTCTAGTACCCGTTCAATATATTTTTCTTGCGATAACCACAGCCTGCTGGACCTTCGATCTCGGGTAATCTCCATTCCAAGAATTCGCCTTGCCGGTCCCAAATCCTTCATGTCAAACGCCTTAGACAAATCACACTTCAACTTACTAATCATTTTGGCATCTGGCCCAACGACTAGCATATTATCAACATATAAGAGAAGAATGATAAATTTTCCATCAGGGAATTTCTGGACATATACACATGGATCAGCTTCTGTCCTCTTGTATCCTTGATTCACCATGAAGGAATCAAACTTTTTATACCATTGCCGCGGGGCTTGTTTTAACCCATACAAACTTTTCTTCAGGCGACACACCATGTCCTCCTTTCCCTTGACCTTGAAACCTTCTGGTTGTTCCATATAAATTTCTTCTTCTAAATCCCCATGCAAGAACGCGGTCTTTACATCAAGCTGTTCTAACTCAAGGTTCAAGCTGGCTACAAGACCTAGCACAACTCGAATGGAACTCATTTTCACAACTGGTGAAAAAATCTCGTCAAAGTCGATACCTTTCTTTTGAGTAAAACCTTTGACAACCAATCGAGCTTTGAATCTCACTAGGTTTCCATCATCTTTCTTTAGCTTATACACCCATTTGTTCTTAAGTGTTCTCTTCCCTTTAGGAAGTTTTACTAGCTCGTACGTGTCATTCTTCTTTAAAGAATTCATCTCCTCCTGCATGACCTTCATCTAACAATCTTTATCTTTACAAGATTGCACATCTTGGAAGCTTTCAGGCTCCCCCTCATTAGTGATTAAAATATAATCAGAACTGGAGTATTTTGTAGATGGTTGGCGTTCTCTGATTGACCTCCTTAATTGAAGTTCTTCTTCTGGTAGAATGGGGTTCTCTGGCTCCCCCTGCTCAATACCCTCTTCATTCGTATCTTCATCTACAATCGTATCTTGATCCCTCACAACTGGCTCTTCTTCTCCATCTTGTTCTGATTGATGCATTCTTCTTTCTGTGGCATCATCTGATAGAATGCTCTCTGGTGTAATATCGATAACACCATCACTTGTAGTTCTTTCGCCGATGATATCATTCTCATGAAATACAACATCTCGGCTCCTTCCTCCAATGGATTCTGTATCCATGGGACCACAAACGTCAGAGTGTACCAACTCTAACTTATTATTTCTCCTTCTAGAGCTTTTCTGAAATGAAACTCGATGTTGCTTCCCAAATAAACAGTGATCACACGGGTTAATTTTTCCTTTGGCTAATGGGATGAGGGACTTCTTAGCCAGTATATTCAACCCTTTCTCACTAACATGCGCCAGTCGCCTATGCCACAAATTTGGTGAAGCATCATCTCCAACTGTATTCAGTTGACTTGCACATATTATTGCGTGCATTTTGTATAGCGAGCAACACAATCTTCCTTTCGCCACCACCAACGATCCTTTGGTGAGTTTCCAATTTCCATCGCCTGTATGATTGTGATAACCTTCCTTGTCTAATACACTAACAGACAACAAGTACAACCGAAGATCTGGAACGTGTCGCACATTTTTAAGTGTTAATGTGCATCCGACACTTGTCTTCACGCAGATATCGCCGATTCCCACCATTTGCGAGACACTATTATTTCCCATTTTAATAGTACCATAATCGCCCGCTTTATAGGTTGAGAAGTATTCCCTTTTTGGAACACAGTGGTATGAGGCACCATAATCCACAATCCACTCGGTATCTGCATCTCCAACATGACAACAATCTGCATCATGAGATACTAAAGCCACCTCTCCATCTTCTATTGTGACTGCAGCAGATGTGTTTTCGTCATCATCATGACTTCGGTTTGCATTCTCTTGTTTAAGGAAACGGCAGTTCCTTTTGAGATGACCCTGCTTTCCACAGTGGTAGCATGACCTCTTCTCTCGGGACTTGGATCTATCTTTCGATTTTCCATTCCCACGACCTCTACTCTTGCTTCGGCCCCTATTCTCTGTGACAAGGGCTTGTGAACTGGTACTGGCAACGTCCCTTCTATGAAGCTCTACATTAAGTAGGCTATTCTTTACCATAGACATTGTTACCACACCATTTGGAGCTGAGTTACTCAGTGATACAACAAGAGTATCCCAGCTATCTGGTAGAGTTCCCATCAAAAGACATGCTTGCATCTCATCATCCAAGGACATATCGGTGACTGCTAACTCACTTATGAATCCTTCAAAGTCGTTCAGGTGTTGTGTGATTGATCGTCCCTCTGTCAGTTTCAAGTTCATGACTTTGCGAATCATGAACACTTTTCCTTGAGCATTTTTAGCCTCGTACATATCCTCTAGCTTCTTCCAGAGAACTTTGGGATCTGTTTCATTCCTCACGTGGTTGTACAGGCTAGCATCTATCCATTGGCGTATTGCACCCAATGTCTGCTTCTTCAACTTTATCCACTGCCGATCTTTCATATCCTCCGGCTTTGCGTCGTCACCCTCAATTGGATCGTACAAATCTTTGCAATTGAGGTAGTCCTCCATTCTGGATTTCCACATTGAATAATTTGTATCTGTCAATTTGATCATTACGCCGTCATTCACCATGTCGAAAAATTTAAGAATGGCAAATTTTACTATTCACGAATTTCACTATTCACATAAATAGTGACTGTATATGTGAATAGTACCGTATACCAAGATAATACTTGTATATTGAAATAGTAACAGTATGCTATATACTTACATAATACTATTCATAAAAGATGGCAGAATATGAATAGTTATTATATATGAATACTATTACTCAAGTTACTATTTTACTATTCACCCAAATTGCGTAGGAGCGACGGTTTTTCGAACGGATTGCGCCACCGGATTCCCCGTAATTTTCTCGTCGTCGTGGTATATTTATTTTTGAAAAATATATCCACGGATTTTACTGATAAAACAACCTTTGGCTCTGGTACCACTTGTTAGGCCCAATAATAGATTACGAGAAAAAATAATATCAGCAGAATAAGAGACACGCAGATTTTTACGTTGAAACCCCAAATGTATTAGGGAAAAACCACGGGACCAACTCCGAATAATTCTTCCACTATAAAATAATAGTAGGTATACCAAGAGATTACAAAATAGTGGCACTCAAGTGTTTCCCAAAACCTCACTATTTTCTCTCTTACCCAGCTCTTAGGAACCCATTTCCTAAGGCTCTCTACACAGATTACATTTCTATCTGTGTTTCTTCTCTATTACTCTCTGCGTTTTTAGTCTGCTCTTCAAATGAGCAAAACACTCCTCCATTTATAGGAGATTCAAAACGCGTATAGCCGAATTATGCACCGTAATTTTACTGTGCATTGAAAATGTTTCTTGCCCTCTTTTTTTTAATTTTTTTTAATTAATCAGTGGGTCTCACAATAATAGGGACACCACTCAGCAGTTACGAGCATAAAATGCTTCTTATATTGATGAAATATTAACCTCATATTGCACTTTTTGGGATTATATGTTAATGTGTTGAAATTGTCCGTAGAAGCTGATATATGAAATAGTTAAATAGTAGATTTATAAGAAAATAATGTGTTATAGCATTAGATTTAATTTTTTTTATTGTTGATAAAGATTATATTTATATGTTGAAGTAATATGTCAGTTGCCGATGTTATGTCATATCGGTTATTTTTGTATGTATGTGAATAGGCATTAATATTTCATTAATAAAATGTGCTTATAAGCGTATATCTATTAACATCTTTTTTTTTTTGTTGGAAATAGGGAACATCTGTGCAAGGTGAAATGGGGAATATGAATGTGAACATGAATATTTCAAGCGGTCCAATGGGGTATTTCAATGGGAGTTCAAACCTGGGAGGTCATGGCAATCCTTTTCCATTTTGATTGTTGAATCAAATTTGCACTTTCATTCAGATTGTCAAAGACAATGTTTTAACATTCAAACTAAAGAAAAAAATATCAATTTCATCCAAACGAAACAAATCAATTCATATGTACGCTTTTAACATTACGTATATCCGTAATATAAACTCTACAATTTTTAGGATCCATCAATGTATATATATAACTAAAATAGACTATAACAATAATCGTATAGTTTTATTCATCATTGACTGCCGATTATAATGTTTTAATGTTCAAACTAAAGAAAAAAAAGCTAATTCCATTCAAACAAAACAAATCACTTCCAATTTGAATTGCCTTCCCTCGTGAAGTAAAGAACTTTTCATCTGGAACATTTATTTCGTGAAGTATCAATATATGCAAAAGCTTCTTGTGAATTTTGAACCTGGGAGATCTATCCAATATCCAAATATAGTTTCCTTGAACTTGTTTCAAATATCTTCTGGCATCTTGTCAATGACGTGAATAATTTCATTATCTCATTCTGTCAATACCCCAGTACTCCATTCCTGCAACTTTTTTATATAGTAAACGAGCGATGACATCAGCAAATAGGTTTAAAAATGCCTCATATATTTCTTAGTATACATATGTATGCATTGTTTGTAGGCCTAATGCATCAAGACCCCCTAAACTTGTCCCTAATATCCCCTCGCCCCCCTAAATTTGTTTAAACCGCATCTCAGGACTCCCTAAATCTCACTCAATCACTCTCAACATGGGTAGTGTAATACACTCTCCCCACATATATAAGTTTGAAAAATCAAACCATACAATAATTGACATGTGTACTTACAAAATTCCAACTAGCACTATAATTATCTCTCACTTAATTCACATTTTATTTTTAATTATCGTCTCTTGCTCTCTTCCAACCATCATCTTCTTCAACCTAGGACAAACTCATAATCAACATTATATTTGATCCTGATTTCTTAAATCTCTGGTTTCGAATTGCAATATTAACAGAGGAACATCAATTTTAATTTGCGAATTTGCATTTTAATTACCTTCCACTAGCTGTTATTGAAGAATAATGGAATTGGAAATGGGAGCTAAACTGAACCCTCAACTAGGAATTGGAAAAGATGAATCTCTGCAAATTATTAACTAATACTAGAACTAATGCCCAAATACAAGCAATGAATTACTCCTAATTTTGCCTAAATCTTATTTGGGCATTATATTTCTTTTTGTTATTTTGAAGCCATGGAAAATTTAATGCAACTAAACATCACAACTCATTTCAAAGATTAGATTTCGAGCCTCAAAACACCAAACTAACAGAACGGAAAAGAAACACCAAAAAATCCTATTGAAGGGGAAAAAATCATATCAAAGCCAAAAAAGGAAATCCATAATTGCACAATCAATCTTAATCAAGCAATCTAAATAGAAACCAATACGAAATTATGCAATAAAACACTAAATTGAGGAATCAAACAACCAATTTGATAAAAAGGAAAGAAGAACATGAAGATATGGAGATGAAGAAAAACAAGGAATAGAAGAATTAACCAAAATCGAAGATATGGAGATGAAGAAAAGAAGGAAATAATCGAAAAACTAAAGCAGATGAAGTGTGAATTTTTCTAGGTTACGACTCAAAATGAAGAACATATGAGAATATTCTTTTTGAATAAAAAGGGGTTGTATTGATTAAGTTAAGAGATGGGAAACACAACACGGAGGGGTCGACAACCACTCGCCCGTTACCTCATAAAAAATACTGAACGCGCTAGAGTATGAGCTAGCAAATTTTGCTCGCGCGACACATGACTAAAAACGCAAGATGTAAACTGTTTACTAGTATCTTTACAACAGGGAACAATAGACGCAAAATAAGAAAAACCAACATCAGCATCTCTCAAAGTGTTAAATAAAACTAAGTTATCCATCTCTAGAACCACATGGGTAAAATCCGAATTCTTCAACCACGAAAGGGCTTCTTTAATAGAGTAGGCTTTGGCCTCCAAGATGGCAAAGGACTCTGTAACCTTCTCACTTTTGCATACACAAATAGGCCACTTGTATCTCGAACCAACAGACTATAGCACACATCACTCCCATCGTTGAACAATGCAGCATCCGAATTGCACTTCACATATGGTCTAACCAGAGATTCCCAAGCGCGCAACTGCTGCTGCCCAGGTACGCTTCCTGCCACCATTTGCCCCTTCACCGAGCACCATTGACCATACGCAGCTTTTGAGCAACGAACCACAGCTTGTGGAGATGAATGCACCGATTGCTAAAACAGTTTGTTCGAAGCCCACCATATATTCAAACACACGAAGAAACCTTGCTACAAAAGTATTTGACTTTGATTGAAGCCAATTATCTAGAAAAGATAGGACTAACACAATTGCAGGGATAGTTAAGGTAACTTCAAACAACCCCCACACCCTTCGAGCAAAAACTCATTCAAACAACACGTGAGACTCTGACTCAGGTTGAAGATGACAAACCCAGCATGTATCAACATCGAGTACTTGTCGTTGAAGCAAGTTGGTCTGCACTGGAAGAGTTCC
The DNA here is from genome assembly GCA_947683365.1 of Euphorbia pulcherrima. Classification (NCBI taxonomy): domain Eukaryota; kingdom Viridiplantae; phylum Streptophyta; class Magnoliopsida; order Malpighiales; family Euphorbiaceae; genus Euphorbia; species Euphorbia pulcherrima. The sequence continues at coordinate 6,875,568 of CANTUS010000006.1, read as the reverse complement.
CATCCTGACACGCCATGTGAAAGTTTTAACCTTCGATGGCAAAGAAAGTCCCCATAGTCTATTCCACCTTCTAATAGACACCGGTATAGCAACTATACGGGTACGCGACAACAACCTATATGCACTTTTAACCGAATATGCACTTTTTCGACAAAGGAGTCCGTAATATTAGTTGAGCCTCGTCATCACTAAAACATTGCCTAATCGATGATACATCCCAAATATTATTAGTAATGAAACTTGCAACCCTAATGTCATCCATATTGGCCTACCATTCCCCCGAAGAATAATACAGCCAAAAGCGTTTACCCAAGCATCCTTACTTGCTAATATTTCCGTATTGTCCCCCACTCGCCACTTAATGTTATTCTTAAAAAAGTCCATGGCAGAAAAGATACTCCTCCACATATAGCTTGGCGATGATGATTTCTTAGCCATTAACACGTCACCATCATGAAAATATCTTGAACAAAACACATAAGAGACTAATGCATCATGATTAGTATGAAAATGCCATAATTGCTTTGCTAGTAGTGAAGTATTGAAGTCCGTTAAGTTACGAAAACCCATCCCTCCATGCTTTTTTGGTCTACACAATAAATCCCACCTCCGCCAATTAATACCTCCCCTATCCCCATTATTCGATGCCCACCAGAATGAATTAAGCATCTTATGGATGGCATCACACAAAGCATCCGAAATCCTGAATAAAGATATCAAGTAAGAAGGGATAGACTGAAGGACCGACTTGGTAAGAACTTCCTTACCACCCCAGCTAAGAAAATTGTTTTTGCACGAGTTTATCGCGCCCAGGAATAAAAGCACTTTGGTTCTCTGATACAATGCCATCCAGTGTTAGGAAACTATGATCCGGACTACTAATTAAACTAAATTATCCGGATAAAATTTGAAAGAAACAAAAACTTAAACTATGTAAATCCCAAATCCAAATGGAAACATCCGGACAAAGATCCAACTACAAGGCTATCCATTGAAGACATCAAATACCTAAGCACATGGAATCATCAGAATAAAGCTTAGAAAGGAAACAAGCTTTAATCCTTCAAGAACAGCATCCGGAAGGACTGAATGCCTTATCTCAGGAAGAAGGCAGATTCGAAGAATATGAGTCCAAAGACATCCAGAATACTCATGCTTGAAGATAATGGGAAAAGTTTCAAAGATAGCTTTTCTCTCTACCTTTTGGCCTATGAAGTCAAAGATCCTTCCCTAAGGCAAAGATAAAATGACAGCTTGCATTTTTTAGAGAAAGGACAAAAGGACTGACACCGCACTGAGAAAGCTGAAAACCTTTATCTCCTAGACTAATAAGGAGGTACGTGGAGCTCACACCAAAAAGCTAATAGTGTAAAAGTTGGTGCATCACAAAATGCCAAGTAAAATGAACACTGACCACTTTTCAGCATCAATCGCTAGGATTCAAAGGAGTCAAATTATAGTCTAAGGAATTGATCAACGATTTCGAAAGCGCCACCTATAACCTGATCATAGGTGAAGATTTATTACAAGTTCAACAACCCATAACGGCTACATTTATGATGGAAGCCTATAAAAGGGAAGCTTCACCAGATGAGAAGGTTGGCTGTTTGATTGACAAAATAAGTAATAAAAATCACAAGCATTCAATCAGTTTACAATCCATCCAAGAATCAATTAATTCCAAATTTGTTGTAAGGATCCCTAAGTGAACTATAAACTTAAGGAAATCCAAAAACCAAAACCTTTATGAAAACAAGAGCGTAAGGATCTCCAACTTGGGTGAGTTAGGAGATTAAGATACAACTTAAAGTTGGTGCTTTGAGTGAGAACTCCCTGCAGGACTCAGCTTAAATTCGGGGTAGAAGTCTAAGTGGTATATCCTACTAAAGACTAAAGGACTCAGTTAGAAGTTGATGCTTCTAGTGGTATATCCTACATCCGGAAGGGGTTACCATCCGGAGAAAAATTGTAAGCCTTGATTCCTGCCAATTGGAAAGGAATCCACTAGTGGAAAAGCTCGGAGGTAGGAAACTCCGGAGACTAGAGTAAGCAGGGCCGAACCAAGATAAAAACCTTCTGTGTTTAATTTCTCTAACTTCTATTATTTACATTATATTGTCATAATAGCATAATCCAGATCCATCATCCGGTTCATAATCAAACACTCTACACTAAGACTTTTTAAATTCTTTATTTTCTGTGAAAAAGGTTCATTAACCCCCTTCTGACCTTATAAAGACCCTTACATGGACCAACAAGTGGTATCAGAGTAAGTGCTCAAACTAGAGATCTAACAATCTTGAGCTAAAGGTCCATATATTTTGATTCACATATCAAAATGAGTTTCCAAAACTCACAACTCCTTTCCGAGGGTATGTCTGTTACCCATCCCCCACTCTTCACTGGTGAACACTACATGTTCTGAAAAAATTGGATAAAGAACTACATCCAGTCACAAAGTATGCAAGCATGGTTAGTTATAAAAGATGGTCCATATGAGCCTACTTATAAAGTAGAGGATATGACTACCCGAAAGCCATCAAGTATGTGGGATGAGAATGACTTTAAAAAGTTACGTGAAAACGCAAATGCTATTAACATGCTTCATTGTGCTCTTAGTGCAGTTGAATTTAACAAGATATCTAGATGCGAGACTGCAAAAGAGATTTGGGAAAAGTTAGCTGTAACCTATGAAGGAACCACTAAAGTAAGAGAAGCTAAGCTTGATCTACTTCAGCAAAAGTTTGAATCCTTTAAGATGGAGCCTAAAGAATCAATCAGCAGCATGAACACTAGATACACCAATCTAGTGAATGAGATGATAAGGCTGGGAAAGGAGATCCTAGAAGTAGAAATGGTCAAGAAAGTGCTCCGAAGTTTCACCAAGGAATGTGACAACAAAAAGACTGCCATTGAGGAAGCTCATGACTTAAACTTTTACAGTTATGATGAACTCATTGGTAATCTTCTAAACCAAGAATTGTCCTTAGAGAGATATAGCCAACAAGAAAAGAAGCCTAAGGAGAAGAAGAAAGCCATTGCACTTAACGCAGAATCCACAGGATCAACTTCATCCGGAGAAGAAGAGCAAATCAATGAATCCATGAGCACCAAAGATCAACTATCTCTACTGACTAGAAGGCTCAACCGATTGATACAAAAGAAAGATAGAATGAAATCAAGAAAGTATGAATCCCAAAAACCAAGAGAAGGCACTTTCAGAAGAGACAGGCCTAGAAGAAATCCGAAAGAAAAGAAGGATCCAGAGAAAGAAGCTGCATGTTTTCAATGTGGTGAGAAAGGTCATTTCAGAACAAAATATCCCAAGCTTAAGAGAACTAAGAAGTTTAAAAAGAAGGCAATGGTAGCTACTTGGAGCAACAGTAAAGAAAGTATCAGCTCATATTCAATCGAACAAGAGGAGACTGCCAATTGCGCATTCATAGCTCTGACTGATCCAGAAGCAGAGCAATCCAGAAGGAATGCCTCCAAGTAAGAAATAGTGCAAATGGAAGAATCAGAATCAGATACAGCAAACACTGAGGTAAATTCTTGCTTTAATTCTACTTATAATCTTGACCTTGCTAAAACTCTATCTATCATAATTAAGGGTGTAAAGAAGAATGAAAAAGCAATCAAGTCCCTTGAAAGAGCAGTAATAGAGTTGGCAGAAGATGCTGAAGTAATGGCAAGAGACATCAATCTGGTTAGAGCAACCAAGCATACTGATGCTATGGAGGAAAACTTCCTGAGGAATTAAGTCCAGATCCTAAATGCAAATGTGATGGGACTGGATAGAGAAATCAATCTATTAAAGGAAGTATCTAGGAAGAGGTCAGTGATAAAAGCTCCAAGAAGAGAAATCATCTTCCTGCTCAGAACAGATTCTAAAAGACCCCTAATCAAAGGAAGAAGGAATTTAGCAGGCAACCATAAGCCCAAAGATATACTGCTGCTCAAAAGGGAAAGGCCAAGGTGGCCTACAACCAACAGCCTATCAAACAAAGAAGAAATTGTGGAGCCGAAGTTGCACCTCCAACTAGCTTCCGGAATAACACCAGACCATCCACCAGTGTGCAAAAAGCTGGGTATAAAGGTAACTATGGGAAGAAGGATCTAGAGAAGATCGGCGAGAAGCAAAAGTAAAACATACCTATTTTAAGGTGCAGGTTTTATGGGAAAAATAATCATATTACTAAATCATGTAGATTCAAAAATGGTTATTATGATGTTTACCCTTGGCCTGCGATGGTTATTAACCCGAGAGGACCCAAATCTGATTGGGTACCCAAACCCACTTGATCTATTTTGCAGGTATGCCTTAGATCTATAGTAGATTAACAAACTTGGTATATTAATAGTGGATGCTCAAGGCACATGACAGGTGATAAGAAGGCCTTCCTCACATTGACCCAGAAGAAGGGAGGAAAAGTAAGCTTTGGAGACAATCAAAAGGGATAGATCATTGGTTATGGAACCATTGGATCTAAATTAAAGATAGATTATGTCTTATTGGTTGATGGACTGAAATTCAACTTACTAAGTGTGGCCCAACTCTATGACAAAGGAAGAAAAGTCACATTTGATTTGGGAGGCTGTTCAATCTATGATGGTAAGTCCAATCAACTCATTCTCTATGCACCTAGAGTAAATAATGTCTATTCTGTAAAAATTAAAATGATAAAAAGAATATCTGCTTGGTGTCTAAAGAAGAAGAATCATGGCTATGGCACCGGAGGTTAGGACATGTCAGCATGAACCTCCTGTCCAAACTAGCTAAAAAGGAATTAGTAGTGGGTTTGCATAAGGTTGCTTTTTATAAGGATCTTCTATGCACTGCATGTCAATTAGGTAAACAACATAAGAAAAGTTTCCCTTCCATCTCATACATTCCTTCCAAAAGAGTACTTGAGCTCTTACATATTGATCTCTTTGGTCCAATCAAACAAATGAGTTTAGGTAGAAGAGAATACACCATGGTCATTGTGGATGATTATTCTCGATATACCTAGGTTCTCTTGGTAGCAAGTAAGGATGAAGTCTTTGACCAATTCTCCAAAATATTCATCCGGATAGAAGTAGAACAGGGCATAAGCATTGCACGCATCAGGAGTGATAATGGTGAAGAATTAAAAAATAAGCATTTTGCTCATTTTTGTGACTCTTAGGGCATTGGACATAACTTCTCTACCCCTCACACTCCTCAACAAAATGGAGTAGTTGAGAGAAAGAATAGGATCATAGTTGAGATGGCTAGAACAATGCTCAATGAAAATTGTTTGCCAAAATACTTCTGGGGAGAAGTGGTGAATACAGCATGTTATGTTCTAAATAGAGCTCTCATTAGAAAGACCATAGAAAAGACCCCATATGAAATCTGGAAGGGAAGAAAACCCAAAATTGGGTATTTCAAAGCATTCGGATCTAAATGCTACATCCTTAATGATAGAGAGCAACTAGGAAAATTTGATCCTAAATCTGATGAAGCAACTTTCCTTGGCTACTCAACACATAGCAAGGCTTACAGAGTCTTCAATTAATGAACCAAAACTATGTTAGAGTCAATACATGTATATTTTGATGAGACTAACACCGCAGGAAAGAAAAGCCATACTCCAGAAGATCTAGTTCTGGAAGCTGAAAAATATAGAGAAAAGAAGGAAGCAGGAATTCCTGATTCATTTTAAATTAAGAAGTACAAAGAGGAAGATGAAGGAATATCCTTTGATCTAGAAGTACAACAAGATAATATCAACCCACAGGAGATTGACTTTAATGAAGGCTAAGAAGGAATGATTGAAGCTGAAGTGGAGCAAGTCCCAGTTCAACATGAAGGCCTACAAAGGGAGATCCGAACACATATAGATCACTCCATTGAGAATATTCTGGATGATGTTCAGAATCCAGTAAGAACTAGATGTCCGCTCAATAGGATGATGATTCATGCCGCTTTTGTCTCTCTCATATAGCCAAAGAAATTCTAAGATGAGGAAGGAGATGAAAGCTGGATGATGGCAATGCAGGAAGAGCTAGATCAATTCACCAGAAATGATGTCTGGGATCTAGTACCACCTCCTAAAGGAAAATCAATCATTGGCACCAAATGGGTGTTCTGGAACAAGCTAGATGAATCCGGAGTAGTGGTAAGAAACAAGGCAAGATTAGTTGCCCAAGGCTACAACCAGTAAGAAGGAATCAATTTTGAAGAAACCTTCGCTCCTGTGGCAAGGCTTGAAGCAATCCGGATCTTATGTGCTTTTGCATCATTCATGGGGTACACACCATACAAAATGGATGTCAAAAGTGCATTTCTAAATGGTGTTATCCAAGAAGAAGTCTATATTAAGGGACCACCCAGATTTGAAGATCTAAAGCATCCGGATCATGTCTACAAGTTGAAGAAGGCTCTCTATGGATTAAAGCAGGCACCCAGAGCCTAGTATGAGAGGTTGACCTCATTCCTTATATCTAAGGGTTATATCAGAGGTAGAGCAGACACTACCTTATTCATCAACAAGAAGAAAACTGATATCATTCTAGTCCAAATTTATGTGGATGATATCATATTTGGAGCTATTGATGAACGAATGTGTAAAGAATTCAGCTCTCAAATGCAGAAGGAATTTGAGCATGTCCATGATGGGAGAACTCAACTTCTTCCTTAGTCTATAAATCAAGCAAAGTCTGGATGTGATTTTTATAAATCAGTCAAAGTACACCAAGAAAATCTTGAAAAAGTTTGAAATGGACAAGAGCAAGCCTATGTCCACTCCAATGGGATCAAATACAGTCATATCCAAGGATTGTAAAGGAGAAGATGTTGATCAAAAGCTTTACAGAGGGATAATTGGTTCACTTCAAATACCTAACAGCTAGCAGACCTGACATACACTATGCAGTTTACTACTATGTAAGGTATCAAGCCAATCCTAAGGATTCTCATCTCAACGCAGTAAAAAGAATCCTTCGATACCTCCTAGGAACCTCTGAAGTTGGGTTATGGTATCCTAGTAATGGAGATTTTACACTCCAAGGGTTTACTGATGCAGACTATAGCGGAGACACTCTTGAGAGAAAGAGTACATCCGGAGGTTGCCATTTCCTTGGAGATTGCTTAGTCTCTTGGTATAGCAAGAAGCAAACTTTAGTCGCCTTGTCTACCACAGAAGCTAAGTATATGGCAGTTAGAAGTTATGTAGCTCAACTCCTATGGATCAAACAATAACTTGAAGATTATAGAGTTCAATCCGGATGTGTGGATGTAATATGTGACAACAAAAGTGCTAATGATGTGTCAAAGAACCCAGTTCTCCATAGTAGGATGAAGCTTGTCAACATAAGGCACCATTTCATCCGGGGTCATATGATAAAGAAGGATGTTGCATTGCTATACATTCCAACCAATGAGCAAAGAGCAGATATCTTTACTAAGCCTCTAAGTAAAACTCAATTTAGGAAGCTGAGGGAGTCTATTGGAATGTCCAATACAATTTAGGATCCATCGGAAAGATAGCTTGAAATCAAGTCGGATCCAAGGCTGAAAACTCAATCCGGAAAAGAAGAAGCATTGGAGGGAAATCTATTCCAGAAGCATGCCACATCAGCAAACAAGGATGATAAATGGCAGTAAAAGCTTATGAAGGTAACAATTACTTTTTGAATTTCAAAAGTCCATTGGCTATTACACGCGCGGTAAATTTGACAGTCATTTTAAAATTAAACCGTTCTTATTCTCTGGTTAAACTGAATTTACCTCTCTCCTAAAAAATCTGACTGCCATGTCATCAATCCAGCCAAAATAACCGGCGTTCGGATTACCAAAATACCCTCACTTTGAAAAATCCATATAAACCCCTTAAATTCACTCTTCTTCCTTACTCGAGTAACTACTCTACTATTACTCTACAAAAATCAAAACCTAAAACCTAATTCCTTCAAATCCTTTCTCAAAAATGGTCGCAATCATGACCAGTGAAGGCCCTATAAAGCTCCCTAACATTTTTACATTCTTCGATCTTAAAGATGAAGACTTCACACCCGTTACCCTCAAAGAAAAAGACTCTATCATACCTACAGACTATCTAGGGGATAGATTCCTATTCAAAACGGACCCCTATTCTAAGTTAATTGAGGATCAAAACCTCAAAGAGTTTCTCTAGATCAATTGTCCAACTTATCTTGAGTTGGTAAAAGAATTCTATGAAAACCTTTGTGCCCACAAGAAACTGGATGCTCTACGCACAAAGGTCCAAGGCAAAGAGATTACGATAACTCTGGACTTCTTTGAACACTACCTTCACATGGAGAATAGTGGAGTGCAAATGAGGGTGGATGGAGATGAAGCAAACGTGAAGTATGATCCAGAGATGTGGCTTTCGGAGAGATATTTTGGGGATAAATTCTCCACTTACTAGCCTCAGGCACCTCGGATCTTGCAGCATGTATTGGCTAAGCTAATCCTCATCCGAAAAGGATCTTTGACCACAGTGTCAACATTACAACATTGTGTGCTGTAGCACTGGGTAGAATGCAGTGAAGTGAATTTCCCAGTCCTAATAATCCACTTCCTAAAGCATCATAGGAACTCACACAGTGCCTTGATCACTCGGATCCTCCAAGCCTATGAAGTAAACCTCATTGGTTTCCAGAGTGTTAATGGAAAGGTTATCCTTTAGAAGAATTTTCTGAACTTAAAGTTCAATGAGACATGGGATGAAGCCAAGGCCATAAGGCAACGTGATGAGAAGAAGAACAGAACAAAGAAAGCTACAAATCCAGATGCTATAGCCCCTGCTCCTAAAAAGCCTAGGACCAAGGCTCAAAAGAAAATGGTTGTGGTATCGGATAAAGTGGAGGATGAGGATACCTGATAAGCCAAAACTAAGGGGAAGGCTAATTAAAACCCGCTGATCTATTAAAGAGACCAGTGTATGATTCGGAGGTAAAGGAGACCATTACAGTAGTTGATGTTGCAATAAGAAAGGGTTATCAAAAGGGCCAGAAGAGGAAAGCATCGAAACTACTAAAGGGGGGAGATAGGTCTGATGAAGAGGAGACGGAATATGAGATGTCTGCACCAAAGAAGCACTTTACCTAGAAGGGTTGTACTTTTGATGAGGCTATAGAGGCTCAGAAGCACCAAAAGAAAACTGCCAAAAGGCCAACTACTATCATCATTGATGAAGAGGCAGCAAAGAGGGTAGTCTTGGAAGAGTTGGCTAAGGCCAAAAGCTCAAATGGCAAGAATGTGCCCGGATCAAATAAGGATATCCTTCCAGAGGATCCTCACTATGAAGAAATGATGGCCTGCGTGGCAGAAAACTACTAGCTAAACAATTTAGCCATTGAGGGACTCGAAGGATCCTCTGCTATGCCTATCCTCATAGAATCGCAAGCCATGGCATAATTATCAAGGATACCAAAATCAGGCTCCTTCCCCTTTCAAGCAATAATAGAGCCTCTTTTGGAAAACTAGCTCAATCTGGAAGCCGGAAATCCCACAGAAATAAGTCCTATAAAGGCAGTAGAAGAGGGCATTAAGGATAATTCCAATACACCTATTGAGCATTAAAGTCCTAAAAAGGCATTAGTAGGGATGACTGAGGACACTTCTAGTCATCTGGGGGTTGAGGTTGGAAAAATTGAAGAAAAGGAAGCCTCAAGCATCCAAATTTCATCTCCATTAAATGAGGTACTTCCTATCACATCTACTCTTAATATTAATACTGATGATACTACTGGTGTTGTTATAACAACTGAAACAAGGGACAACTTGGATACACATGTCCTAACTGTATCTAAGGAAGGTGTGCCCAACCTAGATAATCTTACTCCAAAGGAGGGGCATTGTCTGGGATCCAATGAGAAATCCTAAAGTGGACTCAATGGACGAGGCAAGTCCAAAGGATAGGTCGGAAGAGAGGGAAGAAGAACAAGATCTAGAGGAGAGTGACAAGCAAATAGATAATGAACCCTCCGCAAGTAGCTCAAGTTCTGAAGATGACACATCAAGCTCCTCTGAAGAAGAATTTCCTCCTAAAGTAAGTCCAATAAGAGTGCCTGCATATAACACAGTTAAAGTAAAAGTTTCAGCAGCACTCCATCTTCTAAAAGAAGTTACCTAAGAAGAAAATGAGGAAGGGTGTGTTAAACAGAGCCTCCAGACCATACGCACACATCTTAGAGGGGTTGAAAAAGACTTGCTCAGACAAGCTGCTGATCAGGATATGAAAAAGGAGTTGGGAGAGATCATATTATCAGTAAGGAAAATAGAAGACAAAGTCTTGGATTTCCCTATCTGTCTCACTAATCAAGCCAACCTTGAATGTGCTTAAGGAGAATGGTTCCATAGCAAACTGGATTGCTGATCAAGCCAACACACTAGCTTCAAATAACTGTGGAATTGTGCTTGACAAGATCACACCATCCTTCTTCAAGCAAACAAAAGAAATTAAAGCTTATCTGGACTCCAAGTTTGAAAACTTGTCAAAATTCATGGCTGAAAAAGACCCCTCTCCTGCCATAAAAGATTTAGGAATAGACCAGCAAGTCACCGAAGAAATGCTTGTGCACTTCATAGAGAAAATTCTTCCCAAATCTAAGGAGAAAATTTTGGATGATATGGGTGATGAACTGCAAAGCCACATAACCGGATTAGAAAAGCAAATAAATGATTGGAAGGCATCCATCTCAAGAAAACTCTCTCTCCAATTTGAATCCCTACATAATATTCGGAAAGGACTTAATGAAGAAATCACCCTCCTCCAGATCGGAGTCAACAATCTCTCTATATCCGGATCTTCTTCCTCCCCTGCCATTTCAGAAAGCCAGCTCCTTCCGGTCTTCCACAACCTCATACAGGCCATTGGAGATTCCGGTTTCTTCGGATAGAAAGGAATGACAACTCTCCTCAAGGTCCTCTTTCCTTACTATGACCCAAAGGATCAAGAGCTTGTCTTGCGCATTCATCCATCTATCAAGCAGTCCTGTGATAATTTAAAGAAGACCATCCGAACCTTCTATCTTGCTCCTCCTACGGTTGACAAGATTATTGAGGAAAGATCCAAAGGCAGTGCTGACTACACGATATATTCAAATTTATGACAAACAGCTTGGGACAACAAGTCTTATATGGTCATAGACCCTAAGCTAGAAAAAAAGGGGGAGAAGAGTATAAAAGAACATGGATCCGGAAAGGGAAAGGAGAAAAAGGGAGCATCCGGAGGAGATCAGAATTAGACTAGCTATTATCTGTACTTGTAAATTTTTGTAATAGATCTTGTAATAGCTAGATTCACTATTATATTTTTCTATAATTTGTAATCTGAACTTCGTTGATGTTAACTATTGTTAATAGCAGAATTATATATAGTGAAAATATCTAATTCTCAAAATATTGCTTCTAAAAGTATAATCTGCAATTGTATTAAAACAAACTTAGAAGCTAGAATTGAAAAATATTGGGGGAGTTAGGATGCTCGAATTATAGGGGAGTATAATCTGTTAATGTCTAAGTATTAAGAATCATACTTAGTTCATATATACTTCATTCCCTTGTGCTTAGTTTTTATTTCCATTAAATGGGGGAGATTTTTGGGAAACTATGATCGGGACCACTAATTAAACAAAATTATCCGGATCAGGTTTAAAAGAAACAAAAACTTAAACTACGAAAATCCCAAATCCAAATGGAAACATCCGGACAAAGATCTAGCTATAAGACTATCCATTGAAGACATCAAACACCTAAGCACATGGAATCATCAGAATAAAGCTTGGAAAGGAAACAAGCTTTAATCCTTCAAGAACAACATTCGAAAGGACTGAATGCCTTATCTCTAGAAGAAGGTAGATCCAGAGAATATGAGTCCAAAGACATCCGGAAGACTCATGCTTGAAGACAATGGGAAAAGTTTTAAAGATACCTTTTCCCCCCACCTTTTGGTGGTCTATGAAGTCAAAGATCCTTTCTCCAAGGCAAAGACAAAATGACAGCTTGCATTTTTTAGAGAAAGGATAAAAGGACTGACACCGAACTGAAAAAGCTGAAAACCTTTTTCACTTATACCCATAAGGAGGCGCGTGGAGCTCACACTAAAAAGCTAATGGTGTAAAAGTTGGTGTGTCATAAAGTGCCAAGTAAAACAATCACTGACCACTTTTCAGCATCAATCCCAAGGATTCAAATGGGTTAAATTACAGTCTGACGGATTGATCAACGGTTTCGAAAGCACCACCTATAACCTGATCAAGGGTGAAGATTTATTATAAGTTCAACAACCCACAACAGCTATATTTATGATGGAAGCCTACAAAATGGAAGTCTCACTAGATGAGAAGGTTGGCTGTTTGATTGATAAAAACAAGTAACAAAAAGCACAAGCATTCAATCAGCTTACAATCCCTCCTAGAATCAATTAATTCCAAATCTGTTGTAAGGATTCCTAAATGAACTATAAACTTAAGGAAATCTAAAAACCAAAACCTTTGTGAAAACAAGAGTTTAAGGATCTCCAACTTGGGTGAGTTGGGAGATTGGGATATAACTTAAAGTTGGTGCTTTGAGTGAGAACTCCCTGTAGGACTCAGCTTAGATTCAGGGTAGAAGTCTAAGTTGTATATCCTACTAAAGACTAAAGGACTTAGCTAGGAGTTGGTGCTTCTAGTGGTATATCCTACATCCGAAAGGGGTTACCATCTGGAGATAAATTATAAGGCTTGATTCCTGCCAGTTGGAAAGGAATCCACTAGTGGAAAAGCTCGGAGGAAGGAAACTCCGGGGACTAGAGTGGGTGAGGCCGAACCAGGATAAAAACCTTCTGTGTTTGATTTCTCTAACTTTTATTATTTGCATTATATTATCATAACTGCATCATTCGGATCCATCATCCGGTTCATAATCAAACACGCTACATTAAGACTTTGTAGTCTTTATATTCCATGAAAAAGGGTCATTCACCCCTCTAACCTTATAAAGACCCCCATAGGGACCAACATCCAGAACCCCTTTTAGCCTATTTGCTAAAACTTTAGAAATAATGCGATATAAAATGTTATATAGCGCAATCGGTCTGTAGTCGGAAATTTTCAGAGCATTTTTTATCTTAGGAATTAAGACATTATTCGTAAAAAATAAATCATCAGGCAAGCAAAAATTATCTAAAGCATTTAGCACACATTGATAAATATTATCACCAATAATATCCCAGAAAGATTGGTAAAAACCTGGATTAAAGCCATCTAGCCTTAGAGATTTGTCTGGATGCATAGCGAATACCACTGCTTTTACCTCGTCCTTCAATATTGGTCTGCACAAATCGTGATTCTGTATCGCAGATACACAGGATCCTATAGCCTCCACAAAGCTTAGATCAAGCTATGTTGAGCTAGAAAATAGCTGCTCGTAATATTAACGATATGCGCCTCTAAACCCAAATCCCAAGTAATCCGATTACCACACCCATTAGACATAAAGTCGATTCAATTCTTTCTTCGCTTAGAAGATGCGTAGTTATGAAAATAATGCATGTTATTATCCCCATGCTGAAGCCATTTAACCTTAGCTCATTGTTTCCAATATATCTCTTGCTCTCTATAAAGACCTGCTAGCTCAGCTTTGGCCTTGACATACTCTTTCGACGAGACAGGATGAAAACATTGATGACATTCGATTAACTGTTTTCAACAATCATCTATCTTTTGTTGAAAGCCTTTATCATAGGTCTTATTCCACCTCTGTAAAGATGGATCTAAGACACACAGTTTCTACACCATAGTGTTATCGCCACATCTACTCCACACTCCAACAAGCAGATGTCGACATTCTACCCTTTCCCTCCATTCATTATTAAAGCGAAAAGTAGAGATTCTTGGCTGTGAAACATTATTTAGAAAAAGAACCAATGCATCATGGTCACTAGAAGGCATAAGCTCATGTCTTACAACATATTGTGGGAATAACCCATACTATGTGGCATTCGCGACCCCCTATATAACCGTTCTCTCAACACAACCTTCCCAAATTGTTTCCTTTCCCATGTAAATTTGCAACCACATAAACCCATATCTGATAACGAGCAATCATCCAAGGCATTCTAAAAATTAGTAATACATTATAAAGGATGAGGTTGACCCCCCTCCTTCTCAGGAACACTCAACAATTCGTTGAAATCTCCCATGACAACCCATGGTTCAAACCCACTGCTAGCAAGCTTTATAAGAAAATTCCTTGAGTGAGCTCTAAGATGTCTAACAGGGTTTCCATAGAAACTTATAAACCTCCATGCCTTTCCCGTAAGCGAACATCCACATCCAAATGGGAAACATTAAAACTATGCAAATTAACACCTGCATTAGAGTCCCACAATAGTGCAAGACCACCACCCGAACCATCACAACAAATAACAGAACAATTAGAAAAACCCATCTTATTATCAATCTCTTCTACTCTACTTCGAGAAATCCTTAGCTCAGACAAAAACAATAAATGCAGACGAACCCAGGCCACCAACTTCTTAAGCTCTTGAACTGTTGCAGAGGGACTCATACTGCAACAATTCCAGCATATCAGTCTCATGATTCCCGACGGGCCTATTCTCTAATAGAACCCACCTCTAATGCTAAAAAATGCCTACCTAAAATCACACCAGGTTTAGAAATTAAAGTAGGAACACCACCCCCATCTGCAGCCCGCTTCCTTTTCAAATCCACTGTAAAATCCATATCCCTCTCATCACTATCCTCCTCCGAGTTCATGATCCCAGATGAACTTAGTCTAGCCACTGAGACAACAACCTCCCGATTACTAGAGTTCGGCGTCCCCCCCATAGGACTTTGACCAACCACCCTCACCACCCCGCCATCGGCAACCCCACCCACATTAGGTTTCACATCCCTACTTTCCTTACCCACTATTTAGGAGGGAGCAGTTAGAGGGATAACCCATTGCCCACTACCACGACTACCCACATGCCCACGGGTACCTGCAACCCCGATTACCCACCCTTAAAGATTGATCAAACTTCAACCCTAGCTTATTGAGAGCTGCTTCAAACCTGAGAGCACAAAACTTATCCGTATGACCAATCATACCACAGAAAAAATAAAAGTTTGGGAGTCACTCATATTGAACACGCAAAAAATTGCACTCACCCCCTGGTTTCTTCACACGTATCCTATTCTTTAACAGCTTCCTTATATCAATCGTAACCCTAATGCGCATAAATTAACGCCACACCCCCTTAAATGAATTAGGGTCAGTTTTAACAAACCTACTAATATAATTTCCAATGTTTTCAGCCATCTTCTCAGTCCAGAAACAACCTAGAAGGTCATACACATGCACCTAGAAATCCACATAATGCATAGGAACATTCTGCAAAAGAGTCTCATTATCAAACTTACTCACCACGATCAACTTTTGTTCAAACAACCAAGGACTTTGATTTAAGACTCCATCGGCATCCAATTCATGGTCAAATTTTAAACAGAATAATAACGGTGCAACCTTCACTGCCTCCATCCCCTTCACCGAATTCCATACGCCTTCCATAGTTGATTGAAATAACCTCATCTTCACAATCCCATCAGTTATCAGTTTGACGATCAGGTAGTATCCCAAGAATCCATTGACTCCTCATTGCAAACCAACCCGTCCTCCTCACCCCAATCATCATCATCATGTAACGAAACATGAGCACACCTATTAGTAATCTCCTCAATAGCCATCCCAACGTCCAAAACAAAGAAATTGATGAACAAAGATTAAGAAAGATCAAGAAAAACCCTACGAGAACCCCTAGAGGGAAGGAAAAATAACCCAGCGGCTTTTATGCCCTAGGAGAGCACTCTGGCCTAAAAAGAAATTTTATTTGTCGTGCTCATAAAATTACCAAGGGAAAGGAGTAAATTGGGTCAGTGATGAACATTCCATGAATTTGAGGCAATGGTTTGCCCCTTTCTTTTAATTATCTTACTTTAATTATTATTAGAAAAAAGTGGATAGCTTGGCATTTTTTTATAATTTTTTTAATTAAAAAAATCGAGTCACTTGCTTAGAAGGGGTCAGTTGGTGCACTTTAAATAAGTTTAGGGAGGCGATGTGTACTTTTGTAACACCCCCTTAATAACTACAATATTAAAATATTTATACAATACATATTATCCATAACATGTTCGACATTTTTGTATAATGTTTAGTTCTTAAAGACTATTCTTACGATATGTAAACTTCTTATCCACTCTTTAATTTACATAATATTTAAGCAACATTTATATATATATAAACTCCAAAATTAAGTCTAAATACAACACATATAATTCATACGTTTTAATACATGTCATTCTATATATACAAAACCAAAAATATAGCAAAGCTTAAACAACCTCAAAATGATATCTCGACTTGTGCTTCTCTATCAAACTACTCCACTTTGGTCCAAACTATCTATAATCTTCAGTATCTGTATGTAGAAAACAAACTACACGCTAAGCAACTCGTTTCGTGTGTACACTAATTTTTATTTCATACAAAATAATACTTTACGAATTGTATAAAATAGAAATAAATTATGTTCATAAACCAAAAACCAAGCTAAACAACTTTATAAAACTTAAGAAAAATAGCACCTGTTTATAAAAAAATAACATAAAAATTATATCCAATTATCTCAAACTCAAATAATGAAACATTACTAAAAGTAAGCCAAGTACAACAATAACTTCATAAGAACTAAGACACCAAAATCATTTATATAAAAATCTTTATATAAAATCAAGCCCTTCATGTACTTCCAATTCAATAAAACTATGCCCAAAGTAAATTAGCAATTGAATAATGGTTATATGAATACGAGGGCGGACAAGCCCGAAGCCGAAGCTTCACAATCAATGTCAATATCAATAATCTCAATCTCATAATATCGGCCAAAGCCCGAAGCCAAAGCTTCAATTGTTTGTGCAGTACTGCACCCCCCCTTTTTTAGCGCCAATCTACCCGGACCCGTTTTTCCTACTCGTTTACTATGGGCAACACATATATTTCAACTTCATTTTAAACAATAACTGATAGTAAAAAAAATCAAAACAATACTTCAATATCAATTAAAATAAAACCAAACATTTACCTCAAAATCAGGACAACATACGGGACATAATTGGCTACTCAATTTTGAGTCAATAAATAAACCCAAAACCTTAATAAGATATCACCAACATATACTTCATAACATTGAGTTCCCATAGAACTTAAATTTTAAATCTTCAGGCTTTACACTTATAGATAAACCCACAGCACAATATCAAGTACAATAAACAATTTCCCAGAATTTCAGATTCAATACTTAACTTTATCTGCATAAATGACCCCAAAAAAAGAGGATTTTGACAAAAAGTTCTTCTAATCATAACTAGGTATATGTATTATCTTTGCAACGACCCAAGAATCATGCAAATCCAATCTATATAGCTCAAGTTATGCTCAAAACAATCAACTATGTACAATCTGTAAAATTTCAGAAAAACAGTTTCCATACCTCCACTTGAACTGAAAATTTCACCAAGTAAAGAAATGAATTTGAGAAAACTCTACTCTAGTCATAGCTTCACATACGTCTTAAGAATCCATGGCAACAAGAAATTTCAAAATCCAATTCATAAACCAGAAGAAATACAACAAACAACCAGTTGAGTTGAAGTCTGAAATTTTCAGCTAAACTTAATATGAAATAAAATTAGTGTACACACCTCTTAATCTCTTTATTTGCTCTCTTCTACCTCTTTTCCTCTTTCATGGCTTCCACTAACACCCTCTACAATAACCATACTTATTTCAATGAAAAATACCCAATAATCAAAACATTAATCACTATGAATATGTTTAGTTAACTATGGATTCTATGTAACGAACCGAAATTTCCAAAAAAAATTGCTTATAATAAATTACCTATGGTATTAAAATATCATGGAAATTATTTTTATTGTTATTATTGTTATTGGATATAAGGCATGAGGAAATAAGAGCTAGTTAAGTAAGAGGGAAGAAATGGGCATTTAATTATTTGTCCAAGGGCAATATTGGAAAAAAAAATAAAAATAAATACACATTCCAGCCTCTTCATTTCCTTATCCATCATTTCTTCACTTCCATCTCCATTCTTCTTCTCTTTAATCAAATTTTCTATAATCCAAAAACTTCTGATTTCTTCGATTCAACTTCGAATTCTTGTTAGAAATCGATCCTTAAGCCCTCTATCATCATCAATTTCAGTCAATCAAGACTAGAAGAGGAGGATTTCAGATTTTAAGGTTCGGATGAATAGTAACCCAAGTTTGAGGTGAGTGATTCTTGGTGAAATTAAAGCTTAATTAGTAGAATTCATGGTAGATTAAGCATATTTATGGTATTAGGAAGTTTATTTATGCAATATCTTGATAAAATTATATATGGTTGTTGTAGAGGAATCTATTACAAGTAAATCAAAGGCAAAAGAGGTAGAAGAGAGCTAGAAAGAGCATAGAAAAAGGTTTGTGTCTCGAATTTTGATTTCTCGGTTTTTCGGAAAATTTTCTAGGTTGTATACCTGCTTTGTTTTAATATTTTCTCTTATTATATAAATCCGATTTAAACGATTCTTGATTCTATTTATATCTACAGAAAGTAAGGAATATATGTTCAGAAGAAACCTTATTGAATTTCATTCGTTTTCAATGTGAAATTTTCATTTGAAGTTGAGTCACAAAATCTGTTTTCGGAAAATCTCAGCTTGGTACACTGTTTAGTATTTTGATCATAACTTTGGTTACAAAATTTGGATTTCTGTGATTCTTATGGTTTTGGAAAGCTGAAACATGTGGCTAACTATGTTTAGAAGAAAGTTCTTGATTGGATGATGTTTTGATAGTGAAAAATGCAGGGGAAGTCAGGTTATGAAACCTGGAAAAAAATTCTGGAAAGTATGAATATTGATTTTATTGAGTTTTAATTGAAGTTTGATGCTTAAAAATTTGGGATTTTGATTTCTTAATTTCTGAAGTTATGTTGAATTATGATTGATGGTTTATACTAGAATTTTTAAGATGTTACTTTGATTTATTGCCCTTATTAAACGAGTAGAATACGAGTCAGGGTAGATTGGCACCAATAAAGGGGGGTACAGTACTGTACAAATAATTGAAGCTTTGGCTTCGGGCTTTGGCCGATATTATGATATATATATATATATATATATATATATATATATATATATATATATATATATATATATATATATATTGATATTGAAGCTTCGGCTTCGAGCTTGACCGATATGTTGATTTTGAAGCTTCGGCTTCGGGCTTGACCAATATATATTGATTTTGAAGCTTCGGCTTTGGGCTTGACCGATATATTGATTTTGAAGCTTCGGCTTCGGGCTTGTCCGCTCCCGTGTCCATTTTACCGTTATTCAGGACTTGTTTACTTTGGGCAATATGTGGTTAAAGTGTTTGGAAAAATTGGATACAAATTTGATTGTACTTTGAAAGGATTACTATATAAGTTTTGTGACTTGGTTCCATAAAGTTGGTTAATTTGTTTTTGACTTATAAATATACTTTATTTCTATTTTAAAAATATTCAAAGTTATTGTATTTCTTTTATGGACACCACTAAGCAAATTGCTTAGCATGTAGTTTTTTTTCTACACGTAGGTGGAGAACTTGTAGATAGCTTGGACCAAAGTGGTATAAGTGGATCAGCTTGAAGAGCAAATAAGGAAAGACTCGAGGTGGATATGTATTTTAATGTAATATTATGGTTTGTAGAATAATGACATGTACTAGATAGTGTGAGAAATATAAAGTGGTATTGAGGAATATTTGAAGAATAAAGTAACATTGAGAAATATTTGGAGTTGGAAATATTATATTTGTATTTGCACATATTAAATCTACAAGTATTGAATTTCAAATAATGGAGTAGAGTTATTTATTGGGTGTTTATAGTTACCGTGGCACTCCCTATAGGGGGGAGTGTTACATTTGTTTGGTATCAGAGTCAGCTCTCTCCTAGTACGGTGTGGTTCGGGGACGAACCAGGCGGAAGCTGGTGGGCCTGTAACGACCCGGTCCTAAGAGGGGTGGCGCCGGGGTAGAAGACCTGAGCAAAGAGCGGCCATGAAGGATGTCGATGGGGACAGGAATGAACCGAATCCACACCCGAAAGAGAGAGTTTCGAGATTGTGCTGGTATGGGACGGCAGAAGTGAGAACGGTTAAGGATTTCGAGATTGTAATGGTATGAGACATTGCAATTGAGAGAGACTTAAGAGATTTGATTGGTACTACCTATATCAATAAGGTGCACCTTCTTTTTGGGAGCCTACTCGGGAGAACTCCAAAGTTGAGCGTGCTTGACTTGGAGCAATCTTAGGATGGGTGACCTTCTGGGAAGTAATTTTCGGAAAGTGAGCGAGTGAGGACAAAGCTCACTGGAAAGACCTGTGTTGGTTTGTGGAGGCAGTCGGTCAAACCCGGGGTGTTACATTCTATAACTAAAGTTTCCATTGCATCAATTTTTACTTACCTCACAACCCTAGAATCTGGAAAATAACTTCCTCTAACCCTCCCTTGCCGAAATTGATGAGCTAATAACACTTGCATAGTGGTTTCTCATAAGAATTTGGTGATTGAGTTGAAGAAAATTGAATAGGTAGCTATGAAGCACCCGATGAAGATGGTGAATAAGAACGTAAAGAAGAACCAGAGAAAGAAATTGAAAGGCACGAAGGAAACTAGTAGAATTTGATATATTTCAGAGATATACATAGGTTGCCAATTTACTCATTTGCCATTAGTTAATTTACTAAATTCCTATTTCATCCTTTTCTTTATTTAATTTATTTTTTTTATCTATCATTGTAATTACTGATAAAAAATTTCTTATATTAATATTAAGATTATTTGTATTTATACTTTCATTTACTCTTAAATAAAATTTAGAAATTTTGGTTTGTTACAACTTTTGAAAGTTCAGGGGGGCGAGGGGCTATTAGGGACAAGTTCAAGGAGGGTCCGGATGCATTAGGCCTTGCTTGTATAACACTACATTCACTTAGTTACATTATAATTCTTTGTTAAAATATAGATCTGAATGCATTATTGGTTCACAAAATGTGTATCAGTATAATTTTTGCAATATACACAGAGTTTGTATACCAGTATACATAATGCAACATACACTACTCATTCTTTGTCAAAATATAGATCCAAATGCATTACTGGTTCACAGAATGTATATTACTATGATTTTTGCAATCTACACGGAGTCTGTATACCAGTAATCATAATGCAACATACATATACATTCATTGTACTTGTATTTTATTGTAATCTACACAATAATGTATATCAATATACTTAAGATAGTATACACTTTAATATTTTTGCATTCTTACATATATATATATATATATATATATATATATATATATGTGTGTGTGTGTGTGCGCGCGCGCGAGCGTATACACGAAAAAATGAATATTAATATACATTTGTCAATGATTAAAGGCTTACCTCATTTGTTGTTATTTCTTTGGATTCTACTATTTTCTTCTTCCCTTTGTCCTAAAAATTCCGAAAATAAAATGCATTATGTATTGGACATACATATAAGGTGGTTTCAATATACGTAAGCCAATATACACAGACCTGTTTTTTTCGGATTCACTTATTATCTTATTCTTTCCTTTGTCCACTTTATTCTTGAAAAATAGCAATATGTATACTTGTGAAATCATAAATTCCTATTTTCGAGACATCAAAGCTGTAAAATAAATGAATACTCAAAATTGATAAACGACTAACCAATCTCTTTTGTAAGTACGTTTTCTTCTCTTTTCTGATATCTTTCTCTTTATCTTTGGTTGTCGATGCCCTGGTTTTCATTTTGAAAGTGGCAAAGACCTTGTATTATAAACTTATAGGATTTTTAATGGTGAATCTAGAAAACGCCGATTTTGCTTCGTCGATTTCTTTGGAGAGGATAATTTGAATTCTCAAACCTAAATGCTGCAATTGAAACGGCGATTTCAATTTGGTTTTTCAAGAGGAGCCACGAGAGAATCCCGATTTAGTGGTGATAGTCGACGGTTTTGAAATTGGAAAGATAGGAACCAGATGTTTAGGGATGTAATCAATTTTGAATTTGGGGTATTATCTTTAGCAAAAGGGTATTTAAAGATTACTAATTCCTGACAGGGTATTCTATTAATTATGAAACTCTAATGTGTAAATCCATATTTTCTATAGGGGCATTTACCTAAGTTATTAAAAAAATCAAAAGAATAAGGAACATGATAATGGTGTAAATAAAATTTGAAAAGGGGAAAGTTAAGAAATATATCTATGTCATAGTATTTCTATAAATAGTTTGCAAATTATGACTCATCATAATAAATACCCTTATTTATACAATAGCAATAGAGGCAAGAAGACTCCTCCATAGTCCACGCCCACTAAAGCCCACTCTACCTATATCGGGCTTAGGCAAATTAAAATTAGGATAATTATCAAGACTAGTTATAGTTGATAAAGTATTTACAAATTCACCATCAAGTCAAATTAATCTTAAATGTACATTTCCCTCAATTCTATTTAGGCTTAACGCATCCATTACCCCCCAAATTTGGCGCGTTTTACCACATATGTCACCCCCAACTTTCAAGTGAATCACTTTACCCCCTAAAGTTGGCAAAACTAATACAGTTTGCCCCATCAATGCCACGTGTCAACTTTTAATTGGAGAGAGAAAAATCTAAAAAATGATATCTTTGAGAAGTCAAACCAACTAGAAACTAACACGTGGCATTGAGGGGGCAAACTGTATCAGTTTTGCCAACTTTAGGGGGTAAAGTTATTCACTTAAAAGTTGGGGGGTGGCATGTGATAAAATGTGCCAAGTTTAAGGAGCAACAGATGTGTTTGGCCTTCTATTTACATATATGTCATCCACTTATTTCTTCCCCTTTTCTTTTGATCTCTCAAGCAGTTTATTTTTTCGACATGCCGCGTTAGATTTTTTTGTTCGTCTTATTTTTATATTTGAAATGATACTCACTGTGACTTTTTCAAACTTTTTCAACTGCTAGACATATGGTAGATATCCAATAGACATCTGGTATATTTGAGTTTTTTTTTTAGTTTTTTATGGAATCCTTGTGTTAGTTTGTGCAAATCTTAAATCAAACCACCAACTACACTAAAAGCAATAAAATCATGTTTAGTAGCCCAAATTCAATTATAATGAAGCAATACATTAATCCCTTCCCTTATTGAACAACAATAAGAATTTCTATTTTGAAATAAAAAACAGCATGTGAATCAAAATCAAATAATCATTAAATGAAAAAATAGATTCCAGACATATACCAGACTTCTATCAGAATTCTACCACATGTCTACCAGACTTCTACCACATGTCTACTGGTTCAAAAAGTTCAAATATGTCATAGAGGATGTCTTTTCGAAGATAAAAAGAGAGACGGACAAAATGTTATAAAACGACGTGTCGAAAAATGAACGGTTTGAGAGATAAATACAAAATAAAACAAAGAAATTGAAAAAAATATGACCAATTATATATTAAAAGTGAAGCTTAAAATTAATTAAAGATGGCCGTATTATATATGTAATTTATTTTCCCTTTTACCACATATGACTGAAATTACTCTGTACAACGAGATCTATTTTTTTTATTTGTAAGAGCTCCTTTTATTTTTATCCCAAATTATTTAAATGCTCTGAATTTGGCAACCCGACCCAGCCGTCTAGTGAATAAGGCAATGGTAATGAAAAAGGAGAGAGAGGTAAAAAGCAGATTCAGTGAATTAGAAAACAATACAAATGGCAAGGCACAGTTACTAAGAAAGGAATAAAAAGCTGCCAAATTACCAAACCAACCAGTAGGCAGATTCACTGCAGCCTGCCCACCTCCCCTTGTTATTACCTTTTCATTTTTTTCAATTTTTTAAAATCTTCTTTATATTTAATTTCCAAATCTGCCCTTTTTTATTTGACTTTTATTTATTTTTTTTCAATTTTCCTTCAGCCACTTCACTTCCAAATGGTCTCTTAAAGCTGCACACTTTTGTGTTTCTGTAACGTTTACACCTACTCTTCTTATCTCCTCATTTTAATATTATTATAATTTATTACTTGAGATTTCATTTGTAATTTCTTTTCTAACTCACTTTTTAATTTTTATTGTTACCAACCTACAAAGTTACCGCCAGTTTTATACGTAAAAAATCTTACTTTTTATTTATTTAAATTTATATATATATATATAATAAATTAACCTACCCAAAAAATATTATATATGATGTCCGAATAATAATTTTATTATTTTTACTGGCCGCGAGCTCCATAGGAATGTGGTTCATTAATATTTATAATGTTGCCTAATGAAGTATAAAATCCGAGATTACGTGAATTTCAAATTTTGAGAAGAGACTTAGAGCACCCGCTCTAGATATTCTATCCTTATACAAAGGATATAATAGGTTGTTAGAATCCTATATTGCTTGACTATGGGTGTGTTAAGAATGGTCACTAGTGAGGGAATTCAATTCAATTAAATTCATTTTCTCAAATTCCCTTATTTGGAATCAAATAATTTTGATAGAATTCAAATCATGCAAGATTTGAATTCTTGCGAATGTAAGGAATAGAAATCTTGCCAAAAGTTGCATGATTTTGATGGAATTCATTTGAGCTAAACTTTTAGGTATTATTTTTACCATACTACCCCTCACATGCTTTTTATTTTAATGAGTGCAATTACTTGTTTAAACAATTTTGAAAAAAAATGTTAAATAAATATATTATCAATTAACTGAATTTTCTAATATGAATGATATTTCCAAACAACAAATTTGTTTGAAGAAATCAATTCAATTCAATTCCATCCAGTGAATTCAATTCAATTCTTTTCCATTTTCTTGTGGAACTGTTTCCAAACACACCTTATATGAGTAAAATGTTCATTATATCAATGAAACATTTCTACACTCAATAAGTAACTTTTTGAATTATAAATGAATGCTTGCATGGTATCAAAGCTAGATGAGCATAAAACGTCCCGTGACTATAAATATATAATGCTTCGTATATTGATGAGACAATCATAGACCTTTAGGAGTTATATAATAATGCTAAAGAATGTATAATATAAACCCCAAAGGTGTGGTTTAGTGGTAGGGACTAGTCCATCCTTAAACATCAACCAGAGATCAAACATTGGGATGTGTAGAGTAACCTTAAATCTTGGGGTTAGCTATCCTATTCGAGGTACTTACAAATTAACGATCGGAAATTAGACTGAATATATACACGATTTAAAGTGCAGCCTACGGCAGGAACCCATCCAGGACACCTTATAGTGAAAACAGAAAAAAGAATAATGGAAATGAGAAAATCCTAGAAAGGGCAAAAGGTGAAATTTGATAGGCAAGTGGGCCCACCCTGAGAAAAAGCTACTGAGAGGGTGGTTTTGGGCATGAAGAAGATGCATATAAAGGGAAGGGGCGTAAGTAATTGTTAAAATGCAGCAAATAGAGAATAGAGTTGGAGGAAAAAAGAGAAAAATGGGAAGATCAAAGATTGAGATGAAAAAAATCGAGAATAAAACATATAGACATATCACTTTCTCTAAGAGAAAAAGCGGGCTTATTAAGAAAGCTTATGAGCTTTGCATTTTATGTGACATTGAAATTTTTGTCATCATTTTCTCTCCGGCCGGTAAACTCTTCCTCTTCGACGGCAACCGAAGGTATCGATTTTTTGTCAAATTCGTGTTTGTTAATTTAATCAGATTTTTTTATTTTATTTGATTACTTGTTGCTAATCAATTTGCTTTGATCTGTGTGTAGAGTTGAAGAAACTCTCAAACATTTTGTTGATCTTCCTGAACAAGTTCGAGGACGGTATGAATATTTTGTCTTTTCGAAATTTTACATGGATTGGGAGACTAATTTTAAAAAGATCACCATTTCTTCAAAATGAAACAAGGGACTTTCAAAAGAATGTCTGTTATTTAGGGTTTAGAGTAAATTTTTTCCAAGAAACAATTGTTCTTTTGAAAGCAAAGTTTAATTTTAATTTATTTAAATTACAGTAGAAAATTTCATTCATATATATTACTGACGAATTAATTTGATGCGTTGATGTTTTTCGCCCTGATTATGTATCAAAAGGCTGAATAATATTGAGGTAATTAATTACTCACTTTAATTTATTACATTTTCAGATTAATCTTTTAACGAGAAAGTAATTAATTAATTTATCACAATATATGATCAGTTTATTTATATGAATCTATTTTTCAGTTGATTCGGCGAGTTATTGATCAACTGAGCCTAGAGACAACTATCCACCGTCGATTGCTGATGCCATCTGGGTTTGTTAATTTCTCTTCAATATATATAAGAGTTTATACATGATAATAATATAAATTAAAATGTCTATTTTTATTAATTAATTTTTCTTTTTATATTGTAATGAAATAGGCAAAGCCTGCAGAATCAATTAGAGGTAATATATTTGTGATAATTTTGCATAATGTTCATATTATATAATGATCAAGAGATAAATTTACTGATTTTGTAATTTTTCATTTTTAATTTCAGGAAGCTAAAACTGAATTGCTGCTATGCAATTCTGAACTGGACGAGCTTGAGAAGCAAACAAGGTTATAATAATAATTAAGCCTTTGATTTTCATTTTGACACAAACAATCATTGGGAAAAATTATTAAAATTATTGCATATAATATAATATAATAATTAACATAACTATAATATATAATTAATTGTTAAAATTGAATAATATTACCATAAAAGAAATGGAATAAATGGAAACAAAATCCAGTAAATAATAAGAAAAATGGGTTAATTTTGTTTCAGGCATTACATAAGAAATTTAGGCAGCATCAAGACTGTGGACGAGGTTGAAGATTATGAGAATGTGCTTCAAGAGACATTGAATCATGTCCAGTCTCGTAAGGTAATAACCGACCCCACCTGTTAAGGGTTCATTGTTTTTTTAATTTTTAAAAATATGATTTATTTTTAATATATTTGCAGCAAATGTTGGCATCAACTGATTTCATGCCACCAGCCCCAGTCCCACAGGTAACAAAACTTATCCAATCCATCTATTGATAAATCGGTTATTTTTCGGTATTCATATCATATATGTGTGTTATGTTATTGTAGGAAACATTTCATCCTAGCAATATGAACATGAATATGAATGTGAATCGTGGTGGATTTTTTATGGGGAGTTCGAGCTACAACCCGATCCGAGCTCAACAGCCACAAATGGACTTTTTAGGACCCAATGCTGGATTTCAACCCTTCAGGTAACGCATTATTTCGGGTAAAACCGAAAATGGAAATATATATATCCTTCAGTTTGATAATGTTATGTTTATTTTGATCTTATTGAACATTTTCCATGTATATATGCATATGCTTGAAACTAGTTTTCATTCCCTCGAGTTTGGGTTGGACTGTTTGTCTTTGATATACCAAGTATAATGAGAGCAAGCAATTTGAAAAAAAAAAAAGCTTTAATAAAACACAATGATATTGAGTTAAATATAGATACCATAAATTCAAGTAGAAAAGTTTATGTAGAGAGGATTTAATTTGTAAAATATTCTATTAAGTAGAAAATCTTTGCTTTATCGTTTTCTTATCAATAAACAATAAATTTTTTTATTTGATCTATGTGATCCCTATGCTGCTTCTTATTGAAAAAAGTCCAAAAAGATTTAATACTTATTTTGTTACCTAAATTATGTAACATGATCTCTATTCCGCTTTTTATTGAAAGACGTACAAAGAAGATATATTAAACATAATAAAATTGAGTCAAATAAAGATAATTTAAATTCAAATTGAAAATTTAGGCACGGAGAAGGATTTAATTTGTAACATGTTTCTTTAGTAGAAAATCTTTACTTTCTCGTTTTCTTATCAATAAACGACAAACTTTCTTATCTGATCTATGTGATCTCTGTTCTGCTTCTTACTGAAACAAGTCCAAAAAGATTTAATACTTATTTTGTTAACAAAATTTTGTTAACATGATCGATGTTCCGCTTCTTATTGAAAGAAGTACAAAAAAGATTTATAAAACACAATAACAGTGAGTTAAATATAGATAATATAAGTTCAAATATAGAATTAGTTAGGGATGAGGATTTAATTTGTACATGTTTTTTTAGTAGAAAATCTTTGTTTTATCGTTTTCTTATCAATAAACGACAAACTTTTTTATCTGATCTATGTGATCTCTGTTGTGTTTCTTATTGAAAGAAGTCCAAAACGATTTAATACTTGTTTTGTTAACTAAATTTTGTTAACATGATCTCTGTTCCGATCCTTATTGAAAGAAGTACAAAAAAGATATATAAAACACAATAAAATTGAGTTAAATATAGATAATGTAAATTCAAATAGAAAATTTAGGTAAGGATGAGGATTTAATTTGTAACATGTTTTTTTAGCAGAAAATCTCTGCTTTATTGTTTTCTGATCAATAAACAACAAACTTTCTTATCTGATCTATGTGATATCTGTTCTACTTCTTATTGAAAGAAATCCAAAAACTTATTCTGTGAACTAAATTTTGTTAATATGATCTTGTTCGCTTCCTATTGAAAGAAGTACAAAAAAGATATATAAAACACAATAAAATTGAGCTAAATATAGATAATGTAAATTCATATAGAAAATTTAGGTTGGGATGAAGATTTAGTTTGTAATATGTTTTTTTAGAAGAAAATCTTTGCTTGTCGTTTTCTTATCAATAAACGACAAAATTTTTTGTCTGATCTATATGATCTCTATTCTGCTTCTTATTGAAAGAAGTCCAAAAAGATTTAATACTTATTTTGTTAACTAAATTTTGTTAACATGATCTCTATTCCGCTTTTTACTGAAAGAAGTACAAAAAAGATATATAATACACAATAAAATTGAGTTAAATATAGATAATATAAATTCAAATTAAAAATTTAGGTAGGGATGATGATTTAATTTGTAACATGTTTTTTTAGTAGAAAATCTTTGCTTTGTCATTTTCTTATCAATAAACGACAAACTTTCTTATCCGATCCGTGTAACGTATCTTTACATAATCTATGTTCCGATTCTTATTAAAAGAAAGTACAAAAAGATTTAATACTTATATTTTGTAAGCTAAATTTTGGGCGAAAATATCTTGGAATTAATCTAGAAACTCCAATGATTAATAACATGTTTAATTTATGAGAAAATCTTTAATTTTGTCGTTTTCTTATAATAAGGAAAACGACAAACTTGTTTCTTAACTACGTTGTTTTTACATGAATCTCTATTCCATTTATAAATACTATTGAAAAGAAGTACAAAAAGATTCTAGTATTTATATAGTTAGTGGTTAGTTACAAATTTGTCAATTTTTGTTGCACAGCAATCAAGGAGGACAAGCACTTCATGGATTAATGCAATCACCAGCTGCATCT
The DNA here is from genome assembly GCA_947683365.1 of Euphorbia pulcherrima. Classification (NCBI taxonomy): domain Eukaryota; kingdom Viridiplantae; phylum Streptophyta; class Magnoliopsida; order Malpighiales; family Euphorbiaceae; genus Euphorbia; species Euphorbia pulcherrima. Next base: position 6,846,024 of record CANTUS010000006.1, on the reverse strand, counting down.
AATAACTCAATATTTCAGGGATATAATTTCCCTCCCCAATTCAACAACATCGACCCAAACTTGAATAGCTACTTGCCCAATCCTCAATTTGGCCAGTTTGCTAATGACCCTTTTAACAATCCTCAGTTTATGCAATATCTGAACTTCCCTTTTCCTCCAAGAATGAATTCTGATGAGGTATGCATTTATATTCATTTTTACTATATACTTTTTTTCTAGTATAGATTATGGTCGGCTTGAATTGCAATAGTGTCCATTCGCGAGGTAATCAGAAGGAATATAGCAAGTGCTCATGTAAGCATCCATATATAAATCCAAATTGTACCATTTGTGGGTGAAACTCCAACATGATTTCTGACGCCCAGGTCATATGTATGGAGCGTGAATCACAATTGGAATCCTTTGGCTACGAGCATAAAATACTTCCTATATTGATGAAATATTAATCTCATATGTTAATGTGTTGTGTGTAGCTGATATTTGAAAGAGACAAAAGAGTAGATTTATAAGAAAATAATGTGTTAGCATTAGATTTGATTTTTTTTATCAAGATTATATTTATATTTTGAAGTAACATTTCATTTGCCTATGTTATGTCATATCGGTTATTTTTATAAGACTATGAATAGGTATCAATATTTCAGTAATAAAATGTGCTTATAAGTATTATATACTAATGTGTATTAACGTTTTTTTTTGTTGGAAATAGGGAACATCGATGCAAGGTGAAATGGGGAACATGAATATGAACATGAATATTCGAGGCGGTCCAATGGGTTATTTCAATGGGAGTTCAAACCTGGGAGGTCATGGCAACCCTTTTCCATTTTGATGGTTGAATCAAATTAGCAAATAAAATATACTGGATCTATCAGAATATATAATTTCAGTTTTATTTTGGGACTTATGAGGTGTTATTTGCTGTTGAATGGAACACCCTCTAATTTGCTTTTTTTTTTTTATTTGGATATGTTAATTAATAATTTGGGATTTGAAGACTTTATCCAGTTATATTTTAGACCTTGTTTAAAGGTTTTATAATATTGTTTAATTAGTTATATAGTTTGTCTTCTGGATATTCAGATATAACTTTTGCAAAGTTATATACTAAATTCAAGATTCACTTGCAATTCAAAATGTTTTACTAACAAAATTCACAAATTAAATATCAAAATGTTTTGCATCTATTACAGATTAATTTGTTTTTGGGTAAACTTAAAAAACATGACCTATGGTTTGGTCATTTTTCAAAAAGGTGCTTGTGGAATATTTTTTTTCAAAAGGGTGCTTGCGGTTTAAAAAGTTTGTAAAAAGAGGATTTTCAAAATTTTAAAACTACTTTTTGAAGGGTAATCTTGTCCATTTTGAAGTAAAATTTTACAGTTTAGTTAATGAAAATATAATACACCTTAGTGATAAATTTTAGAATTTTTTGAGAAATATTAATATTTTTTTAATTAAAAACTGATTATAACTTTAAAAAATCATAACGAAATGAAAAATTTTCAAATATCACTTTAATATTCGTATAATTATTAAATAATATAATTAAAATATAGGAATGTTGAATTTATTAAAATAACTGGTGTAGCAGCTAATTTTTAAACTACATGTGCGCCCTTTTGAAAACTTTTGAAACCACGATGCGCCCTTTTCAAAAAAAAAATATTTCATAAGTATTTTTTGAAAAACGAACAGACCAAATGACATTTTTTAAGTTTATCCTTTGCTTTATATTGAAATAGCATTGACTATAATAAAAATGCCCTAGGGTTTGTAAATTGTCTCAATAAAAATATGGGCCATTGCATTCTCCATTTTGCCTTCTGTATTTTGCCTTCAAGCAGATATGGGCTGGACTTTGGATTTAGAAGGCCTTAGTACTCCAACATAAATAGTACTATTACTGTTTTTTTTGTCCTCTGGTTCACCATAAATATAGGAAAAAGTGGTTTGGGTTCTCTTGAACTTTAAAAATGGTAAAGTAATGAAGTTCAAGCAATCTCAATCATTTATTAAATTTGAATGGCTGGGATTGTTTTACTCCCTCCCTTTTAATTAGGAGAGATGAAACAACATTAAAGTAAAGTTGAAACTCAACTTTAGAGAATTCTTACCCGGAAAAAATCATATTTCTGATATTTTCGGGTTATTGAATGATGTCTCTGATCTTTTGATTAAACATATCGAGTTACCGATAAAGTATAATTACACATATTGATCCCTTATCTAGCAGAAAAAAATGTCAAATTAAGTTAACAATGCACATGGCTTATCTGTATGGACACAACATTTTTCAAGCAGTCCCCAAAAGAAAAATGGAATTTTTGAGGTCTTGTGCTATATGGGATAATAACAAGAAGGCTCTTTAACCTAAAAATACTTTAAATTTTGCTTTTTTTAGTTAATGTTTATAGCAAAAATAAGGGCACAAATTGAATATAAATTTTAAAAAATAGCTAAAAAGTGTGAAAGAAATTTAATATGAAAAAGAGGAGGAACCAAAATTATTTGGAGTCAATAAAGTTAATTATGTGTTTATGGAACAACAAAGGTCCATCAACTATCCATGTCTGTCCCCTTAGTTAGCCTGTGCTCTTTCATTTCCTTATTGACTTGACATTGCTTTTTATGAATTCAAAATTACTTATTGCATGTGAAAAATAGAAGACAACAACCTCAAACTTATCTGATAAAAAAAAAATATACGTGAAAATACGCTATTTTCAATGAATTTAATTCAGTCTTGATCAATTCTTTCAGTACGTTTGCGCTATACCTGTTCATGGTCCTTAGTCCCATATTGTTTTAGATGAGTTTGGGAACTGTTTTTTAAATTTTGTCCACCCCAGTCCCACTAAAGCCGCAAAACATATGAGATAGGTCTTCAAAAATCTAAAGTACCACGGGCCAGCTCAACTTGCACTCCTTTTAACTAAAATAGTTTATATATATATATAATAATGTAATATTATATTGATAGTTAAGTTCGGAAATGAAAAAAAAATTATTAGTTTGAAAAAGATTTACTGAATTTGTATGTGTAAAACTTTGATGTAATATTATATCGATTGATTGATAACTTTTGACACCTTTAATTTTCACCTTTCATTTTATTATTATCTAACGGTGAGTATCACTTTAATAAAAATAAAAAATTACCGCTTTCCCTTCCTTTTTCTAACTCTAAAACTCGCAAGGCATTTTTATCTTATTTCCTAATTAATTATCTTCTTCCTTTCTCCCCATTTTCTAGCTACCCTTACCAATATAAAATCCCTATTTTCTAGCTACCCTTATTAATTTAAATCCCTATTTTCTAACTATCCTTACCAATTTGAAATCCCTATTTTATAGCTGCATGACAATATTAAAACCCTAGGGTGGGCAAAATGAACCTTTTTGGTAATGGTATACAGTATAGGTGTGTGCCCCTAAAAGAAACTGTGCACGCATGCCCCTATGTTCATGCGTGCATAGTATCTTTTAGGGGCATGTACCTATACTGTACACCGTTACCAAAAGGGTTCATTTTACCCACCCTAGGATTTTAGTATTATCATGCAGCTAGAAAATAGGGATTTTAAATTGGTAAGGGTAGCTAGAAAATAGGGAGAGATGAAGATAATTGATTAGGAAAGAAGATAAAAATGTCTTGCGAGTTTTAGAGTTGGAAAAGGAAGGGAAAACAATATTTTTTTTATTAAAGTGGTACCCACCGTTAAATGATAATAAGATGGAGGTTGGAGATTAAAGGTGTCAAAAATTGTCAATATAACATTACCGATGTCATATAAGTATAATATAGTATTTATATTTTAGTTCGTAATAAAATTTAAACTTGCATTTATTTTAGTATTATTGTATATTTATGTAAATAAGCGGAGGCTGAAAAAATTTTAGGTAGGTTAGAAGTTGGGATGGATAAGTAATTATAGGTGAAAATCCAACCGGTCCAGCTCAAATCCGGCCAAGCCAACCCCTGGACATGTCTAGACTTCACGCTAAAGATGCAGTTTCTTTTCTATTTCTCATCTACTTTGGGAGGTGAATTTCTATAAACTCTTAAAGCCAAAAAAAATACATTTAACTATTAATTTCAAACCTCAAATTAATCATTTGAGAATTTTTAAAAAAGAAGTCAAACTAGTGTTAGTTAGTTAGTAGTTAGTAAATAGACATTGATTAAGCCACACCATAACCAGTTATAGACTGCTCCAATTCAATTAACTCAAGTGAAATTGAAAAAGTAGCACACACATATTTAGCATATTACACATACAAGAACTCAAGTTATAAAGGAAAAAAATTGCCATATGTATAATCATAACCTAAGATTCAAGTCTATATTATGCAATTCTGGACTTCGTTCTCTATCGACACGAAAGCTACCAGGCCATACCATATCCTTTGATTCTTCAACCATAAACGGCATCAAGCCATACCCGAAACTCATACTCGAACCATCGAACCGAGCAACTAAACTAGACCGATCTCTACCAGACTTGTGTACAATTGAATGAGCTTCAACCCCAAGTGATCTAACCGAGACGGGACTAAAAGGAAAGCCTATAACCGAATTTGCCATCATCATCTTATGATGAGATTGATATCTTTTAGCCGCGCCTCTTTCTCTCTTGTGTGCATTTTGGTGTCCCCCGAGAGCCTGCGAGCTATAAAATTTTCTCATGCAAAAATTACACGAAAATACCCGATTTGGATTAGGTTTTGATGATGAAGATGATTCGGGATCGCAATCGGTTGGAGCCACAGGCTCGATTGTGGTTCGGCCTAGACTTAACCATTCCTTCATGTTATCATCTTGATGTTCATCCACTAATGTTTGGTCGATTCGAGGCTTAGTCTGTTGTTCTTGGTCACTTTGGAGAATCATGATAGCTTATTAAGTGAAGGGGGGAATTTAATGGACTATAGAAGAGAGGTAATATAAAGAAGAGGAAGTGGGAGAGGATATTATTACTATTTTTGATGATGATCCTACAAAAAGAAATGTTTAAGAAAAGATTGGAGGGGCAACTGGTTATGTCAATTAATTGAATTGGTAATGTGTCAAAGCTCATTTTCAACTTTTTGGTTTATTAAACTACAAATATGATTCTATTGATGCCTATATAAAAACAGAAGCTTGGTTGTCTATATTGCTATCAAGAGTCAAATCATAATGAGGTATTGTCGATACAACAAGAATAACCAAGCCTTAACTCTATGCTAGTTAACAGAATAAAATAGGGTATGAACAAATATATTGAGGTCTTTCGATGAAATAAAATTGTGTAACATAAAAATTATTGAGTAACAGATTAATATGATAATCGTACCTCTTTGTTTATGAAAAATGCAACTAAAAAAGTAAAATGTGTGAAAAAAGTAATTAAAATTTCAATTTACAGTATATAAAAAAAAATTTGGAAAATTAAAAAAAGTATAATAAAATTTATATTTATATTTCTACATTAATAGTAAAAAAAAATTTACACCCCTCCTAGCTATGGGCTCTGGGTGGTCATATCGAATGCCTACCCTCAAAGTCGATACTGCTAAATGGGTCAGCCTATATAGCTCGAAAGCGTGAATTAAAACGAAAATAAAGAATGAAGTTTAGACTAACAAAAGAGAATTATGGAAATAGGAGTGTCTAAGAATTTGTATGATACCTAGGAGTCAAGTATGTGAAATATTGTAGAATGGAAACATTTAACTGGAGGAAATAGACAAAAATAGATAAGACAAATCCACTAAGTACATCAGTAAGCAAAAGTAGACCGGTTTAAAATGGGTAGGCATAACCAGTCAACTCTCATCTTCTCATGTACTTCTTTACTACACACCATGCGGGTTTGGAACTAGTACTAAGGTACTATTACCAAAAAAACTAGTACTAAGGTATCAACAGGATGTAGCTTGATTTAGCTTAAAATTGTTAACCTATGAGCTTTATATCTATTAACAAAATGGTACACAAATTTTAAAACTTAATATAATAGTACATTAATTTTACACTTTATTAATATAATTATTAAAATAATTTTTAAACATTAAAAATTACCTTTGACTTCTCTTTTAACCTAAACGTCACCTCTTAATCATAATTTCATTTGTTTCTCTTCCAATTTTAGCCATTTCTTCTCCTAATCTTCAACCTTCTTTTTTCTTTCTTTTTTTTCCAAATCAACAAAAAAAATCAATCTAAATGAAAATCAGAATCTAACAACTTCATATTATCATGAAATTTATGAGAATTATGCACTATATGAATCTAAAAATCACTAAAGAATCCCAATTTGCAGCCCAATCACGATATCCAATAGAAAGAACAAAATCTCAGTTAAACTACATTCTACTTCCTTCAAGTGAAGAAAAATGCAACTTGTAAAAAATCAAACGAAATAGCCTATTCAAAGATCACTACACATGGATTCATGTTCGTCCTGAGTTATTGCTCAAGCAAAGGTTCAAATGAGAGAAAGGATGAAGATTGTCGAAATTGCTGGCAATTAATTTCAAAATACCAGCAACATAACCAATGAATCGATACCCCAACAAAATTATTATGCATATTATTGAATAAATTCAAACCCATTTAGAATTTGATGAAACCCTAAGAAAAGAGCTAGAATCAATGAATCATCATCGCCCGGCATTGGAAAATGGCGATCTCCCAAAAAAGCTCCGACAAGCGACGGATACCGTGAGTAAAACCATAGCTATGTATAGGAATCATAGTCATAAGGGTGAAATTGGAAGAGACAAATGAAAAAATAAATAAGAGGTTACGTGGCATTTTAAATAGATTAAAACCGAAGTCAAAGGTAATTTGTAATGGTCAAAGGTAATTTTGACTATTATGTTAGTAGATGTAAAGTTAACGTATCGTTAATGGTTTTAAGTCAGTTCAGTTGGCAACGCATGTTGAGTAAATTAGAGGAGAATAAAGTTTGAATTCCATTAAATATACTTACTGACAAGGATAGAGAGCCTTAACTGTAGTTAAGCCCCAAATAAAATTATATCAATAAAAATTCTTGTACGTATTAAAAAAACTAATAGTAAGGCTATTTCAGGAAATTATTATATTGACTGTATTCATATATTTTAACAATTTCAGTTTCGATCGATCAATCAAGACGACTTTTATATAAAGTCCCTCCCCCTCCCTATTATATATATATATATATATATATATAAAAGCTTAAAAAAAAGTTTTTGAACTTATTTAAAGCGAATAATTAAGGTTGTTAAATTTTATTTTAATAGAATTTATTTAAATTTTGCATAAATTTTTTAATTAAATGACTATTATTTCTTGTTTTACCTAGAATTGTGGGAAAACTAGGCCCTGGTGCCCCACCGTTTCTGCAACCTGACACTTCTACTTTAGTCAACCTCAGATGTGTACTAGTAACTATTTGAAAAACCAAAACAAAAACACAAGCAGAAAAGATAAGAAAATGCTGAAGTGGGGTAGCCATTAATTGTTAATTTTAAACTCTGTTTAATTATAAGAAAACACTATTTTAAGGACTGAGGGGGTCCATAAAGGGGTTAATAATGGTGATAAGTGAAGAAAAAAGAGAAGTGGGATGTCCATTTCTAATTGGGTTTTTTTATTGTAAAATCAAAAGAGGATCTATGTGGGTGTCTCCTTGTAGTGGGCAATGTAATATGTGAGCATTGAGAACCACTTGTGTTTAATCTAAGAATCTTTTGGTGTTCTAATAATTTTATACAATGATGCATATTCTATTGTACTGTTAAAAGCTGAATTAAATTAAATTGAACTGAAATTGGTTGAATTGAACTGAAGTGAGTTGAATTGAACTTATTTCAGTGTAAATTTATAATTATGCATAGCTGAACTGAACTGAACTAAAATATATTAAATTATAGTCCAAGAGAACGGTGCCTAAATAGTAATAGTTCATTTATTAAAAATAAAAAAGAACAACTCACCAGTCCACAGAGCGTGTAATGAAAGCAGCTTTCATAGTGAAGGTTCTTAGATAGAATAATTGTGGTGTTGGAATGCTGAGTCAGAATACTCGTAGCATCACACTTGTGTTATCACATAGTTTGATACTAGTTAAATAATATAAAGTATAATCCACTAAGCAACCAATAAAAACTCATCTCAAATAGATAACCTATAAACAACAATCAAGCCTTAACCCCCGGGAAGTAGAGTTGGCTATATATTTCTCTAATAGATTTGGATTCTTTAAAGTTTGGGGTTTGTAAAGTTGTACATTTCAATCAATTTCAACCATTCATAGAATTTTAATGGTCCAGATTTTATTGCATTGCGGGGGATACACATATACATAAGAAAGGGTAAAGTCAAAATTGGCTTCAATAAGGGTCTTGATTGGGTAAAAAAAAAGATATGGAGATACCATCTTATTAGCAAATCAAGTTGTTGACAAGGGGAGTATTGTATGGCTTTACCCATCAAAAAGGGCAAAAGATGGGATATGGTTCCTCAACTTGACATTTATTGACCTAAGACGATGCAAACCTATCCTATCATGTAAACACTCAACCCAATTAATACTTGGCCATTAAAAAAAGTTTGGCTTTAAACAGTATTATCAAAATCGTATCGTATCGGTAGGTTTGAATGGTTTTATCAAACTCCGGTTATGATTACAGTACGGTTTAATTTAAAAATGGGTTTTTAAAAAAAGGCTATGGCACTCGTAGAAGCGATGCAAAATATTAAGAAAGTGTCGCAAAAGACTAAAAAGTGTTGCCAAAGGCCCAGATAGAGTTGCAAAAGACTGTTATGATGTCTGATAAAACCATTAATTATATCAGTTGTACTGGTAATACCGCAATACCAAAATCTTCATTGGTATGACGTCCGGTGCGTTTTTGATAACATTGGCTTTAAGGCAATTGAGTTTACTTGGCTCCTAATTGATATATGGTGTTTCATCATAAGATTCTCTCAAGCAAGTTCCTGATTGTGATTATTCTCTTTTGTTGTTCTAGGATGCTAGTGTTGCAAGAGAGAATATTGGAAGTTGCATAAGACACCCGTCATCAAGACAATGACCTAACGTTATTGCAAATCTAGTCATCTCTTTTGCCAAGGATCTGATTCTATACCCAGTATGACAAATCTTCCAATAAGCTAGTTTTGTAAAAGCAATTTACAAGTGGGTACTGACAAGTTCAGCCATGATCAATACACAATTATGGACACAGAGATTTAGGTGAATGAGTGGTCCTACAAAAAAATGAATTAAATTAGAAATGAATGTATTAGTCATAAGACCAAATAAATTTAGAGAATGATGACTAGCGTGAGATTAACAGTTTGTGTAGATAACGCCAAAAGTCATGCTCATTTTCTCTCTAAAATGCCAAGGTCTTTGCCTACGAGTGTCTTACATTGAATAATTAGGCTATATTTTGCCGACTTAATTTCGGTTGATTTTAGTTTCACTTAGTCCTCATAGTTATAAAACCACAATAAATTTAGTTAAATTCAGTTTAGTTCAATACAATTGGAAAGAATAAAACATCAATATAGAAAAGACTCAACAGCAACAACGACAACAATACTACTTCAATGCCTAACACGGCTCCCGCACAAGGTGGCTAAACGGGGTCGGGTGTACGCAGCGTTACCCATGTAATTATAGAGAGGTTGTTTCCAACTAACCCTGAAGTGGAGTTGCAACAACTATCCGTGAATTCACAATAAAAGAAGCTCAGATAGTTCAATGAGTCATTTTGATTTAGTCCATTATAATCTAAAGCCAAAGAATGATGAATCTTTAGGGAAATTATAGGGTGCATCGGATCCTTTTAGGTCCTTTTACAATCAAGGGTTGAGAATTAATAGAAAGATATGTAATTGGAAAGAGAAAATGTTTAATTAAGTCTCCATTAAATATCAGCCTTTAGATTATTTGATTCTAAAAGGACCCGATCCATCTTATTAAAGCCCGAATATTTAACCCCATTAAAATAATGGGCAAATAGAAAAGATTCAACATTCCTCAAAATTGGTAAAGAAAGATATGCTTCAAGAATTACCCATGCAAACAAAAGCAGGCTCCAGATTCCAATTATGGAAATATTGCTAGATATCATTGGTAACTCCTAATAATGCATGAAATGATTCGGCCAGGAAAAATAAACACAATTTCTAGCTAGCATTATAGGTGAGAAAAGGCTATAAAAACCACATCATAGGCAAACCCACATTATCAAGTGATGTGGGACAAAATGCCCTTGATACTAGTAACATCACCATGTGCAAAGGATATTTGCATGAATTGGCATACTTAAATTACACCCACATATATATATATATATATATATATATATATATGCTACCAAGGCAAAAAGCAATTAAAATTTTTATAGTATGCTATGTTATAGAAACTTGTATTCTATACTTGGAAAAATTGAAGAAAATCTTACCATAATATTGGTATAGTGTGAAGATGCATTTTGAGTACCGAGTAAAAATATGACTCGACCCAGGCCAATTCAACCCAAATCAATAATATACGGGTTTGGGTTGGACCGGGTTTGGACAAAGAGTTTCATTCCCAAGCCAATTCAGCTCGCCCATAACATAATTATTAATTTTTAAATATTTATATTATTAATAATGTATTCCATAGTCGGTAGAAGAAAAATTGAACTCGATTTCTTAAAAATCAAGCCTAATCCATTATATGTTCGAACTTTTACAGGCTAACATCTGGATGAGCCTATATTAAAATGTGTTTGTCCAAGCTTAATGATCCATCGAAGTCGGGCTTGGAAGGGCCTGTCGGGCCTGGGCGAGCCTCAAATTGTCGTACAAATTTCAAAGTTATAGAATAGATTTTCAATGGATTTCAGCGAACAGTAATATTCACTCCATCACCATGTCTTCTACGACCTCTTTCACTCCACCACCTCTACCACCGCACCCACACACCACCACCAGCCGCTCCGCCGGAAATCTCCACCCTCCGCCGCCAGATAAACTCGCAATTCTAATCGACAAGTCCAAATTCGTAACCCACCTGAATCAAATCCATGCCTTCCTCTACCGCCACAACCTCCATCAACATCCAATTCTCAATTTCAAGCTCCAACGCTCCTACTCCTCTCTCGGCCACTTAACCCACTCTCTCACCCTCTTCAACCAAACCAAAAACCCCAATGTTTTCTTCTACTCCTCAATTATCCACGCCCATTGTCTGCATAATCTGCATAATCAAGCTCTCTCGCTTTACATTCAAATGCTAACTGATGATGTTGCCCCGAATGCGTTTACTTTTTCTTCGATTTTGAAGTCTTGCCCTATCGAACCGGCGAAAATCATCCATGGACAGGCTATAAAATGTGGGTTGGATTCGGAATTGTATGTGACGACTTGTCTTGTTGATGTGTACGCCAGAGGGGGTGATGTTGTTTCTGCAGGTAAGCTGTTTGATAAAATGTCTGAGAGAAGTTTAGTGTCGGTTACTGCGATGATTACTTGCTATGCGAAGAATGGGATGATTAAGGAAGCTAGAGAGTTGTTTGATGGATTACAGGAAAGGGATTTAGTTTGTTGGAATGTGATGATTGATGGGTATGTACAGAATGGACTAGCTAATGAAGGATTGGGGTTGTTCAGGCAAATGTTGAAGGCTAAAGTGAGGCCTAATGAAGTAACTGTTTTAGCTGTTCTTTCTGCTTGTGGGCAAATCGGTGCTATGGAATCAGGAAAATGGGTTCATTCGTATATTCAAAACATTGGAATTGAGATAAATGCTCATGTAGCTACTGCTTTAATCGACATGTATAGCAAATGTGGGAGTTTGGAAGATGCAAGGCTAGTTTTCGAAAGGATTCGGAATAAAGACATTGTTGTTTGGAGCTCGATGATAGCCGGTTATGCTACACATGGGTTCAGCCAAGACGCTCTGGAGTTATTCCATGAGATGTGTAATCTGGGTTACAATCCTACCGATATAACCTTTATCAACATTTTGAACGCTTGTAGTAATTCCGGTTTAGTTACCGAAGGATGGAAGTTTTTCCATTTAATGAGAGACTATGGAATTGAACCGAAGATCGAACATTACGGGTGTATGGTCAACCTTCTTGGCCGATCAGGGCATTTAAAAGAGGCATACGAATTGGTCAAAGGCATGGAGATTGACCCGGATCCTGTTTTATGGGGAACACTTCTTGCTGCTTGCAGGCTCCACGGCAATCTAGCATTAGGAGAGGAAATAGCCGAGTTTCTTATCAAAAGCGACCTAGCAAATTCAGGGACTTACATTCTCCTCTCGAATATTTACGCGGCAGTTGGGAATTGGGAAGGTGTAGCAAAGATGAGGACTCTACTTAAAGAGAGTGGGATAGAGAGAGAACCGGGTTGTAGCTCGATTGAAATCAGAAATAGGGTTCATGAGTTTATAGCTGGCGATTTGAGACATTCTAGAAGCAAAGAGATATATAAGATGTTAGAGGAGATTGATGGTTGGCTTAAGGAGCGTGGCTATGAGCCTCGAACGGATATCGTGTTGCACGATTTAGGCGACGAGCAGAAAGAGAGGTCTCTTAAAGTTCATAGTGAGAAACTTGCTATTGCTTATGGGCTTATTAGTACTAAACCAGGAACTACATTGAAGATTGTGAAGAATCTTAGAGTGTGTTCAGATTGCCATGAGGTAACTAAGTTGATATCAAAGGTTACCGGTCGGAAAATTGTAATGAGGGATCGGAACCGGTTCCACCATTTTGTGGACGGTTCGTGTTCTTGTGGGGATTACTGGTGAATATTTCATTTGTGCAAAAATTTTCATTGTCCATATCAAGGGCCAGTTTGGCCGTACTTTTCCAAAGTGCTTCGAACCGGTTCCACCATTTTGTGGACGGTTCGTGTTCTTGTGGGGATTACTGGTGAATATTTCATTTGTGCAAAATTTTTCATTGTCCATATCAAGGGCCTGTTTGGCCGTACTTTTCCAGAGTGCTTTTCTGAAAAGCTCAATTTTCAAGTTTTTCCTAGAAGTAGCAAATTTGAATTTGTAAAAAATAAATCAAACAGTTTTTAATTAATTAGTATAAACTAAAATATGTTGTTTAAAATCAAAATATGTAGTTTTATTAAAAATTTGTGAGAGCAGCTTATTGGGACAACAGCTTAAAAAGCAATAGCAGACATCCCCAAGTAACATTACTCAGGCAACAACAGTGTTCAACTAAGATGAGAACTGATTAAAGATCACCAATTATAAATGCTACTGGAATATTTCTATACATAATTAGGCATAAATCTACCCGTCCAAGTTTAAAACACATCAAATTTACCGCTACAGGTCTAGAATTTAAGTAAAACTAATAACTAAACCTTACATCAGCTGAAAGATACTGAAGACTAACCTATAAGAGTACTTAGATTCTCAAGTCTAAAATACAGACTGTATTGTTGGCAGAGCAAGCAGCAATTTTGTCACCTTCTTTATTCCAACAAACCTCGAATATTCCACCATTGCCGGTATACGTCTTCACGATCTTGTTTTCCTTCAATGACCAGATATTTATGCATCTATCGAGGGACCCACTTGCAAGATACTCGCCGTTCGGGCTAAATGCAACTGAGTACACTGGATCCCTGGAGATAAAAAAGAGCAAGTTTCTCAATTACATCTGAAAACACTGCAGTGCCAGCACAAAGGATGGTCCAAGAATGATACGAGGATAATTAAAGTTCCTAGCATCTATTTTTTTTAACCTTCCTTTCTAAATACATAAAAGCATGAAAAAAAGGATCACCTGTGCCCATTTAAGCTGCAGATAAGCTTCCCTAGCTCCACATCCCATAACTTCACCGTTGAGTCAAAAGACGCACTGCATATAATATTCACAGTATATAAGTCACACAAGAGAGTTACAACACTTGTCTTCAGAATAAAAAGAACGAAAACCCTTGAACCTACCAACATTAGTTGGATTCAAGCTCAAGGGTAAATGAAGCAAACCAAATAATCAATAAATATAGACATCAAACAAAGGCAATGGCATTTAGAGGAAATATAGGTTCATCGAAACGACAAGTACCTTGCCAAAACCAATTGTTGATTAGGATTGTTTGTGCCAGGTCCAGTTGGGCTCCACCTGATCGTGTAAATCTCCTGCAAACAGATTACTCTATGCTAAGCATAAAAAAACTGATGGATTCTATTGAGTACAATTATGGCTATGGAAGTATACCTTGGAATGTTCCCTCAAGTCATGAATATATTTTTCTTGCTTCATGCTCCATATCTGCAAAAAATAAAAAACTCCAATGACATTAGAAACTTACAAACAAAACAATAAACGGATCCAATGGCATAAGAAAGGGCTTCTAAGAATCTCAGACTGTGAGAATGAAACATATGATCCATATCACCCAAGAATTAAGGTACAAGTGTATTAACTATTTACCTTAGCACTGATGTCATCAGAGCAAGAAGCCAGCAATGAGCCTGTTGGATCCCATTTTACACAATTAACCTCACCCTGCAATTGTAAATGACAAAAATTTCAGCCACCAAATGCTGCATCATATGAAAAATTGCTTCAAGGACATTTAGTATCCATATAAAACATAGAGCCAACCAATTAACTTAATAACCCTCAGAAACTAGAACCCTAAAAATTATGCAGCAACACTCGTCAATCATAAGATTCCACTTTACAATAGCAACGCTACTACAACCTAAATGTGCATTAGATTTGACACAAACTATACCTGCTAAACTAAAATCAATAGATGATTTTTAGTTGATCAAATCAGTATTTAACAGAATACAGTAATAACGGTTTTAACCCTAACACTGACATTGCACTCACGCTCGCTTTTTTTCCTACAGCAAATATTGAGACAAACAAAGTCAGCTACAACTGTTACGAAACAAAAGTTGCCATTGATTAAATGGTTGTGATGGAACTCTTCAAACAAGACTTAAACATTAAACAGTAGTGAGCAGTCTCAATTGAATGCAAGAACAAACCTCATGGCCAGCAAAAGTTTTAATAGGGCTTTTATCTCCAACTTTGCAAACATATATCAAGTGGTCTGTGGAGCTTGTTGCAAATGAAACATTATTGCGCCAGTCAACATCAAGTATAGGACCTAAGATGCAAACAAGTATTAGAGCCAATTTAAATGACAATCAGTAACATCTGCTTGGTTAAAACAAAAATGAAAAAAAAAACCGTACAACAAGGTTCAGTGTTATTCAAAGTACCTGAATGAAATTCAAACTGTTGTTTCCATTCCTCTGTTTTCACATCCCACACTATAGCAGTTTTATCACAACTTCCAGTAAGAAGATAATCCCCCTTCTTATTCCACTTCAAAGAAAATATTGGTCCTTTGTGTTTACTCAATGTAGTCTTAAGCTCACCTGGACCCAGAAAAAAGAATATATCCAAAAAACAGCTTACTTGTCACAAGTAATTACAATATTTGGAAACAAGAGAAAACCAAGTACGAAAGAAAGTACTATATTAAAAACAAGTGAATGAGAAGTCTGCATTCCAAGAACCTATTGTTGGTCTGAAAGCTTGATCTGCCTAGCTTAACCTAAATTAACTTTTCCTTTTGAAATTCTAGTAGAAAAACTTTGCAAATTTGTAAAATATTCTTGCTACCAACCAACCAACCAACCAACTAAGCCTTAAATCTCACACTAGGTGGGGTCGGCTATATGGATCTTCCGACGCCATGAAGCTCTATCAAAAACCAAATTTTCGTCCATACCGAGCGAACGCATATCCTTAGAAATAGTTTCCCTCCAAGTAATCTTAGGTCTACCTCTCCCTCTACCCTTACTCTCTGTCCATACATTCTCACATTTTCTAACTGGAGCATCTATTGGTCTACGTAGCACATGTCCATACCACCTTAGTCGTCCTTCTCTCAGTTTATCCTCAATATCTGCCACACCGGTCTTTTGACAAATGCACTCATTTCTAATTCGATCCATCCTTGTATGCCCACTCACCCACCTAAGCATCCTCATTTCCGCCACATTCATCCTTTGAATATGTTGCGTCTTAATATCCCAACATTCACTCTCACATGTCATGGCTGGCCTAACCACCATTCTGTAGAATTTACCTTTCACTTTCAAAGGTATCTTTTTGTCACATAAGACTCCGGTAGCACTTCTCCATTTCATCCATCCTACATTAATTCTATGAGTTACATAATCATCAATCATCCCCTCCTCGTGGAAGATAGAGCCCAAATACCTAAATCGTTTGCATTTTGGCACGATTGTATCTCCTAGTTTTACTTCTCCTTCGTCTCCCTTCCGTAAGCTGAACTTTGTGTGCAAATACTCCGTCTTACTTCTACTTAACTTAAAACCTTTACTCTCTAATGCATTTCTCCACACCTCTAGCTTCTTGTTAACCCCTTCCCTTGATTCATCAACCAATACGATGTCATCCGCAAACAACATACACCATGGGATGTCGTCTTGTATTTTGGTGGTCAACTCATCCATAACTAGGGCAAATAAAAATGGGCTTAGAGATGATCCTTGATGCAACCCAATCCAATCGTGATGGGAAACTCCTCTGTCACTCCTTGTCCAGTTTAAACACTTGTTACTGCCCCTTCATACATGTCCTTTATTAAGTTTATGTACTTTACATGAATACTTCTTTTCTCCAGTGCCCACCAAAGTACTTTCCTCGACACTCCATTATATGCTTTCTCTTAAGTCAATGAAAACCATATGAATGTCCTCCCTATATATCTCCATTAGATTTCTCAGAAGAAAAATAGCTTCGGTCGTGGACCTACCAGGCATGAAACCAAATTGGTTCGAGGAAACCTTAGCGATCATCCTAAGACGGTGTTCAATCACTCTCTCCCAATGTTTCATTGTATGACTCATCAGTTTAACACCTCGATAATTAGAGCAGTCTTGTATATCTCCTTTGTTCTTAAATATAGGTATAAGGGTGCTTCTTCTCCACTCGTCCAGCATTTTCCTCTTCCTATATATAGAGTTAAATAGTTTGGTTAACCAAACTATTCCCTCATCTCCAAGGCATTTCCATGCCTCAACCGGTATGTTATCTGGCCCACATGCTTTACCTACCTTCATCCTTTTCAGAGCTTCCTTCACTTCATTATGCGTAATGCTTCTTGTGTAATTTAGGTTTTTCTCAACTCCGCTTACCTCCAATCCTGCAATGTCATCTTCCTTTCCATCATTGAATAACCGATCAAAGTAGTTTCTCCATCTCTCTTTGATCTCTCTATCTCCTAACAAGACTCTTTGTGTTTCATCTTTAATGCATTTGGCTCCATTCAAATCCTTTGTCTTCTTATCCCTCAATCGGGCTAGCTTGTATATGTCTCTCTCTCCTTCACGTGTTCCTAGCTTTTGGTACAAGCCTTCAAAGTATTTACCTCGTGCTTGACTAACAGCCTTCTTAGCTTCCTTCTTAGCCCTCTTGTATTTCTCAAAAGCCTCACCATCAGTTGCTTTTGGTAACATCTTATACCAATACCTCTTCTCCTTTATAACATTGTGAACCTCCTCATTCCACTACCATGCATCCTGAGGGTGAGGTCCTTGTCCCTTAGAAATCCCTAACACTTCACCTGCTACTTTCCTTACACGTTCTCCGTTACTTTCCATATTGAGTTTGTGTCAATTTCCAAATCTCCAAATCCTCCATCTAATACCTTTTTCTTAAACTCCAACATCTTGATACCCTTAAGGGCCCACCATCGAATCTTGGGTTCCCTATATTCTTTTCTCTTTCTCCAAATATCCATTTTCTTGCTACATTGAAATTTTTAGGTGAGCGAAATTCATTGGGGGAGGCTGAACAAAATATGCAATGTCGTTATTTAGATTCATACATTATGAAGTCAAAACAGGCCACAAGTGAAAGGCTAATAACATCCCATTCAGTGTGCATTCATTTTCATGTCAGCTAAATACGACATGCTTTTGTACAGGAAAGATGATTATACCAAGTATCTTACCATTTGTGTTCCAGATTCTTGCTTGCCCATCATATGAACCTGTCGCAAGTGAAGTCCCCTCACCCTGCATGTGGATGTGAACGAATATAATCACATGGAAGCAAACAAGAGAGAGTATATCATTCTTCTTAATTCAGACTGTACTTAACTCAAATTATTGAATATCTAACACCAAGCATAATCCACGGGTTCAAATTTTAGAATAATAGCACAAGCACAAAAGAAACAAAGCTAGCTAGCTAGCAGAAATTGGGATAACAGAACAACTCTGCAAGTACATATCAATTTATTGAAGCCAATCCAATACAAACCAACAGTGTAATGAGATTCTGAAGGCTACAATACAGGTTAGCCTCTCCATATTTTTGGGCATTCTGATTAAAACGAATAACAATACCTCCATGGCACAGACAACTCCAGCTTCAAAATCCATTATATATCATAGTGCATAATGTGAGAAGAAAATGTTAACAGATGCCAAACAACTACAATCATTTGAAATTTGACAAAGAAACCTGCAACAGAACTCACATTCCAATCTAGCGTTGTGACATCTTTACTCTTCTCATTTGTTCTTCCCTTCACATGTTTCAATACGAGCACATTTAAAGGATTGTTTTGCACACCAGATATAGAGGCACCCTCAGCTATTGTCCAGATACGCGCTGTGGAATCTCCAGAGCTACATATGAAGGCAAAGAAAGTGAATTGAAAACACCAACTAACAGGAAAGAACCCCACAAATTCAATATTGCAGTAACACAACAACAACATTCTATAAGAATTCTGCATAACATGTATTTTAGAAATGCATTATTGACAACTCTTTATGTCACGTATATGGTTAATTAGGGAAGTAGATTACTAACAACAATCAGTTACAATTATAGTATGTTGTTATTTTCCCAAGGCAATAGCCATAGCACAGTAAGAGCCAATGTGGATAGAATTAATAGTCATAGTACTATTTTGGACTATTGTGTGAGTTGTCCTTATAGCCACTAGAATTATCCCTATTTAAAGGATTGTAATCCGCAATATCAATCATCAATGAAATATATTAAAAATCAATTCCCTCTCAATATTCTATTCTTCTCTACGTTTTCCTCTGCTTCTCATCCTATATTTTCTGTTTCTCATCTCCTTTTGTCTATGCTGTTCTAATTGTTGCTGGCAGATTTCTTAATCATGACACTTTATTAACATATTTAGTAAATCAAAGATTAACCCCTTCATACAGAAATAGGGTAAAACGGTCAAACATTTCAGGCATGAGGTGCTCAAAAATCAAAATAAAACTTATGGAGAATGAAAAAAGAAGCACAGGAACCATATGCCACTTGAATGTGATAAAGACCACAACTTCAATGATAATGTTATCTTACAATATAAGAATGAAAATATTGTCCGATGAAATGTATTATCACCAGACCTACCATACAGCAAATCTATCAACTTTGTTTAATTTCCTTGGCCAGACTGACTAAATCCTTTTAGGAGATTATATAAGCAATACTAGATATTGTCAGCCTGAGGTGGCTTTATTAACAAAAAAAATGAAGCAAAACCTTCTTTCATGCTCCATATATAAAGGTTTAACATACCAACCAATTCAATGTTAGTTAAGCAAACATAGTAAATCTCATGGAGCAATATCTTCATTACAGGCTAAGAAAGGAATAAAGGACAAAAATTATTAACCCTGTCATCGTCATATGAAGATAGACAAAGAATTTCCCTAGAGGATTTATCTTAATTAAAAAAATACCCACCCAGAGGCAAGAAGTGATCCTGTTGGACTCCATGCACAGGCACAAACCTGAAGAGAAGAAAATGTAGCATCAAAGAAAAAAAAGCACAGGAAGGCAAAAGAAAAAAATCTTTAAACACAGCATGAGGATTAGATAGAGCTCCAACCTCAGATGTATGTCCCTCCAAAATCATCACATCAGAATTGGGAATCTCACATGCCTGAGATGTTGATGTTGTGGAGACATCCATTGGTTCTGGTCCTATTCACATAATATAAAAATTACAGAAAAAAAAGCATCTTTCTACAATTTTCTCAGCAAAATATAGATTGAATAGTAAAACTTGTTATAAATTACAATTCTCCACTGCCATACAGTGTGAAACAGAAAATAATCCCCAGTTTTATCACATATGAGAACAATGTAAGAGAAACCAGTTTTTTAATCTAACTATGACTTCTCACATTTTTTTCTTGAACCAAAATCTCTAAATGAATTGCAGTGTCATATTTTTGCCTTTCGATCCTATGAGGCTGAAAAGTGAAGTTGATCAGGAGGTGATATTCATTAACAACAACAACAACAACATTACCCCAATGGCTCCCGCACAAACGGGGTAAGGGGGGGTCGGGTGTACGCAACCTTACCCCTGTAATTACAGAGAGGTTGTTTCCAATGGACCCTGAAGTGGAGTTGCAAACAGCTATCTGTGACATCACAATAAAAAGAAGCTCAGACAGTTTAATGAATCATTTTGCTTTCGTCCATTATAGTCTAAAGCCAAAGAATGGTGAATCTTTGGCCCCATCGAAATAATGGACAAAGGCAAGCCATACAACTAATTCCACAACTTTATCTGACACTTCACAAGGGAATTCCTCTCAATTACCAGTTAAGCCTTGTTCTTCTCAACTTATAATCTGGTCAGCTAAGTTAAGTTCAAATTATAACTCAAAACACAAACCATATTACAAAATTCAAACAATGAAAATGATATAAACAAGGTGCCACAAACTAAGATCTTAACTTCACTCCTGGCTCTGCAAGATATGAAATATTTTGAGTTTAAACATGGAATTTACCAGTAATGAGTTGAAATATCTGCTATTTGACTAAAACGTTTCTAGAAATGAACATCAGTACACTTATCATGCAAACCACCGGCTTAACAACTATAATCCTAGCCATATCAGTACAGAAAACAATTCCATCATTACAAAAACACAACTCCAGTTCATTGAAAAGAAAGGTAAATGCAAACTTTCTAAATATAATTGAAGAGAAGTTACAAGCCTTTGTCTAATACTGCAACATCTGTAGTAGCATAAAACTAGGATAATCTCATATAATTAGTAAAGGACATCAAACCAAAATTATCATGCGAAAAACCTTCAATAAGTAAATAAATGAACTATATTACCTCCAGAAATACCATTTTCTTCATGTTTGACACTATTCTTATCCACAGGTTCAGCAACCGTTTCTCTATTTGTAATATCAGGATGATGCTTTTCCCGCTCTTTTTCTTTTTCTGCCCTTTCTCTGTCCTTTTCACTTTCCTTCTCCCTTTCATGCCTATCCTTCTCTCTTATTCTTGCTCGTTCTTTTTCATGTTCTGATTCTTTCTCTTTCTCTTTCTCTTTCTCTTTCCCTTTCTCTTTGTTTTTGTCATTGTCCTTGTCTCTGTCTTTGTGTTTGTCTCCTTCCTTATGCAAATTCCTTTTCTTATCTTTAATCAACTGCTGTAATTCATATACATCTTTTGTGATAAGGTCCAATGGTTGCAAGAATGAAAAATCTTCATCTACATCTGCATCACTCTGGAATGCTTAAAACAAACCTCGATCAACACAAACATAAAAGTTGGGGCAAGAGAAAACTAATTACAGCACATGAGAATCAGAAACAACTAACATTACTCAAATTCGCTTCCATCTCCAAATACTGAATTCCCTTTTGTACAAATTTTATAAGTGCACCAGGTGGGACCATATTTCCATCTATAGTGCATTTGTTAATGCCTGCTTCATATCCTAAAGCAAAAGCTGAATGTGTAAACCCTGAAAGAAAGTGATATATTACACATTAAAAACATTTCCTCATATTTTACACAAAAGTAAAAACAACAACAGTCACTTGAGGAAGACCTAAAGACTAAAAAACTATTTATATATCTCAATATCAGAGAGAGTTCCAAAAGGAGTTCAATTTTAACGTTTACAAATGAATCTAATCCTTTTCATTCATAGTTGGTGAGGATGCAATATCTACCGGACAAGAATTGAGCAAGGCACACAAATAAAGCTCATGAATTTTAATATTCAGTGATTATTACACAATTCCAACCCCATTCCAAACCTAAAAAATGAAAGTGATGCAATATGATCTGAGTGCAATTGCCTTTATTATGTCTATTGTTCAAAATATTCCAAGCTTTTTCATAATCACGAAAAACACTCTAAGCAAAATAGAAAAATACCCTCTAAGTATAACAAACAACAACGAAAACTACACTGAACACTCCCTAAAAGAAATAGACCTGTAGAGAAAAAACAAAATCAGGGTTCACAGATCTGAATTCCCTAGCTTATTTATGGCTAAACCATTCCGATCAACAGCATGTAAAGCTATAAACTGAAAGAAAACCCTAACCTTCTCTGCCCGGAAATTAAGATAACATGACATAGGGGAAACGATTGAAAATAAAATAACGAAAACGAATAAGTTATTTCCACGGCAGACGGACGAGAAAGAAATAGTGAAAAAAACAGAGATTTCGATTACCAGACTCTTGAAGATAACGGAAAACGATGTAATTCAGTTCGGCGGAGGTTATCGATGCCATACTGGCAACTCCGACGACCGGAAATAAGCCTTCGAGTATAACTACAGCAAGAGAATAAGAGAAAATCCCCGGCGAAAATTGGGGCTTTTCGGTGGAGAAAAAGGGGTGAGCAAGTTCTTCAACTATAAACCGTATATGAGAGGGAGAGAGAGAGAGAGAGAGAGAGAGGGCGTTACGTAATTATCTCTATTAAACATATAACAGCTTGATTTGGGTTAGGAGAATTATCTAAAGTTTGTTTGATTCGGGGGCTATTCAAATTTGAGTCAAACTTAATTTGAGTAAACTTAATTTGATATTCAATCCAAACTTTTGATTTTAAGGTGAGGATTAAAAATATTTATTTTATTTTTTATTAGGTATAATAAGAAGGTAATTATAAAATAATTTTATTTTAAAATTTGAACTTAAATCTTAAAAGTTATTTTTTCTTGAATTAATATTAGATATATCTCGATGAATGTGTGGAATCGTCACATTTTTTTTTGTTAAGTGCAATTTTGATGTGGCAATTTTTTTGTGATGGTGATAGTGTGTGTTATGGATTGGTTGTACGTAATGCCGGAGGTGGTTTATTTGCGCTAAATTAGGTGTCCTATAATGCCATGTTTCAATCTTAAAGGCCGAACCTTTATCGGTTCGTGAGGCGTTGTCTTGGATCAAGGATGTTGGTTTTACTCATGTTGTGATTGAGATAGATAATTGTTAGATATAATGTATGCCCTTAATGCAATTAGGGCGATATATCTTAATTATGTATTGGTACGAATAATTTGTTCAATTAATAAAGGCGTTTAATCTCTTGTTTATATCGAAGTGCTTGTAAATATATTATGGTTGGTTAAAATATATTCATGATATATGTATACAAAAGTCCTTGACGTATCATAGCATGTAGTCAGAGAAATTATAGTTGGACTATGTTTAGTGAGACCTGCTTCATGTGCAATTGTGATTATGTCTAAACTATCCATAGTCATAATTTCATCAAGAAATGATATTGATGAAGCGGAAAGACTATCATGTGGTCAACTTTCTTGGAAAGGATCTAGGCAGTAAGATAAACACTTGGTGTATATATCAATGTGTTAGTGTTTATCTTCATGCAATAAGCTTTACGAATATCCTTATACTTGAGATGCTAGTTACCTTGTGTGGGTCTATTGCTATACTTTGAGTTATTCATATACACTCATTAATTTAGGATGTCATGGTTGATTACGAAGTATAGTGATGACTACTCGTTGGAAAGCTATGTAGTCGGAAAGAATCCATCGCTCTGGATATATTAAGGAGTTGTACCTGACCGCTTGTTGAAGTGATGATTGCGATAAACCTCTGATCAAAGTATGTGTTTGATAGAAATAGTTTCTAGTCAAACACACTATGGTAAAAGGCAATATACTTCGATAACAAGTTAATAACTGGGATAGCTTGGAGCAACCTTTCTATTAGTGGATTAACACTTTAACCAAACCCTATAAATCAGATGGTACTAATGTTAAAGAATGGAAGGAGTTCATCGCACTGGCTAACTATTGCACTAACCAGAATTAAGTCATAAGCACAAATGACGTTTCGAGTAATGGGAGATGGTAGACCCTTGCTAGAGGCATACTACAGTCGTTTAAGGTAATCGAGTTCTATTAACGGTCTAGAACCTCGAGTCAAGGTTCCAATAGAACAAGGGTTGGTTAAGCCTTAGTAGCTCAATACTTCGGGATCCTATAAGGTCACACACATTGGGCCTTCATCGGGTTGAGTAAAAAATTAATAGATTTATTCTATTTCGAAAATATGATATAATAATAATTGGATTATTATTTGGTTAGAACAATAATTTATTTTGACCAGTAACTAATTTTACTAGGGTCATAAAATAAATCAAAATGTTGATTAAAATGATTAGATCATTTTTTTGGCTAAGCCAAGAATTTATTTTGACCGATAACTAATTTTATTAGGGTCATAAAATAAAAGAGAGGAGAATTAGTTAAATTATGTATTTAAATTAAATTTAATATATATATTTAAATTGGATATAATACAGCAGTTAAATTATATATTTAAATTGGATTTAATACATATATTTAAATTAGATATAATGCAGCATTTAAATTATGTATTTAAATTAGATTTAATACATATATTTAAATTGGATATAATGCAGCAGTTAAGTTATGTATTTAAATTGGATTTGATTTAAGCAATTAAATATTGTGTTTAAATTGGAATTTAATCACGGATTTAATCTCGCATTAAATCAACATTAAATTCGGGGAGCCTTTGCTTCCCTTATAAATTGAGCTCCATTTCTCCTTTCTAAATTACACCAAGTTCAAGAATAACTTGAACATCTCTAGTTTATATTTTCGGGTGGGATTTTGGTGTGGTCTAGCAACTACTCAAGACTCCTTAGTTCTTCCTCTCGGGGAGGTTTTGGTTGGTGGGGTTCGTGTGGATACTCATAGAAGTTATCCTATGCTCGGAGGCTTGAGCAAGGAGGTTCTGCCAAAGCACGCTTCAACTGGTATGTTTTATTTTAATTATTAGGTTTTTGCTTTAAGCATTTTAGACTTAATAATTATTATGCTTAGGTTATAATGCATGCTTAATTTATTTTATATTTAAATTATAACTTAAAGTTATAACATATTTAATATAAAATATTTATGCTAGTATATAATTTAGAATTATGGTACGCCTAGCTTATGCATGCTAACCTAGGTAGAGAAAGTTAAGCCTTTATTTAATTTATATGCAACTAATAGGAGTTCTTGGGGAGGGACAAAATTTTGAATTTCTGTCGTACCTGTTATGCATGTTCAAATTGACTGTCAGTTCACAACAATGGTATCAAAGCATGCCTATTTAGTGCGTACTTAAGTTAAAAAGTAAATTTTATTTTCTATATGAAATGATTTATCGTTTATTTTATTGTTTGGAACAATATATATATATATATATATATATATGAACTTGAGTTTTCATTTCAAGGTTAGAAAATGGTTATGAATAATTTTGAATAAGCTTGGCAACTTACTTAAATTATACAAATTTCAATAAATTATATAAATTACATGGGTTATAGATACTTCTAATTTACATGAATTGAAAGAACAAAATTTATTACTTCAAGAGAATTCATGGTCTTCGAGTTTGTGCCCATATTTGTTCTGGCTAAGGATTGGACTTGGTGTCTACTCCTCATAGGGCACCTCTCCTACCCGGGAACCTATATCGGTACAGCTTGAATTGACCAACGAGGGGATTAAATATGGACTAATTTTTTTCTAGTATATAAGATGGTTCTTATATATGTTTCTATAACAAAGTAAAAATTAAATTTATTGAATAAAAGCATAAAGGAAACGCAATATAAATATAACAAATAAAAGTGTTAATTATTTTGCATATAATCTGGATAATAAAGAGCTTGAATCCACCTAAGATTGGACCTTATATATTAATTCTAAACTTCCCTGATTTAATATAAATTATTATAAATATGTCCATCTGACAAAATCCTAAATTGGTTGAGACGTTTAACACCAATAAAATCCTAAAGTATATATATTAAGGCAAGTTATAGTCTTCCTTACCCAAATTTATAATAGGTCTCTTTGGGCTACAAAAGTGTTGCGCAAAGCATTCCTTTTTGTGCATTGATCGGTTATAAAAATTGAGATAGGGTCTGCCTTAACAGGACTGGGTAGTCCACCATAAAATTGGGGGCTAGCCGCAAGACTGAGACATATTCAAGGAGATACTAAAATAAGAGCACACGTCCCTTGAGATTAGGGAATTTGAATGAATTAGCAATTGCATACGATGCAAATGGAATGAGATTTCAACTATAACTTATTAATATGATTTGACTCATAAAATTGGGGGTCATAATAGACTAGTTACAGATGCTACATACTAGGAAATTTAGCTGAGCTAAAATTCCCGAATTCAATAGAATGGGTTATTGTAAATTTCAAAGAAAATAGTAGGACAAATGTATTTAATTAAAAGACCTTATATTAAATACATGTACTAAAACTAATATATACACAATAATTCTTTTCTTACATCTTGGTTGAAATCTTTATTTTAATTCAAACGCTCGCATTGATAACTAATTTTGATTAGCTCTAGCTTCAAAGGATTTGTTTAAAAATCTGAGGATAGTCCTCAAAGCTTTGGGCTTGGCGCGTACATTGTATAAACCCGAATCTAAACAACATGATGCAAGCAATTCTGCTTGAAATAGATATGCATGAAATACATGAAGGAAACTAGGATATAACACCTTGGAGGTTGTTAACATTCATGTTACCTTATGTAAGTAGCTGGCAGGAGACAAGGTTAAACATCAAGTCTGATGTCAGGATCCATGTTACCTTAGCTACAAGGGCATCATAAAATCATGGACTTGAAAGTCTATGTCCTTACATCTTAGAGAAAGGATTTTCCATGGTGGAATATTTGAACCAAAATATTTTGATAGAAATTGGTGGGACCAATTAGTTAGAAATTTAAATGGTTCATATATCAAAGAAGTAAAAGGACATACGTGGTGTCTACTTTTGAAGCAGGATAGAGTAGAGTGAAGAGAAGAGTAAAAGGAATACTGAGAATTTTGTCTAGGAGACAAAATTATTGTTTTCAATATGGAATATCGAAAACAAGATCTTCATTTAAATATGTGATATTGGAAATCAGATCAAAATGGCTAAAGTCTCATAGCATGAGAAGAGGAGGCTTAGAGCTTCCACTTCAAGATGTTTAATATTGAGAATTTCTACATCTCAAGGAAATTCTAAATGGAATACCTAATTAGAATCGTATATCCATATGATAGTATAGATATTGTTGAGAAGTAAAGCTTTGGCAAAAGGAAAGTTGTACCTACAAAAAATCATTAGAACTTGATGGCTGCTATTGATGTAGGAACTTGAAACTTCCATTTGGCTAAAATTTGTAAAAGGACGAAATTCAATTATCATTATAAAATATTGTTTCATGCTTCACAGCGGATGAAATTTTATTCCAATTTAATAAAAGGTATTATCAAAGTTATGAATGATATTTTATTATAATATGACAAATGATATTTCGTAATTACAAAATCATATTCTCAAATATAAACATTGCTAAGAGAAAATTAGATAATGAGAAATCTTTCTACTTATGACATTGTCGTTTAGGCCACACAAACAAAGATCGCTTAACCAAACTGCATAAGCATGGTGACTTGGGCCCAATAGACTTAGAGTCTTATGGTGATTGCGAACCTTGTTTAAGAGAAAAAATGACAAAGTTGCCCTTTAAAGGAAAGGGTGAACGAGCCATGAGTACATTGGAAGTTATACATACTGATGTGTGGGGTCCAATGAGTGTTCAGGCACTAGGAGGTTACTTCTACTTCATAACCTTTATTAATGATTATTCACGATACAGTTTTCTGTACTTAATGAAGCACAAATTTGAAAGTTTTGAAAAATTCAAAATATTCAGAACTGAAGTAGAGAAACAGCTTAAGAAAATTATTAAAGCACTTCGATCTGATCGAGGTGGAGAATACTTAAGTCAGGAGTTTCAGGATTATCTAAAGGAAAATAGGATAGTTCCCTAGTGGACCCCTCCTTATATGCCCCAACACAATGGAGTGTCTAAAAGAAGGAATCAGAACTTAAAAGATATGGTTCAGTCCATGATGAGCCAAGTAGATCTCAGTAAATGCTTTTGGGGATATACACCAGAGAGCGCGGTTTATGTATTAAATAGAGTGCCCTCTAAATCAGTTGATTTTACACCTTACGAAAGATGGTGTAATAAAAGGCCATCTCTAAGTCATCGTAGAGTATGGGTTGTCCTGCCATGGTAAAGAAGATAGCATTGGATAAGCTATATGTCAAATCTGACAAGTGTCTTTTCATTGGATATGCAAAGGAAACTATTGGATATTTATTTTACCAACCTGAAGCACAGAAGGTTTTTGTGTCTAGGAGTGCTCACTTTTGGGAATAGGAACACTTACTTACAAAAGTCAGTGGGAGCAATATTGAACTAGAAGTTCAAGCGGAAGAAACAGATAATCAGCTGGTTGACCCCATTCTAGATACACAAGAAAGTGTGATCCAAGAACAACCTATCGAAACATAATCATTGCAAAGATCAGGTCATGTTCATAAAGGTCCTGATAGATATGGTTTTTATCATCACTGATGATAAGGAACTATATCTCATAGAGGGGGATGAACCAAGGACCTATGATAAAGCAATGAAAAGCTCAAATTCTAATAAATGGCTAAAAGCCATGAAATCAGAAATGGATACCATGTATGAGAACCAAGTTTGGAATTTGGTTGATACACTGCAAGAGGTTAAAGCAATCGGGTGCAAATGGGTCTTCGAGAAGAAGGCTGACGTAGACGGTAATGTAATTACCTATAAAGCAAGGTTGGTTGCGAAAGGTTATAGTCAACGTGAGGGTATCGACTATGATGAAACTTTCTCACCGGCAGTCATGCTTAAATCCATAAGGATAATCCTCGCCATTGCTGCTCATTATAATTATGAGATCTAGTAGATGGATGTTAAAATAGCATTCCTGAATGGGGATTTAGACCAGGATGTGTATATGAGACAACCTAAGGGTTTTACATCTCAGAATGGCTCGAAGGTATACAAGCTGCAAAGATCCATTTATGGACTTAAGCAGGCATCCGGGAGTTGGAATATAAGGTTTGACCAGACAATTCATGAACTGGATTTCTGTCCAAACATTAATGAGCCTTGAGTTTACAAGAAGGTTAGTGGGAGTGCAATCGTTTTCTTAGTATTGTATGTCGATGACATTCTACTAATAGAAAATGATATTTCTCTTCTTCAAAATGTTAAAGTATGGTTGTTAAGAAAATTCTTCATGAAAGACCTTGGTGAAGCAGCATTTATACTAGGTATAAAGATCTATAGGGATAGATCCAAGAGCCTGTTAGGTCTTTCTTAAAGTATATACATAGACAAGGTATTGAATAGGTTCAACCTTGAGCATTCGAAGAAAGGTTATCTCCCGATAACAAAGGGAATTAACCTATCTAAGGCTGAGTGTCCAAAGACAACTCAAAAAAGAATGCGCATGAAGGATATTCCCTATGCATCCATGATAGGATCCATCATGTATGCTATGATATGTACTAGGCCAGATGTCTCTCAGGCTTTGAGCTTTACTAACAGATACCAGTCAGATCCAGGTGAAAAGCACTGGATGGCTATCAAGGCAATTCTTAAGTACTTGAAAGGGACTAAGGATGAGTTCTTGATATATGGATATGGTGACCTCACAATTAGATGTTACACTGATGCGGTTTTTCAATCTAACAAGGATGACTTTAAGTCTCAGTTAGGTTTTGTGTATGTGTCAAATGGAGGGGCGGTATGCTGGAAGAGTTTCAAGTAAGAAACTACTACTGATTCAACCATGGAATCTGAATACATTGCTGCATGAGAAGCAGCAATAGAGGCTGTTTGGTTAAAGGGATTTATTGGTGATCTCGGTGTGGTGCCTAAAACTGTTTGATCCAATTACTTTATATTGTGATAACAATGGTGCCATAGCTCAGGCAAAGGAACCACTGTCTCACCAGTTTAAATAGACATGTATCCAGAAAGTATCATATAATTAGGGAGATTGTAGATGCTAAGATAATAAGACTAGAATATGTACCCACTGATTAGAACTAGATGGTCTGACGAAGCCATTGACTCAAGTTAAACATGACCAGCATGTTAAAGCATATGAATTAAGACATATGGCTAATTGGCCTTAGTGCAAGTGGGAGTTTGTTAGATATGATTTATGCCCTCAAGGCCATTAGGGCGATATATCTTAATTATGTATTGGTACGAATAATTTGTTCAATTAATAAAGGCGTTTAATCTTTTGATTATATCGATGTGCTTGAAAATATATTATGGCTGGTTAAAATATATTCATTGATATATGTATACAAAAGTCATTGACGTATCATAGCATAAAGTCAGAGAAATTATAGTTGGACTATGTTTAGTGAGACCTGCTTCATGTGCAATTATGATTATGTCTAAACTATCCCTAGTCATAGTTTCATCAAGAAAGGATATTGATGAAGCGGAAAGACTATCATATCGTCAACTTTCTTGGAAAGGGTCTAAGCAGTCAATCTCCTAAGGACTGAAGGTGGTGCCTTAAGTTTGACACATGGATATATCCGGGAGATATATTGGAGACCACAGTAAGGTAAATACTTGGTATATATATAAATGTGTTAGTGTTTATCTTCATGCAATAAGCTTTGTGAATATCCTCATACTTGAGATGCTAGTTACCTTGTGTGGGTCCATTGTTGTACTTTGGGTCATTCATATACACTCATTAATTTAGGGTGTCACGGGTGATTACGGGTATAGTGATGACTGCTCGTTGGTAAGCTATATAGTCGGAAAGAATCCATCGCTCCGGATATATTAAGGAGTTATACCTGGCCACTTGTTGAAGTGATGATTGCTATAAACCTCTGATCAGAGTATGTGTTTGATAGAAATAGTTTCTAGTAACACACTATGGTAAAAGGTAATATACTTCGGTAACAAGTTAATAACCGGGATAGCTTGGAGCAACCTTGCTATTAGTAGGTTAACACTTTAACCGAACCCTATAAACCAGATTGTACTAATATTAAAGAGTATAAGGAGTTCATCGCACTGGATAATTATTGCATTAATCGGGATTAAGTCATAAGCACAAATGACGTTCCGAGTAATGGGGGATGGTAGACCCTTGCTAGAGGCGTACTACAGTTGTCTAAGGTAATTGAGTTCTATTCACGGTCTAGAACCTCGAGCCAATGGTTCCAATAGAACAAGGGTTGGTTAAGCCTTAACAGCTCAATACTTTAGGATCCTATAAGGTTACACACACTGGGCCTTCATCGGACTGAGTAAAGAATTAATAGATTTATTCTATTATGAAAATATGACATAATAATAATTGGATTATTATTTGGTTAGAACAATAATTTATTTTGACCAGTAACTAATTTTATTAGGGTCATAAAATAAATCAAAATGTTGATTAAAATGATTAGATCATTTTTTTTGCTAAGCCAGGAATTTATTTTGACCGGTAATTAATTTTATTAGGGTCATAAAATAAAAGAGAGGAGAATCAATTAAATTATGTATTTAAATTGGATTTAATACATATATTTAAAATGGATATAATACAACAATTAATTTATGTATTTAAATTAGATTTAATACATATATTTAAATTGAATATAATGCAAGAATTAAATTATATATTTAAATTGGATTTAATACATATATTTAAATTGGATATAATGCAGCAATTAAAGTATTTATTTAAATTGGATTTAATACATGTATTTAAATTAGATTTAATTCAAGAGTTAAATCTTGTATTTAAATTGACATTTAATCACGCATTTAATCTCGCATTAGATTAGCATTAATTCTGCATTAAATCCGGGGAGCCTTTGCTTCTCCATTTCTCATTTCTAAATTGCACCAAGTTCAAGAATAACTTGAACATCTCTAGTTTATATCTACGAGTGAGATTTTGGAGTGGTCTAGCAACTACTCAAGGCTCCTTAGTTCTTCCTCTCGGGGAGGTTTCGGTTAGTGGGGTCCATGTGGATACTCATAGAGGCTATCCTATACTGAGAGGCTTGTGCAAGGAGGTTTTGTCAAAGCACGCTTCAATTGGTATATTTTATTTTAATTATTAGGACTTTTTCTTTAAGCGTTTTAGACTTAATAATTATTATGCTTAGGCTATAACGTATGCTTAATTTATTTTATATTTAAATTATAGCTTAGAGTTATAACATATTTAATATAAAATATTTATATTAGGATATAATTTAGAATTATGGTACGCCTAGCCTATGCATGCTAACTTAGGTAGAGAATTATTTAGTTAAGGTTTTATTTAATTTATATGCAACTAATAAGAGTTCTTGGGGACATGGACAAAATTTTAAATTTCCGCCGTGCCTGTTATGTATGTTCAAATTGACTGTCAGTTCCGAACAATAATACCTTGTTACATGAGGCTCTTACTAGTTCGTCTGATAGTTTTTCTTACTTTTCATCGTATATTTTGGATTATAAGTCGTTAGTACAATCTTTTACGGCTTATGTGTTTAGCGTAGTTCCTCATAATGGTAATAAACTAGCACATACTATTGCACGTGCCGTGTATTTTAATGAAATAATAAGGGTTTGGATGGCTGGTCCGTCTTCATGTGTTGCCCATCTCCCTTTTTTATACAATCCATGTTTTCTCAAAAAAAAATTAGATATGTCTGAACTAATTTAAGCTAGTCGGAAAGGCCACGGTTAAAACCATATTGTATGATAAAAATATAAGTAACTTATAAACTCTAAAATTTTTAACTTTATTATTTTTAACTTATAAATATGTGTACTAAACTAAAATGAAATATACTTATATCAATTTAAATTTATACAATTGCATAAGTAAATAATTATATATATTAAACTAAATAGGTTATAAATTAAAAAAATTAAACTGAAACAAATTAACTTTTATAGTTTATTTTTATGTCACTCATGTATAGTTATATAGGCCCACCAAAGTTAATATTTGTGGTATGTATTTTTTTTAATAATTTAACAATTAATACATCTTATACGTTTTTTTTTATAAACTAGTTCTATCAAACAATTTAATTATTTTTAAAAAGACTCAAAACTAATTATAAATTAATTTTATTAAGATGCTTGTAAATTACAAATAGCTTCAAAGCAATAAGTTCCCAATGAGAAACAACCCTAAATAACATGATTGACAATACATAAAATTATAGTTATTATTACTAAATTGTATTATTTGTCCTTATAAGTTCAGTGTAATTGTTCAATTAGTGTACAAAGTCTGGTCGGACTTGAGCCCGCTTTCATGGTGGACTTGGACATTCATTTTTTATTTAATCGGTTGGAGTCTGAGAACGCTAAAGCCCAAATTTTTATGGGTGGGAAGACAGGCCTTAACACGGTATGACGAACAATAATTTTATCTATTATATATTATATTTATAAACTATTTGAAATTTTAATATTTTATCCTATTATAATTTTGAACTTGACTACAACTAGTATTTCGAACCACAACTGGGGTGAGTGGATATTTTTCTTTATATTTATATATGCGTGATTGCAAACATTTTTTTTAAAATCGAAATTAACTACAACTGATCTTACTATATGTTAAAGAATTCACGTAAAAATTTATCTTTTTTCAATTTAGTCCATAAAAAATTAAAAGATAATATTATTTATGGGTCGAGGGCTGAGCTTGAGAATGACCTCGTAAGCCCGACCCATGACAAAAGTTCTAAAATGTGGGTCAGGCTGGGCCTGACTTGGGTGGTTTTCATAAAAAAAACCCCGATAAAGCCTGGTCCGACTCGAATCATGAACATGTCTATTAATGCAGATTCCACACTTATAAAGAGAATGTCATATCTCAATGGGTAAATTACAGACAACATATCCTAACACACATGTTAGTGGCTGATTTCGCGGCTAAATATGAACTCCATTATAATTTAGAAATAGTGTCCTATCTCTATAACAACATTAATTTGCATCTCCCAATTTTGATTTTGGTGAGGACATCTTGAGTCCTCCTGAATGAGGCTAGCTGGAACAGTCAATCCAGTTGGAACACTTAGGACAACTAGAACAATCAATCCGGCTGGAGAACAAGTCTCAACCCAAGCATTCAGCTTAGCTTGCGAGGATCACAAGGCCCCCTGGAACAAAGGACGGTTGGATCACCAAATGCCATCCTTAATGAGCACAAGAAAACCTCAAGCTCTGAGTCTGAAGACATGCTATGTCAAGGCCTCCTCGAGCAACATGGACGGCTCGATTGAAGTCAGTTTTCTCATTTTAAATCTCTGATCACAACATAGATAAGATAACAAATGGGTGACGTGACAACATAGATAAGATAACAAATGGATGACGTGATTGGCTAATCCAAGTGGAGAAGCTTCCATAATTTATCTTTTTTGCCAGAAGTCTAATCACTTTTATCTTATAATAATTAATTGGTCCACTTTGTTGGTCTCTATGAGAGTATTTATAAGGGCAGAGGGGGGTGAGTGGCCCTTTTTCATGGAATTTGCAGACTTAGAAAAGTCTTAGTGTAGCGTGTTTGATTATGATCCGAAAGATGGATCCGGATGATGCAAATATGTGCAATAAACTAAAAGAGAAAGAAAATCAAACACAAGTACTTCATACTGGTTTGGCCCCGCCTACGTCCAATCCCCGAAGTTTCCTTCCTCCGAGCTTATCCACTAGTGGATTCCTTTTCAACTGGCAGGAATCAAGCCTTACAGATTTGTCACCGGATGGTGACCCCTTTCGGAGGTAGGATATACCACTAGAAGCACCAACTCTTAGTTGAGTCCTCTTATCTTTAGTAGGATATACCACTTAGCCTTCTACCTTGAATCTAAGCTAAGTCCTACAGGGAGATCTCACTCAAAGCACCTACTTCAAGCTATATCCTAATCTCCTAACTTACCCAAGTTGGAGATTTTTACACTTTGGTTTTTAATAAAGGGTTGGTTTTTGGAGTTCCTCAAGTTTATAGTTTCACTTGGGAGTCCTTACAAACAGATTTTGAATCAAGGGTTCTTGGAGGGATTGTATCAACTGATTGAATGAGTATTGCTTTGTTACTTCCTTTTATAAATCAACCAGTTAACCTTCTAATTTGGTGAAGAGCTCCTTTTATAGGCTTTGATCATAAATGTAGCCGTTTGTGGTTAGTGAGCTTTCATTCAATCTTCACCCTTGATTAGGTCAATGTGGAGCTTCTGGATCTGTTGATCAATCCGTTAGACTGTATTTTGATCCGTTTGAAATCTTAAGATTGAGGCTAGAAAGTTGTCAGTGATCGTTTTGCTTGTCATTTTGTGATGCACCAACTTTCATACCATTTGCTTTATGATGTGAGCTCCACGCACATCTTTATTGGTCTAGGAGAAAAAGGTAGTTAGCTTTTCTCAGTCCGGTGTCAGACTTTTGACTTTTCTCTGAAATATGCAAGCTGTCATTTTGTCTTTGTCTTGGGGAAAGGTTCTTTGACTTTCATAGACTAAAAAGGTAAAGGGAAAGGTATATTTGAGACTTTCCCTATATTTGAAATATAGGTCTTTTGGATGTCTTTTAGACCTATATGCTCCGAATCTATCTTTCAAAGATGGCTTTAATCAGTTCTTCCGGATGTTGGTCTTGAAGGACAAAAGTTTGTTTCCTTTTCAAACTTTGTCCGGATGATTTTTTCTAGTGCTTAGGTTTTTAATTTGTTCAATGGATAAATTGTATCTTGATCTTTATCTAGATTTTTCCATTTGGATTTGGGAGAACTACATACATTGTTTTTGTTTCTTTCAAACTTAATCCGGATTTGTTTTTAGATTTTTATCCAGATCATTGTTTCCCAACAATCTCCCCCATTTGATGGAAACAAAAACCTAAGTCATCTAAGCATAAGACATGGGTATATGAACTAAGTATGATTTTTGTTACTTAGTTTTTTTACAATGCTCCACCATAATTTTAGCATCCTAACTCCCCCATAATTTTATGATTCTTGCTTCTAAGTTTGTTTTAGTACAATTACAGATTGTACTTTAGAAGCGATTCTTTTGATAGTTAAGAATTTTCACTTCATATATACTTCTGCTGTTAACAATGGTTAAAATCATGAAGTTCGGTATTATAAGTACAGAAATACATATAAAGTGAATCTAGCTATTACATAAGTATTACAAAATTATATAGCTAGCTCAACTATCTCTCAGGATGGACCACTCTTCCGGACTTACAGCATTTTGTCCTTGCTACTTCCTTCTCCTTGATGACTCGGATCTTCCTCCCCCTTTTTGCTTCCATCAAGGGGATCAATAACCATGTAAGTTTGCTTGTCCCAAGATTGCTGCCATGCAGAGGAGTAGATAGAGTAGTCTTTGTTACCTTTAGCCCGCTCATCAATAATATGATCTACTATGGGGCGGAGTCAAATATAGGGGCAAAGGGACCTCCAGA
This sequence comes from Euphorbia pulcherrima, assembly GCA_947683365.1. Taxonomy (NCBI): domain Eukaryota; kingdom Viridiplantae; phylum Streptophyta; class Magnoliopsida; order Malpighiales; family Euphorbiaceae; genus Euphorbia; species Euphorbia pulcherrima. The sequence goes on along the minus strand of CANTUS010000006.1, from coordinate 6,809,261 downwards.
GTTGATCATAAGATTGTGAGACTTGAGGAAGAATTCGCAGAATGTGCTCTTGGTCCTTGGGATCAAAATAAGGAAACATGGCCTTGATAAGAGTAGTCATACCTTTTTGGCTCATGAACCCTGAGTCCACTATGGCTTGAATGAGGTTGGGCAGAATTGGAGTGAGCTGGCTTTCTGGAATAGTCAAAGACAAGGATGGTCTAGAGATAGATAATTTATTTATTCCGGCTTGAAGGATGGTGATTTCATCATTAAGGCCCTTCCGGATGTTGTGGATAGACTCCCGTTTGATCTTTTATCTCTTTGGAGATAGTCTTCTTCCATTCGTTGATTATTTATTTAATACTGAAGTTCCTAGCCTGCATCTCATCACCCATATCATCTAGTATTTTCTCTTTGAGTTTGGGGATGGTTTCATCTATGAAGTGAGTAAGCATTTTGTGAGCACGGGGCTTTTCGGTGACCCTTGGAACGATGATGACTTGTTGCTCTGACCTCATATGGTCTAGTGGTTCTATTCTTTAAAGGTCAAATCACATTTAGCAAGTACTTTTTTTGATGATTTCGGACCTTTGGCGGCGCTTCAATATCATTCGCATGCATTTAGGATTAGCCGTTTCCTTTCGCTCGCGTGTAGTAATTTGTTTTGCAATTTTCTATAAGATCTAAACATTTTTAGCAAGTCTTGTTTATACCGTTGGATTCTTGACTCTCTGAGCTTTCCGGAATGTCAAGAATCGCCTCAATCGAATAACCTTAGTGAAAGATATAGGCGTTGGAAGCCAAAACTTTAAATCAACCCTAAAATCTACCCTGAACCTAACCCTAATTACCCAAAAACCCTAATTAACCTACCTAAACCCTAACCCTAGATTGCCTATACCCCTAGCAGCCCTTTTTACTACCACTACCGCCGCCGCCGGCGGTGGTGGCAGCCTGCCCTCCGGCGACGGTGGCCGCCACTCTTGTAGCAGTCACCGCCGCCGTGGTACCGTTCACCGGTACCCTTTGTAGCGGTGAACGCTACCGGGGTGGCCACCCCGCTACCCGTGGCAGCAGCCACCGCTAACCTTATAGCGGTGGATGCTGCTGTTAAGGCGATGACTGCCACTCCGATGGCGGCACCGCCATGACGGTGGCAGTTGACTTGGTACGACCCACTTTCTTTTTTCTCTCTCCACTCGTGATTTGGCCATGTGTTTTTCCCGAAAATTCACCTAAGTCAGTGGATTTTTGTGTGTGAGGGTATTTAAACCAATTTTAGAGAGAGAGAGGGGACTTTTTTTTCAGTTTTTAGAAGGGAGAAGTAATTTTAGAGAGAAAAAATCGAGAATAAGAGAGAGAAAATGAAGAACTAGAGAGAGAGGGGACTTTTTTTTCAGTTTTTAGAAGGGAGAAGTGATTTTAGAGAGAAAAAATCAAGAACAAGAGAGAGAAAATCAAGAACTAGAGAGAGAGAAAGCTTAAGAAAAGCTAGAATCCGGGTTTAATTCTTTCTAATCTTGATTCTCAGTTGTTCTTAGGCTTGATCTCGTAGCTTAAATGCTAAAATTAGTTAGAAATCATAGGTTAAAACAGATTAAATAAAGTTTTAGGGACTTTTTCTCAAATACCATCCAAACAATCTGTCACTATTTCCGTCGCTATTTTCGTCGCTGTTTCCGTCGGAAAATCATCAAAAGCTTGGCCAACGTCCGATTTGAGTCTCCCGAGTTAGATTCACGACATACAGGTAACAAAACTGAGTTCCCTTGATCTTTTATTTCATTTTATTGTCTATTGTTGTTGTTCTTGATGCTTTTGGTGTTATTTCTTAGTTTTTCCTTGGTGTTCTTGGAAAACCGTCGGAAAATAGTCCGACCTCTATAGGGATAGTGTTCACCTCTACCCCTATAGCCTTTGCCGCTACTGTTATAGCGGTGAAGGCTATAGCTATGGAGGTGAACTCCACCCCTATAGAGGTCCCGTTAGTTCTTACGATTTTTGGGTATTTTCTTACCCAAATCCATAAAATTAACATTATTTGAGTGTTTTAAGTCTAGATCTATTGAAATATAATTGATTACGACTTAAAACTTCAATGATTTCGAGTTTATGGATGCAAAAACACCGATCCCCCCTAAAAATGGTTTGGTGCGGCAAAGGCTATAACGATAGCCTTGACCGCCGCCGCTATAGCCTTCACCGCTGCCACTATAGCGGCCAAGGCTATGGCAGTGGCGGTTAAGGTCGTCACCAAAGCCTTTCGCCGCCAAAAGCTATTTTTAGCCCTTTTTCGCCTTTTTCTTGCGTTTTTGATCCGATTTCAACCCGAAAAATTTCTAAAAATTCACAAATAATTTGAACCTATATTTATTCATTTTATTCTATTTTTAATTTTAATTTTAATTTTTATTCGATTTAATATGCATTTAAATGGCTTAAAATAGCTTTTTTGCTAGATAAATCTAAATAAATTATTTTCCACCAACTAAAAATCCCAAAAATATTCTGAATATGCTAAATCTGATTTTGGGATGTTTAGTTAATTTATTTCACCCTTTTTGGGTTGTTAAATAATTAATAAATACCCGAAAATTACACCTTTGTCCCTAAAAATCCAAAAATACGTTTCGTCCATTTATTTCTTTATCGCTTTATTTATTTCCTCGCATTGGAAAAATGCATAGGTATTTGTAAAGCCTTGTAATAATTTTATTTTCTTGCTTTGTTTATTTATCGATTTTCGTTTGATGTATGGCATATAAATCGAAAACACCGAACAATAATCGGATTAAATCGCATAAGAACTAAGGTCACGTTTATTAAAATATAACCGGCTTGATTTAAAAATTGAAAAGTAAGCAACATCATCCGGACTTAGAATCTCTGTCTTAAGGTAAGGTTCAACCACCCGGTGGGAATATCGTACCCAAATTCCCGATGGAGCTTAACCGGGTGGCGACTCTATCTCAAAATACGAGATTCTAAATCTCGTATCCCTTAACACGTAAATCGGACTAAATTTCAACTTCAACATCGCTTTCATTATTCATTTTCATCACGCTAAAATAAGGATCATCCCTTAAGCCTGCTTCACAGCGCTTGTTGTTTCTCCGCCCCATGCCGAAAAGCATTAAAGCTTACTGTGTGGGCGGGGAGATCGGGGGTCATCGGCTCACAGTGGCGACTCTGCTGGGGACTTTCCTTTAACTTAAAACTTGACAATCGCTCCCATTTTCAAACTTTGGTTAAAGGATTTTGATGATGTGCCTAAATTATTTTTAAATCAACACTTTATGCCTTTTGATCCACCGCTTTAGTTAGATTCTAAGTTTTAAGGTGCCATTTTATCTCCCCCTGAAGCTCACTTGTATACCTCATGCCCGCCAGGAATTGGGGATATTTGTGGGTGGAACACTCGTTTTAACCAACGTGTAATTCTCACGGCCGCACTCATTTGAGAAGTGGTTGAGTTACACGGAATCAAGGTAAACGAGACCCTTTTACAGTGTCGTTCCACGACACCAGCAGTTTGAGACTATGAACCACGATAAATCTAGCCATAGCAACTTCCCTTTAGGCTTACCGGAATAATATAGATTTAGTTAGCGTACTCTCTTATAAATTTCTGGAGCTAGAGTTACCCCCACACTACAAATTGGCAATACATGAGAGTCATAAGGTTGGAAGAGGTTTATTCACTTTCGTGTGCTACTTGTGTTATGCTAATTCATGCAAAGCTCATGCATAGGCCGCCTGTGGCCGACCTTTATTTTTGGTTTTCGTTTACCTTTACTCCCCCCTTATTTGAAAGGGGGAATTTAACAAAATGTCTGAGATCATTTGAGTCCCAACGACCTGTACCTAGTTCGCTAGGAATAGCGAGAAATTTGACGTCTCACGTATTTTGAGGATAAGCTTCACATCATAAGCTCTTCTACTCTCTACCTCTCTAAACCACCCGTATATATAACATTCATCACTTGAATATTTATGTTATCATCCATCTCATTCATGGTTTGATTCGGGCTGATCATCTTTCGGTTTATTTAGTTAGACCAAGGCACTACTCCCGTCAGATTCGATCGCCATCTAGTTCGCTGTTCTATGGGCCCAAGTTCAGTATTAGAATTTGCTCTTCCAACCATGACTGATCCACATTTGAATAATGCGCCTCATAAGAGCACTCCTTCCTCTTCTCCCTCTCCCCCTCATCAGGGTCAAGTTCAAGGGGGATCTCAGTTGGGTTCCGAATTGGCTAATGCTATGGCTATATTCCTCCAGTCAGATATGTTTCGGACCACTATTTGAGAGCAGGTTAGATCCTCTCTCAGGGAGGAAAGAGAGTCTTAGAGGCCAGCGAGGCCTATTTTTCAAGCTCAGGGAGAGATAGTTCAGCCTCCGCCAATTCAGAATCAGTTTCTGGCACCACCGCTCCCTCCTATTCATCCTTTCTAGTGAAACCAATTTTAGTTTGGATAGACCTCTTCTCAGCCATCCTTATCATCTACTCTACCAACCTTCAGTTTTTATCCCCCTATGCACTTGAGGCATGTTCCCCAATCTCCTATTATTCCCGCTTTCTTAGGCCAATTCACTCCTCAGATGACAGTACCCTCGAGTGGCTTTATTGTTCCTCCTGTACAGCCGACTATTTTCACACCCCCTAGCTTTGTGGTCACTCCCCGTGAGGCCACTTACCCTCAAAATCCTTTTTCTCGCCCCCAGATCGAAACCTCGGCTCCTTCGCCCTTTTAGTTTGGGTCATCTTCATATGACCAGGTCATAGAGCCTCCGGGCATGAAGCCCAAAATGGTAGCTTTCTTTAGGCAACTTCTGAGTAGGAGCGAGGATAGAGAGGAAGTAAGAGGTGATGATTGGGTGCCTGAAAATTTCTCAATACCCCGAATGGATGCTTATTCAGGCGAAGGCCCCCCTAAGTCCCATATAGTTATGTATGAGCGAATCATGTGCGTCCAAAAGATTGAGGATAAGGTGTTGGCCAAGTTGTTCCCGTGTACCCTTTCAAGCCCTGCTCTCGAATGGTATAGTACTCTTCCGGAGTCCATAATCCTGGATTGGAAACTCCTATCTAAAGCTTTGATTGCCCATTATGTAATTTTATTCTGCAATGGAGACTACAATTCAGCATCTTGAGGCAGTCAATCAAAAGCCCGGCGAAGCTTTCAAATCTTATTTCAATCGATGGATGGCCACTCAGGTCCTCTTGAAACAAAAGCTTAGCCTTAAGGAAATGATCCTAAAATTGCTTGACGGGGCTCTCCCACTCCTTCGAAAAGAGATGGAGACTGACTCTTTCGAATCCTATCAAGCAATTTTTGAAAAGGCTGAGAGGATCGAGCGCCGGGAGGAAAAGGAAAGGGCTAGCAAGCCAAGTGACAAACCCTAGTTCAAGGGCAACAACTCTCAATCCTTTAAGGTTGTGCCAGCCCTAACTAGGGAGAAGGCACCCACGATTGAAGTTATCGATCAAGAGAGTGTTTCCACAGTGCAAGCCACTCCCGCTCGGGCCCCTGGTCAGAAGGCATTCGTGTCTCTATGGAAGCTCCCTCTTCATATCATATTTGCCAAATTAAAAGAGAAAGGCCTGCTTAGTCCTCTTTATGAATACCGTTCTCCTACGCCTGAAGAGAAAGGGAACTTTTGTCACTATCATGTTCAAAAGGGACACACAACAGATCAATGTAAGCCTTTAGGTATGGCTATTTGGCGCTTAGTAAAAGAAAGAAAAATGGATGAGCCTACGAGGAAGACCGACATTGAGGAGAAGCCATCACTGAGCTCTGATGATGGAGTGAGCGCCATCAATTCCGGTCTCCTTGAAGGTTTTGTGTTGGCAATAGTCTTTTTTGATTCACCCAACTCCGTTATGGAAGCCAATTCTACCGCTAACTATGATAAGAATCCCACAAGGTCTCTAAGCGGATGAAGGAGACAAGTTATCAGCCGAGCAGGCAGAGGTTTTGGGCTTCATCCTGGACGACGCACCAATGAAAGCTACCAAGGATGCTTAATCTACCGGCTTTACCAATCAAGACCCTCCTCTTGTGGAAGATGTTTATTTCTATGATGTGATTTTCTTTTGGTTTTTAGTATTCAGATGTGAACAATTGTTTTAATGAAAGACTCTTTTTGCTTATCTATTTGATGTTTCGCCCGATGGGTCCATGCATTCATTTTTGTCATAAGTATAATGTGTTCAGTATTCATAACGTTTCTTTAACTAAAATAAGTTTGAGTACGGATGATAATCTAAAATGGTAACCACTTTCTAATGACCTAACCTTTGGAAGAAAATAAGAAATAACAAGTGATTGAAGATTATGATACCGCTTTCGCCTAGTCATGCCTTTCGTCATCGGATTCCCGAGCATCTCATCTCCATGCCTGAAATAGCAAAAGAAGCTTAGCCTTCCTGGAATAGATCTAATATGTCAATCGGTCCATCACCGGCCTCACAGCTATATGCAAACTATCGAGGAAATGTCAACCGGTTATGGAGAAAGAATATCACCAGATTATCTTCAACAGAATTATGGCTTATCTTTGCCCACCCATTCTCAATGTTCCTACCCCCAATACAACATTGCCTTTTCCCCCTATCCATTGCCTTACACCCTCAAACTTTCCCTATTTCTCTCCTTCTTAGCCATTCTCAACGAGGGGGACGCATAAGATCGGCAAGATTTAACCCTCATCAGCATAGGGGGAATCCAACCCTTTTCAATGACATTGCTATCAAGAAGATGGCCAAGTTCCTCGAGAAATGAGTCCTTGCTTGGCGTAGCCTACCCGATCGTAACATCCCAGTTATTGAGGTTTCAATTCTAGGGGCACCACCTGATCAATCAAAAATTTTGGTCTAAACCCCTCAGATCTTCACCACCCTGCCCATGAGCTAGTGGGACAAATGAAACCGAGAGTTGTATTGAACCTAGGGTCAAAGGGACCCCCATGGACTAAAGCATGGTTCGAACGACTTGAATAGTCAAAAGATGTATCAAAAGTATGGCGAAGGCGCCCGACAGCTAAGTCAAGCGTCAGAGGCACCGTCAAAGGCCAATGATCTGATTCCAAAGCAATTAAAGCCTACCAGCACCGACCCAAGGGGAAATCCCAACCAAATTGGGAAAGACCTTATATAGTTAGAAAGATACCCGGTTCCAGGGGCACAAAGATTTTGGATGGTACCGAGTTCGGAAACCCTATCGATAAAATCAGGTTGGAGCGCTATCATGTCTAACCAAAAGAATCAAATCCAGAAAAGCGGCATATAAAAAGCATATATAAATCCATCACCCGACGAGTGGTCCTCTACTACTCGGACAAAAATTAGGATGTATCCCACTAATTGGTATTCGACAAATTGGTCAGGCAAAAGTTAGGGTGCAAGAATAACCCGCTAGGCTGAAAACCTGAAAAGGGCGGCCTAGGCAAAAGTCAGGGTAAAGTGAGCCATGAGAGTATGTTGACTAGAAATCCCTCATAGGCTAGTTAACACCAGAGTTTGGGTCAGTAGAAATGATTATCATCATCATGTACTCAAACTTACTTCATTTAACGAAAATGTCACTTTTACTGAATTCTATATGTTTGTGCTTGAATGAATGTATTGAGCCCAAAAGGCAAAGTGCAACGGATAAGTCAAATGTAGGGTTCCGTGCAGTCAAATCAATCCCTTAAAAGAAACAAAAGCAGAGATAAAAGGCAAAAATCCTGATAGATTGAAAAGAATTAAGGTCTATACAAAAGCCGGAAAGTCCGCTGGATTGAAAACCCAAAAAGGGCGGCCCAGGCAAAAGTTAGGACATAAAAGCAAAATGAACAAGTCTGATGGGCCCGACACAATGCCTGGGTCTATGCAAAAATTAAGAAAATTAGGGCAAAGATTGTCGACTGCCATCGATCACATCAAGATATCTGCATCATTGCCGTCAGCATCGGAAAGCATAAATATGTTCGCCGGTCTAATAGATTCGAAGGACTCAGATTTGTTCTCTAATCGTGTCCGCTCAATTCTTGACCGCAATCGAGCATCTTGATTCCACAGTATCTTAATCTTCCGAAACCATCCTTGGTAGAATTCATTGGTAGTGATAGCGTCTAGCCGTTTGTAATCCTAAACCTTGAAATTCGCTTTGTGCTCCCACCTATCTCTGATTCTCTCAAGTCGATAATCGTTTATGCAAGCAAGAGGGTGTATAGGAAAATGATAATCTTCCGTTAGGGGCATTCTCATTTCGCCTGTACCTTCGAGGCACTTCCGTGCATTCTTTTCCCTGGTCAAATATCTATCGCGCCTAGCATCCATCTAGTGAATAAATAAAGCAACCAAAGTAATCAATGCAAGAAAGCAATCTCATTAGCCAAACCAGATGAATCAACCAAAGTATCAAATCCCCAATGTCTTAGGTGAATGCCAAAATACAATAAGGAGATAAGGTATCTGAAGGGTAGTAAGAGAGTGCAGAAGTGTATCAATCTAGCATCTGTCAATCCTCCCCATCATAATCGGATCAAATGTATCCTGTCCTGTCATTATCCTCACTCTACTCACCCTCTATAATGTCCCCTGCAAGAGTGCGAGATGGTGATGGCTCAGATGGAAACTCAGGGCGAGCTCCAGACCGCATGAAAGATATCTTCCTCGTCCTTGTAGCACCGCGAGTATGTCCAGAGGATCCGAATTGCCTTGCATCAGCCATGAAACCCTGGCCATCTCCTCCTATATCCACACATGCACCTCGGCCTTGCCTCCTGAGCTGGGCCTCGAGATCACCTCTCTGAATCCGCAGCCTCCGAACCTCGTCGTTGATCCGCACCATACCCGAGCATGCGAGGCCCTCTCCTCTGCATACTGAGCTCTCTCAAATGCCATCTAGCCTTGATATTCTGCCATCTGGCCCTGATACTCCGCCACCTCCTACTCCGTACGTACTCCACCCTCCTCGCTAGCTCGAACCCGATCTTGCTCCATAGCAATGAAAACCTGCACATCAGTAACTGCGAAAATGATCAGCTCCGATAAATCATGCATCATGCATAATATTTATATGTGTTATCATATTTGTTTCTTATAGGAAGTGATCAATTACCCTGGAAATGGAATCCTGGGCTAAGACCATGTCCCTCACTGAAAAATATCCTCGGGCTAAGCGCTCGGCCTCAAGGGCAAGCACCTGCAAGCCAGAAACAAAATCAGACCGATCACCACGGGCAAGCAGCAGTATATCATAATCAAAAAAGTGTTTACATGTGTGGTATTGGGAGGAGTGAAGAAAATAGGCATAGTAGTCTCCTCGATGCGCTTAACCTCGCACGCCCCTAGCTTGCTCATGACCCTAGCTCTCACTCCATGGCATTCCCCAGGACCCCCTAGACAAATCCATGGGGTGGAATCCCCCTACCATGAGGTATCTCCATGGAAGTCATCTCGGGCTGGAGCTGTGGCCTCTATGAAGTGTCTCCTAGGACCTAAAGCTGGCGCCATTGGTCCCTCTCCTCTTCTTGCGAGAAGCCTGAAAAAGAGCAAGTCAAATGTTAGTCAAGCACTAAGATAGAAGAAAGTCGAAGTGCATCCTAGGTAGTCAAGTTATACCTTCTTCTATCGGGGTAAGAAAACTCCGGGACCGACAAGATCCTCAGCAATAAAAGGCACGCCATCCTGATCCATGGCTGTGCCACCACCATCATCATTCGAGGGGGGCTCATCATCATCGTCATCATCCCCGCCATACCCGTCGCTACCCTCGATCACCATGCCATCATCTCTAAAATCCTCATGCTTATCCGTTGGGGTCAACCTCCAGCAAGTAGGGATAAGCAGGTCGAGGTGAGCGGCATAGTCTCGTCCAAGTGAGGACACTCTCTCCTGGTCACCGTCCATATATCTCACCTGATCTCTCGCGGGCATAAGGCGGGGCCAGAATATCCCCACTGGCACATCAGGTGGGACTCTCCTCCATAGGGTAACACTGGTCCTCCACCTTCGGATGTGCTCCCCAAAGTACCACTCCAGGCTCTAGGGGCACTCTAGTATAAAGCGGCAGCCATCTACCCCACGTTGGCCACCAGCTCCTCCCTGGATCTCTCTAATGTGGTCGTAGTATGGCAGGATCCTCCATGGCTCCGTGATGAGCTGAAAAATAACAACAAATCACTGTAAGTATCCCTCCTTTTATCCATACAGTTTTAGACAAAATGTTTAAATTAAATGTGCAGGAATAGATCTTATTACCCAGTGTCAGCAAAGCTGCCTCAGATAGTCCCTGTACCAGGCATGCCTATGGGTGTCCTTATCCTTCCACCCTACCATCCATCGGGCTATGTAGTGGGAACCGTCCGGGGGCTGACCGTCCAACCCAGGTGGTGGGATAACTCTATAGGCATACGCCCATACTTGCAAAAAGAATAATAAAGTCAGTGCATAGCCAGCATAATTATTTCAGATTTTCTAGTGGGTGGAATTCCTAACCTGAATCCAAAAGGCCCCGGCCTTGAACTCGCCAATGTCTCCGCGACCCGAGTAGTCAAGGGCAAAATGCATCTGCCCAAGTATGGCCCAAGGCCAATTCCACTCCCGAAAAGTGGTCATGTCCTCAAGAGCGCTAAGTAAGCCCATGGTAACCACGCTCGAAGAAGTGGGAAAGAATAGGGTGATGAGCAAGGGTGATGAGCAAGGTGATGACAAAGGATCGCAAATACTGAATCAGCCGGTCGCCACTAATATCGGTCTCCTGGGTCCAATACGCCTCAAGTATGGCATACTTGGGCCTCTCTTTCCTTAGGGTAAAAACCCTAAGGAGCGCCTTTACTCGAGCCCGAGAAGCCAGCCGGTCATAGAAGCGGTCGAGATACAAGTCAAAATGAATAACTCAACCTCCTCATCGAAACCCTATCATCGCTGCTACATCGGAAGGGGTGATGGTCAGCTCCCCGACCGGTAAATGAAATGTATGGGTGGTCTCGCTCCACCTCTCAACCAAGCATGCCATGACGGTCTGGCTCATGGGCTTATGCCTTGTTGGCAAAGCCTCAAGTAATGGCACCAAACCTGTGTCCGAAATGGCCTCGACCAATGAAAAGTCTTGGGTTGCTCACGCCTTAGCTTTTATCTTAACCCAGCACTTAGCGCACCGACTCATAGACCCCATCGTCTTACAGTGATGAGTCTGCAAAATTTTAAATGACAAGAATTAGCACAAATAAAAAAAAGACAACGGAAGTTTATTATGCAAATTAAGCAAAGAAAGCTAATTTTAAGCCTCTAGACCACCTCGGAACTGAATTTCAACATCAAAATCAGATTCAGAGCAAAAAATCAGCCTGGGTTGCCCCCTTCTTTTTTTTCGGGACTTGCCGGCGACGGCTCCACCGCCGTCATCGCTACCACTGCCGCCGCTGTAGCAGCAGCGTTCACCACTATAGTGGCAGCGGTAACCGCTGCCCCTATAGCGGTGGCGGCTTCTCGCCTTTTCTTCGGCCGCAGGTGAGGCTTCACCTCTGACGCCTCCACCCCTATCACGCCAGCATTTACTAGCGTCCACCGCTATAATGGTAGCAGTGACCGCTGTCCCTATAGCGCCGACGGCGGCGTCTGCCTCAAGCCGTCCCCCGGCGTCCCTTCTCACTAAAATCCAAAATTTACCTCAAATCTCAGTCCAAATCAAGCCAAATCAGTCACTAAACAATCCTAAAGTAGTTCTAAACCCTTTTTATCAACAATTTCATCAAAAATCCAAGCCTAAAAGCCTAAGATTTCAAAGTTAGGCCGTGAACATAAAGTGCAAAATCTGAAATTTTGATCGGGTTTTGGGGTATTACCTGAAGAGTTGAGGCATTCCCACTTAAATTTGTGTACATTCGGGGTTGCAAGAAAGGAGTATACCCCAAATACTTATCTTCTCGGCAAAGCCCATACGCTTGGGCGACCGAAAGAGCAAGGAGCTATGATCGATCCCACCGGATCCCTTCTTGATCATTTTGGCTCAACAACTCAAAGAAACCGAGCCTGTTCATGGTTGTATGGAATAGGAGTTAAAGAATGCAAATGGAAAGATATGAAAGATATGAAAGGAAAAGAAAAAGGAAAAAGAAAGAAGTGAAAGAAATAAAAGGAATATATTCCTTTTTGTCTTTTATTGTATGGAATATTCTCTAGAATATTCCTTTTCGCAAGGGGCAAAGATCTCCGATCTATTATTTCTTTCTGAGCCCCGGATATCCCTAAACTCAATTTATATTTCATTCTTCCATTTTTATTGCTTAATTGAAGGGGCAAAAATTTTTATTCCACAAAATCAATGAAGCAATAAAAATGCAATTTATATGGCTTACTAATGCTTCAGCACTACCTTGAGAGGTACACTGTGCGATGATCCTTTCGGGGCATTTCACCGTAACCTCCCAAATCTCCAGGGGCACCTCGATGCAACCTACCGATTCGAGAATCCAAAACCTTAAAAGCCCAAGCCCATGCTTGGCAAAACCCTCAAAAGCCCAGGCTCATGCTTGGCAATCTGTCAAAAGCCCAAGCCCATGCTTGGAAAAACCCTCAAAAGCCCAAGCCTGTGCTTGGCAATCCGTCAAAAGCCCAAGCCCGTTCTTGGCAATCCCTCAAAAGCCCAAGCCCGTTCTTTGCAATCCCTCAAAAGCCCAAGCCTGTTCGTGGGAATCCCTCAAAAGCCCAAGCCCATGCTTGGCAAAATCCTCAAAAGCCCAAGCCTATGCTTGGCAAAACCCTCAAAGGCCCAAGTTCGCTCTTGGCAAACCTCAAAAGCCCAAGCTCGTTCTTGGCAAAACCCTCAAAGCCCAAGCTCGTGCTAGGCAAAGCCTCAAAAGCCCAAGCCCGCGCTTGGCAAACTTCAAGTCTCTCTTAACAGGTAGACCGAATCCAAGTTAGTTTTATTCTTGATAGGTCTGTCTATGGCAATCCCTGAAGACAACCGATTTAAGAATCCGCGTGTCAGGCACAATGCATCTAGTCTAACGGTCTCTTCAGGCACTTTATAGTAAATCTTAGTCCGACCTCGTTAGGAGTTCTCGATATTTCTTAGTGAAGCCCTCGGCATTCTCGGCATTCCCCTTTATCTCTGATATACCCGATTCAACTTCCACCTGCTCGATAGGTCCGTTGATGGTGCGTCCTCAAACCACCAGTAGACAACCGATTCAATCTCCAATCCTTGATAGGTCCGTTGATGGTGCATCCCTAAACCACCAGTAGACAATTGATTTAATATCTAATCCTCGATAGGTCAGTTGATGGTGCATCCTCAAACCACCAGTAGACAACCGATTCAGCTTCCACCTCCGATAGGTCCATTGATGGTGCGTCCTCAAACCACCAGTAGACATGCCTGATTCAGCCTCCACCCTCTGATAGGTCCATTGATGATGTGTCCCACGACCATTCATAGACAACCTACTCAAGAAATCCCTACTCTTCTTCCCGAAGCAACCATCTATCCCAAAACCGTTTAGGGCAACGCAGGTATACCGAATTAACATCCAAGTCAATTTTATTCTTGATAGGTCTGTTTATGGCAATCCTAGAAGACAATCGGTTCAAGAATCCATGTGTCAGGTATGACCCTCTATCCCTTGCTCTTTCATGAGATCACACTTGGCTCGCCAAGTGGTAATCTCCTGAGGGGCAGCCTGTGAGCACGGGCTTTTCGATGACCCTTGGAACGATGATGACTTGTTGCTCTGATCTCATATGGTCTAGTGGTTCTATTCTTTGAAGGTCGAATCACATTTGTTAAGTACTTTTTTTGATGATTTCGGACCTTTGGCGGCGCTTAAATATCATTCGCATGCATTTAGGATTAGCCATTTCCTTTCGCTCACGCGCAGTAATTTGTTTCATGATTTTTTTATAAGATTTGAACATTTTTAGTGAGTCTTGTTTATACCACTAGATTCTTGACTCTCCGAGCTTTTTGGAATGTCAAGAATCACCTCAATCGGATAGCCGTAGTGAAAGATATAGGCGTTGGAAGTCAAAACCCTAAATCTGCCCTAAAATCTACCCTAAACCTAACCCTAATTACCCAAAAACCCTAATTAACCCTACATAAACCCTAACCCTAGATTGCCTATACCCCTAGCAGCCCTTTTTGCTGCCACCACCACCGGAGGTGGCGGCGGTGTCAGCCTGTCCTCCGACGACGGTGGCCGTCACTCTTGTAGCGGTCACTACCGCCGTGGTAGCGTTCACCGGTACCCTTTGTAGCGGTGAACGCTACCAAGGTGGCCACCCCGTTGTGGCCACCCCGCTGCCTATGGTAGCAGCCACCGCTACCCTTATGGTAGCGGTGGCTGCTGCTGTCAAGGCGGTGACCGCCACTCCGGTGGCGACACCGCCGTGATGGTGGCGGTTGACTTGGCACGACCCACTTTCTTTTTTCTCTCTCCTCTCGTGATTTAGCCACGTGTTTTTCCCGAAAATTCACCTAAGTTGGTGGATTTTTGGTGTGAGGGTATTTAAACCAATTTTACAGAGTGAGAGGACTTTTTTCAGTTTTTAGAAGGGAGAAGTGATTTTAGACAGAAAAAATCAAGAACAAGAGAGAGAAAAAGAAGAACTAGAGAGAGAGGACTTTTTTCCGTTTTTAGAAGGGAGAAGTGATTTTAGAGAGAAAAAATCAAGAACAAGAGAGAGAAAATGGAGAACTAGAGAGAGAGAAAGCTTAAGAAAAGCTAGAAGGGATTTTTTTTATATAATATAAATATATATTTAAATATAATATATTCAATTTATTCAGTTCGCTTCGGTTTTATTTTAGTTTTTATGACAAAAATTGAAACCCGACTTTTTAAGAATATTAAAAATCGTAACCGAACCAAAATAAATTCTGTTCTGTTCTGTTTGGTTGTTTTATTCGATTTCGGCTCTGCACACCCCTAAATTTAACAACGTAGTTTGAAACTCAATATAAATCAATTAATTTTGTATTACATGCAGGGCCGGTCCTAATATTTCGAGGGCCTCGAACGAAATTATGAATATGGATCCTTATTCATTAATTGTTTGAATGTGAAATTGAAATATATTCTAATATTTTAAATAAAAAAATATTTTAACTTTATACTACTTTATGTTGAAAAATTTTAAAAATTTCTTAAAATTTATATAAATACATTTATATATAATAAAAATTATGGACCCCTTTAAGTTATGGGCCCTAGGTCATCGCATATCTATTCTATATTACGGTCGGCCTTTATTACACGAGTCATGAGTTCAGCCTCCAGCTATACTCACAAATTTTCATCCCTCTCACTGATTCCCATCACTCTTAGGGGTTTTCAGGAAAGGGAAAAGGGAATAAAAATATATCTTTTCCTTTGTTGTTATTTAGTTGAATAAATGAATCAAATTTATTACCTCTTTCTCTTCTTTCCATTACCCCAAAAGGCTCTAGCCCATTACCCCCTATACACCAGGTTTTGTACTCCCCTTATTTGGTCTAATTACCTGTTTACTCCTTACTGTATAAACTAGCAGCCACCACGTCTGCATCGTAATTGCCATTGTGACAGTCGTCTCCATCAGTTTCACTATCATTGTCCACCGCCGTCTACGTTGTCATCACCGCCGTAATCATCTCCATGGCCTTCAAGGTTTTGAAACATATATTGTTCTTTGAGGTTCTCATAGTTATCTAATTCTTCAGATTCGTAGAACCATCTGAATATAAAATTGTTCTTCAAGTTCTCATGGCTATCATTCATTACCTTTATCTCCATGTCTATTGTTCTCTATTTTTTCCCTTACATTTTGTCCAGGTTCAACTGTCGTTCATGCCCTGCCACCCATTCACTTTTTGTTGTGCTTCAGTCAATTCATGGAATCTATTTTCATTAAAATTGATTTGTCAATTATGATTTAAAACTTCAATTCAAGTTAATTATTAAAATTTTTCACTTTTGTGAATGAGTTTAGCAAACAAATTTTAGTTTTAAGGGTTCTTAGATTGGGAATGTTGAACCAAGCACGAGTTTGGACTGACTCAGTTGTGCTTAAGTTTTGACTATAACAATTAAGTTAAGAATGGAATAATTAAGTCAACAATGATGTTAAAATGAATAGTCTATAGTTATAGGGGAGTTAGTAAATTGAAGGGTAAAGTTTCGTGTCTCCGCTGACCTAACTATTCAGTTTAACTTTGAGTGGTTTCTGGGCTGAGTATCTACTTAGTCGCTGACTTAGTAATATTCACTCAGCACTTGATATTTAGATTTTGTTTTAGCTGTGTGTTTTATGACTATATACTTCAGTTGGGTTACTTTATATCTGTCAACGCTGTTGACCTTACCTTTTAAGGTAAAAAGGTATCTTTGCTTTTGGTGTTACCTTTTGCAGGAACATTAATGAGACAAAGACAAAAAGAACTAATGCCTTGACAAGACACAGAATTATGAAGAAAATGACAAAGTCTCCCAATGCAAATCTTCAACAAGTCAATCGCCACTTTGGATAATTCTGCAGATCTCCCAACCTTGTATCACACACTCTACAACATTTCAGAATACCAGAAGGAATGGTATGAAGACACATGGTAAGCCAGCGCGAGTTCTCTCTAACGAAAGATTGGCATCAAATGACAAAGAATTCAAATTGGAGCTTGAATTTCAATCTAACGGATTGAAATGTATTTCACAATGATGCAATTCTATCTCTTAACGGATCGATTTGAAGAAGTAATGGGTGAATTACTGAGCTGTCAATTTCAAAAGATGCCAAGAAATTCAACGGCTACTTTCTCAATCCAACTATAAAAGGAGCAAGAAGGCAAGCATTAGAACTTGGTGATTTCACTTGAATTTCCTAGAAGTAAAGATTCTGTCAATTTACAAGCTTTAAAAGATTTCAAGGAAGAAAGTATAACTCAGCTAAAATCTACTTTAGAACAAGAAAGAATATATTAGATCGATCAACTGTAATGTTTGATCATTTATAACTGGATCAACGTTTCTATGAGCTGAATCCAGCTCTTGTTTTGACTCTTTGTGAGTTGCTAATAGAAGAGGGTACTCTAGTCAGCGGGTGAGCGATTGCAGTTTCGAGGGTACTTGCTATAATTGGGAAAATTATGAAAGGCTTCTCCACCTAGGGTAAAGGAGTTGAGATTAGTGGATTAAAGCCGAGACACTCTCTTAGGACTGGATGTAAGCACAGGTTACCGAACCAGTATAAAATCTTTGAGTTCTTTACTTAATCGCTTTTTCCAGATATTTCACTCAGTCAGCTGACCTCACTCAGCCGAGAAAGTTATTATTACGAAAAAGTTTTATAAGTGATTGAGTGAGTCATTCACCCCCCCTCTGACTTAGTGAGTGTACGTATAAGGACCAACAAGTGGTATCAGAGTAGTTCTCATTTCACAGATTTCATAATCCTTGAGACAAAGACCATGGCGTACAAAGGAGAATCCAGTGGAAGGGCTCAAGCGTACATTTTGCCTGAAGGCATGTCAGTTACCGAGCCTCCTATGTTTAATGAAGAGCATTATACCTACTGGAAGAATAGAATAACCAATTTCATTCAGTCCTAGAGTATGCACGCTTGGATGGCTATTATAAAAGGGCCATATGTTCCATCACATGTGAAGAATGGAGTACGAGTTGATAAGTACTCTACTGAATGGGATAATCAAAACTTAGCCAGACTAAAAGAAAATGCAGCTGCTATCAACTATCTTCATTATGCTCTTGATGCTATTGAGTTCAATCACATTTCTGGATGCGAGACAACTAAAGGGATATGGAAGAAGTTGGAAGTAACTTATGTAGGTAATGACAAGGTGAAAGAGTCCAAAATTGATATCCTTATGAGGGATTATGAATGGTTTGACATGAAGCCCAAGGAGGATATTTCTAATATGAACACTAGGTTCATGAATATAGTCAATGAGCTGAAAAGACTTGGTAAGCCCTTCACTGAAGAAGAGACTGTCAAGAAGATTCTTAGAAGCTTAATTCAAGATTAGGAAGCTAAGAACAATGCTATTGAAGAGGCTCATGATTTGAAGACCTATAAGTTTGATGAGCTGATTGAAACTCTGCTGACTCATGAGATATCTTTGAAGCAATATAAAGATGAGTCCAAGAAGCACAGGTCCAGAGAGTAAGAGAGCTCAAGCAGAGTTATTGTTCTGAAAGCTGATGATGATGATGAAGAAGATTCCTCTGAGGAAGGATATCTAGAGGACAGAAAAGAATAGATAGCTCTAATGACCAAGAATTTCAGGAGATATTTGGGAAAAGATAAGAACTTTCAGAAGTTCAGGAAAATAGGAAAGTATAAGAAGGGAGCAGATGATAGACCATAAAAGTAGTTTAATAAAGAGCATAACAAAGACATCAAATGCTTTGAATGTGGTGAGAAAGGACATATTTAGTCGAGCTGTCCTAAGACTAAGTAGGACAAGTTTAAGAAGAAGAAGAGTAGGAAAGCCCTTACTGCTACCTGGAGTGACTCTGAACAATAGTCATCATCCTCATATGAAGAGGCACAAGATTCTGCCAATGTTTGACTCATGGTTAAGGATGATCTAGTTCAATCAGAGTCAGCTGACCAACTAACCACTTGCGCTGCTAGACAATCTGATGACCAAAGCAAAGACAAAGGAAATCACTCTAAGGTAAATTCTGAACCCCTTTTATCTTCAGATGAGCTTGCCACAGTACTTGATGATGTTATTAATATGACTAAAAAGTCAACTAAATACATCAAAGTACTTCAGAGGAGGTGTGATGATCTAGAAGATGTTAATTCTTCTACCTCACTTGATATCCTATACCTGATGGAAAAAGCTGAGTACCAAAATGGATATAACAGCAAAGTCACTAAGAGATTGGACTAGCTAGCTGCTGAATTAATAACTTTGAAAAGGTGCAGGTCCCTCCTCAACCTATCAGAGTAACCGCACTTACCACTCTGAGAAGGTTTCTTAAAAGAGTAAAGTGAGCAGGCATAATCCTAAGGCTGCCTGTAATTTTTATGGTAAGCCAGGACATGCTACAGTCATGTGTAGGCATAAAAATGGTTACTATGATGAGTATGACTGGTCAAGGATGACCACTACTAACAAGGGACCCAGCCAGAAAAAGGCATAGGTACCTAAGAAAACTTAACTGCTTTATAGGTGAGCCTGAGATCCACTGATGATAGAAGAATGTGGTATTTGGATAGTGGATGCTCGAGGCATATGACAGGTGATGAAAAGCAATACATTACATTAGAGTGAAGAAAGAATGGAAGTGTCAGTTTTAGAGACAACAAAAAAGGAAAGATTGTAGGCAATGGCACTGTGAAGCCTTCAATTGATAATGTGTCCCTAGTGAAAGGCCAAAAGTTTAACTTGCTAAGCGTTGCTCAGTTGTGTAACAAAGGTACAAAAGTGATATTTGACTCAGGGGGCTGCTCAATCATTGATGGTAACTCTGACCAAACTATTCTCTATGCTCATAGAATTAGTAATGTTTATATGTTTGATTTATCCCCGACTCCCATGATATATGTTTAGTTTCTAAGGAGGAAAACTCATGGCTATGGCATAGAAGGTTAGGATATATCAGTATGACCAATCTATCCAAATTAGCCAGAAATGAACTTGTTGAGGGATTACCCAATCTAGCCTTTGAAAAAAATAGACTCTGCTAAGCATGCCAGCTTGGGAAACAATTTAGGAAGACCTTTAAATCATTAGCTGATATATCTTCTTCTTTTCCCCTTGATCTTCTACACATGGATTGTTTGGGCCTGTTGTGCCAATAAGTCTAGGTGGAATGAAATACACCCTTGTGGTTGTAGATGATCTGACTAGGTTCGCTTGGATTGTCTTGCTATCAAGAAAAGATGAAACATTTGAATCATTCTGTAGGTTGGCTACCTGGATCATGAATGAAAAAGACCTTAAAATTAATAGAATCCACAGTGACCATGGATGGGAATTCAAAAATAAGCAGTTTAAGGAATTCTGTTCTAAGCATGGTATTAACCATAATTTTTTTGCCCCTCATACACCTTAGCATAATGGGGTTGTTGAGAGAAAGAATCGCACTATTGCGGAGATGGGTCATTCTATACTGGGTGATAATAATCCACCAAAGTATTTCTGGGGAGAGGCTGTTAACATAACTTGTTACATTCTAAATAGGGTTTTAATTTGCCCAGTTTTGAATAAAACTCCTTATAAACTTTGGAAGGGGCACAAGCCCAAGGTTGGTCATCTCAAGGCCTTTGGTTGTAAATGCTTCATATTAAACACTAATGACCAATTGGCTAAATTGACCCCAAGGCTGATGAAGGAATCTTTCTAGGTTACTCAACACATAGTAGGGCATACAGAGTGTATGTCAAGAGGACTAGCATCTTAGAGGAGTCCACGCATGTAGATTTTGATAAAACTAATAATACAGGTAGAGAAGCCAGTGATGAGGAAAGAGAAAAGGAACAAGTCAGCGGATTAATCAGTCTGCCCATTATTAATCCTGATCCAGTACCAGAAAAAGAAGATGAAGAAGTTGACTTGGACCAATCAATCAACTTTAGTGATGATGTGGATGCTCAACCAATGACAGTAGTTCAGTGAGCTGATCCTGATCTACCAAAAGAAGTCAGAGCAAGGAGAGATCACCCAGTTGAGAAGACTCTTGATAATATGCAAAATCCAGTGCTGACTAGATGTCAACTAAAATGAATGATGAGCCATTCAGCATTTATTTCATTGATTGAACCAAAGAAGTTTAAAGATGCTGAGTTTGATGACAACTAGATGATTGCAATGTAAGAAGAGCTAGACCAATTCAAAAGAAATAAAGTTTGGGATTTGGTGGAGAAACCCAAAGGAAAGTCAATCATAGGTACCAAATAGGTTTTCAAGAACAAACTAGATAAAGCTGGTAATGTTGTCAGAAATAAAGCCAGACTAGTTGCTCAAGGCTACAATCAATAAGAAGGCATTGATTATAAAGAAACATTTGCACCAGTAGCAAGACTTAAAGCCATAAGAATTCTTTGCACTTTTGCATCCCATATGAACTTTAAATTGTTTCAAATGGATGTTAAGAGGGCATTTATTAATGGTTATATTCAAGATGAAGTCTATGTCAGATAGCCCCCAGGATATGAAGATCCAAAGTTTCCAAATCATGTCTTCAAGCTGAAGAAAGCTCTATATGGACTAAAACAGGCTCCAAGAGCTTGGTATGAGAGACTAACTAACTTTTTAATCAGTAAAGATTATGTTAGAAGGAAAGCAGATACAACTCTATTCATTAAAAAGAAGCTTTAAGATGTGTTGCTAGTCTAAATATATGTTAATGATATCATATTTGGAGCAACTGATGAAAAGCTATCCAAAGAATTCAGTCAGTAGATGAAGAAAGAATTTGAAATGTCAGTGATAGGAGAGCTTAATTTCTTTCTTAGTTTGCAAATCAAGCAAGGCAAAGATGGAATCTTCATCAGCTAAGCTAAGTATGCCAAGGAAGTACTCAAGAAGTTTGACATGGATAAAGCCAAGCCAATGTCAACACCCATGGCCTCTAAGTAAACCTATATAGAGTAAGCTCTACAGAGGTATTATTGGTTCTCTACTTTACTTAACTGCTAGTAGGCCTGACATTCAATATGCTGTATGTTATTGTGCAAGATATCTAGCTGACCCCAGAGAATCTCACTTAGCTGTTGTTAAGAGAATTCTCAGATATTTTCTAGCAGGTTTATGGTATCCAAGTACTACAGACTTCACTCTGAGAGGATACACAGATGATGACTATGGAAAAGACAAACTTGAAAGGAAAAGCACCACAAGAGGATGTCATTTTCTTTATGATTGTCTAGTTACATGGTATATCAAAAAGCAGACTTCTGTAGCTCTGAGTACAGCTAAGACTGAGTACATGGCTGCAGGAAGTTGTGTAGCACAACTGCTATGGATCAAGCAATAACTGGAGGATTATGGTATAAAGTCTAAGTGCCTTGAAGTCATATATGACAGCAAGAGTGCAGTTGACCTATCTAAGAATCCAGTTCAACATGGCAGGATGAAGCATGTCAATATTAGACATCACTTTATAAGGGATCATATTCTAAAAGGAGAAGTCAAGCTCACCTACATTCCTACTGAAGAACAGTGAGCTGTCATATTCACAAAGCCTATTGGAAAGGATCAATTCTACGCGCTAAGACAGCTGATTAGAATGTCCAATCCAATTTGAAGAAATACATCCCACTCTGACCTATTCTAGAGCTAACCAAATTAGGGTATACTCTGAGCTTCAGTGAATTAGTTTAAGCATTTATTTTACAGATTGAATTTTGGACACATCATTAACTATCGTCGGTTATCTTTTAAATTTAAACTTGATAGAAATGGTAGCAAGTTATGAAACGATCCATATTCAGAGCAGTTATCCTATGTTTCTCCCGCTCATTTATCCTATAGTATACGGTATGCAATCTAACCACTGAATCTTAAGACCATGGACTGTGAGTCGTACACGTAGCTTTGCAGGTTTATGCGAAGAGTTTTTGGCTATTTAAGGACAAATTCAGAAAGAGGAAAGGGTACTTTACCAAAATTCTTCTCTCTGTAATTTCCTCTCTAAATCCCCAATTCTCTAATTTTTCTTGAAAGAAAATTCAAATGATCAGCACATCAGGGAGGAAATATGATCTTTTTATAAGAAACAAGAAAGATACTCTTTGGCTAACCACTCGAGATCATGTCGCTCAGATGGCAATAAGTATGCACAAAATGCACAAAATTGTAGAACTTAGATATCCACCAGGAACTAAGTACATTCCAATAAAATGGTGTTTTATGGAAAAGATGGAAGTGGAGAAGCCAACCGCAGTAGATATGCCTAGTTTTATTAGCAGTGAGAGATTTAGCAAGTGGACGCGACAGCACTACATGAGAGGATTTTTTGAGTTACCTAATGGGTGCTATGAGGAGATTGTTGAGAGATTCTACCATGGAATCCATATGGTGGAAGGCCATAAGGATCTTTTTATGACCACGATGATGGGAAGGAAAGTATATGTCACCCCCAAGCTAATGGCAGGACTACTTGGGATGAAAGAAAGGGGACTCAAACTGCGAGTTATCAATGATGAAGACCAAGTTGATATCCCTATTGACTACAAAGACCCAATAGATTATAAGGCAGGTGAACTTATCGCCTCCATGTTCACGAAGGAATGGAAGCAAGCTCATGAGCTTGTGATAAAGGAGCCACTGCCCAAGACGGGATCAACTAGAAGCTACTCCAAGTTTGAGAGAGTTTTTACCTAAGCTCTAACCCATGGGATGAGCATTAATTGGCCCATGGCCATCTTGCACAGGTTTTTAAAGGTTAATAAGAATCTGATATATGGGCATTTGGTTATGGAGATTTGCATAGCCTATGAGAATGATATGGAAAGATGGGCTACTAGAGCAACATTCAGATGAAAGTGATTGAGTCCAGAATACTGAGCAATATTCACTTTCATGGACTTAGAGCTAATGAGAGGCCTTCCAACACTAAATACATCAAACTAAAGCCAGGAGAAGTAAGAATGAAGGATCTAAAGGCTATAATGGAAATAAAGCCTATCCAGCCTCATGAAGAGGACCTGACCTTGGATGCCTTTGTAGCTAAGGAGCTTAAGAGGATTACTAAGCTCATAGCTGAGAGGGGAGAAGACATATCTGAGAAGCAGGCAGTAAAGAATGAGGTCAGGAAGGACTCCAAAAAGGAGAAGAAAGGGAGCTCAATGAGCTCAGTTCCAGATGTTGTCCCTAAGAAAATAAGATCTTCTGAGGAAGCTAAAGAAGATAAAAGCAAAGAACTGTCTCCCAAGGAGATAGAGGAAGAAAAGAGAGCTAAGGAAGAGTTAAGGGAAGAGATGCCCCTGAAAAGGGAGAGAAAGAGGAAGGTAGATGCCGCTCAGCTGGATGAGGTGACTACCAAGGGAAAGGAAGCTACATCAGTTTCTATTCCCGAAGTAGGTTAGCCTAAGAAGAAGTTAATGGTGAAAAGAGGGACTAGAGTATTTTAAGATGTTGAGGAAGCTGAGAGAGTGAAAGCTACTGAGGAAGAGAGAATTAAAAAGAAGTAGGAGGAAATTGAAGCTACTATCGGGAGGAAGGCTGAGGAAGCAGCAACAGTTAAGGCTAAGGCTAGCACTGAGCAAATCTTGTAGAAGGCTATAGCCAGCTTGGCTGAGAAGGAAGTATCAAAGGTAGTATAGGAGATGATAGGGGCTCTTAAGGGAATTGAAAATCAAGAAGAGCAGAAGGAGGAAGATGATGTGGTAGAAGTTGAGGCTGTAGAATTCGATATGCTAAACTCTGACCAGCATGTCACTTTAATTACTAAAGAAGCCAAGCAAGCTAGGCAGGAAAGGGAGAGGGGTTTTGTTGAAGAGAATGAAGAGAGTGATAGATGAGGATGAAGGAGACCTCGAGGATAAGGAGGAAGAGGAGAATGTAATTGTCAGGTCAGCGAGTCCACTGTTAAAGGTGCTATGGAAGAGAAGAAGAAAGTTGAAGAACCCTTTACTTTCCCAAACACATCGACCAAAACACCACTCTCATCTACGCCAATCTCTGCCTTACCCCTACCAGAAAGACAAACACCATCCACATCCATCTCAAACCAAGCCTCTGACCAAAATAACCCAAACTCAGACCAAACAGCCATAATCCCATATCTTTCCCCTATAGGATCTCCTATGCGTGATCAATTATATTTAGAAGGGCCTCCACTAGTCAGAGGACCTCCAATTATTGAGGAGATTCCTGAACAACAATAATAACAATCTCAACAACCACAACCTCAACCCCAATTTAACCCAAACGCTGAACTATTGGGAGATATAAGAAGGATGGGAAGAGTAATGTTTCTAGGACTGAGGACTGATGCTGAAATTGCAAAACCACTACTATCTGAGGAAGTTCTAAGGAAGATTACAAAGGCTGTGGAGCCAGTACAAGGTTTTATAAAAGTAGTTGAAGAGATGAAAGCCCACATCAGATCTGTACCTACCCGATTTTCTTTTGTCAAGTAATTGTATCCCATATATTGCCCTTGGTATCTATTGCAGGTAGGCAAGCAGTGGTTTAAAGTTAGAAGTTGCAGAGCTTAAAAAGCAGATGGAGAAGATATATGAAAGCAACTGCAAAGTGCTCAATGAAGAAAAGGATTTTAAAAACTCAATGATTAGTAACTTTAATCCCTTACTTGAAGCAATGGTAAAGGTACTTGATGAGTATAGCATACTCAGCAAGGAAAATGAAGACAACACAGCTATTTTGAATGATGTTGTTAATGGCCTTAATGCTCTAATAACAGTGGTAACCAAGCATCATGGTTTACACACTGAGTTAAGGAAAGTGAAGGAGGAGGTGCTGAAAGGAGTCAAGGACTCAGAGGGAGATGTGTTTAATGCCTTAAAAGGGCTTAACATTTCAGATGCTCTGAGCAATGACATAGTTATGGTAGATGCTGAATTGGGGCCAACACTTCACCAGAAACTTGGTCATATCAGAGATCAAAGTAAGCAAGTTCAAGCACATGTCATCAATGATGGGGAAGCAATTGATAAGATCCATGATGAAGTCACTACTCATATCAGGAGCACTCCCATGCTAGAAAGGATTCTGAGGGAAAATAATCAGGCCAAGGCTCTGGCCAGTTTCACCCAGATTTCCAAAGAATGTTTAAGCGCTCAATATTAAGTCAATATCTCTCAATCCTGCGCTTTGGTTGGATTATTTGCCTTTCTTAGAGAATAAGATGTGATTTCACAGGAAATTTATAAGCTGTTGGTGCAAAATTTTTCATCTAATGTATATGGTTAACTAGATACCTTTGAGGAGTCTCAGAGCTTGTTTGATCTTCAAACTCAAGCCATTTTGGATGCAATGGCAATGGAGGAGAAGGATCGCGAGAAGCGTGAAAAGGAAGAAAAGGAAAGAGAATAGAGGATTGCTGAATTTTCATGCAACCTATCTAAGGATCCTGAGCGCATTCAAAGAGAATATTGTGAGACCAGAAAAAGGAAAGGAAAGGCAAGGAGATTTCTCTACCAAAGGAAAAGAAATCCAGATGGGATCAATAAGCTTTTGAAGAAAGGAGAACAAATTTAGGAGCCCCACCTATACCAAAAGATTAGAATAGAATTTCTGTAATCGTTAGTGCTTTATGTAAAACTTAGTATAAACTAACTCATTATTATCTTAACTTAAGTTCAATTAATGAAAGATTACTTCTTTTGTTCTAAGTTAAGATCTTCTTAACTTCATATATTTTATAATATATATATATATATATATATATATATATGCTCTGATCTCTTGCAGAAATATATGAGAAGTATTGAGGGATGTTGAACTCAGAAGATTCAAGAATTATGGGGAAATTAGCATTCACTCTGAGCAGATTGAAGATGCTGAACAAAAGACATATCAAGCATAAGTATAAGGTAACTCTGATCTAAATCTTATTGATCTAATTCTGGCTTAGTTAATTGCCATTAATCAAAATAGGGGAGACTGTTGAACCACGCACGAGTTTGGACTGACTCAGTGGATGACTCAATTGTGCGTAAGTTTTGATTATAACAATTAAGTTAAGAATGGGATAATTAAGTCAATAATGATGTTAAAATGAATAGTTTATGGTTGTAAGGGAGTTAGTAAATTCAAGGGTAAAATTTCGTATCTCCGCTGACCTAGCTATTCAGTTTGACTCTGAGAGGTCTCTGGGCTGAGTATCTACTTAGTCGCTGACTTAGTAATATTCACGCAGCACTTGATATTTAGATTTTGTTTCAGCTGTGTGTTTTACGACTATATACTTCAGCTGAGTTACTTTATATCTGTCAACGCTTCTGAGCTTAACTTTTAAGAAAAAAACATATCTTTGCTTTTGGTGTTACCTTTTGTAGTAACATTAATGAGACAAAGACAAAAAGAATTAATGCCTTGATAAGACACAGAATTATGAAGAAAATGACAAAGTCTTCCAATGTAAAGCTGCAATAAGTCAACTGCCACTTCGGGTAATTATGCAGATCTACCAACCTTGTATCACACACTTTGTAACATGTCAGAATACCAGAAGGAATAAGATGAAGACACGTGGCAAGTCAGCGCGAATTCTCTCTAATGGAAGACCGGCATCAAATGACAAAGAATTCAAATTGGAGCTCGAATTTCAATCTAATAGATTGAAATGTATTTCACAACGGTCCAATTCTATCCTCAACGGTCCAATTCTATCTCTTAACAGATCAATTTGAAGAAGCAACGAGCGAATTACTGAGCTGTCAATTTCAGAAGATGCCAAGATAAGTTCAACAGCTACTTTCTGAATCTAACTATAAAAGGAGCAAGAAGGCAAGCGTTAGAACTTGGTGATGACACCTGAATTTCCTACAAGCAAAGACTGTGTCAATTTATAAGCTTTAAAGGAGTTCAAGCAAGAAAGCATAACTCAGCTATAATCTACTTTAGAACAAGAGAGAATAGATTAGATCAATCAATTATAATATTAGATCATTTGTAACTAGATCAACTTTCTATAAGTTGAATCCAGCTCTTCTTTAGACTCTTTGAGGGTTGCTGATAGAAGAGGTTACTCTAGCCAGCGGGTGAGCGATTGCAGTTTGGAGGGTACTTGCTGTAATTGGGGAAATTGTGAAAGGCTTCTCCGCCTAGGGTAAAGGAGTTAAGATTAGTGGATTAAAGCCGAGACACTCTCTCGGGACTGGATGTAAGCACAGGTTGCTGAACCAGTATAAAATCTTTGAGTTCTTTACTTAATCACTTTTTCTAGATATTTTACTCAGCCAGCTGACCTCACTCAGCGGAGAAAGTTATTATCGTGAAAAAGTTTTAAAAGTTCTTGAGTGAGTCATTCACCCCCTTCTGACTCAGTGAGTGTTGGATATGATGTATGCCCTTAAGGCAATTAGGGCGATATATCTTAATTATGTAACAGTACGAATAATTTATTTAATCAATAAAGGCATTTGTTCTTTTGTTTATATCAATTTGTTTTTATACATATATATTATAGCTGGTTAAAATATATTCATTGATGTATGTATACAAAAGTACCTGACATATCATAGCATGAAGTCAGAGAAATTATAGTTGGACTATATTTGGTGGAACCTGCTTCATGTGCAATTATGATTATGTCTAAACTATCCCTAGTCACAGTGTCATCAAGAAAGGATATTGATGAAACGGAAAGACTAGCATGTGGTCAACTTTCTTGGAAAGGGTCCAAGCAGTTAATCTCCTAAAGACTGAAGGTGGTGCCTTAAGATTGACACATGGATATATCTGGGAGATATATTAGAGACTGCAGCAAGATAAACACTTGGTATAAATATCAATGTGTTAGTGTTTATCTTCATGCAATAAGCTTTGCGAATGCCCTCATACTAGGGATACTAGTTGCCTTGTATGGTACTATTGCTATACTTTGGGTCATTGCTATCCACTCATTAATTTAGGGTGCTACGGGTGATTACGGGTATAGTGATGACAGCACGTTGGTAGGCTGAGTAGTCGAAAAGAATCCATCGCTCCGGATATATTAAGGAGTTGTACCTGGCCGCTTGTGATTGCCATAAACCTCTGATCAGAGTATGTGTTTGATAGAAATGGTTTCTAGTCAAACACACTATAGTAAAAGGCAATATACTTCGGTAACAAGTAAATAACTGGGATAACTTGAAGCAACCTTGCTATTAGTGGGTTAACACTTTAACCGAACCCAATAAACCAGATGGTACTAATATTAAAGAATGGAAGGAATTTATCGCATTGGATAACTATTGCATTAACCGGGATTAAGTCATAAGCATAAATGACGTTCCGGGTAATGGGGGATGGTAGATCCTTGCTAGAGGCGTACTACAGTCGTTTAAGGTAATCGATTTCTATTCACGGTCTAGAGCATCGAGCCAATGATTCCATTAGAACAAGGGTTGGTTAAGCCTTAACAGCTCAATACTTCGGGATCCTATAAGGTCACATACATTGGACCTTCATCGGACTAAGTAAAGAACTAATAGATTTATTCTATTACAAAAATATAACATGAATAATAATTGAATTATTATTTAATTGGTTAAAATTGATTAGATCAATTTTGGATAGACTAAGGAATTTATTTTGACCGGTAACTAATTAATTAGAGTCATAAATAAATTATAATTGATTAGATCAATTTTGGTTGGACCAAATTATTTATTTTAACTGGTAACTAATTTATTAGAGTCAAAAATAAATATTTATTTGAAAGGATTTAAAAGGGATTTTGCATTGCCAAGTTAAAACCGAAAAGTATGAAATATTTTGTACAAAGTTCGGTTGAGTGAAATACACCGAAAAATGAGGCAGCCCTTATTCATGGGCTGCACAAAGGCAGCCTATGAAAAGGGCGGCCGTGTGTGTGTCTATATATACATTAATGGGCACATCAGTGAAAAGGGGAGCATTTTTGCTCCCCCAAGTCTATATATAGGCTATTTCATTTCCTTTCAAATTATACCAAGCTCAAAGCATAAATCCTAAGCGAGATAATTAATCTCTCGGGCACTTGAGCAAGTTATTTTTATGGAGCCTGAATTTATTCGGGCACCGCTAGTTTATATTTTTGGGTGAGGCTTATAGAGTAGTCTAGCAACTACTCGAGGCTTCTTAGTTCTTCCTCCTGGGGAGATTTTGGTTGGTGGGGTTCGTGTGGATACTGATAGAGGCTATCCTACGATTGGAGGCTTGTGCAAGAAGGTCCTGCAAAAGTACGCTTCAACTGGTAAGTTCTTTTTCTTTCTCTTTTAATTATTAAGTCTTTTTCTTTAAGTGTTTTTAGACTTAATAATTATGCTTAGGTTATTTTTGCATGCTTAGTTTATTTTATGCTTAGATTATAACTTAGAGTTATAATATGCTTAGTATAAAATAAATATGCTAGGATATAATTTGGAATTATTGTATGCCTAGTCCTTTAGCATGCTAACCTAGGTAGATAATTATTTAGTTAAGGCTTTATTTAATTTATATGCAACTAATAGGAGTTCCTGGGACATGGACAAAATTTTGAACTTCCGTCATGCCTCTTATGCATGTTCAATTTGACAGTCAGTTCCCAACAGTGGTATCAGAGCCTGCCTATTTAGTGCATAATTAAGTTAGAAGCAAACTAAATATTATTTTCTATATGAAATGATTTATTTATTAATTGTTTGGAGCAATATATATAAACTTCTGCATTTCATTTCAAGGTTAGAAATTGGTTATGAATAATTTTGAATAAGCCTGCTCAACTTACTCAAATTATACAAGTGCCAATAATTTATTTAAATTACATGGGTTATAGATGCTCCCAATTTACATGAATTGGAAGAACGAAATTTATTAGTTCAAGAGAATCCATTAGTCTTCAAGTTTGTGCCCGTATTTGTTCTGGCTAAGGATTGGACTTGGTGTCTACTCCTCATAGGGCACCTCTCCTACCTAGGAACCTATATCGATGCAATTTAAATTGACAAATCGGGGGATTAATATGAACTAATTTATTTCTAGTATATAAGATGGTGCTTATATATGTTTCTATAACAAAGTAAAAAAAATTAAAATTATTGAATAAAAGCTTAAAGGAAATGCAATATAAATATAACAAATAAAAGTATTAATTATTTTGCATATAATCTAGGTTGATGGAATAATTATAATAAAGAGCTGAACCCACCTAAGGTTAGACCTTATAAATTAATTCTAAAATTCCTTGAATTAATACAAGTCATTATAATTTTGTCCATCTGATAAAATCCTAGATCGGGTGAGACGTTTAACACCAATAAAATCCCAAAGTAAATATATTAAGGCAAGTTATAGTCTTCCTTACTCAAATTTATAATACGGTCTTTTGGGCTATCAAAGTGCTACGCAAAGCATTCCTTCTAGTCCACATTGATTGGTTGTAAAGTTTGAGATAGGGTCAGCCTTAACAGAGCTGGGGTAGTCCACCATAAAATTGGGGGTTAGGCCCAGATCTGAGACATATTCAAGGAGATGCTAATATAAGAGCACACGTCCCTTGGGATTAGGGAACTTGAATGAATTAGCAATTACATGCGATGCAAATGGAATGAGATTCTAACTATGACTGACTATTATGACTTGACTTATAAAATTGGGGGTTGTAATAGACTAGTTATAGATGCTACCTACTAGGAAATTTAGGTGGGCTAAAATTCACGAATTCAATAGAATGGGCTATTGTAAATTTCAAAGAAAATAGTAGGAAAATGTATTTAATTAAAAGTCCTCATATTAAATATATATACTTAAACTAATATCTAATCACTTTTCTTTTCTTATGTCTTAGGTTAAAAATGGCTTCCAATTTTAATCTCCGTATGTTACTTGACACCAAATTAAATGGCTCTAACTTTTCTGATTGGTTCCGAGCAGTGAGAATAGTTCTCAGATCTGAGGGAATTGCCTATGTCCTAAGTGAAATTTTCCCTGTAGAACCTGATGTTGAGGATCATGTGGAACATGATGCCTAGTTGAAGCACATGAAAGATTGTGAGACTGCCATGTGTATTATGTTGGGGTCCATGAATCCTGAGCTTCAAAAACAACATGAGAACATGCCCTTGGAGGATATGGTTCTCCATCTTGAAGAACTCTTTTCGGAGAGGGAGAGGACAGAGAGGTATGAGACCTCCAAGCTCCTTTTCGGGGACCAAGATGCAGGCTGGCACCTCTGCCTCTCAGTATGTACTGAAACTCTTGAGATACCTTGAGAAGCTGAATCGATTGGGATTCGAGATGAATTATGACTTAAGCATTGACCTTATGTTGATGTCCTTGACAGATAGTTACTCAGGCTTCTTGACTAACTATTACATGAACAGGATTAATTCAACTATCCCGGAATTAATTAACATGCTGAAAATAGTAGAACCTCAGATCAAGAAAGATCAGAAACTTCTACTGTTGGTAGAAAAAGGCAAGGCTTCTAAGAAGAAGAAGTAGGCACTGGGTGCCAAGAAAAGAATCAGTAAGAAGAAGAATGAAAAGAAGGCATCTAAGTATGTCTGCTTCCAATGTGGGAAATCGGGACATTAGAAGAGGGATTGCAAAGATCCTGTTTCTGAGCATTTGGAGAAGAAGCCTACAAAGGCATCTACTTCAGGTTTATTTGTAATTGAAAACTTTGCTACTTTTTCGTAAGAATCCACTTGGGTATTAGATACTGGTTGTGGTTCTCGTATCTGTACTTCTGTGCAGGGACTAAGGAACTGTAGAAAACTTGCAAAAGGGGAGATGGACCTATGCGTGGGAAATGGAGCCAGAGTTGCTGCATTAGCTGTCGGGAGCTTTAGTCTTATTTTGCCAAGTGGACTTGTTTTAGTTTTGAATAATTTTTGTTACATTCCAAGTGTTACTAAGAATAGTTTATCTGTTGCGTGTTTAGCAACAGAGGGATTTGAAATTTTATTTTCGAATAATAATTGTCAGATTCGTTTTAATAATATTCTTTATGGTTATGGAATGTTGAAAGGTGGCATTTATATTCTTAATACTAAAACAGAAGTTTTCAATATAAACAATGTGAAGAAAGTTAAATTAGATAATAAGAATTCCTTCTACTTATGGCATTGCCGTTTAGGCCACATAAACAAAGATCGCTTAACCAAGTTGCATAAGCGTGGAGACTTAGGCCCAATAGACTTGGAGTCTTATGGTGATTGCAAACCTTGTTTAAAAGGAAAAATGATAAAGTTACCCTTTAAAGGAAAGGGTGAACGAGCCACGAGTACATTGGAACTTATACACACTGAAGTATGTGGTCCAATGAGTGTTCAGGCACTAGGAGGATACTCCTACTTCATAACCTTTATTGATGATTACTCACGATATGGTTATTTGTACTTAATAAAGCACAAATCTGAAAGTTTTGAAAAATTCAAACTATTCAGAGCTGAAGTAGAGAAATAGCTTGAGAAAAGTATTAAAACACTTCAATTGGATCGATGTGGAGAATACTTAAGTCAGGAGTTTCAGGATTATCTGAAGGAAAATAAGATAGTTCCCCAGTAAACCCCTCCTTATACACCCCAACACAATGGAGTGTCAGAAAGGAGGAATCGGACTTTATTAGATATGGTCAGATCCATGATAAGCCATGCAGTTCTTAGTAAATCCTTTTGGGGATATGCACTTGAGAGCGCGGTTTATGTCTTAAATAGAGTGCCCTCTAAATCAGTTGATATTACACCTGATGAAAGATAGTGTAACAAAAAGCCATCTCTAAGTCACTTAAGAGTATGAGGTTGTCCTGCTATGGTAAAGAGGATAGCGTCAGATAAGCTAAATGTCAAGGCTGACAAATGTCTGTTCATTGGATATCCAAATGAAATAATTGGATATCTATTTTACCAACCCGAAGCACAAAAGGTATTTGTGTATCGGAATGCTCAATTTTTAGAAAAGGAACACTTACTTGAAAAAGTCAGTGGGAGCAATATTGAACTGGAAGTTCGAGAGGAAGAAATAGACGATCAACTGATTGACCCCGTTCTAGATACACAAGAGAGTGTGATCCAAGAACAACCTATCAAAACACAATCATTGCGAAGATCAGGACGTGTTTATAAGGGTCCCGATAGATATGGGTTTATCATCACTATTGATAAGGAACTATATCTTGTGGAGGATGATGAACCAAGGACATATGATGAGGCAATGAAAAGCTCAGATTCTGATAAATGGCAAATGACCATGAAATCAGAAATGGATTCCATGTACGAGAACCAAGTTTGGAATTTTGTTAATGCACCATAAGAGGTTAGACCAATTAGGTGCAAATGGGTCTTCAAGAAGAAGACAGACATGGACGGTAATGTAATTACCTATAAAGTAAGGTTGGTTGTAAAAGGTTATAGTCAATGGGAAGGTATTGACTATAATGAAACCTTTTTACCAGTAGCCATGCTCAAATCCATAAGGATACTCCTCGCAATTGCTGCTCATTACGATTATAAGATCTGGCAGATGGATGTAAAAACAGCATTCCTGAATGGGGATTTAGACCGGGATGTGTATATGACATAACCTGAGGGTTTTACATCTCAGAATGGCTCGAAGGTATGCAAGCTACAAAGATCCATTTATGGACTTAAGAAGGCATCCAGGAGTTGGAATATAAGGTTTGATCAGACAATCCAGGAATTGGATTTCTGCCC
Source organism: Euphorbia pulcherrima (assembly GCA_947683365.1). Lineage (NCBI taxonomy): Eukaryota > Viridiplantae > Streptophyta > Magnoliopsida > Malpighiales > Euphorbiaceae > Euphorbia > Euphorbia pulcherrima. Next base: position 6,774,976 of record CANTUS010000006.1, on the reverse strand, counting down.
AAATGCAAATGAGCCTTGTGTTTACAAGAAGGTTAGTGGGAGTGCAGTCGTTTATCTAGTATTGTATGTTGATGACATTCTGCTAATAGGAAATGACATTTCTCTTCTTCAAAATGTTAAAGTATGGTTGTCAAGAAAGTTCTCCATGAAAGACCTTGGTGAAGCAGCATTTATACTAGGTATAAAGATCTACAGGGATAGATCCAAGAGGCTATTAGGTCTTTCTCAAAGTAGATATATAGACAAGGTGTTGAATAGGTTCAACCTTGAGCATTCTAAGAAAGGTTATCTCCCGATGACAAAAGGGATTAACCTATCTAAGGCTGAGTGTCCGAAGACTGCTCAGGAGAGAATGCGCATGAAGGATATACCCTATGCATCCACGATAGGATCGATCATGTATGCTATGATGTGTACTAGGCCGGATGTCTCTCAGGCTTTGAGCTTTACGAGCAGATATCAGTCAGATCCAGGTTAAAAGCACTGGATGGCCATCAAGGCAATCCTTAAGTACTTGAGAAGGACTAAGGATGAGTTCTTGATTTATGGAGAAGGTGATCTCACTATCAAGGGTTACACTAACGCAAGCTTTCAGTCTGACAAGGATGACTTTAAGTCTCAGTCAGGTTTTGTGTATGTGTTAAATGGAGAGGCAGTATGCTGGAAGAGTTCCAAGCAAGAAACTACTGCTGATTCAACCACGGAATCTGAATACATTGCTGCATGCGAAGCAGCAAAAGAAGCTGTCTGGTTAAAGGGATTTATTGGTGATCTCGGTGTGGTGCCTAAGGCTATTGATCCAATTACTTTATATTGTGATAACAATGGTGCCATAGCTCAGGCAAAGGAACCACGATCTCATCAGAAAAACAGACATATATCCTGAAAGTATCATATAATCAGGGAGATTGTTGATGCTAAGATAATAAGATTAGAATATGTACCCACTAATCAAAACCTCGCGGATGGTCTGACAAAGCCATTGACTCTAGTCAAACATGACCAGCATGTTAAAGCATATGGATTAAAGCATATGGCTAATTGGCCTTAGTGCAAGTGGGAGTTTGTTGGATATGATGTATGCCCTTAAGGCAATTAGGGCGATATATCTTAATTATGTAATAGTATGAATAATTTATTTAATCAATAAAGGCATTTGTTCTTTTGTTTATATCAATGTGTTTTTATACATATATATTATAGCTGGTTAAAATATATTCATTGATGTATGTATACAAAAGTCCTTGACATATCATAGCATGAAGTCAGAGAAATTATAGTTGGACTATATTTGGTGGAACCTACTTCATGTGCAATTATGATTATGTCTAAACTATCCCTAGTCACAGTGTCATCAAGAAAGGATATTGATGAAACGGAAAGACTAGCATGTGGTCAACTTTCTTGGAAAGGGTCCAAGCAGTTAATCTCCTAAAGACTGAAGGTGGTGCCTTAAGCTTAACACATGGATATATCTGGGAGATATATTGGAGACCGTAGCAAGATAAACACTTGGTATAAATATCAATGTGTTAGTGTTTATCTTCATGCAATAAGCTTTGCGAATGTCCTCATACTTGAGATGCTAGTTGCCTTGTGTGGTACTATTGCTATACTTTGGGTCATTGCTATCCACCCATTAATTTAGGGTGCTACGGGTGATTACGGGTATAGTGATGACAGCACGTTGGTAGGCTGAGTAGTCGGAAAGAATCCATCGCTCCGGATATATTAAGGAGTTGTACCTGGCCACTTGTTGAAGTGATGATTGCCATAAACCTCTTATCAGAGTATGTGTTTGATAGAAATGGTTTCTAGTCAAACACACTATGGTAAAAGGCAATATACTTCGGTAACAAGTAAATAACTGGGATAGCTTGAAGCAACCTTGCTATTAGTGGGTTAACACTTTAACCGAACCCAATAAACCAGATGGTACTAATATTAAAGAATGGAAGGAATTTATCGCACTGGATAACTATTGCATTAACCGAGATTAAGTCATAAGCATAAATGACGTTCCGAGTAATGAGGGATGGTAGATCTTTGCTAGAGGCGTACTACAGTCGTTTAAGGTAATCGAGTTCTATTCACGGTCTAGAGCATTGAGCCAATGATTCCATTAGAACAAGGGTTGGTTAAGCCTTAACAGCTCAATACTTCAGGATCCTATAAGGTCACACACATTGGACCTTCATCGGACTAAGTAAAGAACTAATAGATTTATTCTATTACAAAAATATAACATGAATAATAATTGGATTATTATTTAATTGGTTAAAATTGATTAGATCAATTTTGGATAGACCAAGGAATTTATTGACCGATAACTAATTAATTAGAGTCATAAATAAATTATAATTGATTAGATCAATTTTGGTTGGACCAAAAAAAATTTATTTGGACTGATAACTAATTTATTAGAGTCAAAAATAAATACTTATTTGAAATGATTTAAAAGGGATTTTGCATTGGCAAATTAAAACTGAAAAATATAAAATATTTTATATAAAGTTTGGTTACATGAAATACACCGAAAGATGTGACAGCCCTTATTCGCACAAAGGCAGCCCATGAAAAGGGCGGCCATACATGTGTGTATATATATATATATATATATATATATATATATATATATATATATATATATATATATATATATATATATTCCCATCCCACATTGGTAAAAGGGGAGATTTTTTGCTCCTCAAAGCTTATATATAACTATTCCCTTTCCTTTCAAATTATACAAAGTTCTAAACATAAATCGTAAGCGACATAATTAATCTCTTGGGTATTTGAGTAAGTTATTTTTGTGGAGCCTGAATTTATTCGGGCACCGCTAGTTTATATTTTTTGGTGAGGCTTCTAGAGTGGTCTAGCAACTACTCGAGGCTTCTTAGTTCTTCCTCCTGGGGAGGTTTTGGTTGGTGGGGTTCGTGTGGATACTGATAGAGGCTATCCTACGAATGGAGGCTTGTGCAAGAAGGTCCTGCAAAAACACGCTTCAACTGGTAAGTTCTTTTTCTTTCTCTTTTAATTATTAAGTCTTTTTCTTTAAGTATTTTTAGACTTAATAATTATGCTTAGGTTATTTTTGCATGTTTAGTTTATTTTATGCTTAGGTTATAACTTAGAGTTATAACATGCTTAGTATAAAATAAATATGCTATGATATAATTTTGAATTATGGTATGCCTAGTCCTTTAGCATGCTAACCTAGGTAGAGAATTATTTAGTTAAGGCTTTATTTAATTTATATGCAACTAATATGAGTTTCTGGGATATTGACAAAATTTTGAATTTCCGTCATATTTCTTATGTATGTTCAATTTGACTGTCAATTTCCAGTAAATATACCCATAGAAACCAACAGAAATTTATGGGCTTTAGAGTTTTGAAATTGTTATGAACTTTCAAACCAAACAACAATAAAGAGAGTTACACTTCTTTTTCTAAATGTATCTAAACAGATAAGGTAATCAATGATTATTCCTTTCCTTTCCTTATTATTCCCTTTCCATTTTCATTGAGCGAAATCAAAAGCCCCTTAAAATGTGTTATATTACCTTTTTCAGTAATATTTATAAGTATTTTTATTGAAATAATTTTATTCGGGATTTAATTATAGTTAAGGCACCTCATTCCTCCCAACAAATGTATTTATTAGATTTCAAACCTTATTCTACTCTAATTTATTCAACCTATTTTATCAATTAAACTGCATTTTATTACTAATCTACTGTATTAGATTAATTATTTATAAAACATCACTCTCAAAATCTACTAAATGACTCCAAATTATTTCTAGAAAAAGATGAAATCTCTGACACAATAGGACATTTTACAATTGTTAACTTTAGCAAAGAAAAGATGGCTTTTTGTTGGGTTGCTGAATGCGTACTCAATGACGTTATGGTTACTACTTACTAAATGTAAGGACATAAAAAGTGCACTATTTTCCAATCAATACCAGAAAAAAAAACTTGACTTATCTTTTAGAGAAAAATAAAGATGTTATTAAAAAGTTTTTTCATCATAAAATTATCTCTAGTAATAAAATTTGGACATTTCTTGTCTTTGACACTTATTTTATTTAGCATTCATGGATTTAAGAGAATATCTCTTGTATTTTGACTCACCTATTGAAATTGTCAATTTCACTTATCTCATTTTATAATGATGACGAATTCAAACAATGAATCTTCTTGATTTTTTTTTAAAAAATTAAACTTTCTTTTGGCATGTATTTGAGTTAATATGACATCATAAGAGGTTAAAAGTGGACACACTAAATATTAAATATATAAAAATTGAATATATCAAATAATACTGAATATACAATTTCAATAATTTTGATGGAGTCCTAAAATCCTGATCTATTAAATTTATAATCTAGAAAAAGGGTAAAATTTTCTAAAGTGACTTTAGAGTAAAGTTAGAGAGAGATAGAGAGAAAAAAGTGAAAGAAGAATTTTGTTGGGAGTTGTGTAGTCAATCTTAGTCATTCAAAATGTGATTAATGGGTGGATATTGCTCAAATGTTCTCTGAAATTATTTTTCAACTTTAAAAAATCCTTTATACTAGAAAATAAAATTAATTTATACCATATTAAACTTATACCAATAAGTTAAATTAACTCAATTTCTATAATTTCAATATATTATCTTTGAAAAGATAAGGCACAATCTAGTCCAAAAAAGGCCACAAGATACCACTATACCTCCTTATATAAACCATTTGTCACAACAAAGCTTAAACACTCTTCTACAAACCAACAAGCATGGAAGAAACCCTCCTTTTCATCATCTTCCTCATTTCTCTCATCTCATTCCTCTCTTTAAAACACTACAAATCAAACTCAAAAAACCGTCGCAAAAACTATCCTCCTACTATACCATCAATTCCACTCATAGGCCATCTCCATCTCCTAAAAAAACCTCTCCACCACACCCTCCAAACCCTCTCCCAAAAACACGGCCCAATCATCTCTCTCCGCTTCGGTTTTCGCAAAGTACTCGTCGTCTCATGTCCGTCACTCGTCGAAGAATGCTTCACCAAAAACGACATAGTTTTCGCCAACCGGCCCAAATTCCTCTTAGGCAAGTACATAGCATACAACTACACAACCCTAGCTCAGGCGGCCTATGGAGACCATTGGCGACACCTACGTAAAGTTAGTACTATCGAAATATTCTCGAACCATCGTCTTAACATACTCTCTAGTATAAGAAAAGATGAAGTCAAGAGACTAATAGAAAAGTTGTATTGCTCTTCAAAGGGAGATTATGCAAAGGTAGAGTTGAAAACAAAGTTTCAAAATTTGGCTTATAATATAATGGTGAGAATGATTGCAGGGAAGAGTTATTATGGGGATGGGGTAAGTAATGAGAAAGAGGCTAAGGAATTTAGGGATTTATTGGAAGAGGCAATACCTAATGGAGGAACATCAAATCCAAGAGATCTTTTGCCAATTTTGAATTGGATTGATTTTGGGAGATTTGAGAAAAAAATGAGTGATCTTGGTAAAAGGCTGGATTGTGTGTACCAGAGGTTTGTTGATGAACATAGAAACAAAAATGGTGGGAATTTAGAGGGTAAGAACACAATGATTGATCATCTTCTATCTTTGCAAGAATCAGAACCTGAGTATTACTCCGATGAGATTATTAAAGGACTTATTCAGGTCAGTTGATTTTCAACTTATAGTCCATTCAGTTCAGTTCAGTACAGTACTTAAAAGTACTGCATACATATAAATTCACACGTAAATAAATATATTAATTCAATTTAGTTTAATACAATTCAATACAACTACTTATAAATTGAAAATAGAGCCGTGCTTCCAAATATTATAAAAAAAAGAAAATGTTTATTATATTTAATTTTTTAATTTAATATTAAATCTTCAACAATCAAGAAATGTGACACTGAAATGGATTAGGACAGCTCATAGTTGTGTATCACATATAGGAGATAAAAAGCTAAATGTCAAGCGGTATGAGTCATTGAAATAATCTAAAATCTAAGGCAGGAAATTATTTAGCTAATAAGACAATACAGAAACACAAATTGGTCATAAGACAAATATATGGCTCCATCCTCGCTCAACCCTGCCCATATTAATATTATACGGGCTTATTTCAGATTAGGATTAAACATAAAATTTTATTCCTAAGTTCACGCTAAGTCCAATCCATTCTATGTTTGTGTTTTAGCGGCCTCGGGCCTCTGTGGATCCATACTAAAATTTTGTTGCCCAAGCCCAAACCATTAAAGTCGGGCCTTTTCGGGTCAGATGGGTCACGAGCTACTTTAACATATCTAGTCTAATATTACGACTTTACGTATGATATAGGCTTGTAATATATGTTTTTTAACCCTATATATTCCATATCATTGAATTTTATACAGATAATGTTGTTTGCTGGAACTGAGACATCATCAATAACATTAGAATGGGCGTTATCCAACCTCCTCAACAATTCAACCACACTTAAAAAATTAAGAGACGAAATAGACACCAAAATCGGCAAAGACAGTTTATTACAAGAACACGATCTCCCCAAACTAACCTATCTTCAAAACATAATCTCCGAGACTCTCAGACTACACCCAGCCGCCCCACTATTGGTCCCCCACTTGTCATCAGACGATTGCGTAGTTGGAGGATACAACGTGCCACGTGGGACGATTCTACTGGTAAATGCATGGGCTATACAAAGAGATCCAGCGCTCTGGGACGAGCCAACAAGGTTTAAACCCGAGAGATTTGATGTTGGAGAAGGCGAGGGGCATAAGATGATGCCGTTCGGGTTGGGTAGAAGGGCTTGTCCGGGGGCTGGTTTAGCTCAACGAGTAGTAGGGTTGGCTTTGGGGACACTGGTCCAGTGCTTCGAGTGGGAAAAGGTTAATGGTGAGGAAGTTGACATGGATGAAGGTAAAGGTGGACTCACTACACCTAAAGCTCAATCTTTGGAAGCCATGTGCAAGGCACGCCCAATTATGCACAAACTATTGTCTTCATAGATTGTTTAAGGTTTCTAATTCGGGTGTTGTAGGAGTCTTTATAAGTTGTTGAGTAATATGTATGTCAATGTTTATTGTATATTTTAGTCTTAATGCATATCTAGCCACCTAAACTTGTCCCAAAAGACTTATTGCCCCTTGAACTTTCAAAGTGACCTTGTAGCTCCCTCTAACTTTTAAAAAATGCTCCACTTAGCTCTGAATGCCACGTATCAACTTCTAATAGGTTTGACTTTTCAAAGATGTCATTTTTTAATTTTTTTTTTCTCTCCAATCAAGATCTGACACGTGGCATTTAGAGAGCTAAGTGGAGCACTTTTTAAAAGTTGAGGTAACTACGGGGTCACTTTAAAAGTTCAAAGGGACAGTAAGTTGTTTAAGACAAGTTTAGATAGCTAGATATGTATTAGTCCTATATTTTATGTTAATGTTCAATATGTTGCAAGATAATGAATATTTGTAACATCAGTTGGTCTAATTTTGCTCATAGATATCATAATTGTATGTTGTTTAAAGTTTGCGAAGACCCCATCTTGGTTTATCAATTAAATTAATAACTAAAAGTTTCAATAAAATATTAGATTATTATAGGGAATTTTTTTTTGGCTTCCACTGCATCACATGAATGCTTAAAAAAATGCGGATCCAATTCCAACTTCACGCAATAGACACAAAAGTTTATCTTTTAACAATTACTAGTAGAGTAACGTGTCATGTATGGATAGGTCATTTGAAATAATTATATTAATGATAAATTTATTTTATAATATAATTTATATTATTAATTGTATAAAAAGTAAGTACTATTATAAAATTATTATCCAGAAGTTAGTACTATTATAAAATTTAAATATTTTTTAAATATGATTATAATTTATACTTTTTTGGAGTAATTTTGTGATTCGCTGTCAAATATTTGACAGAAAAAAAACCACATTAATTCTTAATAGTGAAATAAACAAATTTCTTAAAAGTGAAATAAAATAATTTTTACAGTAAAAGTGAAATCACATTAATTCTTAAAATTAAAATCACATCAACATATTTTAATTAATTAATATTTATAGTAATATCAAAATGTTAATTATTTTGATGAGTTTTCTTTATATATTAAAGACATGAATTTTTTGACAGATAATTTATTCTTAAATAGGTTTATAATTTAGAATTAATGTGACTTTATAAGAATTAATATGACTCATTTTTCGTCATCAAATATTTTATTATTATTATTATTATTTTATTTTAATTTTATATATTAATATTGTTATAATTACCATGAATATTAACTAATTTTAAATACTTATCAAATATTTTATTATTACTATTGTTGTTGTTATTAATATTTAAATTTTAATTTTAATTTTAATAACCAATTTTAAATAACATTATTATAGTAATATAAATTAGAATAATATGGTAATAAAAAAAAATTAATAATAAAATTGAAATACATATTTTTAAAAGTATAGGGGTAAAGATGTCATTTAAAACTTATTTGCTTATATATATATATATATATATATTATTGTTATTGTTGATATTATTATTTTAATTTATTTTAATTTTATATTCTGGTATTGTTATGAATAGTTAAATATTAATCAATTTTAAATACTCATCAAATATTTTATTATTATTACTATTGTTGTTATTGTTGTTATTATTATTTTAATTTTATTTCAATTTTATATTTTGATATTGTTATGATTAGCATGAATATAAACTAATTTTTAATACTTATCAAATATTTTATTATTACTATTATTATTATTGTTGTTGTTGTTATTATTATTGTTTTAATTTTAATTTTATTTTAATTTTATATTTTGATATTATTGTTATTAATATGATTATTAACCAATTTTAAATATCATTATTATAGTAATATAAATTGTAATAATATGGTAATAAAATAAAAAAAATTAATAATAAAATTAAAATATGTCTTTTAAAAAGTATAGGGGTAAAGAAGTTATTTAGGACTTTTTTGCTTTTATATAATAATAACAATAATAATAATAATCAACAAATTTTAATTAGTTAGTATTTATAGTAAAAGTGAAATGTTAACTATTTTGATAAGTTTTTCTTATATATTAAATACACCAATTTTTTGCAGATATAATTTATTCTTAAAAGAGGTTTATAATTTAGAATTAATGTGACTTTTTTTTCCTCATAAAATATTTTATTATTATTACTACTACTATTTTAGTTTTATTTCAGTTTTATATATTGATATTATTATGATTAACATAAATATTGACCAATTTTAAATACTCATCAAATATTTTATTATTACTATTGTTATTGTTATTATTATTTTTATTTTATTTTATTTCAATTTTATATGTTGATATTGTTGTGATTAGTATGAATATTAACCAATTTTAAATACCATTATTATAGTAATATAAATTGAAATAATATGGTAATAAAATAAAATAAATTTAATAGTAAAATTAAGATATGTCTTTTGAAATATATAAAAGTAAAGAAGTTATTTAGGACTTCTTTATTTTTATATATATAGATGCTTGGTCAACTGATTAATTTCTTGTAATTCCATTTATTTATAAACAAAATCCTAAAAAAATTTCGACATAAAATACATTTCATTAAACTAAAATTTCTGAATGTTAAATCATCCCAGCTATTTTATGCATAAACCAAATTAAAAAAAACTTAGCCACAATATCTCTCCCTCTGTTTTGTTGGATAGGTAGGAATCTCATACCCAAATAAACAATATCGTTGGGTTTGATTTTTCAAAATTCTATATACGTATCATAAGTAGTATACATTCTTTAGAGTTGTGATTGATTTTATTGCCTTGAGGGGATAATTAGGTTCATTTTTATTAAGTTCAGGAAGATAATATATCATTTTAAAAGTTTGAGAGAGTAATAGACTATTTGAGTCAAGTATTAACGGATTTTGATATATTAGACCCAGTGTTATCAATATCGGACTGAGCCTTATACCGGTGAAGCCACCAGTATGCAGTTCAATTATCAGTATAATTGGTGGGTTTACCAATTTTTTTATTTTTAAAAGAATATGTACTATTTAGGGTAAACTTAAAAAATATACCTTGTGGTTTGGTCGTCTTGTAAAACGGTTCTTGTAGAATTTTTTTTCAAAAGAGTGCATCTGGTTTCAAAAGTTAGCAAAAACATTTCAAAATTTTGAATCAACATTTGGAAGGGTAATCTTGTCCATTTTAAAGTTAAATTTTGCAGCTTTATTTATAAAAGTACAATACACATTAATAATATATTTTAGAATTTTTTGAGAAGTACAAATATTTATATTAATTAAAAATTAATGATAACTTTAAAAAATCATAACAAAATGAATTTATTTTGAAATTTACTCAAATCTTGTTAAATAATTCACAAATAATATAGTTAAAATATAGGAATGTTGAATTTATTGAAATAATAGAGATTATTGGTTTCAAAATTTTGAAAAACATGTTTTTACTATCTTTTGAAACCACATGCACCCTTTTGAAAAAAAAATCTACAAGGACCTTTTTGCAAAATGTCCAAACCACATGGCATGTTTTTTAAGTTTACCCTATTATTTATGGTTTTTAGTGGCTATTGCAACGCTTTTGCTGTCAGAGGGATTTTGAAAAAAGAATACATATTATTTAGGTTTTCAATGGCTATTGCAACACTTTATAGTCTTTAACAACGCTTTCTGAATCTTTAACGACTTTATCTCTAGCAGCAGTCTTACTTGTTACTAGAAATTTTTTTGGAAAACCAAGTTTAAACCGGTACATCGGTTTACAGGTTTTCTTCCGGCCAAACCTGATTTTCTCTAATTTTTTACTGAAACTATTTTTTAAGCATACCTTATTATAGATATGACGGGTTCATAATAAAATTAATTAAATCAATTGGTACAATACGATATTAATGAAAATAGATTAGATCATTTTATGATTAATAAAAACCGACTTAAAAATCATTTGCCTGCACCACATGGGTGTATTAAAAAAGGCGGATCAAATTTCAACTTCTCCTAGATGACACAAGACGTGATGTTTTCAATAATTTTGCTTAACCAAAATAAATTATGCCTAATCAACTGTACACGTGGTTCCATTTATTTAAAAATCAAGTCCTAGAGGATTTCACTCATAAATTAGTTGGATGATTCAAAACCTTCTTTCAAACTAAAATTTCTTTCTATAAATTCACTTGCAAAACAAACTCAAAAGACAAAGCAAGTAAAACCAAATATGGAAGACTTTTTTTTAGTAAAAGTTAGGGCCTGAAATCCGGGACCGAATATTATTAAATAGAAACGAAAAAGCACAAAGAAAAGAAAAGAATAAAAAAGGCTGAAGCTTACAAGAAGCTTAATACAGGAAAATGCTTACAGGAAGCAAAATCATAAAAAAAAACAAACCACACACATGGCAAAAGAAACCATCAACTAAAGGGATATGCATCTATCTTCAATAAAGTGTCTGTTGCCTCAGATCTGAACTCGCGAACAGAAGAGTGACCCGGAGGACTAGGATCGACAAACTCATTTGACTGTGAAAGCCATATCAAACTTTTACATCAGGGAAAAAAGTTAAAAACTTATCTCGTTTCTTATCCTAGAGAAAGAAAGAAGAGCTCCTCCCTTCCTTCTTTTTCTATGTACTTCCATCTTTCTCAACCCATTATAGTTATTATGGGGGAGAAAGTTGTAGTCCTCAAACATTGAAAAGAATCAAATATGGAAGACTTAAATTCAGTCTTTTACTTCTTAATTCTTTCCTTTGTAATCCTTCTATTCATAATTTTGAAGTCTTGCCAATCAACAAACCGCCGCAAAAACCGTCGTCCAACTCCACCGGCTCTTCCAATTCTCGGCCACCTCCGCCTCCTAAAACCGCCCCTCCACCGCACCCTCCACCACCTCTCTCAAAGATAGGGCCCAATCATCTCCCTACGCTTCGGATACCGCCATGTCATCATAGTCTCATCACCGTCTGTCGTCGAAGAATGTTTCACAAAAAACGACATAATCTTAGCCAACCGCCTAAAGTTTCTATCCGAAAAACTTCTAGTTTACAATTAACTCAACCATGCCGGCAGCATACTACGGTGATCACTGGCGTAACGTCCAGCAAATCTCGACCATTGAAATTGTTTCATCTCAATGTCTAAACATATTAGAAAGTATTCGAAAAGACGAAATTAAAAGGCTAATGAAAAAGCTATGCCAAGGAGATTTTTCTTATGAGGGTCAAGGGTTTAGGAGAGTTCGATTGAGACCAATGTTTAAAGACTTGACTTTTAATGTTACGATGAGAATGGTTGCAGGGAAGAGATGCTATGGAGAAAATGTAAGCAACCGAGACGAGGCAAATAATGAGTTTTAAAAAATAATGGAGAAGATATTGTCTTATGTGGGGCGATCGAATCGAGGGGATTACTGTTGGAAAGGGAAAGGATAAAGGTTTGGGATCAGTTTTCCATAATCCATTATTTCCCAAATTAACTTACATGATTTCGGAAATGTACTATAGAAACAACATTATTTCCGTTTATTCATATTTATTGTTTTTCCTTTTGGAGAGATTTCTTCCCATGTTTCATTCGTATCGTTCCACTATATAAATCAATGTAATTACATCAAAAAATATATACAAAAATCAGCCTTTCACTTAGCTGTTCTAGTCTCTATAGTTTAAAATATGGTATCAGAGCGGCGTTTAGGTCTTAGGACCATAATGTAAAGCTCATCATCTACCAAACCCACCTCCGTATCGGGCTACCATGTCCGAAGACAACCCTTCATCAAAAGCCAATCCACCACCACAAAAGAACCCGGCTGCCATGTTCGAAGACGGTAACTCAAAGGTTCTGTCTGGATTTAGCCAAAATGACTTGTCAATGCAATTAGCCAACCTCATAAAAAATGGTCTTAATAATCAAGACCAACAACAAAAACTTTCAGATAATTTAACCATTAGCCTAAAACTAAACAGCCAAAATTATGCACTATAGGCCCGAATGATTAAGGTGGCCATCGGAGGAAATTCAAAAAGGCTACTTAGTCATCTTACCGGAAATCTAGCCCCACCAGCAGTCATTGATGAGCAATATGAAAAATGGGAACAAAACGATCTAATCGTGTTCTCATGGCTTATTCAGAACATTGAGCCACAACTAGCCAGTAACCTGACTGAGTTTCCAACGGCAAGGGCATTGTGGAATGCTCTCGCAACCACTTACAGTTCCGAAAAAGACAAATTGCAGACCTTCAATTTACACTCAAAGGTGAATAGTATGAAACAAAACAATAGGCCCTTGGAAGATTTTTGGATTTCGTTACATGGAATATGGGGTGAAATCGACCGCCGGGAACCAAATCCCATGACATCGAAAACTGACATTGCAACTTATAACAGGATTAGACAGGAGCAAAAATTGTTCCAGTTTCTAAGCTCGATCGATGGAGAATATAATCAGATAAAACAAGATATTCTGAGACAAGTTACCAACACCTGAATCTGCTTATGCCTCTGTTCGTAAAGAAGCAGCCCGCCTCAACATCCTTGGGTCAGCGTCGAATTTCTCGTCATCACAAGGCATAGGCGGATGCCTTGTTATCACGATAGTGAAGCAATTAGAATGGTTGTACATGGGCAAAAAAAACCAAGCTTCACCGGAAAAAATCCCGGAAATGGTCCACGGATTGACAAATCAAAACTAAAATGTTTAGATTTGTGGAAAGACAAAGCACACAAAGGATGGTTATTTCGAGATTATAGGATATCCCGAATAGTGGCCAGATGAGACGAAGAAACGACAATAGAGCGCCGGAGCAAAGGCCGCCACCACTGTGGGTGGTTCAGAAACCGCCAGCAGCAGCGGCGATGGCCTGAGGAGCAGCAACGGTGATCAGAAAGGCAGCAGAGAAAGGAGCATACAGGGAGCGGCAATGACTGCTTCCAAAAGGAACCCTAATCCCGATTTTGAAGGTAAAGGGGTTTGGGAATTTTTTCCCAAACCCTTTTATTTTTTATGGTATTACAAATAAACCCACAAACTTGAGTAATTTCGAAAATGAACCCCTAAAGCTGCTGATTATGAAATTAAACCCAAAACTACTCCTGTTTACGAAAGTACCTCGACAAAAATCAATCCCTTGTAATTAATTCCAAACATGACTATTCTTTTACTAATTATGCCAAAAATGATAAGACCAAAAATTTTTCATGGATTTTTTATTGTGGCGCGACAGATACAATGACTTTTGATCCCGATGATATTAAAATCCAAACTAAACCCTTAAAGGGCCATGTCATAACAGCCAATGGAGAAGTTATATCTGTAAAGGGAGCCGGTTCAATTGCCATATCACCTACACTTAAGCTGTCAAACTATCTTTATGTTCCATCTTTATCACATAAATTGTTATCTATTAGCCATGTTACAAAAGAACTTAATTGTACTGTGCTAATGAATCCAACCTTTTGTGTTTTGCAGGACATCAGGACAGGTATGATTATTAGGCGCGGCACTGAGCGCCAAGGGTTGTATTACGTGGATGAAGTGGCCCAAAATAGTATTGTACTACTAGCTCATGGAACTGCAGATAGAGAAGCTTGGCTTTGGCATCGAAGGCTAGGGCATCCATCTACGGGTTATTTGCATATTTTGTTTCCTGAACTTTTTAAATCCAATAAAACCTTAGAATGTGAAACCTATGTTTTGGCAAAAAGTCACAGACAAACGTTTAGATTGAATAATACCAGAGTTGATTTTCCATTTGATTTAGTTCATTCTGATGTTTGGGGTCCATCACCTATTATGGGTGGACATGGGTTTCGATATTTCCTTATATTTGTGGATGACTGCACACGTATGACCTGGGTCTATTTTTTAAAAAACAAGTTTGAGGTAGTTGACAAATTCATCCAATTTTTTTACCATGGTTCAAACCCAATTCAAATAAACCATCTGAATATTACATTCGGACAATGAGTGGGGGGGGGGGGGGGATTTTGTCAACACACACATGAAATTATTTTATAAAAAACAAGGACTAGTTCACTAAACCACCTGTCCCCATACTCCCGAACAAAATGGTGTAGCTGAAAGAAAAAATTGAATTCTTTTAGAAATTACCCGAGCCCTTATAATTGAATCCAAAGTTCCTAAAAAATTTTGGCCTGAAGCTATAGCCACCGCAACCTACCTATTCAATAGACTCCCAACCAAAATCCTTGACCTACAAACACCTGTCCAAGCCCTATCAAAATTTAACAAATTACCCCCACCTTTAACCCTCAAACCAAGGATCTTTGGATGCTCCGTCTTTGTTCATATTCCCAAAATGGAGCACACCAAACTTGACCCATGTGCTGAAAAATGTGTCTTTGTTGGATAAGGAATCAATCAAAAGGGATACAGATGTTACAACTCGAGAACTCGCCATATGTTTACCACAATGAACTGCAACTTCCTTGAAACTGAGTATTTTTAAAATACCCAACTCAGTGGTGAGAGGGAGAATTATGGAGACACACTCAGTTGGCTTACTGAAACAATCAATTTATAAGAAGAAAAAGTAGACAGTACTGTTGAGCATACTTCAGAAATGTCTATACAACCTGCGGAGCTCAGTGACTCAGAAAGTAGTCATCCTAACCTGGTGTCTGAGGTAAGTGAAACTAAAATTTCTGATGTTCAAATTAACCATGGTGAAGATGAGATGGCAGTGGAGCAGGTAACAGAACCGGAGACAAAAATGGAACAACATGAATTACCCCCTAGGAGGAATAGAGGTGTTCCACCAGACAAATACTCCCCAAAAAAGGAGGCTCAAAGATCCAGATATCCTATAGCACACATTGCGAGGGGGTGCCTATCTGAAGAAGCTACTTTTCCATAGCCCTATGTGAGGAAGAAATTCCAAGCACTGTTGAACAAGCAATGACATCTTCTAGATGGACAAAAGCAATGATAGACGAGATGGATGCACTTAACAAGAATAATACATAGGAGAAATGTCCTTTACCTACCGAAAAAAGGATAGTCAGATACCGCTGGGTCTTTACCGTGAAGTATAAGCCGGATGGTTCAGTTGAATGATACAAAGCACGATTAGTAGCAAAGGGGTATACTCAGACCTATGGTATTGACTATTCTGAAACATTCTCACCAATGGCCAAGATTGATACCATTCGAGTGCTGTTCTCAGTAGCAGCAAACAAGAATTGGCCACTTCACCAGTTTGATGTAAAAAACGCCTTCTTACATGGGAAGTTGAAGAAAGAAGTCTATAAGGGGTTCCTCTAGGATTTAAAGATGAATTTTAGGAAGGGGAAGTATGCCGGTTGAGGAAGTCACTTTACGGACTTAAGCAGTCACCCAGGGCATGGTTTGGTCAATTTACACTGGTAATAAAGCAGCACAGTTTCAAGCAAAGCAATTCAGACCACAATTTATTTCTTAAACAGAGAGGTGAACTTGTAACTTGCTTGATTATCTATGTTGATGACATGATTATTACAGGTAATGATGAAGAAGAGATTGGTAAGCTGAGAAAGAACTTGTTCAAAGAGTTCGAGATGAAAGATTTGGGAATACTAAAATATTTTTTGGGGATTGAAGTGTTGAGATCCAAACGAGGCATTTTCATATGTCAAAAGAAGTACACTCTAGACATGTTAGCTGAAACAGGGATGCTTGACTGTAAACCAGCCGAAACATCTATAGTGGTGGGCTTAAAATAGAGGAAGGTGCAGAATTGACCGACAAAGGGAAGTATCAACGGTTGGTAGGGAAGTTAATTTATCTCTCCCATACTAGACCAGATATATCATATGCAGTAGGAGTAGTGAGTCAATTTATCCATCGACCTCAGAAAGACCACATGGAAGCTGTACGGAGGATCATTAGGTACCTCAAAGCTACAACGGGACATGGAATTTTATTCCAGTCACACGGTCATCTAGAGATTAAGGGATATACGGATGCTGACTAGGCAGGAAATCCAATAGACCGGAGGTCAACATGAGGCTACTTTACCTTGGTGGGAGGTAATCTAGTCACATGGAGAAGTAAGAAGCAGAAAGTAGTGGCATTGTCAAGCGTAAAAGTAGATTTTCGAGGAATAACTCGAGGTATGACAGAGATCTTGTGGTTGCAAAAACTCTTAGTAGAAATTGGTCTTCCACCAACAAAAAGTTGCGAATTGATGTGTGATAATCAGGCGGCTATTCAAATTTCCGAAAGCCCTGTTCAACATGATCGAACCAAACACGTGGAGGTGGACAGACATTTCATCAAAGAAAAAATTGAAGAAGGAATTGTAAAGCTACCCTTCATTAGATCTGAAGATCAGTTAGCAGACATCTTAACAAAGGCTGTAAATTGAAAGATATTCAAAGGAGTCCTAAATAAGTTGTGCATTGGGAACCCCACTACTCAACTTGAGGGGGAGTGTTGGACAGGGAAAGGATAAAGGTTTGAGATCAGTTTTCCATAATCCATTATTTCCCAAATTAACTTACATGATTTCGGGAATGTACTATGGAAACAACATTATTTCCATTTATTCATATTTATTGTTTTTCCTTTTGGAGAGATTTCTTCCCATGTTTCATTCGTATCGTTCCACTATATAAATCAACGTAATCACATCAGAAAATATATACAAAAATCAGCCTTTCACTTAGCTGTTCCAGTCTCTATAGTTTAAAACAATTACTTGCCGATTTTGAATTGGATTGGTTGTGGGAGATCGGAGAGGAAGATGAAAAATCTTAGAGCAAAGACTGATAAATTCTTGCAGGGGTTGATTGATGAACATAGAAATAAAAATCGGAATTTGGAGAATATGAATACTATGATTGATCATCTTCTTAATTAAATTATCAAAGACATGGTTCTGGTTAGTTTTCTTGTTTGTTTATCTCCTTTGTATTCAATATATCATTGTACTAGATAAAGGTCAACTCTAGCGAATACAACTACACAAATTGAACAATAATAATAATAATATATAGCAATATTAAATTTTGGCAAATTCTATAGTTACATTAACCATGACTTTGTCGTAAAGTTTAAAGGATTGTTTTTGAATATTTAATCCGCCAAATAAAAGGGCCCATTAAATATTAATTTATATAAATTTTTGAACAATAATTTTTTTATGTTATAAATTAAGTATAATTATTTTATTTTAATAAAATAAGTTAATTAATAACATTGAAGATTATAAATAGCATTAGATTGAAAATGAAAGTAATTTTGAATTTACTTTTTATTTCAAAATTGATTATAAAATTATTAAGTCCCGCCCTGCAATTGGGTTAACTATGCTCCCAGTGGCTACGAAATGCTTTACACCTTACATTTACAAACCACCTTATTTTATAATTGATTTAATCATGGAGGATGTTGAGCTTAAAGCCAAGTCATTAAAAAACTTCTTGAACTCACATTTCAATCCATCATTACTGATGAATTGATAATTTTGCAATTCAACTTAAATCATCAAATTATTTATTTCCAATATTTTTAACTATGTGTTTCATTTCTTCTTTGGTACTTTGAATTGCCTCATTGTAGAGCTTGATATTAGCTGGAGCCGACACAACAGCAACAATGCTAGAATGGGCTATGTCCGCTCTCCTTAACCAACTAAAAACATTAAGTAAGACTATAAAAGCGATAAATGATCAAGTTGGAGACAGACATTTAGTAGACGAGTATGATCTTTCAAATTTATCTTACCTCAAAAACATCATTCTCGAGACCTTGAGATTATATCCACCAGCTACGCTTTTAATCCCTCATGTGTCATCGCAAAACTCTATAATTGGAGGATACAACGTGCTACATGACACACTTGTATTGGTCAATTGATGGGCCATATATAGAAATCCATCACTATGAAAATATCCATTAAGTTATATGCCCGAAAGATTTGAGAATGAACAAGGTGAGGGGTCTAAACTTTTGCCATTTGGGTTGGAAAGAAGAGCTTCTCCTGGATTAGCCGAAAGAGTGCTTGGGTTGACTTTGGGGGTCACTTATCCAATGTTTTGAATGGAAAAGGACAAGTAATGAGGAAACTGATATGACAGAATGTATGGGAGTTCTAATGTCAAGGGCTCACCCACTTGAGGCCTTGTGCAAACCACATAAACAAAATCTTGTCTTAGCTCTAATTTGAACTATAATAAATGTGTTACGTTGTACTAATGGAAGGTATTTTGTTTTTATGTACCTATTATGTAATTTTATCGTCCTTATACTCAGAGCATCTTTACTAAATTACGTATTTTATTATTTTTCCCAACACATAAGCATAAATAGACATATACCATTCATTCTTTTTAATATGACATGTCATTATTAATTATGTACATTATCTATTTGATTTTCTACAAATAGACAATATAGTATAAGGTTAAATCATTAATTATATCTATTTTAATGATGAGAGAGATTTATTTAATAATTAAAATAATATATTTCTTATTATTATATTTTAAAGAAATACAGTTCACATTCAAATAGATAATTTATGGTGGCTCATTTTTTAAATGTATATTACAATTTACCACTTCATCAATATGAATGTTTATTTCACATATCACATCATTGTAAAATCCATTATCTACTAAAGATGGTCTTATATACTTTTTTTTTTTTAGTTAAAACTTAAAAGTAATTGAAGGCTATGATCTATACATTCTTGATTTGATTTTTATACACTTGTGTCTTTAATAAACAAAGTGTATGATATTAAAGTAATCTTGATTTCTTGTGTAACCTACACTTCTCTTATTAGTTAATTCTTTTTATTTTTTAGATTTGCCTCGTATGGACTTACAATTATAATAAAAGAAAATCTTATTCCATCTTGTTCGAGTGTGACCTCGAATCTGCGACTTTTAAGATCACAGCTCCAAGGTTCAACCACTAGATCAAGCCTTTACCACTCGTATTAATTAATTCTTACATAATAAAAAATTTATTAAAAATAATTTATATATATTTTAGTTTGATCATATCAATATTTTATACTCGTTATTCTTTTGTGATTTAGAGCGCAATTCTCACAAATTTAAATATGTATCTCTTGAACTCTTATCGGTTGAGTGTCAAGAAAATTTTTGATTGTTAATTTTACATATTGTCCGAATCAACCTTACATGAACAATTCGACTATATGTATATCATTTTTGTAATAAATTATCAAGAATATATGTTTCTTTGATAACAATATTCAATTGGCCATGACTCATCTTTTAATAGGTAAATTGGCTTGCCCTTTTACGACCACATAATCATAATCCAATTATTTTCTTTTTTTCAAGTTCTGAATTGGTCGCTTTCTTAATGTTTACTATCAGATTTTTAGCAAAAAAAAAGTAGCCACACCCACTAATTTTCAACTTGCTCCGTCACGCCCATTATTCACTAATATTACCTTCCATTTTTTTAAATAATATATTAACAACATTCTCAATTTAATAAAAAAATTTATTATTTCCCTGAATTTTTAAAGTGACTCTGTTGCTACCTCAATTTTAAAAAAGTGCATCACTTTACTCCTTGAATGCCACGTGTCAGCTTATAGTTGGTTTGACTTTTCAAAGATATCATTTTTTAAAATTTTCCTCTCCAATCAAAAACTGACACGTGGCATTTAGAGCAAACTGGCAAACTTTTTCAAAGTTGAGGTAACTGCGGGGTCACTTTCAAAGTTCAGGGAGGCAACAAATTTTTTGTACCAAGTTAAGGATGTTGTTGATGCATTAAACCTTCAATTTTTCTATTTTTATTCACATGACATATTAAGACCCTATTCTTTTCAGCTCTTAAAAGCTGAATTGAACTGAACTCAAGTTGAATGAACTTTTATCAAAGATATTTGAGAATACACTTTTTTTTGCAAAAACCAGACGAATTGCGAAAATTCACCTTGAATATCTTACTATAAATTGGCTTTAAGAAAACTCAAAAGACAAACCAAGAACTCAAGTACAAGCATACATGGAAGACTCATACACAATCTTTTACTTCATTTTTCCCTTTGCAATTCTCCTACTCATTTTAAAGTCTTACCAATCAACCAAATCCCACAAAAACCTCCCTCCATCTCCACCATCTCTTCCGATTCTCGGCCACCTCCGCCTCCTAAAACCGCCCCTCCACCGCACTCTCCACCGTCTCTCTCAAACCTACGGCCCAATCATCTCCCTACGCTTCGGATACCGCCTTGTCATCGTAGTCTCATCACCATCTATCGTCGAAGAATGCTTCACAAAAAACGACATAATCTTAGCCAACCGTCCAAAGTTACTCGTAGGAAAACTCCTAGCATACAACAACTCCACCATGCCAACATCATCCTACGGCGATCATTGGCGCAACCTCCGGCGAATCTCAACCATCGAAATTTTCTCATCTCAACGGCTCAACATGTCCCTAAGTATCCGAAAAGACGAAATCAAACGGCTAATCACAAAGCTATGTTCATCCGACGGTCAAGGTTTTAGGAGAGTTGGGTTGAGACCGATGTTTAGAGACTTGACTTTCAATGTTATGATGAGAATGATTGCAGGGAAGAGATACTATGGAGAAAATGTAACTAACGGAGACGAGGCCGATGAGTTTAGAGGGATTATGGAGGAGATGGGGTCGTATGCGGGGGTTACGAATCGAGGGGATTTCTTGCCGATTTTGAATTGGATTGATTGTGGGAGATTGGAGAGGAAGTTGAAAAAACTTGGAGCAAAGAGTGATAGATTTTTGCAGGGGTTGATTGATGAACATAGAAATAATAAGAAAGGGAATTTGGAGAATATGAATACTATGATTGATCATCTTCTAAGTTTACAGGAATTGGAGCCTGAGTATTACACAGATGAGATTATTAAAGCCATGATTCTGGTTAGTTTTCTTCTTTGGTTTGCCTTTTTTTTTTTTGCAATCCGAAACTACTTTCACATGTTTTTAATTGATTAGCAAGTTAAGATGAACTAGATACCTACTCCTTCTATTTTTTTTTATCTCCTAACATATTTTACAATAAAATTAATAAAAAAATAAAAAAAAATATTTTTTCCTTTAATTAATATTTAATATTTAATATTCCACTCTATTATAATTAATGATAATAGAATAAATAAGCGTATGATTAAAAAAATAATAAAAAAATATTTAAATATTTAAAAATAATAAATAATAAAATATTTAAAAAAATAATAAAATATTTATTTAAAAAAATGGGGGAAGTAATGTTTTTATTGTTAATTCCATTTTTTTAATTTTTGCAACCAACTGTATCAATACAAATAAAGTGTAATTAATCTACTTATATTATCGAACAAATAAAAATATCTAGATATTATTTAAATATCTATAAAAAAAAGGTCAACAACAAGCTGACCGACACACAGTCAGTTGTTAACAAACCACAAACCAAAATTATTTATTTTTGTTGGTGGATGGCCATTTCATAAATGGACCCTTTTATAGAAAAAAATTAATGAGGATAAATTTAACTAATATTTATTTTTTAATTATTAAATAAAAAAATAATATAAAAAGTATGATTTTTTTATAAAAGCTCTTTTTTTATGGAATGGTCATCCAACAACCATAATGAATAATTTTGATTTTTGGTTTGTCAGCCGTCGGACAGTTCAATTTTCAAGGCAAAAAAGTTTGACTTTTTTTTATTAAAGCTCCTCTTTTATGGGATGGCCATCCAACAACCAAAATGAATAATTTTGATTTTTGGTTTGTCAACAAATAGCATCGGTCAATTCAATTCTTAACTATTAAATAAAAAAATTAAAAAAGCCTAACTTTTTTTTATAAATTCATATATAAATATGCATAATGCATACAGGATAGACAGATAAGTGAATAGATAAAAACTTTTTGCATTCTTAAAGCTCCATATAATTCCACGTATATTAGTTTTCATTTTCTCTCCTTGCTTTTTTTTTATATTTAAAAATATTTTTATTAAGATAATTTTATTCGGGACTCAATAAAAGTTATTTATTTTATCTCATTAATTTAGTTCGTGGTTTGTGTAACATTCTCACAGAGGGGAGGCCCCGTCCTAACATTTTTGGGGGCCGGCCCTGACAAAGGGTTAAACTTTCCACTTTTAAAGTTCAACTAATCATTTTACCAATAGAACTAATATTCTTAAAATCTAATTATAAAATAAAATATATAATTTAATAACAAACTAAAACAAACATTAATTATATCTAATTATTTTGAATAAAATGAAATTAAAAAATCAATTGAATAAAACTACTTAAAATGTTAGTTTATGCCGTTATATTGTGGTTTAGGAAAAAGATAATTAGAGAATTTTACTTAAAAAAATTATAACATTTATTTTTATTTTATATACATAAAAAATTTATTAAAAAATAAAAAAATTTGGGCCCTATTATGGGCCATAGAGGGTGGCACCAATTGCACCACTCTAGAGTTGGCCTGGATAGAGAGGGTGACTAGTAATATATAGTTCTCGATCATACTCTTTCCGCTGTATTTTTAGAATAAATACTTTGTACTGAAAAAAATTATTTATACCAATTACCATTGGTACAATTGATAGATCCATAAATTATAGGTCGAAATGACCATAAATCAATTTCTAACTCTATAAAAACTCCTATTATTTAAAAAATAAAAAAGTATTTATCTATCTATTATTTCATGTATAATATATTAATTAATATTATAATCTAACGCGTATTATAGTTCAAATAATTATAATTTTAAAATGAATTTTATATTTTTTAATATAAAAAGTATTTGATATATTCAAAACGACAAAATTTAGTGTGTATTTGGAATTTTGTTTTGCAAAAAAAGTCAATTCTTGATATTTTAAGTTTATCAAAAAAATGTGATTTTATGTATAAAATTGGAATGTATACATGGAAATCACTATTTTAAGAATCCTCGCTACCTACAACCAGGCTCATTATAGGCGCTGTTTTAAAATTTATTGTTTGACTTTTCATTCTTTAGGGTGCTGGATTGATATATTGTCATTTAAGCGCCGTCTAGACGGCTCTTAAACTCAATTTTAAAGACAATGATATTTGTAATGATTGTAGTTTTATTTTTGTTACCCCTAAAATATAGTTGAGTTGGTAAAATT
Organism: Euphorbia pulcherrima; assembly: GCA_947683365.1. Classification (NCBI taxonomy): domain Eukaryota; kingdom Viridiplantae; phylum Streptophyta; class Magnoliopsida; order Malpighiales; family Euphorbiaceae; genus Euphorbia; species Euphorbia pulcherrima. The sequence goes on along the minus strand of CANTUS010000006.1, from coordinate 6,750,762 downwards.
ATAGTACATTAAAGTGTTCTCAGTGTAAAATTATCGTTTTAAGTCTCAAACCGATAAACAATGTGTTATGCCATAAATAAAGAGACCCCCTACCGTTCGACTAACACCTAACCATTTTTAAAATGTTGTCTAAATTCTGTTTTTTTAATATTCTTTAATATTATAACTTTTTTAAGTTGAATTCATATTTTTATGTATTGATAAAGGTTTTGGATTATCTAAAGTTAAGCCATTTATTCATTTTTTATAATTGAGATTTAGTTTTAGTGGTTTGTGAGTTTTATAGTGCCGTCAAATTTCAACTATTCAAATTAAATGGATGGTCGAGACTTTAGAGAATTTCAACTCTAGAGAATTCAAATCCATTAATAAATATTATAAATTAAACAAATAAAATCCACCTAGACTCTGCCTAGATCTCGAAAGCCTTGACCACCCTACTAGTGCTTACCGATTTTTAAAACATTGCACTCAATAAAATTCTTTACCAAAAGCACCATAAATTTGATGGAAAAAGGGTACACAATCAATGAATTACTACAAGTTAATGAGATTTATATTTATTTCTACTTATTTGATGAAAATTGGCGAGTTTTAGTGAACAATCATTTTAACAATCTCTGTTTTTCGTTTCCTATTTGGTACTTCAAATTACCATATTGCAGAGCTTGATATTAGCCGGAACCGATACATCGGCAATAACCTTAGAATGGACTATGTCTGCTCTCCTTAACCACCCAAACATATTAAGTAAGGCTATAGAAGAAATTAACGATCAAGTCGGAGAAGATCATATAATAGACGAATCTGATCTTTCAAAAGTATCATATCTTAAAAACATCATTCTCGAAACCTTCAGATTACATCCACCAGTTCCACTTCTACTCCCTCACGTGCCATCACAAAATTGTACAGTTGGAGGATATAACGTGCCACGTGACACACTTGTATTGATAAATTCTTGGGCTATACACAGAGATACTGTGCTATGGGAAAGTCCATTAAGTTATATGCCTGAAAGATTTGAGAATGGAGACGGTGAAGGGTTTAAACTTATGCCATTCGGGTTAGGAAGAAGAGCTTGTCCGGGTGCTGGGTTAGCTCAGAGAGTGGTCGGATTGACATTGGGGTCACTTGTTCAATGTTTTGAATGGAAAAGGCTAAGTAATGAGGATATTGATATGACTGAAGGCATGGGACTTACAATGCCAAGGGCTCACCCACTTGAAGCCTTGTGCAAACCACGTCCCATTATCAACAAAATCTCGTCTTAACTCTATTGAAAAACATATATTAAATGTGTTATGTTGTAATGATGAAAGTTATTTTGTTTTTAAATATGATTGTTTATCTTACTCTTCTTATACACAAGAAATTGTTCAAAATTCAAGGTTTTATATCACCTGTTCGGTTTTAGAGCAATTAGTAAAACTCTTAATTTTACTCGAAATTTTTGCGATCGAGGAGAGAGCGATGTTTCACTTTAAATTAGACACGATAATATGCGAGTACAAGTTTTTGACTTAAAAAAAAGTTTAAGTTTCTAAACATTGGAATGGTTGCTTAGGTAGTTATTACGGTTAAATACTTGAATTTGAATTCATTAATCACATTTATAGACTTACGTACTTTTCTTTTCAAATTCTGAATACTAAATTAAATTGAACTAAAATTAATTAAATTAAAGTGAGTTAAACTCAACTAAAATACATTGAATTGTGTAAAAAGAAGACCTTATAGTTTCTTTTTTATTTTTAGTTCCTTTTGAACAACAATAATAACATTGCTTATTACACTTAAAAATCCGATATGGCTTAATCCTTTTTTTCATGCTTCTCGCTAAGAAAAAAATATGTGATTAACTATTTTAATCTACCAAGTACAAACAACTATATGTTTTCCAAAATAATTAATCAATTATTCTAATTATCAAAGGTCAAAAATTAAAATTTATTATAAACAGCTTAAACGTTATTATTCGCTGTGGCGCCGTTTACGGTCAACCTCACGGCTTTAAAATGCGTTATTTAAGTTAAGCCTTTAAGGACCCTGTTTATATACAAGGGCAGTGGATATTCTGAGATCGAAGTGGGATTCATTCCTAACACACCCTTTCATCGCGATCATGCCGATAACGTGTTATAAACAGCTTGAACGATATTGTCTGCTTTAGTGCTGTTTACGGCCAACCTCATAGCTTTAAAATACGTTATTTAAGTTAAGACTTTTAGAGCCCAATTTATATATAAGATGAGTAAATACCGAGATTCATTACTAACAAAATTGAATTTGGGAAATTCGAAGAACATTTACTTATTTGAATATGACCCAATAAAGCCACGGCCCGTTGAGACCCGGAAGCTGACCCTTTTACCCGTTTGTTCGATAACCCTAACACCATCTCAGACAGTTCTCTTCTATCTCTGTTTCGCTTCAAAAGCCGCCGCCGCCTCCCGACAATCTGCTTAACCAAGTAAGCGATCAAGCTTTTTACTGGTTAGTTTTGATTTTTTTTAACTCGACATTGTATCAATCAATCTTTGGTTCAATCCTGTGAGGTCCGATCTGCACATGGTTAGGGTTTTCTTATTGAATTACTATGCACCATTGCTTTCTCTGTTTCTTAATGCTTTGGAGTTCCTCAATTGGTTATTTATGCGTTGTTTTGTGTTTTGATTTCTCTTTTGGTTTAATTCCTAATTTGTGATGCTTATATGTAATACACACGAACTGAATTCAAGTGAATGACATTGAGAAGCTTGTGTTTATCAATATGTTAGTTTGCGTCCAATTTCATCGTCTGCTATCACGATTTGCTTGTTGGTTAGTTGTTGAAGCAGTATAGTATAATACAGGATTTTGATTTGCTGGTTTATCTTTTTTTTCTTGATTTTGTGTATATAGGTTGGGAAATTGAAAAAATAGTCCACAAACAGCTCTTGCAATTTGAATTTTTTCCAACTACATGTGAAACAGATTGAAGTGTGTTGGAGTGAATCGGATAAGGATTGAATGCTTAGCTCTATCTTTATAAATTGTAATTCCTTCTAACCGAGATTTTTAGGCTAATAAACATAATCAATAAAGTCGCTCCTCGTTTCCTTAAGTCCGAGTGTGTTGGCAAGCCATGTAAAGGGAGGCACGTGCCCTAGTCGCCCAGAACAGGCACATGGCCATGCAAGGCTGTTTTTATGAGTGTGCTTTCCTTTTATAATTTATTTGAATCAAATTACTCCTAAATTAGTGACAAGTATATGAAGTACTGGCATGGCTTCTAAAATTAGGGACTAAATCGTTGTCAATTAGTACAATTTATTTGCGTGATCGTTTCTTTCCTTTGCCCCTGAATTGTTTGCTGTAATACTTCAAAATTATTCCTTTTCTTTTTTTATCAATTTGAAATGAATAACTGCTAAAATGAAGCTTTGATAGGAAAAACTCCTGCAGTTAATGTCACGACTCACAACTTCGTTAACATTATTATTTGTTCATCGTTATTTTATATTTCAGTACAATAACACCATTAAAACTGCAAAACAGTGGACAGAGTTACAGAAATGCACACTAAAACAAGTAGAAACAGAAAAATTTAGGTGATTTGCTTCTTTCACTTGCAGATTTTGGTTTTAATTCTTAATTAAGCATGTGTTCAGACTTAGTAAGTTTGATATTACTTTAGTTCCTATTTGAGTGACATAGGTTTTGTGTGACCCATGGTTGTTACGGTTGCGCCTCGGGCGCAAGGCGCTCGAGGCTCAAGGGCCAGCGCCTCGTGGAGGGTCAGGTGAGGCAAGGTTCATCAGGCGCGCCCCACATGCGCCTCGGGCACGCCTTTGTGCGTCTCAGATGCGCCTTTCGCGCCTCAATGCAAAAATGAAGGCTTTTGTGGTAGCAACTAATATTTATTGCACTTTTTTCTTTATGCGCCTCAAGTTCCTCAGGCGCCCACCTCGCCTTGCGCCTCGCGCCTCAGTGCGCCTGACCCTCTGGCGCCTCAGTGCGCCTTGCGCCCGTAAAAACTATGGCCCGACCAACCAACCAACCAACTAAGCCTTAAATCCCACGCTAGGTGGGGTCGACTATATGGATCTTCCGACGCCATGAAGCTCTATGGGTAGCTCTGCCAAGCTTGTTCCTTGTGCGGAGGCTCCAATATTTAATGGCATCTTTTGCCTTCGCCCTTAACAACAATGCTAACGATGGTTTTTTATATTTATTGATTGTGTGAGTTTTGTTGCTTTGATTGAATGATTTTTGAATGTTAGATGTCTTATTAGATAGCTATATTACTACAGCTTTTTTGCAAGCTGTTGGTTTCACATTTGAATTGTATGTGGGTCTCTATTCCAAGCTTTTATCAGCATCTGGCTTTGGTATAGATTACTCTTGTTGTTACCTTTCCAAAATTATTTATGATAAAAAAGATTCACTTTCAACTTAACATAGATCTAATATAAAAACTAATACATTTAAACTAGTTACACGATTTCTTATTTGACAGAACAGCAGTAAAAAGTTCTGAACCTGTTTCTTTTAAATTACTATCCTAATTGGTTTTACCGTCTGTTCGAGTCTTACATTTTTCGAGTTTGAGCCAATCGCGTTGATACTTTTGCAGGAATCGGCATACATACTCATGAGTACTCTGTATTTCTAATGTCAGTTTTGACTGTAAACTACATTGTACTGTAACTATATACTGGTTTTTTTTTTTTTTTTTAGCTCTGAAGGTACTCAAGGGCATTTTTCTGTTAATAGAGAAAATATGTTGACCGAAACTGAAAACAAGGACGATCCTAGATTGCCCTCGAAACGCAAACTCGACCCGCTTCCAAAATCCGAAGAAAATGAAGAAGAAAATCAACCAAACAAATCTCTAAAGCACCAACCTCACACCCACAATGATATTGTATCCCCAAACAAAGAAAACTCCACTCCTAGTATCAACTCCAGCTCCAATACCTCGATCGAGAAAGAAAAACGAGTTGATAAAGCTGAGGCTGAAAAAAATGTGGCCGGAGTAGACAACGAGGAAGAAGATGATGATGATGCTGATTTTGAAGACGAGGAGGAGAGAGAAGAGAACGGAAAGGCTGCCAGCGTGGATAGGAAAGGTAAGGGGATAATGATCGAGGAGGATGAAGATGATAGTGATGACAATGATGAGAGTGACAATGATAGTGATGATTCGAGTGATGGAATGGACGGTAGTGATGAGCTGGAGGATGATCCATTGGCTGAGGTTGATTTGGATAATATCTTACCGTCGAGGACGAGGAGGAGAGGGGCGAATCCCGGGGTTTGTATCGGTAAGAATGAGTGTGATGATAGTGATGCTTGATTCAAGGGGAGGTTAGTCTTGAATAGAGGTTAGTCTTAAATTGAGGTTATTAGTTAGGGTTTAGTGACTATTGTAGTAATTGGAATATTATGGCTATTTTTATAAAATTTATTTTATGGGATTTCAAATATGTGCTTTTTTCTGATAATTGCTATTGTTGTTATTCATCATTATATTTCCTTAAATATTCTATAGCTTTCTGGAAATTCTACTGATTAAAAGAACAGTAGAATCACTTTATTTTTGTTCTAGACTTCCCCCAGCTTTATGCTTTAAACTGCTGCACATTTATCAGGATTCTCTAAAGTTTATTAACTCCAGAGAACATTTGAGTCAGTTAGGCCTTGTTCTCTTGGAATGTAAGTTAGTTCAGATTACTTTAGTTCAGTTTAGATCACTTTAGTTTAACTATGTGTAGTTATAAATTTACATTAAAATAAATTTAGTTCAGCTCAATTCAGCTTTCGAAAGTTGAAAAGAATGGAGGCGAAGTTCTTTATTCCAATTTGGAAGGGTATAATTCAATACAAAAAGAAATTTCTCTTATTCATCACCCTATATCTCTGTAAAGTACTTTAAAGAATCATTTTCCCTTTTTATAGGGCCGGGTGTGGTGAGATCTTAATTTAGAAATATTTTAGAAATAAAGGTGTATTTTTTTTTTCAACTTATAAATTATGAAGATTGAATCTACGGCTAGATAGTTAAGTTCGATTGCTAACATGAGTGAAAACAACATGAAAATTTTATAAACATTTTTTATTTATTAGTTGCTTATAAAAAAAATGAGATATAGTTAAAAAAGAAGCTAAATGAATAAAATATCCAGTACATTGGTTACATTTTATTAGCATATATCCATTGAATTTGTCCTCCATTATTATATTAATTACCACACATCTTATCAAATACATCATAGGCGGCTAAAAATGCCAACTCCACACCACAAATATCTTAAAATGGTGATTGTTTTATATATTATATGATGATTTTTGGTCTACTCTATATAACAAATCATATTTTATGTTAACCACTATTGTCATGAACGTTACTTTCATATGATAGTGACATATACAAAATATAGAAACATATGTTAAGAAACAGTAAGAAAAGAGAAAACTACTCTAAATCAGCCTACTCATTTATTAATTACAGTGCTTGATTTTTTGACAAAAAAAAATATAGTTAAATTATTATTCACTTTTAATTAGTATTGTCATCGAGTATTAATTTATTAATTCAATTATTTTTATAGTAAAAAAATATTATAATTTGAAAATAGATACGGAGTTATTGTTTATTGAAGATATCCAAGAAATTGGAATATGTATCTTTCAAACAAAATTTCTTCCTTGTGACACACGAGTAATGTTTTGAAGATAAACATGACCCATAAAGTTAAAAATTTGAGTAAAATAATTAGTTGTCTCCAATAATGAATAAAAAAGACAAATTGGGAAGAAAATTCAACATTGTACGTATGTGATTGTTCGGTACCATGAAGCAAAGGGTGACTTGCCATTGAATTTTAAGTGCTGAGAGCTATTAATGAAATTAGTCATCAAAACAAATGCTCCTACTTAGTAAAAAAAATTACAAAAAAAAAACAAGTCAGTCATATTTTTTGTGTTATTTCTAACAACCATTAAATGTCTACTGAAATTAGGCTCAATTGTAGTTTTTACAGAATTAATTAAATTCTCTCTTGCACACGGATGCCGTTTGAATTTAAAGCGGGTTGCATACAGTCCACTTCGCCGTGTGCTATAATCTAGACTAGACGTGTTTATCGGGACGGCCTGAATCGGATTCGGGTCGAGTTTATTGGACTTTTTATAAAAAATAATAATCTAAGCCAGGCTCAAGTCCATGATTTAGAACTTTGGACTCAGGTCGGGCTTACTAACTCATTTCAAGTCCAGTCCATAGCCATCGATAATTTTTTTTTATATTTTATAAATTAAATTGAAATAAATTACAAATTTTATACAAAAATGTTTAAATTTTGCATACAATTATATTTTTAAGTAAAAATATTTTATATAGTTAAAAATTTAGTAGGTCAAAATATAAAAATCTATATAAACTATTAAATATAATATAAAAATATAAAATAAATATATTTTTTATTCGTCGGGCCGGGCTCGGGGATTTATATAAAAACCAAGCCCGGCCGATAAAACTTCGGGCTTTTTCGGGCTCCGGCTCAGGCCGGTGTGAGCACGGGATTTTGCAGTCCCTCTCGCGAGACGATGATGACGTGTACCCGATTTTAATACCTCAAAATAAAAGTTCTCTTTAGAATTTTTATTACCAAAATAATATTCCTTGTGAATTTTATAATTGGTAGAATCCAGTTCGGCGTGGCCGATAACGCGTCCGGTAGGAGCTTGAACCGATGATTTATACCCAAATAATAAATACCCTTTAAAGGTCATAAAGATGCCTTTTTTCCACTATTAAGCCACTTTTTCCGACTTTTTGGCTTTTATTGACCCACTAACTGAAGGCATGCTGAAGGCTGATGCCGCCAAAAGTATCAGCCATGTCGCCGGCGATATCATCATGTCGCCGGCGACATAGCTCATACAGCCGGCGATATCACCATGTCGCCGGCGACATGACTCGAAGCGGGTCCTCTTACAGACAGCCTTTTCGACCACTTTCGGTGGAATAATTAAAAAAAGCCCCAAAAAGCACCCATTCCACCTATAAAAAGGCACCTAAAACTGCAATTAAAGAGGGGGACTGAAATTATAGAGGAAAGGAGCTTAAATTGGGCAACTAGGAGGCTAAAATCGAGAGAATAGATTTTAGTGATATAAGAACTAGAAAAGGCCGGAAAAAGGATTCTAATCCATTTTTCCCGATTTTTCTTCTTCGAACTCTCTGATTGTGAGCTTAAATCAGTGGGTCTTTGGGTTAAATCAATTGGATAGAATTTAGAAACCTAAAACCTTTAAATTAACAATCAAATTATTATTGCAAGCTCCCTGGAGGCGTTATTGTTCAGTTCACGAAGAGTTGGATTCACTACCCCGAGGTGAAAATCCTGAGTCTCATAGCTCTTTGGCATTGTTATTATTGTTTTGCACTAATGTTTGTTAATTTATATTCATTTTTGAGTTTTCGGTCACTTTGACTGCTAACCGCTGTTGTAGCAAGAAATCGGAGTCGCCGGAGACATGTGATGTTCCTGGCTGTATCACCCATGTCGCGAGAGGCATCGTTGGTACCGCCGTTAGCATCACATTCCCCGGAGACCTCGCTTTCTCGCAGAACCCTTTCTTTACGGTACTCAGAAAGCCCTGTGCCCATCTGCATGCTGATGTCGCCCGTGACACAATCGATGTCGCCGGCGGCATCATCCATGCCGCCAGCGACATCAACTATGTTGTCGGCGGCATCAGATGCCATCGGCGGCTTGGCTTTCTGGACAGCAGCATTGTTTTTGTTTATTTCCAAACTAATTTATTTTCTAAAGCTAGGACCTATAGTGTAACGATGGTGGTTCGAAACCTCCTGAAAACAGACCCGCCCCACAACAAGTGGTATATTCATTTGTAATCCGATTAAAGCAACAATCGAATCTGAAATTTGGACAAAAATGGAATTTCCCCTCAAATGCCATTCGAACCTCATTTTAGCCATTCAATCGGGCTTTATGATATTATAAATAAGATATGCCATATTCGTGTCAACTATCATCTGCAGGTGGGTATATATCGGACATTCGGGTATTTTATTTGTTAAGTAGAAAATGTATAGGACTTGAAAACCTTGTAATAATTCTACTTTCCGCACTTACTTTTCTTTTACAATTGTAAATATTTTATTTACCGCTTCAATTGCTTGGTAAATGCGAAAACCACAAAATAACTGAAAATACGAATAAATAGGGTGGATTAAACCGATTAAGAAAGAATGAAGTATCCTAATTTGGCCTAATGAAAAGTAGATAACATCATCCGAACTCGGAATCTCTACTTAAGGTATGGTCCAACCACCTGGTGGGAAAATTGTACCAAAAATTTCCCGGTTGAGCTGAACCGAGTGGCGACTCTATCCTAAGTACGGGATTTTGATCTCGTATCTTTTAAGCATTACAATATGCAAAATCATTTTCTTTTCAACCGCATCACACTCATCTCCCCGACACACCAAAACCGAGAGGCCCGACCGGGTCCGGCCCCCGCGCACGCAGCCGCGCGAACCGTCGTCCGCTCACAGTGGCGACTCTGCTGGGGAATTTTCTTTAAACTTGAATCTTCTTTCATAGTTTAAAAGATTTTGATGATGTATTGAAATCATTAGCCAAATTAAAACTTCATTCTTTTCTTATGACGGCTTGTCCTCATGCGTGTAGATAGTTCGGTAAATTTAGGTACCCTATTTAACCTGAGAAGCTCACAAAGTATCACTCATGCCCTGTTGGAATTGAGGATGCCTAGTGGGTGGATCACTCGTTTTAACCAACACGGAAACTCCTATGACCGCGCCCATTCAGGTAGTGGTTGAGTAACGTGGAATCAAGGTAAACGGGAACCTTCTACATCAACAACCCTATACCAAAGCCGCGTTAGACAAAGCCTTAGCACATCATTCCCCTTAGGATTACCCAAAACGAATAAAATAATTGGGACGCGCTTCTTTCGCCATTACCGGTGAAGTAGCCAAACTCCATCCTACCAAAGAGGTGTTACGCAGGAGCCATAAGGTTGGAACAGGGCCGATTTGCATGCTATGTGCTTTATGATCATACACCCCCATGCATCGGCTTTAAGAGCCGAAAAATCAACTTACCCTTATCACTTCCACCCATGGAACTGGTTTAGCAACATACGCAGGACTTCTCTCATACCTCTATTGCTTTACCACATATTGCTGTGTAAGACAAGAGGTACGAACATCCCATGTATGTTGAAGGGATAATCCATCACATTATCTAACCACATCTGTGTACAACCATACATATCACACACCACTTCCAACATACATGGAGTTCGGCTACATACATACATACCATCCATACCATTTACAACCCATTCATGGTCTGATCCACGACTTGTGATCCTAAGCAGCCTTCCTCTTGAACCAAGACCTTCACAGCTAGCCATGTCTCTTCCTCACATTGACAACCGTACCTCATCCAGAGGACAGGCTAGTCTTCCCCCAACCGTAGGGACAACAGCTTACCTAACATCTCTTAGATCAGAGATCACCGCGGCTATCATTCAGTTTCTGAACTCTGATCAGTTCCGAAACATCATCGAAGAGCTAGTGTGTGTGTCTGTCAAGAAGGCCCTAGGATGTCAAGACTTCGACCAGGTCATGCGATCTCCGGGCATGACACCTGATAGCGAGAAACTCTGGCAGTCACCACCAACCGCTTACCCTGGACAAAGAGAAGGAGCCCAGAGTCCAATTCTTCCACCATTCTTTAACACCTTACCACCAACTTTGGTCACCCCGTCACAATTTAAGAACCCCTCTGCCCCGATGCTTCCTCAATACGACCAAGTCATGCAACACAAAGTTGAAGACTTCTCGCGTCAATTGATGATAGAAGAATGCTATCAGAAAGAGGGAAGGGTCCAATCAGAGAAAGACCAGTTCTTTCAAAACACTGAATCACCCACACCCCCACCTCAAATCATGGTGGACCAAGAGACCTATCTGGAATCGGCACCAGCTGCCATTATTCAGCCAAACGACGGTCTTAAGTATAGAACAAATCCGTGGAAGCTGCCACTTAATGTACTCTTCACCGGGTTGAAGGAAGCTGGGATTCTTAAACCTCTTCACGAATTCAATCCCCCCATGAGAGAAGAAGGAAAAGGCTTTTGCAGATATCACATGTTGTCGGGTCACAACACCAACCAGTGCAAAGCTTTGGTCCGTACCATCCAACGACTGGTGGATGAAAAGAAGATTACCGATCCCGAAAGGGTATCCTGCCCCTTACCAGAGTCTGGCAACCAGACACGGACGATCAACCCCGGCTTTTCCAAACAGCAGAAAGCTCCTCAAGATCTCATCAAGGCCATCTACTCAAATGGTGGGGGAAAATCGCGCTCTGACGGTGAGGACGAAGAATCCCGATTTGCAATCTTCAGAGTTCAGACCTTTTAAGCTCCATAAGCAACTTCCATTTTACTTACTTATGTCATGTCTGTATCCTTTGATCAGCGTCTTCACATGAGCACTTGTACGACGCTTTCAGTATTCAAGATATTTTTATTGAATGAAATTAAATTGAGTACATTATGTGGTAATCAAATCCAATAATTTAAACCCTGTCAAACACATGAGAGGTAATAAAGTGCTTAAAGACCATGATAATGCGTTTGCTCAGTGCAATAATCGGATTGTTGAAACACCATGGGTCTCTTCTAGAATTAACTCAACGGCCTTACAACGGTGCACCTTCAAGCCACCAATGAAACATCAATTGGTCTAGAGAATCAAGGCTTACACCCAACAGAGCCTAACCTTCACCAAACAAACATCGTAGCCAAATCTCAGACCAACATCACCACCAAGGACACGACCAAAATTGGAGAGAAACACATCTTCACCCAGTACAAATCAACCTCATCAAACCCTTCAGCTAACAAGGTCAGGGGGCAACCACTTCCTAGAACGCCAAGTCTAAAGGCAAGCACCTCCATCCCACAAGCCACAAAGACGATCGCACAACCAATGTCGCAATCGGCTAACCAAATAAACCAACAAGGCAAGCAACCACTATAAAGGCACCAAACAAAAGGTCCTTAAGCCGAACATCACTTGTTCACAACCCATCACCACTAATACAGAATACGAATGCAGGCCTCGACAAGAAGTGCAGACCACGAATTGAAGGAGCGATCAAAATAGCGATCAGGACAACAATCAAACCAATCGATGAAGCCTTGGAGTAAGCACCAAAAACTCCTGCAAACTAAACGGCTTGCAATAAGGTCAGCCGAAAACTCCCGACGTAACTTTGAAGGTCAAAATAAACTGGGTGATCCAGGTGAAAATCGAACGGGCACCAAAGAACTTGGAGAATCTGCAAAAGCACAACTATGCGAACAATAGCAAATCAGATACCCAATGCCCTTTCCAAGAGTCATAGACCCAGCACTGAGAAGTTTGAGACCTTCCGATACTAAGGTCGAGTTCAAATCAGATTGAAGAGGCCGTCATATGATCAGAAATGGCACCAAATAAGCGAGGCTGTTAAAGTCATGAGCGTAGGCAAGAAACGAGTTCATCGATCTAGTCGACCAAGACAAGCTTAAGCATTATCAGGTCTAAACAAAAGAAATAAATCAGAAAAAGCGGCACACTAAAAATATATATATACAATAATCACCCGCTTGTCAGCCTTCTACTGACTGGGCAAAAATTAGGGTTACACCCGACAGTCGGTACCCTGCAAACCGGCTGTACAAAAATTAGGGGATAAGTCAATATCGCCTGTTGAACTGAAAACCCAAAAAGGGCGGTTCAGACGAAAATTAGGGCACGAGAGAAAAAACAATAAGATGTTAACTTGAAAACCTGTAAAGGCTGGTTAACACCAGGGGTCCCATTAATGGAAATGATTGCCAACATCTTGTACTCAAATTAGATTCACTCGATAAAAGTGTCTTTCATGTTGAAACATTTGTGTTTGTGATTATGTGAATACCTGGCGATCGAAGGATGGAAACATCTCAAGTAAGCTTAATCGAAGACACTATGCACTCAAAGGTCGGAATAAATCTGTTAGGGCAAAAACCCGAAAGGATAGTCCATGCAAACCATGGGGTCAAATTGGAGCCTAAAATCTGTGTTCCCCAGGCTCTGCAGAAAACCCCACAGCTTTTGGTTATGGGTTGCAATGACAGAAACGGACGGAATGGCCGAAAATAGGTTGCTGGAAGATTGAAGCCGCCGGCGATGAGAGCGATACCGCCGGCGATATCATGATACCGCCGGCAATGTATTTGATGCCGCCGGCGATATGGGATCAATTTAGGCGATATGGATGATGCCGCCAGCGGCATGAAGTTAATTTTCTGGGCGGCATCAGAAGCATTTCTGCCATTTCGGACCTGTACAAAACCTGTAAACAATCCTATACAGCATTTCCAATGACTTATCAAACAACAATCCATCTTTGTATTCAAAATAAAAGCCCGAAGGCGCAAATTGCTCAAATTGTACCAAATCACTTAGCCCATGACAAAATCAAATTATCAAATCCCCAATGTATCAGAGGTACAAACCAAGGACTCAAAAGCAAAACAAAAACCAAAACTAAGCATGCCCGCCACTACCGGCTGGGCGGGATGAAACGTCATCAGGACTTGCGAGCAATCGTCAACATCGTCTTCCTCTCTTCCCTCCGTCATGGGAACGCTACTGGACTCCTCAGCCGCGATAAACGCACGTCGGCCGGCAGACTTCTTGAACCCCCTACGACTGGTACCCCCAGGATGCGCACGGTCGAGGTTTTGTTTACTTCTCTGGGCAGTGGCCGCCAGCTGACCCTCGAGATCGCTCATGCGGCGCTGTAAAGCTGCAGTCTCCTCCTCATACCGCCGCCGGGCAGCGTCAGCGTCAGACAATGAAAGGGCTAAAAAATCCTGCAAACCGAAGAAAAATATCAGCCTTGCATGTCATGCATAACATCCATACATATATCACATCTTGACATGTGCATAAAATACCTGAACGAGGAACGATTGCCCAATAAGGGTATCCCGGAGAACAAAATTGTTCTCCGCGAGTTGCTCCACATGACTTCGCGCCACCTAGCAAATCCAAAAAGCAAAATCTTAGACACCCACATCTATGGCTCAATAAGAAAATGATTATTAGATCTTACATAGGTAGCGTTTTCAGGCACGAAAATCGGGGCTTGCCGGCTCGAGCCAACATTCCTATGAGAGAATTCGCCTCGGGAGTTCATCAACAGGGAGGTGGTTTCCAACGGATTAACCAATCTCCCCTCCACGAAGTTTATGCCCTCCGGCGCGCCATAATGTCGGGTCCCACTTTGGTTATCGCGGCCCCTCTTTCTCGCGGGTTCCTACAGAACGTAAAAGTCACACGTCAACAACGTCCCTAAACGACTTCAAAATCATACACACAAACACAATCATACCTCGAAAGAACGTTGCTCCCCTTGGGACATCGGCACGCTCCCGCCAGCTACACCCGCGCCTATCTCGTCCTCCCCCTCAGGGTCGACCGCAACGTCCCCTTCCAGCGCTTCATCCTCTTCATCATCCTCCTCATCAAAATCCACAATGCCTTTGAGGCGCCTCTTTTCGTCCTCTAATCGTTGTTCGTTGTGATACTCAATTGTATCGTTGCCGTGGATGTGAGGACACATGGGGAGTAGACGCTGAAAAAGCCGCTCGTAGAGGCCAGGAACGCTAGGGATCACTCGGCCGTTCCCTTCAATATAATCGGCTTTGTCAGCCTCGGCAGAAATCACCAAATGAGGCCACCACAAGCCCCTCGGAGGATCGGCAGGCACCGGTCTAGCAGCAACCAGAAGGGACCTCCAGCCTCGGACGCGCTCGCCCAGATACCACTGCTGAGACAGGGGGCACACCGATACCCCCGCACCAGCGGGCAAGGAAGTGAGAGCCCGGTGGCACAACCTTCTTAAACACCATCGGCGGAAGGATCTGATGCTCAAAAGCCCAGGCCTGCACAGATAACGACCGATCAATTCAAAGGACGTCATGCAATAAATAAATACACGTGTTATCAAGGGAAATATTTCCAAAAATCTATACCTGGAGTAGCAGGTGGCAAAGGCGAAGGGCTTTCTCCTTCTTCCGGGCTCCCACATCCAGCCCGTGGTACAATTGGGCCAAGATGGCCCTCGGCCAATTCTTCCTCCTAATTCCCGGCACATCTTCCACCGCGGTAATAAGTATGTAGTTGATCTTACTCCCCGAGATTGGGAAGAACAGCACGGTGAGTAGTGAGATCACAAAGGAATGGACACATGCCTCCCTCTCCTCCTCGGGCACCACATCCACCCGGGTCCAATAACGGTATAACTCACCATAGGACAGCCGCCCAGAAACGGGCTTCAGACCGAACAGCTCCTTTACCCGCCTCACCACGGGCCTCTCAACATGGTACTTGTCCATGTAAACGTCAAAATGAATAACCTCATCCGTCCAAGGAAGGCCGGTCATGGCTACCACATCAGAAGGGGTAATTGTGACTTCCCCGAAGGAGAGATGGAAGGTATGAGTGGTCTCGGACCACCTTTCAGTCAGGGCCGTTACTGAAGAATAAGGAAGCTTAGGCATTAAAATGGGCATGATCCGGGCCAAATCCCCAAACCCCGTCTCGTTAATCGCAAGCGCAAGCTCGGGATCGTTCTCTGAGATGTGGTGCCATCATTCACCAATGGTGCCCATTCCCCCGGTGTAAGTCAGTTCATATGGCTGCAAAATAGAAAACAAAACGAATCAATTCTGTGCATTTCTGTCAAAAAGGCTGCTGATGTCGCCTCTATTAAAGCGATATCGCCGGCGGCATCATTCCATACCGCCAGCGGCATGGCTGATGTCGCCGGCGACATCACCTTAAATAGAGCGACATCAGACTCTCAAAGCCTTTTACAAGGACTGATGCCGCCAGCAACAATACTGATGTCGCCAGCGACATCAATCAGGCCGCCAGCGGTATCACTGTGCACGGGCAGAACCTGCTTTCTCCCTAAATCGCACCCTTCGCGCCAAAAATCACAATCAATCGAACAAATCCAAAAAGGCAAAAGTCGATCCTAAAGCATGCAATGTGACTGATATATTCCACACTTTAAACCCCTATCATGGCATGTTTTCAAATCTAAAGCAAAATCACATCGAATACGCAATTCGGGTTTTTTTTTTGTGGAATTACCTGGATGTAACAGAGGTGTTTCTCCTTCTCCGGAGTCAGATTGGTGATAGGAGAGTTAATGCCATAGCCATACATTTTGGCCGTCTCCTTCAGGCCGAATGCAGCAGGAACAGAAAGGATTTTCAACCCCTCGACGGAAGAATCGGGCAGGCTCTCCCTAGCCTTGGATTTGCCCCTGAAAGCCTGGCTAATCCTCTTCATAATTTGAGAAAACAAAGTTAGAAACCAAAGAGCTTTGGGAGAGAGAAGAGGGGGATGCGGTTTGTGAATAGTGAGAAAGAAGGATCCATTCCTTTTTATAAACTGCCGCGCGGAATTCGAGGAGTTTTGATTTATCTGAAACTGATGGTCCATGTCGCCAGCGACATAGGTTCATGCCGCCGGCGATATCACTTATGTCGCCGGCGACATCGCCTCATTTAGTTCAAATTTTGAAATTATCTGACCAGTCAAAGCTGCCACGTGGCATCCATGCCGCCCGCAAGATCAATCCATGCCGCCGGCGATATCACTTATGTCGCCGGCGACATCGCCTCATTTAGTTCAAATTTTGAAATTATCTGACCAGTCAAAGCTGCCACGTGGCATCCATACCGCCCGCAAGATCAATCCATGCCGCCGGCGATATCACTCATGTCGCCGGCGACATCGCCTCATTTAGTTCAAATTTTGAAATTATCTGACCAGTCAAAGCTGCCGCGTGGCATCCATATCGCCGGCGATGTTATCCCTCCGAACCAGATTTTCAAAACAAGCCCAACCGAAGGGCGACCTCACAAGACGAGAGCCCAACCGAAGGGCAATCTCTTCAAAATACGAGTCCAACCGAAGGGCAATCTCTTCAGAATGAAAGCCCAACCGAAGGGCGACCTCTTCAGATCAAGCCCAACCGAAGGGCAATCTCTTCAAAATGAAAGCCCAACCGAAGGGCAATCTCTTCAAGACGAAAACCCACCGAAGGGCAATCTCTTCAACAATCTCTTCAGAATGAAAGCCCAACCGAAGGGCAATCACTTCAAGATGAAAGCCCACCGAAGGGCAATCTCTTTAAAAATCTCTTCAGAACAAAAGCCCAACCGAAGGGCGATCTCTTCAAAATGAAAGCCCAACAGAAGGGCAATCTCTTCAAAACGAAAGCCCAATAGAAGGGCAATCTCTTCAGAACGAAAGCCCAACAGAAGGGCAATCTCTTCAAAACGAAAGCCCAATAGAAGGGCAATCTCTTCAGAACGAAAGCCCAATCGAAGGGCAATCTCTTCTGAACGAAAGCCCAACCGAAGGGCAAACACTTCTGAACGAAAGCCCAACCGAAGGGCAAACGCTTCTGAACAAAAGCCCAACCGAAGGGCCATCACTTCAGATCGAAAGCCCAACCGAAGGGCCATCACTTCAGATCGAAAGCCCAACCGAAGGGCGATCTCTTCAGAACGAAAGCCCAACCGAAGGGCAATCTCTTCAGAACGAAAGCCCAATCGAAGGGCAATCTCTTCAGAACGAAAGCCCAATCGAAGGGCCATCTCTTTAGAACGATAGCCCAATCGAAGGGCCATCACTTCAAAATAAAAGCCCAACCGAAGGGCAATCTCTTCAGGCCGAAAGCCTAACCGAAGGGCAATCTCTTCTGAACGAAAGCCCAACCGAAGGGCGAACACTTCTGAACAAAAGCCCAACCGAAGGGCGATCTCTTCTGAACAAAAGCCCAACCGAAGGGCAATCTCTTCAAAATGAAAGCCCAACAGAAGGGCAATCTCTTCAAAACGAAAGCCCAACAGAAGGGCAATCTCTTCAGAACGAAAGCCCAACCGAAGGGCAATCACTTCAAGATGAAAGCCCACCGAAGGGCAATCTCTTCAACAATCTCTTCAGAATGAAAGCCCAACCGAAGGGCAATCTCTTCAAAACGAAAGCCCAACAGAAGGGCAATCTCTTCAGAACGAAAGCCCAACCGAAGGGCAATCTCTTCAGAATGAAAGCCCAACCGAAGGGCAATCTCTTCAGAATGAAAGCCTAACCGAAGGGCAACCTCTTCAGAATGAAAGCCCAACCAAAGGGCGATCTCTTCAAAATGAAAGCCCAAGCGAAGAGGCAAACCTCCCTATTCAAAGCGAAAGCCCAATCGAAGGACAATCGCTGTACCGAAAATGAGCCCAACCGAAGGGCGATCTCGTCGAAGTAAAAGTCCGACCAAAGGATAATCGCTATACCAAACACAAGCCCGACCAAAGGCGAATTCTCCCCATAGCACAGGCCCGACCAAAGGCAAATTCTCCACAAAGCACAGGCCCGTCCAAAGGCGAATTCTCCATATAGCAAAGGCTCGACCAAAGGCGAATTCCCCACAAAGCACGAGCCCGACTAAAGGCGAATTCTCCACAAGAGCGCGAGCCCGACCAAGGGGCAAATTCTCCACAAGAGCGCGAGCCCGACCAAGGGACAAACGATCGACAAAGCGTAAGTCCGACCAAGGGACGAACAATTGACAAAGCGTAAGTCCGACCAAGGGATGAACAATTGACAAAGCGTAAGTCCGACCAAGGGACGAACAGTCGACAAAGCATAAGTTCGACCAAGGGACGAAAGATCGACAAAGTGTGAGTTCGACCAAGGGATGAAAGATTGACAAAGTGTGAGTCCGACCAAGGGACAAACGATCGACAAAGTGTAAGTCCGACCAAGGGACAAACGATCGACAAAGCGTAAGTCCGACCAAGGGACGAACAATCGACAAAGCGTAAGTCCGACCAAGGGACGAACAGTCGACAAAGCATAAGTCCGACCAAGGGACAAACGATCGACAAAGCGTAAGTCCGACCAAGGGACAAACGATCGACAAAGCGTAAGTCCGACCAAGGGACGAACGATTGACAAAGCATAAGTCCGACCAAGGGACGAACAGTCGACAAAGCGTAAGTCCGACCAAGGGACAAACGATCGACAAAGCGTAAGTCCGACCAAGGGACAAACGATCGACAAAGCGTAAGTCCGACCAAGGGACAAACGATCGACAAAGCGTAAGTCCGACCAAGGGACGAACAATTGACAAAGCGTAAGTCCGACCAAGGGACAAACAATCGACAAAGCGTAAGTCCGACCAAGGGACAAACAATCGACAAAGCGTAAGTCCGACCATGGGACAAACAATCGACAAAGCGTAAGTCCGACCAAAGGACAAACAATCGACAAAGCATAAGTCCGACCAAAGGACAAACAATCGACAAAGCGTAAGTCCGACCAAAGGACAAACCGGTCATCCCTCAGGTATCATTCCTATCCCTTGCTCTTTCGTGTGATCATACTGACCTATGGCAGCAGTGATCCCCCGAGGGGCAGCCTGTGAGCACGGGATTTTGCAGTCCCTCTCGCGAGACGATGATGACGTGTACCCGATTTTAATACCTCAAAATAAAAGTTCTCTTTAGAATTTTTATTACCAAAATAATATTCCTTGTGAATTTTATAATTGGTAGAATCCAGTTCGGCGTGGCCGATAACGCGTCCGGTAGGAGCTTGAACCGATGATTTACACCCAAATAATAAATACCCTTTAAAGGTCATAAAGATGCCTTTTTTCCACTATTAAGCCACTTTTTCCGACTTTTTGGCTTTTATTGACCCACTAACTGAAGGCATGCTGAAGGCTGATGCCGCCAAAAGTATCAGCCATGTCGCCGGCGATATCATCATGTCGCCGACGACATAGCTCATACAGCCAGCGATATCACCATGTCGCCGGCGACATGACTCGAAGCGGGTCCTCTTACAGACAGCCTTTTCGACCACTTTCGGTGGAATAATTAAAAAAGGCCCCAAAAAGCACCCATTCAACCTATAAAAAGGCACCTAAAACTGCAATTAAAGAGGGGGACTGAAATTATAGAGGAAAGGAGCTTAAATTGGGCAACTAGGAGGCTAAAATTGAGAGAATAGATTTTAGTGAGATAAGAACTAGAAAAGGCCGGAAAAAGGATTCTAATCCATTTTTCCCGATTTTTCTTCTTCGAACTCTCTGATTGTGAGCTTAAATCAGTGGGTCTTTGGGTTAAATCAATTGGATAGAATTTAGAAACCTAAAACCTTTAAATTAACAATCAAATTATTATTGCAAGCTCCCTGGAGGCGTTATTGTTCAGTTCACGAAGAGTTGGATTCACTACCCCGAGGTGAAAATCCTGAGTCTCATAGCTCTTTGGCATTGTTATTATTGTTTTGCACTAATGTTTGTTAATTTATATTCATTTTTGAGTTTTCGGTCACTTTGACTGCTAATCGCTGTTGTAGCAAGAAATCGGAGTTGCCGGAGACATGTGATGTTCCTGGCTGTATCACCCATGTCGCGAGAGGCATCGTTGGTACCGCCGTTAGCATCACATTCCCCGGAGACCTCGCTTTCTCGCAGAACCCTTTCTTTACGGTACTCAGAAAGCCCTGTGCCCATCTGCATGCTGATGTCGCCCGTGACACAATCGATGTCGCCGGCGGCATCATCCATGCCGCCAGCGACATCAACTATGTCGTCGGCGGCATCAGATGCCATCGGCGGCTTGGCTTTCTGGACAGCAGCATTGTTTTTGTTTATTTCCAAACTAATTTATTTTCTAAAGCTAGGACCTATAGTGTAACGATGGTGGTTCGAAACCTCCTGAAAACAGACCCGCCCCACAACAAGTGGTATATTCATTTGTAATCCGATTAAAGCAACAATCGAATCTGAAATTTGGACAAAAATGGAATTTCCCCTCAAATGCCATTCGAACCTCATTTTAGCCATTCAATCGGGCTTTATGATATTATAAATAAGATATGCCATATTCGTGTCAACTATCATCTGCAGGTGGGTATATATCGGACATTCGGGTATTTTATTTGTTAAGTAGAAAATGTATAGGACTTGAAAACCTTGTAATAATTCTACTTTCCGCACTTACTTTTCTTTTACAATTGTAAATATTTTATTTACCGCTTCAATTGCTTGGTAAATGCGAAAACCACAAAATAACTGAAAATACGAATAAATAGGGTGGATTGAACCGATTAAGAAAGAATGAAGTATCCTAATTTGGCCTAATGAAAAGTAGATAACATCATCCGAACTCGGAATCTCTACTTAAGGTATGGTCCAACCACCTGGTGGGAAAATCGTACCGAAAATTTCCCGGTTGAGCTGAACCGGGTGGCGACTCTATCCTAAGTACGGGATTTTGATCTCGTATCTTTTAAGCATTACAATATGCAAAATCATTTTCTTTTCAACCGCATCACACTCATCTCCCTGACACACCAAAACCGAGAGGCCCGACCGGGTCCGGCCCCCGCGCACGCAGCCGCGCGAACCGTCGTCCGCTCACAGCCGGGTTTTGTAATAAACAAGTGTCCAAGCCCGACCCATTTGAGCGGGCTCTGGCTGGGCCCGATGGGTAGCCCGTCCCGTGAACAGGTCTAATCTAGACTTGAGCACTGATCGACTGGCCTGCAAGGCCCATGCCTGTCTTTTATGGATCGGATTTGGACAAACTAATTGAAGAATATGTCCGAAATCTGA
Source organism: Euphorbia pulcherrima (assembly GCA_947683365.1). NCBI lineage: Eukaryota > Viridiplantae > Streptophyta > Magnoliopsida > Malpighiales > Euphorbiaceae > Euphorbia > Euphorbia pulcherrima. The sequence goes on along the minus strand of CANTUS010000006.1, from coordinate 6,728,974 downwards.
AGAGGTCTGAATGAAATATAGAAGGAGCTTGATTTTAGTCTTAAAACTCAAATCCGACCTACCCAACCTGAATTAATAATAAATATATTAAATAAATATATATTTATTATTTATAATAATAATAATCATTAAAAATTCCATATTTTCTTGCAAAGTTTAACATCAAAACTCATTTTGATTACTTATATTAGAAATTTAGTTACAAATATTTTATTATAATAATTTTTCATTAATAAATATTTATTTTAAAAATTATATATATTAATTGGTAGGCCTGCATACAATATTTGAGATTTGATTATTTTATAAAGGTCCGATTTAAGACCGACTGTTATTTTTTATAAATTGGGTCGGGTTTGAGTTAATAAATTTTTAGATAGGTCCGATTAGTCCGATACAAGCCTGCCCCAACCCGTCCAAGGCCCAAAAATCCACAATTTATATTTTAGAATTTACACCAAAAATCCAACTAACATAAAGAGAGATGAGGCCAGTAAGTTATTACTCATTTTTTTTTGGTAAAATACTAAGTTATTACTCTTAATTAGTGAGTTAGGAGTAGTTTTCTTTTAACAGTCACACAAGTGGACTTCCTTGCCAACTAATATCTTGTTTTTATAAAGATATATAATAATATTTTCATCCAAACATTATATTATAATTTTCTTTTTGATGAATATATTATAATTTTATCTTTATTGAAATGAGAAGTTTACTTTTCTTGACAATAACATATATAGATCCTTAGTAGATTTCATTGTCAAATCTAGAGCGAATTATAAAATAATTAATCAACTTTATATTGATTGGACCGAAACAGGCCTGATTTAGAAGGTGGGTAATGGGTGTCACTGTTTTTGACTTATAGTAGAGAGGGGTTAAAAATTTTTTTTAATTAAAGATTTAACTGTAATTATTTTAAAAATAAAAGTAGACATAAATTAATGTTAGCAGAGTTGATAAAGATTTTATTAAAGTTGTGAGAGTAGAAAAATTTAATTCCTTATTATTATTAAAAATTATATTTTATTTTATTAAAAATAATAATATAGTAAAAATTAATTTTTTTACTATATTATTATTTTTAATATTATTTTGGCTTGAATCCCTCAAGGGCGGGACTGGATAGAAATTAATAAAACAAAAATCTTCTCTTACCTAGGACGAAAAATTCCATTATAAATATATAAAACCGAAACAAAATAGCTCAGAATTATTAAGCATGGAAGTAAGCATTTTGATAGTTTGTTTTGTGTTTGTTGTTTTATCATCCAAACTATTGTTGAATAATAAAAGAAAGCAACACAGAAGTCTTCCACCAAGCCCACAAGCTCTTCCATTTCTAGGCCATCTTCATATTCTCAAGCAACCAATTCACCGTTGTTTTCATCTTCTTTCTCAAAAATACGGTCCGGTTTTCTATCTCCGGCTAGGGTCAAGATCCGCGATTGTCGTATCATCACCCTCGGTCGTCGAAGAATGCTTCACAAAAAACGACATCGTTTTAGCCAGCCGTCCGTTCCTCATAATGGGAAGACACTTAGGCTACAACCACACCACCATAGCGACCGCCCCATACGGCGATCATTGGCGAAACCTACGTCGTATAAGCGCCCTCGAAGTCTTCTCAACTAATCGACTCAACAAATTTTCAAATATTAGAAGAGAAGAAATCGAGATTTTTCTTAAAAAGTTGTACAAAATTTGTCCCGACAAGAGGCGTTTTACCGAGGTTAAGGAGCTTAGGGCGATATTTTCGGAGCTAACGTTTAGTATTATAATGAGGATGGTTACGGGGAAGAGGTACACGGGTGACAGAGAAGGCGATACGACTGCGAGGAGATTTAGGGAGGCGATAACCGAGATATTTTTGTACGCCGATGCATCATACCCGGGAGATTTTTTGCCGATTTTGGAGTGGATCGACTATAAAGGGTATTCGAAGAAAGTGAAAGAGCTTGCTAAAAGGAGTGATGAAGTGATGCAAGATCTTATTGATGAGCAAAGAAATGAAAAGTTCAGTGGGAATTCAATGATAAGTCATTTGCTTTGTTTGCAGAAATCAGAGCCTCTCTATTATACTGATGCCATCATTAAAGGCCTTGCTTTGGTTAGTCCAATTAATCTATATTGCTTTACATTTCGTCTTCTTAATTAATTTTTGCGCAATTAGGATATTTTTTTTTTGTTAGATTATCTCATTGTTTATCTTTGGGAGTGACTATAAATTAAGGTAGAGAATCCTTTTCCATAATTTAATTTTGCAAATGGGAAGTTGGAATTTTTTTGAAAGTTTGAAATAGTCAATCAGGGTGGCTTATAGATTTAGTAATCAAAATTCAAGGCAACTCTTTCTCACACTTGCATCACGCTGATCAATTATCGGTTAGTGTTATAAAATCGTACCGTGCCGGTCAGTTCTATCAGTTTTATTGTGAATCGGGTATGACTATAGTATAATTTAAATAAAAAACTGCTACAACGTTCGGTATCATTTTGATAACACTGATTATCACTGTCACTAATAATGTATTAATAATTAGTTAATTATGGAACACGAGATGTCGAGATTCTAAATTTTGAGGGAGAAACCAAATAAGCCTTGAAGCAACCTTGCGGCTGTTACTTTGTAATCTAGAGAAGTTATAAGTTTAAATCTTGAAAATAACCTTACTCTTTACAAGTAATATGTGGAAGGAAGGTTGTGTACATATACTCTCTCCACACCTCAAGTAGTAGGAATCTTAGTGCAATGGGTTATCCTTAAAGAAAATATTTGCTTTTTTTTTTAGTAGTGAGGCTATTATGTTGTTTTATTAAAAAATTTGTCTCATGTGAGCTTATAATAATAATAAAGAAAAATTTTATCCCATCTCGTTCGAGTGTAGACTCAAACCTGCGACTTATAAGATCACAACTTTAAAATTAGCCGCTAGACCAAGCCTTTGCCGCCTATTATGTTATATTATTCATGTTTGAATGCATACTTTTATGTGGAAACTAATTGCATGAATACTTGCTCAATCTTTTTCCATTCAAATTCAACTACTCTTGCTGACATTATGTCTATATTTATTGATACATATGACATTTAGAAAGGCCGATGACCCCAAGTATCAACGACCAATTCTTTATCAGTAATAATAATAATAATAATAATAATAATAATAATAATAATAATAATAATAATAATAATAATAATAATAATAATAATAATAATAATAATAATATTATTATTATTATTATTATTATTATTATTATTATTATTATTATTCAAACAGTAAAACAAATTTTGAGGCGGCTAGAAACTTTGACTTGGCCACTCAATTAATGCATATGACCAATTTTTGTGGATTTGTTTTAGGAAGTTCATAGTCAGATTATTGTGTGACTCATGTGTTAGAAACTTCTCGGGTCAATTGTTTTCTTGTAAAAAAATGATTGTCATTTAATTTTTTAAAGAAAAGCTCAAATTTTACAGGCCATTAAAAAATTTAATGATAGCTATTAAAATACAATTACATGTTTGTATAGAGTTTTTTTAAAAAAAAATCAAAATACAGTAATAACTGAATCTGACATTCCAACTAGGTTCGCAGGATTAAAGAATTTTTTAAGGGGATTTCTGAAACTATTTATAAATTTAGGGTGGTTTTGAAACTAATGAAGAGTTTGGGGTGTTTTTTTTCATCCGACTTTCAAAAGATCGGACAAGCCAATTTTTTAAGTCTATCCGACTTTTAAAAAATCGGATAACTCCAGTCAAAGCGGATAGAAGCTATCCGACTTTGTAAAAGTCGGATAGAAGCTATCCGACTTTGTAAAAGTCGGATAGAAGCTATCCGACATTATAAAAGTCGGATAGAATCTATCCGACTTTTATAAAGTCCGATAGAATCTATCCGACTTTTAAAAAAGCAAAACATTCTACAGGCAAAAAGGGAACAGCTGGATAATTTTTTGGGTATCCGACTTTCATAAAGTCGGTCTATACGAGATTTATAAAGTCGGATGAAAAAAAACACCCCAAACTCTTCATCAACGTAACAAGAAAAACACAAATAAAAAAAGACAGACAAAATAATAATAGAGTTAGAAAAATGAAAAAAAAAATCAAATAATATAAATAAGGTGTTTTTCAAAAAAAAAATAATATAAATAAGGTAATTGAATTTTTATTAGATCCAAAAATTAAATAATTACATAATTTAGTAAAGGATTGAACTAAATTGACTATAATTATTTATCGGAAAGGAAGATGAGTTGAGATGAACACTAAGATTTTCTATATACGATTGTTGTAAACACTAAGATTAATGTTAACAAAGTCATAAATATATACAACAAATTATAAATATTAGTAAAATATTAATGAAAAGGATGGTTAGTTTTTTTTTTTTGACTTTAAGAATCTATCCGACTTTATAAAAGTCGGAAAGATTCTATCCGACTTTTATAATGTCGGATAGCTTCTATCCGACTTTTACAAAGTCGGATAGCTTCTATCGTTGACTGGAGTTATCCGATTTTTTAAAAGTCGGATAGACTTAAAAAATTGGTTTGTCCGATCTTTTGAAAGTCCGATAAAAAAAAACACCCCAAACTCTTCATTAGTTTCAAAACCACCCTAAATTTATAAATAGTTTCAAAAATTCCCTTAAAAAATTCTTTAATCCTAGGTTCGCATCTAAAGAACGGTCCCTGTATCCCACACAAAATATCATTCAAAAGGCCAAACTCATTGTTAGCCCTCTAAATTGGTCCAAATAACCGACTGCCCCTTGACATTTAAAACACACCTTGTTGTCTCCTAAATTTGTTGAAAGTGCATCAATTCACCATTTGAACACCCCATGTCTGACTTTTAAAATCATTCTAAAATCCCGTCTTATGAGTCGCTAGGTTTAAGAATGCTTTGCATCACATCAAAATTTAAAACAATGACATATTAATGCCCCCCTTGCTAACTCCAATTTTGAATGAATTTTCAGGACATCATATTAGCAGGCACAGAATCATCAGCTCTAACCATAGAATGGGCAATGTCGAACCTACTCAACAACCCACACGTACTAAACAAGGCAAAAGAAGAAATAGAAAAAGAAATCGGACAAGAGAAACTGCTAGACGAATCCGACGTTTCGAAACTACCCTATCTTCAAAACATCATGTCCGAAACGTTTCGATTGTATCCAGCTGGTCCATTGCTTCTCCCACATTTATCACAGAACGAGTGCACAATTGGGGAATTTCGCGTACCGAAAAACACAATAGTATTTGTCAATGCATGGGCCATGCAAAGAGATCCTCAATTGTGGGTAGATGCAACAATATTTAAGCCTGAGAGGTTCCAAGAAAATCAATTAGGTGAAAATGTCAACTATAAGTACCTGCCATTTGGGCTTGGTAGAAGGGCTTGTCCAGGTATGGGTCTAGCGAACCGGGTTATCGGATTCGCAGTCGGGTCTATGATTCAGTGCTTTGAATGGAAGCGAATTGATGACAAGGACATCGATATGACCGAAGGGGTTGGACTTACTATGCCTAAAGCATACCCATTGGAGGCATTGTGCAAGCCACGTGATATTATGAAAACATTATCTAATAAATAAGGTAACTACTCTTTTGGTGACCGCAACCAGAACATGATTTTTGGAAGAGCATACGAAAATCAGTTTTAAGACTGATGCAGATTACAAGTCAATCGATCTACAAATAAACTTGAAATTAATTTCTTGTTATGGATAGAATTATATAATTAGTAAAAATGTATCTTATTTGTAATGTATTTTTATTTGTGGTATCTATTAGTAATAAGGTTTCATAATTAGTGTTTATAAGGTTACTTATGAGTTTTATTTTCCTTTTTAATAAATGCTATAAAAGTTGTAATAGTATTAGAGGAATTTTTTTGGTTGAATAAAATTTTCAAATATGTTTTTTTCCTAATTATTCTGATTTTTGTGAGTTCTGAAATTATTAGAAAGGTCAATTGCAATTGACGTTGCATTTCGATTTTATTCATGTTCGATGCATCAAGGGTCCTAAACTTCTCATGTTTTTTTTCGATGAAACAAGACAGCCACACAGGCTAAGAAATTACAAAGCGGGAGAAGGAGACTCCGATCACATCATCTATGACAATAGGGAAAATGTCTAGAGGAGGTTGATGAAACACATGTCCTCCCAGGGGGAGAGACCCAGCAATATTAGCCATTTTGTCTACCACTCTATTCCCTTCTCCATAAACGTGCTTCAAAAAGACCAACCAATCCCGGGCTAGCAAGGCCTTGATCTTCATAACCATACCGTAGTACTTTTTCTGCCACTCTATTCCCTTCTCATGTTTTGTTTTATGATTTAATTTTTAATTTTGAGTTCGTAGTGTACGAATGTTTAACAGTAATCAAAGGACAATTAAATATACTAAATTACTTATAAGCTAAATTTAAACCCAATTAGCTGTTTACTAGGAAATCAAATAAACTTATGTACCATAACAAAAAAAACTTCATTCGAAAGCCCACTGATTCTCACGACGAATCTCTTCTTCGTCTTGAGGTGTCAAGTCATTCTTGATGTTAAGAGTCGTCCTAATCTCTTCCGGTGTCTTTCCTTTCAAAGTATCGGCAACGGTCTGGCATGTTAAATCAAGCAAGCCCTTGATGTCCAAATAGTTTGCCGCCATAATGAGATAATAAAGGGTACCCTGGTCAACTTTCACGAACTCAGCATCCCACGTCTTCAGTTCCTCTTCGGTACTCTTAGTGGCCTCGACATGCTTATTGCAATACCCAATCACCTTGACCAAGATTTCGCTAGTGACGTTAGCAAGAGGTATTCCATTGCCAATTCAATCGTCCTCGATTAGATGCTTGATTGTTTGTGATTCCATAGCCACGGCCTAGTCAACCTCTGTGATGCTTCTAATAACAGATTTCCAGGTTCTAAACATAAAGTAAAGCATTCAAGATCAACAGAAACATAAACAACACACAAAATTTTTACGTGCTTCCACCACTCCTTATTTTAAAAGGAAAACCCTGTGAAGGGCTGATGTCTATGCACGGGAGAAGGAGAGAAGCTTTTTTGATGGCTCTTAAGGCACAAAAGGGAAATTGTTCTACAGATCACGCAACTGAAAAAGCTCAAGAACCCTAAAACAGAAAACCCAGAAACGCAGAAAGTAAACGCACAAAAAATTACAAGCATACAGAAATCTGTAAAGAAAGGTTTAATGTATAACACAAAAGGATGGAGAGATATAACCGCTTCATAACCGCTTTAAATCAAATGCATCAGAGTGAAGATCAAGGACGAATCAACACCATGCAAAAATCCTCAGGCGAGAGAGCAAGCAAGAATCACAAGGCGGCTATCAAAGGGAGGAAGGGATAAAGGAAAAAATAAAACCCTAAGCAGATCACAGATACTTATATACAATAAGGCTCAACCGGGCTTTAAAGGAAATGGGCCTAAAAACGGGCTAAGAGCACAGGGGGCAATCCACAAACAATCTCCACCTTTGACCACTGTGCCTCCAATAAAGCCTCTTCAGCCCCTCTCCAAGGGTAATCACCAAATCAGTAATTAGGGGCATGCTTTGCCACAAAGTCAAAGCGCACAAAACTCCTAACTTGTTTAAGGCAACCTGAAATTTTTCAACAGGAATAACTTTAGTTAGTAAATCTGCAGGATTAACACTAGTATGAACTTTGTTAACAATAACAGTACCAGCAGCAACTATATCTCTTACAAAATGCAGTTTCATGTCAATATGTTTTGTTCTCTCATGATAAACTGAATTTTTGCAAAGATGAATGGCAGACTGAGAATCACAGTTTAAATTAATATTATCCTGTAAAATTCTAAGTTCAGAAATAATGCCTTTCAAACACAGTGCCTCTTTAATTGCTTCTATTAAAGCAATGTTTTCAACCTCTGTAGTGGACAAGGCAACCACATGTTGCAAGCAAGATTTCCAGGTAATTAAATTTCCACCAAATGTAAAACAGTAACTTGATACAGATCTTCTTTTATCAAGATCTACAGCATGATCATAATCATAGTATCCCTCAATACTGATTCTATTACTTTTGGCAGACTTATAAACTAGACACATAGATGAACTGCCTAAAAGATACCTAGCAAGCCATTTCACAACAGACCAATGCATTTTACAAAGGTTACACATAAATCTACTGACAAGACTTACACCATAGGCAACGTTAGGTCTAGTGCACACCACAGAGTACATGAATGAGCCAATAACATTTTGATAAGGGACATTAGACATAAAGTCAGATTCACTCTTATCTAAAGGTTTTGGACTCATAGACAGTTTAAACTGGGCTCCAATAGGTGTACTAATAGGCTTATTAGTATTTAACTCAAAATTACTTAGGACTTTATCAATATAATCTTTTTGAGTTAAAGTTAATATACCTTGACTTCTATCTCTAAATATATCAATCCCTAAAATTCTTTTAGCAGGCCTTAGATCCTTCATTTCAAATTCAGATTTAAGTTTTGACTTTAAATTGTTAATTTCAGTCTTATCTTTAAATGCAATTAACATATCATCAACATACAAGAACAAATATATGTAGTGACCATTAACAAGTTTATTGAAATAGACACAAGGATCGAATTTGCTTCTATGAAAGTTGATCCTTGTGTCTATTTCAATCTATTGGTCAAATCTTAAATACCATTGCCTGGGGGACTACTTAAGACCATACAGGGATTTTTTAAGCAAACAGACTTGACTTTCACAACCTTTAACAACAAAGCCTTCAGGCTGACACATATACAATTCATCATCTAAATTGCCATGTAAAAAGGCAGTTTTCACATCAAGCTATTCAAGTTCCAAGTCAAACAAAGCAGCCAAAGGCAAAATTAGCCTAATGGAAACATGCTTAACAACCGGAGAAAAAATTTCTTGATAGTCAATTCCCTCAATCTGAGAGAATCCTTTAGCAACAACTCTGGCCTTTAATCTCTCAGATTCAACACCAGGTATTGCAGGCTTCTTCCTAAATACCCATTTACAACCTATAACTCTTTTACCTTTAGGTTTGGGCACTAAGGTCAAGTCTTATTCTTAGTTAGAGACTCCATTTCATCATTTATAGCACTCAACCATTTACTACTATCTTTACTGTTTATAGCTTCAGAATAAGACTTTGGTTTAACAGACTCTAGACTAATAGCAGCAAGCATAGTAAAATCAGCCAAATTAGAGTAATTACAATCATAGATCACATAATCATTAAATTTAGAAGGAAATCTAGATTCTCTTCTTGGTCTAGATGTATTGTTATCATGATTGTGATTAACTTCATCATTAGCAGTAGTATAATCTTTATTCAAATTATCAGTTTGATTATCAAGATTATCATTAAAAATAGCTTGATTTTCTTCCTGAGGTGGTTCAATATTAACATTGGGCTCATTAACTCTTCTTTCAAAGTTAGTGAGCTCCACCTCAAAGGGAAAATTATCCTGCTGTAATATGTCAGAGTATTCATTAGTATCCTTATAAAAAATATTTTCATTAAAGACTACATTTCTGCTAACAACCATTTTATGTTCAGTGATAGACCAAAGTTTATAGCCTTTAATGCAATTAGGATAGCCTATAAAGACACATTTCTTAGCTCTTGGGTCAAGTTTTGACTCAAAACTATGAACATAGGCTATACTACCAAATATTCTAAGGTTACTGTAATTCACAGGTTTCGTATACCAAATCTCATTAGGACATTTAAATTCAATGGTTGAGCTAGGAGTCCTATTAATGAGATAACAAGCAGTAGCAACAGCTTCTGCCCAAAATCTATGACTTAAGCCTGATTCAATCAATAGACATCTAACCTTATTAAGGATGGTTCTATTGTACCTCTCATTAACACCGTTTTGCTGAGGGGTGTAGGCACATGTCCTATGTCTCAATATTCCATTTTTAGAACAATACTCATTAAATTCAGTATTTATAAATTCTAGACCATTATCAGTTATAAGTGTTTTAATCCTAGACCCAATTTGATTGTCAACTAAAGCCTTCCATTCTAGAAATTTATCAAATACTTCAGATTTATTTTTAAGAAAATATATCCAAAATTTCCTTGAGAAATCATAAATAAAAGTCACAAAATATTGACAATTAGAAAGAGACATAGGAATATATGGTGATCCCCATATATCACTGTGGATATAATCAAGGCAAGCCTTAGACCGATTAAGAGAAGAGGTGAAATTCTGTCTATGAGTCTTGCCCAAAGTATAGATTTCACAAAAATCCAAATTGATAGAGTTTGGCAAACTTAAAGAAGCATTGTTCTTAAGGGATTCAAGCCCCTTAAGACCAACATGACCTAACCTTTTATGCCAGAGAACAGACTTATCAAAATTAGACTCCACATCAGCGGAACCAACACAGACAGACCCATCAAAATAATACAGACCACCAAACAATTTGCCTCTTACTAAGCATCTTGAATTTTTAGTGACATTAAGAACTCCACCTTGAGCTTTAAATTCAAATCCCTTTTTATCTAAGTGACTGAGAGAAATTAAGTTCCTTTTAATATTAGGTACATGTCTCACTTCCATTAGATATATGGGTTTTCCATTATGATCAATTAATTGGATTTTACCAATTCCCATGACATCACAAGTTGAGTCATTGCCCATCAGTACCTTACCTTCATTTATATACTGATATTCAATGAACCATTCCTTTTTGGATGTCATGTGAAAGGTACATCCAGAATCTAAAATCCAAGACTCAAGGTCCCTAGACTGGCCAATAGTTAGAGCCTCTATGTCATTAACTTCAGCAACATTATTATTAGATCCATTATTTTTATTGTCTGTAGGAGGAGGTAAACCACTTAACCTGATTCTACAAAACCTTTTAGTGTGACCTTTCTTATTACAGTAGAAACAAATGTACTCTTTCCTAGGTTTACTAGGTTCATTTTGAGTCCCATTGTTAGTGGAATTATTACCAGTTTCTTGCTGATTGGTCTTACCTTTTGATTTATTAGACTTAGACTTACCAGACTTCTTACCCTTAACAAATAAACCTTCACCAACTTGACTTTTAGATTTATCATTTTTAAGTTCAAGTTCTTTCATTTTAATGGCAGAAATGATATCATTAACAGTTAAATTCTCCCTACCATATTTTAGAGCTTCTTTTAAAGTCTTAAACTTATTAGGCAAAGAATTTAACAAAAGAATGATCTAGTCTGTATCCTCAATTTTAATTCCAGCACTATCAAGTTCTATGATGATTTTCTGAAAATCATCATCGTTTTCATCAACACTCTTTTGAGAGTTCATTCTAAAACTAAACAATTGTTCCTTTAAATAAGCTTCCTTAGTAGTATTTGAAGTCAGAAACAATTCATCAAGTTTCGCCATTAGAGATACAACATCATTAGAGCCTCTAACTCTCCTAAGAATGTTGTCAGTTAGGTTTAAAACAATTTTAGAGAAGGCCATATCCATGATTTCATCTTTCTCATAATCAGTTAAAAAAGTAGGCAAAGAATTTTTACCTTGTAAAGCCTTATGACACTTAGTTTGAGTTAAAACAGCTTTCAAATTTTGTTTCCAAATAATATAGTCGCATTTTCCATCAAATTTTTCTAAAGAAACTTTAGCAATGGACATTTTGAAAGACAAGAAAAAGACTAAACATAGAAACAAATAACTGAAAGGAAAATAGAGAACTAGAGAAAACCTAAAACAATCAGAGATTAGAGAGATCCTATAAGAAGCTCTACCTAAGCTCAGAAAGATACAGAGGCAATCAAGAAGAGAGCAAACATGCAATTTCTCAAGTAAACTATCAAGATTATCAAACACAATGTCAAGTTTATCAAACAAATAAAGAAAGATATCATGAACAATCAGCTTAAAATCATTTACAAGATTTCTAATCATGCAAAGACTATAGAGTTGATAGAAAACATGCATAAAAAATTCTTACCGAGATGCAACTTCTTACTAAAGAAGCTCTTTCTTTAACAGTGACTAAGGAATATCAAGATTAAAGAAAAGAAGAGACTTACAGTGATGAAGAAATTTCTTTCTTAGATGAACCGAGTTTCAATCATTACCTTCGAGAAGCAATCAGGAGAGAAGGCAAGAAGTTTCCTTCAATATCTTCCCAGAAAAGAATTTCCTCGCAAAGAACAATCAAACAAACAACAAAAAATTAGCAACACATAGAAATTTACAAGCTACTGTAAAAAAAAATCTTAGAAGACACAAAACAACGATATACTTGGCAGAAAAGAAATTCTTTTTCTTTAATATATTTCATGCGATAAAAACAAACACAAATTTCAGTAAATCGAACAGATAACAAAAACTCAAAAGAAATCAAATCTTTTGAAAAAACGATATAACTGAAAAAAAGGAAATCAACTGAAAGTTTTTCAAAGATCTAAAATAACGCAAGCAAGACCAAAAAAAAAGAAAAGAAGTCTAGATCAGTATATCAAAGAGACGAAACATGCAGCCCTAGAAATCGAATCTTCTTCGAAGCCATTGTCTTGATTCTCTGGAAACTAAATTGAAACCCTCGAGCCTTTGTACTAATATTTTTGAAAAGACGAAAGTGAATTTTTTTTCAATGATTTATTTCTAATTGTATCACAAACAGCATTATTTAGTAGTTTTGTCCTTTCTTAACTTTTGGTTTGACTGTACACGTTATTTTTTATAAACAGACTTTCCTTTCTTCTTTCTTCTTAACTGGTGATTTTTTCTTGTTCTTTTCCTGTAATTGCAATTTCTTCTTCTTGATTCTCGTTTCTTCTCCTTGATCGACGATTTCTTTTCCTTGCTTTGCGATTTCTTCTCTTCAATTCATTCGCTTGGATTCCGATCTCTATTCTGATTCTGATTTTGTTGATTTCCGACCTCGATTCTGATATTTTTGTTGATTTTCGATTGTGATTGATTCGTGGATTTGAGTGTAAGTATTGTTTTGATTTGATTTGTTTTGTTTATGATTTCTTTTGGATTCTTCTGAGTCTTGTTTTTTCATATTTATATTGCTTTTGCTTCAACTATTGGCTGAGAAACTCGATGGTGCTGTCTCCTAAGTGAAGGTATATTCACATTCTTGAACTTTTGTTCCTTTTGTAGCTTTGTCATTATTCTTGTTATTGTATTTTGGCTAATTAAGTGTTGTGCCTTTGTTTGTGTGAATTTTATGTAATTACAGTTTTGAATCTGCAATTTTGGTTGTTCTTTGAGAGTGATATATTTGTTTGGCTGTTGTTTCTTGTTGGCTTTGAAGTTTCTTATATTACCTATTGCATAATTCTATGTTGGCTAATTGAGAACTCACACAAATGATTTGTTTTGCTTGGTTTTTGTAACTATTGTTATGTTGGTGTTGGTTTTCTGTAGTTTCAAATGCACTTTATTAGATTTTTGTTATGATCCACCATGCTTTAGAATGTCAGTTTAGATACAAGCTTCCTTTTAGAATTGTGACTTAACTGTGACTAGCCACTGATTTAGCAACCGAGCAACTCAGAAACATAAAGCACCTGCAGTTGCAACTCGTATTCTTCTTTTGGATGTGCTGTGTAGTATATTGTATGATAATGATCCTTTTTTATAGTGGTTATTATAGTTTTTCTGTTTTTGTTGGTGTAATATTCTATTATACCGTCGTTTGTTACTTTTAGTTATATTATACCGTTTTCATTTATGGTATAATACATATTTATATGTTATCTGTTGGATGTTATTTCATGTTTTCAGTTTATAATGTTTGTTTACATACGTGGTTTATCATGTTACATGATTTTTTTTAATTTGTTGATAGTATGGTATATATTATACCCTTTTCATTTTTTTGGTATTATGCATATTATATTGTTTGTGTTTTTGTTTTGTTGATGAAATTGTTTATCTTTGTCTCCTTTCAAGTGTTGTTTGTATGTCTTTGAGTGTTGAATCTTATTATAATTATCATTATTCTTTTGGCATGAAATATGTTATACCAATTTTAAAACTGATATAATGTTTATAATTCTTATTATACCATAAAAATAAAAATCACTAGTTTTATTTTTTTTTACTAATTGAAGTTTCATATATAAGAACATTACTTTTGAGTAAAGATATGTCATGTATTAGATATGTTATACTAGTTTAAAATTGGTATAACTTTTTTTATACCAATTTTAAAATTGGTATAATCCTTATCATACTAATGCTAAAACTGATATAATTCTTATTATATCATAAGATTAAAATAATTGGTTTTATTTTTTTGGCTGATTCGGGTTTTATATAAAAAAATTTACTTTTGTATAAGATATGTTATAATAATGGTAATTGCACTTCTGTATTATAAAGAGTTTTTCTAGTATAAGATTTTTATTTCAATTTGATATGTGGTATAAGATTTTTACTATATAGATTCATTCGACATCTGAATACTAATTGTATTTCAGAAAAACAAAACTCTACGTAATTATAAAGGTTGGAAAACACACGAATTCCTCTTAAGCCAAATCATATACATTGTAGCCTGAAATGCAGTACTCAACACTGCACTTTGTAAAATTAGATGGATTGGACTGCCGGAGCCAAGTCAACCACAGAGAGAAATCAACGCTTAACCAAACACTCCCATCCAATTACTCACTCAATATATGATTGCTTTGTAAAATACTCAAAACATGTATCAATTGTGGTGAATTTATATTGTAAACCTTCGCACTATTTCCCTTTTTATCCCTCAAGTAATACAAAATTTCTTCAAGATGCTGTAAAAAAGAATGGTTTAAAGTCAGTTATCAATGTTCTAAATGCATTAATTTTCGGTATAATACTAATGCAATGCAATTTTTATATCTTAATTTTCATTCATAATAACGATTATACCGGTTTTAGAACTGGTATAATAAGGATTATACCAGTTTTAAACTGGATCATGCCAGTTCTAAAACTGGTATAAAAAACATTATACCAGTTTATACTCTGGTATTATTCTTTTTTTCATACCATGAAGCACAACTGTGGCAACATCTCTCGTTGATTTGTATCATGTATGGAAAAACTTAACGATCTTAGATTCCTTTGAGCCGCCGGTTGAATTATTTTAACTGAAATCAAATATAACATAATTAATCAATAGAATAGACACAATAACAAAAAAACAATCATGAAAAACTAATTGAGGTAACTAGAATTGCCAAGAACATAAGGAATAGACCTACCTGTTTACCGGCCATACTATAAAGTTCAGAAAAATATGAACAATTATGAAACAGTACAGTAGACCTGAGAGAATTGAAACTGATATTTCGTTGGTTTAAAATTTGGAAACAAAACCAATAAATAAGAGAAATGTCATTTCTTGAGATTGCAATTGGCTTTGAATTTTCGATTTTGTTGAATGCAGTGGTTATGTATAGAATTGCAGAAAAAATGATTACAAAAATCGAATTAGGTTGAACGGAAATTGATTTAATGTTTAGAATCAAAACTGACCTTTTATCTGTTGATCGGAGTAAATGTTTCATGAAAAATAACTGTAGAAATCGTTGATCAGAGTCGGAAGATCAGGCGAACCGTTGATAGAGAAAGACGACGAGGATAGATTTCAGATTGATTTGCGTTGAATGAAGCAGTTGGATGCCAGTTTACCAAAATCAAGTATTAGTAGAAATAAGATTTTGGTTTAAGAGCTTTCTACAATTAGGTATTGTGATGCCCCAAATTATTTTGCCACATTCGTGCATATTTAAAAAAAGCCCTTTAAAATTTCTGTTTTTTGTTTCCTATTTGAAATTGAATTCTTTTTCCTAATTTTATTCACATTAGGAATTATTTGTTTCATAACTTATTTAGGATTTGTATGGTGTGTAATCAGTAATTATATAAAATCTGATAATTATATATTTATTTTTATTTTTAAAATTAAGTATATTATTTATTTAGCATATTTTATGGTTACTCTTTTTAACCATTACTTTATCTTTTTCACCATTAGATTAAAATAACCACCACTCATTCTATAGTAAAAAAGTGCAAAGTAATGAGCACTTTAAAAAAATAAAGTAATCATAGAATGCACCTATTTATTTAATTTAAAATTAGTTATAGTTTTAATTCTTATGTATAATGATATTTTAACTATTTCGGGACTTCCTCCGCATACTTTTTTTGGACAAATTCGACAAATTATATAGAAAAAGGGAATAAGCTATTTTGCGTCTTTTTTGCGACACCCGGGTTCGAACTCACGAAAAAGGATTTACCGTTAAAGCTCCTTACTAATAAATTAGGGAAATTATTAAAAATATATGATTTAAGTTTCATATTTACTAAATTAACCTTTTATGTTTTCTTTACACTCTCTGACCAATTTTAAGTTTCCATTCTTCTCCAATACATTTCACTACTGTTCACGTTGCTGTTCAAGCACTATTTATTTTTTTAAATTTTTTCATCTTATTTTGACATTTCCAAACCATTCATTTTTTCGACATGTCACTTTAGAGTTTTTTGTTCATCTCATTTTTATCTTCGACACGTCATCCATTACGATATACTTTTTTGAATTATTTTTTCGGTTGTTCGATATCTGGTAAGTAACTGGTAGATATCTGGTAAGAATCGTATTTTCATATGTTTGAATTTCTCTTTTTAATTCAACAGAATCTGGTAATAAACTGGTAAGTAACTAGTAGTTAACTGGTAAGAATCGTATTTTCTTATGTTTTTAATGTCTGTTTTTAATTTAACAGAATCTGGTAGGTATCTGGTACATAATTGGTAGGTAACTGGTAAAATCGTATTTTCATATGTTTTTAATTTCTGTTTTTAATTTAACAGAATCTGGTAAGTAACTGGTAGGTATCGTATTTTCATGTGTTTTTAACTTCTGTTTTTAATTTAATAGAATCTGGTAGGTATCTGGTAAGAATTTGGTGGGTAACTGGTAAATAAGAAATTGGTAGGTAACTGGTAAAAATTTTATTTTCATATATTTTCAATTTATATTTTCAATTCAACAGAATCTGGTAGGTATTTGGTAAGTATCTATTTTTAACTCAACAGTTGAAAAAAGTTTTTGAATGTATCTGGTAGATATCTGGTAAGTACCTGGTAAGTATCTGGTAGGATGCCAATAAATTCATGAAATAATGTAGAAAGTTGTCACAAACATAAACTTGGTGGATTGAACAAACTTCCAATGAAATATAAGGTTCATACCAGTTATCTACCAGTTACTTACCAAATATTGAATATTTGTAAAAAAGTTTTTGAATGAATCTGTAGGTATCTGGTATAATACTAGTAAATATGGTAAAAATATGTTACAAACATAAACTTGATGGATTAAACAAATTTTTAATGAAATATAAGATTTCTACCAGGTTCGTATCAGATATCTACCACTTACCTACCACATATCGAACAGTTAAAAAAAGTTTCGAAAAAGTATATCACAATGAATGACGTTTTGAAGATAAAAATGAGACGAACAAAAAACTTTACAGCGGCATGTCAGAAAAATGAACGGTTTGAGAGATAATGGCAAATAAAGATGAGAAATTAAAAAAATGTGAATAGTACGTGAATAGTGCACATAAACAGTAGTAGGGGAGAGTATGAGTGAAACATACAACTTTAATTTTGAAACTTGTTTGATTAAGGAAAATTATGACCCAAATATTAAGATAAAAGAAAATTTTATTTTTAATATATATTTATAAAAAGTCCAATAAATTATTCATATTTTTAGAATTGAACCTTAGTCTTTTTTTTTTTACCTTTTGAGCATGAATTGCCAAAAAAGCTATATATGTTAAATATTTTTAAGTTAAAAAGTTTTATCAAATTTGCCACCGCTCGAAACTTTGACCTGGACACTTTTTTTTTTTTAGGAAAAAGGTATTGTATTTCTTTATGATAATTCATGGGCAATATAATGCGGTGGATTGTCAATCCGTTCACCTGTTGCCTCATCAAATAAAACCGCACGCACCAAATAAGGAAATTTATATAATGTTTTTGGCTTTTTATACTCTTCTCTCATTTAATGGTTGAGAATTGATCAAAGAGAATTGATGATAAAGGATTTAATTAATATAAAAAAATATTTAATTAAATATTAATCAATTATCAACCATTAAATGAGATAAGGGTATAAAAAATCTTAATTTCTTTTATAAATTCCCACGAAAGTATGACCTTCCCACTCATTTAATTATTGGTTTCTTTTAATTTGGTAGTTGGAATCTCCATTAGGCGTGTTTTTTTTATATTTTTTGATTTAGTTTAAGTAATTTATAATAAGTATATCATTAATAAGTTTATTTTATATATATATATATATATATATATATATATATATATATATATATATATATATATATATATATATATATATATATATATATATATATAAAAGAGAAAAGGATATGAGTTTTTTTTTTTTCTTTAAGAAATAATGAGAATTTTAAAGAAAAAGAGTGATAGATAAGAGGGAGAATAAGAAGTTCTTTTTGAGATATAAGCATTTCTCATGCTTGTATTTAGAGTAAATAATCGTTAGGATGATATCTTTACATAAGAAACTAAATTGAATTTAAATTTTTTTTCTTAAATAGGATTATAATTAATATAATAGAATTAAATAAAATCAGTAGTAACATTTTAAGTTTTAAGAAAATAGATTTAGGATATATATTAGTTGATAGATATATTTAGATAATAGTTATGAAATTTGAATTTACTTAATCAAATAAAAATAATATTTCATTATCTTCTTTAAGAATGAGTTACTATTATAAAATTATCCATAAGAAGGAGTATGTACTATTATAAAATTCAAATATTTTCTTAAACATGATTATAATTTATATTTTTTTGTCAATATTTAATGAGGAAAAAAGATTCACATTAATTCTTAAATAAGGAGGAGTAGATACTATTACGATATTCAATTTTTTTCTTAAATAGGATTATAACCAACAGAATTAAATAAAATTAAAAACAACAAATTAAATTTTAAATAAATAGATTTAGGAGATATATTAGTTGACCAAATAATTTAAAATATTACATTATAGGAGTAAGTACTATTATAAAATTCATTTTTTTATTGAATAGAATTATAATTTAAAATTTTCTACAGTTATCTTATGATTCCATGTCAAATATTTGATGACAAAAAAGAGTCACATTAATTCCTAAATTTATTTTTATAAATTTAATTTGTTGAGATTTTATTAAATATTTATTGTGATAATAATGAAATATTTTTAATTATTTCACTTGATCAAATAATTAAAATATTTCATTATTATCCATTCGGAGGAGTAAGTACTATTATAAAATTCAATTTTTATTCTGAAATATGATTTTAATTTATACTTTTATGCAGTTATTTTGTGATTCCCTTTCAAATATTTGATGAGGAAAAAAGAGTCACATTAATTCTTAAATAAGTTTATAATCAATAGAATAAAACTAAATAAAATCAAGAACAAAAAATTTAAAATTTTAAAACATATTTAGGAGATATATTAGTTGATCAAATAATTAAAAATATTATATTATTATACATAAGGAGTAAGTACTATCATAAAATTCAAATTTTTTCTTCAATAGGATTATAATTTAAAATTTTCTGCAGTTATCTTATGATTCCATGCCAAATATTTGATGAGAAAAAAAGTTACATTAATTCCTAAATCTATTTCTTAAAATTTAATTTGTTGCGATTTTATTAAATATTTATTGTGATAATAATGGAATATTTCTATTATTTCACTTGATCAAATAATTATAAATATTCTATTATTATCCACAAGGAGTAAATACTATGATAAAATTTAAATTTTTCTTAAATAGGCTTATAACCAATCAATCAACAATGTTTTTTTTCACTTTGGAGAAAATAATATAAGAATTGCAAAATTTACCAAAAAAATTGGAAAGGTAGAAATAGGAAGAAATGACACATGTTTAAAATGAAACAATCCAACAATACAAGATAAATAATACATAACACCAAATAATAGTTCTGCCAAGTTTGACAATATCTCAACAAATACTAATCTTTCTTTAAAAAGAGATACATGTCAATTATTCTTCTCCTTCTTAATCCTCATCTGTTTTGCTCGATTGCTCGAAAGTTGTGCGTTATCTTCATCTATCAATATCGACGCTGTCAAAGTTTCATTTCTTATCTCTATAGTTGTGAAAGGAGAATTGACCTCATTTTTTATATCGAATCCTGCGAAACAAAATTAAATAAATAAATAAAAGATCTAATTCACATCATAGTAGATAATGAATCATTTGTACTTATAATATAAATGTTAGAAGTACCTCAAAATTTTCATTTGCATCTGAAAATTGATCAACATCGAAATCTGGATCCTATTGTAAAAAAAAAATTTAAAGTTAAAATATATATGAACTAAAATGTAAATAATACAATCTAATAATTTAAGTTACATATAAAATAAAATTAAACATACATTCAATGAATTTTGAGGGAAAGAAAGATTATATTGTTTCAGAATTTATTCATCCTGTGTAAGTTTAATCACATAATACAGTTTATCATGTGTAATAATATTGTTGCTCTTAACTGAAAGTTTGAACATAATTTCTTTTTCCTATAATGTTCTCAAATTCCATTGGTATAGGCGCTTCACCAAGTGCATCTGTCATCTAATATAATTTTAAAAGATAAAAAGCAATACAAGATGTCTAAAACATTATTAATGGAGAAAAAACTAAACTTAATTGGAATTCAAAGAAGATATATTAATTATATGGGATAACTATGTACCTCAATTAGTTTATCCCTTAATTCATTTGCAATTTTTTCAATCAACAGTTGCGCTTCACGGTCATCAATTAGTAAAGAAATAAACTCTGTGTCATCCAATACACGAACTTGAAGCTTATATCTGTGAAACCAATTTGAATGTTTAATTCATTAAAATATTAATATTGAAATACTTTAGCTATATTAATTACACTTTTGGCAAAAGAACATGTTTCCATTTACTTCTACCTTTTTAAAACATTTGCTATCCCCGAATATGACCAACCATTTTGGTACTCTAAATCAACAATTTTTACCACAATCTAAAAAACTCCTTCCTGAATAATTTTAAAATCATCATAAAAATAATTGTGAAGCATGATTTATTTATGCATGATTTGAGGAAAAAAGGGAGAAACTATTTACCACATTTTAATTGAGAATATTTAATTAATTAGAATAAATTTGCTTGCCAAAATATTATACTTGTATCTTATAAGGGACTAATTTGAATAAATTCAAATTAAAATTTTGATCATTGATCTCCCGAACAATCATCCTCAATAAAAATGTTAACCTCCATTATTTATTTATTGGCTTAGGTGTTTTGATATTATTCCCGTTGATAATGAAGTTCCTCGTATGGTACAAATTATAACAATAACCATAGAGTACCATATAACATAGCAGTTTCTCTGCAAAATACGTTGAGTAGTGATTTTAACTAAAAAATCCAAAATTTATATGTAACATTGAAGTTTATTAATGCAATTCATATGATACAGTTTTATCTAAAAGTATTGCTAATGATATATTCCACCAGTAATGAGAATATGTATTGATTTAATTTTTTTGTTATATTCAGAAAAATGATTAAAAAATTGAATAATAGCATCATCAAAATGAAAGTATTGGATTGTTGGGGTTGCAGAATAAAAGTAGGATTGTATATTCTTAAATGTCAGGCACAAGTCACTTTCTCTTATATATGCCCACCGAATTCACTAATAGTGAAAATATATATTAATAAATAAATATTAATAATGATTTAATTATGATAAATATCAATCAAAACAAATTTAATAATAAAATATTAATAATTCTTTTCAAAGATATAGAGGTAGAGAAGTAATTTAGGACTTCTGTGCTTTTATAGACATATAGATTGTATAAACTGAATAATAATTAATTAATAATTACAATTATAATTGTTTTTATAATAATAGTAAAAAAATGATATCTTAATTATAGAGAATTAATGGGCCAAGAGAGTGTTGACTTTAATAGTTTATGTGAGCATATACGTAGGGTTAACCTCATCTAATACAAAATAAATTGACTTGTTTTAAGGTTTAATCTACACCACTTATATTTTATTATTTACTCTTGTTTATTTCCCATTGGGATAACCCCAACATTTCCAACACTCCCTCTCAAGTGTAATTGGGCCTGAACCTTGCCACTTGCCAAATATTCATTAGTCTATCTCCTCTGAGGCTCAAGCTCATCAACGGGTCTAGTCTTCTTTACTAGCCCAAACTCCACCTGGACTTTAATCATGAACCCAACAGGACCACTGGTTGTCAGGCCTTCGTTTGTTCTGATACCATGTAGATAATCCATAGGCCTAGAGAATGTTGGGCTTGATAGCTTGAATGAGTATACACGTAAGGTTAACTCATCTACCATAAAACCAATTGGCTTGTGTTAAGGCTCAATGTAGACCACTTATATTTCACTCTTTATTTTTATTTATTTCCCATGTGGGATAACCCCAACATCTCCAACATTAATGTCCCCTAATTTGAATCAATTTGTAGGGCCACATATTTGGTGGCACTGATTGTTGCGCCCAAATGGTACCACTTAGCAAGTATACTAGGTTCGAGTTGTGTATAGAGGCAAGCACAAGTGTCGAATCCCACAGGAAGCAGTCTTTCACAGTTTAATATCTCCCTAATAGATTGGCTCACGAAAGGCTTTCTTTAAATTGAGGTTGTGTCGGTGATAAACTAAATAAATAAATTGCATAAATATAAAAACAAAAAAATAACAATAATAAAGACACAAGCTCCACCTTACCATCGACAGTCTAAGCTTTTCGTCCATTCAAATCATGAAAACAACTTGTCTAACAACATAGATCTAAGGTTTCTCAACCTAATCTCCCCGAGCTTATCTTAAAACCTCACTTGGGTTCTAAGGCTAATGATCTAAATATCCCCGAGTTCTCAATAAATCAAAAACCTTGCATTAAGTTCAGTTGAGCATTTAACAAAAGTTAAAACCCTTAGCACATACACAATCTCCGTTAGGTCTCATGTAATATGTGTGTGTGTTTGTGATTCCACTATAACAAGTCTCCCTAGGTCCTTATTGCTATAGTTATGTATGAGTTCGGCGGAAACCCAATTAGAATAATTACTCAAACACACAATCAACAACAAATATCAAGCAAGTAATACATACATTGAGTTAGAGGAAGGGTTAGACTTTCTGTTTGGGACATGTTGTATTTGCTGTAAAACTACTCACAAATAATCATAAAGAAAATGAAGAACTCCATTAAAGATGAAGAATTATAGAAATATGGACTTAATGGCGTCCAACGGGAGCTCTTTAAATGGAGAAGATGAGTACATATACCCACCATTGTTCAAAAAATAATAAAATACAATAAAATAGTAACCAAAAGATATTGTCTACAAATAAAAGAAACTTCTCATGTAAGTGAATGATAAGCGGGTAAATATCAAGCACCCATGCCTCTATTCCATCTCCCACATATCACATCAGCCCCACTTCTCACCAACTTTTGACCTTTTTCCATCTTTTTGCTCGTTCTTTCTCGCCAACTTTTATGCGGCCATTTAAGTCTGGGTAAGACTTCCTTGAAATCTGCTATTTTCCTGGTCCGAGAAAGGCTTCCCCAAACTGCCTGAAAACCTGAGATTGTCTCATATTATCATTAATAACTAATTTTTCTCATAACATTTAAGCACATATTTAGCATATATTTTCACTATTAATTTCTACTTATCACTGATACATCATCTCTAACAATAGAATGGGCAATGTCAAACCTACTCAACCATTCACAAGCACTAAACAAGGCCAAAGATGAAATAGACAAAGCAACCGGAGAAGAAAACTGCTAGACGAATTCGACATTTCCATGTTACCCTATCTTCAAAATATAATATCCGAAACATTTCGATTGAATCCAGTAGGCCCACTCCTTATCCCACATCATTCACAGAATGAGTTCACAATTGGGGAATTTTACATGCCAAAAGACACAGTAGTATTTATTAATGCATGGGCCATGCATAGAGATCATCAATTGTGGGAGGATGCAACAACATTTAAGCCTGAAAGGTTCCAAGAAAATCAATTAGGTGAAAACTTCAACTATAAGTACATTCCATTTGGGCTTGGTAGGCGGGCTTGTCCGAGTATGGGTCTAGCGAATCGGATAATTGGATTTGCTATTGGGTCAATGGTTCAGTGCTTTGAATGGAGGCGGATTGATGATCTATGAAAACATATTCTACTAAATAAGGTTGAAGGACATATATGTAACATTACAAATATAGCACTCTACTTGTAAAATTTGTTTTAAACACAGTCATATATTTTTCAAGAATATTTAAATAACTATTACATTAACTATCAATTAATGGCTTGGTGGATACCACATTCTTAAGGAAATTTAAGAAATACAGTGGATTTAATTTGCGGCAAAGTTAATTAGCTTAGTAATTAAGCTGAAGCTATGATTCCAGTCCTAGTAATCCTAGAGTTCATAGGTTCGAACCCACATTCGGGTGGGGTGAGATGAGGTGAGATTTTTCTTTGTTATTATCATAAGCTCGATAGGACAAATTGAATTGCCCACAAATGGTAGGTCCACTTGGTTTAGAAGAATGCGTTTATCAGAGTTACAGAGAAAAAATGATCCAGCTATTCAGCTATCAACTTTTGCCTTTTCTGATAGAGACGATCTTGTCATTTGGATTGGAAAATGTAGCAGCACTTTCACTCCTGCATCTTTTGTCCATTTGGTAAAAAACCAAAAAATCTCAACCTGTAGTAGTAAGGCGCACTTTAAGTTATGTTAGCGGTCGGCTAGTTCACCAAAGATCAAAATTTTCTTGTGGAATATCCTTCATGATTGTCTCCCTTCAAAAGAGTCCTTGTTGCATAGATCCATTTTGGCAGAAAATAATTTTTATTGCATTAGATGTGGAGTTTTTGAATAGCAAAATCATGCCATTTTGCATTGTAATGAGATTTACTCCATGTGGTTATCTCTTGCTGCTCGTTTTGGTTTGAATATCACTTTTCCAAGCAAAGTGACATTTCTTTTGGCAGTGGGTTGTTTTCTTCAAAGACCCTATCTTTGGATAAACTTTATGGATGGTTTTTGCTTGAAAGATTTGGAAAAGACGGAACAAGCTGGTATTCGATAATTATGGTTCTTCAGCGGATTTAGTTTATAGTAGTGTTTATTATACTGTTTTGCTTTTGAAATTTTGTAAGCATTCTTCTGTGTCCAATATTTTGGAGCCGGTTTTGGGTATATGCCAGAGTTGTGACGGCCTAGGGCCCACGACTATAAGGGGTCCATAAATTTCTATTTTGCAAGCATACACGCGCACGCGCACACACACACGTGCGCGTGCACACACAGCCCCATATTTCTAATTTCGCCTAGGGCCCTCAAAATATCAGGAATACATTACATTTGTAGGTCTTAAGTTCTAAACCTGAGGACTAATTAATATTACTTTTATGTGTCTATTAACTATGGGATTTTTGGAAAGGGTGCGAACCTAGTTGGGATGCTTGCTTTTCCTCGGCTATTAGACCATCTTTTATAAAATAAAAAAGAAATCCAATTTGTATAACTCAAATTAGTTTGTACGGAATACCATTGTATTTTGATTAAATTATAATATGTATATCAAGTTCATAGTCCAAAATTTACCTCAAATGTTGAACTCGAAGAGTTTTTTTTTTAATATAGCTGTAAATCCACAAGAGTAATCAAAGGACAATAAAGTCTACTGAGTAGTTACTAATAAGCTAAAATCAAACCCAATAAGCTGTTTACTATGGAAATCAGATAAACTCAATTATACTTCTCCTACCATAACCAATTAACCGTAATACAAAAACAACTTCATTCGAAAGCCCACTGATTCTCACGACGAATCTCTTCTTCCTCTTGAGGTGTAAAGTCATTCTTGATGTTAAAAGTCTTCCTAATCTCCTCCGGTGTCTTTCCTTTTCGTCATATCTGCAACTTTCTGGCATGTCAAATCAAGCAAGCCCTTGATGTCCAAATAGTTGGCCGCCATAATGAGATAATATAGGGTACCCTGGTCAACTTTCACGAACTCAGCATCCCACGTCTTAAGTTCCTCTTCGGTACTCTTAGTAGCCTCCACATGCTTTTTGCAATACTCAATCACCTTGGCCAAGATTTCGCTAGTGACGTTAGCAAGGGGGATTCCATTGTCAATGCAATCGTCCTCGATTAGATGCGTGATTGTTTGTGATTCCATAGCCACGGCCTCGTCAACCTCGAACGATTCTCCATCGCTACTCATCAACACGATCATCTTCGAAGCCATTGTCTCGATTCTCTGGAAACTAAATTGAAACCCTCAAGCATTTGTACTAATGTTTTTGAAAAGAGGAAAGTGAATGTTTTTTCAATGCTCATGTGAGTTTATATAATGTTTTCATCGTGCGGGGTTATTAGTCTTCTTTTAGAATTTCTGTTTTTGTTTCCTATTTGAATTTGAATTCTTTTTCCTAATCTTATTCATATTAGGAATTAATTGTTTCATAACTTATTTAGGATCTGTATCGCGTATCAGTAATAATTATATAAAATTTGATAATTATATATTTATTTTTATTTTCAAAATTAAATTTATTATTTATTTAATTTAAAATTAGATATAGTTTTACTTTTCAGGGAAATATACGGAAATATACGGAAATATCACCTTAATAGAATTTTTTTCATATTTACCTTTCTTTTTCTTTAACTTTTTACCATTTTTTAGGTTTTTATTTTTCTGTTTACCATACTTCTCTGTTCCCCTTGTAACAACCTTCTCTTATATTTAATTTGATTTTCGCAACTTAAAACGACTATATCTCACAAGCCATTAATTTTTTCAACATGAGCCTTTAGAATATTTTGTTTTTCTTATTTTTATTTTTAAAACAACATCCATCGTGAATATTTTTTAGAGAAAAAAAAAATTATCGCAGTCTTATACCAGTTTTTATTATCTTTATGCTAGGTATAAGAGCTTTTTTTTGCTTTACAATGTCCCCTAAATTTGAATCGAAATGAAGGGCCTCATATCAGGTGGCACTGATACATCATCTCTAACAATAGAATGGGCTATGTCAAACCTAGTCAACAATCCACAAGCACTAAACAATTCAAAGATGAAATAGATAAAGCAATTGTAGAAGAAAAACTGCTAAACGAATCTGAGGCTATCTTCAAAACATAATATCCGAAACATTTCGATTGAATCCAGTAGGCCCACTCCTTATCCCACATTATTCACAGAACGAGTTCAAGGTTGGGGAATTTAACGTGCCAAAAAACGCAATGGTATTTAGCAATGCATGGGCCATGCATAAAGATACCGAATTGTGGGACGATGCAACAATATTTAAGCCTGGAAGGTTCTAAGATAATCAATTAGGTGAAAATTTCAACTTTGAGTACATGACATTTGGGCTTGGTAGGTGGTCTTGTCCGGGTATGGGTCTAGCGAATCTGGTTATTGGATTTGCTGTCGGGTCAATGCATGATTCGTTGTTGTGAATGGAAGCGAATTGATGATCCATCTTTATAAAATAATTTGGACCAAAACAAAATTTTTTCACATATACGTTCCCCCTCCACTGCTATACTGTTCATGGTTTTTTTTTTTAATTTCTTAATTTCTTTTGCATTTAGCTTTCAAACTATTCATTTTTTCAATATACCGCCTTGCAGTTTTTTGTTCGTCTCTTTTTTATCTTCCAAATGACATCCACTGTGATTTTTTCGAACTTTTTCAACCGATAGACATGTGTTAGATGTCTGATAGATATGTGGTAGAAGTCTGGTAGATGTATGAAATCTATTTTTTTAAGCCTTTTTTCTATTTTGATTGGTATACTGTACTTTCTCTTTTGATCTCTATCGCACAAACTAATATAACGATTCCATAAAAAACCCCATCAAAAACTAACATCTAACATATGTCTATCAGACTTCTATCACGTCTCTTGGACATCTATCTGATGGCTACTGGTTCAAAAAAATTGAAAATATCATAGTAGATGTCATTTTGAAGATAAAAATAAGACGAACAAAAAACTCTAAAGCGGCATTTAAAAAAAATAGACAGTTTGAGAGATAAATGAAACATAAGAAAAAAATCAAAAGAAAAAAAGGAGAAATAAATGGATGATATAGTATGTAAATAGAATTGAAGAAAATATCTATTTATAAATAATCTGACTTGATGCTAAATTTATAAATAATTTAGAAAGTGTAATTATTTTTGATAGTTTGTCAAGAAATTGATATGACTGAAGGGCTGGACTTACTATGCCTAAAGCATACCCATTGGAGGCATTGTGCTAGCCACGTCATCTTATGAAAACATATTCTAATAAATAAGGAAAATTTTGGTCCGGGTTGGAGGAAATATATGTAATATTACAAATTAGCACTGTACTTGTAAAATTTATTTATAAACATAGTCATGTATTTTTCACGAATATTTAAATAACTTTTACATTAGCTATCAATCAATGGCTCAATGGATACCAATTGTGGATTTAAAGTGTAGCTTAGTGGTTAAGTTTGAAGCTCTGATCTTAAAAGTTATAAATTTGAGTCTATATTCGGGTGGGGTGACGTGAAATTTTTCTTTATTATTAATTTAAGCTCAGTGAAATAGCTTTTTTAATTTATGGATTTAATCCCAATAATCTACAAATTTGTCCAAAAAAAGGGCCCATATTTATATGCCCTTCATAATTATGTATTAAAAATGGGTGCATTATTTACAGCCTATTTTTTACACTTACTATGCATACACATTTTATACGTATTTATAGAAACAAGATTATATTTCACCCAATAAATAAGTAATTTAAGAGAAATCCGATTTCTATAACTCAAATTAATTAATTTATAGAAAATACCATTGTATTTTGATTATATTATATTATGTATACCAAGTTCATAGTCCAAAATTTATTTCAAATATTGAACTCAAGGGTTTAATATATAATATAGCTGTAAATCCATAAGAGTAATCAAAATACAATCTACTGACACTAATAAGCTAAATTCAAACCCAATGCTGTACGCTACGAAATCAAATAGACTTATACTTCTACTGCCATAACCAATTAACCATAATAAAAAAAAAACAACTTCATTCGAAAGCCCACTGATTCTCACGACGAATCTCTTCTTCCTCTGCAATGCTGTAGTCATTCTTGACGTTAAAAGTCTTCCTAATCTCCTCCGGGGTCTTTGCTTTCATCATATCTGCAATGGTCTGGCATGTCAAATCAAGCAGGCCCTTGATGTCCAAATAGTTGGCAGCCATAATTAGATCAAATAGGGTAGCCCCGTCAACTTTAACGAAATCAGCATCCCACTTCTTAAGTTCCTCTTTGTCGGTCTTTGTAGCCTCGACATGCTTTTTGCAATACTCGATCACCTTGGCCAAGATTTCGCTACTGACGTTAGCAAGGGGGATTCCATTGTCAGTGTAATCGTCCTTGATTAGATGCTTGATCGTTTGTGATTCTATAGCCACGGCTTCATCCACGTAGAACGATTCTCCATCGCTACTCATCAACACGACCTTCTTCGAAGCCATCGTCTCGATACTTGGAAAGAGGGAAGCAAAATTTTCAACTCAAAAGTTAGATAAATTGAAGAACAGAAATCTCTTAATTATCGATCCAGCTTTCAATGGAGAGTTGAGTTTATATATAGAGTTTCTGTATTTATTTCCTAATTGGTATTCTTTTCCTAATCTTATTCATATTAGGAATTAATTGAATCATAACTCATTTAGGATTTGTATTATTTAATTATATAAAATTTGATAATTTATACATTCATTTTTTGAAAACTAAATATATTATTTATTTAACTCAAAATTAGATTTGGTTTTAATTTTTATTATAATGATATTCTCGTTATTTTGGGTGGTGACCGGTAGGAGTGAACAAATGTCATTTTGGTTCAAAAATCGGATCGAACCGAAATCCGAATTAGTAAAAAAAGAACCGAAACCGAATATAGTTTGATTTGGTGTACACCGAACCGAATATAATTTGGTCTCGATTCGATTCGGTTATAACCGAATTGCTCAAACTATATAATTTATAAAATAATTTGTAATTTATTTTTTCGTTTTAGGATTTTATGAGAGAATTAAAGTAATTATATCTTGATATGTGTTATATTTGATGGTAATTAGACTTTGAAATTTATATTTTCGACAATAAATATAAATATTGATACATAAAATATTAATTCAAGTGGTATGACATGCATATATAATAAATCACCGAATAAGTCATATTCCTAAACTTTTAAAGAAAAACAATTCATTCTTAAATAGGAATACTTAAGTTAAAATCTCATATTTGTTATTATTGTTTACTAATTAGTGTGTTGTATATCGTTAATATGATTAGGATATTAGATATAATATAAAAATATAAAAAATATAATATTTACTAACTCTTTAGGTCAGTTTTTGTTATGAAAACCAAAACCGAACCGAAATCCGATTTTTAAGAATTTTAGATACCGAAACAGGACCAAAATAAATTCGGTTAAGTTCAGTTCAATTATTTTTATTCGATTTTTATTTGAGTTTTGGTTCGGTTCTGCACAACCTAATGACCGGTGATTGGATAAAGGAAGTGTAAAATGGAATGTGAAAAGTGTTAATATATAAAACAACCGTTAACATGCATAACACCACCTCATCGATACTCTTTCTTCTTCATCTTTTCTTATTACCCGCCACGCCGCACTTTCCTCCGACGAAGCTGCCGTCGAAGCAAAAATCATCGAGGAAGAGTCGTGGATTTTGAATATATATTATTAGCAATATCTATCATATCATAAGTTTTAAAAATCAGCCTATGAAAACTTAAAAAATATGACCTACAGCGCCGCCGCTGCTAGGGTTGGTTTATTTTCTCCCTACGGTTTTCCAGTTAGGGTTCTTCTCTTCTTTTTTATTCCTATTCTTGGGGCAATCATTGGTTTTTATCTTGGATCCTGTGCGCTTGTCATTGTACTGCTCTTTCCTCAACGATTGGAATCTTTCTCAATTTGGTTTATTCTTTTGCCAAAATATGGCTGATGAACTCAATGATAGATGGGCTAGGGTTAACCTGGCCGATGATACTGAATGGGATGATGATGAGGGATTCGTTGTTGATGATGTCGATGCTACTCCTCCAGATCTTGATTGCAGCCTTTTTATTCTAGCAAAGGTGATTTCTGAACGGCCAATTAAATTTGCGATATTCGTAAAAGTGTGGCAGGGGTATGGTGACCGATTAAAAAAATGTGTATTAAAGAACTAGAATCGGGTTTGTTTTGCTTACAGTTTTTCCATGACCTAGATGTTGCTAGGGTTATGAACGACGGACCTTGGACTTTTGATCAGAGACTTATTGTGGTTAGTCGTTTCAATATAAGAGGGGAACCCTTTAACTGTTCCAATGTACCATGCTGAATTTTGGGTTCATACCTTGGACTTGCAACCTTACTTCTGGACACCAAAGGTGGCAGAAAATATTGGTAACTATATTGGCTCGTTTGTACGGTCTGATAAGCACTTGTTTGATGGCTCTTCGAAAGCTTTTATAAGGATTAAAGTTCTTGTGGATATTCGTAAACATCTAAAGGTGAGAATGAGATTGAAGAAAGCTGGGGGAGATTGGAATGTGATCAACTTTGAATATGAGAAACTGCCATACAAAATTTTTTTGTGTGGTATTATTGGCCACTCGGATAAATTTAATGAAGCAAAGTATGATTCTTTAGGGTATACCTTGAAGCTGAAATTCGACTCATCAGTACGAGTTAAGTAGAAACCTGATCTTTGGTGGGTTTCGGTAATATGTGGCTGCATAAGAGGGATGTTTCAGATCTTGTTCCGGATAGTGAGGTGGAGGGCGATGTGCCTACTATTCGGGGAGACCGGCCATCGCATCAGGTGATGGGTCAAAAAATTAGGGGTGTTGTGGAGCGAGCTGCTGGGGAAAATATTGCTACTTCTGGGCAATTGGTGATTAGTCCTCCTCGCCTCTCTTCTTCTTCGGCAACTCCTTCGGTTAAGCATTCTTTTTCTGCTTTATTAGCTTTGGTTGATCCAAATGTTGCCTCTTCTACGGATGACATGGAGTGTGCTATGGACTTGAAAAGGAAACGTGTTGAAAAAGTGACAAACCAAACTACTTTGATTTCTAATGTATCTATGATTTCGGGTAGTTCTTTTTTATTGTTAGGGGCGGGCTCTTCCGAGGAACAGACCCGCCTGCAGAAATAAGTATCTTATGTTGGAATTGTTGTAGTTTGGGCCCCACTACAACAATTCGTGAATTTAAGAGGGTGGTGGCCAATTTGCGTCCTAGTATTATCTTTTTGTCTAAAATTGGTTGTTATAGATCTCATTTGGAAAATCTTGGTTCGCAAGTCAATTTTGATCCCTCTTTTATGGTTGTTGGTAATGGTATGAGTGGTGGATTGGCTCTTTTGTGGAGTTCATCCATAGGTGTTGTTTTGCATAGCTATAGCTTGTCTCATATTGATGTGGGTATCACTTTGAATGGTGATTCGTGGTGCTTTACTGGTTTTTATGGAAACCCACGTCAACATGAGAGATATCTTTCTTGGGACCTTCTCAGAAGGTTGGCATCTTATTTTTCGAATGTGCCGCGGATTGTTAAGGGTGATTTTAATGAGTTATTGGCTGCTCATGAAAAATGGGGTGGTTCACCCCATTCTGCTTCTCAGATTTTGAACTTTTAGAATGCCCTTATTGATTGTGGACTCTCGGACATGGATTATATTGGTGGTAAGTTTACCTGGGAGAGGGTAAGATTTGGGAAGGTTATTCTTCATGAAAGATTTAACCGTGGGGTGGCTAATGAGGAGTGGTGGCTGTCTTTCCCTTCGTCTTCCATCCGTCATGTTATCACCTCTTCTAGTGATGGCTTCCTTGAAAGTGTTGGGTAAATGTCATCGCAATCATTTTCAGAGGCAGATTCATGAATGTTAGGATGTGTTAGCGGTATGTAAAATGTGAATTTGGACCTGATGCGAATAATTGGTACCTTCAGGCTCGCTCTCAGCTTAATAATTTATATAAGGAGCAAGAACTTTATTAGAAGCAAAGATCCAAGATTAGATGGTTGCATCATGGTGATTGTAGTTCTCATTTCTTCCATCGGTATGCCTCTTCTCAAAGAGGCAAGAATAGTATTGAGTTTTTGTTAGATGATAATGGTGTAAGACAGGGATGGGACACAGGGCTTCAGGCTCTTATCGAGGACTTTTATGGTTCTCTTTTTACTAGTTCTTTTGACTTGGACTTATCTTTTGTTGATCATATATCGGCACTTGTTACTACGGAGCAGAATATTCTTCTTGATCAGCCTACGACTATTGATGAGGTTAAGGCTACAGTCTTCTCCATGCACCCCAATAAATCTCCCAGATCGGACGGTTTCAATCCAGGTTTTTATCAAACCCATTGGCATCTCATTGGTGATGATATTTGTTGTTATATTTTTGATATTTTGTCTAACACGGTGTTACCGGTTAATTTACATAACACGTGCATTATTTTGATTCCCAAGCTTAAGCATGCCACTCGTATTTCGGAGTTTCGACCGATTGCCCTATGTAATGTCCTTTACCGTATTATTTCTAAGATCCTTGTTAATAGGCTAAAATGTGTATTACATGGTATTGTGTCTAAGAATCAAAGTGCCTTCATTCCGGGTCGTCTTATTACTGATAATGTCATGACTGCTTTTGAGGTAAACTATGCTCTTCATAGGAAAACTAAAGGGAATGACTGTCTTATCGCTTTGAAATTGGATATGGCTAAGGCCTATAATTGTATTGAATGGCCTTTTATTGAGGCTGTTCTTCGGCGCATGGGTTTTTCTGAAACTTGGATTGGGTGGATGGTGATGTGTATCTCACGGTACAATATTCTTTCTCTTCTAGTGGTCATCGTTTTAGATCCATTAAGCCATCTTAGGGCCTCCGGTAGGGGGACCCTTTGTATCCCTATTTATTCATTCTTTGTGCCTAGGGTTTGTCTGCTGCTCTGTCATCTCTTGAGCTTGGTGGCCGTATTCATTGCTGTGAAGTGGCTAGGAATGCTCCACCAATTTCACATTTGTTTTTTGTGGACGATAGTCTTTTATTCTTTCGCTCAAACTTATCTGAATGTTAATACATTAGGGACTATCTGAAAGCTTATGAGAAGGCATCGGGGACAAATGATCAATTTTTCCAAGTCTTCGATCTCTTTTAGTTCTAATGTAGACTATTTTCAGAGGCAATTGATGTGTGATTTCTTTAATGTGAAGTTTTCTGATCCTTACTTCATGTATTTAGGGATGCCGTTGTCTGTGGGGAGGAGTAAAATGAATTCTTTAGGTATCATTTGGGATAGGATTTGGAAGTGTATCTGCTCTTAGAGGTCTAAGTTCTTGAGTAGGGGTGGTAAGGAAGTTCTTATCAAATTGGTACTTCAGTCCATCCCTGCTTATCTTATGTCTTTATTCTGTATCCCTAGATCTCTGTGCGATTCAATTCATAAGTTGTTGAATTTTGTTTGGTGGGCTTCGAATAGTAGTGATATGGGTGGTGTTCATTGGTACAGATGGGAAGTTCTTTGTAAGCCTAAAAAGTTTGGGGGAATGGGCTTTAGAAATATCTATGATTTTAATACTGCTCTTCTAGGCAAGAAGTTGTGGCATTTCTTATCCTATCTTGATAGCCTTGTTGCTTGTGTTTTCCAGGCACGTTATTTTAAGAATGGTGATGTGTTAGCTGCTGTCCTTTCTGACTCTCCTAGTTTTATATGGCATAGTATTTTCTCTGCTATGCCTTTCTTTAAAGATTCCCTACGTTGGAGGGTTGGAAATGGGGAGTCTATTTACATGGTGGATAGGGTTTGGGTTAACTGTGAACAATGAATGTTTTATCCAGAAAGGCGGGTGCCTCACTGGATGGGGTTCGGGTGGTTGACTTTATACATGGTAGTGATTGGAATTTTCCTAGAATTCATGAGTTTTTTTTATGATTTTGAGGCTAACCTTATTATTCGTACACCTTTGCCTGTTGTTCCTAGATGTGATTCAGCCTATTAGCCTTTTGAAGCTAGTTGATCCTACTCTGTTAAATCAGCATACCATGAACTGGTGGGTTAGCCGAGTGTGGGTAACCTTGTTGACCCTCCTATGTGGTCCTACATTTGGGGTCTAAAAATACCATCGAACATTCGAGTTTTCATGTGGCGGCTTTTGAATAATATTATCCCTACTCATAGTGCACTATTCAATCGACATTGTGTTGATGATGATTATTGCCAATCTTGCTTTTTAGGAGTGGAGGATACTGCTCATATTTTTTTCCATTGTTCTTATGCTCATGACGTGTGGTTTTTGTTTGACAATGCTTTCTCCATCCCAAATTCTTTTGCTGTTCATGAGTTTCTTACAGGCTTATTTCGTTGGACCTCTGTGAACTATACTCAATGTGTTTGTTGTCTTTTGTGGGCTCTTTGGACTGCCAGGAATAAACAGATCTTTCAACATGTCAATACTCAGGCCGGTGCCACGGTTCATTTTGGTGCTATTTTGGCGAATCCTATACGGGGTGGTACAGACGAGCAGCACGATGATTCTGATATTATTATGGACGATGATGGGAGGATTTATGCACAACGCATTGCTTCTCCTCAACCTGGTGAGGCGTGGTCTGTTCCTCATGCATCATATCTCAAGTGTAATGTTGATTCGACTATTTTTAATGGCGGAAGCTCGATCTGTTATGGTGCTTTAATCCGTAATTGTGGTGGTCTTTTTGTATGTGCTAAAGCGGGTTCTCTTCCCCCTTATGTCTCTATCCTTGAGGCGGAAGCTCTTTCAGTGAGGGAGGCTTTAACGTGGATTAGGAATCTCGGTTACTCTCATATCATTATAAAGATGGATTATAGAGTTTTGTTTAATTTCTTGTCGAAGTCTGATGATGACTTTTCTTACTTTTCTTCCATTGTTTAGGATTGTAAGTTTATTTCCCGACATTTTGTTTCTTGCTTGTTCTCTTGGACTAGACGGGAATCAAATAATGCAACTCATTCGTTAGCTAGAGTTGTTTTGTTTGATGAGATAACAGGGGTTTGGACTAATTCACCTCCCGATTGTGTTGCCTATCTCATCTGATTTTAATACAATTCTTTTCCTTTTAAAAAATTGACATAAGAATGTTGAACTGGATCAGAATAATAATAAAATTAAAGAGAATTAAACAAAAACAGACTATATTTATGCAATGTTTTAAAAAGCGCTAGGCGTTGGGCGGGCTGCCAGAGCTTCCAACGTCTAGGCGGGACCTGAGCAAGGTCTAGGCGGTGCCTAGGAGGATATGTGATTTTTTAATTTTTTTTTAATATTTGTTAACAGATAAAAGTATAATTTCAACTAAAAATAAATTATAATGCAATAATATAATACAAAAATATGGTTTAGCACATAACAACATAAGTGTTAATCGATTCTTATATGAAAACACATCAACTCTAAAGTAATTTCCTTAAAAACGCATATCCTCACAATTTTTTTGTGGTTTATAGTGTACTATTTCTCGGTTTAAGATTTAAAATGAGAATTATTTGGTAAGAATATTTTAAACTATAATTATGATGATTACAATTCTCAGTAAAAAAAAAGAATATTTTGAACTATAATTAATATAAGTATTGGTATCTCAAAAATTGCTGAAAAAATTGGATTAGGCGGTGCCTAGTCGGAAAAAGTCAGACTAGGCGGTGCCTAGGCGGCAATATATCGGTCCAACGCCTGAGGAATGAAAAATTGGACGGTAAGCTCCAAAATAGCACCTAGACGAAGCTTGGCGGGGTTTTTTTTTAAAACAGTGCATTTATGTGAGAGTTCTAGATCAGCTATACATTATTTTGATGGGTTTAAATAGCTTCAAATTTTCTTCAAACATTGAGTTTGGATTCTACAAAGTTTGAGGTTTTTTAAGTTGTATATTTTAGACAATTTCAATCATTTATTGATTTTTAATGGTTAAATTTAGCTTTAGTAGGTTCTACAGTGCAATTAAATTTGAACCATTTAAGCTCAATGAATGGTTGAAATTGACTAAAATGTAACTATAATTAATGTAAGTATTGGTATTTTAAAAATTACGGAAAAAATCGGGTTAGGCGGTGCCTCGGAGGAAAAAGTCGGATTAGGCGGTACCTAGGCGGTAATATATCGGTCCAGCACCTGACAGTGCCTGAGAAATGAAAAATCGGATGGCAAGCTTCAAAATAGAGCCTAGGCGAAGCTAGGCGGGGTTTTTTAAAACGTGAGAGTTCTAGATCAGCTATACATTATTTTGATGGATTTAAATAGCTTCAAATTTTCTTCAAACATTGAGTTTGGATTCTACGGGGTTTTTTAAGTTGTATATTTTATCCAATTTTAATTATTTATTAATTTTTAATGGTTAGATTTAGTTTTAGTAGGTTCCACAGTGCAATTAAATTTGAACCATTTAAGCTCAATGAATGGTTGAAATTAGCTGAAATGTAATTATAATTAATATAAGTATTGGTATCTTAAAATTGCGGAAAAAATTGGATTAGCCGGTGCCTAGGAGTAAAAAGTCGGACTAGGAGGTGCCTAGGCAGTAATATACTGGTCCAGCGCCTGACAGCACCTAAGGAATGAAAAGTCGGGCGGCAAGCTCCAAAATAGTGCCTAGGCGGAGCTAGGCGGGGATTTTTAAATCATTGCAAGTCAAACGAATGTCATGTGCATACCTATCTAAGTGAACAATTATTCTAATACTGATATTTAATTAAGGAAAGAGCATCTAATTCGATAGTAATGTTAGCGATTCATAGAAACAAGGAATTGAAACTGGAATTGGATTAATTGAAAAGAAATTACAGAGAAGAAGAAGAAGTACAGATTTAGGAATTTCAACCCTTTTATATCCGTTAACTCTAATAGGGCCTGAATGACTATTTTGCCCCTAAAGCCTAATGGCTATAACTAACTTTCTAACTAATTTTACAATTCTAATTTATATAATACATATCTCTACAGCCCCTCTCAATATGTGCATCATCAATCTACTGTATGCTAATCAAACCAAGTCTTTTTATGTGATCCAAGAAAGCTGGAGTATGTAGAGCTTTAGTAAATACATCTGCAAGCTGATTTGATGAGGACACTACCATAAGATGAATGATGCCATCTTGGATTTTGGATCTCACAAAGTGACGGTCAATATAAAGAGATGTTTTGTTCTCTCATGAAAGACACTATTGTTGGCAATGTGGATAGCAGAGGCATTATCACAGAAAAATAATGCAAGTGGCTTGTATTGTATTTTGAAATCTCTTAGAAGGTATAAGAGCCATTGAATCTCAACTGTTGTAGTTGACATTATTGGATATGATGTATGCCCTTAAGGCAATTAGGGCGATATATCTTAATTATGTAATAGTACGAATAATTTGTTTAATCAATAAAGGCATTTATTCTTTTGCTTATATCAATGTGTTTCTGTGTATATATATTATAGCTGGTTAAATATATTCATTGATATATGTATAAAAAAGTCCTTAACATATCATAGCATGAAGTTAGTGAAATTATAGTTGGACTATATCTGGTGGAACCTGCTTCATGTGCAATTATGATTATGTCTAAACTATCCCTAGTCATAGTTTCATCAAGAAAGGATATTGATGAAGCGGAAAGACTAGCATGCGGTCAACTTTCTTAGAAAGGGTCCAAGCAGTCAATCTCCTAAGGACTAAAGGTGGTGCCTTAAGTTTGACACATGGATATATCTAGAAGATATATTGGAGACCCCAGTAAGATAAACACTTGGTGTACATATCAATGTGTTAGTGTTTATCTTCATGCAATAAGCTTTGCGAATATCCTCATACTTGAAATACTAGCTACCTTGTGTGGTACTATTCCTATACTTTGGGTCATTTCTATACAATTTTTATTTTTGGGTGCTACGGGTGATTACGGGTATAGTGATGACATCACGTTGGTAAGCTAAGTAGTCGAAAAGAATCCATCGCTCCGGATATATTAAGGAGTTGTACCTGGCCACTTGTTGAAGTGATGATTGCCATAAACCTCTGATCAGAGTATGTGTTTGATAGAAATGGTTTCTAGTCAAACACACTATGGTAAAAGATAATATACTTCGGTAACAAGTAAATAACTGGGATATCTTGGAGCAACCTTGCTATTAGTGGGTTAACACTTTAACCAATCCCTGTAAACCAGATGGTACTAATATTAAAGAATGGAAGGAGTTCATCGCATTTGATAACTATGGCATTAACCGGGATTAAGTCATGAGCACAAATGACGTTCCAAGTAATGGGGGATGGTAGACCCTTGCTAGAGGCGTACTACAGTCGTTTAAGGTAATCGAGTTCTATTCACAGTCTAGAACCTCGAGCCAATGGTTCCATTAGAACAAGGGTTGGTTAAGCCTTAACAGCTCAATACTTCGGGATCCTACTAGGTCACACACATTGGATCTTCATCGGACTAAGTAAAGAACTAATACATTTATTCTATTATGAAAATATGATATAAATAATAATTGGATTATTATTTAATTGGTTAAAATTGATTGGATTGATTTTGGATAGACCAAACAATTTATTTTGACCGGCGACTAATTTAAGAGGGTCATGAAATAAATGTTTGTTTGGAATAAAGAGTTTCTATTTATTGACCGGTAACTAATTTTATTAGGGTCATTAAACAAAAGGGAGCCAAAAATCGGGTTGCCAAGGCCAGGGTTGGACCCTGCACACGTAGGCCCCTTGGGCCCGAAAGGACTCGTGGGGACTATAAAGAAAAAAAGGCCACACGAGTGCATAGTGCACTCGTGGTCCGTGTGCCAAGCAAGCCCTGCTTGCATGGGCACGCGGCTTGGGCTGAGTAGGCGCTGCATGTGCAATGCTTGTCCATCCTAAGAAGGGCCCTCGAGAGGCGTAGCTCGCGAGACAAGGCAGACTCATATGAGCCTACCTTATGCGGCAAGCCAACCCGGCTATATAAGCCGGGTTGCCTTGGGAAACACGCGGATCCAATAGGATCCGCGTGTTCCTAAGGGCCGGGATACCCATCCCGCATTAATTAGGTGGAGCCCTTGCTCCACCTATAGATAGGTGGAGCCTTTGCTCCACCTATAAATAGGTGCTCCCTTCCCTATTCCAATTCCTACCAATTCAAGTGGAACTTGAATAATTTTGTTTATATATTTGGGTGGGATTTTGGAGTGGCCTAGCAGCTACTCAAGGTTCTTCAGTTCTTACTCGTTGGGAGGTTTTGCTTGGAGGGGTTTGTGTGGTTACTCATAGGGGCTATCCTACTTTGGAGGCTTGTGTAATGAAGTTCTACTAAAGCACGCTTCAACTGGTATGTCCTTATTTTCTCGTTTAATTATTAAGTCATTTTCTTTAAGCGCTTTTAGACTTAATAATTATGCTTAGGTTGTTTTGCATGCTTAATATATTTTATGCTTAGGTTATAACTTAGAGGTATAACATACTTAATATAAAATATTTATGCTAGAATATAATTTGGAATTATGGTATGTTTGGCTCTTTTGCATGCTAACCTAGGTAGAAAATTATTTAGTTAAGGCTTTATTTAATTTGTATACAACTAATAGGAGTTCCTGAGGACAGGGACAAAATTTTGAATTTCCGCCATGCCTGTTATGCATGTTCAAGCTGACTGTAAGTTTCCAACAGTGGTATCAGAGCCTGCCTATTTAGTGCATAATTAAGTTAGAATTGAACTAAATATTATTTTCTATATGAAATAATTTGTTTATTTAATTATTTGGAATAATATATATGAACTTGTGCCTTTCATTTCTAGGTTATAAAATGGTTATGAATAATTTTGAATAAGTCTGCTCAACTTACTCAAATTATACAAGTGTCAATAATTTATTTAAATTACATGAGTTGTAGATGCTGCCAATTTACATGAATTGGAAGAATGAAATTTATTAGTTCAAGAGAATTCATTGGTCTTCAGGTTTGTGCCCGTATTTGTTTTGGCTAAGGATTGGACTTGGTGTCTACTCATAGGGCACCTCTCCTACCCGGGAACCTATATCGGTGAAATTTGAATTGACTAACCGGGGGATTAATTTCAACTTATTTATTTCTAGCATATAATATGGTGCTTATATATGTTTCTATAACAAAGTAAAAATAAAATTTATTGAATAAAAGCTTAAAGGAAATGCAATATAAATATAACAAATAAAAGTAATTATTTTACATATAATATAGGTTAATGGAATAATTATAATAAAGAGCTGAACCCACCTAAGGTTAGACCTAATAAATTAATTATAAAATTCCCTGAATTAATATAAGTTATTATAATTTTGTCTATCTGATAAAATCCTAGATTAGGCGAGTCGTTTAACACCAATAAAATCCCAAAGTAAATATATTAAGGTAAGTTGTAGTCTTCCTTACTCAAATTTATAATACTGTCTCTTTGGGCTATCAAAGTGCTACGCAAAGCATTCCTTCTAGTCCACATTGATTGGTTGTAAAGTTTGGGATAGGGTCTGTCTTAACAAAACTTGGGTAGTCCACCATAAAATTGGGGGCTAGGCCCAGATTTGAGATATATTCAAGGAGATGCTAACATAAGAGCATACGTCCCTTGGGTATAGGGAACTTGAATGAATTAGAATTCAATAGAATGGGCTATTATAAATTTTGAAGAAAATAGTAGGAAAATGTATTTAATTAAAGTCCTTATATTAAATGCATGTACTTAAACTAATATCTAAACTCTTTTCTTTTCTTATATCTTAGGTTGAATATGATCTCCATTTTGAAAATCTGTTTTAAGTACATCCAAACTTTGACAGCAATTCACTACCATGAATGGATTAAGGATGTAAGGGATATCCTTAAGGATTATGAATTAGGATACGTTCTTGAAAATCCATTCATAAAAATTCTTAGCACTGATGCATCAGCTATTATTAAGGATGCATGGTTGAAATATATTAAGGATTCGGTTTATATCTTACACTTGCTGTTAGATACTATAAATCCTTAGATACATTCACAATGCGATCACATGAGTCTGCAAACCATGTTGATCCATCCAAAGAGTTTGCCTGAAAAGGCAAGGTATGAAAGGTTTAAATTAACCACTAAACTTTCAAACTCTAAGATGAAGGAAGGGACAAGTGTTGTAGCACTCATCAACAAGATTAGAGATTTCTTGGAGAAATTGGAAT
This sequence comes from Euphorbia pulcherrima, assembly GCA_947683365.1. Lineage (NCBI taxonomy): Eukaryota > Viridiplantae > Streptophyta > Magnoliopsida > Malpighiales > Euphorbiaceae > Euphorbia > Euphorbia pulcherrima. The sequence goes on along the minus strand of CANTUS010000006.1, from coordinate 6,686,465 downwards.
CATTGGGATCTCAATCGATCAATCCTTAGGATTGGATATCCTGTTGGATTCTTTACCCATTAGCTACGCTAATTTTGTAAAGGAACATTGCTTCAAAGTTCATGACTGTACATTCCCAAAAATGGTTGATGCGTTGAGAAAATTTGATGCCAAAATTAAAGAAGTTTCAAAAGAGTCTACAAACAAACATTCTCCAGAAAATGGCCCGGAGGATTCTGTTACCAAAGGAGTAGTTAAAGGGTTTAAAAGGAAGAAGAGGATATGTAAGTATGTCTATGACTAATGTAACGTACCATTGGAACAAGAATTGCAAAGCTCCTACTTTTGAGCATTTAAAGAAGAAGCCTACAGCGGCATCTACTTCAGGTATATTTGTAATTGAAAACTTTGCTACTTTCTAGAGTAGACGGACAGGGATCGCTATGGTATGAGTTGTGTGTCCGTAGATATGGCTTCGATTCATGGAACTCGTTTGAAAATGTTGAGAGTTCACGCCTTTCGTATGTTTGGTGGGGCATTTTATCTTGTTATGTAAAGAACTTAACCTTCTGGGAGTTGTTTAAATCGAATGTGAGGGTGAAAGTGGGGAATGGGGCTTGCGGATCCTTTTGGTATGATAATTGGACGGCAAATATGTCACTATCTATTCTTTTTCCTGACCTATATCTCTTATGTAATAGAAAAAGTTGCTCGGTTCGGGATGGGTGTCTGTCAATTTCTGAGGGAGTAGTACTTTCTAGGCCCTTTTGAAATGCAGTCTAAGGATTTCGAGTAGAGAGAGGTGCTCCCAGCTTCGAAATTGGATTTCCCAGACCTGCCCTGGGTTTTTTGTGGGTAATGGGGCTGACGGCAACATGGGGCAGCAGCTACATGCTGCGTTTCAGGTGGTGGCGGATAGATTTGAATGGGATCTGGGAGCTAATAAGGTATTTTTAGCCGCATCTTTTTGTTTGGGGTTCTATAGGACGCCTTAACGGACTACGCCAGAAACGGATTACATGGTGGTTTGGAATGCGTGTCTTCTTCCTAAAGTTAAATTCTTTGGCTGGTTACTGTTGCATAGACGTCTTCCAACGAAAGTTTTTCTGGTTCGTCGCGGATGCCAAGCAGTAGTGGATGATAAGTGTCCGTTTTGTGATGAGTCTAAAATAATCGATCATGCTTTGTTTCACTGTTTGGGAAGTTATCGTATATAGGCTCAAGCTTTTCTGTTGCTAGGGATTTCAGTGACAATGCCATTGAAGGGGGCTGATTTTCTATTAGTATGGCGTGCGCACTTTACCTCGGGTCTTGGATATGAGTTTGGTACGGCCTTATGGTTTATGATTGCGTGGGCTATTTGGAAAAGGAGGAATAAGTTTGTGTTCGAGGGAGTCTTAAGCACAGAAGACAATTTGGGGTTATGCATTCATCTATGCTGGTTCTTCTTCAAGTATAGGAGGCAGAATATTAATTTTGTCGTGTCTGATGTCTTTAATTTTCTGAACTTATTACTGAGTTATAATTAGATAGTTGGTATTCTTTGATCTAATTCATTGTATAGGCATGTCTTGGGATCGGATTTCATATCCGTATCTCATTTAGGTTGTATTTCTGTCCAATGATGCTCTCATCTTGTGAGCAGATTGTGGATTTCTTTAATAAAGAGAGGTAGGTGTTTTGTAGGTAAGCGGGGGCATCAACCTAGTTGGGACGCCCGCCCCGAAATTTTCACCTGCCTCAATCTTTTTCCTTCTAGGGGAACATAATGTTCCTCCGGAGGGTTTTAAAAAAAAAATATGTGTTATACGTGTACTCAATTTTATAGGTGGTTGTTTATAGTTTGAAATACCAAAATAGATTGAACCAAAAAGACATCTATTATTATATATGTAATTTCTTGTTTATTCATATAGTGAATTTTGTAAGCCTTTATTTTAGATTATATATATTAATTTTGTCTCAATTTCGTTGAAATAAATTTTTTATTAAAGACCGCCCCTTCTCTAATGGGTTCCTGGCTCCGCCATTGGCGACGAGGTGGGATTTTACGTCATAACCATTAGAGATTCTTAAGGTTTAGGATTTAGAAAAATAACAGAGAGATTTAGGGAAAAGAATTAAGATGAGTCTTTTTGTGTGTTTATTGCTTCAATTGCGGACGGAAGAAGATAAAGATGGAAATTTATTTTATTTTCTTTTCTTTATAGAAAATTGCATGTGGAAGCTTAGCATGGAGCACTCAGGCGAAGGTTTTGTAGGTGGAGTAATTTTCACGGTCGTGTCATACATCATCCTCCTTCTGAATTATCTTAATAGCTGCTATAATGGCACACGGCTTTGCTTGAGTTGCAGTCATATTACAGACAAGTTTTTTCACCCCTTGATTGATTCCTTTTTTAAGTACAGAACCGTTCTTCGACTTCTTTAGTTTATGGTTGTGCATTCCATTTTTCTCAGCAATTGGAATGACACCCCATCTGTCACACCCAAGGACTTATTGAATATATATATATATATATATATATATATACGAAATTTGCAACCCGTGACTTTAGTACTGGTTGTTTTTCGCGCTGTCATGTTCCCGTCTTTCATCCTCACCCTTCCACCACATGAACATCTAACCATCTTCTTATGAGGCTCGCCTCTTTGTGAAGTAATTGCTGTTTCGAATCCATTCTCCATTGCAATTTTTTTAGCCCACCCATGTGCTTCTTTTTCAGACTTCAATGTAGTTCTACAATCGAACTTCGCTTTGTAGTTAATCTCGTTTCCAACGAATTCTTCCAATTCCATCCGCACAAGTTTTTAGATGGTCAAACAATCATCCGATGCAATAATTTCCAGTCCTAGGAAATATTGAGAGGAATTATTTATACAACGTATGTTGCATAACAAATAAGTGAGCCCTTTCAATTTAATAAATAAGTTAATTTTGATTGGTTGATTATTCACTGCATGCAACTGATAAAGATTGACTGCCTTATTTTGAGAATAAAATTATGTTTAACATTTTAGTTTTAGTGGATCTAGAATGTAAGGACACTTGATTTCAGAAACATACATCATTAACATGACTACAATTGTGGAACTCTATATTACTCACTCTGAAATTAATTCTTTAAAATGCAATACTTTACTGCAATTTTTTGTTTTCAGTCGATCTTGACTTCTTGGATGCAATGCGACTTATTTTTAGTTGATTTCATTATCCTAAATTCTACTACATGACCAACAATGTGCAATGTTGAATTAATCGCTGTATAAGTGTTTTGTTACCTCGTTTATGGCTGATTGCTTGCCGTTGTTGTCCATATTTTGGATATTTTGAGTTGATTCTTCGTCTTCAGATGATTTCAACTTACAATCTGCTTCCTCCCCACTAACGATAGCTTCATTCACTGGAATGGAGTTAAAATCAAAATCTCTCTCCGTACTAACAGTAGCTTCATTCATAGGAATATAGTTATAATATGGAACCGAGTTCAAATCAAAATCTTCCTCCGTATTAACAGAACCTTCATCCACCGGAATATAGTTACAATGTGAAATGAAGTTCAAATCAAAATCTTCCCACTCATTAACAAAACCTTCATCCACCGGAATGGAGTTAAAATATATATAAATCTCATAATATTTCGTCTTATATGGTATCATCGATTGTGATAATATCTTCCCAATTATCCATTTGTAATTTTAAGTCACTGTAGTTCAGATGAGAGTTTGAAGGAGTTGAAATTGAAATCATCCATTGTCAAGGAGTTTAATTTCAAAGCGGGTTTAGAGAGAATTTGGAAAAGGGGGAAACTAAAATTGAGGGGGAGACAAATTATGGGAGGGGCAAAACCGGAATTAGGGGTATATGTTGAGCCGTTTGAAGCATTTTAGGGGTGTCAAGAAGCACCTCACTTAACAATTTATTTCTCTCTTAATTAACTTGTACTTTGGCGTATACTCTCTCTCACTTCATAGTCATTATTTGTTCATTTTCTCTCTCTTAATTAACTAATATTTCATGTAAATCCTATTTATTCCCCGTTAATTTCTCACTCTTCAAATTTCATGTCTCTTCATCTCAAATTTAAATCCTTAAATTGTAGTGGACACAAAATTGGCCAGAAGTAATAAACTTAACATTGAGCCGTAATTTGATTATTGATTATCTTTTATATATATATATATATATATATATATATATATATATTCTCTTTTATATAATTTAGTTGAATCCTTCAAAAGTTTAATAGGAAAAAATTAATAATTAATTGGTCAAACAACCTTTTTAAACCCTGTGCTATTACTAGTTTGCTTTTTGTGTCCATCTGCTATATATGTTACCTTTCAAGTCCTCTTGCTTTCAATTATGTTACCCATTTAGTCCTTATTTTAACGGATTTATAAAGCATTGATATGTTGGATCCATGTGTCATTATTTTGACCTATAGAATATGCCACGTCTACAAATTATCTTATCTCTCATTTTATTTTCAATTTATTTCCATGTAAGTTGATTGTTACTTCAACCGACTCATCTGTAAAACCAATACCCATTACAGATTTCCATGTCCATAGCTTTTCGTCGTTCTTCTATCACCTTCTACTGTTGTAATCCTCAAATTACATTCAGTGCTTGATTGGAACACTGAAAGTTATTGATATTAACAAGAATAAGAGGGAATGGGAAACACAAGAAACAAGACATTTTCATGGCTCATTACTAGTAGTTTCTAACGCTAATATAAATTTATTTTCATGAACTATTATCAAAACCATATCTAGGCTCATAGAATAAGGTAACTATTTTCTAGATTCATTTCTCTATAGTAGGAAGCTATTGTTTATTTTCTTAATTAATCAGATGTCAACTATTGCTTGCAAATTGTTCAGTGTAGAGAAATACAAAGGTATCTTAAATCTGTATGAGATAGAGCAGTAAACGGCTATCAGCAAAGATAAATGACAAAAAATCAATCGTTGTGTTGTGCAGTTAAGGACTTTATTCAATCGTGAACATGAAGTGTGGAGCTTGTAAAAAACACTAGCCTGACATAATTAAACATCAGTAAGCATCCACTCTAGCCTTAGATCTTCATCCACCATCAATAAATTGCTACGCATCACAACCAGTTATCGTTGTTCTCCAAATCCTTTTCCATTTCCCCGATTAAGGAGAAGAAAAGCGATCAAACCTTCTCCAACTGAAATTTGTTTCCTACTCTATATCCCCTGCCTCTGCTTGCTCTAAACTTCACAGCAAACAAGGGAAACCGCACGATTTCTTTCTTCCCCTAAGTTTCTTCGGTTTTCAAGCACAAAAAACTGCGATTGTTTACTTCTCCGTCGACAAGTTAATCATCGGGTGTGTTTCAGAGCATGAGATAAAACTCAGATTTTGAGGAAAGAATTAAAAAATAAAAAGGGAATATGAAATAAATAAAAATAGAGAACAATATGAAGAAGATGAAGTTAATTACTAGAAGATTTACTTTTATTTGCTCTAGCTGGTACAAAATTATTCCAGGTTGTTATGTTTGACAATATAGGTTATGCCACGTTTGCAAAAATAATGACACATGAATCCACGTGTTTGTGTTTTATAAGTCTGTTAAGGAAAGGACCAAATGGGTAACTGAATTGAAAGCACAGGGACTTAAAAGGTAACGTGTATAGCAGAGGGACACAAAAGACAAACTAACAATAGCACAGGGTCCAAAAAGGGTGTTTGGCCATAATTAATGGCATGAAAAGGGTAATAGTTCAGAGTAAATGGACTCAAACAGAAATTGACGGTAAAATCTGACCTACGAAATCAGATTTGAAACGGCGAGCCATAAACTGGGAAATGGGTAAAATCTGAAAAATGAATCACACCCAAAACGACGATTAGCGGTTGTGCAATGGAACAAGACGGAGGACGGCCATCGGCAACATCCATGGTGAAATAAACGGCAATCAACCTGGGAAGGCCAAAAATCCAATGATAATGTACTTGGAGAGATGAGAGTTACATGAACTAGGGAGAGAGATGAGTCAGATGAGTTACAAAGTGGAATTTAATTAAGAGAGAGAAATGAAATGTTAATTAAGAGGGAGGGGAGGGAGATGAGTTACAAGATCAAGTAGAATTTAATTAAGGGAAAGAAATGGAATGTTAATTAAGAGAAAGGGAGGGATCTTCATTGGGATGGTGGGTCAAGTGTATATATAAAAGTATACATTAAAAGATCTGATGAATAATGGATGTCCCAGAAATGAATAAAATAATAAAAGGTGGGTACTATATGATTTTACTTATTTGTAAAACAGGGTCTGAAGAATTTTCTTTTTTTGTAAAACGAGGTCTGTGATTTCAAAAAATTTGCAAACAAAGGATCCTTAATATTAAATTATGTCACGAAAATGGGTAATCTTTTTCATTTTTATCTGAATTTTTGCGAGACGGTTATTAAAAAAATACACATCAGTGAAAATTTTTGCAATTTTTAAATAGTGCAAATGTTTTTTAATTAAATTATAATAATAAACTTTAAAAAATCATAAAAAATAAAAAAATTCTCCGAAAATTATTTAAATACTGACGTATAATTTCTAAATAATAAAGTTAAATTATTAGAATATTGAATTATTTAAAATATTAAATATAACACCTCTATTCTAAAATCATAGGCCCCATTTTATAAATTTTTTGAAATTATAAACCCTAGTTTAAAAAAAATTCCGTATATCTTATTTTACAAATAAGTGAAACAAAAAGATAATTTTTTTTAATGTTTGCTCTAAAAGTAATAACATATAAAGGGCTCCCGATTATTGAATAATGGCCCGCAATTTGGTAGAGCAGTATTCATATTAATCTATCCAAACAAACTAGTATTTTTAAAAATTTAACAACCAACTTATGCAACATAAACTGCAGAAAATCCTGCAGACCGTTATGTTTTGTAAATGGCAGGAACCCAACATCATCATCCCCTTCAATCACGTAATCAGCCTTGCTTATCTCTCCGACTTTGGCCTCCGTCTCAGAGGACTCGCGACGCCGTCGTTAACCACCTCATCGATACTCTTTCCTCCGACGAGGCTGCTGCCGAAGCAACAATCATCGAGGAAGAGTCTTCTGCCGCCGCCGCTGCAGCTGTAACTAGAAACGATGCTGATGAAAATCCGTGCATCGGCGTTGAAATCGTGGAAGTTTATTCCAAACACATCAGCAAGAAAATCCTGAACTCCGTTAAAACCAAGGCAAGTATGCGGCGAGATGATGCCATCTCTACTAACGGTAATTGACTCTTTGAATTGTCTTCATCGATCGTGATTTTGATTATCTGTTTGTGTTAGGAGATTATTGACCCGCAGCGGAACGAAGATATTTATTTTGGGTGAATATGGCAACAATAAAATAGGAGAAATAATTAGCGATAGGAGAAAACAATAATCCACTAATAATACGAAAAATGGTACAAAAGAAATGAAAAAATAAAACACTCAAACCCTTAACCCAAATACACCCAAACCTCGCTTACAAATATATATACAATAAGTCTCCCAAATGATTTTTGCTGGAATTAATTTGCAAAATGAACTTGGAAGGGTATTTATAGGCCTATAAAGTAATGAGAAATGAAAGACAAAAATAATTTGAACAAAGGAGGCAAAATACATGTTGTATTTTGCCAACCATACAAGTTTTTGAAAGTCCAAAATTGCATATGAAAAATGCAATTTGTAATTGACAACTTCAAATCACATTCACAAATCTCTACCTTGATTTGAATGTTGACTGAATTCAATTATCGCAAACACCAATCAAGTTTAAGCGATGCTTAAACTTACTGGTTGGAAGAGGCTTCATCATCATGTCGGCTGGATTGTCCGCTGTACCAATTTTAGTAATACCAATATTTCCCTCGAAAATAATGTCTCGAATAAAATGGTATTTCACGTCAATGTGCTTCGTGATCTTTAGTTAGACAAATCGCACTTTGACTATCACAATGAAAAATATTTTTCCGCAAATTTGAACTAAGTTCACGGACCAAACCTCTTAGCCAAATAGCTTCTTTTACAGTTTTGACTACCGCCATGTATTCTGCTTCGGTAGTGGATAATGCAACTATGTGCTGTAAAGTAGCTTTCCAACTGATAGCACTACTACCAAGAGTAAACACATAACCTGTGGTCGATCTTTGCTTGTCAATATCACCTGCATAATCTGAATCGACCTAGCCAACCACCACGTTCTTACTTTTTCCAAATTCCAAACAAGCATTAGTAGTACCCCTTAAGTATCTCAAAATCCATTTCACGGCATGCCAATGTTCTTTGCCGGGATTAGACATATATCTACTAACAACATTGACTGCATGAGAAATGTCAGGACGAGTGCAAACCATAACATACATGATACTACCAACAGCACTAGAGTAAGGAACATGTGATATATACTCAATATCCTTTTCAGATTGAGGACATAAAGCAGCAGAAAGTCGAAAATGAGCAGTGAGTGGAGTACTTACAGGTTTGGCATTTTTCATGCCAAAACGCTCCAACACTTTCTCAACAAAACTTCTCTGAGTCAAATAAAGCTTTCTTGCAGCTCTATCCCTTTGGATCTCCATGCCAAGAATCTTTTTAGCAGCTCCTAAATCTTTCATCTCAAATTCACTCCTAAGCTCTGCTTTCAATTTGTTGATATCAGACATATCCTTGGCAGCGATAAGCATATCATCAACATAAAGCAACAATTATACAAATGAGCCATTTGCAAGTTTTCTAAAATATACATAGCTATCATATTGGCTCCTTGAATAGCCATGTCCAACCATAAAGGAATCAAACCGCTTATACCACTGTCGAGGAGACTGCTTTAATCTGTACAGTGATTTTCTCAACAAGCCTTCAACTTCAAAACCATCTAGTTATTTCATAAAGATCTGCTCCTTTTATTCTTCATGCAAGAAAGCAGTCTTGACATCAAGTTGCTCTAATGCCAAATCATGTATAGCAACCAAGGCAAGCAAAACACGAATAGAGCTACGTTTAACAATAGGAGAAAACACATCGTTGAAATCAACTCCTTGTACTTGACTATAGCCCTTAGCGACCAATCGTGCTTTGTATCTGTCATCCTCTATGCCCGGAATGCCATCTTTCTTTTTAAAGATCCATTTACGACCAACAATCTTCTTGTCCTTAGGCAGTTTCACCAACTCCCACGTGCGGTTCTTATGTAGAGATTCAATCTCTTCTTGCATAGCGATAAACCATTTTGCTGAATCATTACGAGAAATGGCCTCTGAATATGTGGAAGGTTTGCCAAATCCTTCTGTTTCTTATGCTGCTACAAAGGCATAAGTAACATAATCTGTAAACTTTACAGGCATTCTTCTTTCTCTATCTGGCCTACTTTCAACAACAGGCTGCTCCACCTATTCTACGGTAGTAGTTTCTTCAACTTCTATTGGCTTGGACAACTGTTCTAAAATTTGCTCCTCTGTGGCTTCGGACGGAGCAAATGATTCCTCCACCTCGAATGGAACCTCCACCTGCTTATCAGAATTTTGTATTTTGGTGTCAAATATAACTGGGGACTCTTTTCTTGGATGAAGTATAGCAGAACACAACATTTCTGCTTATTACAGACTTCGGTGACTTGGGATCAAGAAGCCAAACTTTGTATCCCTTTACACCATTTGGATAGCCAAGAAAAATGCCCTTTTTAGCTCTAGGCTCCAATTTTCCATTGTTCACATCGACTAAACAGGACACCCAAAAAATCCTTAGATCAGAATAATTAGCAGGTTTCCCAGACCACAACTCTTCAGGTGTCTTGCAGTTAATGGAAGCACAAGGGGAACGATTCACCAAATGAGCAGCAGTTACAGCTGCTTCTGCCCAAAATGCTTGAGACAAACCAGAATTTGACAACATGCATCGAACTTTCTCCAACAGAGTTCTGTTCATCCTTTCAGCTACACCATTCTGTTGTGGTGTACCCAAAACTGTGAGATGTCTCAAGATGCCTATATCTTTATAAAATGTGTCAAATTTTGCATTACAAAACTCCAAACCATTATCTGTTTGGAGACGTTTGATCTTCCTGCCAGTTTGATTCTCCACCAAGGCTTTCCACTACTTGAAAGTGAAAAAGACATCATTCTTGTGTTTCAAAAAATAAGTCCACACATTTCGAGAGTAGTCATCGATAAAAGTGAGCATGTAACGAGCGCCACCTTTCGAAGGAACACAAGCAGGGCCCCAAAGGTCAGAATGGATATAATCCAAAGTACCTTTTGTTCTGTGAATATCGCCACTGAAGCTGACTCTTTTGTGCTTTCCGAAAATGCAGTGCTCACAAAACTCTAACTTGGAAATACTCTGGCCACAAAGTAGACCCCTTTTACTAAGCATGGCCAAGCCTTTTTCACTCATATGGCCAAGCCTCATATGCCATAATTTTGTAACATCGGATTCTGACATGGAAGACGAAACTGCAGCAACACCTGCTGCAGTTGATCCTTGCAACACGTACAATCTCCCAACTTTTATAGCTTTCATCACGACGAAGGCACCTTTCAAAACCTCCAAAACTCCACCTCCACCAGAAAATCTGCAATTGTTGTCGTCTAAAGCAGATAATGAGATCAGGTTCTTCTTCATGTCTGGAACATGCTGCACATCGGTCAATGTTCTGACAATACCATCATGCATCTTGATTTTGACAGAACCGATTCCAACAACTTTACAAGGATGATCATTGCCCATCAATACAACTCCTTTTTCTGTTAGTTCATAAGAGGAGAACCAATCTTTGTGGAGACAAATATGGAATGAGCAAGCAGAGTGCAAGATCCACCCTTGTCCTGATCTTGCACCATCGTCGGACACGGCATAAACTTCATAGTCTTCCTCATCTTCTACAACACTGGCTTCGGCGGGACCATCATCTCTGAGACTCTTTTCTTTATTCTTTCACTGAAGCTTGTAACATTTAGCTTTAATGTGCCCTTTCTTCGTACCGTAATTGCACGTCAAATTACTATAATGGGATCTTGATTTAGATCTGAATCGGTTGTTGTTGCTGCTGCTACTGGGATCTCTTGTACTAGATCTCCCTCGAACGACCAGACCTTCTCCAGGACTATTTCTGTCACCAGAAAGCTCTTTATCAATAAGATCTTTAGAGAACAAACATTCTTTAACCTCCTCCATGGTTAAAGTGGTTTTACTATAGATAAGGGTCTCGCGGAAATTCTTAAACGACGGAGGAAGAGACCGCAACAACATAAGAGCTTTATCTTCTTCTTCGTATTTGATATCCAAATTTTCTAGATCCAAAAGAATGGAACTGAAATCATCAAGGTGCGCCTTAAGGGATGTGCCTTCTGCCATGTGGAGCATATGGAGACGATGCTTCACCACAAGCTTACTAGTGAGGTTTTTGGACATGTAGAGAGATTGTAATTTCTCCTATAAATTTTTGGCAGTCTTCTCATGGATGACTTCTCGCAGAACCTCGTTTGATAAATATAACTGAATGGCAGCAAGAGCTTTATCCTCCAGATCTTGTTTCTTCTCCTTTGTCACCGTTTCAGGTAACTCTTCCATCATCGCCTTGTACAATCCGTTTTACATCAAAATCGCTTTCATCTTAACTTGCCATAAGGCAAAGCTCATATTGCGATCAAATTTCTCAATATCGAATTTTGTTGTCGCCATAGTAAATTTTCAAAATCCCAAAATAAATATTGATTAGCTCTGATACCAATTTGTTAGGAGATTATTGACCCGCAGCGGAACGAAAATATTTATTTTTGGTGAATATGGCAACAACCAAATAGGAGAAATAATTAACGAAAGGAGAAAACAATAATCCACTAATAATACGAAAAATGGTACAAAAGAAACGGAAAAATAAAACACTCAAACCCTTAACCCAAATACACCAAAACCTCACATACAAATATATATACAATAAGTATATATATTACACTAAACTCCAAAATTATTTTTGCTGGAATTAATTTGTAAAATGAACTTGGAAGGGTATTTATAGGCCTATAAAGTAATGGGAAATGAAAGACAAAAATAATGTGAACAAATGAGGCAAAATACAACATGTATTTTGCCAACCATACAAGTTTTTCAAAGTCCAAAATTGCAGACCAAATATATGTTGTATTTTGCCAACCATACAAGTTTTTCAAAGTCTAAAATTGCATATGAAAAATGTAATTTGTAATTAAAAACTTCAAATCACAGTTTGTGTTTGGGATTACGATATGTGATTGTGGATTTGATTTCTAGGTATTTCGAATGCTATAATTGTGACTAACTGGTGAATTTGGGCGTTTTCATGGTGCTTTGGCAATTGATAAATGTGTAGAGTTTGATCTCTAGATAGCATTGTAATTCTGAATTTTAGGAAAATTACAGATCAAATTTTAAATAATTAGGTGTGATTTGGTTTGCGAAATGACTATTCCAAGAAATAGAATATAAATGAATGTAAAGATGTAGAATATGATATGTGTAGAATCTGTTATTGGATAAAATAGCTATTTCTAGTTATTGTACTTTTCATGGAACAACTATTCTTACTATTCCATGAGATGTATAATAACTAAAAATAGTTATTCATCAGATGACAGATTATAGACAAATACTTCCATATTTTACATCGTTCCATTTATTTTCTATTCAACGGAATAGGCATTCCGTGAACTAAACGAGCTCCTAGTATTAATCATATCATATACAGATTTTCATACTTTATGTGTATATTTGACCGTTTATTTGGCATTAGGAAAAGAGCTGAAGTGGTCTATGGGGTCAGTGTTCCCCACAACTTTTGAATTGCTTTCATACTTTAATTTCCACTTTAGTTAGTGCTGTCTCTTTCATATTGTTTTATACAACTCAACTTATAAGTCTTTCTTCAACATTTTCTGAACTTTTTTTTACAACTTTACCTTTGCAAGGATGATAATCAATCATTTACACCTTTATTCCTGCCCATTTTTCATTACTCTTACCTGAAAAAAACACTAAATCTCACTCCATGGGAAACAAGCTTCTACCTTTCATTCTTTCAGTATTTCTGATAATTCATTTAAGTTTTTCAGCTTACACTCCTGCTGTTCAGTATTTCCTCAACTCTGGATCAGACTCCATCTATAGCTCTAGCCTCGAGCCTGACCGATCCTTAAATCCATGAACGGCTCCCTTCATTGGCCGGTCTCTGACAACCATGCTATTTATTCCCCATTAATTTCTCACTCTTTAAATTTCTTCTCTCTTCATCCCATCTGTTAATCCTTAAATTGCAGTGGACACAAAATTGACCAGAAGTAATAAACTCAACATTGAGCCATAATTTGACTATTGATTATCTTATATATTTATTCTTCAAAAGTTCAGTAGAGAAAACATGTAAACAAAATTAATAATTAATTGCATGAAAATGGTAATAGTTTCGGAGTAAATGGACGCAAACAGAAATTGACGGTAAAATCCAACCTACGAAATCAGATCTCAAACGGCGAGCCATAAACTGGGAAATGGATAAAATCTGAAAAACGAATCAAACCCAAAATGACGATTAGCGCTTGTGCAACGGAACACGACGGAGGACAGTCAACGGCAGCATCGACGGTGAAATAAACGGCAAAGAGTCTTTTGCCGCCGCCGCTGCAGCTGTCACTAGAAACGACGCTGTTGAAAATCCGTGCCTCGGCGTTGAAATCGTGGAAGTTCATTCCAAACACATCAGCAAGAAAATCCTGGACTCCGTTAAAACCAAGGCAAGTATGCGGCGAGATGATGCCATCTCTACTAACGGTAATTGACTCTTTAAATTGTCTTTACCGATCGTGATTTTGATTATCTGTTTGCATTATTTGGGATTACGATTTGTGATTGTGGATTTGATTCCTAGGGATTTTGGATGCTATAATTGTGACTAACTGTTGAATTTGGGCATTTTCATAATGCTTTGGCAATTGATAAATAGAGTTAAATCTGTAGTCTGTAGATTATAACATGTAATGCTATGTATTTGGAAAATTACAAATGATATCTTGATGATTAGTGTAAATCATATCATATATATACCGAGTTATCTTTCCAAGTTTGGTTCATAATATAATTATTTCATGAAATAAAATAGCTGTGATGAATTTTAACCAAATAATCTATCATATTTCACATTTATCGATTTAATTTTATTTTTTTTAAACTTGAATTCAGTTATATTCTATTCTATTGAATATTCACCTCAATAAATACTATTACTGTTTTGGACTAATTTTTTTAATATGAAAATATATGTATTACACTACTTCTCCTGCCTTTTCCTCGAGGGAGAAAAGGAGACTAAAAAACAAAGGAAAAGAGCTGTGGAGTGGTGTATGGGGTCAGTATTCCCCACAACTTTTGAATTGCTTTCGTACTTTCAATTTCTTTTTCTTTAGTTAGTCTTTCTTTATTACCATAAAAAAAAGGTCTTAGTCTTTCTTCAACATTTTTTTGAAGTTTTTTGACAACTTTACCTCTGTAAGGATATCGATTTTGATAATCGATCATTGACGCCTTCATTCCTGCATTAGATGCCCATTTTTCTTTACTCTCACCTGAAAAAGCCACTAAATCTCACTCCATTTTCATGGGAAACAAGCTTCTACCTTTCAGTATTTCAGTATTTCTGATCATTCAGTTAAGCTCTTCAGCTTACACTCCTGCTGTTCAGTATTTCCTCAACTGTGGAGCAGACTCCATCTATACCTCTAGCCTAGAGCCTGACCGATCCTTTGTTCCCGACTCTCCTTTCTTGGCTGGCTCAAAAGACACTTTCAAACAAACCAGCTCATCAGCAGTAAAGACAACTCTATATCGAACTGCCCGAGTTTTTCGGGATGGAAAATCCCGGTATGAGTTTGTTATCAATAAGCAAGGAACTTATTTTGTTCGGTTTCATTTCTTAGCAGATTCTGATAAATCTCGAGCTGTCTTTAACGTCCGAGCTTCAGGGTTCCCACTTTTATCAGATTTTAGTGTCCCAAAGAACGACAGCTCGCCTTTGATCGTGGAATTCTTGATCTCCATTGATCCTGGAAAATTCTTCGTCTTCTTTATACCATCGAATGGTTCGTCTTTAGCCTTTGTAAATGCTATAGAGGTATTTCTCGTGCCAGAAAGATTTATTCCGGATAATACAGAGCAAGTGACATCTGCAGGAAGCAATGGCAACCAAACGGGAATTCTCTCCAAAGCATTGCAAAAGATCCATAGGATTAATGTTGGAGGATCTATGTATGAAGGAATTATTGATACCCTTCGGAGAAACTGGATAAAAGACGATGATTTCTTGTCTTACCCTGAAAATGCGAAGGATATTACGCCTTTCGAGGGAATCTTGATGGGTCGTAAATGGGTAACTGAGGAAATCGCCCCTGATTTTGTGTACAAGACAGCAAAAGAATTTAGTCAACCGAACGTTTCCAATATAACTTGGAGGTTTAATGTTAGAAAGAAAACTGGACATCTTGTTCGGTTTCACTTTTGTGACATAACGGGTGGAGCATTAGGTAATATTGTTTTTAATCTTCGTATTTTCGACAAATTCAGTAAGGAAATTAGTCCTAGTGATGAAACTCAGGCCAATGCTGCCCCGTTTTACTTTGATTTCATTGTTGAGTCTGATGATGATGGATTTTTAAATCTAAGTGTGCACAACAGAAGCGATTCTAATGTTCAAAACGCGTTTTTGAATGGACTCGAAATAATGGAAATTATTCGAAAATCGGGGGTGGATCCTGAGCTATACAAAACGAAGAATCATCAGGCTTTTATAATCGGTTCAGTCGTTGTTGTGTTGTTTCTTCTTATTGTATTTCTCGTTTTGTTGGCATTCCTCAAGACGAGAAAATTGAAGCCTTATCGAAAGACAGGAAGGCCATTTTCAATGCCAAGAAATCATAATTCGGTGATTCCTCCCGAGTTGAATCTCGAATTAAAGATGCCATATTCCGAAATTCTTCAGGCAACAAAGAACTTCAGTCCGAAATTATTGATTGGAGAAGGAGGATTTGGGAAAGTCTACAAAGGAACACTTCGACAAGGTATACAAGTCGCTGTAAAAAGAAGTGAGCCAGGGCACGGCCAAGGAAAAATCGAATTTGAAACTGAAATTACGATTTTATCCCAAATTAAACACCGAAATCTTGTTTCCCTTATAGGATACTGTGATGAGAAAACCGAAATGATATTGGTTTACGAATTCATGGAAAAAGGAACAATAAGAGAACATCTTTACACATCAGAATCCAACAATTCCACTTCAAGATCGAAACTTTCATGGGAAGAAAGGCTGAAAATTTGCATCGATTCGGCAAAAGGGATTCATTATCTCCACACAGGATTGTCAAATCGAATTATTCATCGAGATCTTAAGTCAACAAACATCCTGTTGACTGAAGATTACACAGCTAAAGTCGCGGATTTCGGTTTGTCCAAAGCGGGCCCTTTGGATCCTGATGAAAATACCGGATTAAAAGGAAGTTTCGGTTATCTTGACCCTGAATATTTCATGACTTCACAGTTGACCGAAAAATCTGATGTGTATTCTTTCGGGGTTGTATTACTAGAAATTCTTTGTGCTAGACCAGCAATCATCAATTCAGACCGACGAGAGGAAATGAATTTAGCTGAATGGGCTATGAGTTGGCGAAGGAAAGGTCAATTGGAGGCTATTATTGATCCTTGTTTGGTTGGTTCGATTAATTCGAGTTCATTGAGAAAGTTCGGGGAAACGGCGGAGAAATGTTTGAGAGGGAATAGTATTGAAAGGCCTGTAATGCAAGATGTGATATGGGATTTGGAATTTGCTTTAGGGCTTCAGAGGAATTTGATGGGTAGAGAGGATGGGGATATGAGTATGACGAGTAATTCGTTGGATCCAATAGCGTTGCAAGTTGTGGAAAACTTGGCGTCGCAAAAAGGAGTTGAAGATACCTTTCTAGGGGAAGGTGAGAGTAGTTATACGATGGCAAGTGGGGTATTTTCACAACTCAGGGTTCATGATGGGAGATAATTGACATTTATAAGATCAAGTTGTTTTGTTTTTAATTCTGATTTGTAAGAGTTTTCACATTTTAGATGATTTTGCAACGCTTTGTACATATATGATGTATGGTTTTATTTCTCCCGTTTTAGTTCTCATGATTTCAGTCATTCCTCTGCTTCATTTGATTTTTCAGCTTCTGGGGTTTTTCTATTGAGAAATTTCACTTTGAATGGAACAAAATCCCTAGATTTAGTAGAGGAATTTTCGCACAAGAGCGTAGGGTCCCTTGCACATATCATTGAACCTTTGGTAAAGGACCAAATCCACTCGAATTCTCTCAGGCAACTTGCCGACATAGCAGATAAATGCTTGGAAGAATATGTATCAATAGGCCTAATGTTCTACGTTTTCCGTAGCGTCGATCGAAAAAGATGATATGCCAATTTTGATGGAAGAAATTCTGATATATGGTCTAGTGATGTTTATTCTCAATTGAAAATTGGTAGTGCTAGATAGTAAACATTGCTCTGCCATTGAATTATTTGTACAATATTCTTCCTGATATGTTTCTCTGAAGTTCAAATTTTATAATAGTATTTCTAAAAATTGAATTGTAATGTAAGAAGTTTGTTGCTTTATCTTTAGCAAAAAAATACCCTTTTGGGCCATGCAATATACTTTGATAGTTCATTTGGTACATGTGGTATATATATGTTAGTTATTTGCAATGTTATCAGTACCGTACTGGGCCTCATACCGGCGAATAGTACGCGGTATTACTTGTATTATTGGTAGTTTTACCAGTTTTTTATTTTTTAAAGAATATATATTATTTATGATTTTCAGTGGCTATTGCAACGCTTTTTAGGTCTTTTACAACGCTTTTGCACGTTGGAAGAGGGGTTTTGGAAAGAAATATATATTATTTAGGGTTTGCCGTGACTATTGCGACACTTTTCTGGGTCTTTAGCA
The DNA here is from genome assembly GCA_947683365.1 of Euphorbia pulcherrima. Classification (NCBI taxonomy): domain Eukaryota; kingdom Viridiplantae; phylum Streptophyta; class Magnoliopsida; order Malpighiales; family Euphorbiaceae; genus Euphorbia; species Euphorbia pulcherrima. The sequence continues at coordinate 6,668,449 of CANTUS010000006.1, read as the reverse complement.
ACACTTTTATTTGTTGCTCGAAAGATTTTGAGAAAACCGAATTTGAACCTGTATGCCAGTTTTTCTAGTTCAACCCAGTTTTCTCCAATTTTTTTATTAAAACCGGTTTTTACATATATCGTACCGTAGTCATGGTTACAGTACGGTATTGATAACATTGGTTATTTGGTCATTCTGCCGGACAATTCCTTTTCTACCCTTATAGTATTGATCATATGCAATACTGTTAATGAGGTTTTTGTAACACATGTGCATTTCCGTTAGTATAAGGCAAAAAAAGTAACGAATTGCATGGCACAGTTATCGATGGTAAATATGTATACTGCACAGATTAAATGGACAAACTGCGACACATGTACACACAAAAAGTTCCATTAACTTGAAATTTTGTTTTAAAAAAATTCCACAGAACAGCAGATTCTTTGTTGATCAAACTTAATTAGAAGACAACAACATAAGAATAAGGAACATATTCAAGATTGGATTAAATGTCTATTACTATGCCTATTTTGAAGGAATATGGACTCCTCCACCTACTATTTCACTGTCACTTCAAACAAAGAGATTTCGAATGTTTGAAAAGCTACACATTTTACATGGAATATTAGCTTCACTTCTACACCAATCACATAATGCCATATTTGTTATTCAATTGGTGGATTCATTAGTTCCAAATTTCTCAAACACTCTTTAGATGGTCTCTCCAATTAAACTTTTCAACGTATACTAGAGATGGAACCTTAAGCTTTGTTGATCATGTTCTGACTCAAGGACACTGCCAAGTGTCATGGAGCCGTTTTACCCAAAAGGTTAAGTTGATAGGTAAGGCTCAATCATAATATTTATATTATTCCTGACACTCTCCCGCACACGAATGCCCCATGGGCTTAAAACGGATACAACACAGACCCATTACGCTTTATGTTGTGATTTAATTCAACAAATGGAGCTATGAGGGTTCGAACCCTCGACCTTTAGATCTAAGCTAGCTGCTCTTATACCATATAGGAATCTGTGGGCTAGATTAGCTAAGTGAGCATATAAGTGAGGTTGAACTCATCTTACATAAAATCAATTGGCTTGCGTTACGGCCCAATCTACTACACTAATATACCACTCTTTACTCTTGTTTATTTTTAATGTGAGATTCTCTACAGATCTCCAACACCATGGAGGCTAAGAGTGGCAAAAGTCCATCCCAGTAGTAAGAAATCCATTACAATTTTGTCTCGTGTAACTCATTCCAGTGGTTCAAGTAACCTAGTGCACTAAGCAAGAATCTATCTATCATCAATTTCAATATGCAAACAAATTATATCACTATCCAATGCCAGCTATATATATTTTTGGGATAAAGATCAAATTTTCTCCATAAATTTTTGAAATAAATCCCAGTCTAACCGAATCATTTACAATATATGATTAATATAGTCAATTAAAAAATTTTTGGAGTTTCTGAATGGCACATAGGGCAAGAGAAACAACCAATAAAATGAGGGAAAAGAGCAAATCATCAACATCACATGCTTAAAATAATGTGCCAAAAAAACATATATAATTTAAAACATTGGACAAAACACATGAACACAACACAAATAAATTAAGCTTGCTATTACCGCAAGACAAACACATGCCCTTAGGTAAGACTTAATCTGAAAACAAAAAACATAAAACGCTGCGATCTATATTTCCTTTACCCTCAACTAACAACTTCATCCACAATCATAAAACTGCTTATGTCATAACATCAACCAGTAGTCCAGATCTGAAACGATCTTGTTCGAGATAGATCTGGGAGTCTTCTATGAAAGATCAACAGTATCTAATCTAAAGGCGGATGGAGTCCAACCGAGTTGTAAAACTATCAAGATTGAGATATGTAATAAAAAAATCCATGTTTGAAGAAGATAATCGTATAGTAGATGCTAAAAAAGTAGTTGATGCAGATTATTCTCATCAAAAATTTTAAAAATAAAAATAAAGAGAAAGAAAGAAAAAAAAACAAAGGATAAAAGGGATAAAAAAATTAAAATTCCCCCTCCCTAATAAATAAATTTACCAGCAGAGTAATCACAATTCACCTTGAATGGCATAAAACTTTATTAAAAAGAAAATTCATCATTATCAAATGGAGTTAAATTAGAAAAAAAAATGGAATAATAGCAATTATTGAGTTATGATTGAAGATTCTATTAGTGAGCTTTCCCTTTCACGAACTGGTTTGACAGCTCAAGTTGCTAGTCAAAGGGGTGTTTATCGTAATTTATGCTTTTTAACTTGTTTATTTTTAGCTTAAAAATAAGTAATACGAGTATTTTTTTAAGTTTATTTATATGTAACTTATAAGTGATTTAGTGTTTAGTAAAAAAATGATTTAAAAGTTGTAAAATTGATTAAATGACTAAAGAAGGAAGGGAAGAAAAAGAAATGGAAGAATGAGATTTGGTAAAATAAATTATAAGTAAAAGTAATATAGTAATATATTTGATCAAAATAAGGGGGCTTTTTAGCAGCTTTTTGTAAAGCTTCAAAGTATAGTTTTTTTGTTTGGGCTTAAAACCTATAATTTAAGCTTTGAGAAACACTTATGTTATGAGCTTAAAAATTAAAATTAGCTTATAAACTAAGTTCGATCATTTATAAGCTTCGAGAAACACCCCAAATATATTTTTTAAAAGTTCAATATTACCAAACCAGATTTAAGGGATTTTTTTACAAGAAAACGGGTCCTCTTATCTGTATTTTAGAGAAATATATAATACAAAGTATCGAATTGCTTGACTTGGAAAAGAAATCATCCGTATACATTTTTCTATATGTCTTGATGGTCCTAAAAGAGTGCAAGTGTGGTCCAAAGTGGTCACATGACAAAAAAAAAATGTATTATACTTTTTTTCAAGTCAAATACTATTGTGTAGAAATTTTGCATTTTAGACCTTTACACAAAAATAGTTATGTATACCACTTTAATCACCATTTTTATGTGACTCTGAAACTTATTAATTAATACACATTTTTTTTATATTGGACCAAATTCATAAGTTCTCTAAGTTAATACACATCACTATATTTCAAGAACTATAAACTATAAACTTAAAATTAGAAACAAAATAGCATAGCTAAAATAAATATACATTTCTCTAAATCTCTCATACACCGTAAGAATTCTAATAAAGTCAAACAATTTTTTTCCTTGGAAACATACATACACTAATTATATATAAACTATAACTAATCAAATAGTTGGAGCTTTCACGTCACTTCTTTTCAAAGTACTTGTGGCGTTTATAGACTTTAGACTTTCTGAATATTTTATATAGAAAAAAAATCTATCTAGCAAGAGTAGAAGACATACAACTTTTAATTACAAAGTCTAATAAGACCATCTGATGGCAACTACTAAAGTGACAATCATCCAACAGTTTCAGACGGAAACACATAAGAAATAACAAGAAAAAAAATAGATATTATATGACATTGCTCTAATGGCCCGAACCTTTCCTGCTAGGTCCAGAAGACATGGTAAAATCGGTCGTGGATTTGGACACTCGACGGCGGTCTATGGGAATACCGACTCGATTCGTGGAATTATAAACGCCGGTCGGGAGGGGTCTGGCAAGAGCAAGAGCTGGAGTGGATAAAAGAAAAATGAAAGCAAGTGAAAAGAGAGCTAGACGAAAATGGCGCATAGTTTGTTAAGTGGGAGGGGAATGAAATGAGAAATGGTTTAAAATTGTTTAAGTAATATTGTTTGTTTGTTTGTTTGTATAATTAGCCAGCCAACCCTATCTCATATAAATATTCTTTTTTTTTTTTTGTGCTAAAAAAAGAACGGATGTGTTTTTTAGCTTTTTGATAAGTAGAAAGAATGGAGCAGAAAAAACTTATTTCGGAATTGGAATCTCCAATTCATAAGGCTGTCTCACACGTTACCAATGGACTTTGACATAAAAAAAAAATGATATTTCATATACCATCCGTAGTAATACTTTGACTTAATTTTTACCACTTTCGACTTATAATAATAATAATAATAATAATAATAATAATAATAATAATAATAATAATAATAATAGAGTGGCATGTGTGAGTGTGACAATGGGGCTTTCAAAATGGAAAATTTGACCATTATACAACAATTTTGATTTTGATTTTGTTTGTTTCTATTAGTTATATATACTTTTGCTAAAATGACTTTCTCCTTTTCAAAATTTTTTAGACACAATTAAAAAATAAAATAATAATAACCACCGGGTTTTGGTATAGTGACCACCACCTCTTAGAAAATTCAAGTTATATGGGGTCGTGGATTCAAACTTCACGATCAACAGAATTGGCAAAGATATCCAATATTACTAAAAAAATAAAATAATATATATATATATATATATATATATATATATATATATATAGTAAAACCTCTATAAATTAATAATGTTGAGACCGAGATATTTTATTAATTTAGCGATATATTATTATATCGATAAATTAATAATTTATTAATTTAAAGAGGTTTTACGTATGACCTTTAAATTTCAAGTCCAATGTACATTCACAAAATAAATTGAATTTGTCAAGTTCATTGTTTTTGAATAAGTAAAAAGTTAGTTCATGGTAAAAAAAATTAATTACAAAAACAAGTTTCACGGCAGATTTCTTGTCCATGTACATTAAACATGGTAAGAAATTGATCACTATAAAATGTCCATTGACAATTTTTAAAATCACATCAACTATGGCTCCTAAACTAAAAGGTGTTCAGGAGGTCATAGCAAATTACTTTCGACACTGTAAATATGAGAACTCTTCACAACTCTTTGCAACTTTTTGTTGCAATACGAGAATACAATCCCCAGCTCTTAAGTGCAATGAGGAGATTTAAAGATGAACTCAATATAGATTTGAAGTTCAATAAAAAATAAATGACTATAGATTCATTTTTTACAAGACAATCTTAGAATTTTGAATCTTTTAGTAATCATTAATTTATAGTTTCGTTGGGACCAATATATATACACTAGGATTTCAAAAAAGTTATTATCTCATTATTTTATTGATTGGGGTCCAATTTTGTACTGGTCCCAAGTTGAGATTGGACAAATTATTAATTTTATCGAGGTTATTAATTTATCGAGTATTAATTTATAGAGGTTTTACTGTAACTAACATTATAATAGCTTATAGATTCTGTTATGAATAATATATGAGCTACGATTGAGTCATACATATAAGTTTAAAATTTTGGATAAAACAGATCCAAAACATGGTATTAGAGCTTTTTAAATCTGGGGGTTGATGATTCAAATCCTCGTATCTCCATTTGTTGATAAAAAAATTTAACACTTGATGGAGTAGGTATGTGTTGTACCAACTTGAAGTCTATAGCCATTCGTATGCGGAAAATGTCAGAATTAATTTAATAACTACAATTTAGTCTTATCTAATTACTTAAATTTTTAGGTTGAATAGTTTCATGAAAAATTTTTGAGCAAAAAATGTATTATTGTTGAAAAGTTAATCATGTATTTTAATGATAGATAATTATGTTAAATTATGTAGTTTGTGCCAAGATATATTTTAAATTATAGCAGTTATATACAACAAACTTTATTTCATTTTTTTTGCTTGTCGAAATCATATCAGTAATTTACATGTTTCCGTGGCAAACCTAAATTTGTTGTTACTTTACATATTGGTGGCGTTTGTTTCGCGGAAATCCTATTTCGTAAAATAGAAACAGAAATGAATGAAATGATGTCAAATATAGTAGAGTATATGTGTAGAATCTGTCAACGCAAAAAAAACTTTTCCTATTTTACATACATCTCACGGAAAAGTTTTTCCTATTTTACATATATCTCACGAAAAAGGCTATTCCTTTGTTTAAAAAAAGAATAACTTTTCCGTGAGATGTATATAAACTAGGAAAAAATTTTCCGTACCTCGACGGATTCTAGATGAACAATGTGTCATATTTGACATCTATCCATATATTTTTATTACTATTCCATGGAATAGGATTTTCACAAAACAAACGAGCCCATTAAGAATTAGTAATTCTATACGGGCATATTCCTGGCATTCTGATTTATTATGATCCATCTTCTTTGAGTTTTCAAATTTGAAATTAAATTTGTTATAGTTACTATCACTTTATAAAAACAAAGTAATCAAATAAAAACGCTTGTGAATAATATTTGATATTGAGTTTTGAAAGTACATGAAAGACAAAATATAAATATTAAATTATATAATAATGCAGTTGAATTAATGTGCTGAAAGATATATATATATATATATATATATATATATATATATATATATATATATATATATATATATATATATATATATATATATATATATATATATATATATATATATATATATATATAAGATGGAAATTGGAATAAAAATACATTATTCTTGAGACCAATGAAGATCCTGCAAAATATGCAACACAGTAATGATCAGCCAATCAATACATCTCTTTGATTTGAGACCATCTATTCTCCAAATTGTTTGGTGTTATGTGTCACTCATTTACATAACCACTATTTTAATTCATTATTCTGTTGTTTGCACTTTTTAATTATTTTTTTTCACAATTAAATGAATGGTGCTCCCAGACTGTATCAAGTAATGAAGACTAGACTAAGATTGATATATAAAATGTGGGAATGAAATTTCTCTACGAAAAGAACACAATTGGAATCTAAGCTACAAGATCATTTAAGTTCTGTTCACTAAAATAGAATTTATTTAGGAGACAAAGAAGAAGAGAAAGATTCAATGTTTTGATTCACAGAAGGGCAAAAAAATTTAACATAAACCCTCCATTTAGAAATATTCTTTTTCAAGGATTAATTGATTTTAATTAAAGATACAAGAATAAAAACTAAAAGAGCCACAAATATTATACAAATGAGTCAGAAGAATCATGCAAAAATCCCCAAACACAACTTTACACTAACATTGTATATGTATTTTGGTCATCAATTGGGGGACAAATGAAGGCCCTGAGCCCAGCTTCTCAGCTGTATATCTACAAGCTTAATCACCTGTGTGCAATTGTTCATGCACATGGGCCGGGCTTTGGCACTAACTGAAAAACGGGGGCTTTTACGTAAATAAGCGAAAAAAAAGTTTGGGTCAAATTCTACAAGTACAAATAATTTTAAATATGTCGGTGCTTACAAAATAATTACAACCCCCACACCTCCCTCACCCAATACACGCCTGTGTCATTTTTTGATTTATTTTTCTTATATCTTTCGAATCGTTATTTTTTCGACATGTCCCTTTAGAGTTTTTTATTCGTCTCTTTTTTATCTTCAAAAGTAGATACATGATGATATACTTTTATCGAGTTTTTTTAACTGTCAGATATCCAATATATATCTAATAGATGTCCAATAGAAATCAGTAAAACTAGAAGACCTTTTAAATAACACATGAATGTCCAATTTCAAAAGGTAGATAACTCCTAAATTATACCTGTAAAATATTAATAATGGTCTCAATGGTAGCAGTTTATAAAGTAACCGCATAACGATGGATACAACAAAATTTTTAGTGATCTATTGGATATTTATAGATGATCTATAGGAAATCTATTAGATAAAAAAAATGAAGAAAAGTCACAGTGGATGTCATTTCAAAAATAAAAAATAAGACGAACAAAAAACTCTAAAGCGGCATGTCGAAAAAATTAAAAGTTTGAAAGATAAATGAAAAATAAGGAAAAAAAGCAATATTACAACTGTGTAAATAAAATTAAAAAAAATGAAGAATTTAAAATATATTCAACAAAATTATCATCTTGTAGATAATTTAACAAATCTATAATTAATTTAAAAAAATACGTAATTATAATAAATTTCCTAAAATAAATATCAAACCATCCAACAAGAAACAAAACCAGCATACCTTAATTAACTTCCGTATTACCCTTTTTACTCACTTCTCTGTATCCATGGATTTGGGTTTCTTTTCCAATTTTTTGACTTATTTTGCATTTATCTCACAAACCGTTAGTTTTTTGACATATCGCTTCGGAATTTTTTTATTTGTCTCATTTTTATCTTCAAAACGTCATTCATTGTGATATATTTTTTCTAAAATTTTTTTTGACCTGTTATAAACCTATTACATATCTGTTTATACACATGTAACAGGTCAAAATTTTTTTTTGGAAAACATATATCACAATGGATGACATTCTAAAGATAAAAATTAGATGAACAAAAAAACTGTAAAGCGTAATATTGAAAAAATGAACGGTTTGTCAGATAAATGTTAAATAAGCCAAAAAAATAACAATCTTAATCGCATGACATCATCAAAGAGCGTATGAAGGTTATGGCAAAGTTAATTAAGTTTGTGGCATTCTGATAGAGGTATGTTGGTAATTTACAAAAGTTTGACATTTAATTATTTTACAAACTAGCTCATTTTAGTGTTTTACCTTTTAAAAAAGGAAATTATCTTACTTAACCCATATGTACTAAATAAATATAAAAACAATCCAACAAGGAAACATAATACCAAGACACTCTTTATCAAAATGCCACAAATATAATTAATTTTACTTTTACCCTTTTAGGCACTTTGCATATCCAATGAGATTTGGGTTATTTTATTTTATTTTATTAGTTTATTTTGTATTTATCTCTTAACGTTTTTTTTGACATGCCGCTATAGAGTTTTTTATTTATCTCATTTTTATCTTCGAAATTCCATCTATTGTAATGTATTTTTTCCAATTTTTTCGACATGTTATATACCTAAGACATATCCTTTGCAAGTCTAATATAAGTTTGTTATAAGTCTAATATAAGTCTCTTTGTTTTAGCCATGCTCATTGAACTGTCATAAGTCTATTATAAGTCTAATATAATTATGTTATAAGTTTGTTATAAGTCTATTATATACTTTGTATTTTGTTGATCTAATACAAACCTAGTACATTGTGTTTTCTTGTTTCATTTTTATAGTTATGCATTTGGAATTATTATATTATAAAATACATCACATATAAAATATATTTATTGTATAACTTCTGCTTTGTATGCTGTTGATCCAGTATAAACCTAATACATATCTAATACATTAACTCTTCTTTTGCTTGAAAATTGTGATTTCTAGTTTGTTTCATTTTTGTAGTTATGCCCGTGGAATCATTATATTACAAAATACAACACATCTAATATATATTTATCATATAACTTTTCTTTGTATTATGTTTATCTAGTATCGAACCTACACATCTAATACATTCATTTTTTTGCTTGAAAAATTGTGTTTCCTTGTTTTATTTTTATAGTTATGCATCTGAAATCATCATATTAGAAAATACAACACATCTAGCATATGTAACAAACTTATAATAGACTTATGAAATGCAACTTCTGCTTCTACTAGCTTCAAAAAGCTTCTCATTTCAACTCAGACAATGAGGTACTAACAAAGAAGAAAGTAGCTCCACGGATATGCAATAGGTATGTAACAGGTTGAATTTTTTTTTACAAAAAATATATTATAATGGATGGTGTTTTGAAGATAAAAATGAGGTGAACAAAAAACTCTAAAGGAGCATGTCGAAAAAATGACGGTTTGATAGAATAATTCAAAATAAGCAAAAAAAAAAACTTCCTAATCGCTTAAAAAATTATAATGGTTAGTGGAAAAGTAATTAAGTTTCTGAAATTTTGATGAAATATATGTTGATAATTTAATAAAAGTTAGGCATGCAATTATTTTACAAAACTAGCCTGTACGTAAAAATCCCTTAAAGAAATCAGTAATAACTCATTCCCATCTCAACCTGTAAAATGGTTAAATTTGAGTCTGGTTGGGTAACTATGAAAGAATCAAACAGTTCCAAACCCACCACCAACAAAAAAAAACATATTTATTGTTGCAAATGCTTGCTCTAGTGGTTGAGCCTTGAAGTTATGATTCTAGAGGTCGCAGGTTCGAGTCCACATTCGAGCGGGGTGGAATAAGGTTTTCCTTTATTATTATTGTAAGCCTATCAACTTATAAATAGCAGTGCTGAACTGAACTGAACTTATCAGTACTTATTTCAGTGTAAATTTATATGTATGCAGTACTGATAAGTACTGAATAATACTGAACTGAACTAAATATAAATTGAAGAGAACAATGCCTAAATGAGGCAAAAAAAATTTTTGAAACAAAACAATGAAATAATCAAACAAGCTGAGCTCGTCAATCACATTATTTTTTTATAAAATTCAAAAAATTTCAATTATTTAAGCCTTAAAAAAATATTTTGTAAAAACATTTTCTAAATTTTATAATGTTTTACAAAACAAGTAAAGAAAATGTTTTTTTGGTAAAAAATATAGTAAAGAATAATTAATAATGTTTAATCATCCAAAATATATGAAAACCTTTTTCGCTATCCACCCTCACCTCTACAACCATGATATTAAAAAGAATAAAACCTTAATTAACCTTTCAAAAAGTAGTTTATATTGAGATTCACCTTTTCAATAAGAAAGTTAAATGAATACTGACATTTAAGATATCATTATAGATTTTTATTATTGGTTGTAAGTAGTGTCTCAAAAAGCGCTAGGCGTTAGTCGGGCGATCGAAACTTTAAAACGTTTAGGTGGGATCTGAGTGAGGTCTAGGCGAAATCTAGGCGGGACCTAAGTAAATTTGTATTTTTATTTTCAAATATTTATTACATGTATAAATTTAAATTCAACTAAAAAGTAAATTATAATAATAGAAAAATCAGAAAACATAATTTAGACCATATTTTAAAAATCACTAAGTGTTAATTGAATGGCAGAGACCTCCTTATTAGTGGCAGCATATTGTTTCTCTATTTGAAATTCAAAATAACAATTTTATTGTGAGAACGTTTTAATGTACTTTAGTTTTACCAACTAAATTACTTTTTATTGTTAAACTATGATTATTATAGATAATGGTATCATACAAAAATCAAAATTAGGCACCGCCAAGCGGAAAAAATCGGAGTAGGCGGTACCTAGGTGGCAGTAAATCGATCAAACACCCGATAATGCCATAGGAATGAAAAGTCGGACAGTAAACCCCAAAATAGAGCCTAAGCAGGACCTAGACAAAGATTTTTAAAACAGAGATTGTAAGACTTGGTTTTATCATTAAAAAGGTAAAAGAAGTTTTTCTTTTATAACTAGCCTTTAAACGAAACACACATCTTGTTATTAAATCTTAAATTCAAATGGATAGTAATGCGTTCCAAAATGGCCTTGATATAACAATATTATACCGTTTATTAAAAAAAGAATTCAACGGAAGATAATGACATGTAACAGACCATAGTAGCTTCTATGGTCGTGGGGTAAGAATTTGCCATTCCATCAACACAATTAAGCAAGAAAATTGTTGGGTGTACCTGGGATAAAAAAATTTGCGACAAATCATCAGGGCCGTTCTATAAATTTCAGGGTTCTAAGCAAAAATGAAATATGGGCTTTATACGGTGAAAGTATGTTGAAAAAATAAAAATCTAATATTTTACTTATAAACAACAATAAAAATTGTTAAATTCTAATTGCTAGGCTTGGTCTAGTGGTCACCACCTCTTGGAAAATTTAAGTTGTGTGAAGTAATGGGTTCAAACTACATAATCAATAAATTTGGCAAAAATGACCCATATTACTAAAAAAAAACTGTTAATATGCATATATATATATATATATATATATATATATATATATATATATATATATATATATATATATATATATATATATATATATAATTACAACATTATTATATTTAAATTGAATTTACACTAAACTTTCTTATCTAAAATCACATTCTCGATTTTATTAATTTTTTTAAAGATATAATAATACACTTGTTTTAAAATTTGTTTGACAGACTCGGTGGCCACCACTTTCTTAGGAGAAAATCAAGAACCGTGGGTTGTGAGTTCAATCATCACAATCCACAAAACTGGCAAAGAAACTCCTTACTTCTCAATCGAATTTGTTTGATAAAATTACTATAATTAAAATGCAACATCATAATTTCGAACATATATATTATTACTATTTAATTAATATTTTTTTAAATACAAAACTATCTATCAAAACTTTACTCTCAATATAACACTAACTTTTGCTTTGTAATATATAATTGAATACGAAAAGTTGTTGATTGTGAGAAATTAATATGATTAATAGGCAAATCTTAAATAAGCTTAAACAAATACTAGAATGGGAAAAAAAGTATTAAAAAGACACTAACTAATAGTCAAAAAATAAAATTTAAGAAGTAATTATTGTGATTCTTTTTTACTTTGGAAAACTTGAAATACAACCTAATAAAACACAATAAAACTCTAAATGGCAATATAATTTCACTTTTATGTTAATATGTAAATAAAGATCGTTAAAATATACTCCATAATTTTAGGATTATGTGGCATATGGAATAGAAACTCACATTGATGACATGTCAATGATTTTAAAGGATTTGGATTCTTTAAAGTTAGAATTCTCTAAAGTTGTACATTTCAGTCAATCTCAACCATTCATTGAGCTTTAATGTCTAGATTTTAGTGTACCGTGGACCCCATAAATCACTAAAACAGAATCTGGACCATTAAAACTCAATGAATGGTTGAGATTGATTGAAATGTACAATTTTACAAGCCCCTAACTTTAGGGAATCCAAATCTGATTTTAAAAATAGACAATGTCTTTTAAAAGATAGTCAAACTATATTGTCTATTCATTTACAAATGTATAATAAAATAATAAAAAATACTTAATTACAAACTTGTTTTAATGTTCAACATTAAATATTAATTAGTTTGATGAGTTGACATTTGATTTGATTGTCTACACATAGGAGATCAAATAAACAATGTTCAACATTTATTGTGCCACAAAATATTCATATAAGAAAGAGAAACTAGAAGAGTTAGCATTGAGCTATTTTTTAATCAATTGTCTATTTTTTTTTAATATGTTTCAAAACTATATTATTGGAATGGATTATATTATACCGGAGGTTTTAGAAGATAGGAAAGAAAATAAAATAGATTTTGGAAAACAGTACTTCTGAATTCTTTAGAACGACTTTTTGAAGGAATAAGTGAGAATAAAAAGAAAAGGAAAAAGGGTCCCCAGAGGATTCAAACCTGGGCAATTACAAGCACAATAACGCGCTTCAATCACTAGAACACTATTTTTCTGTACAATCCTTTCACAACTGAATGTATATAAATAATGTCTTCAATAATCGAACTATACCGAAACTACAATTTGGGCCCCTGAAAAACTCAGGCCCTGAGCGGTCGCTTACCCTGCTCCCCGTAATATCTGGCTCAGCGAATCATGTGAAATTTTAGCATGGTGTTAGCGATGAGAAATTACTGTTGACTTAGGCCCTGTTCTCTTGGACTACAATTTAATGTAGTTCAGTTCAGTTCAACTCACTTTAGTTCAGTTCAATTCAACTATGCGTAGTTATAAATTTACGCTGAAATAAGTTCAATTCAGTTCAACTCAACTCAATTCAGTTCAGTTCAGATTTCAAAAGTGCCTTGGCGTCAAACATGAGAACATAATTAAATACCATTTGGAATGGCAATAGCGACAGAAATGTAAAAGCTAAGTTGCATCGACAATGAAAAATCTCAACGTTATAATTTAGCGTCAAATGCTATTGCAACGGCAGTTTCTCCGTCACTAAGTTGACGCTATATTGGTTTATGATGCAAAGTGGACACAAAAAAACCTTCTAGTGACAAATTTTTGTCGACTCTACTTAGCAATTTTTTTGTAGCGAGGAAAGTGTTAGAAGTGTTTCCAATAGTAGCTAGTTCTACAAAACACACACATCATGTCATTTTACCGTTTATTCAAAAAGTTTAAACAGATAGTAACACGTTTATATTATTGGCAATAAGCCTTCATTTCATCATTAGGAAAGTGTAAAATGTTTCCATTAGTAGCTAGTTCCGCAATAAAATACAAAACGCACAGCATAGTATTACACCATTGAATCATAAAATTCAAACGGAGTGTAACAAGTTAGCATAATAACTTTGATATAACGTCGTTTTACCGTTTAATCTAATGGATAGTGACAGGTAAGATACCATAACAACTTTTATTGTCGGCCGTAAGACTTTCATCCATCAATAGAAAAGTGTAAGAAGTGTTTCTATTAGTGGTTAATTTCTTCTATAAAACACCAAACAACAGCTTGCATACTTAAAATTGAAAGAGAAAAGGAGAAGGGAAATGAGGAGAGGAGAAGAACAAGAATATGACGATTTTCCTCCTGGCTTCACCCCGAGACGTAAAAGATCTTCGGAAAACCGTGCCTCTTTGGTCAGCTTTTCTCACTTGATTTTTTTAAATTCAATTTGCTTTTTCTTAACTAGAAATGTATATCAATCTTGTGATGTGATGTGATGCAATAGATTAATTAATTTGTGTAGTCGTGATGTGACTGTAAGATTCAATTTCAACTATTTATCAATCTTGCAGATTGAGTAAATCTGAACCGAATTCGTATCCAATATATATAAAATGGATCTGAATGGGTAAAAAAACTAGAAATGTGTATCCACAAAAACATAAGTTTATTTGCTCATCTTTCTCTTTACTTTCATTTCATTTAAGGAAAATATGTTTGATTGATAGTGTATCCACATATTGAAATTTCTCTTCGAGTTGATTCATTTTCTCAAGATCCAATAAGATTTTACTTTAGAATCTGTTAGATTTGTATTGTTGAAAAGTTCTAAAAGGAAAAAAAAAAAAAGAATAATGAGGGCTACTAATCCAGCAGCCTTAGCCGCAATACACCTTACAGTTTTGTGTGCTTTGGTTTATTCGGAGAAAACGATGTTCGTGGAGGTTTTCCCTAAGGGAATTGTATGACGGAAAATGGTCAGATTTTGATGTTTTCGGACTCTGTGCCTATCTGAAACAGGCCAATGGTCAATACTCGCTTTGCCAAGACCTTTGTTTTTTTGGCTAAAACAATGTCATCAAGGCCCTCAGTTCTATATTTTTCTTTGTTTAGGACTTGATTACAATTTTCAAAACTTTGTGTGCTTTTATGTTTTATCGAAGGTTTAACCCTAGCCTCCAAATATTTTCATTTTTTTATCAAATTAATTTTTAGGCCTCAGTTATTTTCCTAATTCCTTTAGAACTTAAAAATTTAAGGGTTATCAGAAGAGCTTTAATCTCGTAAACTCGAAATATTTGGATTATTTCGGATGCATCAATGAATCTCATTTACTTGGTTCTCCTGTATCCTTTTGTAATGTAGGATTATTTTTATGCTAAAACTTGATGATGACTTCCATTTTTAAGCATTGTTTGTCCATTTTGCTTATAATTTATACAACTATAAAGAGAAACAAGGCCATCCATAACAGTGAAGATGTAATCAAATCACCTACTATCAAGCTCAAATTTTCAAGAGAGGTGATCATTTCAAGTCTAAAGAGGGAGCTATCCGAGAAGTCTAAAACTCAATCCCCCATGCTCGAAAATGCCAACAATGCTCATACCGATAAACAAACTACTAGAGGAGCTTTCAACGAATCTGCCGGTACACTTTCATTTAATGGAGAAAATGGTGAAGTGTATACCCTCTCTGAACCGCCTAAGTCCTCTGACCTGGCACCTGAGGTTGATGCACCTTCAGTTCTATGTGTCAAGAAAGGACTCGTATCATTTTTACTCGAAACGAGTCCAAATGACATCCACCGTATGATCACTCAAGCAAACAACATATTTGCGTTTCTCCAAGAGATGAATGCTGAATACATGTCGTTCTATAACGATGTCCGTGTCTATATTAGCCTTTGTTTGAGATTTTATGCCGAAGATCAGGAGCTGAAAAAATGTAAAGAATCGGCACCATTGGTGTCTCAACATGATCAACTTCTTGAGAAATCGAATGAAATTAAAAATGATTTGATTGTTTTCGAGGATGATATAGAGAAAGCGAAAAGTTACATGGCGCCCCTTGAATCTCGGGTTGTAGACATGAAAGAGTTGCTAGAAAAGCTGGAGATAGAGCTTGACCAAAGGAAAATTGATTTGAAAAATGTTGAAGCAAGGAAAGCAGAAAAAATGGAAGAATTAGCAGCACTTGATGTTGAATTGAAGGCCACTACTAGTGATGCTGAGAAAACTAGGGGTTTGATTAGAAATTATACAGTTCGCCGAGAAATTGCGAGAGCTAGCATGGAAAAGGCTAGAAATCAACTAAGGATCATATGATAGTGCTAATTAGCTTAATTTTTGTATGATTTTTTTTTTGACAAAAAGGAGGATTTAGAGATATTGGAGTAAATTTTGATTGATATATTGTTAATAGAAACCAAACGCATCAACAAATTATCCAACTAAAATTAAAAAAATATAATATCATCATATGAGAGATAAATAAAAAACTTAACGAGGAAGAGGATAACATACAGAAAATTAAAAAACAATTAAAATTCTTCGACCTATATTTTCATATTTCTTTTAGGGCCCTTGAAATGTCAGGATGGAGCCATGTGTATCTTTAAACTATCTGATTGAAAATTTAGAAGGGTAAAATCAAACAATATATTTTACTAGCTTGTGTTATTATTTAATTTTTGTATGATCTTATTCCTAAGGCATCTTAAGCCAAACTGGGTTGTGTGGTTGAAACATGGGTACTCGAGCCAACATGTGTGTCGATGGTTTGGCGAACTTTTCAGTGTCTCTCCCATTTGGCATGCCAATAATTTGATAGTCCTGTTTCGAGCACGCTTTACTTACTCCTTCAAGACTTGGGCTTTGTATTCTTTTCAAATTTATTAACGTAGCGGTGAGCGGAAGCTTAAGAACACGATATATCCCCACACATGGTATGATATTATCCACTTTTGGCTCAAGCTCTCATGGTTTTGCTCTTGGGCTTTATCCCCAAAAGGCCTCATACCATTGGGGATATTGTCCAACTATATAAACCATTCAATCTCCTTTATGTTAACCAATGTGGGACATTTGTTCGCATCCCAACAATCTCCCCTCGAACAAAGTACCATTGAGCCTCCCCGCGACCGATCATCCATCCGTACATTCTTTACAAACCAATATGTTCATTCTAATGCGATGGAGGACAAGTCTTACTGTGAACAGACGACCTTTTCCCCGCCTTTTTGGATGGCGTGAGATGCGCCGCACGGGGGAAATACAACTGGCGCTGTGAAGCGTGCCGAGGGATTGATCCTTATCTTAGGCGTGATGAAAGCACTGATGTCGAAGTTGGATTTAAGTTCAATTTAGGTGTTAAAGGATACGAGATCGAAATCCCGTACTTAAAATAGAGTCGCCACCCGGTTCAGCTCAACCGGGAAATTTTGGTACAATTTTCCCACCAGGTGGTAGACCGTACCTTAAGTAGAGATTCCGAGTTCGGATGATGTTATCTATTTTTCATTAGGCCAAGTTGAAACATTTTATTCTTTCTTAATCGGTTTAATCCATCCTATTTATTTGTGTTTTCGGTTATTATGTTGTTATCGCGTTCATCAAGCATCGAATAAATTATTACAGTCATCCAAAAGTAAATGCAGAAATTGAAATTATTACAGAGCTTTCAAATCCTATACATTCTCTATGTGATAAATAAAATACCCGAAGGCCTAACATACATCTACCTGCAGAAGATGGTTAGCAAAGATACGGCACGTCATACGAGATATATCGTGAATCATGTATAGTTAGCAAACCAAACAAGACCAGAGTTAGCGTGAACATGGCATATTTCATTTACAATATTATGAAGCCCGGTTGGATGGCTAAAATGAGATTTGAACGGCGTTTGAGGAAAATTCCATTTTTAACCAAATTTTAGACTCGATTGTTATTTTATCCGGATTATTAGTGAAAATGCCACATGGTACGGTGTGGGGTCTGTTTTCAGAAGATTTTGGACATCGTTTCACCGTGTATCCTAGCTTTGAAAAATAAACTAGGTCGGAAAAGAACGAAATAAAACAGCTGTCCAAAAGGTCATGCCGCCGGCGACATCAATGATGTCGCTAGAGGCATCAATCTGTAGGCAGGTTGCATGGCTTTCTGAGTACCATAAAAAAAGGGTCCTACAAGAAAGTGAGGCCTCTAGGGAAGGTGATCTAGCTAGCGGTATCAACGATGTCTCTAGCAACATGAGTGATACCACATGCGACATCACATGTCTCCGGCGACTTCAATTTCTTGCAGCAGCATTAGGTAACGGTCGAAAAAATGATTGAAAGCCTGAAAATGAACACAAACCAATAATAATCGGCATAAACCAGCAATATCAATGCCAAAGAGCTTTGAGACTCAGGATTTTTACCTCGGAGCCGTGAATCCACCTCTTCGTGAACCAAGGAACACCTCCGGGGAGCTTCTAGTGATGATTTGGTAGTAAATTGGGTACTCAAGTCTATAAGTTCCTATATAGATTGATTTTAACTTAATATCTACTGATTTTAAGCTTACAACCAGGAAAAATGGATTGAGATCATTTTTCCTACCTTTTCTAATTCTTATCTCACTAGAACTACTTTCTCACTCTAGAATTCTGTAGATTTAAATTGCAGATTGTTCTTGTGTTGTTTTTTTCCTTCTCCCCTTTTTTTTGAAAGCCTAAGGTGTGTTTTTATAGGCAAATTGGGGTGGTCTTTGAGACCTTTCAGCCGTTTTCACTGAAATGGTAAAAAAGAGACTATCCTAAGGGAAGAAGATAAAAGCTGTCTGTAAATCCCGCTTTGACCCCTTTGACCCAAGTTTGGCAGCCTTTTCAGGATTCTGGGCCCGCTGGCAGTCAGCTTTTTGAAAGCTGATGCCGCTAACGGCATCGCCTTATGCCTCCAGTGGTATCACCAATGTCGCCGGCGGCATGGCCAAATCGGGATCTGCAAACAGCTTTCATCTTCTTCCCTTGGGACAGTCTCTTTTTTTCCATTTCGGTGAAAATGGCTGAAAGGCCTTGAAGACCACCCTAATTTGCCTATTTACACACCTTAGGCTTTCAAAAAAAAGGGGAGAAGGAAAAGCAAAAAAAACAACACAAGAACAATCTGCAATTTAAATCTACAGAATTCTAGAGTGAGAAAATAGTTTTAGTGAGATACGAAATAGAAAAGGTAGGAAAAAGGATCTCAATCCATTTTTCCTGGTTTTTCTTCTTTGAACTCTCTGATTGTAAGCTTAAAATCAGTAGATATTAAGTTAAAATCAATCTAAATAGGAACTTAGAGACTTAAGTACCCAATTTACTACCAAATCATCACTACAAGCTCCCCGGAGGTGTTCCTTGGTTCACAAAGAGGTGAATTCACGGCCCTGAGGTAAAAATCTTGAGTCTCAAAGCTCTTTGTTATTGATATTGCTAGTTTGTGCTGATTCTTATTGGTTTGTGTTCGTTTTTGGGCTTTTGGTCATTTTTTTGACCGTTACCTGTTGCTGCTGCAAGAAATTGAAGTCGCTGGAGACATGTGATGTCGCCAGCGGTATCACTCATGTCGCTAGAGACATTGCTAATACCGCTAGCTATATCACCTTCCCCAGAGGCCTCACTTTCTTGTAGGACCCTTTCTTTATGGTACTCAAAAAGCCATGTAACCTGCCTACAGACTGATGCCTCTAGCGACATCATTGATGTCATCGGCGGCATGACCTTCTGGATAACTATTTTATTTCATTCTTTTTTGACCTAGTTTATTTTCCGAAGCTAGGATACACAGTGCAACGATGGAGGTCCAAAATCTTCTGAAAATAGACC
The DNA here is from genome assembly GCA_947683365.1 of Euphorbia pulcherrima. Lineage (NCBI taxonomy): Eukaryota > Viridiplantae > Streptophyta > Magnoliopsida > Malpighiales > Euphorbiaceae > Euphorbia > Euphorbia pulcherrima. Next base: position 6,648,631 of record CANTUS010000006.1, on the reverse strand, counting down.
CCACCCCGTACCATGTGGCATTTTCACTAATTATCCGGATAAAATAACAATCGAGTCTAAAATTTGGTTAAAAACGGAATTTTCCTCAAACGCCGTTCAAATCTCATTTTAGCCATCCAACCGAGCTTCATAATATGGTAAATGAAATATGCCATGTTCACGCTAACTCTGGTCTTGTTTGGTTTGCTAACTATACATGATTCGTGATATATCTCGTATGATGTGTCGTATCTGTGCTAACCATCTTCTGCAGGTAGATGTATGTTAGGCCTTCGGGTATTTTATTTATCACATAACGTTTGTATAGGATTTGAAAGCCTTGTAATAATTTCAATTTCTGCATTTACTTTTGGATGACTGTAATAATTTATTCGATGCTTGATGAATGCGATAACAACATAATAATAAAAAACACAAATAAATAGGATGGATTAAACCGATTAAGAAAGAATGATATGTTTCAACTTGGCCTAATGAAAAATAGATAACATCATCCAAACTCGAAATCTCTACTTAAGGTACGGTCTACCACCTGGTGGGAAAATCGTACCAAAATTTCCCGATTGAGCTGAACCGGGTGGCGACACTATTTTAAGTACGGGATTTCGATCTTGTATCCTTTAACACCTAAATTAAACTTAAATCTAACTTCGACATCGGTGCTTTCATCGTGCCTAAGATAAGGATCAATCCCTCGGCACGCTTCACAATGCCAGTTGTATTTCCCCCATGCGGCGCATCTCACACGGTCCAAAAAGGTGGGGAAAAGGTCGTTCACTCACACTTACATAGAGCACTAGCTGTTTTACGGATAATTAGTGATCAATTGGGAAAATGACCTTCTTTCAACATTCCGAGGATTCATCCACATGGCTAACACTAGTGCATGGCTTTGATACCAATTGTAGCGGTGAGCGGAAGCTTTAAGGACACAACATATCTAACACATGGTACGAAATTGTCCACTTTGGGCTTAAGCCCTCATGGTTTTTCTCTTGGGCTTCATCCACAAAATGCCTCATACCATTGGAGATATTGTCCAACTATTTAAATTATTCAATCTCATTTGTGTTAACCAATTTGGGACATTTGTTCACATCCCAACAATTAATTTGTGTTATAATTAGACTTGTTCATCGAGCAGGCGAACCCCGTCGGGCTTTTGACTAAGAACAGCAATTCAAGCTCGGCTAGGTCCACACTCTAAACTTTGGGTTAGGGCTGACTCTAGCAGAGATTACAAGGTCATTTTCAACCCCGACCCATGGACCATAACTTGTTTTTCTTATTAATTTTCAAATGGATTAAATAGAAATAAAAGACAAAAATTGTATACATATATATCTATATCTTACATATCGTTGAATTCTGGGGGCTCTTACAAAAAACACCTCTCTTCATAAAATAATTTGGGCCAAAAGATAAATTTTTTCCAAATTTACGTTCCACCCTCCCACAGCTACTATTCATGTTTTTTTAATTTCTTTACTTCTGTTTGCATTTATCTTTCAAACCGTTTATTTTTCCGACATGCCACTTTAGATTTTTTTTGTTCATCTCTTTTTTATCTTCAAAATAACATCCGTTGCGAATTTTTCGAACTTTTTCAACTAATAGACATGTGGTAGATGTCTGGTAGATAGTGGCAGAAGTCTGGTAGATGTGTGGAATCTATTTTTTTATTAGCCTTTTTTCTTTTTTGATATGTATGCTATACTTTCTCTCTATTGGATTTGTTCTTGCGTTCTTTTCTTGATCTAGAAATTGTATATCGGTTCTCTTTTCTTCTTGTTATTTGTTTGATTTTTGCCACTAATTTTTCGTTGTTTAGCTGGTGGTTTGATTTCAAGATTTGCATAAACAAACATAACGATTTCATAAAAAAACCATCAAAAACTAATATCTACCATATGTCTATCAGAATTCTATCACATCTCTATTGGACATCTATCAAATGTCTACTGGTTCAAAAAATTCGAAAATGTCATAGTGGATGTCATTTCGAAGATAAAAATAAGACGAACAAAATACTCTAACGTGGCATGTCGAAAAAATAAACGTTTTGAGAGATAAATGCAAAATAAGAAAGAAAATCAAAAGAAAAAAGGGAAAAAAAATAAGTGGATGGCATGATATGCAAATAGAATTTAAGGGAATGTGTATTTGTAAATAGTTTGACTTGATGGTGAATTTGTAAACAATTTACAAAGTATGATTATTTTTGATAGTTTGTCTTGAATTCTTTATTTGAATAATTTAATGAAAAGTAAGATTTATTGTAATTAAGATTAAAAGTTCAATAAATTAAAATATAAAAATCCAAAATAATGATTGAATATAACATATAAATTATTAAATAAATAAAAATTTTATTCGTCTGTCGGACTTGAGTTTTAATATGAAAATCAAGTCCAACTTGTAAAATTTTAGGCTTTAGTAGACTATAAGTATAGAAGTGTGGCCCATTTTAGTGGGCTCAGGCCTGACAAGATATGTATCCTGGACAGTGAAAAAGTTTAATTATAATTATGGGGATCTTACAAAAACCACTCATCTTCACTAAATAATTTGGACCACAAAATAAACTTTTTACAAACAACCAAAAACAGCCTAAAATATTTACAAATTCACGGCCTACATTGAAAACATGAGTTGCATCTTTTTTTTAATTTTTTTTATTTGTTTTGTATTTATCTTTCAAATCGTTCATTTTTTTGACATGCCGCTTTAGAGTTTTTTTGTTCATCTCTTTTTTATGTTTGAAATGATATCCACTGTGATATTTTTTTCCAATTTTTTTTTGAACTATCGCGTATCCAGAAGATATCCAATAGAAGCCCAATAGAAATTAGTAAAATGTAAAATAACTTTGATTCAAAACACTAGATACATTTTTACTAGATCATAACTTTAAAATATACTTGAACAAATGTCTAGTATCGACTTCAAATCAAATTTTTTCAAATAGAAGTTTGGTAGACGTCCAATAGATATATGGTAGACATCCAATAGATATGTAGAAGATGTCCAATAGATGTCCAATCGCCTAAATGTACATCGATATTGTATGATTTTCTGCAACTGATTTGTTTCAAATTATCAATAATTAGTGCACAATCTTCATCAACAAAAGATTTAGAGCTAAACTTGGAAAACGTAATGAAGAACGACAATCAAAACTTCTCAATTTGAGCAACAAATAAAGCAATATCTCACTCCTGAAAACCAGAGTAGCACTAGATTTAGTCAAGAAACAACAGCAAAAAACTAACATAAACGATTTCGTAAAAATATTGTCGAAACTAAGATCTACCACTTGTCTATTGGATATCTATCATGTGACTATTGGATATCTACCATGCGACTATTGGGTAAAAAATTTCAAAAAATCATAGTGGATGTCATTTTAAAGATAAAAATAAGACGAACAAAAAATTCTAAAGCGGCATGTCGAAAAAATGAACGGTTTGTGAGATAAATGAAAAATAAGAAAGAAAATCAAAAGAAAAAGGGGAGAAACAAGTGGATGACATAGTTATAAATAGAATTGAAGGGAATGTATATTTGAAAATAGTTAAACTTCATGGTAAATTTGTAAATAGTTTACTGTGAGTACGGGATTTTGCAGTCCCTCTAGCGAGACGATGATGACGTGTACCCGATTTTAATACCTTAAAATAAAAGTTCTCTTTAGAATTTTTTTATCACCAATATAACGTTCCTCACAAACTTTATACTTAACAGAATCCAGTTCGGCGTGGCCGATAACGCATCCGGTAGGAACTTAAACTGATGATTTACACCTAAATTAATCAAATCTCTAAAATATCATTAAAATTCAAAAATCCCACTTTTTGACCACTTTTGGCAACTTTTTGGCTTGTGGGCCCACTGACTGTCGGCTTGCAGGAAGCTGATGCCATCGGCGTTATCACCATGTCGCCGGCGGTATCACCATGCCCCCGGCGGTATAGCCATATCGCCAGCGACATGGCCCAAAACGGGCTTCTGTACAGACAATATCTTTTTCTTCCTTTGACCAGCCTTTTTGCCAATTTTGGTGGAACTGGTCAGAAATGTCTCGAAGACCACCCCAATTTGCCTATAAAACACACCTTTGAGGGGGAGAAAAAAGGGAGGAGGAAGAGAAGCTTAATGCTAGAGTGAGAAGATAGATTTTTAGTGAGATAAGAATTAGAGAAGGTAGGAAAAAGGATTCCGATCCATTTTTCCTGGTTTTTCTTCTTTGAACTCTCTGATTGTGAGCTTAAAATCAGTAGGTCTTGTAGTTAAAATCAACTTAATTGGATTTAGAGACCTAAAACTCTAAAACTTACAACTAAATCATTATTACAAGCTCCCCGAAGGCATTTATTGGTTCACGAAGAGGTGGATTCACGACCCCGAGGTAAAAATTCTGACTCTCATAGCTCTTTGGCATCAATATTGCTGGTTTGTGCTGATTCTTGTTAATTTGGGTTCATTTTTGGGTTTTTGGTCATTTTTGACTATTGCCTGCTACTGCTGCAAGAAATTAAAGTCGCCAGCGACATGTGATATCGCCGGCAGTATCACTCATGTCGCTAGAGACATCACTGATACCGCTAGCGGCATCACATTCCCCAGGGACCTCACTTTCTTGTAGAACCCCTTCTTTATGGTACTCAGAAAGCCATGTAACTTGCCTACAAAACTGATGCCTCTAGCGACATCACTGATATCGCCGGCCGTATCAGTCATCTCATAGGCGATATGAACTTCTGGACAGCAGTTTTATTTCATTCATTTCTGTCCTAGTTTATTTTTCGAAGCTAGGATACACAGTGCAACGATGGAGGTCCAAAACCTCCTGAAAATAGACCTCACCCTATACCATGAGGTACTTTCACTAATAATCTTGATAAAACAACGATCGAATCTAAAATTTGGTTAAAAATGGAATTTTCCCGCAAACGCCGCTCAAACCTCATTTTAGCCATCCAATCGGGTTTTGTAATATTGTAAGTGAAATAAGCCATATCCACACTAACTTGGGTCTTGTTTGGTTTGCTAACTATACATGATTCGTGATATATCTTGTACGACGTGCTGTATCTATGCTAATCATCTTCTGCAGGTGGATGTATGTTAGGCCTTCGGGTATTTCATTTATCGCATAGAAAAATGTGTAGGATTTGGAAGCCTTGTAATGATTTTACTTTCCACACTTATTTTGGATGACTGCAATAATTTTTATCGTTTTGATTGCTTGATAAACGCGAAAACAATATAATAACCAAAAACACAAGTAAATTGGATGGATTAAACCGATTAAGAAAGAATGAAATATTTTAACTTGGCCTAATGAAAAATAGATAACATTATCCAAACTCAAAATCTCTACTTAAGGTACGGTCCAACCACCAGGTGGGAAAATTGTACCGAAATTTCACGGTTGAGCTGAACCGGGTGGCGACTTTATTTTAAGTATGAGATTTTGATCTCGTATCTTTTGAGCATTAAAATATGCAAAACCATTTTCCAATCATATCACTTATATCACCATTATTTTAAGAGGTCGGTCCACCAGCCCAGCTTTATAGCCATCGTGTAAAACGTCCGCTCACAGTGGCGACTCTGCTGGGGACTGATCTCTTTAAACTTAAACTTATCTTCTCATAAAGTTTAAAGGATTTTTGATGATGTATTAAAATCATTGGCCAAATTAAAACTTCATTCTTTTTTATAACGTTTTATCCTTACACGTGTAGATAGTTCGGTAATTTTTAGGTGCCCCATTTTACCCGAGAAGCTCACAAAATTATCACTCATGCCCTGTTGGAATTGAGGATGACTAGTGGGTGGATCACTCATTTTAACCAACACGTAAACTTCTACAATCGCATCTATTTGGGGAGTGGTTAAGTAACGTGGAATCAAGGTAAACGAGAACCTTTTACATCAACAACCCTATACCAAAGCCGCGCTAGAAAAAGCCTTAGCACATCATTCCTTTAGGATCACCATAACAAATAAAACATTTGGGACGCACTTCTCTTGCCATTACCGGTGAAGAAGTCAAACTTCATCCTTCCAAAAAGGTGTTGCATGGGAGTCATAAGGTTGGAAGAAGGACGATTTGCGTGCTATGTACTCCGTGATCATGCACTCCTATGCATCGGCTTCAAGAGCCAAAAATGAATTAACTTACCCTTACTACTTTCACCTGTGGAAGAATTTTAGCAACATACGTAGGACTTCTCTTATGCCTCCGTTGTATCACCACATATCACTATATATGATGTAAGATATAAACATCCCACGTATGTTAGAGGGATAAGCCATTGTATCATCTCTAACCACATCTACGCACAGTCATACGTATCATGCACCACTTCCCAAATGTATCATGCATGCCATCCATACCATTTAGAACCCATTTATAGTCTGATCCACTACCTACCATTTTAGCTAGGAGGAGGCGGACTTATTGTCATACCCCGGTTTGGAAAAGGATAGAACACCGTTTGATTCGTCGTTCTCTCACCTTGATTATCACCATGGAAGTCGAGGGGATTCCACATACCGATTCTAGTAGAGAGTCAGATTCAGAACAAGTTCAGTTGAGCCAGAGCCCCTCTCAGCCAGCCATGTCTTTTCCAAGCAACGAAGGGATTTCTCCTCCTGAATAGCAAGTCGGCCTTACTCCCAACTCGGGGGTAGGATCCTAACCACAACCCGACTTTTACTTTGCCAGTACTATAGCACAATTCCTAAATTCGAATGCTTTTCAGGCTTCTATCCAGACCACTATTTAGGCTACCATTAAGCAAGCTCTTGAGGATAGAAATTCCGATTGATTATCAAAAATCCGATGTACGTGCCTAGAATGGTTTAGTACAGATGTTGATCGGTCCGATAGAGACAAGACCTGTTGCACCTATTTTTCAATCAACCCAGCCTATGGCAAGCCCGTTCTAGTTTGGGCAAGCTTTGACTTTTCTATCAACTTCAACTACTCCGTCAATTATTCCTTTTAACCCAAGACCTTTTGCTTAAAGCTCAGCTCCTCTAATATTTAGTCACAAGTACCTAGCTTCTCAACCACTGCCCTATTTCACTCCTCCACAGTTCATTGTAACTCCCAAGGGTACCACCTACCCCCAGAATCCTTTTACTAGCCAGCTGACCATTCATCCTCCGCTATCTCCTCCACTCAACGACCAGGTCATGCAACTGTCGGGCGTGACACCTGAGGTAACCGCTTTTGTCCAATAGATGATGGCTTCTCAGATTACCAACGGCCAGGTCATGTTTTCCCCAGGCATGACACCCGAAGCCCTAGCTATTCCTCACAAGCCGGTCAATGACCAGGTCATACAGCCTCCGAACGTGACACCCGAGATCTAAGCTTACATCAACCGCCTTATAGCCGCTAAAGAACCTGAAAGAGATAAAAACTGGTTCCCCGATAGTTTCACTATACCGAATATGGCTCATTATATTAGTTCTGTAGCACCTGCCTCTCACATTATAATGTATGAAAGAATAATGCAGATGAAGAAATTAAGCGATAAGGTGCTTGCTGAAACATTTCCTTGCTCCCTTCGAGGCCCTGCACTTGAATGGTATCACACCTTGCCACAACATATCATCGCTGACTGGAATCTTTTATCCGTGGCATTGAAAGTGCATTATGGTTTTAATACTATGTTGGAAACAACCCTCCAACATCTTGAGAGGGTCCGTCAAATGCCCAATGAAGCCTTTAAGCAATACTTTAATCGGTGGATGTCAACCCAGGTCTTGATGAGATCTAAGCTAAGTCTCGAGGAAATGATCGTCAAACTCCTTGAGGGGTCTCTTCCTCTGTTCCGTAAAGAAATGGCTACTGATTCTTTTCTATCCTACAAGGCTATATTCGAGAAAGCCGAGAAGAGCATGAAAAGGTTGAAAAAGCAGGAAAGCCATGGTTCAGAAAAAATTATGAAGCTCAACCCTCAGCCCCAGCACCAGCTAAGCCTAGAGCACTGGCTGTAGTTCAAGCCATTTCTCAAACCCCTACTACGCCCCTCACAATCACTCTGGATCCACCAATGATTATCGCAATCCAGCCTCCTCGCCCCCCTTTATCTTGGCTAACCCTTATAAGTTGCCTGTATGGGTCATCTTTCAACGTTTGAGGGAAGCATGTTTCATTAAGTCCCTTCAGGAATACAAACCGCCTAGACCCATGGATAAGAACAACTTCTGTAACTATCATGTTCAGGTAGGACACCAAACCAACAATTGTAAAGCCCTGCTCTCAGCAATTCAACGTTTGGTTAGTGAAGCAAAGATCGTTGAACCTGATAGAATTCTGAGCCCTATAAATAATCCTTTGCCAAATTTTGGGAACAAGGTGGGCATGCTCTAGTCTAGTTTATCTGAAGCCACAATCTTTGATCTCCTTGCTTAAAGGCTAGACAATAGTAACTCTAGCCTGGTCATCATTTTGGGTCTCCTGTCTTGCTCGATTTTTTATCTAATCAATCAAGCCAACCCAGGGGTTAACTCTATCCAGGGGATGGAAATTGATCCAAACCAGCCAAAGCAAAAAAGCCTCAGGTCTCAGCCATTTGTGGCAAAAAGAATGAAAGTTGAAAAAAAAACTGTTGTCCAGCGTAGATTCCTTTGTTTTAAAGGAGGACTACTCCGATGGTGATGAGGGAGTAGCTCGAGAAACCAAGGTCGTAAGCACCGAATTATACAAGGTTGATTCCTTTACCAAGGAGAACCAAGTGAATTATTCAAGGTTAATCAAAATGAGCTTTTTACCATAGATAGATATGGGTTGCAAAACCTAGATTCGGACTCTGAAGAGCAACAGTATCTACTTAAAACATGAGCCACTAAGAGTGTCTTGCTCGATGATAAGTTTTGTACAAGTTTGTAATTAAAAACATGCTTCTGATGTCGCCAAAAAATTAATTCCATGCCGCCGCCGGCATGACCCATATCGCCCACACCCAATCAGCTAAAATAATATAGACATGGCTGTCTTAAAGCTCATATCGTCGGCGGCATCAGTTGATACCGCCCAAACTGATTCATATTGCCGTCAGTATCAGTTAATACTGCCTAATTTATTTTACATCGTCGGTGACATAACTCGCATTGCCGGCGGCATCACCTCTCCAGAAATCCAATTCCAGCCATTCTACCAATTCCTGTTATGGCAACCCATAATCAACAGCTACGGGCTGCAAAGTTTGGGAAATGCAGACTGGAAGAAGCTTGAAAAAATCAGGCTTTGGGGGGTTTTGATATGTCGCGGCATGGCCCGTAAGCCGTGAGTTCCTTTGAGCGGCGCTATCTTTTTAGGATCTAATGGACCACATCTTCTGATTTTCATCATTTGAGCTATACCCCTTGCTTGAAGAGTTCCACACTATTTTGGGGGTACCATGTCCCTAAATGCGTGACCCTAGCGATGCCGGAATTTCATTTTGGTACGGGCGGAATTCCCCAAAGGTTATGGAACTTATACTTTGCGGATCCGTTTTTGTCCTGGTTATTTGACAAACATGGGTTTTAGCTCGGGGCAGTTTTAGAGTGGTACCATGAGGCGCCCCGGACTCACCTTGCTTGGCCATCCATGGTGGCATTACTACTCATGGCACAGTTTATGTGCGGAGTGAGCCTAATTGCTCCGCTCAAGCTCATTTCACTTATCAGTCCTATGTCGACAAGGGCTTCTCGCATAGCTGTGGGGTTGGTCGAGGTTCTGCTGAACATGGACGCTACTTCCGTTGATCCGACACTTATCAAAGATTAGGTCATATTGCTACAGGTACCTTTTGTTCTTCTTAATTTCGCACATTTTATTTCTCGATCCTTATCCGGATTTGAATTACAGGTATGGTTGATGGAGAAACTGAGGTTGCGGGAAGCACCATAAGGGAATCCGAAGAGGTACCTTCCTGTTCATCTAAGGGAGAGGGGGATTATGAGGGCCAATTTCGATTAGCTGACATATGATGATTGGGTGCCTATTTTGGGGCAGTATACTAATGCACAGGTTCAGTGGGTTAGTCCATAGTGGAGGATCCGGGACGTGGTTGTAGAATCCTAGGGGGCTTATGTTCAGCTGATAGGTCTCGAGAGATCTTCATTTTACACCCCTTATCGGTTGTGCCGTCAGTACGGTAAGAGGCAAAGGATCCCAATCAAACTGCCCCATAATCAGATCGAAATCTACAAGGCTAGGTGGGTCAACCATATCTGGGAAAAGTGGTCCAGGGAAGCTATATTTGAGATTCTGGATTATGATCATGTGGAGACTATTGAGACTGACATACATTACAGATGATGGCTTACTGAGATAAGATGCTTGACAACCTGTCGAAAGTGATCGTGGGCCCACCTCAAGGGGGAGTGCATGGAGCAGGGGAAGGAGCCCCTCTTTACTACGACATCAAGACGGATCTCTAGGTACTATGATAATGATGTGGGAAGCTCGATTTGAGATGCGCTTTTTTCTGAACTATCAGACGTTTTTAAAAAAATTTTTATTGCATTTGATATGGAATAAAATGAACTTTGTCCAAAGGTTGCTGGAGTTGTCTTAATCCTATGAATATAGGATTCACATAAGTATAAGCATTTAGATTTCAACAAAAGAGATACTTCCATTAATTGAGATAAAATAAAGTACACGATGTTTGGTTGACATTCCCATTGATTTAACTCCCGGTGCTAACTAGCCTAGATCGGTTTTCTAGAAGGCACTCGCTCTTTGCTCACACATCCTAAGTTTTGTCTAGATTGCCCTTTTCGATTTTTGATCTAGCTAGTTTGACTCATCCCCTAATTTTTGCACGGCTGGTTTACAGGATACCAATCATCGGGGTGTCACCCTAATTTTTGCCCGATCAGCAAAAGAATGAAAGGCGGGTGATTATTATGTATATATTTTTTTGGTCTGCCGCTTTTCCAATTTGTTTCTTTTGAATTAGATATGATAACACTTAAGCCTGTCTTGGTTCACGGGATTCACAAACTCTTTCCCATCTATGTCCATAAGCTTGACTGCCCCTTTGCTAAGCAGCTTCTTCATTACATATGGTCCTTCTCAGTTTGGCCTGAATTTACCCCTTGCATCAGTGGTAGAATGTTTTAGCTATTTAAGGACCAGATCACCAGCCTTTAAGGGGAACTTCTCGTGTCTTACCCGACTATTATATGCTCGAGCCATACATTGCTGGTACATCTAGAGGTTGTCGAGGGCCTTTAACCTCTGGTTATCCATCATGTTTAACTGTTCAAATCTTGCCCGGGTCCATTCAGATTCTTTTAATTTAGCCTCTAGAGCGACTCTTAAGGAGGTCACCTGAGTTTCAACTGGCAAGACCGCTTCCATCCCGTAGACTAGGGAGAGCGGAGTTTGGCCTGTTGGGGTGTGAATGCCGGTGTGATATCCCCAAATAGCAAAATGTAGTTTATCTACCCAATCCCTGTAACCGGCTATCATCTTAGAAAGAATTGTCTTTACCGATTTGTCAGCTGCCTCAACAGCACCATTAGCTTGCAGTCTGTATAGGGAAGATCTATGGTGCTCGATCCCGTATTTCTCTATTGGAGAAGCAGTTGCTCCTTGAAATTGTACCCCATTGTTCGAGACTATATGGTGTGGGAGTTTATACCGGGCGAAGATATGCTTCTCCATGAATTTGGCCATCTGCTTGGCGGTGACATTGGTAAAGGATTCGGCTTCTGCCCATTTCGAGAAGTAATCTACTACTGCCACAATGAATCTATGGCCATTTATTGAAGAAGGATGGATTTCACCAATTATGTCTATCCCCCACGTTGAGAATGGCCAAGGGGTGGATAAATGATGGAGTTCGGTGGGCGGCAGATGCTGCATATCCCCGTAAACCTGGCATTGGTGGCATTATTTGACCTGGGTGATGCAATCGGCTATGAGAGTGAGCCAAAAATACCCCAACCGTTGGATTTTCTTTGTGAGAGCAAGACCATTCATATAAGGGCCACAGTTACTGGCATGGACTTGGGTCCTCACGTTCTGGGCCTTAAAGTCAGTGAGGCAACGGAGAAGCAGGCCATCACTGGTGCACTTGAATAGATCATTGTCCATAATACAAAACTGGATAATGAGCCGCCATAGGGTGGTACAGTCCGAGTCAGAAGAACCCGTGGGATATTAACCGGTCTGTAGGAATAGGATGATGTCAGTATACCAACAAGGTTCGGATAAAATGGTAAGGATTGGAAGAGTCGATTGAACGTGGTATGGGATCTTGGTAGACAACATAACCAAAGGGCAGATAGGCTGCTACTGAGGTCCTTCCTATATGGACACAAGAGTGGCGAGAGCATCAGCCATTTGATTCTCATCCCAAGGGATATGGCGGTACAAGCATGAGGTAAATTTCTCAGATAATTCGCGGACAGCCTCAATATAAGGGCGGAGAGATTCCTCTTTAATTTCCCAATCTCCGCCCACTTAACGGACAACTAGAGCCAAATCCCCGATGACAGATACGCGACAGGCTTGAACCTGAAGAAGAGCCTCAAGGCCGAACAGACAAGCTTCATACACAGCGTCGTTGTTAGTGATAGTGAATTCTAAGCATTTGGACAATGGGATTATCTCATTATCTGGTGTGACAATGATGACCCCGAGACCTGCTCCCCAGCGGTTCATAGCGCCATCGAAGTACATTATCCAGGTGTTGTCAAAGATTATAATAGAGGCAAGCTGCTCATCAGGAAACTCTAAATTTTCCTTATAGTTAGAGCTGAAGGGTTGACTAGCCAGGAATTCGGCCATGGCCCGCCCCTTAACGACCTTTCGTGTCACATACTCGATGTCAAACTTAGATAGGAGAAGTAACCATCGAGATAATTTGCCAGCTAGAGTAGGGGATTGATAAAGAAACCTCATCGGATCAATCTTGGCCATGGCTTGGATACGATAGGACTGAAAACGAAGTTGTAACTTCTTAGTGAGCCAAACCATGGTAGTGCAGGTCTTTTCCACAATCAAATACCGGGTTTCATAATCTAATAACTTCTTGCTCAAGTAGTAGATGGCATGTTCATGCTTATCAGCATGATCCTGGATAAGCATGGCCCTGATAGAAGTTTCCTCGATAGCTAGATAAAGGATGAGCGATTTCCCTAGGATGGAGGGTGTCAAAATGGGTGGATAAACAAGATATGCCTTGATTCTATCAAACACCATTTGGCAGTGATTGTTCCATACTACGAGTTGCTATTTTCTTAACAGCTTAAAGATGGGTTCACAAAATTGTAGTGAGGCAGGCAATGAACTGACTAACATACTGCAAGGACCCTAAAAAGGATCAGACTTCTTTCTCCGTCTTAGGTGGAGGCATGTCCCTGATGGCTTTGGCTTTGTCTGGATCCATTTTGATTCCTTTCTGGCCAACCACGTGCACCCAACAGTTTATCGGAGGTAACTCCGTACATGCATTTCTTTGGATTTAGGCGGAGGTTATACTTTTCAATTCGAGTCATGAATCTGTCAAGGATAGCAGGGTGCTCTTCTCGAGTAGTGGACTTCACAATCATATTGTCCACATACACTTACACTTCTTTATGGATCATGTCATGTAAGAGGGCAGTTACGTCTTGCTGACAAGTGGCCCCGGCATTTTTTAACCCGAACGACATTACCTTGTAGCAATACACCCCCTATTCAGTGATGAACGCTATTTTGACTTTGTCGACAATATTAACCAGAATCTAATTATACCTTGAGAACCCGTCCATGAACGAACACATAGCTACCCTAGCGGCGCTGTCAATCAGGACATCGATGTACGGGAGTGGGAAGTCATCCTTCAGCGAGGCTTTATTGAGATATTGAAAATCCACACAGACCTGGACCCTACCATCTTTCTTCAGAACCGAGACGATGTTGGACAACGAAGTTAGGTATTCCACCACTTCGATGAATCGAGCTTCAGTCAACCTTAAAACCTCTGCCTTAACTAGATCTGCCCATTTTAGTCTCAACAGGTGGAGTTTCTGTTTGACAGGCCAAAATTTAGGATCAATTGGGATTCTGTGTTCGGCAATTTATCGATCAACCCCAGGCATGTCATTGTATGACCAGGCAAAAGCGTTAACATGATCTTTAAGCACTTTTATGATCTCACTTGTTTCCTTGGGAGTTAAATCTTTGGAAATGGTCACCATTTTGGGATTGTCATCTGTACTTAGGTTTATTTCACTTAATAATGTATCACTAACGCCAAAAACATTATGCATATTGTTATGTGAATGCATGGATCCATCAAGAAAGACATCAAACAAGTAAGCAGAATAAGAGTTATTCATTGTATTAAAAGCCTCGTAAGCAACATTGTTCACATTAAACACATCAGAAATGTTAAGAATCACATAATCCATATCCTCAGCGATAGGCACAGGGGCTTTAGTAGTAATATCAATAGGAGGAGCATGCTCTATATTGTCTATCAGAATGGCATCCAGGTCGTGCTCTAGAATGGTCTTTTGGGCATTGGTGAGCGATCGCCCCCCGAACAGGTTGGCTTTCTCAGTAAGATCCCTAGTGAGCTTCCCTATTATTGCTATCATGGCATCTTCTTCTCCAGTTCTCGTACCCTTCCAGCGTTTCTTCATCAGCAGCGCCATAGCTTCGGTCATGGTTGCCACAATATTTTCAATTTCTGGATCAATAGACTCTTCACTACTCCACTCAGGCTCATCTTCAGGATGCATCTTACCTTTTCCTTTAGCTTATTAGAAACCAATTGACATGTGTATTAAGCTCAGTGGTCTTGGGTTCAGCTGAAACTATCATACGACCGGTCTCGAAGTCGTAGACATCTTTAAAGATCTCAAAGTCGGGCAACATTTTTTTGCCATACTCGATCGGCTCAGGCTCTCCCTTATAAGGCCTCTTGCCTTAGATTTCACAAAAAATGACCATGTGGCAGTAGTAGAAGGGGACGCGTGATAGGCTTTTCTAGGCTTATATCCCAATCCATCTCGATGGGCAAGGATTTTTGGCCCTAATGCTTCAACAATTTCGTGCTCGTGTATTCCTCCACCTCTGCCAGGCTTGTAACCAAATTTCTTCATCAGTTTACCCATACCCGCATGAAGGTAGCTGTGCCAAAGGGGAGGAGACTTCTGAGCTTTGCTAATCATAGCAATCTGAAGGCCTTTTTCTAAACTAGCTTCAGCTTCCATAACAGCCATAATGGAGGCGAGATTGGCCTCTATAGTCACCATTCTATCTTTATAAATAAGCTTGATTTTCTAGTGTAGTCTGGAGGAAATAATGCCCAAAGCGCGAAGCCATGGTTGGCCAAGCAACAGAGAATAGGTAACAGGAATGTCAAGTATAGTGAAGCGCACATTGCTTGCCACACCTTCTACAGTGACTTCTACCTCAAAGGTCCCAATTACTTTGCACTATAAATCATCATATGCTCTAATAACGGTGCTGGATTTTTCAAGCATCTCCTCTGAGAGTCCTAGATGAGAAAGGATTTTTAGAGGGGACAGATTTAGAGCAAAGCCATCGTCTACCATGACACATGGGATATCCTTATTAAGGACCCAGATTCTGATGAACGGGGCCCTGTTGTGATCCCTACCCTTGAGTGTAGGATCAAAAAGGTCAAACACAATCTAAGGCCCCTTTCTCGGAGGAATGCCTTCCCCAACTGTGGCGCACATCTTAATGACCAAGGTGGCTGGATCAACTTCTAAATTGAGGACTCATTTAATCAAGCCCTTATGATGCCATTCACAGTCGATTACTAGCTGCCAAATACTATATCAGGCTTGGGTGTTTTTCAGTTGGGTAATGAGAGGGTCAACCTTAAGACTGGTTGGGACAGGCGGAGGTGGAGAAGGAGGTCTCGCGGTAGCTCTGACCCTACCAGGAGCTGGGTCTTTGCTTAATCGGAGATACCGGTCTTCAGGCTGATATACGCGGCCACTTCGAGTAATGTTAAGGCCATCATCGAGTAAGACACTCTTAGTGGCTCGTGTTTTAAACAGATACTGTTGTTCCTCAGAGTCCGAATTTGGATTTTGCAATTCATACTTATCCATGCTAAAAAGGTTATTTTGATCAACCTTGAATAATTTGGTGCTGACGGCCTTGGCCCCTTGAGCTACTTCCTCATCACCATTGGAGTAGTCCTCCTTCAAAACAAACGAATCTATGCTAAATAGTGTTTTTTTCTCAACTTTCATTCTTTTTGCTACGAATGGCCGAGAACTGCGGCTCTCTTACTTCAACTAGTTTGGATTAACTTCTATCCCCTGGACAGAGTTGACTCCTAGGTTGGCTTGATTAATTAGGTAAAAAACCGAGTAAGATGGGAGACCCAAACCGATGACTAGGATGGAGTAATTATTATCCGGCATCCAAGCAAGGAGATTGAAGATTGTGGTTTTAGATAAACCAGACTGGACCATGCCAACCTTGTCCCCAAAATTTGGCAAAGGGTTATTCATAGTGCTTGGTATTCTGTCAGGTTCACCGATATTTGCTTTGCTAAACAAGCGTTAAATTGCCAAGAGCAGGGCTTTGCAATTGTTGGTTTGGTGCCCTACCTGAACATGATAGTTACAGAAGTTGTTCTTATCCTCAGGTCTAGGTGGCTTGTATTCTTGAAGGGACAGTATGAAACCTGCTTCCCTCAAACGTTGGAAGATGACCCGTAGGGTCAGCTTATAAGGGCTAGCCAAAATAGAGGGGGGTGAGGAGGCTGAATTATGGCAACCACCATCAGAGCCGGGGTGATTACGAGGGGCGCAGTAGGGGTTTAAGAAATAAGTTGAACTACAGCCGGTGCTTTAGGCTTAGCTAGCGCCAGGGCTAAGGGTTGAGCTTTATTTTTTTTGAAACCCGGTTTCCCCGCTCTTTCGGCCTTTTCACGCTCTGCCTCACACTCAATTTTCTCGGCTTTCTCGAATACAACCTTATAGGATAGAAAAGAATCAGTAGCCATTTCTTTGCAGAATAGGGGGAGAGACCCTTCGAGGAGTTTGACGATCATTTCCTCGAGGCTTAGCTTAGATTTCATTAAGACCTAGGTTGACATCCATCGATTAAAGTATTGCTTAAAGGTTTCATTGGGCATTTGGAGGACCTTCTCAAGATGTTGGAGGGTTGTCTCCATCATAGTATTAAAACCATAATGCACTTTCAATGCCTCAAATAAAAGGTTCCAGTCGGCGATAATATGCTGCGGTAAGGTATGATACCATTCGAGGGTAGGGCCCCGAAGGGAGCAAGGAAACATTTCAGTAAGCACCTTATCACTTAACTTCTTCACGCGCATTATTCTTTCATACATTATAATATAATATCCCATTTCATGCATTATATTTGCATTTGTCCACATCTATTATATGTCATTATATTTAAATTTTACATGTAATATTTATTAAAATTGGTTAATGAAAATAATAGTTATTTTAACCATACAAAATACGATAGTTGATATCTAGGTACCGAATTATATGGCTATAGAATTTTAAGGAATAAGTGGAGTATGGTTATGTTATAGATATAAAATGATTATTAGAACATATAAAGTTGAATAAAATTGTGATATATCATAAGGATTTAAGTATAAGAATTAGTATTAGAATTAGTATTAGCATGGTATAGATATATGTATATGTATTTAGTATAGTTAGTATTTGTAATAAATAAAGAATTTGAGGGCAAATTGGTCTTTTGCCCCTTAGATCTTTTTATGAACTGATAAGAATTAGATCAGTTCTTCATCTCCTAAAACACAAAGCAAAGAACAAAGAAAAAGGAAGAAGAGAAGAAGAGATCTTGAAGGAAGGAATCAGGTATTTTAGTAACTTTGTAGTGTGATTTTTGTTAAGTTAAAGTTAGAATTAGCAGTATTAGTAAAAGGACGAATTGTTCCTCTTTATGTCAAGGTTCATCCTGCAAAATTTGAGAATTTTTAGACAAGTAGATCAATAGTTATGATTTTTATAAGATGAAGTGTGCAGAATTGGATGATCAAAGAGATAGGGTGAGTTTCAAAATTAATCTGGGATTGTTATACTGCTTAGAAAATTCTGATTTTTGGATATGTTATTCCCTTATGTGTATAGTTTAAGTAGGAAAAAGAATCAGGTCGATTCATATTGTGTAGAGAGAGTTATACCCGTTTTATTACGTTGCTGTCCAGGTAAAACGGGACTGAAATAGGTTTTGATGGAAAATTCCCTATAAATTGTATAAGACTCTAAAATTTTTGAGGTTTTAGTATGTTATAGCCTTGTATATTAGGGATATAATAAAAAAGGAATCAGATCATTTGGAGAGGTGAATTGAAAGTTATGAATTTTTAAGTAGAGCAAGGTCATATGAACAAGTATACAAGTAACAATGGTTTAAGTCATGAAAACTTTATAAATAGAAAACAACACAAGGTGAAATGTATTGATGTAAATTTATGCCTATAGGAACACGAGGTCGTGAAAGTGTTCAAGAGGAGGAAACAAGTCGATTTCGTGGAAATTAGCATTCCATCTGTGAGTATAAACATGATATGAATGGGTGAAATGTTTTGATATGTGATATTTGAATGTTTGGTGAATTGTTGTGAATTGAATGATTATATGTTATTTGGAGAATTTGAATTATATGAACATATGTTTATTTGGTGAAACATGAGATAATTGAATTATTCATGATATACGCAATTATACAGGAACAAATGAAATAAAGAGAGACGTTGTGACATAGCCGATCAAACATTGCAATACATGTTCTGTTATCTGGACCTATATGGTCAACCAATTGCAATATTTGACAAATGGACCGAAAGGTCAACCAATTGTTATCTGGACCGAAAGGTCAACCAATTGTTATCTGGACCGAAAGGTCAACCAATTGTTATATAGCTGGCCAGCAAATCAATTGTTATCTGTTACAAATGTTACATGTATCCCGGGGCAATAGTTTGGCCGGAAATGTCACAACAATTAAATAAATGAATCATCTAATAGTATATAAGAATGACTATATGTTTATTTTGAAGGTGTAACTGTATGTGATTGTTAAATTCATTGATTGTTTATATTCACTGAGTGGCGACTCATATAAATCGCTATATTTTTCAGTTGTTGAAGTTGTAGATAAAGTATTGTACTAAAAGGTCCTTACCTGTAGCTATCATGGAAGAAAGGTCCGTTGGCTGTGTCCATCTCACTCTCTCTCCTCACATGACAAGCATATAGAATAGAAAGTGGTCCGGTTTTGGTTTTTTCTAATCAAACATAATTTTGGTTTGTAATATAAACGAATGATATTAGAGTTGATGTGAAATATTATGGTTGTGTTAATATATGAATATTTTCGTACCAAAAAAAAAATAATTTTATAGTATTTTTATATAGTTATTATATGATAAGGGTGTTTCAGTTGGTATCAGAGCGGAGATATGGTCATAGGGACATACAAATGCATACATAATATAAGATTAGTATATGTTATCTTATAACATGTTATCATATTCATATAGGGCTGATGAGAACCAAAATGTTAACCCGAGGAGAGAGGGACCAGCCGTAAATCAACCTGTAGAAATCCAACCTATTACATCTGCATCACCTATGCATTCTCATGCATCAAATTTACAGCATCATCATGAAATACCTGTGGTGCAAGCACCTGCAACATTTGTCCAAAGAGAAAGAAGGTTCGATAAATTGAAGAAACAAGGTGCAGAAGAATTCAAGGGAACTACAGATCCTACAATAGCGGAAAGATGGTTAAAAAGATTGGAAAGAGTTTTCAATATGATGCATTGTACTCCCGATGAAAAGTTCGATTATGCGGTATTTTTACTTCAAGATGATGCTTATGACTGGTGGGAGACTATCCCAGGGAGCACTATTCAGCCTCCTATCTTGACTTGGGATGATTTTGTGCGGGAATTAAAAAGTAATTATATGCCTGATGTGTACATTGATGATAAAAGAAAACAATTTTTGAACTTAAGACAAGGGAGGATGACAGTGGCCGAGTATGAAGTTAAGTTCAATCAGCTATCCAGTTATGTACCAACATTAGTGGCGACTGAAAAGGATAGATGCAGGAAATTTGAGGATGGGCTTAGATATGAAATTCGAACAAAGATATCATCATTTGAACTTGAAAGTTACATAAAGTTGAAAAATGCTGCAGTTAGGGCTGAAAGACTAGAAAAAGAGAAAGCAGATTATAAAGCTAGAAGAGGTTACGGTGATTTTAGTGGTGACCAAAGTAAAAAGTCTGCTAAGCATCAAACAAATTCTTCTCCATCACAGTTTATAGCTAGAGGAGGATATTCTGGGAATAGAGGAGGAAGAACAAATGTGCAAACTCATTCGAGACAAAGTCAGGGACAAAGCTCGGGACAAAAACCTCAGTGTATGCTATGTGGTAAATTGCATGAAGGCGAATGCAGGAAACTGACTGGAGCATGTTACTTATGTGGCTCTTTTGAACATTTAATACGTGATTGTCCAAAACGAATAGAAGCAACTAAAAGAGCTCAATCAGAGGCTACAGTTCAGAATACCAGAGGCAGGGGAGCTGGTGTAGTAGCAGGTAGAGGTAGGGGTAGAGGAATAACAACAAGCAATATTGGTAGATCTGAGGCTCAGAGTTCTAGGCCTCCAACACACGCGCGCGTTTTTGCCATGACTCGACAAGAAGCTATTGATGCACCAGAAGTTGTTACCGGTAAGATTTCTATTTGCAACATGGATGTTTGTGCATTAATTGATCCTGGATCAACTCATTCATTTATATCATCAAACTTGGCATCACAATTGCATATGGCTTGTGAACCTTTGGGATTTGATCTATATGTGGGAACTCCTTTGGGTGAATTGGTGATTGCAAATCAGGTGTACAGAAATTGTTCGATTCAAATTGACAAGGTTATATTAAGTGTGGATTTGATTAGATTAACTATTAGAGAGTTTGATGTGATTTTGGGTATGTATTGGTTGGAAAAACATCATGCAGTAGTAAATTGTTTCACCAAGAAAGTTATTTTAGAGACATCAGATAAGCTAAAAGTCATTTTTCAGGGTGAACGTCAGATAGTACCGACTTGTTTAATTTCTGCAATTAATACTTTTTGGTTAATCAAGGATGGATGTGAGGCGTATTTAGCACATGTTATTGACACCAAAGTATCAGATGTATCACTTGATGATATTCCTATTGTTACAGAATTTCCCGATGTATTTCCTGCAGACCTACCAGGATTGCCACCTGATAGAGAAGCAGAATTTACCATTGATTTAGTTCCAGGAACTGCACCGATTTCTATTTCTCCATATAGAATGGCTCCAGTGGAATTAAAAGAGTTGAAAAAGCAGTTACAAGAGTTACTTGATAAGGGATTTATCAGACCTAGTGTGTCTCCTTGGGGCGCTCCAGTATTATTTGTTAAGAAAAAGGATGGCACTATGCGACTTTGCATTGATTACAGACAGTTGAATCGAGTAACTGTAAAGAATAAATATTCTTTACCTCGTATTGATGATTTATTCGATCAATTGCAAGGAGCACTTGTATTTTCTAAAATTGATTTGAGGTCAGGGTATTATCAACTCGGAATTTCAGCGCAAGATGTTCCAAAAACAGCTTTCAGAACTCGATATGGACATTATGAATTTCTGGTGATGCCATTTGGTTTGACGAATGCACCTGCAGCTTTCATGGCTTTGATGAACAAGGTATTTCAACAGTATCTTGACAAGTTTGTCATTGTTTTCATTGATGATATACTTGTGTACTCGAAAAGCAATGAAGAACACGAGCAACATTTGAGAATTGTGCTTCAAATTTTGAGAGAAAAACAGCTATATGCAAAGTTTAGCAAATGTGAATTCTGGTTGAATCATGTTTTATTTTTGGGACATGTGGTTTCTGGTCAAGGCATTCAGGTTGATCCTAAAAAGATCGAAGCTGTGGTTCAATGGGAAGCTCCGAAAAATGTAGCAGAAGTAAGAAGTTTTCTGGGATTAGCAGGGTATTATCGACGATTTGTTGATGGGTTTTCACTTATTGCTGCTCCAATGACAAAATTACTACGAAAGAATGTACAGTTCCAGTGGACAGATGATTGTCAGAAAAGTTTTGATGAATTAAAGAAACGATTGACTACAGCTCCGATTTTGACAATTCCGACTGGCACTGGTGGATTTATTGTTTACAGTGATGCTTCTCACCAAGGTTTGGGTTGTGTTCTGATGCAACATGGGAAGGTAATTGCGTATGCATCTAGACAATTAAAACCATATGAATTGTCTTATCCAGTGCATGATTTAGAACTGGCTGCGATTGTGTTTGCTTTAAAAATTTGGAGGCATTATTTGTACGGAGAAACTTTTTAGATTTTCACTGATCATAAGAGTTTGAAATATTTGTTGAGTCAGAAAGAATTGAATATGAGGCAGAGGAGATGGCTAGAATTGTTAAAAGATTATGATTTCATGATAGAATATCATCCGGGAAAAGCGAATGTTGTAGCTGATGCCTTAAGTAGAAAATCCAGTAGTGTAATGGCTAATGTTCAAGTTTCTAAACTCCCATACTTAGTTCAATTGCGAGCAATGGATGTTGACTTAAAATTGGGCGAAAATGGTGCATTATTAGCTAACTTCAAGGTAAGACCAGTGTTACATGACAGAATTAAGGAAGCTCAGGTTTGAGATCCTCAATTAAATGAGATTATGGAAAATGTCAAGCAAGGAAAGAGCACTGATTTTATAGTAGAAAATGATACTTTGACGTTGGGACAAAGAATTTGTGTGCCTGATGTTGATAATTTGAAGAAGGAAATTTTAGAAGAAGCTCATACTGCTCCATATGCTATGCATCCGGGAATGACAAAAATGTATCATACCTTACGCTCTCATTTTTGGTGGTCTGGAATGAAGAAGGATATTGCTGAATACATTTCAAAGTGTTTGATATGTCAACAAGTAAAGATTGAACATCAAGCTCCAGCAGGGAAATTACGACCATTACCTATACCAGTTTGGAAATGGGAGATGGTTACTATGGATTTTGTGTACGGGTTTCCGAAAAATCCAAGAAAGAATGATGCTATATGGGTTATTGTTGATAGATTGACAAAATCAGCCCACTTTTTACCCATACAATGGGGTTGTTCATTGGAGAATTTGGCGAAGAAGTATGTTAATGAAATTGTCAGATTACATGGAATACCTGTGTCTATTGTATCAGATAGAGATCCTCGATTTACATCTCGATTTTAGAGAAGTTTACAGCAGGCACTGGGCACAAAATTGAACTTTAGCACTGCTTTTCATCCTCAAACAGATGGTCAATCAGAAAGAACAATTCAGACTTTGGAAGAAATGCTTCGAGCTTGTGCTATGGAATTCAAAGGAGCGTGGGATGAATATGTTGCTCTAATGGAATTCGCTTATAATAATCACTATCATAGTAGTATTGGAATGGCACCGTCTGAGGCTCTTTACGGAAGAAAATGCAGAAGTCCTATTTGTTGGGATGAAGAAGGGATGAGAGTCTTGGAGGGTCCAGAAATAGTATAAGACACAGTTGAAAAGGTGAAGATAGTAAGAGAAAGAATCAAGGCAGCACAAGATAGACAGAAAAGTTATGCTGATCAACATAGAAGGGAAAAGGAATATAAAGTAGGGGACAAAGTTTTTCTTCGTGTATCACCTTGGAAAGGCGTACTAAGGTTTAAGAAGAAAGGGAAGCTTAGTCAGCGGTACATAGGGCCTTATGAAATTCTTGAAAGAATTGGTCCGCTTGCTTATAAATTGGCATTACCACCAGAGTTAGCTCAAATTCACAATGTCTTTCATGTGAGCATGCTAAGGAAGTATCGGTCGGACCCTACTCATGTATTGAAGGACCAAGAGATAGAGATTGCTGATAATTTGAGTTATGTAGAAGAACCAGTAGCAATTACCGGGTATAAGACCAAACAATTGCGAAACAAAGAAATACCATTGGTAAAAGTACTTTGGAAAAGTCATTCAGTAGAAGAAGCCACTTGGGAAACAGAAGATCGAATGAGAAAGGACTATCCTTATTTGTTTTCTGATTCAGGTATTTAATTTCAAGGACGAAATTCTTTAAGGGGGGGAGAATTATAATATCCCATTTCATGCATTATATTTGCATTTGTCCACATCTATTATATGTCATTATATTTAAATTTTACATGTAATATTTATTAAAATTGGTTAATGAAAATAATAGTTATTTTAACCATACAAAATACGATAGTTGATATCTAGGTACCGAATTATATGGCTATAGAATTTTAAGGAATAAGTGGAGTATGGTTATGTTATAGATATAAAATGATTATTAGAACATATAAAGTTGAATAAAATTGTGATATATCATAAGGATTTAAGTATAAGAATTAGTATTAGAATTAGTATTAGCATGGTATAGATATATGTATATGTATTTAGTATAGTTAGTATTTGTAATAAATAAAGAATTTGAGGGCAAATTGGTCTTTTGCCCCTTAGATCTTTTTATGAACTGATAAGAATTAGATCAGTTCTTCATCTCCTAAAACACAAAGCAAAGAACAAAGAAAAAGGAAGAAGAGAAGAAGAGATCTTGAAGGAAGGAATCAGGTATTTTAGTAACTTTGTAGTGTGATTTTTGTTAAGTTAAAGTTAGAATTAGCAGTATTAGTAAAAGGACGAATTGTTCCTCTTTATGTCAAGGTTCATCCTGCAAAATTTGAGAATTTTTAGACAAGTAGATCAATAGTTATGATTTTTATAAGATGAAGTGTGCAGAATTGGATGATCAAAGAGATAGGGTGAGTTTCAAAATTAATCTGGGATTGTTATACTGCTTAGAAAATTCTGATTTTTGGATATGTTATTCCCTTATGTGTATAGTTTAAGTAGGAAAAAGAATCAGGTCGATTCATATTGTGTAGAGAGAGTTATACCCGTTTTATTACGTTGCTGTCCAGGTAAAACGGGACTGAAATAGGTTTTGATGGAAAATTCCCTATAAATTGTATAAGACTCTAAAATTTTTGAGGTTTTAGTATGTTATAGCCTTGTATATTAGGGATAGAATAAAAAAGGAATCAGATCATTTGGAGAGGTGAATTGAAAGTTATGAATTTTTAAGTAGAGCAAGGTCATATGAACAAGTATACAAGTAACAATGGTTTAAGTCATGAAAACTTTATAAATAGAAAACAACACAAGGTGAAATGTATTGATGTAAATTTATGCCTATAGGAACACGAGGTCGTGAAAGTGTTCAAGAGGAGGAAACAAGTCGATTTCGTGGAAATTAGCATTCCATCTGTGAGTATAAACATGATATGAATGGGTGAAATGTTTTGATATGTGATATTTGAATGTTTGGTGAATTGTTGTGAATTGAATGATTATATGTTATTTGGAGAATTTGAATTATATGAACATATGTTTATTTGGTGAAACATGAGATAATTGAATTATTCATGATATACGCAATTATACAGGAACAAATGAAATAAAGAGAGACGTTGTGACATAGCCGATCAAACATTGCAATACATGTTCTGTTATCTGGACCTATATGGTCAACCAATTGCAATATTTGACAAATGGACCGAAAGGTCAACCAATTGTTATCTGGACCGAAAGGTCAACCAATTGTTATCTGGACCGAAAGGTCAACCAATTGTTATATAGCTAGCCAGCAAATCAATTGTTATCTGTTACAAATGTTACATGTATCCCGGGGCAATAGTTTGGCCGGAAATGTCACAACAATTAAATAAATGAATCATCTAATAGTATATAAGAATGACTATATGTTTATTTTGAAGGTGTAACTGTATGTGATTGTTAAATTCATTGATTGTTTATATTCACTGAGTGGCGACTCATATAAATCGCTATATTTTTCAGTTGTTGAAGTTGTAGATAAAGTATTGTACTAAAAGGTCCTTACCTGTAGCTATCATGGAAGAAAGGTCCGTTGGCTGTGTCCATCTCACTCTCTCTCCTCACATGACAAGCATATAGAATAGAAAGTGGTCGGGTTTTGGTTTTTTCTGATCAAACATAATTATGGTTTGTAATATAAACGAATGATATTAGAGTTGATGTGAAATATTATGGTTGTGTTAATATATGAATATTTTCGTACCAAAAAAAAAAATAATTTTATAGTATTTTTCTATAGTTATTATATGATAAGGGTGTTTCATTATAATGTGAGAGGCAGGTGGTCCAGAACCATCATAATGAGCCATATTCAGCATAGTAAAATTATTAGGGACCCAGTCTTCATCTTTTACAGATTTCTTAGTGGTGATAAGGCGGTTGATGTAAGCTTGGATCTCAGGTGTCATGCTCGGAGGCTATATGACCTGGTCGCTGACCGGTTTATGAGGGATAGTTAGGACTTTGGGTGTCGCGCCTGGAGAATACGTGACCTGGTTGTTGTTAGTTTGAGAAGCTATCATTTGTCTGAAAAAAGCGGCTACCTCAGGTGTCACGCCTGGTGGTTACGTGACTTGGTCATTGAGTATCGGAGGTAGTAGAGGATGGATGGTCAGCTGGCTGGTAAAAGGATTTTGGGGCTAGGTGGTACCCTTGGGGGTTATAATGAATTATAGAGGAGTGAAAGAGGGCAGTGGCTGAGCAGCTAGGCACTGGTGAGTAAATGCCGGAGAGCAGAACTTTGAGCAAAAGGTCTTGGATTAAAAGGTACAATTGATGGAACAATCGAAGTTGATAAAAAGGCCGAAGCTTGCCCAAACTAGAATGGGCTTGCCATGGGCTGGGTTGACTGAGAGATAGGTGCAACAGGTCTTATCCCTATCAGACCAGTTAACATCTGTGCTGAACCGTTCTGGGCCTGAATATCAAATACTGATACTTAATCAAAATTTCTATCTTCGAGAGCTTACTTAACGGTGGCCTAAACAGTGGTTTGGATAGAAGCCTAAAACATATTCGAATTTAGGAATTGTGCCATAGCACTGGCAAAGTCGAAGCCAGGCGATGGCTGGGTTCTCATTCCCGAGCTGGAAGTAGGGTCGGAGGGTTCTTCGGTAGGAGGGGTCCTTTCGTTTCTTGTAAAAGACATGGCTGGTTGAGAAGGGGTCTAGCTTAACTCAACTTGTTCTGAATTTGACTCCCCGCTGGAATTAGTGTGTGGAATCCCTTTGACTTTTGTGGTGACAATCGGGGTAAGAGGATGACGAATCAAGCGATGCTCTATCCTTTTCCAACCTAGGGTGCGACGATCAGTCCTCCTCCTCCTAACTGAAATGGTAGGTAGTGGATCAGATCATGAATGAGTTGGCAAGTGGTATGGATGGTATGTATGCCTTTTATTTTTGGAAGCGCTGCATGATATGTATGGCTGCACGTAGATGTGGTTAGAGATGGTACGACGACTTATCCCTCTAACATACATGGGACGTTTGTACCTCACATCATACATAGTGATATATGGTGATGAACGGAGGCACAAGAGAAGTCCTACATGTGTTGCTAAACTCCTTCCACAAGCGGAAGTAATAAGGGTAAGTTGATTCATTTCTGGCTCTTAAAGCCGATGCATGGGGTCCATGATCACGGAGTACATAGCACGCAAATCATCCCTCTTCCAAACTTATGACTCCCGTATAACACCTTTTTGGAAGGATGGAGTTTGGCTTCTTCACCGGTAATGGCAAAAGAAGCGCATCCCAGTTATTTTATTTATTCTAGTGACCCTAAGGGAATGATGTGCTAAGGCTTTTTCTAACTCGTTTACCTTGATTCCATGTTACTCAACCACTCCTAAATAAGTGTGATCGTAGGAGTTTACGTGTTGGTTAAAAAGAGTGATCCACCCACTAGGCATCCTCAATTCCAACAGGGCATGAGTGATACTTTTGTGAGCTTCTCGGGGTAAAATGGGGCACCTAAAAATTACCCAACTATCTACACGCGTAAGGATAAAACGTTATAAAGAAAGAATGGAGTTTTAACTTGGCCAATGATTTCAACACATCATCAAAATCTTTTAAACTTTGTGAAAAGATAAGTTCAAGAGATCATCCCTAGCAGAGTCGCCACTATAAGTGGACAACGTTTTACGCGGTGGCTGCAGGACCGGGCCTGTGGACCGGCCTCTAAAAATGATGGGGGGATGTGTGTGATGTGATTGAAAAATGGTTTTGCATATTTTAATGCTCAAAAGATACGAGACCGAAATCCCGTACTTAAAACAGAGTCGCCACCCGGTTCAGCTCAATCGGGAAATTTTTGGTACGATTTTCCCACCGGGTGGTTGGACCATACCTTAAGTAGAGATTCTGAGTTCAGATGATGTTATCTATTTTTCATTAGGCCAAGTTAAGATACTTCATTCTTTCTTAATCGATTTAATCCATCTTATTTATTTATGTTTTCGGTTATTTTGTTATTTTTGCATTTATCGAGCAATTAAAGCGATGAATAAATCATTACAGTCATCCAAAAATAAGTGCGAAAAATAAAATTATTACACGGCTTCCAAGCCCTATACATTTTTCTATGTGATAAATAAAATACCTGAACGTCTAATACACATTCACCTGTAGAAGATGGTTAGCACGGATATGATACGTTTTATTTACAATATTATAAAGCCCGGTTGGATGGCTAAAATGAGATTTGAACGGCGTTTGCGAGAAATTCCGTTTTAAGCAAATTTTAGATTCGATCATTATTTTAACCAGATTATTAGTGAAAATGCCACACGTTATGGGGTGGAGTCTGTTTACAGGAGGTTTTGAACCTTCATCTTTGCATTATATGTCCTAGCTTCGGAAAATAAGCTAGTCCGGGAACAAACAAAAATAAAACTGATGTCCAAAAAGTCATGCCACCAACGACGCAGCTGATGCTGCCGGTGACATGATTTATGTCATTGCCGACATGGGTGATGCCACCGGCGACATCAATGGTGTCGCTGGTGACATCAGTATGCAGGCAGGTTACATGGCTTTCTGGGTACCAAAAAGAAATGGTCCTACAAGAAAGTGAGGTCTCTGGGGAATGTGATGCCACCAGCGGTATCAGTGATGTCTCTGGCAATATGGATGATACCGCCAGCGACATCACATGTCTTCGGCGACCTCAATTTCTTGCAGTAGCAGAGGGCAGCAGTAAAAAATGGCCGAAAACCCAAAAACGAACTCAAATCAACAAGAATCAGTACAAATCAGTAATATTAATGCCAAAGAGCTATGAGACTCGGGATTTTTACCCCGGGGTCGTGAATCCACCTCTTCGTGAACCGAAAAGAAACACCTCCGGGGAGTTTGTAACAATGATTTAGTAGTAAAATTCAAGCGTTCTAGGTCTCTAGATGTTTATTAAATTGGTTTTAATGAAAATACCTATTGATTTTAAGCTCACAATCAGAGAGTTCGAAGAAGAAAAAATCAGGAAAAATGGATTATAATCTTTTTTCGTGTCTTATCTAATTCTTATCTCACTAAAACACTATTCTCTCATTCTAATATTAAACTTATAACATTAGATCATCCCCTCTCCTAATTGTAGCTGCAGGTGTGTTTTTATAGGTGAAATGGGGTGCTTTTCGAGACCTTTTTGACCAATTCCGCCGAAAATGGCCGAAAGGGTGCCTGTGCAGGGACCCGCTTCGGGTCATGCCGCCAGCGGTATGGATGATGCCGCCGGCGACATGGTGATATCGCCGGCGGCATGGGTTATGCCGTTAGTGGCAGCAGCCTCTGGCATGCCGACAGCCAGCGGGCCTAGGAGCCTAAAAAGTCGCCAAAAGTGGTTAAAAGTGGGTCAAAAGGCATCTTTTTTATTTTTAATGATATAATGGGTAATTTTTTAATTTGGGTGTAAATCATCGGTTCAAGCTCCTACCAGACGTGTTATTGGCCACGCCGAACTGAATTCTGCCAAGTATAAAATTCGCAAGGAATATTATATTGGTAATAAAAATTCTAAAGAGAACTTTTATTATGAGGCATTAAAATCGGGTACACGTCATCATCGTCTCGCGAGAGGGACTGCAAAATCCCTTACTCACAGCCACGTCGGGTTCGGGCCTGGTTGGGCTCTTATTTTCATGTTCTTATCTAAACCCATCTCATGTAAAGCGAGCTCGTGTGGGTCTTGCAATCCAACACGCTCGAGCCAAGGCTTCATTTCATCACTATGGATGAGCATGCATGCATGCTTTCACTTGAAAAAAGCGGATCGTAAAGGCGGTTGATTTTTAATTTTTTTTTATTTTCATAAGCTTTGTAGAAATGTCGGATTTTGGTGATTCTGGAATCTTATCTTATTGAAAAACGGGCCAATGGTCAAATCTCGCTATGATTTAATGTTTTTTGCTCTTTGGCAAAAAACATATCATTTAGAAACTCAATCTTGCATATTCTATTTTGAGGACTAAATTGTAAATTTCTAAGAGTTTATGTGGTTGGCCGTTATTTTTAGAATTATTATTAACCCCAGATCCCTACACTAGCTGTTTATATGCATGTTTGACAATCAATTTACAGTTTTGAATTGATTCAAATTTCAGTTCTATTTTCCTAATAGTTTTTAGAAGATTTGGCTTCTACTGTCTTCTTGTTTTTTTATTAAAGGGATAGAAAGGCAAGGACTAGATTAGTCCTAGCCTAGGAAACGATACACCCAAGATATCCTCGGATATGATAGCTATCGCCTCACGCGAAGGAAAATCATAGTAGTGGCAACCAAACGGCAGGGATGCACCAAAAGAGACTAGAGCGTCCGCACATCTATTGCCTTTGCGGTGCACATGTTGAAACGTAACCATCCACTCCATGTCAAGTAAGTTCCTAATACTCGTAACTAGGCTGTGATAGTTACTCCCTCGTGCCTCTTCCTCTTAAAACGCTCGTATGACGAACATACTATCCACCTCCACTATCACTTTCCTATATCCCTTCTCCCAAGCGAGGTTTAAGTGTAACATCCCATTTTATACATTATATTTGTTTTTATGCTCATTCATTATATGTATTTGAATTAAATTAGATAAAATATATTTTGTATTATACATAGCATATGTATATATGAAGTTGATTATATGAACTGATTTTTATTTGAGTACACGAAAGTAGGATAAGATTCTAAGTGTTAATTAGAATTTACAACTATAAGAATTAGAGAATAATTTTATTATATGTCATTTTGCCATTAGTTGTTGTTGTTATTATTATTATATTATTAGTATAATTGTCATTAAATAAGAAAAGGATTATTGTAATTAGTATAGTTGTCAATAAATAAGAGAAGGAGGGCAAATTGGTCAATTGTCTATCTAGATATTTATGAATAAGATATGAAAGGGATTAGATCAGTTTCCTTCTCAACAAAAAAAGAGGAACACGCCGAAGAGACGGATATAGAACAAGAGAAGAGAAATCGAAAAAGAGAAATAAGAAATCAGGTATGTCTATGATTTTGTAATATGGTTTTCATGATTTTAGAGACCTAATTAGGAGATATGGTAAACTTTCAATTTGTTCACCTATGAGTTATGAAGCTCTCTGTAAAATTTGGGAATTTTTGAGTGGTTAGATTGATCTATATGAAATTTTAAAGTGGAAGTGGTCAGAATCAAATGATCAAGAGAGAGAGTAAGGTTCAGAGCTAAACTAAAATCGTTATACTGCTTCAAAAATTCTAATTTTTGGATATGTTACTCTATTATATGTCTACTTTAAGTAGAGACACGAATTAATATATTGTGTGTAGGAAAAGTTATGAATGTTTTACTAGAAGTTGTGCATGTACATCAGCACAGAATCATGGCCTAAAAGTATAGATCACTGTAAATCGTATGAGGCTCTGAAAATTATTAGATTTTAATAAATTATACCCTTATGTGTAAGGAGTAAAATGAAATAAGAGGCATGGAATTTAGTTAAGTGGGTTGAGAGGTCTGAATTTGTGAATACAGTAAGGTCATGAAAATTTATCTATAATCAATAATAGTTTTGGTTATGAAGAACTACGTGGCTTTGATTCCTAAATTAAAAATTATTGGGATACGTAGGAAGCTTGATAAATGATAATAAGTTCATTTCAAGTCCAAGCAAAATAAAGATATTAACTTAGATAGTTTAAAAAGATAGAATCATTGACTTGGTTGTAGTGTTACTACTTGATGATATAAATTGGAGAGAAAAAAATAATTAGTTTCATAACTTAATATATTATATATGATATTAGCAAACGATTGAAAGAATTAGAGGTTAATATGTAAGTATAAACATGAAAGGAACTTGATATTGATTTGATTGGTTATGAAATGTATTGAAATGTGATTGTAAATTAGATATGAATTTGTAAGTGAATTGTGTTAAAATGTGATATGTGAATAATTGATGTCTATAGTTTGTATAAATATGTGAAAATGGCAGATATGTGTAAATAGATTATGAGTTGATTAACTGTATAGGATAATTATGCATTCAAATGTGATTTTTATATGGCAATTGTATTTGTACACAAGTATATAAAATATAAAAGGAGGCATTGTGACATATCTGCCCGACTATTGCAATATATGTTCTGTTATTTGAACCTAAATGGTTGATCAATTGTCACATGAACCGAAAGGTCATGTTCTGATATATGAATTGTTACATGAATCGAAAGGTCATGTTCTGATATATGAATTGTTACATGAACCAAAAGGTCATGTTCTGATATATGAATTGTTACATGAACAGAAAGGTCATGTTTTGTTATACAAATTGTTACATGAACCTAAAGGTCATATTCTGTTATATGGACTGAAAAGTCACCCAATTGTTCATATGGCTGGCCAGCAAA
This sequence comes from Euphorbia pulcherrima, assembly GCA_947683365.1. Classification (NCBI taxonomy): domain Eukaryota; kingdom Viridiplantae; phylum Streptophyta; class Magnoliopsida; order Malpighiales; family Euphorbiaceae; genus Euphorbia; species Euphorbia pulcherrima. Next base: position 6,615,736 of record CANTUS010000006.1, on the reverse strand, counting down.
TCAATTGTCATCTGTTACAAATGTTACATATATTCCAAGGCAATAGTTCGGCCGATAATGTCACAACAAATAATAAATGACTCATTCATTAACATTTATATATGTATAGATATCAACTGAATATATGAATAAGTGATATTATGTAAATATGTTTTATATGAATTGAGTTAATATGAAATATATTTATAGATTGTTTTATAGAAGTATTATGTCAAGCATCATTGTGTAATTGAGAATACATTATCATTTGTAGCCAAAATTAGGCCTTATAATTAGTTAGTTAAACATTGCTTATGTTCATTAATCACATATAGCCATAACTATAGTTAAGCATGTTTACAGGGTTTCAAGATCTTATAACTGTGTATAGTAAACAACATGAATTATCTAATTATTTTGATCGGTAGATCAACTATAATTGTAAAGTCATCGTACGGATTGAAAATTCATTTCTTGTTTTATAGGTATGCAAGAACTAACTTTACAACAAAAATTAATAGTTAACCACTAGTTCACATGAGCATCGAGTATTGTGATTACATGGATTAGAAAAAGAATTGTTATATCTTTTAGTCTATAGTACAAAGAAAAAGTTTAAAGATTTTTTTAAAAAAATAAATGACATGTTAATAGGATCCACTTGGTTGAATAACATAGCTTCAATTAATAATGTTATTATATGATAGATACTGTGTAGAGTGTGTGGACATAATAAGAAAGAAAATTTAGGATGTTTCATTAAGCCATCAAGAACTCCCCCAAAGTTCAGCCCTTGTAATCGAGCACGACCCCACATTGCGAGCATATCCTCCAAGCCACACCTCGTGCACGCCTCTTATAACTCCACCAGAGGACACCTTAAATTCACTACCCCTGACCGAACCATCCGAATTCAATTTAACCCACCCATGTAGAGGTGGGTTCCAACCCACAAGGTGCCATTCAAGGCTAACAGTCATCCTCTAATCGGTTTTTGTCGCCGTGATGAATGCCTCTGCCATTCCTACTACAGTCGTAGCAATACCTAGCCATTCCATCACTACCTCATAAAAATGAAAGAGTTTCTTCTTTTCTAACACAACCGGCAACCGATCCCAAACAACATCCCCCAATTCATGTGCCCAAAGCACTGCCTTGTACACAAGTTCTTGCTTATCCATTGCTGTAAATTTCCTTCCCCAAACTTTGCAAGCAAGTCTCGGTCAATCAAACCACTCTACACCTCATGAGCACCTATGCAGTCCCTTAAGCCGTCTAAAACATCTTCATTACCATTCATACACCAGCTGTAAGTTCCAACAGAGGTCAGGTGACATCTCAATCTCTTGTAATTGGTAAGCAACCTCTCTCGAAGACACAACTAAAGAAAAATTTTAACGCGCTCAGGCCCATGCCAACTCCAAATGACTTTCCAATCCTCACCGTACAAATCACCGAGGCTTTCACTAGCTTGCATAAAAGCATATTTAACTGAGAAACAACATGTTGAGGTGCAACTACAATAGTAGATATCTTGCCAACTGCATCTCGATTGACACAACAAGCGGCAATAAGGTAAAGGCAAGGAATAGGGACTTTATCACTAAATAAGCTTCAATTCCAACTGCCATCAACCATCAGCATATCATAAACTTTGAGATTCAGTTCTAACTTCGATAAGGGACAAAATGCAAGATTGTATAAAGGGCCTAAATCACCCGCCTAAGCATCAGACTAAAATCTAACACTCTCCCCATTCACCACACTCCATTGGACCACCAAGAGAACATCATCTTTAATCTAAACTATGGCCCTCCAGATTTTTGAAACCTGTTAACCAGGTTTAATTACTACAGAAGTGAAATTAGGGCAACGATATTTACTTAGCATAAGCCTTGCCCATAGGGAATCTCCATTAGAGAGAAGGGAAAACCCAAGCTTCATAAAAAATGTCGTGTTTATCAATTTAGGCTTCTAATTCCAAGACCTCCATCATAAAGAGGCTTATATCCTCATTCCAATGAACTAGGTGGATTTTTTGAACCTCTCCAACACTTTCCCACAAGAACCACCTAACTAGCTCTTCAATTTTCCCAATCACAGCCTCGGGTAAGTTAGATATGATGTATGCCCTTAAGGCAATTAGGGTGATATATCTTAATTATGTAATTTAATTAATAAAGGCATTTAATCTTTTATTTATATCGATGTGCTTGTAAAAATATTATGGCTAGTTAAAATATATTCATTGATGTATGTATACAAAAGTCCCTGATGTATCATAGCATGAAGTTAGAGAAATTATAGTTGGACTATAATTAGTAAGACCTGCATCATGTGCAATTATGATTATTATCTAAACTATCCCTAGTCATGTTTTCATCAAGAAAGGATATTGATGAAGCGGATAGACTAGCATGTGGTCAACTTTCTTAGAAATGGTCCAAGTAGCCAGTCTCCTAAGGACTGAAGGTGGTGCCTTAAGTTTGATACATGGATATATTTGGGAGATATATTGGAGACTGCAGTATGGTAAAAACTTGGTGTATATATCAATGTGTTAGTGTTTATCTTCATGCATTAAGTTTTGCGAATATCCTCATACTTGAGATGATAGTTATCTTGTATGGTACCATCTCTATACTTTATGCCATTCCCATACACTCATTAATTTAGGGTGTCATGGGTGGCTACGGGTACAGTGATGACAGCACGTTGGTAAGCTATATAGTCGGATAGAATCCATTGCTCCAGATATATTAAGGAGTTGTACATGGCCGCTTGTTGAAGTGATGATTGCTATAAACCTCTTACCAGAGTATGTGTTTGATAGAAATAGTTTCTAGTCAAACACACTATGGTAAAAGGCAATATACTTCGTTAAAAAGTTAATAACTAGGATAGCTTGGAGCAACCTTGCTATTAGTGGGTTAACACTTTAACCAAACCCTATAAAGTAGATGGTACTAATATTAAAGAATGGAAGGAGTTCATCGCGTTGGATAACTATTGCATTAACCGGGATTGAGTCATAAGCGCAAATGACGTTCCGAGTAATGGGGGATGGTAGACCCTTGCTAGAGGTGTACTACAGTCGTTCAAGGTAATAAGGTTATATTTACGGTCTAGAACCTCAAGCCAATAGCTCCATTAGAATAAGGGTTGGTTAAGCCTTAACAGCTCAATATTTCAGGATCCTATAAGGTCACACACATTGGACCTTCATCGGACTAAGTAGAGAATTAATAGATTTATTCTATTACAAAAATATAACATAATTGGATTATTATTTAAATTGGTTAAAAGATGATTGGATCATTTTGGGTGGTAAGCCAAGGAATTTATTTTGATCGGTAACTAATTTATTAGGGTCATACATAAATTAATTTTTGAAAGAAGGATTAAAAGGGAATTTTCTAATCGAAGTAAAGGGGTCGGACCCTACAAAGATGGGGCTCACATTTTAGGACCCCATATAAGCGGCTAGAGGGCTGTGGGCTTGGTACATGCACGAGCCCATTATGGCCTACCTTGCAAAGGGCTAGCGTGTAGCGTACAAAGCACACTGCACGCAGGTCAACCTGTGGACCTATGAGGGTCCGCTTGTTGACCTATATGGAGATTTGGCATTTTTTCTCAATCCCACATTGGAAAAGGGGGAGCTATAAATAGGCTTTGCCTTCCCCCTTTCAACTTGCACCATTGCTCAATAGCATAAATCCTAAGCGATATTCGAAAAGAAAAATCTCTTGGGTCAATTGAGCATGTTCTTTTTGAGGAGCTTGAATTTATTCGAGCACCTCTAGTTTATATTATTGGGTGGGGCTTTTGGAGTGGTTAAGCAACTACACAAGGCTCCCTAGTTCTTCCTCTCGAGGAGGTTTTGATTGATGGGGTTCGTGTGGATACTCATAGAGGCTATCCTACGCTTGGAGGCTTGTACAAGGAGGTTCTGCTAAAGCACGCTTCAACTGGTAAGTTTTCTTTCTTTCTCTTTTAATTATCAAGTCTTTTTCTTTAAGCGTTTTTAGACTTAATAATTATGCTTAGGTTGTTTTGCATGCTTAGTTTATTTTATGCTTAGGTTATAGCTTAGAGTTATAACATGCTTAGGTTATAGCTTAGAGTTATAATATGCTTAGTATAAAATATATATGGTAGGATATAATTTAGAATTATGGTGTGTCTAGCCTATGCATGCTAACCTAGGTAGAGAATTATTTAGTTAAGGCTTTATTTAATTTATATGCATCTAATAGGAATTCCTGGGGACAGGGATAAAAATTTGAATTTCCGATGTGCCTGTTATGCATGTTCAAATTGACTATCAGTTCTTAACAGGGTAATTTAGCGGTTTGTGTCATATAATAGGGTATAGCTAACAAAACCGGTTTGATCAGAGTAATACGCCCCGCTAACGATAGAAATCTGGAATTATATACATTCAGCCTATTCTGAATCATTTGAAGCATTCTTGAAAATTTATTCCTCTCCAATCTTTCATTCGTAAAAGGAAAGCCTAGATAGGTCCCTAAGGAATGTGCAACCTAAAACCCTACATAATCAGCCACCTCTTTCCCCACCATTCTCGAAGTATTGTTAGAGAATACCACAATCGATTTTCCACTACTCACTTAATTACTAGAGAAAAAGCAAAAGTGATCAAGAACTTGTTTGATAATAGCAATTTGTTCCATATTCGCCTCTGACAAGAGGAGCAAATTGTCGGTGAAAAATAAATGGGTCCAAGGGGGGCAATCACGACTCAAGGAAATCGGCTTCCCTGCACCAGAATCCACAACTTTGGTAATCACATGTGCAAGTCTTTCCATGCATAATACGAAAATATAGGGTGACATCGGGTCCCCTAGACGGACACCCCATTCCAACTAATCTACATAGAAACACTCAAAATACAGCTCATAATAACCCAAATCAGGCTACTAGGAATGCCAACATCTTCAAGGTTATTCTCAATAAATTCCCATCTTAGCCTATCGTATGCCTTTTCGAAGTCAATTTTTAAGGCCATCCATCTTTTACTTCCTTCCTTAATCTTTATCGAGTGCATGATATCCTGCATTATCAAAATGTTATTAGTAATATGCCTTCCCGGAATGAAGGTTGACTGGTTCGGTAAAATAAGCTTCGACATCACACTTTTAAGCCTATTTACCACCACCTTCGTAATAATCTTGTACACAACCGTACAAAGGCTAATAGGGCGGAAGTTTGAGAAACTTTGAGGGTTCTCCTTCTTGGGTATCATAACAATAAGCATACGGTTAATCCACTAATTGAGGCCCTCCCCAAAGAAGACATGTCGAAAAAAGCTACAAATCTGGGGGCTAATCTCACTCCAAAATTTTTGATAGAACCCTGCTTGAAACCCATTAAGACTCGAAGCTTTTCATGGTTGCATCTCAAATAAGGCAATTCTAACTTCCTCATCACTCACACTCGTCTGCAAACTTGCTTTAGACGGCAGGTCAATATGTGGAAGGGATCCCCTCATGTGTCTATGTCAACCACTAAAACCATGTTCCCCCTCACCGTTAATAACATCGACTGAGTATAGCTCACGGTAGTATAAGACCGCCGCTTGCTTGAGGGTGGCATCATCAATGCACCATTCACCACCAATCATAATACCCGATATCTTATTTTTCCTCCTCCTCTCTACAATCAAATTGTGAAAAAAATTTGTATTCTTGTCACCATGAACTATCCATTCCTTATGAGATTTTTGTTGCCATAAACTCTCTTCTTAAAGGAAAACAACCTCAAATTCTTCCACCAACTCTTTCTCTAACCAAAATAAAAATTTTGAACGTCCATGGTCCAGAGAACGTTGGATGCCAGCAATTTGGTTTTCAAGTCTGTGTTTCTAATAGAAAATGTTACCGAAAACCTTCAGGTTCCATTCCTACAAGATAGACGCTACGTTCATTAAGTTCTCACTCACCTGGCGGAAATTATTCCATCCTCTTAACACTTTCTCCTTCAAGCTCTCCTTTTCTAGCCAAAATCTAAAGAAACAAAACGGCATCACTCCTCTCGACCCCCTTCTAGGCTCACTGATAGAGATAAGAATAGGAGAGTGGTCCAATCCCGCTCTCGCCAAATGTCTGATCATAGTATTCTCAAAGGCATTCACCTATTCTGATTACCAAGTGGCCATACGCCAAGTGAATTAAGAGCCCAAGAACCCCATATCAGCTAGGCTATAAGATTGCACGAAATTCATGAATCTGCTAAATACTCGTGATGAGATATACCTACCCCCCTTATGCTCTTAATCTGATAAAAGTGTGTTGAAGTCCCCTACAAGCAGCTACGGATCCTCTATAGACTGAGCAATACATGTTAGCTCAATCCATAGTCTCCTTTGTATCGAGTGAGGTTTTCCATATACAACCGTAAAAAAACCCACCTCCTAATTACCATTTTAAATAAAAAGTGTGAATAAATTGACTATCATTTTCCACAATGTCAATCTTGATAGAGTCACGCCAAAGAAGCCAAATACCGCCCGAAAAATCACCTCCACCCTATGTGAATTCTCAAACCCGAATCTACTAATGGCCCCGTTAGCAGTATTACCGCTCACCCTCGACTCCACAATAGCCACCACTGCCTTTTTTGACTAATAAAAATTTCCTTCAAGATGCGTACTGACTTGTTGCTTTTCACACCTTGAATGTTCCAAACAACAATTTTCAAATCCATCATAAAAGATACAACTAAAAAATAAACTAACCAATAAGGTTGAAACAACATCAATTTGGTGTAATATCCATAATCAAACCCTCTCCCTGTGAGGTTTTTTCCCTATCCACCAGATTGACATCCCTCGGAGTAGCTTCATGTTCAACACTCTTACCCTTGCATAATGGAAAACTTCCATTCCCCCTTCTTGTTTAACTTTATGTTCTAGGCGTGCTTTGAAACTACCACCCCCATCTTACCCTTGTACTTGTTGTCAGGACCTCCTTTATGATCATAATCCGAGCATTATGAGGTAAAGTTAAAAGGACTGCGATTCGCTTTGCCAATGCTCAAAGAAAAAGTTGGATCATCTGAAGGTAACCTTGCTACAAAATTAGCTGCTGTGTTTAAGCCATAAAGCTTATTCGACACTGCATTAACCGGGACTCTATTCCTTGTCATCACTGCATTCCCCATACCCTTCTTAACCCCCAAATATTTCTCACTTGCAACTTCCATGCACACCACCATATCATTCTCCGTATTCCAACCTGATCAATGTTGCTAACCACTAATATCTCCTTTAAGGCAGCCTTATCTCCCCGCATAACTTTCTTTGCCCTCTTATCAACTACCTTAGTGTTATCCAGCATTCCCACATCTTCCTCACCCACCCCTTCGTCATTTAGTGTAACATAGGCAGCCATAGAGTCCCCATCTCTATCGATAGCTATCTCCGGTTCACTCTCAAGAATTCAAAATCTTGAGCCCGAATAGGCCCCCTTATCAAGTTTCTTATTGTGGTTGTCATTCCTTATCTCTTTCACGCCATCCCCCCTCTTATGACCTCCATCTCTCCTCGAGTTTTCCTCCTTGCAATCATCCAAGGGCCATATAATCCATTCCCCACCAAGCCCTCACTCTACTCCATAACCTTATTGTCACTCTCATCATTTGCCTCACCCATCTCACTCTCCTTTTATCTAGCCTTAAGACAATGTTCCTTCATATGACCATAGACACCACAATTGAAGCAAACATTAGGCAAACCTACGTATTCCACCATTTGAAGTCTCCCTTCAATTTCAATTTTCGACAGTAAGGGTTTCCCCAAGTCTAATTCCATGGCAATTCGAGCATAACGACCTCTATTGCTCGTCTCGATATTCTTATCAATTTTCATAACATCACAAACCACACCTCCAATGGCTTTCAGGACACTTGGGATATAAAACCGAACTGGTAGCCCCGGTAGCCTTATCCAAGCTACAATGGTACTAATCTCTGACTTTGCAGGATCGAAGTCCGAGTTCCAAGTTTGAACAGCCAAATAATGGCCAAAAATCATCCATGGTCCATCTAATATAGCACGATAATAGTCTTTCCTACTTCCAAATTTAATTATGAAATCCCCTGACCCCACATCAACCATCGAGAAGATCCCACTCGGCAAGGTAGGGTTGACAGCAACCCTAGCACCACTCTGCATCTTTCTTGGTTCGGCTTCTACTATCTTCTTTAGATCATCGGATTTCAATTAGTTTTTTTGTTAGTTTTTTTGGGATTGAATTTAGCTTCGTCAATATGTTAATTTTCTATATTTAAATATGGTGAAGTTGCTTAGTTCAAAGTGTCTCATTCGTCTATTAAATTCAAATGATTAAATTATTTTACCCTCTATTCTCCAAATATAAGAGAGTCGAAACAACTATAGAATAAATTTGAAAATCCGAGAATTCTTATCCAAAATCTTTTGTTGTGGGTTTCATGGCAAAAAAAATTTTCACCTTTTATTATACAAGAACAAATGTATTAAAGGTTAAGCAACAAACAAGACCAAGCATACAAAGATACACCAACTAAAGCTTTTTTCTTTCCAACTTATAAATAATTGCATTGAACTAAATTGAACTGAATTTAATTATATTAAATTGGACTAAAAATAATGAAAATGAATATATTAAAATTGAAAATAGTGAAACTGGAAAATAATTAATGATATGAATAATAATGATTAATCATATAATGTATAAATAAAAATAATTATCATAAAATAATGATTAATCATATAATGTATAAATAAAAATAATTAATAATAAAAATAATAATATTTTTTAAAATATCAATATATATTAACAACAATGATTAATAATAGTTTAAAATAATACTATATTTTATGATAATATTTGTTAATTATTAATTATAATAATAATAATAATTAAATTTATCATTATAAATTATTATTATTTTATTTTATTATTTATGATTATTAATATTAATTAATAATATAGGTATATCGTATAAATTGAAATTTAATATCAAATATTGAAATTGAATCGAGCTGAATCAAATGATATTAAACTGAATTGAATGAAATATAAGTTGAGAATAATAGGGCCTAAATCATCCTTTTGTCATAGCTCTATCCCTTTCATTACGATGTAATTTGTTGGTTTTCTTAAGTCTTGTATGAATGTGAGAAACATGTAAATTTTTCTCACATTTGTAGTAAAGTTGACAGTCAAATTTAGTTGGAAGATTGAGTGAATCTATTGTTTATTGGATTAAGATTAGTAAATTTATTTCAGACAATCTCAATCATTAATTGAGTTTTAATGGTTTAGATTGAGTTTTAGTGGTTTATGGGGTTTGCAGTGAAATTAAATCTGAACTATAAAAACTCAATGGATAGTTGAGATTAATTAAAATGTAAACTTTACTTATTTCCAACTTTAGAGAATCTAAATCCTTGTTTATTATAGTGAATCTGGTTACAATTTACGAAGGTTCTTTTATATACGTTTCACCGAAGGCATGTGTTTCCAACTATCATATATATTAAATCATAAAATTTTCGTTAAATTACATATGTTGAAACAAATAACAAGTTTCTTACTAAGGCCTTGGTCTCTTCGGAAGTAAATTCAAGACAAATTTATAACTATTTAGTTGAACTTCAAATATTATTAAAAATGTATAAAAATGCATGACTGAGTAGTTGAACTTAGGTCTTGTTATTTTTAACTTATTTTCTATTCAGTTTAATTTAGTTTTATTTACTACCATTCAATTTAGTTTAGTTAAGTCTCAAGTTTCATTATTCAGTATTCAGCAGCATTATTGAGTTTTAGTTTATACTCTCTCCGTTTTTTAATAACTGTCGCTTTAGGTACTTTCTCACATACCAATGTTACATTAAATAAGGTAATAAAAATACTACTTTACCCTCAAAACTAACTCTTTATTTTTTTCACTTTATACAATGAAAGGAATAAATAAGGGTAAAAGAGGAGAAAGATAAGAATAAATGTATTGTAATTCGTAAAGTAACATTTATTAAAAAAACAAAATTCTCATCTAAAAGCGACAGTTATTAAAAACGGAGGGAATACATTATATCAATGTTATTAATTAATATTAATATTCATAAATAATTAACAATAAAAAGCAAGGAATATTAATAATACTATCATTTAAATGTCAATTTATTTCTATTTATACATTATATTAATATTAGTAATCGCAAATAATAACAAAGAAAAATAACTAATAATAATATTTTTAAAATTATTAATTATTATTTTAAATGTGAATAATTTTGTGAAATAAATAAATAAATAAATAACATAATTATATTTTATAAATATTGATAAAAATTAAAATAATAAAAAATAATATTCATAATAATATTTCAATTAAATAAAATAATAATTTATAATAATAAATTTAATTAATATTATTATATGTATTAATTAATAAATTTTATTATTATATATAATATTATTTAAAATATTATTAATTATAAATATTATTATTTATATTATTAATTATTTTTTAATTTTAATATTGATCAGTTTTATTTCAGTTCAATATTACAACCAGTTATCAATTGAACTCTAATCAATCTAATTGATAGGTCTTCTAGGTTAAAAGCTTGAAATCAAATAATTATTTACCTTGTGTAATTATTAGTGGCGGTGATATTGACAGATTGGGTGGTAAGGGCAAGAAGTGATGTTTTTATTTGTAGGCAAGCAATTACTGACTTTAGCGCTTAGAACCATAATATCATGTATTACGGGCGTATTTAGAATTGTCATCGTATCTGTTGTTATGAAAAGATTTATTTAAAAAATTTTAATAGAATAAGATATTTTGATATCAGACAAAAGATTTTGACTCTTAATATTAATTAATTCGAAACTGTTTACTATTAATTTTAGAACTTTTCGTGACAGCACCGTGAAAAAGCTTGAAAATTGTGTTTCTAGGGAAATTAGTTTGGGAAAGCAATCTCGCTGGTCCTAAGATTTTGCTTCAATGCTTTCTCTATTCCATTCCATTAGGCAATATTTCAAAAAGTGTCAGGCGCTAGTCGGGCAGCGGAGCTTCTAGCGTTTAGACGGGGACTATGCAAGGCCTGGACAGTGTCTAGGCGAATTTATAATTTTTTTATTTTTTTATATTTATTGATAAATAAAAATATAAATTCAATTAAAAAATGAATTATAATATAACAATATATTACAAAAACATAGTTTAGTATATAGAAACACAATTCTTAATTATTTCTTACATAAAAACATATCAACATTAAAATCTCTTACTTAAAGACACATATCCTCACAAATTTTTTGTGATTTATAGCTTTGAGATTCAAAATGAGGATTGCATGGTGAGAATATTTTATTGTACATCAATTTTACTAACCGAGCTACCTTCTGTGAATTGAAAAAATTGAACTATAATTATTATAAGTATTGGTATCTTAAAAATTGCGGAAAAACCAGATTAGGAGGTGCCTATGCGAAAAAAATTGGACTAGGCGGTGCCTAGACGACAATAAATCGGTTCAATGCCTGATAGTGCCCGAGGAATGAAAAGTCAGGCGGCAAACCCCAAAATAGCTCTTAGGCGAGGCCTAAGAGGGGAGTTTTAAAACACTGCAATTAGGGCTGTAAATGAACTAAACTTCTCGTGAGCTGCTCAATGCTCGGAGAAAACTCGTTCGAACCCGGTTTGTCAATAAATGAGCTTGTTCGTGAATAAAATTTTATACTCATCTTTATAAACGAACCAAGCTTGAACACCTTGATATTCGGCTCGAAAATTCGTAAAAATGCTCGAAATAATGCTCGTGAACATACTCACTAATTGACTTGCAAACATGCTCGAGAACATAATATATTTATAATATAAATTTTAAGTACAACATTTATTAATATTTTATATTTATTATATAGATATCACAAACTCAGATAAAAAAATAAATATAATGATGGTTTTTTTTAATATTTATAAGTATCTTCATTAAAATAATTTTATTCAGGGTTTAATAATAATTAAAGCTTCTCACCCTTTCAATAAATATATTTAGTGAAATTTAAATCTCATTCTCCTTCAAATTTGTCAGTCTATTTATCTTGAGCTATAAATATAATGATGGTTTTGATAGGATCTTTTAGGGTTTTTACTTTTTACCCACTTTGTCTACCCGGATCCATATCTTTTACATTCATCTTTTTGTGTAACCCTAGCCTCATTCTCCTTTCTGAAATGGCAGAGCAGCCCACCCCTCCTCCTCTTCTCAAATCCTTTAATTCCGGCAAGGCATGTCGTTCTAAGATCACAACTCCACTTCTTCTTCTCACGGCTACATCATCCTCGCCAGGTCTACAACTACAGTTGTTTATGATAGCCATGATCTGTATTTTCTTCTACTATCACTGATTCATAGATTTCTCTCATGTTTTTGGTGTTTCGATCTATCAATTGGAGAACCATGATCGAAGCTTTAGTTAAGCTTAATAAACAAAACGAGACTATTCGAGCTCAGATAGATGTTGAATGTTCACAAAAGAGCCAATCTCGAGCTCGGCTCGTGAACTACAAATTGAGCCGAGCTCAAGCTTTTGATGAACACTAGTTTTTTCATTCGAGCCGAGCTTGAACATGAGATCTAAGTTTGAATCTAGCTCGAGCTCGATAAAAATGAGCCGAGGCTTGGCTCGTTTGCAGCACTATATTCAATCCAATGTTTTTATTATTTTCTTTTCTTTGGTACTATGAAAACTTGGATATATAGGACATAGTTAAGTGATGTTTTCATAATCTTCCCTCTTTTAGGAGGACTTAGAAAATTGAACTGAACTGAAATGAAATCTACATGTTTCGGGTTTGTATCTTTAAGCTATTTGATTAACAATTTTAAAGGATAAAGTTAAATGAAAGATTTTGGTATTATTAAATTTCTAATTCTGGCAAGTTATTACTAGTCTACAAAAATACAAAACTCAGGTTGCATATTGCACTCTGTAAAAAACCATCTTCTAGTAGGTTTCATACATAATAAAGCTAACAGGAAAACAGAAAGAAAACCCATTTGAAATGGAGAGAGAACAAGAAGACCTTCCTGGATTTAGCTCCTGCCGGTGTAGAACCAGAAGCTCATCGGAAAATCATTCTTCTTTGGTCAGCTTTCTCTCTTTCCTCTGAATCTTTTGGTATACTTCTTTCCTAACGAATACCTACTGTTTGATTGAAAGTAAAATATTTTTGGATGATGGATCTGTTTATGGAAAACCCTTATGTAGATTTTGCTTCATGTTTTCTTTCTTGGTACTCCTACCTTCTTTTTGGTTCAGTCCTCAGTTGTAGGGAAGTTACTATGAATTTTAAAGTAAAGAACTCGTTGATCATCAGCATTATTTGTTTTCCCATTTTGCTGATTATCAATACAATTAAATGCTAGCAGAATATGTAGAGAATATACATACAAGTGGGGTTGAGCCCATTGAACGCAAAATCAATTGGTTTGTGTTAAGGCTCAATCTTCACCACATATATTTCACTCTTTACTCCTGTTTATTTTCGATGTGGGATTTTCCACACATGGGCCTGGACCCGTAGCCACTTGTTAAACATTCCTTGGCCAATTTTGAGCTCAAAGTCATCAACGAGTCTAGTCTTCTGTGCTAGCTCAGCTCCACCAGGACTTCTATACGAACCTAGGATCACGGGTTGTCATGCCTTATCTGCTCTAATACCATGTTGAATGGCCTCCCTGGCTTCCAATAATTGGAACCTATGCACCTTGAACTTCAGAAATAGCAATTAAACCTGCTCCATTATTACTCCAACCTCTACTCCAGTTGTTTTACAATGTATAATATCGTTTTCTATTTATAATCTCGTACCCTGTCGAGACTATAGCATGACATTCTTTGTCCACCTTGATTTTTTACTAAATCTCTCTTGCTCTCTTTTGTGTAGGATTTTTTATAGTTAACACCTTTATGTTTAAAAAATGCACCAATAATAGGGCCATTAATGCTAATTTCTTTACTAGTCTGTTCACATCACTACCTTTAGCTAATAATCCATCATACCTTACAAAGTTCAAGACTTCGGACACTCCACTACCATCTAACAACCTTGTAACGCGTGAGGTGGATAAATCTGATATCTTTCCTTCTCCATACTTTTAAGCCATTAATCTCAGTCGAGATTCGATGCATTGCATGACAGCAACAATTTCGAACTAATTTATGTGAAGCTTCAGGAAGAACCATAAATTCCTCAGAGCAACATCATCTTCTTTTTCAAGTCGTCATCTCACCTCCACGGTAATGCCGAATGAAATTCGAATGATGAAATTGCTCATCCTCAAGGGATCCTCAGTAGTTGATTCCACATTTGTAACGGATGGTATTTTGGATTCCTTCAAAACAATAAGACTAGATGATTTCCTTCTAGCCGCTATGATAAATTTAGGATTTTCCCGTGGCTAGGTATGGGTAGCCTCATGAACAACCTCATTTGTCATAGTGGCTAGAAGGAAATCTTCTAGTCTTATTTTTTTTATGGAATCCAAAATACCAACCATTACGGACGTGTAATTGACTAATGAGGAACCTTTGAGGATGAACAATTTCATCATTCGAATTCCGTTCATCTATGGTATCATCGAGTACTTCTAGTTTTAAAATCGGCATTATCGTGAAGGTGAGATGACGGCTTGAGAAAGAAGATGACGCTGCTCTGAGAAATTTAGGGTTCTTCCTGAGACTTCCCGTAATTTAGTTAGAAATTGTTGTTGACGATCAGTGCATCGAATCTCGACTTAGATTAATGGCTTAAAAGTATGGAGAAAGATAGGTAGCAAATTTGTCCATCTCACACGTTGTTAGGTGGTAGTGGAGTGTCCAAAGTTCTGAACTTTGCAAGGTACGATAGATTGTTAGCTAAAGGTGGTGATATGAAAAGGCTTGTAAAGAAATCAGAATGAATGGCCCCATTATTGGTGCATTTTTTAACATAAAGGTGTTGACTATAGCAAGCCCTACATAAATAGGAGTAAGAGTGATGTAGTAAAAATGAAGGTGGACAAAGAATAGGTCATGCTATAGTCTTGATAGTGTACGATATTATAGATGAAAATATATATTATACATTGTCAAACATTTGGGGTAGTAATGAAGCATGTTTAATTGTTATTTCCGAAGTTTATGGATGTTCCAGTTGTTGGAAGCCTGAAAGCTTTGTTTGTATTAAAGTGGAGTTGGGCTAGCATAGAAGACTAGATCCATTGATGGCCTTGAGCCTCAGAGGAGATTGACGAAGGAATGTTTGGCAACTGGTTCAAGCCTAGTTGTACTTGAAGGGGAGTACTGCAGATGTGTGGAGAATCCCACATCGAAAATATATGTGGTGAAGATTGGGCTTTAGCACAAGCCAATTGGTTTTGTGTTAATGCTCAATCTTCTATCACATATATTTTCACTCTTTACTCTTATCTATTTTTTATGTGGGATTCTCCAACAGAATATGAGCACTGGAGATTCTCAGGAAAAAGAAGAAACCAAAGTGTTACTATAGTAAATACTGAGCTCGTTGCTGTTGATTTTGTCGCTAATATTCTTTCATTTCACGAAGAAAACAGTAAGGTCTATAGGCTTTCTGCCCCACCCAAACCAAACCGAAAATCATTAAGGGGAAAATAAAAACCGAAATATTTTGGTTTGGTTTGATTTTCTTTCTTTTTTACTCTGCCAAAATCGAAAATCTCAAAGGTTATTGGTTTTTTTGCTCTGCCCTATATATACTCCCACCACATGTGGTTGATGCTCCTTTGGTTATCTATTTCAAGAAAGGACTCGTATCATTTTTACTAGAAGCCGGTTCAAATCGAGTAGGGGACATGATCACTCTGGCCAACAACATATTCGCGTTTCTCCAATGTATGAACGCTGAGTATAAGTCGTTCTAGTGCAATCATTGGAGAAGCTGGAGTTGGAACTGGAAGAGCGGAAAAGTGATTTGAGAAATGTTGAGGAAAAGAAAGAAGAGTAAATGAAAGCAATTGGAGAAGTTGAAATTGAATTAAGGCAACTGATGCTGAGAAATCAAAGAAATTGATTGGAGTTAAAACTGCTCGGAGGGAGAATGCAAAAAATTGTATGGAAAAGGCTGGAAATAAACTTAGAATTTTATTATGCAAATTGCTTTATTAACTTCCTTTGTTTTGTATATATTGCTTGAACTATTTAATTATAATAAATTTTTATTAAAAAATATTTTAATTTTTTAATTATACATATTAATTGGTAAGCCCGCGGGCTGAGCTTGGGATTTGATTATTTTATAAAGTCCTAGCCTGGCCTGAGTTCAATTTTTATTTTTTATGGATTGGGCTGGACTTGAGTTACTTATTTTTTAGTTAGGTCCGATTGAGCTCGGCTTGAATCGGCCCATGTCCAGGTCTAGATTTTATCGCCAAGTCGGGTCTGACAACACAGGCCATTCCATTGTCCAGTTGTAAAATTCAAAATGATAGTTTAAGTTACCGTAATAACAAGTGGCGGACCCAGAACTCGACAAGACGGGGCAGATTATTACAAGAAAAAAATTTCTAGCCGACAAAAATCTATTAATATATATATATATATATATATATATATATATATATATATATATATATATATATATATATATATATATATATATATATATATATATATATATATATAATCTGAAATACATACGCAAGCAAAAAGTAACAGAATTAAATATTGTTCATGCTCTAGATAATTGAGTTCTGGTTGCAAAATAAATAAAGTATAACACAATTTCAGAATCAATCAACAAATTTGTTGAAATCAATGGAATTAGCCTAAGTATTTTTATATTAGCCTAGTTATTTTTCTGCTAGTCTAGCTTAGCCCCAAATCAAAATAACAATTCTATGATAGTGTAAAATTTACAGAAATTCTACTTGGACAGTAAAAAGAAAGAAAAGTCAGAGCCATCACTTTCATACAACAACGTTTAGGGTCAGGAATTGCTATTTAATCTGCTTTTAAAATAAATTATTCTCACAAATTTTTAATAGTACTACATATTTTAACTTTGAACAACACATTTTGATTTTTCATACTAATTAATTATGAACTGATAGTACTACAAATTTTTAATAGTACTACATATTTTAACTTTGAACAATCTAATCATCGATTTCTCTTATCGCCGGCCACCATGGCCTCCTGCGATTTTTCAGATCAAGATTTGCTCCTCTTTCTGGAAATCTCAGTAGCAAATCACGCCTCGCTCAAGGGAAGCAGGAATCATCCCAATGATTCGAACCCTAGGGTTCCGAATGGAAAATCTTCGTATGCTGCAGAACTTACATATCCTGTCGCATCTTCTCCTAACCCTAACCCGCCAAAGAACTCTCTCTCTTATGCGGCTGTTGTCAACGACTCCTTATGAACTCCGATTGGAAGCTCTAATCAGAAGGCTATTTCAGCCATAATCTCTGATGCTGGCAACAGTTACAAAGCGGTGAAAATATCGACAGAATTTTACTAGGACCGCATCTCTTCATGCCATCATTCTATCATCGGGAGATTGACTCTTAAGAAGGGCGAGAAGCCATGGAAACATGCTGATATCAAACAAAAATTGAATTACATATGGAATGGAAACATGGATTGGAAGCTGATATCTTTGGGAAAGGGTGGTTTTTTCCACATCATTATGCCATGGGGAGAGGCTTTACAGAAAAATTGGGCTACTGGTAGTCTAAATCTTAAACCAGGAATCATGCAATTCTTAGTTTGGAAAGCAGGTGTCGACCCTACTACACAAGCAAACTAACGCTTAGGTTTGGATTCGTTTTCTCAATTTACCTTGGGAATTTTAGGATAGCATGCTTCTTTCTAGTGTAGCTCAAGGGATCAGGGTTCTATTCGGTTTGATCGAAACACTATTGAACGAGAATATGGGCATGACGTGCGAATTCTGGTTGACATAGATCTATCAAAACCTATTATGGATCAGGTCCGTGTTGATATTGCAGAAAATATTTTTTGGGTGAATATTGAATACGAGAACATTCCTGCCTTATGCTCCTTTTGCAAGTCAATTGGACATTCCGCAGTTGATTACAGGCATAACGTGGCACAAAAGCCATAGGTTCAACAATTTACGAAGAAAAGGCCGAAGAATAATCAGCCCGTTGTTCCTAGACAGGCTGGGAAGGAGCGACCAAACTTGGAGCCTTTGGAAGGCAATACTGATGAGATTGATGCATTGGTTACTGAGGCGATTGAGGCTGCGACTGTTGCGGTGATTGAGGCTACGGCTAATAAGGTTTTTGAGAAGGAGCCGGGAAATTCTGTCTCCGCCAATGCTTTGGAAACAACTAACTTAGAGCTCAGAGATAAGGAAACTGAAGTTCAAAAGCCGATTGACGGACATGTTACAGAAGTTTTAAATGATTCCAATCATTCCAAGAATGCCTCGGATGAGGTTGATCAAGAGGGCTTTGAATCGGATAACTCACAACCAGAGAAAACGTGTTCCGGGCTCTTGGACGGATTCTGCGGAACGAGAAGAGGCAAAAATGAAAGCCAAGCAGTCGCCCCTGTTAAGCAAAGTTTTTCGTTCGCCACCTACGATGACAGTTATCGGTGTGAGATAGAGGAGGGGGGCAGTATCCAACTGCCAAGGAAACCAAGGGTTTCGGTCGCCACAAAAGAACGTGCTAAGCAAGAGCAAGAGCGGGAGCAAGCTAAACCGGAGCGCAAAGAGCTATCTAAACGGGAGCGTAAACCTCCATCAAAATTTTCTTCATAGTTGATAAATTATTGTTTGCCGTAATGGCTGGATGTTTTTTTATTCTCTTTTCTTGTATTTTTTCTTCTTTTTTTTAAATAAAACGTGCCTAGGGGAGGGTTTTTAACGGCGGTGGGGCGTTGCTCCTCTTGCCTTTTTCCTCTTTCCAGGTAACATTTAAATTAAAAAAAGTTATATGGTGAAAAGAAATAATTTTTCATTAAAAACATAGATTTGCTCTTTCGAAACTCAAAATGATTTCTTCGAAACTCAAAATGATTTCTTCGTGGATTGATAACTTGATCAGTAACTCAAAAAATACAAGTTCAGAGGTCAATCCATCATTCAACAATTGCATTGAAAAACCGTAAGAAAATGTAGCTCAAGAACTACTCTTTTGCATAATGTAGGGTCCTTTATACTGGAAATGCTATTTCATAATGCACAAATTGTCAACAAGAAGCTACTACCCACAAGCTAGCAAGAAATGAAGAATGCATTGATCAATTGAGATGAGCAAATGTATAAATGCAAATAAAATAATCTTATTTTGGAAAAAATCATCCAAGTCTATACAATTCACCATTGTCAATATGACAATACCAAATCCTATCCTCCAAAATCAACAATTAGTGCTACAGGCAAAAATGGACTGCTCCTACAAACATACCCAATAAGATGTAAAATAATTGCAATTTGAACCTATTTGGTCATTTTTAACACACAACTAACGTACATTACTTACCGGTAGTTACAATTTACAAAACCACAAACAGTGCCATTGAGGAAAAAGGAAGAAGATTACTTACCGTATTTTGAAGCTTCCGCCGCCGACGGCGACCGATCACGGACGAGTTGAGACGTTTCGAGAAATTGGGATTGACCAGCCAAATTCGTTTGGATGTGGTGAGTGAGCAAATCGACCAAATGTTATAGACAGAAAAAAATTTAACTTAATTCATCAAAGACCAAACTACGTCATTTAGAATTAAAACACAGAACGACGTCGTTAGGAATTATTAGGGTTAAAAAATTAGAAAGTAATAGAGGAGATGAACATAAAAATTTATGGAGTTTTTGCAGGGGGCGGCACTTGAAGAAATCACAGGAGATGGCATAGGAGCAGCGTATTTTTATAGGTGGGTATATAATCTCCGGCCAAGGGGGTGGGCGGCCGACCACCGCCTCTACCCCTGGCTCCGCCTCTGATAATAACCTTGATATAATATCATTATAACAATTAATAGAAACAAATAAAGCAATATTGACTAGACTTGTTAAATGGGTGGACTAGGACGGGCCTTATCGGGCCACATTAAAAAATGGTATATTCAAGCCCATCCCTGCATAAATATTATGCGGGTTTGGATCAGGCCAAGAAAAACAAACAAACTCCATTTTCAAATCTAACCCAAATCTTAACACAGTTTAAAACATAATTACATTCTTAGACAATTTCGTTGCTTGAAATCTAAGTTTAAGACTAAATCTGCCAACATCAACAGTACCAAAAGACAAAACAATACTCCAACCTCATGTGAGAGCCAAAAGATAGCTAAGTCAAGTACATAAGCAAAATGGATCAATCTCATGTGAGAGCCAAAGACAACTCAATCACTATAAATGCTACTATTGAGCCTTACTTAACAACTTAAGCTTTTGGGTAAAACGATTTCATGACATGGTTTCGGAGCAGTTTAGACCTAAAGGCTGACGGTTCGAATCCTGGCGGCTCCATTTATTGAGTTATATTGCAACAAATAGCAGGATGGGTCTGTGATGAACCCACTTCAAGCTCATTGGCCATTTGCGTGCGGGGGAGTGTCAGGAATAATATAAATGCTACGATTGGATCTTACCGAACATCGTTAACTTTTGGATAAAATAGTTCCATGATGGAAATGACATCGTAAGCTCATGCTCCATGTTTTAAAGTGTACACCCGACTGAATTTGATTTGATGTTCTAGGCAAAAGTTCAACGAGGCCCAACCCAAACCCGATCTCCTCGCCCCGACGAACAGGTAGTGTAACAAATCACAAGGTTTTTTATTAGAGTTTTGTTCTTTTGAAAGCCTCAATTTGTTGCAAATTAAACTGAACTTAATCGAATCAAGTTGCAATTCTAAATGATAGAGCCTATGTCTTTTGGGCTAGTATCTTTTAACTATTTGATAAAAGAGAGTTGAACGGTAAAATCAAATGATATACTTGATTAGCAAGTGTTATTATTACTGGCAGTGATATTGACATATTGGATAGGTAAGGGAGGGCTTTGGATATTGATATCTTTGAACATATACTTATATGCAATATATGCTGAGTGGTGTCCCTATTATTGTGGGACCCACTGTTTAATTAAAAAAAAAAATTAAAAAAAGGAGGCAGGTCGGCAAGACATATTTTTCAAAAAGTGCACAGTAAAATTACTGTGCATAATTCGGCTATACGCGTTTTGAATCTCCTATAAATAGAGGAGGGTTTTGCTCATTTGAAGAGCAGACCAAAAGCAGAGAGCAAGAGAGAAGAAACACAGATAGAAATGTAATCTGTGTAGAGAGCCTTAGGAAAAAGGTTCCTAAGAGCTGGGTAAGAGAGAAAATAGTGAGGTTTTGGGAAACACTTGAGTGCCACTATTTTGTAATCTCTTGGTGTACCTACTATTATTTTATAGTGGAAGAATTATTCGGAGTTGGTCCCGTGGTTTTTTCCTAATTCATTTGGGGTTTCCACGTAAAAAAATCTGCGTGTCCTTTATTCTGCTGATATTATTTTTCTCGTAATCTATTATTGGGCCTAACAATATATTGTAAAATATACTGTAGAATATATTGTAGGATATTCATATCCAATCCATTGTCATCCCTAAGTAAGTAAGTGCAAGAATTAAGTGGTGTTTTTATTTGCAGGCTGGGGGCTTTAGCTGAAGGGCGTAGTAGCAAAAGATCATTTGAAGATATTGCTTGCTTCTTTCTATCCAATTCAATCATTCAATGCTTTTATTATTTTCTTTTCTTTTGTAGTATGGCATTTTGATATAATGGACATGTAACATGTTATGTGTTCATAATGTTTTCTCTTTCTTACTTCACTGGACTAGATTCAATTCCCTATTTCTTAATCCTCAAACTTTATTTTATATGATCTACAATGTTTTTGCTCCAACCATTTTCCTATTTTTCATTCTTTTAAAATAATAATATTTTATTATTAGTATTAATATTAGCATTATATTAATTCTTTTACATAATTTCTGTTTGAGTCAATAAATAAAATAATTAAAAAAATAATAAATAATAAATAATAATAATTTAATATTCATCCCCTAAAATAGGATTTCCTATTATAAGGATATACCATATAGGAAATGGTTAGATAAATTCATTCCCTAAATTCATTCCCTATACCCTAAAATAGTGAATTGTTGGATTTGATCAACCAGTTATAAGGGTTCATAAAAAAACCAATGTTTTAAAAAGCATCAGACGCTAGTCGGGCTGCCAGGGCTTCCGGGGCCTGGGCGGATATGTGATTTTTTTAAATTTTTAATATATATGAATAGATAAAAATATAAATTCAACTAAAAAATAAATTATAATGTAATAATATATTACAAAAATATAGTTTAACATATGACAATATAAGTCTTAATCGATCATTACATAAAAACACATCAACACTAAAATCAATTCCTTAAAAACACATCCTCACAAATTTTTTGTGATTTATAGCGTACTATTTCTCGGTTTGAGATTCAAAATGGGAATAATACTGTGAGAATATTTTGAACTATAATTATTATAGGTATTAGTATCATAAAAATTATGGAAAAAATCGGATTAAGCGGTGCCTAGACGGAGAAAGTCGGACTAGGTGGTGTTTAGGCGGCAATACATCAATCCAACGCCTGATAGCGTCCGATGAATGAAAAGTCGGACGACAAGCCCTAAAATAGCAGCTAGGCTGGGACTTTTAGAAAAAAACAAGTTAAAAGGGTAAAGTCCAATAATATATTTTATTAGCCTGTGTTATTACATTTCTATTTGAGGCAAGCTATTACTGGTCTACAAAAAAACAAAACACAGGTTGAATTCAGAATAAAAACTAGCATGAAAAGAGAAAGAAAACCCATTTGAAATGGAGAGAGAACAAGAAGAAGACCTTCCTCCTGGCTTTAGCTCCTGCCGGCGTAGAACCAGAAGCTCGTCGGAAAATCATTCTTCTTTGGTCAGCTTTCTCTCTTCTCTTTTAATCTCTTGGTTTCTTTTTTTCCTTTTGAAAACCGACTATTTGACTGAAAGTTAATTTTTTTTATGATGGATCTGTTTAGAACCTTTTATTATTTTTTGAAAGTATCAGAACCTTTTATTATGAATTTCAAAGTAAGAGCTTGATGATTATTCACCTTTGTTTTTCCATTTTTCTGATTAATTATTTATTTAATTGGATGCTAGAGCACAGGATTTTCTCGGGATAAAGGAAAGAGAAACAAAGTGATTCCAAGTAATGAAGAACCATTTAACACACCAAACATAAAATTCAAATTTAGAGGAGAAGATCTCAATTCAATGAGAGAACTAAGTAAGAAAACTACAACTAGTGAACCCGGAAATGGGATTTCTTCTAATATTGTTACATCAATGAGTGAGCTAAGTGAGAATTACAAAACTAGTTATGAAAAGGTAATTAAGAGTGAGCCCATTGTGGTTAATGCTTCAGATAAAGGAACCATTTTAGGAGATACTTGTGACGAAGTTGTTGCTAATACTCTTTCATTTCATGGAGAGAACGGTACGGTCTATACGCTCTCTGATCCACCTAAGGCGACTCTAGTCGCGACACCTCTTGTTGACGCCCCTTCAATTATTTGTGTCAAAAGGGGACTCGTATCATTTTTAACGGAAGTCAGTCCAAATGATATAGGACACATGCTTACTCAAGCGAACAACATATTCGCGTTTTTGCAAGGGACGAATGCCGAATACAAATCATTCTATAGCAAAGTTCGCTCCTACATTTGTCATTGTTCAGAATTATATGTTGCTAACAAGGACCCTGAAAAATGTAAAGAATCTGAAAAATTGGTGGCTCACTATGATCGGCTTCTTTGTCAATCGGAAGAAATTATAAACGATGTTCTTGTTGTCGAGGATAACATAGAGAAGGCGAAAGGGTACATGGCTCCTCTAGAAGCTAGGGTTCGAGACATGAAAGAGTTGTTAGAAAAGCTCGAGTTTGAACTTGAAGAGAGGAAAAATGAGTTGGGAAATTTTGAAGCAATAAGAGCAAAGAAGATGGAAGAGACTGCAGTACTTGATGTTGAAATTAAGGCAAGCGCTGCTGATGCTGAGAAAACTAGGAAATTGATTAGAGAAAATATTGCTCGCAGAGTGACTGCAAGAATTCGAATGGAAAAGGCTAGAAACCAACTTCGAATTATATAATGTAAGTTGCTTAATTAGCTTATTTTTTGCATGTATGTGAGAAACAAGTACGGTTGATGGTTGATTGTAGTTGGATTTATGGGTAGGTAGCTGGATTTAGGTCATGTTGGAATTATTTTGAAAGATGTTTCATTACAGATGACTACTCTTTGCGCACGAAGTATAGATTTGTTGCTTGAATTTTTTATGGCTGTTTACCAAGTTGTTTGGTGCGCGTTGTTTTCTTTCACAATGACTCGTGTAATTTTCTTTTCATTTATAAAATTTCTTGGGGAGGGTGTTGGGAGACAATATGGAGAGAGCGTATTTTAGAGGAGAGATAAGTGGCTGAATATTATTCTGTTATATTATTAACCTTGAAAGTGATTACAAACTTATGGTCTTACAAGGTGACTTATCAAATAACAAAATATATACAAAAGTAAATACTACTAATGACACTTAAAGACTCATAATTATTGTAACCGTTGTGACTCTTGGGACTCCGTAATTGTTGATTCATTGAATCTGGACTATAAGTTTATTTTCAACACCTCCTCTTATACTTATATCTTCATAACTCCCAAGAGCGATCTCAATCGACTAAAATCAAAAAACTTCAAAGCCTTTATGAAAATGTCAGCAACTTCATCTTTGAAAGAAACATGCTTCAATTCAACTTCCTTGTTATTGACACATTCTCGGATGTAATGATACTTCGTGTCAATGTGTTTGCTCCTCTCATGAAAGATCGGATTCTTTGCCAATGCAATTGCGGATTTGTTGTCAAAAAACACTTCCGTAGCTTCCTCTTAAGCAAAATTAAGACTTTTTAACAATCTCCTTAACCATATAACATGACAAACACAAGATATTGCTGCCACATACTCAGCTTCACATGTAGACAATGTGACAATTGCTTGTTTCTTCGAACTCCAAGCAAAAACTGAATTTCCAATAAAGAACACAAAACCAATTGTGCTTTCTCTATCATCAATATCTCCTTCCCAATCACTATCACTGAATCCATATAGCTTGCTATTGTTTTGCAACGAATAGAACAAACCATAAGAAACAGTACCTTAAAAATAACAGAGGATTCTCTTCGCAGCATACATATGACTCAACGTTGGCCGCTCCATATAACGACTCACAAGTCCAACTCCATACAAGATATCTGGTCTTGTACAAGTCAAAAAGCGCCGCGTTCCAACCAATCTTCTAAACATAGTTGGATCAACTTTATCTTCATTGTCATGCCTCGAAAGCTTTATTCTGCATTCAACAGGAGTATAGAAAGAATTGCATTTGTCCATTTTCAACTCCTTCAATATAGCTTCCACATATGTTCTTTAACAAAGAAATATGCCTTCATCATTCTGTTGGACTTCAATGCCCAAATAATAAGACATCAGCCCCAAATCAGTCATCTCGAAGTTCTTAGCCATCAACACCTTGAACTCTTTAATCATCTTCTCATCAACTCCTGTGAATATCAAATCAACAACATATAAGCACACAAACTTTAATTTCCACTTTCGCTTTTCTTTACATACAAAGCATGTTCATAAGGACATCTCACAAAGCCATTTCTCAGAAAATACTCATCAATACATGAGAACTAAGCTGTCAGAGCTTGTTTTAAGCCGTACAAAGCCATCTTCAACTTCAGCACTTTGTCTTCTTAACCTTTGTCAATATAGCCTAAAGGTTGTTCCACATAAACCTCTTCAACAAGAGTTCCATTCAAGAAAGACAATTTCACATCCATCTGGTGAATTCTCCATCCTTGTTGTGTCACCAAGGAAATAATTAATTGAATTTTTTCTATCCGAGCCACCGGTGCAAACACCTTTTCATAATCAATACCGACCTTTTGAGAATAGCCTTTTGCAACAAGGCAAGCTTTGTACTTCTCCACCTTGCCTTTTGAATTCTTCTTCACCTTATAAATCCACTCTAACACCTACTGCTTGCTTTCCCTTTGGCAATGAGGTTAGCTCCCATGTGTCATTTTTTTGGATGGAATTAATCTCTTCATCCATTGCAAATTGCCACTTTCTATCTTCAATGGCTTCTTCAAATTTGATAGGTTCTGTATCAGCAAACAAACAGAATAATATGGTGTTATCCACTTCTATTGTTTCTGCATAAATATCATCTAAATTCCTCATGCAAGGTTGCCTTTCAGATGAGCTTGGCAAAACTACATCTGTAGCAATCTGTTCGTCATAAGTCATATTATGTCGTTCCTGTCCGTCATAAGTCGCATTCTGCCTGTCAATGCATGTCGCATTCTATCCATTTAAGTCGCATCCTCCTGCAACTATATCATCTACAAAGAAAGGAAGAAAATCATAATTTTCATTTTCTGAAACATTTTAGTTCCACAAACTTCCCTAATCAAATTCTGCATCTCAGCTAGTGACACTTCTTCTGGTATGAGGATTATAAAACTTATAACCTTTTGAACTTGGTTAATAACCTATACACACCATCTTTTCACTCTTGTCATCAAGCTTTTTTCTCAATTCATCAGCTACATGTACATAAGCAAGACAACCAAATACTTTTAAATGAGAAATATTTGGTTTCTTACCACTCCACGCTTCTTGAGGGGTCATATCCATCCACTTCTTTGCTGGACTTCTATTGTTCAAATACACCGCACTTGCTATAACTTCTTCCCAAAACTCCTTTGGCATAGCTTTGCTCTTCAACACACTACGAGCCATGTTCATAATGGTTCTATTTTTTCCCTCCACTACACCATTTTGCTGCGGCGATCAAGGGACTATAAAGAATTGTCGAATGCTTGAATACTCACAAAATTATTTAAACTTTCATGAGGTAAATTCTCCTCCATGATCAGTTCTAAAAGACAGAATCTTTAAGCCAATCTCATTCTCAACTTGAGCTTTAAACTTCTTGAAGACTTCAAACGCTTCACCTTTCTCCTTTTGAAAATAAACCCAAGTTTTGCGAGTATAATCATCAATAAACAACAACATATACCTGCTACCACCATGAGAACTTGGATTTATAGGACCACAAATATTGGCATACACCAACTCTAACGGTTGAGATGTGCTAGAAAATGATTCTTTGGGAAAACTCCTTCTCGATTGCTTCCCGTATATACAACCTTCACAAATCTATATAGGATGATTTATGAAAGGTAATCCGCTCACCATCCTCTTTGTAGACATATGCTCCAAGCCACCAAAATTCAAATGAACCATTCTGAGATGCCACAACCATGAAGAATCAGAAAATGAACCTTTCAAGCATTTTGGTCTGTCACTTCCAATCTTCAGCTTAAACATTTTATTCAGTGATATTGGAAGTCTAGCAATCATTCTTCTTCCATTACAAACAACCAACCCATTTCTCTTGTTCATCTCAACATGATAACCTTTCTCAACAAGCTATCCAATGCTTAAAATGTTGGACTTTAAAGCCGGAACATAATAAACATTAGAAATTAACTCATGATCTCCATTTCTCAGTTTGATAAGAATTTCTCCACTACCCATGACTGGAACTTTAGATTTATCACCAAAAGTAATATTCCCTTTTGGGATTTTACCAAGATTACAAAACAGATTTTTATTACCAGTCATGTGATTGCTAGCTTTGGAATCAAGATACCATGACTCTGTGGTTTTCTCTGAATCTCTGCTACAAGATAGCAATAAAGGTGCATTCTCACCTTCTTCACACTCCACCAAGTTTGCTTGATCATCATGGTTACCATCAAAATTGCATTCAGCTGCATAATGCTTATATCCTTCACAATTCTAACATTGGACATTGGATTTACCACGACCGCCAAATCTACCTCCTCTGCCTCGTCCTCTAGAATTCCATTGAGGATTTCGGCCTCCTCGACCTTTAGTTGAGTTTTGTTGTACCCAACCAGAGCCTCTACCTCTTCCTTGTGACCAACCTCGACCACCACGACCACGGCCTCTTCCGCGACCACGTCCTCTTCCGCGACCACGTCCTTTACTACTTTTTGCTTGGGCAACTTGCGACTTCTTCTCTTCTTTATCAGATAATTTTAATTTTTCCTATAACATCTGAGTGATTGACTCTTCTCTCTTCTTCAACCTTTCCTCATGGGCTTATAGTGAACCCAAGAGTTGATCTAACATCATAATCTTCAAGTCTTTCGACTCTTCAATTGCAGCCACCATATAATCAAATTTTGTCGTTAACGAACCCAAAATTTTCTCTATCACTCAAACATCTTCCATTGTCTCTCCATATTTCTTCATTTGATTGACAATCAACTAAACTCTATTAAAGAATTCCTCAATCGATTCAGAATCTTTCATCTTTAGATTCTCATAATCACTCCTCAGAGTTTAGAAATGAACTTTAATCACCTTGTCTTTCCCCTTGAAAGTGTTTGAAAGCGTTCTCCAGGATCTCCCATTCTTCTTTCGCCTTAGAAGCAGTAGCAACTTTCACAAACATATTCTTATCCAAACAGATATAAATGAGAGAGAGTGCTTGCTGGTCTTTCTTCTTTGTCTTCTTCAAAGACTCCATCTATTGAGCATTCAATTGCTCTTCATTCTCAGGCTGTTCATAGCCTGTCTCGACCATAACCCAAACATCTTGGGAACCAAACAATGTCTTCACTTTGACTCACCAAGCATCATAATTATCTTTGGTAAGTTGGGGAAATTTAATCATGTTGTTCATCATGATTCTGAATTTTTTCATTCATCGCTCTAAGTTGCTCTCATTCGCTCACTGATTTTCTTAAGTCACTCACTGGCGCTCCCTGTTGGTCTGATACCACTTTGTTGGGAGAGAATATGGAGAGAGCGTATTTTAGAAGAGAGATAAGTGGCTGAATATTATTCTGGTATATCATTAACCTTGAAAATGATTACATACTTATAGTCTTACAAGGTGACTATTCAAATAACAAAATAAATACAAAAGTAAATACTACTAATGACACTTAAAGACTCATAACTATTGTAACTGTTGTGACTCTTGGGACTCCGTAACTGCTGATTCATTAAATTTGGACAATAAGTTTATTTTCAACAGAGGGTTTTTAATGGCGGTAGGAACCTTTCCCTCTCTCGAGTAACTTTAAGTAAAAAAAGCGCAACCCGCAAATTTGAATGGTTTGGACGAACCATGAGCGAGTTGAAAATGTCCAAGTTTTTCATCTAAGGTTTTTGTTTTTTGCATTCTAATGCTTATATTGATAACATGGTCTTTTACACTTTGGATCTCTATCAAATTATGTCATTTGTACCATTTTGAACTCTAATTTGAGGGGTTTTAAGTCCCACGGATACACATGAAAGAATTTGTACGAAATGACTCAATATAAATCCATTCTAATACTTACAATTTTGCTTGCTATTATACCATTGAATCGTAAAATTCAAATGGATTGTAATAAGATAAGTATTACGGACACGCCCCGAGTATCCGACACGACACAGACACGGACATGCGGACACGTCAATTCAAATTATGCATTTGATCACGACTAGAATATACGGCGACTAAAATAATATTTCAAATATAAATATTCATATATAATAAAATTCATATCCTAGTCATTTGATCAATTAAAAAAATCCAAAATATTGTTATGTCATGTCTTTTTACTTTATTGCACATGTTAATATCTTTACTAGTTTTGTGCAACAAATGTGCTTTAACTCTAGTGTATAACCCTTATTTCACTTATCCACATTGTTGCATTTAAATGTCGTATTAGCCCACCTCTACTACGTTTTTTCTATTTTTGTCATATATTTCTACAAAAGAGATTCATTAACTTCTACATGAAGTGTCCGAGGTGTGTTCGCGGAGTGTCGATAAAGTGTCCATGCTACGTGGAGTGTCCGTTCGAAATTTGTCGTGTCTGACGAGTGTCCGGAGAGTGTTGATATCCGATACGTGTCCGACACGGGCACACTCTGAATTTTGGAGTGTCCATGCTTCATAGGTAAAAGTTACCATAATTGCCTTGATATAATGTCATTATATTGTTTAAAAAAGGATTTGGTACCCAAAAAATGCATTTGGTAAAAAAAATTACATTATAGGTGCATGGTTGAAGAATAAATACTTGAAAGGAGCAAATTTAACCAAAATATTTTTTTTTTTTAGAGTGAAAACGGGCTGTGTCAGCCCGTTTTCAGACAAAACGGGCTGAAACAGCCCGTTTTATCTGAAAACGGGCTGACACAGCCCATTTTCAGACTCTTTGTCTAAAAACGGGCTGTGTCAGCCCGTTTTCAGACGGTACCCGGGGAGATTCCCACGCTACATGGTGAGACCATACCGGTCTTACCTATTTGAGTGGGTGAATTTATTTCACCCACTCAAATTTTTTCTCCACCTAAAAATTTTTACTTCATTTTAATTCCTACACTTTTTTCTCTTAATTTCAAATTTTACACTTTCATTTCTCTCAACTTTCATCATTTTCATCTCACAAAACTCTCTTCATTTTGATTTCTAATCTACTAAATTTTACTTCTACAAGTTAAATCCAAGGTAATAATGGTTGTTATTTTTTTAATTTTTTGTTTATTGAATTTATTATTGTAAATGATAATGTTAAACTTATTGTTAATTTATTTACAGGATATTTACAAGTAAAAAAAATAGAGGTATGTAAGCCAAATCTTTAAATTTTAGTTTTGATGCAAAATTTATAGTTATTTGCATGTATGAACATATTTATGCTATAATTTTAGTTGGACTAAGGACCTGAAAAATACAAACTAGCAAAATTTATATATCAAGAATGCACACTTAAACAATAAATCACAAATAGATGCAACTTTAACCGGGACAAAAACTGATTGTCAGAACCAGTTTTCGCTTTGCACAAAACCAGTTTTCATGCTTTTTATTTTTTAAAAATTCAATACATGCTGCATTGTTAATTTTTTTAATGGTTGTTAATTTTTTTAATGGTTGTTAATTGTTTAAAAATGTTGTGTTCATAGAATGTACTATTTTAAATGATAATTTTGAACTTATAATTAATTTTTTTCATATATAAACTAGTTTTATATTTAGTTTTTGAAAAAAAAAATTAACTCTAGTTTGGAAATTTGAAATATTCACATATTAACATTTTAGTTTTAGTGGTAGTATAAGTTAATTTTTTTGTTTCATATATCAACAGATTATAACTTTAGTTTTAGTTTTAGTTTTAGTATAATTTTGATATTGACTGATATTAGTATACTTTGGTTTGTTTGGTTATTTTAGTATGAAAATTCTGTAGAAAATGTAAGTGTAATTTGATTAGGAAAAATTGTGTTGTTTTACAAGGAAAAATGGAACAAATTCGAAGAGCTGAACAGATTATAAATCCTGGACCAGTTCAGATGGATGTGTTAACTTTACAAATGAAGCATAGATCACAAAATATATGGCGTGGAGAGGTAAAATATTATGTATACCTAGACAATTTTTTTAATTTTAATGTAATTGAATCAAAAAAATTATTAATTGAAGATTTTATACTGACAGGAATGTTCAGAAGTATATTTGAATAAAGGCGGGGTTGCGTCATTGTTAGACAACATTAACCCAAAAATATATGAAAAAATAATTGAATGCGGCTTTGAAGGGGTTGTAAAAATTGGTACAATGATAGTAGACCACAAACTGATTAATGCAATGGTGGAGAGATGGCGACCCGAAACATTCACATTTCATCTAAGCGTTGGTGAAGCCACAATAACACTTCAGGATGTTGAGGTGTTAACGGGGTTACGTGTAGATGGAGATGCAGTGACAGGTGTAACGAAACATCCCCAGAATCTTTATGAAACATGTGAAAATTTGTTAGGAAAATCTCTGAGGACAACTGATGTATCAGGAAGTAATATAAGGCTGAAATGGTTTAGACAAGAGTTCTCTTGTTTACCTATTGATGCCGATCAATGTACAATTGACCAGTATACTCGAGCATTTCTAATGCAGTTATTTGGGGGTTTACTCTTTAGCAATACTTGTGGAAATAGTGTACATGTAATGTGGCTGAGCTTATTGCGAAATTTGAATTCCAGAGGTGTTGGTAGATATGCCTGGGGCGCTGCTGTGCTGGCCTATTTGTACAGAGAGTTGTCAAAAGCAACACGTCCAGGGAAACAAAATATGTGTGGATATTTCCAACTGGTGCAAGTATGGGCTTTTGAGCGGATAAAAAATATAGTCCCTAGATTGTCTGAACCACGTTACCAAGCTTGTGACAAAGAACCATATGCTATGAGGTAAAATTATATGGTTAACTTTTTATTAAGTTTCAATTAGTAAGGGGATAAAATATTTTAGAAAAAGTAAACTATTTGAACAATGTAAGTGAATCACAGGTGGAAAGGTGTAGGTTCAGAAAGGTTCCATTTGGAAGAAATAAGAAGACGATTAGATTGTTTGCCAGCTGATCAGGTTTGTTTTATTTTATTGAAAAATAATTTGATTAATGGGTAGAGCTAACTCGTTAATAGTATAAAACAGGACATATAATTTGACTATGCATTTGTTATGCAGTTTGTATGGACACCATATGATGAAATCTTAGAGTTGTTGCCTGAGTATTGTACCCGTGGAAATATAGTTTGGAGAGCAATTGTACCAATTGTATCATGGCATATAGTTGAGTTTCACCATCCAGATCGATGCATGCGCCAATTTGGATTTGATCAACCTATACCGCAAGCCATTAATCCTGCAGTGTACGATCTCCAAACTATCAAAATGACCGGGTATACAAGTGCTGACTGGGGCGACAAACATGCTCAGTACATAGCTGCATGGAATTCACGTTTGCAGCGGATTTCAGCCGTTAGAGATAGGTGTCCAGCATTCTCAAGTCCACAAGCTTTATATCAATCTCAATATATGCAGTGGTACCTTCAAATTACAAGACGTTGGATAAGCCCGACTGGTGCCGCAGATAATGCAGTGGTATGATATTTGTTTGAAAGTATAAATTTTTATTGCGAAATAATAATGTCACTATATTGATGATTTTTATTCCACATAATATTATTCGTGGTAGGGAGACGGACTCCAACAAGTGTACTATATGGAAGGAGGCGAAACCTACCGTCAAAACGTTAGAAACATGGTCGGAAGTATGCTTGGTGGATTAAACCAAGAATATCGTATGGAGAGGATAGCTCGACCACATGTAGGTCCACCGCCAATTCCATATGAAAATGTGGTAAACCCCGCCTGGTTGGCAAGTCGTCTTAAACGAACCTTTGATATGCAACGAGATGCAGTTCCTTTTCCTCCATTTCCTGAGGGAATTCAACAAATTCCAGGACCCTATTTTTTTCCTATGCATTATGGAAATGTTGGCCCATCAGTGGGCCGGAATGACGCAGGTCCATCAAACAACCAGAATGTTGCAGCTCCATCAAACAACCAGAATGTCATAGGCCAATCAACAATCCAGAATGAACAAAGTTGGAGTTTTAGTACTATAATGGAAATGGTTAGAGAAAATGATAATGCAACAAATGATCCGAATGGTGGAAATAATTCTGATTTTGGCAGTCCTGACTAATTTGTCCAACAATATCACACCCCGGTACAACCTAATGCTCCTCCATTTGGACATGTTACACTTGATTCATATGGAAATACAAATGCGCCAAATTTCCAGATGGGTCATGAATTTGGGATTGGTCCTTCAAGTGGTTTATACAATAATATGAATACAAATATCCCATATGAAGGAATGGGTCCAAGGAGATTAGATTATTCAGATGCATTGAACACAGAGGGTCAAGGATCAATGAATGTCCGATATCGAAATACGTTCGATCTTAACGAACAAGACACCCAACATCACAACCCAGAATACCAATTATAGCATGTTTTGTACTGTAAAAAAATGTTTTATTTATTTCAAACTCAAGTAAATTTTCTTTAATATGTTATATTTTCATATTATTTTGAGTTACTTTGGTTTTGTTTTTAGTAGCATTTTTTTCAAAGGTGTTGAAAAAATTTATGAAGTAATGAAAAAGAAAATAAATAAATGATTAAATATGAAAACAATATGGACATGATACTATTTAAAAATATTTACTCATTTAGTATAAAAATTCGGCATTGTGCTCAAAGTTGAAACCCATTTAAAAATATTTAAAAACTAAACTTTAAGTGCTTTGAGTTACCAATTGTGCATTACTCAAAGTGTAGACATGTCAATGTGAAAGTAAAAATACCATAAAACACACAATAATGCATTCACAGAGTTAAAAATATTATAAAGAAGAGACAAACTTAATAGTAATAATAATTTCACAGTGATAGATCCCTTACTAATTTAGATATTGCCTACTACGACCGGGATTGGTACAAGTTGTTCGATTATGTCCCCCTCGGCCACAGTTACTACATTTGTAAGAAGTGGTCCCCTTTTCTTTTTCATCCATTTCATTTCTTATTCTCGTTGACTTTGGCCTTCACTTGCTCCGTTTGCAAGCCGGATTTGGAATCACTGTTGCCGAGTTCACTTCAGGCCAATAGTCCCTGTGGCCTAAAGGTTGGAATGGATGATTGTACACTTTTAAGTTCTCCTCCAAAGTGTGCACTTTATCAACGAATTCGAAAAAGTCACAACGCAAGCGCTTACATACCGCAATTGCATGCGAACATGGCATTTTGTATATTTGGAATTTCTTGCATGTGCACTCTCGACGTTCTAAGTTCACAACGTGAATATTGCGTCCTTTTAATAGAATTGGGTCATATCCAGTTAAAACTTCGCACAGTCCACTTCTACTGTCGAAGTATGTCACAGTATGACAATCTGCCTTACGCGCATATTTTGTCACTATTTTCTTACAAACAGGAGTAACACGTTCACCCTTTTGAAGCAAATTCATGTATTTATTTCGGCGGGTATCAAAATAATGTACCATTTTTCCAAAGGTGTGTTCAACAATGCTCTGGATAGGCCTTTGTCGAATGCCCTTTAACACGCTGTTTACGCACTCAGCAACGTTTGTGCACATATGACCGAACCTTGAGCCATTATCATTTGACAAACTCCACTTCTGCACACGTTTCTCCATCGCCCACTGGTACGCTCGTGCATCTATTTTTCTGATTTCGTCCATCTGCTTTAAGAACTTCCGCTCTTGTGCTTGAGCTCCTACATGTAATAAAATTCATACAGTTATAGCTATATGTCGGCAGCATACCAAAAGCATTAGAAATACATAGAGTGCATAATTTGTACATTCTTACCGGCTCTATATAATAGGTTTTTTATTGTAGTATTGTGGTACTTTTTGTTGTAGTTGCTTGTAAAGTGTCTGAGGCAAAACCTATGGTATGCTAAAGGTTCTGCCCACCCTGAAACTTCACTATTCATTGTCTGTAGTATTCCACCGTGGCGATCAGAAATGACACCTAGACCTTCACATTGTGTCACATACACCCTTATGCACTCCATGAACCACCCCCAACTAGATCCGTTCTCACTTTCAACAATAGCAAACCCAATGGGAAGAATATGATTATTACCATCTAGCGCAGTTGCTACCAACAATGTGTGATGATATTTCCCATACAAGAATGTCCCATCAATCTGGATTACAGGTCTACAGTGCTTGAACCCTTCGATGCATGGCTTGAAAGACCAAAATACTCGACTGGACATGCGATATCGACTGTCAGTTGTTGCATCAGTAATCAAAATGGTGGCAGAACCAGGGTTGTAGTGGGTCAATGCATTCAGATAACGTGGCAACATATTATACGAGCCTTCCCAACTGCCAAAAATTTCTTGCATTGCTTTTCTTTTTGCATAAAAAGCCTTCTTCTTCGAAATGGTAAACCCCCATTTATCTTTAGCATGCTCAATTATTACATCAAGGCTTAGTGATGGATTTTTTGAAACCATTCCAAATATAGAACCGGCAATTAAATTTCCATCGAGATTCCGATGGTCTTGAGATAATTGAGAGTTCACGCATGTATGTGGACTGGGGAGTCTAGTGATTTGCCACATATTGATTGACTTCTTAAGGCTTGCACGGAGCCTCCATCCACATGTTTGTCCCGGTCCACCTTCTTTGTTGTTACATTGGAGAGCTAATTTATATGGATCAGATTCAACCACTCGATAGGACACATGGTTTTTCATCGACGTGATCTTAACCGCTGTTTGCACAGACTTTTTATCTGGGAAAACTAATCCAACTCTCAACTCGGACACTCCATCCCATGTGCTTATGTCATCAATATCATTAGCATATTGTACATAATCATTCTCCTCTATCGCTGTATATGTAGGGCCTGGAAATTCAAAAGCTGTTAATGGAGCAACAGGTGGAACGTCGTGCCTTTCCTCAACATCCGGGGGAGTCATATTCAAATCGATCATATTAGATTCATTGGTAGCCTCATTATCAACATTCCCGTCATCATTATCACTGTCACTGTCAAACATATCCATATCGTGAATGAATTGCTCCTCCAATGTGTCGTCAATATCATTTGGTTCCACAGTGCCATTAACATAATCACAAATTGGGTCTTCTATTTCTTCTTTGTTTTGGGAACTTCCCACAATATCAGTCATTGGATTCACCTCATTGCTTGTTACAATGCGACCAGTAACTCCACCTGTTGTTGTTATCATTGGAGTTGTCATTGTTGAAAAAAATTGGACTGGATTGGATTCTCTAGCATCACTGCATCCCACATTTCTTGTTGATTGAACTCCAACAGAAGGATATCTTGTATTTGCTTCCATGGAACCAAATGTACACAATGATTGATTTTGTTGAAATGAAAAAGGGGATGGTGCTTCTTGACCATCTACCTCATATTCAACAAATAACTCAGCCGTGTGATAATTTGAAATGTTGTCCAAATTATAGTGAATAAATTCAATTCCTTCATCATTACAAATGCCCATGTAACAATAATAATTAGTTGGTGGAACCGGATACCTGTACACAATCTTTGTTATCTTTCCATTATTTTCAAATCCAATCTCTGTTGATATCTTTTGAACAAGACTACCAAACAACGGCTTCCTCTTCACCTTCACACATTTTTGCATTGCACCCCAATACATAATGTAATGGTTGTTCACTGACATTTTTTCCTGATTTAGAAACAAATTAATTTTCTTGTTTAATGATCATTTATAAACAAATATAAAGTAAACACACATAAATAAATATTAATTACACAAACATAACTTAAATATATAAAAAACTAACAATATTTATTTCACAATAATAAAAATACTAGAAGCTACATAAATTTTTACTACTCATAATTCTTCTAACAACAATAAAAGCTACATAAATATATAATAGTCATAATTTTTCTAATCATATAATTTTCTAGTTGGAATGGATGCGCTCATTGCATATTCCAAATGCCATAAAGTTTTTTGATCCTTGGCTAGCGATCTCCTGCGAATCACTTTCGGGCCACTCCTTAAATTTATAGTTCCTTCCTCCGTACGAACCGAAACGTGAAGACCATTGCATAAGTACTCTATAAATAACTTCATCGCATCTCTGTAATTTTCATTTTTAAATTCAAATGCACGCTTCAACTTTTTTTTAAGAAACCTATTGTTCAAAGATTCAAACATACATGTGAAAAGGGACTTTTGATTCATTCCCATGTTAAATCCTCCTATCCATATATATTTTTGCATTTTATCATGCATTTTTATAATATGAGATGACAATGCATCTATATCATTATATCCATGTGGATATGAGATTTTTTTTATTTCTTTCATTTCATCTTCGAGCCTCTTGAACTGCCAAGCAAATTTTGGACAAATTGGTGTCCTCACCATCTATACAAATTGTACAAAATCAATGTTCATTATTGACTATAAAACTAAGTAACAATACACGAATATATAATATGAATAATTTAAATCTCATTATGTGGAGTTTTACTTACAACTGAGTGTACTTATATTTTCCCACTTTAATTAGTACATTATACACAACTTAAAAAATTAATGATATTTTGGACTTATAATTAGTAATGTATTAAATTAGAAAGCATGTAAATTAACACTTTATTAAACTAAAACTATAATCTTACTAGACCAAAAATATGATAAATGTTAATTTGGTATAACTATACTTAACTTATTTTCAAAAACTAAAACTTAAGCAATAATATATGAAATAAATAAATTTTTATAATACTAAAGGTATAACTAATTTTTTATTTTAAAAAACAATTAAAGCCAATTTCTTTTATTTTTTTTACAAAAAACTAAACTACAACTGACACTAAAATTAACACCAAGACTTAAACTAAAACAAGAGCAACAATATGTTCCTACATGCAAATTTCGTCTACTTTTTATTACAAAATAAAATTTTGTTAACATTATATTTGGTAATTCTTTTTTAGCTTGTACTAAAGCTAAAGGTAAAACATTAATATCTGCATATTTTAAATTTCACTAAAACTATATCTAACTTATTTTTTTTGTAAGACTAAAACTAAAACTAAAACCAAACCTAAACCTAAAATCATACTAAAACTAGAACTTAAATCAAAAATATGTTCTATTTTAATATCACTAAAACTATAGTTAATTTCTTTGTTTTTTTTAAACTAAAACTTAAGCAATAATATGTTAATTAATATACGAAAACAAAAAATTTACCTTACAGTACATGTATAACTAAAACTAAAATAATAGCAAAAATATGTTCATACACGCAAATAACTATAAATTTTGTATCAAAACTAAAATTTAAAGATTTTGGTTACATACCTCTATTTTTTTGTGGTAAATATCCTGTAAAAAATTGACAATAAGTTCAGCATTATCATTTACAATAATAAATTCAATAAGAAAAAAATAACAACCATTATTACCTTGGATTTAGCTTATACAAGTAAAATATAGTAGATTAAAAATACAAATTGAGGAAAATTTATGAGATGGAAATGAGATTTGAAATTTGAAATTGAAGAGAGATGAAAGTGTGGGGAGTGAAATTGAGTAAAAAATTTTAGATGCCAAATCCGGAATAAATAGGAGTGGGTTGAATACCCGGTACCGTCTGAAAACGGGCTGTGTCAGCCCGTTTTCACTCTAAAAAAAAATATTTTGGTTAAATTTGCTCCTTTCAAGTATTTATTCTTCAACCATGCACCTATAATGTAATTTTTTTACCAAATGCATTTTTTGGGTACCAAATCCGTTTAAAAAAAATAAATAAATGGATGGTTGCACATAATAGTACGTAGCTTTTACTACTGGTTAAAAGACCTGTCCAACAGGTATAGTGAATTAATGTAATTTATTAGCTTTAGTTATTATTAGTGGCATTGAGATTCGATGCGTAATTTGTAAGCAGTGTGGAACATTCTATTTGTAGCTAATACTGTCAGGTGTAGAAAACAAAGATTGCTTCAATGAAAAGAGAAAGAAAACCCATGTAGGAGCCAAACATGTACTGAAATATAAAAATAACAAAATAATATTAAATTTTGGAATTAATAATAAATTACGACCTATTAGCAAAAACCGAAAAATCGATCTAAATTGAGAAACCGAACCGAACCGGCATAAATCGAATCAAACTGAAGTTATTTGGTTCGGTTTTCGGTTTACATATTTTTGCTATTTTGGTTTTTGGTTCGGTTCGACTTTTTAGTTAAAACCTGCAAAAACTGAAAACTGAACCGAATTAGTTTTAATTTTTTTTAATTTATTTGATGTTAATTTGTTTATTTTTTTTATTTAATTCACATTTTATACTTGACAATAGAACTTTTATTTTCAAATTAACAATATTTTATTTGTGTTGAAAGAAATTTATGTTAATTTTTAGTCATTTTATATATTAAATTTATGTTTAAAAAATAAAAAATGAATAAAAAAAATTTAATTTGGTTTAAACAGAACCGAATTGAATCGAACTAAAATAATTTGATTTGATTTGGACCGAACTGAAATATATGTTGGTTGGAATTTGGTCTATCATTTTCCATGTTTGATTTTCGGTTTGGTTCAGTTTTTGAACCAACATTTGCTGTCCAATACGATCTGCTTGTTTCCAACGAAAATAGGCATCAAAATTAATTGGAGCGCTGCTATCAAACAACCAGTGTCAAAAAAAATATTTTGGGCTCTTGCTAAAAAGCTCTCATTACGCAAAGTAATTTTAGCCACATATCATAAATAGAAGAAACAATTCACATATATATCACCCTTTTCAAATTAATTTGAAGCTTCCCTTCTAACATGTGATTGCTCGTGCATTTTTTTAATTTCTTTGTTTTATTTTGTATTTATCTCTCAAACCGTTCATTTATTCGACATGTCGCTTTAGAATATTTTGTTTGTCTCTTTTTTTATCTTCGAAACAACATCCATTGTGACATTTTTGAACTTTTGAACCAATAGGCAAGTGGCAGAAGTCTTGTAGACAAGTGGTAGAAGTCTGGTAGATGTCTGGAATCTATTTTTTCATTTAGTGATTATTTGATTTTGATACACATATTGTTTTTTTATTTAGAAATTGAAGTTCTAATTGTTGTGTAATAATGAAAGAGATTGATGTATTGCATCATTATGATTGAATTTGGGTTGCTGAACATGATTGTATTGTTTTTAGTGTAGGTGGTGGCTTGATTCAAGGTTTGCACAAACTAACATAACGATTTCGTAAAAAAAACTATCAGAAACTCACATCTACCAAATGTCTATTAGATATTTATCAGATGTCTATTGGATATCTACCATATGCCTACTAGTTGAAAAAGTTCAAAAAAGTCATAGTGGATATCATTTCAAAGAAAAAATAAGACCTACAAAAAAATTCTAAAGCGGCACGTCGAAAAAAAACGGTTTAAGAGATAAATGAAAAATAAAATGGAAAATTAAAAGAAAAAGGGGAGAAACAAGTGGATGACATGTATAAAATTGAAGTGAGTGTATATTTATTTTTTTTAATTAAAATTTAATCTAGTGAGAGGGAAAAGGCAAGCGGAGGTTTCGCAATGCCTCACCGCTGTTAAAAACCCTCCCCTGGGCTCGTTTTATTAAAAAGAGTAAAAAGAAAACAATACAAGAAAGATGAAAAGAAAAAAAACAAAACAACCAATACGGTAAAAAATAAAATCTATCAACTAAGGAGAAAACTTTAGTGGAGGTTTGCGCTCCCATATAGCTAGTAGCTCTTTGCGCTTTTGCTTGGCATGTTCCTTGGCGGCGATTGATACCCCTTGTTTCCTTGGTAGTTGGATATTGTCTCCCCCATTCATCTCACACTGAAAATTGTCATCGCAAGAAGCAAACGAAAAACTTTGCCTAATAGGCGTCAACTGCTTGACCTTGTTTTTCATTTTTGCTTCTTCTCATTCCGCAGAATCCGCATAAGAGTCCGGGACACCTTTCTCAGGTTGTGAGTAATCAGATTCAAAGCCTTCTTCGTCAACCTGATTTGAGGCATTCGTGGAATGATTGGAATCATCAAAAACTTCGGTAATATGACCATCAATCGGCTTATGAACTTCAGTTTCCTTATCTCCAAGATCCACAACTAAGTTAACTGTCTCCTAAGTATTAACAGTGTCAGAATTTCTCGGCTGTTTATCAAACACCTCATTAGTCGCAGCCTTATTCATCGCAGTAGTTACAGCCACAATCGCTTCGGTAATCACTTCATCAATCTCCAGGCTAGCTTCACGATTGTAGATTGGTACTACCAACTTAGTTCTATCTTCCAAATACCGCTGCCTCGACTTGCTTCTGTTATTGAAAAGCTCCAAGTTTGGTCGCTCCTTCCCATCTTATCGTTGAACAACAGGCTGATTTTTCTCAGGCCTTTTCTTCACAATTTGTTGAACCTGTGATTTTTGCACCACTTTATGCCTGCAATCAACTGCAAAATGTCCAATTGACTAGAAAATGGAGCATAAGGCAGGAATATTTTCATACTACATGGAAACGAAAAAAATAGTTTCTGCCGTATCTACACGAATCTGATCCATAATAGGTTTTGATAAATCAATATCAACCAATAATAAAGCGTAGTGCCCAATTTCCACTTCAATAGTATTACGATCAAAGCGAATAGGAACCCCAACACCCTGCGCAACACTGGAAAAAATCTACGATCCCAAAACTCCCAAGGCAGATTAAACAGACGAATCCAAACCTGGGCATGAGTTTGTCTGTGCTTAGCAGGATCGAAACTAGCTTTCCAAACCGAAAATCGCATGATTCCATGTTTCAAGTTTGGACTTCCCGTAGTCCAAATTTTTTGTAAAGCCTCCACCGAAGGCATGGTATTGTGATATATGAAAACCGTTTCCCAATGATATGAGCTTCCAATCCATCTTTCGGCTCTATAGGGAATTTAGCTTGAGTTTAATAACAGCATCTTTCGGTTCCATAGGTAATTTAACTTGAGTTTAATATCAACATGCTTCCATGGCTTATCTCCCTTCATAAGCGTCAATCTCCCAATAACAGAGTGTTGGCAAGATGAGATTCGACCCTTGTAAAATTCTGCCGGAATGTATACTTAATATTAGTTTAACTTGATGGTAAATATGTAAATACTTAACCACCCATGACTACTCTTGATAATTATCCAAATATTTTTCAAATCCGTGATATTGTCCTACTTTGTTGGATAGGTAAGGTCATGTCCAACCCATTATAGTATATTCTATACTTTGAACTCAATTTTTACAATTTTTACTCTATTTATAGAGTATCTATATATCTATAGTATATTCACTTCAATCCATTACTTTATTAATCTATTCTAAAAAAATTCTTTTCATCAAACAATATTTATTATTATTATTATTATTATTATTATTTCCATTCTTAAATTTTAATGAAACATATATTTATATGTTCACAACAGTCCATGTTTGTTCAGCAAGATCCATGATATGAAGGCCTTATACCACTAATACCAGGTATTAAGATTTTCATAGCATGCTTTTTTTCTGAAAAAATGAGTAATGTTGTATAATTAAAGAAAAAATTCATTGTATGAATGTATAATATCACTTGTATATCATGTACAAAAGATTATATACTTAAAATTTATTGTAAAAATAAATGAAAACTTGGTGCTATAAAGATATTATAGCACTCTTATATCAATTATAAAACATCCACGCAAAACGATAAAACTGGTATATGAATACAAAACAAAGTTTAACAAAAAATATTCATAATAGATTTTTTTTAAAGAAATAAAAATAAGACAAATAAAATATTCCAAAGGCTCGTGTCGATAAAATCAACGGTCTGTGAGATATAATCATGGTATGCAAGTATCAATTTGTAT
The DNA here is from genome assembly GCA_947683365.1 of Euphorbia pulcherrima. Classification (NCBI taxonomy): domain Eukaryota; kingdom Viridiplantae; phylum Streptophyta; class Magnoliopsida; order Malpighiales; family Euphorbiaceae; genus Euphorbia; species Euphorbia pulcherrima. The sequence goes on along the minus strand of CANTUS010000006.1, from coordinate 6,572,161 downwards.
TTATGTAAATAGAAAATTCAGAACTTAAAATATTGTATATAAGATAATTAGTAAATACGTAAATGAAAAACATTGTTTTCATTTGTGGACCTTAAAGTATGGGTAGTTCGTATTTGAGGAATTGGGGGCCGTTATCTTGTATCTGGAACTAATTTTATTACATTTACATCTAATAATTCCATAAATATTTTGAATTTTTATATTTTGATCTATTGAACTTTTAAGCTCTACTTACCTTTTATAAAACAATTTAAGTAAAAATGCAATCATATGTATGGTTGTATTTGTATAAAATTTATCTTTTTATCATATTTAATCCACCTCCAAATTTAAAAATAAAAAAAATTATGATCCGTGGTTTGGGCTTAAGTATGATCTCGTAAGTCCAAGCTCGATGTTTTAAAGTGTGGGTCGGTTTGAACTTGAGTTGATATTTTTAGTCAAAAGTCAGACGAGGCCCACCACAAACTTGATCTGGTTCGCTCGACAAACAGGTAGTGTAACTAATCACAAGGTTTTTTTAGAGGTTTTTCTTTTGGATAGAACGTTTTTTCAATTAAAAGTTGAGGCCGAGAAATTCAGACTCGAATAATATTAAAGAAAAAAGCAAACAAGAAATGAAAAAAGAAAGGAAAAAAATCAAAATGAAAACAACATAAGGAAAGCTATGAGACAAACAAAGTCAACACTTATGAAGGAAAGTATTTATCAGATGACTTCTGAGAACGTTGTGACACTTTTATAGCCACAGATTGTTTTTTCTTTCCTCCTACTTTTATTTGTCAAGGCTAAATGTCTTCCTCAATCACATCATAAATACAATCATATAACCAATAGTCTGAATCAGTAAAATGTTGCGGAAAAATTATTTTTATTCTATCATCATGATCCTCTTCATTGACGCTTGTACTGAAGCTTTAATTGTTTGCAAATTAAACTGAAATTAATCGTATTGAATTGAGATATTGAATAATAGAGCCAATGTCTTTTGGGCAGTATCTTTAAACTATTTGATAAAAGGAAGGGTAAAATCAAATAATTTACTTGATTAGCTTGTGTTATTATTACTGGCAGTGATATTGACATATTATTGGATAGGTAAGAACAAGAATTAAGCGCTGTTTTTATTTGTAGGCAGCTAATACTGGCTTTAGCTAGAGACGTAGTACCAGAAGACCATCTGAAGATTTTTTTTATAAAAGCATAGGTGAATATATTATAAAATAAAATATAGGTGATTTTCAAAATGAAAATGTTAGAAGCTTGTTAGTAGCAGTGTTAAATAAAATAAACAATATTATATTTTATTAAGCTTAAGCACAGATTGCAATAGAATATAAATTACTATAAAACAATATAAAAGAAATATTCAACCTTTTTACCGAAGAAGAAGTTTATTGCGGAGGCCTGAAACTCAGTTTCCTTAAGACAATTATTCGTCCGCTACCGGTGAATTTGTCTCCCAGGATACAACCACAATCATAGGCGAACTCTAACTGTGTGAAGAGCAATTCACAAGAACCTAATACTAGTAGCCTTCTTGTAAAAGGAATGAAAACCGAGAGATATTTTTAGTATGAAAAACAGAAAATAAATCACAAAGTAAACAAACGCAAATGCTAGCTGGATTTTTTTTAAGAGTAAAAGAGAGAAGAACTAGTGTAAGAAGAAAGCTAAAAGAATAGGGTATTTATAGGACAAATGACATTAACATGACTTAATGTGGTTTAAAGGGCTTTAACCTTTGTAACCACACCTTTATGGCCATTAGCATTTGTAACCATATCTTTATAGTCATTAACCATGGATGTTATGAGAAAATATATTAATTAAGAGATTAAAAACCCATTAATCTCAAATAAAAATCTGGTAAAAAAATATTACATGACAATTTTTTTCAGTACCGAATCACCGATTTAGTACATTTAAATTTGAAAGATGTCTAAACTTTAAACTACAATATTTCATTCACCGTTAAACCGTTTTAGGCGTATAATATATCGTTGGAAAGCTCTCGAAGCGTAGAATACAATGACATATTTCATGTTATTCAAATCATAGGTTTTCCATATTATAATTTAGCCTAAAGTAGATAATGCACAATATTATCTAATATGCCATATTTCCAACAATCCCCCACATGAATGAAAATTGAAAACAACGCGGACATTTTCCAAAATTCGAAGGGTGAAAATGCTCTTCGGACAATATTTGCATATGATAGGTAGGCTACAACGTTTGAACCTTCCCTTGTGATAGTATATTTACTTTACTGGCTGACTAGTAGACGTGATGTCCTTGAACTATTATGTTGTTTGTGTAAACGTTGATATACCCCACTCAAATATCAACACAACACGATTTTTGGTTCTCATGGTTATGTTCGTTATGGTCATGAACATCTCCTGGTTCTGCAAGAGTTTTAGATTACTACGCCTCAATAGTATCCTTTGAAGTGACCCCACTTCACTCTCACATAGGTGATTCTCTTTTGCTCAACCGTTGATGCACAAAGGATCATTAAAAGCATGTAGCTTAACCTTAACCCATTTTGTCACTATTTACATCATAAGAATGGACACGGGGGTTACCCCCACAGTGACTACACAGGGTCTATGCAATTAGGTTGTCCCATTAAACCAAGATCTTGGGATCCCCAGTCAAACATGGTTGGGTTTTCCTTCACATAACGCCTTAAATATTCATAGGCTTTAGTCCCATTCCTTTTGATGTCTTTTCAACTTGATCTCGATTTAACCCTTTGGTTAGCGAATCCGCAATGTTATCCTTTGATCCTACAAAATCAATAGAGGTAACTGACGTTGAGATCAGTTGTCTAACGGTATTATGTCGATGATGTATGTGTCTCAACTTAGCATTATACATAAGGTTTTGAGCTCTTTTAATTGCTGCTTGGCTATCGTAATGTACACAAATTGCGAGCACAGGCTTAGGCCATTCTGGAATATCCTCTAAGAAGTTATGTAGCCATTCGGCTTCTTCTCTCATTTTATCCAAGGCTATAAACTCAGCTTCTATTGTGGAACGAGTTATAATCATTTGCCTTGAGGATTTCCAAGACAGTACTGCTCCTCCTAGAGTGAGCACGTACCCACTTGTACCTTTAGAATTCTTGATGTCAGCTATCCAACTAGCATCGGAATATGCTTCTACTACAACAAGTTTTCTTGTATACTGTAGTTTATAATTACAAGTATATGGCAAATATCTTAGTATTCTCACGATCGCATCCCAATGGCTTTTACCTGGGTTACTCGTAAATCTACTTAAACTACTTACATTATAATCAATATCAGGCCTTGTAAAACTTGTAACGTGCATTGGACTGCATATAACCCTTGCATATTCCACTTAGTCTATGCATTCACCTTTATTCTTGGATAAATGTAGATTAATATCTAACTGTGTTTTGGCTATACCAATATCAACTTTGTTACACTTGTCAAGTATCTTGTCTACATAGTGTGGCTGCGTCAATATGAGACCGTTAAGTGAGCATTGAATTTTGATGCCTAAAATTACATCAGCTAGTCCCAGATCTTTCATGTCAAATTTAGAATTTAACATATCCTTAGTACGTTTTACCATTCTCTCATTGCTTCCAACAACAAGTATGTCATCAACATACAAACATAGAATAACTTATCCTTCATTTGTAGTTTTGGCATATATACACTTGTCACACTCGTTTATGCGATAGCCACTTGCCATCATGGCATCATCAAATTTCTTATGCCATTGTTTTGGTGCTTGCTTTAAACCATATAAAGACTTCACCAACTTACATACTTTGCTTTCTTGATCAGAAGCTACACAACCGTCAGGTTGTTCCATGTAGAATTCTTCTTCAAGATCTCTATTTAGAAAAGCTGTTTTCACATCCATTTGATGTACTTCAAGATTTTGCAAAGCAACAATTGCAAGTATCATCCTAATGGAACTTATTCTCGATACTAGAGAATACGTATCAAAGTAATCAAGGCCCTCTTTTTATCTATAACCTCTTATGACTAAATGAGCCTTGTACTTATCAATTATTCCATCAGCTTTTAGCTTACGTTTAAAAATCCATTTAGAACTTAGTGGTTTAGTTCTAGGAGGAAGGTCCACTAGTTCCCACGTATGATTTTGCAAAATGGAATCAATCTCACTCCTTATGGCCCCTTTCCATAAAGGACTTTCAATAGAGCTTATAGCTTCTTTGTACGTTTGAGGCTCCTACGTTAAGAAATCTGAACCAAAGGATTTTTCAACCCTTGCCCGTTTACTTCTTCTAGGTTCTACCTCTTGATCCTTATTATTCTCTTCTTGAGAATTTAGATTATCTTCTTCAATTATTGATTGAAGATTGTCATAGTTATCATCGCCTTGTCGATCAACTTGACCATTACTTACAATAAGTTCACCAGACCTTTTAGTTCTTGACCCTTCACCTTTTCCCTTACATGGAAATACATCTTCAAAAAATAAAGCGTACTTTGACTCTATCAAAGTGTTCTTGTGTATATACAGGTTTTTAAATTCATGCACAAGAAACCGATATGCTTTGCTATTACCAGCATAGCCAACGAAAATATAATCTACCATTTTTGGACCTATTTTCATACGTTTAGGTAATGGTGCAATTACCTATGCAAGACACCCCCACACTTTCAAGTAATTATAAGAAGACTTTCTTCCCTTCCATAATTCATAAGGGGTTTTATCTTGTTTCTTACATGGTATCTTATTTAAACGATAATTTGCTAACAAAACAGCATCACCCCACATGTTTTGTGATAAACCAGAATTGGTCAACATTGCATTCATCATCTCTTTTAGAGTACGTTTTTTGTGTTCAGCTACACCATTTGATTGTGGAGAGTAAGGTGGTTTTCTTCATGAATAATTCCATTTTGGGAGCAAAGCTCGCCAAATGGTGCAACATGTTCACCACCACGATCACTTATAACCTTCTTTAACTTTCTTATTAAGTTGGTTTTCTCTTTCTTGCTTATAGAGTATAAATTTCTCCAAAGCCTCATCTTTGCTTTTAAGCAAATACACATAGCAATATTTTGTGCTATCATCTATGAAGGTAATATAATATTTAATTTCTCCCCTTGATTGAATGTATTTCAAGTCACAAATATCGATATGTATTAGACCGAGTAATTCTGAATTTCTTTCAACAGATTGAAATGACTATCTTGTTAATTTTGTCTCAACACTGGTTTCACATTTATGTGATTTATTGATATGAAATATGGGTATATGATTCAAGTTAATTAAACATCGTAACGTATCAAAGTTAACATGTCCAAGTTTACTATACCATAAATTAGAAGACTCAATCATATAAGCAACAACATTATTCGCATTAATAGAATTTTGCTTACAAGAGATACAATAAAATTTAAAAATTCTGTTACATTCGTATCCTTTCCCACATACATGTCTCCCTTAGACAAAATAAATTTCTGAGATTCAAAAACCATCTTGAAGCCTTATGCACTCAATAGGCTCCCAGAAACCAGATTCTTCTTCATGTCAGGTACATACAAGATATTTTGCAGTTTTACTTCTTTGCCGGAAGTCATTTTCAAAATCACCGTTCTATGTCCTTTGACATTAGAAGTACCAGAATTTCTCATGAACAGTTTCTCCCCATTTTCAATAAAAGTTAGTTTAACAAAAGACTCTTTGTCACAACATATGTGACGAGTAGCACCAGTGTCAAGCCACAACTCCGTTGGGTTTGAGTCAATCATATTGACCTCTGAAATTATAACACAAACGTTGATGTCACATACATCTTTTGTAATTTCTTTCATAACTTTTACCTCAATGTTAACCATTTTTGTCAATTTACGAACAAATGATTTTTGTCTCATCTTTTTCCAATTTAAACATTTTTCCATTTAACATTTTTCTCTTGGATATGCTTCTATTTTGTCCAATTTTGAACTTTTGTTTAACATGTTGTTTGCCCTTTTTGGAGTCTCTAATGACCTCCACCACGTTAGCTTTCGCCAAAACTTGATTAGCAATAGAAAATTTTCTATTCAAGGAATCTCACAATTCTTTTACAAAATGTTTAATAGTACATACTTCATATAGGTCAATGAACAAATCATTCAATATATATTTTTTGCAAAGAAAAACCATATGATTCCAACAATCCATAAATAATTGAAAAGAAGTGTTAACCATTCCAACATGAGGGTCATCTTTCAATATATTATGGTGTTTCATTCTAGAAAAATAGAAAAACATTTTATGTTGCCAAACTTTGAAATTTGAACCACCAAATTTCTCCGATCTTTTAAGAGTTGAAAAAAGATACGATCCCAAAGCAACCTCATGATCATTAGGCATAACAATCGTTAAACTTGAAAGTTCATTTACATTAGGTCCAGCACCAATAGGACCAATTTGTCCATTTTGGCTATTCTGGCCTGGAACCGTTTCAGAATCATTACCTCCAATCGGTAAAATAATGTCCATTATATTCTCAATTCACAATCTGAAATACTACAGAGTAAGTCAGAAACTTGTAAATGAGAAAACCCAAGAAAGAGAAGAAAGAGATTTTTTTAACAAAAAAACAAATTATTGTTTTTTTATATGAACAACCGTTTGTCCAAAAAAACTGTCCTCAAGAATCCAGAGTAACCTGCACTTAACTTAAAAAGAATCTAGACATAATTGTCTTAAGATTGTTAGAAACTTGTTAGTAGCGGTTTTGAATAAAATAAACAATAATATTTTCATTAAGAATAAGTACAGATTACAATAGAATATAAATTATTACAAACAAATATAAAAGAAATATTCAACCTTTTTACCGAAGAAGAAGTTTATTGCGGAGGCCTGAAACTCAATTTCCTTAAGACAATTATTCGTCCGCTACCGGTGAATTTGTCTCCCAGGATACAATCTCAATCATAGGCGAACTCTAATCATGTGAAGAGCGATTCGCAAGAACCTAATACTAAGTAGCTTTCTTATAAAAGGAATGAAAATTTGAGAGATATTTTTAGTATGAAAAACAAAAAATAAATCACAAAGTATACAAATGCAAATACCAGCTGGATTTTATTTTCAAGAGTAAAAGAGAGAAGAACAAGTGTAAGAAGAAGGCTACAAGAATAGGGTATTTATAGGACAAATGGCATTAACATGGCTTAATGGGGTTTAAAGGCCATTAACCTTTGTAACCACACATTTATGACCATTAACATTTGTAACCATACCTTTATGGTCATTAACTATGAATGTTATGAGAAAATATATTAGTTAAGAGATTAAAAACCAATTAATCTCAAATAAAAATCTGGTGAAAAAAAATATTACATGACAATGTCCAAACTTTAAACTACAATTTCTCATTCACCGTCAATCCGTTTTAGGCGTATAATATATCATTGGAAAACTCTAGAATACAATAACATATTTCATGTTATCCAAATCATAGCTTTTCCATATTATAATTTAGCCTAAAGTAGATAATGCACAACATTATCTAGTATGCCATATTTCCAACAAAAATCACATAGGTCAAGTACAAGCTAAGAGCATGCCCGGATTAGTAAAGAGATCTGAGACCGAAGTGCTAATGTATTTCTTATTACACTTGAAAATAAACCAAGAAAAATTAATTCAAGAAAAAATAAAATCCTCCACGGAGAACTGACCATCGAAAACAAACTTGTTTCTTCTTTTCCACAGGTGCCAAGAGATGATGAACCACAAAGAGGTGCCAAACTGTCGGCAAACTCCAGGCTTGAAATAAGATTGCCAAACCTACAAGAAGCAATATGAAGAATTTGGAATGATGAGAGGGATCCCCAACCAGGAGAAAAAGCCACACCAAATTACTCTACTCGATCAACACAAGAAAAGTGCGTGCTCTAATGTTTCGGATTCAGAACAGAAGGAGCACAAATTGTCAATGATCGAAATACAACCCCTATGGGAGAGAAAGGAGCTTGTTGTTGAATATGAATGAAAATTATGGTAAAGCAATACTGCAGATGCAGAACCGTGAAATACATATGTATATGACATATATGAGCACATTTTTATTATGAATATAGATGCCTATGTATAGGCTTACAAGGATAAAACTAACAAGATATTTCAAATTTTAAATATGATCTCTATCAACTAAAAATAAAATATAATCCTAACAAATATTTTCTAATAAATCTAATATTTAACTATTTCAAATATAAGCTTCCAAGAGATAATTTGGCCTTTTGGATACAATGGACATGTTATGTGTTCATGCTCATTTCTCTTTCTTAGCATACTGAAACTAAATTCGATAAAATATTTTCGGTTCAAACTGAACTGAATTGAACTGAAATGCATGGAACCTAAATCTTTTGGAATTTATATATTCTTAAGTTATTTGATCAACAAGTTAAAATTAGAAGGTAAAGTCACATTAAATTATTTTATTAGCCTGTATTATTACATTTCTATTTATGGCAAGCTATTACTGGTCTAAAAAAACAAAACACAGGTTGAATACAGAATAAGACTAGAATGAAAAGAGAAAGAAAACCCATTTGAAATGGAGAGAGAACAAGAAGACCTTCCTCCTGTCTTCAGCTCTTGCCGGCTATGAAGCACGGAAACTCCGATAACATGCCGCTTCGGCGTTTCGGTTTTCGTTTCCAATTCATTTCCCCATAGTTTCCAAGCCTATATTTTTTAGAAATAGCGTTTCCCGGTTTCCGTTTCCGTATCTGTATCCGTTTCCGTGCTACATAGCCTGCCGGCGTAGAACCAGAAGCTCATCGGAAAACCATTCTTCTTTGGTAAGCTTTCTCTCTTTTCCTTGCATCTTTTTGTTTATTTTTCCTAATGAAAACCTACTGTTTGATTTAAAGTTCAATTTGTTTTGGATGATGGATATGTCTTGGTACTCCTACCTTCTTTCTGGTTCAGTTATTCTGAATTTTAAAGTAAAGAACTTGATGATTATTTAGCCTTAATTGTTTTCCCATTTTGCTGATTATCTATTCAACTAAATGGATTTTCCCAGGATAAAGGAAAGAGAAGAAACCAAAGTGTTGCTACAGTAAAGAGTGAGCCCGTTGCAGTAGATCTTGTCGCTAATACTCTTTCATTTCATGGAGAGAACGGTAAGGTTTATAAGCTCTCTGGTCCACCTGAAGCACCTGACTTGACTATACTCCCACCATGTGGTCGATGCCCCATCGGTTATCAATTTCAAAAAAGGGCTCGTCTCGTTTTTACTAGAATCTAGTCCAAATCGAGTAGGGGACATGATCACTCAGGCCAACAACATATTCACAGTTCTACAAAGTATGAATGCCGAGTACAAGTCGTTCTATGATGATGTTAGGGCATAAATTGCTCACTGTTTAGATTTTCATGTTGTTGACCAAGAGCTGAACAAGTGTAAGGGAGATGAAAAATGGGTGGCTCACTATGATCAACTTGTTTGCAATTTGGATGAAAGGAATAGGGAGGCTTTGTTGGATTATAAACTGGATCCATATCAATAGAAACCCAAAATCCAAATCCAATCAATGGAATTCAAGCCCACAAATCCAAAATGTAGTAAATTTATTTAGGTATTTTAAGTATGTAGATTTTTGTGTGTGATAACCAAATTGGAGGCTATTAAATTAACTAAATAAGTTGGCTATTAATTATATCAGTTGGAGGTGATGGTGAGTAATTGTGTTAGTTGAGAGTTGTATAATTCACCTATAAATAGGTGAGTTGTTGAGTTATTTTTCATCAACAAAAATAAGAACTTCTTTAGAGAGAAAAGAATTAAAGAGTGAGTTGTAGTTTTGTATTTTAAGTGAGAGTGTTCTTGTAATATCTTCGAGTTTAGTAAAAGTTGTTCATTTGAGTGTTTTAATTCCAACAAAGTGGTATCAGAGCTAGGTTGAGAGCTCGAGTCCTCCTCCCGAAAAGAATTTTTTTTCCGCGTGCGAAAAAATCGAGTTGAAACTGCCCAGGCGTTGCAGTAGCTAAAAAGCTCAAAAAGTGTTGCAGTAGACTGCCAAAAGCGTTGCAATACATCCAATGTGTTGCAAAAGATCTAGAAAGTGTCGCAACAGCCCCTGTCCGTCTAGAAAAGCTATTTGAGTAAGATGGCGAATAGCGTGGCATCGTTTCAAGTTCCAACACTCAAAAACAACAACTATGACAATTGAAGTATCAAGATGAAGGCTCTTCTCGGTGCGCATGATGTCTGGGATATCGTAGAGAAAGGTTTGAAGGAGCCCGAAAATGAAGCCTCTCTCACGCCAGATCAAGCTACAACTTTGAAGGATTCCCGAAAGAGAGACAAGAAAGCTCTGTTCCTCATCTATCAAGCATTAGATGATGACGGTTTCGAAAAGTTTTCAAGTGCAACTTCCTCCAAGCAAGCATAGGAGAAGCTACAAACCTCTTACAAAGGAAATAATTGGATATCTGTTTTACCAACCCGAAGCACAAAAAGTATTTGTGTCTCAGAATGCTCACTTTTTGGAAAAGGAACACTTACTTGCAAAAGTCAGTGGGAGCAATATTGAACTGGAAGTTCAAGAGGAAGAAATAGACAATCAACTGATTGACCCCGTTCTATATACACAAGAGAGTGTGATCCAAGAATAACCTGTCAAAACAAAATCATTGTGAAGATCAAGTCATGTTTATAAAGGTCCTGATAGATATGGGTTTATCATCACTAATGATAAGGAACTATATCTTATAGAGGATGATGAATCAAGGACATATGATGAGGCAATGAAAAGCTTAGATTCTGATAAATGGCTAAAAGCCATGAAATAAGAAATGGATCCCATGTACGAGAACCAAGTTTGGAATTCGATTGATGCACCGTAAGAGGTTAGACCAATTGGGTGTAAGTGGGTCTTCAAGAAGAAGACAGATATGGATGGTAATGTAATTACCTATAAAGCAAGGTTTGTTTCAAAAGGTTATAGTGAACGGGAAGGTATTGACTATGATGAAACCTTCTCACCGGTAGCCATGCTTAAATCCATAAGGATACTCCTTGCCATTGCTACTCATTATGATTATGAGATTAGACAGATGGATGTAAAAACAACATTCTTGAATGGGGATTTAGACCGGGATGTGTATATGACACAACTTGAGGGTTTTACATCCCAGAATGGCTCGAAGGTATGCAAGATACAAAGATCCATTTGTGGACTTAAGCAGGCATCCAGGAGTTGGAATATAAGGTTTGATCAGACAATCTGGGAACTGGATTTCTGTCCAAATGCAAATGAGCCTTATGTTTACAAGAAGGTTAGTGGGAGTGCAGTCGTTTTTTTAGTATTGTATGCTAATGACATTCTGCTAATAGGAAACGACATTTCTCTTCTTCAAATGTTAAAGTATGGTTGTCAAGAAAGTTCTCCAAGAAAGACCTTGGTGAAGTAGCATTTATACTAGGTATAAAGATCTGCAAGGATAGATCTAAGAGGCTGTTAGGTTTCTCAAAGTGCATATATAGACAAGGTATTGAATAGGTTTAACCGTGAGCATTCTAAGAAAGGTTATCTCTCAATGACAAAGGGGATAAACCTATCTAAGGTTGAGTGTCCGAAGATAGCTCAGGAGAGAATACACATAAAGAATATACTCTATGCATCCGTGATAGGATCCATCATGTATGCTATGATATGTACTAGGCCGGATGTCTCTCAGGCTTTGAGCTTTACAAGCAGATATAAGTCAGATCTAGGTGAAAAGCACTGGATGGCCGTCAAGGCAATCCTTAAGTACTTGAGAAGGACTAAGGATGAGTTCTTGATTTATGGAGAAGGTGACCTTACAATTAGATGTTACACTAATGGGAGTTTTCAATCTGAGAAGGATGACTTTAATTCTCAGTCAAGTTTTGTGTATGTGTTAAATGGAGGGGCGGTATGCTGGAAGAGTTCCAAGCAAGAAACTACTGATGATTCAACCACAGAATCTGAATACATTGCTGCATGTGAAGCAACAAAAGAAGTTGTCTGGTTAAAGGGATTTATTGGTGATCTCGGTATGGCGCCTGAGGCTGTTGATCTAATTACTTTATATTGTGATAACAATGGGGTCATAGCTTAGCAAAGGAACCACGGTCTTATTAGAAAAACATACATGTATCCAGAAAGTATCATATTATCAGGGAGATTGTTGATGCTAAGATAATAAGAATAGAATCTGTACCCACTGATCAGAACTTCGCGGATGGTCTAACAAAGCCATTGACTCAAGTCAAATATGACCAGCAAGTTAAAGCATATGGATTCAGAAATATGGCTAATTGGCCTTAGCGCAAGTGGGAGTTTGTTGGATATGATGTATGCCCTTAAGGCAATTAGGGTGATACATCTTAATTATGTAATAGTACGAATAATTTGTTTAATCAATAAAGGCATTTGTTCTTTTATTTATATCAATGTGTTTCCGTGTATATATATTATAGGTGGTTAAATATATTCATTGATGTATGTATACAAAAGTCCTTGACATATCATAGCATGAAGTCAGAGAAATTATAGTTGGACTATATCTGGTGGAACCTGCTTTATGTGCAATTACGATTATGTCTAAACTATCCCTAGTCATAGTTTCATCAAGAAAGGATATTGATGAAGCAAAAAGACTAGCATGTGGTCAACTTTCTTGGAAAGGGTCCAAGCGATCAATATCCTAAGGACTGAAGGTGTTGCCTTAAGTTTCACACATGGATATATCTGGGAGATATATTGGAGACCGCAGTAAGATATACACTTGGTATATATATCAATGTATTTGTGTTTATCTTCATGCAATAAGCTTTGCGAATGTCCTTGTACTTTAGATGCTAGTTACCTTGTGTGGTACTATTGCTATACTTTGGGACATTACTATGGACTCATTAATTTAGGGTGTTATGGGTGATTACGAGTATGGTGATGACAACACGTTGGTAAGCTGAGTAGTCGGAAAAAATCCATCGCTCCGGATATATTAAGGAGTTGTACCTGGCCACTTATTGAAGTGATGATTACCATAAACCTCTGATCAGAGTATGTGTTTGATAGAAATGGTTTCTAGTCAAACACAATATGGTAAAAGGCAATATACTTCGGTAACAAGTAAATTGCTGGGATAGCTTGGAGCAACCTCGCTATTAGTGAGTTAACACTTTAACCGAACCCTATAAACCAGATGGTACTAATATTAAAGAATAGAAGGAATTTATCACACTGGATAACTATTGCATTAACCGAGATTAAGTCATAAGCATAAATAACGTTCTGAGTAATAGGGGATGGTAGATCCTTGCTAGAGGCGTACTACAGTCATTTAAGGTAATCGAGTTCTATTCACGGTGTAGAGCATAAAGCCAATGGTTCCATTAGAACAAGGGTTGGTTAAGCCTTAACAGCTAAATACTTCGGGATCCTATAAGGTCACACACGTTGGACCTTCATCGGACTAAGTAAAGAACTAATAGATTTATTCTATTACAAAAATATAACATAAATAATAATTGGATTATTATTTGATTGGTTAAAATTGATTAGATTAATTTTGTTTAAACCAAAGAATTTATTTTGACCAGAAACTAATTAATTGGAGTCATGAATAAATTATAATTGATTAGATCAATTTTGGTTGGACAAAAGAATTTATTATGACTGGTAACTAATTTATTAGGGTCAAAAATAATTATTTAAATTTGAAAGGGGATTTGAAAAGAAATATTTCAAGTAGGTTGAACCTTATTGAAACTGACCAGGATGCAGAGAGAACTGCGGGCTCGGAAGGGCTTGCGCTGGGAAGCCCAACTCAAGCACCACCATAAGCTGGGCTTGCGAGAGGCCCACAAGCCTAGCTTGCGGCACACACAGCGTGTGCTACACGATGTGTGTGGTGTGGCAGCACGCTGGTCATGATGACCTGTGTACCTGACCCGCGTGGGATGTGCATCGCCTAAGGGGGAGCAATTTTGCTCCCCAAGCCTATAAATAGGCTGTCCCCTCACCTTTTCAAAGTGCCCCATAGCTCAGAGCATAAATCCTAAGCAAGATATTTTTCTCTCGAGTAATTGAGCAAGTTATTTTTTAGGAGCCTGAATTTATTCGGGCACCTCTAGTTTATATTTTCAGGTGAGGCTTCTGGAGTGGTTTAGGAACTACTCGAGGTTTCTTAGTTCTTCCTCCTAGGGAGGTTTTGGTTGGTGGGGTTCGTGTGGATACTGATAGAGGTTATCCTACGATTGGATGCTTGTGCAAGAAGGTTCTGCTAAAGCACGCTTCAACTGGTAAGTTCTTTTTCTTTCTCTTTTAATTATTAGGTCTTTTTCTTTAAGTATTTTTAGACTTAATAATTATGCTTAGGTTGTTTTGCATGCTTAGTTTATTTTATGCTTAGGTTATAACTTAGAGTTATAACATGCTTAGGGTATAGCTTAGAGTTCTAACATGCTTAGTATAAAATAAATGTGCTAGGATATAATTTGGAATTATGGTATGCCTAGTCCTTTTGCATGCTAACCTAGGTAGAGAATTATTTAGTTAAGGCTTTATTTAATTTATATGCAACTAATAGGAGTTCCTGGGGACATGGATAAAATTTTGAATTTCCGCCATGCCTGTTATGCATGTTCAATCTGACTGTCAGTTCCCAACAGCAACTCTATCAATTGTATCGAGATTTGGGTCTCGATTCTTTTATTCATTAAAATTGGCTTATTGTGCAAACTTGAACTAAAAATGTTTTGTCACGCCTAAATCCAACCAAACCCCCAGTAGGCCCCGCCTCTCTAACACATGCGCCAAGGGAGACCCATACGTCATCGACACCTGATAAGAATCATTTTGTTTCATGAAAAGAAGTGTTGTTTTACGAGAAGACATGGTGTTTCATGAAGAGACTTACCATTTCATGAACCATTATCCTAACTCTATAAATAGGACTCATTTGTTCCTTTGATACATAAGGAAATGCAGAACAATTTATTAAAATACAGAGGAAGCATTAAGACATTTTTGTTTCCAAACATTACATACATAAATTCTTATCCTACAACAAGGTATTACAGTTTATCCACATACAAAGCAGGTACGTGAATTGATATCTCCATTGTATCTCATAAGCAAATTTCTGGTATATTCCCGTTGCTTTCTAGGGAGGAATATTGCTTAAACAAAAATGATTAGCATACATTGGAGATTAGGTTTTAGATTATGAATATTTGTTGTGATCAAGATTGCAACACATTCTTCTCTACAATTGTAAATTGTTTCCTTCTTAGCATCCTTACTGCCCAATTTATATTATTTTTACAACAGAATTGATGTTTTTAATCAAAAGTTCGATGAGGCCTAACCCAAACCCGGTTTTGCTCGCCCAACGAACATGTAGTGTAACAAATCACAAAGTTTTTTTATTAGAGATTTTGTGTTAGTATTTTAGTGTAATTGGATCTACTAGTTGACTAATGCGATCATGACATTTTATCAAACAAGTTGGGAGAGTGCAGAGTGCACGCTTGTTCGGGTTTTGTTATGATTTGACGGGACCTGGGGCAGCGCCCCCAGGTGTGGGTCTGAGGGGCGGCAGCCCCTGGCGGTGTCCCGGGGCACAAATTGTCTATGGGGATTGGATTAAAGTCCATCTGAAATCTCTTATGTTGAGATACCCATTTCCCATCTAATATGACATTATATGTAGAATTCAATTTGGAAATCTTAACATCTGGAGATCGGAACACATTAGCAACATCATCCCAAGGTATGTGTTCAGACTTGTAAGATTATAATGGAGGTTGAAGTTTAATTTCTTCATAGCTCTTTTGAAAAATTGCATATGCAGGTGCAAGAATAAAAGAGCTACCTATAAGAGCATGAAGTTTAGCCGCTTCAAGAAGTTAAGACTTGACTTCGATATGCTTATGAAGGATAAGGACACAAGGCTATAAAAGATAGTGTCAAGTTAGAATTTTAGAATTTTGACGTTTGTTTATATTATCTTTGTAACGACCTAAAATTTTAAAATTTACTTATAATAAATTATTATGATATTAAAATATCATGAAAATTATTTTTTTTGTAATTATTGTTATTATTATTGGATATAAGACATGAGGAAATAAGAGTTAATTAAGTAAGAGGAGTGATTTAGGCATTTAATTATTTATTCAAGGGCATTATTGAAAATTAAAAAAATAAAAATAAATTGCATAACATATATCCAGCCTTTCTCTTCTTCTCCATCATCTTCTTCTCCTACTCATTTCTTTTCCTTATCAAAATTTTCCCTAATCCAAAAACTCTTGATTTCTCCAATTCAACTTCAAATTCTTGTTAGAAATCGATCCTTAAGCCCTCTATCATCATCAATTACAGTGAATCAAGCTAGAAGAGGAGAATTTCAGTTTTTAAGGTTTGGATGAATAGTAAACCGAATTTGAGGTGAGTAATTTTTATGAAATTGAAGCTTAATTAGTATAATTCATGGTAGATTAAGCATATTTATGGTATTAGGAAGTTTATTTATACAATATCTTGATAGAATTATATATGGCTGTTGTAGAGGAAGCTAATGCAAGCAAATCAAAGGCAAAAGAGGTAGAAGAGAGCTAGAAAGAGCTTAGAAAAAGGTTTGTGTCTCAAATTTTGATTTCTCGATTTTTCGGAAAATTTTCCAGATTTGTATCCCTGTTTTGTTTTGATGTTTTCTCTTGTTATATAAATCCGATTTCAATGATTCTTGATTCTATTGATATCTACAGAAACTAAGGAATATATGTTTAGAAGAAACCTTGTTGAATTTCATTTGTTTCAATGTGAAATTTTCGTTTGAAGTTGAGTCCTAAAATCTATTTTCGGAAAATCTCAGCTTTGTACACTGTTTAGTATTTTGAACGTAACTTTGGTTATATAATTTGGATTTCTATGAATCTAGTGGCTTTGGAAAGCTGAGACATGTGGCTAATTATGTTTAGAAGAAACTTCTTCGATTGGATAATGTTTTGATAGTGACAAATGCAAGGGAAGTTAGGTCATGAAATCTGGAAATTTTCGGAAAATATGAATGTTGATTTTATTGTGTTTTAATTGAAGTTTGATGCTTTAAAATTTAGGATTTAAATTTCTTAATTACTGAAGTTATGTTGAATTTTGATTGATGGTTTATACTGGAATTTTTAAGATATTACTTTGATTTATTGCCCTTAATAAACGAGTAGATTGGCGCCAATAAAGGGGGGTACAGTGTTGTACAAACAATTGAAGCTTTGGCTTCGGGCTTCGGCCGGTATTCTGATAAATATGTATTGATGTTGAAGGTTCAGCTTTGGGCTTGACCGATGTATTGATTTTGAAGCTTCGGCTTTGGGCTTGACCGATATATTGAATTTGAAGCTTCGGCTTCGGGCTTGACCGATACGTTGATATTGAAGCTTCTGCTTCGTGCTTGTCCACTCCCGTATCCATTTTACCATTATTCATGACTTGTTTACTTTGGGTAATATATGGTTAATGTGTTTGGAAAAATTGGATATAAATTTGATTGTACTTTGAAAGGTTTATAATAAAAGTTTTGTGTTTTGGTTTTATAAAGTTGTTTAATTTGTTTTTGACTTATGAACATACTTTGTTTCTATTTTTAAAGTGTTAAAAATGTTCAAAGTTGTTGTATTTCTTTTATGTACACCACTAAGCAAATTGCTTAGCAAATTGCTTAGCGTGTAGTTTATTTTCTACACGCAGATACTGAAGATTTGTAGATAGCTTGGACCAAAGTGGTATAAGTGGATCAGCTTGAAGAGCAAATA
Source organism: Euphorbia pulcherrima (assembly GCA_947683365.1). Classification (NCBI taxonomy): domain Eukaryota; kingdom Viridiplantae; phylum Streptophyta; class Magnoliopsida; order Malpighiales; family Euphorbiaceae; genus Euphorbia; species Euphorbia pulcherrima. Next base: position 6,554,337 of record CANTUS010000006.1, on the reverse strand, counting down.
AGGAAGGACTCGAGGTGGATTTATATTTTAATGTTACATTATGGTTTGTAGAATAGTGGCATGTACTAGATAGGGTGAGAAATGTAAAGTGGCATGTACTAGATAGTGTGAGAAATGTAAAGTGGCATTGAGAAATATTTGGAGAATAATTTAGAGTTTGAAACATTATATTTGTATTTGTACATATTAAATCTATAAGTATTGAACTTTATATAGAGGAGTAGAGTTTTTTATTGGGTGATTATAGTTACTGTAGCACTCTCAATATAGGGGGTGTTACATTTGTTAGTATCAGAGTGAGGTTTAGGCGATTCTATGACTAGTATGTACATGCCATTTAGGATATAAATATGTTATGTTAGTTGTTTGATCTACTTTGGTCCAATTTTCAGGAATAAGTTATGACTAGTAGTCATAGTCAGAATGAGGAAGAGGATGCTAAGAGTACGGTCCGTATTAGACAAGGGGATAAACAAAGACATGAACCTTCACCTGTTCATAGCTTTCCCGAATAACCTACTCCAGCATAAGCTACTTAACTTCAGCATATGACTACTGAAGTAATCACATAAGTACTTTGAAACATACCAATCCCCCAAGTTCCTATAGTACCTCATGTTGAAAGAAGAGAGGAGAGAACTCCTCTTGAAAGAATTAAGAAGCTTCCGGTTGATGACTTCAAAGGGGACACAGTGAATCCTGCATTTGCAGAAGATTGGCCTGATCATACTAAATGGTGTATGACTAGGCTTCATTTTACAGATGAAGAGAGATTAGACTATATGCAAGGTCTACTCAAAGAACAAGCTAGGAGGTGGTGGGATAATATTGTGAGAGAAAGGCAACCCGGATAAATCACTTGGGATCTTTTCTTGGAACAATTTGACAAGAAGTACGTTAGCAAATGATTCAAAGATGAGCAGAGGAAATTATTCTTGTTTTTGAGACGGGGATGAATGACTGTATCAGAATATAAAATTCAATTCCTCAAACTTGAGAGGTATGCTCGTGATATCATTGACAGTGAAGTAAAGCAATGTAAGAGATTTGAGGATAGGCTGAATGATGAAATTAGAGTGCATTTACTTGCACAAAGGATTAGGGTGTTCAATGACTTGGTTGATGCTCCTATGGGCATTGAGAAGATCAATTCAGATAGGCAACAAAGAATGGTTAAAAGATCTAGATTTTAAAAGGGGTCGTAGGGTCCAACTAGTTCAGAATCTCTAAGTAAGAAACAGAAGAGAACATTAGAATAAACACAATCTCATTTCAGAGGGTTTTCATCGAGACAAACAATAAGTATGGGGTCAGCGGCTAGTGTACCTTCAGGTTGAGGCAGAGGAAATATTCTACAATGTTCTAATTGTAGAAGGATACATATAGGGGAATGTTGGGGAAAAGGTAGAGTCTGCTTTAAATGTGGCTCGAGGGAACATTTGATTGAAAATTGTTCACAAAGATAGATAAGTACATTTGCACCTGCAGTAATTCCTACTCCTACAATGCATGGTGGAAGAGGAAGGGGAAGAGGGAATGCTAGTGAGGCAAGTGGACTTAATGTGGCTCAACAAACACCGCAGAGTGGTAGACCAGGAGGAATGGCACGAAGTTATGCAATATGAGGGCTTGAGACTCGGGAATCTACTGAAGTTATTATCGGTAAATTTCCATTCTTTAATCACGATGTTTATGCTTTGATAGATCCCGGTTCATCTCATTTTTATATATGTACTGCGGTAGCACAAGAGAAAGGGTTGCATGTAGAAGAATTAGGAGAAAATATTAAAGTGACTAATCCTTTAGGACATAGTGTGATAGTAAACAAAGTGTATAAGAATTGCCCTATTATGATTCAACATCAACTTTTCCATGCAAATTTAATTGAGTTACCTTTCCGAGATTACGATGTTATCTTGGGAATAGATTGGTTATCGGAACATCGAGCTATGGTGGATTGCAAAAATAAAAGAATGTCACTTCAAGTTTCTGATGGAGAAGAAATAGTTATCATGGGGGAAAGATCAGATTATCTATATAACATAATTTCTTTTACGAAGACTAAGAGGCTGGTTAGGAAGGGATGTCGGGCCTACCTAATCGTTGCTTTAGAATTGAAGAAAGGAGAGTTAGAATTACATAATATTCCTACGGTATGTGATTTTCCCGATGTATTTCTAGAAGAACTACCAGAGTTGCCACCAAAAAGAGAGGTAGAATTTGCAATTGATGTATTGCCGGGTACCGCACCAGTATCCAAAGCACCATATAGAATGGCGCCTGCTGAACTAAAAGAGTTGAAGATTCAGTTGTAAAAATTGTTAGACAAAGGATTCATATGCCTGAGTATATCCCCGTGGGGTGCACTAGTGTTGTTTCTTTGTAGATGATATAGTTGCAGGAGGATGCGACTTAAATGGATAGAATGCGACATGCATTGACAAACTTCCCTAATCAAATTCTGCATCTCAGCTAGTGATACTTCTTCTGGTATGAGGATTATAGAACTTATAACCTTTTGAACTTGGTTAATAACCTATACACACCATCTTTTCACTCTTGTCATCAAGCTTTTTTCTCAATTCATCAGCTACATGTACATAAGCAAGACAACCAAATACTTTTAAATGAGAAATATTTGGTTTCTTACCACTCCACGCTTCTTGAGGGGTCATATCCATCCACTTCTTTGCTGGACTTCTATTGTTCAAATACACCGCACTTGCTATAACTTCTTCCCAAAACTCCTTTGGCATAGCTTTGCTCTTCAACACACTACGAGCCATGTTCATAATGGTTCTATTTTTTCCCTCCACTACACCATTTTGCTGCGGCGATCAAGGGACTATAAAGAATTGTCGAATGCTTGAATACTCACAAAATTATTTAAACTTTCATGAGGTAAATTCTCCTCCACGATCAGTTCTAAAAGACAGAATCTTCAAGCCAATCTCATTCTCAACTTGAGCTTTAAACTTCTTGAAGACTTCAAACGCTTCACCTTTCTCCTTTTGAAAATAAACCCAAGTTTTGCGAGTATAATCATCAATAAACAACAACATATACCTGCTACCACCATGAGAACTTGGATTTATAGGACCACAAATATTGGCATACACCAACTCTAACGGTTGAGATGTGCTAGAAAACGATTCTTTGGGAAAACTCCTTCTCGATTGCTTCCCGTATATACAACCTTCACAAATCTATATAGGATGATTTATGAAAGGTAATCCGCTCACCATCCTCTTTGTAGACATATGCTCCAAGCCACCAAAATTCAAATGAACCATTCTGAGATGCCACAACCATGAAGAATCAGAAAATGAACCTTTCAAGCATTTTGGTCTGTCACTTCCAATCTTCAGCTTAAACATTTTATTCAGTGATATTGGAAGTCTAGCAATCATTCTTCTTCCATTACAAACAACCAACCCATTTCTCTTGTTCATCTCAACATGATAACCTTTCTCAACAAGCTATCCAATGCTTAAAATGTTGGACTTTAAAGCCGGAACATAATAAACATTAGAAATAAACTCATGATCTCCATTTCTCAGTTTGATAAGAATTTCTCCACTACCCATGACTGGAACTTTTGATTTATCACCAAAAGTAATATTCCCTTTTGGGATTTTACCAAGATTACAAAACAGATTTTTATTACCAGTCATGTGATTGCTAGCTTTGGAATCAAGATACCATGACTCTGTGGTTTTCTCTGAATCTCTGCTACAAGATAGCAATAAAGGTGCATTCTCACCTTCTTCACACTCCACCAAGTTTGCTTGATCATCATGGTTACCATCAAAATTGCATTCAGCTGCATAATGCTTATATCCTTCACAATTCTAACATTGGACATTGGATTTACCACGACCGCCAAATCTACCTCCTCTGCCTCGTCCTCTAGAATTCCATTGAGGATTTCGGCCTCCTCGACCTTTAGTTGAGTTTTGTTGTACCCAACCAGAGCCTCTACCTCTTCCTTGTGACCAACCTCGACCACCACGACCACGGCCTCTTCCGCGACCACGTCCTTTACTACTTTTCGCTTGGGCAACTTGCGACTTCTTCTCTTCTTTATCAGATAATTTTAATTTTTCCTATAACATCTGAGTGATTGACTCTTCTCTCTTCTTCAACCTTTCCTCATGGGCTTATAGTGAACCCAAGAGTTGATCTAACATCATAATCTTCAAGTCTTTCGACTCTTCAATTGCAGCCACCATATAATCAAATTTTGTCGTTAACGAACCCAAAATTTTCTCTATCACTCAAACATCTTCCTTTGTCTCTCCATATTTCTTCATTTGATTGACAATCAACTAAACTCTATTAAAGAATTCCTCAATCAATTCAGAATCTTTCATCTTTAGATTCTCATAATCACTCCTCAGAGTTTAGAAATGAACTTTAATCACCTTGTCTTTCCCCTTGAAAGTGTTTGAAAGCGTTCTCCAGGATCTCCCATTCTTCTTTCGCCTTAGAAGCAGTAGCAACTTTCACAAACATATTCTTATCCAAACAGATATAAATGAGAGAGAGTGCTTGCTGGTCTTTCTTCTTTGTCTTCTTCAAAGACTCCATCTATTGAGCATTCAATTGCTCTTCATTCTCAGGCTGTTCATAGCCTGTCTCGACCATAACCCAAACATCTTGGGAACCAAACAGTGTCTTCACTTTGACTCACCAAGCATCATAATTATCTTTGGTAAGTTGGGGAAATTTAATCATGTTGTTCATCATGATTCTGAATTTTTTCATTCATCGCTCTAAGTTGCTCTCATTCGCTCACTGATTTTCTTAAGTCACTCACTGGCGCTCCCTGTTGGTCTGATACCACTTTGTTGGGAGAGAATATGGAGAGAGCGTATTTTAGAAGAGAGATAAGTGGCTGAATATTATTCTGGTATATCATTAACCTTGAAAATGATTACATACTTATAGTCTTACAGGGTGACTATTCAAATAACAAAATAAATACAAAAGTAAATACTACTAATGACACTTAAAGACTCATAACTATTGTAACTGTTGTGACTCTTGGGACTCCGTAACTGCTGATTCATTAAATTTGGACAATAAGTTTATTTTCAACAGAGGGTTTTTAATGGCGGTAGGAACCTTTCCCTCTCTCGAGTAACTTTAAGTAAAAAAAGCGCAACCCGCAAATTTGAATGGTTTGGACGAACCATGAGCGAGTTGAAAATGTCCAAGTTTTTCATCTAAGGTTTTTGTTTTTTGCATTCTAATGCTTATATTGATAACATGGTCTTTTACACTTTGGATCTCTATCAAATTATGTCATTTGTACCATTTTGAACTCTAATTTGAGGGGTTTTAAGTCCCACGGATACACATGAAAGAATTTGTACGAAATAACTCAATATAAATCCTTTCTAATACTTACAATTTTGCTTGCTATTATACCATTGAATCGTAAAATTCAAATGGATTGTAATAAGATAAGTATTACGGACACGCCCCGAGTATCCGACACGACACAGACACGGACATGCGGACACGTCAATTCAAATTATGCATTTGATCACGACTAGAATATACGGCGACTAAAATAATTTTTCAAATATAAATATTCATATATAATAAAATTCATATCCTAGTCATTTGATCAATTAAAAAAATCCAAAATATTGTTATGTCATGTCTTTTTACTTTATTGGACATGTTAATATCTTTACTAGTTTTGTGCAACAAATGTGCTTTAACTCTAGTGTATAACCCTTATTTCACTTATCCACATTATTGCATTTAAATGTCGTGTTAGCCCACCTCTACTACGTTTTTTCTATTTTTGTCATATATTTCTACAAAAGAGATTCATTAACTTCTACATGAAGTGTCCGAGGTGTGTTCGCGGAGTGTCGATAAAGTGTCCATGCTACGTGGAGTATCCGTTCGAAATTTGTCGTGTCTGACGAGTGTCCGGAGAGTGTTAATATCCGATACGAGTCCGACACGGGCACACTCTGAATTTTGGAGTGTCCATGCTTCATAGGTAAAAGTTACCATAATTGCCTTGATATAATGTCATTATATTGTTTAAAAAAAATAAATAAATGGATGGTTGCACATAATAGTACGTAGCTTTTACTACTGGTTAAAAGACCTGTCCAACAGGTATAGTGAATTAATGTAATTTATTAGCTTTAGTTATTATTAGTGGCATTGAGGTTCGATGCGTAATTTGTAAGCAGTGTGGAACATTCTATTTGTAGCTAATACTGTCAGGTGTAGAAAACAAAGGTTGCTTCAATGAAAAGAGAAAGAAAACCCATGTAGGAGCCAAACATGTACTGAAATATAAAAATAACAAAATAATATTAAATTTTGGAATTAATAATAAATTACGACCTATTAGCAAAAACCGAAAAATCGATCTAAATTGAGAAACCGAACCGAACCGGCATAAATCGAATCAAACTGAAGTTATTTGGTTCGGTTTTCGGTTTACATATTTTTGCTATTTCGGTTTTTGGTTCGGTTCGACTTTTTAGTTAAAACCTGTAAAAATTGAAAACTGAACCGAATTAGTTTTAATTTTTTTTTAATTTATTTGATGTTAATTTGTTTATGTTTTTTTATTTAATTCACATTTTATACTTGACAATAGAACTTTTATTTTCAAATTAACAATATTTTATTTGTGTTGAAAGAAATTTATGTTAATTTTTAGTCATTTTATATATTAAATTTATGTTTAAAAAATAAAAAATGAATAAAAAAAATTTAATTTGGTTTAAACAGAACCGAATTGAACCGAACTAAAATAATTTGATTTGATTTGGACCGAACTGAAATATATGTTGTTTGGAATTTGGTCTATCATTTTCCATGTTTGATTTTCGGTTTGGTTCAGTTTTTGAACCAACATTTGCTGTCCAATACGATATGCTTGTTTCCAACGAAAATAGGCATCAAAATTAATTGGAGCGCTGCTATCAAACAACCAGTGTCAAAAAAAATATTTTGGGCTCTTGCTAAAAAGCTCTCATTACGCAAAGTAATTTTAGCCACATATCATAAATAGAAGAAACAATTCACATATATATCACCCTTTTCAAATTAATTTGAAGCTTCCCTTCTAACATGTGATTGCTCGTGCATTTTTTTAATTTCTTTGTTTTAATTTGTATTTATCTCTCAAACCGTTCATTTATTCGACATGTCGCTTTAGAATATTTTGTTTGTCTCTTTTTTTATCTTCGAAACAACATCCATTGTGACATTTTTGAACTTTTGAACCAATAGGCAAGTGGCAGAAGTCTTGTAGACAAGTGGTAGAAGTCTGGTAGATGTCTGGAATCTATTTTTTCATTTAGTGATTATTTGATTTTGATACATATATTGTTTTTTTATTTAGAAATTGAAGTTCTAATTGTTGTGTAATAATGAAAGAGATTGATGTATTGCATCATTATGATTGAATTTGGGTTGCTGAACATGATTGTATTGTTTTTAGTGTAGGTGGTGGCTTGATTCAAGGTTTGCACAAACTAACATAACGATTTCGTAAAAAAAACTATCAGAAACTCACATCTACCAAATGTCTATTAGATATTTATCAGATGTCTATTGGATATCTACCATATGCCTACTAGTTGAAAAAGTTCAAAAAAGTCATAGTGGATATCATTTCAAAGAAAAAATAAGACCTACAAAAAAATTCTAAAGCGGCACGTCGAAAAAAAACGGTTTAAGAGATAAATGAAAAATAAAATGGAAAATTAAAAGAAAAAGGGGAGAAACAAGTGGATGACATATATAAAATTGAAGTGAGTGTATATTTATTTTTTTTTAATTAAAATTTAATCTAGTGAGAGGGAAAAGGCAAGCGGAGGTTTCGCAATGCCTCACCGCTGTTAAAAACCCTCCCCTGGGCTCGTTTTATTAAAAAGAGTAAAAAGAAAACAATACAAGAAAGATGAAAAGAAAAAAAACAAAACAGCCAATACGGTAAAAAATAAAATCTATCAACTAAGGAGAAAACTTTAGTGGAGGTTTGCGCTTCCATATAGCTAGTAGCTCTTTGCGCTTTTGCTTGGCATGTTCCTTGGCGGCGATTGATACCCCTTGTTTCCTTGGTAGTTGGATATTGTCTCCCCCATTCATCTCACACTGAAAATTGTCATCGCAAGAAGCAAACGAAAAACTTTGCCTAATAGGCGTCAACTGCTTGACCTTGTTTTTCATTTTTGCTTCTTCTCATTCCGCAGAATCCGCATAAGAGTCCGGGACACCTTTCTCAGGTTGTGAGTAATCTGATTTAAAGCCTTCTTCGTCAACCTGATTTGAGGCATTCGTGGAATGATTGGAATCATCAAAAACTTCGGTAATATGACCATCAATCGGCTTATGAACTTCAGTTTCCTTATCTCCAAGATCCACAACTAAGTTAACTGTCTCCTAAGTATTAACAGTGTCAGAATTTCTCGGCTGTTTATCAAACACCTCATTAGTCGCAGCCTTATTCATCGCAGTAGTCGCAGCCACAATCGCTTCGGTAATCACTTCATCAATCTCCAGGCTAGCTTCACGATTGTAGATTGGTACTACCAACTTAGTTCTATCTTCCAAATACCGCTGCCTCGACTTGCTTCTGTTATTGAAAAGCTCCAAGTTTGGTCGCTCCTTCCCATCTTATCGTTGAACAACAGGCTGATTTTTCTCAGGCCTTTTCTTCACAATTTGTTGAACCTGTGATTTTTGCACCACTTTATGCCTGCAATCAACTGCAAAATGTCCAATTGACTAGAAAATGGAGCATAAGGCAGGAATATTTTCATACTACATGGAAACGAAAAAAATAGTTTCTGCCGTATCTACACGAATCTGATCCATAATAGGTTTTGATAAATCAATATCAACCAATAATAAAGCGTAGTGCCCAAATTCCACTTCAATAGTATTACGATCAAAGCGAATAGGAACCCCAACACCCTGCGCAACACTGGAAAGAAATCTACAATCCCAAAACTCCCAAGGCAGATTAAACAGACGAATCCAAACCTGGGCATGAGTTTGTCTGTGCTTAGCAGGATCGAAACTAGCTTTCCAAACCGAAAATCGCATGATTCCATGTTTCAAGTTTAGACTTCCCGTAGTCCAAATTTTTTGTAAAGCCTCCACCGAAGGCATGGTATTGTGATATATGAAAACCTTTTCCCAATGATATGAGCTTCCAATCCATCTTTCGGCTCTATAGGGAATTTAGCTTGAGTTTAATAACAGCATCTTTCGGTTCCATAGGTAATTTAACTTAAGTTTAATATCAACATGCTTCCATGGCTTATCTCCCTTCATAAGCGTCAATCTCCCAATAACAGAGTATTGGCAAGATGAGATTCGATCCTTGTAAAATTCTGCCGGAATGTATACTTAATATTAGTTTAACTTGATGGTAAATATGTAAATACTTAACCAACCATGACTACTCTTGATAATTATCCAAATATTTTTCAAATCCGTGATATTGTCCTACTTTGTTGGATAGGTAAGGTCATGTCCAACCCATTATAGTATATTCTATACTTTGAACTCAATTTTCACAATTTTTACTCTATTTATAGAGTATCTATATATCTATAGTATATTCACTTCAATCCATTACTTTATTAATCTATTCTAAAAAAATTCTTTTCATCAAACAATAGTTATTATTATTATTATTATTATTATTATTATTATTATTATTATTATTATTATTATTATTATTATTATTTCCATTCTTAAATTTTAATGAAACATATATTTATATGTTCACAATAATCCATGTTTGTTCAGCAAGATCCATGATATGAAGGCCTTATACCACTAATACCAGGTATTAAGATTTTCATAGCATGCTTTTTTTCTGAAAAAATGAGTAATGTTGTATAATTAAAGAAAAAATTCATTGTATGAATGTATTATATCACTTGTATATCATGTACAAAAGATTATATACTTAAAATTTATTGTAAAAATAAATGAAAACTTGGTGCTATAAAGATATTATAGCACTCTTATATCAATTATAAAACATCCACGCAAAACGATAAAACTGGTATATGAATACAAAACAAAGTTTAACAAAAAATATTCATAATAGATTTTTTTTAAAGAAATAAAAATAAGACAAATAAAATATTCTAAAGGCTCGTGTCGATAAAATCAACGGTCTGTGAGATATAATCATGGTATGCAAGTATCAATTTGTATTTATGTAAATAGAAAATTCAGAACTTAAAATATTGTATATAAGATAATTAGTAAATACGTAAATGAAAAACATTGTTTTCATTTGTGGACTTTAAAGTATGGGTAGTACGTATTTGAGGAATTGGGGGCCGTTATCTTGTATCTGGAACTAATTTTATTACATTTACATCTAATAATTTCATAAATATTTTGAATTTTTATATTTTGATCTATTGAACTTTTAAGCTCTACTTACATTTTATAAAACAATTTAAGTAAAAATGCAATCATATGTATGGTTGTATTTGTATAAAATTTATCTTTTTATCATATTTAATCCACCTCCAAATTTAAAAATAAAAAAAATTATGATCCGTGGTTTGGGCTTAAGTATGATCTCGTAAGTCCAAGCTCGATGTTTTAAAGTGTGGGTCGGTTTGAACTTGAGTTGATATTTTTAGTCAAAAGTCAGACGAGGCCCACCACAAACTTGATCTGGTTCGCTCGACAAACAGGTAGTGTAACTAATCACAAGGTTTTTTTAGAGGTTTGTTCTTTTGGATAGAACGTTTTTTCTATTAAAAGTTGAGGCCGAGAAATTCAGACTCGAATAATATTAAAGAAAAAAGCAAACAAGAAATGAAAAAAGAAAGGAAAAAAAATCAAAATGAAAACAACATAAGGAAAGCTATGAGACAAACAAAGTCAACACTTATGAAGGAAAGTATTTATGAGATGGCTTCTGAGAACGTTGTGACACTTTTATAGCCACATATTGTTTTTTCTTTCCTCCTACTTTTATTTGTCAAGGCTAAATGTCTTCCTCAATCACATCATAAATACAATCATATAACCAATAGTCTGAATCAGTAAAATGTTGCGGAAAAATTATTTTTATTCTATCATCATGATCCTCTTCATTGACGCTTGTACTGAAGCTTTAATTGTTTGCAAATTAAACTGAAATTAATCGTATTGAATTGAGATATTGAATAATAGAGCCAATGTCTTTTGGGCAGTATCTTTAAACTATTTGATAAAAGGAAGGGTAAAATCAAATAATTTACTTGATTAGCTTGTGTTATTATTACTGGCAGTGATATTGACATATTATTGGATAGGTAAGAACAAGAATTAAGCGCTGTTTTTATTTGTAGGCAGCTAATATTGGCTTTAGCTAGAGACGTAGTACCAGAAGACCATCTGAAGATTTTTTTTATACAAGCATAGGTGAATATATTATAAAATAAAATATAGGTGATTTTCAAAATGAAAATGTTAGAAGCTTGTTAGTAGCAGTGTTAAATAAAATAAATAATATTATATTTTATTAAGCTTAAGCACAGATTGTAATAGAATATAAATTACTATAAAACAATATAAAAGAAATATTCAACCTTTTTACCGAAGAAGAAGTTTATTGCGGAGGCCTGAAACTCAGTTTTCTTAAGACAATTATTCGTCCGCTACCGGTAAATTTGTCTCCCAGGATACAACCACAATCATAGGCGAACTCTAACTGTGTGAAGAGCAATTCACAAGAACCTAATACTAGTAGCTTTCTTGTAAAAGGAATGAAAACCGAGAGATATTTTTAGTATGAAAAACAGAAAATAAATCACAAAGTAAACAAACGCAAATACTAGCTGGATTTTTTTTAAGAGTAAAAGAGAGAAGAACTAGTGTAAGAAGAAAGCTACAAGAATAGGGTATTTATAGGACAAATGACATTAACATGATTTAATGGGGTTTAAAGGGCTTTAACCTTTGTAACCACACCTTTATGACCATTAGCATTTGTAACCATATCTTTATAGTCATTAACCATGGATGTTATGAGAAAATATATTAATTAAGAGATTAAAAACCCATTAATCTCAAATAAAAATCTGGTAAAAAAATATTACATGACAATATTTTTTCAGTACCGAATCACCGATTTAGTACATTTAAATTTGAAAGATGTCTAAACTTTAAACTACAATATTTCATTCACCGTTAAACCGTTTTAGGCGTATAATATATCGTTGGAAAGCTCTCGAAGCGTAGAATACAATGACATATTTCATGTTATTCAAATCATAGGTTTTCCATATTATAATTTAGCCTAAAGTAGATAATGCACAATATTATCTAATATGCCATATTTCCAACAATCCCCCACATGAATGAAAATTGAAAACAACACGGACATTTTCCAAAATTCGAAGGGTGAAAATGCTCTTCGGACAATATTTGCATATGATAGGTAGGCTACAACGTTTGAACCTTCCCTTGTAATAGTATATTTACTTTACTGGCTGACTAGTAGACGTGATGTCCTTGAACTATTATGTTGTTTGTGTAAACGTTGATATACCCCGCTCAAATATCAACACAACACGATTTTTGGTTCTCATGGTTATGTTCGTTATGGTCATGAACATCTCCTGGTTCTGCAAGAGTTTTAGATTACTACGCCTCAATAGTATCCTTTGAAGTGACCCCACTTCACTCTCACATAGGTGATTCTCTTTTGCTCAACCGTTGATGCACAAAGGATCATTAAAAGCATGTAGCTTAACCTTAACCCATTTTGTCACTATTTACATCATAAGAATGGACACGGGGGTTACCCCCACAGTGACTACACAGGGTCTATGCAATTTGGTTGTCCCATTAAACCAAGATCTTGGGATCCCCAGTCAAACATGGTTGGGTTTTCCTTCACATAACGCCTTAAATATTCATAGGCTTTAGTCCCATTCCTTTTGATGTCTTTTCAACTTGATCTCGATTTAACCCTTTGGTTAGCGAATCCGCAATGTTATCCTTTGATCCTACAAAATCAATAGAGGTAATTGACGTTGAGATCAGTTGTCTAACGGTATTATGTCGATGATGTATGTGTCTCAACTTAGCATTATACATAAGGTTTTGAGCTCTTTTAATTGCTGCTTGGCTATCGTAATGTACACAAATTGCGAGCACAGGCTTAGGCCATTCTGGAATATCCTCTAAGAAGTTATGTAGCCATTCGGCTTCTTCTCTCATTTTATCCAAGGCTATAAACTCAGCTTCTATTGTGGAACGAGTTATAATCATTTGCCTTGAGGATTTCCAAGACAGTACTGCTCCTCCTAGAGTGAACACGTACCCACTTGTACCTTTAGAATTCTTGATGTCAGCTATCCAACTAGCATCGGAATATGCTTCTACTACAACAGGTTTTCTTGTATACTGTAGTTTATAATTACAAGTATATGGCAAATATCTTAGTATTCTCACGATCGCATCCCAATGGCTTTTACCTGGGTTACTCGTAAATCTACTTAAACTACTTACATTATAATCAATATCAGGCCTTGTAAAACTTGTAACGTGCATTGGACTGCATATAACCCTTGCATATTCCACTTAGTCTATGCATTCACCTTTATTCTTGGATAAATGTAGATTAATATCTAACTGTGTTTTGGCTATACCAATATCAACTTTGTTACACTTGTCAAGTATCTTGTCTACATAGTGTGACTGCGTCAATATGAGACCGTTAAGTGAGCATTGAATTTTGATGCCTAAAATTACATCAGCTAGTCCCAGATCTTTCATGTCAAATTTAGAATTTAACATATCCTTAGTACGTTTTACCATTCTCTCATTGCTTCCAACAACAAGTATGTCATCAACATACAAACATAGAATAACTTATCCTTCATTTGTAGTTTTGGCATATATACACTTGTCACACTCATTTATGCGATAGCCACTTGCCATCATGGCATCATCAAATTTCTTATGCCATTGTTTTGGTGCTTGCTTTAAACCATATAAAGACTTCACCAACTTACATACTTTGCTTTCTTGATCAGAAGCTACACAACCGTCAGGTTGTTCCATGTAGAATTCTTCTTCAAGATCTCTATTTAGAAAAGCTGTTTTCACATCCATTTGATGTACTTCAAGATTTTGCAAAGCAACAATTGCAAGTATCATCCTAATGGAACTTATTCTCGATACTAGAGAATACGTATCAAAGTAATCAAGGCCCTCTTTTTATCTATAACCTCTTATGACTAAATGAGCCTTGTACTTATCAATTATTCCATCAGCTTTTAGCTTACGTTTAAAAATCCATTTAGAACTTAGTGGTTTAGTTCTAGGAGGAAGGTCCACTAGTTCCCACGTATGATTTTGCAAAATGGAATCAATCTCACTCCTTATGGCCCCTTTCCATAAAGGACTTTCAATAGAGCTTATAGCTTCTTTGTACGTTTGAGGCTCCTACGTTAAGAAATCTGAACCAAAGGATTTTTCAACCCTTGCCCGTTTACTTCTTCTAGGTTCTACCTCTTGATCCTTATTATTCTCTTCTTGAGAATTTAGATTATCTTCTTCAATTATTGATTGAAGATTGTCATAGTTATCATCGCCTTGTCGATCAACTTGACCATTACTTACAATAAGTTCACCAGACCTTTTAGTTCTTGACCCTTCACCTTTTCCCTTACATGGAAATACATCTTCAAAAAATAAAGCGTACTTTGACTCTATCAAAGTGTTCTTGTGTATATACAGGTTTTTAAATTCATGCACAAGAAACCGATATGCTTTGCTATTACCAGCATAGCCAACGAAAATATAATCTACCATTTTTGGACCTATTTTCATACGTTTAGGTAATGGTGCAATTACCTATGCAAGACACCCCCACACTTTCAAGTAATTATAAGAAGACTTTCTTCCCTTCCATAATTCATAAGGGGTTTTATCTTGTTTCTTACATGGTATCTTATTTAAACGATAATTTGCTAACAAAACAGCATCACCCCACATGTTTTGTGATAAACCAGAATTGGTCAACATTGCATTCATCATCTCTTTTAGAGTACGTTTTTTGTGTTCAGCTACACCATTTGATTGTGGAGAGTAAGGTGGTTTTCTTCATGAATAATTCCATTTTGGGAGCAAAACTCGCCAAATGGTGCAACATGTTCACCACCACGATCACTTATAACCTTCTTTAACTTTCTTATTAAGTTGGTTTTCTCTTTCTTGCTTATAGAGTATAAATTTCTCCAAAGCCTCATCTTTGCTTTTAAGCAAATACACATAGCAATATTTTGTGCTATCATCTATGAAGGTAATATAATATTTAATTTCTCCCCTTGATTGAATGTATTTCAAGTCACAAATATCAGTATGTATTAGACCGAGTAATTCTGAATTTCTTTCAACAGATTGAAATGACTATCTTGTTAATTTTGTCTCAACACTGGTTTCACATTTATGTGATTTATTGATATGAAATGTGGGTATATGATTCAAGTTAATTAAACATCGTAACGTATCAAAGTTAACATGTCCAAGTTTACTATACCATAAATTAGAAGACTCAATCATATAAGCAACAACATTATTCGCATTAATAGAATTTTGCTTACAAGAGATACAATAAAATTTAAAAATTCTGTTACATTCGTATCCTTTCCCACATACATGTCTCCCTTAGACAAAATAAATTTCTGAGATTCAAAAACCATCTTGAAGCCTTATGCACTCAATAGGCTCCCAGAAACCAAATTCTTCTTCATGTCAGGTACATACAAGATATTTTGCAGTTTTACTTCTTTGCCGGAAGTCATTTTCAAAATCACCGTTCTATGTCCTTTGACAT
The DNA here is from genome assembly GCA_947683365.1 of Euphorbia pulcherrima. Classification (NCBI taxonomy): domain Eukaryota; kingdom Viridiplantae; phylum Streptophyta; class Magnoliopsida; order Malpighiales; family Euphorbiaceae; genus Euphorbia; species Euphorbia pulcherrima. Next base: position 6,538,478 of record CANTUS010000006.1, on the reverse strand, counting down.
TAGAAGTACCAGAATTTCTCATGAACAGTTTCTCCCCATTTTCAATAAAAGTTAGTTTAACAAAAGACTCTTTGTCACAATATATGTGACGAGTAGCACCAGTGTCAAGCCACAACTCCGTTGGGTTTGAGTCAATCATATTGACCTCTGAAATTATAACACAAACGTTGATGTCACATACATCTTTTGTAATTTCTTTCATAACTTTTACCTCAATGTTAACCATTTTTGTCAATTTACGAACAAATGATTTTTGTCTCATCTTTTTCCAATTTAAACATTTTTCCATTTAACATTTTTCTCTTGGATATGCTTCTATTTTGTCCAATTTTGAACTTTTGTTTAACATGTTGTTTGCCCTTTTTGGAGTCTCTAATGACCTCCACCACGTTAGCTTTCGCCAAAACTTGATTAGCAATAGAAAATTTTCTATTCAAGGAATCTCACAATTCTTTTACAAAATGTTTAATAGTACATACTTCATATAGGTCAATGAACAAATCATTCAATATATAATTTTTGCAAAGAAAAACCATATGATTCCAACAATCCATAAATAATTGAAAAGAAGTGTTAACCATTCCAACATGAGGGTCATCTTTCAATATATTATGGTGTTTCATTCTAGAAAAATAGAAAAACATTTTATGTTGCCAAACTTTGAAATTTGAACCACCAAATTTCTCCGATCTTTTAAGAGTTGAAAAAAGATACGATCCCAAAGCAACCTCATGATCATTAGGCATAACAATCGTTAAACTTGAAAGTTCATTTACATTAGGTCCAGCACCAATAGGACCAATTTGTCCATTTTGGCTATTCTGGCCTGGAACCGTTTCAGAATCATTACCTCCAATCGGTAAAATAATGTCCATTATATTCTCAATTCACAATCTGAAATACTACAGAGTAAGTCAGAAACTTGTAAATGAGAAAACCCAAGAAAGAGAAGAAAGAGATTTTTTTAACAAAAAAACAAATTATTGTTTTTTTATATGAACAACCGTTTGTCCAAAAAAACTGTCCTCAAGAATCCAGAGTAACCTGCACTTAACTTAAAAAGAATCTAGACATAATTGTCTTAAGATTGTTAGAAACTTGTTAGTAGCGGTTTTGAATAAAATAAACAATACTATTTTCATTAAGAATAAGTACAGATTACAATAGAATATAAATTATTACAAACAAATATAAAAGAAATATTCAACCTTTTTACCGAAGAAGAAGTTTATTGCGGAGGCCTGAAACTCAATTTCCTTAAGACAATTATTCGTCCGCTACCGGTGAATTTGTCTCCCAGGATACAATCTCAATCATAGGCGAACTCTAATCATGTGAAGAGTAATTCACAAGAACCTAATACTAAGTAGCTTTCTTATAAAAGGAATGAAAATTTGAGAGATATTTTTAGTATGAAAAACAAAAAATAAATCACAAAGTATACAAATGCAAATACCAGCTGGATTTTATTTTCAAGAGTAAAAGAGAGAAGAACAAGTGTAAGAAGAAGGCTACAAGAATAGGGTATTTATAGGACAAATGGCATTAACATGGCTTAATGGGGTTTAAAGGGCATTAACCTTTGTAACCACACATTTATGACCATTAACATTTGTAACCATACCTTTATGGTCATTAACTATGAATGTTATGAGAAAATATATTAGTTAAGAGATTAAAAACCAATTAATCTCAAATAAAAATCTGGTGAAAAAAAATATTACATGACAATGTCCAAACTTTAAACTACAATTTCTCATTCACCGTCAATCCGTTTTAGGCGTATAATATATCATTGGAAAACTCTAGAATACAATAACATATTTCATGTTATCCAAATCATAGCTTTTCCATATTATAATTTAGCCTAAAGTAGATAATGCACAACATTATCTAGTATGCCATATTTCCAACAAAAATCACATAGGTCAAGTACAAGCTAAGAGCATGCCCGGATTAGTAAAGAGATCTGAGACCGAAGTGCTAATGTATTTCTTATTACACTTGAAAATAAACCAAGAAAAATTAATTCAAGAAAAAATAAAATCCTCCACGGAGAACTGACCGTCGAAAACAAACTTGTTTCTTCTTTTCCACAGGTGCCAAGAGATGATGAACCACAAAGAGGTGCCAAACTGTCGGCAAACTCCAGGCTTGAAATAAGATTGCCAAACCTACAAGAAGCAATATGAAGAATTTGGAATGATGAGAGGGATCCCCAACCAGGAGAAAAAGCCACACCAAATTACTCTACTCGATCAGCACAAGAAAAGTGCGTGCTCTAATGTTTCGGATTCAGAACAGAAGGAGCACAAATTGTCAATGATCGAAATACAACCCCTATGGGAGAGAAAGGAGCTTGTTGTTGAATATGAATGAAAATTATGGTAAAGCAATACTGCAGATGCAGAACCGTGAAATACATATGTATATGACATATATGAGCACATTTTTATTATGAATATAGATGCCTATGTATAGGCTTACAAGGATAAAACTAACAAGATATTTCAAATTTTAAATATGATCTCTATCAACTAAAAATAAAATATAATCCTAACAAATATTTTCTAATAAATCTAATATTTAACTATTTCAAATATAAGCTTCCAAGAGATAATTTGGCCTTTTGGATACAATGGACATGTTATGTGTTCATGCTCATTTCTCTTTCTTAGCATACTGAAACTAAATTCGATAAAATATTTTCGGTTCAAACTGAACTGAATTGAACTGAAATGCATGGAACCTAAATCTTTTGGGATTTATATATTCTTAAGTTATTTGATCAACAAGTTAAAATTAGAAGGTAAAGTCACATTAAATTATTTTATTAGCCTGTATTATTACATTTCTATTTATGGCAAGCTATTACTGGTCTAAAAAAACAAAACACAGGTTGAATACAGAATAAGACTAGAATGAAAAGAGAAAGAAAACCCATTTGAAATGGAGAGAGAACAAGAAGACCTTCCTCCTGTCTTCAGCTCTTGCCGGCTATGAAGCACGGAAACTCCGATAACATGCCGCTTCGGCGTTTCGGTTTTCGTTTCCGATTCATTTCCCCATAGTTTCCAAGCCTATATTTTTTAGAAATAGCGTTTCCCGGTTTCCGTTTCCGTATCTGTATCCGTTTCCGTGCTACATAGCCTGCCGGCGTAGAACCAGAAGCTCATCGGAAAACCATTCTTCTTTGGTAAGCTTTCTCTCTTTTCCTTGCATCTTTTTGTTTATTTTTCCTAATGAAAACCTACTGTTTGATTTAAAGTTCAATTTGTTTTGGATGATGGATATGTCTTGGTACTCCTACCTTCTTTCTGGTTCAGTTATTCTGAATTTTAAATTAAAGAACTTGATGATTATTTAGCCTTAATTGTTTTCCCGTTTTGCTGATTATCTATTCAACTAAATGGATTTTCTCAGAATAAAGGAAAGAGAAGAAACCAAAGTGTTGCTACAGTAAAGAGTGAGCCCGTTGCAGTAGATCTTGTCGCTAATACTCTTTCATTTCATGGAGAGAACGGTAAGGTTTATAAGCTCTCTGGTCCACCTGAAGCACCTGACTTGACTATACTCCCACCACATGTGGTCGATGCCCCATCGGTTATCAATTTCAAAAAAGGGCTCGTCTCGTTTTTACTAGAATCTAGTCCAAATCGAGTAGGGGACATGATCACTCAGGCCAACAACATATTCACAGTTCTACAAAGTATGAATGCCGAGTACAAGTCGTTCTATGATGATGTTAGGGCATAAATTGCTCACTGTTTAGATTTTCATGTTGTTGACCAAGAGCTGAACAAGTGTAAGGGAGATGAAAAATGGGTGGCTCACTATGATCAACTTGTTTGCAATTTGGATGAAAGGAATAGGGAGGCTTTGTTGGATTATAAACTGGATCCATATCAATGGAAACCCAAAATCCAAATCCAATCAATTGGAATTCAAGCCCACAAATCCAAAATGTAGTAAATTTATTTAGGTATTTTAAGTATGTAGATTTTTGTGTGTGATAACCAAATTGGAGGCTATTAACTATAACCAATTTGGAGGCAATTAAATTAACTAAATAAGTTGGCTATTAATTATATCAGTTGGAGGTGATGGTGAGTAATTGTGTTAGTTGAGAGTTGTATAATTCACCTATAAATAGGTGAGTTGTTGAGTTATTTTTCATCAACAAAAATAAGAACTTCTTTAGAGAGAAAAGAAGTAAAGAGTGAGTTGTAGTTTTGTATTTTAAGTGAGAGTGTTCTTGTAATATCTTCGAGTTTAGTAAAAGTTGTTCATTTGAGTGTTTTAATTCCAACAAAGTGGTATCAGAGCTAGGTTGAGAGCTCGAGTCCTCCTCCCGAAAAGAATTTTTTTTCCGCGTGCGAAAAAATCGAGTTGAAACTGCCCAGGCGTTGCAGTAGCTAAAAAGCTCAAAAAGTGTTGAAGTAGACTGCCAAAAGCGTTGCAATACATCCAATGTGTTGTAAAAGATCTAGAAAGTGTCGCAACAGCCCCTGTCCGTCTAGAAAAGCTATTTGAGTAAGATGGCGAATAGCGTGGCATCGTTTCAAGTTCCAACACTCAACAACAACAACTATGACAATTGAAGTATCAAGATGAAGGCTCTTCTCGGTGCGCATGATGTCTGGGATATCGTAGAGAAAGGTTTGAAGGAGCCCGAAAATGAAGCCTCTCTCACGCCAGATCAAGCTACAACTTTGAAGGATTCCCGAAAGAGAGACAAGAAAGCTCTGTTCCTCATCTATCAAGCATTAGATGATGACGGTTTCGAAAAGTTTTCAAGTGCAACTTCCTCCAAGCAAGCATAGGAGAAGCTACAAACCTCTTACAAAGGAAATAATTGGATATCTGTTTTACCAACCCGAAGCACAAAAAGTATTTGTGTCTCAGAATGCTCACTTTTTGGAAAAGGAACACTTACTTGCAAAAGTCAGTGGGAGCAATATTGAACTGGAAGTTCAAGAGGAAGAAATGGACAATCAACTGATTGACCCCGTTCTATATACACAAGAGAGTGTGATCCAAGAATAACCTGTCAAAACAAAATCATTGTGAAGATCAAGTCATGTTTATAAAGGTCCTGATAGATATGGGTTTATCATCACTAATGATAAGGAACTATATCTTATGGAGGATGATGAATCAAGGACATATGATGAGGCAATGAAAAGCTTAGATTCTGATAAATGGCTAAAAGCCATGAAATAAGAAATGGATCCCATGTACGAGAACCAAGTTTGGAATTCGGTTGATGCACCGTAAGAGGTTAGACCAATTGGGTGTAAGTGGGTCTTCAAGAAGAAGACAGATATGGATGGTAATGTAATTACCTATAAAGCAAGGTTTGTTTCAAAAGGTTATAGTGAACGGGAAGGTATTGACTATGATGAAACCTTCTCACCGGTAGCCATGCTTAAATCCATAAGGATACTCCTTGCCATTGCTACTCATTACGATTATGAGATTAGGCAGATGGATGTAAAAACAACATTCTTGAATGGGGATTTAGACCGGGATGTGTATATGACACAACTTGAGGGTTTTACATCCTAGAATGGCTCGAAGGTATGCAAGATACAAAGATCCATTTATGGACTTAAGCAGGCATCCAGGAGTTGGAATATAAGGTTTGATCAGACAATCTGGGAACTGGATTTCTGTCCAAATGCAAATGAGCCTTATGTTTACAAGAAGGTTAGTGGGAGTGCAGTCGTTTTTTTAGTATTGTATGCTAATGACATTCTGCTAATAGGAAACGACATTTCTCTTCTTCAAATGTTAAAGTATGGTTGTCAAGAAAGTTCTCCAAGAAAGACCTTGGTGAAGTAGCATTTATACTAGGTATAAAGATCTGCAAGGATAGATCTAAGAGGCTGTTAGGTTTCTCAAAGTGCATATATAGACAAGGTATTGAATAGGTTTAACCGTGAGCATTCTAAGAAAGGTTATCTCTCAATGACAAAGGGGATAAACCTATCTAAGGTTGAGTGTCCGAAGATAGCTCAGGAGAGAATACACATAAAGAATATACTCTATGCATCCGTGATAGGATCTATCATGTATGCTATGATATGTACTAGGCCGGATGTCTCTCAGGCTTTGAGCATTACAAGCAGATATAAGTCAGATCTAGGTGAAAAGCACTGGATGGCCGTCAAGGCAATCCTTAAGTACTTGAGAAGGACTAAGGATGAGTTCTTGATTTATGGAGAAGGTGACCTTACAATTAGATGTTACACTAATGGGATTTTTCAATCTGAGAAGGATGACTTTAATTCTCAGTCAAGTTTTGTGTATGTGTTAAATGGAGGGGCGGTATGCTGGAAGAGTTCCAAGCAAGAGACTACTGATGATTCAACCATAGAATCTGAATACATTGCTGCATGTGAAGCAACAAAAGAAGTTGTCTGGTTAAAGGGATTTATTGGTGATCTCGGTATGGCGCCTGAGGCTGTTGATCTAATTACTTTATATTGTGATAACAATGGGGTCATAGCTTAGCAAAGGAACCACGGTCTTATTAGAAAAACATACATGTATCCAGAAAGTATCATATTATCAGTGAGATTGTTGATGCTAAGATAATAAGAATAGAATCTGTACCCACTGATCAGAACTTCGCGGATGGTCTAACAAAGCCATTGACTCAAGTCAAATATGACCAGCAAGTTAAAGCATATGGATTCAGAAATATGGCTAATTGGCCTTAGCGCAAGTGGGAGTTTGTTGGATATGATGTATGCCCTTAAGGCAATTAGGGTGATACATCTTAATTATGTAATAGTACGAATAATTTGTTTAATCAATAAAGGCATTTGTTCTTTTATTTATATCAATGTGTTTTCGTGTATATATATTATAGGTGGTTAAATATATTCATTGATGTATGTATACAAAAGTCCTTGACATATCATAGCATGAAGTCAGAGAAATTATAGTTGGACTATATCTGGTGGAACCTGCTTTATGTGCAATTACGATTATGTCTAAACTATCCCTAGTCATAGTTTCATCAAGAAAGGATATTGATGAAGCAAAAAGACTAGCATGTGGTCAACTCTCTTGGAAAGGGTCCAAGCGATCAATATCCTAAGGACTGAAGGTGTTGCCTTAAGTTTCACACATGGATATATCTGGGAGATATATTGGAGACCGCAGTAAGATATACACTTGGTATATATATCAATGTATTTGTGTTTATCTTCATGCAATAAGCTTTGCGAATGTCCTTGTACTTTAGATGCTAGTTACCTTGTGTGGTACTATTGCTATACTTTGGGGCATTACTATAGACTCATTAATTTAGGGTGTTATGGGTGATTACGAGTATGGTGATGACAACACGTTGGTAAGCTGAGTAGTCGGAAAAAATCCATCGCTCCAGATATATTAAGGAGTTGTACCTGGCCACTTATTGAAGTGATGATTACCATAAACCTCTGATCAGAGTATGTGTTTGATAGAAATGGTTTCTAGTCAAACACAATATGGTAAAAGGCAATATACTTCGGTAACAAGTAAATTGCTGGGATAGCTTGGAGCAACCTCGCTATTAGTGAGTTAACACTTTAACCGAACCCTATAAACCAGATGGTACTAATATTAAAGAATAGAAGGAATTTATCACACTGGATAACTATTGCATTAACCGAGATTAAGTCATAAGCATAAATAACGTTCTGAGTAATAGGGGATGGTAGATCCTTGCTAGAGGCGTACTACAGTCATTTAAGGTAATCGAGTTCTATTCACGGTGTAGAGCATAAAGCCAATGGTTCCATTAGAACAAGGGTTGGTTAAGCCTTAACAGCTCAATACTTCGGGATCCTATAAGGTCACACACGTTGGACCTTCATCGGACTAAGTAAAGAACTAATAGATTTATTCTATTACAAAAATATAACATAAATAATAATTGGATTATTATTTGATTGGTTAAAATTGATTAGATTAATTTTGTTTAAACCAAAGAATTTATTTTGACCAGAAACTAATTAATTGGAGTCATGAATAAATTATAATTGATTAGATCAATTTTGGTTGGACAAAAGAATTTATTATGACTGGTAACTAATTTATTAGGGTCAAAAATAATTATTTAAATTTGAAAGGGGATTTGAAAAGAAATATTTCAAGTAGGTTGAACCTTATTGAAACTGACCAGGATGCAGAGAGAACTGCGGGCTCGGAAGGGCTTGCGCTGGGAAGCCCAACTCAAGCACCACCGTAAGCTGGGCTTGCGAGAGGCCCACAAGCCTAGCTTGCGGCACACACAGCGTGTGCTACACGATGTGTGTGGTGTGGCAGCACGCTGGTCTTGATGACCTGTGTACCTGACCCGCGTGGGATGTGCATCGCCTAAGGGGGAGCAATTTTGCTCCCCAAGCCTATAAATAGGCTGTCCCCTCACCTTTTCAAAGTGCCCCATAGCTCAGAGCATAAATCCTAAGCAAGATATTTTTCTCTCGAGTAATTGAGCAAGTTATTTTTTAGGAGCCTGAATTTATTCGGGCACCTCTAGTTTATATTTTCAGGTGAGGCTTCTGGAGTGGTTTAGGAACTACTCGAGGTTTCTTAGTTCTTCCTCCTAGGGAGGTCTTGGTTGGTGGGGTTCGTGTGGATACTGATAGAGGCTATCCTACGATTGGATGCTTGTGCAAGAAGGTTCTGCTAAAGCACGCTTCAACTAGTAAGTTCTTTTTCTTTCTCTTTTAATTATTAGGTCTTTTTCTTTAAGTATTTTTAGACTTAATAATTATGCTTAGGTTGTTTTGCATGCTTAGTTTATTTTATGCTTAGGTTATAACTTAGAGTTATAACATGCTTAGGGTATAGCTTAGAGTTCTAACATGCTTAGTATAAAATAAATGTGCTAGGATATAATTTGGAATTATGGTATGCCTAGTCCTTTTGCATGCTAACCTAGGTAGAGAATTATTTAGTTAAGGCTTTATTTAATTTATATGCAACTAATAGGAGTTCCTGGGGACATGGATAAAATTTTGAATTTCCGCCATGCCTGTTATGCATGTTCAATCTGACTGTCAGTTCCCAACAGCAACTCTATCAATTGTATCGAGATTTGGGTCTCGATTCTTTTATTCATTAAAATTGGCTTATTGTGCAAACTTGAACTAAAAATGTTTTGTCACGCCTAAATCCAACCAAACCCCCAGTAGGCCCCGCCTCTCTAACACATGCGCCAAGGGAGACCCATACGTCATCGACACCTGTTAAGAATCATTTTGTTTCATGAAAAGAAGTGTTGTTTTACGAGAAGACATGGTGTTTCATGAAGAGACTTACCATTTCATGAACCATTATCCTAACTCTATAAATAGGACTCATTTGTTCCTTTGATACATAAGGAAATGCAGAACAATTTATTAAAATACAGAGGAAGCATTAAGACATTTTTGTTTCCAAACATTACATACATAAATTCTTATCCTACAACAAGGTATTACAGTTTATCCACATACAAAGCAGGTACGTGAATTGATATCTCCATTGTATCTCATAAGCAAATTTCTGGTATATTCCCGTTGCTTTCTAGGGAGGAATATTGCTTAAACAAAAATGATTAGCATACATTGGAGATTAGGTTTTAGATTATGAATATTTGTTGTGATCAAGATTGCAACACATTCTTCTCTACAATTGTAAATTGTTTCCTTCTTAGCATCCTTACTGCCTAATTTATATTATTTTTACAACGGAATTGATGTTTTTAATCAAAAGTTCGATGAGGCCTAACCCAAACCCGGTTTTGCTCGCCCAACGAACATGTAGTGTAACAAATCACAAAGTTTTTTTATTAGAGATTTTGTGTTAGTATTTTAGTGTAATTGGATCTACTAGTTGACTAATGCGATCATGACATTTTATCAAATAAGTTGGGAGAGTGCGGAGTGCACGCTTGTTTGGGTTTTGTTATGATTTGACGGGACCTGGGGTAGCGCCCCCAGGTGTGGGTCTGAGGGGCGGCAGCCCCTGGCGGTGTCCCGGGGCACAAATTGGCTATGGGGATGGGATTAAAGTCCATCTGAAATCTCTCATGTTGAGATACCCATTTCCCATCTAATATGACATTATATGTAGAATTCAATTTGGAAATCTTAACATCTGGAGATCGGAACACATTAGCAACATCATCCCAAGGTATGTGTTCAGACTTGTAAGATTATAATGGAGGTTGAAGTTTAATTTCTTCATAGCTCTTTTGAAAAATTGCATATGCAGGTGCAAGAATAAAAGAGCTACCTATAAGAGCATGAAGTTTAGCCGCTTCAAGAAGTTAAGACTTGACTTCGATATGCTTATGAAGGATAAGGACACAAGGCTATAAAAGATAGTGTCAAGTTAGAATTTTAGAATTTTGACGTTTGTTTATATTATCTTTGTAACGACCTAAAATTTCAAAATTTACTTATAATAAATTATTATGATATTAAAATATCATGAAAATTATTTTTTTTGTAATTATTGTTATTATTATTATTGGATATAAGACATGAGGAAATAAGAGTTAATTAAGTAAGAGGAGTGATTTAGGCATTTAATTATTTATTCAAGGGCATTATTGGAAATTAAAAAAATAAAAATAAATTGCATAACATATATCCAGCCTTTCTCTTCTTCTCCATCATCTTCTTCTCCTACTCATTTCTTTCCCTTATCAAAATTTTCCCTAATCCAAAAACTCTTGATTTCTCCAATTCAACTTCAAATTCTTGTTAGAAATCGATCCTTAAGCCCTCTATCATCATCAATTACAGTGAATCAAGACTAGAAGAGGAGAATTTCAGTTTTTAAGGTTTGGATGAATAGTAAACCGAATTTGAGGTGAGTAATTTTTATGAAATTGAAGCTTAATTAGTATAATTCATGGTAGATTAAGCATATTTATGGTATTAGGAAGTTTATTTATACAATATCTTGATAGAATTATATATGGCTGTTGTAGAGGAAGCTAATGCAAGCAAATCAAAGGCAAAAGAGGTAGAAGAGAGCTAGAAAGAGCTTAGAAAAAGGTTTGTGTCTCAAATTTTGATTTCTCGATTTTTTGGAAAATTTTCCAGATTTGTATCCCTGTTTTGTTTTGATGTTTTCTCTTGTTATATAAATCCGATTTCAATGATTCTTGATTCTATTGATATCTACAGAAACTAAGGAATATATGTTTAGAAGAAACCTTGTTGAATTTCATTTGTTTCAATGTGAAATTTTCGTTTGAAGTTGAGTCCTAAAATCTATTTTCGGAAAATCTCAGCTTTGTACACTGTTTAGTATTTTGAACGTAACTTTGGTTATATAATTTGGATTTCTATGAATCTAGTGGCTTTGGAAAGCTGAGACATGTGGCTAATTATGTTTAGAAGAAACTTCTTCGATTGGATAATGTTTTGATAGTGACAAATGCAAGGGAAGTTAGGTCATGAAATCTGGAAATTTTCGGAAAATATGAATGTTGATTTTATTGTGTTTTAATTGAAGTTTGATGCTTTAAAATTTAGGATTTAAATTTCTTAATTACTGAAGTTATGTTGAATTTTGATTGATGGTTTATACTGGAATTTTTAAGATATTACTTTGATTTATTGCCCTTATTAAACGAGTAGATTGGCGCCAATAAAGGGGGGTACAGTGTTGTACAAACAATTGAAGCTTTGGCTTCGGGCTTCGGCCGGTATTCTGATAAATATGTATTGATGTTGAAGGTTCAGCTTTGGGCTTGACCGATGTATTGATTTTGAAGCTTCGGCTTTGGGCTTGACCGATATATTGAATTTGAAGCTTCGGCTTCGGGCTTGACCGATACGTTGATATTGAAGCTTCGGCTTCGTGCTTGTCCACTCCCGTATCCATTTTACCATTATTCATGACTTGTTTACTTTGGGGAATATATGGTTAATGTGTTTGGAAAAATTGGATATAAATTTGATTGTACTTTGAAAGGTTTATAATAAAAGTTTTGTGTTTTGGTTTTATAAAGTTGTTTAATTTGTTTTTGACTTATGAACATACTTTGTTTCTATTTTTAAAGTGTTAAAAATGTTCAAAGTTGTTGTATTTCTTTTATGTACACCACTAAGCAAATTGCTTAGCAAATTGCTTAGCGTGTAGTTTATTTTCTACACGCAGATACTGAAGATTTGTAGATAGCTTGGACCAAAGTGGTATAAGTGGATCAGCTTGAAGAGCAAATAAGGAAGGACTCGAGGTGGATTTATATTTTAATGTTACATTATGGTTTGTAGAATAGTGGCATGTACTAGATAGTGTGAGAAATGTAAAGTGGCATGTACTAGATAGTGTGAGAAATGTAAAGTGGCATTGAGAAATATTTGGAGAATAATTTGGAGTTTGAAACATTATATTTGTATTTGTACATATTAAATCTATAAGTATTGAACTTTATATAGAGGAGTAGAGTTTTTTATTGGGTGATTATAGTTACTGTAGCACTCTCAATATAGGGGGTGTTACATTTGTTAGTATCAGAGTGAGGTTTAGGCGATTCTATGACTAGTATGTACATGCCATTTAGGATATAAATATGTTATGTTAGTTGTTTGATCTACTTTGGTCCAATTTTCAGGAATAAGTTATGACTAGTAGTCATAGTCAGAATGAGGAAGAGGATGCTGAGAGTACGGTCCGTATTAGACAAGGGGATAAATAAAGACATGAACCTTCACCTGTTCATAGCTTTCCCGAATAACCTACTCCAGCATAAGCTACTTAACTTCAGCATATGACTACTGAAGTAATCACTTAAGTACTTTGAAACATACCAATCCCCCAAGTTCCTATAGTACCTCATGTTGAAAGAAGAGAGGAGAGAACTCCTCTTGAAAGAATTAAGAAGCTTCCGGCTGATGACTTCAAAGGGGACATAGTGAATCCTGCATTTGTAGAAGATTGGCCTGATCATACTAAATGGTGTATGACTAGGCTTCATTTTACAGATGAAGAGAGATTAGACTATATGCAAGGTCTACTCAAAGAACAAGCTAGGAGGTGGTGGGATAATATTGTGAGAGAAAGGCAACCCGGATAAATCACTTGGGATCTTTTCTTGGAACAATTTGACAAGAAGTACGTTAGCAAATGATTCAAAGATGAGCAGAGGAAATTATTCTTGTTTTTTAGACGGGGACGAATGACTGTATCAGAATATAAAATTCAATTCCTCAAACTTGAGAGGTATGCTCGTGATATCATTGACAGTGAAGTAAAGCAATGTAAGAGATTTGAGGATAGGCTGAATGATGAAATTAGAGTGCATTTACTTGCACAAAGGATTAGGGTGTTCAATGACTTGGTTGATGCTGCTATGGGCATTGAGAAGATCAATTCAGATAGGCAACAAAGAATGGTTAAAAGATCTAGATTTTAAAAGGGGTCGCAGGGTCCAGCTAGTTCTGAATCTCTAAGTAAGAAACAGAAGAGAACATTAGAATAAACACAATCTCATTTTAGAGGGTTTTCATCGAGACAAACAATAAGTATGGGGTCAGCGGCTAGTGTACCTTCAGGTTGAGGCAGAGGAAATATTCTACAATGTTCTAATTGTAGAAGGATACATATAGGGGAATGTTGGGGAAAAGGTAGAGTCTGCTTTAAATGTGGCTCGAGGGAACATTTGATTGAAAATTGTTCACAAAGATAGATAAGTACATCTGCACCTGCAGTAATTCCTACTCCTACAATGCATGGTGGAAGAGGAAGGGGAAGAGGGAATGCTAGTGAGGCAAGTGGACTTAATGTGGCTCAACAAACACCGCAGAGTGGTAGACCAGGAGGAATGGTACGAAGTTATGCAATATGAGGGCTTGAGACTCGGGAATCTACTGAAGTTATTATCGGTAAATTTCCATTCTTTAATCATGATGTTTATGCTTTGATAGATCCCGGTTCATCTCATTTATATATATGTACTGCGGTAGCATAAGAGAAAGGGTTGCATGTAGAAGAATTAGGAGAAAATATTAAAGTGACTAATACTTTAGGACATAGTGTGATAGTAAACAAAGTGTATAAGAATTGCCCTATTATGATTCAACATCAACTTTTCCATGCAAATTTAATTGAGTTACCTTTCCGAGATTACGATGTTATCTTGGGAATAGATTGGTTATCGGAACATCGAGCTATGGTGGATTGCAAAAATAAAAGAATGTCACTTCAAGTTTCTGATGGAGAAGAAATAGTTATCATGGGGGAAAGATCAGATTATCTATATAACATAATTTCTTTTACGAAGACTAAGAGGCTGGTTAGGAAGGGATGTCGGTCCTACCTAATCTTTGCTTTAGAATTGAAGAAAGGAGAGTTAGAATTACATAATATTCCTACGGTATGTGATTTTCCCGATGTATTTCCAGAAGAACTACCAGAGTTGCCACCAAAAAGAGAGGTAGAATTTGCAATTGATGTATTGCTGGGTACCGCACCAGTATCCAAAGCACCATATAGAATGGCGCCTGCTGAACTAAAAGAGTTGAAGATTCAGTTGTAAAAATTGTTAGACAAAGGATTCATATGCCTGAGTATATCCCCGTGGGGTGCACTAGTGTTGTTTGTTAAGAAGAAAGATGGGTTGCTCTGATTATGTATTGATTACCGAGAGTTGAATAAATTGACAGTGAAGAACAAGTATCCAATGCCAAGGATTGAAGACTTATTTAATCAACACAAGGGTGCCAAACACTTCTCCAAGATTGATTTGAGATTGGGCTACTATCAGATGAGAGTGAAAGATGATGATATTGTAAAGACGGCTTTCCGAACCAGATATGGGCACTATGAATTTTTGGTAATGCCATTTGGTCTAACTAATGCCCAACAACATTTATGGACCTTATGAATCGTGTCTTTTACTTTTATTTAGACAGGTTTGTAGTGGTTTTCATTGATGACATTTTGGTGTATTCTAAGTCACGGGAAGAGCATGATGAACATTTGCGGATAGTCTTTCACACTTTAAGGGAAAATAAATTGTATGCCAAACTTAGCAAATGGGCGTTTTGGCTTGAAGAAGTTTCTTTCTTAGGCTATGTTGTTTCTGTAGAAGGAATTAAAGTGGATCCTAAAAAGATAGAAGCAGTTGTAGAATGGAAACCACTAAAGAACCATATGGAAGTTAGAAGTTTCCTTAGCTTAGCAGGGTATTATAGAAGAATTATGAATGGATTTTTAGTCATTGCTGCCCCGCTAACGAAACTTCTTCAAAAGAATGCAAAATTTGAGTGGAATGACAAGTGCCAAGAAAGTTTTAAGAAGTTGAAGGCGATGTTGACAAAAGCACCCATCCTTACCCAACCAGAGCCTAGAAAAGACTTTGTAATCTATAGTGATGCTTTGCATAGTGGTCTTGGTTGTGTTTTGATGCAAGAAGGGAAAATGATTACCTATGCTTCCAGATAATTGAAGAATCATGAAAGGAATTATCCTACTCATGATTTAGAAATGGTTGCAATAGCCTTTGCCTTGAAAATTTGGCGACACTATCTTTATGGAGAAAAATGTTATATTTATACAGACTGCAAAATCTTGAAATATTTGTCAACACAGAAGGAGTTGAATTTAAGGTAGAGGTGGATGGAATTCATTAAAGATTACGACTGTCTTATTGATTACCATCCAGGAAAGGCTAATGTGGTGGCAGATGCTCTCAGTAGAAAAACAATGATGGCACTAAGGGCTATGAATACAGGGTTAGCTCTTGCCAGTGATGGAGCCTTAATTGCAGAATTGAAGATTCAACTTGTACTACTACAACAGGTTAAGCAAGCACAAAATGAAGATGATGACTTCAAGATCATTCGAGCAAGGACACAAGAGGGTATCATAGACCACTATATGGTTGGAGAAGATGGGTGTCTATATTTTAAAGATAGACTATGTGTGCTAAACAATGAAGAATTAAAGAAGAATATCCTATAAGAGGCGTATAGTAGTCC
Organism: Euphorbia pulcherrima; assembly: GCA_947683365.1. Lineage (NCBI taxonomy): Eukaryota > Viridiplantae > Streptophyta > Magnoliopsida > Malpighiales > Euphorbiaceae > Euphorbia > Euphorbia pulcherrima. Next base: position 6,522,495 of record CANTUS010000006.1, on the reverse strand, counting down.
TTATGCGATGCATCCAGGAGCAAACAAGATGTACCAAAATTTGAAGAGCCATTATTGGTGGAATGGGATGAAGAAAGACATTACTAACTATATTGCTCAATGTCTAACTTGTCAACAGGTGAAAGCCGAAAATCAAGTTCCTTCTGGATTGTTGCAACCAATAACAATTCCAGAATGGAAATGGAAAAGAATCACAATAGACTTCGTGAAATCTTTACCACTTACACAGAAGAAACATGATGCAATGTGGGTTGTTGTAGATAGATTGACAAAGTCTGCCCATTTTCTTCCAGTTAGGATGGATTATTCACTTGATAGGTTGGCTCAGTTATATATAGATAAGATAGTGCGGCTATACGGAGTGCCTGTTTCAGTCATTTCTGACCGAGATCCAAGATTTACTTCGAGATTTTGGAAGAAGTTGCAAGAAGTCTTAGGTAGTAAACTTCATTTCAGTACTTCATTTCATCCTCAAACAGATGGTCAATCTGAAAGAGTAATTCAAGTGTTGGAAGACATGATGAGAAGTTGCATCATTGAATTTGAGGGAAGTTGGGATAAGTATTTGTCCCTCATAGAGTTTGCCTACAATAATAGCTATCAGTCAAGTATACAAATGGCGTCATATGAAGCATTGTATGGAAGAAAATGTCGAACTCCATTACATTGGACCGAACTTAGTGAAAACAAGATTGTGGGAGTGGACTTGATTGAAGAGACAAAGGAGAAGGTAAAACTTATTCAAGAGAGATTGAAGGTTGCATCGGATAGGCAAAAGTCATATGCTGATCTAAAAAGAAAAGACATTACTTATGAAGTGGGGGATAAAGTATTTATCAAAGTATCTCCTTGGAAGAAAGTCCTGCGATTTGGCAAGAAAGGCAAGCTCAGTCCGAGATTCATTGGCCCATATGAGGCGATAGAGAAGGTTGGACCGGTAGCTTATCGGTTGGCACTACCCCCGACACTCAACAAAATTCATAATGTATTCCATGTGTCGATGTTAAGGAGATACAGATCAGATCCATCACATATCTTTTCTCTTGATGTCGTAGAAATCAAACCCGACTCGACGTATGAAGAGGAACCGGTACAAATCTTGGCGAGAGAGGTTAAACAATTGAGAAACAAGTCTATTTCTTTGGTAAAAGTACTTTGAAAAAATCATAAGGTTGAAGAAGCAACTTGGGAACCAGATGATACAATGAAAACTCAATATCCGCAACTATTTTAAGGTAATTTTCGAGGACGAAAATTCAAAAGAGGGGGAGAATTGTAACGACCTAAAATTTCAAAATTTACTTATAATAAATTATTATGGTATTAAAATATCAGGGAAATTATTTTTTGTAATTATTGTTATTATTATTATTGAATATAAGATTTGAGGAAATAAGCGTTAATTAAGTAAGAGTGATGATTTAGGCATTTAATTATTTATTCAAGGGCATTATTGGAAATTGAAAAAAAAATAAAACTAAATTACATAACATAACATATATCGAGCCTTTCTCTTCTTCTCCATCATATTCTTCTCCTACTCATTTCCTTTCATTATCAAAATTTTCCCTAATCCAAAAACTTCTGATTTCTTCGATTCAACTTCAAATTCTTGTTAGAAATCAATCCTTAAGCCCTCTAGCATCATCAATTTCAGTGAATCAAGACTAGAAGAGGAGGATTTTAGTTTTTAAGGTTCGGATGAATAGTAACCCAAATTTGAGGTGAGTAATTTTTTATGAAATTGAAGCTTAATTAGTAGAATTCATGGTAGATTAAGCATATTTATGGTTTTAGAAAGTTTATTTATACAATATCTTGATAGAATTAAATATGGTTGTTGTAGAGGAAGCTAATGCAAGCAAATCAAAGGCAAAAGAGGTAGAAGAGAGTGTGAGCACAGGATTTTGCAGTCCCTCTCGCGAGACGATGATGACGTGTACCCGATTTTAATACCTCAAAATAAAAGTTCTCTTTAGAATTTTTATTACCAAAATATTATTCCTTGTGAATTTTATAATTTGTAGAATCCAGTTTGGCGTAGCCGATAACGCGTTCGGTAGGAGCTTGAACCGATGATTTACACCCAAATAATAAATACCCTTTAAAATATTGTTAAAAGTCATAAAGATGCTCTTTTTTCCACTATTAAGCTACTTTTCCGGACTTTTTGGCTTTTTTTGACCCACTAACTGAAGGCATGCTGAAGGCTGATGCCGCCAAAAGCATCACCCATGTCGCCGGCGATATCATCATACCGCCGGCGACATCGATCATACCGCCGGCGACATTATCATGTCGCCGGCGGCATGACTCGAAGCGGGTCCTCTTACAGACGGCATTTCCGACCACTTTCGGTGGAATTATTAAAAAAGGCCCCAAAAGGCACCCTATTCCACCTATAAAAAGGCTCCTTGGGCTGCCCTTGAAAGAGGAGGAAAAAGAGAAAGCAAAAGGGATTTTAAAGGTGGAAATAGATGATAGTGAGATAAGAATTAGATAAAACAGAAAAAAAGGGATTCCGACCATTTTTCCTGGTTTTTCTTCTTTGAACTCTCTGATTGTGAGTTGAAACCGACAAAACCTTAAGTCAAAATCATTTTAGTAGAATTTAGAAACCAAAAGACACTTAAAAATCATTACTAAATCATCGTAACAAGCTCCCCGGAGGTGTTTTATTCGGATCACGAAGAGGTGGATTCACAACCCCGAGGTAAAAATCCTGAGTCTCATAGCTCTTTGGCATTATTATTATTGTTTTACACCAACTTTTTTTGTGTTCATTTTCGAGTTTTCGGTCGCTTTGACTGCAAACCGCTGCTGTAGCAAGGAATTGGAGTCACCGGGGACATGCGATGAGGCCGGCAGTATCACCCATGTCGCGAGAGACATCGTTGGTACCGCCGTTAGCATCGCATTCCCCGGAGACCTCGCTTTCTCGCGGAACCTTTCCTTACGGTACTCAGAAAGCCCTGTGCCCATCTGCATGCTGATGTCGCCCGTGACACAATCGATGTCGCCGGCGGCATCATCCATGCCGCCAGCGACATAAACTATATCGTCGGCGGCATCAGATGCCATCGGCGGCTTGGCTTTCCGGACAGCAGTATTGTTTTCGTTTATTTCCAAACTAATTTATTTTCTAAAGCTAGGACCTATAGTGCAACGATGGAGGTTCGAAACCTCCTGAAAATAGACCCGCCTCACAACAAGTGGTATATTCATTTGTAATCCGATTAAAGCAACAATCGAATTTGAAATTTGGATAAAAATGGAATTTTCCCTCAAACGCCATTCGAACTTCATTTTAGCCATTCAATCGGGCTTTATGATATTATAAATAAAATGTGCCATATTCGTGTCAACTATCATCTGCAGGTAGGTGTATTTCGGACATTCGGGTATTTTATTTATTGCGTAGAGAATGTACAGGACTTGAAAACCTTGTAATAATTCTACTTTCCGCATTTACTTTTCTTTTATATTTGTAAATATTTTATTTATCGTTTCAATTGCTTGATAAATGCGAAAACCACAAAATAACTAAAAATACAAATAAATAGGGTGGATTAAACCGATTAAGAAAGAATGAAGTATCCTAATTTGGCCTAATGAAAAGTAGATAACATCATCCGAACTCGGAATCTCTACTTAAGGTATAGTCCAACCACCTAGTGGGAAAATCGTACCAAAAATTTCCCGGTTGAGCTGAACCGGGTGGCGACTCTATTCTAAGTACGAGATTTCGATCTCGAATCTTTTAAGCATTATAATATGCAAAATCATTTTCTTTTCAACCGCATCACACTCATCTCCCCGATGAACCAAAATGGGCCGGCCAGACCGGGTCCGACCCCCGCGCACGCAGCCGCGCGGGTCGTCGTCCGCTCACAGTGGCGACTCTACTGGGGAATTTCTTTAAACTTGAATCTTCTTTCATAGTTTAAAAGATTTTGATGATGTATTGAAATCATTGGCCAAATTAAAACTTCATTCTTTTCTTATGACGGCTTGTCCTCATGCGTGTAGATAGTTCGGTAATTTTAGGTACCCGATTTCACCTGAGAAGCTCACAAAGTATCACTCATGCCCTGTTGGAATTGAGGATGCCTAGTGGGTGGATCACTCATTTTAACCAACACGGAAACTCCTATGACCGCGCCCATTCAGGTAGTGGTTGAGTAACGTGGAATCAAGGTAAACGGGAACCTTCTACATCAACAACCCTATACCAAAGCCGCGTTAGAAAAAGCCTTAGCACAACATTTCCCCTTAGGAATACCCAAAATAAATAAAATAATTGGGACGCGCTACTTTCGCCATTTCCGGTGAAGCAGCCAAACTCCATCCTACCAAAGAGGCGTTACGCGGGAGTCAAAAGGTTGGAACAGGGCCGATTCGCATGCTAAGTGCTCTATGATCATGCACCCCCATACATCGGCTTTAAGGACCGAAAATAAATCAACTTGCCCTTACCACTTCCACCCGTGGAAGAGGTTTAGCAACATGTGTAGGACTTCTCTTGTACCTCTGTTGCGTCATCACATATTGCTATGTATGACGCGAGGTACACACGTCTTATATATGTTGGAGGGATAAGCCATCACATCATCTCTAACCACATCTACGTGCAGCCATGCGCACTACGCGTAGCTCCCAGGGCATAAAAAGCATGCATACCACGCATATCATTCACCAATCCACGTATGACCTGATCCGCTGCCTACCATTTCAGCTACGAGGAGGCGCACTGACCGTCGTACCCCTGCCTGGAAAAGGATAGAACATCGCCTGATACGTCATACTCCGACCCCGGTTGCCACCACGGAAGTTGAAGGAATCCCCCATACCGATTCCAGTGAGGAATCAGATTCAGAGCGAGTTCAGTTAAGCCAAAATTCCCCTCGACTGACCATGTCTCTCCCAAGAAACGAAGGGACCCCCCCTCTAGAAGAGCCCTTTGGTCCCACTTCCAGCTCGGGAACAGGATCCCAACCACCTCCTGGTTTTGACTTGACCAGTGCTATGATGCAGTTCTTAAACTCGGATACTTTCCAAGCCTCTATCCAAACTACGGTTGAGGCAGCAGTTAAGCGAGCTCTAGAAAACAGGAACTCCGATCAAGTATCGGCATCTGACATCCAAGCCCCAAACGGTACAACACGGATACTGACCAGTTTGGTAGAGGCGGGACCCGTCACACCGGTACTTTAATCAATCCAACCCTTGATGAGTCCATTCCAGTTTGGACAGGCTTCGGCTCTCTTGTCGACTTCAACCACTCCACCAGCTGTACCTTTCAACCCGAGACCTTTCGCCCAAACCTCCACTCCTCTGACCTTTAATCACCAAAGTCCATCGTTTCAGTCTCTACCCCCATTCACACCTCCACAGTTTGTCGTAACTCCTAAAGGCACCACTTACCCCCAGAATCCATTTGTCAGCCATCTGACTGTCCGTCCTACACTGCCTCCAACATTCAACGACCTGGTAACACAACCTCCGGGTATGACACCTGAGGTAGCCGCTTTCGTTCGACAAATGATAGCTTCTCAGACCGTCAACGACCAGGTCGTGCATTCTCCGGGCACGACACCCCAAGCCCCGACCATCTCTCGCGAACCGGTCAGTGACCAGGTCACGCAACCTCTGGGCGTGACACCAGAAATCCAAGCTTACATCAACCGCCTCATCATTAATAAAAAACCTGAACGAGACGAGGATTGGGTCCCCGACAATTTTACTATGCCAAACATGGCTCACTATGATGGCTCAGGAGCACCCGCCTCTCACATCATAATGTATGAAAGGGTGATGCGCGTGAAGAAGCTAAGTGATAAAGTGTTGGCTGAGATGTTTCCTTGTTCTCTTCGGGGACCTGCACTCGAGTGGTACCATACTTTGCCGCAGCATATTATCGCCGACTGGACGCTCTTATCTGAGGCTTTGAAAGTACACTATGGGTTCAATACTATGATGGAGATGACCCTCCAACATCTTGAGAGGGTCCGTCAAATGCCCAACGAAACCTTTAAGCAGTACTTCAACAGGTGGATGTCAACCCAGGTCTTGATGAAGTCTAAGCTTAGCCTTGAGGAAATGATTGTCAAACTCCTCGAAGGATCTCTCCCCCTATTCCGCAAGGAAATGGCTACGGATTCCTTCCTTTCTTACAAAGCTGTGTTTGAGAAAGCAGAAAAAATTGAGCGCGAAGCAGAACGCGAGAAGGCCGAGAGAGCAGGCAAACCATGGTTCAGGAAAAGTGAAGCGCAACCCTCGGCCTTAGCGCCGGCAAAACCAAAAACACTGGCTGCTATCCAAACCATTTCTCATACCCCAGCTACGACACTCACAACCAACCCAACTCCATCAACGATTGCCACGATCCAACCTCCTCGGCCCCCTTTTGTTTTGATCAACCCCTATAAATTGCCCCTGCGGGTCATCTTCCAACGGTTGAGGGAAGCGGGTTTTATTCAGTCCCTCCAAGAATACAAGCCACCCAAACCTGAAGATAAGAATAACTTCTGTAATTATCATGTTCAGGTGGGACACCAAACCAACAACTGCAAGGCCCTACTCTCAGCTATTCAGCGATTGGTTAGCGAGGCAAAGATTGCCGAACCAGATAAGGCCCCGAGCACTATGAATAACCCTTTGCCAAACTTCGAAAGTAAGGTCGGAATGGTCCAATCAGGTTTACTTGAAGCCACGGTCTTCGACCTCCTTGCCCAGGGGCAGGACAGTAATAATTTCATCCTGGTCATCGGTTCAGGCCTTCCATCTTGCTCAGTTTTTGAACTTATCAATCAGGCCAACCCAGAAGTTAACTCTATTCAAGGAATGGAAAGGGATCCAAGCCAACCAAAATAAGAGAGTCGTAGGTCTAAACCGTTTGTGGCAAAGAGAAGGAAAGCTGAGGGAAAGGCACTGTTCAGTGTAGATTCTTTTATTTCACAGGAGAACTATTCTGATGAAGATGGGGAAGTGGCTCGGGAATCCAAGGCCATAGGTACCAACTTGTTCAAGGTCGACCACCATGACCTTTTTAGTGTGGATAAATATGAACTACGAGACCCAGATTCAGACTCTGAAGAGCAGCAGTACCTATTTGAGACGCGAGCCACCAAGAGCGTCTTACTCGACAATGTCCTCAATATCACCCGGAGTGGTCGTGTATATCAGCCAGAAGACCGGTATCTCCTTCTAAATAAAGACCCGATTCCTGGCAGGGTTGGAACTACAGCGAGCCCCCCTTCTCCACCTCCACCTGTCCCTACTAGTCTTGAGGTTGACCCCCTCATTACCTAGTTAAAAAACACCCAAGCCCGATACAGCATTTGGGAACTGGTAATTGACTCAGAAAGGCATCGTAAGGGTTTGATCAAACGGCTCCTTGACCTGGAGGCTAATCCGACCACCTCGGTCGTTGAGATGTGCGCCACGATAGGAGAGGGCATTCCCCCAAGAAAGGGGCCTCAGATCGTTTTTGATAGTTTTGATCTCACACTTGAAGGAAGGGATCACAATAGGGCCTTGTTCATCCGGGTGCAAATTCTTGATAAGGTCATCCCGTGTGTCATGGTGGATGATGGCTCCGCCCTAAACCTATGCCCTTTAAAGATCCTTCCTCATCTGGGACTGTCAGAGGACATGCTTGAAAGGTCCAGCACTGTTATTAGAGCATATGACGATTCAAAGCGCAATGTAATTGGGGTCTTTGAGGCAGGGGTTACTGTCGAAGGTGTCATAAACAATGTACGTTTCACCGTCCTTGACATTCCTGTTACCTATTCTCTGCTGCTTGGCCGGCCATGGCTCCATGCATTGGGCGCGGTACCCTCCACACTACACCAAAAGATCAAGCTAATCCATGGTGATACAATGATAACTATAGAGGCCGATCCTGCTTCCGTCATGGCCGTTATGGAAGCCGAAGCTAATCTGGAAAAGAGCCTCCAGATTGCCATGATTAGTAAGGCTCAAAAACCCCCTCCCCTTTGGCACAGCTACCTCCACGCGGGTATGGGCAAGCTAATGAAGAAGTCTGGTTACAGGCATGGTAGGGGTGGAGGAATACATGAACAAGGGATTATTGAGGCACTGGAACCAAAAATCCTCATCCGTGGAGTTGGACTGGGGTATAAGCCTAGAAAAGCCTATCGTCGCATCCCCTACTGTTATTGCCGCATGGTCACTACTTGTGAAATCCAGGGAAAGAAGCTTTATAAAGGGGAGCCCGAACCAATCGAGCATGACGGGAAAATGTGGCCCGGCTTTGAAATCTTTAAAGATGTCTATGACTTTGAGGCCGGTCACACGATAGTTTCAGCTGAACCTGAACCAACGGAGTCTGACGTGCCTGTCAATGTGATTTCCAAGAAGGATAGAGGGAAAGATAAGATGTATCCTGAAGATGAGTCTATCGATCCAGAAATTGAGGATGTCGTGGCAACCGTGACAAGAGCTATGGCACTGCTAATGAAGAAAGGCTGGAAGGGTAATGGGAAAGAAGATGCCATGGTAGAAAAGCTCGCCAGGGCTATAACCGAAAAGGCTAACCTGTCTGAGGAGCCATCACGCACCACCCCCCAAAGGACCACTTGGGAGCACAACCCAAGCACCACCCTGTCAGATGATATAGAGAACACCTCTCCCATCGACATGGCCGCTGAAGCCCCTCCGCATGTGGAGGAAGATGTGGATGATGTAATTTTTAATATTTCTGATGTCTTTGATACGAACAATGCCGCTTATGAGGCTTTTTACGCAATGAATAACTCCCGCTCAGCTTACTTGTTTGATGTCTTTCCGGATGGATCCATGCATTCACGTAACGATACGCATACCATTTTTGGCATTAGTGAAACTCTATTAAGTGAAATAAACCTAAGTACGGATGACAATCCAAAAATGGTAACCATTTCCAAAGATTTAACTCCCGAGGAAAAAAGTGAGATCATAAAAGTGCTTAAGAATCATGTTAACGCTTTCGCCTGGTCATACGAAGACATGCTTGGAGTTGATCGACGAATCGCCGAGCACAGGATCCCAACTGATCCTAAATTCCGACCCGTCAAACAGAAGCTCCGCCGGTTGAGACCCGAATGGGCAGAATAAGTTAAGACAGAGGTTTCGAGGTTAATCGAAGCTCGATTCATAGAATTAGTAGAATACCCGACTTGGTTGTCCAACATCGTCCCGGTACCAAAGAAGGATGGCAGAGTTCGAGTCTGCGTAGACTTTCGAGATCTCAATAAAGCCTCACCGAAGGATGACTTCCCTCTCCCACACATCGATGTCCTAATTGACAGTACCGCCAGGGCGGCTATGTATTCATTCATGGATGGGTTCTCAGGATACAATCAAATCCTGGTTAATATCGCCGATAAAGTCAAAACAGCATTCATTACTGAGTGGGGGGTTTATTGCTACAAGGTAATGCCCTTCGGGTTGAAAAATGCCGGAGCTACTTATCAACGAGCTGTAACTACCCTACTACACGACATGATCCATAAAGAAGTGGAAGTGTACGTAGACGACATGATTGTGAAATCCGCCACTCAAGAAGAGCACCCTGTTGTTCTTGACAAGTTCATGACTCGCATTGAAAAATACAATCTTCGTCTAAATCCAAAGAAATGCGTGTTTAGAGTCACCTCCGGCAAGCTGTTAGGACACGTGGTTAGACAAAAAGGGATTGAAATGGACCCAAACAAAGCCAAAGCCATCAGGGATATGCCTTCCCCTAAGACGGAGAAAGAGGTCCGATCATTTTTAGGGTCCTTACAGTATGTTAGTCGATTCATTGCCCGCCTTACTACCGTCTGCGAACCCATCTTTAAGTTGTTGAAGAAACAACAACCCGTGGTATGGAACAATCACTACCAAGTAGCATTCGATAGAATCAAGACATACCTTGTCAATCCACCGGTCTTGACACCCCCCATCCCAGGGAAACCACTCATCCTTTATCTGGCCATTGAAGAAACATCCGTCGGAGCCATGCTTGTCCAAGAACATGATGATAAGCGGGAGCATGCCATCTACTACCTAAGTAAGAAGCTATTAGATTATGAAACCTGATACTCAATTGTAGAGAAGACTTGTGCTACCATGGTTTGGCTCACTAAGAAGTTGAGACATTATTTCCAATCCTATCGAGTCCAGGCCGTAGCCAAAATTGATCCAATGAAGTTTCTTTGTCAATCCCCTACTCTAGCCGGCAAATTATCACGATGGCTACTTCTCCTATCTGAGTTTGATATTGAATATGTAACCCGAAAGGTCATTAAAGGGAGGGCTGTAGCCGAATTCTTGGCTAATCAACCCCTCAGCTCTGACTATAAGGAAAGTTTGGAATTCCCTGATGAACAGCTCGCCTCTGCTACAGTCCTTGATGACAATTGGACAATGTACTTTGACGGCGCTGTAAACTGCAGAGGAGCAGGTCTCGGGGTCATCATCGTCACACCAGATAATGAGATAATCCCATTATCCAAACGTTTAGAATTCGCTATCACCAACAACGGCGCTGAATATGAAGCTTGCCTGTTCGGCCTCGAGGCTCTTCTTCAGGTTCAGGCACACCATGTATCCGTCATTGGAGATTCGGCTCTAGTTGTTCGTCAGGTCATTGGAGATTGGGAAGTTAAAGAAGAATCCCTTCGCCCTTATGTTGAGGCCGTCCGCGAATTGTCAGAGAAATTTACCTCATGCTTGTACCGCCATATCCCTCGAGATGAGAACCAAATGGCAGATGCTCTCGCCACTCTCGCGTCCTTATGGGAAGGACCCCAACAGCAACCTATCCGCCCGTTGGTTTTGCTATCCACCAAGACCCCATATCGTGTCCAGTCAACTCCTCTGGTTCTCGCCATTTCATCCGAACCTTGTTGGTATTCTGATATAGTCTTGTTTCTTCGGACCGGCCAATACCCCACAGCTTCTTCCGACTCGGACCGTACCACCCTACGGCGGCTTGCTACCCAATTTCGTATTATAGATAATGACCTATTCAAGCGCACCAGTGACGGCCTACTCCTCCGTTGCCTCAATGATTTCGAGGCTCAGAACGTAATGATCCAGGTTCATGCCGGCGACTGTGGCCCTCATATGAATGGTCTTGCCCTCGCAAAGAAGATCCAGCGACTAGGGTATTTTTGGCTCACTCTCACAGCCGATTGTATCGCCCAGGTCAAACGATGCCACCAATGCCAGATTTACGGAGATATGCGGCATTTGCCACCGACCGAGCTCCATCACTTATCCACCCCTTGGCCATTCTCGACGTGGGGTATAGATATAATTGGTGAAATCCGTCCTTCCTCAACGAATGGCCACAAATTCATTGTGGTAGCAGTAGATTACTTTTCAAAATGGGTTGAAGCCGAGTCCTTCACCAATGTCACTGCCAGGCAGATGGCCAAATTCATAGAAAAGCATATCTTTGCGCGGTATGGGCTCCCACATCATATAGTCTCAGACAATGGGGTACAATTTCAAGGAGCAACCGCTTTATTAATCGAAAAGTATGGGATCGAGCACCACAGGTCTTCTCCATACAGACCACAAGCCAATGGAGCTGTTGAGGCAGCCAATAAATCGGTAAAGAAGATTCTCTCTAAGATGATAGCCGGTTATAGGGATTGGGCGGATAAGTTGCACTTTGCTATTTAGGGATATCGCACCAGCATACGTACTCCGACAGGCCAAACTCCATTTTCCTTGGTTTACGGAATGGAAGCAGTCTTGCCAGTTGAAACTCAGGTGACCTCATTAAGAGTTGCCCTGGAGGCTAAGTTAGAAGAATCCGAATGGACTCGGACAAGGTTTGAACAGTTGAACATGATGGATGAACAAAGGTTGAAGGCCCTTGACAACCTCCAGATGTACCAACAACGTATGGCTCGGGCATACAACAGTCGGGTAAAACATCAGAAGTCCCCCCTAAAGGTCGGTGATCTGGTCCTCAAGCAGTTGAAACACTCTACCACTGATGCAAGGGGAAAATTCAGGCCAAACTGGGAGGGACCATATGTGATAAAGAAACTGCTTAGTAAAGGGGCAGCTAAACTTATGGACATGGATGGGAACGAGTTCGTAAATCCCGTAAACCAAGACAGGCTTAAGCGTTATCATGTTTAAAAAGAAATAAACCAGAAAAGCAGCACACGAAAAGATACATACATAATAATCTCCCGCCTTTCAGTCTTTCACTGATTGGGCAAAAATTAGGGTGATACCCGACGATTGGTATTCTGTGAACCAACCGTGCAAAAATTAGGGGATAAGACAAACCTGCTAGATCGAAAACCCGAACAGGGCGATCTAGGCAAAAGTTAGGGTATGTGAGTATAGAGCGAGTGCCTTCTAGAAAACCGAACTCGGCTAGTCGACACCGGGAGTTAAGTCGATGGAAATGACAACCAGGCATCATGTACTTTATTTTATCTCGATTAATAAAAAGTTCTCTCGTGTTAAAATCGAAATGCTTACGCTTACGTGAATCCTGTATTCATAAGTTCAAGACAACTTCGACAAACTTTGAACAGGGTTCATTTTGGTTCCATTCTAGAGCAAAAAAAAAAAAAAAAAAACCCTGATGATTCCAACAATGGCAAGACTCAAAACGAACTTCCCGCATCGTCGTCTTGGTACCTAGAGACCCGCCTCGGTGTGCTAGAAGAGAGGGGATCCTCCCCTCGCTCCGCGCATTCCCCCTCCAAACGGGCCCATGACCGCTTTCGATGGGTCGGCAAACCTCTTATCTCGGCAAGCCATCCTCTGTAGTATGTGTCAGTTTCAGTGGTTTCTAGGTGATCGTAATCCAGAATCTCGAACACAGCCTCCCTAGACCATTTCTCCTGAATATGGTTGACCCACCTAGCTTTGTAAACTCCGATCTGGTTATGGGGCAATTTGATCGGGACTCTCTGCCTTTTACCATACTGACGACATAGCCGATAGGGGGTATAAAATGAAGATTTCTCCAAGCCTATCAATTGAACACATGCTCCCCAAGATTCTACGACCACATCCTGAATTCTCCACCATGGACTAACCCACTAAACCTGCATGTCAGTATACCCCCTCAAGATAGCCACCCAATTGTCATATGTCAGCTCATCGAAATCGGCCCGCATAAGCCCTCTCTCCCTCAGATGGACAGGAAGATACTTTTTTGGATTCCCTCGGGGTACCTCCTCAGCTTTAGCTTCTCCATCAGCCAGACCTATAAATGCAGAACTCGGGTAAGGATAGGAGAAAGAAACGCTGGGATCAAAAAGAACAAGAGATACCTGTAATAATGTGAATTGATCCCCAATGAGTGACGAGTCAACAGAAGCAGCATCCGTGTTTAACAAAACATCGGCTAATCCCACGGCCACCGGGGAAGCCCCTGTCGACATAGGGCCAATGAGGGAAATTAACCTGAGCGGAGCAACCAGGCTCACTCCACACATAAACTCCGCCATGAGTAACAAGGCCATCATAAATGGCCAAGCAGGATGCGATCGGGACACCCCACGACACCACTCCAAGACTGCTTCGAGCTGAAAACCAGGTCTGTCAGGTGACTGGGATAGAAATGGGTCGATAGAATCTAAATTCCATAGCTCTCGTGGAATCCCATTTATGCCAAAATAAAGGTCCGGTAACGCCAGAGAAACGCGTTTAGGACATGGTGTCCCTAAAATAGCATAGAATTCTTCGAGCAAGGGGCAGAGCTCGAACGATGAAAAGCAGAAAACATGGTCCATTGGATCCCAAAAGGACAGTACCGCTCGAAGGAATTCGCGGCTCACGGGCCACGCCGCGACGTATCGAAGCCCCCAAAGCCTGAATTTTTCGAGCCTCTTCCAATCGACATTCCCCGAACTCTGCAGAAAACCCCGTAATCTTTTATTATGGGTTTCCATGACAAGTAGTGGACAGAATGGTTGAAGTCAGATTGCTGGAAAGTTGATGCCACCGGCGATTTGGATGAAGCCGCCGACGATTTGGATGATGCCGCCGGCGATGTGGTTGATGCCGCCGGCGATATAGAGCCAATTAGGGCGATATCAAATGATGTCGCCGGCGATATGGACTTAAGACAGCCCTCTATATATTATTTTGAGTCGATCCATTTGGGCGATATGGGCCATGCCGCCGGCGATATGGAGTGAATTTTCCGGCGACATCAGAAACATTTCTGCCGTCTCAAACCTGTATAAAAACCTATAAGTAATCCTGTGTTTCCAATGACTTATCAAGCAGCAATTCATTTTCAGAATAAAAGCCCGGAGGTGCAAATCGCTCAAATTATACCAAATCGTCTAGCCCATAAATCAAATATCAAAACCCCAATGTATCGGAGGTACAAACAAGAACTCAAAAGAAAAGTAAAACTAAGCATGCCCGCCACTACCGGTTGGACGGGACGAAACATCATCAGGACTTACGAACCAATCGTCAACATCGTCTTCCTCTCTTCCCGCCTTCATGGGAACATTGCTGGACTCCTCAGCCACGGTAAACACACGTCTGCCGGCAGACTTCTTGACCCCCCTACGACTGGTACCCCCGGGGTGCGCACGGTCCAGGTTTTGTCTGCTTCTCTGTTCTTGGACAGTGGCCGCCAACTGACCCTCGAGATCGCTCACGCGGCGCTGTAAAGCTGCAGTCTCCTCCTCATACCGCCGCCGGGCTGCGTCAGCATCAGACAAAGAAAGGGCTAAAAAGTCCTGCAAACCGAAGAAAATATCAGCCTTGCATGTCATGCATAACATCCATACATATATCCTATTCTAACATGTGCGTAGAATACCTGAACGAGGAGCGATTGCCCAATAAGGGTATCCCGGAGAACAAAATTGTTCTCCGCGAGTTGCTCCACATGACTTCGCGCCACCTAGCAAATCCAAAAAAAAGCAAAATCTTAGACACCCACATCTATGGCTCAATAAGAAAAGGATTATTAGATCTTACGTAGGTAGCATTTTCAGGCACAAAAATCGGGGATTGCCGGCTCGAACCAACATTCCTATGAGAGAATTCGCCTCGAGAGTTCATCAATAGGAAGGTGGTTTCCAACGGATTAACCAATCTCCCCTCCACGAAGTTTATGCCCTCCGGCGGGCCATAATGTCGGGTCCCGCTTTGGTTATCACGGCCCCTCTTTCTCACAGGTTCCTGCAGAACGTAAAAGTCACACGTCAACAACGTCCCTAAACGACTTTAAAATCATACACAACCATACCTCGAAAGAACGTTGCTCCCCTTGGGACATCGGCACGCTCCCGCCAGCTACACCCACGCCTACCTCGTCCTCCCCCTCAGGGTCGACTGCAACGTCCCCTTCCAGCGCTTTATCCTCATCATCATCTTCATCATCGTCATCCACGATGCCTCTAAGGCGCCTCTTTTCATCCTCCAATCGTTGCTCGTTATAATACTCAATTGTATCATTGCCATGGATACGAGGACACACGGGGAGCAGACGCTGAAAAAGCCGCTCGTAGGGGCCAGGAACGCTAGGGACACTCGGCCATTCCCTTCAATATAATCGGCTTTGTCGGCCTCGGCAGAAATCACCAAATGAGGCCACCACAAGCCCCTCGGAGGATCGGCAGGCACCGGTCTAGCAGCAACCGGAAGGGACCTCCAGCCTCGGACACGCTCGCCCAGATACCACTGCTGGGATAGGGGGCACTCGATCACAAACCGGCGGTCATCCACCTCCCGCCGGACTCGGGCAACCTCAGCCAAGTTCTCCACCCCATCGAATGGGTCCAAGACGAGCTACATCAAAACAACCAACATAAGTCTATAGACTAAAAAAAATAAAATAAAATCGCGTACCGAACTCAATCGCGCGCTTCTTAGGACCTCCCTATACAGCGTAGGGTATTTAGCCTTCCCACCGATACCTCCGCACCAGCGGGCAAGGAAGTGAGAGCCCGGCGGCACAACCTTCTTAAACTCTATCGGCGGAAGGATCTGATGCTCGAACGCCCAAGCCTACACAAATAACGACCGATCAATTTAAAAGTCGTCATGCAATAAATAAGAACACATGTTTAAAAAAAAAAAAAATTTACCTGGAGCAGCAGGTGGCAAAGGCGGAGCGCTTTTTCATTCTTCCGGGCTCCCACGTCCAGCCCGTGATACAATTGGGCCAAGATGGCCCTCGGCCAATTTTTCCTCCTAATTCCTGGCACATCTTCCACCGCGGTAATAAGTATGTAGTTGATCTTACTCCCCGAGATTGGGAAGAACAGCACGGTAAGTAGTGAGATCACAAAGGAACGGACGCATGCCTCCCTCTCCTCCTCGGGCACCACATCCACCCGGGTCCAATAACGGTACAGCTCACCATAGGACAGCCGCCCAGAAACGGGCCTCAGACCGAACAACTCCTTTACCCGCCTAACCACGGGCCTCTCAACGTGGTACTTGTCCATGTAGACGTCAAAATGTATAACCTCGTCCGTCCAAGGAAGGCCGGTCATGGCTACCACGTCAGAAGGGGTAATTGTGACTTTCCCAAAGGAGAAATGGAAGGTATGAGTGGTCTCGGACCACCTTTCAGTCAGGGCCATTACTGAAGAATGAGGAAGCTTAGGCATTAACATGGGCATAATCCGGGCTAACTCCCCAAACCCTGTCGCATTAATTGCAAGCGCAAGCTCGGGATCATTCTCTGAGATGTGGTGCCACCACTCACCAATGGTACCAATTCCCCCTGTGTAAGTCAGTTCGTATGGCTGCAAAATTGAAAACAAAACGGATCAATTCTATGCGTTTCTGTCAAAAAGCTGCTGATGTCGCCTCTGTTAGAAGCGATATCGCCTGCGGCATCAGCTCATACCGCCGGCGGTATGGTCCATGTCGCCGGCGACATCGCCTGAAACAAAAGCGACATCAGACTCCCATAAAACCTTTCGCAAGGACTGATGCCGCCAGCAACAACACTGATGTCGCCAGCGGCATCACTCAGGCCGCCAGCGGCATCACTCAGCGCGGGCAGAACCTGTTTTCTCCCTAAATCGCACCCGTAGTGCCAAAAATCACAAAAATCCCAAATCAATCGAACCACAAGGCAAAAATCGATCCTAAAAGCATACAATATGACTGATATATTCCATTCTGAACCCAAATCAATCGAACAACAAGGCAAGAATCGAACCTATCATGGCATGATTACGAATCCAAGGCAAAATCACATCGAATTCAAAAAGAAGTAATTCAAGTTTTTTTAGAATTACCTGGATATAAGAGAGGTGTTTCTCCTTCTCCGGAGTCAAATTGGTGATAGGAGAATTAATGCCATAGCCGTACATTTTGGCCGTCTCCTTCAGACCGTATACAGTAGGAACGGAAAGGATTTTCAGTCCCTCAACTGAAGAATCGGGCAGGCTCTCCCTAGCCTTGGATTTACCCCTGAAAGCCTTGCTAATTCTCTTCATAATTTCAAAGACAAAGAGATTGGAGAAGAAATGGAGAGAGATGCGGTTTTGGGAAGGAATAGGGAAGAAGAGAGTTCCAAACCATTTATAAACTGCCGCGCGGAATTTGAGGAGTTTTGATTTATCTGAAACTGTTTGTCCATGCCGCTGGCGATATCAGTCATGCCGCCGGCGACATCGCCTCATTAAGTTCAAATTTTGAAATTATCTGACCAAGTCAAAGATGCCACGTGGCATCCATATCGCCGGCGACATAAAGTCATGCCGCCGGCGATATCATCCATATCGTCGGCAATGTTACCCCTCCGAAGGACAATCTCTTCAAAATACGAGCCCGACCGAAGGGCAATCTTTTCAAAACGAAAGTCCAATCGAAGGACAATCACTTTACCAAAAATGAGCCCAACCGAAGGGCGATCTCATCGAAGTGAAAGTCCGCCCAAAGGACAATCACTATACCGGAATACAAAAGCCCAATCGGAGGGCAATCTCTTCAAAGTCACAAGCCTGACCAAAGGCAAATTCTCCGCAAAGCATAAGTCCGACCAAGGGGCAAACGTTCGACAAAGCGTAAGTCCGACCAAGGGACGAACAATCGACAAAGCGTAAGTCCGACCAAGGGACGAACAATCGACAAAGCGTAAGTCCGACCAAGGGACGAACGATCGACAAAGCGTAAGTCCGACCAAGGGACGAACAATCGACAAAGCGTAAGTCCGACCAAGGGACAAACGATCAACAAAACGTAAGCCCAACCAAGGGATGAACAATCGACAAAGCGTAAGTCCGACCAAGGGACAAACAATCGACAAAGCGTAAGTCCGACCAAGGGACAAACAATCGACAAAGCGTAAGTCCGACCAAAGGACAAATAATTGACAAAGCGTAAGTCCGACCAAAGGACAAACCGGTCATCCCTCAGGTATCATTCCTATCCCTTGCTCTTTCGTGTGATCATACTGACCTATGGCAGCAGTGATCCCCCGAGGGGCAGCCTGTGAGCACGGGATTTTGCAGTCCCTCTCGCGAGACGATGATGACGTGTACCCGATTTTAATACCTCAAAATAAAAGTTCTCTTTAGAATTTTTATTACCAAAATAATATTCCTTGTGAATTTTATAATTTGTAGAATCCAGTTTGGCGTAGCCGATAACGCGTTCGGTAGGAGCTTGAACCGATGATTTACACCCAAATAATAAATACCCTTTAAAATATTGTTAAAAGTCATAAAGATGCTCTTTTTTCCACTATTAAGCTACTTTTCCGGACTTTTTGGCTTTTTTTGACCCACTAACTGAAGGCATGCTGAAGGCTGATGCCGCCAAAAGCATCACCCATGTCGCAGGCGATATCATCATACCGCCGGCGACATCGATCATACCGCCGGCGACATTATCATGTCGCCGGCGGCATGACTCGAAGCGGGTCCTCTTACAGACGGCATTTCCGACCACTTTCGGTGGAATTATTAAAAAAGGCCCCAAAAGGCACCCTATTCCACCTATAAAAAGGCTCCTTGGGCTGCACTTGAAAGAGGAGGAAAAAGAGAAAGCAAAAGGGATTTTAAAGGTGGAAATAGATGATAGTGAGATAAGAATTAGATAAAACAGAAAAAAAAACGGGATTCCGACCCATTTTTCCTGGTTTTTCTTCTTTGAACTCTCTGATTGTGAGTTGAAACCGACAAAACCTTAAGTCAAAATCATTTTAGTAGAATTTAGAAACCAAAAGACACTTAAAAATCATTACTAAATCATCGTAACAAGCTCCCCGGAGGTGTTTTATTCGGATCACGAAGAGGTGGATTCACAACCCCGAGGTAAAAATCCTGAGTCTCATAGCTCTTTGGCATTATTATTATTGTTTTACACCAACTTTTTTTTTGTGTTCATTTTCGAGTTTTCGGTCGCTTTGACTGCAAACCGCTGCTGTAGCAAGGAATTGGAGTCACAGGGGACATGCGATGAGGCCGGCAGTATCACCCATATCGCGAGAGACATCGTTGGTACCGCCGTTAGCATCGCATTCCCCGGAGACCTCGCTTTCTCGCGGAACCTTTCCTTACGGTACTCAGAAAGCCCTGTGCCCATCTGCATGCTGATGTCGCCCGTGACACAATCGATGTCGCCGGCGGCATCATCCATGCCGCCAGCGACATAAACTATATCGTCGGCGGCATCAGATGCCATCGGCGGCTTGGCTTTCCGGACAGCAGTATTGTTTTCATTTATTTCCAAACTAATTTATTTTCTAAAGCTAGGACCTATAGTGCAACGATGGAGGTTCGAAACCTCCTGAAAACAGACCCGCCTCACAACAAGTGGTATATTCATTTGTAATCCGATTAAAGCAACAATCGAATTTGAAATTTGGATAAAAATGGAATTTTCCCTCAAACGCCATTCGAACTTCATTTTAGCCATTCAATCGGGCTTTATGATATTATAAATAAAATGTGCCATATTCGTGTCAACTATCATCTGCAGGTAGGTGTATTTCGGACATTCAGGTATTTTATTTATTACGTAGAGAATGTACAGGACTTGAAAACCTTGTAATAATTCTACTTTCCGCATTTACTTTTCTTTTATATTTGTAAATATTTTATTTATCGTTTCAATTGCTTGATAAATGCGAAAACCACAAAATAACTAAAAATACAAATAAATAGGGTGGATTAAACCGATTAAGAAAGAATGAAGTATCCTAATTTGGCCTAATGAAAAGTAGATAACATCATCCGAACTCGGAATCTCTACTTAAGGTATGGTCCAACCACCTGGTGGGAAAATCGTACCGAAAATTTCCCGGTTGAGCTGAACCGGGTGGCGACTCTATTCTAAGTACGAGATTTCGATCTCGAATCTTTTAAGCATTATAATATGCAAAATCATTTTCTTTTCAACCGCATCACACTCATCTCCCCGACGAACCAAAACGGGCCGGCCAGACCGGGTCTGGCCCCCGCGCACGCAGCCGCGCGGGTCGTCGTCCGCTCACAGAGAGCTAGAAAGAGCTTAGAAAAAGGTTTGTGTCTCAAATTTCGATTTCTCGGTTTTTCGGAAAATTTTTCAGATCTGTATCCCTGTTTTGTTTTGATGTTTTCTCTTGTTATATAAATCTAATTTGAATGATTCTTGATTCTATTGATATCTACAGAAACTAAGGAATATATGTTCAGAAGAAAACTTGTAGAATTTCGTTCGTTTGCAGTGTGAAATTTTTGTTTGAAATTGAGTCATAAAATCTGTTTTCGGAAAATCTCAGCTTTGTACATTGTTTGGTATTTTGATCATAACTTTGGTTATATAATTTTGATTTCTGTGATTCTGGTGGCTTTCGAAAGCTAAGACATGTGGCTAATTATGTTTAGAAGAAACTTCTTCGATTGGATGATGTTTTGATAGTGAAAAATGCAACGGAAGTCAGGTCACGAAATCTGGAAATTTCTAAAAAATATGAATGTTTGATTTTATTGTGTTTTAATTGAAGTTTGATGCTTTAAAATTTAGGATTTGAATTTATTAATTACTGAAGTTATGTTGAATTATGATTGATGATTTATACTGGAATTTTTAAGATGTTACTTTGATTTATTGCCCTTATTAAACGAGTAGAATACGGGTCAGGGTAGATTGGCACCAATAAAAGGGGGTACAGTACTGTATAAACAATTGAAGCTTTGGCTTCGGGCTTGACCGATATATTGAATTTGAAGCTTCGGCTTCGGACTTATCCGCTCCCGTATCCATTTTACCGTTATTCATGACTTGTTTACTTTGGGCAATATACGGTTAATGTGTTTGGAAAAATTGGATATAAATTTGATTGTACTTTGAAATGATTATCATAAAAGTTTTGTACTTTGGTTTTATAAAGTTGTTTAATTTGTTTTTGACTTATGAACATACTTTGTTTCTATTTTTAAAGTGTTAAAAATGTTCAAAGTTGTTGTATTTCTTTTATGTACACTACTAAGCAAATTGCTTAGCAAATTGCTTAGCGTGTAGTTTATTTTCTACACGCAGATACTGAAGATTTGTAGATAGCTTGGACCAAAGTGGTATAAGTGGATCAGCTTGAAGAGCAAATAAGAAAAGACTCGAGGTGGATTTATATTTTAATGTAACATTATGGTTTGTAGAATAATGACATGTGCTAGATAGTGTGAGAAATGTAAAGTGGCATTCAGAAATATTTGGAGAATAATTTGGAGTTTGAAACATTATATTTGTATTTGTACATATTAAATCTATAAGTATTGAACTTTATATAGAGGAGTAGAGTTGTTTATTGGGTGATTATAGTTACTGTGGCACTCTCAATAAAGGGGGTGTTACATTTGTTGGTATCAGAGCGAGGTTTAGGCGATTCTAGGACTAGTATGTACATGCCATTTAGGATATAAATAGGTCCCGAAACAGTATCCTTTGAAAATTCATCAAAAATGAATTTTGCACCCGAAACAACATGTCATTTGGACATAGCTGAAACCCGAAAAGGCATGTCTTTTGGACATAGCTGCTACCCGAAATAATGTGACTTTTAGACATGTTTATTGACTTGTTTGGCTATATATATCACCAATAAACAAAATTGGCAGGTACAGACAAATTCGGTTCATATTTCTTCACATCAGATCTAATTCTTGTTCTTGATACAATTTCTGATTTTATCCGATTGAAAGTTTGGTGAACCGACTAAATAAATTTCAATCTGACAGCGTATTCTGACAATTTGTTCTTTTGAAGAGACCTTAATTAATTGCAAATTAGACTGAAATTAACTTGAATTAAGTTGCAATTCTAAATACCTGTGTCTTTTGGGCTAGTATCTTTAAACTATTTGATTTGTTTTTTTGGTAATACTCTTTAAACTATTTGAATAAAGAGAGTTGAAGGGTAAAATCAAATAATATACTTGATTAGCTTGTGTTATTGTTACTGGCAGTGATATTGACATATTGGATAGGCAGCTAAGTGCAAGAATTAAGCGGTGTTCTTATTTGTAGGCAATTAATATTGACGTAGTACCAGATAGTGACGGAGCTAAAATCCGAGTTCTGGGGGCACGATTTCAAAAAGACGAATATAGGTGGCGACACCAATGACGATAATAGTAGGTGATTTTGGACAAAAGAGGGAGCAGGTTTTATCATTTGTACATAATTAGTGTAAGTGAATATCTAGAACATAGCCATAATACTATTATTTATATAACTTTAAGCTAAAAAATGGTCCATTATATTATTTTTTTTGTAATATTTATAAATATTTTCATTGAGATAATCTTGTTTGGGGCTTAATAATAGTTAAGGTTCATCACCCCTCTCAACAAATGTATTTAGTGAGATTTCATTGTTGTTCTCCTCCAACTTGCTCAGCCTGCTTAGCTAACTGACGTCCATCATATTATTAGTTGTAAATATTTAAAGAAAAAGAAAACGATAAAAATGAAAAGATATAAAATAAAAAAAAACACGAAACTTAAAAACATGAATGACATTTTTAATTAAAATTTAAAAGAATTTATATTACATAAAAATTCAATAAATAGAAAGGAAAAACAAATAAAATAAAAACATGAAGTTTTAAAAAGAGAAACAGAAGGATATAAGATGTAATTATGTATAGACATTGAATAAGAAATTTTATCAATTTAGGAAAAGAATTATATTAAAAAATTATGGACAGAAGGTAAGGAAAACAAGGAAAAATGAAAAATAAAAGACCAAATAACGGCGTCAAGTATCGAACGCTGGTCACCAGTAAAGATTCACACTGTCAATTGCCCTTAAGCCACTGGGGCACCTTTAATAAAACACAATGTCTGTACATCACTTTTCCAGCGACTGGTGGGGCACCCACCCTCCCTCTGCCCGTCTTCTGGTACTACACTGGATTGGACTAAATTCAATAAAAATCTATCAGTTCAATAATTAAACTGAAATACATAGAACCTAGAACTTTTGGACTTGCATAGATGCTTGAGTTATTTGATCAACAAGTTAAAACGGTTCATCAACCAAAAAAAAAAAATTAAAAGGGTAAAATCAAATAACATATTTTTATTAGCCTGTATTACTACATTTCTATTTGTGGCAAGCTATTACTGTCTACAAGAAAAACAAAACACACAGGTTGCATACTGCACAGGTTGAATACGTAATAAAACTAGCATGAAAAGAGAAAGAAAACCCCTTTGAAATGGAGAGAGAGAAGACCTTCTTCCTGGCTTTAGCTCCTGCCAGCGTAGAACCAGAAGTTCCTCGGAAAATAATTCATCTTTGGTCAGCTTTCTCCTTTTTTTTTTATCTTTTGGTTTCTTTTTTTTCCTCATGAGAACCTACTGTTTGATTTAAAGTTTATCTTTGTATAATGGATCTGTTAATTTAGAACCTTTTATTATGAATTTTAGGGAAGTTATTATGAATGTTTAAAGTAAAGACCTTGGTGATTATTCACCATTGTTTTTCCATTTTTCTGATTTATTATCTATGCAATTGGATGCTAGAGCACTGGATTTTCTGAAGATAAAGGAAAGAGAAACAAAGTGATTCCAAGTAATGAAGAACCAATTAACACACCAAACATAAAATTGTTAGAAATATAAACTTAATGTTTAAGAAAAGAAATAAAATAAAGAATATGCAAATTGGAGATAGCATGGGCAGCAAAGTATGCAAGTGGCAAATTCATAATTGGATGCAACTTGTTTGCATAATCATATGGGGGGCACCATTTGGAATAGGTGACAACATGTTTGATGACAAGATTATCTAAAATAGGTTGGGCAGCAATTCATAATGAGGTTGCAAGTGGCTGCAATTTGGGCGGTAAGAGTGGCTTCAAAAGGAGCTCAAATGTTCCATTTTGTATAGAGTGAGAAGGCAAAAATGTAAGGGATTAAGAGATAATGAGTATAGGCAAGTATGCCTAAAAAAATGTAGTGTGCTTATGATGAAGAGTGTTTTATTATTAAATAAAGTAACGTGAGTTTGTGAGACTATGAATTTATGTTTTAGCTAAGAGTTTATCGACATGTAGTCGTTTAATTTTTTCGGATTTCCAACATGGTATCAGAGCAGAGGTTCGTTCTTGAGCCATTTCGTGTCCAAGTCTCTTCCCCAAAAAAATCCTGAGTGAAAGAAGATCAAGTTTCAGAAATCTGCTGCTGCCCATAAAAGTGTTGCGAAAGGCTGTCTAAAATGTTGCCAGAAATTGCAGAAACTGTCGCAGCACACCAAACGTGTTGCCGAAGATTCCAGAAAGAGTCGCAACAGTATCTGTATGAATCTGTCCAGAATTGCAAGGAAAATTTCGTTGTTGTTTTCCCTGCAGAGTCTGTCAGAATCCTATAGCAACGCAAACAAAGTGTTGCAAAAGACTCCAAAGGCGTTGCAAAATCCCCCTTACGATTTGAAACAAATTTTGAGTGTTTCGAGTTTGAAGTTAAGCCAGTAAAAAAAATTTGATACAGAGGAAATACCACTACATGCAGTATCATGTGAATTACTGCTAGAGTTTGCAGAAAGAGTTCCGAAAAAAATTGGGAAAGAAGTTCCCTATTGAGTTACCGGTTGAAGGACTGTTGAGAGGTCAATGAAGACTGCCGGATCTTGGTGCAGAAAGACTGCCGGATCTTGGTGCAGTTAGTGAAGTCTGCAAGAAGATGCAGCATGTGTAAGTCTCTGTAATAAGCCCGGTAAAACATTGCTAGAGGAGCAGTGTTAGAAGAAGACTGCGAGTAAAGCAGCGTTTGAAAGTTTGCTAGAGAGGCAGATATTGAAGGTCACAGTGTGAGCCTTTCTGCAGTAGATTGGTAATTTTCAAAGTTCAATGAAGCGACGGAAAATTAAGTTTAAGGGGGAGTGTTAGAAATACAAACTTAATAAATAAGAAAAGAAATAAAATAAAGAATATGCAAATTGGAGATAGCATGGGCGGCAAAGTATGCAAGTGGCAAATTCATAATTGGATGCAACTTGTTTGCATAATCATATGGGGGGCAACATTTAGAATAGGTGGCAACATGTTTAATGACAGGATTATAGGTTGGGCGGCAATTCATAATGAGGTTGCAAGTGGCTGCAATTTGGGCGGTAAGAGTGGCTTCAAAAGGAGCTCAAATGTTCCATTTTGAATAGAGTGTGAAGGCAAAAATGTAAGGGATTAAGAGATAATGAGTATAGGTAAGTATGCCTAAAAAATGTAGTGTGTTTATGTCGAAGAGTGTTTTTATTATTAAATAAAGTAACGTGAGTTTATGAGACTATGAATTTATGTTTTAGCTAAGAGTTTATCGACATGTAGTCGTTTAATTTTTTCGGATTTCCAACAAAAATTCAAATTTAGAGGAGAAGATCTCAGTCCAACCAGTGAGATAAGTGAGAATTCCAAAACTAGTGATGATAAGGTTATAAAAAGTGAGCCTATTGTGGTTAATGCTTCAGATAAAGGAACAATTGCAGGATATACTAGTGATGAAGTTCTCACTAATACTCTTTCACTTCACGGAGAAAACGGTACGGTCTATACGATCTCTGATCCACCTAAGGCGACTCTAGTCGCGACACCTCTTGTTGATGCCCCTTCAATTATTTGTGTCCAAAGGGGACTCATATTGTTTTTAATGGAAGTCGGTCCAAATGATGTAGGGCAAATGATTTCTCAAGCGAACAATATATTCGCATTTTTGCAAGGGATGAATGCCGAATATGAGTCGTTTTATAACGATGTTCGCTCCTGCATTTGTCATTGTTTAGATTTTTATGTTGCTGACCAGGAGCTCGGAAAATGTAAAGAATCTAAAAAATCGGTGGCTCACTATAATCAGCTTCTTTGTCAATCTGATGAAATTAAAAATGATGTTCTTGTTGTCGAGGATGATATAGAGAAGGCGAAAGGGTACATGGCTCCTCTAGAAGCTCGGGTTCAGAAAAGCTCGAGTTGGAAGTTGAAGAGAGGGAAAATGAGTTGGGAAATCTTGAAGCAACAAAAGAAAAGAAATTGGAAGAAATTGCAACACTTGATGTTGAAATTAAGGCCAGTGCTACTGAAGCTGAAATAGCGAGGAGATTGATTAGAGATAATGTTGCTCTCCGAGTGACTGCAAGAATTAGTATGGAAAAGGCTAGAAATCAACTTAGAATTTTAGAATTATATGATGTAAGTTGCTTAATTATCTTATATTTTTTTGCATGTATGTGAGAAACAACCATGGTTGATAGATTTTTTTTATTAAAGGTTACCTAGAAAGAGCAAAAAAGGCAAGAGGAGGTTTCGCAACCCCACCGCTATTAAAAATCCTCCCCTAGGCTCGTTTTATTAAAAAAAAAAGAAAAAATACAAGAAAAGAGAATAAAAAATCATCCAGCCATTACGGCAAACAAAAATCTATCAACTATGGAGTAAATTTTGATGGAGGTTTATGCTCCCATTTAAATAGCTCCTTGCGCTCCCGTTTAGTTTTCTCCCGCTCTTGCTTAGCTCGTTCTTTTCCGGCGACCGAAACCCTTGGTTTCCTTAGCAGTTGGATATTGCCCCCCTCCTCAATCTCACACCGATAGCTGTCATCGCAGGTAGAGAACGAAAAACTTTGCTTAACAGGCGTCGACTGTAAGTAATCCACAGAATCCGCCCAAGAGCCCGGAACACCTTTCTCCAGTTGTGGTTAATCCGATTCAAAGCCCTCTTAATCAACCTCATCCGAGGCATTCTTGAAATGATGGGAATCATCTGACACTTCTGTAATATGTCCATCAATCGGCATTTGAACTTCAGTTTCCATATCTCTGAGCTCTAAGTTAATTGTTTCCAAAAAAATTAGTAGAGACAGAATTTCCCAGCTCCTTATCAAACACCTCATTAGCCACAGCCTCAATCACCGCAACAACCGCAGCCTCAATCGCCTAAAAAACCACAGCCTCAATGTCAACTACTTTAGACTTGGAAGCCTTCTGTGCCGAATTAACCTTGTCTTGATTGGTATTCTTGGTCTGATCTAAACGGTTAACTGCATCCTTCATGATCGGACTTCGCGGTCTTCCATTTTTCCTGCGCCAAGTGCTGGCATTTTTTGTCTGCTTTTCACTAGATCCTGGTGCCTTGCTGAATTCAGATGAGTTCCCTTTAGGTTGATTGCATCGATAGGCTGCTGAATAATGTCCAATCAAATGACATGAGGAGCAGAAGGCCGACTTGTTTTCGTACTCAATGGTAACCCAAAAAATATTTCTTTCCGTATCAACTCTAAGCTGGTCCATAAGGGTTTCACCAAATCGACATCGACCAAAATTCTGGCATAATGGCTGAATTCTCCTTCAATGGTATTCCGATCAAATTTGATAGGAACGCCAATCCCTTGTGCTACACTATAGAGAAGCCTTCGATCCCAAAATTCCTAGGGTAGATTGTATAGACGAATCCAAACTTGGGATGTCGTTTGTTTGTGTGTGGTTGGATCAAATCCAGAGTTGAGTGGCATCCAGTGAGCTAAATGGAGCACTTTTTAAAAGTTGTGGAAACTATGAGGTCACTTTGAAAGTTTAGGGGGGCAGTAGATTTTTTGGGACAAGTTCAAGTAGCTAGATATGCATTAAGCCTTAATAAAATGATGCTACATGTCAATCATCTAATGGAAAGGGACAAAATACATGTAGGGATGAGCGCTGGCCAGATCTGGACCGGATCCATATCATTTTTCATATATAAGATCCAGACCCGATCCAGATCTATTGAATCTATAAAATTAGGCCTCGTATCCATATCCAATGGATCTCACGGATCCGGGTCCAAAACGGATCTGTAAAAAATAAAATTAAAGAAATACAACACATGAAAATATCAACAACCAACCAAAGATTTATTCTTAATATCACTATCTTAATTTATAATAAAAAAGGAAAAGTTTAACATGTAATTACAAGGTTAAAAACTTGAAATAAATATAATACAAATTGACATTCGTCCAAGTTCAAATATAGAGCCGGTGATAATTGGTAGAAAGTTGAGTAAGAGTGAATATATATATGCTAAGGTTAGAGTTAGAGTAATTATAGGTCACTGTTATATATATAAATATAAATATAAACAAATTATTACATATATATAAACCATGGTTTTGAAAACCGGATTGGACCGGTCGATAGGACCGGGTTTGATCGGAACCGGTGCCTGGTCCGATCCAATTTGACTGGATTCTTGACATAGTCAAGAATCGGTCAACGACCGGTTGAACCTGTCGGTTCGATCGGGAATCGGCCGATTCAACCGATGATCGGTTTCCGATTCTCTTAAATCATGTTTTTTTAAAAATTATTGGTGGTAAGAATTGAACACAAAACCTCCAACATATGTTTCAATACATGTTATACCAACTGAGCTACCACACACAAGTGGTAACATTTTCTCCTTATATACTTTTATATTATATATTGTTAATTTTTAAATTGTTTTAACAATATTTTATTATAAAAAGCCATAATAAATACTTTTTATTTCACATACTACACATTTTATTAAATTTAAAATATTTCTTTCAATAACAGCTTTGAATGTTTTTCATAACGAAATAATATATAAATTTTTTAAATAACGTTACTCTAAGTTTTTTGATTAAATTTATATTAAATGGATATATAATTTTTTTATTTTACTTATAAATTTTAATTCTTTTAAGGCGTAATTTTTATATATCATAAATCAAATTTATTAACTTTTTTTATCCAATCTATACAATATAGAATCCTGTTTGAATTCTTTCATTAGATTATATTAGTTATTATCTTGTGTTTTATTTTTATTTGAAATATAACTTTAAATTATAGAATATTTTATTTAATATTATTAATTTTTATATGAGTATCACTTATATTACATGTTTAATATCAAATTATATAAAATATTTAGTATTTTTTCATGTTTTAAAAAAATCCGGTTAGACCACCGATTTAATCAGGTTGAACCTTATATCCATGAACCACTACCTTCACCGGTTCGGTGGCCCTTCCGGTTCTGAAAACCATGATATAAACGGATCCGGATCTGGATCCCGGTCTTTAAAAAAATCCGATACTAGATCCATATTTTTCAGTTATATCCAAATCCGGTCCATATCCAATGGATCTAAAATAATAAGGTCCAGACCTTAAAAAACATATACGAATCAACGGATCCGAGTCGGATCCAAAAGCCAGTCCCATCCCTAAATACATGTATATAAACCCCAATTCATGTGTTTGAAAACCACATTGATGCTAAAGAATTCAATTATTTACTGATAAATTTGTTGAATAAAGTTCCAAATTTATCCTTTTATGCAAACTATTTCTAAAAGTACTATGTACAATAAGTGTTCACTTAATTTTATAAGACTATTAGATTACAAATAAAATATTAACAAAATATACAAAAATTTAAAACTCATTAAAATGTAACAAAATTTAATATATTATAATCAAATTAGCTCGTAAATTAATTTGAACAGTAAAAAATCGTCCAAATTAAATAAATTAACTATAAAATCATTCTCATATATAAAAACCAAATTTCATATGTACCATAACTAAAATCTTCGAATTATTGTTTTTTACGTGATTAAATCTGTACATAAATTTCTTACATTTACATTTTCTATATTCCCCCGTTTCATGTATTCTAAAATTAATATGATTATAAGATTTCAGTTAATGGTAAAATTTTAACTGAAATGGTTCTGCGAATTAAAATTTATAGACAAAACGGGTTGAAAAATTTAAATGGATTAGCAAAGCTAGCAGAGTTTTTAAAATTGCAAAACAAAACCCAAATAATAGTTAGATGCATCTTAGGGACCCCACTAAGTAAAAATGTGCATCAAATAAATAAAAGTTTTAGAAGGAATCATCTCATGATCACCAGGACGCGCTAAAATCAAATCGAGGTAATCTTGAAGAATAACAATATTTTGTGTACTCGTACTTTAATTTGGTAAATACTCTCGGACAATGTTTTGAACAAAGTCTTCTTGATGATTTCTTACATTAGAATACCCAATAGTCAATAAAGGGCCTCGATATAAGTTTTGGAGAAAGAATACAGTCTCCGTAAAGTTATTTAAGGTTATTTGCACAATTTAAATTTCTCTTCTTCATGATCTTTAATGCATACTTGAGGGCAAGCATAGAATAAGTGTGGGGAGATTTGATGGGTTGTATTTTCAGCATGTATTTGTGCTTATTTCCGCATTTCCCCTACCTATTAGACCTTCTTTCATAAAAAAAAGAGTCTTTCAACGATACCTGGGGCAAACAACAGAAGCAATAGCTGGTCCCAGTGATTCCAGAACACTTTAAAACGACCACGACGACATCAATACTGGAGCGTGCTAAGTCCAGATCTTGAAGTTTCTCAATTCGGGCAAATCTTATTCAGGAATAGCCCAATTCAAGAAGTAAGTTAGATCTCTTTCCTAATTCCATAAAGGAAAGGATTTTACTACCATTTGAAGATCAAGACTAAAAGAAAATGAGTCCAACGAGATAAATGCAAAGAGTCTCATTTTGTCACTAAAGAAGAAGCAAGAGGAGAGGCATTCAGCTATAAATACGAAGGCCGACAAGTCTCATCGGGGCATCATCCAATCTACCATCTACCATTCAGTCTTTCTAGTCTAGTTTTTAGACTTTGTGTTCTTTAGTCTAAGTACATTTTGATTTACAATTTTGGTTTCGAACATCTTTTAGTTTTTGTTGCTCTATTTTAATTTCAGTCTTTTTACTCTTCGCATGCATTATTTTAAGGCTCTTTATATTTCTGCACATTTAAATTAAGTCATGTTTAGCTAAAACCCTCATTGCTTGACCAAATAATGGTCAAGACTGAGTTTAAATGGTGTGAGGATTGCAATTGTATACAGAAATCTGCAAGGCAACCTATTTGCCAATCTCGGTGCTTGAAGGGTTTTACGGTAAGAATATCACTTGGTCTCGATGTTTGGACTGATCACCCATTTGGTAAGTCTTTGTGATTATTGTTAATCTTTATTCTTGCATCCGTAATTGTGCCTGAAGAGGGATAAAGTAATAATAGTCTCCACCGAGACTGGAGAAAGGTAATCTTACACTTGTTGGGAGTGTTTCACTACCTGTCGGTAAGGGTTTAGGCTTTTCTAATTTATATTGCTATTCACTGGTGAGCTCTTTAGCGTGAAGTCGAGAGACACAGTGAGTAAGAGTGAGGTCGTGGCGCAAAGCCCGGTCTCCATATACAGTAAGGAAAGTTGCTAGTACTATACGGTGCATGAGTATTGGTATAAATAAATATAGGTCTCGCTGTAGTTAATTCCTTATCCTATGATCACCTTGATATTCAATCTTGTCCTATTTTGGTTAAGCCATTATTTCTTATTGTTTCATTACTTGTTCTATTTAGTTTTATTCCACACATTCACATCAAGAGTACTTCTAGGTCACGTTGTGTGTCGTCTTCTAAGAATAACGTTGTCAAATACCATTCCTTGTGGATGCGACCTCCACTCACTACTAACTACCAGTTTATTTTGCGCAAGGATTTATTTTTGGTGGTTTCGATACCCATCACACGCTAGTTCCAATTTGATTTACAAGAACACAACTTTGTTAAAAAATAAGTTGCATCATTGGGCTAATAATAATACCAAAGAAAAATCTAACCCCATTCCACCTAAACGTGGATTCAAAACTATGACTTCTAGGATCACAAATACAATACTCAACCACTAAAACCTTTACCACTATAAGAACACAACTTGTCATTACATTGCTGAACGAAAAATTCGAACGGGTAAATAAGACACCATAATAGCCTTTTTGTTGGTTGTAAGACTTCATTCTGTCTGAGATAAGTGTAAGAATGGCAATAGCGACAGAATGAAATGCTAATTTTTATCGACAATGAACACCTCTATGTTATAATTTTAGCGTCAAATGCTATTGTGTCGGCAGTTTCTCCATCGCTAAATTGACGCTATATACAGTGCCGGCCCTAGGGGTGGTGTAATAGGTGCCACCGCCCAGGGCCCATACTCGGAAGGGGCTCAATTTTTTTAGTTTTTTCAATTTTTATGTTTTTAAAAAATAAAAATAATTTATTTTCATTATTTTTCAATAACAAATTCTGATTAATTTTCGATAAACCATGATATAATAGCATAAATTATAAATTTAAGTGGTTTTACTCATTTAGGTTTTTGGTTCCCTTTTTCTTGAAACAATTAGATATAATTAATTTTCATTATTGTTATTCAATTATGTATTTTATTTTATAATTATTCCAAGAGTATTGATAGTAGCGGTAAAATGACTAGTTGAAACTCAAAGGCTGAAAGTTTGCTCCTAAGAAAAAAAGTCTTAATCATGTCCATGTCGGAATTATGTAAACAACTATCCCCCAATTTATTTAAAAAAAATTATAATTGGACCATTTTTTTATTAAGAGGGTCCAATGTATATGTTTCACATACTATTTTGCCTAGGGCCTAGAAAATGTCAGGACCGGGCCTGGCTATATATTGGCTTTTGAGGCAAAGTGATTCGACAGTACTTAGCAATTTTCTTGTAGCGAGGAAAGTGTTAGAAGTGTTTCCAATAGTAGCAAGTTCTACAAAACACACACATCATGTCATTTTATCGTTTATTCAAAAAATTTAAACAGATAGTAACGCGTTTTTATCGGCAATAAGCCTTCATTCCATCATTAGGAAAGTGTAAAATGTTTCCATTAGTAGCTAGTTCCACCATAAAATACAAAACGCACAGCTTGGTATTACACCGTTAAATCATAAAATTCAAACGGAGTGTAACAAGTTACCATAATAATAACTTTGATATAACATCGTTATACTGTTTAATATAACGGATAGTGACAGGTAAGATACCATAACAACTTTTATTGTTGACCGTAATACTTTCTTCCATCAATTGAAAAGTGTAAGAAGTGTTTCTATTAGTGATTAATTTCTTCTATAAAACACCAAACACACACCTTGCATACTTAAAACTGAAAGAGAAAATTAGGAAAAGGAAAATGGTGAGAGGAGAAGAACAAGAATATGATGATTTTCCTCTTGGCTTCACCCCGAGACGTAAAAGATCTTCGGAAAACCGTGCTTCTTTGGTCGGCTTTTCTCACTTGATCTTTATTCAATTCAATACCTTTGCTTATTCTTTATTCTTTTTATATTTATTTTTATTTGTTTTTATTTTCTTTTTAATTTAATAAATTTGAGCTCGGTTTCCCAAGTTAAAGAAATGCCTTTTGCTTTTTCTGGACTAGAAATATATATCTACAAAAACATAACATTGATCATTTTTCTCTTCAATTACTGTCATTTTATGTTTCTTATATCTTAATGAAAATATGTTTGATTGAAAGTGTATCCATATATTGAAATTTCTCATCAAGTTGATTAATTTTCTTTAAGGGGAAATAAGATTTTACTTAGAATCTGGCAGATTTGTTTGGTTGAAAAGTTCTAAAGAGTAGAAAAGGGCTATTAATGTCAGGATCTAGCAGCCCCTGCCACGGAATACCTTGCAATTTTCCGGGTGGATGTAGTATCAAGTCCATGTATAATTTAGATGACCGTCCCTTGGTTTATTGCTTTGACGTTTTCGTATATGACTAGATTTTGACATTTCCGTACTCTATTCCTATTAGAAACATGCCAATGATCAATACTCGCTTTGCCAAGACGACCGTGGCTTTTTGCCAATTAAACATTTTTTAGACCGTCAATTTTACGTTATCAGTTTTTAGGACTTAATTGCAACTTTTGTAAAGTTTGTGTGTTTTTATATGTTTTATCTAAGATTTCAACCCTAGCCTCCAACTACTATTTATATGTTTTTTTATTGAAAGTTGGGACCGGTAATTCGGCCCAAATATTATTAAATAGATGAAAAAGCCTACAAAAACTAAAAAAGAAAAAGAAAAAAAAGTTGAAGCTTGCGAAAAATGCTTACAAGAAGCAAATTCTAAAACACAAAGCTTTAAAAAGCTTTGGGTGATGATCCTAAGATTTGGCTTCCCCTTCTCAGCAGTAGCTATCACCACGGACGACAAACAGTTGAGTCTTTCCTTAATTCCTTTCACCGATATGATGTACAATTTTCGCTCCGGTGTTGACACCGCAAGTTGCGGCCACTGGTAGACCCAACGACATCCGAAACTTGTTCCTAGAAGATCCACCCCCTCCCCTCGCTTTGAAAATTTTCATGAAAACCGGTGGAGAAGGGGGGGAGCTTGAAAAATAGGTTTGAAAACAAACTTAGATTGATGAAAGCTTTAAAAACAAACTTGATAAATGTTGCCCGCCCTAGGTGAGCGCTCTAGCAAGTGTACTAGGTCGTGTTAGTAGTATAGGGAGGGCAAGACAGAGTGTCCTTCCCACATGGAGCAAGAAAAGTATATAAACCTTGAAGTAAATCAGCAGTTAGAGATCCAAAATAATTAATAAGAAGAGGAAATAATAAAGTAAATGCTAAAATAATAAAATTACAAGAAAAGCAGAAAGTTTGGTTGCTCCGATTTGGTTGCTGTTAACAATTTTATATGGGGGCAGGCATGACCAGTAAGCAAACAGACATGATTTTAACTTCTCCCGTCTATTCTGACAAGTTACAGCATATAGATCTAAGGTATCTTGCACTAATATCGCTAGGCTTAGCATACCAACTTATTGCCTAGATTCTTCAAAGTTTCACTACGGGAACGTCCTCTTGCAAGCTACACTTTAAGCATTAAGTTTAGGCAAGCATTCTATTTACCTAAATAGAAACCCCTAGCATAAATCTACTCTACTTTTAGTATTAATAGACTTGTGTGACTTATGTAAGTTCCGTGTTCATAATTCTCCTTTAGGTGCTTCTTAATCCCACTATACAAAAGTTTGGCCGGACTTATGAGTTAAATAAGCTCTACATAACACAATCAACTCAATATAATGTCAGAAATAAAAGAGAGAATAAATCAAATCGTATTCAGCCCATTTTATCTGCTGGCTTTGCCTGCTCTGGCTTAATTAGCAATAAAATAAAGCATAATAATATAAAAATATTATATTAACTAATTTGAGAATACATAATATAAAGATGAACCAATGAAGGCCTTGAGCTAACAAGGGCTAAATACAAATGAGAGAAGCTTTCCTATTAATAGTGGCAAGTGGAAGAGTCTAGATTTTGTCACTTGCCCAATAAAATATTCAAAAGTAATAAAATTACATTAGCTGAAATGATAGTCTTCTAGAAGATAAAGTTTTGTCAATTAAGTTTTGTCCAAGTAGAGACTAAAATATTGAAAAGTAATGTCCACTACTCAAAATGATATCCTCAACAAGCCACATAATGAAAGTCCTTCTTGAAGCATGGTTATTCTGGTCATTTTCACTTAAAAATATTAGATTGGGGTCCCTCTCCCTTAATTGGTCTACAATTCTGCCTTCTCTGCCTATTTTTCTGTCTTTTTTGGCTTTTTGGAGCAACCGAATGGAGCAAGCAGAATCTTCCTGCAAAATTAGAAAAATAATTTCCACAATTCAACTCCAAATTAAGTGATTCCAAAGCCATTTTCCTTATATTTTCTTGGTATATTTTGCACTTATCAATAAACTAACCCAGCTTGGATGGTAATTAGAAGCTACCATTTGTAGGTGCTAGATTCAATTCTTAGAGGGCATTTTCGGTCTGCTAGGGTTTTCATCGTGCCCTAGCTTTCATCTTTGATTTTTTTGCAAATCTTGATAGATCTTGATCAATCTTGGCTTTCTTTCTCTGCTCTTTCCATCATGGATGCTTCTTACCTTTCATTCTACTGCAATAGTTGAGACAAAATATCTCCACAGGTTTTGACTTCTACAAAAGCTTTGAAAGAATTTAAAAATTCTGCAAACCCTAACCCTAATCCGCCTAAGAAACCTCTCTCCTTCACGATTGTTGTTGATAAGGATGTTGCTGGAACTTCCAAACTGATGACGACGACCACCATTAATGACATCAATACTGCGTCTATGTTTAGCTGTGGTAGATTTCTCAAAGCAACTGCAGACTTGAAGAAGACGCAAAACACTAACCCTATGAAATCTTCTTATGCCGCTATTGTTGGAGGTAATTCTATTATTCCTTTGTCAATTGATAATGCTGCCATGGAAGCTGTTGAAATAGTTAATAAAGGTGGATTCAACTCTGTAAAAATTCTATAACATCTTTATGATAAACAGGTTGTTATAGGGTGATTAGTTTTTCAAAAGGAGGATACACCATACAAGCTTGCACTAGTACAAAAAGGGCTTGTAGGGTCGCACCTTTTTAGTCGGGTTATGAAAAAATAGTCTGAAAAAGTGTTTTAAAAAACACGGAGGAGGCATTATAGACGGTTAAAAGTTAATAATCGTCCGTATTATCCAATGGTAATGTAAATTGGACAATACGGATGGTTATTAACTTTTAATCGTCCGAATTGTGCAAGAGTAAATTTTGTCGAAATACATATTTCAGACGGTTAAAAAGAAATAATCGTCCGTATTGTGCAATTGACAATATGGACGGTTATTAACTTTTTAACCGTCCGAATTGTGCCAAAGTAATTTTACTAATATACATATTTCGGACAGTTAAAAAGAAATAATCGTCTGAATTGCCTTAAAAAACCTTCTCACTCACTGTCATTCCCTGTCCATCTCAAAATCGTAAAACCCCCGCACCTCAAAACCTCTCATCATTTTGCTCCACCGTCGTCTCACTCACCCTCATTCCGCCATCTCTCGCCGCCATCTCACTCACCCTCATTCTCTGTCCATCTCAAACTCGCAAAACCCTTGCACCTCAAAACCTCTCATCATTTTGCTCCACCTCCGTCTCCCACCGCCTCTGTTTCTCCTTCTCACCGCCCCCAAACCCACTGTAAATCTGTTTATCTATGGTTAGTATTTCAGTTTCAAACTTCATTTCTTAAATTCCAATATTTCAGGTTGATAATAATCTACGTGATTTTCAATGGAAGTCGAGTTCCTCTGTTCGATTTCTTCTTAATTTTCCTCCTATAGTTGATAGTGAACTTATATGTAATGCAGAATTTTATGGTCTTGCTATTTCTCAAATTAGAACTGGAATTGTGTCAAATTTATGAAATATCAAGGTGTTACTGTATTAGTGTTTGTGTTTCATGTTTAACCTTTAGAGCTTTTTGCTAGTTTGATATTATGCATTAGAAATGATAATCAGCATCACCTCTTCTAAGAAGCTAATTAAGTTAGCTATTAGCACAGCTAAAACATTTACTTGAGTGTTTCGAGCTAAAACCTAAAAAAGTTCTTGATAGGGACTTTAGGGACCAGTCTGACCTTTTTTGATTCAAATATCCTTATTTTAATCAACAATAATCTTAAATTACGATAAACTAGTATATACATATATGTATTGCTTACAAAAAAACCTCAATGAGATCATGTGTTAAAATACATTTTGTTTGTTAAAATACATTTAGGATTGCTCTATTTTATTTCATGGAAAGGGCTATAGTTTAAACTTCAATAATTGGGTTTTATCAAAATTATTGTTGATTCAAATAAGAATCTTTGTCGTTACTGCTATTAAGTTGTTTGGATTTTGTTTCTCTATATGTCTGTTCCTTAGTTTGTTTTCTTAGTTTGCTATTAATATGTGTTTTCTAATGTTGTATTAGTGTATCTCTCAGAGTTTTATAACTATAATTTTCTAGAGCTTTTAGGAAACAGAACACTCTTGCATATGCTTCTATTTTGTAGATACAGAAACTTCATATAATTTAAATTCTTGCCTTATTACAATGAGTGAAGCAACTCGATAGCTCAAATAGGATTATGCTATTTTGGTGGACAAGGGACATTGCTTCGGATTTTCATTAAACCTGTGTGAGATAAGGCATTTCAGTAATCTTCTTCATTGTTCAGTTACAATTCCTTTTCTCAATTTAAATTCTCTGTTTGCTTTGTTTCATTGCCAATCTGTAATTTTTTCTCTTCATATCTATTAGCTGTTATGCAATCGCTAAGGTTGACAAATAATCTAAAATTAGAATGTTCTAAGCTCAATCCTTTACTGTGTCATTCAAATCCTTAGTTTGAACTTATATAATATTAATAATTTGTAATGAAGAGGTGTAAGGTTTTGTTATAGGTTCAAAGTATATATCAATACATATATGTATATACTAGTTTATCCAGACTTTAGGGACTTTAGGGTATAAGCAATACATATATGTATATACTATTAATAAAGTTCACTCTTGAATTTATAATCAAATAAAATCATATTAAAACTCTGCACAGTTTGGCCTTAAATTGATAGGGATCTTCAATCAGTAACATTCTTCTTTTCTTCTTTTTTCTTTGTTAAAATGAGTAATTTAATGATGTTTGACTATTCTTAATAGACATACCGATAATGAGTCTATCAGTATCCACATTGTGAGGTTTAGATTGTGAGAGATATCTTTTGGGGTTTTAGTTAGTAATATATACTTATAACACATGCCAAAAGGCATATTGTATCATTTCAATCTAGTAAGTTGTTATCCATCTTTTTATCTAGTAATAGGGTTTTATGCTTGAGTTGATGCTGATTTTTTGTTTTTCAGTGGTAATGCAAGAAATTTGATTCCTGTTTCTTGAGCCTTGTCAGAGTTTTACAAATTTTCATCCAAAAGAAACCAACCTGCTATTATTGTCCCTTCTCCTCTTCTCAGGTTAGTACTAATTTATTTTCACTTGCAACATAAAAAATTATGATTTGTAAAATTATTGTTTCACGGATGTGCATAATGTAATAAACGGTCTTAAAAAGTGTATGATTATACGACTATAGTATATAACTTTATTACTGAATTATACTTAGCGAGGACAAATTATACTTAGCGAGGACAAGTTATAACTTTAAATTTCTTAGAGGTAGCTAGGCTTGAAAATCGATAGTATTTTGCTTCTCATATTGTACATGTATTTTGAAGTGTTTTGTTTGGAGAAATCGATTGTATTGTTTTGGAGAAATGAAATTAAGTTTGGAATATAATCGATTGTATTGCTTTTTTATATTGGTTGCTACTGAGTTTTGGGTTTACTAGAAATCGATTGTATTGTATTGTGGGAACTGCTGCTGTTTACAGGTTAACTGATTGTGATGTAGCATTGAAAAAAAATGTAAAAAAAATCATAGTATTTTGGACGGTTGTTTACTACAACCGTCCGAAATAGTTAATATTCCGGGATGTATTTTCACGGTGTATTTCTGACGGTTGTTACAAGAACCGTTCAAAATAGTTAATATTCTGGATCTTTTTTCTCGATGTATTATGAAGAACCGTCTGCAATGATCTTATTGCGGATGGTTCAAAATCGTCCGCAATAAGCCTATCATTCCCGTCGTGACCTTTGCGGACGGTTTGAAACCTTCTGAATAGGCCTAAAATAATCGTCTGCAATGACCTTTTTTGTACTAGTGTTGCTTCATTTTTTTTTTTGAAAAACCCCCAGAGGAACAGTGTGTCCCGCCAAAGGATAAAAGTTTGGAGTGGGTAAAAATTTCGGGGCAGATGTCCCAACTAGGTTGGTGTATCCGCTTGCCTACAAAATACCCACCCGTCTTTTATTATAAACTATGTTGGTCTCAAGATGAGAATAACACAAATTAAGTACATGAAAGCAAAATGCTTGGATTGCTCACAACATCGCATGCCAAAAAGCCTAGAGTTCTACGTTTACATTTGAACACAAAGTAACAAAACTAAAGGCTTGAGAAAATATGGTCTTCCGGGCTTAGAACCCCATCCAACACAAAACGATTCCGGAGCTTTCAAATTGACCACGCGACAAAAAACCACAGAGATGTTGTGAACTCGAGGCTCGGACCTCTATTAAAATGGATCTCCAATAATGCAAAAAGTTTATCCCTCTCTGTGGTATTGTAAGGCTTATGCCAAGTAGGCCGAATAGCTGTCTCCATATATTATAACTCCTCCAATAGTGGAACAAATCATGGTCCATCGATTCAAATTCCTCGTAGAACGGGCATTTAGAGTCTATAATGTTTGGACATCCTCTTTGGATCAAGAAATTTTTAGTCGGCATTCTCCCGTGGATGAAAATCCAACCAAAAAAGCTAACTTTTGGAATAAGACTGGTTTTCCATAACAGCATGAACTCCTCTCTACCTTGAGTGCCAAAGCGAGAGTGGTAATATAGCTTCCTAAACAGCTTGGCCAAATACCCCCCATCATCGGTCCCCCACTGAAATCTGTCCTCATCATTTAAAAATGTTGGCTCCCCATCACCAATTCTATTAGTAGGCGAAGCTAGGAATAGGTTTGGGCAAGCCTGATTTATCCAGGTTCTCAGCTCAGCACACCTCTCCCTATGAGACAATCGCAGGCTTCTCCTCCAAAAGGGTCTAACAAATGCATCTCTACCGTACATAACGCTACAACCTTGGCTCATATTGTAATTTTTGCGATTATAAAACATATATAAATCCAAATAATGCCGCTAATGAGGTATCTGCAGTCCAATAATCATGCAAAAATGAGCTAGCTATTCCATCGCCTATCACCACAGCAGTATTCGATTTTAAAACCTTCCATCATTAGTCATTCCTCACACAAACCGTCACAATTCCTTTCCATACATGCGATACAACCCCTGCATCACCCCACTCTAGGGCGCTCCATGACATCCAGCCATAACATCCCACACAGATCTTATACCATAATAAGCTCGTACCCACACATCGTAACTTCCATAGCCATTTTAGCATGAGACTACAATTTACCACATTAAAATCCCTAATATCTAGGCCCCCTAGATCCTTCAGAAGATTGATCGTGTCCCAACTAACCTTACAAACGCCCCTTGACTCGTATCCCTTTTCCATATGAAGTTTCTCATTATTTGGACGAGTTTGGAGTTGACCGAGTTTGGTAGCCTATATAATGACAAAAAAATAAATGGGTAGCAATAACAACACTGATTTGATCAAAACCAATCATCCCCCATAAGATAGACATTGGCCTTTCTAGCTTGCCAATCGGTTGTGAAACTTTCCAATCAACGGATTCCAACATGACTATGGTACTCTCCTGTAACTTAAAGGTGCACCAAAGTATGATATCAGAAAATGTTCCACCTTGCATCCCATCTAATCTATATAAGAATTT
Organism: Euphorbia pulcherrima; assembly: GCA_947683365.1. Classification (NCBI taxonomy): domain Eukaryota; kingdom Viridiplantae; phylum Streptophyta; class Magnoliopsida; order Malpighiales; family Euphorbiaceae; genus Euphorbia; species Euphorbia pulcherrima. The sequence continues at coordinate 6,480,840 of CANTUS010000006.1, read as the reverse complement.
AATACCGAATCAAGCACATTAACCCCAAGTGTGGAGCTTTTATTAAAATTAATACGCAATCCAAATATTAATTCGAAGCATCGTAAGGTACGAATAAAAATGGGTAAAATAGACTCATCTGCAGGTAAGAAGCATATAGTAGCATCTGCGAACTGAAGCAGTGAGACATCCTCCTCCATGCCTGCTATTTGAAATTCTAGCAAGATATTTTCCCCAGACACATGCGTTAATTAACTACTTCAGCCCCTCAATAGTGACTAAAAAAATAAAGGGCGAGAACGGGTCCCCCTGTTTTAAGCCTCGCTTCAATCGAATTTCTTCTGTGGGAGAACCATTTATCAAAATTGATGTTACCAAATTATTACTACAGTTTGCCATCCATTTAATCCACTTCTCCTTAAAACCCTTTTATTTAAGGACCATATCTATATAGGCCCAATCCACTAAATTGTACGCCATATGAAAATCCAATTTTAAGAGTAGACATGATTGACTGCTTTGATGAATAGAATGAAGCACCTCAGAAGCAACAAAGGAGAAATCATGGATAATCCTTCCTTTTACAAAGGCAAATTGACACTCCAAAATCAATTTTAGAAGACAAGGTTGTAGTCGATTCGCTAGAACTTTCTCCACCAGCTTAAAAATTCCATGAACTAGCACTATTGGTCTAAAATTTCTCAATTGAGACGACCCGAGCACCTTTGCAATTAGGATCATAAAAGACGTTTTAATTGAATCAGGTAACCTGTCAAAGGCGTGAAGATCATTAAATACCCGCAATGCTTCCTGTTTCACTATAGGATAAAAGCATTTATAAAAGAAAAAATTGAAATTGTCTGGTCCCGGAGATTATTCTCTCCACATGTCATAACAGCCAATTCAATTTCCTATTCCGAGAATGGAGCGATCAACCCTATATTACTGTCATTCCCCAACTGACAGAAATCCAGCCCTTGCAATGAAAATGGTACCCTAGTTTTTCAGAGAAGAGATTGATATAGAATCCTCTAACATGTGAAATAATTATCTCAGGTTCAGTGATCAATTGACCACCCATATCCAACTGAGTTATTCGGTTTCCTCTAGCTCTAGCTGAGGCAATTCTGTGGAAAAAAATTGTGTTGTCATCTCCATTCAACTTCCAATTAAGACATGATTGTTGATGCCGAATCTTTTCAAAACTATGCATGTGTTCCAGTAGTTGCATTTTAATACTTGTATTTCCGACCCATGCAGCATATCAAGTGGTCTAATTCTATCATTTGAAGTGAGAGCTAGAACTCTTGCTTCTAATGTTTTGATTTTCCTCTCTAAACCATCGAAATTTGAATGTGCCATCATCGAATACTATCCATGAGTCTATCCAACATGAAGTCGAGCTCCCTTCCATGCCATCTCACCTTAATTCTTTCCCACTTTAGTCGCACATAATCCCTAAAGGTTGCATTATCCCACCAGCAGTTCAGTGATCGAAATGGCCCCGTCCTTGAATTTCCCACTGGGTGAGCTTTAAATAAAATTGAAAAGTGATCCGATAACATTGAATCAATCGTCATAATATTCATCAACGGCCATAGATCAAGAACATCAAAATTACCCTTAACCCGATCAATACTTGAATAGGCTATAGAATTGAACCATGTATACTCTTTACCATTCAACGGTAAATCATGCAAAACACAATCGAACACAAATTCTCTGAACTGCTCCATTGTGAAACTACACTCTCCCCAGATCATTCTGCACTAGATAGAACTTCATTAAAATCCCCACACACAATCATATTTTGAAGCCCCTATATGATAGGAGTTAACTCCTTCCACAAAATATTTCTTTCACTAGGAGTATTCAGCCCATACAGGTGAACAAAATTCACTTAAACTTAACTGCCAATCGCATGAAAAATCAACCATCTACTTATGCTTGAACGATGGATCCTTGAATTAATGATGTATTCCACGATATCACCATACCACTTGATAATTCTAGGGTCAGGATGCAAAGGAAAAAAATCATTATAAAATCTGCGAATAACATTGCTCAATACTTCCTCACACTTCGTTTCAATTAGAACGAAAAACTATATATTCCATTTACGCCCATTAGATCCGACTAGTAACTGTTTGGCCTCATTATTCAAGCCTCCCCTACAATTCCAGCAAATAAAATTTAACAACATAACTATAATTTGTTCAATCCCTGATACTGCTATGGCAAACTACTTTCGCACCCTCAACGCTTGTAGAATTACATCGTTATCTGCCTTGTCAAATAACTTAACACATTCTCCAATCTTAAAGGTTAACATATCCTCATTCACATCAGTCACAACATTGAGCCTATTAATATTTACCTTATTCATATTTGATATATCTGGACCAGATGAGCTTTGATTGACCGATGCTATTGCCTCTCCTTCAAGTCTCGAACTGTTTCCACTACTTCACCCATCAGTCTCCATACTCACTCCATTATTCACTTGAGCATATGTTCCCACTCTCATTTTGGACTCTACATATGTTTCTAGGACTGCACTATTATCAGGATCAGCTAGGATATTGATTTAGATATATTAGGTGTCTCAACCACCTCATCACATCTAATTTCCTCTCCTTCTAAATCAGACGAGCACCAGGTCTCCCTACACATAGATTCTTCATAACTACTAATGTCAGAGTGACTCTCACAGCATTGGCAACCTACTCTCTATCTTAGCTGAGTTTGTACTACCACTTCCTTTGTTCCGATAATCGATCTCAAAGGTCTACTCATCATACCAATCGGGATAAAGACTAAACAAAAAACAACATCTAGTCTTTTCGGTTATTCAAAATTGCAATCAATTGCTACTATCTTTCCAAAACAAGTTGCCAGCCTTTTCACCAATGACTCACTTATGAAAGACGGGGGAATCCCCATGAAGTCCAAATGCACCATGCATTCAGACGAAACAAACTCAGTAGCTAAAGGGATGACCTCATAAATAATATGGTGCATTACGCGCCAGTCACCAGTCAAGAAAGTCTCTAGGTCATACTTCTCCTTGAATATTACGATAACACTGTCACCCCCAGCAGGTGCTGTAAAACCTATGCAAAAACCTCTATCTGAAATCAGTTCAGAAATATTTCAAATATGAGAGATATTAATCAACTTTACCACACATGCTATCGCTTTCCAAGGGGCAACATCAGCAAATAATTTCCCCTCATTCACTGCACTATTACTATTTTGATCAGAGTTCTCCTGTACGAGATGCTTAATAGATTCTAGTTTCTTAGCCTCCACCTCTCCACCTTGGACAACCTTTGTATAAGACCTGCTATCCCTAGATGATTCTCTGAATTGTGGCTTTGCTTTATGAGAAACCTGTACCTTAGGCTCCTCCTTCGATATCTCCTCTCTTCCCACGAATCTTGCTTTAAATGCCCTCAACCTTATGACTCTGATAGTAATCATATTCATCTGATATATTGCTTCTTGAATCGGTAGAGTTCCTTCCAAATTTATGAAACCAAAATTAAGATTGCCCCTATTCTTCTTTCTAGCTACGTATACCTATCCTGTAATTCCGCAGTTACCAAATATTCTCTTCATCGCATAGGGATCATGAGAGTTTGGAAAATTCTCAAAGTAAACTTTGTTAAGGTTAGGGTTTGGTGCGATGGATCTTCTGAAGGAGTTATTATTTGGATATGAGTGGTATTAGTGGTGATTCCTAGATGGATTTCGATAAAGTTAATCGAAAAATGATGATCAATACTGTAGGTTTTGGTGGTGGCGGCCTAGGTTTTGCGTGCCTCGGGATCGCCATCTGAGGGTTATGGATTTTCTTAGCCTATGAGCTTGCTTCGTTAAAAGATGCATTAACCAAGATTTGGCGCATATTAGAATCTTGGCATCTTATATCTTTGAGTAAGGGATACTATCATATTCTCCTCATTTCCCAAGTTCCGAGGAATAAAATTTTCAATAGGGGGATCATTGGGCGTAAACCGAGAACTTTTAGGGTTTAACCATGGCAACCGAATTTCAATACGATAGATTAAAAAACAACAAAAGCCCTTGTATGGATTCGGATGTATGGTTTTCCTTGGGAATATTGGGATTCATCAATTTTGGCTTGTATAGCTAAAGGTATTGGTAATTTCATTAGGGTGGATAAAGCTACGATTGAGGGTGATTTTGGCCACTTTTCTTGAGTTCTAATTGATATTAATTTAATGAATAATTTGCCTCATATGGTGGGCATTGAAAGAGAGGGAAAACAACTTTAGATTGAGGTTGAATATGAAAACATCCCTCAATTTTACAAAATATGTTCTACGATTGGTCATTCTTGGTGTAATTGTAGGCATAACAAGAAGGATGACAAGAAGATAAATGGCATAGTGGCTAAGCCGTATGAGGGAAAACTGAGTGGTAAGTAGGTTCAGTCTACCCCTAGTCGAGTGGATAAACCTACGGCATCTAGGGTTGCCTCTATTGCGAATGTTGACAGAGTTAAGATTGAGGTAGTGGTTACTGAGGCAATTGAGGCTGCAGCTGCTGCGATGATTGAGGCTGTAACTAACGAGGTCTTTGGAAAGGTGCTGAGAAATTCTGATTCGGTTTAAGAGTTGGGTAATCCTCAGAGTTCTAAATTGGGTAATGCTCTTACTAATAATATGGAACCTGTTTTGGTTAATCCAGAGACATCTGTGTTTGGGAATGACCTAATTAATACTTTGGAGACAGTTAACTTGATTGTGGATCTCGGAGATAAGGAAACTGAAGTTCGTAAGACGATTGATGGCCATATTAATGAAGTTTCTGATGATTCTAATCACTTCACAAATGCTTCGGATGAGGCTGAACAAGACTTTGATTCAGAATATTCACAACATGAGAGAGGTGTCCCAAGCTTTTGGGCAGATTCTGCGGAACGAGAAGAGGCAAAAATGAAAAACAAGGTCAGGCAGTTGACACCTGTTAGTCAAGGTTTTTTGTTCTCTTCCTGCGATGACAGTTTTTGGTGTGAGATGGATGAGGGAGACAATATCCAACTCCCAAGGAAACAAAGGGTATCGATCACCGCCAAAGAACAAGCCAAACGAGAACGCAGGGGGCTAGCTAAAAGGGAGCGCAAACCTCCATAGAAGCTTTCTCCTAGTTGATAGTTTTTTATTTTTTGCTGTTATGGTTGTTTGACTTTTTTTCTTTTTTTATATTTTTTATTTTCTTTAATAAAACGACCCTAGAGAAGGGTATTTAACTGCGGTGGATTTGTCTGCTTGCCTTTTCTCTTTCACTAGATAAATTCAATAAAAAAACTAACACGGCTTGAATAAACAAGCTTGAAAACAAACTCATAGGATAGATTTTCTTAGAGAAGGGAGACCCTCCTCTCTTGGTTTTTAGAGAGAAGATTCTCTCTCTAACCTCTCAAAAATAATTACAATTTACATGTGTATAAGACTTCATTTGCACTATTTTTTATCAAATTAAATTTTCGGCAACAATGATTCTATGGATCTTAGAAGGACTTCAATCTCATAAACTCGAAATCTATATATCTCATTTACTTTGTTCTCATGTATCCTGTTGGAATATAGGATTATTATACATTTGTTTAATGGTTTTACATGCTAAAACTTGATAATGATTTTAATTTTTTAAGCTTTGTTTGTCCATTTTCCTTATCTTATACAACTATTTTTCTCAGGATAAAGGTAAGAGAAACAAGGTGATTCATAACAATGAAGAAGCAATCAAATAACATACTATCAAGCTCAAATTTTCAAGAGAGGTGATCATTTCGAGCCTAAAGAGTGAGCTGCCCGAGAAGTCTAAAACTCAATCCCCCATGCCTGAAAATGCCAACAATGCTTTTACTAATAAGCAAACTACTAGAGGAGACTTCAACGAATCTCCCGATATACTTTCATTTAAAGGAAAAAATAGCGAAGTGTATAGGCTCTCTGAACCGCCCAAGTCGTCTGACCTGGCACCCGAGATCGATGCCCCTTCAGTTCTCTGTGTCAAGAAAGTGTTGGGGTTCTAGCCCAAATTAGTGCAAGGTAAAGTCTTGGCCCAAAAGCCCAAGATATGGAGGCATATTTAAGCTTCTTTTTGCTGGTGCAAGGGTTTTTTCATGAGAGAGTGCAGCCATTTTTGGAGAGAGAAAAGAAGAGAGGGAGAGCAAAATTTCCAGCTTCTTTCTATTCCGACTAGCTGTATTCCGTTGCCGATCGCCGGAGATCAGGCCGTCAGATCGCCGTGAAATTTTGCCACAATGTTCTTGACATCCAACTCCATTATCGGTCCCGTGGTTTTACTCTTTACATCGGAGAGGTTTCCACGTAAAAACTTTGGTGTTGTGTGGCTTGTTTATTTTCTTTGCATATTTGGTTGATTCTTGTAGTTTCTTGTTGATACTTATTGTTGCTATTCCGCATTTGCAACTTTGAGTTTTTGGGGCCTTATGCTCAACAAGTGGTATTAGAGCTGTTAAGATCAGTTTCGGGGTTAATATGGAGTATGTTAGTAGTGGTTCCATGGTGAAGTTGACGTCAACCAATTATTCCATATGGTGACCCATGATGGAGGATATGTTATTTTGCAAAGATTTATATGATCCAATAGATATAAGCATGGCAGAGCTTTCTAAACCGGCCAAACCTGAGAAAATGGAAGATAAAGAATGGGAGAAGTTAAAGAGGAAGACTTTGGGGACTATTAGACAGTGGATTGATATAAGCATCTACAATCATATTTCTAAAGAGTCCTACCCGTTTGAGTTGTGGAAGAAACTAGAAGGTCTTTATGAGAGGAAGACCGCTCACAACAAGGCTTCGTTGATTCGGAAGCTTTTTAACTTGAAGTTGAAAAGTGGAAAGTCAGTGGCTGAGCATCTGAGTGACTTTCAAGATGTTATCAACAAACTTACCACTATGAAGATTGTTCTTGATGATGAGTTGCAGGCTTTGTTCTTGTTGAGTTCTTTGCCCGATAGTTAGGAAACTCTTGTGGTAACTATTAGTAACTCGGCTCCGGATGGTGTTCTTTCATTGAATGTGATTAAAGAAAGTATGTTTAATGAAGAGTTGAGAAGAAAGGAGATGGGAGTTGAAAATTCACAGGCCTTTGTTGTTGAGAATAGAGGAAGAGACAAGAGTAGAGGTCCAAAGGGGCATGGTAACTCAAGGGGCAGGTCCAAGTCTAGAGAGGGAAAGGAGACCAGAACATGCCATTATTGTGATAAGCCTGGTCATATCAAGAAGAATTGTTTCAAATGGAAGTGTGAACAAAAGAAGAAACCGGATTCCCAATTAGGGAGAGATGACAGTGGTACTGCAGCAACCATAGTGAAGACTGTTGAGGATACCAGTTTGCTTTGTGCAGTTTGTGAGTGTCGTCAGGTTGATGATTCAGCTTCAGAGTGGCTTGTTGATACTGGAGCTTCTTATCATTGTGTTCCTCGGAAGGAATATTTTTTAAACTACAGAGCTGGCGACTTTGGTAGTGTCAGAATGGAAAATGAGAGCTCAGCAAGGATTATTGGTATGGGTGATATCCGTGTGAAGACTGATGTTGGGTGCATGATGACATTGAAGAATGTGCTCCATATTCCTGATTTGCGCTTGAATTTATTAGCAGCAAGTGTTCTTGATCATGAAGGTTTCAGTCATAACTTTGGTGATGGCAAATGGAAGTTGCCCAAGGGTTCAATGACAGTTGCTCGAGGCAAGTTGTGTTGCTCGTTATATAAGACATACTTTAGAGTATGTTATGGTGATATATACGCAGCTGAAGAGAAGAATTCTCCTAACTTGTGGCATCAAAGATTGGGACATATGACGGATAAAGGGATAAAGCACCTGGCAAGTAAATCCCTCATTCCTGTTGATAAATCTATTTCCATTGACCCTTGTGAGCATTGTTTAGCAGGAAAACAAAACAGGGCTTCATTTGCGGGAAAATCTACAAAGAAGGAAGGTAAATTGGAGTTGGTTCACTCCGATGTTTGTGGTCCGTTAGATGTGGAGTCTATTGGTGGCAATAGGTACTTTGTCACATTTATTGATGATGTAACTCGTAAGACTTGGGTCTACTTGTTGAAGCAGAAAAATCAAGTGTTTGAGACTTTTCAGAAGTTTCATGCCATGGTGGAAAGAGAGACTGGTGGAAAGTTAAAATGTCTCCGATCAGACAATGGTGGTGAGTATACCTCTAATGCATTTAAGGTTTCTTGCTCACAGCATGGCATTGGACATGTGAGGATAGTTCCAGGTACTCTAAAACACAATGGTGTAGCTGAAAGGATGAATAGAACCATTATGGAGAGGGTGAGGTGTTTGCTAAGAATGTCTAATCTTCCTAATACATTCTGGGCTGAAGCAGTAAACACAGTGACCTATTTAATTAATCGCTCTCCATCTGTTCCTCTTGGTCTTGACATTCTAGAAAGGGCATGGGGGGTAGCAATCCTACTTATGCACATTTGAGAGTCTTTGGATGTAAGGCATTTATGCATGTGCCGAAAGTTGAGCGATCAAAGCTTGATTCCAAGACTAAACCATGCATTATTGTTGGCAATGGTAATGAAGAGTATGGCTATAGAGTCTATGATTTAGAGAAGAAGGAAGTAGTGAGAAGCAGAGATGTAGTATTCTTTGAGCACGAGAGAGGTGCTGAGTTTCTGAGTAAAAGGTATAATTCTACCACAGAATCTTCTTTTGATACTACTGATGTTCCTCTTATGTCTAGTCCTTCTTGTGTTGAGCAGCCAACAGGTGAGAATGTTGAAGCAAGATCTGATAATGTTAAGGAACAACCGATTGGTATTGATGATACACCAGAACTTGTTGATGCTGATACGCATGATGATGAGAATGTTCAGTTTTATGATGCTCGAGATGAAGAGGTTCATGAGCGGGGGGGAGCCGTCAGCCCCACAGGATGAATAAGCACAAATTCGAAGATCATCTAGAGAAAGAAAGCCATCTACAAGATATCCAAGCTCAGAATTCATTCTTATCACAGAAGATGGAGAACCTGAAAGCTTTCAGGAAGCATTATCCAGTGAAGACAAAGGGTCTTGGTTGAATGCTATGAAAGAAGAGATGGATTCTTTGAGGAAGAATGAGACTTATGAGTTGGTGAAGCGTCCAAAAGATAAGAAAGTCTTGAAAAACAGGTGGATTTTCAAGAACAAGAAAAATGCCGATCAGAGTGTGAAGCGGAAAGCTAGATTGGTGGTCAAGGGATGCAATCAGAAAAAGAGGATTGATTTTGATGAGATTTTCTCCCCAGTTGTGAAGATGACTTCTATCAGAACCGTTTTGGGTTTAGCTGCGAGTCTTGACTTGGAGTTGGAGCAGCTTGATGTGAAAATAGCTTTCTTGCATGGTGATTTGCAAGAGGATATCTACATGGAGCAACCAGAAGGATTTGAGGAAAAGGGAAAGGAAAAGTTTGTTTGCAAACTAAAGAAGAGTCTTTATGGGCTGAAGCAGGCACCAAGGCAGTGGTATCGAAATTTTGATTCTTTCATGACAACCAATGGTTATAAGAGGACATTGGTAGATCCTTGTGTGTATTTCAGACAGTTCCTAAATGATAAATTCATCATTCTTCTGTTGTATGTAGATGATATGTTAATTGTTGGATAGGATCCAGATATGATTTGTTATTTGAAGAAGAGTTTGTCAGAATCATTTGCAATGAAAGATTTGGGTCTAGCTAAGCAGATTTTGGGCATGGAGATAGTTCATGATAGAAAGGCTGGCAAGTTATGGTTGTCACAAGAAAAGTATATTGAACGGGTGCTTGAAAGGTTCAATATGAAAGATGCCAAGCCAGTTAGTCAACCATTAGCGGCTCATTTCAGGTTGAGCAAAAGAACTTGTCTGAAAACTCAGGAGGAGAAAGAAAGGATGTTGTCTGTTCCTTATTCCTCTGCTATTGGTTCTTTGATGTATGCTATGGTTTGTACTAGGCCAGATATTGCCCAAGCTATTGGATTTATCAGTCGATTTTTATCCAATCTGGGTAAAGTTCACTAGGAAGCAGTGAAGTGGATATTCAGATACTTGCATGGTACCTCAAAGCTTAGTTTGTGTTTTGGAGGTGGAAAACCAATTCTTGAAGGATATACAGATGCTGACATGGCTGGTGATTCGGATGGAAGAAAGTCTACCTCAGGTTTTGTGTTTACATTTGCAGGGGGAGCTATTTCCTGGCAGTCTAAACTTCAAAAGTGTGTAGCATTATCTACTACAGAAGCAGAGTATGTAGCAGCTGTAGAAGCATGTAAAGAGCTGATTTAGCTAAAGAGATTCCTTCAGGAGCTGAGTTTGAAGCAAAGCGAGTATGTAGTATTATTTGATAGTCAGAGTGCTATGGATCTGAGCAAGAATACAATGTATCATTCTCGAACGAAGCACATTGACGTTAGATATCATTGGCTGCGGGATGTGATCAAGGAGAAAGAGTTGGTATTGAGGAAAGTCCACACCGATAAAAATGGAGCGGACATGTTGACAAAGATTGTTCCCGGAAGCAAGTTGGAGCTTTGTTGCAAGCTCTCCGGGATGTCATTTCGATGATGTTGATGTTGCACTATCTTCCCCGATTTGGGCTCGAGGGGGAGATTGTTGGGGTTCTAGCCCAAATTAGTGCAAGGTAAAGTCTTGGCCCAAAAGCCCAAAATGTGGAGGCATATTTAAGCTTCTTTTTGCTGGTGCAAGGGTTTTTTCATGAGAGAGTGCAGCCATTTTTGGAGAGAGAAAAGAAGAGAGGGAGAGCAAAATTTCCAGCTTCTTTCTATTCCGACCAGCTGTATTCCGTTGCCAATCGCCGGAGATCAGACCGTCATATCGCCGTGAAATTTTGCCACAATGTTCTTGACATCCAACTCTTTGTTTTGACCGTTGGGTTTTGTAATCAGATCTTTGGATCAGATTTCGTTGCGGGCAGAATATGGAGGAATGTTTGCTCACTTGAGGTTTTGTGTATTTTCTTCATTTTATTTGGCTTCTTCTTGTATTGTGGTGTTGTTGGTAGGTTGCAAACTCTTGTAAGACATTGTTAAGTTCTTTTCCCTCAACTTATCAATAAGAGAAGTAGGGGTGGACTCCGTTATCGGTCCCGTTGTTTTACTCTTCACATCGGAGAGGTTTCCACGTAAAAACTTTGGTGTTGTGTGGCTTGTTTATTTTCTTTGCATATTTGGTTGATTCTTGTAGTTTCTTGTTGATACGTATTGTTGCTATTCCGCATTTGCAACTTTGAGTTTTTGGGGCCTTGTGCTCAACAGAAAGGACTCGTATCGTTTTTACTCGAAACCAGTCAAAATGATATCAGCCATATGATTACTCAAGCGAACAACATATTCACGTTTCTCCAAGAGATGAATGGTGAATACATGTCGTTCTATAACGATGTCCGTGCCTATATTAGCCATTATTTAAAATTTTATGCCGAAGATCAGGAGCTGAAAAAATGTAAAGAATCGGCACCACTGGTGACCCAATATGATGAGCTTGTTGAGAAATCGAATGAAATTAAAAATGATTTGATTGTTTTAAAGGATGATATAGAGAAAGCGAAAAGTTACATGGCGCCCCTTGAAGCTCGGGTTGTAGACATGAAAGAGTTGCTAGAAAAGCTTGAGATAGAGCTTGACCAAAGGAAAATTGATTTGAAAAATGTTGAATCAAGGAAAGCAGAAAAAATGAAAGAATTAGCAGCACTAGATGTTGAATTGAAGGCCACTACTAGTGATGCTGAGAAAACTAGGGGGTTGATTGGAAGTTATACTGTTCGCCGAGAAACTGCCAGAATGCGAATGGAAGAGGCTAGAAATCAACTTAGAATCATATGCTAATGCAATACTTGATGTAAATTTCTGATTAGCTTAAGTTTTTGCAAGAATGTGAGAAACAAAGAAATTATTCTCAAATTTTAGTACAATTGATGGTCAAATCTAGTTGGAAGATTGAGTAGGGAATCTAGTAGTTATTATTACAAAGGTTCTTCTTATATACTTTAGAGAATCCACCATGTGTATGTTGTGTAGTGTTTCAGATATTGCAGGATATATTATTTCCCTGAACACTTTATTGATTTAGGGAATGCGTTATATGGTCGTAATTACGATGCGATTGAGGAAGATATTTATCCTTGGCAAGTAAAAGTTGGAAAGAAGAAAAGCTAGAGTAAATACTTCCCTTAATATGAGTGTTGTTTACGTTGTTTCATACCTTTACTCATGTTGTTTTTACTTTGACAATTCTTTCACTTTTCTTTTTATTTTTATTGTATATTTTTCTTTTTTTTAATAATTTTTGAATCCGAATTTTTCAGACCTTTAAATAAAAAAATACATAAAAATCTTTAAAAAAATACATAAAACTCATGGAACTGCATATATATTGTAAGTTTGTAACACAAATCACAAGGTTTTTTACTAGATGTTTGTTTTCTTGGACAAAACTTAGTAGGGCAAACTTTGAAAACATGTAATGTGGTTTGACCTTTTTACAGAACGGTTCTTGTGAAACCTATTTCTCAAATAGGTGCATGTGGTTTTAAAAATTAGCAAAGAAAGGTTAAACATATAGTCTGTTTTTGAGAATTAGTTTTTTTTGTTAATGCTACACCAAGTATTTTAATAAAGGGTTAACTTAAAAAACATATTAAGTATTTCATTCATTTTCAAAAAGGGGCATATAAAAATTTTTTTTCAAAAATGAGGTCTGAGTTGTGACAGTTTTTCAAGGACTTTTTCTTAACACAGTTAAAAATGGTTAAAAATGCTTATGTGGCAAGGGCCATTTTCGGAAATTCATAATTCTTGCTTCTCCTCCATCTCTATGTGTAAAACCATATCCATAAAACAAATTTTGATTTCTTATATTTCAATTGAACGATGCTAAAAAGAAACAGATAACAGATTGAACTGTAGAGTAGAACAATATTCAAGGAATCCTTTCAAAGCACGCCCTTGAAATTCAAATAAAATTAAAAACCCATAAAACAAGTGAATTGAAAGCTCAACTTCAGTACTCAAAATTCAAATTGAAAGGGAAGGTCAAGGCTTTCCTATACAATCATCTGGGTAGAACAAGGAAAGGTCAAGGCTTTCCTCTGACTACTCTTTTCACGGAGAAGTTAGCATCTTACCCTCCATTGACTTGGTTTCAGTGAGTTCAAGAGATGAGGATGAAGCTCCTTACGGGAATAGGCATCTTTTTATCACAAATTGACACTTATATGGAGATAGAGTGAGAAAGCGTTTCAGATCTGGTTCAATTCAACACAGGGAAACAGTTGCGAGATAAGCCACAGATGGGAAGTCGGAAATTGCACCAGAAACCAACGAAGTTCCAAGACCAACGAAATTTCTACGGCATTTCGTAGCTCTCTTGTTCCGTAACATTGTTGCAGTGAAGGCTTAGAAGAAACGGTGTGAGAAATGGGGATTGAGAACAGAGTAAGTGATGAAATTAGTGGAGGATGGATTAATGGCGGAGATTTTGAATGGGTTGTCGGAAAATTAGAATTGGGATTTCCAGTTGACCCATTAGAAGATGTTAGAGAAATTGACATGGTTTGATATTAGGGTTTCACATGGGGAGATGAAAAAAATGGTTTTCCAAAAATGCCCCTGCCACATCAGCATTATTAACCATGTTACGAAAAAAAAACTTTGAATTGCTAACGGTTAAGCCTTATTTTGGGAAAAAAATTTCACACGCCTCTTTTTGAAAATGAGTGAGACCACGGGTTATGTTTTTTAAAGTTAACCCTTTAATAAATTCAACATTCCTAATTTTAACTATATTAATTAAGAAGTATATATTGAGTAAGTTTCAGAAATTTTTCAATTTGTTACGATTTTTTAAAGTTATCATCAACTTTTAATAAAAAAAAATTTGTACTTCTCAAAAAATTCTAAAATGCATCACTAAGGTGTGCTATATATTTATTAACTAAACTGTAAAATTTTACTTCAAAATTAATAAAATTACCCTTCAAAATGTGGTTTCAAAATTTTTAAAATCTTTTTTTAACTAATTTTTAAAACCACATGCACTTATTTAAAAAAAATTACACACAAACATTTTTATAAAATAATCAAACTAAATTATATATTTATTAAATTTACCCAACTCAATTCATTTCAAATTAAAAAAAGAAGTTGAATTGAATTGCATTTCTAAATAAAATAGCCTATTACGCCATTTGGGCTAGTATCTTTAAGGTTACTATTTGATAAAAGAGAGTTAAAGGGTAAAATCAAATAACATAGTTGATTAGCTTGTCTTATCATTAGTGGCACTGATATTGACATATTGGATAGGTAAGTGCAAGAATTAAGGCCCGATTATTTTCAACTTATAAGTAGCAGTATTGAACTGAAATTATTTCTTTGTAAATTTATATGTATACAGTACTGATAAGTACTGAACTGAACTGAATATAGAGGAATTGTCGAGATGGTTCAATATTTCTAAACTAATTACATCTTTGCCATACAAATTATTTATTTATCATTTAAATTATTTTTGTTAAATTATTTTTAGAAATACGATGTATATAAGTCTCCTTCTTTGGCAGTTACCGTTCTTTCCCTTCTCCGTTTCCGATCTATTCTCCTCTGCGATTTTTTCTCTCCTTTTTTCCTGATCTTCGTCTTTTTGTTTTGTTTTTGATCTGGCTTCTTCTTCTTCTTTGGTTTCGATTTTCTTCTCATTCATTGTTTTGAGCTTTATTAACCTGTTTTGGTTGAATTTCCGATTTGCTGTTGTTCGTGTTTTTTTCTCGTTTTTTAGCTCAATTTTTTGATTTCAAGATTCTGAATTTCATTCTCTTTGTTTTTAATGGACGATATTCCTGTTTTGATTCATTATGATGGAAATTGGACTTCTGATCACAATTTTGTCTCATTCAGTGTTGAAGCTGCTTTGATTTCTAGGTCAGCTAATTTTGCTGAATTTAAACATGCTTTAATGGAGAGTTTGGTTCTAAATGAACAGAAATTTGATTTGAAGATTGAATATCAAGTTGCAAAAGGTTATTCTCCTATAGAGATTAAGAATGATTTGTCTTCTCGAATATACATTCAATTGAAATCTCGTAATATGCTCATTACCGAGTATCCTCTGTGTGTTTCAACATTACCTTCTGTTTCTGGTGATGCTAAAGGTAATCTGTTTGTAATGTTTGTTTTTGCTTTTTACTTCATTTTATTATATGTTATTGATTTTGTTGTTAATCTATTATATTTCTATCATATATCTATTGGTTATTTAGTGTTTTGATGTTTCTCTTTTGCTGGTGTTAGCATGTCTTCATTACATGTTTTGTTCTTATATAGCAAGTATCCGTTGGATGACTATTGGAATTCTATAGGAGAACTGTTGGATAATTGTTGTCATCTATTTTTTTTGTATTATTTGTTCATCCTTTTTTATATATGCTGACATTCTTTTTTAAATTTGTGATTTTTTGTATTTTTTTACTGGATTGTTATTGTTTCTGTTTTGTACTTGTTAGCATGTTTTGATTAGAAGTTACCTTGTGTACCATGTTTGTATTGCATGATTATTGGTAATCTGTACGTTATATATTGTGTTTTAGTTTCCTTTGTGATTTTTCCTATTTATTTGGTCATTTTATTGTTTTAATATTGGATGCTCTTATATTTTTTTTCCACATTTTCTTAAGTCTTATTTCTTTTTTTGTGACATAGGTTTTGTAGTTGATGGGAGTGTTAATTCTATTGTTGATGTTGGTGAAGATGAGATTGATTTTGATCCTTTGGCTTCTGCTATCCAAGAAAATTTAACTGATGATTATGGTCTTTATTTATAGAATTTATTTGAGATTGCATTAAATGAGCTGTATAGTTTTATTGAATCTGATTCGGCCAAAAAATATGTTCCTGAGGTTGTGATTACTGTCCCAGATGTTGATTCTTTTAAGATTGGTCAAGGTTTAAGGATATACTTACTGATGTTATGAGTTTTTATGCCATGAGGAATAGTTTCCAGTTTAAGGTTGATAAATCTTGTAAGAAGCAATTTTGGATTGACTGTATTTTTTAAAACAGTTCTTGGCATTTTAGAGCTTTGAAGAGAGAGAACAGTACATTTTTTGTTGTCAGGAAATATTCAGATTTGCACACGTGTGATATTGATGAAAGGAACGGTGATAAGAGACAGGCTACAACCGAGTTAATTGCCAAGTGCATGAAAAATAAATTTATCAGACCGAAGAGGGTCTATAGACCCCAAGATATTATTGACGATATGAAGGGACAGTTGGGGGCAAACATTAGTTATCAAAAAGCTTAGCGTGCTAAACAAGAAGCCCTTAGGATGATTAGAGGGTCAAAAGCTTAATCTTACTCGTCGTTGCCTAGCTTATTGTATATGCTTAGGGAAATGAATTTGGGCTCTGTTATAAATCTCGCGATGGATAGTCTTCGATTCAAATATTTGTTTATTGTATTTGCAGCTTCAATTGAGGGGTGGAAACACTGTCGCCCTGTCGTTGTTGTAGATGCTACTTTTCTGATGTCCAGTTATAATGGGACAATGTTGTTTGCCTTTGCTCCTAATGCGGCTGGTGAGTGGATTTTTTTTAGTTTCAGATATAATTTAGTTATCCAATAGATATTCAATGGTTTTCATCTAGACATCATATAGTTAGGCAATTTACTTTTTCTTCTTAAGTATGTTTTCAAGTGATGTTGTGTTCTTACTTTTGTTTGTCTTTTTTCATTATTTATTGATTGTAGAAATGGTATTCCCCCTTGCTTTTGCTACTGTAGATGAAGAGAATGATGCTTTATGGGGTTGGTTTTTCAATTAGTTTAAAGCTGCGTACGGTGATAGACCTGAAATGGTTGTTGTGTCCAATCATCATGTAAGTATAGAGAAGAGCTATTTGAATGTGTTTCCTGATGCTACCCATTACATATGATCTTTCCATCTGCTCCATAATATGAAAACTCAATTCAGAAGGAAAAACAGTGACATGACTATGTACTTTATGTTAGCTTGTAAATCATACACTTCAACTGATTTTGAAGCTAATATGTTACAACTATCAAAAATCGCAAAAGGTATTCTAGGGTATTCGAGTGAAGCAGGATATAAAAAATGGAGCCGGTTGTACGCTACTTGGAAGAGATATTTCTCGTTGACATCTAATGTCGCAGAAGCTGTTAATGCCATGATTAAGGATCGAAAATCTCTACCAATTGCATCGTTTGTGGATTTCTTGAGGTCTGTGATGCAGGGACTGTTTTATAAGAATAGAAACATTGCCTTGAATACTTTTTCAACCCTAACTCAGAGATACGAAAAAGAGCTTCAAGACTGGTTTGAATTAGCGTTAAGGATGACGGTCAGTTTTTTTAGCCATCTTATTTTGTTAATTATGTGATCTGTCTCTTCTTTTTTTGTCTTTTTTTACCATGTTATTATGTTTTGTTCTGGAATTTTTTTATATTAGACATCTGCTATTAGTCTGAATTATATCTGATATGTATCTTTGTTTTATTTGTTCTCTTTTTATTTCCTTTATTTTCTAACCAGCAGATTGCACGTTAAATTGTGTTTAAAAAAGGATTTATGTTGTACTCTTCCACTCTTTCTTTCTCTTGATGTCCAATGGATATCATATAGATTTTATTTTTTATGTTTCTTATGGTGTTAGGTAAATCCATCAATTGCCCGTTTGGTATCTAGCACTAGTAATGACGATGAGTTTTCGATTGATTTGGATAAGAGGCCTTGTAGCTGTAATGTTTTCCAGATGGACGAGCTTCCATGTGCGCATGATCTTGATCACATAAAGAAGTTTCATTTGTCTACTTATGATTACCGCTCAGAGTATTATTAGAAGGATAAAATGTTTGCAACATACCAAGGAACAATCCACCCATTGCCATCGAGTCATAATTGGGTTCTACCTGATGATATTGTTCAACATGTTGTTCTTCCTCTGGATGTTACGGCTAAAGTAGGTAGACCGAGAAAAGAAAGGTACCGTTCTCCATTGGAGAAATCAAATTCTTCTATAAAATGCAGTCTTTGTGGAAGAACCGATCATAATAAACGATCTTGTCGGAGTAGGAAATAATTTTTTCTGTCTTTCTTATGATATTGAATAAGCAACTTTATATTTGATCTTGTCATAATATAATTTTTAATAAGAAATTGAACACTGATGTATTTTTTCTCATTTATTGAATATTGAATACTTGTAGTTACTGTTTCTGTGTTATGTTATTTTTGTTGTTTTAATTTTATAATTTTTCTATTGATCAATCTATAATGTTAATTTGGTTTTCCAGAATGTGTATCTATGATTTCTATAACATTTCTATATGATTTCAATATGATGTCTACTCAATGTCTATTAGATTTCTATATAATTTCTATAAGATTTATGTTGGTTATCTATAGGATGTTTATTGGCAGTATATATTATGTCTACTAATACCAGTTGATTTTCGTGATTAATGACCTCTTTTCCAACTTTCTATTTTACATGATGAACATGCCTGAAATCTACTGTAAGTGTCATGAAAATTCTGTAGTGAATTATGAAAAATGATTATAAACACAATATTTGAGCAAAGACAATTTCATAACTTATAAACTTCTAATATGTTCCAAATGACATAAATTGGAGCTACTTAATTCCTAATTACACAAGTTTTGCAGCTTTCAAACATAAACAATCATCACATTCACCATAGCTGGAGAAATTAAAATTTGTTCAAACAGACACAATTCCTTACTACCTAGTTTCCGAACTACATAATTTTTCTTTGAAACAAACATAATTTATCATTGAAACTGTCTCTATGGAGTCTCTATGGTGTTTATGTATTCTTCATCACTCTCAAGATCATTTTCCACATAGTCCCTGCAATGCTTGTACAAACTCAGTGCTAAATATGTTCTGTGGAGCTGTACATCAAAGTCATCTTGTATCGGCTTGTTCTCAATCAGGTACTTCATTTAGCTCACCATAAAGATCCCGCAATCGCTGCAATTTGGGTGGTAAAAGATTATCAGTATGTTTTTAAGATATTTATCAATTTTTTTAGTTGTATAATTTTTCTATCTGAAATTAAAGTCAGAAAGTGCAATATTGAGTGTGTGTCGTTTATTTTTGTAATCAAACCTTTGCACTTTTTACGGCAGTCCTTTGACAACTTCATATTCCATCTTGGTCAGAGGCCTTCTACTTTTCCAAGCTGTCGCTTCTATTATCTCCTTCTTTCCATCAAAGATTTTGGCCTCTTCGAGATATAACAACAATATTGTTCAGTATTCGTTAGCAGCAGCTTCTATACATTTCCTTGAGTTCCTCTTGACCTTCGAGTCATATATGGAGATTTTTCTGTTGTATACGTCGAATTTTCCCAGTATCCAGTGCTTGTTTCCTGCCAATATCGGGAAGAATACTTTTTTAACCTCACTTTAATGCTTCGCACACCACATCCCTTTCCCCTTCATTCTATGCATTATTACGTCGTTTTTGCTCAACTTGTTCTTTACCTTTTGCAGTCCTCCTTTTATTTTTAAAATTTCACCTAACCCCCTTATTCTTTAGTCAAACATTGTGTTTGTTGATGTGAATTTGCATGCTATCCTTTTGCAATGCTTCCCTTTCTTTCTGAGATAGTACATCAGAACATCTATCTCCTATTACGAAACGTACATTTCATTAGAAATCACTGTTTATGTAATCTCTATAGCAATTATATTGGATTTATATTGAGCTGCTAATTTATTCCTATTAGATTTCTATTAGATGTTAGTCAATCAAATTTGCAGTTGCTATATAGTATCTAATTTTCATTTCATAAAAAGCTTTTCCATAGATTTTCTATAGGATTTCTATCTCGTTTCTAGTTTGATTCTACTGAATCAAGTTTTCTATTGCAGCATAAAAATGAAGTTTTTCCTCTAAAAACTTTCAAGTTAGAATATTACTTACGTCATTTGTTACTTTCTCTCCTTATATGTAAAGATCTGCGAAGAATGTTTTGCTTGCGATTTCCATGATTTTTAATGGCAGGATTGGAATAACATCATTTTTTTTTGTTGTACCATTTCCTATTTGACCTGTTGTTTTATATACAAGTCAGTGGAATTACAAATTTGAAATTTAACATTTGTCTACTTTTTTATACCTTTTTGAAAAGAGAATGTCTTTTTTTATCCACACATTAAAATCTTCCAATTCTTCTTTAACCCGTACTTCCTCTCCAATTAGTGCAAAGTTTTCCAGTGCACATTCCCCTTTTGTATCTCAAGCTGATTATGTTGTCTTTTTTGCCCTTATCTTTTGTCTTTTTCTTCATATGTACTACTGGTTTTCTATCACGACCACATCATCTTCAGGCTTCTGAACACAAGAAAGCATATTTTTTTGTTAATGATTTTGTGTTTTTCTTTTTAATTTTATTAAACATAAGTTATATCTGATTAATCTCATACGCACTTTTTTAATTTCTTTAAGCATGGCATAGTTACGAATACTATCTGCTTCTAATTTATCGAGTTATCCTGGATCAAGGTTGTCTAAGAAACAAGGAGATCCAGTCTGGTAATGTTTTTTGAATTCCAAAAATTTAATAAGATGAAATTTGTAATAATTAATGTATTATGAGTTGTGTTTATCGTGTTTACCTGTCTTTTTTGTTTGCTCTTTTTGACTGCACGTTCATTCTCGTTAACTGCTTGCTGTAACTCTTCCTTTTCTCCTGTGTTGTTTGTCTCAGTGTCAATTACCTCTTTTGTTGGACTTAGGTTTGAGACTGTCTCATTTACAATGTCGGTTGTCAAGTGCCTGTTCGGTTCAAAAGTAACCAGTGTCCTTCCCTCAGTCGATATCAGTGGCCATTTCATCCTAATTTTTCATTATTTCTTGATTTCTTCCTACTTCTTCTGTTTTTCCACATTTTTCGTTGTTCCTTGATTCTTTTCTTGTGTACCCAGTTGTTCTGTTTCTTCAAATATCAATTTCTAAGTTGTCATTTTTATGTAATGACATGAAACAATGTTAAGTAGCATTCTATAGATTTTCTATTAGATATCTATTAGATAACTATGAGATGTATGTTAGCTTTTTTTTTGCACGTTTTTCTTATTTTTTTATGATGTTTTACCTCTATCAAGTTGAGCTCTATTGTCAACTGCTAAGGTTCCTCACTTTCTTCTTTACTATCATCCTCATTCCCTTCATCCATTTTTTGAGTTTCTGGTCCTTCATTACTCTGTGGGGTTTCCTGCACTGTTTTAAAGTGTTAGTGCTGGAAAAAATAATCTTTGAATGATGCATTTCATTCTTTTTTTAAATCTAATATATGTTAGTTTTCACTTACATCAATTTTCATTATCGCCTCTATTTCATTTGTTCCTATTTCTTCGGTAAGTACTTGTGTGGCTGCCGATATTTCATCCACAGGTGTCTTTATACCTTCGTCATCAGTCCTTGCTTCCTCGGTAAGAATTTTTGTTCCCAGTGTGCTTTTGTCCAAATCTCTCATTCCTTCCTCTTTATCTTCACCGATGTCTATGACATCTTATTTTCGGCTTCCTCCTATAGCAATTTGTCATTTGATAACGTTATTTAGTTGTTATTAATTTTATATTCAACAGAAATGACATAACTATTCAATAAAAATCATATACAGACATGACATGACACAGTCCTTACTTCCTCCTGTTACCTTAACCTTGTTGTTGTCTTCTGTGTTACTCTGGCCTTTTTTGCGATCTCCTCTCTTGTTACCATCTTTTCTTTTACCATTATCACTGTCCTCATCGTCCTCACTACCACTTTCAAGTTTATATTCGCTTTCTTCCTTTTCACCTTTTCCAGTTTTGTTATCATTTCCTCCATCACTTTGTTCATCCTTATTTTCATTTCCATCGTCATCCAAACTACTGTCATCTTCATCACTCTTCTCTTCAGAATCATCATCAGAATCATCCTAGTTGTTGCCATCTTTATCTTTCTTTTCATTTTCATTCTCTTTGTCGTCACCTTCTTCCTCTGACTCCTCTTCAGAATCATCTGTTTTGTCCCCTAGTCTTGTAACTTTTTCTTCTTTTTGTTTCTTGTTAGGAGAACTATCAGAATCAGTTGTCAAGCTATCTTCAATTTCATCCACATGCACCTTTAGCATTTCTAATTTCTTCTCCACTCTCAATTCTTTGGTTGATTTCCTTAAATCCATCTTCCATTTTCTTACATAATTTCTATAATTCTTCCAAAAAATTATATTGGCTGGCATCCTCACCTCTCTGTGATTGAGTCATCTGAATGTAAAATGGTCCAATTTCTAGGGGCTCTTCCATTGGTAAGAAATCTTGCAGCGATAATCTCTCTATCTCCTCATATATTGGTTCAATCTTTCGCAGTTGCATCTGTAAACATGAAACCATTAAGTTAGTTTTTATGTTTTTTTATTATCTCTTAACTCAAATAACCAAATAGTATTTAATTGAAATATTTGAGATATCTGACAGTCTTTTGGCTTTTGTTGAATATCAATTTGTTCAGTTCCCTTGTTTTGTATTCTTCGGTGTATGATCTTCATTTGAAAAATCTTGGAACGAATTCATCTACCTCCCTCCTGCTGCATATGTATCCTTCACAAGCTCCACATACTTCATATAACCATGCCTGAAATATTAGAGGGCATCCTTGCAGCCTATATAAACCTGGTGTACCCCTGCTTATCCCTTTCTTTTTTAGCCCCTCCATTGTTTCTAAAAATGAGATATCTCCCCAAGCTACATTCTTGTATTCTTCATTGTAGACGAAGTCCAAGTACTTCTGTGGGATCTTTACAATAGGATTACACCCAACTATGCAGTACGCAATGAAATATAGGATAGCCATCTTGAAAATATCCTCATCGTTATTTAGCTTAGTTTCTGATTTCTTCATGGAGTCTAGCAAGTTCTTGATGTCAGTCTTCTTAATATTGTTTTTCTTCTTAAGGAAGATCTTTTTGAAGTTTTTTTGGACTCTTTGATTGCCTCTAGTTTTGAATCAGTTGGTCCTATCTTGAGCCCCGAGATCAGTAAAAAGTATTCAATCCCAAAATAGAGAGCCTTATTCCCCATCAAAATGTAGATGCAGCTATCTTCTGGCTGATCTATTTCTCGTACTATTAAGTTGTGCAATAGCTGGTTTTGCACTATCATTATTTCCAGTTTGAAGAAGTTTCCAAAGACTGATTCTATAAGCATGTTCAGTATAGTTGCAGGCACATTTTCTTTCAGGAATCTTATGATATCCTCATATGCCGTTGTAGTCACATTGGGTGTCCATTTTATGTTTT
Organism: Euphorbia pulcherrima; assembly: GCA_947683365.1. NCBI lineage: Eukaryota > Viridiplantae > Streptophyta > Magnoliopsida > Malpighiales > Euphorbiaceae > Euphorbia > Euphorbia pulcherrima. The sequence goes on along the minus strand of CANTUS010000006.1, from coordinate 6,457,466 downwards.
TTGGCTATATGAGGTTTAACTGTAGAACCTGTGTACTTGTTGCAACCTGTGTACTTGTTCCAGCCTGTACATTTTTAAATTAACAAAAATTTGTAAGCTATTCGAATCGATAATAGTTTATATACATAACATCTGAACATATAAACAAGTTATATTGCTTTCAAACATAAGAATCAGAGTTGTTGCAGAAATATACATCCAATATGAACCCAACAAATAGTTGCTAGATAACATATAGTTCTCTAATAGATATCCAACACATACACAACACACATACACCTTTAATTTATAAATGTCCATTAGATGTCCAACAGATAAACAACACAAGTACATGCAGATTTATAAATGTCCAATATATGTCCAATACATCCATTCATCATATTATTGAGACATCTGGTATATAACCAATTTAGATCTTGTAGATTTTCTATAGATGTCCAATACATATACTACATACATGTGACTTTTATGATCTACATTTCAATAGTTGTCTGTTTGCCATCATCTTGTTTTACATGTTTAATCTACACATGGTAGATGTCATATATTTTTCCAATATATATCCTATAGACATCCAACTGATATCATTTGTTGTTTTAATACTGGTATTTTTATGGTTTTCATATATCTACTTTTTATATATTGGACATGTATCAGTTTCCTATTTTTACTTTGATTTGTTCTTACTAATTCTGCTAAATCTCTGTTCGTACTTGCCAATTTGATCTTAAAAATGTCTGTTGAGGAGGTTTTTACCATGTATCATTATATTTCTGACATTTTTATTGTTGTAATCGTTTTAAGCAAGTCTTTTGTTAGATCATGTTTTTAGATCTAAGAAACCTAGATTTATGTTTTAATACTAACTCATTCTCAGCAAAAAAAAATGAAGTTGTCGAGTTGTTTGAAGTTAAGTATTCGTTACCTTTTGATTTCTTCTTTCTTCTGTCTCTACTTCGATTCTTACTATCATTCTCGTACTAGGTTTTGGTGATTTTTTCGTCCATTTCTTTGGAGCCATTTTTCTGCTGTTTTATTATTTATCAGTAGCACGAAATCGCAATAACTGAGGAAGAAAATATTGAAATTAGTTTCACTTCGTTTTTCTCTGTGAAGCGAAAATTGAACTAATCTTAGCACCAGATAATGATTTTCGAAATGAATATGACTGATATAGAGAGATGAAACCGTTTTCAGTGATGATTTGAATAGATTTTGGGCAGTTATGGTTTGAGTGTTTTTTGAATGCTTTTGAAAGGAGAGGGAGAGGGAGAGGGAGAGGCAGTAGATGAGGAATAGGTTATTTGTTTGGGTCTAGAATGTATTATTGGGATTATTTATTCTTGTTTCTTTTATTTCTTTTATTTGTTTTTTTGGCAAAATATATTTATTTTTTCAGCCCATTTATGTAAAAGCCCCCTGAATATAAGTTGACAAGAACAGGGCCTAAGAGGCGTAGCTAATACGGGCTGTAGCTGGAGGCCTAGTACCAGAAGATCATCGGAAGATCTTGCTAGCTTCTTTCTATCCAATTCAATCATTCAATCCTTTTCTTGTTTTCTTTTCTTTCTAATATTGGCATTTTGAACGTAGACTAAACTTTAAAAATGTCTTATGGTTTTATATGTGGAATTTTTTTTGGAAAGAGGTCCGAGTTGGGGTAAATTATAATGGAAGTTAAGTATTTTGTACCTTATTCTCGTTTAATGATTGAGTATTTATGAGAAAATATTTAATGGGTAAACTTCAAAAACATGTCATATGGTTTGATCGTTTTGCAAAAAGATGTTTGTGGAATTTTTTTTCAAAAGGGTGCCTATGATTTCAAAAGTTTCCAAAAGGGTGCTTGTAGTTTAAATATTATAGTGTTACACCAGTTATTTTAATAAATTCAACATTTCTATATTTTTACTATATTATTTAAGAATTATATATCAAGATTTGAGTAAGATTCGAAAATTTTCATTTTATTTTGATTTTTTAAAGTTATAATCAAATTTTAATTTAAAAATATATTAATACTTCTCAAAAAATTCTAAAATTTATCACAAAGGTGTATTATATTTTCATTAACTAAACTAAAAAATTTCACTTCAAAATGGACAAAATTACTCTTCAAAATGTGGTTTTAAAATTTTAGAAATCATCTTTTTGCAAACTTTTGAAACCACATGCACCTTTTTGAAAAAAAATTCCATAAGTACCTTTTTGCAAAACGACCAAATCACAGGATATGTTTTTTAAGTTTACCCAATATTTTTAATTATCTTAAATACTCAACCGATGAATGTAGACCTGGACACTAACCCGCCATCCCGCGAGGCCCGCCCATGCCCACCTTTTTTATGGGCCGGATTTGGACAAACTAATTGGAGAATCGGCCTGACCTGACCCAACCCCGAAGAGGCCCAAATAGAGTACGGGATGGGCTTGATTTTATTCCTAAAACCCAAGACTGGTCCGCCCGGTCCGAACTAATAATAAACATATTAAATAAATATATATATTTATTATTTATAACACTAATAATTGTTGAAAAATTTAAATTTTCTTGTAAAATTTAGCATCTTAACTCAATTTTTTAATTTATATTAAAAAATTTAGTTACAATTAGTTTATTATAATAATTTTTATTAAAAAAATTTAATTTTTTAATTATATAATTAATTAGTAAGCTCGTGAGTCGGACTTGACTTATAATTATTTTATAAAAGTCCGGCCCGGCCGAGCCCCACTTTTATTTTCTATGGGTTAGGCCGAGCTTGGGCTATTAATTTTTAGCTAGGCCCGATTGGGCCCACCCAGCCCAACCCATGCCTAAATCTAGTTGAATGTGAGCATAATACAAACATCAAGCTCCCATTATAATTTCCTCCATTTCTCCCATTATAATTTCCTCCATTTTTGATATAAGGGATATAAGTTGTGTGTTGTGGATTGAGGTCCTCCAAAGTTGAGGATTAAAAAAGTTTTTGAACTTAATGTACGGTTGGGTTTGGTTAAAAATTAGGATGTACACATGTGCTGATCTCCAAAAAGTTAAAAGGGCAAAGTTAAATAAAACTGTATATTTTATCATCTTGTGGTATTATTACATTTCTATTTGTGGTAAGCTATTCCTGGTCTACAAAACAAAAGAAAACCCAAAACACAGCTTGCATACTACATTCTGAATAAAGCCATCTTTTACAGGGTTTTTTTCCTTGTTTAATAGGTTGAATTCAGAATAAAACTAGAAAGAAAAGAGAAAGAAGAAGACCCATTTGAAATGGAGAGAGAACAAGAAGAAGACCTTCCTCCTGGCTTCAGCTCCTGCCGGCGTAGAACCAGAAGCTCATCGGAAAACCATTCTTCTTTGGTCAGCTTTCTCTCTTTCCTTTGAATCTTTTGGTTTCTTTGATTGAAAGTTCATTTTTTTTATGATGGATCTGTTTATTTAGAACCCATTATCATGAACTTTAGGGAAGTTATTATGAATTTTTAAAGGAAAGAACTTGATGATTATTTACCATTGTTTTTCCATTTTGCTGATTAATTGTCTATTCAATTGGATGCTAGAGCACTGGATTTTCTGAGGATAAAGGAAAGAGAAACAAAGTGATTCCAAGTAATGAAGAACCCTTTACATCAAAGAGTAAGCTAAGTGAGAATTCCAAAACTAGTAATGAGAAGGTAATTAAGAGTGAGCCCATTGTGGTTAATGCGTCAGATAAAGGAACCATTTTAGGAGATATTAGTGACGAAGTTGTCGCTAATACTCTTTCATTTCATGGAGAAAACGGTACGGTCTATACGCTCTTTGCTCCACCTAAGGCGACTCTAGTCGCGACGCCTCTAGTTGACGCCCCTTCAATTATTTGTGTCAAAAGGGGACTCATATCGTTTTTAACGGAAGTTGGTGCAAGTGATATAGGGCACATGATTACTCAAGCCAACAATATATTCGCGTTTTTGCAAGGGATGAACGCCGAATACAAGTCATTCTATAACGATGTTCGCTCCTACATTTGTCGTTGTTTAGATTTTTATGTTGCTGACCAGCAGCTCGAAAAATGTAAAGAATCTGAAAAATCGGTGGCTCTCTATGATCAGCTTCTTTGTCAATCACATGAAATTAAAAATGATGTTCTTGTTGTCGAGGATGATATAGAGAAGGTGAAAGGGTATATGGCTCCTCTAGAAGCTCGGGTTCAAGACATGAAAGAATTGTTAGAAAAGCTCGAGTTAGAACTTGAAGAAAGGGAGAATGAGTTGGGAAATCTTGAAGCAATAAAAGCAAAGAAAAGGGAAGAAACTGAAGCACTTGATGTTGAAATTAAGGCGAGCGCTACTGATGCTGAGAAAACGAGGAGATTGATTAGAGATAATATTTCTCGCCGAGTGACTGCCAGAATTCGTATGGAAAAGGCTAGAAATCAACTTAGAATTATATGATGTAAATTGCTTAATTAGCTTAATTACTAAACGCATTTATGTGAGAAACAAGTATGGTTGACGGTTAATTAAAGTTGGAATTATGAGTAGGTAGCTGGATTTAGGTCATGTTGGACTTATATTGAAATATGTTTTATCATGTTCAACCCATGAGAAGCAAATTTGAATTACAATCCTTATAAGCGAGTAGAAAATGTCTAAGATTTCTATCTAAGGTTTTGGTTTTTTGCATTCTAATGTTTATAACTTTATATTGATGATCTGGTATTTTACAGTTTGAACCTATATCAAAATTATGCCATTTGCACCATTTTGAACCCCAATTTAAGGGATTTCAAGTCCCACCGACACACATTTTGTATTGAAGGTCTGACATTCATCTCAAATAACTGTTGGAAAAACGGGAATTACTTGGATGATTATGAAGTCGCGAATACGCTGTCAGATTGAAATTTATTTGGTCGGTTTACCAAACTTTCAATCGGATAGAATCAGAAATTGTATCAAGAACAAGAATTATATTTGCTACGAAGAAAATCAACCGAAATTATGTGTATATGCCAATTTCGTTTTTGGTGATATATATAGCCAAAAAACGCCAATAAACATATCTAACAGACATGTCATTTTAGGTAGCAACTATGTTTAAAAGACATATTTTTCCGAATTTCAGCTGTATCCGAAAAAATACATTGTTTGGGATCCAAAATTTATTTCCGGATGAATTTTTTTAAATGATACATTTATCCAGAAATAAAAAAAATATATTGTAATAAGTTACCGTAATATCCACGATATGGTGTCATTAATTATATTGTTCAATGAAAAAATTACATAGATAGTTACATATAATAGTAACTTTTATAACTGGTTAATAGACCTGTAAAGAGGTATGGTAAATTCATGTGATTTGTTATTAGTGGCAGTGTGCCAGTGTTGATCATTCTATATGTAGCTAATACTGTCAGGTGTCAGAAACAAAGGTTGCATCAATGAAAAGAGAAAGAATACCCATGTATGTAGGAGCCAAATATGTGATTCGTCTATTGAAATATAAAAATAACAAAAATAATATTAAATTTCGGAATTATTAATAAATTGCAATTTATCGATTTTCGGTTTACATATTTTTAATATTTCTATTTCGGTTTGGACTTTTTGTTAAACCCTAAAAAAATTGAAAACTGAATCGAATTAGTTTTAATTTTTTAAGTTTATTTGATGTTAATTTATTAATATTTTTTAGTTTAATTTACATTCTATACTTGATAATAAAGCCTCTCTTTTCACATTAACAATAATTTTGTATTGAAAGATATTTATACTGATTTTTTGTCAGTTTATTTGTTAAATTTATATTTGAAAAATAAAAAATTAATAAAAAAATTAGTTTTGTTTAAACAGAATTGAATTGAACCGAACTGAAATAATTCAGTTCGATTTGGATCAAACCAATATATATTCGGTTCTAACACTTTGTTTGATTTTCAGTTCGGTTCGAACCGACATTTGCGCTCCGCTACGATCTAACATAGGGATCATAATATAACTTTACGCAATTATCTGATCGTTTCCACCGAAAATAGGCATCAAAATTAATTGGAGCGCCCATATCGAACAGCCCGCGTCAAAAAAAAATTTTGGGGCTCTTATAAAAAAGCTCTCACTACACAAAGTAATTTCACCAGCATGCCATAAATAGGGGAAACAATTTACATATATACCACTCCTTCAAATTAATTCCAAACTTCCTTTCTAATATGTGATTGGTCATATTTTTTTAATTCTTTTGTCTTATTTTGCATTTATCTCTCAAATCGTTCATTATTACGACATGTCGCTTTAGAATATTTTGTTCGTCTCTTTTTTATCTTTGAAACTACATCCACTGTGACATTTTTGAACTTTTTGAACCAGTAGACATGTGGTAGAATTCTGGTAGACATCTAGTATATGTCTGGAATCTATTTTTTTCATTTAGTGATTATTTGATTTTGATTCACATATTGTTTTTTATTTTGAAATTGAAGTTCTTATTGTTGTTTAAAATGGGAGAGATTGATGTATTACTTCATTATAGTTGAATTTGGGCTACTAAACATGATTGTATTGCTTTTAGTGTAGCTGGTGGCATGATTCCAAGATTTGCACAAACTAACATAACTATTCCATAAAAAAAATCAAAAACTCACATCTACCATATGTCTATTAGATATCTATCAGATGTCTATTGGATATCTACCATATGTCTACTAGTTGAAAATGTTCGAAAGAGTTACAGTGGATATCGTTTCAAAGGAAAAAAAAGACGAACAAAAAACTCTGAAGCGGCATGTCGAAAAAATAAAAGGTTTGAAAGATAAATGAAAAATAAGAAAGAAAATCAAAAGAAAAAGAGAAGAAATAAGTGGATGACGTATATGTAAATAGAACTGAAGGGGGTGTATATTTAAGATTAGTTTAACTTGATGGTAAAATTGTAAATACTTCATCAACTATAACTAGCCTTGATAATTATCCAAATATTTTTCAAACCTGTGATATTGTCCTACTTTGTTGGATGGGTAAGGTCATGTTCAACCCATTATCGTACATTCTCTACTTTAAACTCTATTTTTAAAGTACTTACTCTATTTATAGAATATCTACAGTATATTCACTTCAACCCATTACTTTATATTCTACTCTAAAAAAAGATTCTTTTCATAAAAAAATATTATTACTATTATTATTATTATTATTATTATTATTATTATTATTATTATTATAAGATCCATACTTAAATTTTAATGAAACATATATATGTCCGCAACAGTTCCTTTTTGTTCAGCAAGATCCATGACATGAAGGCCTTATACCACCAATATCATGTATAAAGTTTTCATAGCACTTTTTTTAAAAAAAATAAGTACTGTTGTATACTTAAAGAAAAAATGCATTGTATGAATGCATTATATCACTTGTACACCGTGTATAAAAGATTATATACTTAAAATCTGTTGTGAAAATAAATGAAAAAATTAATGCTATGAAGACATTATAGCACTCTTATACCAAGTATAAAATATTTACGAAAAATGATAAAACTGGTATAAGAATACAAAAAAATTATCAAAAAATATTCAGTATGGATTTTGTTTTAAAAATAAAAATAAGATAAATAAAATATTCTAAATGTCCATGTCGAAAAAATCGACAGTTGGTGAGATATAGTCGTTTTAAGTTACAAAATCCAAATTAAATAAAAGAGAAAATTGTTACATTGGTGTGCAAAGTATGGGTTGTTATATTTATGTAAATAGAAAATTTATAACTTAAAATATTGTATATAATATAATTAGAAAATAATTGAGAAAAATTGTATTTGTTTATGGGCTTTAGAATATCGGTAGTTCGTATTTGAGGAATTGGAGGGCCATTTTCTTGTATCTAGCAAAGTTGACCAAATTTTATATATTATATATTCATATATAATAATTTAATAAATATTTTAGATTTTTATATTTTGATCTATTGAATTTTTAAATTCTACTTACATTTTATAAAATAATTCAAGTAGAAATTATATTTGTATAAAATTTATATTTTTTTATCATTTTTAATCCACCACCAAATTTAAAAAAGAAAAAAAATTATGATCAGTGGATTGGGCTTGAGAATGACCTCGTAAGTCCAAGCTTGATGGTTTAAGGGGTTCTTACAAAAATGCTACAAAAAACCAAACTAATTTGGTGACACCATAAACAATTTACAATTTTATAAAAACAGGGGAAAATAATTACATAAATACGGTGTAGTATTTATCTGGTAAATATCTAGTATTCGTCTAGTAATTGTCTAGTAGTTATCTAGTAAATCATAACTTCAAATAAATTTCTAAAATATACATGACATATGACATCTAGTATTTATCTAGTATTTATCTAGTAGATCACAGTTAGATATCTAATCATTATCTAGTATGTGTTAATTTTGACAGTTTTTTATGGATCCAATGACGTCTAGCATATATATATAATAGATATATAATAGATGTGCATATGACGATTTCATAACAATATTTACTAGATAATTACTAGACAATTACTAGACGAATACAAGATATTTACCAGATAAATACTAGATCGTATTCATGTAATTATTTTCTCTTATTTTTGTTAATTCATAAATTATTTATGGTGGGACTGTAGATATGTAATTAGTTTGACATTTATTATATTTTTATATACCAATAAGGTGTAGCTCAGTTGGCTAAGCAGTCTGAGCAAGTTGAAGGAGAACAAGGCTTAAATCCCACTAAATACACTTGTTGGGAGTGGCGGGGAGCCTTAATTATTATTGAGCCACAAATAAAATTATCTCCATGAAAATACTTGTAAATATAAAAAAAAATTATATTATATATATATATATATAAAATAAAATTAATTAATATACTTTAAATATGATAATAATATTATTAGAATATTTTAAAATAACAATTTTTTGCCTAGGGACTAAAATTTTGTAAGCCCGGCCATACATTCCATCATTAGAAAAGTTTAATAAATGTTTTTGTTAGTAGCTAGTTCTATTATAAAATACAAAACACACAGCTTGTTATTATGAATTTTTCAAAGTCGGGCGGCCTAAGCAGTTCTCGTCGACCTTTCTATTATAAACATCAATTCAAATTTTATTCGGTTCACACTTTAAAATTTTGGGTTTGAGCTTGGTTCACCATTTGGTTTTGTTTTAAGCCCAATTCAAGGTATACAAGTAACTTTTTTCTTTTAAAATTTTATCTAAATTTTACTGCATTAATTATTTAAATTTTCTAATATATAATACAACTTATCTTATCGTAGTGAAGTTTATAAATTTAATTGGCTACAGCCTACAATATTAAAATTAAAATAATGATTAAATGTTATTTATTAATATTATTCGCTGGATCCTGTTGTGCCTAAACGTGATATCTAGCAAGTGTACTAGGGTCAAATATGTGTATAGTGGCAAGACAAAGTCGTATTACACATGGAGCGTGTGTAGACAACTTAAAGTTCTCCCTGGCAGACGAGCTAAAAGTTCTTCTTATATTTTGTTTGGTAAGAGAACTTGTAAATTAAAAGGCACAAATACATGAAATAAAATTGAAGAATATAAAATACAAAACCAATTTAAAAGAGCACAAGTAAAGTCTACCAAGCATAATAATTTAGGATCACTTCAAGTATAATGCATCATTTACTCAAAGAAGCATGTAATTTCAATGTATCTCAATCACGGTAGTTTAAGCATTCCCTTCGGCGCCATCTTAAACACTAAAGTTACTTAACCTAAATCTCTTTTCAAACTCATTAGGCAAATAACAATGCATTAAGTTCAATTAAGCATTTAGATGAAATCTAAAACTGTCGGCATATGACCAATCTCCTTTCGGACCCATGCATCATATGTGTGTACTTGTGTTCCATTATGTTAAATCTCTTTTCGATCTCCTTAATATAATTATACATGAGCTACATCTTTAATTCATAAGGATTAAGCATTCAAATACGTAAATAGAAAAAAAAATATGAAATAAAGAATACATGTGTAGAAAAGAGAAAGAAAACCCACCTAGGAGCCAAATATTCATGTGATTGGTGAGTTGAAATAAAAAGAAAACAAAAATATGACTGTATTAATTTTTGGAATCAATGGCAAAACAGAACACAGGTTATTAAAAGAGAAAGATAACCAATTAGGAGCCAAATTAGCATGTGATTACTTTCTTATTCACTTTAATTGATATATATATATATATATATATATATATATATATATATATATTTTTATTTTTGGTAAATACTTTAATTGATATATATTTATATATATATATATATATATATTTATTTATTTTTGGTAAATACTTTAATTGATATATATTTAATTGATATATATGGCTTCAACTGAGCTGGATTTTATTTTTTTTTCACTGTATTTCTTTTCTACTGACACACGTAATGTACCAGAATAGTTGTTACTATCGGTGGTAAAACTCCATTTCATCCGGGCAGCCTTATGGGAGAAGGCAGTATATTATGGCTTGTGGCCCCGAAATATTATGGGCATTAAAATTATTAGATTTTTATATTTTAATAATATTTTATTTTAATATATAATTTAACTTTTTAACTTTATATATATTACATAATATAATGTGATAATGATGTTTTCAGAATATTTTAGAATACATATTTTTTTAGGGTCTTAAAGTTTTAAAATGTTTATTTTTTAGGTAGGGCCTAAAATTTTATAAGACCGATCATGCATTCCATCATTAGAAAAGTTTAATAAATGTTTTTGTTAGTAGCTAATTCTATTATAAAATACGAAACACAATGCTTGTTATTGTGAATTTCTTATAGTCGGAAGGTCCGAGGAGTTCTAGTCGACCTTTTTATTAAAAACATAAATTCAAGTTTTATCTAGTCCACACCTAAAAAAATTTAGGTTTGAACTCGGCTTACTATGTCATTTCATTTTCAAGCCCAATTCAAGATAAATAAGTAGTAATTTTTTCTTTTAAAATTTTGGATGGACTAAATAAAAATAGAAATACAATTTCATACAAATATATCTAAATTTTACATATAATTACATTAATTATTTGAATTCTCTAATATATAATTGAAGTTTAAAAATTTAATTGGCTACAAAATTAAAATTTAAAACAATGATTAAATGTTATTTATTAATATTATTAGTTGGATCCCAAACTCGGGAATTGATATAAATATCAAGCTCGGCCTTTAAACTTCGGACTTCATCAAACTCGGGCCGGACTTTATATAAACACTAAGTTAATCCAAACCCGACTCATCAAAATAAGCTCGGGTCATGTAAGACAAGTATCCCGACCCATGAACAGATTGACGTTATATCATTGAATGGTTAAAAAAAATTGAAGTTTGAAACAGATATTGACGAGAAAAAAAATACCACAATAACTTTTATTTACGGCGATGTCTTGGATCTAGATTCTTTAAAGTTGGGAGATTGTGAAGTTATACATTTCAATTAATCTCATTCAACCATTGAATTTTATTGGTTGTGATTTAAATTGAACTATGGACCATACAACCACTAAAACAAAACATCGACAGATAAAACTCAATAGATGGTTGGGATTTAAGGAAATGCATCATTCTCCAACTCTAGAAAATCCATATGTGTGGTTTCTTCTATCATAAAAAATAAGTGTGAGAAATAACCACCAAGTAGGCTTTGGTCAAGTAGTCACCACCTTATTAGGAAAAAGCCAACAAGCGTGGGGTTGGGGAAACTACACAATGGATCATGTCTTCTGGTAAATAAAGCAATAGAAAGTAATACAAAAAGTAGATTTTGGAACACATGTAATTTATACGGGGATAATAGACTAAAGGACTCAGTCAATTATATAATTTCCTGTAAAATTATGTGTTCAAACGCCATAATCAATAAAATTGATAAAATACCTTTTATTACTACAAAAAAAATATGAGAAATAATAATATTACTCCCTCCATCTTTTTAAAATATGTCTTCTATCCAATTTTTAAAATGCAAAGCTTGCATACCCAAAACTGAGAGAGAGGAAAAAGAAGGAAAGGAAACCCAAAGAGGCGCAGAGCAAGTAATTGGTGTTTGAAATGCAGAGAAGACAACAACAACAAGGGTTTCCTCCTGGCTTTAGCCCTAGCTCCACACCCAAACCCAGTAGATCGCCGCCAAACTCTACTTCTTTGGTCAGATTTCTCACTTTATCTCTAAAGCCTTTACTTTTGTCTGAACTAGAAAAGCATAATTTTGCTCATTTTTCTCTTTTACCTTCATCTTATGTTTCTTTTTTCTTTTTAATTTATCCTAGGTTTCTGTTTTCTAAGCCCCTGTTTGGTTTATATTATAGTATATTTGGATTCTCTAAAGTTCAAACTCTGTAAATTGTGCATTTCAGTCAATCTCAACCATCCATTGAATTTTAATGGTCTAGATTTTATTGCATTGTGGACCCCACAACCCACTAAAACTGAATCTAGACTGTTAAAACTAAATGATTGACCGAAATTGACCGAAATGTACAGCTTTAACTTTAGAGAGGTTAAAGAATCCAAATCCTAGTATGGCATAGGCCTAAATTAGAACCTTAGTTTGTTGCCATGGTTTTATGCGGTATGGATCTGTCATGGTTATTTCATAACTTAAAAACCCCACTAAATTAGAAACATGATTTTGGTGGTTTTCTAAAATTTTTGAAATCATACACTATTGTATAATTCATCCAAACAAAAATTTTAAAAAAATCATATCATACTGTATTATACCGTATCATATTTTAATGAGAAGGCTAAGGCCTTGTTTGGGCTATGGTACATTAAAGTACGGGTTTAGTATGGTATTGTTTCTTAAAAATTTTTGTTTGGATAGATTATATGGTATATAATGGATTTCTTAAAATTTTAGTTTAATTTTAAAGAGAACCATGGTAAATCACTAAATTGGTGGTTTTATTTTCATGGTTAACCATAACAAAACCATGAAAAACCGTATTTAAAAAAAATTAAAACCATACAATCAAACAAGAGAGTTTAAATAAGAACCATATTATACTGTAAAATCAAACAAGAGAGTTTAAATAAGAATTATCGGGAAAAAACCAGCCTAAATTTTGAAAGAGTAAAAAAATCAATAATCATTTGGTTCTGACAATTAAAGATTAAAACTTGAAAATAGTTTCCATTTTTAAGCAATTGTTTGTCCATTTCTGATGATAATTTATACAATAGGATGCTCTTCGGCCTGAACAGAACAATAGCGACGAATTTTGTCACAATAAAGGGAAGAGAAACATAAAATTCAAATTTTCAAGAGAGGAAATCAATCATAGTCCAAACAGTAAGCTAAGCGAAAAGACCAAGACTCAATCCCCCATGCCGGAAAACCCCTATAATGCCAACACTCATAAAACAACTATAAAAGGAAAGTTCAATTCGAAAGATTCCCATTTCGACGAATTTGCCAATACTCTTTCATTCCATGGACAAAACGGCGTCATTTACACCCTCTCTGATCCGCCTAAATCGGCTGACCTGGCACCTAAGGCCGATGCACCATCAGCTATTAGCGTCAAAAAAGGACTCGTGTCGTTTTTACTCGAAACAAGTCCAAACGATATCGCCCATATGATTACTCAATCGAACAACATATTCGCGTTCGAGCACAAGTCTTTTGGAAATACATCGGGAAAATCACATACCGTAGGAATATTCTTTAATTCTAACTCACCTTTCTTCGATTCTAGAGCAAAGATTAGGTAGGCCTGACATCCCTTCCTAACCAGCCTTTTAGTCTTCATAAAAGAAATTATGTTACAGAGATAATCTAATCTTTCCCCCACGATAACTATTTCTTCTCCATCAGAAACTTGAAGTGACATTCTTTTGTTTTTGCAATCCACCACAGCTCGATGTTTCGATAACCAATCCATTCCCAAGATAACATCGTAATCTCGGAAAGGTAACTCAATTAAATTTGCAATGAAAAGTTGGTGTTGAACCATAATAGGGCAATTCATATACACTTTATTTACTATCACACAGTGTCCTAAAGAATTAGTTACTTCAATATTTTCTCCTAATTCTTCTACATGTAACCCTTTCTCTTGTGCTAATGGAGTACATATATATGAATGAGATGAATCGGGATCTATCAAAGCATAAACATTGTGATTAAAGAATGAAAATTTACCGACAATAACTTCAGTACATTCCCGAGTCTCAGGCCCTTGGATTGCATAACTTCGAGCCATTCCTCCCGGTCTACCACTCTGTGGTGCTTATTGAGCCACATCATGTCCACTTGAACCACTAGCATTTCCTCTTCCCTTTCCTCTTCCACCTTGCATTGTAGGAGTAGGAACTACTGCAGGTGCAGATGTACTTATTTGTCTTTGAGGACAATTTACAATCAAATGTTCCCTCGAGCCACATTTAAAGCAGACTCTACCTTTTCCCCAACATTCCCCTGTATGTATCCTTCCACAATTAGAACATTGTGGAATATTTCCTCTGCCTCTACCTGAAGGTACACTAGCCGTTGACCCCGTACTTATGGTTTGTGTCGGTGAAAACCCTCTGAAATGAGATTGTGTTTGTTCTGATGTTCCCTTCTGTTTCTTACTTGGAGATTCTGAACTAACTGAACCCTGTGACCCCTTTTGAAATCCAGATCTTTTAGCCATTCTTTGTTGTCTATCTGAATTGATCTTCTCAATGCCCGTAGCAGCATCAACCAAGTCATTGAACACCCTAATCCTTTGTGCAACTAAATGCACTCTAATTTCATCATTCAGCCCATCCTCGAATCTCTTACATCGCTTTACTTCACTGTCAACGACATCACGAGCATACCTCTCGAATTTGAGGAATTGAATTTTATATTCTAATACAGTCATTTGTCCCTGTCTCAAAGACAAGAACAATTTCCTCTGATCATCTTTGAATCATTCGCTAACGTGCTTCTTGTCAAATTGTTCTAAGAAAAGACCCCAAGTGATTTCTCCGGGCCACCTTTCTCTCACAATATTATCCCACCACCTCCTAGCTTGTTCTTTGAGTAGACCTTGCACACAGTATAATCTCTCTTCATCTGAAAAATGAAGCCTAGTCATACACCATTTAGTATTATCAAGCCAATCTTCTGCAAATGCAGAATTCACTGTATCCCCTTTGAAGTCATCAGCCAGAAGCTTCTTGATTCTTTCAAGAGGAGTTCTCTCCTCTCTTCTTTCAACGTGAGGTACTACAGGAACTTGTGGGATTTGTATGTTTCGTAGTACTTGTGTGATTACTTCAGTAGTCATATGCTGAAGTAAAGCAGCTTGTGCTAGAGTAGGTTGTTCGGGAAAGCCATGAACTGGTGGAGGTTCACGTCTTTGTTCATCCCCTTGTCTAATACGGACCGTACTCTCAGCATCCTCTTCCTCATTCTGACTATGACTACTAGCCATAACTTATTTCTGAAAATTGGACCAAAGTGGATCAAACAACTAATATAACATATTTATATCCTAAATGACATGTACATAGTAGTCCTAGAATCGCCTAAACCTCGCTTTGATACCAACAGATGTAACACCTCTTTATTCGGGAGTGTCACAGAAACTATAATCACCCAATAAACAACTCTACTCTACTATATAAAGTTCAATACTTATAGATTTAATATGTACAATACAAATATAATGTTTCAAACTCCAAATATTTCTCAATGCCACTTTACATTTCTCACACTATCTAGTACATGTCATTATTCTACAAACCATAATATTACATTAAAATACAAATCCACCTCGAGTCTTTCCTTATTTGCTCTTCAAGTTGATCCACTTATACCACTTTGGTCCAAGCTATCTACAATCTTCAGTATCTGCATGTAGAAAATAAACTATACGCTAAACAATTTGCTTAGTGATGTACATAAAAGAAATACAACAACTTTGAACATTTTTTAACACTTTGAAAATAGATACAAAGTATGTTCATACATCAAAACAAATTAACAACTTTATAAAACCAAATCACAAAACTTATATAGTAATCCTTTCAAAGTACAATCAAATTTATATCCAATTTTTCCAAACACTTTAACCATATATTGTCCAAAGTAAACAAGTCATGTATAACGGTAAAATGGATACGGGAGCGGACAAGCCCCAAGCCGAAGCTTCAATATCAATGTATCGGTCAAGCCCGAAGCCGTAGCTTCAAAATCAATATATCGGCCAAGCCCGAAGTCGAAGCTTCAAAATCAATATATCGATCAAGCCCGAAGCTGAAGCTTCAATATCAATATATATTTATTAGAATATCGGCCGAAGCCCGAAGCCAAAGCTTCAATTGTTTGTACAGTACTGTACCCTCCTTTATTGGCGCCAATCTACCCTAACCCGTATTCTATTCTTTTAATAAGGGCAATAAATCAAATTAACATCTTAAAAATTCCAGTATAAACCATCAAATATAATTCAACATAACTTCAGTAATTAAGAAATTCAAATACTAAATTTTAAAGCATCAAACATCAATTAAAACACAATAAAATCAACATTCATATTTTCCAGAAATTTCCAGATTTCGTGACCTGACTTCCCTTGCTCTTTTTCACTATCAAAACATCATCAAATCAAAGAAATTTCTTCTAAACATAATTAGCCACATGTCTCAGCTTTCCAAGGCCACCAGAATCATAGAAATCCAAATTGTATAACCAAAGTTATGATCAAAATACTAAGCAGTATACAAAGCTGAGATTTTCCAAAAACAGATTTCATGACTCAACTTCAAACGAAAATTTCACATTGAAAACGAAAGCAATTCAACAAGGTTTCTTCTGAACATATATTCCTTAGTTTCTGTAGATATCAATAGAATCAAGAATCATTCAAATCGGATTTATATAACAAGATAAGACATTAAAACAAAACAGATATACAAATCTGGAAATTTTTCCGAAAAACCGAGAAATCGAAATTTGAGACACAAACCTTTTTCTAAGCTCTTTCTAGCTCTCTTCTACCTCTTTTGCCTTTGATTTGCTTGCACTAGCTTCCTCTACAATAACCATATATAATTCTATCAAGATATTGTATAAATAAACTTCCTAATACCATAAATATGCTTAATCTACCACGAATTCTACTAATTAAGCTTTAATTTCATCAAAAATCACTCATCTCAAATTCGGGTTACTATTCATCCAAACCTTAAAATCTGAAATCCTCTTCTTCTAACCTTGATTCATTGAAATTGATGATGATAGAGGGCTTAAGGATCGATTTCTAACAAGAATTTGAAGTTGAATCGAAGAAATCGGAAGTTTTTAGATTAGGAAAATTTTGGATAAAGGAAAGGAAATGGAGAAGAAGATGAAGGGGAGAAAGATGAAAGGTATATACGTATAGAATTTATGATAGTTTTTTTTCAATTTCCAATAATGCCCTCGAACAAATAATTAAATGTCCAGTTCATCCCTCTAACTTAATTAACTCTTATTTCCTCATGTCTTATATCCAATAACAATAATAATAACTACAAAAATAATTTCTATAATATTTTACCATAATAATTTATTATAAATAAATTTTAAAATTTCAGGTCATTACAATTAACATCTATAATCATTTGGTTCTGACAATTAAAGATAAAAACTTGAAAATGATTTCATTGTTTGTCCATTTCTGATAATAATTTATACAATAGGATGGATGCTCTTTGGCCTGAACAGAACAATAGCGACGAATTTTGTCACAAAAAAGGGAAGAGAAACATAAAATTCAAATTTTCAAGAGAGGAAATCAATCATAGTCCAAACAGTAAGCTAAGCGAAAAGACCAAGACTCAATCCCCCATGCCGGAAAACCCCTATAATGCCAACACTCATAAAACAACTATAAAAGGAGAGTTCAATTCGAACGATTCCCATTTCGACGAATTTGCCAATACTCTTTCATTCCATGGACAAAACGGCGTCATTTACACCCTCTCTGATCTGCCTAAATCGGCTGACCTGGCACCTAAGGCCGATGCACCATCAGCTATTAGCGTCAAAAAAGGACTCGTGTCGTTTTTACTCGAAACAAGTCCAAACGATATCGCCCATATGATTACTCAATCGAACAACATATTCGCGTTCGAGTACAAGTCTTTCTATAATGATATCCGTGCATATATTCGACATTGTTTAGGATTGTATAATGCAGACGAGGAGTTGACAAAAAGTAAAGAATCAGATACACTGGTGTCTCGATATGATAAGCTTGTAAGCCAATCGAGTGAACTTAAAAGGGATGTGAATGTTGTCGAGGTGAATATAGAGAAGGCGAAAGGGTATATGGCGCCCCTTGAAGCTCGGGTTATGGATATGAAAGAGTTGCTAGAAAAGCTTGAGATTGAGCTTGATGAAAGGAAAACCGATTTGCGATATCTTGAGGCGATGAAAATGCGGAAAGTGGAAGAATTCGTGCGGTTGATGTTGAATTGAAATTTACTGCTCAGGATGATGAGAAATTGAGAGGGTTGATTCGAGATAAGACTGCTCGCCGAGAGACTGCTAGAATACGTATGGAAAAGGCTAGAAATCAACTAAGGATTATATGACTGTACAATACTTGTCTTGATATATATATGATGTAAATACCTAACTGCTAGTTAGCTTAATTTTTGTATATATGAATCTATTAGTTATTAATATTACAGTGAATCTGGTAGCTAAATTTGTTTCACATGGCTCATACACAAGCTTTTACTTGGGAAAACAAGCTATTTATACCACTCCAACAAACTCAAATTCTGCCTAAAGTATACTTGCAAACAGTGTTATCAATACCGGACCGTACCTCGCATCCGCGAAGCCAATGGTATGACTGGTATGATTAGTGGTTTTACCGGTTTCTTATTTTTAAAAGAATATATATTATTTATAGTTTTCCAGTGGCTATTGCAACGCTTTCGGGGTCTTTTGCAATGTTTCTTCGTGTTGCCAGAGGAGTTTTGAAAAAGAATATATATTAGTATTTAGGATTTCCAGTGTCTATTGCAACGCGTTTCTTGGTCTTTAGCAACGATCTTGCTTGTTGCCAGAAAGATTTTAGGAAAACCGGATTTGGACCGGTTCTCCGATTTACCTGTTCAACCCAATTTTTTACTAAAATGTTTTTTAAGCAACCGTACCATAGCCGTGATTGGTTTGTGGTAAAACTGATTGAACCAGCCGGTATGGTACGGTATTGATAACATATGGCAAAAAAATTTTGATTGGCCTATTACATAGTCCACTTATTCTCGTTAAATATCTAAATTTTCAAAACATTTCATCAACTTCTTGAATTTGTTAGTTTAGTCTCATTGGATCTTCATGGTGTTGCTGAGAAAGATTTTTCTGCGTGGCGGATGCTTGACATCTAGAACGTGATATCTCTTTGCTTTAGCACTCGAAAAAAAAGAGGTGGTGGTCCAGACCTAGGCATGGGCTCGCCGGCCCGCAAAGCCCGCGGAAGCCCATTCTACATGAGTTGGGTTTGGGCAAACAAAATAAGCTATAGCCTCGATCCGGCCTGAGCCCCTAAAAGCCTGATTAATATATAAGATGAGATTGGTTTTAGTATGAAAATTCAACCCCACTACGCTTAGCCGAAATAATTTAATTTTATATATATATATATAGACACACACCAAACTCTTTAATGTGTAAAATATATATTGTTTACTATGATTTGTTAATACTTAAAACTAATTAAATTCGTTTTAATATGAGAATAAAAAACTAATAAATGAGGTTTTGTTGGGAATGGAAAAGATATGTACTGTATTGGGAATCAATTAAAGAGACAATATATGGATTAACTGGAATTAGCAGGAAAATTAGACTTGGTCCCTTATTAGTGAATCACAATTAATTGATATATGTGAATTTCCAACAAAACAATTACTACAATCGACAATTATTATTAAAAAGTTGTTGGCGACTTGGATTTCATTATTTTTGTGATGGTCCGGCCCGATTTAAGTCAACGTATAAATTTTTACTAGTTGTGATCGGCCTGATTGACCCGATCCGAATCCGGGTCATGCCCAGATCTTCCTAACGTCGAAGTCTATAATGTTTTGTGTGAAAAAAATGTAAAAGAAAGAAATGAGTAATAACGTGAACAGAATGCAAGAGTTAACCGCCTTATATAAGCATGAAGGACCATTATCTCACAACACATTATTTGCTTGTCTAGAAGTTATATTTTCGTTGATAATGCATGTTGGGAAATTATAAAGAAGATCGAGTATTCTGTATCATTCTCATTCATTCATGTAGTTACTTTTTTGTCATAATATAAAAAGTGGCTATATGACAATCTATGCATGGAAATGGTAAAAAATATCCGGTGCTCTGTATAAAACCTCGAATCTTTTCATGTATCTTATATAAACAGAACACTCAACTCCGGCCTATTTAAACATAAATGGTCAAAGATTGAACTTCCTTTTTTTAAAAAAATTGTCTCGTTGAGCTTACAATAATTACAAAGAAAAACTTCATCTCCTCCATATGTGAACTCGAATCTTTGACCTCTAGTACTACAGCTTCAAGGCTCAATCACTAGGCTAAGCCATTTGCTAGAATCCAACTTCTTGATAATGAAGATGTAAAAGAAATTGTCGGCCAAATAAGTGCTATAAAACATTTTTAAAGGTTGAACAGTTGAACAAATGGTAGATCGGACAATTGTCTTGAAAATAGTCTATGAACCATCAACATGTAACATATGAGCCATCAACATGTACCATGTTGTAATTGAGTATTAATTGTTGGACCAAATGATAAGCGACTTGGTATTAGTTAAGTAAGGTTTTAAATTCGAACCTTGTGAAAATTAAAAACCCCGTTGAAAAACTCAGCCAGATCTTCCTAAAAATATCAACACTGTATTCAACTATCAATTATCATATGCTATATGTCTTTTCTTATTCCATACCTTCTTTGACTTCAAATTTCTTTTATGTTCTCTTTCCTTGTTCTATATTGGGGATTTTCACAAACATTTGCATTGTAGAGAATCTCTTTCTAGAGAAAACATACAAGTACAACTTCATTTTCAATTTTCAAAATTAATATATATCCTTTTTAAACACTCATTATCTTTTTTATTTAATTTGAGTTTTTTTATCTTAAAAAAATTATCTCTTAAATTGTTAAATTTTTTACCTGAGATTTTACAATATTTTGTTAATTTTATTTACATGTATAAAACCATATCTATATTAAAATAGTTAAAAAATATTATGTCGCAAACTTACACATCCTCGTACAGTAGATATAAGGTTTCTAGAGAGTACATGAACGATACCACATATATCAAAATAATACATTGATGGCAATTGAACTAGGAACGAAACCAAGGGGTAGCCCATCAAGACAATTACCGCACTACGGAAAAAAAATTTGCTATCTCATTTCCTTATCTTGCTCTATGTTCCCCTTTAAGAAATTAACATGTAAACTTTTTTTATTTTTTTATTTTATTATTTTTATTTTTTCTTTCCTCAAAATTAACCCATATCAATTTTTTTTAATGAAGAACATAAAAGATAACAGAGAAATTGAAACAGCAAATTTTCTTCCACCCACTACACTACAGCCATCAAAAGTTTATTGGAATTTTAACACTTTTATTGGAACTTTGTACTCCATCTGAGATCAATTGAAGTTTTGATTTTTTTTTTTCAGCACGGGGTGGTCTTAAATTAGGTTCTAACTGTAAATAATACTTTTAAGTCATATTCATATTAAGACTAATTTCCGATCACTAATTTGCGGGTGTCTCAAAGGGCATGATGACTTACCCCAAAATTTAAAATTACTCCATGTACATTTCAGAGTTCGATCTCTCATAAATACTCAAGGATAAATTAGTTCTTATCACCAGACCAGGCCCTTGGCTCATTTTGTTGTATGTTATTATGTTTCACGATTTTTGTATATTTATTTAATATAAATTCCTTTTAGTCCAAGCCAAGAACCTCCATAGTTACTACCTATACACTCACGTTGTTAATTTTTTTCAATCCATGTATAACGACATTGAAAATTTTAAATAGCAACACATTTTTGTTTGAATAATTAATAAATGCTCAAATGTCTCATTTTAGTCGAAGAAAGATCTCATTTTGTTACCCTTACAAATACCTCACCATTTCTTGCTAGTTGCTGCCAAAACATTCATATCACTTGCAAATATCAAAACCCATCTCATATTTCTCTCTCTAATATAACCAAATATTGTGTTCAATGACATTTCTTTTTTCGTTGCCCTGGTTCGTGGAGCTTTGCTCCGATTACATTCAAATTCAGCCCGGGTCGCGCACCTAGTTGTGGTGGGTGAGTCTTTCAATAAAGATTTTTTGCATTCACTAGGACTCAAACTCGAGACCTTCCTTAAATAATACCAAGTCGCTTACCACTTGGACCAAACCTTATTGGGCGTAAATCACATTTCTTTAATTAGTTAATTAAAATACCCTTTTGATATTTTTTTCTCATGGCAAATTTGCACAAATATTTGAGTTTGTTTTTGATAATCTTGATAATAGACGGCGTTATGTCGCGGGCGAGTGAAGCACGGCCTTTGAGTGCGAAGACGACAACGGAGTCGGCTAGCAAAATAGTAAGAAATTTCTTGGATGGATTATCACGGGGAGCAATTAAAGATTCAGGGCCGAGTCCAGGTGTAGGACACAGTTATACCAATGCCCAAACACTAGGAAGCATTAAGGACTCGGGTCCCACCCCTGGTCAAGGCCATAATTACGTCACTGCCATCCACCATTGACCTTCTTGTTTCATTATTTGTTTTCTTCTTTATAGTTTTATTTATAGTTTGATTTTCGGAATAGCATACGAAAACTATTATTTTGTTTTGGTTCGTTTTGTAAATCAGACGACATTAAACATAAACAATGTAGCTTAAAGATAACATACGTACTTTTATTATATAATAATTATACTGTTCATTTTTTTAAAAAATTATTTAATTGGGCTTACAATAACTACATTATTCATTCATTTAATATGTTTTCTAATTCAAATTTAGTAGTTCAATCTTCATTTTTAACGAATATATAATCAATTTTGAATGTTTCATACTTTAAATGTAGTACAAAACAAGAAAAAATGTTAATTTTGTTAAAAATATAATGGTACGGAAAGGAAATAGAATATTTGAGAGCTAGAGAGGATGCAAGTATTATATCAATTTTTCTCTTATTTGAATTATAAAGAACAAGTCTATATTTATAGACTATTACAAAAAAATGTAGAGACTTGAGTTACACAATTGATTGTGAATAATATAGGAAGAGTTACAAGAGTTATTCTGATGTCTAGTAACATCAATTTCTAACACTCCCCCTTTGATGTCCATTATTGCGAATGAGACACTGCCTTTTTAAAAACCTTACCAAGGAAAACCCTGTGGGATAAAACCTATGGATAAGGGAAAAAGAGTACAATGTTTACCCCCCTATTCGCAAGAATATAAAAGATCTCTAAGACGACACATTATGATGCTATAAACCAACTTTCTTGAAAGTTGTAGAAGATAAAGCCTTAATGAATGAATCTGCTAAATTATTGAATGAGCGAATTGATGAATTATAAATCATTCTTTTCAAGATCACGAGCGAAGATAAATTTAGGTGAAATGTGCTTTATTCCATCTTCTTCCATGTAGTCTACCTTCAAATGAGCAATACATGTAACCTTATCTTCTAAATTTTCGCTGTATCCTCCTCGGCTATTGATTTACCACATGCACGTTCAAATTGTCTGAACCATGGATAGATATTTTCAACTGTATTGAATAAAATTCTCATTTGTCGTACTTTTCCTGCATTTTAGTCCTTGAGAAATTTTTCATGTAAACATCACTAGGTAAGCTGTAACAACATTCATCAAGTGCATATTAACTTTTTCTTTCACTGTCAAAAAGACATGATAAAGTTATTGTAACTACCACAAGAGAATAAAGTAATACATATATGCAAGAACATAAACTATAGAAAATATAAACATGCAAACTATATGCAAATTTCCATATTATAGAAAAAATATGGACTATATCCATTTTATCTATATTTCATCTATTACTCACTAATATAATTTATTTGAATATCCTTATTTTGAACAACTTTTTATCCCTTGGTACACTAATTCTAGCTCTTCTGAAGCATTTACAAAATGTATTTCCCCTTATTACATATATATCGACTCTTTTGGAGCCTTGTGTTACCCAATATTATGGTAACATTATAGTAATATTTGGCATTTTTAAATATATAAAATGGATTCGTTAGCCTTGACATCAATAAATATCGGAAATAATTCATTTTCTTTTATCAAAATATCAATTCGATTTTCCACTTTCGGTGGTTATTAGGCCTCGGTTTGATTTTCCACTTCTGATGGTCATTATGCCTCAATTTTGTTTTTCCACTTCGGGGAAATTATTCATCAATTTCACAATGCCACTTCGCGGCTTCAATTCTGTTTTTCCACTTCAAGGGAAAAATTATTCAACAATTTTACAATGCCACTTCGCGGCCTCAATTTTGTTTTTCCACTTCGGGGGAAAAATTATTTATCAATTTTATTTTTCACTTCAGGTGAAATTGCTCATCAATTTTAATTTTTCTACTTCTGGTGGAAATTGCTAGCAAAGGGTAATATATTTCCTTTGAACGTTTTCAAAAGACTACAGGATCTTTAATAGTCGACTATCACAATTCTAATACCTTTTAGAATATACATACAACAAACTTTTGTAACTCAAAATTAAACAAATGAATAATACAAAAAGAACTCATAATAATATACATAACCGAATCTTGATGAGTTCGAATGAGAGATTGCAATCCATTCTTACACGAAACATCGTTCCTATATGCATAAATTTTGTCAACAAAATTATCAAAAAGAATTAACAAAATAATTCCAACGTTATAATAATATTAACAAGAAGAACAAGAACAAAGATAAAAATTTGAGACAAAAGAAATTCTTCCCCATTTATCAAATTTATGTGTCTTTGAAAATCCGTCACCGTAACATTTCTTTTCATCACGTCAGTTGAATAATATTCTTGTTATACTGATCAAAAGAGCAAACTCACAATGGTATGGAATAATACAAAATATAGGAAATAGAATATTTGAGAGCTAGAGAGGATGCAAGTATTATACAATATTTCTCTTATTTGAATTACGAACAATAAGTCTATATTTATAGACTATTACAAGAAAATGTAGAGACTTGAGTTACATAATTGATTGTAAATAATGGAGGAAGAGTTACTAAAGTTATTATGTACATCAATACCATTGATGTTTAGTAACTTCAATTTCTAACAAATTCATCTAAAAAATGGTAAAATATTTTCCTTTAACTTAATTTCATTTGTATTCTCACCGGTAACTCGATCGAAGTTTAAAGTGATTATTATGGGTATAAAATCGATTCACTTAGTTATTATAAAGAAATTTATTAACTATAGTTAATTCATCAAAGATCATAAAAAAAATGCAAAACTAGCAAACTCCTGTAGTTAGATCAAATGAGTGTCTACGATTGACTTTGACAAAATATAAGTGCATACAATATACAATTGACGATTGAATGTGACTAGGGTTGTAAATGAATAGAACTTGAAGTTTGTAAATGAACAGAACTTTGACAAAATTTAGGGTTTGATGTTTGGTTCGGTAAAAGTTTGACTTGTTGATACCATCAAGGTGTAGCTCAATTGGCTAAGCATGCTGAGCAAGTTGGAGGATAACAAGGTTCAAATCTCACTAAATACACTTGTTGAGAGGGGTGAGGAGCCTTAACTGTTACTAAGTCCCGAACAAGATTATCTCAATGTAGTTACTTGTAAATATTACCAAAAAAAAACTGGACTAGTTGATAAACGAGCTTTATCGTGAATAAAATTTAGGTTCATTTTAGTATACGAACAGAGCTTGAACAATGGGGTGCTCGGCTCGAAAGCTCGCGAACATGCGTGATAAGCAGCCAACTGACATACTCGCGAACTAATCGCGAATAAGCTCATTAACAGGCTCGTGAACATGTCCAAAAATAAGAATATTATATTTATCATATAAACTATAAGTATATTATGAAAAATAAATATACATAGGTATGTATGTAGTGTCAAATTCAAGTATTTTTAAGCGATTAAATAAGCTTAAATACATAACTTTGAGTAATAAAGTAAAACATAATTTTAAGTTTGAAACTCGGTTTGAGCTTATAAAAAGCTCAATTAATATGTTCGGCTAAAAGCTGGATTGAACAAAGCTCGACTAAGCTAGATTGAACAAAGCTCGAGATAGGCTCGAGCCCTGCTCAGGCTCGATTTGACCAAGCTAGAGCTCGACTCGGACTCGGTTTGGATTGTTTGGCTTTTCAAACTTGTGATGAAACAATAGATTTTGGATCTAAAACAAGCACTTAAAAATTCAAATGATCAGTGTGTGTTATTCTAAAATAAGCACTAAAAGCACAATTTTCATAGACAGATGGAACATAAAAATAAGGACTTTGAATCAAACAGTCGGTTTTCATTAAGAAAAAAAAGAACCCAAAAGATTCAAAGAAAAGACAATGTTGTTCTTGTTCAGAGAAGTGAAAAATAGAATAGAAAAAAGTGAGAGAAAGCTGACCGAATTAGAAGCATTATTTTGTTGAGATTATCTTCGAGTTGTAGGCTTCCGGCTAAACCCAGGAGAAAGGTCTTGTTGTTCTTGTTTTCACTCCATTTCAAAGGTCTTTTTGTTATGGGCCTTTGGATCTTAAGCCATATTCTTTTCAACTTATAAGTAGCAGTACTGAACTGAACTGAACTTATTTCAGTTTAAATTTATATGTATGCAGTACTGATAAGTACTGAACTAAACTGGACTAAATATAAATGGAAAAGAATATGGCCTTAATTGGGTGTTATTTTGAACAAGAGAAGAGGGTATTTGCTACGGAAACATGGGTTTTCTTCTCTCTTCATGTTGCTTTATTCAGCAACATGAGAGGCAAAAATTAGCTACCTTTCCTTCCCCCAACACCAACTCGAAAGAAGAAAAAATCCCTAATTACACCGTCATCGATTAGCATGTCTTACATACATCATCATTCATTCCTCACTAAAAGGTTTTCTATCTCTATCCTCTTCGCCCCCCAACCTGAAAAACCTCTCCTTTTCGCCCCTCCTTCAACCACATAATCGAAGCCTTTCAACGATTTGAACAAATTCTTAAATGGAAACCCACTGTGTATAGCTTCTCCTGTGTCTTCATGTTCCACATGTATTGCCAATGACTCAATGCTGACATGAGTTTGCATTTCTGGATTTGGGTTTTACTCTTTCGTACCGTCCAAGCTGCCCATGGCGTTCGCTTGCTTCTTCTCTCTCCAGTTTTCGCCCCACACTTTCGCCTCAGCAACTGCACGCTCTCTGTCTAAATCACGGTTCCTCGGTGTTTCTCTTGCTCTGCTAGTATTTACAGGACTGTTGGAATTAAAACACTCAAATGAACAACTTTTATTAAACTCGAAAATATTACAAGAATACTCTCACTCAAAATACAAAACTACAACTCACTCTTTACTTCTTTTCTCTCTAAAGAAGTTCTTATTTTTTATGATGAAAAACAACTAAACAACTCACCTATTTATAGGTGAATTATACAATTCCCAACTCCCAACTCCCAACTCCCACAATTAATAACCACAACTCTTAACTAACACAATTACTTACCACCACCTCCAACTAATACAATTAATAGCCAACTTATTTAGTTAATTTAATGGTCTCCAAATTGGTTGTAGTTAATAGCCTCCAATTTGGTTATCACACACCAAAATCTACATACTTAAAATACCTAAATAAATTTACTACATTTTGGATTTGTGGGCTTGGACTCCAATTGATTGGATTTGGATTTTGGGTTTCCATTGAAATGGATCAAGTTTATAATCCAACACCCCCCCTTAAACTTGATCTTGTCATTCCTAGTGAGCTTCTCAATCTGATGTAATTTTCGCTTGTGAATATATCCGCAATTTGATTTCGTGTCTTCACATATTCAACTTGTACTTCCTTTCTTACAACACACTCTCTTATGTAATAGTAGCGGATGTCGATGTGTTTGCTTTGATCATGGAATACAGGATTCTTTGCTAAGGCAATGGCTGACTTGTTGTCAACACGGATCTCAGTCGGCTCCTCTTGCATTAACCCAATCTCCTTCAATAAATTTCTAAGCCAAATTGCATGACAGACGCACGAGGTTGCTGCAACATATTCTGCTTCACATGTGGACAAAGTTACAATCGGTTATTTCTTTGACATCCATGTGAAAGCAGTGTCTCCCATGAAAAACACGAATCCACTAGTGCTTCTTCGGTTATCTACGTCTCCACCCCAATCGCTATCGCTATATCCAACAAGCTTATAATCATTAGATACCAAATAAAACAAGCCAAAGTTGGTTGTACCTTTCAAATAGCAAAGAATTCTCTTCGCGGCTTTAAAATGGGTGATTGTTGGTGACTCCATATAGCGGCTTACTAATCTGACTGCATAAAGGATATCTGGCCTCGTGCATGTAAGATAGCGTAGAATTCCAACCAAACTTTTGAAAAATGTTGGATCTACACTTTCCCCTTCTTTATGTTTGGACATCTTGATCCCGTACTCCACCGATGTGCTTATCGGCTTGTAGTTATCCATCTTGAACTTTTTCAAGATCTCCTTCTCATAGCTTTCTTATAAAATTAAAATTCCATCCGTTTGTTGCTTTACTTCTATACCGAGGTAATACGCCATGAGCCCCATGTCTATCATCTCGAACTCCTTCGTCATCACTTTTTTTAATTCATCGAACATTCTTTGATTGCTTCCAGTGAAGATCAAATCATCCACGTAGAGGCACATAATCAAAAATATCTCCATCTTTGATCTTGATGTACAAAGCGTGCTCATAAGGACATTTGTTGAAGCCATTTTCTTGGAAGTACTTGTCGATTCTACTATTCCATGCCCTTGGTGCTTGTTTTAGCCCATAAAGAGCCTTCTTCAACTTCAACACCTTGCCTTCATGGCCTTTTGCTTCGTAGCCTGGTGGTTGTTGAATATAGACTTCCTCTTCAAGAACTCCATTTAGGAAGGCCGATTTTACATCCATTTGATGAATCCTCCATTTGTTTTGAGCCGTCAAAGATATGATTAGTCTAACAGTTTCCAATCGAGCAACTGGAGTGAACACCTCATCATAGTCGATTCCAGCCTTTTGATAGCAGCCTTTTGCAATAAGCCTCGCTTATGTCTTTCGATCTCTCCCTTGGCATTTCGCTTTATTTTGTACACCCATTTGACACCTATTGCCTTGTATCCTTTGGGAAGTGAAGTGAGTTCCCATGTGTTGTTCTTCTCAATGGCCTTGATTTCTTCGTCCATTGTATCTCTCCATTGTTTCTCTTGTGCAGCTTCTTAAAATGTCACCAGCTCACAATCAACGAATAGACAGAATAATGTAAGATTGTCTAATTGTTCAGTCACCTCATAGAGTTCTCGAAGACTTCTCATACGATGCACTTCTCTTTCATCTTCAGTCTCACTTGAGGATGGAGAATGCGATGATGATGATCCGTCTCCATGAGTAGGAAAATTTGGTGGAGTTGTGAGGCCTTGTTGAAGTTGTCTTGGTTGCTCAAACATTGTCTGCTCATCTTCCTCGGATGGGAAAAATTAAAGTCCTCCGTTTGAGAATCAAAGTTCCATTCGCCTTCTTCATCAAATATCATATCTCGAGTGATCAAAAACTTCTTGTCATTCGGATTGTAAAGCCTGTAGCCTTTTGAGCTTGAGTCATAATCGATGAAAATAAAACTTTTGCTTTTATCATCAAGCTTGGTTCGATTCTCATCTGGTACATGAACATGAGCTACGCTCCAAAAGACTCGAAGGTGGGAAATTCCAGGCTTTCTTCCTCTCCATACTTCTTATGGTGTCTTTCCCCACACACTTCTTATAGGAGAACGATTTAATAGGTAGACTGCATATGCCACTACTTCTGCCCAAAACTCATTAGGTAGTTTCTTGCTTTTAAGCATACTCCGTGCCATGTCAAGAATTATTCTATTCTTCCTTTCTGCCACACCATTTTGCTGGGGGGATCTAGGAACCGTTAAGGGTCAACGAATTCCATGTGCTGCACAAAACTCATTGAATTCATTGGATGTGAATTCTCCTCCTCGATCAGATCTCATGGCTTTGATCTTATGACCGCTCTCCTTTTTCGCGACTGCTTTGAACTTCTGAAACACTCCGAAGACTTCTGATTTCTACTTTAAGAAATATACCTAAATTTTTCTTGAATAATCGTTAATGAAGAGAAGGAAGTAGTTACTATAAGCGAGAGAACTTGGCTTAATAGGACCACACACATCGGTATGGATGAGCTCGAGCAGCTTCTTGGCTCTATTTAGAAAGCTTCTTCTATTGCTTCCCTTATAGACATCCTTCACATAATTGATCGGGATTGTTGATATATGGTAAACCGCTAACCATTCCCTTCTTGGATAATAGCTCCAATCCTCCAAAGTTTAGATGCCCAAATCGAAGATGTCATAGCCACGATGCGTCTTTGTAACAAGTCTTTAGACACTTTGCAATATCATTTCTGATATTCAAATGGAACATTCTATTCTTCGACATCCGTACCTTGGCGATTAGATTCCCCGTTGCCATCTCTTATAAAAAGACTACAATCTTTCATATGAATATCATAGCCTTTTTCTAGGAGTTGGCCCAAACTAAGAATATTGCATTTTATACCAGGTACATAGTAGATATTTGAAATCATTTGGTGGCTATCATCTTTTGCTCTAAAAAGGACGTTACCTCTTCCCTTCACTGATATCTTGCTTTCATCTCCAAATGAGACATCACCACTTACTGATTCATTGAGCTCCACAAACATGTTCCTTCTTCCACACATGTGGTTGCTTGCACCGGTGTCGAGATACCATGTGTTGTCATG
This sequence comes from Euphorbia pulcherrima, assembly GCA_947683365.1. Taxonomy (NCBI): domain Eukaryota; kingdom Viridiplantae; phylum Streptophyta; class Magnoliopsida; order Malpighiales; family Euphorbiaceae; genus Euphorbia; species Euphorbia pulcherrima. Next base: position 6,426,384 of record CANTUS010000006.1, on the reverse strand, counting down.
ATGATCATTTTTGTTGTTATACGCTAGTAATAGAGTTCTTTTTCCTCAATCTTCTCCTCCACAAAATTCGCCTTCTCCTTGACTTGATTGTTAGGAGTTCTACATTCTAAAGCGTAATGCCCAAACTTTTGACAATTATAGCACCGAACTTGAGATTTGTCATACCTTGCCTTCAAATTGCCTCTTCTACGACCAAGTGTGGAACTTTCTCCTTTCTCGTAGTTATCGCCAGAATTGTTGTTATAATTCCAACTTTGTCCATGACCACGGCTACCACCTCGTCTGCGGCCTCGTCCTCTGCCTTTGTCCCTTCCATGGTTGTTTCTACCATTGCTTTGACCTTCAATCGTATCCTTAAGTTGTAGCTTGAGGAGTTGCTCAGAGATACCTTATTTCTTCTTGTGCTTTTCTTCATAAGCTTGTAGTGATCCTTGGAGTTCCTCGATTGCCATTTCCTCTAAGTCTTTGGTTTCTTCAATCGTCACCACGATGTGCTCAAATTTGGGATCCAACGAACGGAGTATCTTCTCTATTATTCTTACATCTTCTAACTTCTCACCGTTTCTTTTCAATTGATTAGAAATGACTGCTACTCTAGAAAAGTATTCGGAGATAGACTCGGATGGTTTCATATGCAAGGATTCAAACTCACCTCTTAGTGTTTGGAGACGGACCTTCTTCACCTTTTCGACTCCTTTGTAAGAGGTTTGTAGCTTCTCCCATGCTTGCTTGGAGGAAGTTGCACTTGAAATCTTTTAAAAACCGTCATCATCTAATGCCTGATAGATGAGGAAGAGAGCTTTCTTGTCTCTCTTTCGGGAATCCTTCAAAGTTGTAGCTTGATCTGGCATGAGAGAGGCTTCATTTTAGGGCTCCTTGAAACCTTCCTCTATGATATCCCAGACATCATGCGCACCGAGAAGAGCCTTCATCTTGATACTCCAATTGTCATAGTTGTTGTTGTTGAGTGTTGGAACTTGAAACGATGCCACGCTATTCGCCATCTTACTCAAATAGCTTTTCTAGACATACAGGGGCTGTTGCGACACTTTCTGGAATCTTTTGCAATACACTGGATGTATTGCAACGCTTTTGGCAGTCTACTGCGACACTTTCTGGGCTTTTTAGCTACTGCAATGCCTGGGCAGTTTCAACTCAATTTTTTTGCACTCGGAAAAAAAAATTCTTTTCGAGAGGAGGACTCGAGCTCTCAACCTAGCTTTGGTACCACTTTGTTGGAATTAAAACACTCAAATGAACAACTTTTATTAAACTCGAAAATATTACAAGAATACTCTCACTCAAAATACAAAACTACAACTCACTCTTTACTTCTTTTCTTTCTAAAGAAGTTCTTATTTTTGTTGATGAAAAACAACTAAACAACTCACCTATTTATAGGTGAATTATACAACTCCCAACTCCCAACTCCCACAATTAATAACCACAACTATTAACTAGCACAATTACTTACCACCACCTCCAACTAACACAATCAATAGCCAACTTATTTAGTTAATTTAATGGCCTCCAAATTGGTTGTAGTTAATAGCCTCCAATTTGGTCATCACACACAAAAATCTACATACTTAAAATACCTAAATAAATTTACTACATTTTGGATTTGTGGGCTTGGACTCCAATTGATTGGATTTGGATTTTGGGTTTCCATTGATATAGATCAAGTTTATAAACCAACAAGGACTATCTCTCTTAGAGACCGCCAATCCCCATGGCCTGCGGTACCCACCACCCGTTTCACTTCTCCCCGGCTCCCCACCACTGCTGACTGGATCACGATCATGCCTTCTATAGTTTGGCAAGTTTTTGAATGTAGAAGGTGAACCGAGCCTACTGTCTGGACTGTCTAGACCATCTGCCATGCCCCTTCGGTCTTCTCGGTTCCTTGGTGTAGATGATCCAACTCAATTGCTTACATTGGCAGGGTCATACATTTGGGAAGCTAAGTATGTCAGAGTAGTCACTACATCGCCTATTAGCGGCCTAGTGGCTGCTTGTTCTTGCAAGCATATGGCAGCAACTGCAAGAGCTTGGTATAGTCCTCGCATTGGATATCGCCGTTGAAGTAGTGGGTCTGCCATTTTCGGGAACTTCTTCCTGTCCTTGAAAAGCGGTCGAGCCTGAAAACCGCAAATCCAATATAATAATAGAAAACAAGAATTTGGATAATCTTAAGTTCAAACTCTCTAAAGTTGTATATTTCACTCAATCTCAACCATCCATTGAGTTTTAATGGCCTAAATTTATTGCATTGTGGACCCCACCGTAGACCCCACAAACCACTAAAATTAAATCTGGGCTATTTAAACTCAATAGATAGTTGAGATTGAGTGAAATGTACAACTTTAGAGAGTTTGAACCTTAGAGAATCCAAATCCAGAAAACAACACCAACCTTATTCCGTGTCAGTTCAACATTAAAATATACAGATTAAACAATAATAAAGAAGGCCAATTACATCAGCACCTCCTCTAATCTAGCACATTCCACCTACTACCCCTGCCTCCTTAACTTGGAAAAGATCTTCTTAACTCCTTCAACTTTCAAAAAGTACACTAGTTTGCCCCCTAAAAGTTAAAGCCATGTGTTAGCTTCCGATTGGTTTGACTTTTCAATATGTCATTCTTCTAATTTTTCTCTCTCCAATCAGAAGCTGACCCGTGGCGTTCAGGGCAAACTGATGCATTTTTGCCAAGTTGAGGGAGCTACGTAGATACTTTCCAAGTTTAAGGGGGCTGCAGGTGGAATGTGCAAACTTGGAGGAGTTGTTGATGTATTTGGTCATTAAAGAATGATTACTACAAGTAATAAAATCATAATGGGGTTAAGCAAAAAACGTACCCATGCAACAAGATTATGCTCTCCCGGAGCTCGAGTATTATCAATGGCCTTGCGCCCTGTGATAAGTTCAAGAAACACGACTCCGAAACTATAAACATCAGACTTCAAAGTAAGTTGACTGGTCATAGCATATTTAGGAGCGCAATAGCCATATGTTTCGATCACACGGGTAGACACGTGGGTCTTGTCACCAACAGGACCCAGCTTAGCGAGTCCGAAATCCGATAACTTAGGGTGAAAACCTTCATCAAGAAGGATGTTAGATGACCTCAGATCTCAGTAAATGACAGGTGGGTTTGCTTTGTCGTGCAAATACTCCAACCCTTTTGCCGCACCAGCTGCAATCTTCATCCTTGTATTCCAGTCCAGAGGCTCCTTGTCTGATGGAAGATCTGAAAACAATAAAGAATGAGTTCCATAGATATTAGTGAGTTAAACAAACTAGAGTATATAATGGATGATGTTAGACAAGCACAAGTTGATGCTTTTGAACATAAAAGCAATGTTATTAAAATCAGACTGAACAGACCGATTCAACCAGAAAAACTGCGGATGAACCATAATTGAACTGCGATTAAATTCAATTGAACCACGGTTGAACAATGAAAATTAGAACCATTACCTTCACTGGTTCAATACCCGATTTGGTTTCAATAACATTGCATAAAAGGTCTCATTCGATTTGCAAAGTTCTAGAAATAACCTAGTGTGGTTACCATTTTTACTGTAGTTCAGTATGACTATCTATCAATTATGTAGTTCGCCGTTTAGGTCGTTCAAGTTTTTTTTTTCAGAATCCAACTATTTGAACCTTTTTGCAACCTCTGCACAAGATAGAAATTTTCTAGTACCAACAAATGCCAGAGCAATGAATTCTTTTCCAGGCTTCTTTTTCAAAAAAAAAAGTACAGCAAAATGGAAATAGGTGTTTAATGCAAATCATGGAAACTAAACTCGAATGAACAAAGCTCGATTTCAACAAAGCTTGAGATAGGCTTGAGCTCTGCTAAAGCTCGGTTAGATTAAATTTGAGCTCGATTTATGTTCGTTAAAAATTTAACGAACAAAGTTTAAATAGTCGGTGTTAGAGCTCGGTTCAACTCATTTAGAGCCCTAGGCAAAAGCACCAATTTGGGCATTGAGTTATTGTCCAACTATGCTCATTGGTTCTTTTGGTATACAGATATTTAAAACGTGTTACTTTCATTTAAGCATTTGAGCCCTTCATGTAGATTGTCGTTGCTTTCTATGATTATAGGCTCTCTTATTTTCGAATGTATTGAACTGAATTGAACTAAACTGAATGAATTTAAACTAAATTGAAATGAATTTATTAATTATACATAATAATAATAATTCTGAACTATTTTTAAAATAAAAAATAATAATAATTCTCAAAACTTATAAATACTAATAATTAAAACAATAATACTAAATAATATTGATTAATTTTATTATATAATAATAATGTTAATAATAAAATAATAAGTTAATAAATATAATAGATACTATTTTTTTAGTAAAACATTTCAATAAAATATTAATTTATAATTAATATAAATATAAATAATTAAGAATAATAAATTATAATAAATAACTATTAATAGTTATAACAATATTGGTAATAAATAAAATAATTACCAAAACTAATCCAAATAACATTTAACAATAATAGAACCATTAAATACAATTTTTATTATCAAATAATAATAATAAAAATTTTAATAATTATTATTATTATAATTATAAGTACATTAATTGAAAAGAAACCATAAAAAATTAGTATTTTATTTCTTACTATTTTGTGCCTTAAAAAGAGTCCTAATTTAATTGAAATATCAAGTCAAATTTGGATGAAAATTAATTAGAATAAATTAGGATTTGATTCTTAGTAATATTTTAACTATTTTTTGTATATATCTATTGTGGATTGTAGTACCCATTGCACATGATATTGAGAAGGAAAAAATTTTACATGTGTCCCATGTATTGATTTGCTATATTTGAACATTGTAATTATTAATTTATCAATTAGTATTAATACTAATTAAGATTACAAGTATAATAAAATATATTAGTCATAATAATTAGTTATTTTTAAGTATTATTTATAATTAATATCACATTAATACTAATTATTATTATTTATAACTAGTGTAGTATATATGTAATGCACACATATGTCATTCCTAGTAAGAGTATATCAATGATAAGTAAGTCTAAACTTCAAAAAATCTGTTTTATAGTACATATTTCAATTCGTTAAAGTAAGTACTGACTGTATTATTCGACATGTCAAGTAGCAATATTATACATCTATTCCTCTAAAACCAAAATAACGCATAAAAGTTCAAAAAAATCATATATTTAAATTAAAAATACCATTATATATTATAATTTTTATGTTGATTCGTTTAAACTTCCAAGTATGTCAAATAGATATTTTGTATTCAGTTAGAAAAGACTAACCTGTATGAATCCATAACGACAAATATTAAAGTATAAACTTTTATCTCGATAGCTGCCGTGCTTATCAAACTCGTGTAGTCTTTCATTTTTACTATATGTGTTTTGATACAAATGTTTATATTGATTGCGAAAATTAGTCATAATTTATAAGTGTATAACAATAACTATAATCCACCCTAATTAATTATTTTCTTATAAAAAGTAGTTATTGCTATTAATCATTATCATTTTTCTAAATCAAACATATTCAAGAAATATATTAAAATTAATTTCCTAAAATTCGGATTGAAGAAACATTGATCTAATATTGATTTAAATTTATGAAAAAATATGCAATTTAATAATTATTGTAGACGATAATAAAAACTGCTCATATATAGTGTAAAATCAATTAAAGTAAAGAAAGCTCTTATATGTCAACAAATAATTGGAAAAGTAAGCAATAACATTTGATAAAGAAAAATTTCAAACAATTGGACAATATGAACACAAATTACTCCCTCCATCTTTTTAAAATAGGCATTCTAGCCTAAAATTGAATTACCAAAATACTTGTCATTTGGTCTTTTCTAGGTATTTTTTTCATTACTCTTTCAACCATGCCCTTAGTATTAATTGCACTTGGGTTGAAAAGTTAAGGCATTAATTTAAGATACAACGGTAAACTAGTATTTTCATATCTTTAATAAATGAGTTTATTAAGAAGCGTGAAACTTATAGGAAGATAAGTAAAAAAATATAGAGGGAGTAAAATTTAAAAAATATGACTCTATTGATTATAATCCTATTTAAGAATTAAGGTGACTCTTTTTTTCTCATCAAATATTTTATTATTATTTTTATTGTTTTTATTATTATTATTTTAATTTTATATTTTGGTATTGTTATGATTATTATGAATATAACTAAAATATAATTTTTATTTTTTTATAAATTGATTTTTTATATTTATTTTATTCAATAAAAAATAATTAATAATCTATTTATTATTAGTCAGTTTCATCATTTATTATTAATAGTAAGTAACATCATTTAGTAATGTGTAAAAGGTATAAGGGTAAAAGAGTCTTTGAGGACTTCATTACTTATATATATATATATATATATATATATATATATATATATATATATATATATATATATATATATATATATATATAATAATTCAATACTATCGATTTTATATTAAATATAATTACTTAATAAATATTTTTATATTAATATTTTTATTTTTATTATAATTAATATTATTAATTAGAATAATTATTAATTAAATTAGAATGTGTAATAATGAAGTCTTAAAAGAACTGAACTACATTAAATTATAATTCAAGACCAAAGCCTTAATTGTGAACTATTTTCGGTCTGTTTTTTTTCCTAAAAAAAACAATCGAAAATCTTTTCTTGTTTAAAGAGTGGCGTTATTAGGCCATTTATCCCGAAAGCAAGTGGAGCCTTAATTGTTCTCTCCTACCCCTACATTACCATATCAGTTTTTTTTTAAAATTTATATTGGTTTCAGTTCATGGATATACAGCATTTTTCTGGATTAAATAGGTGACATGTCATCAATTGTCAAAGTGTTCGATGCAGAGGCATGGAGTATGAATTCAACGGAGGAAAGAAATAAATATGGATAATTTACTTCTTTTAAGCAAAGACTGATTAAGGCATGCCTCATGCCAAAGAAAAGGATGGATGATAGACGGTGGATTGAAATCTGTTTCCTGTGTTTTATTCTATATCTCTCTTTCAGATTTTATCATTCATGACGTTATTTTACTTAATTTTTTATTTTTAGATTTTTTTCTTTTTTTTATTTCTCTATTCTCCGTATCTAACACATAGCAAAATCTGAATAGAGGATGAAAGGGGACACATAGTTGGAGACAACAGATTTCAATCCATACATGTTCACCCAAAAATTATATGGTACATAACAAGCACCGCAATGTACCGTAATTTTATCTTAAAAGTATTTTATATGTAATTTCTTCCCATACTTCATAATTCAATAATATTTCTTACCTAAAATGAATTTAATACCAAAATGTTATCTACTTAAAATATATTCTCTTATTTCCTAATTCAATATTTTGCATTTATTTTGTGAATTAATGTGTTCTAACATTAAAGAAAAAATGAAACTTCATTTATTCTTTATTTTCCTAATTACAAGGAATCTTTGGAAAATTGAAATTATTTATTATAGAAGTATGACTATATCTTGGCGATCAACGAAGCAAACTATTACCGCTACTTCATCAAATCATGCACAATTAATAGCAATTCATGAGGTTAATCATGAATGTGTATAATTGCAATCATTAACAAAACATATTGGAGATGCATGTGAAAAGTGACTACTAAAGAAGATCCAGCAATGATATATGAAGACAATACAACTTGTATCGTTCAACTGAAGGAAGATTACTAAAGGAGACATAAATAAGCATATTTCACCAAAAATTTTATTCACTCGTGATCTTGAGAAGAATGGTGAAATCAGTATTCAACAAATTCACTCCTGCAACAATTTAGCAGACATGTTCACCAAAGCATTACCTACTGCAACTTTCAAGAAGTTAGCTTACAACATTGGAATACGTCGTCTCAAGAATCTTCAACATTTTTGCGAACAGAAAGAGTAAACACTGTACTCTTGTTCCCTTAACCAAAGTTTTTGTCCCACATGATTTTTCTTTGGTAAGGTTTTTAACGAGGCAGTGTCTCGTTCGCAATAATGGACATCAAATGGGGAGTGTTAAATATTAATGTTACATACATCAATTAGAATTGATGTCCATTGATAACTCTTTTACATTCATTTGTAACATATGTAACCCTCCCTCGTTTACTTGTATTTATCTGTGTAACTTGTGTCATTACAAATTCATAGAGTTTACATATAAATATAGACTTATTATATGACATACACAATAAAAATGAATAATAAAATTACACATTACTTCCTCTCCATCTTTCTCATATTCTTCTTTTACATTTATTTCTTCCGTACCACGATATTTTTAATAAGAATCACTTTTTTGTTATATTTTTTTTACAAGTGAAATAAGTATAAAATGGAACTGAATCAGTATGATTTCCGAGTCACACAGATGATGGCCTCGTAGTGTGGATGTTATTGCAACAGTCTCTTCCTCTATTTTTCTTTCAATACAAACAAAAAGTCTAATTCGCTACTGACCGCAATTTCTCCCTTTTTCTTCAATTTCGTCCCCAATTCTTAGTCCAATCTTTCCTCCTATGGAAACCACCGCTCTCCGGCACGGCGTTGAATTCCCCTTATTCACTTGCTCTTCCGGCGGAAGTAGAAGAAGGCAGCTCCGGCGACTCAAATACGTCGCTCCGATTTTTCACCATACTTCCCTATCTCGCCGGTTTCATTCGAATCCCCTCCCTTCTCCCCTCAGATTCTACTATTTCCGTGACCGGAGAGTCATTTGCGTTGCCCAGGCGAAGGATCACCACGATCACGGCCACGACCACGGCCACAGCCATGATCATCACCAAGGCCACGGTCACGGCGGCCACCACCACCACGGAGACGGTGGAGAGCTTAGTGGAACGCAGAGAGCTGTTATTGGATTTGCTAAATTTGTAGGATGGATGGACCTAGCCAATATGTGGAGAGAGCACTTGCAGCTTTGCTGCTGCTCTGTTGCATTGTTTGTTGCTGCTGCTGTTTGTCCTCATTTGTTGCCGAAGCCACTCATCAAGCCTGTCCATAATGGCTTAATGATCGTCGCCTTTCCTCTCGTTGGGGTAAAGTTTTCACTCCACATCTTATAATTCGTTTTGATTCATGTTAATTTCATTGGCATTTTTCTCCACTTTTAGTTACTTGTCATTAGTATTGATTTCAAATTCTGCGGATCTGTTTAGTTTCTCAGCCTTGAAAATTATCATTTCTTATATTTCTAGGATTCGATAGTTTATTATTCAAAAGGATCAAGCTCAATAGTGGTAGCATCGTTTTTGGTTTGTAAAAAGTATGAATTCACTTGTACTTTATTTGGACATTGCTATTTATCTTACTGATGGGAAAACTTATCATTTCCATGGAATAATGAATTTCTAACGTTATTAGTTACTAAGAATTTGGGGGGAAAATGAGGCAATATAATGTATTCGGAAGTATTTGCCCCTGCACTTGTGGTATCATGATGTATTGTTGTCTTGCTGAGATGTCAAAACAATGAACCTCATTGCTCATTGCTGGAACAACATAAATTTTACTTTAGAAAATGCAACACCTGTATCACGGATTCTGAGAAAATAGAACACATGTTTTACTTACAGTTGCTACAGTTACTTTATTTTTGGTGTACTGGAAATGGTTTATTTGCATGTCGGATGTGATAATCTAATGTATCTCATCCTGTATGGATACTCTCAAGAAACTAGTTTATGTGCTACCAGTTTCAGATTTGATATCAGGCCAGTATGTGTCAGGATTGAACAAATTGTAGTGCTTTTGGAAAATCTAGGTCTAATTTGTAATCTCTGTGACCCCATAAGCAATTTTTAAGATGAACTATGATGAGCACGGAAAGCTAATTTGGCAAGCAACTTTGCGCTTGTGCGGTGAGAGTAAAAGCATTACAAAGTTGTTTGGTAAACTGGGATCTTATATGACTGAACAAAACCTGTTCATCAGCTCTCTTCAATTGGAGTTTATAAGTTTAACAGCCCATTTCTTTGGTCAACCCTGTGGTATAAGGTATAATTGTCAGTTAACAGCCTTATATTTGTGGTATCCATATTTGTTTCTACTCAACTCTCTCGGTCATCCATATTGACTCTTAGGCTTTGTATATAATGTGTTTATATGTCTCCAATGCTGATTCCATTCGTCATTTTTGACATGCAGTATACCTGGAAGATGTATTGGATCTACTTACTCTTTAATGAATGATTTTTTTCTGGTGTCTGTTTCATTCAGTAATTTTGTAGATTTTTTTATCTTTTCATTCATGAATATGTGAGACTTTATGCTATTCCATATGTCAGGTATCAGCCTCCCTTGATGCACTTATTGATATTGCTGGTGGGAAGGTTAATATTCATGTCCTAATGGCACTCGCAGCCTTTGCGTCAGTATTTATGGGGAATGCTTTGGAAGGAGGACTACTACTTGGAATGTTCAATCTAGCTCATATTGGTAAACATTTCGGGCTTATGTGACAGCAAATGTTTCTTGTAATCATTACTAAACTTCTTATTCTAAGAGACTTTTATCGATTTGCAGCTGAAGAGTTCTTCACCAGCCGCTCAATGGTAGATGTTAAAGAGCTGAAGGAAAATCATCCAGATTCTGCTCTTGTGCTGGATGTCAATGATGAGAAACTACCAGATCTCTCTGATTTGTCATACAAAAGTGTCCCAGTGCATGATGTAAAAGTGGGCTCATTCATTTTGGTCGGAACTGGTGAGGTCTGTGACGTCAATTTTGCATCTTATAGTTTTTTTTTCTTATGTAGAGGAATGTTTAAGTTTTGTCGATAGTATTGCTTAGTGCTTACATAAATGAAATATCAATTATGAAGTAAAAGATCATTAAATTATGAGTGTAGCTTTTCTACATGGATTGTCATTTTAATTAGGCCTAATACATTAGGACCCCCTAACTTGGCCATAAACGCCCATTTTCCCCCTAAACTTTCAATTGTTCCAGATAACCCGCTGAAACTTGTTTAAAGTGAACCTCCTAACCCCAGGGTGCCACGTGTCAGCTTCTGGAAAAATCAGATAAATTGCATCTTTGAAAAGTCCAACCAACCAGAAGCTGACAAGCGGTGTTCAGGGGTAAACTGGTGCATTTTTTGCAAGTTAAAAGGGGGTATTTGGAACTTTTGAAAGTTCAGGGGTAAATGGGCGTTTAAGGCCAAGTTCAGGGGTCCCAATGTATAAGGCCTTTTAATTATGCACTACAGTGATAATGCCAATATCATTGCTGAGATGAATACCAGAACCCATAGTTGAACTGAGGCATGTTGACCTACATATGATAACATAGATACATGGTTTCTTGGTGCATTGGAGCTGTTAAACTTACATATCCGCTCTAATAAGAGATTGATGTGTAAAATCTGGGCAATTTTCTTGTTAACAAACGTAGAATGTCATATGAAAGAGGGAAGCACTAAAATGATATGTTGGTTTGACAATTCTACATTAATGTACAGTATATCAAGATCACCAATTTTATCTTTGGGACTTGTATCATTTTCAGGCCGTGCCCGTAGATTGTGAAATTCTCCAAGGGAGTGCAACAATTACAATTGAGCATTTGACTGGTGAAATCAAGCCACTAGAAGCAAAAGTGGGAGACAGGATTCCTGGCGGTGCAAGGAATTTGGATGGTAGAATGATAATAAAGGTATGCTGAAAATCTACTTGTGATTAAATTCCTTCAGATTTTGGTTGCTAAGCGTAGTTGGCATTCCTTCTTGTTCTTTATATGGATTTATTATTTTGACCATTGGATGCATGGTTAGGAGTTCAGGCAATATGTTTTTCTGTCTTTATTAATGTTTAATTGTTCGGTTTTTATGGTTTCTTTGTTTTCACCTTTTTTGATTCAGGCCACAAAGACATGGAAAGAGTCAACACTGAACAGGATAGTACAACTGACTGAAGAAGCTCAACTAAATAAACCAAAGCTTCAAAGATGGCTGGATGAATTTGGGGAGCGCTATAGTAAAGTGGTTGTGGGTTTGTCTGTTGCTGTTGCTTTACTTGGTCCATTTCTTTTCAAATGGCCATTCTTTAGCACATCAGGTAACATGTAGAACACGTTAATGCTTTTAGCTATGGTCTTAGATTATCATTCCTAGTACTTTTTCAAATGCTTGCATACTATTGGCGTTATTTGCTTGACAAGTAGCCTGTTTTTTTTTCTAGTATGTTGCTTTTGAAAAATGATAATGGATGGCTTGCTAATACTTGTCCTTACATTTTTTGGCATATCATGAATTATTTTGTTACGGTCCATGGTTCTAGTTATGGGAAAGGGTTTAATTTCTGGTTATATGGTTTAGGGCTCATTTTGAAAGAGAGAACCCTCTGATCTCTCTAGACTATTTTTCTGGAATCGTTGCTTGCTTTACGTTATACTTTCTCCAAAATAAATATTAGAAACTGATCCCTAATAACTCTAAGTTAACAATCTAACTGCAATTGTAATTGCTGATGCCTTACGTAGTTTAATGTCACCCTTCAAATTGACTAACTGCTGCCTAATCCTCATTGAAAGGATAACGTAAGGGACACATATAGGAAACTTGCACATATGACAACAAATATTTAGAACACCCACATAGAGAAGACAAATAGGTACATAGTATATTGCCATGTTTTGCTGCCGACACATTGTATGTAGTTGAGGGCATTTGCAGGGGTTGATACTTGGTTGAAACAAATGTTTTTATGCATACTTCATGTAATCTTTGGGTAAAGAAGCGACTTGCTGGAGTGTACGCTTGCTAATATTCTAATTGCTGCAGGTTAACTTGGGGAAAAATGAAGAAGCTGTTTAAAAATTGCACCTTTTACTTGCCTATATATGTGAAAGAGTGATATCCTTAATTAGATTAGAGATATGACTCATGAAACATATCCGTGTGCTTTACTATCATGTTTAAAAGAATTCTGATGTCTTAGCAAATTTATGACAAACATTATCATTATAATATATTTGCTAGCCTAGGACAATGAAACCTTGCTGGATAACCGATTTTTCATTTCAATAGTCAACCTTGCTGGATTACCTCTGAAGTCTTTTGGCTTTGAAAATATGCTAGATAAAGTTTAAGATTGACTATTGAAGTATTTTTGGGGTAGCGAAGTTTCGATGTACGAATATATTTGTAATTTTAAAGGTTCTCTATCTCAATCCCTTCATTGCATTTTAGTGTATTTAATTGAACATATCCTTGTTTTTCTTTTCTCTAATTGTGGGTAATGATTTAGTCTGCAGAGGATCAATTTACAGAGCTCTAGGGCTTATGGTGGCAGCATCACCCTGTGCCTTGGCTGTGGCTCCATTGGCATATGCAACTGCCATCAGTTCGTGTGCCAGAAAGGTACATGCTAGCTTTTTCCAAAAACATATGAAATTCAATCATGCAATCTATATAGACAGCAGGTTAGGAGTTCAACAACAATCTCTAACTAGTTTGGCTCAGATACTTGGATCTTTTTTCTCCGGTCCACCTTTAGAAAGATCTGAGCCAACTAGATTTATTTATATCTGCTTCTCCGCCAGATATCATCCTAGGTATAACCTTCCTAAAAATATATTCATATATCATCTGACCTGTCCTAGTTTTTTTATAAGCTTATTTTTTAACTCTCTCTCTGCCTCTTCACCCTGTAGACATGTTTCTTCATCAACTAGACTTGATGTCTCACACATTATAGCTGGTCTACTAGCTCCAGTATAGGACCCCTTTTTACTCTCTGGCATTTTGCAAGTGTTTTTCTTTTAAGCTTTCGACTAGACAAGGTAGTTTGTATTGAACAAGTTCAGAAAATAACTGAGATTGAGTCTATATCAACTATTTGGTTCCTCAGGTTTCAGAATCTTATTTATACTTAACAATGTATGCTTGAGTATAACACATAAAATACAGCTTGGTTAGTGGTTACACATGTTTGATATTTGAAATAACTCTTAAGCACAAGAGCAGCTTTTCTTATATCTCAAATTAGAAATGTTCATGTTAAAATATTAAGTGGTTAGAAAATAATTTATTTGTGTGTAATGCAATCTAATATAGAGCTGCAGTACATTTGTGGATGAATTTGTTTTGACAATTATGGAAATTTTTTGTCAAAAGGGAATACTAATTAAAGGTGGTCAAATTTTCGATGCTCTGGCGTCATGCCACACAATTGCATTTGACAAAACTGGGACATTGACAACTGGAGGGCTCATGTTTAAAGCCATCGAACCAATTTATGGACACCAAAAAGGTAATTGGAATGTGAGCTTCACTTCATGCTGCAGGCCAAGCTGTGAGAAAGAAGCTCTTGCTGTTGCCGCTGCTATGGAAAAGGGTACTACTCATCCAATTGGAAGGTGACTTTTTAGAAGGATATAATTCCATTTCCTGCTTTCATTTGGGATGTTGATATCGTAGTTTGTAGCATGAATTTTTTGCATATTGTTTACGTACTCCAAATTTTCCGTATTTTCGAATCGGACTTCTGAGGCCTGTGCCGACAAATGGAAAAGTTACCTATGTCAGTCACTTTATGAGTCTCATATGCCAATTATATCTCGTCTTTTCTTCTACTTCTTAAAACTTAAGGCTCAAAAAAGGGTGATCTTATTCACACAATCTATTTCGCTTATGACTATTTTTTAGCAACATTTGGATACTTTGTACTTTCAATCATCTATCACATTGTTTCATTTTCTTGAATGTCACTAGATGTTAATATACTGACATTGAGTTTTATTATGTTTGTAGAGCTGTTGTAGATCATAGTATTGGCAAAGACTTGCCTTCTATTTCTGTCGAAAGTTTTGAGTACTACCCTGGTAGAGGTCTCACTGCAACTCTGAATAACATTGAGGTATTAAGAAATGTACTTTTAACACTTGTCAATTTAAAGAACCTCTCATAAGCCATTATCTCTGCATTTCTTGTTAATTTTGTGCTATTACACTGAGCTATTTTTATTCTTTATAATACATATATTACAAGTTGAATTTTCTGTATTTACCATCCATTACAGGAATTATTAATTGTTTCTATTTTCTTATAGTCGGTAACTGGAGGAGTTAAGTTGTCGAAGGCATCACTTGGTTCTGTAGAGTTCATCACTTCACTTTGTAAATCTGAAGACGAATCGAAAAAAATCAAAGAAGCTGTTAGTGCATCTTCATAT
Source organism: Euphorbia pulcherrima (assembly GCA_947683365.1). Classification (NCBI taxonomy): domain Eukaryota; kingdom Viridiplantae; phylum Streptophyta; class Magnoliopsida; order Malpighiales; family Euphorbiaceae; genus Euphorbia; species Euphorbia pulcherrima. The sequence continues at coordinate 6,411,132 of CANTUS010000006.1, read as the reverse complement.
GGAAGTGACCTTGTTCATGCTGCTCTTTCTGTTGACAAAAAGGTGTGCGTTCATAAGCAAAACTTGATCTTTTTTGCTGTTATCAGATCTTAGATTCTGAAGTCCTAGAAACTGCAGATAAGCACTTCATGTCCTTACTTGTTTTCTGGAAGTCCTGCTTGAAATGAAATATGAACATATATGTATAATAGATAATCTTAAGATGGAAGAGATGTGGATTATTTTAGTGATAACGGAAATGAAATGTAGCTAGTATATAACTATTTAGCTTAGTATGTGGTTATCTTTTGCTCCTATGAGGTCTTTGTGCCTTGCACATAATACCACAATTACGTCATTTGCACTTCTTCTTCAGAAGAGAAATTGGTGCTATCTTACAATAGTAGCTTTAGCATGTTTATCTGTCTTCTATTTCACTGTTTTTGGTTTCTTCGACCCCTTAAAGTTCACGGTAGTACAATATATTCTAGGATCCATCAATTTGGTTAATTGGTTATTATGGATCAAACTGATCGGCTGAAGAAGAGGTTTATTGCATTGAATTCTGTTGTTAGAGAAGAGCTAATAGTTTTTCTGCAATTGTCATCATAGATAGTTACCATTTTCTTTACCTTGTTTTTCTTCTCTTCTGGAAAAGAGTGGCGAGGCAGAGAACGCAATTCGACTGTATGTATATACTATTTTAAATGTCAATCCACCTGTATAGGTTACGTTGATTCACCTCGAGGATAGACCTCGAGAAGGAGTTTCTGATGTCATAGAAGAGTTAAAAACTCAAGCAAGGCTTCGGGTTATAATGCTAACTGGTGACCATGAATCAAGTGCACAGAGAGTTGCAAAAGCTGTGGGTATCAGTGAAGTTCACTGCAGCCTGAAGCCTGAGGAAAAGCTCAATCATGTGAAGGTTATCTCACGGGATACGGGTAAGCTCTAATGTCATATTTCAAGATAGTACTGCAAGTATTACATCTGTTTAATATATTCGAATTGGGAAACAAGTTTCAGGAGTGGATTTGGCTACATCTATGTAACATCATACTTGGTTTTCTTTTGTGTCATTTTCCTTCATTACTTTTTCATACAAACAAGCCACTACTATAGACGCATTTGTTTTGAAAGGCTATCCTGGAAATTCTATGATGGACACATTGTTATCCACATTAGTTTATCAACACTTAATGCATACTTAGCCCCCCAAACTTGGCACTTTATTTCAGGTGGCGCCTCCAACTTTTAAAAGGCTCTACCAGCCCCTCAAACTTGGCAAAAATGTTCATTGCAGCCCCTTAGTGCCATGTGTCACCTTGTGATTGATTTGACTTTTCAAATATGTCAAATTTTTTACTTTCCTCTCTCCAATCAAAAGATGACACGTGGATTTGACGGGCTGCAGTGAACACTTTTGCCAAGTTTGGGGGCTGGTAAAGACTTTTGAAAGTTGGGGGCGTCACATGATTTGAAGTTCCAAGTTTGGGGGCCTGAGTATGCATTAGGCCGTTTATCAAGGCTTAATGCATCAGTGGCTGCTCCAACTTGTCTCATTCCACTTACTGGTCACCCTGAACTTTGAAAAGATTCTTGTAGCTCCCTCAACTTTCAAAAAGTGCACCAGTTTGCCCCCATTAACGCCACATGCCAGCTTATGGTTGGTTTGACTTTAACTCTCCAATTTGAAGCTGACACGTGGCACTCAAGAGCAAACTAATGCAGTGTTGCAAATTTGAGGGAGTTATGGGGACATTTTCAAAGTTTAGGGGGGCAATTTGTGGAATGGGACAAGGAGCCACTGATGCATTAGGCCTTTCATTAATTCTTTATCATTTATGTGGCTGGTTTAATCAAAGACCAGATTACGAAGCCCCATACTTAATAATCACAATGTTTTGCTGATGCTGTTTTTGTTTTCCCCATTCTAGTCGCTTTTGTGTATGATGTGATGCAGCGGAAGGATCAAGTAACAGGGAACAAAAAATCTTTACAATTCTTCTAGATTGAAAGAAGAGAGCCACTCAATTCTTCACAATTCTTCCGGATTGGGAAGAAGAGAGTCTTCTAATAGCCCTAAATTCTTCTAGATTTAGAGAAAATTAGGAACAAAAGCCGAAGCTAAATTTTATTAATCAACAAAAACTGAACTATTTTGTTACATCCATTCCTTTTTATAGGCTAATTATTCAAATGCTAATAAAACTCCTAAAAATATAATTTCCTATCTAGCAAAATAACAATTCTATTAAAACTCCTAAATAACTAAAAACTATAAATAAACTAAACTTCCTATCTAATAAAATACCAAATAAAATAGAAGACAAAATCTAATAAAATCCTAATAAGAATATACTACCAAATAAAAGAAATAACAAAAATTAACATTAATTCGGAATAAATAATAAATCCCGAATTTCAGGCCTTTTGGTTCGGAATTTGAAAAAAATAGCATTGGGCTCATGGTATAACCATGAGTTTTTCTCAGTGGCCTGTTTCCACTCGAAAAACACTCCTAAATCGTCCAAATCAGATCATCCAGCTGAACAACACATATGACCCGAAACAGCTTCATTCCTTTTTCATTCTGCATCATGATGCCAAGCAATATCTTGCACCGAATTACCTGAAGTTAAAAAATGCATTAACAAATTTCGGGAATATTATTGCAGGGGGTGGTTTGATCATGGTAGGTGAAGGTATCAACGATGCACCGGCCCTTGCTGCGGCAACAGTAGGGATCGTTCTAGCTCAACGAGCAAGTGCAACTGCTATAGCTGTTGCAGATGTCCTGTTGCTACGGGATAATATATCTGGTGTTCCATTCTGCATTGCCAAGTCTCGCCAAACAACTTCCTTGGTACCTCCTAGATTCCTTTTTTTAACTGTTTATACGGAATCAAGCCTTTGTTCTTGTTGGAATCTCACATTGCTTGGCTATGAGCAAGAAACGCTCCTTATATTGATAAAGCAATCCTAACCTCAAAGGATACCTTTTGGGGTTACATACAGATGCTTACAGTTCTCATGCATTTGTTGGATGCAGGTCAAGCAAAACGTAGCCCTTGCTTTAACTTGCATAGTTTTGGCATCTCTTCCATCTGTAATGGGGCTTCTTCCCTTATGGTTGACGGTATGTTTTATTATTATTTCATTCTTCACGGTTTACTGCACCATGACTTTTCTTAAAGGAACTTCAAAACATCTTTTGTGCAGCTATATCAACTCAATTAAGCAACACTAATTCATATTTTCTTTCCTCTCATCCACCGGTTGAGTATTTATTAACACTTTATTAAATATTTTCTCATCTTAATTAAATACTCCCTCATAAATACCCAACCGTTGGATGGGAAGAGAGTGCAAAATGAGCCTCTCACAATATAAATTCTCAGTTGGGGGAATTTCTATTGTGAGCCGGGTATTTTGCAGAATGAGAGTCAGATAGTTTTTTTGTATAGAAGTGCCACAAGCAACCAAGCACAATTATTACATTCAGTACATCAGATGGAAACTTTGATGTCTAAAAGTTAGGAATAGGTCGCTGTTTACATGGCAAAATGCATCAGCAGCTCTCTCAAAGTGTCCCATTTCGCCTATTGCTCCCATGAACTTTGAAAATGTCCTCGTGGCCCCCTAAACTTTTAAAAGGTGCACCAATATGCCCTATGAACATGTTCAGCTTCTGATTAGAGGAAGAAAAATAAGGAGAATGACATTTTAAAAGTCAAACCAACCAGAAGCTAACATGTGGCATTCAAGGGCCAAACGGGTGCACTTTTGGAAAGTTAAGGGGCTATGTGGACCTTTTCATAGTTCAGGGACAGTAGGCGAAATTGAAAAGTTGAGGGAGCTGATAATACTAATAAAATCACCTGTTTGCCCTGATGGTTTTCTGGCTCTAAATCATCGGTATACAATAGTATGTCCTGCCTGAAGGAATAGTTGAAAGATTCAAGTAGAAAATAGAAATTAATATATTTCTTCTGTTTTGAATTTAATATATAATCTGAAAAATAATTTGAGATATCTGTCAGGACCGGTCCTGACATTTTCGAGGCCCTAAGCAAAGTAGTACGTGAAACATATATGTTGGGCTCTTTTAATAAAAAAATGGTCCAATTATAATTTTTTTTGTAATAAATTGGGGGATAATTGTTTACATAATTCCCACATGGACATGATTAAGACGTTTTTTCTTAGGATCAAACTTTTAACCTTTGGATTTCAACTAGTCATTTTACCATTATGATCAATACTCCTGGAATCCAATAATAAAATAAAATACATAATTAAATAACAATAATGAAAGTTAATTATATCTGATTGTTTCGAGGAAAGGGGAACTAAAAATCTAAATGAGCAAAACCACTTAAATTTGCAATTTATGCTATTATACCATAGTTTATCAAAAATTAATTAGAATTTTTTTATTAAAAAATAATAAAAATAATTTAGTTTTATTTTTTAAAAATATAAGAATTAAAAAACTAAAAAAATTGGGCCCCCTTCCGAGTATGGGCCTTGGGCGGTGGCACCCGTTGCACAACCCCTGGGGCTGGCACTGATATCTGTGAGTCGGGTCCTTCAGTAGTCATGAAGTTAAATACCTTGAAGTTTGTCAAGATTTATTCAATGGTTAATGACAGTTTTTTTTACTGTGTAGGTTCTTCTCCATGAAGGCGGTACTCTTCTCGTTTGCCTCAATTCTATTCGTGCTCTAAACGACCCGAAGTGGTCATGGACAGAAGGCTTAAAGCACGACGCTAAAGTATTTAAATCTAGGCTGATATCAGTTAACACGGAAGATGCAAGCTCAGGCTCTGGCTCATTACAGGCTGCTCCTTTATAACCTCTCCTAAACTTCCTTTGGTATTTTTTTCTTCCTGTTCATCTCCATGAAGGCGGTACTCTTCTCGTTTGCCTCAATTCTATTCGTGCTCTAAACGACCCGATGTGGTCATGGACAGAAGGCTTAAAGCACGACGCTAATGTATTTAAATCTAGGCTGATATCAGTTAACACGGAAGATGCAAGCTCAGGCTCTGGCTCATTACAGGCTGCTCCTTTATAGCCTCTCCTAAACTTCCTTTGGTACTTTTTTCTTCCTTAGCCTTAGAATTATTCTTGTGTTGATTTTTGCATAGTTTTGTTGGTGTTGTAGATACCCTTCAAATTGCAAAATGCTTCCAAATCAATAAAAACAAATATTCAGAAACAAACATACTTGCTTTGCCCCTTTGACATTAGACGTCATTCAATTTAATACTGAATAGTTATAAATTTATATCAAATAAGTTAAGTTTTAGCTTAGTTTAGTTCAGTATGCTTATTTATAAGTTGAAAAGAACGAAGGCTAAGATTTCAAAAACGTGTATAGATTACTACCAAAGCCTCATTAAGCAGTTCAACTTGGTTGGGTTGCTAGGTCGTTGGCATGAAAATAGTAGTAAACGTTTAAGACTAAACTGAAATGAATTCAGTATGACAACTTATGGAAGTCATTAAAATTAAGTTGGAAAGATATCGACATAAATTTGCCTTGTAAATTTGGATAGCTCAAGTTAATAAAGGTCATTAATTGTAGTCCAAAAAAGAAAGTAAGAGTTGATTTTATGAAAGGGTGGGGTGTTTAGGCGTAACAAGTTGGATTAAAATTAGTTGAATTGGTTATTAGTTTGGATAGACGTTTTTAGGTAGTTATGATGGTTACGGCATTAAGTTGAGTTCAATCTTTTGGCCTACCAACCAAAAACGTGTTTTCCTTTTCAACTCATCACCTTCTAAATCAATTTCAACCATAACTACCTTTATCCTTAAAAGTGTACATTTCAAGTCTTTGAATTGGATTTTTATACAAACCATCCGCCCCTACAAAATTCAGTGTAGGGATAATAAATTTTATAGGAGTTCGAATATTTTATATGGGATGCTTGACAATGTTAAATTTGATCTGCTAATTCATATCGAATGTAGAACGTAGTCTTAGTATAATTTGGAATAAATATACCTATCTGTTAGTAATCTTCTGTGGTAGTATTATTTTATGCCGATGTTAGTACTTTTATGTAACCACTTGGGGTAGTTACTAAACCAAAATACGTAATTCTTGATTTTACCACTTTTTTGTACTTACAGTTGGCCGTTAAACCAACTTATTTTCATGATTCTGGCACTTGGGTAGAACCTAAAAACAAAAGCCAACCCAAAAATAGAAAATTACGAGACTAACAGGATTAAAATTTATAATTTTTTTATTTTTTTTCTTTCTTTTTCTGGACCCTTCAGTCTCAAGTTTCATTTCCCCGATCAGAATCAGGGGCACAAAATGGGTAAAAAGCAGGGAAGAGTTTCACCTCCCCCAATCAAAATTACAGTTCCATTTCTTTGCTTTTTTTCTCACTTGCCCTTTTTTTACCTCTGATCAAAACATTCTTCATTCTGATGGTAAATTTAACTTTTTACCCACCTCTCTCTCGCTCTCTCCGATCTCTGTACAATGCCCGAAATTATTCCCTAAACGAAGGAGGAAAAAACAAAGCACAGTTTCTTTCACTCTTTTTTTTTACCGCTGTTCATTTTCACTAACTACTTTTACTCGATCTTACTAACCCCAACTCTGTTTTTCGCCACGTGCCTAAACCCATTGCCGCCGGCCGCCTGAAAACACATACCAACACCGCCGCCGCTATATCCGCTTTGTTCCATCATATAATCCCTCACTTCCTTCCTTATCATATCTTGCATAACCGCCATAAGCTCCGCAGGGAACCCCACAAATCCACCGCTTAAACTATTAACCACCCCCTGCTGCACCGCCGCCACCGCCGCCATCGTCGGGCTTTGACTGATCGCCGGCATCATCAAAGATATTTTGTTCGTTGGGGGAGGCACTGGGATTGCCTCAGCCGGCCTAGTGGACACCTCACCGGAATCAGCTCCGGCGCCGGGGAGCGAAAGGCTGAGCGACGTCGGAGGATCGTTATTATCACAAGACGACGTCGTTTCAACAGCCCCACTTCTAGCGAGAGGTCTATGAGGGACACTAGAATCGCTGACGTCAGATCCAGAAGGGCTACCCGGGCTCATATAAAGCCCGGTGGAAACAGGCACACCGGATCCCGCACTCACCGATCTCTTCAAAGGCTGAACACTTACCCCCAAATTACCATCATACCCTTCCCGGTCATCGTCCGACGTGGAGCACTTCCTCTTAAGAGTAGAATTCCAGTGATTCTTAATCGCGTTATCAGTCCGGCCATTGAGAAGCCGCGCAATTGTGGCCCACTTGTTCCCAAACCGCGCGTGGGCTCTCAATATCGTCTCGTCCTCTTCGGGAGTGAAAGCCCTGTGCTCCACCTGAGGAGACAGCTGATTACACCACCGGAGACGGCAGGATTTTCCGGATCGGCCGGGGATCGATTTGCTGATCAGCGACCAGTTGCGCGGGCCGTGTTTTTGAACGAGCTTCTGTAGGGCATCGTCTTCCTCGGGACTCCAAGGGCCCTTGATCCGATCGAGGGCTTTTGCGTTAATCGCCATTAAAAGGTACTAAAATCGAAGTTTTTCTTGTAGGATTTCAGTGCTGTTTTCGCGATTACTAGCTGAAACTGATGAAATGATGGGGTAGATATAGATCTGTGGGGAAAGAGGGGGAGATTATATATATAAGGGGGAGGGGAGGCGATGGTTCGAGGCAAAACGGTTGGGTTTTAGAGAGAGAAGCGGGGAGTTGGGATACAGCTGGCTGAGGGACACGCGTCAGTTGGTTGAGCGCTGATGCAACGTTTTTATTTATTTCTGTGGAGTTTAAAAACTGAAATTAGAAAGTGATAATTGGTGGAGTGAGTGAGTGAGTGCCGTTATGGAGCGTGAGCTGCACTGTCTGTTGTATTGGAATTGGGAAATTTGTTGATAATGGAGCGGTGGTTCTTGGTTCAGAGCGTTTTATTGTTTGTTTTAAATCTGAAGTTGGTCTTAGGTTGCTGTGACGAAATATTTTATTTAAAGTTTTTTAATAAAATTTTAAAACTAGATAAAAAATTTTAATTATTAATATTAATTAATTAAAAATTATTTATTATTATTAATTTTTAAAATTTTTTAAGATAATGTGTTTTAAAAACTTGAAAATGAAATTAAAAAAAAAACATACTAGTAAAGTAATATGAAACTAACTCTTCATTCACAAATTATTTGCAATACAATCAAAATTCATTAAAAATTCGTATAAAAAAATTTCGACACATTCAACTCACGTTTGTAAACTCAGTTGTATATTCAAAATGTAATATATACACTTCAAATTCTTATGAATATAGTTCTTTGTAATAGATACAAGAAAAAAAATCTATATGAACGATTTTACACTTCTAATAATATCTCATCCAAATGTATTCTTTTACTCTTATATTTAGGTTGTTTTCCTTTTTCTTAGGCAAAAATCTTGTCATTTTTTTCCACTGGAATTTTGATTCAATATACATGGGCAACTGCTTTAATATATAAACTTGAGTTTTTTTATACTAAACTTGAGTTATTTTAAAAGTTTTGTACTTTTTTACTATTTATTTTATAGTAAATTTATTTTATGCTTATTTTACTTTATAACTATCAGATTGAGCTTTACCTCTTCAATGATGATAAAAGTTGAAATATTTATATTTTGTAAAAAAAAAGAAATTATAGGATTGAGTTAGTATAAGTGAAGGTAAAATAGTTGAAACTAAAAGATAATTTCTGTTGTGACGTTACTAGTTAGACAAAAATAAATAAATTAATTAATTATCTACGCTAATAATTTAGAAAATAATGTTAGGCAAATAATTGATTAATATTTGTGGATAAAGATGGTAACGGTTGGTTACGATTTTTATAGACTATGAACTTTGACTCACGTTTTGCCAGCCTGTATCCCATTTTTCAAATTTCGAAATCTTTCTTTTTTATTATTGAAAAGCAAATAAAAAAGAACGGCCGCACGGAACTGCTGCTGAGTTGGCAGAAAACGACAAGATTGATAGCCGAATCGGACATAGAATCTTTACTGTATATTTCCTGCAATTGCCAGCCTGTAAATTGCTTCAAAGGCTCCCTTCCTACCGGCAACTGTCGGTTCCCCCATTCTTCCCTCCCTTTTATTTAGTCCTCTTCACCTGTACGGAACCGGTGACTTATTATCCTATTACACACGCCCCCATGAAAGGGCAATTTCTTCTCACCTTCCCTTCGGATTATTTTAAACTAAAATACTAACTGATTTTTTCTTTATTTGTATACTAATTAGGATTAAATGGTAGTAGTATTTAGTACATCTGTTCGTCCGGCAGTTTAAGCAGGTTTTAGATTAGAAAGAATAAGAGTCCATTATTTGAGTGGGCAAGCCCGTGAACATGTGTAGTATTTAGCAAGAAAAAGATTAAATATAATGGTAGTTTGTTAATATTAGTAAAACTAAAGAGATATGGATGGGAAATTTTAAAATGAAAAAATACAGATACGTATCCGGTTTCTGTTACTCGTACATGGTACCTACTACCAGTGTTGTTTGTTGTGTGAATATTTTAAGATGATTTTTTTTTGTTTTTGTATTTGTTTGTTATCATAATTTGCTTATTTTATTTTTATTGGTTTGTTGATTGTTGGGTGTTGTTGCCGTCGGTGGTAATTATAATGTTACACATCTTCACATTGTATCTAATTGCATATTATACATTTTATGGTGGAGAGTGGAGATTAGACAAAATAATCGTAATTTTTAATAAACACCAAAGTGACGATTGAGAAGCCTAAATTGCAACAAAAAAAATACTACGCCTTTAATTTATAGCTTTCCTTTTATTAGTGTAATCAGAAAATGTTATATATGGTATCCGCAAGAATTGAGTTTCTACGTGCTTGTTATATTTACTTTATTTTTCAAAATAATTATTATTTTATCATTTTCATTGTTCGATCAAATTTTACACGGCTCATCAAATAGTAGAAAATAAGTACTAGTTTTAAAAATTGAAGTCATTGCAAAAATCCCAGATTTGTATATACTTTTTCTAAAAATAATTTATCATTTTTTTTCATTTGTCAACTTTAAAAAGTACTTATGTAGTAATAGAAGTGTTAAAATGTTAGGCGAATGTTACCGTAATTTTATTTTTTTAAAAGTAAAAGTTATTTTGTCCTTCAATACTATTGAATTGGTGTGATAAAATTTAATTCAATGATGATAGTGATAAACTAAGAAAAGAAAAACAATAAGTATATAAAAATCTTAAAATGTTATGTAAAAACTGTATAAAAATTTGTTTTTACGCAGGATTTTTTTTTATCAAAAAGATTTTATGTAGAAGCTAAGAATTAATCTCTGATTTTCCCCACATACATCATGTGGATGTAACAATTGTATCAAGCTCAATTGGTGTTTTTACGTAGGATTAGTGGAAAGTAACGTACGAACTAGGGATTTGAGAGCACTTATATATGGACGATGAAATGTCATCAAAAAAAAATCACGTCGCCTTCTTTGGTGTCTCTCAATCAATTTTCAACACGTATTTTTTCAGTTTTTATTATTTTTTACATTATCTCTTATAAAATTTTCACATGTCAGAAAATGAAAAGAATACAATGAAGAAAGGCACAAAGTTTGGAGACTTATATCCGTGCTTCTTGTAGGGATGTCCATGGACTTAACTACTGCATTAGTCGGAGATATATGAATTAGTTCGTTGATGTTCTAAACGAATGAATGGGGAGTCCGCTTTGAAAGCGTCTGCTCTGCAATCACCTCTGAGTATATGCTTCAACAGGAATTACATAAGGGTAGTTGATACAATAGATGCTTACCCATAACCCAATAAAGTACATTAAATAGTCCGTTTTAAGTTACCCATTCAGTGACTTTGGCACTAGATGACAGTAAGAAATGTCAAATAGGCATATTCAATGATTACTTTATTTAACCATTACTTTATTTTTTCACCATTAGATTAAACTAATCACCACTCATCCTATGATGAAAAAGTACAAAATAATAAATATTTGACAAAAAATAAAGTAACCATAAAATACACCCTATCAAATTCATAACTCCTCACCGACACAATCTGGATAGAAATATTGAAATATGTGATGATGTTGATAATGGACCGGTTTGGTAGTTCCACAAGAGGGTCGTTTTTTTGGTTTGGGAAGGAAACCAAGATATCTTAGTGTTTGGTTATTATTGATATAATTTTATTTGGGGTTAGTCATAGTTAAGGTTCTTTACCCCTCTCAATAAGTGTATTTAGTGGGATTTAAACCTTATTCACCTCAAACTTACTCAACCTGCTTAATCAACCGAACTATAACTTATTAATAATGTTTGGTTATATTTTAAAACACATATAGAATTGCTTTTTACTAGGAATTTATCTCCCTTTCCAAACCTCAACAAATTATAACTTTTATGGGGTCATTTTACAATTTAAATTTTAATTTATCTTAAATACCTTTTTAAATAACTTCTAATTTATTTAAAATATCTATTTTAATAATTTATATTTCTAACCGTAATTATAAATTATATTTTTATCAAATACTAAATATAATTCAGTTAATAACAGCTTAAAATTGTAACTAAAAAGGGCTATTTATTCAAATTTTAATTTAATTCTCCACCATCCCATTGAAGTCAATTGTATCAGTACGGATCTTAACTCAAAAGCCCGTACCAATAATATACTAACCGGAGCAGTTGGAAATTTTTTGCCTTACTTTATTTTTTTAAAAGTATATGTTAGTACTTTTTTGAAAAATTTATACAAGTGTATTTATATTTAATAGTTTGAAAAATCTTCACATATTTTGGATGTAATTGAAGATACAGCCTCTAAAGATGACAATTTTAATATTAATGGTTAAAACATCGACCACAAATTAAATAGTAATAAAAGTCAAAATAAATTTACTTTGCGTGAAACAAGTAACCATTTAACCAAATAAAACATTTATTTTTTTTATTTTGTGCTATTTTACATAAAAAAAAACTTCCACACTTCTTCGCCACGTTATTTGATTTTTTTTTTTTCAATGTCTAGCACAGAGTAAAACATTCACCACAACAAAATTCTTTAGGCATGGACTTGGTTTTTTGAATAAATGATGAGCGTCAAATCTGAGAATTCATTCCCACCTAAACCTGCAGGCACATTGTAGACCACAAGCAACTTGGTTGAAGTGTAATGTTGATGCTAATATTTTTTTTTATTGCCATGGTTGCATTATTTGAGATTCAAGTGGTTAAGTGATTTGTCCCAAGATCCATATTACTTCAAGGAAGAGGTGATTCTTTCATGTAATGTTTTAAAAAGTGTTAGATGCTAGTCGGACGGTCTACTCAGACGGTTGAGGCTTCAAAACGTCTAGGCGGGGCCTGGGCGAAATCTAGACGGATTTATATTTTTTATTTTTTAAAATATTTTTAATATATAAAAATATAAATTCAACTAAAACATAAATTATAATAATATAAAATATAAAAAAACATAATTTAAACCATATTTTAAAAATAGTGTTATGAAAATCCCGCCTAGGCGCTGTCTAGACCGCCGCCTAGGCCGATTTTTAAAATAAAAATCCCGCCTAGAATCGCCTAAATTGGTCAATCGCCTACGACTGCCCGATTACTTAAAATCGTGGTGGTGTTATGAAAAATCCCGCCAAGGCGACTACCTAGTCTGATTTTTAAAACAGTGCTTTCATGGTTGAAGCCATGAGCGGCAAAGAGGCTCTCAACTGGCTTAAGGAGAATCTTATAACCACATTATTGTAGAATCTGATGCTCTCAGTGTCGTGAATGCCTTGAACAATAATTTATCTTTGTTTTCGCCAATAGCTTTAGTTTCATCTGATTATAAAGACCTTCTTTCACATTTTTATTTTATTAGTGCTAAGCATATTAATATGTTTGAAAATTTTGTTGTTTATTTATTAGCTAAAACTGTAAAATTTTCGATAAATAAAAGAACTTGATTAAACACTTATCCACATTTAAAATTGTCATTACTTCTAATTAATATTATAAACATATTATTAAGTCAAAAATATTTATCTAAATTTGTGAAACATTGACCACGACGACACAATAATAACAACAATAAGAATAATATAGTAAGTTTTTTCAGTGTTATTAATATCGTATTGTATCAGTCCGTTCGACCAGTTTTAATGCGAATCATGGTATGTGTAAAAATCGATTTTAATAGAAAACTGGAGAAAATCGGGTTGAACCGGTAGGTTTTCTCAAAATACTTTTGGCAATAAATAAAAGTGTTGCTAAAGATATAAAACGAAGAGTTGCTAAAGATATAAAACGAAGAGTTGCTAAAGACATAGAAAAGTGTTGCTAAATACTGAAAAGCGTTGCTAAAAAGACAAAAAAGTTGCTAAAAACCTAAAAAAGCGTTGCAATAGCTACTAAAAATTATGAATAATATATATTTCTTTCCAAAATTTTTATGACGACATGTAGAAGCGTTGCAAAAGATATAAAAAGCGTTGCAATAACTACTAAAAACCATAAATAATATATATTCTTTAAAAAATAAAAACAGGTGAACCACTAATCATACCGATAATATCGATTATATCGCATACCACTAATCTCATCGATATGTGACTCGGTACGGTATTAATAACATTGGTTTTTCTATATTTATTTTGTAAAAACTTTTTATCATTGAATCACATTTTAAATTATTCATTGTACTAATAAATCATTGTACTAATAATAATATTTTTGGGGTTCAACATTGCGATTCGAGTAAGGTTTTCGGACCTATTTTTCTGTTTATCAATCAAAATGTTAAACCATGAATTGTGTTGTAAGTTTTTTTTTGGTAGGAGAATTGATGTTGTAAGTTTAGAATACTAACAGAATTATCACTTGATATATCTGTTCAAGTGACCGTGGCCTGCCCTATGTGTGCGTCGAGCTTGGGTAAATAAATCATGATTGAAGACCAATACGGCTGTGAAGGCTCGAAGTTATGTTGGGTTGAACTTGAATTTTGTATGAGAACCCCAAACTCGGCCTGGCCCGGCCGGCCCGAATGTATATATTAATTAAATATAAATTAATTATCAGAATATATATATATATATATATATATATATATATATATATATATATATATATATATATATGATAATTATTTTGTAATAATATTTATGTATTTAGAAATTATTTATTAATGAGTGGACGGATTGGATTTGGAATGAAGTTCTAAACTCAGGTCCGACCCATATACATTGTTGATGCAGGTTGGGTTGGGCCTGAAACATAGTAAAAAATTTTATTGGTCCGACCCGACCCCGAGTCCATCCAACCCGCCCATTGTACATGTCTACTTCTTCCTCTATGTAATAAACGGTTGTTATTTATCGTGTGTATAGTTTATGTATATGATGGGATCCATAATCTGAGTAAGGGACTTGTGTAAATGATAAAATTTTCTTATTTTTAGTAAATTTGCTATTGCTAGTGAAATATGTGTTATTTCGTTGCCTATGGATATTCTTAATCAAAAAAATTACGTATGGATATGAATAAAAATAATCGAACTACATACTAATATTTTGTTTTCCAATTATATATCTGATTTTATGTTATGCATATTAAGTTTGATAGATTACTAATATGAATCCAATAAACGTTAGAAAATTTACTCTAAGTTTGCTCTTTAAAGTTAATTTCGGAATTGCTTTAGAACAGAGGCAACGTTTTCTGAAAACAGTTGCAAAGCTCAAATGTTGGATCAGAGACAACACTTATGGATCTGAATCTGTCGCCGAAGATCTGAAGCTGGACCAAAGGCAACGATTTTTTCTCTGAAGCAGTTGCTTAAAACTGAAATTCTGTGCAGGAATTCAGCAGATGATTTTGAACTCGGAGGTTAAATCTGACACACAAAAATAGCAGGAAATATGGGTTAATGGTTAGCATGAGTTGAGTCGAGTAGGAGACTTTGTCCTTAAAGGATGCTTCGTAGTTTCTCCCAGGATTAAACAGCTCCTTCAAACTCGATTTGAGTTTGAATACAGGAATCAGAAATACTTATCATATCCAGAAAAGAGGGAGAGAGAAGTGAGTAAAAATTAGATTCTCCACAAAAGAAAACCCGCTCTACTTTTTATAGGTAAACAAAAGAGTTTATGACTATAAAAGTTTTGTTGTTACAAAAATTAAGAAATTAGCCGTTTAGTGTTTTAATTACAATTAAAACACTTACTCAAAATAATAACCGCAGGAGTTACAAACACTTAAAAACTGTAACCACAATATTTATGAAAATATAGTTGTTAAAGTTTTAAATTCAAATAAAACTCAAATTTATTAAGAAATTAAAATTAATAACAGCCACAATTAAAATAATCGATCAAAAATATTTTTCTCAATAAAAAAATATCATAAAACTTATTTTTTAAAAGTATCTTAAAATTCCCATTTTCCTAATTGATTTGATATTTTAGCAATTAATATTTTTTAAGGATGGTGCAACTTTTTTTATAACTAAACCTAAAAACTAAATGCCAAAATTATGATGGACTATTACATGATAGACAACCTCGGACTCGGGAAATAATTAGATACAAGTGAATCATACAATTTAATATATGAGTGAGGCCACTTCCAACTCAAAATTTTAATATAGTTGGTTTATGGGTCATTTCAAATATATATAATTAATTTATTTCATAATTTTTTACGTGAACCTTTTAATTCTTCACTTGACTCAATAATCTCCTCTCAAATATGATTTATCCATTCTATATTAAGGCAATGCTCCCCTTAAGCATAACACAAACCACCAAGTGAATCATATATTTTATAGTAGATTTATGTGTACTTTTAAATTATATATTATTCATTTATTTCATTAGTTTTTCACATAAATTTTCTAACTACACACTTGCCTTGTCCCTGTATTTGGGAATTTTTTTTTTCAAAAAATTTATTTCATTTTGAGTTATCTTACATACAAGATTTAAAATTTTATACATAAAATGATTAAAAATTAAGTAAATTCCTTTAAAATAAATATCTCCAAATACACAATAAATTATTATTTGATAGAAGGTAAAACTCAGATTCATATATTGCAAATTTTTTATAATAAGCTGAATGTTTCTTATAGTTACTTTATTTTAATAAGGCTACGATTATTTTGTTTACTATCACCATTGTATACACGTGCAATTTAATTCAATGGTAATTGAGTGGAAAGTAATTACCTTGTGAAAAGTAAAGTAACATCCATTTTTTTATCTTGAAATAAAAAATATAATTATATAAAAGAAAAACTATGTATGTTTACTGTCCTCAATTTGTTAACTTTTATTACTAGATGTCTTCAATTTATGGATGATTTTATTAGCCCGATGAACTTGGTAAAAATATTTATTGCAGTCTCCTTGGTGTCACGTGTCACCTTTTAATTAGAGAGAGGAAACATCTTCGAAAAGTCAAACCAATCACAAGGTGACCTATGGTACTGGGGGCTGCATTGAACACTTTTGCCAAATTTAGGAGGCTGGTAGAGACTTGTGAAAGTTGTAGGCGCTAAGTGATACAAGTTGTCAAGTTGAGGGGGCTAAATATGTATTAAGCCTAAATATAATGAAATTAATGTGAAATTGGAAGTTATGTTTATAAGTACTGTTGTTGCGGCCAAAGGAAGATTAACATCACCATAATCCTACAATAGTAGGATATTGTACTCTTTGTACTCAAGTCTTCATGTATTTGTTCTTGGGGTTTATCCAAAAGACCTCAAGCTAATGAAGATATTTTTCACTTTTATTAATCTATAATTCTGTTTCTTTATAATTGATGCAGGACATTTCTTTGCATCTCATCAATCCTCATCTCTAATAAAGTACCATCGAGCCTTTCTTGACTGACCATCCACTCATCTTTCACTCGAATGCATTAAGGACACGCCTTAAATAGAGCACTAACGGTTTCATAAATTATTGGTGACCAACTGGACGCACCATCTTTGTTTGACACTTCAGGGAATCATCCACATTTTGACCAACATCGGTGCATGGCTCTGATACCATGTGCTACCGTTGTTGAAGCCCAATGATAACATATATCCCACAGTGGTATGAAATTGTCCACTTTAGGATCTAATCCCTTATGAATTTGCTCCTATATACTTTACCCAAAATGCCTCATACATATAGGGTATTGTTCATGTTTATATACCTTTGAATCATACTCTTTTTAGTAGATTTAAGACATTCGTTTGCACCCCAACAATTCTCCCCTTGAACAAAGCATCATCTTTGAATTCTCGTCTTCCCAGGCTAGATCTCTAGATCCTTACAATTACTTTGGAATAAAACTTTTTATTTTTAATAATTGTTTTATAAAAAAATGTGCAAATATACTTATATTATTAAATAGCGAAAATTACCTACAATACATTAAGTCATTGTTTTAAAAAGGACATCTTTATGGATTTCATGCCAACTAGTCTTAAGGGATGACTGTGCAGCTAGCTTGTTACAAACAAATCGTTTGATTGGAGGGGACGACTGAGAAGTAGGCTCCTAACTTAAAGGCCGGCTGGTTGGATGGGAAGGTCGAGCAACATGCTCCTAACCCAAAGGCTGAGTGGTTGGAAGAGTTGGTCAAGAGACAAGCTTCGACCTAAGAAGTTTGGCTCCTTCAAATTTACTATATAGCCAGATGGAAGGAAATAAACCAAAAGGCCGATGGAAAGGAGGACGGCTGGAAGAATATCGAATGGAAGGAGATCGCTTAGAAGGTCGAGTGCAAAGAGATTGAGTAATGGTTGGCTGATTGCCAAGATGCTGACTTTAGGAAGCCCAACTATAAGACCGACTGGAAAGAGACCGACTAGAAAGATGATGAACGAAAGGCCGACTGGGAGGAGGCTGACTAGAGAGTTGAGCAAAAAGATGTATGGACGAGTGAGCAGAAGGTCTGGCTGGGTGAACAAAAGAATAAGCAGAGTGATTGAAAAGATGAATAAATGTCACAAGAAAATCTGACCGACTCAAGAGTATAAGGAGAGTAAACACCGACTGAAGGATATAGATGCGATTTAGTTCAACTTTTACAATATTATATATTATCTTTTGGGAGTAAGTGGCCAAGTGGATGTAATTGGATGATACAAGTTGGGAGACCATCATTCTATTTTTTTTGTCAGAATTCCAATCCACAATATCTCTTATTTTATTATTCATCAAATTATAATATTTTATTATTAGAGGGTAAACCCCACCTTTGTAATATATGATAAAAGTTATATCATTCTCATTTTATATACACAACTTTCGTCAATCAAATATTTCTCTCCAATGATTTTGAGTTTTACACTCTTCTTTAAGATCAAAATTCTTCAAGATTCAACTTAAAAATACATAAAAAAAACCTAATTTTCCAATAAATTTAGCTTTCAAAATTTCTCTTTATTAATTTAAGGTGAAAACCTTCGTCAAGCCTTTCAAAAATCATTATCACTTTAACATAATTCAATATAATTTCTAACAGTTTTTGTTAATAAAAAAATCAAAACTGAAACAATCATAAATAATTATTTTTCTGAATTCTCTGGAAAAATAGAAAAAGGAAGAAACAGATACAGCTGTCAACCTTAAAAGGCCAAAAACATTGGTTCCTCTTTATTTAACTTTTTTAATGTTTTTTATGAATAAGTTAGTAGTGGTAACTTGTAAGAATCCATGTGCATAACAAACTTTTATCACGTGTCTTCGTCTTCCTGTACAAATGAGACACACGTGCCACTTGCATCCTCTACTGCGGCAGCCATTTATTCCTTCTTTTTCTTTTATTTACCCTTTTCTATAAATAATCAATTTCTCTCATTTTGGCCGTATTTGTGTACTTCTGTACGACACCGTATACCATTATCAATATGAACTAATTTGAACAATATATTTATACCCGATTTTTGAATATAACAATGAGGTTATTTAAAATGATTCAATAATTTTTTCTTTTATAAGATTCCTTACCTATTTGTAATCGCACCAGCACACGACGCATGTCTTAAGATAGAATAAATATCATATCATTATAATTGTCAATGAAAAAAAGTTTATGTCGCCGTATAAGTAAAAGAAATGTCTTTATTATGCTCCAAAATACATTAACAGTCTTTTTCATATTTGATTCTTATGAAATATTCCTTTATATTGTTTGGTTTCTAAATTTACTTTTCATAAAGAAAACTGCTTTTCTATACATTTTTAATTAAATATTATAACCAATATGGGTTGTTTCAAATCCAAATTTTCTTCTTTTATTTTTTTTTTAATTTTTTTGTTTCTCCTTTACTCGTATGTTCCTCAACAATAAAAATGATTAAAGCATAAATAAATAACATAAAAAATTTACCTGATTTATTCAAAATTTGATTACATGCACATCAGACATAAATTTCTTATTGCTTTACTGTTGCTCTATTACAAGTGATAAGATACATGTATTTGTAAATTTAACACAGGAGTGCACTCCATATATTAAATAATTAAAAGGATTTCAATATGGTTTATTTTACATATTATAAATAATTTAAAAACAATTAGCTAAGAAGTAATGGTCGGAATGAGCCACTAAGGTATGGCTGTGAAGCTTCAAATTTCCTACATACTACACGAACAATATCCTAAAATACTGCAACTTAATTATGAAAACATGTGATATGAGTTTTTTCCGAGGCTCTATTACCTTATATTATAATTCTATCCAGTTCAGCTTAATATAGAACACTTCAATTTAATTTAATTCATTTTAGATCACTTCAGTTTAATTTAGTATATTACAGTTCAGTTCAATTATGCGTGCTTATAAATTAATACTAAAATAAATTTAATTCAATTAAACTTAATTTAGTTCAATTTAATTAATTTCAGTTTAATTTAACGGTAAAAATTTAAAAATAACATGTCATTACTTTTTTTATATAAAGTAATCATAACTTCTAATGTAATATTAATCGATACAATTGAATTAGCTGTGTTGATATGCATAAGAAAACAAACATTTTTGTTTTTCGAAACTCTGCTCTAACTCTAAAAAAATTTGTTGGTAATAGAAACACGAGGCTCAATTCTACCGTCCAAAAAAAAGGGACCCACGAGTGACCTATATTATTTAGTACGGTTTTGGGGGGGCACGTGGGAAACGAGCTTTATTAGGCACCGCATTGAGTAAAGAGACAAAAATGACAGTTGTGTTTGATACCATAAAAGATATGAAAACACGTGTTAAATATAAGTAAAGCCACGCGGCTTGAACAACTGATAGTTCAACCTCAAACCCACGCATCCTGTTCTTCCTCAGACCCAGTTCCGTTATCACGACGGTAGCCATTGCAAAACAGCGTCGTTTCTGTGACGTAGGCCCTTTGACCTGTTCATGGGCCTGACCCAAGCCTCATATGCGTTGAACTTACTGTCGATTTTGTATTACAGCTGCTGTAATGAAAGATTTTACTTAAAGACTTTTTATAAAATAACATATTTTGGTATTGTAATTAGGATTTATTTATAATTGATTTTTTAATGTCAAAATTTGTTGTGATATGAAATTTGTAAATAGAGATTTTGGGAACTTAATCATTCATTTTCAATTAAGTTTACTCTGCCAAAGTTTAAAATTTTATGAATTGAACTTGATTTATATAAATATTTAAGTTTGATCTGAGCTCCATTTGATAAATAATAATTTTATATACTATACTTAATAACCATTTTAAATTATTTATAATACTTCTATATAAATTTTACTATATTAAAAAATTTAAATAAAAAATGTAAGTAATCTAGAACGCAACTTGTTATTTAATTTTTATCCAGTCAAACATTTTTGAGAAAATTATATATAAGTATTGGGTCCATTTTGAAAATGAATATTATAAACTCAACTCAAGTATAGGAATATAAAAGTGTGGATCGAGCCGAGTTTGAGTTTATGTCTTTAAGTAAAAAATTTGATGTGTCCATTTCAAACTTGGTAACGCCTGACAAACATGCCTACACAGGTGCAATGAAATCAAATTTTTTCCCTAATTCTAGTTTAGGCATATGCTTTGCTTTGGCTACAAGTCGACCCATATTTACAGTCTACACAGAATCAGGCATTTGACCTTTTATTTCTAGACAATTCAATGTTTCCACTTAAGCAGTATATATACTTCTTTCATGACATTAATTCTATAATAATATTTATCATTAAATTGCATAGTCACGAGAGTTAACTCACATTAGTTTGTTCCACTATAGTGGTCTCCATTTCAAATCTCATATTTAGAAACACTACATTATAAAAAACTGTATAATGAAATTTAGCCTACATACTTTAAATCAAAACAAAAGTGTCGTTGTATTTTTAATGAAATTTATTATTTTGTACAAATTAAAATATAATTTTTAATTGTTAATTTTTAAAATAATTATAATATTATTCAAATTTATTAATTCAATATCTTTATGATAATCGAAAATAAATTCAGTGAATTTCCATACAAGTCCTGATCCCTAAGTTTTGGAGGTTACAGCTGCTAGACTATTACAAGCTATCTCAAAAAAAAGTAAATTGCTAAACTTAAAAAATATGTCACGTAGTTTGAATGTTTTACAAAAAAATTTTTGTGAAATTTTTTATTTCAAAAGGGTGTTTATGGTTTCAAAAGTTAGCAAAAACATGCTTCTCAAAATTTTAAAACCATATTTGGAAGGGTAATCTTGTCCATTTTGAAATGAAATTTTACAGCTTTGTTTATAAAAATATAATACACATTAGTAATAAATTTTAGAAATTTTTAAAAAGTATAAATATTTATATTAATTAAAAATTGGCGATAACTTAAAAAAATTATAATAAAATGAAAAGTTTCCAAAATTTACTCAAATATTAATAAATAATTTACAAATAATATAGTTAAAATATAGAAATATTAAATTTATTAAAATAATTAATATTACTCTTTTAAATGTGATTTCAAATTTTATTTTAACTAACTTTTAAAACCACAAATATTTTTTAAAATAAAAAATTTTATATGAAACCTTTTTATAAAATGAAAAAATCTCATTACATGTTTAGGAAGTTTTCTCAAAGTAAAAACATTGGGCAGGGGGTGTTTTGGACATTGTCAGGTAATCACAAGAGTGAAAGGGATAACAGCAAAGAGGAATACGGAAGGAAAGGATGCCACGTAATAAGGAGAAAGTGTTGGCCAGCTATAACGCAGAATAATAAGGATTTGTTTGGATGTGGAATTTGTTTAATTGAAGTTGTAGGAAAAGGACAGCAAAGTGTTTGGTTGTGAATTATATAAAAATAAAGTAGCATTGCATGGGGATTCGTAACATAAACAGACCCAATCCCATGATTCCTGCTATCGTAAGCCGTATGGATCCATTCTAACCCTCTCTCCAAGTCTTCTTATTTTCCGAATGCTACCCTATTCTGATTGGGAATTTATACAAAGAACTGATGTTTTACACTATTTTTTTTATTTAATGATTGGAAATGTATTAGAAGGGATTTAATTAAGATGAGAAAATATGTAATTAAGTATTGATAAATTTTGAACCGTTGAATGATGGAAGGGTGTAAAATACCTGACTCATATAAAATCTCGGATTGATTTTAGGTGTTTATTATTGCTACTAATTAATATAATTACTTTTATTTAATTAATTATATATGTACAATTAAACAAATTGAATGAAAAATTTGTAAAATATTATTCATATTAATATAAATTAATATCCTAAAATGCATTTATATGAAGAAAATTTATTAATGTAAGAAAAAAACACGTTTCAAACATTGATATAAATATATTCCTTTTCTTTTAAGAATTTTAAAGAGGCTAGATATTGAATTTAGGATCTTCCATCATTAATATTGAGTGATGTATCAAATGAGTTATACCTGGTATAGATATATTCTTACATCCAAATTGTATTTCAAAAATAGCAGTACATGAAAATTATTGATTAAATCCAATTAAACTGTTTGAACCTCGTATCTATAATTTTGTTGGTTTGATATCCCGTGAGATATTAATAATTAACATTGTTGAGTGCATCATCTAAGTACGTAATATTTTTTCTGAATGAAACATGTTAATCTCTCAATTTTTCATTAGTCCCTTTGTGCTTTTCATTGATTTTTATTTTAGTTAATCTCAACTAGAATTGTTGATGTATTTTTATAATTTTATCTCTAATTTATCATTGTATTATTAGTTAGGATAGTGATAATGATGAAATTATAAGTTGATAATTTATAAAAAACCTTGATGCAAAGATGTAAAATATAGATTAATCATTTCCATGCTTTATTAGTTTTTATGATTCTCTTATAACTAACAAACCTCCAAAGTAGCCTACAAGTACTGAATATAATATATTCGCTGAAATTTTAATCTTTTTGTGTACATATAGTCATGAAGTTTATATGCAATTTAAAATAATCGACATATTTAATTACAGTATTAACTGTGTATAATCATAAGGCTACAAGCCAAAGAAAATTAATTACCACTCCTTCCATCTGGTTTTAATATTTTATTTAACAAAATTACCTAAACCAATAGATACTTTACCGCAATATTAAATAATTAATTTTTTTAAATTATACAAATAAAAATCTGACCCATCTATGACTCAAACTTGAAACTGTTAGAGGTTACAGCTCCAGTTCTAATCACTAAGTTAATACATTCACTACATTAAATAAGAGAAAAATGAGTATTTTATACTTTATATTTTTATAGATGTACCAGTTAAAATAAGTTCAATTGGTGAAATATTTTGTTTACACACTCATATAAAAAAACCAAATCCATTTATGAGTGGAACAAATAATGCATTTATAACATAGTAAAAAAATATATCATAGTAATATATATTCGTACCATTTGGAGGACAATGTCGACTTTATATGCTCGTTGTTTGTTAAAAGAGACAAAAAAAATAAGTAAAATTTAGTGTGGAATTGATTTTAGTCTACGAAGGGCAATTAAATTCTCAGCTTAAAAAAATCTTGAAAATGAACTTTTTAAAAAAGTTGTTAAAAAGAATTAATCTGGACCTAAGTTGAATTTAAGATAAATGGGACACTAATGATGCTTTTATTTCTGTCTAATATCTATTGAGAATTACAGAAAAATTATACACAGGTCCTGAATCCTTTTACTTCGAAATCAATAATCCGCATATATTTCGGTGTATGTGCAAGTGGGATTGAAATTTATCGAACTTTAATTCCCACCTATACACATGTTGAAATGAGTATTGAAGGTCTTTTCCCATACTAAAGAAGCCAATAAAATAGACAAGCTTGATTATGCGTATCTAATTACTTTTTCTTTTTCTTTCTTCCCATTTATGTATTGATATTTGGATTTAGAGGAAGGACCATGTATGTTGTATGCGGCATATTGTTTGACAATTGAGCTTCATAAAAGACTACTCTCTCCTTTGAGTTACATTTTAAAGTAAGTTGAGCGTTTTTCATGTACTATTAGAATGATAAGTGCACTTCAGTTCAGACCATAATTCAGACCACTTCAGTTCAGTTAAGTCCACTGCAGTTCATTTATGGATAGTTATAAATTTACACTAATATAATTCACTTTAGTTCAGCTTACTTCAGTTCATTTTAGTTCAACCGACTTCAGTTCAATTCAGTTCAACTCTCCAAAGTTGAAAAGGACAGGTCCTTCACACTTCAAAGAGTTCGACGTGAGTAAGTTCGTTAGATGGTGATGATGGTGGCTTGATCCAGGTCACCTACAAGACAGAAAACATGCCAAACTAGCTTGGCCGGGGAACCAGCGAAGCCACTCTGATGTTTAAATAAGAATCCGGTGAAGATAATGGAAAATAGAGAGAATGATGAGTTAAGGGGGAATTGGTTTCCTTTCGTCCCCTTGTGCGTGCTATATATATGGAATTTAGGGACAAATCCTAACGATATTTGACGCGTATCCATGGCCTATTGGGCTGTGTTGGACTATTTTTCCCATTGGTGTAACTACCTATGTGATGAGCTTGATTAAGCCGGTTCGCTCGTTGGGACCTCCCATCCCCTTGTGCGTGCTACATATATGGAATCTACAAGACAAATCCTAACGGTATCTGACGCATATCCATGGCCTCCCGGGCAGTGTTGGACTATTTTTCTTCTGACTGTAATTAACTATGTGATGAGCTTGATTAAGCCGTTTCACTCGTTGTTCGGCCTCGTTGGCTCTAGTCTTTTATATGTTATCAGGTGTGACTTGGCTTAAAATTTGAGAATTATAGTCCTTAGCGTGTGAGATAATAAATATGTAATATACCTAGATATATTGGAAATTGACTATATTTGCAAGGAAATTATAACAATAATAAGAGAAGGCAGAGAGAAAATTTGAGAGAAACTTTTATTTCTTATTTCTGAGATATATGAAATGAAGAAATTGAATTCCTATTTATAGAGAAATACAATGGTAAAAATAATAAATAAGTAAGAAATATATTACATCAAATATTAATAACGTGGACCCTACATCAATAATTTAACATCAATAATTTAATACTCCCCCATTGATGAATCATCTGCCGCGAAAGGGACACTGCCTCGTCAAAAACCTTATTAAGGAAAAATCCTGTGGGATAAAACCTCAGTTAAGGGAAAAAGAGTACAGTGTTTACTCCCCCTGTTCGCGAGTTAACTGGAGATCCTAAAGACGACGCATTCCAATGCTATAAAATCAATTTCTGAAAGTTGAGAAAGGTAAACCCTTGGTAAACAAATCTGCTAAATTGTTACAAGAGCGGATTTGTTGAATACTGATTTCACCATTCTTTTCCAGATCATGAGTGAAGAAAAATTTTGGTGAAATTTGCTTTGTTCTGTCTCCTCTAATATAACCTTCCTTCAATTGAGTAATACAAGCAGCATTATCTTCATATATTATCGTCGGACCTTCCTTGACTGTTACTTTTTCACATGCTTCTTGGGTATGTTTGATTAATGATCTCAACCACACACATTCACGACTTCCCTCATGAATTACTATTAACTCCGCATGATTTGAGGAAGTAGCTGTAATTGTTTGTTTTGTCGATCGCCAAGATATAGCTGTTCCTCCATATGTGAATAAATAGCCCGTCTGAGATCGAGCTTTGTATGGATCGGATAAATAACCCGCATCCGCATATCCTACTAATTTAAGCTTAGATTCATGTGAATAAAATAAGCCTAAATCAGTAGTTCCTCGAAGGTAGCGCATTATATGTTTAATTCCATTCCAATGTCGTCTTGTAGGTGCAACACTGTATCTTGATAATAAATTGACAAAAAATGCAATTTCCGATCTTGTGTTATTAGCAAGATACATCAAAGCACCTATTGCGCTTAGATACGGTACTTTAGGACCGAGAAATTTTTCATTATTTTCTCTAGGACGAAAAACATCCTTTTTCACATCGAGTGATCGTACAACCATTGGGTTACTCAATGGATGTGCTTTGTCCATATTAAATCGTTTCAGATCTTTTCTGTGTGGTTTGATTGATGCACTAAAATTCCTTTTTTAAGGTGCTCAATTTGCAAACCACGACACAATTTTGTTTTTCCAAGATCTTTCATCTCAAATTCTTTCTTTAAAGAATCAGCTGCTTTTGGAATCTCTTATAGAGTTCTAATAATATTCAAATCATCAACATAAATTGAGATGATAATAAAATTGGATCCTGATTTTCTTATAAAAACACATGGACAAATTGGATCATTTTTATATCCTTCTTTCAATAAATATTCACTGAGACGGTTATACCACATGCGTCCAGATTGTTTTAATCCATATAAGGATCTTTGTAACTTTACCGAGTAAAGTTCTCGTTTGCCATATTTTTCTGGCAGCTTTAATCCTTCATGGACTTTCATATAAATATCATTATCAAGCGAACCATAAAGGTAAGCTGTGACAACATCCATCAAGTGCATCTGTAAATTTCTTGCACAGCAAAACTAGTAGGATATCTAAAAGTTATTGCATCCACCACATGAGAATATGTCTCTTCATAGTCTATCCCAGGTCTTTGGGAAAAACCTTGTGCAACTAATCTGGCTTTATATCTTATTATTTCATTTTTCTCATTTCTCTTTCTAATAAAAACCCATTTATTACCGACAGGTTTTACGTCCTGTGGTGTTCGAATTACTGGTCCGAATACTTTGCGTTTTTCAAGAGAATTCAGCTCTGCTTGAATTGCTTCTTTCCATTGTTGCCAATCATTTCTACTTTGGCATTCTTCAATAGATGTTGGCTCATGATCCACATTTTCATTTTCAATAATGATCGCAACATCATATGAAAAAATATGGTCTATAACTATTTTATTGCGATTACATCTTTTTTCAATACTGATATAATTTATTTGAATTTCTTCATTTTCAATAGCTTCAGCTATTTGCACTACAGGTGCTTGCACTTCTTCCTGAAGTGTATTTATATTTATATCCTCAATGGGAATATCTTCATTATCGATAATTCTCCTCTTTTTAGAATTTTTATTCTTTGAACCAATAAGTCGTCCACACTTCAGGCGTGTTAGAGTATTCTCTGTAGGTTGTTCTTCCGGAATCTCAATTCGAATTGGCGCATTTACTGCTGGTATATGCGATTTCGTTACTCTTTTAGGATTAGCGAGTGCATCAGGCAATCGATTTGTTAAATGTTGAAGATGGATTATTCTCTGAACTTCTAGTTCAGAATCATTTGATTTAGGATTCATATGAGAAAGTGATGAAGTATTATATATTATTTTCTTTTCCAAAATTGGGCTCTTATTCTCTCCCCCTAATTTTGGGAAAGTGCTTTCATCAAAATGACAATCTGCAAATTGTGTAGTAAATATATCGCCAGTTAACGGCTCAAGATATTTGATTATTGAAGGGGATTCATAGCCAACATAAATTCCTAATCTCCTTTGAGGACCCATTTTAGTCCTTTGTGGTGGAGCAATAGGTACATATACCGCGCAATCAAAAACTCTAAGATGAAAAATACTAGGCTCATGGCCAGAAGCTAATTGTAATGGAGAATAATCATGATAACTTATTGGTCTTAAACGTATAAGAGATGCTGCATGTAACATTGCATAACCCCAAACTGTAGTAGGGCGATTTGTTCTCAAAATTAGCAGTCGTGCAATTAATTGCAGACGTTTGATAAATGATTCTGCTAGACCATTTTGTGTATGAACATATGCTGCAGGATGTTCAACTTTTATTCCAATCGACATACAATAATCATTAAATGTTTTGGATGTGAATTCTCGAGCATTATCAAGACGAATTGATTTAATAAGATAATCGGGAAACTGTATCCGTAATCTTGTAATTTGAGCAAGTAACCTTGCAAATGCCATATTTTGTAAAGATAATAAGCATACATGTCACCACCTAGTTGAGGCGTCAATTAGAACCATAAAATATCTAAATGGTCCACATGGTGGATGAATTGGTCCACAAATATCACATTGTACGCGCTCTAAAAACGCTGGCGATTCTATTCCAACCTTACTTCTGGAAGGCTTTATTATTAATTTTCCTTGCGAACAAGCAGCACAAAATAATTCATTATTTTGAAGAAACTTCTGGTTCTTCAATGGATGACCATTTGAATTTTCAATAATTTTTCTCATCATTATCGAACCAGGATGACCCAGTTGATTATGCCAAATTTTATAAGTATCTGAATCTATAAACTTCTGGTTTATAGTCAAATTGGCCTCAATCATATTAATGTATGTGTAGTATAAGCCACATGAAAGAGTATAAAATTTTTCAATTATATATTTCTTACTTGAAATCATTTTTGTAACATAAAGACATTCTTTATCGTCTTTGCTCACAGTTTCAATATGATATTCATTTCTGCGAATATCTTCAAAACTTAATAAATTTCTATGAGAATTCGGGGAAAATAATACATTATTTATAATAAGTTTTGTTCCCCTTTGTAATATAATACTAGCTCTTTCGGAGCCTTCAACCATTTTTGTTTGTCCCGATATTGTGGTAACAACAGTTTCACCCCTTTTAAGAGTTAAAATATCTTGCCTATTTGAGAATAGTATGTGTGGTGGCACTATCTACAATACATAAATTTGCTTCATTTTCCTTGAAGTCATATAATACCGGAAAAGAATTCATTTTCTTCATTGAAGAAATGAAAGATGCATTATTATTTATTCATAAATAAACATTGCATAAAAAGTACATTAAACATCAATAACAAAAACAAACCAATAATAACATAAAAATTATAATATTAAAAATATATGAACTAATTATTCAAATTTTTCCTTGCCACTGGTGCTGGGCAACAGCAATAGGATCATTAGTTGGGGTATTATCATCCAATATAAAATTGGTTTCTGGTTCCGCACATTTCTTGAGGGATGCTTGGTATAAGTTTACCAAATGTTTAGTGGTTCTATAAGTTCTTGACCAATGACCAGTTATACCGCATCTATAGCATTTATTTTCATCATCTTGACTATTATTTCTTTTATCAAATCTTTCAATTTGATTATTCCACTTCTGGTGACTATTTGTATTTTTCCACTCTGGGTGGAAATTATTGTTATTATTATTATTAATATGTTTCCACTTCTGGTGGAAATTGTTATTATTATATCCTCTACCACGCCCATTACCACGACCTCTACCTCGACCATGACCACGACCATTTCTGCGGCCGCGTCCATTAAAATTATTGTGAATTATCGCATTCGCTTCAGGGAATGGATTTGTTCCGGTAGGTCGTAATTTATGGTTTTTCAGCAGGAGTTGATTTCTCTGTTCTGCTAGGAGAAGAGCAGTAATTAGTTCACTATATTTCTTATAATCTTTTGCTCTGTATTATTCCTGTGATACCATATTATTCAAATGAAAAGTAGGATATGTCTTTTCTAGTAAATCCTCATCAATTATTTCCTTTCCACATAATCTTAATGTGGATGTAATTTGAAAAAGTTCAGAATTGTATGCACTGACAGATTCAAAATCCTGTAGCCTTAAGTTTATCCATTCATACTGGGTATTTGGTAGAGATATTTTCTTTAGGTATTCAAACCTCTCCTTTAATTGCTTCCAAAGATCTGCAAGATCTTTGACAGTCAAATATTCTGATTGAAGTGCTTCATCAAGATGACGATGGAGAAAAACTAGAGCCATTGCCTTATACTGAGGTCTAATATTATTATTTTCTATAATAGTATTATTAAGACCCATTGATTCTAGATATATTTCTCCATCCAGCACCCAAGTAACATAATTTTTTCCCGATACATCAAGAGGAATAAATTCCAAACTTTTGATATTAGACATATTAAGAATTATAGGTATAATATATATTTATAGAAAATAAAATAAAATTATGCCTTACTTTGGAATTATTTTGTGATATCCTTGATTGATAGAGCAAGCTCGTGCTGATAACGTATTGAAAATTGACTATATTTGTAAGAAAATTATAACAATAATAAGAGAAGGCAGAGACAATTTGAGAGAAACTTTTATTTCTTATTTCTTATTTCTGAGATATATGAAATGAAGAAATTGAATTCCTATTTATATAGAAATCCAACTATAAAAATAATAAATAAATAAAAAATATATTAATTTAACATCAATAATTTAACAAGATATACTTTAATTACAATCTAATATTTGAAATTGGCTATCTATTAGAGATTTGTACCATTAAGAGGATTGGTCCATACCTATCACATCAAATTACTTTTAACACCAAAATTACCTACTCTTTTGAATTATATTGATTCAGATTTCAGCCTCATATAATATTAATAATAATAATAATAATAATAATGGTTTTTATCAAAAAATATTTATAATGAATACTATGTTTTTTCTACATTATGTAGTGAATATAATATACGATAATTAGGGGTACAAACGAGCCAAACTACTCTTAAATTATTCGACACTCGGCTCGGTCAAAGCTCGTTCGAGCTCGGTTAATTAATAAATGAGTTTGTTCATGAACAAAATATTAGACTCGTTATCATAAATGAACCAAGCTTGAACAAGGTGATGCTCGACTCGAAAGCTTGTGAACATGATCGATAAGAGGCTCGCGAATTAGTTCGCCAACAGGCTCGTTATTAGGCTCGTTAACATAATCTCAAAGTTTAAACATTATATTTATGAAATAGATAGATTATGAAAAATATAAAATAGTGTATGTGTAAAAATAGATATAAAAATGCATAAAGAAAAATATAAAATATAAGTTAAGGCATATTTTATAGTTACTTTGTTTAACCAATACTTTATCTTTTTCACTATTGGATTAAAATAACCACCACTCATCTTATAGTGGAAAAGTGCAAAGTAATGGATACTTTGGAAAAAATAAAGTAATCATAGAATGCACCATAATTTAAAGATTAAAGGAAAAATATGTATAAAGTGATATATAAAATATAGATAAAAATAAGTAAAAAAAAGTGAAAAGATAGATATAAAGCCTAATAAAGACAATTCGGATCAAATCGAATCCTACTATATATATTTATTAATCTTTATATGTTCTGTATAATCCTAATCTCATTTTCCTTTGAAAGAACGCAATCGCCAAAATAACACTCTTCCTCTTCTTAGTACAATGAAAATTATTTGTGGTGCTTAGATCCTTCATCATCTTAAATTATTCATCTCACGGATTCTATCATTTTTACAGGCTGAGCTCTCGATTTAAATAAAGCTCGAGATAGGCTCGAAGCTCGGTTCAAGCTCAGTTTGACCAAGCTCAAGCTCGACTCGGGCTCGATTTGACTAAGCTCAAGCTCAATTCGAGTTCATTAAAATTTAAATGAATAAAACTTGAACATTTAATATTCGAGCTCGGCTCGATTAATTTCATGGATTGGACCTGCAACGACAAGGTCGTTTTGATTGCACATGTATACACTTATTTAATGTCTTAATATAAGTAGTTCTATATTAAATTATCATACTGGTTGATACCTTTGGATTAGAGTGCTGGATGGATAATATTTTCACAAGTTCAAGACAAAAAATTGTTTTTTTTAAAAAAAAAATCTCTATTTTATTTAACTTAATAAATATATGAAATTTAACTTAATAGTAATGACGAAGAAAAACAATGAATACTTTTAAAGTAACCATAACAGAGGTGCAAACAATGCCCCCACCAGATCAGACAATTTTTAGGGGTTTAGATAAATTAATATTAAAAATAGTAATTAGGGCTTTTAATAAAAAAAATAATATAATAAAATACATTTTTTTTTATAAATTTAGGAATTGAATTTTTGTCTTCTCGCTTCTCACAATTTTAATAAGCACCTTACCAACTTTACTAACATTAATTTATGCTTACTTCTATCTTTTAAATAATAATAACTAAATTTTTAAGCAAAAAAATATTTTTAGACCCCTTCCAACTATAAGCCCTAGACGGTGGCACCCATTACCTACCTCCGTGACCCACATTAATTAATAGGAAGGAGATTAATGAGTTTATAATAGACAATATATTCAATGATACGAGAACATAAAAGTTCCACAAAACATAAAATAACTTGTGGAAAACTTAAAGAACAAGAGATCGAGAAGCTTTACTTAAGGCTATTTAAGGTCTAAAGAAAAAAGAAAAGTTTTCCTCCCAAAAACAGTGAAGAAAATACAATTGAAAAGCTTATACCCAAAATCTCATTCTTAACTAATATGTTCTTGGCACCCCAAGAACACCCAAATGTTATTGTATTTCATTGATTGCTATGCATATTAAATACTCCTTCCATTTCTAAATGATTGTCCATTTAGCTTATTGATTGTTTTTTCCATTTGTTTATCACTTTATAATATCAATGTATTTTATTATATTTTTTTTCATTTACACTTGTATTAATTAAAAGAGAAAACACTGACTAAGAGTATTAGTTAAGAAGAAATAAATATGTTTATAAAATATAAAGGATACATTAGTCATTATAAAAGTGTAACAAATATTTCATTAATTTTGATTCTATTAAAGTGACAATCGTTTGGTAAAGGTGGGGTAAAACTGTTCATCGGGCGGCTGGACCGGGCTCGGGCTGGACGTCATCGGGCTTTCCATCAAAATCATCAACCCATGCCCAATCCAGCCCACTATATAAAATTGCTGGCTCGAACCGCGCTTAAGAGGGCATTGGTAAGGCTGTGCATAATTTGGATAAAACCGAATTGCCGAACGGACCAAATCAAATTCTGCAATTCGGTTTGGATATTTATTAATTTGGTTCGGTATTTGGTTAATTATTAATTAAAAATTCGGTTTTCAGTTTGCTTCGGTTATAAAAGTAAAAAATGTTAAAAACGGAACCGAATAACATAAAAATTATATGTTTTCTATTAATATTTGTTTAATACATAAATTTTTTAGTTTACTGTACTTATGTTTACCAACTTCATTATTTATTTATAAATTAATTATTTCATTATTTATGATAAAAGGAATTTCAATGTATAGATATTATTTGAATGTTCATGGATTTTTAAAACAAAAAAATTTATTGAATTTTAGTTAAATTCAGTTTGGTACGGAAAAACCAAATTTTAACTAAATATTTTTGTTCCGGACAATTCAATTTTTAAGATTAATTTGGTTTTGTTCGATTGATATTTTTAAGTTTGGTAATTCGGTACGGCTTGTTCAGTTTAGTATAATTGAATGCTCACCCTCACATTGCCAAGCCCAGCCCAAGGCCCACATGAATAAATATAGGTTTACGCTTGAGTAATTCTCTGCACAATAGAGTAAGAGAGTAGTGTATATATAAACTTAGGGTTATTTACATAATTACAATTAGCTCCCTAATATATATGTAAAATACAAACAATGGTATATATACTAAATATAAGAATATATATCTATCATCCCGCCCCCAAGTTGAGCAGGGGTGGAAATCACGGCCAACTTGTCCCGTAGATTAGCGAATCGGGAATGCGACAAAGGCTTGGTGAAAGTATCTCCGATCTGATCCTCGGTGGAGATATAGTGCACAAGTAATTGTTTGTACGACACACGTTCACAAACAAAATGAAAATTTAACTCAAGATGCTTTGTTCGATTGTGAAAGACTAGATTTCTTGTGAGATATGTAGCACTAAGATTGTCACACCATAATATAGGAGCGGTGGTCAATGGAAAGTGAACATCTTGCAATAACATTCCGAGCCAAGAGAGCATAGATGTTGCCGCTTCCAAGGCTCTGTATTCGGCTTCCATTGATGAGCGGGGCACGATCTTTTGCTTACGGGCAGCCCAAGACACAAGGTTTGTGCCACGATAAATCGCAAAGCCAGTTACCAAGCGTCTGCCATCAGGATCGCCAGCCCAATTTGAGTCAGAAAAGGCATGAAGACTGATAGATGACCGATGTGTATAATGCAACCCATGCGTCGAAGTGGACTGAATATAATGAAGAATTCGTTTAAGTGCTTGCTAATGGGATTCGGTCGGAGAATGCATATATTGCGCTACCTTGTGCACCGAGAATGCTAGGTCTGGTCGAGTTATAGTCAGGTATTATAGCCCCCGGACTAAGCTATAATACAATCTAACTTCTGAGAATGAAGGACTACCTCTTGCCTGTAGCCGCATGGCTGGCCTTTGGACTCTAGCATATTCGCTTGTTTAAGGATGTCACGAGCATATTTATGTTGATTGAGGATGAGATGACTATTGTGGCGGATAATCTCAATACCGAAAATATTTTGCAGGCCCTAAATTTTTTATTGCAAATCGGGATTGGAGGAATTGGATCAGTGAAGCCTTATTGTGTAGGTCATTGCTCAAGACTAGAATGTCATCCACATAGATAAGACAAAATAAAATCGCCGATCCCTTGCGCCAATGATACAAAGACAAATCGACATTAGAAGCTAGAAAGCCGAACTCCAGAAGAATTGTAGTTAAGCGACGATGCCACGTTCTCGACGACTGTTTGAGACCATAAATAGACTTCCGAAGACGACACACAAATGAAGGTCGTCTTTTGTCAACAAAGCCAATTGGTTGGGTCATAAAAACTGGTTCATCAAGATTGCCGTGCAAGAATGCGTTCGAGACATCCAGATGTGTTAAAGTCCAATCAAAAGACACGGCCAAAGGCATGAGTAAGCGAATTGTTGCAGGCTATACCACATGACTAAAAGTATCATGATAGTCTAGACCGGGGCGTTGATGAAACCCCTTTGCTACTAATCGTGCCTTGTACCTCTCGATACTACCATCCGGATTCAACTTCGTTTTGTAGACTTATTTACATCCGACAACATTTTTTACTTGACACGGAGGAACCAACTCCCATGTTCCATTTGCTATCAAAGCATTCTATTCGTTATTCATCGCTTGTCGCCAACAATTGTATTTCGATGCCTCGGTGTAACATGTTGGGGCTGACGGGATCATCGTGACATTATTTGATTTTGGTTTGGGTTTGGGTAATGTTCCGGTGGATTGTCTAGTTTGCATGGTTTTCAGTGGAGGGGGGTGGTTTAGGAGGTATAGGAAGTCTTGGTTGTTTGCATGGCTTGCATGGCTTGTATTGTTGGAGGTCAACGGCTAGTGAAATTGCGGAGTCTATTGCTTTAGGTGAACTGGAGGATGTGGGTAAAGGAGTGGACGGCAGGAGTAATTTTGGGCTCTAGTTTAGTTCTTATTTTCATAAAACTTTTCTTAGAAGAATTTCAAATATCATATTTATTTCATGGTGGACTTGGAAATGGAGTTTAAAGTTAAGTCCAATCTGATCCAAGTCCGATTACTATTTTTACCGCCTAAATTGAGCTTGGACAGAGCAGTTTTTATGAGGCACGATCAATTCCGGTCCGGCCCGAACCTAGCCCAACCCAACACAACCATCATTTTCACTAAAAATATTCAATTATGTAACTAATAAATTCAAATTATCAAAGCAGACATCTTTTTTACAAAACTTATTTGCATTATTTATATCTCCACACAGAGTGTATGGTTTATGAATTTCTTTTACTTTTTCAAAAGTTGAGTTCTCATGCCAACTTTGGTAGTCTAAAAAAGTAATTAATGTATAATTAATACAATTTATTATTATCCATCTGATCAGAATGAAACTGAGTTTAGTTATTTATATAAATTCTAAGTTTGATTCATAAAATTCTGAACTATAATGTGTTCAGGTTCAAATTGAACTTAGTAAAAAATTGAATGTCCAAAATCGACACATGAAGGGCCCTTGAACAGTTGTAGGTTGGCGTAAGAGTTTAATAGGAAAATTAAAACAACTAACTTTTATCAAAAGAAATTCTCTCTTAAATTGCGACGAACCATGCAAAGACAATATACAAGATAATGATGGGTTACCTCAGTGGAATTAAAAGCAGAACATTCCATTAATTGAATATAACTCAATTAATATATGATAGAAAATCATAAATTTAATATTTAACCTCTTAAAAAAATTCTTAAAAAAACGCAGAACATTCAAGTATATAAACAATCACTTAACTTTCTACATTAAGTTGGTTATAATTTAATAATTGAAATTAGTTGTAAGGCACTTTGTATAAGATTGAGGAATAATATATTATTATATAGTAGTAACAATCAATCCCCCTAGTCTATAAATATTATATTTTCAATTATTCTACAAGTATATAAATTACATTATATAAAAAGAATTTTCCGGAAGTCAGTCCTTTTCTAATTTTACTATTCGAAGCTTTTGATTGATTAGTATATTTAATACACATTGCAAAAGTAAAAGTATGCCTTAATAATTAAATATATAGATAAGTAAGCATCACTTTTTGTAAAAATATTTTGCCCTTATTCCTTCTTGGCTACTAAGCAAAGACTAAAATAAAATAATTTGTAACACATTGACTATATATATCTATAAAACATTTTAGCAGCTTTTATTTTAAACATAACTTGTGTAGTTTTTGTGTGATACATGACTAAGTTATTTGTAATAAGTATATCGATGATAAGTTTATTTTGTTATATATATATATATATATATATATATATATATATATATATATATATATATATATATATATATATATATATATATATATATATATATATATATATATATAATAAAAATAGAAATTTATAAATCTAAAAGATATGTTATATCATGTATCAAATTATATTGCGAAAATCTCTTTATATACAACATTTACAGCTTCATCTGTTACTTGTCCATCATCATCAAGAAAAAAAGGCATGAGTTATCTAATTCTTTTTTTTCAAAGAACAATGAGCAGTTTAAGGAAAAAGGGAGATAGATAAGTGAAAGAATAAGAAATTCTTCTTGAGTCATGTACATTTCTCATTCAAATATTTAGAGTAAATAATTGATAGGATGATATCTTTACATAAGAAACTAAATTAAATTTGAATTTTTTTCTTAAATAGGATTATAATCAACAGAATAAAATTAAATAAAATCAATAAAAATATTTTAAATTTTAAGAAAATAGATTTAGGAAATACATAGGTGATCGATATATTTAAATGATAATTAAATAAAATTATAATAAGTATATCAATGATAAGTTAATTTTGTAAATAGAATTATAATTTATTCTTAAACAGGTTTATAATTTTGATTTTATGTGACTCTATAAGAATTAATGTGACTCTCTTTTCCTCATCAATATTTTATTATTACTATTGTTATTGTTATTATTATTTTAATTTTATATTTTGGTATTGTTATTATTAATATCAATATTAAATAATTTTAAATGCCATTATTATAGTAATATAAATTAGAATAATATGGTATTTAAATAAAACAAATTTAATAATAAAATTGAAATATTTCTTTAGAAAGGTATATGGTCAAATAAGTCTTTTAGGACTTCTTTACTTGTATATATATAATCTATTTAAACAAATTTGCTTGCCAAAAATAGTGTACTTGTTTATATTCCACCAATTCTGCGATTGTCTTTACTTGTACTGATCCACTTGTTATCTCTTCAGACACAAAGTATGCATTTTGAGATGATATTTGAGTTATCCTTTCAGAGCCCGATTGACTAACAGAGATCAATCTAAACTCGAACCATAAAAAATTGATATTAGGAAAATTATAAAGTACAACATTTTTATGTTGGTTATATTTAAAATTAAATTAATAGCAAAAAAATAACTGTAATATTTTACCTTGATTTGAATTCCGATACCTCAGGAAGGTTCGGATTAATCCACAATTTAGATGCATGCCAAGTATTAGGTACCTCATACTTACCTACATTGTTAAAACAATATTAAAATCAAAATTTACAATTTCTTTGTGAAATCTTTTTAAGTAACTTGAAATACTACAATTTTAGTCAAAAGAGATATTAAAAATTATAATTGAACTCCATTACATGAGAACCAAAAAAATTAAAAAAATCAGTACATATGTATTCTCGAGTACTATCAATTGCATAAAAACGATAATCCGTTCATCATTAGATGAACTGAAATGAGTTAATATTTGTTCCACAAATTCATTCCAGAACGTTGCTAATATTTTATTCTTCCTGTATTTTGATTTCATAATAAAGTTTTAATTAATAAGGAACAATATATGCAAATAACATGAAAATTTTTAAATAAATACTCATGATCTTGAAGTTCCAAATTCAAGAAAGCACTATTAGTTTCGTGAAACGGCTTTGCACATAACCACGACTGACAATTTCACCAATTACAACTGTTAAAAAGTATGTGTATCTAATTAATTGCTAATTATAGTTAAAAATATAGAATTGGAATTAAAATTAAAATAATAACAATAAAATAATGTTACAAAACATAAAAAAGGGTAGAATTTTTTATTAGTTATGCAATTTTATTAAACATTTAGTGTGATAAATTTTTTAATACTCAATTACAGATAATTTGTTAACATACATTTTCGTCTTATAAAATCATTTCAATAGTAAATATTGCATTGGGTTTATTTCGTTCTGGAATGGTCCAAATGTAAAGAACACGTACTTTGAGGGTCCATTGCATCTTAGTTGGATTTATATCGCATATAAAATCCATCTTCAGTTGCACCCGAAGTGGGTTGATTTCATCCACCGAATTATGTTTCTGGTTCAACATAATGAACAATTTACTTTTCTACAATTATCTTGTGCTTTCCTGTCAAAATTTAATAAGGAAAAAGAAGTCACACGGAGTCTTAAATAAGAAGGAGTAAGTACTACTACGAAATTCAAATTTATTCTTAAATAGGATCATAACCAACAGAATTAAATAAAATCAAGAACAACAAATTAAATTTTAAATTAACAGAGTTAGGAGATATATATTATTTTGATTTGTTTCTATAATTCACCCTAATTAATAAATTCCTGATAAAAAGTAGTAATTGTTAATAATCATTATAATTTTTCTAAATCAAACCTATTCGAGAAATATATTAAAATCAGATTCATAAAATTCTGATTTATATTCATGAAAAAATATCCAATTTAATAATTATTATAGACGGTAATAAAATTTGCTTATATATAGTGTAAAATAAAATTAATTAAAGTAAAAAAAGCTCCTATATGTCAACAAATAATTGAAAAAGTTAGCAATAACATATCAAATATTAACATTGGTAAAAAAAATAAGAATCAACTTGAAAAAAAATTTCATAACAATTGAATAATATGGACAATAAATTAAAATTTAAAAAATATGACTTTATTGATCATAATCCTATTTAAGAATTAATGTGACTCTTTTTTCTCATCAAATATTTTATTATTATTATTATTGTTGTTGTTGTTGTTATTATTATTGTGATTATTTTAATTGTATTTCAATTTTATATTTTGGTATTGTTATGATTATTATAATGAGTATAACCGAAATATAATTTTATTGTTTTAATATATAGATTTGTTATTTTGATTTTATCATTAAAAATACCATTAATATAGTAATATTAATGTGACTCTATAAGATGTGTCTACTCTAACCACACCACTGAAAGGTAATCTAAGTCAGATGCGTTCAAAATATCATTATTGTAGTAATATTTTTAAATAATATTAACCATTATTATAAGACCATTATTATAGTATTATTAATGTGACTCTATAAGAATTAATGTGACTCTTTAATGTGACTCTATAAAAATTAATTGACTACTTTTTACTTATCAAATATTTTATTATTATTATTATTATTATTATTATTATTATAATTTTATAATCAACAGGTGTTATATTTTTAGTATTGTTATGATTAATCTGAATATTAACCAATTTTAAATACTCATCAAATATTTTATTATTACTATTATTATTGTTGTTATTATTATTTTTATTTTATTTCAATTTTATATTTTGGTATTATTATGATTAGTTTGAATATTAACCAATTTTAATTACCGTAATAAAATAAAACAAATTTAATAATAAACTGTTACTATTTTTTTAAAGGTGCAGGGGTAACACACACACACATATATATATATACTACAAAATAGTCACTAAAATAATAAATATTTATGTATCAATAAATGAATATTTTATGCACTAATCGATAAATTAATAATTTCGATAAATGAATATTTTTTTCCTGTCCCAAGCATATGCATTTATAGAGGTTTTACTGTAATAGTATTATATATATATATAAGAAGAGAAGTCCTAAATTACATTTTTACCCCTGCACCTTTAAGAAAATAGTAACATTTTATTATATATATATAAATTTTATTTCAATTTTATATTTTGGTATTGTTGTAATTAGTATGAATATTAACCAATTTTAAATATCATTATTAGAGTAATATAAATTGAAATAATATGATAATAAAATAAAATAAATTTAATAATAAAATTGAAATATATCTTTTGAAAAGTATAAGGATAAAAAAGTCATTTAAGACTTCTTTACTTATATATATATATATATATAGATTTTTTTTTACTCAAAAAAATGTATATATCTGAAATCTTATGCTGATTTGTAATTCAAATATTATAAAATGGTACAAAAACATAATTTATAACTCAAGCGCCGATACTCAATAGCTTATGTGAAAATCAATACCACTTTATCAATCCATATAATTACAAATCACTTTCGCTAATTGGAAATTTTATTTATTTTATTGGAAAAGAATTTTATTCATATGATACTTATCACAAATATTATATAAGGTTTTAGTAGCATATTAATATTTATATATTTGTTAAATTTTATTATCTAATTTTAAATTATAATGTGAAAAATAAAATTTGTCATTATTTTATTTATTAAAATATATTTATTAGTCAAATTATTTCCATACGTTTATTTTTAATGAGAAGCAATTTCCTTTTTGATGACAATAATTTTACATTTATTTCATTATTAACAGTATCATTAATTTACCCTCAGACAACTTTTTTATTTTATTATAAAAAGGGACTTTTATTTTGTGTTTTGAAAGGACTATCTTTTACATATACTACATATACACTGTTTTCATACAGAAATCATTACTTTTGAGTGATTCCTTCCCAACAAAATTTAATTCTCTCTTCTTTATTCCGGATATGAATTTCCATTTTTGTTTCTGATCCAACCAATCGGTTAAGAAAGCTGTTTAATCCTAAAAGGAACTATAAGTATCCTTTAAGGATAGTGTCTTAGACAAGACTCAGCTTATCGGTGTTTACGTTCCTTCACTTATTTTACATTATAATATTTCTATATTACTTTCATTGATTAATTTATTCTTTGTTTGATGGAAGGTGGAGATCGGAAATCACTCTCTATGATAGACATCCTAACGAGTTTGGCAACCCTACACTTGATAGACGAAATCCGAGATCGAAGATAAATTTATTTATGTATATTTTGTAATTGTTATCCAACAGACATGTTCAAGTGATCCATAGCCCGTCTGATAGGGTTAAGCCCGGCCCATAGAAGACAAACTTGTTTTAGTATAAGTTCGGCTCGGTCCAAACCCGAATATATAATGGGTGAGCTTGATTTTTATATAAAAATTTAAGTCTGACAAGGCCTGAAAATACATACTTAAGTTATTCACGTACACTATTGTTTCAAATTCTATGCTATAAGGTAGCATTAGTTTAGATAGATGTGGGAACTCTTCAACTTGTACAGATCATATTTGTGATATTTAATTCGAGGCTGTATAGATGCAATCATCTTTTTAAGATTTAAGATGTTTTTTGGGTTACATCCCGATGATAGCTACAAATGTTTACATATATAATTATTTGATGGGCGGACGGATTTTGGTTTAGGAATAAAGTTTTAAATTCAAGCCTTATCCGGTTTGAGCCTGCACTTTATTGACTCAGACTAAGTTGGGCTTAGACTAAGCATTTTGTTGCCGATCCAATCTGATCCGACCCGACCCGAGCCCAGCCCAATCCACTCATTGAACATGTCTGAATTGTTACTGTACATTGGTTTAAGCTTCTATATTGACATAGTGGTATTATTGTTAAATGTGCTTTTATTTATCTATTGTAGGATACGCATACTCATATAAATATACATTTTGTCTCATTGAATTTATAATAATAACAAAGAAAAAATAAATTATACCCCATCCAAATATAAATTCGAACTTATAATTTTTAACCACTAAAAATATAACTTCAAATTTAACCATTACATTAAAAACTTTACCGCGCTATTTTTCCATAATAAAATGAATATAAAATTTAAATATATCATAAGAGTGAAATTATCTGAAATTAAGTTATTAAAAAAATTATGATTAATGGTGTCTCTCTAGGCCCACAACACACAACCATTTTAATTTAAATAAGGGTTCATATTGGTTTAACTTTATGGCTTTATCGCATCAGTTTTTAGGATATTATGAGGAGAAATTTAGTAAAATTTAAGCAATATTTATTAAATTTTAATTGTTAATTTTTAATGCACAATAAACCTTATAAACACTAAAGTTAAATATCAACTTCACCACTAACTTAATGCAAAACCTTCTATTAAAGTTGTTGTTATTTATTGTTGGAATTGTAATTAATCAAATAGATATATCTACTACTAATTTTTCTTGCTTCAAAATGGTATTGTCCATTTAAATGAGTAGCCATTTCAATTGTCCAATGATAGGAATCTCAATTGGGGGAATTTACCAAACATAAAATATGAACATAGATGAAATTCAGTTAGAACAAGTTGCAGAGATCTATGACATGAAAAATGGGTCCAAAATCTTATAGATAAATTTGAAGCATACCTCAACTAGGAAATAAAAATAGATGTACGGATTTAGTGGTCTTTTGGCCGTTAGAGACAAAAACAATTCAAACATGAAAAAGAGTTAGCGGACATGTCAATTTCCATGAACTGGCATTCATTAGTGGATATAAAACCAACCCATCCAAAACAAATGAAAAAAAAATAATTAATTATATATTTGATTGGCCTAATAATAAGGTTGTATAAGTATCATGAATGATTAACCCACAAAGGCATTTAATATTTGAGCAAATATAATTTGAGGAGGAATGCAATATGTTTTCCCTGAATTAAAGTTCCTATTTATATTATTCATTTTGTTTTTAATATGTGGAATTATTTAAAAATTGAAAGGTGGGAAAATAAAACTGAAAAAAATTATAAAATTTATTACGTGAAAAACTGAATATAAAGGAAGAGCATATAATATACAACAAATTTAATTACCTCACCAAACCAAGATTCTTCTGCTGAATTTATGCTACCAAATTAGAAAAGAAAAGAAAACAACTCCATTTTTATCTAATATTAGTATATAATATATAACATCCTAAGTTTATACAACTATAGAAAATGCTTCCATTATCATCCAA
Organism: Euphorbia pulcherrima; assembly: GCA_947683365.1. Lineage (NCBI taxonomy): Eukaryota > Viridiplantae > Streptophyta > Magnoliopsida > Malpighiales > Euphorbiaceae > Euphorbia > Euphorbia pulcherrima. The sequence goes on along the minus strand of CANTUS010000006.1, from coordinate 6,367,175 downwards.
TAACATGGGCTTTTTGTCAAAGTAGTGGAGCCCTTTGTCCCTCTCATGTTGACCTGTGGTTAGGTCATGTGTCATTTTCCTTTTCAATTTATAATGTTAAATTGGGTTAATCAATTAGGCTATATTTAGGGTTGTTAATGGGCCGGGTCCCCATATATTGGGGTGAAAAATTATCGATAAGATTTTGATGAGTATGAATATGGAGAATTTTTTATCCTTAAATCTTAATAAATATAAATATGAAAAATGTGTATTTAAATAAAAAATTTCCAATTTCGATAATTATTCACTTCGAATAATATTCATCGGAATATTAAATTAGATATAATATTTTATATCAATATGTCATCTTGATGATGGCCTACAGACTTAAAATATAAAGTAAAGGTATTCTCGAAAGTAATTTTATATCCATTAATAAATTATATGATTATATAATATTTATATTTCATTAATTATATTTTTTTTCTACGAACTTATATTTTATATTTATTTTTTTATTTGACAGTGAAAAATCTTAATCTTAACGTTCTTGTGTTGTTTAAATATATCATTATCTGATTTAATTTGACAACTATTATGAGAATGTTTCTTCAACTTCTATAATTGTATTGATTACTTTTATAGAACAAACAGATATCTTTATACTTTTATAAATAAACAAGGTTCTAATTATTCCTTCTTTCTTAATTAGCTGCCTATTACCTATAAGTTGTGTACATATTCTACATTAAGATCACATAGTAATTATTGAGTGAATTATGTACTGTCTAAGCTACAATCATGCCCTTAATTACCATATTTCACAAGTAACTCCAGTTTTTTATGTTGTGAAAACGACTAGCAAATTTAAAACTATAGCTAAAACCAAAATAAAATAGAGAGAACACCGAAATTTAATGAGATTTGGCCAATTTTGTCTATGTCTGCGGACACTACCAAATTAATATTTCACTCAAAGAAATATTACAATAGAGAGGAGAAAGAAGAACAAAGCCTTAAGAATAGGAAGACATGTGATTTTGAAATGAAGAATTAGTAAAGATCATAAGTCTATTTATACACAAATTTTGCCATCTTCCAACCATATTTAGCCTCCAATTTAATTAAGCCACCAATTTAGTTGAGTCAACTTTTTACTTTGTCTATGTTGGACTTTGTCACAATTTCTACAAATCTCCACCTTGACAAAGTTCACATCTTCAATCCCTTATCTTGTGTAGTGTCTTCCAATGCAGTTTTCAATTTTCGATAGCATTGATCAATTCCAAATAACATTGGAATTCACCAAACTTACAACATTTACCAAAATATCAGCTAGATTTTTTGTGGTTCGAATTACAATTCCACCTTCTTCGAGAACCTCTCGTATAAAGTGGTAATGAAAATCGATATTCTTCGTCCTTGAATGATGATCTTCAGCCAACACGATAGCTCTCTGACTATCACAATGCACCTTCACGGGCTTATGCCGAATTCCTAGTTCATCAAGCAACCCTTGAAGCCAAATTGCCTCTTTTACAGCCTCTGTGCATGCCATATACTCTGCTTCTGTCGTAAACAAAGCATTTGGTAACTGTAAAGCAGACTTGCAACACACTGGTCCTTTTGCCAAAGTGAACACATAACCAGTATTTGATCGATGTTTATCCATATCACCATCTTTATCTGGCTGATACACCAAACCAACTTGTCCCAAGCGCATTTGCCACAATCCGACTGCTTCCAACACCTTGTCATTAGAAGCTAATTTAGTAGTTCCAATAACAGTAGTACCCTGATAATGATACAACCTGTTACTCTTTTGAACTCCCTCCAATACCACCAGTGCACAAGAATTATCATCATAACTCCACCTTCTGCTTGTACGATGAAACCTTCTTCTCCTAAGGCTCCTACAAAAATGAGATTCTTTGATAAATCTGGTACGTAGCGAACTTTCTTCAAAGTTTTAATTGATCCATCTTGATTTTTCAATCGTATGGAACCAATCCCATGTGTGGTAATAGGGATATCATTTGCTGCATATACTACTCCATCTTTTAGTTCTTCGAAATCATAAAATCATTCTCGATTAGGACACATATAATAACTGCATCCTAAATCAAGAAGCCAAACACTAGAAGACCTAGTAGAACTCGATACAACAAGTGAACAATCTGAGTCCATATCATACTCAGCCACCGCAACATTCTTTCCTTTGTTAGATTGGCCTCTCTCCTTCAACTTAGGACACTCATTTTTCCAATGCCCTTTTTCTCTACAAAAGGCGCATTCATCTTTGCTCAACTTTGACATTGCCTTTGATCGTCCCTTCTTTCCTTTTGCCTGGTTCCCTAGGCGTCCTCTGACAATCAAGGCTTCAGTCCCTCTGCTTAAGCTATCCAATTTATCCTTCCTCCTCACTTCATACCTATACAAAGCTCCACAGACTTCACTGAGAGTTACAACAGCCTTCCCATGAAGTAGAGTCATTTCTAAGAACTCAGACTCCTCCGGAAGGGATCCCAACAACATCAAGGCAAGATTCTCATCTCCAAATGTGACATCCAGGTTCAATAAATCAGCAACCAACTAATTAAAACTAGTGATGTGATCGTTCATTGTGGTACCAGGAGTGAACGTAAATCGGAACAACCTTTTCTTTATGTAAAGCTTATTCTAACTGTTCCTCTTTAGGAACTCCTATAATGCCATCATCAATCTATTAGCTGAAGTCTCTTTGCAAAATGCATACTTCTGCTCTCTAGATAACCACGACCGAATTGTACCACAAGCCAACCAATTGAGGGTACTCCAATCTCCTTCTTACAGTTCATCTGGTTTCTCTCTTTCAAGTGCAATGTCAAGACCCTGTTGAAATAAGGCATCCTGAACCTCACTTTGCCATATGCCGAAATGACCACTACCATCAAAGATTTTCACCACCACTCTCGAATTTACTCCAGTAACTCTTTGAAAAATACTTGAAGTATTTGATGTGGATGCCTTCATTACATATGGATTCTCCATTTCAGCCAAACCGTAAAATCATAAATAATAATATTACTCCAAGTGAGCTAGAAAAAATTCCCAGGTAATTGGTCGAGTCATAAACGGTCTCAGTTACACACCAATTTCTTTAGGCTCTTATCGCTTGGTGACAGAAATTTTTCCGTTTACGCGAGACAATACACTATTACTATTCTAGATTTTACCAAAAGAGTGTTTTGACAATAATTTTAGATTTGCTAAATGCCAATTAGACAACAGGATTGAAAGTAGGAAAAACTTTCTGATGTGCCGACTGTAATATACCTACAACACACAGAGCATACTAATTTCTCCTAAAACCAAAGCTCTGGTACCAATTGTTGTGGAAACGACTAGCAAATTTAAAACTATTGCTAAAACCAAAACAAAATAGAGAGAACACCGAAATTTAACGAGGTTCAGTCAATTTTGCCTATGTCCCCAGACACTACCAAATTAATATTTCACTCAGAGAAATATTATAATAGAGAGGAGAAAGAAGAACAAAGCCTTAAGAATAAAAAGACATTTGATTTTGAGATGAAGAATTAGCAAAGATCATAGGTCTATTTATACACAAATTTAACAATCTTCCAACCATATTTAGCCACCTAATTAATGTAGTCTCCTATTTAATTAAGCCACCAATTTAGTTGAGTCAACTTTTTACTTTATCCATGTTGGACTTTGTCACAATTTCTACACCTTATATATCCATTTCGTTAAATCATTTGGTAAATCACTTTTCACAAAGACGTTTCATTTTGAGCTTAAAACCTCAATTAATTTGAGCCACGCAGAAAAAGAAACGCAGAATATTATCTTATCGTAATAAAGTCACAACTATGAGGTAGCAAAGTGATACACACGCAGCAAGCGGGGATACTTTAGACTCTATATGGAAAATTACCAAGTATGGTTGACCTGATTGCAGGCCCAATATCACGGATCACCCGACATATTGACAGTTATGCCACTTCATCAAGATTCACATACATGCTTAGCTAAATACGATTGAGATTACTAGTTATTTCATTTTATTCTTCCGTATCAATTTTTCTTACTGGAACTCTCTAATTTAAGCCTCAGATTGGATACGGTAGCAGCTCGACTAGCTCCTCTGACCCATCTCTGTCTTGCATATCAGCCTCACTTGAGATTACAATATGAATTTCACGAGACCTCTAATTATTCATGAGATTACGAGACTAATTATTTCATTCTCCAATATGCCAATATTTCCTATGACTTGTATTAATCATTTCAAACTTTGGTCTTAATGACAATTGAGGTCCAACTATTAGAGTAGGTTGTTTCTTGTTATAATTTGTGGCCGCCAAGATATCTTTTACAGAAGTATTGGCAATTTTGTGTGAATAGAATAATGGATGTGAAGTGTGAATATTGGATTAACTGTAATCTGATAATGTAATTTGGAAGTTAGGATATTGATAATATGGTTGGTAATGACTCAGTCTAAAGTTGGATATGGATTAAAATTAATAGGCCACTTGAATAGACCGCAATTGACCCATATCTACTAATAGTTGGGCATAACAAAAGTCAATTCGGTTTAAAAACTGAATCGAACCGAACTAAAAAATGTTGAAAATTTTATATGATTTTATTTCAAAAGAAATATTACAAGTTTATTATTTAAATTAGTTATACGTTTATCTTTATATTTTATGAGTTTAAATATGCTTTTTATGAAAATATATTTCTTATGACCGTATATACATATATATTTAATAAATTTTATAATCATATATCAATTATATATTAATAGCTTTTAAGTTACTATGTTTTATATAATTAGTATTCTACTAATTATTAATCAACGAACTATAAAAGAGACTTCGTCAAATATTATATCCTATTTTGATTGATCAAATTTATGACTTGATTTGATTAATTAATGGCTTAATTTTTACATGGTTAATTAATCTATGATTTTATCCTAAAATAAGTTATAATTTCCTGATTAAAATATTACCGTTGCACTAAAAGGCTCCTTTTGATTATGCCTATAAAAGCATGAGTCATTGGTTCATTTTGCAAAATAACTTGCCAAATCATTCGCGAAATAAATCCCCATTTAGTCATTTCTATCGTTCCTATATTCTGGATACGTTATTCGAGTTTTTGTTCCTGTTCCAATCACTTTGGTTGAAGAAACTGTTTAATCCAGGAAGGAACTACAAGTATCCTTTAAGGACAGTGCTCCGCACGACTCAGCTTATCGGTGTTCACGTTTCCTTTGACTTGTTTATTGATTTTAGTAATGTCTCTATATTATTTATATTGATTATATTTATTTGTTCGATATAAGGTGGAGATCGGAAAGCACTCTCTATGGCGGATATTACAACGAGTTTGGCACCCCTATGTATGAGAGAGGAAAATCGAGAATCAAAGTTTTATGTATTTACTTATTTTTGTAACTAATATCCAACAAAAAACTTTGTCTGTGAGTTTTTGTGCATTGTCGGTCCTAAGCCTGGGTAAAGGAGGAAGGTTGCGTGGTAGGTCGACAGCAGATGCGTAAAATGGCTATAGCTTGTTTATAGTCATGTCATTCTTTCATTATGGATCTTCGACAATTAAAGTATAACGTTGGGACGTGCCCACCTAGGCACGCATTACATCGGCACCCTGGTGTAGTGACAAGTAGGCAAGGGGTTCCATCTTATCGCCACCTAGATAAAATGGAGTATGAGCAAGGGTACCAGCATCATGGACGGGTATGGGTAAAGAAGATAGTCCCTTCATATCGACGCCCGGATGTGGTGTTAGATAGGAAAGGGTTCTCGCATCATGGACGGGTGCGAGTAAAGAAGCCAGTCCATCATGAGAAGATCAGGATAGGGAGTTGGAATATTGGGTCCCTTATAGGAAAGACTATGGAGCTAGTAGATGCTATGAAGAGAAGAAAGGTGGAGATAGTTTTCTTGCAGGAAACTAGATGGACGAGAGATAAGGCGAGAGAAATAGGTATTACTGGTTATAAACTATGGTATTCTAGAGGAAATAAAGGTTTGAGCGAAGTTGGAATAATGGTAGCACCAAGTATAAAGGATAATGTGGTAGAAGTTAAGAGATTTGGAGATAGGATTATTATGTTAAGACTCGTACTTGCAAAAGCTACCTTGAATGTAGTTAGTGTGTATGCCCCCAAAGTTGGATTAGATAGAAGTATGAAGGACAAGTTTTGGGAGGACATGGATATAGTGACTCAACATGTACCAAATGAACATGAGCTTGTCATTGGTGGAGATCGAAATGGACATGTGGGGAATAATAGGGATGACTATGAGCGAGTGCATGGAGGCTTTAGGTACGACACTAGGAACGAGGAAAGCAATATAATTTTGGATTTTACACTAGCTCATGATTTGGTTATAGCCAACACTGGGTTCAAAAAGCGAGATTCTCACTTGATTACCTATAAGAGTGGGGGTAACCAAAGCCAAATCGATTTTTTGGTTACTAGAAGCAAAAATAAGGCTTTATGCAAAGACTGTAAGGTTATTCCGGGAGAAGCGCTAACATCTCAACATAGGCTATTAGTCTTGGACATCAAGAAAATGGATATTTAGTGAAAGAGAAAAGAATATCTGGAACCCAAGATTAGATGGTAGGCCCTTAAGGGTATCAAGATGTTGGAGTTTAAGAAAAAGGTATTAGATGGAGGATTTGGAGATATGGAAATCGACACAAACTCAATATGGAAAGTAATGGGAGAACGTATAAGGAAAGTAGCAGGTGAAATGTTAGGGATTTCTAAGGGACAAGGACCTCGCCCTCAGGATTCATGGTGGTGGAATGAGGAGGTTCAAAATGTTATAAAGGAGAAGATGTATTGGTATAAGATGTTACCAAAAGCAACTGATGGTGAGGCTTTTGAGAAATACAAGAGGGCTAAGAAAGAAGCTAAGAAGGTTGTTAGTCAAGCATGAGGTAAAACTTTGAAGGCTTGTACCAAAAGCTAGGAACATGTGAAGGAGAGAGAGACATATACAAGCTAGCCCGATTGAGGGATAAGAAGACAAAGGATTTAAATGGAGTCAAATGCATTAAAGATGGGGATAGAGAGATCAAAGAGAGATGGAGAAACTACTTTGATGGGTTATTCAATGATGGAAAGGAAGATGGCATTGCAGGATTGGAGGTAAGCAGAGTTGAGAAAAACCTGAATTACGCAAGAAGAATTATGCATAATGAAGTGAAGGAAGCTCTCAAAAGGATGAAGGTAAGGAAAGCATGCGGGCCAGATAACATACCGATTGAGCTATGGAAATGCCTTGGAGATGAGGGAATAGTTTGGTTAACCAAACTACTTAACTCTATATATAAGGAGAAGAAAATGTCGGACAAGTGGAGAAGAAGCACCCTTATACCTATATTTAAGAACAAAGGAGATATACAAGACTGCTCTAATTATCGAGGTATTAAACTGATGAGTCATACAATGAAACTTTGGGAGAGAGTGATTGAACACCGTCTTAGGATGATCAGTAAGGTTTTCGAAAACCAATTTGGTTTCATGCCTGGTAGGTCCATGACTAAAGTTATTTTTCTTCTGAGAAATCTGATAGAGATATATAAGGAGAAGAAGAAGGACATTCATATGGTTTTCATTGATTTAGAGAAAGCATATGATAGAGTGCCGAGGAAAATACTTTGGTGGGCACTGCAGAAAAAAGGTATTCATGTAAAGTACATAAACTTAATAAAGGACATGTATGAAGGGGCAGTAACAAGTGTTCAAACTGGACAAGGAGTGACAGAGGGGTTTCCTATCATGATTGGATTGCATCAAGGATCATCTTGTTGAACCAAGTACGAGTTAGGGCTGACTCAATGAATGACTCAGTTGTGCTTAAGTTTTGATCATAACAATTAAGTTCAATTTGAGATAGTTAAATCAATAATGAGGTTAAAATAAATAGTCTATGGTGTTAAGGGAGTTAGTAAATTTAAGGGTAGAATTTCAAGTCTCCGTTGACCTAGCTATTTAGTTTAACTCTGAGTGGTTTCTAGGCTGAGTACTTACGAAGTTGCTAGCTTAGTATTATTCACTCAGCACTTGATATTTAGATTGTGTTTCAGTTATGTTCAATTCGTGTTATCATTCCAGTTGAGTTACTTTAAGTCTGTCAATGCAGCTGACTTTACCTTTTAAGGTAAAAAGGTATCTTTGCTTTTAGTGTTTCTTTTTGCATGAATATTAATAAGACAAAGACAAAAAGAATTAATGTCTTGACAAGACTCAAATTTCTGAATAAAGTGACAAAGTCTTCCAATGCAATGCTGCAACAAGTCAATTGCTCTTTTGAGCAATTCTACAGATCCACCAACCTTGTATCGCGCACTCTGCAATATGTCAGAAAACTCAAGGGAATGGGAAGAAGATACGTGGCAAGTCAGGACGAGTTCTCCCTAACAGAAGACTGGCAATAAATGATAAAAGATTCATATTAAAGCTCGAATTTCAATCTAACGGATTGAAATGTATTTCACAACGGTGCAATTCTATCTCTTAGTGGATTGATTTGAAGAAGCGATGGGTGAATTACTGAGCTATCAATTTCAGAAGATGTCAAGACAAGTTCAATGGCTACTTTCCCAATCCAACTATAAAAGGAGCAAGAAGGCAAGCGTTAGAACTTGGTGATTACACATGAATTTTCCAGAAGCTAAAACTCTGTCAAAATTACAAGCTTTAAGGAAAATAAGCAAAAAGCACAACTCAGCGAGAATCTGCTTACAACAAGAGAGAATAGTATAGATCAATTTATTGTAATATTAGATCAATTGTAACTGGATCAATGGTTCTATAAGTTAAGTCCAGCTCTTGTTTTAAACTCTTTTGAATTGCTGATAAAAGAGGGTATTCTAGTCAGCGGGTGAGCGATTGTAGATTAGAGGGTACTTTCTGTAATTGAGGATTGTGTGAAAGGCTTCTCCGCCTAGGGTAAAGGAGTTGAGATTAGTGGATTAAAGCCGAGACACTCTCTTGGGACTGGATGTAAGCACAGGTTACCGAACCAGTATAAAAATCTCTGTGTTCTTTACTTACTCGCAATTTTTAGCCATTTCACTCAGCCAGCTGACCTCACTCAGCAGACCCAATAATTATCACGAAAACGTTTTATAAGCTATTGAGTGAGTTATTCGCCCCCTCTGACTCATTGAGTGTACGCATAGGGACCAACATGTAACGATCCGGTCCTAAGAGGGGTAGCGTCGGGGTAGAAGACCTGAGCAAAGAGCAGCCATGAAGGATGTCGATGGGGATAGGAATGAATCGAATCCACACCCGAAAGAGAGAGTTTCAAGATTGTGCTGGTATGGGACAACAGAATTGAGAACGGTTAAGGATTTCGATATTGTAATGGTATGGGACATTGCAATTGGGAGAGACTTAAGAGATTCGATTGGTACTACCTATACCAACAAGGTGCACCATCTTTTCGGGAGCTTATCCAGGAGAACTCCAAAGTTGAGCGTGCTTGACTTGGAGCAATTTCAAGATGGGTGACCTCCTGGGAAGTAATTTTCAGGAAGTGAGCGAGTGAGGACAAAACTAATTGGAAAGACTTGTGTTGTTTTGTGGGGGCAGTCGGTCAAACCCGGGGGGTTATAGTTTGGTATCAGAGCCAGCTCTCTCCCAGTACGCTGTGGTTCAGAGACGAACCAGGCGGAAGCTGGTGGGCTTGTAACGACCCGATCCTAAGAGGGGTAGCGCCCGGGGTAGAAGACCTGAGCAAAGAGCAGCCATGTAGGATATCGATGGGGACAGGAATGAATAGAATCCACACCCGAAAGAGAGACTTTCGAGATTGTGCTGGTATGGGACAACAGAATTGAGAACGGTTAAGGATTTTGACATTGTAATGGTATGGGATATTGTAAGGATTTCGATACCAACAAGGTGCACCTTCTTTTTGGGAGCTTATCCGGGAGAACTCCAAAGTTGAGCATGCTTGACTTGGAGCAACCCCAGGATGGGTGACCTCCTGGAAAGTAATTTTTAGGAAGTGAGCGAGTGAGGACAAAGCTCACTGGAAAGACTTGTGTTGGTTTATTGGGGCAGTCGGTCAAACCCGGGGTGTTACACAACAAGTGGTATCAAAGCAGTTATCAATTCACAGATTTCACAATCTTTGAGTCAAAGACCATGACGTACAAAGGAGAATCTAGTGGAAGGGCTCAAGCATATATTTTGCCTAAAGGAATGTCAGTTACCAGGCCTTCCATATTCAATGGAGAGCATTATACTTACTGGAAGAATAGAATGAAGAATTTCATTCAGTCCTAGAGTATCCATGCTTAGATGGCTATTGTTGAAGGGCCTTATATTCCCACCATCGTGAAGAATGAAGTAAAAGTAGATAAGTATTCTGATGAATGGGAAAATCAGGACTAGATCAAACTGAAGGAAAATGTTGTTGCTATCAACTATCTTCACTGTGCTCTTGATGCTACTGAGTTTAATCGCTTTTCTGGATGCGAGACAGCTAAAGAGATCTGGAAGAAGTTGGAAGTGACTTATGAAGGTACTGACAAGGTGAAAGAGTCCAAAATCAATATCCTTATGAGGGATTATGAGTGGTTTCATATGAAGCCCAAGGAAGATATTTCTAACATGAACACCAGGTTCATGAATATAGTCAATGCGCAGAAAAGGCTTGGCAAGACCTACACAGAAGAAGAGATTGTCAAGAAGATACTTAGAAGTTGGACTCAAGATTGGGAAGCCAAGAAGGGTGCTATTGAAGAGGCTCATGATTTGAAGACCTACAAGTTTGATGAGCTAATTAGAACTCTGCTGACTCATGAGATGTCTTTAAAGCAATATGAAGATGAGTCCAAGAAGCACAGGTCCAAAGAGAAAGAAAACTCAAGTAGAGCTATTGTCCTAAAGGATGATGATGATGGAGAAGAAGAAGATTCCTCTGAGGAAGGATATCCAGAAGACAGAAGAGAGGAGATAGCTCTTATGAGCAAGAATTTCAGGAGATATCTGGGTAAAGAGAAGAACTTTTGAAAGTTTAGAAAGACAAGCAAGTATAAGAAGGGAGCAGATGATAGATCATAAAAGGAATTCAATAAGGAGCACAACAAAGATATCAAATGCTTTGAATGTTGTGAGAAGGGGCATATTCAATCAAGTTATCCTAAAGCCAAAAAGGACAAGTTCAAAAAGAAGAAGAGTAAGAAAGCCCTTGCAGCTACCTGGAGTGACTCTGAACAAGAGTCATCATCATCAGATAAAGAGGCGCACTATTGCAAACTTGTGTCTCATGGCTAAGGATGATCGAGTTCACTCAGAGTCAGCTGACCAACCAACTACTTTCGCTGCCAGACAGTCAACTGATCAAAGCAAAGACAATGGAACACATTCTGAGGTAATACTAAACCCCCTTTGTCTTGTGATGAGCTTGCCGCAGTGCTCAATGATGTTATTAATATGACTAAGAAGTCAACCAAATACATCAGAGTACTTCAGAGGAGGTGTGATGATATAAATTATGTTAACTCTTCTACATCGCTTGATATCCTATACCTAATGAAAAAAGTTGAGTGCCAAAATGGATATAACAACAAATTCACTAAGAGATTGGATAAGCTAGCTACTAAAATAATAGTTTTGAAAAAGGTGCGGGTCCCTCCTTAACCTAGCAGGAATACTCAGAGTAACCGCACCACCACTCTGGGAAGGTTTCTCGAAAGAGTGAAGTAAGCAGGCCTAATCCTAAGGCCACTTGTAGTTTTTGTGGTAAGCCAGGACATGTAATAGTCATGTGTAGGCACAAAAATGGTTACTATGATGAGTATGACTAGTCAAGGGTGACCACCACTAACAAGGGAGGACCCAGCCAGAAAAGGCATGGGTACCTAAGAAAAATTAATTATTTTATAGGTGAGCCTGAAATCCACTGATGACAGCAGAATATAGTATTTGGATAGTGGATGCTCGAGGCATATGACAGGTGATGAAAAACAATTCATCACATTGGAGCAAAGAAGAAATGGAAGTATCCGTTTTGGAGACAACAAGAAAGGAAAGATTGTTGGAAATGACACTGTAGGTGCGAAGCCTTCAATTGACAATGTGTCTCTGGTGAAAGGCCTAAAGTTCAACTTGCTAAGCATTGCTCAGCTGTGTGACAAAGGCAGAAAAGTGATATTTGACTCAGTAAGCTGCTCAGTCATCAATGGTAATTCTGGCCAAACTATTCTTTATGCTCCTAGAATTAATAATGTTTATATGTTCGATTTATCCCCTGGCTCCAATGATATATGCTTAGTTTCTAAGGAGAAAAACTCATGGCCATGGCACAGATGTTTAGGACATATCAATATGACCAATCTGTCCAAATTAGCCAGAAATGAACTTGTTGAGGGTTTACCCAATCTAGCCTTTGATAAAGATCGACTCTGGTTAGCATGCCAACTTGGGAAACAATTTAGGAAGACCTTTAAGTCCATAGTTGATATATCTTCTTCTCATCCCTTTGATCTTCTACACATGGATTTGTTTAGGCCTATTGTGCCAACAAGTCTAGGTGGAATGAAATATACCCTTGTGGTTGTAGATGATCTAACTAGGTTCATTTGGATTGTCTTGCTAGCTAGCAAAGATGAAACATTTGAATCATTCTCTAGGTTGGCTACATGGATCATGAATGAAAAAGGCCTTAATATTAATAGAATCCATAGTGACCATAGAAGGGAATTCGAAAATAGTCAGTTTGAGAAATTCTATTCTAAGCATGGTACTGACCATAATTTTTCTGCTTCTCATACGCCTCAGCAGAATGGGGTTGTTGAGAGAAAGAATCGCACTATTGCGGAGATGGGTCATTCTATGCCAAGTGATAACAATCTACCAAAGTATTTCTAGGGAGAGGCTATTAACACAACTTGTTACATTCTAAACAGGGTTTTCATTTACCTATTTTTGAATAAGACTCATGAATTTTGGAAGGGGCGCAAGCCCAAGGTTGGACATCTCAAGGCCTTTGGTTGTAGATACTTCATATTAAACACTAAATACCAACTGGCTAAATTTAACCCCAAGGCTGATGAAGGAATCTTTCTGGGTTACTCAACACACAGTAGGGCATACAGAGTGTATGTCAAGAGAATTGCATCTTAGAGGAGTCCATGCATGTAGATTTTGATGAAACTAACAATGTAGGTACACAAGCTAGTGATGATGAAAGAGAAAAAGATCCAGTTAGCGAATCAGTTAGTCAGGCCATAATTATACCTGATCCAGTGAGAGAAAAAGAAGAAGTTGAAGCTGACTTGGATCAATCAGTCAACTTTGGTGATGATGAAGATGCTCAACCAATGATTGTAGCTCAGCGAGCTGATCCTGATCTACCAAAAGAAGTCAAGGCAAGAAGAGATCAACCAGTTGATAAGATTCTTGATAGTGTGCAAAATCCAATGCTGACTAGAGGTCAGCTGAACAGAATGACGAGCCACTCAGCATTTATATCATTGATTAAACTAAAGAAGTTTGAAGATGCTGAATTCGATGACAACTAGATGATTGCAATGCAAGAAGAGCTAGACCAATTCAGAAGAAATGAAGTTTGGGATTTGGTAGAGAAACCCAAGGGTAAGTCAATCATTGGCACCAAATGGGTTTTTAAGAACAAGTTAGATGAAGCTGGTAATCAAGGCCAGACTAGTTGCTCAAGGCTACAATCAATAAGAAGGCATTGGCTATGGAGAACTTTTGCACCAGTACCGAAACTTGAAGCCATAAGAATTCTTTGTGTGTTTGCATCTCATATGAAGTTTAAATTGTTCAAATGGATGTGAAAAGTGCATTTCTCAATGGCTATATTCTAGAGGAAGTCTATGTCAGACAGCCCCTAGGATTTGGGGACCCTAAATATCCAAATCATGTCTTCAAGTTAAAGAAAGCTCTATATGGACTAAAACAGGCTCCAAGAGCTTGGTACGAGAGACTGACTAACTTTTTTATCAGCAAAGGTTATGTCAGAGGGAAAGCAGATACAACTCTGTTTATCAAGAAGAGGCATCAAAATGTGTTGCTAGTCCAAATTTATGAAGATGATATCATTTTTGGAGCAACTGATGAAAAGCTGTGCAAAGAGTTCAGCTAGCAAATGAAGAGAGAATTTGAAATGTCAATGATGGGAGAGCTTAATTTCTTTCTTGGTTTGCCAATCAAGCAAGGTGATGATGAAATCTTCATCAACCAAGCTAAGCATACCAAGGAAGTACTCAAGAAGTTTGACATGGGTAAAGCTAAGCCAATGTCAACACCCATGGCCACTGATACTATTCTGAGTAAAGATGAGGAAGGAAAACCTATAGAGAGTAAGCTCTACAGAGGTATTATTGGCTCTCTACTTTACTTAATTGCTAGTAGGCCTGACATCCAATATGTTGTATATTATTGCCCAAGATATCAAGCTGACCCCAGAGAATCTTACTTAGCTGCTGTTAAGAGAATTCTCAGATATTTGCTAGGCTCTATTGATGAAGGTTTATGGTATCCAAGTAATGCAGACTTCACTCTGAGAGGATACACTAATGTTGACTATAAAAGAGACAAACTTGAAAGGAAAAGCACTATAGGAGGCTGTCATTTCCTTGGTGATTATCTTGTCACATGGTATAGCAAGAAGTAGACTTCTGTAGCTCTGAGTACAGCTGAGGCTGAGTACATGGCTGCAGGAAGTTGTGTAGCACAATTACTATGGATCAAGCAACAACTAGAGGATTATTTTATAAAGTTGAATTGTCTTGAAGTCATGTGTGACAACAAGAGAGCAATTGACCTATCCAAGAATCCAGTTCAACATGGCAGGATGAAACATGTTAATATTAGACATCACTTCATAAGGGATCATGTGCTAAAATGGGAAGTCAAGCTCACATACATTCCAACTGAAGAATAGATAGCTGACATATTTACAAAGCCTATTGGAAAGGAACAATTCAATGTCCAAAGACAGCTGATCAGAATTTCTAATCCAATTTGAAGAAATACATCTCACTCTGACATGTTCTAGAGCTGACCAAATTAGAGCACACTCTGAGCTTCAGTAAATAAGGTTAAGTTTTTCTTTTACCGCTCAATTTTTGGGCACGTCATTAAAATGTCACCGGTTATATTTCAAATTTTAACTTGATAGAAATGGTAGCAAGTTATGAAACGATCTATATTCAAAGCAGTTATCCCGTGTTTTTCGCCCTCATTAATCCTACGTATATGTTATGAAATCTAGCAATTGAATCTTAAGACCATGGATTATGAGTCATAAGCATAACTTTGCAGGTTTATGTGAAGAGTCTTCAGCTATTTAAGGAGAGATTGAGAAAGAGGAAAAGTTACTTTACCAAATTTCCTTCTCTGCAATTCTCATCCTAAAATCCCTAAATTCTCCATTTTTGTTCTCAAAGCAAACTCTATAGCAATTTTATGTGGAAGGGCATCAAAACTTAGTTCTGAGAATCCATTGTTTGTCTGGGATAATGATGAGGTGTGCTGGTTTACAACAATAGACCATTGGGCGCAAGCAGCCATTAACTTCAAGGATACAGAAGAATTATTCATTCCAACAGGAACCAAATACACTCCTACTTAGTTGGAAAATCTAGAAGGAACTGTAGTAGATGATATAACTACAGTTGATATGCTCAGTTTTTTAAACAATGCATGATTTGGGAGATGGACGCGTCAACATCATCTTCAAGGATTTTTTAAAATTCCCAGTGGTTGTTATGAATAAATTATAGAGCACTTCTATCGAGGAATTCACATAGTGGAACGATTTCTAGATATGTTTATTACTACCATGATGGGAAGAAAGGTTTATGTAACTCCAAAGCTTCTTACTGGGTTACTTGGAATAAGAGAAAAAGGCCACAAACTGTGCGCTGTGAAGGACAAGGAGGAAGACAATGTAGACATCCCAATTGATTATGAGGTCCCTCATGACTACAAGCCAGGAGAACTAATCGCATCTATGTTCTCAAAGGAAGGGAAGCAGGCTCATGAGCTTGTGACCAAAGTCCTTTTGCCCAAGACTGGCTATATTGGAAGCTGCTCGAAGTTTGAGAGAGTGTCTGTTTACGCTCTGACTTATGGGATATGTATCAAATGGCCTTTGGCTATCTTGCATAGGTTTCTGAAAGTGTCCAACCACATGGTTTATGGTCATCTAATTATGGATATATGCAGGGCATATGAGCTAGATATAGAAGGATGGGCACAAAAGAACAGAATCACATTGAAAATAATGGAGTCAAGAATTCTGAGCAATGCTCATTTTCATGGGTTAAAAAGTGGGGAAAGACCCAGAAATACATAGTACGTCAAGCTAAAGCCGGATGAAGTCAGAGTAAAGGATCCCGGGGCTATTGTGCTTTTGAGGAGAGTTAGACCTGATGAGGAATATCAGACTCTAGAAGCTTTTATGAAGAAAGAGTTAGAAAGAATAACCAAGCTCAGAGCAGAGAAAGGAGAAGGAGGAAAGAAAGATGTTAAGAAGGAGGTCAGGAAGGACTCTAAAGAAAAGAATGGAAGTTCATTAAGCTCAGTTGTAGTTACTGTTCCAAAGAAATCTAGATTCTCAAAGGGATCCAAAGAAGCTAAGATTAAAGAGCCAACTCTGAAGGAGATTGAGGAAGAAAAAGAAGCTGAGAAAGAACTAAGAGAAGAGCTGCCCTTGAAGAGAAAGAGAAAGAGTGATAAAGCTCAACTAAATGAAGAGACTATAAAGGGAAAGGAAGCTCCATCAGTTCCTATTCCCCAAGTAGGACAGCCAAAGAAGAAGCTCATGGAGAAGAGAGGGACAGGAGCTGTACAAGATATTGAGGAAGCTGAGAGATTGAACACTGCTGAGAAAGAGAGGATTGTTAAGAAGCGGGAAGAAATTGAGGCAACCATAAGAAGACAAGCTGAAGAAGCAGCATTAGCAGTAGCCATAGCT
Source organism: Euphorbia pulcherrima (assembly GCA_947683365.1). Classification (NCBI taxonomy): domain Eukaryota; kingdom Viridiplantae; phylum Streptophyta; class Magnoliopsida; order Malpighiales; family Euphorbiaceae; genus Euphorbia; species Euphorbia pulcherrima. Next base: position 6,350,172 of record CANTUS010000006.1, on the reverse strand, counting down.
AAGTCTAGCATTGAAGAAGTTTTACAAAGAGTTGTAGTTAGCTTAGCTGAGAAGGAAGTGACAGAAGTTGTGGATGAAGTAATAGGAGTGTTGGATGGTATTGATACCCAAGAGGAATAGGGAGATGAAGATGAGGTAGTTAAAGTAGAAGCTGTTGAATTTAATGCATTGAACTCTGACTAGTAGGTCACATTGACTGCTGAGGAAGTTAAGGAGGCTAAGAAGGAAAGAAAGAGAGGGCTGTTGAAGAGAATGAAGGTGGTTATTAATGAAGATAAGGAAGACTTGGAAGACAGAGAGGAAGAAGTTGTTGTAGTTGAGCATGGAGCTCAGCTGACTGAGGACTCTCGAACTCAGGTCAGCGAGTGGTGTTGAAGGTGTAGAAGAGGAGAAGGAGAAGGAAGATGAAGATTTCTTTACTCTCCCAAACACAACCACCCAAACACCGCTCTCACCTACCCCTATCTCTGCCTTACCCATTCTAGAAAGCCAACCACCATCCTCATCAAACTCAAGCCAATCCAATCAAACCTCTGACCAAAATAACCCAAACATTGTCCAAACATCCATTATTCCCTATCTTTCACTAGTAGGATCTTTAGTGCAAGAAATTCTACATTTGGAAGGCCCTCCTCCAGTCAGAGGCCCTCCAATTATTGAAGAGATTCCTAAACAACAACAACCACCACAACAACCTCAACCACAACCCTAGTTTAATCCAAATGCTGCTCTATTGGGAGATATAAGGAGGTTAGAAAAAGAGAGATTTCTAGGACTAGGGACAGATGCTGAAATAGCCAAATCTTTACTGTCTGAGGATGTCCGGAGGGAATTGCTAAGGCTGTTGAGCTAGTGAAAGGATTTATGGAAGCAGTTGGGGAAATAAAGGAGCATGTTAAGTCTGTACCTACTCAGTCCTCTCTTATGAAGGCCATTGTATCCCATACTTTGCCTGTATTATCTATTACAATTAGGCAGGCAGCTAGTCTGAAGTTAGAGATTGTAGAGTTAAAGAAGATGATGCTGAAGATTTATAAAATCAACTGCAAGGTGCTGAATGATGAAAGGGATTTTCAAAATTCGACGATAGATAAATTTAATCCTCTACTAGAAGCTTTGTTGAAGGTGATTGATGGTTACATCATTCTGATTAAGGAAAATAAAGAGAACACAACTCGCTTAAATGCAGTTGTAGATGGTTTAGATGCTCTGATCACAGTGGTAACCAAGAATCTTAGGATACACACTGAGCTGAGGAAAGTCAAGGAGGAAATGTTGGAAGGAGTAAAGAACTTAGAGGGCGCTGTGCCAAATACCTTAAAAAGGCTCAACATTTCAGATGCTCTGAACGGTGATATAGTGATGGCTGATGCTGAACTAGAGCCTAACCTTCATAAAAAACTTGGTCACATCAGAGACCAAATAAAACAAGTTCAAGCTCATGTCCTAAATGATGGAGAAGCCCTCGATAAGATTCCTAGTAAAGTATCCACTCATATCAGGAGCACTCCTACGCTACAACGCATTCTCAGAGAAAATAATCAAGCTAAGGCACTGGCATGTCTCACCCAGGTGTCCAAAGAAGGGTTAAATGCTCAGTATCTAGTCAACTTGTCTCAATCCCGTGCTCTTGTTGGACTTTTTGGAGAACAAGAAGCTATATCTTAGAGAACAAGAAGTTATATCTCAAGAAATTTATAAGCTGTTGGTCCAGAATTTTTCCTCTAATGTGTATGGTCAGCTAGAATCATTTGAAGAGTCTCTGAGCTCGTTTGATCATCAAACTCAAGCCATTTTGGATACAATGGCAATGGGGGAGAAGGATCGCAAGAAGCGTGAAAAGGAAGAAAAGGAGAGAGATCAGAGGATTGCTGATTTTTCCTACAACCTATCTAAGGATATGGAGCCCTTACAAAGAGAATATAAGGAGACAAGGAAGAGGAAAGGCAAGGAGATTGCTCTGCCTAAAGAAAAGAAGACTAGATGGTATCAGCAAGCACTAGAGGAGAAAAGCGCAAATTTGGGAGCCCTACCAATGCCAAAAAAATAGAATAGATTTTTGTGTAATTTCTAGTTCTAAAATGTAAAGCTTAGTATAGAATAACTCTGTGTTATTTGTACTCAGTTATTATCAATGAAAGATTACATTTTCTATTCTAAGTTAAGGTCTTCTTAACTTCATATATTACTCTGCCATATACATATGCTCTATCATTTGCAGAAATATATGAGAAGTTGTGAGGGATGCTGAACTCAGAAGATTTAAGAATTATGGGGGAGTTAGCATTCACTCTGAGCAGATTAACGATTCTGAACAAAAGACATATCAAGCATGAGTATAAGGTAACTCTGATCTAGATATCTTATTGATTTAACTCTCGCTCGAGTTAATTGTCATTGATCAAAATGGGGGAGATTATTGAACAAAGCACGAGTTAGGACTGACTCAGTGAATGACTCAGTTGTGCTTAAGTTTTAATCATAATAATTAAGTTCAGTTTGAGATAATTAAATCGATAATGAGGTAAAATAAATAGTCTATGGTGTTAAAGGAGTTAGTAAATTCAAGGGTAGAATTTTAAATCTCCGCTGACCAAGCTATTTAGTTTAACTCTGAGTGGTTTCTGGGCTGAGTACTTTCAAAGTCGCTGACTTAGTATTATTCACTCAGCACTTGATATTTAGATTGTGTTTTAGCTGTGTTCAATTCGTGTTATCGTTGCAGCTGAGTCACTTAAAGTCTGTCAATGCTCCTAACTTTACCTTTTAAGGTAAAAAGGTATCTTTACTTTTAGTGTTCTTTTTTGTAGAAACATTAATGAGACAAAGACAAAAAGAATTAATGCCTTGACAAGACTCAAATTTATGAAGAAAGTGACAAAGTCTTCCAATGCAAAGCTGCAAAAAGTCAATTGCTATTTTGAGCAATTATGCTGATCCACCAACCTTGTATCGCGCACTCTGTAACAAGTCAGAAAACCAAAGGAAATAGGATGAAGACACGTGGCAAGTCAGCGCGAGTTCTCTCTAATGAAAGACTGGCAACAAACGACAAAAGATTCAAATTGAAGCTCAAATTTCAATCTAACAGATTGAAATGTATTTCACAATGGTGCGATTCTATCTCTTAACGGATTGATTTGAAGAAGCAACGGGTGAATTACTGAGCTATCAATTTCAGAAGATGTCAAGATAAGTTCAACGGCTACTTTCCAATCCAATTATAAAAGGAGCAAGAAGGCAAGCGTTAGAACTTGGTGATTACACCTGAATTTCCCAGAAGCTAAAACTCTGTCAAAATTACAAGCTTTAAGGAATTCAAGCAAAAAGCACAACTCAGCGAGAATCTGCTTACAACAAGAGAGAATAGTATAGATCAATTTATTGTAATATTAGATTAATTGTAACTGGATCAACGGTTCTATAAGTTGAGTCCAACTCTTGTTTTAAACTCTTTTGAGTTGCTAATAGAATAGGGTATTCTAGTCAGCGACTGAGCGATTGCAGATTTGAGGATACTTTCTGTAATTGGGGATTTTGTGAAAGGCTTCTCCACCTAGGGAAAATGAGTCGAGATTAGTGGATTAAAGCCGAGACACTCTCTCGGGACTGGATGTAAACACAGGTTGCCGAACCAATATAAAAATCTTTGTGTTCTTTACTTGCAATTTCCAGCCATTTCACTCAGCCAACTGACCTCACTCAGCGGACCCAGTAATTATCGCAAAAAAGTTTTGTAAGCTATTGAGTGAGTCATCCACCCCCCTGACTCATTGATTGTATGCATAGGGACCAACGCATCTCTCAGCCCATTTTTATTTGCCCTAGTTATGGATGAGTTGACCACTAAAATACAAGACAACATCCCATGGTGTATGTTGTTTGCGGATGACATCGTATTGATTGATGAATCAAGGGAAAAGGTTAACAAGAAGCTAGAGGTGTGGAGAAATATGATAGAGAGTAAAGGTTTTAAGTTAAGTAGAAGTAAGACAGAGTATTTGCACACCAAGTTCAGCTTACGGAAGGGAGACGAAGGAGAAGTAAAACTAGGAGATACCATCGTGGCAAAATGCAAACGATTTAGGTATTTGGGCTCTATCTTCCATGAGGAGGGGATGATTGATGATGATGTAACTCATAGAATTAATGTAGGATGGATGAAATGGAGAAGTACTACCGGAGTCTTATGTGACAAAAAGATACCTTTGAAAGTGAAAGGTAAATTCTACAGAACGGTGGTTAGGCCAGGCATGACATATGGGAGTGAATGTTGGGCTATTAAAATGCAACATATTCAAAGGATGAATGTGACAGAAATGAGGATGCTTAGGTGGATGAGTGGGCATACAAGGATGGATCGAATTAAAAATGAGTGCATCCGCCAAAAGACCGGTGTGGCACATATTGAGGATAAACTGAGAGAAGGATGACTAAGGTGGTATGGACATGTGCTACGTAGACCAATAGATTCTCCATTTAGAAAATGTGAGAACTTATGGGCATAGAGTAAGGGTAGAGGGAGAGGTAGGCCTAAGATTACTTGGAAGGAAACTATTTCTAAGGATATGCGTTTGCTCGGTATGGACGAAAATTTGGCTTTTGATAGAGTTTCATGGCGTCGGAAGATCCATATAGCCGACCCCACCTAGCGTGGGATTTAAGGCTTAGTTGGTTGTTATCCAACAAAAACCATTAGGGGGAAAATATATATTAAAAATTAAATTGAATTATTTCAGTTCAATTTGGTTTGGTTCGATATTTCGATTTGATTTCATTTTCTTTCTTTTTGCTTTGTCATACTAAAATCAAAAACCGAACCGAAACCGAAACCGAAAAACTCAAATTTCACAAATCAAAATCGGACCGAATATATTTGATTTGATTCGGTTTGATTTCTCAGTTCGGCTTTTTATATTTTTTCTCTGCCCTATCACAACTTAAACAAGGATAAACTTTGATTCTTAACTTTAATTGTGTTTTTTTAACTACCATTCAATGCATTTTAGTTCAAATGTTTATAAATTCACATTAAATCCAGATTTGTTACCGTTGTTTTTAAATAATAGGGTAAAGTTCTTATGAATTTATATTTGATTATAATTGAATTTGAAATATCTCTTTTTTTTTTTTTGCAAATTTAGTGCTTATTAGCTCCAAATTGTTACAGATTTGAGAGTACTAAGGCCATGTTCTTTTCAACTTATATTCAGTTCAGTACTGCATATATATAAATTTATACTGAAATAAATTCAATTCAATTCAGTTCAGTACTAATACTTATAAGTTAAAAAGAACATGCCCTAAATCAATTAATATTCAGGTAATAAAAGTGGTTTCTTTTGGGAGATTTATTATTCAGACAAGCAAACAACTGCCAACAAACCAACAGAAAATACAGATTAGCAAATTGCAACTTCCTAACTTAATTTGTTTTGCTTCTAGCTATTTGCTTTACAAAAGTCCATGAGCATACATTTCATTTCTATAGGTCTAATGTAGCAGTCTTTCAACTTATCCCATTTTATCTACTGCCCCCTAAATTTTGAAAATGTTTGCGTAGTTTCGTTAACTTTCAAAAAGTTCAAGAGATTATTTGGATGTCGCGTGCCATCTTTTAATAGGTTTTACTTTTCAAATATATTATTTTTCTCATTTTTCTCTCTCTAACCAGATTCTAACGCATGACATTTAGAAGACAAACTGATGCACTTTTTAAAAGTTTAAGGAGCTACAAAAAATCTTTTTAAAGATCAGAGAGCAGTAGATGGAATGAAATAGGTTAAGAGAGAGAGGATGATAAAAGTTATAATGCGGGTTATGTTGACAAATGAAGAATGATTAAAAGACTTCCTAATGCCAAAATGGTAGGCAGTGGGGGCGTTGGAGGCGGCTTGTAGATGCAGCTGTCCACCGAGCGGCCGAAAAATCCCTTTAATATGGGGTTTTTGGTGTGATTTTGCCTCTCCAAGGCTGAAATGCTGCCCCTGCTAAGGTTGAAGATTAACTGGAGATGCTGTCATGTTCTTCTTTTAGTTTCTTAAACCTAATGTATAAAACGTTGTAGTTTTAGCATTGCTTTTAAAAAGATGTGGGTCTCACTCCTCATTTATTATGAGGTCACTTTCACTCTCACATTCTCGATGAAAACCAATTCACATTTAACATAGTCCCTCTATTTTTTTTAAATAATAGTTATATCCATTTTTTTAAATGTTTTTTTATTTATTATTTTTAAATACTTAGGTATTTTTAATTAATTTTTAAAATATACCTTCATTATTATTAATTACAATGAAGTGAAAAATTAAACATTAATTAGAGAATAAAATAGTATTTTAATTAATTTATTCTTTAAAAAGTGTGAAATGTGTTAGAAGAAGAGTAAAAAAAGATGGAGAGAGTATTTTTTTTCTTATTCTTTTTTATATAAATTTTAGTGAAAATTAAAAACTAAACTTCCTCAACCATTTTAAATGATCAAATAAGTTTTAAATTTTTTTTATTTTCATATCACTATTAATTTTTAAATGAAGCTTTAATTTACAAAGCCAGTCTAAAAAGTTTATTATAATTTTAAGACTTATTGATTCGAATTATAAAAGCTTGTATTAAAAATGTTGGACTAATGTTCAAACTCTAGAGATCTCCATTTTCATTTATAAAGCAATAACATATATAAATTCTAACATTGCGGATTAATTTTATTTTAATTATTCAATTAGTAAAATTTTATTCACAAAATCTAATTCTTGAGTTGGTGAAGTTTTTAGTTTACTTCTCACTTTTATTTTTATATATTAAAATTCCGCCCCTTAAGTTTAGATTCTGGCTCCACCACTGAGAGTAAGGAAGATAGCAGTAGAAAAAGAAATTTACTTATTTACACATTAAGATTTATATATTACCCTTTAAAAGAATTCTTGTTATCTTATTAATATAAGGAGCATTTTATTCTCGTAATTAAGTAATGAGTGATTCCAATACACTATGTTACACCCAAAATTTAACGAGAACTAGGGGTGTTTAAAAATCGAACCTAACCGAAATAACCGACCGAATCGATGAATTTTAGTTTTCGGTTGGGTTTTTTAGTTTAAAAGGTTCGGTTTTGGTTCTTTATATTATATATTTTCGATGAATACGGCCGGCTCGGTTTTAATTGAAAAAAATCGATGTAACCGAACCGACCAATTAAATTAAAAACTCTAAAAAATATACATAAAATACAACCTAATTATTCTTAATAATCTATTTAGTGACCGTAATGCTCTTAATTAATTATAATTCAATAATTTATCAAATTCCTAAACACTATTTTAGCTGCCAATCATTGTCACTCACCACTGTAATATTTCATGCTCTGTGAAATTTGAAAGCCCAGATGAAGTTAGCAACAATGTGTTCTTTGCCTTTTATTATAACATTTCTGTAAATTTTTTCATAAAAAAAACATTTCTGTAATTTTACTAATTTCAAATAATTAATTCATTTATTTATATAAAAATGGAATAAAATATATAAATTATAAAAACCAAAATAACCAACCGAATTAAATTGATCGGTTCAGTTCGATTATATTTTTTATTTTGGTTCGATTCGGTTTGCATTTTCAAAACTTTTCGGTCTTTGGTTTATTTAGTTCGGTTCGATTATTCAACCAAACCGACCGATGAACATTCCTAACGAGAACAAATTATAATAGGGTTTTCTATCAATAATATTAGTCCAATAACATCACCGACGACTTTAATACCATGTTAGCATTCATATATAACTCGAAAAATATAAATTGGGGTTAGAATTGGTTCACTGTTATAAAAAATATTTTACTATGATTAGATACAAACAAAAACCAAACAACAACAAAATCTAATTATGCAAGAACAACAGGTGTATTATGTAATTGAATGTGTAGCACTAATTAAATGATGGAAATTAATTTGTTGGGGAATTAGTAGAATTGTTGTTCCCTTAATGCAAGTACCTAAAGCCCTAACAGGCGGTCTCTAACTAAAGACAACAACGTTAATATTAGTGTTAATTAACTACAGCTACCTACTACTCCTATAAAATAGATATTGATTGCCTTTGCAACTTGCTAACCAAATATTGACAACACTTATTTAAAGTCTTTTTAATTTTCACATTATCATCTTAATTGTGATCATAATGTAGACAGGTCATATCCCACTTCATCAAATTTAGGGAAAATTATACGGATCGGGGTTCTTTTGGTCCTTTCTCTCCGCATAAATGATATGTCCTTAAATAAAATAATAAAAAATAATGTAGCATAAAGTAGTTTCTAGAACAGACGTCATTTATGAAAGGAGAATGGATCAAAGAACTCCATTCACTGCATAATTTCCCCAAATTTACATGATTTGAAATAAACTGGGCAGTATGAATTTGACACCAAATTAACCTAACTAATTTAAGTAATAAACTCTTAATATATTTTTAAATAAAGGTCCATTTATTGTAATTCAATTTCATTTACTCTAATTCAATATAATAAAATTTACATTTAATTCAACCTCTTAAAAATATATGTGAAATTAATATTTCTAATATTAATAATTTTTTTTGATGAAAACAATTAGGATACTCATAAATATTAAAGTTAAGGATGAATATTATGATTACTTTATTATAAAGTGTTGTAAGAATTAATTTATTCTTCATTATTATTGATTAGTGGCATAAAATTTATTAATGCCTCGTGTAATAACAAGATATCAGTCAATTATCCCTTCCTTTCAAAGTAACCCATTTGCCAACATATTAAAATATAAATAATGAAAGGTAAATGGTATTGCAGATAAAATCAGAATTGTGGGACCATTTTATTAGAGACATTCTAGATAAAATTAAAATATAGTCTAATAAAATAATAAATAATATTTTAAATATGGGAGAAGTTCGAGAGAGAATTTGAAAGAAATTTTATTTTTTATTTTTGAGATATATGAAACGAAGAAATTGAATTCCTATCAAATATTAAATATTAATGACAGGTAGAAAAGTAGAAAATATATCATATCAAATATTAACAACGTGGGCATTGATATATCAATAATTTAATACTCCCCTTTGATGTATCATCTGCCGCGAATGGGACACTGCCTTGTTAAAAACCTTACTAAGGAAAAATCATGTGGGATAAAAACCTCAGTTAAGGGAAAAAGAGTACAGTGTTTACTCCCCATGTTTGCGAGTTAACTGGAGATCCTTAAGACTACGCATTTCAATGCTGTAAATCAATTTCTTGAAAGTTGAGGAAGATATAGCCTTGGTAAACAAATCTGCTAAATTGTTACAAGGGCGGATTTGTTGAATACTGATTTCACCATTCTTTTCTAGATCATGAGTGAAGAAAATTTTTTGATGAAATATGCTTTGTTCTGTCTCCTTTAATATAGCCTTCCTTCAATTTAGCAACACAAGCAGCATCATCTTCATATATTGTCGTCGGAACTTCCTTGACCATAACTTTTTCACATGCTTCTTGGATATGTTTAATTAATGATCTCAACCACACACATTCACGACTTGCTTCGTGAATCGCTATTAACTCCGCATGATTTGAGGAAGTAGCTGTAATTATTTGTTTTGTCGCTCGCTAAGATACATCAAAGCACTTATTGCGCTTAGATACGGTACTTCAAGACTGAGAACTTTTTCATTATCTTCTCTAGGACGGAAAAACATCCTTTTTCACATCGAGTGATCATACAATCATTGGGTTACTCAATGGATGTGCTTTGTCCATATTAAATCGTTTCAGGATCTTTTCTATGTAGTTTGATTGATGCACTAAAATTCCTTTTTCAAGGTGCTCAATTTGTAAACCAAGACACAATTTTGTTTTTCCAAGATCTTTCATCTCAAATTCTTTCTTTAAAGCATCAACTGCTTTTGGAATCTCTTCTGGAGTTCCAATAATATTCAAATCATCAACATAAATTGAGATGATAATAAAATTAGATCCTGATTTTCTTATAAAAACAGATGGACAAATTGGATCATTTTTATATCCTTCTTTCAATAAATATTCACTGAGACGATTATACCACATGCGCCCAGATTGTTCCAGTAGGTCATAATTCATGGTTTTTCAACATAATTTGATTTCTCTGTTCTGCTAGGAGAAGAGCAGTAATTAGTTCACTATATTTCTTATAATCTTTTGCTCTATATTGTTTCTGTAATACCATATTATTCAAATGAAAAGTAGAATATATTTTTCCAGTAAATCCTCATCAGTTATTTCCTTTCCACATAATCTTAATGTGGATGAAATTTGAAAAAGTTTAGAATTGTATGCACTAACAGATTCAAAATCTTGAAGACTTAAGTTTATCCATTCATATTGGGCATTTGGTAGAGATATTTTCTTAAGGTGTTCAAACCTCTCCTTTAATTGTTTCCAAAGATCTGCAGGATCTTTGACAGTCAAATATTCTGATAGAAGTGCTTCATCAAGATGACGGCGGAGAAAAACTTGAGCTATTGCCTTATACTAAGGTGTAATATTATTATTTTCATTAATAGTATTATTAAGACACATTGATTCTAAATGCATTTCTGCATCCAGCACCCAAGTAAGATAATTTTTTCCCAATACATCAAAAGGAGTAAAGTGTAAACTTTTGATATTAGACAAATTGAGAATTATAAGTATAATATATATTTATAGAAAATAAAATAATTATGCCTTACTTTGGATTTATTTGGTGATATCCTTGATCGATAGAGCAAGCTCGTGCTGATAACGTCTTGGAAATTGACTATAAATGCAAGGAAATTATAACAACAATAAAGAAGTCAGAGAGAAATTAAGAGAAACTTTTTATTTCTTATTTTTGAGGTATATATCAAATGAAGAAATTGAATTCCTATTAATGGAGAAATCCAACGGTAAAAACGGTAAATTAGTGAGAAACATATTACACCCAATATTAATTTCGGGTAAAAAAATAAAAAATATATTATATTAAATATTAATAACATAAATCCCGCATGAATTATATAATCGTTTATATAATAATAGATGGCTGATACACTAATTATTAACCCTAATTAATTATATTTATGCTCGGACTAAAAAGGTTGTATAAGTATCATTAATGATTAACCCAGAGACGCAATTAATATTGAGGAAATAAGTGATAAGTGATTTGATATTGTTTAATTAAGGTTTTGAGTTCGAGTCTTTATAAATGTAAAAAATCCTTATTAGGAGACTCACCCACCACAGTCAGGTGCGCGACCTGAGTCGAATTTAAATATAGTCAAAATAAAGCTTCAATGGACTAGATGAATAATAAAAAAAATATTGAGAAAATATAATTTTAAGAGGAATAAAATATGTTTTCCTTTCGCATTATTCATTTTATTTTATATACATAGAACTAGTAAAAAAAATGAAAAAATTGTGAAAATTTATATATGTGAACAACTGAATAAAAGATATGAAAAGAATTTATGTTACCAAATTAAAAAAAAAAAAAAAGAAAACAACTTGATTCGTATCTAATATTAGTATAATATATAACATCATGAGTTTATACAATTGTAGAAAATGCTTCCATTACCATCCAATAACATGGGCTTTTAGTCAAGGTAATGGAGCCCTTTGTCCCCTTTCATGTCGGCCTGTGGTTAGGTCATGTGTCCTTTTCCTTTTCAATTTAAAATGTTTAATTGGGTTAATCAGTTAGGCTATATTAATGGTTATTATTTCGGTTGTTATTGCCGATAATTTTTACTGTTACTATTAAACTTTATAAAATATTTAAAAATATATGTTTAATAATTGCACCCAAAAATTTGAATTAATATTTGATTAACAAAAAATGTTGAAAAATTGCCATATCTGTTAGAAATCGATTATATATGCAAGGAGATTATAACAATAAAGAGAGAAAGCAGAGAGAGAATTTGAGAGAAACTTTTATTTCTTATTTCTGAGATATATGAAATGAAGAAATTGAATTCCTATTTATAGAGAAATCCAACGGTAAGAATGGTAAATAGGTAAGAAACATATTATCGAAAATAATAATGACAGGTAGAAAGGTAGAAAACATATTACATCAAATTATTAAAGACGTGGGCCCCATATGTCACATCAAATAATTTAACACTCCCCCTTTTGATGTGTCATCTGCCGCGAATGGGACACTGCCTCGTTAAAAACCTTACTAAGGAAAAACCCTGTGGGATAAAAACCTTAGCTAAGGGAAAAAGAGTACAGTGTTTACTCCCCCTGTTCGCGAGTTGACTGGAGATCCTTAAGACGTCGCATTCCAATGCTGTAAGTTAATTTCTTGAAAGTTGAGGAAGGTAAAGCCTTGGTAAACAAATCTGCTAAATTATTACAAGAGCGGATTTGTTGAATATTGATTTCACCATTCTTTTCTAGATCATGAGTGAAGAAATTTTTTGGTGAAATATGCTTTGTTCTGTCTCCTTTAATATAACCTTCCTTCAATTGAGCAATACAAGCAGCATTATCTTCATATATTGTCGTCGGTCCTTCCTTGACCGTAACTTTTTCACATGCTTCTTGGATATGTTTGATTAATGATCTCAACCACACACATTCACGACTTGCCTCGTGAATAGCTATTAACTCCGCATGATTTGAGGAAGTAGCTGTAATTGTTTGTTTTGTCGATCGCCAAGATATAGCTGTTCCTCCATATGTGAATAAATAGCCCGTCTGAGATCGAGCTTTGTGTGGGTCGGATAAATAACCCGCATCCGCATATCCAACTAATTTAAGCTTAGATTCATGTGAATAAAATAAGCCTAAATCAATAGTTCCTCGAAGATAGCGCATTATATGTTTAATTCCATTCCAATGTCGTCTTGTAGGTGCAGCGCTGTATCTTGATAATAAATTAACAGAGAATGCTATATCCGGTCTTGTGTTATTAGCAAGATACATTAAAGCACCTATTGCGCTTAGATATGGTACTTCAGGACCGAGAACTTTTTCATTATTTTCTCTAGGACGAAAAATATCCTTTTTCACATCGAGTGATCGTACAACCATTGGGTTACTCAATGGATGTGCTTTGTCCATATTAAATCGTTTCAGGATCTTTTCTATGTAGTTTGATTGATGCACTAAAATTCCTTTTTCAAGGTGCTCAATTTGTAAACCAAGACACAATTTTGTTTTTCCAAGATCTTTCATCTCAAATTCTTTCTTTAAAGCATCAACTGCTTTTGGAATCTCTTCTGGAGTTCCAATAATATTCAAATCATCAACATAAATTGAGATGATAATAAAATTAGATCCTGATTTTCTTATAAAAACACATGGACAAATTGGATCATTTTTATATCCTTCTTTCAATAAATATTCACTGAGACGATTATACCACATGCGCCCAGATTGTTTTAATCCATATAAGGATCTTTGTAACTTTACCGAGTAAAGTTCTCGTTTGCCATATTTTTCTGGCAGCTTTAATCCTTCAGGGATTTTCATATAAATATCATTATCAAGCGAACCATAAAGGTAAGCTGTGACAACATCCATCAAGTGCATCTGTAAATTTTCTTGTACTGCAAAACTAATAAGATATCTAGGTAAGCTGTGACAACATCCATCAAGTGCATCTGTAAATTTTCTTGTACTGCAAAACTAATAAGATATCTAAAAGTTATTGCATCCACCACCGGAGAATATGTCTCCTCATAGTCTATCCCGGGTCTTTGAGAAAAACCTTGTGCAACTAATCTGGCTTTATATCTTATTATTTCATTTTTCTCATTTCTCTTTCTAATAAAAACCCATTTATTACCAACAGGTTTTACGTCCTGTGGTGTTCGAACTACTGGTCCGAATACTTTGCGTTTTTCAAGAGAATTCAGCTCTGCTTGAATTGCTTCTTTCCATTGTTGCCAATCATTTCTACTTTGGCATTCTACAATAGATGTTGGCTCATAATCCACGTTTTCATTTTCAATATTGATCGCAACATTATATGAAAAGATATGATCTATAACTATTTTATTGCGACTCCATCTTCTTTCGTTAGTGATATAATTTATTTGAATTTCTTCATTTTCAATAGCTTCAGGTATTTGCACTTCAGGTGCTTGTACTTCTTCCGGAAGTGTATTTATATTTATATCCTCAATGGGAATATCATCACTATCAATAATTCTCCTCTTTTTAGAATTTTTATTCTTTGAACCAATTGGTCGTCCACGCTTCAGGCGTGATAGAGTATTATCCGTAGGTTGTTCTTCAGGAATCTCAATACGAATTGGGGCATTTACTGCTGGTATATGCGATTTTGTTACTCTTTTAGGATTAGCGAGTGCATCAGGCAATCGATTTGCTAAATGTTGAAGATGAATTATTCTCTGAACTTCTAGTTCAGAATCATTTGATTTAGGATCCATATGAGAAAGTGATGAAGCATTCCATATTATTTTCTTTTCCAAAATTGGGTTCTTATTCTCTCCCCCTAATTTTGGGAAAGTGCTTTCATCAAAATGACAATCTGTAAATCGTGCACTAAACATATCGCCAGTTAATGGCTCAAGATATTTAATTATTGAAGGGGATTCATAGCCAACATAAATTCCTAATCTCCTTTGAGGACCCATTTTAGTCCTTTGTGGTGGAGCAATAGGCACATATATTGCGCAACCAAAAACTCTAAGATGAGAAATACTAGGCTCATGGCCAGAAGTTAATTGTAATGGAGAATAATCATGATAACTTACTGGCCTTAAACGTATAAGAGATGCTGCATGCAATATTGCATAACCCCAAACTGTAGTAGGGAGATTCGTTCGCAAAATTAGCGGTCTCGCAATTAGTTGTAGACGTTTAATAAATGATTCTGCTAGACCATTTTGTGTATGAACATATGCTACAGGATGTTCAACTTTTATTCCAATCGACATACAATAATCATTAAATGATTTGGATGTGAATTCCCCAGCATTATCAAGACGGATTGATTTAATAGGATAATCGGGAAACTGTGCCCGTAACCTTATAATTTGAGCAATTAACCTTGCAAATGCCATATTTCGTGAAGATAATAAGCATACATGTGACCACCTAGTTGAGGCGTCAATTAGAACCATAAAATATCTAAATGGTCCACATGGTGGATGAATTGGTCCACAAATATCACATTGTATGCGCTCTAAAAATGCTGGTGATTCGATTGCAACCTTACTTCTGGAAGGCTTTATTATTAATTTTCCTTGCGAACAAGCAGCACAAAATAATTCATTATTTTGAAGAAACTTCTGGTCCTTCAATGGATGCCCATATGAATTTTCAATAATCTTTCTCATCATTATCGAACTAGGATGACCCAGTCGATCATGCCACATTTTATAAGTATTTGAATCTATAAACTTCTGGTTTATAGTTAAATTGGCCTCAATCATATTAATATATGTATAGTATAAGCCACATGAAAGAGTATAAAATTTTTCAAGTATACATTTCTTACTTGAAATTATTTTTGTAACATAAAGACATTCTTTATTGTCTTCGCTCACAGTTTCAATATGATATCCATTTCTGCGAATATCTTTAAAACTTAATAAATTTCTGTGAGAATTCGGGGAAAATAATGCATTATTTATAATAAGTTTTGTTCCCCTTTGTAATATAATACTAGCTCTTCCGGAGCCTTCAATCATTTTTGTTTGTCCCGATATTGTGGTAACAACAGTTTCACCCTTTTTAAGAATATTAAAATATCTTGCCTCTTTGAGAATAGTATGGGTGGTGGCACTATCTACAATACATAAATTTCCTTCATTTTCCTTCAAGTCATATAATACCGGGAAAGAATTCATTTTCTTCATTGAACAAATGAAAGATGCATTATTATTTATTTATAAATAAACATTGTATAAAAAGTACATTAAGCAGCAATAACAAAAGCAAACTAATAATAACATAAAAGTTACAATATATTAATTAAGCAAAATATATGGACTAATTATTCAAATTTTTCTTTGCCACTGGTGCTGGGTAACAGAAAATCATCCATCTCCATATTGGGGACATCAATAGGCTCATTATTTGGGGTATTATCATCCAATATGAAACTGGTTTCTGGTTCCGCATATTCCTTGAGAGAGGCTTGGTATAAGTTTACCAAATGTTTAGCGGTTCTACAAGTTCTTGACCAATGACCAGTCATACCGCATCTATGGCATTTATTTTCATCATTTTGACTGTTTTTTCTTTTATCAAATCTTTCAATTTGATTATTCCACTTCTGGTGGTTATTTGTATTTTTCCACTTCGGGTGGAAATTATTGCTATTATTATTATTTATATATTTCCACTTCTGGTGGAAATTGTTATTATTATATCCTCTACCACGCCCATTTCCACGACCTCTACCTTGTCCACGACCTCTACCTTGTCCACGACCACGACCATTTCTACGGCCGCGTCCATTAAAATTATTATGAATTATCGCATTCGCTTCAGGGAATGGATTTGTTCCGGTAGGTCGTAGTTCATGGTTTTTTAACAGGAGTTGATTTCTCTGTTCTGCTAGGAGAAGAGCAGTAATTAGTTCACTATATTTCTTATAGTCTTTTGCTCTGTATTGTTCCTGTAATACCATATTATTCAAATGAAAAGTAGAATATGTCTTTTCCAGTAAATCCTCATCAGTTATTTCCTTTCCACATAATCTTAATGTGGATGTAATTTGAAAAAGTTTAGAATTATATGCACTGACAGATTCAAAATCTTGTAGCCTTAAGTTTATCCATTCATATTGGGCATTTGGTAGAGATATTTTCTTTAGGTGTTCATACCTCTCCTTTAATTGTTTCCAAAGATCTGCAGGATCTTTGACAGTCAAATATTCTGATTGAAGTGATTCATCAAGATGCCGGCGGAGAAAAACTAGAGCTGTTGCCTTATACTGAGATCCAACATTATTATTTTAAATAATAGTATTCTTAAGACCCATCGATTCTAGATGTATTTCTGCATCCAGCACCCAAGTAAGATAATTTTTCCCCGATACATCAAGAGGAGTAAATTCTAAACTTTTGATATTAGACATATTAAGAATTATAGGTATAATATATATTTATAGAAAATAAAATAATTATGCCTTACTTTGGATTTATTTGGTGATATCCTCAGTTGATTAGAGCAAGCTCGTGCTGATAACGTGTTAGAAATCGACTATATATGCAAGGAGATTATAACAATAAAGAGAGAAAGCAGAGAGAGAATTTGAGAGAAACTTTTATTTCTTATTTCTGAGATATATGAAATGAAGAAATTGAATTCCTATTTATAGAGAAATCCAACGGTAAGAATGGTAAATAGGTAAGAAACATATTACCGAAAATAATAATGACAGGTAGAAAAGTAGAAAACATATTACATCAAATTATTAAGGACGTGGGCCCCATATGTCACATCAAATAATTTAACAATATCTACAATAATTGGTACCAATGCGATGATAAAAATAAATAAAAGTGAAATTATTAAAAATATAATATCTCTCTAAAATATTTACAAAATTGATCATTAAGTCAAATTAATTATATATCTACAGTACTGTTTTAAAAAGCGTTAGGCGCAAGTCGGGCGGCCAGGGCTCCAAAGGGCCTAGGCGAGGCCTGATGGTGGCCTAGACAGATTTGTATTTTTTAATTTTTTATTATTTTATACATATAAATATAATTTCAATTAAAACATAAATAATAAAATATTAAAAAATATAATTTAGAGCATATTTTAAGATTGGAAATGAGACTTTTATTGTGAGAATACTTTTATGTACTTTTATTTTACCAACTAAGCTATTTTTAGTAGGTTAAAAATATCAAACTATAATTATTATATATATCGATATCTTCAAAATTTTAATTCCAGCGTCGTTTAGGCGGAAAAAATCGAACTAAACGGTGTCTAGGCGGCAATAAATCGGTTAGGGGCCTGACAGCGCCATGAGAATGGAAAGTCGGCCGGCAAGCTCTAAAATAGGACCTAGGAGTGACCTAAACGGGACTAAACGGAAATTTTTAAAACAAAAATCTACCTGCCCATTATAAATAATTTATAAATTAACAAAAATAAAAAAATAATTATATAAATATAGTCTGATATTTTATAATAAATATCTATTATTTATTTATATATATATATATATTATCATTAAATTATTTTAATTTTTAGTGAAAATTTTTTATAAGAACCCAATAAATAAATGAAAAGCATGACCACCAGTCATATCTTAAATCCAATAGGATATTCAAGATTAATAGTGCCGTTCTTTTTAAGGTAAAGATTATTGATTTATTGTAAATGGTATTATGGAATCTGTGTTCTGCATAATATCAAATGAACTAACCATTTAAACCACTAGGCTTTGGTCCATACCTTAAAGTATTCAAGAAGTGTTATGGGTTTAAACTTTATTATTAATAAAATTGATAAAAATATCACTTTATTTCTAAAAATAATAATCAAATCACCGCTTTGGTTCAAATTTGTTTTAACTGAAAATTTCAAAAATATTTTGTGTTAAGAAATTAGGATCCGTAGTGGAACGATATATTTATTTTGGGTAAATTTGGCAACAATAAAATAGGAGAAATAAATGGCAAAAGGAGAAAATAAATAATCCACTAATAATACGAAAAGTGGTACAAAAAAAATAGAGAAATAAAATACTCAAAACCCTTAACCCAAAGTACACCAAAACTCACAAATATTCTTAAAGAGAATATATCTCACACCAAAAACAAATACTTGTTAATTATATTTGCTGGAATGAATCACAAATAAAACATGACAAACATATATATATATATATATATATATATGAATAAAAAGATGTATGAAATGAAAATAAAAAATAAGGCTAAATGGTGTTGCATTGGTGTTGTAATCCGTATTGTACTTTGAACAAATCCATTAATTGCATTAAATGGATGTCTCAATGGACCAATTCCTAATTTTCAACGAGAATTGATTTGGCCGTATCTGGCAGATAGAAAAATTTAAATCATATTCATAAATCTTCCCTTTGATTTGAATTTTATTAAATAATTTTATCTTTACCAAAATTATTCTATGAGGCCAATTCATAAATTCTAAATACCAATTAAGTCTAAGTAATGCTTAAATTTATTAGTTGTAAGAGGTTTCGTCATCATATCGGCTGGATTGTTCGTGGTACCAATTTTAGTAATACCGATATTTCCCTTGGAAATAATGTCTCGAATAAAATGGTACTTAATGTCAATGTGCTTCGTTCGTTCATGAAACATTTGATCTTTAGTTAAACAAATAGCACTTTGACTATCACAATGGACAACAATCTTTTGCAAATTTGAACTGAGTCGACCAAACCTCTTAGCCAAATAGCTTCTTTTACAGTTTCGACTACCACCATGTATTCTGCTTTCGGCAGTGGATAATGCAACTGTGTTGTAAAGTAGCTTTCCAACTGATAGCGCTACTACCAAGGGTAAACACATAACCTGTGATCGATCTTCGCTTGTCAAGATCACCTGCATAATCTGAATCGACATAGCCAACCACCATGTTCTTACTTTTCCAAATTCCAAACAAGCATTAGTAGTACCCCTTAAGTATCTCAAAATCCATTTCACGGCATGCCAATGTTCTTTGCCTGGATTGGACATGTATCTACTAACAACACTGACTGCATACGAAATGTCAAGACGAGTACAAACCATAGCATACATGATACTACCAACAGCACTAGAGTAAGGAACATGTGACATATAATCAATATCCTTTTCAGATTGAGGACATAGAGGAGCAGAAAATCAAAAATGAGCAGCGAGTGGAGTACTTACAGTTTTGGCATTTTTCATGCCAAAACGCTCCAACACTTTCTCAACAAAACTTCTCTGTGTCAAATAAAGCTTTCCTGCAGCTCTATCCCTTTGGATCTCCAGGACGAGAATCTTCTTGGCAGCTCCCAAATCTTTCATCTCAAATTCACTGCTAAGCTCTGCTTTCAATCTATTGATATCAGACATATCCTTGGCAGCAATAAGCATATCATCAATATAAATCAACAAATAAATAAATGAATCAATTGCAAGTTTTCTAAAATACACACAGCTATCATACTTGCTCCTTGAATAGCCATGTCCAACCATAAAGGAATCAAACTGCTTATACCACTGTCGAGGCGACTGCTTTAATCCGTACAATGATTTTTACAACAAGCAAACATGGTCTTCTTTGCCTTCAATTTCAAAACCATCTGGTTGTTTCATATAGATCTGCTCCTCCAGTTCTCCATGCAAGAAAGCAGTCTTGACATCAAGTTGCTCTAACTCCAAATCATGTATAGCAACCAAGGCAAGCAAAACACGAATAGAGCTATGTTTAACAACTGGAGAAAACACATCGTTGAAATCAACTCCTTATACCTGACTATAGCCCTTAGTGACCAATCGTGCTTTGTATCTAGCATTTCAACTCCAGGAATGCCATCTTTCTTTTTGAAGACCCATTTACAAACAACAATCTTCTTGTCCTTAGGCGATTTCCCCAACTCCCACGTGCAGTTCTTGTGTAGAGATTCTATCTCTTCTTGCATAGCGATAAGCTATTTCGCTGAATCATCACGAGAAATGGCCTCCGAATATGTGGAAGGTTCACCAACTCCTTCTGTTTCTTGTGTAGCAACAAAGGCATAAGTAACATAATCTGCAAACTTTGTAGGCATTCTCCTTTCTCTATCAGGCCTGTTTTCAACAACAGGATGCTCCACCTGTTCGATGGTAGTATATTCTTCTACTTCTGTAGGCTCAGACAACTATTCTGAAATTTGCTCCTCTGTGGAATCGGATGGAGCAAATGATTCATCCACCTCGAATGGAACCTCCACTTGCTTATCAGAATTCTATATGTTCGTGTCAGCTGTAATTGAGGACTCTTTTCTTTGATTAAGTATAGCAGATTCATCGAACACAACATTTCTGCTAATAACAGACTTTGGTGACTTGGGATCAAGAAGCCAAACTTTATATCCCTTTACACCAATAGGATAGCCAAGAAAAATGCCCTTTTTAGCTCTAGGCTCCAATTTTCCATCATTGAAATGGATATTAACAGGACACCCAAAAATTCTCAGATCAAAATAATTCGCAGGTTTGCCAGACCATAACTCTTCAGGAGTTTTACAGTTGATAGAAGCACAAGGAGAGCGATTCACCAAATGAGTAGCTGTTGCAGCTGCTTCAGCCCAGAAAGCTTGAGACAATCCAGAATTTGACAGTATGCATCGAACTTTCTCCAACAAAGTTCTGTTCATCTGCTCAGCTACACCATTCTGTTGTGGTGTGCCTGGAACAGTCAGATGCCTTGAGATGCCCATATTTTTACAAAATGTTTCAAATTCTGCATTACAAAACTCCAAACCATTACTGTTCGGAGACGTTTGATCTTCCTACTAGTTTGATTCTCCACCAATGCTTTCCACTACTTAAAAATGGTAGTCGTCAATAAAAGTGAGCATGTAACGAGCACCACCTTTTGAAGGAACACGAGCAGTGCCCCAAAGGTCAGAATGAATATAATCCAAAGTACCTTTTGTTCAATGAACACCGCCACTGAAGCTGACTCTTTTGTGTTTGCCGAAAATGCAGTGCTCACAAAACTCTAACTTGGAAGTACTTTGGCCACAAAGTAGACCCCTTTTACTGAGCATGGCCAAACCTTTTTCACTCATATAGCCAAGCCTCATATGCCACAATTTTGTAACATCGGAATCTGAAATGGAAGACGAAACTACAGCAACACCTGTGGCAGTTGATCCTTACTCGTACAATCTCCCAACTTTTCTGGCTTTCATCACGACGAGGGCACCTTTCAAAACCTTCAAAGCTCCACCTCCACCTCCACCAGAAAATCTACAATTGTTGTCGTCTAAAGCAGATAACGAAATGAGGTTCTTCTTCATGTCTGGAACATGTCGCACATCGGTCAGAGTTCTGACAATACCATCATGCATCTTAATTTTGATGGTACCGATTCCAACAACTTTACAAGGATGATCGTTGCCCATCAACACGACTCCTCTATCTACTGGTTCATAAGAGGAGAACCAATCTCTGCAGAAACAAATATGGAATGAGCAAGTAGAATCTAAGATCCATCCTTGTCCAGATCTGGCACCATCGTCGGACACGACATATACTTCAGCATTTACTTGATCTTCTGCAACACTCACTACAAGAAAATTAGTGATTTGCAACGGAAACTGCAACGGAATTGCAACGGGACCAATTCCGTTACAATATAGCTTCTTTCAGATTACTTTGCGAGGGATTCATTTCCTATGCAAATCTACAACAGAATTTTCCGTTACAGATTCCATTGCAGATTTGCAAGTACTACATCCCTTGCAATATAGCTTCTTACAAATCTGCAAGTGTAAATCACTTGCAAAACTCCTTTGCAAATTTGCAAATTTCTTAAAAATCAATATAGAAATCTAGATTTTGGATTGAAGAGAGCTTTTATAAATTATATTTCACCTTCATAATACATACAATTTGGACCTCCTACGTTTGCTCAACCAAAAGAGGCTTTTCATGGCATTATCTAAAATAATGACGACATACATAAGGCATGCACCTATATATGGGTCTATAATATGTTGAAACTCATAAAGAAACCACCAAATGTTTACATATTCTTACCTTAAAATGTAAAATTCCTATATCTTCTTACCTTAAAATGTAAAATTTCTATATCTAAATTAGTGTGTATACTAATGATGTTGAATGTGCTTTAGTTTTATGAATCAAAGAATCATGACATTATCAACTTTTGTTCATGTAAGCTAAAAACAACTTGAGTTCCTAAAAATCCTGAAACCAAAATATAACTAGAAATATACAAGTTTGCACAAACAAAAGCTTGAAGCTAAAAATGGCTATTCTAGAGTCTGGACACTTAACATTCACAATCTCCATTTTGTTGCTAGCTAGTACGTATTCTGTCGTACAGCTAGAAAAAAGACAGAATTGTTAACAATATTCATGCACCATATTTAAACAACAAACACTTATATGTGCTAGCTTTTCATATTCATGTTTCTCATTAGTTTGGATGTCATTTGTTAAAAAAGTAATGCATGTTGGAAAAATAATTTGAAACAAAATGAATAAGATTATAAGCACCTTGCAGGTCCAAGAGAAGACTAAGACATTAAGTCCATTTGGAATTATATCGTCTCTTCAAACACAAACAACCATATATAGTTAATAATTATGAGGAATTACACATAGCTTTAACATAAAAATATAACTAAAGTTATCCCGAGATGTACCTAGCCAACAGTGATAAGATAAAAGATATCTTGCACGAGACATTGTCATGCTTCACTTGAGACTTAGTTTTCTCAGCTACAAATTTTCTTCAGAATCTGCTAAAGAAGCATTTTCAATTATATTGCATCGCCCTTAAGATAATAAATGAAGATGAAGCATTTGTCCACAGCAATTTACTAATACTTCACAAAGAATCACTAGGTCCATCTGAAAAAATATAACTAATCTATTGAGTGTGATATCCTGTTCTAAAACAAGTGCATACATGTACTTGTGGTATTACAACATTGTCAACTGAAACACCAAATACTTAAGTGTACCATTTACATGTTGATGCACATGCTGACATGTATTAGATAAACAAAAATTGTATCAAAGTGAGCCAAAATATATTAAAATAGACAAGGAAAAAAATAATAAAGAATGCAAAGTCAAAGCTACCAGATTACCACAAATAAAAGATACATCATAAATATACATAGTTGTTAAAAGCGCACCTCACGCAAGGCTCGGGGTTCTGCGCCTCGCCATACCTCAAGCAAGGTAGTGTACCTCAGGCGCACGCCTTGGGCGCCTCGTGCGTCTCAAGCGCGCCTCAAGTTATTTTTCAAGGTTTAAGCTTACTTGAATATGTATTGTCCATCTATTTTCAAGAGTTCTAACAATAATTTAAGGCTAGATATTCCTAATTCAATTTCTATTAAGGCTATATTGACTCAAGGCTAGATATTCTTAATGCAATATGTAAATTTTACATACATATGTACATCTAACAATTCTTTTAGTTCTTTTACTAATATGGTTATTGCATTTAACTTCATTTTTCAAGAAATATTTTTTTGCAAATTTTGTGCGCCTAGCGTACCTCAGGCACACGCCTTTTTTGCTCCTCGCCTTGAGGCGAGCCTGGGCTGCGCCTAGCGCCTTGACAACTATGTAAATATAATAAGCTTCTAACCAATAGTTTATAGTGCAGCGACATAAAATTAATGCAAGATCAATTCTTAATTATTTGCTACCTTTCGAAATGTATATAAAAGAATGCATTTTATGCATATATACACATTTATGATTTGAATGTGTGAACTCTCGTAATGAAAACAACACACTTCTGAGGCACAGCAAGAACATTGCAATGTCTGAAGCATCAAATGGGAACAAAAATAAGCACATATTAAATGGAATAAAGTTTATATTGTATACATACTTAAGTTGAAAAGAAAAATCAATAAAACAAGCAGACGTCTTTCAATGAACAAATTGCAAAACAGAATGTTAATTAGAGAAGCCAAAACCTGAAATCACTCCAACAGGAGCATAGGGATTGGTCTCTAAGAATTCATCACAAGGAGCAACAACGGTGGGAGTCCTCACTGCAATAAACCCAGTAGTGAAGAGAAAAAATAATTCATGTTTAATTGAAAACTAATATTTAAAATATGACAATAAATCACAATAGCCACGTAAATAACCAAATAAATAAAAAAGAGACCATATATACTTAAGTTCGTCCTATATACTGGCTATCTTTTCCTTTGCTCAAATAATAAGAAGGTTTATTTAAAACCAAGTAATTCAACATTTGATCAGGCAAGTTTGACTCTTTTCTTGAAGGAATACAGAATTTAAAAAACAAAGAGGCAAATCAGCATACCTGCAGCTTATATGCTGTCCAATGGGAAGGCCCAAGACTAAAGTAGGGGTAGGAAGAGCAAATTTAAACTTTGCTACATTATGGCTCATCTGAGTGCGCTTAATGAGTTTAAATTCCTTGAAATTCTCAGGATCTAAGCAGCCTAAACCAAAACCCAAATCAACATGAGTTCAATTTCAATATACCCAGTTATGCAACAGTTGATTAAACTCAAGACCTCATCTTTCGTTACAGATTACGATTCAAAAACAAGTAAATCAAAACACCCAGTAGTGAAGAGTAAAAACAAATTCATGTTTAATCGAAAACTAAAATTTCAAATATGACTACTACAATAAAAAAACACGAACACTCCATGGATGGAGGGAGAAACAGGGAATCACACAACGATAATGCCAGCAGATCTCATAAATAAATGCCAATCTTTGTACATAAAAAAGAAATCTGCAAATTAATGAGAAGGGAAGAGACAAAGAAGACCCCAAAGTCTCCATTAACAGTAAAGCAAAGTATGAGGAGTATACCCAAGAAATTCGATTCATCAAATCAAGAGAGCTAGAGAAATTACCTTGATTCCCTCCCTCAATCGAACAAATGCTTCATTTCAGGATTTAATTATTTCCTTCGAGTTAGTTCGTCTGCAGAACAGAGCCAGAGGTGGCGGACGAGGAGCAAAAGTAGTCTTGAAGAGGTGGTGGAAGAGGAGGGGAGGGGTTGTCAAGATGGTGAACCCATGGACGGCGACATGAATGGCTGGCAGCAGGAGAGAGTGAAGAAAGATGTCATTAGGTTTTAGTTGCGTTCGATGCTTTTCAATTTGATAAATTTATTTTTTTAATTAATTAAAAGGGAATAGAAAGAAAAACTAGTTGAAGATTTCTACCATCACATTTGGTGTAAATATTTTGCAACTGGATTTAAAATAGTCTCGAATTCCGTTGCAATATTTCCCCCCAAATTTTCATCCTCATATATTTGCAAGTGAATTTCGAAACTCTTGCAAGTTCCCTTGTAATTATATTCAATAATTTATTTTTTATTGTTCTGCAAGGGATATTGTTTTTCGTTGTAGAATCCGTTGTAAGTAAGTAAATCTGCAAGGAATATTTTTCTGTTGCAAGCATTCCGTTGCAATTTGCCATTTTTCTTGTAGTGACTGGCTTCGGCAGAACTGTCATCTTTGTGGCTCTTATCTTTATTCTTCCGTTGGAGCTTGAAACATTCAGCTTTAATGTGCTCTTTCTTCTTACAGTAATTGCACGTCAAATTACTCTAACGAGATCTTGATTTAGATCTGGATCGGTTGTTGCTGTTGCTGTTGCTGCTACTGGGATCTCTTGTACTAGATCTCCCCCGATTGACCAGACCTTCTCCAGGACTATTTCTATCACCAGAAAGCTCTTTATCAATAAGATCTTTAGAGAACAAACATTCTTTAACCTCCTCCATGGTTAAAGTGGTTTTACTATAGATAAGGGTCTCGCAGAAATTCTTAAACGACGGAGGTAGAGATCGCAACAACATAAGAGCTTTATCTTCTTCTTCGTATTTGATATCCAAATTTTTCAGATCCAAAAGAATGGAACTGAAATCATCAAGGTGCGCCTTAAGGGATGTGCCTTCTGTCATGTGGAGCATATGGAGACGATGCTTCACCATAAGCTTACTGGTGAGGTTTTTGGACATGTAGAGAGATTGTAATTTCTCTCATAAATTTCTGGCAATCTTTTTGTGGATGACTTCTCGCAGAACCTCGTTCGATAAATATAATTGAATGGCAGCAAGAGCTTTATCCTCCAAATCTTGTTTCTTCTCTTTTATCACCATTTCCAGTAACTCTTCCATCATCGCCTTGTATAATCCATTTTGCGTCAAAATAGCCTTCATCTTAACTTGCCATAAGGCAAAGCTCATATTGCGATCAAATTTCTCAATGTCGAATTTTGTTGTCGCCATAGTAAATTTTCAGAATTCCAAAATAAATATTAATTGGCTTTGATACCAATTTGTTAGGGAATTAGGACCCGCAGCGGAACGATATATATATTTTGGATGAATATGACAACAACAAAATAGGAGAAATAAATGGCGAAAGGAGAAAATAAATAATCCACTAATAATACGAAAAGTAGTAGAAAAGAAATGAAGAAATAAAACACTCAAAACCCTTAACCCAAAGTACACTCAAACTCACAAATATTCTTAAAGAGAATATTTCTCACAACAAAGGCAAATACTTGATAATTGTATTTGCTGGAATAAATCAGAAATGAAACATGACAAACATATATATATATATAGGGATAAAAAGATATATGAAATGAAAATAAAAAATGAGGTTAAATGGTGTTGCAATCCGTGTTGTACTTTGAACAAATCTATTAATTACATTAAACGGATGTCTTAATATGGGACCAATTTCTAATTTTCAAAGAGAATTGATTTGTCCTATTTGGCAAATAGGAAAATACAAATCATGTTCACAATCTTGTGAAATATTACAAAGGATTCAAAGTAGAGAATAATTTGCTATGGCCTATTGTTAGATTTGGGTGAGAAATAACTAACTTGGTGGAAGTTGATAGGAAAATAACAAATTCAATCTTATTAATCTCATCTTACCACCCACCACAACAAAGAGTTCTAAAAATACAATTCCAACGCCTACGTGGCAGTATTCGCAGGTTTTGTGTAATTTCGTTGTCTTGTTTAATTATATTATTGTCTGATTTAATCGAAGTCTTATTGACAACTATTATGAGAATGTTTCTTCAATTTCTGTAATTGTATTGATTACTTTTACAGAACAAACAGATGTCTTTATACTTTTATAAATACACAAGGTTCTGATTATTCCTTCTTTCCTAGCTGCCTGCCACCTGCAAGGTTACGTTATTTTTTACTTCTGAAAGCTAAATTGAATTGAATTGAATTGAATTAAAGTTAGCTGAATTAAACTGGATTGAACTAAACTTATTTTAGTGTAAATTTATAATTACGCATAGCTGAACTGAACTGAACTAAAGTAGTCTGAAATGAACTGAAGTGATCTAAACTAAATTGAATTAAATTATAGTCCAAGAGAATAGAATTAAGTTGTTTACATATCAAACATTAAGACCATATAGTAATTATTAAGTGAATTTTTTTTGGTGGATACTATTATTCACCGTCTAATCTACAATCATGCCCTTAATTACCGTATTTCACAAGTAACTGTAGTTGTTTATAGGGTAAACTTAAAAAATATGTCATGTGGTTTAGGTGTTTTGTAAAAAAAATTTTGTGAAATTTTTTGTTTTAAAAGGGTGCTTGTGGTTTCAAGAGTTAGCAAAAATATGCTTGTCAAAATTTTGAAACCACATTTGAAAGGGTAATCTTGTCCATTTTGAAGTGAAATTTTGCAGCTTTATTTATAAAATACAATATACATTAGTGATAAATTTTACAATTTTTTTAGAAGTACAAATATATATATATATATATATTAAAAAATTTTATCAATAAAATATATTAATTAAAAATTAATGATAACTTTAAAAAATCATAACAAAATGAAAAATTTCCGAAATTTACTCAAATCTTGATAAATAATTAAAAAATAATATAGTTGAAATATAAGAATGTTGAATTTATTGAAGTAACTGAAATTGCCCTTATAAATGTGGTTCAAAATTTTAAGAAGCATATTTTTGCCAACTTTTGAAACCACAAGCACCCTTTTAAACAAAAAAACTCCACAAGAACCTTTTTGCAAAATGGCTATAGCATATGACATGTTTTTGAAGTTTACCATTCCTTTTATATCCATGTGGTTAGATCATTTGGTAAAATTAAACCACGTCTCTATTTAAGAGGTCTCATTTTGAGCATCAAACCTCGCAAAATATCTTAAAACCAGAAAGACAAAAATTAGTTTGAGCCACGTAGAAAAAGAAACACATAATACTATTGTATCATAATAAACACAACTATGAGATAGCAAAGTGATATACACATAGCAAGCGGGGATACTCTAGGCTCTATATGGAAAATTACCAAGTAGGACTGACCTGATTGCAAACCCAATATTGAGGATCACCCGACATATAGATAGTTATGCCACTTCATCAAGATTCACATACAAGCTTAGCTAAATAAGATTGAGATTACTAACTATTTCATTTTCGTCTTTCATATCATTTTTTCTCACTAGAACTCTCTAACTTAAGCATCAAATTAGATAAGGTGGTAGCTCGACTAGCTCCTCTAACCCATCTCTATCTTGCAGATCAGCCTCACTGGAGATTACAAAATGAATTTCATGAGACCTCCAATTATTTATGGGATTACCTGACTAATTATTTCATTCTCCAAGATGCCAATATTTTCTATGACTTGTATCAATCATTTAAAACTTTGGTCTTAATGACAATTGAGGTCCAAACTATTAGAGTAGGTTGTTTCTTATTAATCTGTGGCCGCCAAGATATCTTTTACAGAAGTATTGGCAATTTTGTGTGAATATTGGACTAACTGTAATCTGATAATGTAATTTGGAAGTTAGGATATTGATAATATGGTTGGTAATGACTCAGTCTAAAGTTGGATCTGGATTAAAATTAATAGGCCACTTGAATAGACCACAATTGACCCATATCTACTAATAGTCAGGCAGAACAAAAGTCCGTTCGGTTCAAAAACCAAACTGAAAATCATTAAGGGAAAAATATAAATTAAAAATATAAATTGAATTATTTTGATTCAGTTTGGTTCGGTTCGATATTCCGATTTGCTTCCATTTTCTTTTTTTTTTTGCTTTGTCATACTAAAATAAAAAACTGAACTGAATCGAAACCGAAACCGAAAAACTCAAATTTCATAAATCAAAACTAAACCGGATATATTTGGTTCGATTCGGTTTGATTTTTCAGTTTGGTTCGGTTTTTGGTTTTTTTACTCTGCCCAACTTAAACAAGGATAAGCATGTAAAACTTTGATTCTTAACTTTAGTTGTGTTTTTTACTCCCTCCGGTTTCGAAAATTAGTCATTAAACACATTTTTTCTTTGCTCCTTTTAGTTGTGATTCTCTATTTTCAATGTAAACTTTTACTTTTTTTCTCCCATTATACCATTATTAATTGTAGTTCAATCCCAATACACATATTGCTCAATTAATGTTAATTTAAGGGTTAACAACTAATTTTATACCCTCCATTAATTAGTTCTTAAAATTTACGAATTTCTCTAAAACGACCAATTTTCGGAACCGGAGGGAGTAAGTATTATTCAATACATTTTAGTTCAAATGTTTATAAATTCACATCAAATCCAGTTCGGTTGATCTTCATTTAATCCATAAAAGTGGTTTCTTTTGGGAGATTTATTATTCAGACAAGCAAACAACTGCCAACAAACCAACAGAAAATACAGATTAGCAAATTGCAACTTCCTAACTTAATTTGTTTAGCTTCTAGCTATTTGATTTACAGAAGCCCATAAAGCTGTTTAGCTTAAAGATGGCAGTGTATAATTAGTTGCATTACATGCTCTATAGGTTTAATGTATCACTACCCCTTCCAATTGTCTCATTTTGTATGCTACTCCCTGAATGTTGAAAACTTTTTCGTAGTTCAATAACTTCTTTACCCATTGAATACCACATACCATCTTCTAATAGGTTTTACTTTTCACATATAGTATTATATTTCTCATTTTTCTCTCTCTAAACAGATTCTAATACGGGACATTCAGAAGACAAACTATTGCGCTTTTTGAAAGTTTAAGATGCAACAAAAATCTTTTCAAAGATTAGAGAGCAGTGGATTGAATAAGATAGGTTAAGAGAGTTGATGATAAATTTGGTTTTCTGAAAATGATTAAAGATATAATGCCGATTATCTTGACAAATGAGGAATGATTAAAAGACTTCATAATGCCAATATGGTAGGGAAGATTTGTGGGGTAGTTAGGATTTTAGAGTTGTGTATAAAAAATTAAATTCGACTTAGAATAAATTATCAACTTTACAATTAATATACAGAAGTCATCCTACTTCTTTAGATTAGGGTTCTTTAACTGAAAATCGCAGTCGCCCCTACGACACTCCCCAGAAAACTCAAATTGAAAATATGGGAGTAGAGGGGAGTTACGGTACCTGTGGGTCACGTGACCCACCTCCCACCTGTCTACGCCACTGGAGAAGATAGAAGTAGAAAAAATATATTTAGTTTATTACGCATTAACATTTATATATTATCAGGGCCAGTCATTAACAAAAGCAGAATGAGCTACCGCTCAAAACCTCGAATATTAAGATACCTCAAAATTTTCCGGATTTATACGAATATATAAATAAACAAAAATTCTATATACTTACGCAGCAGCGGGTAAGTGTTGCAATAAAAAAAAGGAGTGGCGAATTCTTGGGGGTGGCATTCTTTTTTGTTTTCTTATCTTTTATTATTCAACTATAACCAAACATTTCAAATTACTTGCATGTATATTTTTTTACATAAAAATTAGATGGTTATTTAGATATTATTTTTTTATTTACTAATTCTATTTTTCTAAATATTTAAATTAAAGAGATGTTATTAAAGTTTAGTTAATGGATATAGTACTTTTAGAAAATTATTAAAATTATATAATAGTTTCATAAATAATTATTTATGTATTTCAAAAGAAATTATTTGATTTTTTAATATATATTCAAATGGAATATATATATAATTTGAAAATTTTATGAACTTTAATTGTATAGTAATGAGTTGGTTGCATTGTTCTCATATTTTTTATATTGAGTTTCAGGACATTGATAATGCTTAAGAGTATACGACAATAATTTAATTAACTAGCTAGGGAACATATAATAAATTAGTAGTGTATATGTCATCGGTTATTTAACTACATAGGTTAAAGACAAATATTTTAGCCTAGTGGTTGGAACTCTTCCTATGAGTAGAGGATGTCATGAGTTCGAGACGCATGGATGATATGATAAATTTTTCCTTTATATTTGATGTAAGTACAATTGCGCAATTTTTAGAATTTTTGAAAGCGTCGAATATATTTCATTTTTCATAGGCTCATTCCATTTTTTACTCAGAACCCCTTTTACTCTCCTAATTAAGCTCGAGTGATTCCAATGCACTATGTCACACCTAAAACTTATCGAGAATAAATTATAATAAGTTTTTCCACCAATAATATTAGTCCAACAAGATCCTTTGATATCATGTTAACATTCATACATAGCTCCGAAAAGTACAAATTAAGGTTAGAATTGATTCACCATTATAAAAAGCATTTTACTTTCCTAAACGTAATAAAATTCAAACACAAAATGACTTTTATCTCCAACCCTTATTATGAGGCAAACACCAAACAGCAACAAATCTGATTATGCAAGAACAACAGGTGTATTACGTAATTGAATGTGTAGCACTAATTAATAAAAACCAATAATTAATCAAACATTTGAATGATGGAAATTAGTTGGTTGGGGAATTAGTAGAATTGTTGTTCCCTTAATGCAAGTACCTAACAGGCGGTCTCTAACCAAGTACTAATTAATAAAGACAACAACGTTAATATTAGTAGGCAATTAATTAACTACAGCTGCTATTAAATAAAAATTGATTACCTTTGCAACTTGCCAACCAAATGTTATTGACAAAACTTGTTTAAAGTCTTATTAGTTTTCGCATTATCATCTTAATTGTGATCAAATTGTAGACAGGTCATATCCCACTTCATCAAATTTACATGATTTGAAATCAACTGGTCAGTATGAATTTGACACCTGATTAATCTAACTAGCTATACTTACAACGCTTCATTTGAATTTAATTGATAAACTCTTAATATATTTTCAAATTAAGTTCCCTTTTTTCTAATTCAGTTTCATTTATTTTAGTTCAAAATACACCCTCCATCTTTTTTTAATAATCATGACATTAAAATCAATAAAATATTTATCACACTGTTAAAACGATTAAATTATCCTTATATCTTTATGTTAAAATTCTCTTTCTTCTTAATTACCCACTTATAATTTTATCAATTCATCATCTCTCTCCTAATTAGCGTAGGGGTAAAGTAGTGAAAAAATGATGAAAAATGCATTGATAATTTAAAGTGACAATTATAAAAAGTCAAAATAAAGATGTAAAAAGACGGATAAAAAAGATGGAGCAAGTAATAAAATTTACATTCAATTCAACTTCTTAAAATATACTCCCTCCCTCCTTATTTCTTTACTTGTCTTCCTACAAATTTCACGCTTTTTAATAAACTCATTTATTAAGAATAGGAAAATACTAGTTTACTCTTGTATCTCAAATTAATGCCTTAATTTTTCAACCCAAGTGCAATTAATACTAAGGATATAGTTGGAAGAATAATGAAAAAAGTACCTAAAAAATTATTTTGGTAATCTAATTTTAAGCTAGAATGCCTATTTTAAAAAGATGGAGGGAATACGAGAAATTAATATTTCAAATATTAATAATCTTTTTGTTGATGAAAACACTTGGCATACTCATAAATATTAAATTTAAGGGTGAATATTATGGTTACTTTGTTATAAAGTAAGAGTTAGTTTGTTCATCATCATCATGGGATTAGTGGCATGAAATTTAAAGAGCAAGTAAGCAAAAAGAAAAACAAAGTCACCCTAAAAAAAGCCTAAACTTAATATCGTTTTTGCCTCACATAATAACAAAATATCCGTTAATTATCCCTTAGCAACAGATTAAAATTTAAATAATGAAAGGTAAATGGCATATGATGTTTGAGATTTGCGCAAATATATAATATCTCCTTATGTTATCAATATAATTTATATTTCCCGAATTTTGTTTTTATTACAAAATGGTTGTCCTTACATTTTGAGTGCCTAGGGAAGATTAGAATTATATGGCCATTTTATTAAAAACATTTTAGATAAAATAAAATATACTATAATAAGGTAATAAATAATTTTTTAAAAACTTTTATTTTAACTTAATAATTAAATTCAATAATATTGAAAAATTCAAAAATTTTAAGAAAATTTATACATGCATACATACATACATACATAATAAAAAATTATGGGTCCATTTTAATTATGGACCCTAAACCTTTACACCTCTAACCTATGTCATGGTTGGCCCTAACCTCCCTGCATTCTATAATATTTGAAGAAAAAGAAAAAGAAAAAGTAATAGAGGTAGTTAAAATGTAAAAAAAAAAAAGTAAAATACGATATTAACTAATCAATTTAACCAAACTTTAGGGACCAATTATATTTATTTACCCGATGAAAAAGTCCTAATTAACACAAAGTAAAATCAAATTGTAACTCACAAAGTAAAATGAACTCAAGTAGTCAAGTATATTATACAAATTTGAACTAATAGAATGAAGTACTGACGTTTGGGCCGTGGTCTTGGAAAGAGAAATTGTATGGAATTACCTAAGTTACCCAATTCGAAATGTTAAGCTCATTGTTAAGGGTATATGGGCCTAGGCCAATAGTATAGTTCTGGAGCCCAAAATGTCTATAATGCTCTGTTTCTGACTTATCTTACCCGGCCCAGGTAGTAGGGCCAATGGACCCAGAAATATAGTAAGGTCAAGCCCAAATTACGATTTTACGACATGTATTGAAATATTAATTAGTTGTGTCCCTGGTCAGTGGTGGTATCAATATCCCGAACTCGAGAGAGCCAACATATTTGTCATTTTGGAGAGTATGTTTCCAAATTTAAATTTTCCTGGTGTTTGGATGGGTGGCTACCTGTGGGTGGTGCAATGGGTGCCACCTCCAAAGTCCAATAGTCGAAGGGGCTCAATAAATATTTAGACTATTTTAAAAGGGCCCAATTTATTTGTTTAATTCTAGTGTAATTACATAGAAACCCTTCCCATTTTTTGAGTAAATTATGTAAATTGTGTGTTAGTTTTCAATGAAATTGTCTACAATAACAAGAATTCTCCTACGAAAGAGGATATTCAACGATGACTTTATTTTTGACATTACCTTGCTATTAACTGAAAAATATCATTAATTTATTTTTAATTAATATCATCTTTACATTTCTAGGGATCAAAGTGAAAAACAGAACTAGGTAGTGTGATGCTTGCTGGTTTGGAAACATGTAAAGATTGTTAAGATCTGAAAGAATATCTTAACTGGGGCAGATGTGCCAGTGGACATATTAGCATCACTAACATAACATAACATCTGAAAATGCTATAATAATATATTTTAATATTTAAGGATTGGATTTTAGTTGTTTGGAGGTTTAGGAGAATAGATTCTGTAATAAAGGGAAGCACATATCACAAGGGAATGCAAAAACACATCACAAGCTGGATCTAGTTTTAGAATGAGGAACCATTATTTTATTGGACATAACATTGCATTTTTAAGGTTTTTTTCCTAAGTTTCATAAAAGTTTGGACAGTTATTTCACCTTTCTACACCATCCATTATTTGATTATTTTGATTTCATGTTTCCTCCTTTTAAAACTCTAATTTGATCGATTTATGCTAATAACTCGGTAAATATTAAACAACCGTGAAATGAAGCGTGCCGGACAATTAGTAGATTAACTGAGGATTGTACTCACAATATGAAAGAGTGTGTATTCCCATAAGTAGATATTGACATTGGTGGATCCATGTTGTTAGAAATGGGCTCTATGGACCCCATAAATTTTGAATATATTATTATATATATCATATAAAAATTAAGTAGGTACACCTTAAAAATTATTAATTTGAAATATTGATTTATCTTTTTTTTAAAAATATTTTTTTTGCCATGAGTTTACAATAATAACAAAGGAAAACTTTATCCCATCCCGTCCGAGTGTGGACTCGAATCTGCAACCTTTAGGATCACAACTTCAAGGCTCAAGCCTTTGCCACAAAATACTAATTTACCTTAAGAAAATAATATTTATATTTATTAAGAAACTGTAATATGTAATGTTAAGAAATCCATTGAAGAACTGTGTAACTAAATTAGAAAATCCATCATAAATTTGATAGCATTATTTATTAGAAAACTAAAATATTCATTGTTTATAGTTATGGCTTTTTTTCAAATGTACATTTCTGTAAACATTATTTTTAAATTGAGACATATTTGTTTACTGGACACCATAACAAAATTGACCTAATAATTTCATCTTACACGATTGAATAAATATCAGAAAGATTGACCAATATAATTACTGATCGATTGATGACATGAAATTCGAGTAAGGTAACAAAGTAGAGACTTGGCAAAGGAGACATGATCCACTCATTTTGGACAAACAAACAAGAAACCTTATAATTTCAAGGTTCAAGCTTACCCAATAATGAACTCATTTTCAAATTTTTGTACAACTTTCCCCTGTTTTCAGCTCAATTATACCTTGGTTATAGTTTCCTCTGAACATACCATTCCCATGCAATAATTTTTTTAATAAAAAAAGTTAGCTTTTTTTTTTAATTTAATAATATTGAATAATATAAGATTTACTTTTATAAAGAAAAAAATATAGGAGAATCGGTCGCCGAGCTTGAGTTTTAACTATTTTATACAGGTAGTCAGTCAGACCCAAATCATTTTTTTTAAAAACGGAACGGGCTTGAGCCGCAAGATTTTACTTAGTCTTGAACCCGGCCAATGCCAAGTTCTAGTGGCAAGCTATTGAATTTCAACAAACAGATAACAAGTTGCATTTTTTTTATCATGGGAACTTATAGTTGATATTATTACTGCCAAGTACAACTACCATAACAAACTTTAAGCTTCACAATTCATTTATATGTGATTTGAATTTCATTTGTGTTTTGCATCACCAAGTTGTACTGTAATAGATGTAACAAGCTTGAATTCATAGAGTGGAGTTTGAGATAGAATGAAATTAAAAAAAAGGTTCATTTTCAAATTTTCTCTAACTTTACAATGAGAAATTAAGCAGAAATTAATATATCTCAGTGGATAACAAGTATCACGTAAATGAATAAAATAATAAAAAATAATAGTATAAAGTAATTTATATGACATTTATCATTCATGCAGAGAGTATGAAGCAATGCTCAAAAAAATATGGTATAATCTCTCGTCTCCATGGCATAAATATTTTCTATAAATTCTTACTTGGATGCAAAAGGAACTTTTTCCAAAAGGTGTTAAAAAGCAGAATGAAAGTGAAGATAATATTCCCTGATAAATATTCTGTACATACGCTTTACAAATCTCAATTTGTATGTATGTAATTTAGGATTGTAACAGTGTTATAAAACCGTATAGTACTAACCGGTTCGACCAATTTTACTATAAATTGGTC
Organism: Euphorbia pulcherrima; assembly: GCA_947683365.1. Lineage (NCBI taxonomy): Eukaryota > Viridiplantae > Streptophyta > Magnoliopsida > Malpighiales > Euphorbiaceae > Euphorbia > Euphorbia pulcherrima. The sequence continues at coordinate 6,312,835 of CANTUS010000006.1, read as the reverse complement.
ATGATTATGGTACGGTTTAATTCAAAATAGCTATGACGACACTTATAATCGCCGCAGAAGACTTAGAAGTAGCTGCGAAAAACCAAAAAAGCGTTGCAACAGACCGAGAAACCGTTGCAAAAGACCAATATGATGTCCGATAAATTCACTAATTATACTAATAATATTGCATACCAAAATCTTCATCGGTAGAACATTTAGTACTATTTTGATAACATTATAACTACTGGCCAATCACACATGTTAGATTTGTATTTTTTTTACATAACTAATATGTGCCGTTAGGTTGCCATAGAGTTGGAGACATGAAAATATATAAACATTTCAATTAGTAATGTTTGTATTAATATGACTTCTAACTTATTTTGCAGAATTGAATATCTTATTCTAAAGTTGGTTTAAATTAGTTTCCTCATATTTTACGGGTCGACTCTATAATAATAGTGTTAGTAATATATTCAAAAAAGCTTTCTACTTAAGTCTTCAACTCAACGTAGCTCTTTATCTCATCTTGATCCTGACTAGGTTTAATTAATTAATTATTTAAACCTTGAAAAGTGGAAGCACGTGAGATCCCACCCTCTTTAGGCTTTTTTGCCTGGATTCAACTCAACTAGCCCCCCTTTTTTCTTAGTATATTATTTGGAAATGTAAATTAATGGGTAAAAAGTTGATTTGGTCTTCTTAACTACTAAGAAAATATTGGATTTTCCCCGGACCAAAAAAAATTATAATTAAATCCCACCAAAAAATAAAACTTTTCTTTTTTTTGGAAAAAAACCTTTTCAATTTACTCCATAAAGGTTTGATTAGTACTCCTGATTGGCTATATGCCTATGTCCTGTCTAATTTTGTCTTAACCTTTATCATTAACTCTCTATCACCTAATCCAATCATTTTCACACACAAAATAAAAAAAATATGACAAAGTCGACGTTAAATTACGATTTATCGGATATCCATCGTTTTTCACGACATCTACAACATCAGATATTCAATATATAATAATTGATGTGTGAGGAAGGAAAATTTTGAAAGAGAAAAGTTTGGGACACAATCAAAAATTCATCGATCTCTAATCCATTCTAAATGAACACATTTATAGTAAAAAAACAGTATAAATATCTAATTTGATACTTATAAAAATAAATACTTTCAATTAAATTTTAATATTTAAAATTAAACCCTTAAATTTATTTATTCTTAAATTAAATTAAATTTTAATACTTTCATTACTTAAATGCATAAGTGTCTAAAAGCGCTAAATATAAATACTTCCTTCATTTTTTTAACAGTCGCTTTGAATGAATTTGTCGGTATCAAGAAAATATTAATTAAGAAAATTTAAGTACTAAAATATCCATGATTGGTCTTTGTTATCTTTGTTGCATTAAATAGGGGCAAAATAGAAAAGGTGCTTAAACAATTACATTGGAAATTGAAAGTAACACTTATTAAAAAAAATGTGTTTAACTCCAAAGCGATAGTTAAAAAAACGAAGGGAGTATTAGTTAGGGTGTGCAAATGGTTTGGTAACCGAATTACCGAACCGAACCAAACCGAAATATTAATTTGGTTCGGATATTTCAAAAATTTGGTTCGGTTCGGTTTGTGAAATGTTGAATATTTCGGTTATTCGGTTCGGTTCGATTTTTGTGTAGAAAAAATCAAAATAACCGAACCGAACCGAAATATACATTACACATAATAAAAGTTTAAAATATGCTCATATGTTAATTATTTTAACATTACACCCTTAATCCTCTTTTTTAAAATGCACTCTGATTCCTTTATGTGTCTATAATAAGCCATTTAATCTATTATAATATTTATATTGGATGTACATTTTGTATTTTAAGTGTTAGAATTTGAATTTTACTTAATTAATTTAAAATTTTGGTTTGGTTCGATTTTTAACCGACCGAATAATTTATTTCCGTTTTGGTTCTTATTTGATTTGGTTCGATTAACAATATTTTCCTTATTTAATGTTCGATTAATTTGGTTCAATTCGATTCGATTTTGACCGAATACACACCCTAGTATTAGTATCTCGTTTGATTGCCTAGAATAGTAAATATCTTGCATTTTAAGCATCGTCTTTCGGCAATTATTTTGTGATACAAAACATGAATAAAGTTTATTATGAATATTAAGGGGAAATCAAATTTCGAAGCACTATATATTAACTCAATGAAAATAATAAAGTATATAGCTCGTAAACGGGTCGAGCCGAGTTTTGGCTTGTTTAAGTTCATTCGTTTAATTTTTAATCGAATACGAGCCGAACTCAAATTTTGTTCGTGTTCGTTTGTTCGCGAGATGTTCACAAACAACTCATTTATTTTGTTTATGAACAATTTGTTGATTTGTTCGCGAATAAACTTGTCTACTTTTGTCCGTGAACAATATTACTAATACAATACATAACTTAAAGTGGACCATAAAATTGGGTTGTGTAAATGTTATACATATACTTGTTGTATTATTTAATTTTTGTACCCATACTTTATTTGAATTCAATAAAATTTTATTTTTAATATGTAATAATAATAATAATAATCGAGTTATAGTTCACCAACATCGATCGAGTCAGTTCATGAACTTGTTCGCAAACCTCTAACCGAGTTTGTTCACGAGTTGACGAGACGAGCTTTGGCTTGTTCATATTCAGTTCATTTATAATTCGAGCCATAAAATTATGTTCATGAACTGTTCATTTATTTTTTTTATAAACCCTCAGAGGGACAGTGTGTCCCCCCAACGGCTAAAAGTTTGTAGCGGGTGAAAATTTCGGGGCAAAGTCCCCAACTAAGTTGGTTCCCCCGCTTGCATGCAAAACACTCACCCCTCTTTTATTAATAAATGGTTCTCAAAACAAGAACAAAAAAGTAATTACATCGAAGTTACAAAGTGAGAAAGCTCGGATTCGTAAATAATTTCGAAACCGAGATACAAATAGTTCGCTTATGAGAATTAAAAAGAAACCAGCACAGGTTAATGCTACCAACAACTATGTCCCCATTCTCGGTCACCCCCTCGAATATTTGCTTGTTTCGCCTTCTCCATAGATTTCACAATATAATAAACCACAACAAAGTCCCAAACTCACGATAAATGCCCCTTTTGAAGAAAGAACGCCATAGTTGTAAAAAATTATACCCCGAATGTGACATAGCCAACGAAATACCCAACCATTGGAATAGGTCCCTCCATACTCGAAAACACGCCTGGCAAAAGACGAGACATTGGTTTAAGGACTTTGAGCTTTCACAAAAGGAACATATGTCATTTGTGATTGAATTACAACCGCATTTCCATAAGAATTCACGCGTCGGTAGCCTTTCGTGAAATACGAGCCAGCCAAAAATTTGATTTTGGGTAGTAGAACTGCATCCCAAATGAGATTGAAATCCTTTGAAGGTGGAGTCCAAAGTGCTTGTTGATAATGACCATGGAAGAAGGAGGCAACCGAGAATCCTTTTTTAACTCCAATATCCCAAATAAATCGGTCATCATTAGACCCAAAGATAGGTTGTCCCACGATTTCCAAGGCAAGAAAAAGGTCTGGGCAGGATGACTCAATCCACGCCTTCATATCCATACAACGCTGCTGCCCCGTAACATGCAAAATCCTTTTCTAAAAAGGCCGAGTTTGAGGCTGGTTAGCAAAGAGAAAATCGCACCCCTCTGTGATAGTGGAGAATTTTCTATTACAGATAGCAAATAAATCCGGGGAGATGGACTTAAGAGGGGAATTGGTGGTCCAATTGTCATGCCAAAATGAGCCCATTTGCCTATCAGTAACTCTAACTCGCACGTGCAAATTGAAAAAATCCCAGCTCCCTTCAGATCTGTAACATAATTTTATAATCCCTCGCCACAACCGCAACAAAGCTTTAGAGTCTTGAATGACCAAATCATGCCAAGAACGCATCCCATATCTGTGAACGCAGTAAATGTACTAGAGGAAATCCATATCTGTAACTCTCATTTTCCAAATCCACTTAAAGAGTAAGCTAGTGTTGGCTAGCTTAAGGTCTCGGATGGACAATCCTCCCAGATGTTGCGGTAAAGACATAGTGCCCCAGCTTACTTTGCATATGCCATTTTGTGTTTGAATCACCTCGCCATAAAAAATTACGCATCAATCGATTTAAAATGATAATCACTGAGGTGGGAATTCTAAAAAGAGACAATAAATAAATCGAAAGAGAAGACAATACCGATTTAATGAGAATGGTTCGTCCTGCGTAAGATAAGCAACTGCCCATCCAATTGGCCAAACAATTCTTGAACTTTGTGATCAACGAGCCCCAAGCCAAGGTAGTGGGCTGGTTAATGCAAAGAGGCACACCCAAGTATTTAATTGGAAATTTTTCCGGCCTACAGCCAAATCGGGTCACGTATGAAGCAAGGGAGTTTTCGGGAACGTGAATGCCCATTAACGCACTCTTTTGGAAGTTTATACGGAGGCCTAAAATTAGCTCAAAACACCTCAAGATGCGAATGAAACTAGGGATAATAGATTCCTTTGAAGGTAGAAATCAAATGGTATCGTCTGCGAACTGTAATAACGAAATGTCAGGAAGAGACTCCTCAAGTCGAAAGCCAGGTAAAACGCCTTCCCTGATACTAAAATCCATGAGTTGTTTTAAGCCCTCCACAGCAAGCACAAAAATAAACGGCGAAAGAGGGTCTCCCTATTTTACCCCCCTTTTAATTCTTATTGCGGTACATGGTGTACCATTAAACAAAACCGATGTTGTGGAGTTTTTCTTGCAGTTTGACAACCAAGAAATCCATTTTTCATCGAAACCCACTCTAGCAAGAACCACGCCTATGTATGTCCATGAAATACTATCGAAAGCCTTATGAAAATCCAATTTCAAGATCAGACAGGATTTCCGTCTAACATGCAAGTCATGTATTACCCCAGCTGATAAAAATGAGCATTCATGAATACTTCTTCCCTTAACAAAAGTAAACTGATAATTCGAGATTAAAGAAGGGATAATAGCTTGTAATCGTATAGATAGCACGAACTGTTCATTTATAAATCGAGTCGAGCCGAGTATAGCTTTTATAGAGTCGAAGACTAAGCTGTTCACGAACGACTTGGTTCATTTACAGCCTTATAGCTATAACATAGGTAACTAACTACTGCTTAGTCTATACGTTCTGAGGTTTCACACATTTATTGTGAAGGTAACCTTATCGCAGATTATCCAAAAAAAAACCTTATCGCAGACTACCTTGTTAACTTTAGTCGTACTTCTGTCTCTCCATGTTTGTGAAAATCGACATCCTCCTTTTGTTCAAGCTATTATTCTTTAGATTCATGCTCCAGAGAAAGTTTTCGGTTTGTTGAAGTTTTCTTTACTGAGCAGTTTTAGTATATTTCTTCTATTTTGTTATGTTTCGTTGACTTTTTTATTTCTTAATAATATTTGAGCGCGGGATAACTCCCAATCTCTTTTGAAAAAAAAAAAACTAACAATCCTTGAATGTCATAATTGACAAAGAGTATTTTGATCAAAATTAAGGGACTAAATTAATATATGCAAATAGTTTAGCACATATTGGGTTAAATGCCTTATTTTTAATAGGGTATCTTAAGATGATTTGATATTTTGCTTATAAAATGTATCCATTTTATTGTAAGAAGTGATTACTTGAAAAAGGTTGGAGTTGGCAATTAGCATATGCCAAGGCAAAAGACAATTATTAAGCCCATCTAAATGATCTATTTACAGTATCATTCCTATAAGTAGAAGCTACAAAACATGTCACAGTAAAAAGGGCAAAGTTACAGTATTTAACTGCTGAAGTATTCAGAAGTAAAACACACAACAACATAATTTGTTGGAGTTTATAGATTGTTTGTTTACATATGGTTGCTATTAGTTTGTTATAAATTGGTTTCAAGTTGTTATAAGTTAATTAAATTGTTAGCTAATTAACCATGACTTCAAGCCACTCTCTATTTATTTTCATTTTATATTGAATATTAACAACTCTCCATTTTAGCATTGAGGTAATTCCTCTGTTTTATTTAATTTGGAAGTGTATACAATTGTATTGGATCTTTAGCTCGTTTGCTTATTTGATTAATTTTTTATATGTTATCAATTTCATTTTCGTGAAGTGCAATTTGCTAAAAAATAATTATAGGAAATTATCAAGAACCTCTGTGATTCATTAAAATATTTACATATTTATTAAAAAGTCAAAATTAATTATATATCTATATTTCTTTTTTTTATCTATTTACAAACCACACATTTCACCTCTTTCTTCCATTTCTTTTGATTTTCTTTCTTATTTTTCATTTATCTCTTAAACCGTTTATATCTTCGACATATCACTTAAGAATTTTTTGTTCGTCCTATTTTTATCTTCGAAATGATATCCACTGTGACATTTTCAAAATTTTTTATCTAGTATTTATCTAGTAGATCAATGTTAGATATCTAGTATATCTTAATTTTAACATTTTTTTATGGAATATAATGACATCTAACATATATATTTAATAAATATATTAGATGTGTATATGACGATTTCATAAATTATAAATAAATTCGTACCTTTTTTTACGATGATTATTTTATAAAATAACGTCTAGTAAATATCATGTATATCGTTTTTATGGAATTTAATGACATTTAGCATATATTTAGTATATATAATAGATCCGTATCTTTTTTATGATAATTATTTTATAAAAAATAATATTTTGTAAATATCTAGTGGACATCTAGTATATTGTTTCTTTGTAATTTTTTTCAAATTAGACCGTATCCTTGTAATTAGTTTTCCCTGTTTCGGATTTTTTTGGAGATTGTTTGAAACAGCTTAGAAATTAGCTGTGTTATTCATTCTCTCTCAAAAGATTACAGTGAGTTTTACAGAGTTTATATACAAGAGCTTGTAACTGTTTTTCAGCTAGCTAACAAATTCAGCTAACAGACTAGTACAACTGGCATTAAGGACATGTCATCAATCCATTGCATCTTCATTGATTGGCTCACTGATTTGCCAAGGATCAAGACTGTGATTATGTAATTCTGCGGTTTATGACAAACCCCCCCCCCCCCCCCCCCCACACACACACGCACAATGGATACCATTATGTTGGAAACAAACAAACTGAAGTTGGGTTAATGAGGGATACATTTGGCTGGATGATAAAGCTTTGGTGAAGAGATCTGCCAATTGTTTATGAGTTGAGACTGAAGAAACTTGAAGAAAGCCATCTACAACAAGGTTTCTCATAATGTGGCAATCAATTTCTATATGTTTGCTTTTCTCATGGAATACTAGATTTTCGGCAATGGCTATTGCATCCTCATTGTCACAGTAGAGTGGTATGAGAAGTGACTCTAGCACTTGCAGGTCAGACAAGAGGAAGTTTATCCCCTTTACCTCACAAGCAGTGGTCCCTAAGCTTTTGTATTCTGCTTCAGCTGTAGACTTGGTCACAGTTGCCCATTTTTTGCTTTTCCATGAGATTAGAGATTCATCAATTTGAATATAGTAGCCCGTTATAGATTTCCTAGTCAACTTCCAAGCTCCCCAATCTAAGTCACAATAGGCCTTTACTTGAAGTTGTTGATTGCTTGCATAGAACAACCCAAAAGACAATGTCCCCTTCAAGTATTTTAACACATGTAGGGCTGCCTGCAAGTGATTCTCTTGAGGTTCTTGCATAAATTGGCTGAGTTGCTGAGTGGGGAATGACAAGTCTAGCCTTGTAAAGTTCAGGTAGAGTAACCTGCCAATTGGCCTCCTGTAGACACTTGCATCTGCCAATTTTTTGCCAAGTTTTGATAAATCAACCCCTGCAGGAAAAGGGCTTGGAGTTGGGGTTGCTTCAATGAGGCCAGCATCTCTTATCATGTCTATTATGTATTTAGTTTGCATTAAGTGGAAGCCCTTCTCACCCTGACTGATCTCAATGCCTAGAAAATAGTGTGCTAGACCCATATCCTTTATAGTGTAAAGGTTATGTAAGTAGTCTTTAACACCTTGTATATCTTGAGTTGTCTCCCCATAAACTAGTATATCATCAACATATACGAAACATATGAAAATGTGACTAATCAGATCTTGATAATGGAGCCCCTACCTTCCATTAGCAAGGCTTACTCTATGATATCTAGGGTTGAAAAGCAAAGAGAGGTGATTCTTGACAATATAATTGAAGTTGCCAATTACTCCAAAATGAATCAGGGGAGAAATAGCTCAAAATCAGGTTTCCAGTCAAGAAAATATCACAAGGGTGGAAATAACATAGATGGCAGGCCTTGTAGCCACTGTAAAAAACCATATCACTTAAGAGAATCTTGTTTTAAGCTGATTGGATTCCCTGATTGATACATAGATCTTAAGAAGAAACAAAAGCAATTTCAGGCTAACAATGCAAGTGAACTAACAGAATCTGAAGAATCTGATAATGACACAGTTTCCAAATAACACAATTCAATGAAAAAGAAAAATGATGGAAGGGAGAAAGAGAGGACTGCTGTGAGTAAGGTCAAAGGTAAACAAGGTGTTGATTCACCTTTTGATGAGGAGGATTTCACTGCTTTCGCAAGGTCTGTAGGCTCTCATACAATTTCTAGTTACCCTATTATGACTGGTAAGAATGGCCCAAACTTTTCTGCATTTAATGCACAAAAGGCTTATGTATAGTGGATTGTAGATAGTGGTGCGTCTACTCACATGACCTTTATTATAAGTTTATTAACATATATGAAAGATGCTAGAACTAGGCAAATTGTTATATTGCCTGATGGATCCACACAGCTAGTTAAAAAATAGGGATTTTCTGATAATTTGACACTGAAAAATGTTTTACACTTGCCAAAGTTAAAAGACAACATGTTGTCAGTCAGTGCATTATTGAAGGAAGAAAATAGTGCAATAGTGTTTACTGTAGATTGTTGTTATTTACAGGATAAATGGAGTAATAAACTACTAACTATGGGTTGGCAAGGAGGACTCTATAAGTTAGATAAGAGCTTTTTTGATGGAGATATAATAAACTATTATTTTTTTGGCAAAACAAGTTATAATACTAGTAGTAAACCAGACATCTGGCATTTAAGACTTGGACACGTATCACTTGATGTATTGTTGCAATTAAGTCAATAAAACTTTGTCATACTAATTTCAATTGCTCAATCTGTTCTGGAGCCAAACAAATAAGAAAAGTCCAAAGAAGTGTTGTGCACTCAATAGAGGCGTTCCAATTGGTCCACGTGGACTTATGGGGCCCATACAGAATACCTTCTAAATCAGGAGGGAGATATTACTTGTTAATCGTAGATGACTATATGAGGTACATCTATTTAATACTGTTAAAGGAAAAGGATTAAACCACCTCTACCATCAAGATATTCCTGAACCAGATCTTCACACAGTTTCAGAAAATAGTGAAAATAGTAAGAATAGACAATGAGGGCGAATTTCCAGGCCATGAGTGTCAAAGACTATTCAAAGAAAGGGGAATGATACACCAAAGAACTTGCCCTCATTCCCCACAACAAAATGGGGTGGTTGAGAGAAGAAATAGATCACTGATGAATATAGCAAGAGGGCTTGTCTTTCAAGCAGCAACACCAATTGAATTCTGGGGAGTAGTCATTTTAGTTGCACAAATCCCGAATTCCTTACCTACTAAAGACCTGAATGACAATGCCCTTATGAAAAGCTTTTTGGATGTCTTCATGACTACCAATCCTTCTATACCTTTGGTTGTAGAGTGTTTTACTCCACCACTGCACCCAACAAGGGAAAATTCGAGCCTAGGGCCTTCCTTGGAATTCTCATGGGATTCTCACCACGCCAAAAGGGGTATAAGATCTGGGATGAAGCAAGGAAACTTTTCATCAATTCTAGAGATATAAGATTTCTAGAAGACTGTTTTCCCTTTAAACAGACAACAAGGGAAAATAACACAATCAATGAGATGCCGGTTCAAGGCCACAATCATACTCATAAACTGGACCATGTTCTAGTTCGAAGATCAACAAGGATTACCAAGAATCTGAAATGGTGGCAAGAATATATGGTGAGTAAAACCACCCATGATCATATTAAAATGGCTGTAACAACTCAGAATTCATACTTCTTGTTCATTGCACTTACATAAAAGGAACCACAGAATTACAAAGTGGCCAAGGATGACCCCAGATGAGTTGAGGCAATGCAAAAGGAGCTAGTAGCATTGGAAGAAAATAAGACTTGGGAACTAGTCAAACTGCCACAAGGCAAGAGAGCTATACACTCTAAGTGGGTATTTAGGATCAAATATACTCCACAAGGTGAAATAGAGAAAGGTCAGATTAGTAGCCAAAGGCTACAATCAAACCTTGGGAGTGGACTATCATTAAAGTTTCAGTCTTGTAGCAAGGACATTCATTGTAAGACTCTTTTTAGCAGTGGTAGCTGCAAGGTCATGGCCAGTTCACTAGATTGACATCAATAATGCCTACTTACATTGCTTCATTGATGAGGAGATCTATCTCACTCCACCAGAGGGTTACACAAAGGCCAAAGGGGGGGCTTGTATACAAGTTAAACAAGTCTTTATATGGACTAAAACAGGCAGGGAGACAGTGGCACAAGGAGTTGTCCTCCTCATTAACCACATATGGTTTCAACAGGTCTGCTTATGATAATTGCCTATTCTTCAAAGGCTCTGTGGTGAAAGGTGATTATCTGACATGCATTGGCAGTCACAGTGACATTGTGGATTTGGCCTTAGTTGAGCCAATTCACTCCAAAACCTCTTCAGCTTGTTGTAGTACCGCATCATCGTTAAATCTCCTTGGATCAGTAAACTTATGCTCTGTTTGATTTGGAAAAGCAGAGGACCATTGCTTTCCCCAAATCTTTGTTCCAGTTCCTTCCATAGCTCTCTAGCACTATTGACAAACAAGAAATCCTCGCAAAGATCTATTTCTCCCATCGCGCGTATTCAGCACTTCCTTCCTCAGGTTTCAGTCCATCTTTGTTGATGAACCTCAGTTTTCCTTCTACGATTAACGATCTCTTAACAACTTTACTCCATGTCAAGAAGTTATTTCCAGTGAGAACAGTACTTACAAGAGTGCTTCCTGGATTCTCGATCTAGTTGGTGATCGTATTGATTTCATTCATCGATGTTTCATTCTGGCGATTACTTTCTTCATCTTCGAATTGATTCATTTGCTGATCTGATCTTTCAATTTCTGGTGCAGGTTGAAATCAAAATTTGTTCGTCTTCCTCACCATTGCTCGAGATGAGCTCTGATACCATGAAACAACTTAGAAATTAGCTGTGTTATTTATTCTCTCTCAAAAGATTACATTGAGTTTTACAGAGTTTATATACAAGAGCTTGTAATTGTTTTTCAGCTAGCTAACAAATTCAGCTAACAGACTAGTACAACTGGTATTAAGGACACGTCATCAATCCGTTGCATCTTCACTGATTGGCTCACTGATTTGCCTAGGATCAAGACTGTGGTTGTGTAACTTTGCAGTTTGTGACATTGTTTTGTTTTGGTATTGGCCAAATTACTATGGTTTTTGTAGGCAACTGTGTAAAAAACCCAAAATTTATTTGAAATGGAGATAGACATGTTAGAAACTCCCTTAAGGTACTGCTTGTGTTTTGTACTACATTTACTGGAAAGGTTACAGTCATATAGCATAAACGAAATGAGTAATATAAACACATAACGGGCTAAAATAAACAGGAAAAAAAATTATTTAAAATTTGTGTTAAATTTTATATTAAAGTTGTTTTATTATCTTCTAATTAAATAAAAAATTAGAAAATTATTTTTTTAAAATGGAAAGCTCAGAGTTTGTTGTACATTATTTCGATTGGTCAAAAATTCACCATTTTTTGGCTTCAGACTAAAATGGAGTAGAGCAAAATGACCTATTAAACTGTCAGAGTTTTTTTTATTCTAAAATCGCGGATAGCCACTTCATGATCAATTGGAAACAATCTTTCTATAATTATAAGGGCATGTAATTTCCTGGGTAAACGTTGTTGTTGTTGTTAAAGCTTGGAGCTTTCTTCTCCAATAAACAAAGAGGGCTATATTACTCTACCCAACAATAGTTGCTTTCTGATAGTCGGAATAAAGAATTTATTCTATGAGCTGATGATCCAACTCCCACTTGCCTGTCTGTACTTGCTTTTGACACTAGAAAAATGACAAAACCTTTAGATCTATTTCCTTTTTCCTTCTAAATTCTAGTGCTAAAAGATGGCCATTATGAAAAAGAACAAAACAGATATGAACAACAATATTTGATATTAGTAATTTGTACAAAACAGATATGAACAACAATATTTGATATTAGTAATTTGTACTACACTATTAAATGCTTTTTTATTTTTAGTGGTGAAACTGTCCCTTTCATTTTGACACGTTTACATTGTCCAATAGTTTTTTTGAATGAAGTTGTCCAATAGTTGTTATATATATTTTTTACTATGGATTATAACAGCTAATTAAAATTGAGAGTTCATTTTATCTTATATTTGGATTCACATATTTTGACAATTTAAGATTGATTTTTTTGTGTGATGTAACTATAAAAAAATTCCATCTGCAACGATAAAGAATATAGTATATATAAAAGAAACAAATAGTACATTTTCAATGAATTTTAATTGGTAATGTACCGATTTAAAATATCATAAACTTTTTTTTGAGGAAAAGGATAATCTATTAATTAAGTAGAGAAGAAATACAATTAGGAGGATCATTATACCACTATCCCATAATCGAATCAAAAGGTAAAAACACAAGAGCATCAACATGTTCATTACATATGAAGTATAAAAAATATTATATACAACAGTTTTATGCATAACAAATTAAAAAGTTGATTATTATTACTGACTATTAAGGGCATGTCTGGTGTGGCATTTAGTATTTTCAAGTGTGTTTTCCTATAAAGCATATGATAATATACGTTTTGCGAAACAGGTGGAAATCAGACTTAAATGAACCTTGAACTTATCCTAATTTTGTTATTTACTGTTAACGTTTCATGTTTGTCCTAGCTAGTAGTTTTAAATTTTTATTTTGAGTTACTTAGTTTATCATTTTCTTCTTATAATTATAACCTTTTTCGTGTTAAAATTGGAAGGCCCATTAATGTTATGCCATAAGAACCAACAAAGTGGAGCTCAGTTCGTTAAGTAGATTGAGTAAGTTGGAGGAGAATAAGGTTCAAATTCCACTAAATACATTTACTAGGAGGGATGAAGAGCCGTAACTATTACTAAACGCCGAATAAAATTATCTCAATAAAAATACGTATATATTAAGAAAAAAAGTGGTTGGTATAGTACACCATCCCAAATATGACTTGAGAAAGAAAGAAATCAAGAAAGCGAGAGTTTCCTAATCTTGGTTAAGTGATTAGGACAACAGAAATTAAACTACGAATCTCCTAATCTTGACAAGCCTTAACATTGTTTAATAATTAATGAATTGAATACTACAAACTACTTAAACTTAGTTGTATACTAACAATGATAATGACACTAGTAATAAAGCTGCAAAAATTTTTTGAAAGTGGAAACTATTGAATAATACTACTTAAATATGATATTGTTGCTTAGATATTTGTTATGGATAATTTTAGAATAATTAGTTTCTACATTGAACTAGAATGTATCTAGAATTGTCTTACATATACAAGATATTATCTTGTTGTTGTAGAATCTAGATAATTCTAAGATGTAGCATAATCTAGAATATATCTAACTTGTAATCTATAAAGTCTAAGTTGTAGTGTATTCTAGAATATTCTATGGCCTACTATAAATATGTAAGTGATGTATTTGATGTAGTAATGAAATAACCTCCATACTTTCGATACAACTCTCTAAACTAAGTCCTAATAACCAACATTTGGTACCAAGAGCCAAAACACCCATAACAACCAAAACATCATAAACACCAAACTTTATCCATAACCTAAAATACTCAAAGCCTATTTCATAAAGTTTCTCCAATGGCAACTAGCGGCAACATCTCAAGCATATCACCACCTATTTTCAATGGTGAAAACTACAACATTTGGGCGGTGAAAATGAAAGCCTACCTAAAGGGTATGCTTTTATATGAAGCCGTAGAAACGGAGATAGAGCCCGAGTTTCCCGACAACGCGACATTAAACCAAATTAAGGTTTATGAAGAAAAAGTCTCACGAAAGTATAGAGCTCTTAGTATCCTTCATGCTGCAGTCGATTAAACCATTTTCACAAGAATAATGGCTTGTGAAACAGCTAAGCAAGTTTGGGACAAGCTGAAGACCGAGTTTCAAGGAAGTGAGAAAATAAGGCAGACGCAAGTTTACAACTTGAGAAAAGAATTCGAGCTCTTTCGAATGAAGGAGACAGAAAATATAAAAGAATATATTGATAGAGTCATGAAGGTTGTGAATCAAATCAGGTTGCTTGGTGAAGAGTTGTCCGAAAGGAGAATTGTCGAGAAGGTGATGGTAACTCTTCCAGCGAGATTTGAGTTGAAAATCTCATCTCTTGAAGACACTTGGGACATCGATCAACTTACTTTGACAGAGTTGGTGAATGCTCTTCAAGCTGTAGAACAAAGAAAGGCTTTTAGAGAGGAAGAAAAAGCAGCAGAAAAAGCCCTCCTTCCATCCCAAAAATCATCTTCTCAATCAGAAAGTGGCAACAAGAAGAATTTTCATGACAAGAAAGGCAAGGAAAAGAAAGACCAACAAAATTTTAGAGGAAAATACCGAAAAGGAGAGTTTCCTTCATGCCCTCATTGCAAAAAACAAATCATACTGAAAACTGCTGTTGGTTCAGACCAGGAATTCAATGCAAGGTCTGCAAGCAATTTGGACACTTTGAAAAGGTTTATCCAAAGAATTTGAACAATCAACATCCATCACAATCAGCCTATGTCACTGAAGGGGCCGAAGTAAAGGAGGAGGATGCTTTTGCTGTAACAGTAGTTCAAGAATGCCATGTTGCAGCTGAAGATGCAAGTACGTGGCTCATAGATAGTGGATGCACAAATCATATGACAGCAAATATCCAATGCTTCAAAACCATAGATAAAGGGTATCGTTCCAAAGTAACGATCGGTGATGGGTGATGGCTTTAAGTACAAGGAAAAGGAAATGTGTCTGTAAAGACTCCATCAGGTAACATGATGATCATTGATGTTCTTTATGTACCTGAATTAAATCATAATCTCTTGAGTATGGGTCAATTGCTAGAAAAGAATTATGCACTTTCTTTCAAAGATAAGTGTTGTGAAGTGATTGATCCAAATGGAGTCAAGTTATTAGATATTAAAATGCAACATAGAAGCTTTCCTTTAGAATGGAGTCTTGCAACACCTAAAGCCCTCACTAGTGAAGTTGATGAGATAAATCTCTGGCATAAGAGATTTGGGCATACAAACTATATTTATTTGGAGAGGCTTCATACCAAGAACATGGTATTAAATATGCCCACTGTTCACTCAATCAACTATATGCGGGACTTGTTAGATGGGGAAATTAAGCCAATCCCCATTTCCCATAAATCAAGCTTTCTGAGCCACTGAGAAGTTGCAGCTAGTTCACACAGATGTGTGTGGTCCTATGAAGACGCCCTCAATCAATGGGAGTGTCAACTTCTTGTTGTTCATTGACGATTTCAGCAGATATTGCTGGATATATTTTCTAAAACAAAAATCACAGACTTTTTCATGCTTCCAAAAATTCAAAGCAGAGGTGAAAAATCAAAGTGCTCATCTAATCAAGACTTTGAGGTCGAATAATAGCACAGATTTCACTTTTCGTTAGTTTGAAGAATTTCTCCAACAAGCAGGAATTCATCATCAACTCACTATCACTTACACTCCGCAACAAAATGGTGTAAGTGAGAGAAAAAATAGATCCATTATGAATATGGCCAGGTGCTTGATGATGGAAAAGGAACTTCCAAAGAAGTTTTGGGCAGAAGCAGCTAATACCGCAGTATACTTGTAGAATAGATTGCCAAGTAAAGCACTCGGAGATAAAACACCATTTGAAGCTTGGTTTGGTGCTAAGCCTTCGATAGCCCATCTTCGAGTTTTTGGCAGTATTTGCTACTCACTGGTGCCTAGTGTCAAGAGAGATAAATTAGATAAGAGAGCCGATGTTGGAATATTGGTTGGATACAGTAGCGTATCAAAGGGCTACAGAATTTATAATCTTACAACAGATAAAATTTCAGTTAGCAAGAGTGTAAAGATCGATGAAGAAAGCAGCTAGAATTGGGAAATCATGTCCATAAAAGGGCAACCAAGAATTCCTGAAACAACTATCAATGGTGAGGTTGAAGAGCCTGAAATTGACACAGATGATGAAGACTATGTAGTTAGAGGAACAAGAACATTAGAAGACATCTATAATAGATGCAATTTGACTTTGTCAGAACCTGAAAGTGTAGAAGAAGCCTTGAGAGATCCAGCATGGAAAGCAGCAATGGAAGAAAAGGTTAGAATGATCGATAAACCGGTCGACAAACATGTTATTGGCTTGAAATAGGTCTTCAAAGTAAAACTCAATGCAGATGGAACGATCAACAAATACAAAGCAAGATTAGTGGTGAAAGGATATGCTTAACAAGCTGGAATTGATTTTTTGGAAACCTTTGCACCGGTGGTAAGGCTTGATACTGTAAGAATTATTCTTGCACTCTCTGCTCAATTAAATTGGGAGGTATATCAGCTAGATGTGAAATCAGCTTTTCTTAATGGGAAGCTTCAGGAAGAAATTTATGTGGCACAACCTGAAGGCTTCATAAATGAAAAATTTCCCAACAAAGTTTATTTATTGGAAAAGGCCTTATATGGTTTGAAGCAAGCACCAAGGACCTGGTATGCAAGAATTAATGATTTCTTATTGAACTTGAAGTACAAAAGAAGCTACAATGAGGCGACTTTGTATATCAAGGAAGAAGGGCTAGATATTATTATTGTATCCATCTATGTTGATGATATCCTTGTGACTAGAAATAATGCTAATTTATCAAAGGAGTTCAGAGACAATATGAAAGAGGTATTTGAGATGAATGACTTGGGGAAAATGACTTTCTTTCTTGGTATGGAGGTTAAACAATATCATCAAGGAATCTTCATCTCACAAACCAAATATGCCAATGAACAATTGAAAAGATTTAGTCTTTCCAACTGTAACTCAACTAGCACACCTGCAGTACATGGAGATAAATTCGAAAAGGAAGATGCCTCGGGTCCTATCAATGCTACCATGTTTAGAAGCTTGATTGGTGGCTTATTATACTTATGTGCAACAAGACCTGACATAATGTATATCACTGGAGTTTTATCAAGGTTCATGAACTTTCCTACCAAGAAACATTTTGAAGCAGCCAAAAGAGTACTAAGGTATGTTTGTGGCACTATTGACTATGGCATACTGTACAGGAGGAGAACTTTGGTCAAACTTCTTGGTTTCTCAGATAACGATCATGCTGGTGCTTCAGAAGATATGAGAAGTACCACTGGATTTTGTTTTACTCTTGGTTCTGGAGTAGTGTGTTATAGTTCCAAGAAGCAGAGTTCAATAGCACAGTCGACAGCTGAAGCAGAATATATGGCAGCTTGTGCAGCCGTGAATCAAGCAATCTGGATGAGAAAAATTTTGGAGGATTTAAAGTTTGTCCAGGACAAGCCTACTGAAATTCTTTGTGATAACAAATCAGCTATAGCCATGGTCAAGAATCCAGTTTTTCATGGAAAGACAAAGCATATTAAAATCAAGTATCATGCCATATAAGAAGCTAAAGCAGATAACCAAATTGAAGTTCTGCATTGTGGTACAGAAGACCAACTAGCAGACATATTCACAAAGCTCTACAAAAGGTGAAATTCGAAGCTTTCAGAGAGAAGCTTGGAGTTATAAGCAGCACCAACATCAAGGAGGAGTATTGAATAATACTACTTAAATATGATGTTGTTGCTTAGATATTTGTTATAGATAATTCTAGAATAATTAGTTTCTACATTGAACTAGAATGTATGTAGAATTGTCTTACATATACAAGATATTATCTTGTTGTAGAATCTAGATAATTCTAAGATGTAGCATAATCTAGAATATATCTAAGTTGTAATCTATAAAGTCTAAGTTGTAGTGTATTCTAGAATGTTCTATGGCCTACTATAAATATGTAAGTGATGTATTTGATGTAGTAATGAAATAAAAAATCATAACCTCCATACCTCCATACTTCTTATACAACTCTCTAAACTAAGTCCTAATAACCAACAGAAACTAAAAAGAAGAAGAGGAGGAGAATAATGATGAGAGGGTGAGAGAGTGCAACCCTTTCCATGTGTTTGCTCCCTTATGCCATCCATAGTTTTTACAACATAATAATCTCAAAAACTCTAATTTCAAGTGCTTTGTCTTTTCATGTATTGGTCTTACATGACCTCGCATCGGTTAGGATTAATCATCTGAGCCTTCTCGCCGGGATTGACTTTGGTGCATCACAGGGAATTGCTTCCCGCCGATCATTTTGCTATGGATCTTTAGATCATTAGGTTCACACTCTGTTGTGATTGGGACTTTTAGTTCATTATTTTTGCATTAGGTTGCAAATCTTTTATTACATACTTGTGATGTTTTTTTCTTTTCTTTTTTATTTTTTGGTTATTGCTTTTTTCTTTTCTTTTTAATAAATGGAGCCGGTTTTCTGCCGAGCTCGACCTTTACATAAAAAAAGTGCTTTGCCTTTTCATTTTTTCTTTTTCCTTTAAGTTTCCAAAAACTTAAAATTTAATATGAACAACCTTTAAATATTGAAAATATAATGCATGTATCAAGGTATAGTTCTCTCATCAAAAGGATTTGGGTTGGATATGATGAATGAGTATTTGGAATTCCACATTGCATGGCTATGTTATATTGATGAAACAATCATAATTCAATGGGTACCGTTTGGGGTTATATATATAAAATTTACATGGTATCAGAGTCAAATGTGCAATTAATGTTGTTGGGTTAACCAAATGATGTGGACACGCAATGGTAATTCACACTCCATAAGATTTGGGTGTACGGGGTGTGTTTGAAATCCCACATTGCTTAGTTATGGCATATTGATGAAACAATTCTAACTCAAGGAATACCTTTTCGGGTTATATATGCACGGATGCTTACAATGACACTAGTACAAAATTGGGCTTTTAGGACTGTTATTTTGGGCTTTTCCGGATGGTTCTGAACTGTCCGTAAAGCCCGTGACGCGATTGACCAGGCCTAACCGTCCGTAATGCTCAGTGTGGATGGTTCTTTCTAAGAACCGTCCGTAATGCTCAGTGCGGACGGTTCTTTCTAAGAACCGTCTGTAATGCTCAACATTTGATAACATTAATTACCTCTTTTTTTTGCATATTCATAATTCATATAATTTGGATTGAAGGGAGCTGTCCTATGCCAGTTATTAACTAATACAAAGTTTTCTTAAGCTTTTCGTACAAAGGTCTCTTAAGCTTTTCAAGTTCTACAAATTTATTCAGAACTTTTACATATATAAAGAGGAGTGATATAGATAAATTCTAACTGTAAGCCTTTCAAAGAAAGGAAAAAACATATGCATTCGGGTGCTCATATGTACCAAGAGCACTATCAAGAATGCTTCCTGCGTGAAGAATTTTTCCCTTCTAACTCTGATTTTCAAACACCATTGAGAAGATTAAACATCATAATTGTAGAGCCAGCTATATGAATATTGGAAATGGTGTGAACTGTACAATAGCAACACAAATAAATCTCCAAAGAGTTCCATCAAACAAGAAAATTTATCTAAATTAACTAAAAATATTGTAAATGATAAATTATAATTGATTTTCATATAAAGTAAAATTCAAAAAATGGGCATAAATATACATTACACAGAATATACCTCCTTCAGAAAAGTTATTTCAGATTCTGATAAACCTCTCCTGCCAAATCAAAATTAGGGTGAAACAACTGAATGTAAGACATTTACTTGTGTCAAACACAATTAGAAAAGACATAATAGAGAATATATCTATTTGATCTCACTCTCTATAAGCTGGAAAAGAAAACAATTTGTTCATTCAAACCATTTGTGTATTTAACTGCAATCTAGTACAAGCACATCAGAAAACTAACAATTTAATCATTCTTCTTTTAACTACAGAGCTAATCTAAAGAACCACTAATAACAACATGCCATAGCAACCCAATCTGAGTACTATCAATATCTTTAAATGTAAAGAACCTTGTTCTTTTCAGATGCATTCAATAATATCTGAAATTAAAAAAAATGTCAAGAAAAAAAGAGTATATAGTTAACTAATCAGGTATCAATTTTCCTAACAAATCATGAATTGACTATAGAGTCCATGTATAATAAAGAAATAAACTATCATTCAATACTAACTACTTCTTCAACGCAATTGAGAAAACTGTATTATCTCACAAGTAGCCTGAAAAAAAGAGTGATGCAATAAGCTACCTGGTTTGTAGTGGTCTCAACTACTAGCCTCTTTAACTCTATCAGGATCAAGCCATTATAAAGATCAAAATGCATGTAGATATTAGAGACCAAAGGCTATTGATTTAGATATTAGAGTCACCTAATAGCTTCAGGGTCTTCTTTTAAAGACTGTAGTGGTTCGAAATTAGTCGTCAAGTCACTGTCATTGACACTAGCTTGTGGTTGTGGAACTGAACACGGTTTTAGGAGGGTAAAGTATCAACTTCTTCAGTAATTTCTTCAATTACCAATTCTGTTTATCATGTAGAAACACTGGTCATTAAGGAATTTAAAAAATTCAGGCATACAAAGCTTGTAGACCTTGTACAGCAAAAAAATGAACTAGAGGAAATTCATCATACTTCTTGGTCCTTGATGGCCATTTTCTTGACCCAATCTATCCATGGCATCCCTGTGTTGACAAAAATTAACATCATTTACCAGCATGTAAAAACTGAAACCCGAGCCATTTTCACGATATGAAATTCTAAGAGCTATAAATGAGAATTGTTGCAAATGAAGTAAATAAACTAGAAAGTATATGTTAATTCCAAGAAAATTAACATAACCAACCAGAGAACAGTAGAGGTATGAAATGCCACTCTAAAAGCTCAAATAATTCTCAAGACCCCAAGATACTAATTTTCTGTTCCTTTAAAGACCATACTTCTTGTGAAATATTATGAATTTTGCACTCTCCGCTGAACAAAAAATTTGCCAATTTTAAAGGCATAAATGTCACTTACTTGAAGCTTATAAAACCCCAAAACTAATTGTTCAGTAATAAGTTTGAGTTGAAACTTTGAGAGAGTTTCTATTTAACAAAATTACTTACATACGATGGCGAGGTCTTGGGGTTCGAGGTCTTGCGGTTGCTCTTAAGGTGGCAGAAATTGATTTCGAAAGGGCTATCGCAATTCAAACAAACTATATTCTCAAATTTTCTACAAACAAAACAAGATATTTGGAAAAAAATCTGAATTCATACAACATGAAACCCGTCAAATGGATGTTCATAAATAACAGTCAATATAAAAGTAGCAGAATCATCAGCTAGAAATCTTCCATTAAAATAAACAAATTTAAAGATTCTAACTTTCTAGGCTGAAGTTCCTGCCTTGACAAGTTTCCTCAACATACTTTTCACCATAGAATTGTAAATCAATTCAATAATATCTTGGAGTTTCAGTAAAACAAAATCCACAAAACTAAAACTGCCCTTAATGTTTAAAGCCAATTCATTCAAATAAACAAGTAAACAACTCAGTATCTAGAATACAAATGAACAAATCATCAAACTCAAGAGCAATGTTACCAATTCTCAAACTAAATTAACTATGCACAATGAATCAACCAAACCTAATTATTGATAAGATCATCAAATACTCACTGTACATACAAGCTTTTCAGAATTATTTATAAGCTTAATGAGCCAATTCCATTCAACAAATTATATGATACTTATAGCTTATTAACAGAGTTTTCCAGTACCAACCTCAATTGTCGAGCGGAGGAGACGAAAACGCGGTGGAGATAGAATCGGCAGCGGAGAGGTCTTGCGGAGACGGAAGCGGCGGGAAAGAGGTTTCTGAAGTAGAGAAGGACAACAACGGCGGGAGACGGCAGCGACGAGGAAGAATAAAGAGGCGGCGGGAGACGGGAGCCGTGGCAAAGATAAAACGATGAAGAGGTTTTGGCTGACGATGGGTTTTACGAATTTGAAAACGAGTGAGAGTAGTGAGAGTGAGGGGCGGGTTTGAGATCTAGGTTAAATTTTAGAGCAATACGGACGGGTATGAGTTAATACCCATCCGTATAAACTATATAAAATTAATATTGAGCAATACGGACGGTCATTAACTCATACCCGTCCGTATTGCTCTAAAAAATAAGAAATTATAATAAATTTACTTTAGAGCAATACTGACTCTTATGAGTTAAGAACCGTCCGTATTGCTCAAAGGCACTATTACAGACGATTCTTATTCCATAATGGTTGCTTCGCGTTTTTTAAAACTCTTTTTCAGACAGTTTTTGCCTCAACCGACTGGAAAAGTGCGTCTTTAAAGGCCGTTTTTGTACTAGTGTGAGTTAGTATATTGGCTAATGCTTAGTCACTCTTTAGACTCCTAGTATTTATGAGATAAAATATTTAACACACTCCTAAGTGTAACCAGACGTGAAACAATTGTTACATCTCGAACATTAGCTAACACATCTCTTTTAGATCATCCATTTATATATTGCTATATAGCCTAAATTTCAATTAGTCTATTAGATAAGATGTAAATTCTTTTGGTTCACAAACTTGATGGTGCACTCATGACATGAAGAGAAGTGTCATGGAGAAATGTACGAGTGATACTAAGGTTTAGCCCAAGTGAAAATTGGATTCTCTTGTATTAAGTCTCAATCAACACTATTTCTATTACTCTGAAGACTCATATATTTTTGATGCAAGATCTCCAAAGCTCTAAAGGTGAATACTCATTGGGCTTACAATGTGTAGTATGTATGCTCACATTATCGGTAAGTTCGTTTAAGTTAAAAGTTTAACTTGGAAGGTTTTTCCCATTTAATAGCTTTATTATTATTATTATTATTATTATTATTATTATTATTATTATTATTATTATTATTATTATCTCTAGCAAAGTTGATTTTGATAAAATCATTAATAATTCTTGATATTTTGGATTGAACCATCAAAATGTTAGTCCACTAAGAAGCTTAATACCATATCAATAAACCTAATAATCATTATGTTAGGCTAAACAATTGACTTCACTAAAATCAAGCAAAAGTGGAGTACAACAAGGACACAAGATTCCAAAATTGTGAAGAAAAATATTTAAAAGGCTTTGGATTCAATGGAATTTCTGACTTTAAATTATCATCCCATAGGCTGCAAACTCAAATTTCACATCAAATTCCAGTTGAAAATATAGCAATGGTGGCCCTTTTAATTTAGTCCAGCCCTAAATGGAAATAATTTTGTTTATAATTACAAGAATCCTTGAATTTCTCTGCAATTTTGTTTTATTTATTGTGTTCAAGGAATTAATTAGTTAGTAAACAAGTGCACATGTATAATTTTAATAATTTATATGGTTTGCAAGGTTTGTAAAGAGTCAATTGCATTAATTATTGATCCGAAGAAGCACACAATTATTCCATAATAATTTCAAACATTAGTAGTTTTAATATATAAACTAGTTGCTCCAATTGGATTGAAATTTGTTGTTTTGAGTTGTGTGTTTTATTTTATATCCTCTATTTAAATTTTGTCATGTGTTAGATAATTAAGAAAAAAAATTAAAAAAAAGATTTGAAAATAAAAAATTAAATAAAAAATTTTAATATATAATAAATTCTGAATATGGGACGTAAAGGGATAACACTGCAATTTAATAAATTAATAGGCATGCATAAATGTCTTATTTTCTTTTGGGATTAATTGAATGTCACCAAATCTCATGGTATCCTCTTGGCCAATAGGATCTACGTATACTAATTTTTAATTAACTATTGGTGTATATTTGCACTTTTTTTGTTACCTATGAAAATAGGTAGCTTAATAAACATAAAACTATTGGTATTAATTTACTCCTTAAAGTAAATTTGTCTAACCCGTTATATACATGTTGGTCCTAACATTTGGTGGAGGGTTACCAAATAAGAAATAAGTGTCTTTAATTCAAAAATTTTACCATAAAATTAAAATATATAATAAATATTAAATAAAGACATGTTAAAGTTTTTGTTTTGATTTTATAATTTAGTCCATTCATATTGAATAAATAATAATTTTTTTTATGCTTATATATACATATAAACATGATAAAAAAACCCATTTTTATCGTGGACCCTTAACTATCGTATTTTTGGCCTATACTTAGGACCAACTAATTATATATATCAAGTCCCTCAAATTGGATTAATCTACTAACCTCGTCCCACATAATATATAATAAATAATAAGTCTACGACAATTTTAAAGAGTTAGTTTCTTATATATGAAATAATATTAAAAACTTTTAAAAGTTCAAAAGAGTGTCGGCCCATGTAAACTTAGAAATATTGCTAGAAAATCAATTTTGTCTAATTGATCTATATGGCAAAAACCCAATCATGCCGATGGTGCCCCTTCCCCTATACTCCAACTATTCTAGTCGGCGGTGCTTTGCCGCTGCCACTGCCACTGCCCGCAACCCATCCTCCAGCCGTCCTCCGACTTGGTACCCCACTCATCCTACCTCTCATTCTTTTAACCATAGCCTCAAACCTCAACTTCACCGCCTCTTGATTGCCGATGATAGATCTCTAAACCAGGCTGTGTACTTTGAAGGATTTCCGGCAAATTGGAATGTGGCTGTCCTCAGTAAGGTGTTTCTAAGGTATGGAATCGCTGGCTCAATTTCTATTGCTAGAAAGAAGAACATTAGAAAACTTCACTTCAGTTTCCTCAGACCTCAACACAACATCAGTATAGCCATGGCAATTAAACGAATTAACATCATTGAAATAGGCAGTAGGAAATTGAAAGCTAGCTTGGCAAGGTACCCGAATAAATGCTCTGTAATTGAGCAGCCAATTTTGGGTAAGCAGACCTTGAAATCGAATAGAATTTTTATCCCCTTAAAAAGAGACCACAGATCATACGCTGCTATTACTTCAACTGATAAACCTGGGGATAATCAACCCTTGTGCTTCAAATATGAGAATTCATCGGGGGGATTGTCTTGGTCTAAATTTGCTTGTGTAATTAAAGCCACATCTATTGATATCATTCCGAAGCTTGAAGATATCCTTCAGAAGAGGAATTTTGCAGTCAACTTTGCCGCGCTAGCTGGTGGTTTATTCGTTGTTGTTGGTTTTTTATCTAATGACGCTCTTAATGGCTTCTTGGAGAATGACTGGACACATTTGTCTGACAGTTTATCTGAGGTAAAACCGTTTGACTCCAAATTTGTGCCTTTTGAATGCTTAGTATGGCTTGATTTTATTGGAATTCCACTTTCTTTATTGGAGGAAAACTTTATTAAATCCTTAGTTTCTCATTTTGGAACTTGGGTATCCTGCGACTTTGACTTTGACTTTGAGCAACCGAGGAGAGTTGATGTTGTTAGTTGCTTGGCTTCAGTACCAATTCAACTTGAAGGATGTAGTTTCAATGTTTCTCTCAATTCTTCTTTGTTCAAAGTTCATATGTCAATCAGACAATCAACTGCTTGTTCTAATTGTGACTCTCAAAGTTCTAATTCCTCATTTGGGAATTCTAAACATCACTCAAAGTCACCAATATGCATTGATGTTTCAAGTTCAACCAAGAGTAACAATAATTATTCTCACCAAAATTGTGTGGATGTTGGTTCCACTACTAATCACAAAATTTCCAGATGTGCTATGCTAAGTTCCTTACCAGCACCTGAATCAAACAAAACTGAGAGCAACCAACTCCCAAGCCCTTCTGTAGCTCTTTTTCCTCTTAGTAGTCCAAACCAGAAATCTAACATAAACATGAACTCACCAATAGTAGTTCCTGAGAGTCAAAATTACAGACCCAATGTCTCTGGTTCTAAGAGGATGAAGGGCAGATCAATTCTTTGTAATGGTGTTCTAGGATCAGCCTTTAGCATTTCAGATGACTCGGATATTCATCCTGATATCAACCACAGAAATAGTATCATTCAGAGGAATTCCTTACAAAATGTTGTATCACATTCTGAGAAAGAAATTGAAGAAACGTGGAAGCTAGGAAAGGTTGTCGGTCTATTCAAAGAAAATGGCAAACATGAAGTTACCTACAGAATCAAGGAATTGGTGAATCCCGCCAAAAGCTTTGTGTTTCCATCCAGGTTTTCTTTATCCTATATTATGTCGCTGAATTCTTTATGTTGGAACTTGAGGGGTGGTGTTCATAATGCCACAAAGCAGAATTTTCTCCGTTCATTAATCTCATGTCGGAATATTAACTTATTTGCTTTGATTGAGACTAAATGTGAGGTGATCGACAATTTGACTTTGAGGAAAATTTGGGGACATTCTAATTTTGGTTTCGAATTTGTTCCATCTGTGGGTTCTTCTGGTGGAATTTTAGTGTCTTGGAATAATTCTTTTATGCAAGGTGAGGTTTGCTCTATGTCTAATAGATGGTTGCTTCTTCGGTTTTCGGGTTTGGATATCAATTTATCTATTCTCTTTGTTTATACTCTAAATGATTGGGCTGATAAGGCAATTCTATGGCATGACTTAATACCTCTGATTTCTGGTCTTGATAATTTAATTGTTTGTGGTGATTTTAATGAGGTGCTAGATGAGGCTGAGAGGTCAAGTGGCTCATTTTCAGCGTCAATGAGGGATTTTCAAAATTTCGTGAATAATGTTGAGCTTGTTGATTTGCCACTTCATGGTAGAAATTACAGATGGTCAAATTCTATCTCCTATTCCAGGATTGAGAAGGTGTTGGTTTCAGCTAATCTTACGAGTTTATGGCCTTTTGCATCGGTCTCTACGGTGGATACAACTTTATCTGATCATTTTCCTCTTGCATTTACATCATCAAATATCAATAATGTTGGGTCCAAACCATTTTGATCGATTAATTGTTGGTGGGATGATAGTAGATTTCCTTCTTTTGTGAGGGATTCTTGGGGTGATATTTGTGATTCAAGTGTTGATGGCACCTTGGTTGATAAACTTAGGCTTTTTCGTAGAAGTATTTTAGTTTGGAATAAGCAATATTTTGGTCACATTGGTAGGGACATTGATAATTTGGAGTCTCAAATCATTTCTCTGACTTCTGACTCTATTCCAAGGCCATTAAGTGAAGAACAATGTAGAGAGTTAGCTGACTTTTGTTCTCGTCTAGCAAAGAAATGGAAGCAGCTTGAGTCAATCAGGCACCAACAGTCAAGAATTAAATGGACACTTTTGGGTGATAATAATACTACCTTTTTTCACAGGATTGCATCTTCTCGTTTTAGAAATAATCAAATTTTGCAGTTGGACTCGAGCTCTGGTCTAGTCTCAGATCCTGTGCAGATTAGAGAGTCGATTCAGTCATATTACAAATCTCTCTTCAAAGCCTCACCTATTGTTCCCTACAACCTTGCTGCACTAAACTTCCCTGTTGTTTCTACCGAGGATAACCAAGCTCTAATAGCTTCGTTTACCATAGAAGAAGTTAGGAAAGATGTTTACTCTTACGGTGAAAATAGAGCCCCTGGACCAGATGACTTTAATTTTTTCTTTTATAGGAAAGGTTGGGATTTTATGAAATGTGAAATAATGAAGGTGTTCCAGGACTTTTATCAAAGCAATGCTCTACCTGCAGGTCTTAAAACATCATTCACAGTTCTTATTCCCAAAATTGCTGGAAGCTCTAGCCTTGATAATTTTAGATCGATCTCTCTGATTAATGGTATCTACAAGATGATCTCCAAGCTTCTTTCTGTTCGATTGAGAGAAATACTTCCGAGGTTGATTTCAGTCTATCGATTTGCCTTCCTTAAAGATAGGAACATTCATGATTACTCTTTCTTCACATCTGAAATGGTGTACAGGATACGTGCTACTCGAAAGCCTACATTCATTTTAAAGCTCGACTTTCATAAAGTATTTGACAGCATTTCTTGGTCATATCTACATAATATCATGGTCTCCATGGGTTTTAAGGAGAAATGGACATAATGGATGCCCAATTGCAGGATTAACTCTAACTTCTATTCTTATTAATGGAATCCCATCCAAACAGATTTATCTCCATAAGGGTGTTAAACAAGGGGATCCGTTGTCTCCTTTTCTTTTTGTCTTGGCAGTCGAAGGTTTGAAGAGGTTGATTGATCAAGCGATTAGCATGAATCTTATCTCAGGGTTTAGGCTTTTGGACGACTCTCCAAATCTTAACATTCTACAATTCGCCGATGATACTATTTGTTTCTTGCCAGCTATTGAATCTGAGATACTCACCTTTGTTCGTTTGTTGCGTTGTTTCGAATTAATTTCAGGATTGCGAATTAACTTTTCGAAGAGATCCTTAATTGGTTTGGAGGTGGATAGTTCACTAACTGTTCGATGTGCCAATCTTTCAAATTGCAAGGTATCTTCTTTACCTATACAATATCTTGGCATTCCTCTTTCCTACAATAAACTTCGTATAAAGGGATTGGGATTCATTGATTAATAAAGTTGAACATAAACTTGCTCATTAGATGGGGTCTTGTTTGTCTTATACTGGTAGGCTTGTTCTTGTCAAATCAGTGTTGCGTAGTATGCTAGTTTATTTCATGTCTCTATTCAAAATGCCAGTCTGTATTTGTAATAAGTTGGAACGGTACATGAGAAATTTTTTATGGAAAGGAAGTATTGAAGGTAGAGGCTTACATAAAGTTAGTTGGGATACTATTTGTCGGCCTTATAAGATGGGAGGTCTTAACATTTCTCATTTAAAAGTCAGGAATGCCAGTTTGCTTTTTAAATGGATTTGGAAGGCTTGTTGTTTGAACACACCATCCATTTGGCGTTGTTTCTATAACGAACCGAAATTTCCAAAATTTGCTTATAATAAATTACTATGATATTAAAAATATCATAGAAATTATTTTTGTAGTTATTATTATTGTTATTGGATATAAGGCATGAGGAAATAAGAGCTAATTAAGTAAGATGGATGAATTGGGCATTTAATTATTTGTCCAAGGGCAATATTGAAAATTAAAAAAAAAAAAGAAAAATCACCTTCACCCCCTTCATCCCATTCACTTTCATCTTCTCCTTCTCCATTCTTCCCTTCTCCCTTACAAAAAATTTTCTATAATCCAAAAACTTCTGATTTCTTCGATTTAACTTCGAATTCTTGTTAGAAATCGATCCTTAAGCCCTCTATCATCATCAATTTCAGTCAATCAAGACTAGAAGAGGAGGATTTCAAATTTTAAGGTTCGGATGAATAGTAACCCGAGTTTGAGGTGAGTGATTTTTGGTGAAATTAAAGCTTAATTAGTAAAATTCATGGTAGATTAAGCATATTTATGGTATTAGGAAGTTTATTTATGCAATATCTTGATAGAATTATATATGGCTGTTGTAGACGATGCTATTGCAAGTAAATCAAAGGCAAAAGAGGTAGAAGAGAGCTAGAAAGAGCATAGAAAAAGGTTTGTGTCTCGAATTTCGATTTCTCGATTTTTCGAAAAATTTTCCAGATTGTAAACCTGTATTGTTTTAATGTTTTTTCTCGTTATATAAATCCGATTTGAATGATTCTTTATTTTATTGATATCTACAAAAAGTAAGGAATATATGTTCAGAAGAAACTTTATTCAATTTCGTTATGTGAAATTTTCGTTTGAAGTTGAGTCACGAAATTTGTTTTCGGAAATCTCAGGTTGGTACACTGTTTAGTATTTTGATCATAACTTTGGTTATAAAATTTGGATTTCTGTAATTCTGGTGGTTTTGGAAAGCTGAGACATGTGGCTAATTATGTTTAGAAGAAAGTTCTTCGATTGGGTGATGTTTTCATAGTGAAAAATGCAGGGGAAGTCAGGTTATGAAACCTGAAAAAATTCTGGAAAGTATGAATATTGATTTTATTGAGTTTTAATTGAAGTTTGATGCTTAAAAATTTGGGATTTTGATTTTTTAATTACTGAAGTTATGTTGAATTATGATTGATGGTTTATACTGGAATTTTTAAGATGTTACTTTGCTTTATTGCCCTTATTAAACGAGTAGAATACGGGTCAGGGTAGATTGGTGCCAATAAAGGGGGGTACAGTACTGTACAAACAATTGAAGCTTCGGCTTCGGGCTTGACTGATATGTTGATTTTGAAGCTTCGGCTTCGGGCTTGACCGATATATATTGATTTTGAAGCTTCGGCTTCGGGCTTGACCGATATATTATTTTGAAGCTTCGGCTTCGGGCTTGTCCGCTCCCGTATCCATTTTACCGTTATCCAGGACTTGTTTACT
The DNA here is from genome assembly GCA_947683365.1 of Euphorbia pulcherrima. Taxonomy (NCBI): domain Eukaryota; kingdom Viridiplantae; phylum Streptophyta; class Magnoliopsida; order Malpighiales; family Euphorbiaceae; genus Euphorbia; species Euphorbia pulcherrima. Next base: position 6,282,295 of record CANTUS010000006.1, on the reverse strand, counting down.
TTGGGCAATATGTGGTTAAAGTGTTTGAAAAAAAATTGGATACAAATTTGATTGTACTTTGAAAGGATTACTATATAAGTTTTGTGATTTGGTTCCATAAAGTTGGTTAATTTGTTTTTGACTAATGAACAATCTTGGTTTCTATTTTAAAGTGTTAAAAATGTTCAAAGTTATTGTATTTCTTTTATGGACACCACTAAGCAAATTGCTTAGCGTGTAGTTTTTTTTTTACACGTAGGTGGAGAACTTATAGATAGCTTGGACCAAAGTGGAATAAGTGGATCAGCTTGAAGAGCAAATAAGGAAAGACTCGAGGTGGATATGTATTTTAATGTAATATTATGGTTTGTAGAATAATGGCATGTACTAGATAGTGTGAGAAATATAAAGTGGTATTGAGGAATATTTGGAGAATAAAGTGGCATTGAGAAATATTTGGAGTTGGAAACATTATATTTGTATTTGCACATATTAAATCTACAAGTATTGAATTTCAAATAATGGAGTAGAGTTATTTATTAGGTGTTTATAGTTACCGTGGCACTCCCTATAGGGGTGTTACTGTTTCTGTGTAGATTTACTTGGAATTTCAAGTTGGAATTCTCTTGGTATTGTTACATGTGCTTCACCAATTTGGAAAGGTATCATCGCTTGCTACAAGGACATTCATTTATGGTCTATTTTTTTAACAACATTTCTGTTGCGGTTGGCAATGGTTAGAACACACTTTTTTGGAAAGATAATTGGGCAGCCCCTGGTATTCTAAAATCACATTTTGAAAGTCTATTTAATTTGGTGATTGATGAAGATATCACGGTTAAAGAGACACTGATTCAATTTGGTAGTCGCTTTACGAGATCAGCTTGGTTCAGGAGGCTTCGAGGGTCAGAAAATGATGACTTTTTGGTCATTCAATAATTGTTGTCCAACATGAATTTTCAGGAGACATTAGACCCTTTTTTATAGAGGAAACGCAATTCTCTAGGCTATTCAGCTGGAGATTTCATCAAACTTTACAACGATAATCTTTTCTTGAATCATCCAATTCCAAGAGACTTTCTTTTGTGTTGGAAGGCTCCTTGTGCTCCAAAAATTAAATTCTTCGCATGGGTGCTTTTACATGAGCGATTGCCAACTAAGTTCTTTCTGGCTCATTTGAGAATTTTATCATCTGATGTTGCCTCTTGCCCTCTACGTGAGTCAATTGAGACCCAAGATGTATAGTAGAACCATTTGGTCTTCTCTTTTCAATTGGGTGGGTGTCGATTTTGTAATTCTAAGGAAAGCTTCAGACTTTTATCATCAGTGGACTGGTCTGTTTTCGAGTAATAATACTAAACATTTTGGTTCTTCACTTGGGATGATCTTGAGTTGGGAGATTTGGAAGCGTAGGAACAAAGCAGTTTTTGAGGATATTGTGTTACACGATGATTTTTTGTACAAGGGGATTAGCCTAGCTTTATTTTTCGCAAAGAGTTTTGTACATGATTTTCACTTTAGTTTCTCAAATGTAATTATGAACTCTTTGAGAGTTCTCTCTTTGTAAGTTCTTGGTCCTCTTCTCGGGGGTCCTTTTAATTGATTCGAGATTAGTTGTCTTGGAGTTTTGATAAGAGTGCCAATCTAGTTGGGATGCTTATCTTCTGCTATGGCTTCTAACACTTATTATTTATAAAAAAAAATCTATATGGCAGCTAGAAAAGATTGCTAGAACACTTTATAAATTATAATTTGTGGTTCATTCTAATTTTTTTCTTATCAAACTCTGCTGGCTTATCTATATATATGTACACAGAAAATATGAGAAGGTGAAAATTTAAGGAGCGGTGGAGCAATGAATGAAAGACCCAAGATCATATTATAAATTAAATAAAGATGATTTGATGCCTATAGTATAAGTGGAAATGAGGACCATCTTGGACCACCCAATTTAATATGGAATGCTGCTTCTCATCATATTAATTTCGTCATTATTCAAACTGGTTTCCATTCTTTGATAACACATTTTTATTAAATGATTTTATACAACGGCAACTATAACCAATATACAAGCCAAAAGGATCGGCATATGATAGATATTCATTTTTATACTTTGGAAGTTAGAATATTATTAAGTATTATTAATATATGCAAATAGTCAATCCGTGTTGGTTGTTTAATTAATAGCATTATATAGTTATTGTCTAAAAAGATATTTGGTCTTTAAATTCAGGTAATTCCTTGAAAATGTATCTAATAAATTGAAACTATTTATCTGTAAGTTTCATTTATATTCACTTGAAAAATGTTTTATTGTCACATATAGAATACTACTTCCTTCATCTTTTAAAATTAAGTATTTTAGTCTAAAATTGAATTACTAAAATACTTATCATTTATATTTTTTTAGGCACTTTTTTCATTATTCTTTCAACTATGTCCTTAGTATTAATTGCACTTGGATTAAAAAATTAAGGCATTAATTTGAGATATAAGGATAAACTAATATTTTTATATCCTTAATAAATGAGTTTATTAAAAAACGTAAAACTTATAAGAACACAAATAAAAAAATATGAAGGGAGTATCATTTATCCATATTTTCTTAAGTTCATGAAATTTATTTTTCTGCATTATTGTACAACTTATTGATGATTTCCTATTAGAGTACATATGATTTATAATAAATATAAAATATTGGTTCACTTTGTACTGAAAATGCAATTTTAACATTATATAAATATCAGGGTTAAAATAAATATTTTTTTTTTCTCATCTGATTCATCGGAGTTAAACTTAAACTTTGATTTGTTATCTTTTAATGGAATTAGGCCTTATTCTCTTGGAGTGCAATTCAATTCAGTTCAGATCAAAAATTTCAGTTCAGTTCAGTTTAACTCATTGCAGTTCAATTCAATTAATTCAAATATGCGTAGTTATAAATTTACACTAAAATAAGTTCAACTCAATTCAATTCACTTTATTTCAATTTAATTTAACTACTTTAGATCATTTCAATACAATTTAATTTAAATTTTGTAATTTAGTTCACTTGAGATATTTACTAACTTATTGATCAACTTTACCATCAAATGACAAAGAATCAAAGGAAATAAAGAGAAAAAGATAAACAAACAAAAGGAGCATCAGAATAGGGAATAGTAAAGTCAAATAAACAGAGATAGTAACAGCAGTTAACAGTGATGATGACGATGTTATTTAATAGCTCAAACTCCACCTGTATGTCTTTTAACAAAGATGCTCTTCTTGTCCCCCAAGAACAAAAATTAAATTAAATTAAAACTCATCAATAAATTCAATTCAATTATTATAATTCCACCCTCTTTATTTATTTATTGTGCCCAGAAAAGGGCATTTTGGTATTGAGACGCTTTGTTTGTTGAGCTGTGTATCATCTCTGTACCCTCTTGTACAATTTTTCTCATTTTTTTAACTCTTTCACATGGCTTCATAAATCTCAATCTCTCTCTCTCTAAAACACATTTTTTTAGAGAGAGATATGTGAAATCATGATCAATTCTCAAAGGGTAAGCATCCATTTATGGTGGAAATTCCTCTTTCTAGTTCTTTCACTTGAATTTTGTATCCATTCTTTTGGGTTAAACACTGATGGGATTCTTTTATTTTCTTTCAAATTCTCTGTTCTAAGTGATCCTCTTAATGTTCTTCAAAATTGGAATTTCAATGATCAAAATCCGTGTTCTTGGAATGGAATTACTTGTTCTTACTCTCGTGTTACTGCCTTATCTCTCCCAAGTTCACAGATTCTCGGCTCAATTCCTGCCGATCTCGGCATGATTGAAAATCTCCAAATTCTTGATCTTTCCAACAATTCGCTTAATGGGTCTTTGCCCTTTTCACTTTTTAACTCGACCCAGCTCCGATTTCTTGATTTGTCGAACAATTTGCTGGCCGGAGAGATACCGGAAGCTATAGGGCGGTTGCAGAGTCTTCAGGCGGTTAATCTCTCCGACAATGCATTGGCCGGAATCTTGCCTTCTAGTATTTCTACTCTTTCGAATCTTACTGTTGTTTCTTTGAAGAACAATTACTTGTTCGGTCCGATTCCTTCCGGGTTTCGAGCTGTTCAAATTTTGGATCTTTCTTCCAATCTCATTAACGGATCTTTGCCGCGGGATTTCGGCGGTAACAGTATCAGTTACTTGAATATTTCTTTTAACAAATTATCTGGAAAAATTCCGCCGGAATTCGCCGCAGGAATCCCGCTAAATGCTACAATAGATCTCTCTTTCAACAATTTAACCGGCGAAATCCCGGATTCCAGCATTTACTTTAGCCAGAAAGCGAATTCTTTCGCCGGAAATCCTGACCTCTGCGGCGGACCGGCGAGAAAGTCCTGCCCAATTCCTTCTTCCCCGGCAACTTCTCCTCCGGCAATCGCCGCAATTCCAAGAACAACCGCCTCCGGCCCGTCGGCAGCCTCTTCAGCAGGCGGAGATTCAGGGATGAAGCCGGGAACAATAGCCGGAATCATAGTCGGCGACATTGTCGGCGTTGCTATTCTAGGAACAATATTCTTCTACGTCTACCACCTGTTGAAAAACAAGAAATCCATCGAAACGACAATACACAAAGAAGCAAACGACACGAAGGCCGAAACTTGGTCATCCTCTTCATCGGAGTCAAAGGGGTTTACACGGTGGTCGTGTTTACGAAAGACGGGAGACAATGAAGAAGAATCCGATTCTGATCAAAACGACGCCGTAGAGTGGAAAAGTCAGAGTCAACAGAATCAAGAGCAGAATAATAAAGCGGGCACATTAGTGACGGTTAATGGGGAAAAAGAACTAGAGCTTGAAACGTTGCTAAAAGCTTCGGCTTATATATTAGGGGCCTCCGGTTCGAGCATAATGTACAAGGCAGTGCTTGAAGATGGGAGTGCACTCGCAGTCCGGCGAATAGGCGAGAGCCACGTGGAACGGTTCAGGGATTTCGAGACCCAGGTTCGGGTCATTGCTAAACTGGTCCACACGAATCTGATTCGGATTCGTGGATTCTATTGGGGAGTCGATGAGAAGCTTGTTGTTTACGATTTTGTCCCCAATGGGAGCCTTGCTAATGCTCGTTACAGTAAGTTATTTTCATTTCTTTGCTTTCATTTTCAGTATGTAGTCTTCGAAGAACGGAAACTATAGACAATGATGTTTCAACGTTTTATTTCGGCGTCAAAAATCGACTATTGATATATTTTCCTCAGTTTTCTGGCCTAAATTGTTTTAGAAATGGCATTTTTCGGTCTCGTTCCGATTACATTTTGGTGCTACCTTAGGCTATGATTCATTCTCTCTTTTAGGCTGCGCACGTTAGCAGATTGATTTAGTATATGCTATCGTGGGCTGCAGGTTGTATTGTTTACACTTTGGCGGTGGAGTTGTTGCAACTGAACCTTTGTTTTAAATGTATGGCCCCAATGAGTAAATAAGTCAACGACTGTTTGATGGTGTAGTCCTTTTTGTAATCGTTCACTCTACGACGTCTGATAGCGACATACGTTAATTTTACTGTATTCACATACTACGTCACTGGTTTAGATTTGATATGCTCTGGTGTGTGCTAAATTGCGCCTGGTATTTGTTTTAGGAAAAGTGGGCTCCTCGCCTTCTTCACATTTGCCATGGGAGGCCCGGCTCAAGATAGCGAAAGGAGTTGCACGTGGGCTTTCATTCCTCCATGACAAGAAGCACGTGCATGGAAATCTAAAGCCCAGCAACATTCTTTTGGGCCCCGAAATGGAGCCCAAGATCGGAGATTTCGGGCTTGAGAGGCTCCTTACGGGCGATACGAGCTCTAAGGCAGGAGGGTCAACTCGGAATTTCGGTAGCAAGAGGTCGACAGCGTCTCGTGATAGTTTTCAAGACAACTCGGTCGGGCCGAGCCCTAGTCCGAGCCCAAGTTCGATAGGTGGTTTATTGCCTTACATTGCTCCCGAGTCACTTCGAAGCTTGAAGCCCAACCCGAAATGGGACGTATATTCGTTTGGGATTATACTGCTAGAACTACTAACCGGGAAGGTTATCATTGTGGATGAGTTGGGTCAAGGGAACAATGGGCTTGTGGTTGATGATAAGAACCAGGCCGTGCGGATGGCTGACGTGGCGATTCGAGGTGACTTGGAGGGGAAAGAAGATGCCTTGCTGGCTTGTTTTAAGGTGGGGTATAGTTGTGGTTCTCCAATCCCACAAAAGAGGCCAACAATGAAAGAAGTGGTACAAATACTAGAGAAAATACCAATTGCAACCAACTCGTCAACAACGTATTTTCATGGACACTAATTAATAAAAGGGTTGTAAATGTAATAGTTTACTTACAGGTGGGGTATGAATTGTTATTTGGGTTGAGTTGTAATTGTGTGATATTGTTGGTGCCATTTTTTTGTGTGACTAATCCTTGGATTGGAACTTACTAATTTTGGAATATTTTTAGTAAATCAGTTCAAGATTTGATCGTTTTTAATGTAGTCCATTTCTAGCTCTTTCTATATAGTCTTTTTCTTTTGCAACTAATTCTTTTAAGTTGATACAGGTTGCAACTATACATTCATAGAGGTTGCCAAACTATCAATTTTAGTGATGCTCATTTCTAGCTATTTTTTTATAATCATGTTCTTATTTTGTTAAGTTTGGCATATACATTCACAGAGGTTTATTCTTAAAAAAAAATTATATTGGGCTTACAATAATAATTTTGAAATATTAGGGTCTGATTGGTATTGATTTTCAAGCTCCGTACTTATAAGTTGCTCTCGAAAAGTTTTAATAGAATCACATTTTTTGGCTTTGAAAACAATTTGATCCCTCGTACTATTTAATAAGGAACTGATTTGTTTTTTTAAAAATCAAATTTGCTTTTTTTTAAAAAGCTAGAAAATGGACCTTTTCAATAAAGCAGCTGAAAATAAGCACCGGAAATTGATCCTTAGTGTCACTTTCAAATAGACATGTACGTCGGGTGGGCTGGGTTTGGGCCGGGCCTAATCGGGCTTTTGACTAAAAACATCAACCCAATCCCGGCTCGGCCCACACTTTAAAACTTTGGACTCGGGCCAGGCTTTAGAGGCCATTTTCAAGCCCGGCCCAAAGCCTATGAATAGATTTCTTTTAATTTTTTGGTATACTAACAGAGTTAAAAAAGACAAAATTTGATACAAATATGTCCAAATATTACATATAATCACATTATCTACTTGAATAATTTAATAAATAGATAGTATTATTGTAAAAATCCAATAAATTAACATATAAAAATCTAAAATAATTATTAAATATACTATATAAATATTCAATAAATATAATAATTATTCATTGGGCCGGGCTCAGGTCAGGCTTGGGTATTTACATAAAAACCAAGTCCGGCCCATAAAACATCGAGCTTTAAGGGGCTCAAGCTCGGGCCGGGCTTTAGAGAAAAATAAGAGTCCAACCCAACCCATTTGAACGGGTTTGGGTATTTACATGAAAACCAAATCCGAGCCATAAAACACCGGGCTTTAACGGGCTTGGGCCGGACTTTAGAGGAAAAATAAGAGCTCAAGCCCGACCCATTTAAATAGGCTCAGGCTGGGCCGGACGGGTACCCGTGCCGGTGAACAGGTCTACTTTCAAATAGATATTCCACTGGCCGGGTCAAGCGGGCCTTCGTAAGAAAATGAGCCCGAGTCCAATCCACCGCTAAACAGGCTCGGGGAAAAAAGAGAGGAGAGCACACGATGCGCTACAGCTACTGGGCCGGCCAAGAGAACTGGGCTTCGTAGGCCCAATAATTGATACAACGGCTACTCCAACCATTTTGAATTGAAATAGTCCCGCTCCTCTCGAATTTTAAATTCTCTCTAGCTGTCTCCTTCATTCCAAATCCCTCTTTCTCTCTCCCTTAGCAGTTACTATAGTCACAGGCCTAGCGATCTGAAATTCGAGATGGCCACCAATATAGGGATGATGGATGCTGCGTATTTTGTTGGAAGATCTGAGATTCTCTCCTGGATCAATTCCACTCTCCAACTCAATCTCTCCAAAGTTGAAGAGGTATTTTTCTTCTTCCTCTCTGTTGATTTTGTATTTCGCTGGTTGATTTGTAATTTGTGTTTGGATCGGTGAAATTCAGGCATGTTCCGGAGCTGTCCACTGCCAACTTATGGATGCTGCTCATCCAGGGATGGTGCCTATGCACAAAGTCAATTTCGATGCCAAGAGTGAGTACGAGATGATCCAGAACTATAAAGTTCTTCAGGATGTCTTCAACAAACTGAAAATCACTAAGGTTTGGTCAATTTCTTTGTTTCTGATTTTGTGCGCTTCAGATTCCAGTTTAGGCGTATTTTGTAATTGTATTTGTATTTGTAATTCTTTTAACTGATTTGGAATTTTGTTGTGGTTTTTGTGCCTTTTAGCATATTGAGGTTAATAAACTCATAAAAGGAAGGCCGCTTGATAATTTGGAGTTTATGCAGTGGATGAAGCGATACTGTGATTCTGTCAGTGGAGGAACTCTCAGGTAATTCTGTTTAATATCTATTTCTCGACTTTTGGTTCTCTCTCTGATATTTGAAAAATCTCTTCGCTTAGCTCGTTGTAAGATAGGAACTTAGATCAATTGCATCCCGTCAAGAAAAATTTTATTGCTGTTGCTATATTTGATGAATTGCTTTATTTGTTTACAATATATTTTTATTATGTTGAATCATATCATGATATATGCCTGCTACCTTGAATATGTAATTTGTTGAGCGTTTAGTGCCCATGCTTCAACTGTGTTTTCTCAGTTATTCCAAGATTTGCTGTTGTTAAATTGCTCGATTTTTAAATCTGTATTGGGCATAAAGAAGTAACTAGTTATAAAATTTAGTGTCCATTTTCATTTGTGGCATTAATGATTTTATGTTCTTTCAATTTAAACTTCTGCAGCTTTTCTTGCCTCTGATTTGCGTTATAACTATATAAACATGAACAGTATGCCTGATTATAATCATTCTGATTTTCCATGAGAAATGGAAGTTATGAATTAGCTTTGAGTTCTTAGTCCGTCCGACGATCAGCATTCTATGTGATCCTAATAAATATAGCAGTATGTTTTCAGTCCAGTTATTCTTCCAAGGATTTAAAGTCGAAAATTACTTATTTATTGTTGTGTTAGTTACAATCCACTGGAAAGGAGAGAAACTAGCAAAGGAGGCAAAGAAGTGATCAAGAAAGGTCAACCGACTCAATCTTCAGCGAAGAGTTCAGCAGCTGCCCCCAGACCACAATCCTCCCATAATGCTCGAAAAACCGATGTATCTTCTGTCAATGCAAACCCATCTACAAAAGCTACAAAAATGCCCCCTAGCTCAGTTCCTGCATATGATGAACAGGTAAAAATTGTCAAAACAATCAAACCTCCTCAATAATAACATACTCGAAACTAAACACTATTTGAATTGTAGATCACAGAGCTAAAGCTATCAGTGGACAGCCTTGAAAAGGAGAGGGATTTCTACTTTGGAAAGCTGCGAGACATTGAGATATTGTGCCAAACTCCGACCATTGAAAACCTATCTGTAATGCTGTGCTCCTCTTAACATTCATCCAAAAGTTCATGAAATTGCTGTAATAACTAATAGTTAAAAAGGGCTAATTTGTGAATCAAATCTGCAGGTTGTGGCAGCGATAAAAAGGATCCTTTATGCTACAGATGATGATCCAGCAGTAGTAACAGAAGCTCAAGCAATGTTATCTAGTCAAGAGAAAGAAGCAGACCGTCTAAGTCCTATACTCGAGGTATCATCAGAGGAGAAAATGAGTGCTGATTGTCAAAAGCGAAAAAACATAGTGAATGTCGATGTAGAAGCCGCGGGCATCACAGTACTGTCGCCGAGACAAAGGCTTTCGGATGCTACTGATGTGCATTGCAATGGGTCACCTCTTATGACTTACTGATAGTGCAGGACATATAGTGAACAACTTATACTGATAGGCACAGGTAATTTGCCTAGCTCTTTCTTGTTATTGTCTCTTTTAGAAATAACTTTGATATTGTGTTCTTGTTGGCAATATTTGGAGTTGCCTTGCTTTATTTTTTCAGTGAAAGTATAATGGAATTACCATTGATGGAATGCTATATGATAGATATATTGAGGCCTTCATATTTTCCTTTTTCTCTCTTTTTTTTTTGTGCATATAGTATGGTATAATTTTAAAAATTGATTGGTGAAAAGGGCTAAAATTGGTAGTTGAAAAATTGTTGTTCCTTTACTTTCTATTTACTTTTTAAATGAAACATGTGAAAATATATTATTTAGAGAGGTGGGCGGAAAAAAGTTTTGGTATCGCGGAAAGCGATAGCAAATGCCTCTTAAATTATGTATTGGAACTCAGAGTTGTCATGTTATAGTGATTCTGTGATCTATGTATTACACTGTAATATAAATGAAGATAAGCAATATATGTATATATTCAAGTCAAATGAGTAGTGTTAAATGGCATATGTTTACATATTATATTATCGTGTAAGAAATTAAATTTTTAAGAGATTCTTACAAAAAAACATCCATTTTTATAAAATAATTTGGACCAAAAGACAAACTATTTATATCCATACGTCTCTCTCCACATTACTGTTTATAGTTTTTTTTTTAATTTTCTTACTTTCTTTTGCATTTATCTTTCAAACCGTATATGTTTTTGATATGTTGCTTTAGAGTTTTTTGTTCGTCTCATTTTTATCTTCGAAATGACATTCACTATGACTTTTTCAAACTTTTTCAACTGATAGACATGTGGTAGATGTCTATTAGACATGTTATAAAAGTCTGATAAACATGTGGTAGAAGTCTGGTACGATTCGTGATTCGTGATTCATTGCTGCAATTTGATTGTACCTCTAGTCCATTATAAAAGAACTGATAAGAACTTTATTTTTTTATCACCAATAGCATCGTTCGGGTTAATCAAAGTGGTGTATTCTTCTCCGATTATAGCACATTTGTTTACATTTTCATGTTATTTTTGTTTTGTCTATATTTTTCTATATTTGAAATAGGAATCCCGAATTAATACTAAGCTCATGAGTTTTTTCAAAATGCCAACGATTAAAAATTACCTAACATTAGAGAATTATGTCAAACAAGAAGCTCATGTCACGTGTCTACTTATGCACAAAACTAACATAAACGATTTCGTAAAAACATTGTCGAAACTAAAATCTACCACTTGTCTATTGGACATCTATCATGCGACTATTGGGTAAAAAATTTTGAAAAATCACAGTGCATGTCATTTTAAAGATAAAAATAAGACGAACAAAAAATTTTAAAGTGACATATTGAAAAAATAAACGATTTGAGAAATAAATGAAAAGTAAAAAAAAAATTAAAAAAAAGAGAGAAACAAATAAATGATAAAATTTTAAATAAAATTAAAAAAAATATATATTTATAAATAATTTAACAATGAATTTATAAATAATTTATAAAGTATTAACAGATTCTCTTTTTCTAACGACAGTTATATATACTATGTTTGGGCTTTTGGACCCCTTTTATTATTTTGGTTGTGGCTAATAGTTTGATGCCAACAATGCAAAAGGTAGATATAAAAATACCCACTTTGTATGGTTTGTTTTTCACTCCCTCCATCTATAAAATATTATTCATTTAACCGAATTATAAAAATTAATAAAAAATTTATTATATAACCGAAATAATTAATTTATTCTTTACTAAATTCTCTTTCTTCTTAATTACTCACTTATAATTTTAACAATACATAATCTCTCTCATATTTAATACAAGGATAAATTAAAGAAAAAATTGTATAAAATGCATTAATAATCTAAATTAACAAAAAAAAAATTAATAAAATAATTAAAAAAATAATAATTTTTAGATGGAGGGAGTAATATTTATGACCATAAGAACCAAACCACCAAGGTTAGCTCACTTGGTAAGAAAATGTAAATGATACAAGAGGTCTCCGTTTTGAAGAGAAGGCTTGGAAACTTAACGGCAAAATATTTTTAAATATATAAATGTCCTACTAAAATATTTATAAAATTGATTATTAAGTTAAATTATTTACATATTTACTGTCCAATCATAAATAATTTATAAATTAATAAAAATAAGAGAAAATAATTATATGAATATGATCTGATCAGACAACTACTAGACGATTACCAGATATTTATCAGACGATTACTAAACAATTATCAGATATTTATCAGATAAAAATTAGACTACATTTTTATAATTATTTACTCTTATTTTTATAAATTTATAATTATTTATAATATTATTAAATTATTTTAATTTTTTATGAATTTTTTTTTCTAAGAACCCCTTATATGAATTATGTGGGGCTAATTAAAGCCCATAACCTGCTTCAGAGATTGATTGCTCAAGTCGTTGAATACCCAATCGACCTTATTCCGTAATACAACTAAAATAATTGCAGAAATTTGTAATTTGCCAAAAGCATCTTTTCACATTTAATTTCAGAATCTACAAAAAAAAATAAACAATTAGGCTGTTTCCAACTTATATTCAGTTCAATTCAGTTTAATTCAGTTCAGTACTGTATATATATAAATTTACACTGAAATAAGTTCAATTCAATTTAATTCAACACTGTTAATTATAAGTTGAAAAGAACATGGCCTTAGCACTTTTGTTTTTGATAAATAAGTAGTAGTACTTTGGGTTGGTTCTTGAATTGAATTAACATATTACTGTTTCCACATTGATACCTCGTTTCATGTTTTTATATTATATTGTATATACACCATATTTATTGCATTTAGCTACCAATAATATATTATACAAAAATTTAAATGCACAATTATATAATTAACTATAAGGATGCACTTAATATTGGATAAATTTGCAATATATGCCTGTACTTCTATGGTTCAAGGGATAATGAAGATTAGAGTGATATATATTGAAATCAACTAGGATTTGAATTGCACAATGTGTTCTTCCTTGTGAGAAAAGTCATATACTTTTTGGTGTTTGTAGACTTGCATTTTTGTTTTTTTTTCGTTGTTGACATCAAACCCTAATTCTCAGGGTTTCATTATGATTATTAAACAGTTGTTTTTAACTTTTTAATTTTTAGTGGCCCTTCATCCCTAAACGAAAGATATATGTCTATTTTTTTCTTACTTTTTCATTAAAAAATAATAAGTTATAATGGTTAAGTAGCCACCAACAATGTCAAATAAAATTCTTGTTTGAGATTGTTTTACAATTTTATAATTATATTTTATACTTTATCGATAAGAATACATACTAAATAGAAGTATACAAGAGTTTTTTATTCAAAAAATTTACTAACTGGGACTATATGTGATTTTATGGGATAAAGTGGGTGCATGATTAAAAAAATCATGATAGAAATTAAAAAATATACTTTTTAAAAATTCTTTAACTTTTTTTCTTTTTGTCATCAAATAATAATAATGTGTTTGGTTAATATTATTAAATGGACTATTTTTAATTGTTATGAAAATAGACTTTCACGTTGTTTTTTATGTCTATCTAGTTCATCGGAGCTTTGTTCCGACTACATTCAGATTCGATCCGGGTCGCGCACCTGATTGTGGTGGGTGAGTCTTTCAATAAAAATTTTCTGCCTGTGACCCGAACTCGAGACCTTACTTAAACGATATCAGACTTCCACGTTAATATGATTATATAAAAGTGTAGGGTAAAAAGTAGGTAAGGAAAAAGAAGAAAAGTAAATGAAAATAAGAAAGAGAGCAGATATGGCTGGCAAATGGCAATGGCATTGCTAACAACTGTATGAAGATTCTTGTTGAGATGATTAATGAAGTTTCTTAACTTTGTCTGTACCAAACATCTCTGAGTTGTCTTATTTATTACACTTTGTGCTTCCCTTTGAGAAATATAATGAATGCAATAATTTGGTTTTCTTTGCTTAATATTACTAGCTCCTTTAAAAAAATAGGGAAATTATCAGTTTTCGCTAATTTGATTAAAATAATTTCAGCCCAACTTTAGCTTAATTATTTAAAGGCGTTGATATATTTTTTAATAATATTCATACGCCCTCCATATCTTTTATACGTTGTTCATAACTTTTTTACGCTCCATATTGTATTAGGTTTGTAACAGATATATAACAGCTTTGTAACAGACATGTATTAGACTTGTATTAGGTCTGTAACAGATGTATAATAAACTTGTAACAGATTAATCACTGACTAATAATGTCAAACACTTCAATAATAATCTCATGTAAATCAAAACTAATGAAAATTTACTATTTTATTCATCAAACACCAGTAACAGATATATAACAGTCTTGTAATAGGTCTGTAGCAAGTCTGTATTAGATATGTAACAGATTCAAGGAAATACTTCATTTATATTTCTTATCTGATACAATACTATTACAAGTCTATTATATCATTACCAAAAATTTGTAGTAGACTTGTAGCAGATATATAACACATATGTAACAAATATATTCTAGGTCTGTATTATATGTGTAACAAGTAGAAAAAAACATGCATATCAATTTTCCAAACACTGTCTATATTGAATCCAATAAATCTGTGATCATCAGTCTATGATCCGTTTACATGAAGCAAAACATGAGTGGTGTTTATCTTTGAATTCCAAAATTCGATTCATAATATGGATCGCAGCAAAACAAAGAAATTGTGAATGAAGAACAGATTTGAATCAGAAATCAAATCTGAAATTAAGGACGAAGAGCACAAATGAAATCGAAAAGGATAATAAAATTGGGATTGCAATTTTGAAATCGTTAACGAATACCATAATTGAATCAGAATTCCTTGATTTGAAATACAAAGAAATCGAGATTGAAGAACGCAGATCGCTTGATTAAATCGAAAAGGAAAACAGAATCATGATTGAAGAATACAGAAACAATACGCAACAGGTGAGAAGAAGAGAAAAGTTTCTGAATAGATCGAATTGAAGTTGATGAAGTAGAGCATATAAAGGTTAGAAGCAAATTAAAAAAATTGGGTTGGTTACACGCATTTTTTTAGACATGAAGGTAATTAATTTGCAGATGTTGAATATTTGGGTGCTTTACCCAAAAAAAATATTTAAGGTAAATATATTGAACCATATTAATAAAAACTCTTGTCTAAGGACGTGTTCTTTTCAACTTATATTCAGTCTAGTTCAGTGCAGTTCAGTATTGCATACATATAAATTTACACTGAAATAAATTCAGTTCAATTAAGTACTACTACTTATAAGTTAAAAAGAATATGACCTAATTAAGATAAAATATATAATTGATGGCTCATCCCAACTATAGACTCTCCAGATGGTGGCACTATTGCTTATCCAAGGGCCGTCCGCAAAATTATTTCCTACAATAATATATATACAATATTCCCATACTAAATCAAATTGATGAAAGATAATTTGGTTTTGGTTTACATAAAAAAATAAAAAAATATATTTTCTAATGTGATTGAAAGCAAATATTATCATTAATATTCTAAAAAAAAAAATACTATATATACATATATTGACTTGATGGCATTATATTTTGAAAATAATAAATAGCATAAATATCACAAATCTTTTTACAGTAAAGTTGGTTGACATAGCAGGAAATTAGCCTGACATTGTCCACGTGAATTACCTTTTATTTTCTTCCTATTGTTTGTCCCCTTGTTTCATTTTTTTAAATTCCATCTATGCAATGTTTTTTCAAATGAAAAATAGATAAATCTCTCATTTCTAATTGACGAAACTTAAATTCTACTGACTTATTTGATGATAAATAAGTAGAAATTACTTGGTAAATAACAGCACAAAACACCATTTAAAAGTTTAGCTTACAAAAGTTCAAGAAAGCATGTTATTTGTCCGAATCCGACATTATTTATTTTCAACAACTATTTTTTTTTCTTCCTTACATAGTTACTTTTGTTCTCTTAAACTTATAATTATTTAAAAACTAATTATAAACTTATATTGAAATAAGTTGATAAATAAATTTAAGAAAATAATGTCCTACTTGTCTTCTTCGTTATTAGCTCTCCCTATAATGTACTTGATTTTTTTAACCTTATAAATAAACCATTTATGATTATCTACTCATTTTCATTTTTTTTACTGCAGAGTGAAGACAAAAGAAGTATAGTTGTATGAAAAAAGATTCCACCCATGTGCTGTAATTTTCTTACTTACACTGACTACTTCTCTATGATCATTAAAGATATTTTTGCTTAGTTGATAGTAAAAGATGGCTCTGCCTCTTCCCACTTGAGAAAGATGGCAGAATCACTGTTTCAGAATTGGGTATTCAATGCTTGGTCTTGTTGCCAATGCTATGCATTTATTTTTTATTTTCTTTCGAAGATGAATTCTTTGTGGCCAAATGCATGCGTTGCTACCATCAACCTAAGTCTAACCGCTTCTTGTCACCACAAATTTTTAAGTGTGACATTTTACTAGTTAAGTTTTTCGCAAAACTGATACGTTTTGCTCCGTTAATGCCATGTGTTAGCTTCTATAAAAATTTTGGGGGCAAACTATAAAAATTTTGCCAATTTAAAGAGGTAAAATGTCACACTTGAAAGTTTGAGGTGGCTAACGATGGTTAGAACCAAGTTCGGCAACGTATGTGTTTGGCCTTTCTTTTTCAACAAATTGTGCAAATAGCTCATGACTGTTGGCCTATGTAGCACAGAAACGGACACGGAAACGAAAACAGAAATGAAAATCGGGAAACGATATTTCTAAAAAATATAGGTTTGGAAACTGTGGAGAAACGTGAAAATAATGAAAATATAGGGGCATATGTATAAATATATAAAATTATAAATTTCCAAGAATATAATTTAATTCTTTTCTAAAATAATAAAACACCCTACACTTTATCATAAATATTTATAAATTAAGGTCACATAGCATTTGAAAAATTCTAATTCGGAAATAATTTATGTATCTAGAGACTTACACAGACTTACACAATAAATGCATAAGAAGTTTAGTTTTAGAATGAACCAAAATTGAGTCATAAAATTGAAGAAATTTCTAGAAAACGATTCCCGAAATATGAAGAAACGAGTTTCCAACTTTCTTTAACTGCGGAAACTGCTTGGAAACGTTTCGTAGAGATCTCCGAGAGTTTTCGTTTCCGAAACATTTCGGAAACACCGAAACGACATGTCACCAGAGTTTCCGTGCTTCATAGCTGTTGGCACAACTGGAATGTCATTGGTGTCCAAAATTATGCCCAAATTCTGCCAATTTGAGGAGATCTTCAAGATAGAATACAATGAGGACTAGTGGGGGTTCTTTATCATTGCACAGGGGCTAAAAGGTTCAAAGGAATAGGGACCAAAAACGATGTTTCTAGAATTCAATATATACAAACATAAAAAATCCTAGAGTATGAAGATGTTGTATCCCAAATTGAAAGGGCTGTAACAGAGGAGTTGAGGAGTCAGCATCTTCATATCCGTACTCTAAGTTTATAACGAGCTTGACCCGAGCTTAAAATTTATGTATGCGAACGATTCATTTAGCTATTAATTTATTCATGAGATGTTCACAAAAGCCTCATTTATTTATTTCCAAACAACTTATTTATTGTCTATTAACGAGCTCATTTCTTTTTATTTACAAATAAAAATGACAATATTAAATTTATTACATTATATAACATTTAGAATTCAACTTAGAATACTCCTTCATTTCCAAAAGTTTGATGTTGTGGCCTTTTTTTTATTTTTTCAAAAGTTTGACGTTTTGAAATTTCAATGTATTATTTATCATATTTTTCTGAATTTACCCTTGTATTAATTAGGAGGGAGATAATTGATTATGATTACTAATTAAAAAGAAAAAAATATAAAGGATAAATTAGTCATTATAATAATGTAATAAATATTTCATTGATTTTGATGATTTGATTAAGTGTCAAACTTTTGAAAATGGAGGGAGTATCGTTTAGTTATTACACAATAAATTATTAAAAATTCCTAAATCAACAAACAACAAATTTAAACGATAGATAGATAGATAGGATTGAAATTAAAATATTTGAAGTGTGTACTATGATATATCTAGAACAATTTTCATTACCTATTTATTTTTTTTAATATGAAAAAAATGATAATGAATCTAGTTAATGAACTTTTAACGAGCCAGTTTATGAACTTATTCACGAGCATCTAATTAAGCGTGTTTACAGCTTTCGAGCCGAGCTTAGACTTGTTTATGTACGGTTTATTTACAAACCGAGCTCAGAAATTACGTTCACAAACAGTTCATTAATCAATCGAGTCGAACACCGAGTTATTCATAAACGGCTCAACTCATTTACAGCCCTACCAAAGTAGTTAATGGTTTTTCCTCCATTATTTAAGAGAAATAAATCGCCACTTTACATACGAATGAATAATAGAATAAAGACCGACACATGTCAATAGTTGACTCATAACTAAACCCGTGTCCAATTAGTCAAATCCAAGAAAGATAATGCTTCAATCTAATACTAAAAGGGATTAATGGTTTCGAGCCTTGTAAATGTAGAAAATCCTCATTAAGAAAATATCTACCACGGTCAGGTGTGCGAACTGACCCTTATCGAATCAAAAGTTCCGACAAACCAGACAGACAACAAAAACAAATGGGAATTAATGGTTTCCCTCCATTATTTGAGAGAGTAATACCCCGTAGATATGAATGAATAATTGAATAGTACATAGAAATCTAAATTGACAGGAAAATCAAGGAAGAAGAGGTCAACCAATTAAGACCAAGGGTAGAATCACATGATACCAAAATTATTATTACAGAGTGGGCCAAATGCCTTTTTCTGTTGCATCTCCCTCACGAATTATGTTCCACAGGCATTATCATGCCTGTCAACACCCACAAATTACATACCCCTAACCTAAGGCAGGACCACAACAACCAACACTTCCTTCATAAACCCTCCAATATCCTTCTTTTCAGGTTCCAGTTAATGAAAATTTTAATTGCTTTAATGTTGTTCATCAACTTAGATATCTCTATGTCACAGAATTAAGCCGTGAAATCAACTACTGATATATATATATCAGGGTAGACTTCATATAATTCACCCATCGGGTAACGACCCTTCTCGAACCCTACACAAGTGCGTGTACGAGCTCCCCTTTCACTGTTGGTCACCGTTTGATCAAGTGAATACTACAATACAAGCCACCCCTCATGGTATAGCCCTTTCATGTAATAAAGGCAAGTCCAACCATATTCCCCATTTTTTATTCCCTAAACTCCATTTTACAGAATCTAGAGTGTTTTTTCTCAACCATCTCACTCATTTTCTATTCCCCAAATTAAATTCTCTTAAGATAATAATATTTTACCATTATTATATTAATTTTCTTACAAATTAACTAAAAAATAAATAAATAAAGCAGTAAGTAATATCATTTTAATTCTTTCCCTAAAATGGGGATCTCATATTTGGTGAACCACGTTTTTGAGAAATGGGTGGATTAACCGATTCCCCATATACTCATTTCCTATTTTGAAGAATACCCCGAAATGGTAACCATGGTTATGCTCTAAGTGTTTGATGCTTCGTACACTAGTTTCCGGATCGTTTGATCAAAGTGAATACACTCCATCAAGTGGTCCACAACTTGATTACATGCATGCTTAATAAGTACTAAGTGCCCTTCAAAAAAACATATTACCTAATAAAAAGTCAAATCTCTCATCTTTACTAGTGATGGATGAGGATTCAAAGATCAACCCAAGAAAAATCTAACCACTACAACTTCTATACCATAACTATTACTAGCATTGTGGACAAAAAGTGTATTGTCAAAAACAATCACTTGAGCAAATTGCAGACTTTAATGATATAAAGGGGTAAACTTGTGTTCCTATTGTTCACACATAGAACAGCCTTTTATTATTAGCTAACTAAAAATGTAGAGAAACAGACAAAGAAAACACTAAAAAAAAAAAACTAAATATAGTCAAAGCGTTACAAAGTAAACTCACAAGTCAAAAGGACATAAACATGGGGGAAAGGAAAGTAGTAAGTCTCAAAGGTAGATGTCAATTGTCTGCCTTCAGTTAGGACTTTTTCTTTCTAGTTTGACAATGTTAGAAGATATGCCTAATTTAATAGTATTTTCATATTAAGTAGCTTTGAAATATGCCAACTAACTTCATATCATACCCTTAATTTCTACTCCTCTATCAAATAAACAAGTGATCAGATAAATAATACAACAGTCATTAAAGAATGCAACCCATTTTTCATAGCAACCGGATTTTCGAATTTGCTTAGCTTGAGCGAGTTCCAATATTGGGCCGTGAATGTATTTGTAATCGAAGGAAGGCGCCCCCAATAACAAGAGGATACAATTAACATGCAAAACATTGAAATTTAACAATGTTCAAAAGTAGGCACTAGAAGTAAAAGATTAATGAGGACAATTAAGCACATCAACGAACATACGGTTTAGTGAAGGCAACCGCATCTGCTGATCCTGTGATCTCATCCTTTTGAACCGAGGCAGAGAAAACGAGTCATTTGAGCTATCCCCGCTAAAATATGCATCAATGACACCATTTGGGCTACCAGGTGTTGATGGATGCTGGCGCTTGTAGCCTCGATCTTGCTTTACCGATAGCTCCAAGATGAGATTGTAGCACTGGTTCACTTTCTCCTGTTACAAAAATAGCAAAAGGAATTTGAATATAAGCTAAAAAATTTTACATTTAGATTGCCTAGGTCAAATTCTAACAACGGATGAAATTGGACAAACCTCACTGACTTTAATCACATCCAAGAGCTGATGATGGTAATCAATTTGATTAAAAGGCTCAACTTCCTTGATAATATGCAGCATAATTGCAGTTGCTAATATGGAAGGTAAATAACTCATGAATCTTGAATCTGAAACAAAATTCCAGTGTTGGTAATTAAAATGAAGTCTTTTTTATTCAATTTGTGATGCTAATTGCTAAAATTAGTGATAGTTGTTCGATTGCTTACCAGAAATGACAGAAAGAAGCAAACTTTCACATCTCCTAAGAAATTCCCAATGCAAGTGGTTCTTAAGTCCAAGCCTCCTTATAATGTGATCAAAGAAGGAAATTGGGGTGACTGGATTCATCCGCCATTGAAGTGTAGAAAGCACAAGAAGCTCCATTCTCTTAACAGTCTTGGCCTCAAATACATATTTTGATTCCTCCACCTAAAAAACACAAACAAGAGCACAAAATTATAATTGAAACACTCATTGAGGCATTTTCACAAACACCTAGAATGCAACACTTTATCCACATACTTGCAGGTCTAAAAGAAGAGGAACTCGAGTCTCCTCCACTTTAGCAGCCAGAGACAAGCAAGCAACAGCAGCAAGCTGACCCATCCATGGCTTATCACTCGTAAATTTCAAATTCGAAACGAATCTATCAAAGTATTTAACCGCAAGAACACAGCTCAAAGCAGTGAACCCAAAGAACCCATTTACCCTCAAAATCCAATCAACAGCCTCTCTACGAGCCACCAGCAATAAATCATCAAACAAAAACTCATCAAACCCTAAATGAGTCTCCTTTTCTTTAGAAATTAAATTCACCAACTCCTCATCGTCTTCCTCACAAGATAAAGACAACTCCTTTCTCACATAATTTTCGCTGCCATTGTCGATAGAACCATAATCTTCGTCAATGCCTTCCTCTTCGCAGTACAAGCCATCAAAAACCGATAGTTTAGGGCTTGAAATCTGTTCCATTGTTTTGTTCTTCTTCAGAGAAGAAGAGATGGAGTCCTTTGGTCATTATACCATCAAACAAGATAAAATCAAAAGCAAAATCTCATAATTGAATTTTTATCTTTCAGTATAGGCTCTAGGGATAGACAGAGAAGGGGGATTGAGAGAAAAGAGAGAGTGAGAAATAGAGAAAGGCAGCTGAGGGGTTTTTATCAGAGAAGGTTTCCACGCCTGTCCTCTTTTGCTTTACTGCTGCTGTGTCTTCTTTATGTATTTTATTATTGATATTTTCTTTAGCTGTTTTCAGTGACCGTTTGGCCCGATGGAAAATTACAGTCCACGGATTACGCACAGTCTTCGAGCGTTTCAAACTAGTAGTAAACACTCCCATTTCCACTTAAATTTTGTTTTAAAAAAACCTTTTCCACCATTAATTTACTCATTTGGTCGGGGCATGATCGGACCGGGCTTAATTGGGTTTAAATTTGGTTTGGGTCGATCGGGCTTTAGACATCATTTTTAAGTCTGATCCAAAGCCAATTGATAGATTTTTTTAAAAAATTTGGTATATAAGACAAATTTTATACAAATATTACACATAATTACATTCTCTATTTGAATAATTTAGCAAATAGATAGCATTATTGTAAAAATTCAATAGATAAAAATTTAAAAATTTAAAATAATTATTAAACATATTATATAAATACAATAATTATTCATCGGGCCGGACTTGGGTATTTACATAAAAATTAAACTCGGCCCATTGAACATTGGGCTTTAGCGGCTTGAGCTCGAAGCGGGCCTTAAAAAAATGAGTTTTCAAGCTCGATCCATTTAAACGGGCTCGGGCGGCTACTCGGACCCGTGCAACAGGTCTACTATGTACAATGGAAAATCAAGATTTTATTAAAAAAAAAAATCAAGATTTTATACTACCTCATGTGACAAAACTTAAACTTGTGGAGTTGAAGTTATATATTCAGTTTTAATTAATTGGCATGAAATAGAAGGTTTTGTTGAAAAAAAATGTTAACCTTCTGGTAAACCGGACTTTAGTAAAGCACGTAGTGTATTGGTCGAGTTTGATATATGATTTTTTGAATTTTTTATCTGCCCGACCTGAACGCATTAAACGGCCTAATTCGTATTCTTTGTATATAAAATAATTGTACATATATAATATTTTTAATTATTGACTCTCAAATACATAAATATTTTATACAAGTTAAAAACATGTTTTTATAGATTTCAGTTTTGTAAAAGTTTGATCTAATTTTATTGATATTATATATGTAAATTTCTTTGAGTCAATCCGAACGCATACCAAATCGATTTGAGCCCAGTCTAGGCTGGAAAACTTTTTAGGTGGGGTGAAATAGATTTGGGATAAACATTATGGTATGTGTTGGGATTGTTGTTGAATTTGCTGTCACAAAAAGTTTTATTTACAAACTTTTAATAGAATAACATATTTTGACATTGTACAAACTTTTTTAACCCTTAATATTAATTAATTAGGAACTGTTTGCTATTTATTTATAGAAATTTTTGGGACATTAACTTAAAAAAACTTAATAATTAAGCTTTTCAAAATAGTATTACGGGAAAAACAATCTCAAACTAATCTTTAAAAGATAAAAGGCGGTTAGGGTCGGTTCATGCCCATCACTACCTAGTCCATGAACAACCTTCCAATTGCTAATAATGAAAAATGAGGGTGGTCAACTGCAATTTGTAGTATACATGGGCATTAACCCGCCGGCCAAAAAGGCCTGCCCATGCCTTTTTTATAGGTTGAATTTGAATAAATTAATTGGAAGCTTAGTTTGATTCGGCCCAAATTTAAAGAGGCCCAAATAAAATATGAGATGGACTTAGTTTTAATCCTAAATTTCAAATCCGACCCACCAAACTCAAACTATTAAATAAATATATATTTATTATTTATATTAATAATAATTATAGAAAATTTTAAAATTTCTTGATAAAATTTTGCTTCAAAATTCAATTTTATAACTTATATTATAATTTTTGTTACAATTACTTAATTATAATAATTTTTTTATTAAAAAATATATTAATTTTTTAATTATATATATTAACTGATAAGTTC
The DNA here is from genome assembly GCA_947683365.1 of Euphorbia pulcherrima. Lineage (NCBI taxonomy): Eukaryota > Viridiplantae > Streptophyta > Magnoliopsida > Malpighiales > Euphorbiaceae > Euphorbia > Euphorbia pulcherrima. Next base: position 6,258,435 of record CANTUS010000006.1, on the reverse strand, counting down.
ATGGGCCGGCCTTGGGATTTGATTATTTTATAAAGACTCGAGCTCAACTTTAATTCTTTATGAATTGGACCGGACTCAGGTTACGCATTTTTTAATTAGGCACGATTGAGCCCGGCTAAAACCAGGTGGTCTAAATTTTGTAGTGAAGTAATGATTAAGAACTAATTAACAGAGATTTTTACTTCTAAATCAAGTATTTAATTAATCATATAGTAGTAGTTAACAAATCAAATCTAACTCATGAAACCAATTTGGCATTTTACATGAAGTGCAATCATTATTGCTTAAGAGCATCAACAAAATTTAATTATTGCCATTTCTTCATTCATATACATCCATTAACATCATCATTATTATTATAATGACAATACTACTATCAATATTTCCTTAAGAACATACTTAGGTCAGCAGTTTGAAATTCACAGCTTAGATTATTAATTAATTGTCAATGACATAATCAAATTGTTTTGTGTACCTTTTGTTATAATAGCACTACCCATCTAGTTGTTTCACCAAATTTGTTTCAATTGAAATGTACAACATTAATAATTCTTTTCTCTACAGTATATTAGAAACCAATCAATGCTTTGTTTACATAATATTAAAATTAACATTGATATATTCATAATTTTTTTCATTTAAAGGAAAGTTAGATATCGAAAGAGGTCTTAAACATCACAACACACCTTTAATAACTCCATGTAATAATAACTTAGGAAAAATTTATTAAATAAATCTCATGAGAAGGTTATAAGAATTGTATCAACAATATAAAAGGATTCGCATATGAAACAGAAACATAGAAATAAATGAGTCCAAAATTACACTGATATTTGCCTAATGGTTAACACTGAAACTGTAACCTCTATAGTTTCCAGGTTTGAATCACATCCGGGGCGGGTTGGGAATTTTTTTTTCCATTTAACGTAAGCCCAAATGAGGCAAAATTTAAAAAAAGAAAATTACATTTGAAAAAAACTAAATTACAGGAGTGTCCTTCACCTAAAAAATTTGAACTTAAATAAGTTGATTGAAGGGAAAAAAAAATTGATGGGACTATTGGGTTGGGTTCGAGTTCAACTTAGTAGTAAGAAGGTAAATTTGGGCTTCTATAGCCCACAGGCTTCTTATTTGGGCCTGTGAGCCCATATCCTTAATAAACCAACACCTCCCACCAGCAAACAGACCCAACTCTCATCACGTGATATACATTCCCTACACAATGTGAGGCCGTTCACGACAGTGGGCAATAAGAGCGAGAGCCCCTGCCCCATAATTAAAAGGGGCTTTAAAATAAAATTTATTAATTTATTAATTTATAATTTGAAATGTAAATATTAATTAATTTAGATTAAATAATGTTTTTTTTTATTAAAGTTGGTTAAATATTGTAAGTTTAATTTTTAACTTATTTTAAATATTAATATTTTATTATAATATTTTAAATTAAAAATTTTTTTTATTATTTTTTATATTTATTTATTTAGTGCCCTAAAATATTAAGATTGAACTTTCTAGTAAAAATAGCCCTAATCTTTTATCTCAATCATAGACCGTAAAAACGGGCCTTGGAGATGTGTGGGACATCTCCAACCCATATTGCTGCTAATATCGGTATGTTAAGTAAAGTTTTTGGAACATAGCATTGGTGGTTAATAATGGTTTTAATTAGCAGTTTTACTGGATTATTTTTTTTTAATAGATAATAATTTAGATGTAACAATACATTAGTATTAATAAATTTATAAACTCAATACAATTATGTCTTGCCACATGTTTGAATTGACTATACGTGCTCTTCTTCTATACAGACATTTCTAATCAATCAAACCATGGTTGATAATGATAAGCAATTTTACTAGTCGAACCAAATGATAGAGAGCATAGTTTCAATAAGACAAATAAAAAGATATTGAGATTAAGTTATTTAATTTGGGAATATACATTTTTTGGCTATATGGCTTAGCGATTTTATCAAATTGTCTTCATGCTATATATATAACCCATTTGATGAATGTACTATGCAGTTTGTCACATTTTTTGTCATTATTTAAATAGAAATATGATCATATTGTAAAATTCAATTAACTATATTAAAGGGACTAAAAGGTAACAAATCGAATGAATAACTTATCTTTTGTTCAACCATAAATAATTTATAAATTAATAAAAATAAGAAAAAATAATTACATGAATACGGTCTGACCAGATAACTACTAGACAATTACTAGACGATTATTAGGTATTTATCAGATAAATACCAGACGATCACTAGATGATTACCAGATATTTACCAGATAAATACCAGACCGTATTTTTATAATTATTTACCCTTATTTTTATAAACTTGTAAATTATTTATGGTATCATCAAATTATTTTAATTTTTTATGGGATTTTTGTAAGAACTCCTAAATTGTATCATACGACCTGAGAAGGTGTTTTACCCTACAATTCCAATCTCAATTGAGATACTTGTAAATATTACAAAAAAAATCATTGAAATTGGGTATACAAATCTAAGAAACTCTAAGGGTATGTTTGAGCTGTCAGAGCTGCTATCATGAAAAGTTATACTTAAAAACTTTTAATAGAACAACATATTTTGATATTGGACAAAAGATTTTGACTCCTAATACTAATTAATTAAAAACTGTTTGCTATTGATTTTAAAATTTTTTGGGACATCAGCTTAAAAAAGCTTGAAAATAAGATTTTTTTAGAAAAACAGACTGCAAAAGCAATTCCAAACTCGCCCTAATTCTAGATTGGTGTTTACTTTAAAAAAAAAAAATTGTTGCTTACTTTATGTACTGAAATTATCATTTGACGCGACTAAATTATGAATAATATAATATTTTTTCTGTTAACTTATAGTTTAGGTATCATAAAAAAAATTTAAATACTTTAACATTCTTCTGGATAACTTCTTACTTGTAGATCTATTAGTCTTATGTTAAATTGTTTAATCAGATTAGGTATCCATTCTGTTTATTTAATAACAAAAAATCAAAATTCAATAAATAGACTTTAAATTTTTGAACAAACTAATGAAAAACATAAACCATACTGGTCAACAAAATAACAAAAATTTCACCATAAATAATTCGGGATGAAATCGTATATTTAAATAATCACATTTTTGTATTATATTTATAACATGCTAGAAATGAACATAATAAAAAATAATGCACCGCCTCAAACAAAATACATAATTTTGTGAAAAGAAATTAAATTAAAAAATAATTTTAATAATATTAAATAAGGTATATTTCTTTTATGTAAATAAATAGTGAAATAAGTTAAATAAGAATAAAATGGATACTTTAATAGATAGTGTATTTTAATAATAATTTTGTCATATAGGTAGAATTAGATAATAGATTAAAAAATTACTCTAAATTAGTTTGTTTATATTTTCTTTATTATATGATGTGACATAATAAATATTGGACATTGTCTATTTGATATTCTACATGTAGATAATTAAATTGATTACCAACTCATCAAATTAATTAATATTTTAATCTTTAACATTGAAACAAGCTTGTAATTGAGTATTTTTTATTATTTAATTACACAATTTTAGATGAAATAGATAATCTAGTGTGACTCTTTTTTTATATACATTGTCTATTTTTAAAATCATTGACATATCATCGATGTAAACTTCTATTTCACATGCTACAAAATTATGGAATCCACTATCTACTAAAGATGCATAGATTACGTCGCTGACCGGTTTGACTTGTCAGTAGTGTTATCGAAACCGGATCGGATATTGAACTAGTGAATGCAACGGTTCACAATTTTAGCAGCTCAACCATAGTTCGATTAAATTCAACCATAGTTCAATTATGATTCAATGGTAATTCAACCATAAATTTTTCAGTTAAACCAATTAATTCAATCCGATTTTTATAACATTGCTCGTAAATTTACCCGGTAAGAAACGTTTTTAAAGCCAAACAAGATAAAAGAGAAAATTAACATAGTTTGAGTTCTGAGTAAAATGATTCATTTGAACGGTTTGATCACTGTGTGAATTAAAAAAACCATGAATTCTTCATTAAATAGAGTGTCAACTTTTTAAATAGAGTTAAATGATTAATTTAATTTACATGTAATTGGAAACACCAAACATGATTGAATGTTTCAAGAGTTGGAAAGTAAACTTGGAATTAAAAAAAATTAAACATTTTGAACTTTAGTTGAAGAAAAATTGTTTGACCATTGACTTCCCATTTTTTGACATCTTCTTCCCTTTATAATATTATGCTGCATGTACTTTTCAATGTATATAAAACCTCAATTTGAATAGTAATACCACTTCTAGAGTATTTTTTTGTAAGTACAGATAAAAGAACAAATTTAGCCTTAAAGCTTAAATTTAGGCTAATTTAGATTTAATGTCTCTTATTTTTCCTACGTATATTTTTTAAAAAATATATTTTTGGACTGAAGAGTATAGTTTATAGTATAAAATAAGAGATAATAACTACTCTAATTAAAGGTGGATAAATCTCCCTTCATATCGAAGAATTAATTGCTCTAGCTAACAATTGTGCAACATGATTCGCGATCGATTAACATAGATAATTCAAAAACTATTTTAAACATAAAACTAGGAGTTAAGACACCGGACAGACTCAACCAAATAAACATACTAAATTTACTTTTACACAAAATAAATGAGCCATATGCCAAAACTAACTAAAAATAAAATAAAAAAAAATATTACAACCTATATTTTCTAAAATAAGTATATTACAACTTGGCTTTTAAGAAAATATGTCGAATGTAATTTTTTGGACCGCGAAAATCAGTTCTTAGACCGTTAAAAGCAATATCCAAAGCAAATTTAATAAATAAGTTAGAAACTATTTTTACTTTTAAATAATGGGAGTTTTGATATGAGCTAGAAATTAATTAGGGGTCATTTCAATTAATAGTTATTGGACTAAACCATTTTTTCAAACACAAATAAATTTGAATGGGTCTAGTCCCTGGCCACTACACACCAACGTAATTTTGAATTATATGATTGATTTTTTTCTGACTAAATCTAAATCTAACCTAAATCACACATTTAATTATGTTGGGTGAGTTTCTCCATAAAAAAATTTTACGTTTATAAAATTCAAATATGAAATCTTACTTAAATTACTTACTATTTAAATCAACTCTTACAGATAAATATTATAATTACATAAACAATTAAATAGCGACTTTAACAAATATGAATAAGTAATTAATCTTAATTAAGAGAACCGTGATCTTTTCATATTTGATGTCCTAAATTAATTGTTTATCGTGCATTTTACAAGTATTTTTATAAATTTTAGGTTCAAAATTATAAAAAAACACCTTATGCGCAACAATTTTACCAACTTAGTCACGTGTGTTTACACCAAAATGTTTAGGGACCAAATTATTTAACTTTTTATTTAATTGTAAACTTCCTGTAGGGAAAATTATTCTCCTGTTTCTAACAAAATAAAAAAATCGAGAAGTTTTTATAATTAATGTAATATTAATTATTTTTGCAGTGTGTGATTTATTTCTAGAAGATTGGATCATGTGGTATTGTTTGCAGTTTGGTGTAATGTAAATGGTCAATGGAATTTGGAAGTGGGAATCATAAACTGCAGTATACAAAGTCAATAACTTGAACATATCTTACCTTCTTTTAATAAATTTAACATTTGGATCAATTTTAGATCATTAATTATATTTCAATAATTTATTTCTTTAAGATCCTTTAATATTTTAAAATATTTTAACTATTTAGGATTATGCCGTTTTTAGCATTTAGAAGATCATTCTTTAAATTTCGTTCAATTTGCTTTATATAGTTATTACTTAGAAGTAATTATTTGTTCATGTTTGTTTAAATATTATTTTCACTCACAGTGGGAAAAAATGTTTTTCTATGTTTGCTTTGATTGTTATCTCACATTATTTTTATACTGTTATGCTGAATTACAAGAGCTGAAGAATTATTTATTTTATAAATAAGAAAAATGAATTTGATTAGAATTATTTTATTGGTAAATAATTTGATTTGATTATATATTGTTCAAAGGAAGAAAAATAAAATGCCAGGGTTAAATAGTTTAACATAAGGTAATAAAATGTGCAGTTCTTATATTTGGAAATGATGAAAGGTAAGGTATAACATTATTGGAAAGAAATTAAATAACATAAAAACTGTGGTTCTATATGACATTACTAAAATATCAACAAATAATACTAACAAGGTGTAGCTCAGTTGACAATACATACTGAATAAGTCAGGGCAGAATAAGGTTTAAATCCTACTAAATACAATTGTTGGAAGGGGTGATGAGCCTTAACTATGACTAAACCCCGAATAAAATTATCTCAATGAAAATACTTATAAATTGTTAAAAAAATATCAACAAATAACTAGCCTTAATTATTTTGTATAAATGCATATCTTTTTCATATCAACACCTCTTGAAAACTTGAAATATCATCATTTTTGTTACCCTTCACATACTTTACAGAAAAACTTACTTCATAAAAAGATTTATTTCCTAAATATACTTAACATCAAGTAGGTGATTGACATTTATTCAACAACTGTATTTAGATTTTTTAGCTCTAAAAATAATGATTTTAAGTGTTCAATTACAGATATAAAAAAATATTTTTAAAGAAAAACTCAACAATAAAAACAAAAAACAACAATAGTAATAAATAGATGACTTAAAATTTTTTTCATTGTGTTTATAACTCGGAAGTCATTTTTATATACGAAATAATAAATTGTTTATTTTGTGTCTAATGTATTAAATTTTTTTATCTGGTGTTTAACCTATCTCATTTAAACACAATAATTAAGAACAATTAAAGGTTAATAATTCCATGCATGGTAAGCAAAAACACATTTTTTTCTTTAAATGGCGATTTTGATATATCATATTATTTGTGCCGTTAAATGGACGCTTAGAAAAATTTAAGCATATTCTCATTTTTCATTAAATAATCTCTATAGCGGTATCTATACTGTTTTCTCCATAAATTTTATTCATTTTCAATTCCCAATATAAATTTCCTATTGATATTATTATCCTACAAATTAAAAAAAAATATAAAATAAAAACGGAAAAATTAGAAAAAAAATACTACAAAATAGAGTTGTCTGTATTTAAGAAACTCCATTTATTTGGGAACACGAAATGAGGTGAATTGGAGTGCAATCCAAATTCATGAACATTAGAGTTATAGATAAGTATAACAAATCAAACTTAGTCATTAAACAAATTCATCATAGTTTAAAATACATTGGCACAAAACAATGAAAAAGAAAAAACATTATCTTGTATCTGACTCTGGTTTCCATATACACGTACTTCCAAACAAGGAACTATGTGCCTCATCATCATCACAAAAACAAACCAAATTTGTAACGCCACCTCTTTGATCCAACAAGTCATCACTTTTAACGGCCACGATTCATTTCCTTTATTGGTTGACACGCTTAAATTTTTTTTCTTCCTATTCTATAACTCAAATATTTTTTTATGTCTAACATATTGAGATTACTTATCTCTATTTAATGTCTGCTATATTTATTTTTTTTACATATTTGGTATCTAATTTAAATACTTTTTTGCGTCATATTATACAACTCAAATACTTTTTTAATGTATGACATGTTAAAATTATATATCTGATGCACGTCGTATTCATTTTTTTACATATTTAACAATTCATTCAATCAATTTTTTTACAATAACTTAATAAATTAATAAAATTTAATAATTTTATACATAATCAATAAAATATATTCATACTTCAAATAGCTATTTTACATTTTTTATTATGATAAATGAATACTTATATAAGTTACAATTAAATATATTATATATTAAATAGATAAAAAATAAATATACGAGAAATTGAATATGCAATTTCAATATACCACGTGGGCATGAGTTCTACAACGGAATTCCGCAAATCTACGCTTTTACCATGTATGCGCGTCCATGACGGCATTCAGTGGATAGTCGGCCATGGCGATTGCGACGAGGACACGCACTTCACTGCCCCTTTGACCGGTCATCTATTTCTCATTTAATTACCAACAAATCATTATTCAACGCCCTTCAATCTCCCCTTTTATGCATCCATGTTCTTCAATCAATTTTCTAAATTGTGATTTTTTTTCAACTGTTGTGATTTCTTCTTTTTTGATTCTTGCGGTGGTGCTTATGGGCCAGTCTGCTTCTTCCCCGAACTGTTCCGGTGGTCGGATTTTGAATCCGGCTGTTGTTTCTGCCGATCTTGTTGAAGAAATAACCGATAATGTTGACTGTACGGACGGGATTCCCGATGAGTGTTTGGCTTACATTTTCCAGTTCTTGTCTGCTGCGGATAGGAAGATGTGCTCTCTGGTTAGCCGGCGGTGGTTTTTTGTTGACGGTTGTAGCCGAAACCGGCTATCTCTGAACGCGAAATCGGAGATATTTTCCTATGTTCCGTCGCTGTTCACGCGGTTCGACTCGGTGACCAAACTCGCTCTCCGCTGCCACCGGAAGTCGATCAGTTTGAACGATGAGGCGTTCGTGATGATCTCGATCCATTGCCGGAAATTGGAGCGGCTTAAACTCCGCGGCTGCCGCGAAATCACCGATGACGGTATGGCAGCGTTCGCTGAAAACTGTAAGAGCTTGAAGAAGCTCTCGTGTGGCTCGTGCGCTTTCGGCGCTAAAGGAATCAACGCGGTGCTGGATCACTGCACGGCTCTCGAGGAGTTGTCTATTAAGCGGCTTCGAGGTATCCACGACGGGGCTGAGCAGATCGGGCCAGGTTTTGCAGCTTTGTCTTTGAAATCGTTAACATTGAAGGAGCTAGTGAACGGCCAGTCGTTTGAACAGCTAGTGATCGGTGCGAAGCGGCTGAGAATCTTGAAAATCATTCGTTGTTTGGGAGATTGGGATAGAGTGCTTGAAATCACCGGAAATGGAAACAATTGTCTGATTGATGTTCATCTGGAGAGGATTCAAGTGAGCGATATTGGACTTGCTGCAATTTCCAAATGGGTGAATTTGGAGATTTTGCATATTGTGAAAACCCCTGAATGTTCCAATTTAGGGCTAATTACAGTCGCAGAGAATTGCAAGCAATTGAGGAAGCTTCACATAGATGGATGGCGAACCAATAGAATTGGGGACGAGGGTTTGGTTGCTGTAGCTACAAAATGCCCTAATTTGCAAGAGCTAGTTCTAATTGGGGTTGATGCAACCTATTTGAGCCTAGCAGCCATTGCTGCAAATTGCACAAATCTAGAAAGACTAGCACTCTGTGGAAGTAGAACAATTGGCGATCAAGAAATTGCCTGTATTGCAGCAAAATGTGTTGCTTTGAAGAAGTTTTGTATAAAGGGATGTGACATATCTGATGTTTCCATTGAAGCACTAGCTTGGGGTTGCCCCAATTTGACAAAAGTGAAAGTCAAGAAATGCAGAAAAGTTAGCATTGAAGTAGTGGATTGGTTGCAAGAGCGAAAATCCTCGCTTGTTGTGAACTTTGAAGCTATTGATAATGAAGGCTTTGATGCGAGCCTTAGCGATGGAATTCAAGAAAGTAGTGCATTGGAGTTACCTGGCAATGGTAGTCAAGTGGCTGTGATGGATAATGCATCGAATGGTACTGGAAGGTTGGCTTTTATTCGATCTATTGGTATATTTGCTAGTAGAAATCTTGCAGGTTGTGCGTTTAGCAGGTTTTCGAGCAATGGACCTGGAGGTAGCTCAAATACCAACCAATAAATCTTTCTCATTTGGGATATGTTTGTTTTCTCTCTTGTTCGTTGGTTGTTTCCCTTTTAATTATTGTACATTTTATAGCATTCAAATGAAAGCAACAAATTGAATTTGTGGCATGTTGCTGTTTCGTAACTGTAAATGCCTAGAAATTTGATATGGAGTATGATTGTTGGTTTTGCCAGCTATGGTCACATTTTATGTTTGCTGTTGATTGTGCTATGGTTTTATGCGAAGAAAATTCTCATGCTTCGATTGCTTACTGTTTTTCTTGTTACTCCGAGCCAATTGCAATCCAGGTGGATTTACAAATTGGAAATTGTTAATGCAGTAAATATATACATTTATCAGATTGGCATCTGAATTGAATTAGTTGAAGCTTTTGCTATTTTCAGACCATAGTCGATCATACAGCAAATCCTTTAAAACCAGTTGCAGTCTATAGGATTGAGATCTTTGGTGCTGCAAATTCGGACGGAGTGCCTACAGGTATGATGTTCATAATTTACAGAACTTCTTAATTTGTATTTTTATAGTTTCTTAGTATCTTAAGCTTAATGTGTAGAAACCCATCAAGGATTAGCTATATATGTATGCCGACTTGCCATATATTTGCTCATTGAGAAACTTGTTTTCCTGTTACTGTAGGACCTTGGTATGGTTTTCACATTTCAGATCAGTAATTTCCTAATGCTTTTTCTTTGGATTCAGATGTTCTTGATTGCTCTGAAGTTAGACTATGCAAGAGTTGCTAACAGTTTACACTTCGTTTATATTTAGGCGTTTTTATAAGGTCAGCTGCATCATATTCATAATTGGTGTCAAGTATGATAATTAGCTGTGCTATCATATTCATAGATTGCAGCAGAAAATTATAAGCTTGAACTCATTACATGCTCAAGTACTATTCTACAAGGTGTTGCCAACTCGTGTAGCTCAGTTGACAACGTAGGCCGGGTAAGTGAGACGATAATTAAGTTTGATTTGAAATACATATGTAGGGAGGGGTGAGAGCGTTAACGGTGAGTGGGCCCCGAACTCATTGTAATAGAGATGCCATTTTCTTGTATGAGCCTCGTACGCGAATCTGCAAATTGCTAAAGACTAAAATTTCGCAATTTAAAAAATTAGTTCACTTCGTTTCCAACTTGATTTCGTCGGGTTTGCGTTAAATTGAACAGAATATATACAGCCTTGTAATCGTCAGAAACATGGCTGCAAATGGTGAGGCTCCCGATAAGGACTCACAGAAGTACTTGACTTAGGGATACCATTTTATGGAAATATTGGACCAAGGTAAAACTGAAATTAATCTGAGAATTGTTGTGAATAACGTAAGGTGAAAACCAATGATGGAACCAAGTTACAATTTCAATTTGTTAATTCCAATATGGGAACAAATTGAAACTTGTCATTTTATTCTTTTCAAATGTCTATTTGTATAATAACCAATAATGACTCAAAACTGTGAATCATCATTAACATCGATTTAGTTGAAAAAATATATGAGTTTGTAAAATGGGTGTAACCGGTTTAAAATACAGTATAAGAACATTATTTTGTGTTTTTAGAATTATATTTATATTAATTGTTATTCTTAATATACATATTATTAATGATGTTGAGTCGCAAACCATTAAAATATTATAATTGTAAAGATAAAATGTTCTTATTTTATGATAAATGATAAAAATGTACTTGTATAAAATGAAAAAAATCAGCATTGATGCCAAAATATTTTTACATCAACTTTGTTTTTAAAAATCATAATTTGGTAGAATTATTGATTAAAATCCGTTAAACCAATCTTACTAACCAGTTTGGGTTTAGGCTTTCACGTTTAAAAAATAAATAAATTGAACTAAAGCCTTATTCTCTTGAATTATCGTTCAGTTTAATTTAGTTCAGACCATTTCAGTACAGTACAGACCACTTCAATTTAATTTAGTTTATATAGTTATAAATTGATACTAAAACAAATTTAGTTCAGATGCAGTTTAGTTTAAACAACTTCAATTCAGCTTTCAAAAGTTGAAAAAGAACATGACATACGTGTTAGATTAAATACGTTAAATTAAATCAACATGAACTAAAACTAAATTTAAACCAAATGAATATAGCTCAATTTATGCACCAGTCAATATTATTAATGAAATATCTTAAATTCAGTACCTAGCCTTTTTAAAATACTTCTTAAAAAAAATTAGTTAGAATAGAAAATAACGGGCAATACGGCAGCGTATTGAGTAATTCAGTTCTCAACCCAACTTGACCTAACCTAAAGCCCCAGCCGTTATTCATACAGCTTTAACTGCTTAAGCTCTCTTCCATTGCCGATTCTCCTCACTTGAGCGAGCGAACCAGAGACCAGTAATCATCTCTTCCAATGGCCGATGTACACGCCGCCGCGATCTCCACCATACCTCAAAAGGTGACTTTCTCTCTTCCTCTTTTATACGTTCTTTTATATATCTCCTGAATCAAATTTACTGGCCACCAGGTTCTCGTCGAAATGGTGAAGTTAGCGCAGAAGCAAGGGAGGCAGGGAGATAAAGGTGGCTGGAAAGATTTTCTCAACACTTTTGATAAGAAGCTTGGGGATAGCTTAAGTGATCCAGCTAGGAGGAATCGGGAGACTTTATCTGCTTTCCTGCTTTCGTTTTATCAAAAAGAAGACCTCAAGGTAAGCTTACGATGTTTATTCTTCATGCTCGGTTGAGGATTGATTATGTGTTATTTTGCGGAATTGAAATTTTTGTGCTTTCAGTTCTTGGATCAGGTTCTTAGTTTGCATAATAATCATGAGGTTTTAAAACAACTTTTAAAGGAACCTTTGGCCAATGAATCTCCCCAACAGGTATACTTGTGATTTTGGTGTAATATTAAGCTTACTTTTTAATTCTGTTATTGTAATTTTGCATTGGAAACGAGATTCTTGCCTTTTAGCTAGAATTTTGTTCCTATTGATTGCCTGTAAAAGTGAATAATTAGGGAATGCGTCCCCTTTTCGGTTTGGCACACAAATTATGTTGATTATGCTGTGTTCTTCATTTGTTGTTTACTAATTACTAGTTAGTTTTCAGTGTGTTTTGGTTGTTCTATAATTGAAATTATGTTATAATTGTGGTTACTTTGCTCTTGTGGAAGTACAGAGGCTTGTTCGTTTAACAATTGAACATCAAGCTTACATTACAAAGTATGCATTCCCATCATATGAAAGGGTTAGTTTGCTACTCCTTAAGTGTTGTTGATACTTTTATGTCTATCGGCAATGTAGCACGGAAACTGAAAAGGGCACGAAAACGGAAACGGAAACCGGGAAACGCCATTTCTAAAAAATATTGGTTCGAAAGCTGTGGGGAAACGTGTAAATAATAAAAATATAGGGGTATATGTATAAATATATATAAATTATAAATTTCCAAGAATATAATTTAATTCTTTTATAAAATAATGAAATATTAAAATACTCTACACTTATAATATATTTATTAGTTATAAGACAATTTTATCGTAAATATCTATAAATAGACACCTATCATATCATATTCATCTCATTAAGGTCACCTAGTATTTGAAAAATTCTAATTCGGGAATAATATATATATTTAGAGACTTGCACAATAAATGCATAGGAAGTTCAGTTTTAGATTGACCCAAAATTGAGTCATAAAGTTGAAGAAATTTCTAGGAAACGGTTTCCGGAATATGAAGAAACGAGTTTCTAACTTTCTTTAATTGCAGAAACTGCGTGGAAATGTTTCGTAGGGGTTTCCGAGAGTTTCCGTTTCCGAAACATTTCGGAAACGCCGAAACGGCATGTCACCGGAGTTTCCGTGCTTCATAGTCTATCGGTTCAGCTGTCTTTATGTTTTTCCCTCATCCAAAAGTTGTTTCACATTTGATACTTGTTATGTTGGGTGGAAGCAGATGGGTTGCAATGACTTGAAACTAAAGGGGTGCTTGGATTAATATCTTAGACCTGTTTCGGCCTTGTTTGGCTCATGGTTTTTTCATGGTTCATTATGGTACAATATGGTTCTTATTAAAAATCTCTTGTTTGGTTGCATGGTTCTTTTTTAAAGTATGGTTCTCCATGGTTTTTTCATTGTTTAGAGAACCATGAAAATAGAACCACGGACTTGGTGGTTCAGCATGGTTCTTCTTCATATTAAACTAAAAATTTTAGAAAACCATACCATACCATACCATACCATCTATCCAAACAAGAACTTTTAAGTAACCATACTATACTATACCGTTCCATACTGTACAGTACCATACTGTACTTTAATGAACCATGAGCCAAACAAGGCTGCGGTGATTTGCCTGCCCATATACATTTATATTTCATTTTTCTTTTTATAATAATATGTGATCGCTGCACAGTTTCTTATAGAAAATGAAATTATAGACTGTCTATTTTTATGGAAACATATCTTATAAACTTAAGACCTATTAGGTGGATATGGTGCCATGTGGAAAGTGCTATGAGTTTCTCTCTGTTTTCTTGATACTCTTTTTGAAGCTAGTGGTATTATGCTTTAGCCTGGCGTGTTAGTAACACTTGCAAGTCGATCTGTATTTTTTTTATTATAATTCTTGTTAATGTGTATCAGGACTGGGTAGTCACAAAGCTCCCAGAGAAATCTATGCTGATGAATTCAAACGAAATAATTGCAATTGATTGCGAGATGGTCTTATGTGAAGATGGTACTGATGCTGTGGTGAGGGTGTGTGTTGTGGATCACAATTTACAGGTAAATTTTACTTCTTTACTTATTGCTTATTGTTTTTCCTAGTTTACTTATCCAATTACAGTTCTGGAGTCTTTGAATGGTTATGCGTTTATAAGATTGGTCGAAAATGATTCAGTATAAACCGTGGCTTCTCAGGTCAAACTTGATGAAAAAATAAATCCTCTCCAACCAGTTACAGACTATAGAACTGAGATTACTGGGATTACTGCTGCGGATTTAGATGGAGTGACTTGTTCATTAGCAGACGTACAGGTATCGTGTTTATAATTGGCAGACCTAATTTTCTTCATATTCGATTTCTTATTTTCTTTAGCTTTTTAATTTTTGTAGAAATCCATGAAGAAGCTATTAAATAAGGGAACTATCTTAGTTGGGCACGGTTTACATAATGATCTGCTCGGTATGTCAAGTGTTAAGGAACTTGTTTTCATGTTGCATTAAAACCTTTTATATTCGATTTTATGTATTATATTAGCAGTTTCCTGATGCTTTCTTCTTGTTTTGAATTTATTTACATTTTACTAGCTCTAAAGCTGGATCATGCAAGAGTTATCGACACCTCATTTATCTTCAGCCGTCCTAATGGATCAGCACGTTCTCTGAGTACCTTGTGCAAGGTCAGCTTCAATCATAGTCGTAATGGCAAAAGGGCCTTTTTGATCCCTTTAGTACAACTCAATTGTCCATTTGGCCCCTCTACTATTTATGTCACCAATTTGGTCCATGTCCTTTGCTTTTTGTTACCTTTTTGAACCTTGTGCTATGCAACTATTACCAAATTTTTACCATGTACTATGCACAATATGCTCTAATGTTGCATAGCATAGAGACCAAATATGAAACATGTATATCAGCAGGCCCGGCCCTGACAATTCAGCGGCCCTAGGCAAATTACTATACTAAAAGTAGACTTGTTCATCAGCCGGGCTCGGGCCGGGCCTAATCGGGCTTTGTACGTTAAGTATGAGCCCAACCCCGGCCTAGCCCGTACTTTGAAACTTCGGGCTCGGGCCGGGCTTGTTAAGTCATTCCCAAGCCCGCCCCACGAGCCCATTCACTGAGTTCTATATTATTTTTTTATAAAAAAATTCAAAATAGAACTAAAATACAAATTAATAACAAGAAACACAAAAAAAAAAATGAAACACAAAATAGCCCTTCGTCCAGACTTGGGGTTCAGATTGTTCAAGCTCCTCCTGCTTCCATGAGTATCCTTGTTTTCCATGATTTCTGCAGCACCTCTATGGCAATATCCCTTCCTGCCACTGATGTTTAAACTTAATGTTTATTTTTTTTGTCCCTTATGGGACCTTCTTTTATTGTATTGTTTCCTTTATTTACCAAAAAAATACTCTAAAGCCCCATAGTTGTTACGGGTGCGCCTCGGGCTCCGGGCTCTTGAGGCTCAAGGGCTTGCGCCTCGCAGAGGGTCAGGCGAGGCGAGATTCATGAGGCGCGTGCCTTTTGCGCCTACGTGTGCCTCTCGCCTCGCGCCTTTTGCGCCTCGGGCACGCTTAGTGCATAAAGAAGGTTTTTTACTATTTTTTTAGCATTGTGTCACATATATGATATTGATCAGTATAATAGAATAATATATTAGTTTAAAAAGAAATAAAAATAAGACTAAAGGAGCAATATCTATTTCATTAGATACGATATCATCTACCGGACTTTTCTTAATGAAAAGGAAAGAAATCAACCCATTCAAATCAAAATTCATCATTCTTATAGTAAAGGAGTGAGGGGAAATGATAAAATAGTATTATCTGGTGTGAAAATGTTGCTTCATTCTCTCTAAATGATGATGAAGAAAACGATAGCTTCGAGGTGGTTGAGTTTGAAGATGATGAGAATGAGATGTTGGATATGAGATTAACAATTAGAATAGAGTTCAACTTTATGTTTTAGTTTATCTAGGAAGACTACGATCTAAATTAAAAGTATTGTTTGGTAAATTTTGTGGTTTGATTGAAATTTTAATTTAGATTTTGCATTAATAAGGGTTTGATTATGGGTAGTTAGATTGAGAGTGATTATGGGTAGTTAGATTGAGTGATCATGGTTAGTCATATTGAATGTGATTTATTATGTTATTTTACTATTCATTGCATTTTATGTTTGTTATGACTAGTAATTAATACTTAACTGCCCCTTTTCTTCAATATTCGCCTCGAGTTCCTCGGGCGCGCGCCTCGCCTTGCGCCTTAGCTCGCCTGACCCCTTGGCGCCATGCGCCCGTAACAACTATGTAAAGCCCAAAACCCCTACTACATTAAGCATAAAATACTAAATAAAATTTTAAATTCTACGTCGGGCCGGACTCGTGTAATTATATAAAAACCAAGCCAGGCCTATAGATCTTTGGGCTTTAACGGGCTCGGGCTCGGACTTGGGCCGGGCTTAATAAGAAAATGAGTGTACAAGCCCGGTCCTTGAACAGGTCTAACTGAAAGTAGTAAAATGGGGCCCCCAACAAAAAAATGTAAAAAAAAACATACATTTTTTGTAAAATGTAAGAATTGAACCCATGCCCTCTCACAACTTTAATAAATGCTTTACCAATTGTTCTAATATTCGTTATTGTATACTTTTATCTTTTAATTAATAACAACTAAATCTTTAAACAAAAAATTAATTTTGACTATGGGCCCTAGCCAGTCGCACCCGTCGCCCACTCCTGAGGGCTGGGCCTATGTATCAGAAGGACCAAATGGATAAATGGATTATACCACAGGGTCCTGGAAGATGATCTTGAGCATGGTGGTTGAGATATATCTGTATATTATATGCATAATTAAATCATTTATTTTTTCGACAGTCGGTTCTTGGCTATGAACTTCGCAAAGAAGGCGCTCCACACAATTGTGTAGATGATGCGATTGCTGCAATGAGATTAGTTCTTGCCAAAATTGAACATGGAGTTGACAATGACATTCCCTTGAATCAAGATGAAGTAAGTCACAAAGGACAATTCTTAGCTTCTCTCTAAATTAGCTGTGGATTCATCACTTGATATTAAAATTTTGCAGGTATCAAAACATGTTTTGTCCAAATTAATGATACACCGGGTACCCATCGATGTTCCCAGCAAAGTATTACGTAGACTCTTTAATGAGAAATGTACACTCGAAGTCAAGGTCAGGTTTTTTTAATCTTTTTGAGCTTTTTATTGCTAATATTTGCCCGGGTCTAACTCAAATGTTTGTGTATATCAGCCACCGAGGAAAGCTAAAGGGGTACTGTATTCTGCATATGCCCTCTTTAAGGATACACAAGAGGCAGATCGAGCTTTCGAGGGTTTAGATGCGAGATTGGAAAGGGTACTTTCTAACTTAGTTGTAGCTCAGTGTTATTAAAATCGTACCAGCCGGTTCGACCGGTTTTACTGCAAACCGGCCATGGCTACGGTACGGTTCAACTTAAAAACGGTTTTAAAAAAAAGGCTATGGCGACACCCAGAAAGTGTTGCATTAGACCCTGAAAGTGTCACAAAAGACCTAAAAAGCGTTGCAAAGACGCAATAAGCATTGCAATAGTCACTAGAAATGCAAAGAATCGTTCCAAAACCCATATGGCAACAAAACTCATATGGCAACACGTAGAAGCGTTGCGAAAGACTTAGAAACATAGCAATAACCACAGAAAACCGTAAATAATATATATTCTTATAAAAATAAAAAACCGGTAAATCACTGATAATACTGGTTATATGCATATCATGAATTTCACCGGTATGATGTCTGGTTGTGGCAGATGTAACTGTTAGAGATGAGATTACAGCTAAGTGTAGATTAGTAATTAGACAAGGAAATATGAGTTGGTTACTTGAGAGGATATATAAAGCGAGTAAACTATCCCATTTAATGCACTTAACTCTCTTTATATACAGCGTTATTAATACCACACTGTACCACCCAATTCAACCGGTAAAACCGCGCGGCGTCTCTAACTTTGGTATGGTAGATTAAATATAGCGGTATAAAAGAAATGGGAGTATAGCTGATTTGAAATGAAAAATTGGCTATGATAATAAAAAATCCCTTTTTATAACGAAATCGATATAAAATGGAAAAGTGATATACTTAATACCTATATAATATATATGGTGATATTAATGCATTTTTATATTTAAATTATTTTTTAAGAAAATAATAGTCCAGTAAAACACCTCAGTTGGACTGGTAATGTCACGCACCTAAAGTCTGGAATACCCGACTCATATCTCCTTATTTAATTACTAATCTACCCTACTCATCTTTAATAGTACCTCGCATCATTATCTTTAGAAGTGCAAAGAAATCTGAGATTTTCTGTTTTTCGGCTTTTTTTTTCAGGACAAAAATGGATTGGAGCAGAAAATGATAACGCTCGATTTGAAAACAGGACCTGCTAGTATATATGTTCGGAAAATGGGAGAATGTCAAGTTTCACCAAGAAAAAGAGCCTCGGAAAGTGAGGATTTACCTGACCCGAAGAAACTAAAGGCGGACGGAAGTGGAGATCACTTGAAGGAGATTGAAAGGTTAAGGGAACAACTGAAGGAAGAAGACGATAACCACTTGGCAGAAATCGAACGGCTTAAGAAAGATTTAAGTGCCAGGGAATTTGAAATCTCTGCACAGGATAAAATCATAAGCAACCTAAGAAAAGAATTGGAAGAAATCAAGAAGAAAAAGAAGTGATTCTCATCTCTTTGGACCAACAACATAGGGAAAGGTATCTAGGCATTGTTTCGTGTTTTGTATCAAGAATTCCTGTTTATTAATCGCTCGATGTGATTCCATTTTGTTTCATGGATTTTGTAAACAGTTACTTATTATGAGATATTGAATGTTACACAAAGTTTTGATTCCAGCGAAAAGCTTCTCCTTCCTTTCCCGAGTAGCAGCAGTGTATAACATTTCCATTTTGTGATTTTTTTTGTGGCAAACAATAAGAATTAGGCCTAGCCCTTAATTTATCTTCCCTTGTCTTAAGACTCTTGACTAGTCATTCAAAATGCATCAATGCCCTACTGTTTCTCTGAATGCAACGATGTCATTTTTTCATTCTCTCGTGGTCACGGTTCCGACCACTGGAAAACACCCTTAATATGAGGTATTTTCTGTAATTACAGTACTGCAACTTAGGTTTTCGGGTGGTCATTTACCCCCAAATCCTAAGGAAGAAGAAGCCTATAATGGGCTTTTTTGGCTTTTAAACCTTTAGTTGGTCCATCAGACGAATGGGCCTACTGAAAATGAGACCACTTGTTTGATTTAATACAATTTAAATACTCTTTTCTTTTAAATATAAATTACTTCTTTTAATATTCCAAAGTTGCCACTGCATTTTTTTTCCATTAAAAATGATTTTAGTTATATTTACTAGTTTTGTCTTTCCAGTGTACTTTCTTTATTTTATATGTGTGTTTCTTCTTACAAATTCTCCTATTATCTTTATATCTTTATCAAAATTATAATAAAACTTAAATTTGTTATATAATTTCACAACTTAATTGTTTACAATTTTATCTTAATTTTTTGTATTTCCTCTGATTTATTTCATGTATTATAAGTAAATAAAAAAGTTATATGCAAAAATTTCACATTCAACGTCTAGTACCCTTAAACTAATTTGTAGATTATAATGAGTTATGTGTTTTTTATACTTCTGAGAAATTTGTAAATTGATTAAATTATTTTATAATTTTGTATATCAAAATAGATATCACATGTAATTAACATCGTCTATCGTATTATTTTCACTTTCTATGGATGAAATCCTTTAATTGGTCCTTGCAGCCAATTATTTGAGAAAAATCGAATATCGATTATGACAGTTTGCCATTGTATCCTAAATTTCAAGGGGTCTTGAAATTTGACCCTCCAATAATAAGTTAACGCGACACGTGACGTTCAAGGAATAAAGTGATGCATTTTTCAAAAGTTAAGGGAGCTACGGGGATGCATTAAGCGATCTTTCAATATACCGAATAATAGATCTTTCAATATACCGAATAATAGACAATTCATCGGCACAACAATACAGGCGGAAGACAATTTTTCTGATGTATAACAAATAAAACTGAATGGATCCAATAAATTGTTAGTTGCCTAGCCCGTTAAAAATCTAGTCCGACGTTTTAAGGTCTCATGCTCGTTCGATGTTTTTCTCACAGTTATGCTGGAAATGCTTTACTCGCTTTCGTAATCATCATCTTCATCTCCAAAGCTAAAAACCGAAGCATCTGCAGCTATGTCCTTGATGTTGCTTGCTCCAACAGATTCCACATTACGGATCTCGAGGCTCGAGTTAGGTTTCTGAATCCCATCTGTACTTTGTTCTTTCAAAGGTTCTCGACTTTTGTTGAGAGACATTTGTTCAGTTCCATGTGTTAAGTTCCCCATTTCGGATGTTGTAGTGTTAGACGAGTTCCTAGTTTGGTTGCTCTTTGAACCACCGGTTTCTTCACTGTCACTGTCTGAGAATACATCATCTTCGTTCTCTGAAACTTTTGTTTGATTGGAGTTACTCATAACTCCACTGCTTGAATTCGAAGCATTATTTGAGGGTTTAGTTGTATTAGTGGACTCCTTTTTCGAAGAACTTGATGTGGACTTCGTTGAAGTGCCGTCGTAGTCTATCATCACAACTTCCACCTGGAACCCTGGTGAAGGCAGTTTCCTCTGGAACACAGAATCAGTGCCATCAAAAGGAAGAAGAGAAAAACCTACTAACTCAAATATAGTTCGAATGAAAAAGGCCAAATATGTCTTCTGCAGTCTCTGGCACGTTTTATTCCCGTGGCCCCTGAACTCGGCAAAAGTGCAATAGATTGCAGCCTGAATGCCACGGTTGGTTGGAGAGAGAAAAATCAAAAGTTTGAAAAGTCAAACCAACCAGAAGTTGTCATGTGGTATTCAAGCAGTAATCTAGTGCACTTTTGCCAAGTTCGGGGGGGCTAATAGGAACAAATAAAAGTTCAGGGGGTCAGTCGACAAAACTTGTCAAGATGAGGCAGCTGAATATGTATTTTGCCAATGATAAATTAATTGTAGAGTACTTACCTTGTCGAAACCATCAAGATCAGATGCAGTCAGTGTTTTCCTATTTTCTGTCATTGTTGTATTTAACCAACTGAAGACCCAAGAAAACAGAAAAAAAAACATAAATGCATTTCAGCATCAAATAGATAGAGTAGACTGCGAAAAACAAACACGTTGCTTTCTAATTTTGCTCACTAATCAGGAAAGAAAATCGGAAAATTGACTATTTAAGCATAATGTCATATTCTGGAAATTGACTTATATAGTTATATCAGATGTCTCATTTGAATTGGGAGGGAGCAGTCACAAACCAGTAAAAATCTCCTTGGCGTTCATGAAACTGAATTTTGAAGTCCCCTACCAACTCTGCCAGGCCTGGCTCTCCTGGTAGAGCGAATACCAGAATTCCTTTCTTTTGAGCATTGATCCAAAAATCTTCTGGCTGAAAAAGTGGATGCCGTATGCTTGCATCAGAATGTTAAAAAAGGGCCAAACCCATTGCTAGCTCAATGAACTTGGCTCAAATAACCGATTGCCGCCTAACCTTTAAAGCGCACATCGTTGCCCTTAAACATGCAAAATGTGCACTAGTTTGCCCTTCAACGCCAAGTGGTTTGACTTTTCAAAGATGCCATTCTTCCAGTTTCTCTCTCCAACTAGAAGATGACATGTGGCATTCAGAGCCAAACTGATGCAATTTTTGCACGTTTAAGGGACAACTGGGTGTGTTTTAGAGTCCGGGACAGTCGGCTACTTGGGCTCCGTTCAGGACTGGTGATGTATTAGGCCTATTATCAAAACCACGGTAAGATGCAGGAAGAGAGCAATCAATTAGAAAACAACAGGCCAACTAGAGTGAAGTCCTACCATCAAATCCTTAGTCTTCGGATGTTTCTTTGTCGAGAAAAGAACACCTGTAGATAGAGGAAAAGCATTCTGGTGATACATTTATAAATCAAATATAAAAGCTAACGGTGAGACTACATTAAAAGGAGTTTATGAAGCCTAAAATCTTCCAACCCAAATAATTTAATGCACTCTTAAAACTTTTTTCCATTCAAACCTTAACAGGATAGGTGAAACCTTATCTGGCCAAAATATGTTTTTCAAACTACCTTAAGTAATTCTGTTAATTGCTGACTCAGTAATCATAAACTTCTTTAATCACAGTTATATTTGATAATGGAATTGGAATGAAAAGATAATCCTATGTGCTATTAATTTGACTATTTTTATATGCTCTTAAGACTAGTTATCTAATTTATTCTTCATGTGGTGGTTTCTGAGGAATACAGTTCTGCAGTCTGCTGACAGGACAAAAGTAGAAGTGATTGGGCAGAATGTAATAGTGTCGATATATTCTTTATATTATCAAGTTCATTATATATATATATATATATATATATATATATATATATATATATTTATGAGACAACCTAAAATATTATATATTAAGTGATAGGTACATATACCACTATGATTAGAGATGCTGATAGCAGGCCTTATCCAATAAGGACATCGGTGAAGTCGAAATCCCCTCAGCATGCACCTGTACAAATACAGCATTTCAGTAAGTGAAACACTTGCCAAAGTTAAAGAGATACAAATGAAATACCTTCTTCCAGGCTGATTTTCTCCATTGAAGTATGTTAATACACGATCAAAATAATTGACATATCTCTGACAAAAGCAGAAAACAACTTTTAGTGTATGCTAAGATGTTCTCTTCATATATAACAATAATCCTCTTACTATATATATAATACATGAACAAGATTAACTAACAATCTGACTTGGGAGAACTAGAGCCTTTCCATCCATGCATCTTTTCTGGTTGAAGTAATCAATAGCCTCTTCAGCAGATGGGAAGAACTATGAACAGAAGGTAAAGAAAATAGTCAACAAGAACTGGAAATAAGAAACCTCTAATCCCATATAAGAATGAAATTATTATACCCTTAACAGGGTGATATAAAAGTCTGACCTTAAGGTAAATAAGAAGGCTACATATCATTACGCCTGTCCTACCCATACCAGCTTTACAATGTACAACAACGACATTCTCGATATCCTCCTTCAACCATGAGTATGCACTTCTACAAAATGATGTTATAAGAGGAAGAGGTGGGCAATTATGGTCATCAAATGGGAAGGATGCTACCTGTAAAGCAAAGAAAGAAAGATGAAAGCTAAGCTCAGAAAAAATTAAAATGCAATCTAGTAAGGTCTACACAGACGCAACTTCCGAAATTAACAACAACAAAATATTTGTTGTCTGTTTCTTGAATTGTTTAATTTCCACAGAATGGAAAAAATTAAAATGCAATCTAGTAAGGTCTACTCAGACGCAACTTCCGAAATTAACAACAAAATATTTGTTGTCTGTTTCTTGAATTGTTTAATTTCCACAGAATGGATCGACAAATTTCAGGAAGACATTCCATGTATATTTTTCCATGCAGGCCATCAACACATTATGGTCATCATGAGATTCACATAACATAGAGGACCATCATTTGTAAGACATCTTTCTTAAGAAAAAAATCTTATTTGTTAAATGATATAAGGAATTGTAACTTCATACGTGATAAAAAACAATTAAAGCCAATAATTTTACCAGTACAATTTTTGTTGAATTAAATGAGATCGAGTATAATGGGTGACAAAAGACTTTCTTTTGTCAATTACTTAAGTTATTTTCCTCAGGATTTATCAGCAGCAAACATAAATTCAGTTTCACATATGCAACTTACATCTGAGGCTTAATAGCTACTTAAGTTACTGAAGATAGTCAAACAACTTGGCTTGCAGAAACTGCTTGCATTAAGGGTAAGCATGCAGCAAGTGAATTTTTGCCAGCCCTTACTCATTAGTTTTCTATATATGCACTTTTTGGTATAAAAAACAAAACAAATAGAACTCCAGCTACCAAAAAACACCTCAATCAGCCTCATGGACCATAAACACTAAACTTACAGACAAACAACTGATATTTTAACTAGCTACAAATGTCTCAGCCTTTTCCATAGCTACTTTGACCAAAAAAAAATCAAGCTTCAAAGTTTTAATTGATTTCATACAAAATACAATGAGAATACAAACAAGGAAAATGAAGATAAAGACAACACCTTCCCCTCAAACTTTGAAGCATCATACAATCTCTCAGAACAAAGATTGTACACTTTATATTTTCCCTGCACATAAAACACGTTGATATCATCATTGTCAAATTCTTTTAACATATGGTATAGAAACAGAGAAATATGAACTCTGATGACAAGAGAACTATTCACCAATATCATCCAACAATGTACCAGCTGACTGTGATATACTAGGAAACATGACTAGTTGAACTAAAGGTAACTAGACTGTTTATTGCTATGCTGACCAAGCATTAACCAGGATCGAACATAACGGCTGTAAAACCACTACACTGTTAAATTTCCTGGATTTAGAAGTAAAATAAATAGAAAAGCAATTTATTTTCCGGTTCAAATTTTACATCAGAAACCTCTCTACAATACTTCAACTCTAACAGTCTAAGTCATGAATGCTTATATTTCTCTATAGTGTATGATTCAATAAATTTAACTACATAAGATATGGAGAAACAATTTCTAGCTCAATCTTGGATTGTTAGCAGCACTACGAAACTATTTTATAATAATTGACATCATCTAGTTCTCATGCATAGGGTCTCCCATGTATACTACACAATGTCCATCCATGAATGTCTTCTTTCTATTATTATTTATGTCTAAGATAGTGAGATACAATCACAAACGCTTTGACGTTTACACTTCAAGTTTCAAGATCAACTCCCACATTAATTAATCCGCAAATTATGAAACTTGTATGACATTCAAAAGAGAAAATTTTTCTTTTTATCTCCCCGAAATGAAGATACGTGAATATTACCTTATGGTTAGTCTCTAGGAAATTAATCACCTCTTCCATGTGATTTCGGTAGAATCCCTGCATCATTGCTGAGTAAATACATTGTGTAAATGATTAATCAAATAATGAATTCATTTACTAGATACTATGATGTAGTACCTCAAAGAATCCTAGAATCCCAGAGCTTAAATCACCAGCTGGGAACCCCATAGCAATTATGTTTTCAGTGATATAAGTCAAATCTAAATCAAAACCTCCTTCCTGTATAGAGTAGAAATCAAATCATTGTGCATACATGATACAAGATTTTCCACTACAATTCCGATGAAATATATAATGATATATCATGTCGCTAGTAGGAATATGAGTAAGTAACCTGGTATCTCCGTTTGTTTTGAGATACGGCATGGCGTGCCCTGACTTGCATAGCTTTTACAGCATCTCGAGATGAATCAACTAAGCCTTTTGTAAAAGATTGAATAACACCAGCACGTGGAGATGCTGCTTTCTCTTTAGAAGCCTCATTTTGAGATGGAGCCTTCGAATTAAAATCCAATCCAAGGCCACTAGAGATGCGAGAAAATGCAGAAATCCCAAAAATTCCAGCCGTTGAATCTGCTGGAGGCCGCATTGGTTGCGGCAAGTCTGAAGTTCTACCATTAGATGACGCCCCTGAATCAGGTGATTCACCCACCTTATCATCATCTTTACAGGGAGAATTTGCTGCAGGCTCCGCATCAGAAGCTTTAGGAAGAGAAGAACTATTCAAAGCTTTGGCATGAGATTCGGTGGAAGGAGCTTGAGATGACGGATCAACAGATTCAGAATTCATTCTCCAGTATCAAGTACAGCTGCTAGTAACAAACTAACAATCAAAACCTGTAAAATGCTAATAATAGGACTTAAATCTAATACATGGATATGAAAGAGAGAAAAGCACTTATCAGATCGATTAAATCAATAACAATAACATAATAGAAGCATTTGTGATACTAAATACTGAAGGTAATGCAGAAATTAGAAAGTGTTCTATACAACCAAAACCTGTAAAATGCTAATAATGAGACTTTAACCTAACAAATGGAAATGAAAGAGAGAACACCTCAAAAATCCGAAATCCAAACAAAAACTTATCACTTATCAGATCGACCAAATCAATAACAATACCAAGCATTATGATACTAAATTCTGAAGGTAATGCAGAAAATAGAAATTGTTTTATATCAAGGCAATATCATCGCCATTTTTAAGGCAGCTAGTGAAGAAATCTAACAGATTAGGTAGCATTAGCAATCAGTTAATCAAACACAGAGACTCCGCAGACTGAGATCCGAATACAATAGTAAAAAGAAAATATTGAATGGACCTACATTTGCAAAATGAAGCGGCAATTGAATTTGAAAGCACAGCAGATGCAATGCGGACTGAGAGGAACGACGACGAAGAGAAATAGCGATGATTTTGCTGTAATTGAAATGTGCTGAGCCCTTGCCTCTGCCTCTGGGATCTGGTAATTAAGTCCCCACTCCCCGTTCTCCTCGGTTCGGTCAAACTCAATAAATGGGGTTAAAAAAACTTTCATATAGTTGGGGCCCGTTCGATTTGAATTATCTGAACTTAAAATTTTTTTAAAATTTTAATGGTTTTGATTCGGTTTTAATGATTTGCGGGTTTTATAGAGCGTTAAAATTTTGATTATTAAAATTTAATGAATGGTTGAGATTGACTGAAATATACAGCTTTAGAGAGTTTGAACTTTAGATAATCCAAATTCGGACCGGTTAATTTAGGTTTTCCTTACTTTTTTTTCTTTTTGGTTCACCAGAACTTTGTTCTAATTATATTTAAATTTGACCCGGGTTGTGAACTTGGCTATGATGAGCGAGTCTACCAAAAGTTTAAATATAAAACCTTACTTAAATAATACCAAATTACTTACCACTTAAATCAACCTAATTTATTTTTACTTACTTTTTTTTCTAAGTAGATAAGAATGGTAATGGCAATAAGTAAATATCTTTGGATACGAAAATGGTTCCCACAAGTCTTTGAACCAAACATATTTATTAGGTACCTAAATTACTAGTATTTCTATTTGAATGAGTCTAAAATCAATGTGGTGACAATACTATAGTTTGTTTATAAAAAAACAAAAGACAAGACTATAGTTCAAAATGGCCCGAACATTAATATAAAATCCAATGATGATTTTAAGATTTTACAATTTATATTTAATGTTAAACTTTGGAATTCTTATTATCCTACCCCGATGCCGAATCTGGGGGGACTAGTGTGTATGAAAAAAGTAGTCGTTTTTTTTTCAATTAAAATTAATAAAATTTAAATATATATTTAAAATAATTAACTAGTCTTTTATAAAATGTTATTTCTTCTTAATTATTAGTTTATAATTTCATCAATATTAACTCTCCCAGCCTTTTCTAAAAAAATTGTGAAAGTTGCATCAATATTATAAAATGAGCCGATGTAAAAAATCTAAAATGACTAATTTTTAAAACATGAGGGATTCATTCAGTTTAGTACTTATCAATACTGCATATATATAAATTTACATTAAAATAAATACTTATCAATTCAGTTCAATACTATTAGTTATAAGTTGAAAACAACGTAATCTTAATTCAAGCAGACAAATCACGAAATGTCATTATAGAGAGATGGATACACTGGCTATTGACAACTTTTTAAGCTTTTGTTTTTGTTAGGAATAATATTTTATGGTTGTTGCTAGTTTATTAATATTTGTTTTAAATTTATTTAGAGTGTACAATCGTTTTACTCTCAATTTTAATCGAATATCTAATTATTCGAAATATAAAACTAGCTAGTGAGATGCTTATCGGTGATTAGAGTATGCTAATAACAAACTACAACATTTTCCTTTCCTAAAAATGTATTCGAAATAAATACAAAGAAATCAAATGGAATAGTTGTAATTAAGTAGAAAAGGAAAAATAAATACAGGAATAGAAAGAGAAATGAACAGGGCCAACAAAATTCACCGGCCCGATTTGGAAGCTTACAATGAAACAAAACCACCGAACAAAATCAACGGAAATTCACAATACGTAACGGAGACGACGATCGAAGAAGAAGAAGGTCAATCAATTATCCTGGATTAACAGCAAACCTCTTCTACGGGCCGCCACCATGGAGACTTCTAATCCCAGTGGTGCCCTCTCCGGCGAAGATCTCTCCGCCTTATCAATGTCGCCGGCCACCGTTGTTTCTCGCTGGACTTTTGCAATTTCCCGGCGTTACCAGCACTTGCTTGACAAGACGGTCCCTCACATTCTCTACCGGTGGATCGGTTGTCTCGCTATTGCCCTAATTTACGCCGTTCGCGTTTATTTCCTCCAGGGTTTCTACATCATCACCTATGGCCTCGGTATCTACATGCTTAATCTCTTGATCGGATTTCTATCTCCCCAGGTTGATCCCGAGATCCAGGATGGACCTGGTCTCCCCACCCGTGGATCCGACGAGTTTCGGCCCTTTGTTCGTCGCCTCCCTGAATTTAAGTTCTGGTACGATTTGCTCTCCTGAATCATGAATTGTTTCAATTGCGTTTGTTTTGTTTATGTGAATTGCGCGATCGATTTTGCCAATGACTGGTAAATTAGGTCAATTACTATTGATTTCATGTATTGGCGATGGTTCTTAGGATCTGAGATTTGATATTACAGCTGGAAATGTGCAATTGTGCTGCAATTGAAGTTGTTCTGATTCTTAAATCAATGATTCTGTAGAAAATTGGTTGAGAAAAATGTAAGAATAGGATATACTAGGGGTTTGATCTAATAATGGTTATTCAAACTGGTTTAATAAGATGAATCGTTTGGAATGGCAGTGAGTAGTGATGAATTTTCTGATCCCTGTTTTTTTTTCTTTCTACAAGCCAAAGATATGGCCTTTGCTCCATTCTTTCTTTTTCATGTGTACTTGTAGGATGAGGTTTTTACAGCCTGTTGGTTTACATCTTTGTTCTTGGCGAATTCATTTATGAACAGAGAGAGTTGTTTTTAATCTTATGTATAGCCTACTGACTACTTTGTTTATCTGTATTTGCTAGTATTTTCCTCTGTAATGTTGGGATTTTAAAGCACTTTGAACATTCTTCTGGTTCAATTTGTTGAAAAATGTCATCTAATTTATGTCTTGATAGGTACTCTATCACCAAGGCTTTCTGCATTGCATTTTTCATGACCTTCTTTTCCGTGTTTGATGTGCCTGTGTTTTGGCCAATACTCCTTTTCTACTGGCTGGTGCTGTTTGTTGCCACAATGAGGAGACAGATAATGCATATGATCAAGTACAGATATGTTCCATTCTCATTTGGAAAACAGGTATAAACAAATTCACATGCATATTATCCATTGTTTCTTTTGTTGTATTTCGTGTTATTTGAATTTCATTGTTGTGAAAGAAACAAAGAGCTGGATGTCATCCATGACCCAAGCTTACACTTTCCGGCATGTGTTGCAATTTACCTTACCTTGAGACTTAAATACCTTTTTGGGTCCTATTCTATAATCTAATGCCCTTTTAGTGCCTGACCTATTGAAATTGTGTATTTGGTGCCTCACGTATTCACTTTTCGCTTATTTGGTATATGGTGTATTTAATATTTGCATATTTGGTGCAAGATTTATTTAATTTTAGTACATGACCCAAGCATCCGATCTATAAAGTGAAATACTTATATAGTCATTTGTAGCATAAATTTGTTTCGCTGATAATGCATAGAACTGTCGACCCTCATTGATCCCTTTAGTTGTCGTGTTAAAATTTGATATGTCATACACTAAATAAGCAAAATTTGATTACGTCAGTCACCAGATTGGCAATTTTAATAGATGGGCATCTGACTTATAGAACAGGACCTATGGAAGGTATTTAAGTCGTTTACCTGAGTGTAGACCTGTTCGTGGGCTTTGTGGCCCGCCCAACCCGCCCAAGCCCGTAATTTATTGGTTGGGTTTGGGAGACATTTTTTGAATTTTGTTCGTCTCGGCCCCGAACCCATTAAAGCCCGTAAGGTACATGGGACGAGTTTGGGAATAATCTCAAATCCCATTGGGCGGCCCGGCCCGCATTCTTTGTATAAAAAAATAATTTTTTTATATATAATGTAATATTTGTAATTGTTGAGTTAAAAAAATATAAATATTATTAGTTAAAAAAATATTTTGTACCGTTGCAATTTGTAAAAGTTTAATATAATATTATTGAGATAGAAAAATATTTATATTAAATATTTATAATTTAGCATATTTTGTAACAAAATACACATGTATATTTCTTTGGGTAAACCCGAGCCCAGCTCAGCCCAGCCCGAAAAATATTTTAGGTGGGTTGGGATGGGGTTTTTGATGAGCTTTAATAGATAAAAGCCCGCTAGGCCCGGCTCGAACTCGTCCCAACCCAGCCCATGAACAGGTCTACCTGAGTGTGGTTGAGGTATGACATTGTTTTAAAAATCCCCGCCTAATCCTGCCCAGGCCCCGCCTAGGCGCTATTTTTGGACTTATTGCCGCCTGGGCACCGCCTAGTCCGATATTTCCCGCCTAGGCGGCGCCTAATTTTTATTTTTTTATGATACCATTATGTATAATAATCGTAGCTTAGCAACAAAAAGTAGTTTAGTTGGTAAAACTAAAGTACATTAAAATTTTCTCACAATAAAATTGTCATTTTGAGTCTCAAACCGAGAAACAATATGCTCTATGCCACTAATAAGGAGGTCTGTACTGTTCAATCAGCACTTAGTGACTTTTAAAACATGATCTAAATTATTTTTTTGATATTTTATATTATTATAATATACTTTTTAGTTAATTTTTTTATTTTTATATATACAATAAATATTTAAAAATAAAAAATACAAATCTGGCTAGATCCCGCCTAGGTTCCGCCTTTAGGGCTCGCCTAGGCGTTTTGAAGCTCCGGCCGCCCAACTGGCGCCTAGCGCTTTTTAAAACATCGTATGAGACAGCAACTATCTATTGAAATACATTCTAGTCATTTATTTACACTTTTTCCATTTCTTTTTTTTTTGTAAATAGCGATATGATATGAAGAAGGTGCCTTCAACTGATAGCGCGAGCCTACCCAGGGATTGATTCTTCAGGTACTAAACCATATGCAATTGTTTCTTCTTCTGTTTCAAATTTGGTGCGCCATGGACTAATCTGTTCGGCAATTTTATGCAACAGATAGAAAACTAGAAGGCTTTTGTAGCAGTTTTAGGTGTTTCTCGAAGAACCAATTTTGGTGCGAAGAGTGACAATTCACGTTCCTCTGGTACCCCCAGAACTTTTACTTGGCAATGTCGTGGAAATTTTAGAGGCAATGTAGTCCTTAATATGCTATTTATTTTCAGAACAACATTTTGCATAGAGGATATTAAAATTGCTAGTGTATGAACTGTAGTTTAGAGCGTGGCACTAAATTTGGCCATAATTTGTTCTTTACTCAGTTAAAAAATGCCGAATTGCCTTTAGAGATACCACAACCTGGTTATACAAGACATATTTATTGATTTTCTGGGATGTACTTTTTGAGGTATGTATCTTGTTTATATAATAATGATTATGCGACATCAAGTGTACTGTTTTTACGAGATTGACTTCGAGTGACTATGCTTATTCACTTGAAGAGCAACTCAAATCAGCCAAAACTCTTGAATGGCTTTACTATGATTATTATCGGTGAGAAATAAACAAGAAACTTGCATATAGAACTAGTATTTAGTCTCACAGTACAAGTAATAGTGCTTTTGAACCCCACATCTTGAAAGAAAGTTCTGGTCTTATTTAGTGTTAAGAAGTATTAAGAATACATTCTTAACTGCAATGACTAGTTTGGTTTGTAATAACCATAAACCCCATAAAAGGTCTGAGCGAGAGTAAGCACGAGCAACACCACAGCAGCAAATAACGAGAGTATCGCCCAAGGATTCCCGAAATAGTTGTGCTTGAGAGTAGCACGCCAGCTGTTCCATTTGTGATTATAGTACCTATTAACATTTTGTGACATTGTGGAAAGATAACTGTTGTTTATGTCGAAAACCACTTCTTGACATAGGCGGTTGAAAAGGTCCGCAACTTCTGCATCACTCCCGAGCCAATGTTCGATTATCCCGTGATAATGCAAGTAAGCCACATCCTGAGGAGAATTGATCAAATTATCCATGAAGATTACATAAGAGGTTATATCACTACCCGTATCGAGATGGCATTGCTCAAACGCAATAAGGTTCAAGAAAAGTGATTTGGTCCCATCGTGGATTAAGAGACGGGGAATTCGAAGAACACCGTTCTTGAATTTTATATCCCAAAATCTATCGGTCTTTCTCCTCCTGAACTTTATACCCGCCTCTCGTAACTCTGTCACACAATGTATCAATTGGGTCCGCCTTTTATCGGCGACCCGGTTCGTATTTGACCATCTTTTCATCCATACTCGAGGCACAGGCTTCGGCCCTGTTCGTAGAAGACTTAGGCGAAAAACGTCTAGGCAATGAACACCTCCTTGGTCCGCCAATGGATCGAACGTGTTTCTAAATCCAATGGAAGACTCGAGTTTGGTCATTCTACTCTTGGTCAACGGCTCATCCGTTGGCATAAGCGGGTCGAAAAACCGAACCGCGAGTTTAGCAACGAGCCCTTTCTGATCAGGTTGACCGAACTGAAGCCCCAGTAACCGGTCCAATACAAACAAAGGAATCTGATTCTCGAGCATTATCATATCTCTCTGAATAGAATGCATCGATCCTCGCATAGAGAAAATCGGGTCGCTTCTAGAATAACCGAGCTCTATAAAACCTTCGGCTGCGGCGCCACGAAAAAGCTCGAGAAGGAAACAACCGTCAACCACCATCATTTCAACGAACTCGTTGCTACTAAGACTGATAGTTCCTTCATAGCAAGAACGAGCTTTGTCTTCAACTTCTCGTATAGCATCGAGAAATATTTTTATATCTTGATTAGTCCTTTTGAGCATATGGTTAAGCGACCGGCATTTATGGCGGTCCATTTGGCGAAGTCGTCTTTTTCCGTGGTGATAAGGCCCCAAAGAAACCATTTGAGGAACATAGGCTTTATCGTCGCCTTCTCGAAGATAGTGAGGGACTCTATAAATGCATAGCTTTTCCCACGAATCGGCAGCATCGTCTTGGCTAGCTTGTTCGATTTTTTCTTTGATCGATATCACCCATTCATAATCAGACGATTTGTTTTCCTCTTCTTCGTTTTCGTCTTGTTCGCCATTTTCGTTTGTTGGAATCTTCTCGGAATCTGATGGATTCTGATGCTGATACTGTTCTTGAATTTCAGGCAAGGAAGCAACTGTTTCTCTTAGTTTGACAGTTATAAGGTACCAACTAAGAACTTCTTTATTGTATACTGCTACCATTTTTTGAAGTTTGATTATGTTCAAGAGATTGAATTGTTGGGTATTTTAATTTTTAATGGGGTGTTTTTTAAATAGAGGACATGATCCAAGTTGATATTTTTGGAAAAGTAAAGATGATATTTATTATTAAATTTCTTCTTTTTTTCCTTTTTATGCTTTAATTTACCCTTTGCTTGGAATTATTTGTTCTTTTTGTCAGAGGAAAAAAGACTTTAAGTTGAAATGGTTTATTCAGCACTTTTGAGGCAGAGATATTTTCATTGGTTCATTTACTATTTTTACCGGATTTTCATAATTCCATGTGAAATCAAGGAAATAAAACTAATTAAACGTGTTTTTCTATTAAAATGCAAAAGAGAGTAACGTATGAGAATCATAATTTTTTTTTTCTTAAGATCTTTTTTGTACTTCTCAATTTTAATATGACATTTAACGAAACATATAATTGAGGAGTTTTTATTATGTAAAGTGAGCAATTGAGATAAAATGTTGGGACATGAAAACAACACAAAACGTGCTACTTCTCTTTTCTAATGGAAGTGGGGATTTCAACGTCACTGTTGTCTTGAACTACAGTTTAATACAGTTTAATTCAGTCTATCTCAGTTCAGTTCAGTTTAGCTATGCGTAGTTTTGAATTTTCACTGAAATAAGTTCAGCTCAGCTAATTTCAGTCCAGTTCAATTTATAAAATTACAGTCTAAAACAACACGGTCTTAGTTGTTGGCATTAACTTTTGGAGAGTACCGATCTATAAATTGAGAGACTACTAATTCCCAAGTTGAGATATTTTTTGAATACTTTGTTTGGAATCATAACTCGTCTAAAGTCAATAAATATGAAACCAACCTTTTTTTCTATATAACATTTACCTAGTTAATTATATCAAGTCATGGATATCCATTAAAAGTTGCTACCAATTAGTTAGAATATATATTTTATGCGGAGATTTGAGTTATTAGACTTACAAAAAACTCTCCGTATAAATTTTATTATTTGTGCTGATAAAGCTAAAAGTAATATAATTTTGAGTTTATTAGCACATATGGCAAAATTTATATATAGCGTCATTTTTTCATGACAAAAACATTTGTCCTTTGTAAATTGTTTCATACAAAAACTCAGAAAATGTAAAATTTGTTCTTCAACAACAATGCAAATACCATTAAACACTTAGCAGACATCCTGCCATGATATAACTGTAAAAGTATATATACAAATCATCCAAATTAACACACACAAAACACAACACGAGTTCAAATCATACCATAATATACGATGATAAATAGAAGTGTTCAAACATAAGTAATCAAGCGACACTGATGAGATGAGACCGAGTGTTCTTGATAGGATAAGAAGACATCATAGCAATGCCACATTTGCCAGTGAAAGTATCAGCAACGTTACGTTGCATTCTTATGTAGCCATTCTCACCCCAGTCTTTGCCCCACGAGTTTCGAACGATCCAATAGTCCGTGTCGTTTTTGGTTCCATATCCAACTATGGCTACTCCATGGTCTAATTCTGCTCCACATTCTCCACTAAACACTCCCTGCACCCAGTTGTTTTTCACATCCATTACTTAATTGATTAAAAAAATTGAGAAGAACTATAGTGTTAAGCAATGTTATTAAAGATTCTACAAGACTCGAAGTAACAATTTACATAGTAAAGGGATCAAAAGAATAAAATCTATAAGGGCAAAAACATATTTTTTTTCCTCTGCATGTCATGTTGTACATATATAACTCATTTGGTCCTTGTAAAATACAATTTTTTACCTTAGTCACTGTAGTGCAAATTATGAATGACGATGTTAATAAGGATTCTACAACACAAGACCCACCCATACAAGTAATTGATTGGATAGCATATGGACCAAAGAACAATAATTTTAAGGACAAAAAAGACATTTTTCTATTATGCGGTATAGCTTTTTGCAGGCAAATTGACCTTCTTAGACCTCGTGGTATCATCAGTTTGACCTTTTGGTCTTTGTGTTGTACATGTTATTTGGTTTATGTGTTATTCAGTCTGCTATCTTTTTGTTCTTTCATTAGGATTACGTGACATAAAAATAACAGACTGCATATTACAAGGACCAAATGGTAAGAGAACGATTAAATAGCATAAGGTCCAAATATGAAATGATTGAATAACACGAGAACCAGAAAGGTAATATATTGCACAGTATAGGGTGAGAAAAGTTATGAGTATACCGCATGGACTAAATGGGTAACATGTTTATACCACATGGATCAAAAAGTTATTTTTGCCTTGTTGGACTCCGTAGTATACATATTACCAATATTATCAGAATCGGACCGTATATCAAACTGGTGAAAACAACGGTTCAATCGGATTCAACCACGGTCCAATCGGTTGACACAGTCGGTCTGATCCAATTTTAATAACATTGTATATTACCCATTCGATCCTTGTACGGTGCAATTTATTATATATTTTTTGTCATTTTAGTACGATTTATGCATAACAATATCGATATATAATCCCATAACACAAGATCATAGAAAGGTACAAGAGATTCCATAACATCGGGGGTAATAACTTTATGACATATGGAATGAATAAGCAAACGGATGATTTTGGGGGAAAAAAAAAGAGTCAATTTTCCTATTATTTAGTGATTATAAGAGGCTTACGGAGAGGTAGAACTGAAAAGCCATGCCACTTGCTTCAATGGCGACACTAACAGGCTGATGTGCTACTGCTTTCTTTAATGATTTCTCATCGTATGGTTCTACATCTTCGAACCCATCTATGCTTGCTGCCTTTTTATTCATCTGCAATATCATTATAAAAAGAGTCATATCTTAGCACAAGCTCTTGGTAGAAAATAAAACAAATCAAATAAGAAGCAAAAGCCCAACACAGGCCTATCAGCCCATGTCAAGCAACTATAAACACTCATTTGGGCTTTGTGAGCGAGCTCCATTGTAGATATTTCAAGATATGAGTTGATGGGCCTCTATTGGGCTTTTGATTGTGAGCTGGTGGGCTTGATCCCCGCTTAACAGAGATTTAATAAGGAATTGATGCCATATATTCAGGCTAAATAAAAAAAAACATCTTAAACTTGATTCAAATAACCTATTATCTCCCTCAAGTTTTAAAATGACCTATTACCTCCATCAACCTGGCAATTATGCTCTTATTACCTGCCCCAACTTTTAAAAGAACCTATTACGTCCCTCAATTATGCTCCCTCAACTAGCTGCCATGTCAGCTTTGGGCGGGTGATAGGAGGATAGTTGTCAAGTTGAGAGAGATAATATGTTCTTTTAAAAGTTGGGGAGGCAATAGGCTATTTGAGCCAACTTTAGGATGATTTTTATGTATTAGGCCTATTTATGTATCTTAGGTATAAGGTTGTGGAATTTATATTGGGATGTTTTGTACCATGCTGTCATCCAATAGTTGAGTATTTATGAGACAGTATTTAATTAAGATGAGAAAATATTTACTTCTCCATTATGTTGGATGGGAGCAAGGTATAAAACATTCGGCTCCCATTATAAATTCCCCATGAATATGACCTTATCAGTACCCACCTATCAAGGGGATTTTATAATGGGAGCCGGGTGTTTTACA
Organism: Euphorbia pulcherrima; assembly: GCA_947683365.1. NCBI lineage: Eukaryota > Viridiplantae > Streptophyta > Magnoliopsida > Malpighiales > Euphorbiaceae > Euphorbia > Euphorbia pulcherrima. The sequence continues at coordinate 6,220,909 of CANTUS010000006.1, read as the reverse complement.
CTGCTCTCATCCAACGGTTGAGTATTTATGAACACTTAATTAAATATTTTCTCATCTTAATTAAACACTCCATCATAAATACTCAACCGTTGAATGAAAGCATAGTACTAAACACCCGACTCACATTATAAACTCCCCCTATGAAGACCATTGCTTCACTCTGTATTGGTCTAAAGTGAAAACATACCTTGGTAGTGTCACATTGGGCATCAGCAGCCTGATAAGGATAATCAGCTTCAGTGTCAATGCCGCCATTTTTATAAATGAATTGAAAAGCATCATCCATAAGACCGCCATTACAACCCGCATTTGAAGCTCGGTCACAGTCAATAAGTTCTTGCTCTGAGAGGGAAACAAGCTCGCCTGTTGCTATCTTGTTTATCCCTTCTACTGCTGCTATTGTTGAGAATGCCCAGCAACTTCCTGCACAATTTCAAATGCGCTTTCGATGTTCGAAATTATATCAAGGATGACTTGAGTGATTAACGGTATCAAGTTTGTTTAGCTATAGAAGTTTTCATGTTTATGTCCTTGTGTATAAGAAAAAAATTATTTGGGATAGGATCCGCCTATAGGGTGACTGACAAGCCTCAACCAATATTAGAGTGGAAAATATTGGAATCAATTCACTCAAACCCACATCTTTCTATGTGATTGTCAAGCCCATAATAGGAGTTATGAATGCTAAATTCATATGACAATAGGATTTTGAATTGGTAAAGTCATATATTTTAATTCATCTCAATTATTTATTGAGTTTTAATGGTTTAGATTGGGGTATAGTAGTTTGTGAGGTCCGCAGTAAAATTAAATCCGAACCATTAAAACTTAGTGAATGGTTAAAATTAACTGAAAATATATAACTTTACCAATTCCCAACTTTAGAGAACCTAAATCCTACAATACCAAATTGCAAAACTTATCTTTTGCTAAGACAACCAATTTTAAATTTTAAGACATGTACAAAAGTTCTGGTGTTTTTTCATTTGAAATTCATATATACACATTTATCTTTTACTCCCTCTATCTTTTTAAAATAAGCATTCTAACCTAAAATAAAATTACTAAAATACTTGTCATTTATGCTTTTTTAGGTTTTTTTTTCATATTTCTTTTAACTATATCTTTAGTATTAATTACACTTAGGTTGAAAAATTAAGACATTAATTTGAGATTTAAGGGTAAACTGGTATTTTCATCTCATTAATAAATGAGTTTATTAAGAAGCGTGAAATTTATAGGAAGACAAGTAAAAAAATATGAAGGGAATACTTTTTTTAATTAAATATTTGGTTGGAACAAATTCTAGAAACAAAATTGTCAGTAATAAAATTATCGGCAGCAATTAAGAGCAACAATATTCATCAAAAAAAGAGAAGAGCAACAATAACAGTATGCAGTAACATATAAAATGAACACATCATTTTTTGGTGTGCACTATTAATAGATTTGAACAACATAAAACCTAGCAAGTGTTCAGTTAGAATCAAATGTGTTCCTGACTTTTTGAAGACTATGAGATAAAATAAGTTCGGTCTCGGTTCGGCTCGTCTACATTCATAGTCCGCACTCTATCCCTTGAGATGGGCCCTAGTTAAAATTATTAAACATTTTTTTTTTAAAGACAAAAATTGTTAGTAAAAACAACAAATAAGAAGTTAAGAACAAACAAACCAAACCCAATAACTAATTTTAATTTAATTTTCCAATTGTCGCTCTCAAAAAACAACTAGATAGAAATAAAAGCTAACTACCTTTCCTGAGTCCTAACTACCATTTCCGCATGAGTAAAAAAGAAACTAATTAACTACCACTCTGAATCTAACCATATTTCCAATCCCAACAAAATTTCCTTTTTCAATATAATCCCAACAAAATTTCTAATTCAATATTTTGCGTGTAAAAAATTAAATCTGTCTTTTCTAGAAAATTCAGTAAATTGAATAAAACCAATAAAAAAATATGAAAATTGACAACTTACCACAACTTCCCTGATCTTTGATCGGATTAACAGCTCCGGCTTCTCTCCAATCAACATATTCCGGCAACTTGTCACCGGCCCTATAACTATATCTCCGACTCGGATTTCTGGCCTTCAATGCTCTGCGTACACCATCAACCTTAGTACCCAAAAACATAGACCGGTACTCTTCATTAGTAAGATCGGCAAACCTAGTCAATCCAACTTTGTAGGAACGTTTTTGTGAGTTATGTTCATCAATGAATCTCAAATTATCCTTAAAAATCTCAAACCTCTTCTCTCTTTCCCCTATCTTATTATATGCCTTGCCATGTTTGGCAAGCCACCAATTGTACATGATTCTCACTTCGGCATCGGTTCGTTGGCCATGGGTTTTGTCGTAGTCGATAATCGACGTGTCTAAGGCATATGACAGAGCGAAGAACACGAAGAACAAAAGGGTCGAAAAGGGTATGGCTAACTCCATGGTTTAATTTGAGAAGATAAGGGGTAATTTGAAGAGGGTTTTGTGAAATTAGTGTATATATAGAGAAATTGAAGTATGGGTTGTTTTTTGGTTTGTGGTAAGTTGTAGGTATGGGCTTTAGGCTTGGACATTAAGACAAAGTACAAGGATTGTGTTCATACTTCTTACCAGCCAGTCAAACTAAGTTCCAAGAAATAAGGATATTGTAAAAAAAAACTTCTTATCCAATAGATGATTGATTGGTTTGCTGTCTCCACAGATTTTCTACAACATGTCTTCAGTGTTCATGTGAAAGTTGGATGCAACTACCAATCAATCCATTTATCCATTCCAACTTGAATGAGATGTTATTTTTCCATAGCGATGGAAATTTTGATTTAGTTGTTGCAGTTGCTGATAATTTTGTGTTACTACTTGGTTGTAATTTTTTTTACCTCATGTTAATACTTTTGCAATGAATAAATGTTTATTACAAAGGATTTTCATTTCTACTTTAACAAAACAACGTAGCACAGCTCTGTATGTTCCTATTTTCAAAAGATTTATGTATAAATTTTGGAGCATATTCAGATACAAAGGATCTCCTGCAAATGAAGAACCACTATGACCTACTCTTTCCACAAACCCAGAATCCCAACCACTCTTACATGTTGAAGTAAAAAAAAAAGATAAAAACAAAAAATGAAGCGATATGACCAAATGCTAACTCAGACACCCGTCGGATTTATAGCCGTTGATTTGTGAGTTTAGGCTGTCATGGATCATTCTTTTTTGGCTTTAATCAAAGGGTTTGCAGTCTCAGTGTGTATATGATGTTTATCTTTTCAAAAAAAGTTTCAGCTTTTCTCTGTGTCCTGTGGAAACTTGTGTTTCGGCTGCTTTTGATTCGTGCTTTCTCTTACTTCGAGAGCTCCGTTTTGATCTGGGGGATCGTGCCTTTGAACGCTTGACAGAGTGGTCCGGGGTGTTAGTTTCGGCTTGTTCGGTAGTTGGGAGTTCTGGAGGTGTATCTGGCCATGGTGTTCGTTTTGATGGCACTGTGATCTCCAAAGGTGGATCAATAATCCATCTGCACAAGGAACACAACCAGAGTAAGAAAAACTGTAGATCTACACTCGTTGGTCATATCGCTCGAAGATTTTTTTATTTGATAAATCTGTTTTCCTAATTAATTAGTATGAAGGACCAAAATGTGTTGTTCAAAGCCAAAATATGTAGTTCTATTAAATGTTTGAGCGCAACTTATTCGGACAATAACTTGAAAAGCAATACCAAACAGGCTCCAAGTAATACAACATATTGGGCAGAGAGCAAGAAGCTAAAGGTAAACTACACTTAAAAATGCACTACAGTTACAAATTCAATTGTCAGTGTGTGGAAGAACATGAGGACAAGACTATACTCGGTATTGAGATGCCTACACCACCAAACCAATTTTTGAAACAGCTATGAGCCTATGACATTATACTGGAAATGGTGTAAATTGGTTGGCCTTCAAGATTCTAAGTAAAGGTACATGTTATCAGAAATCAAGAGCAATCATCGTCTTGGAATCAACAGAACTGTCTCCTGTTAACCACTTAGTTCCAGAGAATGATTATATGCTCATCCACCATATGCTTATATGATTATATGTACATTGAAATGAAGGTAATCCCATATGCTTCATATCATGCCTTGTTGATATGACATGATATGCATGTTACCCTATTAACATAATTTGACCGACTTACTAACCACGTGTTTAGAAACAATCTTTTTCGAAGGAATTCAATTCATTTGAAATCATTTTGTATGCAAGATTCAAAAATTTTGAATTGAATTACTTCAAAAAAGAATGTTTCCAAACACACCCTAAAGGAAACAAAGCTGATGAAAATTATTTGCAAACTTGTGGTTTGTGTTTGCAGATTGCTAAAGCTTCTTCTTCCGTTTGTTAAAAAACAAAAGGAAATAATTTAGAACTAATACCTAAATTGACTAGAACTAACATCTTTTCTTCAGTAGAATTTCTGATGTGTTCAAGATGAGTTGATTTAGAGGGCATGCTTCTTGTTAATTCAACTTATTGGTACGACTTTCTTCTTATAAACAAAAGGCTGAATACATACGAACACCCCTGAAGTTGACTCTAACCACCCTTGGCCACCCCGAACTTTCAATTGTGACACTTTACCCCCTAAAGTTTACCCCCACAATGATACGTCAGTTTTTGGTTGGTTTGACTTTTGAAAGATGAAATTTTTCTTATTTTTTTCTCTCCAATCAGAAGCAGACACGTGGCATTGAGGGGGCAAACTATATCACTTTTGCCAACTTTTGGGGGGGTGTCACACATGAAAGTTTGGGGTAGCCAAGGACGGTTAGAGCCAACTTCAGGGGGGTACGTCTGTATTAAGCCTAAAGAAAATATTTAAGAATGAACTCACTGACAGGATCATATTATTATACAACGACTATGACTAGGACTAGGATGCATGATACATGCATCGCCGCCCAAAGCCCAAAAACACATCTTAAAGCCTGAATTATTATTAAAATCTGTCCTCTTAGAGCACCCATTAATAGCTAATAAGTGCAAACCCAATTAGCACTTGCAGTTGGGTCATGCAGCTCGTAAACTTTCCTAATCCATATGAAAGTCACGTCACACAAGCAGTCAAATTAAACTTGCAGCTAAGTTCCATACCACTAAAATGACAAAACTTAAGCCCCTTCTCAAGTTCTTCAACAGTTTATACTGAGACGGGAGACCTTATTTAGCTGCAAGTTGTTCAAACCATTAGTTTTATGAAAAATGTAGAGGGACCATATGACCAGCTATGGACAGATAATTTATTCATAGTTGCAACTTGCAAATGTACGCCAATCTGCAGGTAGCACTACCTGCCATCCACATCTGGGAACACCTTCATCATGGAAATTGTGATACCTTAATTGTCTGGTTGAAAATTGAAATTATATTTTCCATCTATTATCAAGAACCCAATACTAGTATGGGAGGCATAAAATATTGATCTTACATAATATTAACCAATAAAGATACAGATTTCAAAGACCTTTTAAGCAATGCACCCTAACGAATATGTATGTGCTAATTGGGAGTGAAATTTTTTATAACATTAACCAACAAATATCACACCTTTCATTATTAGAACAATGAGAGAAGCTTTTAGCACATATTAAACTAATATTTAATATGCTATCTGCTTATAGATGCACCAAATAGGAAATGTGAGAACTCAAGGATCATAAGTGTAGTGAGAGGTAGACCTAAGATTACTTGGAGGGAAACTATTTCGAAAGATACGAGTTTGCTAGATATGAACGAATATTTGGCTTTTGATAGAGCCTTATGGCGTCAGAAGATTCATATAGCCAATCCCATCTAGAGTGAGATTTAAGGCTTGGTTGGTTGGTTGGTTGGTATGCTAACTGCTTATAAATTATAATTAGTTGTTTCTTTGCTTGCGTGTTACACATTGTCTACCATAGCTAATCTGTTAATGTTATAAGCCTAAATGCATCTGTACTCAAGAGTTGAAAATGGCTAAAAGCTGGCACCAATGTCACAAAAGGAATACTATTACACAGTGCTATATGGAATTTTTTCTACCATTTTATTCCTACCCCTACTTGTAACTAAATGCAACCTGCTATATTATACATATTACCATTGGAACTGGTTGGTTCATATTTTTTAACCCCAAATATCATATGATGTTAGTTCAGTCAAAGATATTTCAAGGCAACTTTCTAAAAAATATAAGCATGAACAATCTAAAGGCAATGGTAAGATAATGAAATCCAATGATCTGAATTGATAAGAGTTGTAGCATAAGAACACCAGAATAGTAGTAAAGGTGGAAAAACATACCCAGGAGGAAATTTGCTATCACTTCGAGCTTCAACACGGAGCCACCAAAGCATAACTTGCCGCCCACAGCTTCCTAAAGGCTCTACCATTGAAGAATCCTTCAACAGAGAAAGAGGACTCTCAATATTCTCATCAACAGAATCCAAATCAGTTACCCAGTCAGGCTTATCTTCATCTTCCTTCCAAAGCAACCTTGAATTCAACACAAACCCAGCCCACTCGAGATTCTGAGGCAACACAGTTGCCCTATCATCAATTAAAATAGCTCTATTCCCCTCGTATGGCCTTGAATCAAAGGTGTGCCAACCAGCCAAGCTATTCGATGCGTTACAAGCTGGCCCCTGAACAGGTATTGAAGGGCTCTTCTCAACCACTGCCAAAGATGTTTCATCAGCACCACCTGAATGAACTAGAATACCAATAGAAACAGCACCAAACCACTTCACATTTTGGATCTCGTCAAATAGCTCCATACTATGCATATTACTATCATCAGCAAACATCACTACACCATCCAGCTTCTGCTTTCTCACAACTCTGCTCATCAGATCTAATCGCATCAATTACACTCAAATAACAAGAAGCAAAAGAAAATCCAATTCGCTAATTTGTAGGTAATTCAATTGAAAGTTCTATGACTACAGTTGACTACATTTTGACATTCAAATTACTAGACGGAGATGCAGATGGCGGAATCTAAGTATCTAATATTCAAATTAATCAAGCAAAGGAGAAAGAAGTTTTACCTCAAAGCAGCAAGCCGCATTCTAGCCTCCATTTTATGCCGTCCTTCCCAGGAATTCGGCATTTTCTGCTTGAATCCGATATGAACAGTCTTGAGCGCCGATTTCGCAATGATGGACGCGGTTTCATTACTGACGCCGCCGGCTTCCACCACGATCCAAACAACTTCGTACGGAACAAGCATCAGCGAGTGCATAACACCGGTCAAATGCAGCATTTGGAAAGTCCGGACATAAGTCGGCGTGATAGCGATAACAGCCTTGGGAGTCTTCACTCCAAACTGAATCCTCTGCTCTCTCTGCACTCGCTCGATTATCTGATGCGCTCTCATGACCTCCGTCGGATTAGGATGAGGCCACGGCCGGATCCGGATCCCATGGCGGCCGACGACAACTCTAGAGCTAACCGTTTTGTTAACCACCGGAAGTTGAGTGTTCGCAGGAGGAATCGAAGGAACATTGAGCGGACCGGCGAGATCAGCGGCGGTAGACAGCTGCCGGAACGGCTTTTCGTACAGAGGAACAGTAGTAGAACTAGAGGTAGAGAAAAGAAAGAGGAAAACAAGGCGAGAGAAGCGGAAACCAAGAATTAGACTTATAAGGCAGCAAACTCCATGTAAAACAAGCCAAAAAACGGCCGCCGGAGATTTAACAGCAGATTCAGAAGATGAATCTAACGGAGCTGATCCTCTGAAGCTGGTGCTCCGGCGGTTCATGTAGCTCTGATGCAACGCCGAGAGCTTCATTATTCTGCCTCTCTGGGCAGAATTGAAGGGGTATTTGTTGAGTTTGAAAGAAGATATTGGTGGAATTGGAGAATAATCAGGATTTCTTCGAATTTACGGATCAATGGCGTTGATGGCTACTTTCAAACAAGCAACCAAGAGTGAAATAAAAGGCTGGATTATACAGAGATAGGAAACGGGCGAGGAAGAAGAAGACAGAGAAAGAGACAGGCAAATGAGGTTTTCGTTTGATTGGAACTAATTTTGGTAAAGTTTTATAAAATAGCATTTCATTTCATAGCATATTTTGTAATTTATGTAATTACTAGTATTTGTATTACTATTACACGATAATCCTATTTCCCTCCTCACCAAATTCATATTATTTGTGTTACACCACTTTCCACCTTTGCATCTGGGTTGTGTTGTCTTAAATTATAACTTAATATAATTCAATTTAACTTAATTTAATTTTATATAATTATAAATTTATATTAAAATAAATTTAATTTAATTCAATTTAACTTTTAAAAATTAAAAAAAGTAAAACCTTAAAACTATATATTCATTTGAAATTTAAATCATCTTTTTTAGTGTTTATTAGTTGGTGTTAATTGTTTGTTAGTATATAATTATAAAGATTCCCGTCCTCAATCATTTTGAATGGTTATAGTTTAAGATAGATTTTTCAAAATATTATTTTTTTCTTTATGTTTTTCCTATCTTTTTTTTAAATTTTCTTTAAAGGTGGAGAATTCTAAATTCTTTTTTTTGTCTAAAATAATTAAAAATAAACTTTTCATAAAAGATGTATATTGAAAAATTAGCAGGCACTTAATTGAACGATTCGAATTCTTAGATCCAATCAAGAGGTTGAATCTGATTTTTTTCCCTTAAAACCTCCTTGGTCTGATTTTTAATTCAAACAATTTTTGATGTTTTAACTAATAAAATTATATATTTGATTTTTCATTTACTGAATTTTTACTTATTTGATGCATCCAGTACAACACATGATACTAAATAATAATGGCAATAAATTCAAATGAGTTAGAGTTTTTCTAATATTTTAGAATGTGTGATGTCTTATCTATTTTATTGACATAAATTTTAGCAAATACTATATTTTAATGTATGTATATTAGATAAATCGGAGTATAAATGGGTAAAAACCTTATAAATCATGTATTGAAGATATAATTTTAATATGTCACACACACCAAAATTGAGTTATAAAACATGGATAAATAATTATGAAGTTTGAGGAGTAGAACATGAAATTTATGGTATTAGCGATTAAAGGATATTAACCAATGTTTTAAAAAGTGCTAGGCACTAGTTAGGTGGCTGAAACTTAAAAACGCCTGAGCGGGGCCTAGACGAAATTTTAACTAGGCGATTTTTTTATTTTTAAATATTTATTATATATATAAATTTAAATTTAAATGAAAAGTAAATTATAATAATATGAAATATAAAAAAACATAATTTAGACCATATTTTTAAAATTTCTAACTGCTAATTGAATGGTGAGAACCTCCTTATTAGTAGCGTAGAACATATTATTTTTCGGTTTGAAACTCGAAATGACAATTTTATTGTCAGAACACTTTAATATACTTTAAATTTACCAACTAAACTATTTTTTTTTGGTAAACTATGATTATTATAAATAACAGTATCATAAAAAATCAAAAATAGACGCCGCCTAAACAAAAAAATAAACAAAAAAATACCTAAACAATAATAAATCAATCAAACACCTTAAAAATAAAAAGTCAGAAAATAAATTCTAAAATAACATCTACAGATGCATATGGAGGAATTTTTAAAATAGTGATATCAACCATGGAAGGAACAATTGGTAGTAAAATACTAAATATAATAGCAACTAGCTTTAGAAAACAATAATCAAATAATTAAAAAAATATTTACCTATGACAATCAAAGGTTAGGTCAGCGGTCAATAGAGGAAGTTGGGCCATCGATTTATTTGGAAAGTAGAAATCATTGGACCCAACCTGGATCCATTTCATTTCCCCGGATATGGATCCTAATTATCAAATGCCATAGATTTGAGTTGCAAATTGGATCTACACATATGGATCCGGGCTGAGTCTCTAAATTAGATCCAATTTTGGCATTAAGCCAACCCTCAATGGTACTCACCGTCATACGTGCAAAGGAAATTTAAAACTTTGATTGAAAAAGTGAACAAAACATGATTTATTGTTTACCAACAAAGCATTAGGTAAAACTAGACATGAGGCTCGTGGCCCGTCTAGCCGCTCAAGCTCCTTTTTAATGAATTGGGTTTGGGCAAATGTATTGTAATAAAAGTTCAGTTCGACCTAAATCCATTGATGCTCAAAGTTATGTTGGGTTGAGCTTGAATTTTAAACTCAAGTCCGGCTGAGCCCGATACTTATATATCACGGTTATCAACTTATATACTTTCAAGAGTGGTAAACTCTCTTTATTCTTTCTCCGCCGCTCACGTTGCTCTTCATTTGTCCTTGTCCATCTGTTAGTTATGTTTTTGTGTTCATTTAATGACCCAAACATCACTTTGTTAGGCTTGCAATGTTCGCTTTTCGGGTATTTCTTCCTTTCCTAGATCTATTTCTTTTCAAATCCATTCAACTTTATTTTTTATTACAAGTCAATATGTTGATAGGATCCCGATGATACTGCAACCTTTTTATGCTACAATGGAAGGATTTTTTTCCGAGATAGGAATGTACAGATTCTGTTGATGATGTACAAAAATTAATGAAATATAAGATGGGCGGGTTGGGTGAGGCATGAGAATTGAATATGTTTTATTGGCCTGGCCCATCCCAAGCCCGCATATTTTCACCATGGGTTGGGCAGGGTTGGGCTGCGATTGGGCAAACCTATTTTTAATGAGGCCCGGTCGAGTCCGGCCTGTGCCCGGCCCAATCCGCCCATTTAACAGATCTAGTTAAAACACATCAAATGAAAACTCGTAACTCTAAGGGAATCGCAAACTCACTAACTTGTTCCATCTTAATAGGCTAATAGGCATATCAGAGTGTTGGATGCACAATAGTACTCTGTATGCACTCTTTAACGTGAAACTACCATTTTCTTCATGAGCCCAAACGCTACATCCATCTAAGAACATCGAGGCAACGGAGACGCACTTCGTCCTCGTCAAAGAGCTAGTAAATTTGAACTATATCTCTTTTGTTATTTTTTATCAACCACAAAACAAACATGACATCAATATGTATTCCATTTCGTCCATGAAGTAATACTATCATTTGACTTGTCCCATACATCCTCCATAATCTTAATGGAACAACCATTGACTCAGGCCCGACCCTGATAATTTGGGGGCCCTAGGTAAATTAATGTTAAAAATAGTAACACGGGCCCTCAACAAAAACATAATAAAATAAAACATTCTTTTTGTAAAAATTAGGTGTTAACCCATGCCCTCTCACTACTTTAATAAACACCTTACCAATTCTACTAACATTAATTTATATTTACTTTTATCTTTTAAATAATAACAACTAAATCTTTACGCAAAAAAATATTTTTGGGCCCCTTCTGACTATGGGCCCTAGGCGATGGCACCTGTTGTCCACCCCCGAAGGTCGGGCCTGCATCGACGCAACTGGAGATTGTCCTTGACAAATTCCATAATAGAAAAAATACTTCGCCACACAGCTTTGAAAAGCTGATAGATTTGCCGTTAGTATCGATCCATTCTTAAAGTATCGTTACCCGAAAATCTAACAAGAGAATAATCTAATAGGAAAATACTTTACTTTTGTTGGAGCGAGAATGTTAAAACGAGTTGTTATAACCATCTATAGATCTTAAACTTTGAAGTTGATAATGTGTCCAACTAATATTTCAACAATTTTAGCCAAAATGCTAAAAGTTTGAGGCTGAAAAACTAACAAGGGTAGACATCAATTCTACCCCAAGCTCTTCTTCCAATTACTTTATTTTTTTCAAATGCTCTCTCGTGCAAGTAGTTCTTTAATACGGGATTGGGTATTTAATATCCATTTCATTGCATATTTGACACATATATAATTTAAATATCATAATAATAAAAACTACATATATATCAAGTATCTAACATAAAAAATATTAAAACCCGATCCAATATAAAATTTGCACAACATTAAGACATCAGCTTCTAATGCTAAAGTAATATGTATTGAATTGCAATGTGAATAAAATAATAACATACTAGTACGTTTGACTTTTAAAATTGCATTCTGCTAAAGTGAAGCCAAAAATTAAACTGAACTTATTCTAACTGATATTATTTGTTTTAACAAATGAATAAAATAGAATAACCAGAAAAATCAAAAGAAAATTAAAAAGAGAATTAGATAATGATCAGATTGATATATAATTTTGTATAAATTATGAAAAAGAAAAGGCGGAAAAACAAATTCCGGTGATACGACGTCGTTAAGAAAATGTAAAATGAGAAACGTACAAATAAGACAATACAGATAAACTATGGGTCAATCAACGATAACGAAATATTTAGTAGACAAATTGCAAAACCAGATTTTGTTTTTCCTTCTTTTAAGAAAAACGTAAAAAACGAGGGGCATCAAAGAAAATAAAGTCAACTATATCGTGCTACAAAAGACCCATCACGTGCTTTTTTTTTATTATTGTAAATTTGATGGTTAAATAAATTTTTATAAATAATATTTTTTTTACTAACTATGAAATTCTCATAAATCAAAAGTAATATGGATTAAGAGACTCGTGATCTCATTTGTCTCGATATGTTGAAGAATCAGCTGCTCTAATAAATAAATGAGTCAGTTGATTCGTATACCTACTAATATAGACAAAACGTAAACAACGAAAGTTCCTAGCTAACTTACGAAAATCTTTTAATTAAGTCCCTAAAGGAGAATGATATACGATTGAGTTATTTAAGTAAGAGACAATGTTGATAGCGTTCATATCAACCACGATTTTGTCGATATTTCTTTGTTTGAGCCATTTCAAAGCTTCCCTACAAAAGTCTCCGCCATTTCAGGGTCGCCACCTCCCTTCATTATCATGTTTCGGGCCGCTACCACCACATTTTGGCTATTACGAATAATACACCCATGGCCGAGTCTGTGACCATTCTCGAATACACTCGCATTGATGCTGCAAATTTCCCAGTCCTCATCTCCTTGTTGTAATACACTCGTAGAATTTCCACCAGCATGTGTTAGATTCAGATCACCCCCTTGCGGCTGACGTTGAGCTACCTGCTATTCTCGGAGAAAACCAACACCCCGATTGAACACATGATGTACTAGTTGTAAGTTTCGATTCCAAACAATCTAATTACGTCGCGCCCAAATAGCCCATGCTACAACACAAACAAGCTGTTGTGTTTCCTCAGTCAATGATAGACACCAATCCCACCATTGCTCCCTACAAGTTATCGAATTCGGCCATCCCTCTGCAAAACATAAATCCTAAACATCCCTTGCTTTCGGACAACCTAGTATCGCATGGAAAGCAGATTCCCTCGCACTCCTATACATATCACATAACTCATCCTCTAAGACCACATGTCGACTTATCAATTTCTCCTTCACCGGCAAAATATCTACTGCACATTTCCGTAGGAAATTTTTAATCCGCCCCGGCAGCCACATCCTCCATAAACAGTCCCAGCTGTCGCTCTTGAAACAAGAATGAAAACCCTACGAAATTTTTGCGGCAAGTTAATAATATGCTAAACAAGAATTTAAAAATCTGTGTATTTAATTAATTACTAATTAAAATATGAAATTTTTTTAAATTAATTAATTTTTATAATTATTATGAATATTAACCAATTTTAAATATCATTATTATAGAAACAAATTAAAATAAACGTACAACCAATTAAAGTAATACTTACACAATAAAATAATTCATTATTGCTGATAAGAATTACATTGCAAAACTATTATAGTAATAATATACAAACAGACATATATAAGGAAAACTCATCAAAATATTTAACATTTCACTTTTATTATAAATACTAACTAATTAAAATTTGTTGATTAAAATCCTATTTAAGAATTAAAGTGACTTTTTTCCCTCATCCAATATTTGACAGTGAATTACAATATAACTGCAAAAAAGTATAAATTATAAATTCGTTTAAGAAAAAATTTGAATTTTACGATTGTACTTACTTCTATAATGAAATATTTTAAATTATTTGGTCGACTAATATATTTCTTAAATTTATTTATTTAAATTTTTAATTTATTTAATTGCTAATTAAAGTTTCAAATATGTAATTTTTTCTTAAATAGAATTATAATCAATATAAACAATATTTTGGTACTGTTATGATTATTATGAATATTAACCAATTTTAAATACCATTATTTTAGAAACAAACAAAAAGTTAACATTTCACTTTTATTATAAATACTAACTAATTATAATTTGTTGATTATAATACACGGACTTTTTGACAGATGTAATTGGTGAAATTGTCAGCCGTGGTGATGTGCAAAGCCGTTTCATGAACAGAACTAACAGTGTTTTTTTGAATTTGAAACTTCAAGACCATGAGTATTTATATACAATTTTTCATGTTATTTGCATATATTGTTTCTTATTAATTATAACTTTATTATGAAATCAAAATGCGGGCAGAATAGAGTATCCGTAACGTTTTGGGGTGAATTTGGAGAACAAATATTATCTCATTTCAATTTATCTAATGATGAACGAATTATTGTTGTTATGCAGTTGATACGTGCTCGAGAATACAGAGGCATTGATTTTTTAATTTTTTTGGTTCCCATGCAATGGAGACCAACTATAATTTTTTAAATCACTTTTAACTAAAATTACAGTATTTTAATTTAATTAAAAAAATTCACAAATAAATTTTAAATTTAAATTTTAATATTATTTGAACAATATAGGTAAGTATAAGGTGACTATACTTGGAATGCATCCAAATTGTGGATTACTCCTAACTTTCCTAATTTATCGAAATTTTTTTAATTAAAAGTTAGAAACCGGAACCCGGTCTCCATTTATTAAAAAGGAAAAATAAAAAGCAACAAAAAAGAAAGGAAAAAGAAAACAAAACAAAAAAAAACAAAAAGAGTAAAACAAAGAAAGAGTTATCGGAATTCAAATCAAGCTAAGTATTACAGTTATTTTTTTGCTATTAATTTAATTTTAATATTTAAATATAACCAACATAAAAATATTGTACTTTATATTTTCCCTAATATCAATTTCATACGGTATGAGCGCAGATTGCTCCCTGTTCATCTCAAATTGCATACTCTGTGTCTGAAGAGATAGCAAGTAAATCAGTACAAGTAAAGACAATAACAGAATTGGTGGAATGTAAACTAGTAAGTACAATATTTTGGCAAACAAATTTATTCAACTTAATTAAATATTCTCAATTAAAACGTGGTAAACAATTTCTCCTTTTTTGCTTCAATTATTTTTATGATGATTTTTAAAATTATTCAGGATGAAGTTTTTTAGATTGTGGTAAAAATTGTTGATTTAGAGTGCCAAAATGGTTGGTCATATCCGGGGTATAGAAATAACAAATGTTTCAAAAAGGTAGGAGTAAATGGGAACACGTTCTTTTGCTAAATTTGTAATCGTTTTGATTGCTTGGCTTTCCACAGGTAAACATTGTGCATCTAAAACTTGGCTTTCAGTTGTTCAATTAATATAGTTAAAGTATTTGATATTAAAATTGTAATGAATTAAACATTCAAATTGGTTTCATAGATATAAGCTTCAAATTCGTCCAATTCAAAAAAAAGCTTCAAATTCGTGTAATAGATTACACATGGTTTATTTCTTTACTAATTTGGGACCGTGAAACGCAACCACTGATTGGAAAAAACCGCAAATGAATTGAGCGATACAGTAATTGAGGTACATAGTTTTCCCATATCAATAATATATCTTCTTTGAATTCTAATTAATTTTACTTTTTTTTCCATAAATAATGCTTTAAACATCTTTTATTGCTTTTTGTCTTTTGAAATTATATTTGATGACAGATGCACTTGGTGAAACACCAATACCAATGGAATTAGAGAACATTATAGGAAGAGAAATTATGTTCAAACTTTCAGTTAAGAGCAATAATATTATTGCACATGATGAAGTGTATTATGTCGATAAACTTACGCAGGATGAACAACTTCTGAAACAAAACAATTTTACTCCCTCAAAATTCATTGACTGTAAGTTAATTTTATTTTATATGTAACTTCAAATTAGTACATTGTATTATTTGTATTTTAGTTCATATATATTTTAACTTTAAATTTTTGTTACAATAGGATCCATATTTCGATATTGATCAATTTCCATATGGAAATGAAAATTTCAAGATACTTCTAATATTTATATTATAAGTACAAATTGTTGGTTATATTAATTTAGATTATGACCAAAATATACGGGATTATGTTATACCTCTTTTGGTGAATTATCCACGTAAGTCAATGCAGAGGAAGCACACGAACTGGTGCCGCGTATTACCGATCGACAATTTCCTACACGGTAATGGAGAAAAAAGTACAAACCACAAACTAAATGCTATTATTAGAAATAGAAGAATATTTGGGAGAAAGATGAGATAATTTAGAGTTGGAAAAACTTATTTTCCTTTGGTGCATCTTACTCACTTCATACACACCTCTATTTATACTAATACAATTCCAACATCCAAAAACACCTTCACATGCATCATGAATTATTTTAGATGTATGCATCACATTCATCCAAAACACCTTCACATGCACCATGAATTCTATTTTAGATGTATGCATCACATGCATTTGTATTTTACTAACAACTAATTAATTTGGTTTTACCATGTAGGTCACCATAATAATTAATTCGTAAAACTTATTTTTACTCTCTCAACTTTATTTGGGTCAACATATACATATACATGTAAATTGATTTAGACCATTCCTGTATTAATACGGGCGGATCAGGTCTAAAATCTAACATCTCCCACTCGCATGTAGCAGAACACATCTATTACTCCATCTCTTTCATACTTGTAAATAGTTCGTGTGACCAGGATACCTTGAGAGCTTTAATGCCATACACTCGTTCGAGATATATAGTAGCTCGATCAAAAAGCACCGAAGCATTGTATGCCTTATCCTAGATTCCATATCACATCAACTGTAATCTTTTAATCTCTACAGTTTTCTATCATCACAGCTACACATATGTGCATAACTACCCGGGTTATGTTGTATAGAAACTTAAGATATGAACATTTAGTAATCTTCCCCTTATACTGTATTCCTTCCATCATAATTTAACTCGCTTGTCCAGTCGAGCTCATCCAAGGTCGAATCATACTTGACCTTTTTGGCGCCATACACTCGTTTGAGTTATATAGCAGCTCGATGAAAAAGCACTGAAGCATTGTATGCCTTATCCTAGATTCCATATCACATCAACTGCAATCTTTTGATCTCTACAGTTTTCTATCATCACAGCTACACACATGTGCATAACTACCCGGGTTGTGAAGTATAGAAACTTAAGATATGAACATTTAGTAATCTTCCCCTTATACTGTAGTCCTTCCATCATAATTTAACTCGCTTGTCCAGTCGGGCTCATCCAAGGTCGAACCATACTTGACCTTTTCGGAGTCTCCTTCCAAAACAGCCACATTAGACTATACTTTTAGAATAAGTTAGGATCCTGAGGATAGCAAGCCAACAAAAAACATAGTTTTGTTGTATGAGTCTCACACTAGGAAAATGTTGAGATCATTACTTTTCCATCTCATGGTCAATAAGCACACATGGTATGAATCATGTGTTATGGTGTTCTTTCCTTTCCTTTTGAAAGAAGTGCATGTCTCACTAACAACATACAAAAGCTCCAGTTAGATGTGCCAAAACACCTAACTTTCGTTCACTTACTTTATGAACTACTTTCGGCTATATAGACAGAATATAATCATGTTACTTGTAACAAGTCCATTAACAGATTATACATAATCTCTTACATGTTGTAAACATGTGAATCTTGCACTTTAATGAAAACGCTTTTCATATTTTAAGCAAGACGACTTCCATTATTGAACATGCTCTCATTTGTTTAAAAACAGCCTCATCCTTCTCATTTGTCAATAAATGACAAAATAAGGGTAAACGATTGTGTGAGTAAGTTCCTTTTCTGTCCAACATGCAATTTTTTTTTAAAAATAACAGCAAATACTAGTAATTAATATTTGCACTCGTGTATTGTAAAAATTCATTGAATATATTCTCAAATATACAAAATAATAATTTAGATACGGTACAATCCCTGGGATCTAACATGTTTTAAAAAGACATCTCTTGTAACAGGTTTAGTTAATGGATTTGCAACCATGTCCTGAGTAGAAACATATTTTATGACAACTTCCTTGTGTGCTATTATGTCCCTAATAAAGTGATACTTGATTTCTATATGCTTAGATTTGCCATGAAACTTTTGATCCTTAGCAAATGCTATGGCAGATTGACTATCACTATTTATCACAACCGGAGAATTTGCGAAGCGATATAAAGATGATTCATAAATCTTTTTAACCGTATTGCTTCTTGGATGGCAGAGCAGTATGCCATATACTATGCTTCCATTGTCGATAAGGCAACACAAGTTTGTTTCTTACTGCTCCATGATATTGCACCATTAGCAAGTGGGAAAATGTAACCTGAAGTGGATTTTCTCTCATCTATATCTCCAGCCCAGTCTACATCCGTGTATCCTTTTAAATGCAAATCCTTATCTTGGTAACACAGAGAGTAGTCTGATGTGCCTTTGAGGTATCCTCTTCACAGTTGTCAAATGGCCATTTACTGGATTAGACTGATATCTACTAACCATGCCAACTGCATGATAGATATCAAGTCTTGTACATAACATAACATACATCAAGCTTCCTACAACACTCGCATATGGAATATTTTTCATTCGTTCAATATCTTGTTGTGTTTTAGGACACATGTCCATACTAAGAGTCACTCCCTTATCGATAGGCTTATAATTGCTCATATTAAAACGCTGAAGAATTTTATTGATATATGTCTCTTGAGATAATGCCAATAATTTCTTTGAGCGATCTCTTAAAATCTTAATTCCAAGAATATAAGCAGCTACTCCCATATCCTTCATTTCAAAACTTGATGTTAACCAAGCTTTGATTTGGTTTACATATTCCATGTCATTTCCAGCTATTAGAATGTCATTAACATATAATGACATAATCACAAATCTATTCCCGAACCTTTTTGTGTAAACACAGTGGTCTTCTTCAATAACCTTGAAGTCATTCGATGTCATCATATTATGAAATCGGAGATACCACTGTCTTGAAGACTATTTTAGGCCATAAATTGATCATTTCAATTTGCAAACCTTTTGTTCGCCGCCCTTTTTGATGAAACCTACAGGTTGTTCCATATATATTTCCTCGTCCAATTCTCCATTGAGAAAAATAGTCTTTACATCCATTTGATGTAGTTCTAGGTCTTGGCTTGCAACAATAGCTAGGATCAATCTAATAGATGTAAGCCTTACAACAGGTGAGAAAGTTTCATCATAATCTATCCCTTCTGCTGTGTATAACCCTTAGCAACTAGGCGAGCTTTGTATCTTTCGATACTACCATCAGCCTTGCGCTTGATCTTGAGAGCCCATTTGTTCCCAATGGCCTTTCTCGCTTTTGGTAATTCAATAAGTTCCCAAACTTTGTTGGATTTCATGGAAATCATTTCTTCTTCCATAGTTTTAATTCATTGCATTTTTGCAGGGCATGAGAGAGCCTTTTTATAATTTTTAGGCTCATCATCTTCTTGTGGAGTGACCAAAAGAGCCACACCCTCAATACGAAATCCATGGGGTTTGATTTTTTATCTTTTAGACTTACGCAGTTCTAAATCTTGATAAACATATCTCATATATTCATCATAACTCGGTATGCTCCCACTTGGACCATGTTCCATATTCCCACTGAAGTTTGGATCTACATTTTTATTAGGAATTGAAAATTGGTCTAGGTTTTGATATCGATCAATTGAGACTTGATTTAGACCTTGATCTTGATCATTTGAAAGTTTTAAGGATCTTGAACATTTTCATAATATTCAAAATTTCTCCCACTCGAATGGAGAGATCTGTTATTTTCCGTTTCTTCATAAAGTGGTAGATTATGACTCACCTCTCCTAACTTAGGGAACTCATTCTCTAAGAAGACGACATCTCGTAATTCAAACTCTGTCACTTTTTCATCTTCAGTTTCTCCCACTAAGGCATATCCTTTTGATACATCTGGATACCTGATAAAGATACACCTTTTACCTCGTGAGCCTAGTTTCCCATACTTGCTCGAGGTATCAAGGGCAAAAATTGTGAAACCCCATAGTTTGAGGTTACTTAAATTAGGTTTTCGTCCTGTCCATGACTCATAAGGAGTGGAAATGACAAATTTAGAGGGCACTCGATTAAGAACGTATATGGCTGTTAGTAGCCTATCTCCTAAAAGGAGATAGGCAAATTCGTTGCAGCCATCACTGATCTAACCATATCAAGAAGAGTTCTATTTCTTCTCTCTGCAACACTATTTTATTGCGGAGTGTAAGGAATTGACAATTGATGTTCAATCCCTTTTTCATCACATAAGGTTTTGAATTCATCCGAAAGATATTTCCGACCACGGTCAGTTCTCAAAACTTTAATCTTTAAATTTAATTGATTCTCAACAAGGTTCATAAATGTTTTGAAGCAACTCAAAGCTTCAGAGTTGTGAAACATCAAATAAACATAACCATATCTAGTATAGTCATCAATAAAGGTGATGAAATAATAGGCTCCATGCCTTGCCTTCACATTCATTGGACCACAGATGTCAGAATAGATTAATTGTAAAGGAAAATTTGCTCTAGTTGCTTTTCGAAATGGCTTTCTACACATTTTTCTTTAAGACATGATTCACAAGGAGGTAATTCAAACTTATTCAAATTTCCCAATAAACCTTATTTGGCTAATCGACTCATTCGATCTTGTCCAATGTGGTTTAATCTAGCATGCCACAACAACGTCATTATTTCTATCACTTGCAAAATTAGAAGTTGTTTGTAAAGAAAAAACATCACAATCATTATTATTAGGATCAACATCCAACACAAGCAAACCATTTGATACAAATCCCGAACCATAAAAAGTTTCGGCTAAACACAAACGCAAACTATTATTGTCCACAAACAAACTAAAACCCAAATTTAACAAAGCAGATACAGAAATAAGATTCCTCTGAATCTCAGGAGCAAAGAGGACATCATGCAGAATAAGGGTCAGTCCACCTTTCAGATTTAACCTATAAGTGCCGATCCCTTGGACTTCAACTCTTGAGTTGTTTCCTATGTATATCCACTTTGATCCATGTGGGATTCTTCGGAACTCTATAAAGGAGCCTCACTCATTTATTACGTGGTTCGTTGAACTTGAATCAACAATCCACAAAGAATCGTATTCAATTAGATGAACAGTATTAGATACATACAATTTACTAACACTTGAGTTTATAAAATGTACCTGAGCCTCAGACTTGCAGTCTTTGGCATGACGACCCTTTTCTTGGCATTTGAAGCATTTCACGCTTGAAATTTTAACTTTCCTATTCTTGCATTTATTATTCCCATTCTGACTAGCTTTCTTAGGCTCATTTGTTTGCTTTTTCCCTTTGCCATGGAAGCGCTTACGCTTCTTTCCTTGGAAACTAGAGCTATTTCCAACAGATGCATAATGAGCCTCGGCATTGATCTTAATCGATGCCAGACAATGCTCCTCTAACTCTAGGTGGCGTGCATCATCAAAATTCTTAATACTTTCAGTGTGTGTTAGGTAAATCTTCATATGCTTCCAACTATTAGGCAAAGAGCGAATAACATCTTGTAATTTTTGCTCTTCGGTCAACTTGTGACTAGCGTCGCTAAGTTTACTGATCATGTTGGACATTTCTCTTAAATGTCTTTTCATAGTATGATCAGGACGCTTTTTGTAAGTGTCAAATTTGATCGTAACAGACCGGAGCTTAGACAGAGACACACCTCCAAACTTAGCTTTTAAAGCGACCCACAAGTCCTTTGAAGTCTCATACTTACGAAACTCCTAAGCAATGTCATAATCCATTGTACTCAACAGAATTCTTCAAGCAGCAGCATTTTTCTTATATAGACCTCTCGATCTCTCCTATGCTGTGTAGTTGTTCCCTCTTCGGGTTCGGCCATAATTGTAGCCATAGAGTCTGCAACCTCTTGATCCTCCAAGATGTATTAGATTTTCATGCTCAAAATCTCATAGTTGTCTCCGTTCAACTTGAGACCGCTGTTCAATTCAATCACAATCGATTTGGACATTGATGCCATTGTATGAGCTTGATCTACAATGATATAATCACGACTTATTAGAGGTCATCACAATACACGAAAAAAGTCGACATAGAACCAATAATTAAGTAGCAAACTTTTTCATTAGAATTCGATACAAAAAAGAAACCATATAGGATCTAATTATCCTTTCAGTTCCAATGAAAAAGTTTGCTAATATTATATATATGCATGTTGATTGTCATATTCTTATAACATATTTACAAGAATATTATTAGCGCTTTTATACAAAGTACTTGGAATAAATTATACACATATAATAAATTACAAAATTATAAAATAAATATTCTTAAATATTTATTTTTAAATTAGAACTTATTCTTTTAACAGAGAAACTTATTCTCATATTTTTATTAACTTGACCAAAATATGTTTATTTTAATTAAGAACACATTCTTAATATCACCGTAACACTCTATTTTTTTTATGTTATAAATATAATTATTCCATAAAATTTAATTATACATAATATATAAATTAAATTATTATTTAGCACCAATTTATTTTAATTATAATTGAAATAAATTAAACTAAAAAATTAACTTTCAAATCCTTAATTTCTGGTCTATAATAAACCATAAGAAAAATCTTATGATTTATTAGGGTGCATACTAATAAGGACCCAACATTATTTGAAATGTTCCAGTAATAATAATATATTCATTTATTAATAATCAAATTTATAAGAATTTTAATAGACGAGACAAATTCAATCCATTTTCTTTGATACTCAATGAATGTCCAAACAATCATCATCTTTATCACAATAAAGAATAATATTTTGGTCCAATTTTTGTTTTCGTAACTCATTTACAAAAGTGAACTTAAGCTTTAATATTGTACATATATATATTATATTGATCATAACATATTTTGATCATCCAAATATTAAACATTATTGACAATACAAAAATGTAAAAACATAAATTGCCGAAGATGACGACAATAAGTTCCATTAGAGATACCACACGCACCCCCTTCGGGACTTTTCCCTATAATTGGATTTCGACTTGTTCAGAATTTCCAAGTGTTCCAATCACGTTGATACAGTCCTCTTTGTCCATTTGATAGTCAGAAAAATTTATAGCGTGAGTTTGAAATATAAACTTTAAATGATTCGATTAAACACATTTAATCATTAATAATTTTCTTTTAAGTGAAATTAGTCTGATTTTCATAAAAAAAAATTCTGATAAATTCACAAGTTAAATTCAGAGAACCATTATTTTCATAGAAGTAATATTATTATTAAATCATTTATAAATTTAGTTTCTGGCTCATTAGTAACAAATCCAATAGAACACAGAGTATATCGGCTCTGATACCATTGTTGGTTATATTAATTTAGATTATGACCAAAATATACGGAATTATATTATACCTCTTTTGGTGAATTATCCACGTAAGTCAATGCAGCGGAAGAACCCGAACCGGTGTCGCGTATTGCCGATCGACAATTTCTTACACGGTAATGGAGGAAAAGTACAAACCACAAACTAAATGTTATTATTAGAAATGGAAGAATATTTGGGAGAAAGATGAGATAATTTAGAGTTGAAAAAACTTATTTTCCTTTGGTGCATCTTACTCACTTCATACACACTTCTATTTATACTAATACAATTCCAACGTCCAAAAACACCTTCACATGCATCATGAATTATTTTGGATAATTCCATCACACTCATCTAAGACACCATGAATTTTATTTTGGATGTATGCATCACACGCATTTGTATTTTACTAACAACTAATTAATTTGGTTTTACCATGTAGGTCACCATAATAATTAATCCGTAAAACTTATTTTTACTCTCTAAACTTTATTTGGGTCAACATATACATATACATGTAAATTGATTTAGACCATTCCTGTACTGATACGGATGGATCGAGTCTAAAATCTAACATAAATGATTCATTATCTATTATGATTTGAATTAGATATTTTATTTATTTATTTATTTTTGTTTGGCAGGGTTCAATATCAGAAAATGAGGTCAATTCTCCTGTCACACCTATAGAGATAAGAAATGAAACTCTGACACCGTCGATATTGATAGATGAAGATTATGCACAATTTTCGAGCAATTGAGCAAAATGGATCAGGATTAAGGAGAAGACTAATTGATATGTGTCTCTTTTTAAAGAAAGATTAGTATTTGTTGAGATATTGTCAAACTTGGCAGAACTATTATTTGATGTTATGTATTATTTATTTTGTATTGTTGGATTGTTTCATTTTAAACAAGTGTTATTTCTTCCTATTTCTACCTTTCCATTTTTTTGATAAATTTTGTAATTCTTATATTATTTTCTTCAAAGTGGAAAAAATATTGCTGATTGTTTGATTATAAGCCTATTTAAAATCATATTTGAATTTTATAAAAGTATTTACTCCTTATGGATAATAATAGAATATTTATAATTATTTGATCAAGTAAAATAATAGAAATATTCCATTATTATCACCATAAATATTTAATAAAATCGCAACAAATTAAATTTTAAGAAATAAAATTAGAAATTTATGCGACTCTTTTTTTTTCTCATCAAATATATGACATGGAATCACAAGATAACTGTAAAAAATTTTAAATTATACTCATATTTAAGAAAGAAATTTAATTTTATAATATTACTCATTCTTATTAATTAAATAATGAAATATTTTTAATTATTTAATCAACTAATATATCTAATAAATATGTTTTAAAAATTAATTTATTGTTCTTGGTTTTGTTTAATTATATTCTAATGATTATAATCCTATTTAAGAAATAATGTGACTATTTTTTCATCATCAAACATTGTACAAGGAATTACAAGATAACTGCATAGAAGTAAAATTAAAATCCTACTGAATTATGTATGTCTGATCACTCTTTTGGACCTTTGGAGCATGTACATACACCTGAGTTCTTAAATAGTATCAAATCTTCAGGCATTCTGAATCACTCAATCACTTTGAAGGAGGATGTGTCAGTGATGCTACTTAGGAATATAGATTAAACATCAGAATTATGTAAAGGCCCGAGAGTGATTGTCACGAGACTAGGAGATTGAGTCATTGAAGCAAAGATTCTATCAGGAAATAAGGCTGGAGAAAAAGTGTTCGTCCCCAGAATGACATTAACACCATATGATGCACGACTACCTTTCAAATTTTATAGTAAGCAATTCCCACTTGCACGGTCATATGCCATGACTATCAATAAAAGTAAAGGACTATCGTTTTCTCATGTGGATTATTTCTTAGAAGACCTGTGTTCAATAACGAATAACTTTATGTAGCTCTATCTCGAGTGACAAAAAGAGAGGGTTTGAAAATTCTGGTATTTGATGATGATTGACAAGTAACCAATGAAGCTGCAAATGTTATATATAAGAAGTTTTTCGCAATTTAATTTATTACACGATATACCATATTTTTTAGCTTTAATATTTTCTATTTTTCTTTATATATATATATATATTACAAAATAAACTTATCATTGATAGACTTATTACAAATGACTTATCTGTGCATCACACGGACACTACACTAGTAATTTAATTATAAGATAATAGTATTGGAGAAAGACAAAGAAAGAGAATGCTAATACCTAGTGAAGTGGGGGAATGGAAAGGACTTGATAGAGGTAATCCCATTACCTAAAATGGGTAATGAATTTAATTACTTTGTCTAAACAAATAACAACAAAGAGAATCGGCTATTTTAATTCCCTTTCCATTTCCTGAAACCCCAACTAAACGCCCGCATTAATTGATTGCAAATTTAATAAAATGGTTATAATAGGATTTTGGCCCAGAAAAATGCTATGGAACGCAAATAGAATAAAAGTGGTGTAAAGTTAGTGAAAATAAACCAAAAAGGCGCTGCTTTAGCCGACTTAAAATCGAATCCTATTTTATTTTGCATTAAAATCAGAAGCTGAGCTCTTTATTTTATGCTAATAGACCCACCCCACACTTAAAATTGAAAGCAAAGTCTTCTTTTTTTTACAAATTAAAATTGGACATTTAAATTTCAATTCTAACCCAAATTAAAGTACCGTTATTTTACTCTATTTTCATTAAGCCTTCGCCACTTTTATTCTATTTTTATCCCATATTTTTAGGGTCGAAATCCGATTATAAAAAACACGAAGCAATAATTTGTTTATAAAAAATAAAACTGTGATTTACGTTTTGGGCATGTTTGACGGCAAATGCTAAAGCGACATGTCAGTGACCAAATCGTTTTTGAATAAACTACGATTTGTTTACCGATGACATCATTTTGACCAAAGCTGAAACTCAGACGATCTTTTTCTCTTCTCTTTATCAACCCCATCTCTCTTCTTTCTCTTTTCACCTTCTCCTTTCTCTAGCCATGGCCGTGGACCTTATGATTGGATTCAGGAACGAAAATTTCCAATCACAAATGGATCATTCTAGATCTCCGGTCGATGTTGTGTGGGACTGTAAAGCCGTTTCTGATGTCGCCGTTTGTAAATTTAACAGAGTTATTTCACTTCTCGGCCGTACCAGAACTGGCCACGCTCGATTTCGACGAGCTCCAGCGGCCTCTCGTCCAGCCACCGCCGCTGATTCCGGTCACATCAGAGAAGAAAATCATGTTGTTGATAGTAAGGTTTATTATGCTACGCCGATCCAGCAGATTCCGCCGCCGTCATCATCGTCGGTTCCAGTTTTCAATTTTTCGTGTTCTTCAGCTGCTAGTTCATTCGTTTCGTCTTTGTCTTGTGAAACGAACGATAGCAAACAGCCTTCTTCATCTCCGGCGTTTCAGATTAAAAAATTTTCTCCGGCAGGAAAACCTCCACTGTTTACTGCTTCCATGAAGCGGAAGTGTAGTTCGGAAAATTTGGGTTCCGGCAAGTGCGGTGGATCTCCCGGTCGCTGCCATTGCTCTAAAAAGAGGTAGATCTTTCTCTCTTCATTCAATACAATTGCTGTTCTCGTTATAATTACTTGTTTTGATGTTAATTTTGATTTGAATGAAATTCAGCAAGAAGTTGAGATTGAAGAGAGTAGTTAGGGTTCCAGCAATTAGCTTGAAAATGGCTGATATTCCACCAGATGATTATTCATGGAGAAAATACGGGCAAAAACCAATTAAAGGATCTCCTCATCCAAGGTAGAAGACGATTGATTTTAAAAATCCTTTAGAATTGGTGATTCAGTAGTTTTAAATACAGTCGTAAATTATTTACTATACAGTCGGATTACTTATTACAATCGGCATAAAAAATGATTTTGCCCTTATAATTAAAAACACCTTAAAATCCCTAAAATAATAAGGCGGTCCCACCGTAAGAGGGGCGTTTCATTTGGTGGTGGCGCTTCCACCAATGCATAGGCGTTTTCTTGCATTGCAAAAGCCTTTCTAGGAAACTCCTTTGGAGTGGCTCGTGTCAAATTCTTTGATTTTTAAGTAAGGACAAAAATGTCTTCTTTACTGACTGTAATAAGTAATTTTCGAATGTTTTTAACTACACTCTTATTGATTTTGGGTATAATCATAATCCCCGAAAGTGTTTGATTATTTTTTTTTCAAAAAACAGAGGATACTACAAGTGCAGTAGTGTGAGAGGATGCCCAGCTAGGAAACATGTAGAAAGAGCCTCAGATGATCCATCAATGCTTATAGTTACATATGGAGCAGAGCATAATCACACTCTTCTCTCAGTTGCAGAAACAAGTAATCTCATATTGGAATCATCGTAGTTTTTAAATGAGTTGATTTAATATTTCATTTTGTTCTGTGTAAAATACTTTAGATTCATTAATTAGGAGAGCTCATTTGAAGCCATTTGTTAGAGAAGGAAAAAGAAAAAGAGATGGGTATAATTAGATTTGGATTCAAAGAAGAAAAGCAAACTAGGAATTTTATTCTTTTCTCTTTTTTGTTCATAATGTTGGTTTGATTAATTGAATTGGTATGTGTGGATGCGAAGTTGTAAATTTTGTTTGATTTGAATAGGAAAAGGACAAAAACAAAAGCAAAGAAAAGGGTTTGTCAAACAACGAGAAGAAAAGACAAGGAAGTTGTCGTGTAGGGTACACGTTGACCACAAGCAATACTGCGGTCTCTACTGCTTAGTTGTATGTACATCGCTGTGTTAAATTCTAAAAATATCCGGCCAGGCAATATTTTGGGCTTACTGAGTTTTCATTTTTAGGGTGTTATTAGTTGTTAGATTGATTTACTGCCGTTTCAGTATTGCTTAGTTTGATTTCTTCGGTCTAAACGACGCTTAATTTAGATTTTTTATGGTACAATTATTTATGATAATTATAGTTTACCAATAAAAAGTATTTAGTTGGTAAAATTAAAGTATATTAAAGTGTCTACACAGTAAAATTGTCATTTTGAGTCTTAAACAAGAAACAATATGCTCTATGTTATAACTTTTAAAACATTGTCTAAATTATGTTGTTTTTATATTTGATATTATTATAATTTAATTTTTAGTTGAATTTATATTATTATATATTTAATAAATATTTAAAAATAAGTGGCAAAGGCTTGGCCTAATACTTGACTTTTGAAGCTGTGAATCCAAAGTTTGCATGTTCGAGTCCACACTCGGCGAGGTGGGATAAAGTTTTCTTTTACTATTATTGTAATCCCATATGAGGCAATTTTTTTAAAAAAACTTAAAAAATATTTAAAAATAAAAAATATAAATTCACCTAGCTCCAGCCTAGGTTTTGCCTAGGCTCCAATCAGGCCCCGCCTAGGCGTTTTGAAGCTATGATCGTCCGACTAGCGCCTAGCGCTTTTAAAACATTGATGTCCATTCTCAAATATTACTGTAAGCCTGTTTGGTAGTTGGTACTACTTTTGAAGTTGTTATCCTAACAAGTTGTTTTCACAAACTTTTAACAGAAGTATATATTTTAGTTTTGAACAAAATATATTTTAATCATTGAAACTAACTAATTATGAATTGTCTGATATGTTTTGTTCAAAATCAAATTTGTTATTTTTAAGAAAAATTTTAAAATAAAGCTTTTCAGAAAAATAGCCGAACACATCTAAATTGGCCCTGCGTGTATTATCAAGTTTGGTTATAAATCGAAATGGGAATAGACAAATGTGAAATGTTGAAAAATTTGCTTTAATTTGCTTTTAAAACTTAGTTCCTGAGTTGCTTTCGGACAGAGGCGACACTTTTATGAAAATAGTTGCAGAAACTCAGACACTGGATCTGGAGCAACACTTTATTGTTCCAAATCTGTTGCAATAGATCTGGAGGCAACACTTTTGGAGGCGACACTTCGGGATAAAAACTGATCCGGATCGATCCGGAGGCAAATTGGATTAAAGGCAACTCTTTTTAAAAACTGTTGCAATAGCTTTGAAACTGGACTAAAAGCAACGATTTATTGTTCAGAATCTGTTGCAGTAGATCCGGATGCACAACTTTGGCAACGCTTTACTCAGAATAGGCAACACATTCTACTGAAACTGAAAAATGATCTTCAAAAGCTGTAAATAATGATCTTAGCCACTTGGAGCACCACTGAAACATCAAGAACAAAATTTTAAGTGTTAGGATGAGTTGAGTCACATAGGAGACGCTGTCCTTAAAGGATACTTCGTAGTTCTTTCCAAGATTAAACAACTCCTTCAAACTCGATTTGAGTTTGGATATAGGAATCAGAAATGTTTATCATATCCAGAAATTTTAGGAGATAGAAAGTATAAAATTCAGTTCCGTCCTTAAAGGAAAAAACCCACCAATCTTTTTATAGGTAGTAAAATAGTGTTATAAATAATAAATAAAAAGCTGTTAAAACCATAACCGATGGCAGTTACAAAATATTAAACAAATGTAATCGTTGGAAAATCAAACTCACTTAAACTCGCTTTCACGGAGGAAATAAAGATTGTAACTTCCACCATTAAAATTTTGACCACAAGATATTTTTCTCAACAAAAATATCACAAAATATTCTTTTGAAAGTAACATAATATTCTCATTTTCCAACAATCCCCCACAACTTTCAAAAGAAGTTTAAATAAAAAGAATTTTCTGAATATCTCGAGTTTGACATATAATGCATGGAACTGGTGTCTTGTGGACTATGAACTAGAACTTGATAGATAAAATTTAACTTACGGAATATTCGGTGAAACATATAGTTTCCATGAACCAAATAAGCTCTATTGTAAGATAGGGATTTTACCATATCGCATTATTCTAAGTACATTTCTGTTCATCGCGGTTTTGCGCAAATAGTCCGTGCGCGCGCCTGGTCTTTGATGAGTGCTCTAGAGATATTGCCAATAATATATCTCATATAAGCGGCCCCACTTCACACTCACATAGGTGATATCATCAAGCGTATATTGCACTTTATACACCACTCATAAGAGCTATGAAATCCCATTAAGAGTCCTTTTGTCTCAACCTCTCAAGATATGCAACATAACACTTTTCTCACATCTAGGATTGGAGACAATATTTATAGTGCTAACAAAACTAACGGAAGGCTAGTTAGTACCCATATGAACCTATTCTGTGGGATCTCCACTCATGTAGGTTGGGTTCCCACCCTTCATCAATTTCAAATTGGCTTAAGTCCCATCCTCTCTGATGTATCAATGATAAATTTCTTTTTCAAAATTTATTTCTCAAATGTTAGTCAGATGATTTGATCAGAATCACTCTAGACTCAAATGGATAAAATTTCATCTCAATAATATGTCTCAAACATATACGTATACTTTTGCCATTATATGTCTTATTTCTCAAAATATATATTGCATCTTGGCATTCTCAATATATTTTGCAATCTCAATACATTGCATGTGTTATAACACTTACTAAGAAAGTGTTTTTTCAACAACTTAGTCTCATTGTATAATCCAACTCTCAAGCAACTAACTCTTAACATAGTTTGCTTATAATTAGTTTTCATGTTATTGTTCTACCACCAAATGTGAGAATATAGCCACTAATGAAATTATTCCCATATGAATTAAAAATTCACTCGATGTCATTGTTCCCCTCAAGAACAATGGGGAATTCATTATAGAATACCATATTTACTGCTTCATCTCAAATATTTCTCAATCCTCAATATGGTTTCTCTATAATCAATGATTAGATTATGT
The DNA here is from genome assembly GCA_947683365.1 of Euphorbia pulcherrima. Lineage (NCBI taxonomy): Eukaryota > Viridiplantae > Streptophyta > Magnoliopsida > Malpighiales > Euphorbiaceae > Euphorbia > Euphorbia pulcherrima. Next base: position 6,189,510 of record CANTUS010000006.1, on the reverse strand, counting down.
GTATACTTGCTCACATAGCATATGCTATATCTTAATGTGTGAAACTCATCAAGTACAAATGCATACTTGGATTTAGCCACGATTATCTTCCCTTGAGTATTGGAATCATAAGGGATACTCACATGATTTACATCATAAAATTCAAACTTCTTAAAAAGTTTCTCAGCATAGTGTTCTTGTGTTAACAAGACACTCTCATTCATCCTTATGATTCACATACCTAATATCACATTGGCTTCTCTTATGTATTTCATGACAAATATTGATAATATGATTATCTTTATTCTATTGACAACATCAATACTCGGAACAAAGATATCCACATATAATCACACATATACCATTAATCATTTTAGTATAAACACATATATCTGCCTCAAATAATCAAACTTTTCAATTCATTATTTAGGTGCTTGTCACTAAACAATATAAAAACTTTCTCAACTTTCCATCCATGTCTAGGCTCTACATGCCCCTCAAGTTGCACCATATATAAAAAAAACTTTATTTTTAAAGGCAATTTTAACACTCAAGTGGTGAACTCAATGTTGGTAAAGTATGATGAATTCCGGAGATAGTGGATCCGGAAGCAAAATTAAGCTTGGTTGATCCGGATGGAAGCAAGACAGATCTGGAAGAGAACTGGGTCTGGAAGCAAACTGAGTCCGGAAGCAAACTAAGTCCGGAAGCAAATCCGGATGAATTGATAAGACAACGCTTTTACGAAACTTTCTTTTCAAAGTTCCCTTGCCTATCCTTAAAAAATCATTTTCAAACTCAATTTGAAAAGTAGGTGCAACTAAGTCAACATCCGAAACAATACTTAAAAATGGAAGCCTCTCTAGTCTTTATTGAAAATATTCACAAAGAATTTGTGTTCTTTGTCTCAAAGATATTATTTCCAAGCACATCTCTATGTTCAACATAACTTATGAACATACAAACATAAAATTTTGTATTTCTATTTGTATAGGTTCAAGAATAATGACTTTAATAAGACACCCCACACTTTTGAACATTTCAAATTAGGATGATAATCCTCTTATTTCTCATATGGTGTCTTATCGGTTTCTCATGTGAAATTCTATTTGTATAGAAAACTTAACAAATAGCTTCACCAACAAATATCTCAAGTATATATCTAATATATCAAATATGAAACTCATATACATATACACTTAATAATAACTCAAAACATGTTCTCATATGCCTCAAGTTTACTAAAAATTATGAACCATCAAATTTCAAGGTAAACGCACCAAAAATTATACTCATATAACCACACATGGTTACTAGCAATTTTGCAAACCAGAAATTTGCTCACTTCCAGATTTCGTGAGTCCACTTCAAATTTTGAACATGTAAACAAAGTTATTTGACAAAAATTTTATCTACTCATAAAAACATATATGTCTTAAGTTTCCAACGCCACCAAAAATCACATAAAACCGATTTATATATCTCAAGTTATATCATAAACAAACAGCTGCGCTCAAATATGAAATTTCCAGAAAACCGAGATTCTTATCTCAACTTCAATAAATATTTGAACCCACTAAACTAAAGAAATTGAAAAACATTCCTTCTAAACATATCTTTATCTATGTCTCATGAAATCATAGAAACAAGAATCACTCAAAATGGAGTTCTATAACTCAAGAAAACTCATAAACAAGCAAGAGTGTTCAAAGCTAAAATTTTCAGCAAAAACATAAAACAAAAGTTTTATCACAAATTGGATATCAACGAACTCCAATAAACATGAAATCAAGATGTCTCAAAACAACTTAATTCAAAACATATTGATCCACACACAATATATCAAAACCTTATTTATTTCTCAACAAATAAATATATTGATTCAACACAAATAGGCAAAGAAGAGCAAACACATAAATTGATAATTCCAAAAACATCAAAAAAAATTCTATGGTTCATATAACTCATTCCGACAATACACTATCTTTGGTTATTAAAACCTTGTCGGGCTTAAAAGTTACCTTCACTCCATTTTTGCCTAAAAGGCTCCTTAAAACTGATTCGGTTTAATCATTGGGAACAAGTAACACCTCATTATGTGCTAAAGATGTGAGCTTGAGGAGAACCTTAATTCTCCACATTCAACTTGGGTGTATATGACTATGGAGAATTTTTATTTACTCTCGCAATTGTGCCTCATCACTCCATAGTCAATAACCCACCCATTCACATCGATCACCATGTTTACTTGTGAAATGACTATAAAACAATATCATCTACTTAACTATAAGTTGAGTAAGTTTGTCACATTTTAGAACTTTTTTCCTCCATTTAGAGCATAGTGATCACATGTATAAAATTTCCCCTTTTTATATTATTGAAGGTTTTGTTACTTTTGAGCTTTATAAATTAACCATAGAGAAATGTGTACCTTATTCCTTAGTAAGGATTGTACTCCACAATGTTTGCCTTTGAGATTATCTCCTTCCCTTTGATTATTCCGATCTCCTTCCAATCAATATCTTCTAGCCCAATGAAAAACTTTTGCTCACCAATATCTATATTATTAAATTTGAAAATCAAAGATTCACAAATCTCTTTAGCTTCACCGTGTGAAATTCCCACCATTGAATATCTCAATTTTTCTAAGAAAAGACTTAGCTTATAATGGAATTAGCTAGTGGAGGAACAACTATTCTCATAGTTTTGAAAGAATTGGATACCCATGGAATAGCATAATTTTTCATTACGGAATATCCTTTAAGATTGTTGAAAAATTTGCTTTAATTTGCTCTTTAAAACTTAATTCCGGAGTTGCTTTAGGACAGAGGCGGCGACACTTTTCTGAAAATAGTTGCAGAAACTCAGACATTGGATCTGAAGCAACACTTCATTGTTCCAAATCTGTCGCAATAGATCCGGAGGCAACACTTCCAGAGGCTGTTCACTGATCCGGACTGACCTAGATTGATCTGGAGGCAAACTGAATCGGATTGATCCGGAGACAAATTGGATTAAAGGCAACTCGTTTTATAAACTGTTGCATTATCTTTGAAACTGGACTAAATGCAACGCTTTATTGTTCAGAATCTGTTGCAGTAGATCCAGATGAACAACTTAGGCAACGTTTTACTCAGAATAGGCAACACTTTGTGCTGAAACTGGAAAATGATCTTCAAAAGCTGTAAATAATGATCTTAACCACTTGGAGCACCACTGAAACATCAAGAACAAACTTTTCACGTAGGAGACGCTGTCCTTAAAGGATACTTCGTAGTTCCTTCCAGGATTAAACAGCCCCTTCAAACTCGATTTGAGTTTGGGTACAGGAATTAGAAATGCTTATCATATCCAGAAATTTTGGGAGATAGAAAAGTATAAAATTTGGTTCCGTCCTTAATGGAAAAAACCCACCAATCTTTTTATAGGTAGTAAAATAGTGTTATAAAACAATAAATAAAAAGCTATTAAAATCGTAACCGATCGCAGCTACAAAACATTAAACAAATGTAACCGTTGGAGAATTAAACTCACTTAAACTCGCTTTTATGGAGGAAATAAAGATTGTAACTTCCACCATTAAAATTTTGACCATAAGATACTTTTCTCAATAAAAATATCACAAAATATTCTTTTAAAAGTAATATAATATTTTTATTTTTTTAACATAAAATTATTCTACGCATATAAGAGAAAATTAGTGAGAAATAAATGTGAAATAAAATAAAAATATGAAAGCATGAGAGAATGTCAACTCCGTAGAAAACATTTGTAACGTGTTTGTGTATTAGCCTGACTTTCTGTTGTAAATTTGTTTATCACTAATTCTCTTAATTTGTTTGTTTTCCCTAAATTTTGAAAATTTTTTTATTAATTTTTAAACTTTCAAAAAGTGCGCTAATTTGTCTGGTAAATGATACATATCAGCTTTGGTTGAAAAAGGAAAAATGAGAAGAATGATATTTGCAAAAAGTCAGAAAAACCATATACTAAAATGTAGCATTATTTTAGGAAAATTAAGCAAAAAAGTTATACAAGTTGGAGGAAAAGACAATCGTACACCGATACGTAGTATTTAATGAGCAAATCTGTACATTTTAAAGTTAAAAGGGGCTAAACAAAGCTTTTCAAGGTTAAACGAGACTATATAATGCATTAAGACCCCCTAAATATGGTATGAAAAAGGTGGATGCCACTCTAACTTTTACAAGTTTTAACTAACCCTTTAAACTTCGCAAAAGTGCACCAATTTTTTCCATCAATGCCACGTGTTAGCTTTCATTAGCTTGACTTTTCAAAGATATAAGTTTTTAGATTTTTCATTCTCAGATCAGAAGTTGACAAGTAATAATGAGGGGGCAAATTGATATATTTTTTCCAAATTTAATGGACTAATTAAAATTTTTTAACATTAAAAATAACATCTGACTTTTCGTATCAAATTAGAGAGACAAATGATGTATTTGACCGATGCCGCCTAATACCGTTGTTATGTATATCTTCCCAATCCACTTAATCCGAAGTTGGGAGTTGAAGCCCAGCCCATTCAAAGGCCTAGATAAACCCATCCAGGATTAAATTTCAGTTTTCTTTCGCCACCACAAAATGCTAAGGCTCTCTCCTTGAAAGCAAATTTTTAGAAAATTGAAAAAAAAGGAAGATAGAGAAAAAAAAAAAGTAAGGAGTAAAATTTGAATAAAGTAAAATAATTTTTAAAAATGATATTTAAAAGGAAGGCATAGACTTTTAAAAAAATTATTATATAATTATCTTATGTACCCTTTATTTAATGAATATAATTGATAAAATAATAAAAAGGAAAGGGGAAACACTGAAAAGATGGCCCATTCCCATGAGATTCCACCATTTTGGTGGAGTCAAATAAAAAATTGGCATTTTAAAGGAATGGAGGAGAAAATAAATTCTTGCCAAATACTCTTATCCCTTACCAAAAATTCACTCTTCCAAAGCATCAGATTGATTCACTCATTTCCTTTCCCTTCAAAACCAGCCTCCCAAGCAGAGCCTAAACCCTCTTCCTATTCTCCACCGGCGGCGATGGGTTGTCTCTCGCCACCCATTGTCCGTCCATGAGATCCCGATTCTATCACCGCCGCAACCTTTCTCTTCAACCTCTACTCTCATCCTCCATCGAATCTCGAATGGCATCTTCTCTAACCCTCGCTCCTCCTCTAGACCTCCACGACGGTCTTCTCTGCTCTAATTCCAACCAAGAGAACCAATCAAACGACTGTACCTCTCCTTTTTCTCCAGATACGGCGTCGTCGAAATGCCTGGGACTGGTCAGCCGGCCGCTTACTGGCGAGTCTAGGGTTGAGCGGGCATGGGCTCACTGGACAAAATTGGGTCGGCCTAAGCTGATTGTTGCTCCTATGGTGGACAATTCGGAGCTTCCCTTTCGAATGCTCTGTAGAAAGTATGGCGCTGAAGCTGCTTATACTCCTATGCTGCATTCCAGGATTTTTACTGAGACCGAGAAGTATCGCACTCAGGAATTCACTACTTGCAAGGTGAGCTCCCTTAGCTTCAATTTTGCTTATAAACTGATATTAATATCGTAATTGATTTACATTTCAAAGCAGCGATTTGAAATTTGTAGATAGGGGACTAACTTAGATCAGATTTATCTTGTTAGTGGCATATATACCTTATTAAGCTTGTATTGGTTCTTTATCAAAGGAGAATCTGAAGTGAAATAACGAAAACAATGATATGCAATTTTTGACTTATCCTTAATGCGCTACTAACTAGCCTATTTGCCAATTAAGATACACCATTCCATTTCTAGATCCTTGACGATTTCTAATCAATTGTGTTTCTCGGAGGTTCGTAGCATTTTTCCAATCATATTCTTATGTGTTGCTTTAACTGTTCTAGTTTTCTTCCCATGATGAGATATTTGATTGCATTTGGGTGGATTGAAATGTACTTATCGTACAGTGTGCATTATTTTTTTTTCTGGTATTTATGCAAAGTTTATGTCATGGCCAAAGCATCTTGCTTGATTTTTTTATTTTCTTGAAGAATGATCTTAATATGAGAATAATTGCAGGAGGATCGCCCATTGTTTGTCCAATTTTGTGCCAATGATCCAGATACCTTGCTTGAAGCTGCACTGATAGTGGAATCTCATTGCGATTATGTCGACATTAACCTGGGGTAATGTTTTAAGAAATATCTTGGAGCTTAATATTGTTTTCTAAAATGTCGTACTGTGCCCACCTACTATGCCTAAATGGTGATGCAATTGCTGTTTTTCTTGTCTATTATTTTGGATATGTTTTGGTGAAAGTGTACCTGGTGAGCTTTTTAAATGCCTTGGATTATCCAGGGGAAGTAAAATATGTCTTCCATTTTGCACTGAAAAATCGGATGTAACCCAGAGAAGTCTTGTAAAGGTCCAACTCAATTGATTACATGATTAGTCTACTATTGACCAAATTTTTAGTGGATTTAGATAGGAGGCTTTACTACTGTGAAACAAGCCGTGTTCCAGCTATTTAACCGAAGGGCATTGAGTGTTGGTTTGTGATGCCAATTCCTAGTTATGCATTTTATGGTATTTTGGGTTTTATGGAGCTCATCATTTGTCTTGATCTTGAGTCTAAAAGCAAAAGTGAAGTAGAGTCTTTTTTCGTTTGGATTGTAATGTAAAAAATGTATGTTAGGAACTTAGGTCCTGTTTAAGAAAACTGAACATTAAGTGCTGAAATCTTAGTAACTGAATAATCCCTACGAAAAAAAAGTTTGCTTGAAATGAAATTATGAGCGCTGAAATTTTAACAAGCAAATCGGTAAAGATTTAATTGGATAATTTAAGAATTAGTGGTGATAACCATTTTTCCGACGTCCTAGCGGAATCGCTACTAGCTTCCTTTCATGTTTTATTTTCAAATTGTTACATTGGTATCAAAAGAAAACTAAGTTACTGAGAAAATGCTGTTTTTTCCTCTTAATTTGTAAAATGTTTGATTTTTGCGAAGTTCAGTGATGGATTTGAATATCAAATACTACTAGGCCCTTGTTTAAAATTGGTGCTACTTTGTTTACTATTTCTTCTTTGAGAATGGGATAGTTTCATTTTTGTTCTTTCCTCTCACAACTAAGAGACTCTATCTGAACGTCAATAGCTTGTATTCAGTAATATGATAAAATAAGGTCATGTTCTTTTCAACTTTTGAAAACTCAACTGAACTGAAGTTGGCTGAACTGGACTCAACTGAGCTGAGCTGAACTGAACTGAACTTATTTTAGTGTAAATTTATAACAGCTGAGCTGAAGTGCAGTGGTTTGAACTGGTCTGAATTGAAGTGTGGTCTAAGAGAACAGGGCCTAAGATGTGCATGCATTATCCAACAGGGGAACTAGGACTTTTTGCAATTAAAATGATTGGTTAAAATTGGCATCTTTGCAGTTGCCCACAACGTATTGCTAGGCGGGGAAACTATGGAGCTTTCCTGATGGACAATCTTCCTCTTATCAAATCTCTAGTCGAAAAGCTGGCTTATAACCTCGAAGTCCCTTTGTCCTGCAAAATCCGAGTATTCCCAAAAATGGAAGACACGCTCAAGTACGCCAAAATGCTGGAGGAAGCTGGCTGTTCTCTTTTAGCAGTCCACGGTAGAACTCGAGACCAAAAAGACGGGAAGAAAATCCGTGCCGATTGGGAAGCGATCAAGGCCGTTAAAAACGCTCTAAAAATCCCAGTCCTCGCCAACGGAAACATTCGCCACATGGACGACGTTAAAACCTGCCTGGAAGCAACAGGTGTCGACGGGGTGCTCTCAGCCGAGTCTCTGCTCGAGAACCCAGCTCTTTTCGCTGGTTTCCGAACCTCTGAATGGGCAGTTGGAAACGAAGAGAGCACTCGAGACGGGAAACTGGACCAGGCAGATTTGTTGGTCGAATATTTGCAGCTTTGCGAAAAATATCCTGTGCCTTGGAGAATGATTCGGGCTCACGTGCACAAGATGTTAGGTGAGTGGTTTAGGGTTCATCCTCATGTAAGAGAGGTTCTCAATGCACAATCGAGATTGACCTTCGAATTCTTGTACGGTATTGTCGATCAACTAAGGGAGCTGGGATTGAGGATTCCGCTTTATGTGAAGGATGTGGATTCTGATGTATCAGTACTTTCGGCTAATGGCTCGGCCAGTTAAATTTCGTGGTTTATTGTAGGTAGGCAGAAGATGCACGATATTTGCAACCCAGGAGAAATGGGGCACAAAAACAGGTAATAGGAACTTATTTGTTACACTGTACTACAATAGATCAGAATTATACTGCATAATTTTGTTGACCTGAATTTTTTCCATTGAAGTTTTTCTATATTTCTTCCACTTTCTGTAACTTCAATTAGTAATCTCATATTTATGATAATTTAAATTACACAAATGATTTGTATCAAATTGAAGGCATGATTTCTGCTGAGATGAAATAATGGTGAATTGGTATTTTATGCCCAAGCTTGTTTGATTTTTTCTTTTGTAAAAATCACAATTGGGAATTTGAGACCGATTTTAGTTTGCCTGAACATGTATATATGGACAGGATTAGTTAGTATTAGATTGTTCACTCGAATTAAAACCGTGAAGAAAGCCGAAGCCTATTGAAGATTGCTCTTTGTTATTCCTTCACTGCAACTGAATTCTTTGAGTCTACACATTGTTTCTTGCTTCCTACTCGCTGCCCTTTAGACCTCTGCCACGACCTTTCTCTTCCACCTCTACTTTCCTCGCTCTAAAATCTCTAATGGCATTGTTAATTACCCATGATCCTCGGCCTCTAGATCTCCATCAATACTTTACCTGCTTTAGTTGGTATTTGATCTTTTTGATTGGTTTTGTTAATTGAAGTTCTTATCTTGTTGAAACAAATTACTCTAGCGCCAACCATGGAAACCTTGACCAGGCAAATCTTCTACTGAAATATTTGCTACTTAGCAAAAAAAGACATCCCATAGTATTCGGGAAAGTGGTTTACGATACATTCTCACTAATAGGATCTGAACGCAAAATCGATGTTACTGACCTTTACGTTTCATTTACAGTATCATGGATCGACATAGGGAGCTTGGGAAGATTCCACTGTACCTGATGATGTAGACCTCAGTCAGAACTTGGTAGTTGGAAAATATAATCTTATACAAAATAGGAAAGAAAACTCTGAAAAATTTGTGTTGTCACCCAGAATAAAGCATTAGGATTGCCGTCAACACTTGGTATAAATAAAACCATAGTTTAATGAGACAGCGTGGCTTATGCCGTCATCACTAGAAAGGCAAAATGGCATTATCCATGCCTCAGAGACTTTCTTAATCAAATTCCCGAAATTGCTGCATTTGGATATAAAAAACATAGTTATTCATCAGTCTTCTCGTACCTATAAATAACACTATCAACTGCTAGTCCTGTACGTCAGTATCATCACAATCTTTCTCTCAAACCTCTAAAATTGATCCCTAATGGCATCTCCTCGAGACCCCGACGACTATCTTCATTCAAATCCGAAGCAAGAGAAAGAGACAGATGAAGCATTTACATTGTCCACCTGGCGGCTCCTGAGTGGAGATAGGATAGAGCGGGCATGGGCCTATTGGACCAAACTGGGACGACCGAAGTTGCTAGTCGCTCCAATGTGGGACCAATCCGAGCTTCCGTTCCGAATGCTCTGTAGAAAGTATGGAGCTCAGGCTGCTTATACTCCTATGTTTCGTTCCGACGCTTTCATTTACGACGAGAAATATAGAGCCGAGGAATTCACTACTTGCAAGGTACGTAATGACTTGCATAAGCTTCATTATTAATGCAGTAGTAAATATCGAGAAAACACGTCTCAAACGAACTATTGGCTTGAAAAATGCAGGAGGATCGGCCATTGTTAGTCCAATTTTGCGGGAATGATCCAGATACATTGCTCAAAGCTGCACAAATGGTGGCACCTTATTGTGATTATGTTGACATTAACTTTGGGTAATATTTTCATTCTTTACTTATCATCTTGTTAATTGGGACTCAGTTTGTACTATTTTAATTATTCTAGCTTATATTGTAACAAATTTAAAAAATGGGGTGCTTAATTCATAAAAATAAAAAATCCGAAATCTCAAATATGTTACACAACACGAAAAAGTCATATAAAACATGGTTGTTTAATTCCTCGAAGTGGAAAATGTGGAGGGTTAAGCCTAAAGGGTCCATCGGAGTTGAATCGGGGCCAACCGGTTCATTATAAAAATGATAACATCATCATTTTCAATATTATAAACAATTAAAATATGACATGAACTATAAGCAAGTTTTGAGTACTAAAACTAATAATGTTACTTGAACGATTTGATAATATTCAACCATCATACCATAATAAAATGTCTAGCAAAAGTTTATAGTTACTAATAGGCTTAATGCATCTGTAGGTACTTGAACTTGTCCCAAAAAACCTACTGTCTCTTTGAATTTTCAAAGTAACCCCGTAGCTCCCTCAACTTTCAAAAAGTGCACAATTTTGAACGCCACGTGTCAACTTCTGATTGGAGAGGAAAAAATGATGTCTTTGAAAAGTCAAACCAACCAGAAGTTGACACGTGGCATTTGTTGGATATTGTGGATAAATCCCACTTGGAAAATAAATAAGAGAAGAGAGTATAATATAAGTGGTGTAGATTGGGCCTTTAACACAAGCCATGGATATGTGTGGATCCCATATGGAAAATAAACAAGAAAAGATAGTATAATATAAGTGTTGTAGATTGGGCCTTTAACACAAGCCAATTGATTTTGTGTTAGATAGGTTCAACCCCACTTGTATGCGCATTCATCCTATCGAGCCCAACACTCTCTAAATCCCTGGATTATTCTACATGGTATCAGAGCAATAAGAAGGCCTAACATCCTGGATTCATATTTGAAGTCCTGATGGAGTCTGGGCTAGCAGAGAAAGGCTAGACTCGATGTCGACCTTGAGCTTCGGAGAAGATAGGCCAAGGAATGCTGGCAAGTGGTAACTGGTCTAGGCCAAGTTGTACTTGAGGGGGAGTGTTGGATATGTGTGGATAAATCTTACATGGAAAATAAACAAGAGAAGAGAGTATAATATAAGTGGTGTAGATTGAGCCTTTAATACAAGCCAAATGGTTTTGTGTTAGATAGGCTCAACCCCACTTGTTTGTTCACTCACCTATCAAACCCGACACGCTCGAGATCCACGGATTCTCTACAGCATTCAGGGAGCAGAGTGGTGCACTTTTTGAAAGTAGAGGGAGCTATAGGACCACTTTAAAAGTTCAGGAAGGCAGTAGGCTTTTGGAGACAAGTTCAGATAATTACTCATGCATTAAACCTTATTAATATTGATATATTTCCCGTAAAAATTAGAATTTATGCCTTTTTTTTTATTTTAAGTAATTAATGTAGATTCATCAAAACAGACAAAACCAGAAAAATGTAAAGTCGGAATCTTTTTAGCAGAAAAACTACGGAAATCATGACCCCGTGTGTATTGATCGTTGGCCTGTTTTCGATAAGAATATAGTCCAAAAACGCCAAAATGAACGTTTTCAGAAATAAGTTCCTTTAGAGCCGACCTCCTTCAACTCCTTTTGAATTCGCTGTCTCCAAATAAATCAAAACACGCTCATCTCGATTGTGTTTGTACACGTAGGTGTCCGCTACGGAGTGCGAAGGAAGGGAAGTATGGAGCATTCTTAATGGAAGATCTTCCACTTGTGAAATCTCTAGTTAAAAAGTTGGCTCAAAACCTTAGTGTACCAGTTTCTTGCAAAATTAGAAGATTCCCAAAATTGGAGGACACTATCAAGTACGCCAAAATGCTAGAGGAAGCTGGCTGTTCTCTTTTAGCTGTCCATGGCAGAACCAGAGATCAAAAAGACACTAAGAAATTCCGAGCTGATTGGAACACGATCAAGGCTGTTAAACAAGCTGTTAGAATCCCGGTTCTTGCCAATGGAAATATCCGTCACATGGACGACGTCGAGAACTGTCTGGAAGAAACAGGTACGTTTCATTTTTAACTCGTCGTTATAAGCTGACTAGAATAACTTATCGTCACTTTTTAACTTATAAACAACTTCTTAAAGTTTCTCGTAACTTATATTTCAACTTATAAGTAGAGTATAAGTTGTTTTTGTAGCTAGGAGCGGTGTTGTGGTTATGTCGCAACCGCACTAGCTCCACCACCTTAAAATCCTTTGAAAATTTCTGACTATGCCATGTGCATGGAGTAACCTTAAATCTTAGGGCCAGCCATCTTGCCCTTCGAGGCATCTGCAGATTGGCGATCGGGGATTAGTCTGGATGTGGACATAGCTTAAAGGTGCCGTCCACAGTTGGGATCCATCTAGAACCACCTTGTGGTGAAAACAAAGAAAAAAAACAATTGAAAACTACAACAAAAAAAATTGTTTAACTTATTTTAAGCAAATTTATAAGCACTTAAAAATTGACCAAGTAAAACTTAAAACACAAGTTGAATGTGTGAGAGGAGAACGATGTTCAAATCTCAGTAAATATCTTTGTAAGGAGAGGTGAGGACACTGAGGAACTTTAACTCTAAGATAACCCCTAATATGATTATTTCAATAAAGATACTTGTCAATTTACTATAGTGTCTTTTTAATAAAGTAAAATACAATTTAGTCACATTTACTTTATACACAAAACACCAAATTTTATACACAAAAAAGATGCTTGTTTTTTTTTTTATCAATACAAAAAGATACTTGTTAGGCATTGGGGGTTAATGATGTTGTTGTTGTACTTTATACACAAAAAGTCTTATTTATAAGCTATTTCATTCATTTAACAACCTATAAGCGATTTTACCAAACCCTTCAACTACTTGTACGCGAGCCTTAAGGAAAAATTCAATTTCTTGTTTCTGAGCTAGTAACAAGCTCAAAAGCACCCGCAACGAGAAACATAAGATTGTTAATTTTTAAATGGAATCTCCCTACTGGTGTAGATGGTGTGCTATCAGCTGAATCACTGCTTGAAAATCCAGCACTTTTTGCTGGTCTTCGAACTGCTGAATGGGCGGTTGGAAATGAAGAAACGATTAGCGACGGAAAAATGGATCAGATGGATTTACTGGTGGAATATTTGAAACTAAGTGAGAGGTTCCCAGTTCCTTGGAGAATGATACGTGATCATGTCCACTGCATGTTGGGTGAGTGGTTCAAAATCCATCCACATTTAAAGGAGGATCTCAATTCACAGTCAACTCTAAGTTATGAATATCTCTATGGTTTAGTGGATCAAGTTAGAGAGCTTGGACCAAGGATTCCACTTTACCTCAACAATTGAATTGATTCCGGCGAGTTTGGGCGGCTTTTATTACCTGTTTTCAGACTGTTTTTCCATAGTCAAAAGCGTCCTAAAAGTTATACTATGTCAGTTTTACATTTGCAATAAAACAATGTTAGTCCACTCAATAAACACTTGAAAGTTTAATAAATTTATACGCTTCCATGGGCATTAAGAATTAATTGGTTTCCTGAAATCATATTGTAGTGTTTTAGTTCTACTACATGCTCATTCGTCTCACATATATATTTTCTAATAATTAAAGAGGTTAGGTATTAATTTTAGAATTTCTCACTACTATATTAATTGATATACCAATTGAGTTAGACTCAATTGGTCATATATATTTTCTATTAGCCTCTACCATACTACTTGCATCATACAATAACAAGTCAGTTCTTTTTTATAAGTTATATCAGCCATTTACTTGAAATTAGTCTAATTTTACAATCATTTCAACATCAAACAGTGGCGTGCCACATTTCTAAATGGGTTGGATAGACACTTTAATACTGTCACGGCCTCTTTTTTTTTTTTTTTTCATTAGTTGAGTATGACTTAAGTCCCGACAGTCAGAATGAGGTCAGAATAAAATTAACATAAAATTAATAATTTTCGACGTGCTAAAACAACATCTTTTTTCCATTAGCAAAAAGAATTATTTTAACACTCCCCGACCAATCTTAATCCAAGTAGAAAAAACTTCAATTGAAATTGATAAATAATTAACCACATTTTTCAGCCTCCCCACATTACACTTTACCATTTGCTTTTGATCCAATTCAACAACAAATTCACATTAATCAAGAACCAACTAATTTATATTTAGAAGTTTGATTATGGCAGAATTGAAAGCAATTCTCATCCATCTTCTCCACAACAAAATGAGCTAACATATCACTAGCCTCCACCAAATTCTCTCTACACAAAAACTCATCTCCACACACTTTCTCCACTTCCCTATAGTAATCATGGACAAATATATGTGTCTTCCCATTACCCCTTTTCTTACTTCTCGCCAGCACTCCAGCCGTAAATATCGGCACCATTCTCCCCGACCCATCTGGCCCATCTCCCCGAGGCCCATCGATAAGTATAACATCCCAATCGACTTCATAAACATGATTAGGCAAGTCGTTAATCCCGAGTTTACACTCCGAAAAGAGAAGGTTTTGAACCGGTCTACATTCATTTTGAATTTGATCTCTTGTTGAAGATATTAGTTCTCTATATTCTCCCATTTTTGTTGTGTATTGAACGTCGAAAACGTCTATTTCGGGGTGTAGCTCCTCGCAGTAGGCAGCGTAGTATCGGTTTTCTTCGATGAAAATTGTTCGGCCGTTATGGTTAAGTGCTTTCCACAAAAGGGTTTCGTGGGTTAACCCGAAAACGAGTAGATTACAAGGAGATGAGCATTTTCTTAAGACGTCGGTGATGGGTTTCATTTCGGGATATGACATGTGGAATGTGTCGTTTGATCTGGAGGAGTAATAGAGAAGAGTGTTGATTATTGTTGTTGGTAATGGGGAGTTTGTGGAGATTGAGGATGACGTGGCAGCGGAGGCGGCGGCGGTTTTGGCCGGGAAAGTTTCACGGGTGTAGATGAGTGTGACTAGAAAGGCAATTGTGAAGAAGGAAATAAAGGCAAGAAGCCACAAGCGACTAGAGGCCCCTTGTTTTGGGATGTATGGGTGAAGAAGAATGAGTTTTGTGTTATTGTTGTTGTCCTTCATCTTTGAAGAGAGAAAGAGGGGGGATGAGTGAAATTTTCTCTCTCTAAGTGATCAAGTCTTTTGAATGTTTGATTGAATTAAGAGATGAGAAAATGGTTTTAAAGAAAGGTCAATGTCTTAGAAAGATGATGGTCGATTATCGACGGGATCCTAACAATTCGAGGGTCCTGGGTGAAATAAGAAAATTGCCTCTTTGATGAAAATTTTATGTATGTAAAATTGAAATATTTTATAATAAATATTATATATTAAAAATACAATTTTAAAGTTTTTTTTATTGTATGTTAATAATTTCCCTGATTTACGTACTTTGAATTAGATCATTGTATCATAAGTGTAAGAGATGGTTTTTAGTTTCTGGTAAAGCTAAAACGCTGCTAAATATATGTAATTGTGTATTGTAATAGAAGGTGGTTGGTAGAAAAATGCAATCAACAATTCTTAAAGAGCCCACCACGCTCATTTTTTTTTTTTGGTTTTAACTATTCGTTAAACTTGTAAAGAATTCACATTTTTAATGTCTAATAGTTGCCATTTGAGTCTAATTTAGCATATTTTCCATTTATTTACTTATTTTTTTTATATAGTTGGATGTGTTCCCATGCAAATATTGTGCTTGGTCAAATTGATAGTTGTTTGTTAGTGTATATAATAAATCAAAAGATAAGATGAAAATTAGAGTGTGATGGGAGCAAAATACAAAGTTGTTGGAGTGGACACCCCATAACTAAAGACTAACCACATGTCCCTTTTCCTTCTCATTTTATTCATTTAATTTACAAGTAACCCCTTCTATCAATTTTATCTATTTATATAATATTTATTACCCTTTCGAGGTTGACAAACTACCTGCAAATAGGACATTCCTATTTAGCAAAACAAATTAGTATTTAATTGTATAAAAGACATAAATTAATAGCTTCAATTTTTGAGGTTATTTTCATGTGTATAAACAAGATGGTAGCCAATTGGAGATAAAATTAACTGATTCTGTTAAGTATAAATAATAAAGAACATGTTGGAGTCGGATTTTTTTAAGTATACCTACACATGTATGGGTTTTCTAATGAGCAGACAGACAACTCTAATTAAGATTTTATGTTTTATAAAATAATTTATATCCATAATTTATTTAGGCCTAATGCATGTCTAACTACATGAATTTATTTTAAAAATATTGTTCCTTGAACTTTTAAAGTGACCCTGGAGCTCACTCGACTTTTAAAAAGTGTTTTATTTTGCTCCCTGAATGTCATGTGTCAGATTCTGATTGGGGAGAAAAAAATTAGAAAAATGACATCTTTGAAAAGTCAAACCTACATATCATTTAGGAGCAAAGTAGTACACTTATAAAATTACTTTAAAAATTTAGGAATTCAATAAAAAATTTTAAGATAGATTTAGTAACTAAATTAAGATAGATTTAGATAACTAAATTAAACCATTCATTTACCTTATCACGTGATTTTCTATAAAAAAAATGTTGATAGAACATATATTTGTGTGTATTATTTAATCTTATTGTGTCACTTTTAAAACTCCAATCATGATATTGCTCCTACACAATTTTTGTAGCTTTCATGATTGCATAAATAAAAGAATAATTTTTGAGCTGGTATCATTTTAAGGTATGAATATATGGCTAACATTGTTCATAAATATATACTATTGTATTACAAATCTTATTACAAAAATATAACAAATACAGCTAGTGTATAGTAGTATAATCAGGGCCGTCTCGGAAAATTTTGGGCACTGAGCAAAAATATGACTAGGGACCCATGTACAATAAATATATGCTAAAAAAATAAATAAAATTTATACTTCACTAATAAATAACTAAAATTTATTAAACTTTTATCTATGCATATATTTTTTAGATTACGATATTGTAATCTGAATTTTTGGTTATCCGAATATTATTTTTACAGTAAATTTCAATTGATATTTTACAAGAAATTTATCAAAAATCATAATATTGATTTTATTGATTATGGATATTTTTGAAAGATATAAGAATACAATGACTTTAATTGAAATAAAGTATAAGAATCTCGAAAGTATATAATTGTTTTTGAAATAAAAAACTATCTATTAAATTAATTTTTTTTAAAAAAATAGTGTATTTAATAAATTTGTCAAACATTTAAACTAATCCAAATTAATATATATATATATATATATATATATATATATATATATATATAATACTAAATTTTATTTTTTACTTTGAGGTGACATGTGAGATATAACTAATAATAAGAATTAAAGATTATGTCTAATTTTAATTAAGATTTTTATTTGGTAAGTACTGTTATATCCAAATGTTAAAAGAAAAAAAGAGAAAAAAAATAGGAGACTCCATGCACATGGGTGAAACAAAACTCCTCCTATCTGAGCCAAAGCAAAATTCAAATCATTATTTCTCATATTTAAATATATATTAATCTTAGCAAAAATTTGAGATTTCAAAAAATTTAGGGCTCTAAGCGGTCGCTCTATTTATTTCCCCTAATGATCGGCGGCCATGAGTATAATTAAAATAGTCACTAAGGTATAATTAGTATTTGTAAAATGAAGGAAGATGCGATATGATAATTATAATTAATTAGCTTTTTAGTTGGGCATATATAATAATTGTGTTTAAAGTTATAACTCAGCATTCTGATACTAGACATTCTACCAACCAAAACCCATTTTTCTATGTTTTAGGTATGTGAAGTAAATGTCTAACAATTATTATGTACCCCCTTTACCAAAATGATATTATTACTATTATGTATCATTATCATCATTAATGTGCTTCAAAACTATGTATGTTAGTAGGTACTTAAGGAACATATCAACTGGTGGATGCAAATGAGTGACTTTGGGAAATTCAATATTCTAGTTGAAGAAATTTTTTTATATAATTTTTGGGTTAGTTTAATAGCATCTTCTTATCTTCTGCAATTCTCATGTCACTTGTGGCTGTAAAATTCACAAAAGTCTGTTTCATTGGACATGAAAATTAATTTAGGTCATCTCTGCGTAGTTATACTTTTATATTAAAATAGGTTCAGTCCAATTTAATTCAATTTACGGAAGTTTAGGGTAACATAGTAAAAAAATTATATTTTTAGAAGTGCAATTTTTCTATCTATTTGAGAAATGGAGAAAAAAGCAAATTTGTGCGTAGATGAACAAGTTGTTCTTAGAAATTTATTTGCAGGAATGTGATAATGGAAAATGGAGGCTTATAAGAGAGTCAATAATTGGCCCAATATCTTAATCATAAATAACGCCCAACTTAATTGAAATGGATATATGTACCTCTTAACATACGAGAAGCTCATTTCTAAAAATAATATAGGATATAATGAAAATATCTTTTTCCATAAATATAAATTTTGAGGAGGTCGAGTGTCGAATCACTTGGGACTTTCATATTTACATTAAAGATTAGGCTACATTGATAAATTATAATAAAAATTTAATATTTTTAAAAGAGGATAGAAATTTATGTTTAATAAAAAAACTAAAACCATTGTTTGTTATTAAAGCAAAATCACACGAGGAAGTTTTCCATCATTTTCACCTTGAATTTAACCATAAATCATTACAATCACCAACACCATTTCCCTACTTTTTGGTCTTTTCCTCAAGTAGTGGTGGCCAAATCAATATCATATTTCTATACTTTCGTTTTTTTATTTAAAAAAAACATTGGATTTTTAGAAGCCATGTTTGTAGTCAAGAAAACATCATTATATTTTATCAAAAAAAACATCATTATCAATTTTTCACGAAATTTCACGATGGCTAAGGTGCCATGCAAAATATATAATGGATCAGGGTTGTTTGATCTCTCTTTCTTACATGAAGTTAAGTATTAAAAAATAATAAAATAATAAAAATTAATATCATAAAATAGAATCTGAAATATTTATCATTCATGCAGGGAGAAAGGACCAAAAGACCAGAGCCATTATATAAAAACTCAATGTGGTATGTATATGCTATACTTTTAATGACAGGCGCCTTTCATGCTTTTTAATTAGTGGGATAGCTTAGAAAGATGTGATCACATAAGAAATAGCCTTTTCTTAAAAGGTAACACAATTTTTTTATCTTCAATCAAACCAATACCCTATTAATCAATTGCTAAAGTGATAACTCACCAAATTACATTAGTAATAGAGACAAATTTAAAAGTTTTATGAAAGTAATTGAAGATTGCATTCAATAATTTTGTCTCATAATTAAGAAAGTTTGTAATGCCATACCTTAATATAACAAGATTTGAGTGCTTTGCTTGAGTGTTTTTTAAAAACTTTCTTAGCTTTAATTTAGTTATTATTATTATTTGCTGTTGCAGTTTTTCTATAGTTTTTACTGCTATTTTTGCTACATTTTTATTTTTTAAGTAACTAAAATATATTTAAGAATTACAATTAAATATTTAAAACTACTAATTGATGAAAAATTCAATTGGACCATAATGCAAATATCTCGTCATGTTTCTTCATCTGAATAAAAAAAAAATAGATCAACAATGTTGTTATGTTACTTTTGCTATGTCATATTAATTGAAACAATTAATAACTTTATCATAGATTTGACAAAAATACATATTATTATTATTATTATTATTATTATTAAATTGAACGCTTATAAATTTACATATTTGAATTTAAAAATTATTAAATTGATCTCAATTTGAAGACTAATGAACATATGATTAAATGGATTGAGAGTGGCTATTAATCAACGTAGTTGAGACTTTAAGCACACTTAAAGCTCCATGTCCCAAACTTTTTTTTTCCTGAAGAATATATGTCATTAAAATTAATTAGAGTCAATTATAGCTCTAATTAAAGGTGGACAAAAAAATCAGGTCCCCCTTTTAGTCGAAGAACCTGCAGCCCTAACACGAACATGAGCAGCATGGTTCATAGAACGACAAACGTAAACCAATCTAATGTGACTAAAGTGTCTGATAAGACACAAAAAATCAATAAAAATCAAACCAATCATAGAGTAATAAGTCAACCAATTATTCAGAGCGTTCACAACATTAATGGCATCACATTCGAGGATGATGTTATTATAGTGCATATCTTTGAGCTAGCTCAAAGCCTCTCGGTACCTCATCGCCTCTGCCATAAATGGATCGCCCCCACCTTGCATCAGACTCGATCTCGTAGCTATCACGGTCCCATAAGAGTCGTGAATTACACACCCATGTCCCAATCTCGTACCATTTTCAAAGCAGCTTGCATCAACGTTGCACTTTGACCAACTAGCCGGTGGTCTCCTCCAATTCTCCACAGGTCGTGGGGCACTAGGGGTAGGTGAGGTTGGATTTGTTGACCGCCATTCTGTCAGAAAGCCAAGCCCATGTCTAAGAACTTGGTTGGAGCTTCTAAACTTACCCTGCTAAATAAATTTATATCGACATGCCCAAATAGCCCACAACACACACGACCCTTATTCGATATCTTCCCATGGCTTTGAAGATAGCCAAGCCCACCGTTCATGAATATTTGACACATTAATGGGTCATCCTTCCCCAAAAACCACATCCCAAATCGGAAAGACAAAATCAAAGCCCAGGAGAGCATGGTAAACATCCTCGTTACCATCACCGCAAGTGGGACACACCACCTCAACATCCACCTTCCGTTGCTTTAATCGTACCAGGGAAGGTAGACAACATGTTGCGATTTTCCACAAAAAAAAGTTAAGTCTCGCGGTGGAACACGAATATTCCATATACCACTCCATGCCGGATTCATAAATTTTGAAGGTAGATTAGCAGTCTGGGACTGCTACAATAACACATAATAACAGGATTTTACTGAAAAAATACATGACTGCTCAAACCTCAAATACGACACATCGTGATGTGGGGACCAAGAAAACTGAATCTGCCGAATAAGATGTTGAGTGTTAACATCAAATAGCATTTGAATCATGTCATCGTCCCAAGTCCTACCATCATCTCTAATCAATAAATTTACCAACCCTTCCTCATACCCCGGAAAAACCGCTGATGGAATAGCTGACTGATGAACAACCGGCAGCAAGTTATCCCCCCAAATCCTTGTACTTAGACCGTCCCAAATTCTTCAAGCTAAACCACTTTAGACAATGCTCCTCACTCTTATAATACCTCTCCAAGTATAGCTTGCGCTCGACCGATAAGGAGCATAAAAGAAAGAGCATCGAGGGTGGTAACGATTTTTGAACACACGGTTAACCAAAGAATTTGGTTCAGAAATAAAACGCCAAGCTTGTTTAGCGATGGAAGCGATATTAAACTCCTGCAGACTACAAAAATTTAGACCCCCCTTATCCTTTGACATACAAAGTCTCTCCCACCTCATCCAATGAACTGGGATTCCTAATGACACATATTTTCTACACATTTTAGTATTACTTTGACTGAGCATTTGAATATTATACTATCAATTTGTGATTAATTTGTGCTTATTTAGGAGATAAGGAAGTGTTGGGCTGATTTGGCAAGTTTGGAGACAATTGAAGGTATTTTGGAGTTATTTTGGAAGTTACTCGAGTTCAGGCTAAATAGTAACGTGATGAGTTGACAATTTCGGATTTTGGAGCAAAATTGGAACTAAAGAGCTCATATATTCTAATTGAAGACAAATTCCAAATTTAAATGATATCTTATTCCTTATTTTATCTTTGCCTTTTTTTTTAGTTATTTAGGAGAACTCAATTTCTTGTTTTGTCTTTCTATTTAATTAGGAGATCTCTTTTCTATTTATTTTAGAATTTATTTTTAGCATAAATAGGGGAGAAATCTCATTTTTAGAATTATCTTTTATTTGATCCTTGTGACCAACGTCTCCTTCTTCTCCTTCTTTAATGAATTATTTTATTTTATTTTTAATTATGTTTAGCTAATTTTCATTATCTTTCGGTTAAGGAGAAATCTTGATGCTAGTTGTTAATTGTGAGGATCAATTCTAACAATTCTTTCAAATTTCAGTTTTCGACTAAACCAGTAACATCTTTGTCATTATCTTTTTCATCTCTTCAATTTGGTCAATTGTTGTTTTTGGAATTATAATGATTTGTTAATTTTATTGAATTTATGCTCATAATAGTTTAATGAAAGATTGTAACAAATAATTTCTTTAACAAGTTTTCATGGTTTATTCAATTTAAATCAATCTTTATGCTTGATCATCATAATTTTGGTTTAAAGTTGGTTCTTCAAAACACAATGTTTTTTTATGATTAAATCTTGACAGCTTCTGCAAGTGCGTATGATAATCGAGGTTTTTTGGTTTAGCTCATCTAAAATCAATCCCATATATAGAAAAAGAATTAAACTCATGCTCATCATGGTTATAACCAACTAATTGAATTTTTGAAAATCTATTTTGTGCCTATGATCAATAGCAATTAAGCCGAGAGTATCCTTAACCGAAAGAGTTTTTAATTATATTTTTATTCTTTTAGTTTTTAGCATTTTTATATTTTTGTTTCAATCAACCTATTAAACCCCCTTCTATTTATTTATTTTTATTTTATTGGTTGTTAAATTCAATAAAGTTGATTACGTAGTCCCTGTGGAGACAATCCCGCTTGCCACTACTGTAGATTTATTTGTTTGGTGTTAAACTATTTATATTATTTATTTTTGGTGGATTCGACACCCATCAAATTTTGGCGTTGTTGCCGGGGACTGATACTAATTAATTTTTATTTGTTTTGATGACTATGACTAATCATGGAAGTATTGCAGCCATGACACTTGAAAAGATGATAATAGCATTAGAAGGAGCACCGGAAGTTGTTTCATGTGAGTTTTGCGGGTTAGTGGACACATTTTTGTTAAGTGTCCATTACTTTTTAGTGATGAACATCAACCAAAGGCATTTTGCAACTTACCAAAGTCATTTTTCAATATCAATCAAGGTAAGTTGGAAAATCAAGGTATGCTTCCATCTCAAGCTGAAGTTAATCTGAAACAGAATGCATGTGATATAATTGTTCCAAATGAGAAAGAGCCTATGAATGATAAATCTGAAAACGAAATTGTAAACCTAGAGTCCTGGGTAATCAAACGTGAAAACCTAAATTCAAGTTTAGCAGCTAATTTAGAGAATGATATAAGCCCCAATGGTAACAAGGAATCAAATCTAAAAATTTCAAAAATCAAAGTCCACCAACTCCCTTTTCCACAAATGTTGTCAAAAACCAAGAAAGAAAAGTAAGATGTAGAATTAAAGAAAATATTTCAGATTATTGAGATAAGTGATCCTTCCCTTGATACCTCTGATGTGGATAATATTATAAATGATTCATTGCTTATACAATTGGGGATAACTTTGCTTAATGAAATTGATTTCTCTGATATTTTATTGAAGTGTGAGCTGAAGGAAACTTTTAAGGGATTGAGCATCAAAGAGCTTGGTTTGGAAACAATAGCATGGGATCCTGATTGAATGAAAATAGGCGTCGAGCTAAACGACGTTAAACAAATGTGCTTTTTGGGAGGCAACCCAAAATTTTATTTTTGCTTTCATTTTTTTTAGTTTAATAGTTTTTTTTCAAAGGGTATAAGTGTAGTTTAATAGTTGTCTTCTATCTTGGTTTCAATCTAAAGAATGTCTAATTTTGTAGCTCATTGATGAATTCTAGCATGTCCAGTCGTAGCAACAGCAACCTTAAGTTTCTCCACATCACCTCTACCCACTTCAGGTTTTATCTTTCTTGTCCTTTATCTTTATTTGCTTTCTTTTTTACATAAATGAGGACAACTATGGTTTTAAGTGTGGGATTTTTGCTGAAATTTTTGAATTTTGTTGACACTTGCTTTTTAAAATTGGTTTTGATTTTGACTGTCCTCAGTAAACACAACTTGAGTAAAAGGGATGTCATTTAAACGGGCTAATTAAACAAGTACCAATTCTGATTTATCTAGTTATATTTTGATATCGAGAATTAATTTAAGAAATGGATGCCCAATTGACTGAAATCTTAAAGTTGCTTTGTAAGATGCTTAGCCTCTATTGTGTGTAGAAAAGTGAAACATGATTGTGTAATTTGCATGTGCTTAACTTGGACTTAGCCTATATTTAGATTATTTGTAATATGGAAGCTTTATCGAGACCTTACAATATTCTTAACATTGATCTTGGTGGTTATTTTATGTTTGTGAGTTCCGAAAATAAACGAAACGAGCCTTACGCGGCTAACAATAGGACAGAGTATCTTTCATAGGACCGCTAGAGGAAGAGCAAACTGTGGCTAACAACCGGGTGAAGACTCTTTCATAAGGAGAGAAAAAAAGAGAGAAAAAATAGGCAATAGAAAAAGTAAAAAAAAAATTGATGGAGAAAAGAAAAAAAAGAAAAGAAAGAAAAAAGAAAAAAAAAGTGTTATGGCTAGCGTCTAAAGACCCCACCAAGTAAAGTGTACAATAACTTCAATATAAGATCGAAATAAATCTTCTCATGGCTACAAGGAACTTTAAATAGAAAGCAAAGATAAACTTTCAACTTTAAGAGCAACTAATTGCATGTTTATGCTTATAATTGGTAAAAATTCTTGGGGTTAAGTTTTCGAGCAAGGCTATAAGCTTTCTAAAAGGAAATCAATCAATTGAACTACTGTAGCTTAAAAAAGGCTCTCTAACAAAATTTTAGTGAAAATAAATTAGTTTTTGCGAAGATGTTTAGGGTATTTTATTTGATTTCGTTCCTTTTACTTTAGATTTTATTGGTTGCTTGAGGACAAGCAAAAGGCAAGTGTGGGGGAATTTGATGACACGTATTTTTTACACATTTTAGTATTACTTTGATTGAGTATTTGAATATTATACTACTAATTTGTGATTAATTTGTGCTTATTTAGGAGATAGAGAAGTGTTGGGCTTATGTGGCAAGTTTGCAGACTATTGAAGCTATTTTGGAGTTGTTTTGGAAGTTATCATCGTGTTCAGGCTAAACAGTAATGTGATGAGTTGACAATTTTGAATTTCGGAGCAAAATTGGAATTAAAGAGATCATATATTCTAATTGAAGACAAATTCCAAATTTAAATGATATCTTACTCATTATTTTATCTTTACCTTTTAGTTATTTAGGAAAACTCAGTTTCCTGTATAGTCTTTCTATTTAACTAAATGATCTATTTCTTATTTATTTTAGGATTTATTTTTAGCATAAATAGAGGAGAAATCTCATTTTTACAATCATCTTTTTATTTGGTCCTTGTGACTAGCGTCTCCTTCTTCTCATTTCTTTAATGATTATTTTATTTTATTTTTAATTATGTTTTACTAATTTTCATTATCTTTCTGTTAAGGAGAAATCTTGATGCTAGTTGTTAATTGTAAGGTTCGATTCTAATTTTTCTTTCAAATTTCAGTTTTCGACTAAACCGGTAACATCTTTCTCATTATCTTTTTAATCTCTTCAATTTGACCAATTATTGTTTTTGAAAGACAAATTATCAAGAATAGTCATACTTTATAAATTATTTACAAATTGACCATTATGTCAAACTATATATAAATACACATTCCCATCAATTCTATTTACATGTCATTTCATCCACTTGTTTTTCCCCTTTTTCTTTTGATTTTTTCTTATTTTTCATTTATCTCTCGAACTGTTTATTTTTTCGATATGTCGCTCTAGAGTTTTTTATTCGTCTCATTTTTATCTTCAAAATGACATCCATTGTGACATTTTTGAATTTTTGAATTAGTAGACGTCCAATAGACATGTGATAGAAGTCTGGTAGACATATGGTAGATATTAGTTTTTATGGTTTTTTTTATGGAATCTTTATGTTAATTTGTGCTAATCTTGAAATCAAACCATCAGCTAAACAATGATAAATTAGTGGCGAAAATCAAACAAATATCAAGAAGAGAAGAGAATCGAGATACGATTTTCAGATCAAGAAAAGATAGCAAGAACATATCGAATAGAGAGAAAGCACAATATACAGATCAAAAGAGAAAAAAGACTAATGAAAAAAATAGATTCCACGCATTTACTAGACTTCTACCACATGTCTATCAGACTTCTATAACATGTCTACCAGACATCTACCACATGTCTATCAGTTGAAAAATTCGAAAAAGTCACAGTGGATGTATTTTCGAAGATAAAAATAAGACGAACAAAAAACTCTACAGCTGCATGTCGAAAAAATGAATGGTTTGAAAGATAAATACAAAAGAAAGTAAGAAAATTAAAAAAAAAAGCCATGAACAGTATGTGGACGGGGAATGTATGAGTGTAAATATTTTATCTTTTGGTGCAAATTATTTTATAAAGAAGGGTGTGTTTTGTAAGAATGAATTGTTAATTTCGTTGAATTTATGCTCACCATAGTTTATTGAAAGATTGTAACAAACGACTTTTTTTAACAAGTTTTCATCGTTTATTCGATTTAAATCAATCTTTATGCTTGATCATCATAATTTTGGTTTAAATTTGGTTCTTCAAAACATAATGCTTTTTTATGATTAAATCTTGACAGCTTCTGCAAATGCATCTGATAATCGAGGTTTTTTGGTTTAGGTCATCTAAAATCAATCCCATATATATAGAAAAAGAATTTAACTCATGCTCATGCATGGTTATAACCAACTAATTGAATTTTTGAAAATCTATTTTGTGCCTATGATCAATTGCAATTAAGCTGAGAGTATCCTTAACAGAAGAGTTTTTAATTATATTTTTATTCCTTTAGTTTTTAGAATTTTTATTTTTTTTTTCAATCAACCTATTAAACCCCCTTCTATTTATTTATTTGTATTTTATTGGTTGTTAAATTGAATAAAGTTGAATACTTATCCATGTGGAGACGATTCCGCTTGCCACCACTGCAAATTTATTTGTTTGGTGTTAAATAATTTATATTATTTATTTTTGGTTGATTCGACACCCATCAGTTCCCCACTAGAAATTGGCAAAGATTTTTTCTAACGAAGCAGTAGTATGAGATGGAAGCAAGAAGATCTGCATGACATAAGTAGGAAGGGCTTGTGCAACTGACTTCAGCATAATCTCATTGCTACTTTCAGATAACTTCTTTCTATTCCAGCCTTGTACCTTCTTGTGCGCTTTTTCCACAATGGAATCAATATATGCTTTTTTGATTGCCCAATGACCAACGGAAGGCCAAGATACACGCCACGACTCTCCATTTCCTTCACTCCCAGGCAATTAACAATATCCTATTTCATCAACACATCCACATTAGGGCTAAATACTATCGAGGACTTATTAAAATTTATTTGCTGCCCAGATGCCTTCTCATAAATATGGAAAATCGATTTAAGAGTACGAGCCTCGTTAAAGAAAAACATGCTATCATCTCCGAACAATAAATGAGGGAGTAATGAATTGTTTGAAAACTTAGAATATATGGACAACACAACAAGGAATTTAGATTGCCAAACCCCTTTTACCTCATATAAATGTACCGCTCTTGCAATGGAAAGCATAAGAACAATAATATTTCAAGATACAACGCTAAAAATGCATGAAACAAAGTTATGCATCAAGTTTTTATGATCTAAAATAATTGAAGAATCATAATAGAACCCCAACTCGTCATCAATGAGGGAGTCAAAAAGAGCAGTGTTATCTAGACTCTGTTCTTTTCAACTTTTGAAAGCTGAACTGAATTAAAGTTGGTTGAACTGAACTGAAGTGAGCTGAATTGAAACTAAACTTATTTTAGTGTAAATTTATAACTACGTATAGCTGAATTAAACTGAAGTAGTTTGAACTTAATTGAATTACAGTAAAAAAAAAAAAAATAAGGCCATAATTCAATAATCACAAACTATTTGATATAATTATAAGCTAAGTTGGTTCAAACTTCAAATTATTAATTTCATGGAAAGAAATATAAGATAAAACTAGTCTAAATTATTTTAAGTAACATAAGACATTTTTATCAAATTTATTGATGGCGAGATAATCCTACACTTACTTTAAAAATTTCAAAATAAGATTTGTTAGTTAATAAAAGTGACTAAATCATGAAAAATATAATAATTAACATATCAATAAATATGAATTTATATAATGGGTGAGTATATTTTCTAGTTTTGGGCGGGAGGTATCTTGAGTAAGTCTCAGTTATCGACGATACTTTTAAAATATTGCTCTATATACATCTCAAGATTTAATCTCCGGTTCATATTCTTTAATAAAAAGCGCCATGCAGTGCAGTTCGGCCACCGGACGAACACGCTAGTGAGCAGTAAAATGGTTTATTGGGCGGACCACTAGCACGTGACACTCTGAATCCCACTAGAAAGCCAAGCCACCTTTTCCCCATTTTTGCCTCTCAATACGAAAAACACCGACGCCTACTTTTCCCTCTTTCCTCCCACAAATTAGCGCAATGCTCCCTACACCTCCCCCCTTCTTTCTTCCACTCCTCCTCCTCCCTCTCGCCGCCGTCGTAGCGTCTCCGGCGACCTATCCCCTCCCTCCCGACGCCGTCTCCCTGCTTTCTTTCAAGTCTAAAGCCGACTCGGACAACCACCTCTTCTACACTCTCACCGAGCGTTTCGACTACTGCCAATGGCGCGGCGTCAAGTGCGCCCAGGGCCGAGTCGTTCTCTTCGTCGCCGCCGGTTTCGGCCTCCGCGGCGCTTTTGCTCCGGCCACTCTCTCCCGCCTTGACCAGCTCCGTGTCCTCAGTCTACACAACAACTCCCTTTCTGGCCCTGTTCCTGATCTTTCCCCTCTCGTTAACTTGAAATCGCTTTTCCTTGGCCGGAATTCGTTCTCTGGTACTTTTCCTCCTTCGATTTTGTTTCTTCATAGGCTGGTTGTTCTTGATCTTTCGTATAACAATCTCACCGGTGCTATTCCGGTTCAGTTGTCTGCTCTTGACCGGCTTACCTCCCTTCGGTTGGAGAGGAACCGGTTTAACGGAACTCTCCCGCCGTTGAATCAGTCTTTTCTGGCGTTTTTCAATGTTTCCGGGAATAATCTCGCCGGTCCGATTCCGTCGACGCCTACGCTGTCCAAGTTTGACACGTCGTCGTTTTCGTTGAATCCTGATCTCTGCGGCGAGATTGTTAACAAAGCATGCTCTAGTTTGCGTTCGCCGTTCTTTGATTCGCCGGCCATTTCTAACAACACCTCGTCTTCAGCGCCGCTTAGCCAGAGTGTACAGGCGCATGGTGACGGAATGATTTTGACTCCGCCATTGCCGCGGAAGCACAAGAGAACTGCGGCCATTTTCGGTTTTGCTTTTGGTATCTCCATGTTAATTTTGTCCATTGTGTGCGTCTCTGTGGTTTTGTTCAAAAAACAGAGGAAACAAACATATCTCGAGGATAAACAGCCTGTAGCTGCAGCGGGCGCTTCCACGCCGGCGAATTCAGTCTATACGAATTCAACAAATCAAGTCCACGATGTGAGAGATTACAGTGAGGCGGTGGTAACCGCAAAATCCAGAGAAATTGAGACTCAACCGGTGAGGAGAGCAGGAAAGAGTGGGGCTTTGGTGTTCTGTGGAGGGGATATACAGATGTACACACTGGAACAGCTAATGAGAGCTTCGGCGGAGTTGCTGGGAAGGGGTACTATTGGGACTACATACAAGGCAATCCTTGATAATCAGCTGATACTAACGGTGAAGAGGATTGATGCGATTAAGACTGCTATGACCAGTACCGATTCGTTTGATTGGCATATGGAAGCTGTTGGTGGCCTTAGCCACCCTAATTTGGTGCCTGTATTGGCTTACTTCCAGGCAAAAGGAGAAAGGCTCGTTATATATGATTATCAACCCAATGGCAGCCTCTTCAACCTAATTCACGGTATATTTTGTCAACCCAATTTTTACTTCTGAATTTCATACATTTGTTTTTCTTTATCTGTACATTTGCTATCTTGAGAAAAATTTAGAATTTTTTGCTGTCCAAGTTAAAGCAACGTTTCTGTTAACCTGTCAACATGGAGTTTACTCGAGGTTTATATACATTAAAGCCTCTGCCTAATGCACGGTACTGTTTGGTTTAAAAGGATTTACGGTTTTGGAGAAGCAAGAATTCAATTGAGAGTTGATTTGAGTGATGTCTTTATTGTATTAAGTACAGTTAACAGAAGATCTGACTTGTGAGCCACATTTATTAATAGTAGTGTCACGGGGATGGACCCCATTTGGCATATTTTATTAATCTGAATTATGTGTTTTTCATGTCGTGTGATAGGCTGGTTTTGAGTCTATGGTGCTTTTTACCTTTTTTCAGCATTGGGCATTTAATAATTTGTGGCGTTTAGTCCTGCAAAACTGTTCGCAAATTTTTGGATCTTTGTAACTTGAGAGAGTGTAGTCTAGTGTGCCGACAATCACGGTTTCAGTTTCAAGATTAAACATTTACTACCCTTTAATATAAAGGAACTACAATCACGGTGCTGACCAGTAGTCCACACTAAAATTTGTTGAGAATTTTGTCCGGGCTCGACAGGTATTGTTTAAGACTTCGAGAGAATCGAGAAATTATGCTTCTGGACAAAATTTAAAGTTTTCCATGTACAGTATATGACTCATCAAGTTTGTACTCCATTCTGATTAACTTGTGAATGGCTCATAAATTAAATTTTATTAGTGTTTGAAAGCGTACATTGCTTGAGGACCCTATATGATTTATGCAGTTAGGTTATGTGGTGCTCATTATGTACTCTATAGTAAATTTGATGCGGCCTCTTGGACTACATAGTTTACTATACCAATGATTTTCATAATTTCATTAATTCAAAATCAAATATTTATTCCTCATTATTGATAGAGGGACAAAGCCTACGATTGTTTTATTTCTAAAGAAAACAATCTTTTTAGACCCTTTCTTCCCCGAAATTATACAATTTACTGGTTCTTATGCTTTCTTGAGAGTTTCCATTAATGAGATATGGAGATGTTTGCTCAATTTTTAAAATATCGCGGTTGTATCTGTTAATATTGATACTTTCATTGCATAATCTTCTGCTGATGTGCTTGTCTGGATAAAATTCTGACATTTTAGTTGGTTTTTTGATGGCTAACAAGGAATTAAATGGCTCAAGCAGTATTTGTTCATGAGTTAGCCTGTAAGCATATGCTAGCAATTTATCATTGTAAATCTACAAATATCTTGAATATTGGGTTTCATTCCATTCAGAAAAATTTATGTTTCACAAGATTTCTTATACTTGAAAAACTGTTGACAGGTTCAAGATCAACAAGAGCAAAGCCTCTTCACTGGACATCATGTCTAAAAATAGCTGAAGATGTGGCAGACGGTCTTGCTTATATCCACCAAGTACCAAACCTAGTCCACGGCAACCTTAAGTCTTCCAATGTCCTCCTTGGAGCCGATTTTGAGGCCCGAATGACCGACTACTGCCTCGCAATCCTTGCACACACTGGTTCTACAGAAGATGACCCTGATTCTGCAGCATGCAGAGCCCCCGAGACCCGAAACTCAAGCCGAAGAGCCACTTCCAAATCCGATGTGTATGCATATGGGGTACTATTGCTCGAGCTTTTGTCGGGTAAACGGCCATCGCAACATCCATACATGGCGCCTACTGATATATTGGATTGGGTTAGAGCAGTTAGGGAATATGATGGGGCAGATGATAACCAGCTCGAAATGCTGACCGAGGTTGCTAGTGTTTGTAGCTTGACGTCACCCGAACAAAGGCCTGCCATGTGGCAAGTATTGAAGATGATTCATGAGATTAAGGAAAGTGTAACTGTTGTAGATAATACGACACCTGGCTATTCTTAGTTCCTTATTGAATGGTTTGGATGGTTGTGTCCGTGGGGAATTTTAGGCCTAATACATCAATTACCCCATGAACTTTCCAAAGTTTCTTTTAGCCCCCTGAACTTTGCAAAAGTGCACCAGTTCTCTCCCCCCTCCCCCCCGCCCCCCCACCCAACCCACTTGCCACGTGCCAACTTCTGGTTGGAGAGAGAACATCGGAACATATTTTATTTGAAAAGTCAAACCAATTATAAGTTGACATGTGGCATTCAGGGGGCAAACTGGTGCACTTTTGCCAAGTTCTGCGAGCATTTGGGCCAAGTTTAGGGGCATATGGATGTTTTAGGCCAGAATTTTAACTGGGTAGAAGCTGTGGCATCAGTTTGATGGAACTTGACTCGAAAGAGCTACTGGAACAGCCAAATAATGGATTCTATTGCTTCTAAGTGAGTGTTGGGTTTTGAAGGTTGGTTCATCATTGGTGTAGAGTATTGGTATACTGATTGAGTGATTTTGCTTGGTAAATTGAAAGGTGAATCTCATAGCCAATTAAAATGTGCCATGTCAGCATGGGTGCTGATGTGGCACATTCCACTAGCAAGTATAGTTTCTTTCTTGAAAGGTGAATTGGAGAAACCCCTAGCCAATAGAAGAGCAGAGGTAAGAGATTGTTTTTCTTATTTGACTTCTGTCATAAGTAGATTGCCTGTTTCTTTGTAGTTTAAACTGTATCTCATTAAACTGATGTATGTGGAAATAATTGGTATCTGGCTCAGAGTTCTTAGAATGAAATGAAAATCTGTTGTTCCCGATCTGGTGTTGCCTAATATGTTTTCCTTCCGAAATTATTTTTATACATGGCGACTTTTTTTTACTTGTTAAGAAAAAGTAGAAAATGTTGTCTTCTAAGATTTCAGAACACAGTTTAGAAAACTAGACGCAATGATCATTTATGCATTTATTTTCGTACATACATTGTTGAGTTTATAGGCATGTGCATATGATGGAGACCAATTAGTTCATGCTTATATGGTTGTTGAAGAAGCTATAAAAGAAGCTACTTGCTGCGAGTTCTGATTAGCGCGATGTCGGTTCAAATCTGCATAATATTGTTGTTCTAAAATTTTGGTGTTCAATTGGTCTAGTAGACAATTCAATTAATATTATGATGATGTGCTGAAACTTGATTTTTGCTTTGAAACAATTTAGTTTGTCCCAAAGGGTAATAGGGAAAAGTTTCACCATAATGTAGGTTTGAATAGGGAAAGGTATTTGGAATTGAGTTTGTGGCTCAGGAACTGAACAAATTGGTTTCATTGATAAGGGATCCTAAGTATAAAGCTACGTGAAAGAAATGACCTAAATGCTCATTTCTAGTGTAAATGATTGAATTTGCATGCACGGGCGACTTGAAATATTTGTAACAACAAAACTTTTTTTGTTATTTTTTTAAATACGATAATTGATTAACTAACCAAAGAGGCAATTAAGGATGTCAAAGGGGCTGGTTTAGTGCGGGTGGTGCAACACCCACCTGCACTGCACCTAATAGTTTCGGCTACGATTTCAGGGACTCCCCATTTAATGTGTCGGGGTTTTTTATGCCCATTCTGCACTCGTGTGGATGCGGTTGGGTTTTGGGGAATTCCCGCCTTAATCTTTTATAATGATATTTTTCACATTTGCATATTCGTCCATAGGTCAAATCGGATATGTAATTATTGGAATAATTGGTGGAGACTCAAATGGTGGATATGCAAGTATGATAACTTATATGTTCTTCTATATCTCCATGAATCT
This sequence comes from Euphorbia pulcherrima, assembly GCA_947683365.1. Taxonomy (NCBI): domain Eukaryota; kingdom Viridiplantae; phylum Streptophyta; class Magnoliopsida; order Malpighiales; family Euphorbiaceae; genus Euphorbia; species Euphorbia pulcherrima. Next base: position 6,155,899 of record CANTUS010000006.1, on the reverse strand, counting down.
AGGAATTTTTGCTTGTATTGTATTGCACATTCATCCTATTTTCCTAAAATAAGAAAAGTTAAATTTATATAATAATTGTAAGAACCAATGTTATCAATACTAGACCGGGCCTCATATCGGTGAAGCCACTGGTATGTGGTTCAACCGGTAATACCGGTATAATTGATGGCTTTATCGGTTTTTTTAAAAGAATATATATTATTTAGGATTTTTAGTGTCTATTACAACGCTTTGTGGGTCTATTGCAACGCTTCTGTGTGTTGTCCAAGAGATTTTGGAAATGAATTTGGGTTTTCAATGGCTATTGCAATGCTTTTTAGGTCTTTAGCAACAATTTCTGGGTCTTTAGGCTTCTCGGTCTTTCGCAACTTTTTTCTGAATCTTTAGCAACAATTTTACTTGTTGCAGGATTTTGGCAAAACGGGGTTGAATCCGAAAAAACCGATTTCCAGTTCAACCCGGTTTTCTCTGATTTTTTATTGAAACATTTTTTTACCCACACCGTATCGTAGCTATGACCAGTTTGCAGCGAAATCGGTCGAACCGGTCGGTACGATATGATATTAATAACATTGGTAAGAACTAAAATTACAAATCCACTATTTAGTTCCATATTGAAATGGTAAAATCATGAACAAATTAAAGACACATGCAACAACATTACGAATGTTTGAAATCAAGGGAGAATAGATGAAATTCGATAGGTTCTAAGTATTAAAGTACTATTTATACCTATTAAAAAAGATGGGCTTAGCTAGTTGGACTTACAATATAAGTCTTTTTAAATTATGTTAATGTGTGGATATAAATATGTATACAATTCAAATTTTTATTTCTATTAAATTTCGGGGATTCTATGGTTTACCCCACGAGGATTAATTTGGGGATGGTGCAGGGATTCTCGGAGTTCTGGGATAGCTCCACTCACACCCGTCCATGCGGTTGAACAATTTGATTATTCCCATAGTTTTCAGATAATCCCCACCCGATCGACATCCTTAATACAAGTAGGAGGATTCAAAATCCATTACCCCATTACGAACTCGAGATGAACGCCCTTGCTAGAGAATGAGAAACCAACTTATGAAACCTAGCCACATGACTAAATAAACAGGATGCAAAAGCAAGCGAAGATAATTTTTAAAGATTAGGGGCATAGTAAGTGTAGCAACTGATTTTCGACGACTTTCAACATCTTTTTTTTTAGTTTTCACTATAAAAAGGGCCAATTCATTTCATAGTTTTATATTGCGCTATTTGATAGTTCTAAAGTTTAACCAATAAGGGCTGGTCTAAGTGGTAAGTGACTAGTTGGTATCGCTTAAGTAATGTCTCGAGTTCGAGTCCTAGTGAATGCAAAAAATCCTTATTGGGAGACTCACTCATCACAGCCAGATGGCGACCCGGGTTGGATCTAGATATAGTCGGATCAAAGCTCCGGAGAACCATTTAGGCAACTAGAAAATTGTTCTAAAGTTTACATTGCTGTATTGTTGTAAAGTTTTTACTGTTGGATAACAATTACAAAAATAAATATACAAGTAAATAAACGTCTCCAATTTTCTCTACTAGTGTAGGGGTGCCAAACTCTTTCAGATAGTTTTCTCTATTCCAATGTGGCGGTGTCAAACTCGTTGAGATTTCCGCCTTTTGAGTGCTTTCCGGTCTCCACCTTACATCAAAAGATACACATAATTAATATAAAAACATAGAAATATAATGGAAATTATAAACAAGTTAAAGGAAAGTAAATACCGATAAATTGAGTTGTGTGGAGCATTGTCCTTAAAGGATACTTGTAATTCTTCCAAAATTGAACTACTTCAATCGATTTGTTGGACTAAAAACAAAAATACAATATTATATCTAAAATTACAAAACAAGAGAAAATAAGTGAAAATAAAAAAACATTATATCTCAAATAATTGCAAAACAAGCCCTTATATAGAACAATAAAAGAGCCGTTCAAATAGCATTGAAATGTGCCTTTAATAAGAATAAAATACTGTTACACAAATTAATACTAATATAAAAGCCATTTCAAAAGTATGGCCGTTCCCCTCTTTATTATGGCCAGAAAATTTATATCAAACAATTAAGTTTGTTTTTATTATGAAAATAAAGAAAGGGATTAAAAACGTCTAACTAAATGTAACTTATTTTCAAACCATATTTAACACAAATTCAAAGTATATAGAATAATATTCAAACTATTTAAATTATTATAATTTTAAACACAAAGATAATAAAGTAAAATAAATTTATTTTGAAATAATAAATAATTTTCCAACATTTACAACTTGTTCCACTTGTGTTTGCCAATAGTTTATCAGCTTCTACTGTATGTTCTAAAGTTTGTGCGAAAATAAATACCATTTATTCTACATATTTTAAATATTGTTATCAAACAATGTCTTTAGGAGAGGTAGGATTAGCAAAATCATATTGTTTTTCATCTGCACCCGTATTTTTGATAATATTTATAAGTTTTTTCATTGAAATAATTTTATTTCAGGCTTAGTCATAATTAAGGCTTCTCACCCCTTTCAATAAATGTATTTAGTAAAATTCAATCCTTATTTTTCACCAATTTATTCAACCTATATTCTAACTAAAATACACCTTATTAATTCTTTCACGGGTATTGATATTGTATTATAAGTGCTTTTTTTTTTCTTAAAAGTGGTATATGATTAAAAAAGTTTCATTATTGTGTGTATGATTGATGCAATAATTGTTTATGGATAAGAAAGAGAGAAATCTATCCAACATGGCCCTAATTAAATATAACATTCAATTATATCAAATTAGCAAGAACTCACTCTCCTCTTAAAATCCTAATGTATTACTCCATTTATGTAGATATATATAATTTTTTAGTCATTTTATTGTATATGAATTTATATGACTTTTCGAACTTTTGATGAATTTTTTTTAATTATTTCATTCTTATTCTTATTAATTTGTATAACTTTTAAGATAAATATGAATCATTATATTAATTACATGACTCAATTAAATGATAAACTAATAAATTATAGTAGTTTATGGTTTTATTAAAACTCGTAAATTAGTGGTATATATCTAGATGAAGAGACTAAAAAGAATTAGTTTGAATGGATGTTTTAGATAATTTATCTTAAACAGCTCACATTTATTTTCTTAATAAAGGTAGATAATAAGGTGATATTAAATAAAAGTGGCAGAGGCTTGATTTAATGATTGAGACTTGAAGTTGTGATCATAGAAATCGTAGGTTCGAGTCTACACTCGAGTATGGTGGAATAAAATTTTTCTTTATTATTATTATAATCCCATAAAGGCAGTGGCGATGTCAGGTCCAATAGATTGCGAGGGCGAAAATTTTGCTAAAATGTTTCTGCGGATAAAGACAATTTTCGGCTAGTGAAAATAATTAAGCAAAAATAACCTACGATAGGAATCTAAAAATAAAAATATCAAAATTTAAACTAGTTAATGTTTTAGCATATTAATTAAATAGAGTAACAAAATTAACTTAAATACAAAATGTTTATTAACCACGTAAAGCAAAATATAGATATACTTATTTTTTTAGAAATTTTGAAGAGACTAAATATTGAACCTAGAACCTTTTACTATTAATATTGAGTGATATATATATTAAGCTTGATATAAATATACTTATGTAATTATAAATAGTTGAAAATAAATAGACTTTTAGTAACTCATTAATGACAATAAAGAAAAGGGAAATAAGTAGTATTGTTTATTTGCTTTTCTTCCGTGGAATTCTTTAATTCCTACCTTATCTCTTCATCTTCCCATCTGCATTTTCTTTGACTTTTATATTCATGTGTTCTTCCTCGACGAGCTCATTTCTGGAAAATTGTGTGACGACTTCTCTCTCCATTCATCCTTTCTCTCATTCATCATCACAACTTTGCAGTGGCGGCACTTATGTCATTTTGGGGAGGTAAAATCGTCAGAAAAACCCCTATATTCATAGTGTTTTCCGGTGATTGGGTGGACAGCTGTCTCTGTGAGCCCACCCCAACTCGGGCAAATTTTTTTTTAAAAAGGTGATATTAAATAATATAGAAATTCTATAATTGTGAATAAGTAGCCTCTTATAGACTATTTCAAATACTATAATATAACATTAAATATAATAAATGAAAAAACTTTGATAGAAGGTGTAGTCTATAATAATGGATTAAGATCCGTTAACGAGTTGGATAAATGGTAAAGTTGTAATATTAGATTAATATGAACAACAAAAACTTTGTTTTTCAACTCTTAATCATAACATATTTATACCGGTAACTTAATTTTAGAGAATTCAAAAAATTTATTTGAAAGTGCTTAGTTGCTTAGTCTAAAGGGCAGAAATTGCTCTCAACGAGCTTTCTCTTCCTATATAAGAAAACTACTAAAACTGTTGATCGTGCAAGATGAGGATAAATACTTAAAAACCGTTGATCATGCAAGATGTCTAAAATCAGCAATACCAAAATCCGTTGATACCATGCATGCATCCGTATATTGCCCGAACCATATTCTAAGACTAAAATCGGTTGATCATACACCAGATATTAGAAAATAACAAATTATTGATATCCGTCGATCTCGTAAAATGCTTGAAGTCAATTATTTCAAAGATAATAGATACGATCTAAGATAATTCAAATTGTAAAAACTCTGGATATTCTATAATATAATTAGAAAAATCCACGACTTATTTGAAACTACCTGCACTTGGCACTTTGTACACTGCGCCTTCAACTTTCACTCGTTCCTATTAGCTTACTAAACTTAGTAATAGTACAGAGGATAGCTGCGTGAACACCACGTGTCACATTTTGATTGGTTTGACTTTTTAAAGATGCCATAATTCTCGCGATTTACTTTTTTCCAACCAGAAACTGACAGATGATGTTTAAGCAGCATTCTAGTGCATTTTAGCCAAGTCCAAGGGACTATAAGAAACAATTGAAAGTTCAGGAGAAATTCAAGAGATTGTTGATAAAAAGTGTCAAGTTCAAACAGTAATTTGACCTTAAAAAAACAATAAAAATTATTCTTATTCAATAATCATTTAAATAAAACTTCCAAATAGATTAGACTTTTTTATCATACTAAAAAAAATAAAATTATAATAAATCTAAACTACTAAATAAAATAATAAAACTAATATTATATTTCGAAATAGATAATATATCGATTTTTAGACCCTTAATCTATCGTGCTCATGAAATAACCCTGTGTTCTAATGAGTAAGCTGTTTCGACCCTGTTGGATTAAGCACGAGGTTGGACTGACTCAACGGATGACTCAGTGGATGACTCCGTAGTACTTAAATTTTGATCATAACAATTAAGATCAGTATGAGATAATTAAATCAATAATGATGTTAAAATAAATAGTCCATGATTGTATGCGGGTAGGTAAATTTGAGGGTAGAATTTTATGTCTCCGCTGACTTAGCTATTTAGTTTAACTCTGAGCTATTCTGGGCTGAGTATGTACTTTAGTCACTGACTAAATACTATTCATTCAGTGCTTGAAATTTAGATTGTGCTTCAACTGAGTATATTGTTTTATCATTTCGCTGAGTTACTTTATGTCTGTCAATGACACTAACTTTTCCATTTAAGGAAATATGAAATCTTTGCTTTTAGTGTTGCTTTTTGAAGGACATTAATGAGACAAATAAAAAAAGAATTAATGCCTTGACAAGACTCCAGTTTATGAAGAAAATGACAAAGTCTTCCATAATCAAGCTGTAAAAAGTCATTTGCCAATTTGGGCAATTCTGCAGATCATCATACATCGTATCGCGCACTCTATAAAATGTCATATTACCAGAGGAATGGGAAGATGACACGTAGTAAGTTAGCGTGAGTTCTCTCTAATGGAAGATTGGCATAAAACGACATAGGATTCAAAATGAAGCTCGAATTTTAATCTAATGGATTGATTTTTATCTCACAACGGTGTGATTCTATCTCCCAACGGATTGATTTGAAGAAACAACGGGTGAATAGATGAGCTGTCAATTTCAGAAGATGCCAAGGCAAGTTCAACGACTACTTGCTTAATTCCAGCTATAAAAGGAGCAAGAAGGCAAGCGTTAGAACTTGGTGATTACACCTGAATTTTTAAGAAGCAAAACTATATCATTTTACAAGCTTTAAAGAAGTTAAATCAAGAAAGAACTACTCAACGAAGAACCTGCTTTGAATAAGAGAGAATAGAGTAGATCATTTAAATTTTAATATCAGATCATTTGTAACTTGATCAATGCTTCTATTAGTTGATTTTGGCTCTTGTTTAGGAATTGTTGAGATTGCTAAGTAGAAGAGGGTATTCTACTCAGCAGTGAGCGATTACAGTCTGGAGGGTACTTTCTGTGATTGGGGAAATTTGTGAAAGGCTGCTCCGCCTAGGGTAAAGAGTTGAGATTAGTGAATTAAAGCCAAGACACTCTCTTGGGACTAGAAGTAAGCACAGCTTGCCAAACCAGTATAAAAATCTCTATGTCCTTCACTTTAAAGTTTTTCCAGATTTCACTCATCCAGCTGACCTACTCAGCGAGCTCATTAAATTGTGAAAAAGTTTCCTAAGTAATTATAGTGAGTCATTCACCCCCCTTTGACTCATTGAATGTACGCATAGAGACCAATAAGTGGTATCAAAGCAGTTCTCATTCAAAAGATCTCACAATCTTGAGATAAAGACCATGATGTACAAGGGAGGAGAATCCAGTGGAAGGGCCCGGGCTTATATTCTACCATAAGGCATGTCAGTTGCCAGGCCTCCCATGTTTAATGGTGAGCACTATACTTATTGGAAGAATAAGATGGAGAATTTCATCTAGTCTCAGAGCATGCATGCTTGAATGGCTATTGTTGAAGGACCATTTGTTCCTACTATAGTGAAGAATGGAGTACGCGTTGATAAGTACTAATGAGTGGGATAATCAGGACTTGGCTAGCTTAAAGGAAAATGCAGCTGCTATCAACTATCTCCATTGCACTCTTGATGCAATTGAGTTTAACCGCATTTCAGGCTGTGAAATTGCTCGAGAGATATGGAAGAAGTTGGAGGTAACTTATAAAGGCATTGACAAAGTCAAGGAGTCCAAGATCAATATCCTTATAAGGGATTATGAATGGTTTCACATGAAACCCAAGGAGTATATTTCCAACATGAACACCAGGTTCATGAATATTGTTAACAAACTAAAAAGGCTTGGCAAGAACTTCACAGAAGAAGAGACTGTCAAGAAGATCTTGAGAAGTTTGACTCAGGAATGGGATGCAAAGAAGAGTGCTATTGAAGAAGCTTACGATTTAAAGACTTATAAGTTTGATGAGCTGATCAGAACCCTGCTGACTCATGAGATGTCCTTAAAGCAATATAAAGATGAGTCTAAGAAGTAAAAGTAGAATGAGAGAGAAAGCTCAAGTAGAGCTGTTGTCCTTAAAGCTGATAATGAAGAAGACTCATCTAAGGAAGATTATCCAGAGGATAGAAAGGAAGAGATAACACTAATGACCAAGAATTTTGGCAGATTCTTGAAGAAATATAAGAATTTCCCAAGGTTCAGAAGGCTGATCAAGTATAAGGAAGGAGAAGATGAAAAACCATGAAAGGAGTTCAACAAAAAGCATAATAAAGATATCAAATGCATTGAATGTGGTGAAAAAGGGCATATTCAGTCAGGCTGTCCCAAAGCTAAGAAGGATAAGTTCAAGAATAAAAAGAATAAGAAGGCACTTACTACTACATGGAGTGACTCTGAACAAGAGTCATCATCCTCAGATGAAGAGGCATAAGATTCTGCTAATGTGTGTCTCATGGCTAAAGATGATCAGCCCAACTTAGAGTCACCTGACCAACCATCTACTTTTGTTGCTAATAAATCAGCTGACTAGAGCAGAGACAAGGGAAAGCAAACTGAGGTAAATTATGAATCCCATTTATCTTCAGATGAACTTGCCACAGTGCTTAATAATGTTATTAGTGTGACTAAGAAGTCAGCTAAATACATCCAAGTACTCCAGAGGAGGTGTAATGATCTAGAAGATGCCAACTCTTCTGCCTCACTTGACATCCTATACCTAATGGAAAACGCTGAGTGCCATAATGGGTATAACAACAAACTCACTAAGAAATTGGATGAACTAGCTGCTGAATTAACAGCTTTGAAAAAGGTGCGGGTTCCTCCTCCACCTAGTAAGAATACTCAGAGTAACTGTACTCACCACTTTGAGAAGGTTTCTCAAAAGAGTAAAGTGAGCAGGCCCAATCTTAAGGCCGTTTGTAATTTTTATAGAAAGTTAGGATATGCAACAGTCATGTGTAGACACAAAAATGGTTATTATGATGAGTACGATTGGTCAAGGATGACCCCCACTAACAAGGGAGGACCCATTCAGAAAAAGGCATGGGTACCTAAGAAAACTGGATTGTGTTGCGGGTGAGCTTGAGATTCACTGATGATAGAAGAATGTGGTATTTGAATAGTGGATACTCGAGACATATGACAGGTGATGAAAAGCAATTCATCACATTGGAACGAAGAAGAAATGAAAGTGTCAATTTTGGAGACAGCAAAAAGGGAAAGATTGTTGGCAATGGCACTATAGGAGGCAAGCCTTCAATTGATAATGTGTGTCTTGTGAAAGGCCTGAAGTTCAACTTGTTAAGCGTTGCTCAGCTATATGACAAAGGCAGGAAGGTGATATTTGACTCAACGAGCTGCTCAGTCATTGATGGTAACTATGACCAAACTATTCTTTATGCTCCTAGAATTAATAATGTTTATATGATTGATTTATCCCCTGGCTTCAATGATTTATGCTTAGTTTCTAAGGAGGAAAACTCATGGTATAGCATGGAAGGTTAGGACATATCAATGTTACCAATATGTCCAAATTAGCCAGAAATGAACTTGTTGAGGGTTTACCTAATCTAGCCTTTGAAAAAGATAGACTCTGCTTAGCATGCCAACTTTGGAAATAATTTAGGAAGACCTTTGAATCTTCAGCTGATATATCTTCTTCTCGTCCCCTTGATCTTCTCCACATGGATTTGTTTGGGCCTGTTAGGCCAACAAGTCTAAGTGGAATGAAATACATCCTTTTGGTTGTAGATGATCTGACTAGGCTCACTTGGATTGTCTTGCTTACAAGCAAAGACGAAACATTTGAATCATTCTCTAGGTTGGCTACCCGGATCATGAATGAGAAGGACATTAAAATTAATAGAATTTGCAATGACCATGGAAGAGAATTCGAAAACAGGCAATTTGAGGAATTATGTTCTAAGCATGGTATTGACCATAATTTTTCTACCCCTCATACACCTCAGTAGAATGAGGTTGTTGAGAGAAAGAATCGCACTATTACGGAGATGGGTCATTCTATACTGAGTGATAACAATCTACCAAAGTATTTCTCGGGAGAAGTTGTTAACACAACTTGTTATATTCGAAACATGGTTTTAATTCGCCTCGTTTTGAACAAAATTCCTTATGAACTTTGGAAGGGGCACAAGGCCAAGGTTGGTCATCTCAAGGGCTGGTTTTAAATACTTCATATTAAACACTAAAGACCAATTGGCTAAATTTAACCCCAAGGCTGATGAAGAATCTTTTTGGGTTACTCAACACATAGTAGGGCATGTCGAGTGTATGTCAAGAGGACTGGCATCTTAGAAGAGTCCATGCATGTAGATTTTGATGAAACTAACAATGTAGGTAGAGAAGCCAGTGATGATGAAAAGAAAAAGGAATAAGTCAACGGATCAGTTAGTCAGCCCATCATAATTCCTGATCTAATACCAGAAAAAGAAGATTATGAAGTTGACTTGGACCAATCCATTAACTTTGGTGATGATGTAGATGCTCAACCTATGACAGTAGCTCAACAAGCTGATCCTGATCTACCTCGAGAAGTTATAGTAAGGAGAGATCACCCAGTTGAGAAGATTCTTGATAGTGTGTAAAATCCAGTGCTGACTAGAGGTTAGCTGAGCAAAATGATGAGCCATTCAGTATTTGTCTCGTTTATTGAACCAAAGAAGTTTGAAGATGCTAATTTTGATGACAATTGGATGATTGCTATGCAAGAAGAGCTAGACCAATTTAGAAGAAATGAAGTTTGGGATTTGGTGGAGAAACCCAGAGGTAACTCAATCATTGGCACCAAATGGGTTTTCAAGAATAAGCTATATGAAGTTGGTAATGTTTTCAGAAATAAGGCCAGATTAGTTGCTCAAGGCTACAATCAACAAGAAGACATTGATTATGGAGAAACCTTTGCACCAGTAGCAAGACTTGAAGCCATAAGAATTCTCTGTGCTTTTGCATCTCATATGAAATTTAACCTATTTTAGATGGATGTTAAGAGTGCATTTCTCAATGGTTATATTCAAGAGGAAGTCTATGTAAGACAACCCTCATGCTTTGAAGATCCAAAGCATCCAGATCATGTCTTTAAGCTAAAGAAGGCTCTGTATGGATTGAAATAGGCTCTAAGAGCCTGGTATAAGAGACTAACTAACTTTTTACTCAGCAAAAGTTATGTCAGAGGAAAAGCAGATATAACTCTGTTTATCAAGAAGAAGCATGAAGATGCGTTGCTAGTCCAAATCTCTATTGATGACATCATATTTGGAGCAACTGATGAAAAGCTATACAAAGAGTTCAGCCAACGGATGAAGAAAGAGTTTGAAATGTCAATGATGGGAGAGCTTAATTTCTTTCGTGGTTTGAAAATCAAGTAAGGCAAAGATGGAATCTTCATAAGCCAAGATAAGTAGGCCAAGGAAGTACTCAAGAAGTTTGACATGGATAAAACCAAGCCAATGTCAACACCCAGGGCCACTGATACAATTTTGAATAAAGATGAGAAAGTTGCTGTTAAGAGAATTCTCAGATGCTGACTATAGAAGAGACAAACTTGAAATGAAAAGCACCACTGGAGGATGTCATTTCCTTGGTGACTGTCTAGTAACATGGTATAGCAAGAAGCAGACTTCTGTGGCTCTGAGTATAGCCGAGGCTGAGTACATGGCTGCAGAAAGTTGTGTAGCACAATTGCTATGGATCAAACAATAATTGGAGGACTATGGTATAAAGTCTAAGTGTCTTGAAGTCATGTGTGACAACAAGAATGCAATTGATCTATCCAAGAATCCAATTCAACATAGCAGGATGAAGCATGTCAACATTAGGCATCACTTCATAAGGGATCATGTGCTAAAAGGAGAAGTCAAGCTAACATACATTCCTACTGAAGAACAGCGAGCTGACGTATTCATAAATCCTATTGGAAAGGACCAATTCAACACTCCGAGAGAGCTTATCGGAATGTCCAATCCAATTTGAAGAAGTCCACTCCACGCTGACCAATTCTGAGCTGGCCAAGAATATTTCTTCGCACTAGAATTTTGGACAAGTCATTAAATTTTCACCGGTTTCTTTTCAATTCAAAACTGATAGAAGTGGTAGCAAGTTATAAAATGTTCCACATTCAGTTGCAGTTATCCCGTGTATTTTGCTATCATTAATCCTATGGTAAACTCTGTTTAATCTCACTATTAAAATTATGAACATGGATTATGAGTCGTAACCGTAAGCTTTGCAGGTCTTAGCGAAGAGTTTTTGGCTATTTAAGGAGAAATTTAGAAAGAGGAAAAGTTACTTTACTAAATTTCTTCTTCTACAATCTTCTTCTAAAAATCTCCAAAATTCTTTATCTCTTTCAAAGCTATTCAAATGGCGAGTTCTTTAGGGAGATCATTAGAACCCAGTGTTGATGGTCCCTATTTGTGATGGATGAACATGATTCATGCTGGATTACAACAAGAGATCATATTACTCAAATGGCAATTAGTATCAATAAAAAGGAGGATCTGTTCATACCAGTAGGAACCAGACACTCCAACTGGATGTTGCTTCAGAGAAGGAGTAGTATTTGAGGAGCCTACGATAGTAGATATGCTCAGTGATGAGTGCTTTGGGAGATGGATGCGCCAACACCGCCTTAGAGGGTTCTTTGAGATACCCAGTGGATGTTACAAGCAATTAGTGATGAGATTTTTCCATGGGATTCACATGGTTGTGGGATTCAAGGATATGTTTGTGACAACCTTGATGAGGAGGAAGGTGTACGTATCCCCCAAACTAATTGTTGGGTTATTGGGCATGAGAGAAAGATGACTCAGGATGCAAGTAATAAGGGATGAAGAGCATGTAGACATCCCTATTGATTATAAAGTCCCCTCTGATTACAAGACAAGTGAACTGATAGCCTCTATGTTCACTAAAGAAAGAAGGCACATGAACTTATTATAAAAGTGTTGCTGCCCAAGACTGCTTCTATAGAAAGCTGTTCTAAATTTGAAAGAGTGTTTATCTATGCTCTAACTAATAGGATGTGCATAAACTGGCCCCTGATAATTCTGCATAGGTTCTTGAAGTTGTCTAAGCAAATGGTGTTCGACTATCTTATTATGGAAATTTATAGGGCATATGAGCTGGATTTAGAAGGCTGACACAAAAAAGCAGAATCACTTTGAAGGTGATTGAATCTAGAATCTTAAGTAGTGCGCATTTTCATGGCTTGAGGTGTGATGAGAAGCCTTACAACACCAAATACATCAAGCTGAAGAGAGGAGAGGTTAGAGTAAAGGATCCTAAAGCCATTAAGTCACTCAGACCCATTAAGCCTGAAGAAGAGGATCAGACTCTTGAAGATTTTATGGCTAGAGAGCTTGAGAGGATTACCAAGCTTAGAGCAGAAAGAGGAGAAGAGGTAGCCGAGAAGAAAGGTAGTAAAAAGGAGGTTAGGAGAGACTCCAAGAAAGATGTAAAGAGAGAGAGCTCTAATCCTACAGCTGCCCCCATTCATAAAAAGACCAAATCTTCTAAGGGAACTAAGGAAGAGAAGCCTTGAGAACTGACTCTTGAGGAGATTGAAGAGGGAAAGAAGGTAGAGGAGGAATTGAGAGAAGAGATGCCTCTGAAAAGAATAAAGAAAAGGAAGAACGAGGATGCTCAGCTGGATGTCGAATCTACTGAAGGAAAAGAAGCTATATCAGTTCCTGTGTCTCAAGTTGGTCAAGCTAAGAAAAAGCTGATGGTAAAGAAAGGAATTGGCGTAGTCTAGAATTTAGAAGAGGTTGAGAAGGTAAAAGCAACTGAGGAGGAAAGAATCAGAAAAAGGCAGGAAAATCTGAAAGAGGAGATCAGAAGGAAAGTTAAAAAGCAACAACAAAGACTAAGGCTAATAATGAGAAAGTTATTGAATCTGCAGTAGCCAGTCTAGCTGATAAAGTTGTTCTTAAAATTATTGAAGAAATGATAGGTGCCTTGGAAGGGATTCAGAACCAGGAGGAGCAGGAGGATGAAGAAGTAGAAGTTGTGGAAGTAGTGGAGTTTGATATTAATGAAGACCAGCAGGTCAGTGTGACTACTAAGAAAGCCAAGGAAGAAAGTAAGGAGAGGAAGAGAGGTTGCTTTAGAGAATGAAGATTATAGTTAATGAAGATGAAGGAGATCTATAGGACAAGGATGAGGAGGAAGTAGTAGTAGTTGAGCAGGGAGCTCGGCTGACTGAGCAATCTCAGGCTCAGATCAGTGAGTCCAATATTGAAGGTGCTGAAGAAGAGAAGGAAGAGGTGAACCTAGAAGACCCATTTGTATTCCCTAATCTTTCCACATAAACACCTTTATCACCTATACCCATATCTGCCATACCTTTACCTGAAACCCAAGTACCATCCATATCCACCTCTAATCAACCAAACACCTCATATTTTGACCAAACAACCGTCATTTCACACCTTTCTCCTGTTGGGTCTCCTGAGCTTGAACCACTTTGGTTGGAAGGACCAGTTATCAAAGGTCCTCGAGTTATTGAGGAGATTCCACAATCATAACAACCGCAACAACATCCACCTCAACAACCTAAACCCCAATTTAACCCCCAGGCTGAACTCTTGGGAGACATAAGGAGGATGGGAAGAGCTGGATTTCCAGGACTTAGGATAGATACTGAAATTGCTAAATCTTTACTGTCTGAGGAGGTCCTGCGGAGACTTGCAAAGGCTGTTGAGCCAGTGTAAGGGTTTTTAGAAGCTGTTGAGGAGATGAAGACCCATTTCAGATCAGTCCCTACCCAGTTCTCACTGGTCAAGGCAATAATATCCCTTGTGTTGCCTTTGTTAAATGTTGCAGGTAGGAAGGCTGACTATATAAAGATGGAAGTTGCCGAGCTAAAAAAGAAGATGGAGAAAATTTATGAAAGCAACTGTAGAGTTCTGAATGAGGAAAGGGAATTTAGGAACTCAATGATTGACAAATTCAACCCTCTACTTCAAGAAATGCAAGTTGTGCTGAATGGATATAGCATTTTAAGTAAGGAGAATGATGCCAATACATCTAAATTAGATGCAGTTATTAATGCCATAAATGCCTTGAGTACAATGGTCTCAAATCAAGGAAACTCAAATATGCTAACTCAGATAAGAGGAGATATTTTGAAGGGAGTCAAGGACTTAGAAGGAGAAGTACTAAGAGCTTTGAAGAGGCTGAACATATTTGATGCTTTGAATAGTGACATTGCAATGGCAGACGCTGAACAAGAACCATCGCTTCATCAGAAACTTTGTCACATTCGTGATTAAATCAAGAATGTTCATGCGAATATCATTAACGATGGTCAAGCTATTGATCAGATTCATAAGCAGGTATCTACTCATATCAGAAGCACTCCCATGCTAGAGCGGATCCTCAGAGAAAATACCCAAGCTAAGGCTCTGGCCAGTCTCACCCAGATATCCAAGGAAGGACTTAATGCTCAGTACCAGGTCAATCAATCTCAATCTCGTGCCTTGGTAGGGCTCTTCGCTTTTTTCAGAGAACAGGATGCTATTTCTCTAGAGATATATGTGCTGCTAATGAAGAATTTTTCTTCCACCATCTATGGCAAGCTCAAGAACTTTGAAGCTTCTCTAAGCTCATTTGATCATCAAACCCAAGCCATTTTGGATGCAATGGCAATGGAGGAGAAGTATCACGAGAAGCGTGAATGAGAGGAGAAAGAGAGAGATCAGAGGGTCGCTGAATTTTCTTATGAATTATCCAAGGATCTAGAACGCCTACAAAGATGGGATTAGCAGACATTTCAGGAAAGAAGATCTAACCTTGGAGGACCACCCTTGCCTAAGTAGAATAGAAATTATTGTAATCATTTGCGCAAATTGTAAAACTTAGTATAGACTAACTCTTTGTTATCTGTACTCAAGTTATTCATATATATATAAAGATTACTTTTTCTATTCTAAAGTTAAGATCTTCTTAACTTCTTGTATTTTCTGCTACACAAATATGTGTTGATTATTCTGCAGAAATATGAGAAGTATTGAGGAATGATGAACTTTAAAGAAATTAAGGATTATGGGGGAGTTAGAATTCACTCTGAGCTAAATGAAGATGCTGATAAAGACATATCAAGCATAAGTATAAGGTAACTCTGATCTAGATATCTTATTGATTTAATTTTCGCTCTGATTAATTACCATTGATCAAAATGAGGGAGATTGTTGAATCAAGCACGAGGTTGGACTAATCAAGGGATGACTCAGTAGTGCTTAAGTTTTGATTATTACAATTAAGCTAAGTATGAGATAATTAAATCAACAATGATGTTAAAATAAATAGTCTATGGTTGTATGCGGGTAAGTAAATTCAAGGATAGAATTTTATGTCTCCGCTGACTTAGCTGTTTAGTTTAACTCTGACCTATTCTGGGCTGAGTATGTACTTTAGTCACTGACTAAGTACTATTCACTCAACGCTTGATATTTAGATTGTGCTTCAGCTGAGTATATTGTTCTATCATTTTGCTGACTTACTTTATGTCTGTCAATGGCACTGACTTTTCCATTTAAGGAAATATGAAATCTTTGCTTTTAGTGTTGCTTTTTGCAAGACATTAATGAGACATATAAAAAAGGATTAATGCGTTGACAAGACTCCGGTTTATGAAGAAAATGACAAAGTCTTCCATACTCTAGCTGCAAAAAGTCATTTGCCAATTTGGGCAATTCTGCAGATCATCATACATCGTATCGCGCACTCTACAAAATTTTAGACTACCAGGGGAATAGGAAGATGACACGTAGCAAGCCAGCGTGAGTTCTCTCTAATGGAAGACTAGCATCAAACAACAGAGGATTCAAATTGAAGCTTGAATTTCAATCTAACGGATTGATTTTTATCTCACAGCGGTGTGATTCTATCTCCTAACGAGTTGATTTAAAGAAGCAACGGGTGAATAGATGAGCTGTCAATTTCAGAAGATGCCAAGGCAAGTTCAACGACTACTTTCTTAATCCCAGCTATAAAAGGAGTAAGAAGGCAAACGTTAGAACTTGGTGATTACACCTGAATTTCTAAGAAGCAAAACTCTAGCATTTTACAAGCTTTAAAGAAGTTCAATCAAGAAAGCACTACTCAGCGAAGAACCTGCTTTGAACAAGAGAGAATATAGTAGATCATTTAAATTGTAATATCAGATCATTTGTAACTGGATTAATGCTTCTATAAGTTGATTCCAGCTCTTGTTTAGGAATTGTTGAGATTGCTAAGTAGAAGAGGGTATTCTACTCAACGGTGAGCGATTATAGTTTGGAGAGTACTTTCCGTAATTGGGGAAATTTGTGAAAGGCTTCTTCGCCTAGGGTAAAGGAGTTGAGATTAGTGAATTAAAGCCAAGACATTCTTTTGGGAATGGATGTAAGCATAGGTTGCCGAACCAGTATAGAAATCTATGTGTCCTTTACTTTAAAGTTTTTCCAGATTTCACTCAGCGGAGGTCATTAAAGTGCGAAAAAATTTCCTAAGTAATTATAGTGAGTCATTCACCCCCTCTGACTCATTGAATATATGCATAGGGACCAACGGACCCAAATACCAAAATTGTATATGAAGCACCCAGATTGAATTATCATAAAAACCGACCAACCCTTTTCGTATTATTGAATCATGTATGAATATCTTTCAAAGCTGGGAGAGTTGCAAAAGCTACAAAAGATAGAAATCTTTTCACGAGATATTATGTCCGAAACATAATAGACTACTCTTCTGAATTTTGTATTATTTTACTTAAAGTTTAGTTTCATTGGATTAAATCATTACATTAAAAGCATGATAAAGCTCCCAACTTTCCATAACGATACTCCGACACCGTCTATATGTATAATTGAAGATAACGCACAACTTTTAGGCAATTTAAGCAAAACAAATGAGGATTAAAAAGGAGAAGAATAATTAAATGTATTTCTTTAAGCTCTAAAAGCTTTTTTTTTTATCTTTATACTTTTTAAAAGACATTTATACCCGCAAAAAACACTTGAGCCTAATTATGACAAATTATCACCTATTATATCTCCTAAATCTATTTTTTAAAATTTAATTTGTTGTTCTTGTTTTATTTTAATTCTGTTGAGTATAATCCTATTTAACAAAAAAATGTAATTTTATAATATTACTTACTCTTTCTCATGGAATATTTTTAATTATTTGATCAAGTGAATTTGAATTTCATGATTATAAATTAAGCATATCTATTAACTAATATATCTCCTAAATATATATTTTTTTAAATTTAATTTGTTGTTCATGATTTTATTTAATTCTATTCTATTGATTATAATCCTATTATTTAATAATTATGTAACTCTTTTTTACTCATCAAATATTTGATAGAGAATCCCAAGAAAACTGCAGAAAAGTATAAAGTACAATCCTATTTAAGAAAAAAAATTTGAATTTTATATCTATTTACTATTATTTGTTTTGTATTGTTGGATTGTTTCATTTTAAATATGTGTCATTTTTTCTTATTTTTACATTTTCAATTTGTTGGATAGATTTTGCAATTCTTATATTATTTTCTCCAAATTGGAAAAGACCATTGTTGATGGATGAATTTGTCGAGAAGAGATAAATGAATTTTGTGAATCCTTTGGTGATTTATAGATTGAAGTGTGATCCATTGGTGATTAAGATGAGATTTGAAGAAAAAAAAGATAAGATGATGAATAATCGTGGAATAGGAGGAATTTAGAATATAGTCACGTGATTAAAAAAAATAGAAGAGAAATTAAGGGCTAAGTTTTGGATAAAATTGGGAACACAAATTTGTTATCATGTACTCCCTGCTCTACTTTTATAAGTTTATTTTTGAAGATTACGAATATAGTATAATTGTATTAATTAGAAAAAAAGTTAATAATTAAGAAGAAATAAAGTTTGTAACTAATATAACAATACAAAAAATAAGTATGATAAATTGAATATGATATTCTTTGTGTATAAAGATTTTTCCGCAAATAAATAATATTGCAAAATAAATTTATCATTAATATACTGATTACAAATGACTTATCCGTGCATCGCATTGGTACACACCAGTTACATTAAAAGCATGAAAAAGCTCCCAACTTTCCATGTGATATAGTACTCTTTTACCCATTTGTTTAATATGATATTCATGTTACCAATCATATTACCCTTTTTTATCCCTTTAATATGAATTTTACATAATCAAATCTACTGTATGTAAATTGGTATTCCCTTTCATTCAAATATTAATATGTGTCTTTTTTTATTATTATTTTATTTCTTTTCAATTTATCTTTCCTATAAACATAACACATGTCAAATGGTGAATGAAGGGATATTGAAGGGGACACCAATTTAGAGACAGTAGATTTGAATCCGAATTATACACAATGCCATTAATAGAGATTCTATAATACACGGCCAACAAACATATCATATTGTATAAAACTGAACAAATGAGTAATATTAATAACTACGTAGCACCACCATCCTCTTTTTATTCACCACGAGGTGTTCTGGATAAGTCTTAACTATAGGCGGTATCATTAAGCCATGTCTACATTTAAAATAATCTCTGATCGCCAATTTGCGGGTGTCTCAAAGAGCAGGATGACTAGCCCCAAGATTTAAGGTTGCTCCATACACATCACAGGGTTTGATCTCTGGTGGATGCTTATGGATGTACTAGTCCCTAGCACCACCACCTTTTTTTTAAAAAAAATTTATTGTCTCATTGAGCTTACAATAATAACAAAAGAAACCTTCATCCCCACCCTCCCTTATGTGGATTCGAACCTGTGACATGTAGGATCACAGCTTAAAGGCTCAACCATTAGACTAAGCCTTTGCCGCCGCAACCACCACCACCCTTTAAATATTAGTAAATTTGTAGCTTTACATTCATTATTTGCAGAGATTGAAATTCAGAAAAGAAAGAAATGGCAGAAATAGAAATAGTATCAACAACCTTAGTTCAAATTCCTCCAAACTCTAAATCAATCAATACCAAGATTCCATTAACATGTAGTGACCTCAAACTCATTCTTCTTGGTTCTATCCAAAAGGGTCTTCTCTTCCCCAAACCCGAATCAAATTCAACAGAACTAATCCAACATCTCAAATCCTCACTTTCTCACACTCTGCAAATTTTCTACCCACTTGCCGGCCGCCTGTCTGTTCTTCAACACCAAGATAACACCGTTTCGTTTTTCATTGACTGCAACAATGCCGGAGCTCCATTTGTTCATGCCGTAGCTGAAAAGGTCACTATTTCTGATGTTATTCAACCCATCTCTATTCCTCCAATTGTTGCTTCTTTTTTCCCCCTCAATGAAGTTCGGAACTACGAGGGAATTTCCAATCCCTTGCTTGGAATTCAAATTACCGAGCTTTCTGACGGAGTTTTTGTCGGTGTTACTATTAACCACTCAGTTGCAGACGGAAAAACTTTCTGGAATTTTTTAAATTCTTGGTCGGAAATCTCTCGGGGTCTTAATCAGATTTCTAGACCTCCTGTTTTTGAAAACTGGTTTCGTAATTATACAGTCAAACTGCCTGTTTCATTCCTCGGTACTCCAGATGAATTCACTTCTCCGCCATTGGAAGAGAGTGTTTTCCATTTTAGCAAGGGAAATATTGCAAGGCTTAAGGAAAAAGCCAATTCCGAGGCAGGAGTTGAAAATAACGTTTTATCCTCCCTCCAATCAGTCTTGGCCCATCTATGGCGAGCTGTGGTTCGGAATCGAGAAACTGAACCCGAAATTGATACGAAAATGGTGTTGCAAATCGGCTATAGAGGAAGATTGAAGCCCGAAATACCAGAAGAGTATTTCGGAAATGCAGTTCAGCTGGGGGCGGCAGTACTAAAAGCAAAAGAAGTAAGAGAAAAAGGAGTCGGGTTTTTTGCTATGCAATTGAATAAATTGGTTTCTTATTACACGCAAGAAAAGATCGAAAATGATATAGATTCATGGATTAGGGATCCTAAGTTTTCGACAACGAGCCAATTAGCAAGGGATACTTCAGTCGTTGGTAGTTCGCCTCGGTTTAATGTTTATGGGAATGATTTTGGATGGGGAAAGCCGGTTGCTGCAAGAAGTGGTCCAGCAAACAAGTATGATGGCAAGATAACTTTGTATCAAGGATTAGAACAAGGAAGTATTGATATCGAAGTGTGCCTTCCGCCTCATGTTTTGCAGGGCGTTCGCAACGATCCTGAATTTATGGAATTTGTCGCTATTTAATTGATAATGAAGTGTGCGTTTTCGCCTTAAGTTTCCGAATTTATGGATGTTTTCACTATGTAATTGGCATGAATGCCTTTCGCCTGATGTGTTTTGATTGATCTATGTTTCTATGTTTCAGATACAAATAATGGATTGAATAATTGCAATATAGCAACAAATTCAATTGGTTCTCCATAGAAATTGTTAAGAATTGAATTAAGAGAAAAATAGAAGTGCCCGTTTGGTTAGCCATTGTTGTTTGTTGTTTCAGTTGTTTAGTTGTTTGATAACTTTTGACTCGATTTTTTTTAAAAAAAAAATAGCTTATGGCAATTGCAATCAAACACTTAGAATTACTGATCAATGCTAAAAATAGAGAGAGCAAGCTTTTGAACAAATTCCGAAATACCCTCTTTATCAATTTCAACAAATGAGATGTTGGTCTTAATCTCTCATCTTGGCAATAGAAAGACGAGTGTATATAGTTGGGATTTTACTTCTTTTAATTTTTAATAATAAATTTCTCAATAAATAGTGGTATCTAGTTTTAGTTTTAATAAAAAAATCTTTTTTTGCAACTTTTTGTTGCAGTTGCATTCTATTTAATTTGTAACCCAGTTTTTTTTTTGCAAATTTGGTTCATCGGAGCTTTGCTCTGACTACATTCAGATTCGATCCGGGGGGTGCATTTGGCTATGATAGGTGAGTCCTCCAACAAAGATTTTCTATATTCACTAGAACTCAAACTCGAGAGCTTACTGAAGCAGTGACGAATCTAAAATCTATTAGTAAAATATATAATAAATTTTAATTTTCAAATATATATTAATAAATATCCAATTCAATATTTCAAAATAAATAAGTCTCAGTTGTCTGCTAGAATCAATGGAGCTTGCTTCTGAAATAGTTAAACACATTTTGCGGTTAAAATTCAATATTAAGAACTCTATATTGATTAATATAATAGTGCATCAATATATACAATTATAGCGTCCTATCTGAGAGTTATAATAAAGGAAAAACTCCTATACAATACTAGAATAGGAATTCTAAACAATATGGGAAAGTCATGCAAGAGTTATATTCCAATACAAGTGTTATACTCTAATAGCCTCCTTCAAGTTGTGCATGTAAGTGATGAAATGCCCAACTTGTTTTTGAAAGGAAGAAACCGGTCCTTTGCTAATGGTTTTGTTAGTATATCCGCTACTTGCTCTTGAGTAGGAGTGTAAGAAACCCGAAGCAAGCCCTTCGAAACTCTATCACGAATAAAATGAAAATCGACCTCAAGATGTTTGCTATGTTGATGATAGATGGGATTTACCGTGAGATAAGTGGCGGAGAGATTGTCACACTATAAATGAGGAGATTGAGTGAGAGAAATACCAAGTTCTCGTAATAGAATTTGCAACCATCCAATTTCCGAGGCACCCGTAGCCAATGTCCTATATTCGGCTTCCATGGAAGAACGAGAGACCGACTTTTGCTTTTTCGAACACCATGAGATAAGGTTTCGGCCAAGGTAGATGGCATAGCCGGTCGTGGACTTTCGATCATCAAGACTCCCGGCCCAGTCAGCATCTGAAAACCCATGCAAGAATAGCGATGAATCTTTGTGTATGAAAAGACCATGGTGGATGGTACCATAAAGATATCGTAATAACCGTTTCACTCCTTGCCAATGAATTGTCGTAGGAGCACGCATAAATTGAGACAATTTATTCACTGCAAATGCTATGTCCGGACGAGTGAGAGATAAGTATTGAAGACTCCCCATAACACAACGATAATTGGTGACATCGGGGATCACCATGACCGATCATAAACTTCTTGTAACGAACCGAAATTTCCAAAATTTGCTTATAATAAATTACTATGATATTAAAAATATCATGGAAATTATTTTTATTGTTATTATTGTTATTGGATATAAGGCATGAAGAAATAAGAGCTAATTAAGTAAGAGGGATGAATTGGGCATTTAATTATTTGTCCAAGGATAATATTGGAAATTAAAAAAAAAAGAAAAAAAAAGAAAAAAAGAAAATGCATACATCTTCTCTTACCACTCTTCACCTCCACCATTTTTCTTCTCTTCTATTTCTTCCTTTCCTTATCAAATTTTCTATAATCCAAAAACTTCCGATTTCTTCGATTCAACTTCGAATTCTTGTTAGAATTCGATCCTTAAGCCCTCTATCATCATCAATTTCAGTCAATCAAGACTAGAAGAGGAGGATTTCAGATATTAAGATTCGGATGAATAGTAACCCGAGTTTGAGGTGAGTGATTTTTGGTGAAATTAAAGCTTAATTAGTAGAATTCATGGTAGATTAAGCATATTTATGGTATTAGGAAGTTTATTTATGCAATATCTTGATAGAATTATATATGGCTGTTGTAGAGGAAGCTATTGCAAGTAAATCAAAGGCAAAAGAGGTAGAAGAGAGCTAGAAAGAGCATAGAAAAAGGTTTGTGTCTCGAATTTCGATTTCTCGGTTTTTCGGGAAATTTTCCAGATTTTGTACCTGTTTTGTTTTAATGTTTTCTCTCATTATATAAATCCGATTTGAACGATTCTTGATTCTATTGATATCTACAGAAAGTAAGGAACATATGTTCTGAAGAAATCTTGTTGAATTTCGTTCGTTTTCAATATGAAATTTTCGTTTGAAGTTGAGTCACGAAATCTGTTTTCGGAAAATCTCAGCTTTGTACACTGTTTAGTATTTTGATCATAACTTTGGTTATACAATTTGGATTTCTGTGATTCTGGTGGTTTTGGAAAGCTGAGACATGTGGCTAATTATGTTTAGAAGAAAGTTCTTTGATTGGATGATGTTTTGATAGTGAAAAATGCAGGGAAAGTCAGGTTATGAAACCTGGAAAAATTCTGGAAAGTATGATATTGATTTTATTGAGTTTTAATTGAAGTTTGATGCTTAAAAATTTGGGATTTTGATTTCTTAATTACTGGAGTTATGTTGAATTATGATTGATGGTTTATACTGGAATTTTTAAGATGTTACTTTGATTTATTGCCCTTATTAAACGAGTAGAATACGAGTCAGGGTAGATTGGCGCCAATAAAGGGGGTAGAGTACTGTACAAACAATTGAAGCTTTGGCTTCGGGCTTTGGCCGATATTATGATATATATTTTGATATAGAAGCTTCGGCTTCTGGCTTGACCAATATGTTGATTTTGAAGCTTCGGCTTCGGGCTTGACCGATATATATTGATTTTGTAGCTTCGGCTTCGGGCTTGACCGATATATTGATTTTGAAGCTTCGGCTTCGGGCTTGTCCGCTCCCGTATCCATTTTACCGTTATTCAGGACTTGTTTACTTTGGGCAATATGTGGTTAAAGTGTTTGGAAAAATTGGATACAAATTTGATTGTACTTTGAAAGGATTACTATATAAGTTTTGTGATTTGGTTCTATAAAGTTGGTTAATTTGTTTTTGACTTATAAATATACTTTGTTTCTATTTTAAAAATATTCAAAGTTGTTATATTTTTTTTATGGACACCACTAAGCAAATTGCTTAGCGTGTAGTTGATTTTCTACGCGTAGGTGGAGAACTTGTAGATAGCTTGGACCAAAGTGGTACAGGTGGATCAGCTTAAAGAGCAAATAAGGAAAGATTCGAGGTGGATTTATATTTTAATGTAATATTATGGTTTGTAGAATAATGGCATGTACTAGAGAGTGAGAAATGTAAAGTGGCATTGAGAAATATTTGGAGAATAATTTGGAGTTTAAAACATTATATTGGTATCTGTACGTATTAAATCTATAAGTATTGAACTCTATATAGTGGAGTAGAGTTATTTATTGGGTGATTATAGTTACCGTAGCGCTCCCTATAGGGGGGCGTCACACTTCTCCTTGGTACACAGGAGTTAAGATAGATTTGGGATCCAACATATTATACCTTCGAAGTAAGACTTGGATATACTTGGATTGACATAGAAACAACCCTTTTGAATGCCAAGTAGCCTGAATACCAAGAAAATAATCAAGTTTGCCAAGATCACGAATGGCAAATTCATTCTGCTATTGTGTTATCACCAGAGAAATGCAAGAGTGGTCATTCCCCATAATGAGAATGTCATCAACATAAATCAAGCAAAAAATCATAACAGATTTCTGACGACCCAATAAAGAGAAACATAAGATTTTGAACCATGGAACTCGAGGAGTGTAAGAGAGTCAGTTAACCGCCGATGCCACATACAAGGAGCTTGTTTGAGACCATAAAGGGATCTTTTAAGTTGGCAAACGTAGTCAGGATATTGTGGATTAACATAACCGTGAGGTTGAGTCATATAGACCGTTTCTTCCAAATTATCATGAAGAAACGCATTGGAAACATCTAGAAGTGTAACGTGCCACTTTAAGGAAACCACAGGAGATAGTAGAAGGCGAATGGTGGATGGCTTAATAACAGGGCTATAAGTCTAAAAAAAATCAATACCAGGACGCTGGTGAAAACCCTTGGCAACAAGCCGAGCTTTATATGGATCAATAGTACCATCGATTTTCTGGTTCACCTGATACACCCATTTGCAACCAATGATATTTTGAGATGAGGGAGGACGGACAAGTACCCAAGTTCCATTTTTAATGAGAGCGTTATACTCGTCAGTCATGGCCTGACGCCATTGTGAATGCTTAGGCGCTTGAGAATACGTAGTTGGTGTGTCAACAACATGCAGTAAGTCAAAAGGAACACGTGGTCGTAAGTTACTAGTTAAAAGCCTAGTAGTCATTCGCAGTTGAGTGGGTAGGGTTTGAGGTGGGGGCTGTGTTATGGGTTGATTTTGAGGTGGCGGGCTGGTGGAGGGTGAATTGGTGATGAGATTAGGAAATGATGATTGGTTAGTGACAAGGTTGGGTGTAGGGGAGGCAGTAGGTGACGTGGTAGGTGTTGGGGGAGGGTGATGATTATTAGAGGTAGAAGGGGTACTATTAGAGGCAGAAAGGTCTAAATGGGGAAGTGGGCTTGGTAATTTGGTGTTGGGGCTGGGTAATATGAGAGGTGGGGTCCAGCAGTTTGGTGGTAAGGCTCAGGTGCAGGTACGGTAAGATGAGGTGTGGTAGGGCCAGAGAATTGTACTTGTAAAGGGGGGAGTGGTGAATGCTCAGATTCTAAATGCTTGTCATCATTTATCTTCAAAAAGGAAAAACCTCTACATCAAACAACACATGGCGTGAAATAAAGAATCTATGAGAGATAGGACCAAAACACTTATAATCTCTATGAAGTTTACTATAACCCATGAAGACACAAAACCGAGACTTGGGGTCAAATTTGTGGTTCGTGAAGGGTTTTAGCCAAGGGAAACATAGACAACCAAGATCACGAAGATGAGAGACCTCGAATTTTTTTCTGAAAAGAGTTTGATAGGGAGTGACCATATTGAGATGTTGAATGGGAATGTGATTGATTAAAAAATTGGCTGTGTCAAAGGCCGTAAGTCCAAAAGCAATGAGGAACATGAGCTCGATGCATAAGGGCAAGCCCATGTTCAACAATGTGCCTATATTTCCGTTTGACCGAGCCATTTTGTTCGGGTGTATAGGACAAGAGATACCATGTGATATGCCATTTTGCAAGAAAAAGTCTTTGAGTGCCAAAAATTCTCCCCCACCATCAGATTGAAAAGAGATAATGGAGTGGGCAAAAAATTTCTCAAGGATGGTTTTGAATTGAATAAACACTTCCTTAATATTTGATTTCCGTTTCAAAAAATATATCCAAGTGTATTCGCTATAATGATCCAAGAAAGCAACATAATAACAAAAACCATCAATAGAGGGAATCGGTGATGGTCCCCAAACATCAGCACAAATCAATTCAAGGGGCTTAGAAGAAACAATGTTAGATGAAACAAAAGGTAACTTATGACTCTTAGAAATAGAACATGAATGAACTTCGCAGGTATTAACGCAATAGAATCGATGTGATGAGCGAGACGACAACCCTTCAATAAACTAAAAAAAATGTGCTTTCCAAATTACAAAATTGCTCCATGTGAGCTTATTATTGATCATTCTTGAAAAGTTGGGAGTCATTATTTGACCAAGAATAATGGGTGAAAAAATTCGATCACTAGCGGTAGGAATAGATGTCACAGAAGGTGAAGAAATAGTGGTGGAAAGGCTTAAATTATTTAACCCAGGAACCTGATTAAGATTAATCATAGAACCTGAGGCAGAGAATAATGGAGGAGTAAGGGAGACCGATGATTGTTACGATATTGGAGTAGTCAGGTAAAGAAGTGATTATAGGATTTGTCATTGGTGGAATAGTAGTAGCAAGTGATGAATTGGAGTTGTCGGCCATTTAGAGAAACACAAAAAAAAAGGTTTTAGGGTTTATGGCTCTGATACCATGCAAACTCTTAAAAACTCTATATTGATTAATATAATCTTAGATCCATATATACAAGTATAGCTTCCTATATAAGAGTTACAATAAAGAAAAAACTCCTATACAATACTAGAATACGAATTCTAAACAATATGGGAAAGCCATACAAGAGTTATATTCCAATACAAGTGTTATACTCTAATAACAACATTTGGTATAATGCAAATTTTAAATTTATTAACTGAATTGAATAAATATAAAATTAGATGAATGAGATATAGAAATAACAAATAAAAATAAACATATAAAACTGAAATGTTTTTCTGTTTAGGAAAAAGAAAAGAATTAGGGAAAGATTTTGTATTGGATTCCAATTACTATTGTAAAAAAATGTGAAGGGCCCTCACCAAGAAAAATAATTGGTGAGTCCTTGAAGCAAATTAGATAACTAAGGTCCTAAACTGGGGTCCAAACACATTTTTAAATGAGGTTCACTCTCAAACTTATACTTAGGGTTGTAAATGAGTTGAACTACTCGTGAATTATTCGGCGTTTGTTTCGATCAAAGTTCATTCGAGTTTGGTTTGTTAATAAATTAGCTTATTCATGAACAAAATTTCAGACTCGTTATCGTAATCGAACCAAGCTTGAACAAGGGGATACTCGGTTCGAAAGCTCGCGAACATGCTCGATAAGAGGCTCGCGAACTAGTTCACCAACAGACTTGTTATTAGGCTCGTTAACATGCTCGTTAACTTATTTGAAAACTTTATACATTATATTTATGAAATAAATAGATTATGAATAAATATAAAATAGTGTACGCATAAAATGGATATAAAAAGGTATAAAGAAAAATATAAAAATATAAGATAAAGAGTAAAGAAAAAATATGTATAAAGTGATATATAAAATATAGATAAAAAATAGATATAAAGCCTAACAAAGGCAATTCGGATCCAATCCAATCCCTACTATATATTCATCAATCTCTATATGCTCAGTAAAACTCTAATCTCATTTTCCTCTGAAAAAACGCAGCCGCCAATACAATACTCCTTATCTTCCTCTACTTGGTACAGTGAAAATCATTTTTGGTGTTTAAATCCTTCATCTCTGATTTTTCATCTTATGGATTCCATCTTTTTTATAAGCTGAGCTCTCGATTTAAACAAAGCTCGAGATAGGCTCAAAACTTGGCTCGAGCTCGGTTTGACCAAGCTTGAGCTCGGCTCGGGCTCGGTTTGACCAAGCTCGAGCTCGGTTCATGTTCATTAAAATTTAAATGAACAGAGCTTGAACAGTCAATGTTTCGAGCTCGGCTCGGTTCATTTATAGCCCTACTTTTTTTTGAAAACCATTTACAGCCCTACTTATATATAATATAATAGTGATTTTTAGAAATTAGTGGGGTCTTTGGACCCATTCTTGTCAATGTGGATTCACCTCAATACCTAAGTGATATTAAGCTGCTTACCACTTGAACAGGGTAATTTGTAATCCAGTTATTATCATGAAAATTATAACATTTAGTTGGTCATACTTTATTTTGTTTGGAATAGGCCTTATAAGGCGTAGTGAATAGAATGTGGTTAAATGAGTCAAGTTTGGAAGAATTTAAAGGTATACTTTTACAGAAGCCTCAATCAACGCAATATCTAGTGTTATGCTGCGCCTTACTATTTCATAATAAAGGCATTATTCAATATCAATACACTCAGCAGAGCTCTCAATTTGAATTTTACACTCTTCGAATTTTATCTTCAAAATTTGTTTCAAAAATTCAGATTTTCGGCAAGTTTTTTTTTAATGAAGTTGTGGTCCAGAAACCGTGCTCGAATTAATTAAAAGAAAATAAAAACAAATAAAGAAAGAAAAAAAAGAAAAAAGAAAAAATAAAGAAGAAGATAAAAGAAACAATAAAGTGCTTGCAAGAAGCATAAGGAGAATCTAACCAAAATCTCAGGGAGAGAATTTGTCAGTTAAGGATTTTTTTTAATAATTGTGGATTTTGAGAGGCAATGTATTCATTCTAGGATCTCCCACTACTAACATTGAGTGTTGTACAAATTGAGCTACACCCAATCGGTTCTTTATAAGGTTAAATCAATAACACTTTAATTTGTTTTCAAAATCCTTACCAATTTAATCAAGCTTATTCACGAGCTTTCTAAGCGAGTATTGATTCCTTCAAGCGCTACTAGCTTCTACGCCGCGTCCAGAAATCAAGTTAAAAAACGACACATTTGCAAATGGAACCAAAGTTTTATGCAGTCAAACACCAAGCCACCTATGTTATTAAAACTGGACTAAACATGCAATTCAACCAAAAAACCCTCGGTTGAACCATTATTTAACCACGGTTGGACTGCAGTTGAATCCGATTGAACCATAGTTAAACTGTTAAGTCCAAATCAAATTTGAAGGCTAATTAATTCAACTAATTTGGAGGTTAATTAATTGCCAACAAATAAGGTGGGAAGATGGTAGTTAATAATTGGCACATTAATTGCCAATTGGAAAGTTGATGCAACTTTTTGTGCTTATAAATAGGCATTCCCATAATCCAAATTCATCCAAGCAAAAATTGAGTTTTCTTTTGTAGAGTATTTCCTACAAAAAGAGTTTGAGAGAAATTAGGGGAGTGAGTTGAGTAGTTTGAGAAATATTACACTATTTGGGTGTAAGGGTTAATCTTTTTTTTTTGGCATTCCAACTTTCTCCTAAAATTATTTTATACCTCAAGTTTGGGTATACTTGAGAGATGCTTTATTGTTGTATTCCTATTATTTATTAGGGGAGTTATTTTTGCCGCCCCGTGGTTTTTTCCTTTTAAAGGGTTTTCATGTAAATCTTTGTGTTTCTTTATTGCTCTATTTATTTTTATACTCGTTGTTACAACATCTACTTTAGTAAATACATATCACCTTACTACCGAATTGATATACAGGGCCCAACAAGTGGTACCAGAGCTGTTGGTTCCATAAAGGTGGTTGTGTTAATTAAAATGAAAGATTCTTCAACATCCATGATCAAATTGAATGGTTCGAACTGGTCAATTTGGAAGCCCATGATGGAGGATATATTGTACTGCAAAGATATGCATGAAGCAATCGAAGGAGACACCGCAAATCCGAAAGACATGAAAGATCCCGATTAGAGCAAGTTGAATAGAAAGACCATCGGTACCATTCGCCAGTGGCTAGATTTCAGCCTGTTTGGCCATGTCTCGGAAGAAACGTCTGCCCATGAACTATGGAAGAAGCTGCAAGATCTTTAGGATCGGAAAACTGCTGGAAACAAGTTGTTCCTGATAAGGAAGCTTGTCAACATGAAATATAAGGAGGGAACTTCTGTTGCTGAATTTTTGAATGAATTTCGAAGTGCTATTAATCAATTATCTTCTATGCAAACAACACTTGAAAATGAAGTCCAATCCTTATTATTACTCAGCTCTCTACCGGAAAGTTGGGATACCTTGGTGGTGTCTGTAACCAATTCGGCTCCAGATGGAAAATTATCCTTAAACCACGTTGTTAGCACTTTGCTCAACGAGGAGACAAGGAGGAAAGTTACGATTGTCGAAAGTAGCCAAGCTCTTGTCACAGAACACAAAGGTCGGAGCAAAAATCGAGGTCCCAACAATCCTGACAAATCCAAAGGAGGGGACAAGTTCAGAGGCAGATCTAAGTCCAGGGGTAGAGTCAAATGCTACCATTATGGACTAGAAGGCCATCTGAAGAGGAACTGTCAAAAGCTGAAGAGAGAACAGAAGGATGGCAATAACCAAGAGGAAGACAAGAACACCACTGCAGTAACTGAGGAGATTGTTGTTCTTTCCTTCAGTCATGAAGAACAATGTCTGCAAGTCTCAAGTCAAGATGATACGGAATGGGTGATTGACACTATAGCATCTTATCACGCCACTCCCAACAAGGAGTTCTTCACCACATACAGAGCAGGAAATTTTGGTGTGGTGAAGATGGGCAATAATGGCCATTCCAAAATCATTAGAATTGGTGACATTCGTATTAAGACGAACACTGACTGCACACTCATCCTCAAAGAAGTTAGACATGTTCCTGATTTGAGGCTCAACTTAATATCTTGTGGTGTCCTAGATCGTGAAGGCTTCGAGAATTTCTTCGGGAGTAGCAAATGGAAGCTTACCAGGAATTCCTTGGTTATTGCAAAAGGTGCCATGTGTTGTACACTGTACAAAACAAATGCAGTCATTTGTAAAGATGGATTGCATTCTATTGAAGAAGAGTCTTCACCAGATTTGTGGCATAGAAGATTGGCTCACATCAGTGAGAAATGGTTGCAGATTCTAGCAAAGAAGGTGCTTGTACCTTCGGCTAATGGCACACCACTATCTCCATGTGACTATTGCCTATTCGGCAAGCAACATAGAGTGTCATTCAGCAAGTCATCAAGTAGAAAGTCAAGTGTTCTTGACTTGGTGCACTCAGATGTATGTGGCCCCTTTGAATATGAGACCTTGGAAGGTAACAAGTATTTTGTTACTTTCATCGACGATGCATCACAGAAGCTGTGGATGTATTTCCTCAGAATAAAAGATCAGGTATTTCAGTCATTCTAGAAATTCCATGTTATGGTGGAAAGAGAGACAAACAAGAAATTAAAATGTCTCTGATCCGACAATAGAGGTGAATACACATCACACGAGTCTGAGAACTACTATTCCATACATGGAATTCAACATAAAAAGACTGTACCTGGAACCCTACAGTACAATGGTATAGTAGAAAGGATGAATTACACTATTGTAGAGAAGGTCAGATGTATGCTCAAAATGGCTAAATTGCCAAAGTCGTTCTGGGGATAAGTAGCACGCACAACCTGCTATATCATCAATAGGTCACCATCTGCTACTCTTAGATTTTGATATTCCGGAAAGAGTATGGACTGGAAAAGATGTTCAATACTCTCATCTGAAAGTGTTTGGCTATAAGGCATTTACACATGTGCCTAAGGAGCAACGGTCAAAGCTTGATGACAAAGCAAGTCCATGTATCTTCCTTGGATATGGAGATGACGAGTTTGGGTACAAAATATGGGACCCAGAGAAGAAGAAGACCATTAGAAGCAGAGATGTAGTCTTTCAAGAAAATGAGGCCATCGAAAGCTTGAAGAATAATGGCAAGTCAGGATTTGTAAATGACATCATTCCCAGCCATGTTCCTTCATTGCCAAATAGTACTATTAGTGGAGATGAGAAACAAGTTCAGAACAATGATGAAATTCCAGATCTAATGGAGGATCATGAGCAAGAAGATGTTGATGAGTAGGGGGAGGAACCCACCTAGCAAGCTGAGGCTGAACAATAACTTAGAAGATCCACCAGGGATTGCCAACCAACATCAAAGTATCCTAGTTCTGAGTATATTCTCCTCACTGATGAGGGGGAGCCAGAGAAATTTCAGGAAGTTCTAACTCATGCAGATAAAGAATCTTGGCTGGAGGCAATGCAAGATGAGATGAATTCCTTGCAGAAAAATAGTACATATGAGTTAGTCGAACTTCCTACAGGAAGAAAGCCTTGAAGAACAAATGGGTTTTCAAGCTCAAAAGAGATGACAATGGAAAGCTAGTGAAGTATAAAGCTCATCTAGTAGTGAAAGGATTCCAACAACAGAAAGGAATTGATTTTAAGGAAATATTTTCTCCTGTAAAATGACTTCTATTTGAGCAGTTCTAAGCTTGGTAGCAAGTTTGAATCTTGAGCTTGATTAGGTAGATGTGAAAACTGCCTTCCTTCATGGTGACCTAGGGGAAGAAATTTACATGGTGTAACCAGAAGGCTTTGAAGTAAAAGGGAAAGAGCACATGGTTTATAAGCTGCAAAAGAGTCTATATGGGTTAAAGCAAGCACCCAGGCAATGGTACAACAAGTTTGACTCTTTCATGAGTAGTCATGGCTACAAGAAGACCCAGGCGAATCCATGTGTCTACTTCGAGAGGTTCTTTGATAACAACATCATCATATTGTTATTATACATTGATGACATGTTGATCGTGGGATAAGATGTTTCTTCAATTCATAAATTGAAAGAGCAATTAGCGAAGTCCTTTGACATGAAGGACTTGGGTCCAGCACAACAGATTTTGAGCATGAGGATTATTCATAATCGAAGCAACAACAGGTTGTGGCTGTCACAAGAAAAATATGTTAAACGTGTGCTATAACGTTTGAACATGTTAAATGCTAAATTAGTCAGCGTTCCTCTTGCTGCTCATCTGAAGCTGAGTAAAGAATCTTGTCCTACAACCAAAGAAGAGAAGGAAGGCATGAGAAAGATTCCATATTCCTCCACTGTGGGGAGTCTGATGTACGCAATGGTTTGCACAAGACCAGACATTGCACATGCTGTTGGAGTTGTAAGCAGATTCTGAGATAACACGGGAAGATAACACTGGGAAGCTGTAAAGTGGATTCTCAGATATTTGAAGGGAAGTTCAAAGAAATGCTTATGCTATGGAGGATCTAAACCAATCTTAAAAGCTTCGTTGATGCTGACATGGCAGGAGATCTCGATCTTAGAAAGTCAACTTTGGGATACGTATTTACATTTGCCGGGGGAGCAATTTCTTGGCAATCTAAATTACAGAAATGTGTTGTACTTTTTACGACCGAAGCGGAGTACATTTCAGCTGTTGAAGCATGAAAAGAGATGATTTGGTTGAAGAGATTCTTTGAAGAGTTGGGTCAAAAACAAGCTAACTGCATAGTATATTGCGATAGTCAAAGTGCTATAGACTTAAGCAAGAATACTATATATCATTCTCGAACAAAGCACATTGATATCCGCTATCATTGGATAGGCGAGCAACTGGAAAAGGAGATTTTTCATCTTGAGAAAATTTCAACAAAAGAGAACCCCTCAGATATATTGACAAAAGTTATTCCTCGGGATAAGTTTGAATTGTGCAATGAACTGATCGGCATGAGCTCCAAGTAAGAACTTATTGTAACGAACCAAAATTTCAAAATTTACTTATAATAAATTACTATGGTATTAAAATATTATGAAAATTGTTTTTGTAGTTATTATTATTGTTATTGGATATAAGGTATGAGGAAATAAGAGTTAATTAAGTAAGAGGGATGAATTGGATATTTAATTATTTGTTCAAGGGCATTATTGAAAATTGAAAAAAAAATATAAAATCCCATAAACATACGTATCTCCTCCCCTTCTCCTCTTCATCTCCATCTTCTTCATTCTCCCTTAAACCTTATCAAATTTTCCATAATCTAAAAACTTCCGATTTCTTTGATCCAACTTCAATTTCTTGTTAGAAATCGGTCCTTAAGCCCTCTATCATCATCAATTTCAGTGAATCAATACTAGAAGAGGAGGATATTAGATTTTAAGGTTCGGATGAATAGTAACCCGAATTAGAGGTGAGTGATTTTTGACGAAATTCGAGCTTAATTAGTAGAATTCAAGGTAGATTAAGCATATTTATGGTATTAGGAAGTTTATTTATACAATATCTTGATAGAATTATATATGGTTGTTGTAGAGGAAGCTAGTGCAAGCAAATCAAAAGCAAAAGAGGTAGAAGAGAGCTAGAAAGAGCTTAGAAAAAGGTTTGTATCTCAAATTTTGATTGATCGGTTTTTCGGAAAATTTTCCAGATTGTATCCTTATTTTGTTTAAATGTTTTATCTTGTTATATAAATCCGATTTGAATGATTCTCTATTTTGTTGATATTTATAGAAAGTAAGGAATATATGTTCAGAAGAAACCTTGTTGAATTTCGATCGTTTTCAATGTGAAATTTTCGTTTGAAGTTGAGTCATGAAATCTGTTTTTGGAAAATCTCAGCTTTGTACACTGTTTAGTATTTTGATTATAACTTTGGTTATGCATTTTGGATTTCTGTGATTCTGGTGGCTTTGGAAAGCTGAGACATGTGGCTAATTATGTTTAGAATAAAGTTCTTCAATTGGGTGATGTTTTGATGGTGAAAAATCCATGGGAATTCAGGTCACGAAATCTGAAAATTTCTGGAAAGTATGAGTATTGATTTTATTGAGTTTTAATTGAAGTTTAATGCTTAAAAATTTACGATTTGAATTTCCTAATTTCTGAAGTGATGTTGAATTATGATTGATGATTTATACTGGAATTTTTAAGATGTTACTTTGATTTATTGCCCATATTAAACGAGTAGAATACGGGTCAGGGTAGATTGGCGCCAATAAAGGGGGGTACAGTACTGTACAAACAATTGAAGCTTTGGCTTCGGGCTTCGGCCGATATTCTGATAAATATATATTAATATTGAAGCTT
The DNA here is from genome assembly GCA_947683365.1 of Euphorbia pulcherrima. Lineage (NCBI taxonomy): Eukaryota > Viridiplantae > Streptophyta > Magnoliopsida > Malpighiales > Euphorbiaceae > Euphorbia > Euphorbia pulcherrima. The sequence continues at coordinate 6,120,566 of CANTUS010000006.1, read as the reverse complement.
TGGCTTCGGGCTTGACCGATATATTGATTTTGAAGCTTCGGCTTCGGGCTCGACATTTACATTGATTTTGAAGCTTCGGCTTCGGGCTTGTCCGCCCCCGTATCCATTTTACCGTTATTCATGACTTGTTTACTTTGGGCAATATATGGTTAACATGTTTGGAGAAATTGGATATAAATTTGATTGTACTTTGAAAGGTTTATAAAATAAGTTTTGTGTTTTGATTTTATAAAGTTATTTAATTTGTTTTTGACTTATGAACATACTTTGTTTCTATTTTTTTTAAAGTGTTCAAAGTTGTTGTATTTCTTTTATGGACACCACTAAGCAAATTGCTCAGCGTGTAGTTATTTTTCTACACATAGTTGGAGAACTTGTAGATAGCTTGGACTAAAGTAGTATAAGTGGATCAGCTTGAAGAGCAAATAAGGAAAGACTCGAGGTGGATTTGTATTTTAATGTAATATTATGGTTCGTAGAATAATGGCATGTACTAGATAGTGTGAGAAATGTAAAGTGGTATTGAGAAATATTTTGGAGAATAATAAGCATTGAGAAATATATGGAGTTGGAAACATTATATTTATATTTGTACATATTAAATCTACAAGTATTGAACTTTATATTGTGGAGTAGAGTTGTTTTTGGATGATTATAGTTACTGTGGCACTTCCTATAAAGGGGGTGTTACATTTGTTGGTATCAGAGCAAGGTTTAGGCGATTCTAGGACTAGTATGTACATGCCATTTAGGATATAAATATGTTATATTAGTTTTTTAATCCACTCTGGTCCAATTTTCAGGAATAAGTTATGGCTAGTAGTAGTCACAACCAGAATGAGGAGGAGGATGCTGAGAGTTCGGTCTGTATTAGACAAGGGGATGAACAAAGACATGAACCGCCACCAGCTCATGGCTATTCCAACCAACCTACTCCAGCACAAGCTGCTTTACTTCAGCATATGACTACTGAAGTAATCACACAAGTACTTTGAAATATACAAATTCCTCAAGTTCCTATAGTACCTTACATTGAAACAAGAGAGGAGAGAATCCTCTTAAAAGAATCAAGAAGCTTCCAGCTGATGACTTCAAAGGGGACACAGTGAATCCTGCATTTGTAGAAGATTGGCTTGATCATACTAAATGGTATATGACTAGGCTTCATTTTACAAATGAAGAGAGATTAGACTGTGTGCAAGGTCTACTCAAAGAACAAGCTAGGAGGTGGTGTGATAACATTGTGAGAGAAAGGCGACCCGAAGAAATCACTTGGGGCCTTTTCTTGGAATAATTTGACAAGAAGTACGTTAGTTAACGATTCAAAGATGAGCAGAGGAAATTGTTCTTGTCTTTGAGATAGGGACGAATCACTATATCAGAATATGAAATTCAATTCCTCAAACTCGAGAGGTACGCTCATGATATTATTGACAATGAAGTAAAGCGATGTAAGAGATTCGAGGATGGGCTGAATGATGAAAGTAGAGTGCATTTACTTGAACAAAGGATTAAGGTGTTCAATGACTTAGTTGATGCTGCTTCGGGCATTGAGAAGATCAATTCAGATAAACAACAAAGAATGGTAAAAAGGTCTGGATTTCAAAAGGGATCGCAGGGTCCAGCTAGCTCAGACTCTCCAGGTAAGAAATAGAAGGGAACATCAGAACAAACACAATCTCATTTCAGAGGGTTTTCACAGAGACAAACCATAAGTACGGGATCAGCGGTTAGTGTACCTTCAGGTAGAGGCAGAGGAAATATTCCACAATGTTCTAATTGTGGAAGGATGCATACAAGGGAATGTTGGGGAAAAGGTAGAGTCTACTTTAAATGTAGCTCGAGGGAACATTTGATTGCAAATTGTCCTCAAAGACAGATAAGTACATCTGCACCTGCACTAGTTCCTACTCCTACAATACAAGGTGGAAGAGGAAGGGGAAGAGGAAATGCTAGTGAGGCAAGTGGACTTAATGTGGTTCAACGAGCACCGCAGAGTGGTAGACTAGGAGGAATGGCACGAAGTTATGTAATCCGAGGGCCAGAGACTCAGGAATCTACTGAAGTTATTATCGATAAATTTTCATTCTTTAATCATGATGTTTATGCTTTGATAAATCTCGGTTCATCTCATTCATATATATGTACTGCATTAGCACAAGAGAAAGGGTTACCTGTAGAAGAATTAGTAGAAAATATTGAAGTGACTAATCCTTTAGGACACAGTGTGATAGTAAACAAAGTGTATATGAATTGCCCTATTATGATTCAACATCAACTTTTCCATGCAAATTTAATTGAGTTACCTTTCAGAGATTATGATGTTATCTTGGGAATGGATTGGTTATCGGAACATCGAGCTGTGGTGGATTGTAAAAACAAAAGAATATCACTTCAAGTTTCTGATGGAGAAGAAATAGTTATCATGGGGGAAAGATCAGATTATCTCTGTAACATAATTTCTTTTATGAAGACTAAAAAGCTAGTTAGGAAGGGATGTCAGGCCTACCTAATCTTTGCTCTAGAATCGAAGAAAGGTGAGTTAGAATTGTAGAATATTCCTACGGTATGTGATTTTCCCAATGTGTTTCCAGAAGAACTACTGGGTTTGCCACCAAAAAAGAGAGGTAGAATTCGTAATTGATGTATTGCCAGGTACCATACCAGTATTCAAAGCACCATACAGAATGGCGCCTGCTGAACGGAAAGAGTTGAAGATTTAGTTGCAAGAATTGTTAGACAAAGGATTCATACACCCGAGTATATCTCCGTGGGGTGCACCAGTGTTGTTTGTTAAGAAGAAAGATGGGTCACTCGGATTATGTATTGATTACCGGGAGTTGAATAAATTGACAGTGAAGAACAAGTATCCATTGCCAAGGATTAAAGACTTATTTGATCAACTCAAGGGTGCCAAATACTTCTCCAAGATTGATTTGAGATCAGGTTACTATCAGATGAGAGTGAAAGATGATGATATTGCAAAGAAGGCTTTCCAAACCAGATATGGGCACTATGAATTTTTGGTGATGCCATTTGGTCTAACTAATGAACCAGCAGCACTTATGGACCTTATGAACCGTGTCTTTTACTTATATTTAGAAAGGTTTGTAGTGGTTTTCATTGATGACATTTTGGTGTATTCTAAGTCACGGAAAGAGCATGATCAACATTTGCGGATAGTCTTTCAATCTTTGAGGGAAAATAAATTGTTTGCCAAACTTAGCAAATATGAGTTTTGGCTTGAAGAAGTTTCTTTCTTAGGCCATGTTGTTTCTGCAGTAGGAATTAAAGTGGATCCCTAAAAGATAGAAGCAGTTATCGAATGGAAACCACCAAAGAACCCTACGAAAGTCAGAAGTTTCCTTGGCTTAGCAGGGTATTATAGAAGATTTGTGAAGGGATTTTCAGTCACTGCTGCTCCACTGACGAAACTACTTCAAAAGAATGCAAAATTTGAGTGGAATGATAAGTGCCAAGAAAGTTTTAAGAAATTGAAGGCGATGTTAACAAAAGCACCCATCCTTACCCAACCAGAGCCTGGAAAAGATTTTGTCATCTATAGTGATGCTTCGCATAGTGGTCTTGGGTGTGTTTTGATGCAAGAAGGGAAAGTGATTGCCTATGCTTCCCGGCAATTGAAGAATCATGAAAGGAATTATCCTACACATGATTTGGAAATAGCTGCAATAGTCTTTGCCTTGAAAATTTGGCGACACTATCTTTATAGAGAAAAATGTTATATTTATACAGATCACAAAAGCTTGAAATATTTGCCAACACAGAAGGAGTTGAATTTAAGGCAGAGAAGGTGGATGGAATTCATTAAAGATTACGATTGTCTTATTGATTACCATCCAGGAAAGGCTAATGTAATGGCAGATGCTCTCAGTAGAAAGATAATGATGGCACTAAGGGCTATGAATAAAGGGTTAGGTCTTACTAGTGGTGGAGCCTTAATTGTAGAATTGAAGATTGAACCAGTACTACTACAACAGGTTAAGCAAGCACAAAATGAAGATGATGACTTAAAGGTCATTCGAGCAAGGACACAAGTGGGTATCGTAGGTAACTATATGGTTCGAGAAGATGTATGTCTATATTTTAAAGATAGACTATGTGTGCCAAACAATGAAGAATTAAAGAAGAATATTTTACATAAGGTGCATAGTAGTTCTTATGCAATGCATACAGGAGCAAACAAGATGTACCAAAATTTGAAGAGCCATTATAGGTGGAATGGGATGAAGAAAGACATTATGAACTACGTTGCTCAATGTCTAACTTGTCAACAGGTGAAAGCAGAACCTTAAGTTCCTTCTGGATTGTTGCAACCAATAACAATTCTAGAATGGAAGTGGGAAAGAATCACAATGGACTTCATGACATCTTTACCACTTTCACAGAAGAAACAAGATACAGTGTGGGTTGTTGTAGATAGATTAACAAAGTCTGCCCAATTTCTTCCAGTTAGAATGGATTATTCACTTGATTGGCTCAGTTATATATATATGAGATAGTGCGGCTGCACGGAGTGCCTGTTTCAATCATTTTTGACCGAGATCCAAGATTTACTTCGAGATTTTGGAAGAAGTTCCAAGAAGCCTTAGGTAGTAAACTTCATTTTAGTACTTCATTTCATCCTCAAACAGATGGTCAATCTGAAAGTGTAATTCAGGTGTTGGAAGACATGATGAGAAGTTATATCATTGAATTTGAGGGAAGTTAGGATAAGTATTTATCCCTCATGGAGTTTGCCTATAATAATAGCTATCAGTCAAGCATACAAATGGCGCCATATGAAGCATTGTATGGAAGAAAATGTCGAACTCCATTATATTGGACCGGACTTAGTGAAAACAAGATTGTGGGTGTAGATTTGATTCAAGAGACAAAGGAGAAGGTAAAACTTATTAAAGAGAGATTGAAGGCTGCATCGGTTAGACAAAAATCTTATGCTGTTCTAAAAAGAAAAGACATTACTTATAAAGTAGGGGATAAAGTATTTCTCAAAGTATCTCCTTGGAAGAAAGTCCTGCGATTTGGCAAGAAAGGCAAGCTCAGTCCTAGATTCATTAGCTCATATGAGGTTATAGAGAAGGTTGGACCGGTAGCTTATCGGTTGGCACTACCCCCGACACCTGACAAAATTCTTAATGTGTTCCATGTGTCAATGTTAAGGAGATACAGATCAGATCCATCACATATCTTATCTCCTGATGTCGTAGAAATCGAACTCGACCTGACGTATAAAGAGGAACCGATACAAATCTTGGCGAGAGAGGTTAAACAATTGAGAAACAAGTCTATTCCATTGGTAAAAGTACTCTGGAGGAATCATAAGGTTGAAGAAGCAACTTGGGAACCAGAGGATACAATGAAAACTCAATATCAGCAATTGTTTTCAGGTAATTTTCGAGGACGAAAATTCATAAGAGGGGGAGAATTGTAACGAACCGAAATTTCAAAATTTACTTATAATAAATTACTATGGTATTAAAATATCATGGGAATTATTTTTGTAGTCATTATTATTGTTATTGGATATAAGGTATGAGGAAATAAGAGTCAATTAAGTAAGAGGGATGAATTGTGTATTTAATTATTTATTCAAGGGCATTTTGGAAATTGAAAAAAAAATTAAAACATAAAATCCCATAAACATACGTATCTCCTCCCCTTCTCCTCTTCATTTCCATCTTCTTCATTCTCCCTTAAACCTTATCAAATTTTCCATAATCTAAAAACTTCTGATTTCTTCGATCCAACTTCAATTTCTTGTTAGAAATCGATCCTTAAGCCCTCTATCATCATCAATTTCAGTGAATCAAGACTAGAAGAGGAGGATTTAAGATTTTAAGGTTCGGATGAATAGTAACCCGAATTAGAGGTGAGTGATTTTTGATGAAATTAAAGCTTAATTAGTATAATTCATGGTAGATTAAGCATATTTATGGTATTAAGAAGTTTATTTATACAATATCTTGTTAGAATTAAATATGGCTGTTGTGGAGGAAGCTAGTGCAAGCAAATCAAAAGCAAAAGAGGTAGAAGAGAGCTAGAAAGAGCTTAGAAAAAGGTTTGTGTCACAAATTTCGATTTATCGGTTTGTCAGAAAATTTTCTAGATTGTATCCCTGTTATGTTTTAATGTTTTCTCTTGTTATATAAATCCGATTTGAATGATTCTTGATTCTATTGATATCTACAGAAAGTAAGGAATATATGTTCAGAAGAAACTTTGTTGAATTTCATTCATTTTTAATGTGAAATTTTCGTTTGAAGTTAAGTCATGAAATCTGTTTTCGGAAAATCTCAGCTTTGTACACTGTTTAGTATTTTGATCAAAACTTTGGTTCTACAATTTGGATTTCCGTGATTAGGGTGGCTTTGGAAAGCTGAGACATGTGGCTAATTATGTTTGGAATAAAGTTCTTCGATTGGGTGATGTTTTGATAGTGAAAAATGCAAGGGAAGTCAGGTTACGAAATCTGGAAATTTCTGGAAAGTATGAATATTGATTTTATTGAGTTTTAATTAAAGTTTGATGCTTAGAAATTTAGGATTTGAATTTCCTAATTTCTGAAGTTATTTTGAATTATGATTGATGGTTTATACTGGAATTTTTAAGATGTTACTTTGATTTATTGCCCTTATTAAACGAGTAGAATACGGGTCAGGGTAGATTGGCGCCAATAAAGGGGGGTACAGTACTGTACAAACAATTGAAGCTTTGGCTTCGGGCTTCGGCCGATATTCTGATAAATATATATTAATATTGAAGCTTTGGCTTCGGGCTTGACCGATATATTGATTTTGAAGCTTCGGCTTCGGGCTCGACATTTACATTGATTTTGAAGCTTCGGCTTCGGGCTTGTCCGCCCCCGTATCCATTTTACCGTTATTCATGACTTGTTTACTTTGGGCAATATATGGTTAACGTGTTTGGAGAAATTGGATATAAATTTGATTGTACTTTGAAAGGTTTATAAAATAAGTTTTGTGTTTTGGTTTTATAAAGTTGTTTAATTTATTTTTGACTTATGAACATACTTTGTTTCTATTTTTTTTAAAGTGTTCAAAGTTGTTGTATTTCTTTTATGGACACCACTAAGCAAATTGCTCAGCGTGTAGTTGTTTTTCTACACGTAGGTAGAGAACTTGTAGGTAGCTTGGACCAAAGTGGTATAAGTGGATCAGCTTGAAGAGCAAATAAGGAAAGACTCAAGGTGGATTTGTATTTTAATGTAATATTATGGTTTGTAGAATAATGACATGTACTAGATAGTGTGAGAAATGTAAAGTGGTATTGAGAAATATTTTAGAGAATAATTAATATTGAGAAATATACGGAGTTGGAAACATTATATTTATATTTGTTATATTGGATGATTATATTTACTGTGGCACTTTCTATAAAGGTGGTGTTACACTTATTTCGTACCCCATTGGTTTGGAGGGGAAGAATTGTTAAATCCAAACCAAATTTGGAGGCCAATTAATTCAACCAATTTGGAGGCTAATTAATTGCCAACAAATAAGGTGGGAAGATGATAGTTAGTAATTGACACATTAATTGCCAATTGGAAAGTTGATGCAACTTTTTGTGCCTATAAATAGGCATTCCCATAATCCAAATTCATCCAAGCAAAAATTGAGTTTTCTTTTGTAGAGTATTTCCTACAAAAAGAGTTTGAGAGAAATTAGGGGAGTGAGTTTAGTAGTTTGGGAAATATTACACTATTTGGGTGTAAGGGTTAATCTTTTTTTTGGGCATTCCAACTTTCTCCTAAAATTATTTTATACCTCAAGTATGGGTATACTTGAGAGAGGCTTTATTGTTGTATTCCCATTATTTATTAGTTGAATTATTTTTGCCGCCCCGTGGTTTTAACCTTTTAAAGGGTTTCCACGTAAATCTTTGTGTTTCTTTATTGCTCTATTTATTTTTATATTCGTTGTTGCAACATCTACTTTAGTTAATACATATAACCTTGCTACCGAATTGATATACGGGACTCAACACAAACTACTATAACTGTGAATCATTTCCATCACCAGTTCGATATCCGGTCCGGTTTCGATAACATTGCAAGCCACTTGGCTCATTTATGGCCGGTGCTATGTCAGTATATTGTCTCCATTCTCTTGTCCTCCACCAAATTGATTTTTAGATCAAGAGCAGGAGTATTCAAGCAACTACATTGAAAAGTGAAGTAGAAGGTAAATGGAATTGTCCAATTGCAAAGGAATACGGGCTGAAATCTTGTATAAATAGGCCCCAGGCCTTAAATTAATCCTAACACTAACAATTGGACTTCTATACATCCTTAAGGCATTTGTTACTTGTTTAATCTCTTCTTTAATTGTAATATTTCATGTTAGTAATGTCTAGGGACATAGTGTTTTCTTTGTATTGGTTTATAGCAGTAGTTTAAATTTACTAATTGTTCTTGCGATAAAAATTATAGTGAAAAATGGTAAAGAAAAGTATATAGATACAGATTTAGGGCAAATATTGTGCAAAAAAAAAAAATATTTTTATGTGTTTGACTCTAACACTGAAAAATATTACACGATATTCAGTTACAAAATCGTAAAATATTTTCCAACCACATATTTAAGTATATAATATCATATATTTTTATAATTTAACATTTTCAATCGTATAAAAGTAATATAATATGTGAAATATTAAATAAATTATTATTATCATATGAAAAATATAAGTCTTGTAGATCAATAAATATTTTTATATAAAAATAAATGAACGCAGAGAGGGAGATAAGGTGTAAATGGTGATGATGGAAGTGGTAAAGGTGGAATAGACAAAGGCGACAATGGTGGGGTGGAGTAGGGGAATGAGGAGATGGTAGTGACAACAAAGCGGTGGAGGAGATTGTGGTGAATGAGATGGCGATGGTAGCATCGGTAGAAAAGAGTGGATATGGTGGTGGCCGTTCAAGTGTATGAGGGTAGTAATGGTGTTTGTGGCGGAGATGGAGATGGAAGTAAAGATGGCGGTGGAGGTGGTGATAGAAGTGAAGTGAGGGAGGTAGTGGTGAAAGCGGTGGTAGTGAAAGTGAGAAACGCTAGCGGTGATTAAAACGATGGAGGAGGCCAAGGTGGTGGTGTAGGGGAGGTCAAGGAAGTGGTGGTTCATCGCCATTAGGTTAGGTGATAGTGGATTTAATGTTTCAACCATTCTTTGACATAAAGTGAGAAGGACTTCCTTAGATGCTTGTTCCTGAAATCTCATGAACATATATAAGCTAAAAAGCACCAATTTACAATTAAATACATCAAACTTTTTAATATTGCTTCCTGACAACGGTGCTAAAAACTTGTTTTTACTGAAAGGTACTAAAGTATAGTAAGCACAAAGTCATATCCACATGGAACAAGTTTAACGAGATTGATATTTTCCGAGTAGATTGGTCAGAAGGTTTTCATATCTTTTAGGTTGGTTGTTAACTGAAATGACATGAAAATAAAGATAAGATATTTATAAAGATAAAAGGCATAAGCAGGCCCAACCCTAACAATTCCAAGGCCCTAGGCAATATAGTATAGGAAAATAAATGTTGGGCCCTTGTAATAAAAAAAATAGTGTAAAATAAAATTTATATTCATATGTCAAAAGTACATCTACACTTGCTTTAAAAATAAAGAGAGTCATTGCAACACATCAACTAAATCCAAAAATTATAAAGGATTGGTATACCTAATAAAATAAAAATATTTTTGCTTCAAAAAAAATCTTAAAAATGACATTATCAAGCTTTCCGAAACATTAAAGATGAGTTTGATTTCCACATAAGTGATTCTTTATGCTTCTCTTTTAAATATGCAGACAAAAATAAATAATGATTTAATATACCTTGATAGCATCAACTGAAAAAAAATACAAAAAGTCATATAATAAACTAGGATTTTTGTCATTGTTGTGAGTTTTTAAGCTCTTCAATACATTTTCTCTTTTTAATTTTTGCACTTTCAGATAGCTGTTTTTTAGGCAACATTGCATACAAAGGGAATTACAGAAGCCTATTAGCAAAATAAAATAAAGCAATATCATAAATAGAAGAATTTCAAATCGAAATAAGCTGATTATAAAAGTTAAACCGAGTCACCGGAGTCTAGAATTTCTGTAAATAAAGTTCAAATGATCAATTACACATAGAAATAATAATTGGTAAAATACAACTACAACCTAGTCAAATTGTTATTCTGGTAATAAAATCTTTTATTTTTTTTATATTAGACAAAAATTAAGTTATTAGTTCAAAATCAATTTACTGAACTTTCATACTCTGCGTTATCAAAAAAAAAAAATGTCACAACAATATATTTCAAAAAATTAATTTGAAAAATTGGTTAATTCAAAATCAAATTTATTTAGTGTTTCCTTTTGGCATTAGTTTTCTCTAATGTACATAAAAAATTCTAATATAAAATCGACACTGAATTAACTGAAAAAACAACTGAATTTATTCTAAAATATAAAACAACCAAAAATAAAAATCAAACTAAATTCAAATTAAATAAATCAATTGCATGCAATTCTTTACCATTAGACAAATCATCCCCAACAATAAAATTAATTTCAATTTCATTACAAATAGCAATTACGAGGGTGTTTCCAATCCCTTGCTTGGAATTCATATTACCGAGCTTTAGGACGGAATTTTTCGTCAGTGTTACTATTAACCATTCAGTTTCTGACGGAAAAACTTTCTGGAATTTCTTCAATTCTTGGTCGGAAATCTCTCGGGGTCTTGATCACATTTCTAAACCTCATGTTTTCGAAAATTGGTTTCGCAATTATACCGCTAGAGTGCCTGTTTCAATTCTCAATACTCCAGACGAAATCACTCTTCCTCCATTAGAAGAGAGTGTTTTCCATTTTAGCAAGGAAAATATTGCAGTCCTTAAGAAAAAAGTAAATTCCGAGACAGGAATTGAAAATGCTGCCATGTCCTCCTTACAATCAGTCTTGGCTCATCTTTGGCGAGCTGTGGTACAGAATCGAGAAACTGCACCCGAAAAGGATACGAAATTGATGTTGCAAATCGGTTACAGAAGAAGACTAAAGCCCGAAATGCCTGAAGAGTATTTTGGAAATGCGCTTTAGCTTGGGACAGTAGAACTAAAAGCAAAACAAGTGATAGAGAAAGGAGTTAGGTTTGTTGCTATGCAATTGAATAAATTGGTTTCTAGTTACACGCAAGAAAAGGTCGAAAACGATATAAATTCATGGATTAGGAATCCTAAGTTTTCGACAACGAGCGGATTAACAAGGGATACTCTAGGCATAGGTAGTTTGCCTCGGTTTAATGTCTATGGAAACAATTTGGATGGGGAAAGCCGACTGCAGTAAGAAGTGGTTCTGCAAACAAGTCTGATGGCATGATAACTTTGTTTCCAGGGTTAGAACAAGGAAGTATTGATATTGAAGTGTGCCAAGTATTAATATTGAAGTGTGCCTTTCGCCTCAAGTTTTGCAGGGCATTCGCAACGATCCAGAATTTATGGATTTTGTTACTGTTTAGTTGTGGTGGTACCCATATAAATGGGTTATGCCCATTAGGCTACCAGAAGCCTTAATAAAGCCCATTACCCCATCATATTTCTTATAAATACCAGCACTCCTTTTCACCTAAGGTATATACTACATCTCTTCTACTCTCTCATTATATCTATATTTCTCTGTGTCTGTTCAACACCTGACTTAGGCATCGGAGTGGCTTCGGCCAACCCCCCATGTCCTCCTTTAATCATGCAAATCACAGGTACAAGGGCCTCGGAGGAGACGGGTCCCACCATTGGTGCGGTGAGTGTGGAATTCACCTATTCAACCTTCAGGACTTCTTTGGGCTGCCAACTGATGAAACAGATGAAGCTTGCGGTGCAAGAATCTTGGTCAGAATACTTAAACTTCAATTTCTTCGACAAAATTAAGGAGGAACATATGTAATTTGATGCATGCAAGGACAAATGATTTCTGATTTTCCTGGAGAATTTTTTGTTTCAAATAAATTATCCAAGCTTTTAATTTGTTGAACTTGCCTTGGAAACCACCTGAAGAAGTGATGAGGATTGAGTTCAACTCAGTCGTGTGAGTCAAACAAGTCAAGCTTTTAATCGCCAGCTTGGGAAGCGTCCAAGGAATGGATGGTGGCTTCAATCTGTGTTCATTTGCTCCATGGGATATAAAATTAATTGTTTATTATATTATCTCTATCAGTCAAATAAAACACATTGGGTCTCTGGGAAGAACCAATCAATGAATTTCATGAATTTCATTATACCCCTTCTAAGATTGTCCTTTTACTTTTTCATCTGATATTTCATGGTATTTAATAGGAATAAAGGCTACACAGATAGAAACAGTAAAGAATTTTGTATTTTTGTTATTAAATAAAACAATAAAAAAAGATACCTTTAGAAATCAAAGAATATTGATTTGGCTACTTTTCCCTTTTTTCTAGGGTGACAGATTCTTATATCGTAAGAACTCCTAATTATGAACAAAAATTAGAGTAGTTAAATCTCTAGAACAAAGCAAGAAAAAGACCCTCTCTTCTAGAATATATTATTGGTATCTATTTTTTCTATATACATTTTTGGTATATATATAATAAGGTCCGGATATGGATAGAATCCATCTCCGAATTCTTTGTAGTTTATTATTTCAACTTCAACTAGCAAATTTTTAAATTAATAAATTGATTGGTCTAATTAAGAACATCAGACATTGATTGCTTGAAATTACATATGGCCCCTTTGAGATGAACAAAGTAATTCCTGGAGCAAAGCGTTGGATTTTCAGTTGCAAATTAAGAGCTTCCTTGGAGATAAGTTTTCCTGTAAGCATAAAACTCTTGCTTAATTACTTTTTAAGTCTATAGTACCCAGTCATAATTGACACATGTCCATGGAAACAACATGTCTAAATGCTTGGAATAATTTTCAAGAATAATCCATTATATTCTACCATGATTTTATTTTAACTACAAATTAGTGAGCATCACTTAGTTAATTATTATCACATGCAATGTTTGTCCATTTTCTATTGTTTGCAATAACAAGTGCTCATGAAGGTGGCACCAAATATTTTACACTAATGACAAATGTCCAAGGAAATAAAATGTCATAATGCATGAATATTTTTATGAAACATGTCCAAAAAAGACATGAAATTTTGTAATAAAACATGTCCATGCAAATATGTTATACTAATGGCACATGTCCCCAATGAGGTGAGGTTGCACCATATGCCTCAATCATGTGTTTCATTATTATATTATATGCTTTCAATTTGGATATAAATGCAAATAATGGTAATAGCTTTAACAACTTTCATTTGATTCATTCTAAGAGCTCATACCATATAGAGCAACTCTAGCTAGCCGCAACCACATCTAAGACTCCACAGTCATATTGCATTCAAGGGTCTACACGAATTAGATCATATCCAAGGTCCCACTTTCATCAAAGGGTCCCCTCGACCTAGATCACCTCTACTACTTCATATGGCCTCAATCGCGTCCAAAACTCAACGCAGCTTCTAATGTATCCAGAGCTCCATAAGACCTTGATCACATCTAAGGCTACGCAGTCTTGATCGAGTCTATTACTCACCTACATCAATCAAATCTAAGGATCCATAGCCTCGAGAAAATACGGCGCTGCAACACCTAGACTAAATCTTGAACTATGTATGGCTTCGATCGCACCTTAGAAATGGAAGAAAGAAAGGAAGAAACATAGGGATAACTATCAAGTATAAAGACAACCTTGATTCCATCTAGGCTTCATAAAGCCCTAACACAAGCTCAAAAACACAAAAGTCGGCCTCTACACTATGTAAAGCGGCTCCTCTTGCAGCCTCAAATGCGTTCAAGGCTTTACACAACCTCAATCATATTCGAGGCTCCAAAGCCTCTTCTACGACAACAAGGATGCATATAGCCTCGATCTCATTTGAGAATCAATAGCCTCAATTGAATATAGGGTCCATACGACCTAGACCGAATCTAGGCTTCACATTCTTATCAACGAATAAGGCTCCATAAAACCTCGACTTCACTCAAAGCTCTAAACAACCTAAACTATGTCCAAGGCTACAAAAAACCTCAGCTTTATATAGGCCACTCAACAAAGCCTCAATCATATCTAAGGCTCCATGAAGCCTCAAGAACATGTAAGGCTCTATAGCCTCTTCTACAAGCAAAGTATCTCGATATAATCTCATATGGATCAAAGACTTTACACCATATAAAGCTGCTCAAGATTCGTTCGCATCTATAACTACATGTAGCCCCAACCGCAGACATTTAGCTTATGCAAAATCTAAAGAACAAGGCTCCACATAGCCTCGATCGGATCCACGGCTTAATATAGCTTCATCCAAATTCAATGAACTACATGACCTAAATTGCATCTACTGCTCCGCATATGCTCGATTGAGTTTATGGCTATACATATCTTTAGCTACGCCTAGATTGAATCTAGGATGCTGCAACAAGGAATTGTGACTACACACCTCAATTGATCTAAAATGATATACAAAATCGAGGATAAACAATCTCGATTTCATCTAGAGCATCTTTAGAAAACCTTAATGGTATCTAGAATTTACACTACATAAAGCGTCTTCAGTGTTAACATCCAATAAACATAGAGTGGCTCCAAGCAGCCTAAACTACGTCTAAAGACTATACATCAAGTAAACAAGGCTCCAGACAACATTGTGACACTTGAGCATTCACAACGATCAAATTCATCATCACCTTCAACACGAGAAATCTTCATAAGTAAGACGATGCATCACCTCTCATTAACCTCTCGTTCGATCTCTTGAAGACTAGATCTTTATGCAATTGGAATCTCGCTCGTTCTAAAACATTGCAGGCTTTTTTCCAGATACTTTGGAGCTTTATAACGTCTAGCCACCATCTCTTGGGCTCCTAAAATTGGCTTTAACATCAAGAACTATCAGGTCACCATGACACTTAACAGATCATGCAAGGCTAATAAAGAAGAAATCTTGCAAGCATATGATGACATCCAACTACTGCAATCCAACACTGATGTGGCCTCTATCTAAATGAAAAAAGCATCATTCTCTCTTTAGAGATTTACATGTGCTCTTTGATCTAAAGAGACCTGTCACCCTAGAACCATTCCAGGGTACTTATTCCATTGTTAATCTTCCTACATTTTAACTGCAACAACTTTAAGAACACAAGATCCATTACTAGATTACTTCTAAAAGTCTGCCCATAAGTTATATCAAAATCCAACACTAACTATACTGCATCATCTATATCTAACGCCCGCCATAGGCTACATCTAGATTATTCCACACGAGCTAGAATCCTAGAAAAATTAGAATTTCACATTTGTGTTTGCAAGGAGTCATTTAAAGTAGAGAGAATAAATGTCTCTCGCTCTAATAATTCTAAGGTTACAATTGTGTGGATTCGTAATGTGGTGGAGAGAATAAGTCTCTCACCCATCAATTTTGCACTTGTTTAGAAATTTGTGATAAATTCTTTGGGATAATCGTAACTCACAAAATCCAAGAGCTAGATCGCTTTGACGTCTAACTCATCATCAAGATTTAAAACTCACCAGGAGTTTATTTCCTCATGAAGAGCAACATCCGTATGGACGCCTATCGCACTATCTTAACTTTAAATGAGCTAGAACTCTCAAAGGCTAACGTGCCATCCATTTCCATCACTCTTTAAGAGCTAAAGTCTCAACCACATCTAGAGTCCTTAAGAGTTAAGCCACTCTAAATCATCTCTAACTCCAAGAATTCAAATAATCCTATATCCAAGAAGCACTTAAACAAAGCCTTGTCATACGCATCTTAATCTCTAAAGCCAACACAATCTAGAGACTTGGATCCTACGTCATGACTTACTGAACTTACATTTAGGTCTAGAGCTTTCAAGAGCTAGATCCGCGCTATATTCAAGAGCACTAAAACTTAGCCTTACTTGGGTTGTACATGCTTTATCATTGTAAAGCCCCTTACACTTATCAATAACTCAAGCTTCAATCAACTTTAGTTGGATCCAAAATATTGCATGAGCTAGATTACTCACCCTAATAGCTGATCGAGAATCCATTTGTGGCGAGTCATCCAAAGTTGAGAGAATCAGTGTATCTCACTCAATTGATTTACAATTGTGTGGGTTTGTGATGTGGTAGATAGAATATACATCTCCCCCTACGATTTCATGTGAAATCATGTTCTATTATCCAAATACAAGCGCTTACAAAATTGAGAACATCTCAAACACTCAACATGTTGTCATATACAAGCCCTCCTTAAGTTTGAATCTAGATCCAAGGCTCTCCATGAGTTAAATCTATTCAAGGGTCAACATAATCCAATACTAAAGTTCACCAGGAGCTAAAAAGTCATTCGTATCTAACTTTTCTAGAGCTAGATTATTCTAAGGATAACACGTCATCCAACTCTTGCTTTTCATGAGCAAGATACCCTCGATGCGTAACAAGCCATTAAGAATCGTTCTAGATCCATATGCTTTTTTTGATCATACACTAGACCTTCCATGGTTCTACGACATAGAACTACCCAAGGGCCAAGTCCTAATATTTAGAGAATCTCCAGAGAAATCCATCACTATATTCTAGTACTAAAGACCAAGAGCGTGATCTAGATTTTCCAATAAGATCTCGATGCCTTGATATAAATATGGAGCTCTCTGGAGACTGGTCCTCATTAAATCTAGTAGCTACAAAAAAACTCATCGTCTAGCTAGACTTATGTGGTTCTGATCTATAGTGAAGCCCATCCTTTGGCTGAATAATTTGACAAGCTATCAATCACAACATCTCAATCCCTTGAAGAATTTTGACACCTTCTTACCTTCAAAAGCTATGTCTTTACATCCAAGACTCACCATGAGCTAGATCCATTCTTATATCAATGAAGAATTCATAACTGGTACTAAACTATCAGGGAAGATCTAGAGCGTCACAAGCTCAATCCTCACTATAACTCAAAGAATCCTCTAAGCAAGTCTAGATCTACTAAAAGCTAGAACAACTCAACTAAACATCATTCTTCCCATGCGCACTTGATCTCAACTAAGCCTTCTAAATTTCTGAGAGTTAGATTCATGTTAGCTCCACTGTCATGTCTAATAATCATGTGCATCATCTCAAAACCCATCACAAACATCTCAAGAGGTTGATCCTTCATCTTGTTTAAGATCTCTCTATGGTAGCAGTCTTTCCATTTCAACTCCAAGAGTTGGATCCTCTATCTTGTTTAAGTATCATTTGTGAGCTAGACCCATAGCAGCTCCACTATCCTTGACATTTAAAGCTTATCAGCTTTTCCCAGGTTATACAACTCAAACCTTTGATGAATTTAAAAGTATCACCCCTCAATTGAAGATCCATAATATTGTTAACAGAGATGAAGAAAGAGTTTTTAATAAATCTAAACCATTTAACCACGAGGGAGACCACTAGTTCCCAAATAGTCCGACATCATCGTTCATACAATCCAAGTGAAGTCCTCATCTAAATCCATGCAATCCAAGAAAAGTCCTAGCTATTCAAATTTAGCTTTGAGACTGCATCACTTTCAAGCATTAAAACAACAAGTCCACCTAGATTCCTTTTTTGTGCATCTTGGAACCCTTTAACCACTTCACATTTGATTTAAATTTGTTCCTAATGACTCAACAACTCTGAACAGGACAATATCTCTAAGATCCTTCACACCATGTAAAGCACGTAAAAGATCCCTTAGATACTTCTTGCACCATCCAAGATCATATTTCTCCACTTCTTCACCAGCATCTCAGATTCTCTTGACATGATCCAAGACTGCTTTCGGTTGTAACTTCGCACTAGATCGATTCCAAACAAGCACTAGATCCTCTACTCTCATGATGGATTAAAGAAACACTACCACCATGAATTTCCACTTCAACATGATCTTTCATTCCTACATGAACATTAAACCAACTTCAGCCACTCCTTGCACCCTGCAGGGTCATATCCCTTTATTTTATGCAAAAACTTCTAAGATCTTGCACCATGTGGGATCCCTCTCAAAGAGTCTTTCCATTAAGTGAGGTCATTCTTTTGCACCAACTGAGAACCCTCTAGAAAGCTCCCTTCACTTTACAAATCTAGTCAAATTTTCTCTCTCATATCTTGCACCAAGTAAGGATTGTTTGGAAGGCTCTTTGCACCACGCAATCAATCCTTTAGCACCATACAAAACCCCCTCGAATCTTTTCGTGCCTAAGTAGGAATAACTTTAAGATCTCTCGAAGACCTCTTGCACCAAGCAAGACCCTTCGAAAACCTTTTTGCTACATGCAAAAAAAAATCATCAATTGAAATGAGGTTTCATATCCCTTCATCCCTGACATAATCGAAATCTTTTGCACCATGCGATAATTATAAAATACATAAATATATTTCACTACGCTAGGGGGGACATCTTGGTGGTACCCATATAAATGGGCTATACCCATCAGGTGACTAGAAGCCTTAATAAAGCTCATTACCCCATCATATTTCCTATAAATACTAGCACTCCTTTTCACCTAAGGTATATACTACATCTCTTTTGCTCTCTCATTATATCTATATTTCTCTGTGTTTGTTCAACACCTGACTTACGCATCAGAGTGGCTTCGGCCAACCCCCCATATCCTCCTTTAATTGTGTAGATCACAGGTACAAGGGCCTCAGAGGAGACGTGCTCCACCAAGTGGGTGTTAAGAGTGCATTTCTTAATGGTTATATTCAAGAGGAAGTCTATGTCAGACAACCCTCATGCTTTGAAGATCCAAAGCATCTAGATCATGTCTTCAAGCTAAAGAAGGCTCTGTATGGACTAAAATAGGCTCTAAGAATGTGGTATGAGAGACTAACTAACTTTTTACTGAGGAAAGGTTATGTTAGAGGAAAAGCAGATACAACTCTGTTTATTGAGAAGAAGCATGAAGATGTGTTGCTAGTCCAAATCTCTGTTGATGACATCATATTTGGAGGAACTGATGAAAAGCTATGCAAAGAGTTCAGCCAGTGGGTGAAGAAAGAGTTTGAAATGTCAATGATGGGGAGAGCTTAATTTCTTTCATGGTTTGAAAATCAAGTAAGGCAAAGATGGAATCTTCATAAGCCAAGCAAAGTATGCCAAGGAAGTACTCAAGAAGTTTGACATGCATAAAGCCGGGCCAATGTCAACACCATGGCCATTGATACAATTCAGAATAAAGATGAGAAAGTTGCTATTAAGAGAATTCTCAGATGCTGACTATGGAAGAGATAAACTTGAAATGAAAAGCACCACTGGAGGATGTCATTTCCTTAGTGATTATTTAGTAACATGGTATAGCAAGAAGCAGACTTTTGTGGCTCTAACTACAGCCGAGGCTGAGTACATAGGTGCAGGAAGTTGTGTAGCATAACTGCTATGGATCAAGCAACAATTGGAGGACTATGGTATAAAGTCTAAGTGTCTTGAAGTCATGTGTGATAACGAGAATGCAATTAACCTATCCAAGAATCCAATTCAATATAGCAGGATGAAGCATGTCAACATTAGGCATCACTTCATAAGGGATCATGTGCTAAAAGAAGAAGTCAAGCTCACATACATTCCTACTAAAGAACAGCGAGCTGACATATTCACAAATCCTATTGGAAAGGACCAATTCAACACTCTGAGAGAGCTTATCAGAATGTCCTATCCAATTTGAAGAAGTCCACTCCACGTTGACCAATTATGAGCTGACCAAGAATCTTTCTTCGCACTTGAATTTTAGACACGTCATTAAATTTTCACCGGTTTCTTTTCAATTCAAAACTGATAGAAGTGGTAGCAAGTTATAAAACGTTTCACATTCAGCTGCAGTAATCCCATGTATTTTGCTATCAATAATCCTATGGTAAACTCTGTTTAATCTCACTATTAAAACTTTGACCATGGATTGTGAGTCGTACACGTAAGCTTTGCAGGTCTTAGCGAAGAGTTTTTAGCTATTTAAGGAGAAATTTAGAGAGAGGAAAAGTTACTTTACCAAATTTCTTCTTTTACAATCTTCTTCTCAAAATCTCCAAAATTCTTTATCTCTTTCAAAGCTATTCAAATGGTGAGTTCTTCAGGGAGATCATTAGAACCCAGTGTTGAGGAATCCCTATTTATGAGGGATGAAAAGGATTCATGCTGGATTACAACAAGAGATCATATTACTCAAATGGCGATTAGTATCAATAAAAGGGAGGATCTGTTCATACCCATAGGAACCAGATACACTCCAATTAGATGGTGCTTCAGAGAAGGAGTAGTAGTTGAGGAGCCTACGACAGTAGATATGCTCAGTTTTTTGAGTGATGAGTGCTTTGGGAGATGGATACGCCAACACCACCCTAGAGGGTTCTTTGAGATACCTAGTGGATGTTACGAGCAAGTAGTGATGAGATTTTTCCATAGGATTCACATGGTTGAGGGATTCAAGGATATGTTTGTGACAACCATGATGGGGAGGAAAGTGTATGTATCCCCCAAACTAATTGCTGGGTTATTAGGCATGAGAGAAAGATGACTCATGATGCAAGTAATAAGGGATGAAGAGCATGCAGACATCCCTATTGATTATAAAGTCCCCTCTGACTACAAGATAAGTGAACTGATAGCCTCTATATTCACTAAAGAAAGAAGGTGCATGAACTTATTACAAAAGTGTTGCTGCCCAAGACTGCTTCTATAGTAAGCTGTTCTAAATTTGAAAGAGTGTTTATCTACAATCTAACTCATAGGATGTGCATAAACTAGCCCCTGACAATTCTGTATAGGTTCTTGAAGTTGTCCAAGCAAATGGTGTACGACCATCTTATTATGGAAATTTGTAGGGCATATGAGCTGGATTTGGAAGGCTAGGCACAGAAAAGCAGAATCACTTTGAAGATGATTGAATCCAGAATCTTAAGTAGTGCGCATTTTTATGGCTTGAGGTGTGATGAGAAGCCTAATAACAACACCAAGTACATTAAGCTGAAGAGAGGAGAGGTTAGAGTAAAGGATCCTAAAGCCATTTTGTCACTCAGACCCATTAAGCCTGAAGAAGAGGATCAGACTCTTAAAGTTTTTGTGGCTAGGGAGCTTAAGAGGATTACCAAGCTTAGAGCAAAAAGAGGAGAAGAGGTGGCCGAGAAGAAAGGTAGTAATGATTCTTATAATGATTTATAATGATTTATTATAAGTATAATCAAGAAAAGAATCGGGTATCTATCATATTATTATTATTATTATTATTATTATTACTATTATTATTATTATTATTATTATTATTATTATTATTATTATTATTATTGTATAATGTGAGTTTTTTTTATTCAATGTTTCATCTTAAACTTATAATTAATGCGAGTGAAATGATCCAAATTATATGGTGTACTTGTACTTTATCATATACTTTTTTGTTGTCTTGATTTATACAGAGATGATTTCTGGCATAACGTATTATTAACTACTAGGACTTGTCCCCAAAAACCCTCTGACACAATAGAGGATCATCTAAATCCCCCTACTTATTAAAGAACTTGCTGATCTTGCAAGCTAATGTGCAGTAAGATTCGCAAACCTATTGGTAAACACAATACGAATAGAGCTATTATTCAAGGCATTTACTACGTTTAGCACATCCAATTCGACAATGATATGATCAAAGTTAAGGGGGAAATCATTTTGAGAATTTTTTTTATAACTAATCTAACCTAAGAGTTGCAATTTGAAACTGAATCTTTCGGAAGCTTTTTAAGATTATTGAAGCAATATGTAGAAATAATCACTATGAAGCAGCAATGCTGAACACAACATCAACAATTCAGCAAACGCAGGTGCTTGATTCACCATCCGTAACACCTCACGAAGCTACTAGAAGCGGTATGAGATGGCAAATTCTATTACTATGAGCTGGCAGTTAGTTACTAGATATTTTATCAACTTGCTAGCTAGTTAACTAAAGTTTTTAGATAGTTGAACTTCCCAGCTTCTATATAAACAAATACGACATACTCTGTAACACAGAAAAATAAAAACAAAGAAGAAGATTTTCCATTTTACATGGTATCAGAGCTCCCTTAGCTTACCAATGACGAAGAAAAACAACAAATTCATATACGCAAGAAACATAGAGGAGAAAGAAGAAGATTTCAATTCAATGCATACTGATCAAATGAATAAAGCAGAAAATTTCAGTCGGAATCAGTAAGAAGAAAACCAGATCCAGAATCCACACTATAAAAATCCAGGTATAGTTCTTGTCAATACAATACTAAGTGGAAATAACTACCTTCTATGGAGCAAGGCCATTAGAAGAGCTTTGATTGCGAAAGAGAAATTGAGATATATAGAAGATGACCTAAAACCAAACAAGGAAGATGAAGCAAATTATAGGTGATGGGAGAAGCAAGATTGCCTAGTTACTTCCTGGATATTTAACTCAATATCAAAGGAATTAAGTGAAGATTTTCTCTATGTTGAATTTGCAAGAGAACTTTGGAAGGAGCTTGAACAACGCTTTGGAAAAAGCAACGAGCCTTACTTTATCAACTCAAGCGAAATCTTAACCTACTTTCACAAGGTGAACTTTCTGTTACACATTATTATGCTAAGATCAAAAGACTATGGAGTGAGTTATCTTTGTTATGGCTAGATCCATAATGTGTTTGCGACTATGCCTGCAATGCTTATAAAAAGATTAATGAATATAAAGAGGAAGATAGAATGATTCAGATTCTCATAGGGCTTAGTGATGTATATGAAAATGTCATTAATCAAATACTCCTTATGGAACCTTTACCTTCAATAAACAAGGTATATTCAAGGATTCTAAAAGTTGAAAAATAGAAGGAAATCTTTATTGATAATTATGTGGAGATTGCAAACTATATATAATGCATCAGAACATGCCATACGCTAATAAAGACATGTTTCAAAGGAGTGCTATGCAAGATAAGTGAGGTCAATAGAACAACACACAATATAAAGGAGGTCCTTGTAGCTACTGTAAGAACCCTTATCACTCGAAAGAGTCATATTTTCAACTAATAGCCTATCTTGAGTGGTATGCAGAATTGAAGAAGAAGAGACAACAAGAGAGATCCTTTCAAGCACATAATGCTAATGGGAATTTTGACTCTTACAAGTCTGATGAAGAAACATAAACGATAGCCTTACAAAAAATGAAAAATGCAGAAAATGAGAAAACAAACAAGTATAAAGGCAAGAATGTCATGGAGACACCATTAGATGAAAATGAGTTCTCTGCATTTGCTTATGCAGTATAATTCAGTAATTTTGAGCCTTATGATGGTATCACTTTTCTCATGTTGGTCTTAGAGTTAATAATGTCGAATGGATAATTAACAGTAGTGCTTCCGCACACATGTCATCTAATTTGAACATGTTCTCAATAAAATCAAGACCTACTTTCAAACAATTAGTTGTCCAACCTGATGGATTATCTCAACGTGTTAATCATTTGGAAATGTAATCATATCTAATGATTTGATTTTGGCAAAGGTATAATATCTTCCAAAATTCAAGTATAATCTATTGTCAGTCAGCAAATTACTCGGGGGAGGAAAAATAACAGTTATTTTTATTGCTAATTATTGTAGGATAAGGGCACAAAGAAGATTTTGCAGTTGGATAGGAGGAAAGAGGATTGTACAAGCTTTATAGTAGTTCATTTGACAATAGAATAATATATACTTGCTGTGTGTCGTTGAATGTATATGATTCTGAGCCAGGTATTTGGCATTTAAGACTTGGGCATGAGTCCCCTACTGTTTTACGTCATATACCACAAATAAAGCTGAAATGTACTCATTATGATTGTCAAGTTTGTTCTTGTGCCAAACAAACTAGACAACCTTTCAATAAGAGCCTTATTTCTACTTGTACTACTTTTCAACTACTGCACTTGGGTCTATAGAGGGAGATATATGTTAACTATAGTAGATGATTATACAAGAAATAACTAGCTTTTCATTTTAAGGTATAAATATGAGGTATTTTAGGCCTTACAAATTTTTCTAAACATGGCATTCACTAAATTTAGAGCACTTGTAAAGGTGATCAGGATAAACAATGGTACAAAATATCTTAACAACAAATGTCCAAGTCATTACACGAAAGAGGTATTCTACATCAAAAGAGATGTACCAACACACCCCAACAAAGTGGGGTGACAGAGGGGAGATACAAAACTTTGTCGAATATGGCTAGATCATTAATTTTTCAATCAGGAGTGCTACCCCAACTTTGGGGAGAAGTAGTTTCTTTTGCTGCAGTTGTTATAAATGCATTGCCCTCCAAAGTCATCAAGTGGAAGACTCCCTATAAATTGTTATACAAATAGACCCTAAAATATGACAATTTCTATGTGTTTGGCTGTAAGGTCCATTACACCAAGAAACTTCCACATTAGGAAAAATTGTAGCAAAGAGCTTTTCTTGTCACTTTCATGGAGTACTCTCCTGGTCACAAAGGATATATAATATGGGATGCAGAAAGATACAAGTTTATCATCTCTAGAGATGTCCAATTCTCAGAGAATGCATTTCCTTTTTCTTACAGAAGCAGCAAACCTCTCAACAGCAAGGTTACCCCTCCAAACCTTATGTTAAGAATTCACTACCTATTGCAGACACTGTCTTAAGGAGGTCAACCAGGATCTTCTAGACCTAATTGGTGGAGGGACTATATAGTTAACATTGCTCAAGCTTGCTACATAGATTCCACTATAATTACTTTACCTACTAATCTCTTTGCATTTATTTGCAATGATGTACAAGAAAGGGAACCTAGAAGCCATGAAGAGGCCAAGCTTGATATGACGTGGGTAGATGCAATGAATAGAGAATTGTCTGTGATAGGTATCGAGACCACCAAAAATAAATCCCTGCACAAAATAAATTGGTAGTTAGTAGTGAGCAGAGGTCAAATCCACAAGGAACTGTAACATTATTCTTAGAAGATAACACACAACGTGACCTAGAAGTACTCTCGATGGGAATTTGTAGACTAGAACTAAATAAAGTAGGTAATAAAACAATAAAAAACAATGACTCAACCAAAGTAGGGCAAGACTGAACATTATGGTGATCATGAGATGAGGAGTTAATTGCACCAGGACCTAGATTTAGTTACACTAGTACTCATGCACCATACAGTACTAACAACTCTTCCTTACTATGTATGGAGATCAGACTTCGCGCCACGACCACCTTCTTACTCATCGTGACTCTCGACGTCACGCCAAAGAGCTCACCGATGAATAGCAATAAATATTAGAAAAGCCTAAATCCTTATCAATAGGTAGTGAATCACTCCCAATAGGCGTAAGATTACCTTTCTCCAGTCTTGATGGAGACTGTTGTCACTTTATCTCTTTTCAAGCACAATTATGGATGCAAGAATTAAGATTAACAATAATCATGAAGACTTACCAAATGGTTGATTAGGGCAAACAACGAGACTATGTGATATCTCTACTATAAAACCCTTGAAGCACCGAGATTGGTAAATAGGTCGCCTTATGAACCTTTGTATTCAATTGCGGTCCTTACACCATTTAAACCCAGCCTTGACCCTTACTTGGTCAAGTCATAAGGAATTTAGCTAGACATTACTGAATTTAAATGTGCAGAAATGTAAAGAGACTAAAAGTAAATCATGCTAAAAGTATAAATACTGAAATTGAAATGAAACTTAAAAGCGATTAAACTAGAAATGAAATTGCTTATTAAAGTGAATCCAAAACCAAAACTTAGAAATCCAAAGTGCTAAAAGTAAAAAAACTAGAAACTAAAACTATACTAGAAATGAAATGATTGAGACTGTAGCATAAGATTGGATGATGCTTTGAAATGTGCAGGTCTCGATATTTATAGCTGAATGCCTCTCCTCATGCTTCCTCTTTTGTGACAGAATAGGACTCTTTGTATCTATTCTTCAGGATTTATTTCCTTTTAGTCTCTTTCTTCAAATGGTAGTAAAATCCCTGTCTTAATGGAATTAGGATGGAGATTAAACTTCCTTCTTGAATAGGACTCTTCCTAAATAGGATTTGCTCGAATTAGGTGTCTTCCAAATCTGGAACTTACCGTACTTCGGTATTGATGTCATCTTGGTCGTTCTAAAGTGTTCTGGAATCACCTGGACTGACTATCGCTTCCACTACCTGTATCAGGTCACTACAAGAAATCTTGCATTTTATGATGCACTAAAATTGTCACAAAAACATGTTTTTCATCACCATAGCTAAAAGGTGACAAAAAATCATCGTCAAAGGCTTCGTCGTAGTATGTCCGTCATATTTTGTCAATATGACAATTTTCTAATTCGTCGTCAAAATTTTGTGGTTATATGACGAATATTGCATATTTCATTGTAACTTTTTTAGTTTCTGTGATGCTTTTTTCGTCATTTTATTTTCATTTTGTTGTCACTTTATATTACCTATCGTCACTAAAGTTCGTATAATAAATGACAAATATGCATTTCATCATCTAAAATTTCAGTTATTGTGACAATTTTCAAGTGAATAGTAAATCTAAAAATTCTGAGTGACAATATGATAATCATAAATAATGCACACATTTGTCACGATAACAAGCAAATTATCGCTATAAAATAATAATTTGTGACAAAATGAAACTGTCTCTATATAAATATTTTTTGCGACACTTTTATATGTCATGAAATGTACAATATCATCATAATAGCTTTATAATAATTGACAATTTTTTATTGTCGTGTGAAATTATCTTTAATGACAAATTATATATTGTCACTAAATTACACATATGACAAAGTTTTGTGTCATCTAAAAGATAATATAGTGACAATTTTGGAAATTATTTGTCACTGAATTATAATTGCAATATTATAAAATTTTGTGATAAATTATAAATTCGTCGTCTCTTAAAATTAAGATACATCAATAATAAGTCATAATACAATTTGTACATAAATTTGAAGCTCTCGTAAAGCTTTCTCAAATGAACAATCTTTACATAAATTTGGAGCCTTTGTAAACCTTTCTAAAACAGAGGGAAACAATTAAGAATATTAGAGAGTCTATCTTTAATTCTTGTATTCTTCAACCAAATGCTTCCAATAACCATTTGTTCGCTACAATCCAAAACATATATGTCAGTATAATAGCAAATAGAATATTATCAGTTTCCTTAGTTCAACTTAATTACAAGTATTGCAACATTGAAAAATAACCTGAAATTACAAATTCTATAACTAGAATGTCTCAATGATAGTATATGTAATAGTAAAGCAAGATCATCATTTTTTATAGTTCAAAACTCATGTTCACCTAAAAAAAAACTGTAGCAAGAATCCAAAAGCATTAAACTAGAGGGTGTATTAAACTTTGAAAATGTGATTGCATTGGACAAGGAATATTGAGTTTACATAAAAAAAATAAAAATATTACCGCAAAATAAAGTCATAATTATTTAAAATCAAATAAGAAATAAAAGTGAAAATATTCAAATCGACAAGATGCAAAAAGAAAAATACCAAAAATTGAGTGAAGATGATATATGAAATACCAAAACTCTAAAATGTTGTTCGCATCGCACATCATTACTCTCCATCTTCGTTTCAGATCTTCTAATGCTTTCTCTCTACTTTATCCTCTCTATATCTGCTCTTTTACTCTCAATGCTATCAACCAAAGACGCATTTTTTGTGTCATAGTCTCAAAACAACTAGTGGCCGAAGAGAAATCTTCAGAAATCGATGCAATTTTGATAACTGAACTTTTGATAGTGTGGAAAGGATAAATCTTCATAATTTTAAAGACTATTTTGATAACCTCCACACCCACTAGCCACGTTTCATCCTTATCAGACTAAACATTTTAACTAATTAAGTAATAACTAATTTTTTCTAAATTACCAAGATCTTACATATTTTATTCCCATATACTCTATGAGCTTTATACTTTGTAACAAAGTAAATTCATTATAGAAATGCCGATAATTTAATTATTTCCATGTCATCTCTTCTTTTAAATGGGTAACATTCTTAATTTTAGAATATTTCACTACAATATTTAATTTTCAAGATTTTGTTCTAAAAAAATGTATATAGTTTGAGAAAATATGAGTTTTTTTGTATTATTTACTTGTAAAATATTCCTAGATAGAACATTGGTAAGCAATTTTCAAAATTTTAGAACTCTACTCTAGCAAGCAGAAAATAACTTTTTGATATTTTCCAAATTTGAAACCGTCATTAAGATATATCAACTTCCCATTTTAGTTTTTATTAATTTCAACTGCATAAAACTATACATTTGACTCCAACACAAAAATATATTATTTCACATTTCTACTTTTTTATCGTTTCAAAATTAATACAATTTTAATATAATATAATATAATAAGCAATTTATTCTTTTTCCTTTTCTGTATAATGTTTCTTTAAAATAAAATTTATGACGAAATCAAAATTGTCACTTTTTTTGTTAAATTGTGATAAACAAAGTCATCATAAAAATATTATACACATTAATGAATAAAATTGTATTTAATTAGTCATTATAATTGTGACGATTTCTATATGTTGTCACAATAAGCACTAAAATATATGACAAAAACGTAACAATGTCACTAAAATATAAATTACTTGACAAATTTTAATTTGTCAATTTATTACTTATTAAATAATGATGAATCTAAAATGTCATAAAAATTATCATATTTAATTAGTTAATATAATTGTGACAATTTCTATATGTCATCATAATAAGCACTAAAATATAGGACAAAAACATAATAATGTCACTAAAATATAAATTATATGACAAATTTTAATTTGTCATTTTATTATTTATTAAATAATGACGAATCTAAAGTGTCATAGAAAATTATTTTTACTATGACGATGAAGTTGTCACTAATTAACTTTTTCTTGTCATGATAATTTTTTCCCTCCAAAAATCTTCCCTCCAAATTATTAAGTGACGATATTTCATTTATTGCCACAAAAATTACTCATATAGTGACAAAAATTAATATTAGTGACACATATTAAATTTGTCATGAATATATGAAAATGATGACGAAATTTAATTTTTTCACAATAAAGCTAGTAATTATGACGAAATCAAGTGCGTAGCAAAAATAATCGATATAAAATGATAAATTTCTTGTAGTGGGTATCGGTGAAAGGCTCTTTTTGTCCAATTATCGCATGTTTTCTTCAAAATGCCTTCAAAACCTGAAAAGACAAGAAAGGAAGTAATAGCGGCCAAAAAGACTGAAAACATGGTCTCTATGATGTAGAAATTAGCACAAATACATGCTAAAAATACAACCCATCAGTCTGCCTTACAAGAAAACAACATATGGCAGTTGGTCAATATACCTACGAATAAGAAAGCAATTCAGTCCAAGTTGGTTTTCAGGATTACACACCTCAGGGCTTAGTTGATAAATTCAAGGCCAAGTTAGCCGCCAAAGGTTTCAACTAAACTTTAGACATTGACTACCATGAGAGTTCTAGTCATGTTGCCAGAGTTATGACCATAAGGCTTTTATTAGCAATAGCAGCAACAAATTCTTGCAAAGTCCATCAAGTGGATGTAAACAATTCTTACTTGCATGGATTTCTTGATGAAGAAATTTACTTAGTGCCACCAAAGGGTTATGATCAAGGTTCCTAACATCAAGTTTGCAAACTGAATAAATCCCTTTATGGCCTGAAATAGGCAGGGAGACAGTGGCATAAGGAGTTTTGAACTGCTCTAACAAACTATGGTTTTCATAGATCTAATCATGACAATTGTTTGTTCCTCAAAGGCACTGTGAAAGATGTAGATTTCATAGCAGATGTTATACATGTTGATGATATTTTAGTGATTAGTCCAAATGATAAAGAAACACAATCTGTTAAATCACATCTCCACTCATTATACACAATAAAAGATATGGGGCTCGCTACTTTCTTTTAGGGAGCTGAGATATCACAAATGCAAAATGGCATTGCTTTGACACAAACCAAGTATGTTTTGGACATGTTGCAGGATGCAAACATATAAGAAGCAAATCCAGTTTCTAGCCCATTTCCAGCTGGTATTTTGCTACTCCAAAAAAGTCCAATCCTAAAGGACTCAAGCCAATACAAGGAAAAAGTGGGAAAGTTACTTTTCTTGGGATTCACAAGGCCTGAGATTTCTCATGCAACTCAAAAGCGGAGTCAACTCATGCAGGATCCAAGGGAACATCATATGCAAGCAACTCTACATGTACAAAAATATCTCAAAGGCACTATAAACTATGGTCTATTCTATCCTGTTAGTTCAAGTTAAAAACTGCAGGCTTACTGTGACTCAGATTGGGAAACTTGTAAACTTACTAATAATGTGCAAATTATACATATTTTTTTATGATATTTCATTCGGTTAATTGAATGGTTTTCTACTAATTCATTGTAAAATTGTGCCTATTTAGGTTTTGGAACATGTTTTGGCTGATTTGGCAAGTTTGGAGCATTTTGGCACGTTTTGGAGTAAAATTGGAATTAAAGGCTGATCTTTCCTAGTTGATGATAAAGACTTTCATATTTATATTACATCTTATTCCTATTTTTATCTTTTCCCCATTTAGTTATTTAGGAAAATCATACCTTTTTATTTAGTTTTTTATTTTAATGAGGATATCTTTTCCTTGTTTAGATAATATTTTATTTTAGTATAAATAGGGAGGATTGTTGCACTAGATAATCTCTTGTTTGCTCCTTTGTGGCCAACATTTTTCTACTTATTCAATCACAATTTTAGTTTTCTTTCAATTTATGTTTAGCTAATCTTCTTATCTTTCGGCGAAGTCGATTTCAAGGCTGCAATTGGATCGTGAGACTGGTTTTTAATTGTTTTTATCTTCCATTCTTAACTTCTCAATCTGCTTTATTTCATTATTCTTTGAGTTTCATTTTCAAGTGGGATCCCTTGAATTCTATTTCTTGAATAATATATTGTTCTTCTTTTGTAAACTCGTTGGTGTTTTTATAATTGATTTGTGATAACAAACGGATTGCTAGGATTCGTGGTTGGGGTTGAGTCTATCGAATTATTTCATACTTGGTGATTATAATTTGGTAAGAGTTGGATCTTCAAATGGTAATGCTATTTTGTGGTTAAATCTTGTATATTGGGTACTAGGTTATCACAAAGTTAAGGGATTAATTGCATGCTGAGTGTTTTTAATCTGATTTAGCAAAAGATACTTAATTGTAATTGATGACTCAATGCAGTTAAACCAATTGGTTGATAGGTAAGATTATCTTTTTGTTCGTGATCGGTCCAACGAAAGCCAAAGAAACAATTTCATTGGAAGAACTTTTTATTATATTTACTTGACCGAATGCTCTGTAATACCCTCAACTTGTGCACTTTTGCCTTAGCCATACCCAAACTTTAAAGTGGATATCCGAGGTACCTAAACTTGTAAAAAGTGGATCTCCGTGCTACCTCAATCCAACTCGTCCAGTCGCAGCCTCGAGAGTGCATTACACTTGCTACCAATGTGTAAAATTTGGAAAAGTCAAACCAATTAGTGAATGACATATAGCATTGACCATCAAATTTAAAAAAAAATCCTTGACAAAACTTTTTTTAAGTCCTGTAATTTTAATTCAACCATAAAACACCAAAAATTTGAGAAAGTCAAACCAATGACATAACGACATGTGGCATAAACTAACAAAATTTCTAAAAAAACATGGTGAAACTTCTTTTAAGTCCCTGTAATTTTAATTCAACCAAAAACACTATAATCTACAATTGATTTAAAAAAACCTTGATAAAATTCATTTAAGTCCCTTAACTTTTATTATATAAAAGAAATAAATTTGATGCACAAAATTTATAGAAAATTTTTATGGAAGGGCCTGAAAATATGAAAATACGTTACGGGGCCCGGTTTCGTAAAAAATTGAAAAATCCCAAAAAATTATGCAACGTCCGAAATATAAAGAAAATAAATTTGGTGTAAGAATTTTTCAGAAAATGTTTCCGGAAGGGCTCGAAAATGTGAAAATACCTTTCGGGGCTCGTTTTCGTAAAAAATTAAAAAATCCCAAAAAATTATGAAATATCCGTAAAATAAAGAAAATAAATTTGGTGCAAGAATTTTTCAGAAAATGTTCCCGGAAGGGCCCGAAAATGTGAAAATACGTTTCGGCAAGTTTAGTAAAAAATCAAAAAATCCTAAAAAATTATGAAATATCCGATAAATAAAGAAAATAAATTTGGTGCAAGAATTTTTCAGAAAATGTTTCCGAAAGGGCTCGAAATGTGAAAATACATTTTGGGGCCCGGTTTTGTAAAAAATTAAAAAAATCCCAAAAAATCATGAAATATTCGGAAAATAAAGAAAATAAATTTGGTGCAATAATTTTTCAGAAAATGTTTCCGGAAGGGCCTGAAATTGTGAAAATACGTTTCGGGGCCCGATTTCTTCAAAAATCAAATAATCCCAAAAAATTTTGAATTATCTGAAAAATAAAGAAAATAAATTTGGTGCAATACTTTTTCAGAAAATGTTTTCGGAACGGCCCGAAAATGTAAAAATACGTTTCGGGGCCCCGTTTTGTAAGAAATCAAAAAATCCCAAAAAATTATGAAATATTCAAAAAATAAATAACACAAATTTGGTGCAGAAATTTTTAGAAAATGTGAAAATACGTTTCGGGGTCCGGTTTCATAAAAAATTGAAAACTTCAAAAAAAAGAAATATCTGAAAAAGAAAGAGCATAAATTTGGTTCAAGAAAGGAGGAAGAGGGTCATTTTTCAATTAGAAAAGTATTTAGGATTTTTTATTATTTTTTTATTAATTATTGAAATTATATGAATTTTTTACTCGTTTTTAGGTCAATACGAGCTTCCTTGGTCAAAAGAAGACACCTCTCCTGCCATGTCAGCCATAGGTAGCACAAAGGTGCACTTTTTATAAGTTTAGGTACCTCGGAGGTCTACTTTAAAGTTTGGATATATCTAAGGCAAAAGTGTGCAAGTTCGGGGTATTAGATAGCATTCGACCAATTTATTTTATTCTCAGTTTAGTAATTATACTCACAAGACCCCCTTCTTTTATTTTTATTACAATTTTATTGGTCATTAAATTAAGTAAAATTGATTGTCTTGGTCTATGTGGATTCGACCCCACTTACTCATAAACTACAAATTAAATTCAATCAATAGAGTAATTAGGAATTATTTTTTTTGGATTCGACACCCATCACGTACTCGAAAATCCATTACTGGCTACTACATATTGTTTGGATCTGCACTTATCTCATGGAAGACAAAGAAGCAGACAACTGTGAGTAGGTCTACTTGTGAGGCAGAATACAGAAGCCTTGCACTACATCAAGTGGGCGAAAATGGTTAAGTTACTACATGATCTAAATATATATGTCTCTTTGCCAATTACCTTACATTGTGACAATGAAGCAGCCACTGCAATCGTAAAAAATCCTATCTTCCATGAAATGACCAAGCACATTAAAATGAACTACCACATAGTCCGGAATCTGGTGACTGAGGGTTTCATAAACATAAAAACTATATCCACTTCCAAATAGTTAGCAGATTTATTTACAAAGTCTATGCCTTTCTGTCAAATGTTTCCTTCACTTAGCAGCCTCAACTTCAAGCAATTCAGGCATAATGATGTCCATTGAGAGGGAGGGGGAATGTAGAAATAATCACTATTAAATAGCAATACGGAACACAACATCAACAATGCAACAGACACAGCTGATTGATTCACCATCTGCAACACCTCACGAAGTTACTAGAAGTAGTATGAGCTTGAAATTTGTTTACTAACTAGATATTTTGTCAACTTGTTAACTAGTTAACTAAAGTTGTAAGATGGTTAAACATCCAAGCTACTATATAAATAAATTTGTTGTACTCTGTAACACAAAACAATAAAAATAAAGAAAATTTTTCCAGTTTACACTATATAATGTTTTTATAAAACAAAATCTTACATAGCATCAATGCATTTACTTATTTTTAAATAAAACTTTATCTCACATTTCGATATCTATTTTAACAATGTTTTTTTTTGGTTGCCCATCTGGTTCAAGCTTTGCTCTGACTACGTCCAGATCCGACCCGGGCAGCACACCTGGCTGTGGTGGGTGAGTCTCCCAATAAGGATTTTCTGCATTCACTAGGACTCAAACTTGAGACCTTGCTTAAGTGATACCAAGTCACTTACCACTTGGACCAACCCCTTATTGGTCTATTTTAACAATGTCAAATGTAAACCATGTGTTGTAGATCCTTATACCGACATGCGGAGCTATTTATTAACATTAAAATCCAAAATTATAATTCTATGTTACACGTAATCATCAAACACAATAGATAAATTGCCTAACAAATCAAGATTCTTTGTAATCTTGTAGAATCTCAATCTTAATATATGCATTAAACTGACAATTAAAATTGTAAAACAATCGAACACAATCTTCATAATTTTCTTTATTTTGAAATATAATCAATGTCGTGTATTTTGCTTATTCTATATAAACAAACAATTGTTAATTCAATGTCTTATCGTAAGCAACCTCTTTCTTAAGTTGTTTTTCCTACAACTCACATTTGTGTAACATGTAAACCATTCAATGGACAAAAGTACAATTCAAAACAAGATGATGTTGAAGACCAAGATGACGAGGACACCAATTTTATTCATACACATCATTGGATCACTGATTTACCAGAAGTTTATTCAAGAAAAGAGATAGGTATTTCTTATATTATCGTATATCATAATAATTGTATAATGTGAGTTTCTCTAGTTCATTTTTAATGTTTCATCTTAGACTTACATGTAAAACAAGTGAAGAATCCAAATTATATGATACTTGCACTTCATCCTATGTAATGCTTTTTCTATCAAAATTAACTACCATAAACAAAAATTGACCTTTCTAATTGTATTGATTTATGCAGAGAAGAAATTTGGATCATTTAATTGGCCAATTGTCTGAATAAAGATGATGATTTATCAGCTTCAGGCTTTACAGTGGAGAAATGAAACATATATAGTGGTCCAAACTCATGCTTATCTTTAATTTTTCTTGATAGCAACTCTCCGATATGTGGATACCATGTTGGAGTGCCAAATAATATGGAATTCCCAGTCGGCACCTTATTGTTGAAGTTCATACTATTTTGATGGTTGAGATGTAATTTCATAATTAATATAAGATTACATTTGGAATCAAAATTTAGAGATGTGTTGTGAATTGAATATATACAATGATTCAATAAAATGTTTATCAATAATTAACTGTTATGTGATTAACATAATATGTAGGCAGATTTCTTCGACTTAATGCCGATATTTGGTTCCACATATCAAATCTGTGTCTTATTGGTTACACAGAGACTGCTATATTGCTCTTTGTTGCACAAAACCCCTCATCTAAGAGATTAACTCATTTAAAAACTAAATTATATTTCAAGTAAGCAGGATGAACTAATGGATGGCTTTAGTCTTAGGAACTAACAAAAGAAATGCGTAGTAACTATATACTGTAACAAGAAACAAAGGCCATGTATGGCTACAAAAGTCATATCAAATTAACGGAAAGAAAAACATAATGGATACATTAAACTTGTAAAAACTATTTTTATCAATGTAAGGGTCAAATCTTATGAAAAAAGTATGGGGTAAAATAAGATATAGAAGAAAAATAGAGATTAATAGATTTACCATTGTTCCTCGATGGAGAGTAAAATTAGAATAAGATTAATAGATTTACCATTGATTCAAGATATTCTATAATAGTCCCAAGATTTATAGTTCTCACAATTGGATGATAAAATTACAATGAAATTGTTTTATACGAGAACATGATTTAGATATGACAATTGCGAGCGCGGGATTTTGCAGTCCCTCTTGCGAGACGATGATGACGTGTACCCAATTTTAATGCCTCAAAATAAAAGTTCTCTTTAGAATTTTAATTACCAAAATAATATTCCTCGCGAATTTTATACTTGGTAGAATCCAGTTCGGTGTGGCCGATAAAGCGTCCGGTAGGAGCTTGAATCGATGATTTGCACCCAAATAATAAATACCCATTAAAATATTATTAAAAGTCAAAAAGATGCCATTCCACCCACTATTAAACCACTTTTCACGACTTTTTAGGCTTTTGGGCCCGTTGACTATCGATATGCTAGAGGCTGATGCCACCAGCGCCATCAGCCATGCCGCCGACGATATCACCATGTCGCCGACGACATCATCCATACCGCTGGTGGCATTGCCATGTCGCCGGTGGCATGGACTAAAACGGGTCCCTACACAGACAGCCTTTTGGCCACTTTCGGCGGAATTAGTCAAAAAGGTCTAAAAAAGTACCTTATTTCACCTATAAAAGCACACCTTCAGCTGCAATTTAGAAAAAAACCATTGAATGTTAGGATTTTAATGTTGGAATAGATCTTAGTGAGATATGAATTAGAAAAAGCAGAAAAAAGGATTCCGATCCATTTTTTCTGGTTTTTCTACTTTGAATTCTCTGATTGTGAGTTTGAAATCAGCAAGTCTTTAAGTTAAAATCAACTTAATTGGAATTAGAAACCAGAAGCACTTAAATTTACTGATAAATCGTCGTAACAAGCTCCCCGAAGGCGTTTCTTTCAATTCACGAAGAGGTGGATTCACGGCCTTGAGGTAAAAATCCAGAGTCTCACAGCTCTTTAGCATTAATATTACTGATTTGTGTTAGTTTTTGTCGATTTATACTCATTTTTGGGTTTTCGGTCATTTTTACTGCCACCATTGCTGCCTACAAACTGATATCGCCGGTGATATAATTGATGTTGCCGACGGCATCAACCATGTCGTCGGTGATATGACTTTCCGGACAGTAGTTTTATTTTCATTTGTTTCTGGATTAGCTTATTTTCCGAAGCTAGAACATATAATGTAATGATAAAAGTTCAAAACCTCTTGAAAATAGACCCCACCCCGTAATGTGTGGGTATTTTCACTTATAATCTGGTTAAAGTAACGATTGAGCCTAAAAATTGATTAAGAATGGAATTTCCTCGAAAACGCTGTTCAAATCTCATTTTAGCCATTCAACCGGGCTTTATAATACTGAAAATAAAATATGCCATATCCGTGCTAACAATCTTCTCTAGGTAGACGTATATTAGACATTTAGGTGTTTTATTTATTGCACAAAAAAATGTATAGGACTTGGAAGCCTTGTAATAACTTTATTTTCCGCACTTATTTTTCTTATGGCTGTAAATATTTTATTCATTGCTTCAATTGCTTGATAAAAGCGAAAACAACAAAATAACTGAAAACACAAATAAATAGGATGGATTAAATCGATTAAGAAAGAATGAAGTATCTTAACTTGGCCTAATGAAAAATAGATAACATCATCCGAACTCGGAATCTTTACTTAAGGTGTGGTCCAACCACCCGGTGGAAAAATCATACCAAAATTTTTTTTCGGTTGAGCTGAACCAAGTGGCGACTCTATTTTAAGTACGAGATTTTGATCTCATATCTTTTGAGCATTAAAATATGGAAAATCATTTTCCAATCACATTATACGCATCTCCCCCATCATTTAAAGAGGCCGCCCCAACCGGCCCAACCCCGCAGCCGCCGTGCAAAACGTCGTCCGCTCACAGTGGCGACTCTACTGGGGAAATCTTTTTAAACTTGAACTTTCTTTCATAAAGTTTAAAGGATTTTGATGATGTATTGAAATCATTATCCTTATGCGTGTAGATAGTTCAGTAATTTTTAGGTGCCCATTTTACCCGAGAAGCTCGCGAAGTGTCACTCATGCCCTGTTGGAATTGAGGATGCCTAGTGGGTGGATCACTCGTTTTAACCAACACGTAAACTCCTACAATCATACCTATTTGGGGATGGTTGAGTAACGTGGAATCAAGGTAAATGAGAACCTTCTACATCAACTGTAACGAACCGAATTTTCAAAATTTACTTATAATAAATTACTATGGCATTAAAATATCATGGAAATTATTTTTGTAATTATTGTAGTTATTGTTGTTGGATATAAGACAGGAGGAAATAAGAGTTAATTAAGTAAGAGGGATGAATTGGGCATTTAATTATTTGTTCAAGGGCACTATTGGAAATTGAAAAAAAAATTAAAAAAAATCCCATAAATATATACGTATCTCCTCCCCTTCTCCTCTTCGTCTCCATTTTCTTCATTCTCCCTTAAACCTTATCAAATTTTCCATAATCTAAAAACTTCCGATTTCTTCGATCCAACTTCAATTTCTTATTAAAAATCGATCCTTAAGCCCTCTATCATCATCAACTTCAGTGAATCAAGACTAAAAGAGGAGGATTTCAGATTTTAAGGTTCGTATGAATAGTAACCCAAATTAGAGGTAAGTGATTTTTGATGAAATTAAAGCTTAATTAGTAGAATTCATGGTAAATTAAGCACATTTATGGTATTAGGAAGTTTATTTATACAATATCTTGATAGAATTATATATGGCTGTTCTAGAGGAAGCTAGTGCAAGCAAATCAAAAGCAAAAGAGGTAGAAGAGAGCTAGAAAGAGCTTAGAAAAAGGTTTGTGTCTCAAATTTTGATTTATCGATTTTTTGGAAAATTTTCCAGATTTGTATCCCTGTTTTGTTTTAATGTTTTATCTTATTATATAAATCCAATTTGAATGATTCTTGATTCTATTGATATTTACAAAAAGTAAGGAATATATGTTCAGAAGCAACCTTGTTGAATTTCGACCCTTTACAATGTGAAATTTTCGTTTGAAGTTGAGACATGAAATCTGTTTTCGGAAAATCTCAGCTTTGTACACTGTTTAGTATTTTGACCACAACTTTGGTTATATAATTTGGATTTCCATGACTCTAGTGGATTTCGAACGATGAGACATGTGGCTAATTATGTTTACAAGAAACTTCTTTGATTGGATGATGTTTTGATAGTTAAAAATACAAGGGAAGTTAGGTCACGAAATCTGGAAATTTCTGGAAAATATGAATGTTGATTTTATTGTGTTTTAATTGAAGTTTGATGCTTTAAAATTTAGGATTTGAATTTCTTAATTACTGAAGTTATGTTGAATTATGATTTATGATTTATACTGGAATTTCTAAAATGTTACTTTGATTTATTGCCCTTATTAAACGAGTAGAATACGGGTCAGGGTAGATTGGGGCCAATAAAGGAGGTACAGTACTGTACAAACAATTGAAGCTTCGGCTTCGGGCTTGACCGATATATTGATTTGGAAGCTTCGGCTTCGGGCTTGATCGATATATTGATTTTGAAGCTTCGGCTTTGGGCTTGACCGATATATTGATTTTAAAGCTATAATCCGGGCTTGACCGATACATAGATATTGAAGCTTCGGCTTTGGGCTTGTCCGCTCCCGTATCCATTTTACCGTTATTCTTGACATGTTCACTTGGGGCAATATATGGTTAAAGTGTTAGAAAAAATTGGATATAAATTTGATTGTACTTTGAAAGGATTACTATATAAGTTTTGTGATTTGGTTTTATAAAGTTGTATAAATTTTTTTAACTTATGAACAAACTTGATTTCTATTTTTAAAGTGTTAAAAATGTCCAAAGTTGATGTGTTTCTTTTCTGCTCACCACTAAGCAAATTGCTTAGCGTGTAGTTTACTTTCTACACGCAGATACTAAAGATTGTAGATAGCTTGGACCAAAGTGGTATAAGTGGATCAGCTTGAAGAGCATATAAGGAAAGACTCGAGGTGGATTTGCATTTTAATGTAATATTATGGTTTGTTGAATAATGACATGTACTAGATAGTGCGAGAAATATAAAGTGGTATTGAGAATATTTGGAGAATAATTAGCATTGATAAATAATTTGGAGTTGGAAACATTATATTTGTATTTGTACATATTAAATCTATAAGTATTGAACTTCATATAATAGAGTAGAGTTGTTTATTGGGTGTTTATAGTTACTACGGCACTCCTAATAAAGGGGGTGTTACATCTGTTGGTATTAGAGCGAGGTTTAGGCGATTCTAGGACTAGTATGTACATGGCATTTAGGATATAAATATGTTATGTTAGTTGTGTGATCCACTATGGTCCAATTTTCAGGAATAAGTAATGGCTAGTAGTAGTCATAACCAAAGTGAGGAAGAGGATGCTGAGATTACGGTCCATAGTAGACAAGGGGATAAACAAAGACATGATCCACCTCCAGTTCATGGCGTTTTCGAACAACCTACTCCAGCACAAGCTGCTTTACATCTGCATATGACTACTGAAGTAATCACACAAGTACTCCGAAACATACAAGTCCCTCAAGTTCCTGTAGTACCTCATGTTGAAAGAAGAGAGGAGAGAACTCCTCTTAAAAGAATCAAGAAGCTTCCGGCTGATGACTTTAAAGGGGATACCGTGAATCCTGTATTTGCAGAAGATTGGCTTGATCATACTAAATGGTGTACAACTAAGCTTCATTTTATAGATGTAAAGAGACTAGATTGTGTGTAAGGTCTACTCAAAGAACAAGCTAGGAGGTGGTGGGATAACATTGTGAGAGAAAGGAGAGTCGGAGAAATCACTTGGAGTCTTTTCTTAGAACAATTTGATAAGAAGTACGTTAGTGAATGATTCAAAGATGAGCAGAGGAAATTGTTCTTGTCTTTGAGACAAGGACAAATGATTGTATCAAAATATGAAATTCAATTCCTCAAACTTCAAAGGTATGCTCGTAATATCGTTGACAGTGAAGTAAAGCAATGTAAGAGATTCGAGGATGGGCTGAATGATAAAATTAGAGTGCATTTACTTGATCAAACGATTAGGGTGTTCAATGACTTGGTTGATGCTGCTACGGGCGTTGAGAAGATCAATTCAGATAGGCAACAAAGAATGGCTAAAAGATCTGGATTTCAAAAGGGGTTGCAGGGTCTAGCTAGTTCAGAATCTTAAAGTAAGAAATAGAAGGGAACATTAGAATAAACATAATCTCATTTCAAAGGGTTTTCACCGAGATAAACCATAAGTACGGGGTCAGTGGCTAGTGTACCTTCAGGTAGAGGTGGAGGAAATATTCCATAATGTTCTAATTGTAGAAGGATGCATACAGGGGAATGTTGGGGAAAAGGTAGAGTTTGCTTTAAATGTGGCTTGAGGGAACATTTAATTGGAAATTGCCCTCAAAGACAGATAAGTACATCTGCACCTGTAGTAGTTCCTACTCCTACAATACAAGGTGGAAGAGGAAGGGGAAGAGGAAATGCTAGTGAGATAAGTGGACTTAATATGGCTTAACAACCACCATAGAGTGGTAGACTGGGAGGAATGGCATGAAGTTATGCAATCCGAGGGCCTGAGACTCAGGAATCTACTGAAGTTATTGTCGGTAAATTTTCATACTTTAATCACAATGTTTATGCTTTGATAGATCCTAGTTCATCTCATTCATATATATGTACTGTGTTAGCACAAGAGAAAGGGTTACTTGTTGAAGAATTAGGAGAAAATATTGAAGTGACTAATCCTTTAGGACATAGTGTGATAGTAAAAAAAGTGTATATGAATTGCCCTGTTATGATTCAACATCAACTTTTCCTTGCAAATTTAATTGAGTTACCTTTCCGAGATTAAGATGTTATTATGGGAATGGATTGGTTATCGAAACATCGAGCTGTGATGGATTGCAAAAACAAAAGAATGTCACTTCAAGTTTCTAAAGGAGAAGAAATAGTTATCATGGGTGAAAGATCAGATTACCTCTGTAACATAATTTCTTTTATGAAGACTAAAAGACTGGTTAGGAAGGGAAGTCAGGCCTACCTAATCTTTGCTCTAGAATCGAAGAAAGGTGAGTTAGAATTGCAAAATATTCCTACTGTATGTGATTTTCCTGATGTATTTCCAGAAGAACTACCTGGTTTGCCACCAAAAAGAGAGGTAGACTTTGCAATTGATGTGTTGTCGGGTACCGCACCTGTATCCAAAGCACCATACAGAATGGCTCCTGCTGAACTAAAAGAGTTGAAGATCCAGTTGCAAGAATTATTAGACAAAGGATTCATACGCCCAAGTATATCCTCGTGGGGTGCACCAGTGTTGTTTGTTAAGAAGAAAGATGGGTTGCTCCGATTATGTATTGATTACCGGGAGTTGAATAAATTGACAGTGAAGAATAAGTATCCATTGCCAAGGATTAAAGACTTATTTGATCAACTCAAGGGTGCCAAATACTTCTCCAAGATTGATTTGAGATCGAGCTACTATCAGATGAGAGTGAAAGACGATGATATTGCAAAGACGGCTTTCCGAACTAGATATGGGCACTATGAATTTTTGGTGATGCCATTTGGTCTAACTAATGCACCAGCAGCATTTATGGACCTTATGAACCGTGTCTTTTATTTGTATTTAGAAAGGTTTGTAGTTGTTTTCATTGATGACATTTTGGTGTATTCTAAGTCATGGGAAGAGCTTGATCAACATTTACCGATAGTCTTCCAAACTTTGAGGGAAAATAAATTATATACCAAACTTAGTAAATGTGAGTTTTGGCTTGAAGAAGTTTCTTTCTTAGGCCAAGTTGTTTCTACAGAAGGAATTAAAGTGGATCCTACAAAGATAGAAGCAATTGTTGAATTGAAACCACCAAAGAACCATATAGAAGTCAAAAGTTTCCTTGGTTTAGCGGGGTATTATAGAAGATTTATGAAGGGATTTTCTGTCATTGCTGCCCCACTGACGAAACTACTTCAAAAGAATGCAAAATTTGAGTGGAATGATAAGTGCCAAGAAAGTTATGAGAAGTTGAAGGCGATGTTGAAAAAACCCCCCATCCTTACCCAACCAGAGCCTGGAAAAGACTTTGTAATCTATAGTGATGCTTCGCATAGTGGTCTTGGGTGTGTTTTGATGCAAGAAGGGAAAGTGATTGCCTATGCTTCCAGGCAATTGAAGAATCATGAAAGGAATTATCCTACACATGATTTGGAAATGGCTGTAATAGTCTTTGCCTTGAAAATTTGGCGACACTATCTTTATAGAGAAAAATGTTATATTTGCACAGATCACAAAAGCTTGAAATATTTACCAACACAGAAGGAGTTGAATTTGAGGCAAACAAGGTGGATGGAATTCATTAAAGATTACAATTGTCTTATTGACTACCATCCAGGAAAGGCTAATGTAGTGGCGGATGCTCTTAGCAGAAAGACAATGATGGCACTAAGGGCTATGAATACGGGGTTAGCTCTTACCAGTAGTTGAGCCTTAATTGCAGAATTGAAGATTCAACCTGTACTACTACAACAGGTTAAGCAAGCACAAAATGAAGATGATGACTTCAAGGTCGTTCGAGCAAGGACACAAGTGGGTATCATAGACAACTATATAGTTTGAGAAGATGGATGTCTATATTTTAAAGATAGACTATGTGTGCCAAACAATGAAGAATTAAAGAAGAATATCTTATATGAGGAGCATAGTAGTCCTTATGCGATGCATCTAGGAGCAAACAAGATGTACCAAAATTTGAAGAGCCATTATTGGTGGAATGGACTAAAGAAACACATTACTAACTATGTTGCTCGATGTCTAACTTGTCAACAGGAGAAAGCAGAACATCAAGTTCCTTCTGGATTGTTGCAACCTATAACAATTCCAGAATGGAAATGGGAAAGAATCATAATGGACTTCGTGACGTCTTTACCACTTTCACAGAAGAAACATGATGCAATGTGGGTTGTTGTAGATAGATTGACAAAGTCTGCCCAATTTCTTCCTGTTAGGATGGATTATTCACTTGATAGGTTGGCTCAGTTATATATAGATGAGATAGTGCGGCTACACGGAGTCAGTTACCACTTGGACCAACCCTTATTGGTCTATTTTAACAATGTTAAATGTAAACCATGTGTTGTAGATACTTATACCGACATGCGGTGCTATTTATTAACATTAAAATCCTAAATTATAATTCTATGTTACACGTAATCATCAAACACAATAGATAAATTGCCTAACAAATCGAGATTCTTTATAATCTTGTAGAATCTCAATCTTAATATATGCATTGTACTGACAATTGAAATTGTAAAACAATCTAACACAAT
Organism: Euphorbia pulcherrima; assembly: GCA_947683365.1. NCBI lineage: Eukaryota > Viridiplantae > Streptophyta > Magnoliopsida > Malpighiales > Euphorbiaceae > Euphorbia > Euphorbia pulcherrima. Next base: position 6,076,310 of record CANTUS010000006.1, on the reverse strand, counting down.
CTTCATAATTTTCTTTATTTTGAAATATAATCAATGTCGTGTATTTTGCTTATTCTATATAAACAAACATTTGTTAATTCAATGTCTTATCGTAAGCAACCTCTTTCTTAAGTTGTTTTTCCTACAAATCACATTTGTGTAACATGTAAACCATTCAATGGACAAAAGTACAATTCAAAACAAGATGATGTTGAAGACCAAGATGACGAGGACACCAATTTTATTCATACACATCATCGGATCAGTGATTTACCAGAAGTTTATTCAAGAAAAGTGATAGGTATTTCTTATATTTTCGTATATCATAATAATTGTATAATGTGAGTTTCTCTAGTTCATTTTTAATGTTTCATCTTAGACTTACATGTAAAACAAGTGAAGAATCCAAATTATATGATACTTGCACTTCATCCTATGTAATGCTTTTTCTATCAAAATTAACTACCATAAACAAAAATTGACCTTTCTAATTGTATTGATTTATGCAGAGAAGAAATTTGGATCATTTAATTGGCCAATTGTCTGAATAAAGATGATGATTTATCAGCTTCAGGCTTTACAGTGGAGAAATGAAACATATATAGTGGTCCAAACTCATGCTTATCTTTAATTTTTCTTGATAGCAACTCTCCGATATGTGGATACCATGTTGGAGTGCCAAATAATATGGAATTCCCAGTCGGCACCTTATTGTTGAAGTTCGTACTATTTTGATGGTTGAGATGTAATTTCATAATTAATATAAGATTACATTTGGAATCAAAATTTAGAGATGTGTTGTGAATTGAATATATACAATGATTCAATAAAATGTTTATCAATAATTAACTGTTATGTGATTAACATAATATGTAGGCAGATTTCTTCGACTTAATGCCGATATTTGGTTCCACATATCAAATCTGTGTCTTATTGGTTACACAGAGACTGCTATATTGCTCTTTGTTGCACAAAACCCCTCATCTAAGAGATTAACTCATTTAAAAACTAAATTATATTTCAAGTAAGCAGGATGAACTAATGGATGGCTTTAGTCTTAGGAACTAACAAAAGAAATGCGTAGTAACTATATACTGTAACAAGAAACAAAGGCCATGTATGGCTACAAAAGTCATATCAAATTAACGGAAAGAAAAACATAATGGATACATTAAACTTGTAAAAACTATTTTTTATCAATGTAAGGGTCAGATCTTATGAAAAAATATGGGGAAAAATAAAGATATAGAAGAAAAATAGAGATTAATAGATTTACCATTGTTCCTCGATGGAGAGTAAAATTAGAATAAGATTAATAGATTTACCATTGATTCAAGATATTCTATAATAGTCCCAAGATTTATAGTTCTCACAATTGGATGATAAAATTACAATGAAATTGTTTTGTTCGAGAACATGATTTAGATATGACAATTGTGAGCGCGGGATTTTGCAGTCCCTTTTTCGAGACGATGATGGCGTGTACCCGATTTTAATGCCTCAAAATAAAAGTTCTCTTTAGAATTTTTATTACCAAAATAATATTCCTTGCGAATTTTATACTTGGTAGAATCCAGTTCGGTGTGGCCGATAACGCGTCCGGTAGGAGCTTGAACCGATGATTTGCACCAAAATAATAAATACCCATTAAAATGTTATTAAAAGTAAAAAAGATGTCATTCCACCCACTATTAAACCACTTTTCAAGACTTTTTAGGCTTTTGGGCCCGTTGACTATCGATATGCTGGAGGTTGATGCCACCAGCGCCATCAGCCATGCCGCCGATGATATCACCATGTCGCCGACGGCATCATCCATACCGCCGGCGGCATTGCCATGTCGACGGTGGCATGGACTAAAACGGGTCCCTACACAGACAGCCTTTCGGCCACTTTCGGTGGAATTAGTCAAAAAGGTCTAAAAAAACACCTTATTTCACCTATAAAAGCACGCCTTGAGCTGCAATTTAGAAAAAAACCATTGAATGTTAGGATTTTAATGTTGGAATAGATCTTAGTGAGATATGAATTAGAAAAAGCAGAAAAAAAAAGAATTCCGATCCATTTTTCTAGTTTTTCTACTTTGAACTCTCTGATTGTGAGTTTGAAATCAACAAGTCTTTAAGTTAAAATCGACTTAATTGGAATTAGAAACCAGAAGCACTTAAATTTACTGATAAATCATCGTAACAAGCTCTCCGAAGGCATTTCATTCAGTTCACGAAGAGGTCGATTCACGGCCTTGAGGTAAAAATCCAGAGTCTCATGGCTCTTTGGCATTAATATTACTGATTTGGGTTAGTTTTCGTCGATTTATACTCATTTTTGGGTTTTCGGTCATTTTTACTGCCACTACTGCTGCCTATAAACTGATATCATCGGTGATATAATTGATGTCGCCGACGGCATCAACCATGTTGCCAGCGACATCAATTATGTTGCCGGCTGCATCAGTTGTATCGTCGGTGATATGACTTTCCGGACAGTAGTTTTATTTTCATTTGTTCTGGATTAGCTTATTTTTCGGAAGCTAGAACATATAATGTAATGATGAAAGTTCAAAACCTCTTGAAAACAGACCCCACCCTGTAATGTGTGGGTATTTTCGCCTATAATCTGGTTAAAGTAACGATTGAGCCTAAAAATTGATTAAGAATGGAATTTTCTCGAAAACGCCGTTCAAATCTCATTTTAGCCATCCGACCGGCCTTTATAATACTGTAAATAAAATATACCATATCTGTGCTAACAATCTTCTGCAGGTAGATGTATATCAGTCATTTAGGTGTTTTATTTATTGCACAAAAAAATGTATAGGACTTGGAAGCCTTGTAATAATTTTATTTTCCGCACTTACTTTTCTTATGGTTGTAAAAATTTTATTCATTGCTTCAATTGCTTGATAAAAGCGAAAACTACAAAATAACTGAAAACACAAATAAATAGGATGGATTAAATCGATTAAGAAAGAATGAAGTATATTAACTTGGCCTAATGAAAAATAGATAACATCATCCGAACTTGGAATCTTTACTTAAGGTATGGTCCAACCACCCGGTGGAAAAATCGTACCAAAATTTTTTTCCGGTTGAGCTGAACCAAGTGGCAACTCTATTTTAAGTACGAGATTTCGATCTCGTATCTTTTGAGCATCAAAATATGGAAAATCATTTTCCAATCACATTATATGCATCTCCCCCGTCATTTAAAGAGGCCGCCCTAACCGGCCCAACCCCGCAGCCGCCGTGCAAAACGTCTTCCGCTCACAGTGGCGACTCTACAGGGGAAATCTTTTTAAACTTGAACTTTCTTTCACAAAGTTTAAAGGATTTTGATGATGTATTGAAATCATTGGCCAAATTAAAAATTTCATTCTTTTTCTTAAGACGTTTTATCCTTACGCGTGTAGATAGTTCAGTAATTTTTAGGTGCCCCATTTTACCCGAGAAGCTCGCGAAGTGTCACTCACGCCCTGTTGGAATTGAGGATGCCTAGTGGGTGGATCACTCGTTTTAACCAACACGTAAACTCCTACAATCATACCTATTTGGGGATGATTGAGTAACATGGAATCAAAGTAAACGAGAACCTTCTACATCAACTGTAACGAACCGAAATTTCAAAATTTACTTATAATAAATTACTATAGTATTAAAATATCATGGAAATTATTTTTGTAATTATTGTTATTATTGTTATTGGATATAAGACATGAGGAAATAAGAGTTAATTAAGTAAGAGGGATGAATTGGCATTTAATTATTTGTTCAAGGGCATTATTGGAAATTGAAAAAAAAATCCCATAAACATATACGTATCTCCTCCCCTTCTCCTCTTCATCTCCATCTTCTTCATTCTCCCTTAAACCTTATCAAATTATCCATAATCTAAAAACTTTCGATTTCTTCGATCCAACTTCAATTTCTTATTAAAAATCGATCCTTAGGCCCTCTATCATCATCAATTTTAGTGAATCAAGATTAGAAGAGGAGGATTTCAGATTTTAAGGTTCGTATGAATAGTATGATGAAATTAAAGCTTAATTAGTAGAATTCATGATAGATTAAGCATATTTATGGTATTAGGAAGTTTATTTATACAATATCTTGATAGAATTATATGTGGTTGTTGTAGAGGAAGCTAGTGCAAGCAAATCAAAAGCAAAAGAGTTAGAAGAGAGCTAGAAAGAGCTTAGAAAAAGGTTTATGTCTCAAATTTTGATATATTGGTTTTTTGGAAAATTTTCCCGATTTGTATCCCTGTTTTGTTTTAATGTTTTCTCTTCTTATATAAATCCGATTTGAATGACTCTTGATTCTATTGATATCTACAGAAAGTAAGGAATATATGTTCAGAAGAAACGTTGTTGAATTTCGATCGTTTTCAATGTGAAATTTTCGTTTGAATTTGAGTCATGAAATCTGTTTTCAAAAAATCTCAGCTTTGAACACTGTTTAGTATTTTGACCATAACTTTGGTTATACAATTTGGATTTCTGTGACTCTAGTGGATTTTGAAAGACGAGACATGTGGCTAATTATGTTTAGAAGAAAATTCTTTGATTGGATGATGTTTTGATAGTTAAAAATACAAGGGAAGTTAGGTCACGAAATCTGGAAATTTCTGGAAAATATGAATGTTGATTTTATTGTGTTTTAATTGAAGTTTGATGCTTTAAAATTTAGGATTTGAATTTCTTAATTACTGAAGTTATGTTGAATTATGATTGATGGTTTATACTGGAATTTTTAAGATGTTACTTTGACTTATTGCCCTTATTAAACTAGTAGAATACTGGTCAGGGTAGATTGGGGCCAATAAAGGAGGTACAGTACTGTACAAACAATTGTAGCTTCGGCTTCAGGCTTGACCGATATATTGATATTGAAGCTTCAGCTTCGGGGTTGACCGATATATTGATTTTGAAGCTTCGACTTTGGGCTTGACCGATATATTGATTTTAAAGCTACGGTCCGGGCTTGTCCGATACACTGATATTGAAGCTTCGGCTTTGGGCTTGTCCGCTCCCATATCCATTTTACCGTTGTTCTAGAGATGTTTACTTTGGGCAATATATGGTTAAAGTGTTAGGAAAAAGTGGATATAAATTTGATTGTACTTTGAAAGGATTACTATATAAGTTTTGTGATTTGGTTTTATAAAGTTGTTTAAATTTTTTTGACTTATGAACAAACTTGATTTCTATTTTTAAAGTGTTAAAAATGTCCAAAGTTGTTATATTTCTTTTCTGCACACCACTAAGCAAATTGCTTAGCGTGTAGTTTATTTTCTACATGCAGATACTGAAGATTGAAGATAGCTTGGACCAAAGTGGTATAAGTGGATCAGCTTGAAGAGCATATAAGGAAAGACTCGAGGTGGATTTGCATTTTAACGTAATATTATGGTTTGTTGAATAATGGCATGTACTAGATAGTGTGAGAAATATAAAGTGGTATTGAGAATATTTGGAGAATAATTAGCATTGATAAATAATTTGGAGTTGGAAACATTATATTTGTATTTGTACATATTAAATCTATAAGTATTGAACTCCATATAATGGAGTAGAGTTGTTTATTGGGTGTTTATAGTTACTGTGGCACTCCCAATAAAGGGGGTTTACATCTGTTGGTATTAGAGCGAGGTTTAGGCAATTCTAGGACTAGTATGTACATGGAATTTAGGATATAAATATGTTATGTTAGTTGTTTGATCCACTTTGGTCCAATTTTTAGGAATAAGTAATGGCTAGTGGTAGTCACAACCAGAGTGAGGAAGAGGATGCTGAGATTACGGTCCATAGTAGACAAGGGGATGAACAAAGACATGATCCACCACCAGGTCATGGCTTTTTTGAACAACCTACTCCAGCACAAGCTACTTTACTTCAGCATATGACTACTGAAGTAATCACACAAGTACTTCGAAACATACAAATCCCTCAAGTTCCTGTAGTACCTCATGTTGAAAGAAGAGAGGAGAGAACTCCGCATAAGAGAATCAAGAAGCTTCCGGCTGATGACTTTAAAGGGGATACTGTGAATCCTGCATTTGCAGAAGATTGGCTTGATCATACTAAATGGTGTATGACTAAGCTTCATTTTATAGATGAAGAGAGACTAGATTGTGTGTAAGGTCTACTCAAAGAACAAGCTAGTAGGTGGTGGGATAATATTGTGAGAGAAAGGCGAGCCGGAGAAATCACTTGGGGTCTTTTCTTAGAACAATTTGATAAGAAGTATGTTAGTGAACGATTCAAAGATGAGCAGAGGAAATTGTTCTTGTCTTTGAGACAAGGATGAATGACTGTATCAGAATATGGAATTCAATTCCTCAAACTCGAGAGGTATGGTCGTAATATCATTGACAGTGAAGTAAAGCAATGTAAGAGATTCGAGGATGGGCTGAACGATGAAATTAGAGTGCATTTACTTGCACAAAAGATTAGGGTGTTCAATGACTTAGTTGATGCTGCTACGGGCATTGAGAAGATCAATTCAGATAGACAACAAAGAATGGCTAAAAGATCTGGATTTCAAAAGGGGTTGCAGGGTCTAGCTAGTTCAGAATCTCAAAGTAAGAAATAGAAGGGAACATTAGAATAAATATAATCTCATTTTAGAGGGTTTTCATCGAGATAGACCATAAGTACGGGGTCAACGGCTAGTGTACCTTCAGGTAGAGGTAGAGGAAATATTCCACAATGTTCTAATTGTTGAAGGATGCATACAGGGGAATGTTGGGGAAAAGTTAGAGTTAGCTTTAAATGTGTGTTGAGGGAACATTTAATTGCAAATTGTCCTCAAAGACAGATAAGTACATCTGCACTTGCAGTAGTTCCTACTCCTACAATGCAAGGTGGAAGAGGAAGGGGAAGAGGAAATGCTAGTGAGGTAAGTGGACTTAATGTGGCTCAACAACCACCGCAGAGTGGTAGACTAGGAGGAATGGCATGAAGTTATGCAATCCGAGGGCCTGAGACTCGGGAATCTACTGAAGTTATTGTCGGTAAATTTTCATTCTTTAATCATGATGTTTATGCTTTGATAGATCCCAGTTCATCTCATTCATATATATATACTGTGTTAGCACAAGAGAAAGGGTTACATGTTGAAGAATTAGGAGAAAATATTGAAGTGACTACTCCTTTAGGACATAGTGTGATAGTAAACAAAGTGTATATGAATTGCCCTGTTATGATTCAACATCAACTTTTCCTTGCAAATTTAATTGAGTTACCTTTCCGAGATTAAGATGTTATCTTGGGAATGGATTGGTTATCGAAACATCGAGCTGTGATGGATTGCAAAAACAAAAGAATGTCACTCCAAGTTTCTGATGGAGAAGAAATAGTTATCGTGGGTGAAAGATCAGATTACCTATGTAACATAATTTCTTTTATGAAGACTAAAAGACTGGTTAGGAAGGGATGTCAGGCCTACCTAATCTTTGCTCTAGAATCAAAGAAAGGTGAGTTAAAATTGCAAAATATTCCTATAGTATGTGATTTTTCTGATGTATTTCTTGAAGAACTACCTGGTTTGCCACCAAAAAGAGAGGTAGAATTTGCAATTGATGTATTGCCGGGTACCGCACCAGTATCCAAAGCACCATACAGAATGGCTCCTGCTGAACTAAAAGAGTTGAAGATCCAGTTGCAAGAATTATTAGACAAAGGATTCATACGCCCAAGTATATCCCTATAGGGTGCACCAGTGTTGTTTGTTAAGAAGAAAGATGGGTCGCTCCGATTATGTATTGATTATCGGGAGTTGAATAAATTGACAGTGAAGAATAAGTATCCATTGCCAAGGACAGAAGACTTATTTAATCAACTCAAGGGTGCCAAATACTTCTCTAAGATTGATTTGAGATCGAGCTACTATCAGATGAGAGTGAAATATGATGATATTGCAAAGACGACTTTCCGAACTAGATATGGGCACTATGAATTTTTGGTGATGCCATTTGGTCTAACTAATGCACCAGAAGCATTTATGGACCTTATAAACCGTGTCTTTTATTTGTATTTAGACAGGTTTGTAGTGGTTTTCATTGATGACATTTTGGTGTATTCTAAGTCATGGGAAGAGCATTATCAATATTTGCCGATAGTCTTCCAAACTTTGAGGGAAAATAAATTATATGCCAAACTTAGTAAATATGAGTTTTGGCTTGAAGAAGTTTCTTTCTTAGGCCAAGTTGTTTCTATAGAAGGAATTAAAGTGGATCCTACAAAGATAGAAGCAGTTGTTGAATGGAAACCACCAAAGAACCCTATATAAGTCAAAAGTTTCCTTGGTTTAGCGGGGTATTATAGAAGATTTATGAAGGGATTTTCTGTCATTGCTGCCCCACTGACGAAACTACTTTAAAAGAATGCAAAATTTGAGTGGAATGATAAGTGCCAAGAAAGTTTTGAGAAGTTGAAGGCATGTTGACAAAAGCACCTAACCTTACCCAACCAGAGCCTAGAAAAGACTTTGTAATCTATAGTGATGCTTTGCATAGTGGTCTTGGGTGTGTTTTGATGCAAGAAGGAAAAGTGATTGCCTATGCTTCCAGGTAATTGAAGAATCATGAAAGGAATTATCCTACACATGATTTGGAAATGGCTGTAATAGTCTTTGCCTTGAAAATTTAGCGACACTATCTTTATAGAGAAAAATGTTATATTTACACAGATCACAAAAGCTTGAAATATTTACCAACACAGAAGGAGTTGAATTTGAGGCAAACAAGGTGGATGGAATTCATTAAAGATTACGATTGTCTTATTGACTACCATCCAGGAAAGGCTAATGTAATGGCGGATGCTCTCAGCAGAAGGACAATGATGGCACTAAGGGCTATGAATACAGGGTTAGCTCTTACCAGTAGTGGAGCCTTAATTGCAAAATTGAAGATTCAACCTGTACTACTACAACAGGTTAAGCAAGCACAAAATGAAGATGATGACTTGAAGGTCATTCGAGCAAGGACACAAGTGGGTATCATAGACGACTATATAGTTTGAGAAGATGGATGTCTATATTTTAAAGATATACTATGTGTGCCAAACAATGAAGAATTAAAGAAGAATATCTTATATGAGGCGTATAGTAGTCCTTATGTGATGCATCCAGGAGCAAACAAGATGTACCAAAATTTGAAGAGCCATTATTGGTGGAATGGAATGAAGAAAGACATTACTAACTATGTTGCTCAATGTCTAACTTGTCAATAGGTGAAAGTAGAACATCAAGTTCCTTCTGGATTGTTGCAACCTATAACAATTCCAGAATGGAAATGGGAAAGAATCACAATGGACTTCGTGACGTCTTTACCACTTTCACAGAAGAAACATGATGCGGTATGGGTTGTTGTAGATAGATTGACAAAGTCTACCCAATTTCTTCCAGTTAGGATGGATTATTCACTGGATAAGTTGGCTCAGTTATATGTAGATGAGATAGTATGGCTACACGGAGTGCCTGTTTCAATCATTTCTGATTGAGATCCAAGATTTACTTCGAGATTTTGGAAGAAGTTGCAAGAACCCGTAGGTAGTAAACTTTATTTCAGTACTTCATTTCATCCTCAAACAGATGGTCAGTATGAAAGAGTAATTCAGGTGTTGGAAGACATGATGAGAAGTTGTATCATTGAATTTGAGGGAAGTTGGGATAAGTATTTGTCCCTCATGGAGTTTGCCTATAATAACAGCTATCAGTCAAGCATACAAATGGTGCCATATGAAGCAATGTATGGATGAAAATGTAAAACTCCATTATATTAGACCAAGCTTAGTGAAAATAAGATTGTGGGAGTGGATTTAATTCAGGAGACAAAGGAGACGGTAAAACTTATTCAAGAGAGATTGAAGGTTGCATCGGATAGACAAAAGTCTTATGCTGATCTAAAAAGAAAAGACATTACTTACAAAATTGGGGATAAAGCATTTCTCAAAGTTTCTCCTTGGAAGAAAGTCCTGCGATTTGGCAAGAAAGGCAAGCTCAGTCCGAGATTTATTGGCCCATATGAGGTTATAGAGAAGGTTGGACCGGTAGCTTATCTGTTGGCACTACCCCCGACACTCGACAAAATTCATAATGTGTTCCATGTGTCAATGTTAAGGAGATACAGATCAGATCCATCACATATCTTATCTCCTGATGTCATCGAAATTGAACCCGACTTGACATATGAAGAGGAACTGGTACAAATCTTGGCGAGAGAGGTTAAAAAATTGAGAAACAAGTCTATTCCATTGGTAAAAGTACTTTGGAGGAATCATAAGGTTGAAGAAATAACTTGAGAACCGGAGGATACAATGAAAACTCAATATCCGCAACTGTATTCAGGTAATTTTTGAGGACGAAAATTCATAAGAGGGGAAGAATTGTAACGAACCGAAATTTCAAAATTTACTTATAATAAATTACTATGGTATTAAAATATCATGGAAATTATTTTTGTAATTATTGTTATTATTGTTATTGGATATAATACATGAGGAAGTGAGAGTTAATTAAATAAGAGGGATGAATTGGGCATTTAATTATTTGTTCAATGGCATTATTGGAAATTCAAAAAAAAATAAAAAAAATCTCAAAAACATATACGTATCTCCTCCCCTTCTCCTCTTCATCTCCATCTTCTTCATTCTCCGTTAAACCTTATCAAAAATTTCCCTAACCTAAAAACTTCCGATTTCTTCGATTCAACTTCAAATTCATGTTAGAAATCGATCCTTAAGTCCTCTATCATCATCAATTTTAGTCAATCAAGACTAGAAGAGGAGGATTTCAGATTTTAAGGTTCGGATGAATAGTAACCCGAATTTGAGGTGAGTGATTTTTGATGAAATTAAAGCTTAATTAGTAGAATTCATGGTAGATTAAGCATATTTATGGTATTAGGAAGTTTATTTATACAATATCTTGATAGAATTATATATGGCTGTTGTAGAGGAAGCTAGTACAAGCAAATCAAAGGCAAAAGAGGTAGAAGAGAGCTAGAAAGAGCTTGGAAAAAGGTTTGTGTCTCAAATTTCGGTTTCTCGGTTTTCGGAAACATTTCCAGATTTGTATCCCTGTTTTGTTTTAATGTTTTATCTTATTATATAAATCCGATTTGAATGATTCTTGTTTCTATTGATATCTACAGAAAGTAAGGAATATATGTTCAGAAGAAACCTTGTTGAATTTCGTTCGTTTTCAATGTGAAATTTTCGTTTGAAGTTGAGTCATGAAATCTGTTTTCGGAAAATCTTAGCTTTGCACACTGTTTAATATTTTGATCATAACTTTGGTTATACAATTTGGATTTCCGTGATTCTAGTGGTCTTGGAAAGCTGAGACATGTGGCTAATTATGTTTAGAAGAAAGTTCTTCGATTGGATGATGTTTTGATAGTGATAAATGCAAGGGAATTCAGGTCATGAAAATCTGAAAATTTCTGGAAAATATGAATGTTGATTATATTGAGTTTTAATTGAAGTTTGATGCTTTAAAATTTAGTATTTGAATTTCTTAATTACTGAAGTTATGATGAATTATGATTGATGGTTTATACTGAAATTTTTAGGATGTTACTTTGATTTATTGCCCTTATTGAACGAGTAGAATACGGGTAAGGGTAGATTGGCGCCAATAAAGGGGGGTATAGTACTGTACAAACAATTGAAGCTTCAGCTTCGGGCTGGACCGATATATTGATTTTGAAGCTTCGGCTTCGGGTTTGACCGATATATTGATTTTGAAGCTTCGGCTTTGGGCTTGACCGATACATTGATTTTGAAGCTACGGCTTTGAGCTTTACCGATACATTGATATTGAAGCTTCAGCTTCGGGTTTGTTCGCTCCCTTATCCATTTTACCGTTATTCATGACTTGTTTACTTTGGGCAATATATGGTTAAAGTGTTTGGAAAAATTGGATATAAATTTGATTGTACTTTGAAAGGATCACTATATAAGTTTTTTGATTTGGTTTCATAAAGTTTAAATTTTTTTGACTTATGAACAAACTTGATTTCTATTTTAAAGTGTTAAAAATGTCCAAAGTTGTTGTATTTCTTTTATGCACACCACTAAGCAAATTGCTTAGCGTGTAGTTTATTTTCTACACACAGATACTGAATATTGTAGATAGCTTGGACCAAAGTGGTATAAGTGGTTCAGCTTGAAGAGCATATAAGGAAAGACTCGAGGTAGATTTGCACTTTAATGTGATATTATGATTTGTAGAATAATGGCATGTACTAGATAGTGTGAGAAATATAAAGTGGTATTGAGAAATATTTGAAAAATAATTAGCATTGATAAATAATTTATAGTTGGAAACATTATATTTGTATTTGTGCATATTAAATCTATAAGTATTGAACTTCATATAATGGAGTAGAGTTGTTTATTGGGTGTTTATAGTTACTGTGGCACTCCCAATAAAGGGGGTGTTACATCAACAACCCTATACTAAAGCTGCGTTAGAAAAAGCCCTAGCACTTTGTTCCCTTAGGACTAACCAGAACAAATAAAATAATTAGGATGCGCTTCTTTCGCCATTACCGGTGAAGAGGCCAAAACTTCATCCTTCTAAAGAGGTGTTACGCGGGAGTCATAAGGTTGGAAAAGGGATGATTTGTATGCTATGTGCTCTATAATCATGCACACCCATGCAATGGCTTCAAGAGCCCAAATTGAATTAACTTACCCTTACTGATCCCGCCATTGGAAGAAGTTTAGCAACACACATAGGTCCTCCTTTGTGCCTCCGTTGCACCACCACATATCACTGTGTATGACGACGTCCTACGTATGTTGGAGGGATAAGCCATCGCAGCATCTTTAACCACATCTACGTGTAGCCAAATGTATCATGCATCGCTCCTAAGGAACAAAAGGCGTGCATACCATCCATACAATTCACCAACACATTCATGGTCTGATCCGCTGCCTGCCATTTCAGCTAGGAGGAGGCGTACTGATTATCGCACCCTAGCTTGGAAAAGGATAGAACACTGCTTGATACATCATCCTCTCACCATGATTGCCACCACAGAAGTCGAAGGAATTCCACACACCGATTCCAATGGGGAGTCCGATTCAGAACAAGTTTAGTTAAGCCAAAATCCTTCTCAACCAGCCATGTCTTTTCCAAGAAATGAAGGGAGCCCTCTTCCAGAAGAGCCCTTTAGCCCTACTTCCAGCTCGAGAATAGGATCCCAACCACTACCCGATTTTAACTTTGCCAGTGCTATAACACAGTTCCTGAACTCGGACGCTTTCTAAGCTTCTATCCAAACTACTGTTCAGGCAACCGTTAAGCGAGCTCTCGAAGATAGAAATTCTGATCGAGTATGGGCATCTGATATTCAGGCCCAGAATGATTCGACACAAATGTTGACCAGTCTGGTAGGGATGAGACCCATTGCACCTATGTTTCAATCAACCCAACCTATGGCGAGCCCATTCCAATTTGGCAAGCTTCAGCTTTCTTATCAACTTTGGCCATCCCATCAGTTGTGCCTTTTAATCCAAGACCCTTCACTCAAAGCTTTACTCCTCCAGTATTTACTCACCAAAGCCCAGTTTCTCAGCCACTACCCTCTTTCACACCTCTGCAATTCATTGTAACTCCTAAAGGCACCACCTACCCTAAAATCCTTTTTCCGGCCAGCTGGCCATTCGCCCACCGCTACCTCCGACACTCAATGACCAGGTCATGCAACCACCAGCCGTGACACTTGAGGTAGCCACTTTTTTTCAGAAAATGATAGCTTCTTAACTATCAATGACAAGGTCGTGTATTCTCTGAGTGCGACACCTAAAGCCCTGGCTATCTCTCATAAACCGGTCAGCGAATAGGTCACGCAGCCTCTAGGCATGACACCCGAGATCCAAGCTTACATCAACCGCCCTATCCCTGATAAGAAATCTGAGAGGGACAAAGATTGGGTCCCCGACAATTTTACTATACCGAACATGGCTCATTATGATGGTTCTAGAGCACCTGCCTACTACATGATAATGTATGAAAGAGTAATGCGCGTGAAGAAGCTAAGTGATAAGGTGCTTGCTGAAATGTTTCCCTGCTCCCTTCGGGATCCTGCCCTCGAATGGTATCACACCTTACCATAACATATTGTCACCGACTAGACTCTCTTATTCGAGGCATTGAAAGTGCATTATGGTTTCAATACTATGATGGAAATAACCCTCCAGCATCTTGAACGGGTTTGCCAAATGCCCAATGAAACTTTTAAGCAATACTTCAATCGATGGATGTTGACTCAGGTCTTAATAAAATCCAAGCTAAGCCTTGAGGAAATGATTGTCATACTCCTCGAAGGTCTCTCCCCCTATTCGACATGGAAATGGCTACTAATTCCTTTCTTTCTTACAAGGCTGTATTCGAGAAGGCTGAGAAGATTGAGCATGCGAGAAGGCCAAAAGAGCGGGGAAACCGTGGTTCAGAAAGAATGAAACTCAACCCTCAGCCCTGGCACTAGCTAAGCCTAAAGCACCGCTGTAATTCAAGCAATTTCTTATACCCCTGCTTTGCCCTTCACAATCACTCCAGCTTCTTCAATGGTTGCTATAATCCAGCCTCCTCGCCCCCCTTTATTTTGGCTAACCCTTACAAGTTGCCCCTGCTGGTCATCTTCCAATGTTTGAGGGAAGCAGGTTTCATACAGTCCCTTCAAGAATACAAGCCACCTAGACCTGAAGATAAAAACAATTTTTACAACTATTACATTCAGGTAGGACATCAAACCAACAATTGTAAGGCCCTCCTCTCAGCAATTCAATGCTTGGTTAGCGAAGCAAAGATCGCTGAACCGAACAAAGCTTCAAGCACTTTGAATAATCCTTTACCAAATTTTGAGAATAAGGTTAGCATAGTCTATTCCGGTTTATCAGAAGCCACAATCTTTGATCTCCTTGATCAGAGGCCGGACAATAATAACTCTATGCTGGTCATCGGTTCGTGTCTACCATCTTACTCAGTTTTTGATCTTATCAATCAAGCCAACCCGGAGTCAACTCCATCCAGGGAATGAAAATTGATCCAAACCAGCTAAAGCAAGAGAACTGCAGGTCTAAACCATTCATGGTAAAAAGAAAGAAAGCCGAGGAGAAAGCGCTGTTCAACATAGATTCCTTTATTTCTAAGGGGAACTATTCTAATAAAGATGGGGAAATGGATTGAGAGACCAAGGTCGTAAGCACCAACTTATTCAAGGTTGACCAAAATGACCTTTTTAGCGTGGACAAGTATGAGCTACAAAACCCAGATTCAGACTCTGAGGAGCAACAGTATCTATTTGAAATGCAAGCCACTAAGAGTGTCTTGCTCGATAATGTCCTTAATATTACTCAGAGTGGTCATGTATATTAGCCTGAAGACCGATATCTTTGCCTAAGCAAAGACCTAATTTCGGGCAGAGTTGGAACTACTACAAGACCCCCTTCTCTACCTCCGCCTATCCCTATCAGTCTTGAGGTTGACCCCCTCATTACCCAGCTGAAAAACACCCAAGCCCAATACAGCATCTGGCAACTGGTAATCGACTCTAAAGGGCATCGCAAGAGTTTGATTAAAGGACTCCTTGATCTGGAAGCTAATCTGACCACCTCGATTATTGAGATATGTGCTATGATAGGAGAAGGCATCCCCCTAAGAAAAGGGCCTCAGACTGTGTTTAACAGTTTTGACCTTACGCTCGAGGGTAGGGATCACAATAGGGCCTTATTCATCTGAATCTGAATCCTCGATAAGGTCATCCCATACGTCATGGTGGATGATGGATCCGCTCTAAATCTATGCCCTCTAAAAATCCTTCCTCATCTAGGACTATCAAAGGACATGCTTGAAAGATCCAACACGGTTATTAGTGCTTATGATGATTCAAAGTGCAATGTAATTGGGACCTTTGAGGCAGAAGTCATTATCGAAGGTGTGGGAAGCAATGTGCATTTCACCATACTTGACATTCCCGTTTCCTATTCTCTGTTGCTTAGCCGACTATGGCTCTATGCTTTGGGCACTGTTCCCTCCACACTACACTAAAAAATCAAGCTAATTCATGAAGATAGAATGGTGACTATAAAGGCCAATCCCGCTTCCATTATCACTGTTATGGAAGCTGAAGCTAATCTAGAAAAGGGCCTTCAGATTGCCATGATTAGCAAAGTTTAGAAGCCTCCTCCCTTTTAGCACAGCTGCCTTTATGCGGGTATGGGTAAACTAATGAAGAAATCTGGTTACAAGCCTGGCAGAGGTGGAGGAATACACGAACAAGGAATTATTGAGGCACTAGAGCCATAAATCCTTATCCATTGAGCTGGATTGGGATATAAGCCTAGAAAAGCCTATCACCGCATCCCTTCTTGCTACTGCCGCATGGTCACTATTTGTGAGATCTAAGGCAAGAGGCCTTGGCCTTATAAGGGGGAGCCTGGGCCAATTGAGTACGGCGGGAAAATGTGGCCCGACTTTGAGATCTTTAAAGATGTCTATGACTTTGAGACTGGTCATATGATAGTTTTAGCTAAACCAAAGCCTACTGAGCCTGATACGCCTGTCAATGTTGTTTTTGATAAGGCTAAAGGGAAAGATAAGATGCATCCCGAGGATGAGCCTGAGGGAAGTAATGAAGAGTCTATCGATCCAGAAATTGAGAATGTTGTGGCAACCGTGACAGAAGCTATGGCACTACTGATGAGGAAAGGCTGGAAGGGTATCAGGGAAGAAGACGCTATAACAGCAATAGTAGGAAAGCTCGCTAGGGCTCCTACCAAAAAGGCCAACCTGTCTGAAGGGCCATCACTCACCATTGCCCAAAAGACCGCTCTAGAGTGCGACCTGAGTGACATTATAATAGACAATGTAGAGGATAATTCTCTAGTTGACGTCGCTACTGAAGCTCCTCTGCCTGTGGAGGAGGACGTGGACGATGTAATTTTTAACATTTCTGATGTTTTTAATATAAAAAATGCTGCTTATAAGGCTTTTAATGCAATGAATAACTCTCTTTCTGCTTACTTGTTTGATGTCTTTCTTGATGGATCCATGCATTCACATAACAATATGCATAATGTTTTTGGCATTAGTGATACATTATTAAGTGAAATAAACCTAAGTACAGATGACAATCCCAAAATGGTGACCATTTCCAAAGATTTAACTCCCCAGGAAAGAAGTGAGATCATAAAAGTGCTTAAAAATCATGTTAACACTTTTGCCTGGTCGTACGAGGACATGCCTGGGGTTGACCGATAAATCGCCAAACACAGAATCCCAACTGACCCTAAATTTTGACCTGCCAAGCAGAAACTCCACTGGTTGAGACCTAAATGGGCAGAATAGGTTAAGATAGAGGTTTCAAGCTTGATTGAAGCTCGATTCATTGAAGTGATATAATATCCGACTTGGTTGTCCAACATTATCTTAGTTTTGAAGAAGGATGGTAGGGTCCGGGTCTGTGTGGATTTTCGAGATCTCAATAAAGCCTCGCTAAAATATGACTTCCCTCTCCTATACATCGATTTCCTAATTGATAGCACCACCAGGGCAGCTATGTATTTATTCATGGATCGATTCTCAGGGTATAATCAGATTCTGGTTAATATTGTCGACAAAGTTAAAACAACATTCATCACTGAATGGGGGGTGTATTGCTACAAGGTATTGTCATTCGGATTGAAAAATGCTGGGGCCACTTATCAGCATGCTGTAACCGCCTTCTTACATGACATGATCTATAAAGAAGTGGAAGTGTATGTGGACGATATGATTGTAAAGTCTGCTACGCGAGAGCAGCACCCTGCTATTCTTGACAGGTTCGTGACTCGTATTGAAAAGTATAACCTCCGCCTAAATCCAAAGAAGTGCATGTTTAGGGTTACCTCCGAAAGCTGTTGGGATATATAGTTAGCTAGAAAGAAATTGAAATGGATCCAGACAAAGCCAAAGCCATCAGGGACATGCCTTCCCCTAAGACAGAGAAGGAGGTTTGATCATTTTTAGGGTCCTTACAGTATGTTAGTTGGTTCATTGCTTGCCTCACTACTGTTTGCGAACCCATCTTTAAGCGGTTAAAGAAATAGTAACCCGTGGTATGGAATGATCACTGCAAAGTAGCGTTTGACAAAATCAAGGCATATCTTGTTGATCCACCCGTCTTGACACCCCCTATCCTAGGGAAACCACTAATCCTTTATCTGGACATCAAGGAAACTTCTGTTGGGGCTATGTTCGTCCAGGAACATGATGATAAGCACGAACATGCCATCTACTACTTGAGCAAGAAGTTGTTAGATTATGAATCCCAGTATTCAATTGTAGAAAAGACCTGTACTACTATGGTTTGGGTCACTAAGAAGTTGCGACATTATTTCCAATCTTATCGCATCCAAGCCGTGGCCAAGATTGATCCAATGAAGTTTCTTTGTCAATCCCCTTCTCTGGCTGGCAAATTATCCCCGATGGCTACTTCTCCTGTCTGAGTTTGACATTGAATATATAACCCGGAAGGTCAGTAAGGAGTGGGGCATAGCCGAATTCCTAGTTAATCAACCCCTCAGCTCTGACTACAAGGAAAATTTAGAGTTTCATGATGAATAGCTCACCTCTGTTACAACCCTTGATGACGTTTGGACAATGTACTTTAATAGCAATGTGAACTGCCGGGGAGCAGGTCTCGGGTTCATCATCATCATGCAAGATAATAAGATAATCTCATTGTCCAAATGCTTAGAATTCACTATCATCAACAATGGTGCTGAATATGAAGCTTGTCTATTTGGCCTTGAGGCGCTTCTTCAGGTTTAGGCCTACCATGTGTCCGTCATCGGAGATTCTGCTCTGGTTGTCTGTTAGGTTATTGGAGATTGGGAAATTAAAGAAGAATCTCTTCGTCCTTATATTGAGGCTGTCCGCAAATTGTCTGAGAAATTTACCTCATCCTTGTACCGCCATGTCCCTCGGGAAGAGAATCAGATGGCTAATGCTCTCGCCACTCTTGCATCCATATGGGAGCAACCCCAGCAGCAGCCTATCCGCCCTTTGATTTTGATGTCCACCAAGATCCCATATCATGTTCAACCAGCTCCTCCAATCCTCGCCATTTCATCCAAACCTTGTTGGTATTCTGACATCATCCTATTCCTTCAGACCGGCCAATACCCTACAGATTCTTCTGACTTAGACCGTACCACCCTACGATGGCTCACTACTCAGTTTTATATTATGGATAATGATCTATTCAAGCGTACCAGCGATGGCTTACTTCTCCGTTGCCTCACTAACTCTAAGGCTCAGAATGTAATGACCCAGGTCCATGCCAGTGACTGTGGCCCTCATATGAACGGTCTTGCTCTTGCAAAGAAAATCAAGCGGCTGGGGTATTTTTGGTTCACTCTCATAGCCAATTGTATCGCCCAGGTCAAATGATGCCACTAGAGATATGTAGCATTTGCCGCCCATCGAACTCTATCATTTATCCACCCCTTGGCCATTCTCGGCATGGGGGATAGACATTATTGATGAAATCCATCCTTCTTCGATAAAAGGCCATGGATTCATTGTGGTAGCAGTAGATTACTTCTTGAAAAGGTTGGAAGCCGAATCCTTCACTAATGTCACCGCCAAGAAGATGGCCAAGTTCATAGAGAAACACATCTTCGTTCGGTATGGACTCCCACACCATATGGTCTCAAAAAATGGAGAACAATTTTAAGGAGCAACTGCTTCTCTAATTGAGAAGTATGGGATCGAGCACCATAGATCTTCTCCATATAAACCACAAGCCAATAGAGCTGTTGAGGCAGTTAACAAATCGGTAAAGACGTTTCTTTCTAAGATGATAGCCGATTACAGGGATTAGGTGAATAAGCTACATTTTGCTATCTGGGGATATCGCATCAGCATACGCACCCGGACGGGCAAAAATCTATTCTCCCTGGTCTACGGGATAGAAGCAGTCTTACTAGTTGAAACTCATGTGACTTCCTTAAGAGTCGCTCTAGAGGCTAAATTAGAAGAATCTGAATGGACCCGGGCGAGATTTGAACAGTTGAACATGATGGATGAGCAGAGGTTAAAGGCCCTTGACAGCCTCCAGATGTACCAACAATGTATGGCTCGGGCATATAATAATCGGGTAAGACATTAGAAGTTCCCCCTGAAGGCTGATGATCTATTCCTTAAGCAACTGAAACATTCTACCACTGATGCGAGGGGTAAATTCAGGCCAAACTAGGAAGGACCATATATAATAAAGAAGCTGCTTAGCAAAGGGGCAGCTAAGCTTATGGACATGGATGGGAAACAGTTTGCGAATCCTGTAAACTAAGACAGGCTTAAGCATTATCATGTCTAATTTAAAAGAAACAAATCAGAAAAGCGGTACACCCAAAAAATATATACATAATAATTACGCGCCTTTCAGTCTTTTACTGATCGGGCAAAAATTAGGGTGACACTCGACGATTGGTATCCTACGAACCAGCCGTACAAAAATTAGGGGATAAGACAAGCCTACTAGATCAAAAACCCGAAAAGGGCGATCTAGGCAAAAGTTAGGGCATGAGAGCAAAGAGCGAGTGCCTTCTAGAAAACTGATCTTCGCAAGTTGACACCGGGAGTTAAATCAATGAGAATGTCAACCAAACATCATGTACTTTATTTTACTCAATTAATAAAAGTTTCTCTTTTGTTAAAATCTAAATGCTTAGGGTTATGTGGATCCTGTATTCATGAGATTAAGACAACTTCAGCAAGCCTTGGACATAGGTCATTTTATTTCATTCAAAAAAATAAATAATAATAATAATAATAAAAGAGGTCTAATAGTACTAACAAAATCAAGGCTCAAATCGAGCTTCCCCATATCATCAGTATAGTACCTAGAGGTCCGTCTCGATGTGGTAATAGAAAAGGGCTCTTCCCCCTAATCCGCACATTCCCCCTCAAAGTAGGCCCATGACTGCTTCCAATGGGTTGGCAAGCCTCTCACCTCAACAAGCCATCCCCTATAATATGTGTCAGTCTCAATGGTTTCCATGTGATCATAATCTAGAATCTCAAATACAGCCTCCCTAGACCACTTCTCCCAAATATGGTTAACCCACCTAGCTTTGTAAACTCCAATCTGGTTATGGGGCAGTTTGATTGGGACTCTTTATCTTTTGCCATACTAACGACACAGCAGGTAAGGGGTATAAAATGAAGATTTCTCCAGACCTGTCAATTGAACACAAGCTCCCCAGGATTCTACAACCACATCCTGAATTCTCCACCATGGACTAACCCACTGAACCTATATGTCAGTATATCCCCTCAAAACAGGCACTCAATCATCGTAAGATAGCTCATCGAAATCAGCCGGCATAAGCCCTCTCTACCTCAGATAGACGAGAAGATACTTTTTTGGGTTCCCTCGTGGCGCCTCCCTTAACTTCAGTTTCTCCATTAGCCATACCTATAATTCAAAAACTCAGGTAAGGATTGGGGAAAGAAATGTACGGAATTGAAAAGAATAAAAGGTACCTATAATAATACAAGCCGATCTCCGATAAGTGATGGGTCAATAGAAGTAGCATCCATGTTCAGCAAAACATCGGCCAATCCCACAGCCACAGGTGAAGCCCCTGTCGATATAGGGTTGATGAGTGAAATCAGATTGAGCAGAGCAATCGGGCTCACTCCGCACATAAACTCCGCCATAAGTAGCAATACCACCATGAGACAAAAATGGGTCCACAGAATCCAAATTTTATAACCCTCGAGGAATTCCATCTGTGCCAAAATGAAAGTCTGGCAGCGCCAGCATAATGCATTTAGGATACAGTGTCCCTAAAATAGCATGGAATTCTTCAAGCAAGGGGCAAAGCTCGAATGATGAAAATCGGAAAACATGGTCCATTAGATCCCAAAAAGATAGTGATACTTGAAGAAATTCGTGGTTTACGGGCCACGCCGTGACATATCGAAGCCCCTAAAGCCGGAATTTTTCAAGCTTCTTCCAGTCCGCATTCCCCAGACTTTGCAGAAAACCCCGTAGCTTTTGATTATAGATGGCTATGATAGGAGTTGATGAAATAGTCGAAATCAGATTATTGGAAAAGTGATACCGCCGACAATATGAGTGATGCCGCCGATGATGTAAATGATGCTACCAGCGATATGGATCGAATTGGGCGATATCAGCTGATGCCGCTGGTGATATGGACTTTCAGACAACCTTGTATATATTGTTTTAGCTGGTGGAGTTTCGGCGATATGGGTCATGCCGCCGGTGGTATGAAGTTAATTTTCCGGCGACATCAGAAGCATTTTTCCCATTTCAGACCTGTGTAAAACCTGTAAACAATCCTATAATACATTTCCAATGTCTCTTCGAATAGCAATCCATTTTTCTTCAAAATAAAAAGCCCAAAGGTGGAAACCACTCAAATATCCCAAAACATCTAGCCTGCGACAAAACCAAATTATCCAAACCCCAATGTATCGAGGGTACAAACAAAGAACTAAAAAGCAAAATAAAAATATAAAACTAAGCATACCCGCCACTACCGGTTGGGCGGAATGAAATGTCATCAGGGCTTACAAGCCAATCGCCAACATTGTCCTCATCTTCCTCCCTTCCCTTTGTCGTAGGCACACTGCTAGACTCCTTGGCCGCGGCAAATGGGCGTCGGCCGACGGACCTCTTGACCCCCATACAACTAGTGCTTCCAAGGTGTGCGTGATCCAGATTTTACTTGCTTCTCCATTCCTGAATGGTAGCTACCAGTTGACCATCAAGGTCACTCACACGATGCCGAAGGTCTGCGGTCTCCTCCTCGTACATCCACCGGGCCGCATCGACATCTGATAAGGAAAGGGCCAAGAAATCCTGCAAACCAGAGAAAACATCAACAATGCATATCATTCATAGCATCTATACATGCATCTTATCTTAACATAGGCATAAATAGGGAATGTACCTGAGCAAGTAGCGACTGCCCGATAAGTGTATCCCGAAGAACAAAGTTATTCTTTGCGAGCTGCTCCACATGGTTCCACGCCACCTGAAAAATCCAAAAGGCAAATCATTAGACACCCAAATCCAAGGGTAAACAAGAAAGCAATTATCAGGCCTTATGTAAGTAGTGTTTTCTGGCATAAAGATGCGTGCATGCCGGCTCGAGCCCATATTCCTAGGGAGGAACTCGCCCCGAGAATTCATCAGTAGGAATGTGGTTTCCATCGGGTTGACCAGAGGCCCCTCTATAGAGTTTATGCCCTCCAGTATACCATACTATTGTGTCCCACTCTGGTTATCCCAGCCTCTCTTCCTCGTGGGTCCCTAAAAAACACGAAAAATGCACGTCAACAACATTCTTGAATAATTATAAATCATGCACATAAAAGCAATCATACCTCGAAAGAGCGCTGCCCCACTTGGGTCATTGGCACACTCCCACCGATTACATCCGTGTCTCCCTCATCCTCCCCCTCGGGCTCGATCCCAACTTCACCTTTGAGCTCTTTATCTTCTTCATCTTCTTCCTCCTCGACTTCCATAACACCTTTGAGGTGCCTTTTCTCCTCCTCCAGCCATTGTTCATTATGATACTCAATTGTATCATTCCTGTGGATGCGAGGACACAAGGGGAGTAGACGTTGCTGGTGCTGCTCGTAGAGGCCAGGGACGCTAGGGATCACTTGGCCATTCCCCTCGATATAATCAACCTTGTCAGCCTTAGAAGTGATCACTAAATGGGGCCACCATAAGCCCCTAGGAGGATCAGTAGGCACCGGTCTATCAACAATCAGGAAAGACCTCCAACCCAGGACACGCTCACCCATATACCACGGCTGGGACAAAGGACACTCTATGATGAACTGACGGTCATCCACCTCCCTCCTATCCCTCGCAACCTCTGTCAGATTCTCCACTCCGTCGAATGGATCCAGGATAAGGTACGCCAATAATCAACTAAAACAACCAATATAAGTTCATAAACGCTTTTGTTTTGTTCTAAAGTGTAAAAAACAATGACTAAGTTAAAAATTGCATACTAAGCCTAACCGTGCGCTCCTCAGAACCTCCCTATATTTGGTAGGATACTTGGCCTTTCCATTAATACCCCCGCACCAGTGGGTGAGAAAGTGATAGCCCTGTAGCACAGTCTTCTTGAACTCGACTGGCGGGAGAATTTGGTGCTCAAAGGCCCAAGCCTGCACAAATAACAAACCAATCAGCATCAGCAAATAATGAGATGTGTATAATCAAGAAAAATGCTTTCAAGAGAATATACCTAGTGTAGTAGATGATAGAGGTAAAGGGCTTTCACCTTCTTCCGGGCTCCCACTTCCAGCCCCTGGTACAGCTGAGCTAAGATAGCCCTCGACCAATTCTTCCACTTAATGCCCGCCACATCCTCCATCGCAGTTATCAATACATAATTGATCTTACTCCCCAAGATCGGGAAGAACAGCACGGTGAGTAAAGAAATCATAAAAGACTGGACACAAGCCTCTCTTTCATCCTCGGGCACTATATCCACCCGGGTCTAGTGTTGGTGCAATTCACTGTAAGACAGCCGCCCTAAAATGGGCTTCAAACCGAATAGCTCCTTTACCTGCCTTACCATGAGCCTCTTGACATGGTATTTATCCATGTAAGCATCGATGTGGATGGCCTTGGCCATCCAAGGAAGCCCGGTTATAGCAACGACATCGGAGGGTGTAATCATCACTTCCCCAAAAGAGAAGTGGAAAGTGTGGGTGGTCTCAGACCACCTCTCGATTAGGGCTATCAAGGCTGAATGAGAGAGCTTGGGCATCAGTATTGGCATAATCCGGGCCAGGTCTCCAAATCCTGTCTCATTAATGACAAGTGCAAGCTCGGGGTCCTCCAAAATATGGTAGCACCACTCACCATTGGTGCCCATCCCCCTAATATAAGTCAGTTCATATGGCTGCAAAATCAGAAACAAAATAGATAAGTCCTGTATATTTTCTCATCACTGAAATTTGATAGAAGGCTGTTGATGTCACTTCTATAAGAAGTGATATCACCGGCGGCAACATCCCATACCGCTGGCAGCATGGATGATATCGCCGGCTGTGAGCGGACGACGACCCGCGCGGCTGCGTGCGCGGGGGCCGGACCCGGTCGGGCCGGCCCGTTTTGGTGTGTCGGGGAGATGAGTGTGATGCGGTTGAAAAGAAAATGATTTTGCATATTGTAATGCTTAAAAGATACGAGATCGAAATCCCGTACTTAGAATAGAGTCGCCACCCGGTTCAGCTCAACCGGGAAATTTTTGGTACGATTTTCCCACCAGGTGGTTGGACCATACCTTAAGTAGAGATTCCGAGTTCAGATGATGTTATCTACTTTTCATTAGGCCAAATTAGGATACTTCATTCTTTCTTAATCGGTTTAATCCACCCTATTTATTCGTATTTTTAGTTATTTTGTGGTTTTCGCATTTACCAAGCAATTGAAGCGGTAAATAAAATATTTACAATCGTAAAAGAAAAGTAAGTGCGGAAAGTAGAATTATTACAAGGTTTTCAAGTCCTGTACTTTTTCTACGTAACAAATAAAATACCCGAATGTCCGATATATACCCACCTGCAGATGATAGTTGACACGAATATGGCATATCTTATTTATAATATCATAAAGCCCGATTGAATGGCTAAAATGAGGTTCGAATGGCATTTGAGGGGAAATTCCATTTTTGTCCAAATTTCAGATTCGATTGTTGCTTTAATCGGATTACAAATGAATTTACCACTTGTTGTGGGGCGGGTCTGTTTTCAGGAGGTTTCGAACCTCCATCGTTACACTATAGGTCCTAGCTTTAGAAAATAAATTAGTTTGGAAATAAACAAAAACAATGTTGCTGTCCAGAAAGCCAAGCCGCCGATGGCATCTGATGCCGCCGACGACATAGTTGATGTCGCTGGCGGCATGGATGATGCCGCCGGCGACATAGTTGATGTCGCTGGCGGCATGGCGACATCAGCATGCAGATGGGCACAGGGCTTTCTGAGTACCATAAAGAAAGGGTTCTGCGAGAAAGCGAGGTCTCCGGGGAATGTGATGCTAACGGCGGTACCAACGATGCCTCTCGCGACATGGGTGATACAGCCAGGAACATCACATGTCTCCGGCGACTCCGATTTCTTGCTACAGCAGCGGTTAGCAGTCAAAGTGACCGAAAACTTAAAAATGAACACAAAGCAACAAAAATTAATAATAACAATGCCAAAGAGCTATGAGACTCAGGATTTTCACCTCGGGGTAGTGAATCCATCTCTTCGTGAACTGAACAATAACGCCTCCGGGGAGCTTACAATGATAATTTGACTGTTAATTTAAAGGTTTTAGGTCTCTAAATTCTATCCAATTGATTTAACCCAAAGACCCGCTGATTTAAGCTCACAATCAGAGAGTTCGAAGAAGAAAAATCGGGAAAAATGGATTAGAATCCTTTTTCCTGCCTTTTCTAGTTCTTATCTCACTAAAATCTATTCTCTCGATTTTTCCCTAATTTTAGCTCCTTCCCATCTACAATTTCAGTCCTCCCCCCTTCAAGTGCAGCCCAAGGTGCCTTTTTATAGGTGGAATGGGTGCTTTTTGGAGCCTTTTTTAATAATTCCACCGAAAGTGGTCGTAAAGGCTGTCTGTAAGAGGACCCGCTTCGAGTCATGTCGCCGGCGGTATGATCGATGTCGCCGGCGGTATGGTGATATCGCCGGCGACATGGGTGATGCTTTTGGCAGCATCAACCTTCAGCATGCCTTCAGTTAGTGGGTCAAAAAAAGCCAAAAAGTCCGGAAAAGTGGCTTTATAGTGGAAAAAAGGCATCTTTATGACTTTTAACAATATTTTAAAGGGTATTTATTATTTGGGTGTAAATTATCGGTTCAAGCTCCTACCGAACGCGTTATCGGCTACGCCGAACTGGATTCTACCAATTATAAAATTCACAAGGAATATTATTTTGGTAATAAAAATTCTAAAGAGAACTTTTATTTTGAGGTATTAAAATCTGGTGCACGTCATCATCGTCTCGCGAGAGGGACTGCAAAATCCCGTGCTCACAGGCTGCCCCTCGGGGGATCACTGCTGCCATAGGTCAGTATGATCACACGAAAGAGCAAGGGATAGGAATGATACCTGAGGGATGACCGGTTTGTCCCTTATTCGGACTTACGCTTTGTCGATCGTTCGTCCCTTGGTCGGACTTACGCTTTGTTGATTATTCGTCCCTTGGTCGGACTTACGCTTTATTGATTATTCATCCCTTGGTCGGACTTACGCTTTGTTGGTCATTTGTCCCTTAGTCGGACTTACGCTTTGTCGATCGTTCGTCCCTTGGTCAGACTTACGCTTTATCGATTGTTCGTCCCTTGGTCGGACTTACGCTTTGTTGATTATTCGTCCCTTGGTCGGACTTATGCTTTGTTGGTCATTTGTCCTTTGGTCGGACTTACGCTTTTGTCGACTGTTCGTCCCTTGGTCGGACTCTCGCTTTTGTCGACTGTTCATCCCTTGGTCGGACTTACGCTTTGTTGATTATTCGTCCCTTGGTCGGACTTACGCTTTTATCGACTGTTTGTCCCTTGGTCGGACTCACGCTTTTGTCGACTGTTCGTCCCTTGGTCGGACTCACGCTTTTGTCAACTGTTCGTCCCTTGGTCGGACTTACGCTTTTGTCGACTGTTCATCCCTTGGTCGGACTTACGCTTTGTTGATCGTTTGTCCCTTGGTCGGACTTACGCTGTGTCGACTGTTCGTCCCTTGGTCGGACTCACGCTGTGTCGACTGTTCGTCCCTTGGTCGGACTCACGCTTTGTCGACTGTTCGTCCCTTGGTCGGACTTGTGCTTTGTCGACTATTTGTCCCTTGGTCGGACTCACGCTGTATCGACTGTTCATCCCTTGGTCGGACTCACGTTGTGTCGACTGTTCGTCCCTTGGTCGGACTCACGCTGTATCGACTGTTCATCCCTTGGTCAGACTCACGCTGTGTCGACTGTTCGTCCCTTGGTCGGACTCACGCTGTGTTGACTGTTCGTCCCTTGGTCAGACTCACGCTGTGTCGACTGTTGCCCCTTGGTCGGGTTCGCGCTGTGTCGACTGTTGCCCCTTGGTCGGACTCGCGCTTTGTAGGATGCCCCTTGGTCGGGTCTGTACTTTATGGAGAATTCGCCTTTGGTCGGGTCTGTGCTTTATAGAGAATTCACCCCTGGTCGGGTCTGTGCTTTGTGGAGAATTCGCCCCTTGGTCGGGTCTGTGCTTTGTGGAGAATTCGCCCCTTGGTCGGGTCTGTGCTTTGTGGAGAATTTGCCTTTGGTCGGGCTTGTGCTTTGTGGAGAATTCGCCCCTGGTCGGGTCTGTGCTTTGTGGAGAATTCGCCCCTGGTCGGGTCTGTGCTTTGTGGAGAATTCGCCTTTGGTCGGGCTTGTGATTGGTGGAGAATTCGCCTTTGGTCGGGTCTGTGCTTTGTGGAGAATTCGCCCCTGGTCGGGTCTGTGCTTTGTGGAGAATTCGCCTTTGGTCGGGCTTGTGATTGGTATAGTGATTGTCCTTTGGTCGAACTTTTACTTCGACGAGATCGCCCTTCGGTTGAGCTCATTTTCGGTACAGCGATTGTCCTTCGATTGGGCTTTCGCTTTGAATAGGGAGGTTTGCCCCTTGGTCAGGCTTTCGCTTTGAATCGAGAGGTTTGCCCCTTGGTCGGGCTTTCGCTTTGAATCGAGAGGTTTGCCCCTTGGTCAGGCTTCGGCTTTGAATAGAGAGGTTTGCCCCTTGGTCGGGCTTCGGCTTTGAATAGAGAGGTTTGCCCTTTGGTCGGGCTTGTCACTTCATATAGTGATTGTCCTTTGGTCGGACTTTTTTTCACTTTAAAGAGATCGCCCTTTGGTTGGGCTCGTATTTGGTATAGTGATTGTCTTTCGGTTGGTCCTTCACTTTGCAGAGATTGCCCTTCGCTTGGGCTTTCAATTTGAAGAGATCGCCCTTCGGTTGGGCTTTCGTTCTGAAGAGATTGCCCTTCGGTTGGGCTTTCGTTCTGAAGAGATTGCCCTTCTGTTGGGCTTTCATTTTGAAGAGATTGCCCTTCGGTTGGGCTTTCGTTCTGAAGAGATTGCCCTTCGATTGGGCTTTTGTTCTGAAGAGATTGCCCTTCTGTTGGGCTTTCGTTCTGAAGGGATTGCCCTTCGGTTGGGCTTTTGTTCTGAAGGGATCGCCCTTCGGTTGGGCTTTTGTTCTGAAGAGATTGTTGAAGAGATTGCCCTTCGGTGGGCTTTCGTCTTGAAGTGATTGCCCTTCGGTGGGCTTTCGTCTTGAAGTGATTGCCCTTCGGTTGGGCTTTCATTCTGAAGAGATTGCCCTTCGGTTGGGCTCGTGTTTTGAAGAGATTGCCCTTCTGTTGGGCTTTCATTTTGAAGAGATCGCCCTTTGGTTGGGCTTTCGTTTCGAAGAGATTGCCCTTCGGTTGGGCTCGTTTTCGGTACAGCGATTGTCCTTCGATTGGGCTTTCGCTTTGAATAGGGAGGTTTGCCCCTCGGTTGGGCTTTCGGTCTGAAGAGATCGCCCTTCGGTTGGGCTTTCGGTCTGAAGAGATTGCCCTTTAGTTGGGCTTTTGTTCTGAAGATATCGCCCTTCGGTTGGGCTTTCGGTCTGAAGAGATCGCCGTTCTATTGGGCTTTTATTCTGAAGAGATTGTTGAAGAGATTGCCATTCGGTGGGCTTTTGTCTTGAAGTGATTGCCCTTCGGTTGGGCTTTCATTCTAAAGTGATTGTTGAAGAGATTGTTGAAGAGATTGCCCTTCGGTGGGCTTTCGTCTTGAAGTGATTGCCCTTCGGTTGGGCTTTCATTCTGAAGTGATTGTTGAAGAGATTGCCCTTCGGTGGGCTTTCGTCTTGAAGTGATTGCCCTTTGGTGGGCTTTCGTCTTGAAGTGATTGCCCTTCGGTGGGCTTTCGTCTTGAAGTGATTGCCCTTCGGTTAGGCTTTCATTCTGAAGTGATTGCCCTTCGGTTGGGCTTTCATTCTGAAGAGATTGCCCTTCAGTTGGCCTTTCGTCTTGAAGTGATTGCCCTTCGGTTGGGCTTTCATCTTGAAGTGATTGCCCTTCGATTGGGCTTTCATTTTGAAGAGATTGCCCTTCGGTTGGGCTTTCATTTTGAAGAGATCGCCCTTCGGTTGGGCTTTCGGTCTGAAGAGATAGCCCTTCGGTTGGGCTTGTTTTGAAAATCTGGTTTGGACGGGTAACATCGCCGGCGACATGGATGCCGCGTGGCAGCTTTGACTAGTCAGATAATTTCAAAATTTAAACTAAATGAGGCGATGTCGCCGGCGACATTACTGACATTGCCGGCGGCATGGATTGATCCTACCGGCGGTATGGATGCCACGTGGCAGCTTTGACGGGTCAGATAATTTCAAAATTTGAACTTAATGAGGCGATGTCGCCGGCGACTTGAGTGATATCGCCGGCGGCATGGGTTGATCTTGCCGGGGGTATGGATGCCACGTGGCAGTTTTGACTGGTCAGATAATTTCAAAATTTGAACTAAATGAGGCGATGTCGCCGGCAACATGAGTGATATCGCCGGCGGCATGAATTTATGTCGCTGGCGACATGGACCATCAGTTTCAGATAAATCAAAACTCCTCGAATTCCGCGCGGTAGTTTATAAAAAGGAATGGATCCTTCTTTCTCACTATTCACAAACCGCATCCCCCTCTTCTCTCTCCTAAAGCTCTTTGATTTCTAACTTTGTTTTCTCAAATTATGAAGAGGATTAGCCAGGCTTTCAGGGGCAAATCCAAGGCTAGGGAGAGCCTGCCCGATTCTTCCGTCGAGGGATTGAAAATCCTTTCTGTTCCTGCTGCATACGGCCTGAAGGAGACGGCCAAAATGTATGGCTATGGCATTAACTCTCCTATCACCAATCTGACTCCGGAGAAGGAGAAACACCTCTGTTACATCCAGGTAATTCTACAAAAACCCGAATTGTTTCTTTTCGTATTCGATGTGATTTTGCTTTAGATTTGAAAACATGCCATGATAGGGGTTTAAAGTGTGGAATATATCAGTCACATTGCATGCTTTAGGATCGACTTTTGCCTTTTTGGTTTTGTTCGATTGATCGTGATTTTTGTGATGGTGTGATTTAAGGAGAAAACAGGTTCTGCCCGTGCACAGTAATGTCGTTGGCGGCATCAGTGATGTCGCTGGCGGCATCAGTGATATCGCTGGCGGCATCAGTGTTGTTGCTGGCGGCATCAGTCCTTGTAAAAGGCTTTATGAGAGTCTGATGTCGCTCAGTTTAAGGTGATGTCGCCGGTGACATGAACCATGCCGCTGGCGGTATGGGCTGATGCCGCCGGCGATATCGCCTCTAACAGAGGCGACATCAGGAGCCTTTTTGACAGAAATGCACAGAATTGATCCGTTTTGTTTTCAATTTTGTAGCCATATGAACTGACTTACACAGGGGGAATTGGTACCATCGGTGAGTGGTGGCACCACATCTCAGAGAATGATCCCGAGCTTGCACTTGCGATTAATGCGACAGGGTTTGGGGAGTTGGCCCGGATCATGCCCATGTTAATGCCTAAGCTTCCTCATTCTTCAATAACGGCCCTGACTGAAAGGTGGTCCGAGACCACTCATACCTTCCATCTCTCCTTCGGGGAAGTCACAATTACCCTTTCTGATGTGGTAGCCTTGACCGGCCTTCGTTGGACGGATGAGGTTATACATTTTGACGTTTACATGGACAAGTACCATGTTGAGAGGCCCGTGGTGAGGCGGGTAAAGGAGCTGTTCAGTCTGAAGCCCGTTTCTGGGCGGCTGTCCTATGGTGAGTTGTACCATTATTGGACCCGGGTGGATGTGGTGCCCGAGGAGGAGAGGGAGGCATGTGTCCGTTCCTTTATGATCTCACTACTCACCGTGCCGTTCTTCCCAATCTCGGGGAGTAAGATCAACTACATACTTATTACCGCGGTGGAAGATGTGCCGGGAATTAGGAGGAAGAATTGGCTGAGGGCCATCTTGGCCCAATTGTACCACGGGCTGGATGTGGGAGCCCGGAAGAAGGAGAAAGCCGTTCGCCTTTGCCACCTGCTACTCCAGGTATAGATTTTTAGAAATATTTCCCTTGATAACACGTGTACTTATTTATTGCATGACGTCCTTTGAATTGATCGGTCGTTATCTGTGCAGGCCTGGGCGTTTGAGCATCAGATCCTTCCGCCGATGGAGTTTAAGAAGATTGTTCCACCGGGCTCTCACTTCCTTGCCCGTTGGTGCGGGGGTATCGGTGGGAAGGCCAAATACCCTACGCTGTATAGGGAGGTCCTAAGAAGCGCGCGATTGAGTTCGGTATGCGATTTTTTTTATTTTTTTTAGTCTATGGACTTATGTTGGTTGTTTTGATGTAGCTCATCTTGGACCCATTCGATGGGGTGGAGAATTTGGCTGAGGTTGCACGGGTTTGGAGGGAGGTGGATTACCGCCGGTTTGTGATTGAGTGCCCCCTGTCTCAGCAGTAGAATCTAGGCGAGCGCGTCCGAGGCTGGAGGTCCCTTCCGATTGCTGCTAGACCGGTGCCTGCCGATCCTCCGAGGGGTTTGTGGTGGCCTCATTTGGTAATTTCTGCCGAGGCCGACAAAGCCGATTATATTGAAGGGAACGGCCGAGTGATCCCTAGCGTTCCTGGCCTCTATGAGCGGCTTTTTCAGCGTCTACTCCCCGTGTGTCCTCGTATCCATGGCAATGATACAATTGAGTATCATAACGAGCAATGATTGGAGGATGAAAAGAGGCGCCTTAAAGGCATTGTGGATGACGATGATGATGAGGATGAAGCGCTGGTAGGGGACGTTGCGGTCGACCCTGAGGGGGAGGACGAGGTAGGCGTGGGTGTAGCTGGCAGGAGCGTGCCGATGTCCCAAGGGGAGCAACATTCTTTCGAGGTATGATTATGTTTGTGTGTATGATTTTGAAGTCGTTTAGGGACGTTGTTGACGTGTGACTTTTACGTTCTGCAGGAACCCGCGAGAAAGAGGGGCCGTGATAACCAAAGTGGGACCCGACATTATGGCGCGCCGGAGGGCATAAACTTCGTGGAGGGGAGATTGGTTAATCCGTTGGAAACCACCTTCCTGTTGATGAACTCCCGAGGCGAATTCTCTCATAGGAATGTTGGCTCGAGCCGGCAAGCCCCGATTTTCGTGCCTGAAAACGCTACCTATGTAAGATCTAATAATCATTTTCTTATTGAGCCTTAGATGTGGGTGTCTAAGATTTTGCTTTTTGGATTTGCTAGGTGGCGCGAAGTCATGTGGAGCAACTCGCGGAGAACAATTTTGTTCTCCGGGATACCCTTATTGGGCAATCGCTCCTCGTTCAGGTATTTTATGCACATGTCAGGATGGGATATATGTATGGATGTTATGCATGACATGCAAGGCTGATATTTTCTCCGGTTTACAGGATTTTTTAGCCCTTTCTTTGTCAGATGCTGACGCAGCCCGGCGGCGGTATGTGGAGGAGACTGCAGCTTTACAGCGCCGCGTGAGCGATCTCGAGGGTCAGCTGGCGGCCACTGCCCAGAGAAGTAAACAAAACCTCGACCGTGCGAATCTTGGGGGTACCAGTCGTAGGGGGTTCAAGAAGTCTACCGGCCGACTTGCGTTTATCGCGGCCGAGGAGTCCAGTAGCGTTCCCATGATGGAGGGAAGAGAGGAAGATGATGTTGACGATTGGCTCGCAAGTCCTGATGACGTTTCATCCCGTCCAGCCGGTAGTGGCGGGCATGCTTAGTTTTACTTTTTGTTTTTGTTTTGCTTTAGAGTCCTTGGTTTGTACCTCCAATACATTGGGGTTTTGAAAATTCGATTTTGTCATGGGCTAGATGATTTGGTACAATTTGACCAATTTGCGCCTTCGGGCTTTTATTTTGAATACAAAGATGGATTGCTGTTTGATAAGTCATTGGAAATGCTGTATAGGATTATTTACAGGTTTTGTACAGGTCTGAAATGGCAGAAATGCATCTGTTGCTGCCCAGAAAATTAAATTCATACCGCTGGCGGTATCACCCATATCGCCCACATTGATCCCATATCGCCGGCGGCATCAAATACATTGCCGGCGGTATCGCTCTTATCGTCGGCGGCTTCAATCTTCCAGCAACCTGTTTTCGGCTATTCCGTCCATTTCTGTCATTGCAACTCATAACCCAAAAGCTGTGGGGTTTTCTGCAGAGCCTGGGGAACACAGATTTTAGGCTCCAATTTGACCCCATGGTTTGCATGGACTATCCTTTCGGGTTTTCGCCCTAACAGATTTATTCCGACCTTTGAGCGCATAGTGTCTTCGACTAAGCTTACTTGAGATGTTTCCATCCTTCGATCGCCAGGTATTCACATAATCACAAACACAGATGTTTCAACATGAAAGACACTTTTATCGAGTGAATCTAATTTGAGTACAAGATGTTGGCAATCATTTCCATTAATGGGACCCCTGGTGTTAACCAGCCTTTACAGGTTTTCAAGTTAACATCTTATTGTTTTTCTCTCGTGCCCTTATTTTCGTCTGAACCGCCCTTTTTGGGTTTTCAGTTCAACAGGCGTTATTGACTTATCCCCTAATTTTTGTACAGCCGGTTTGCAGGGTACCGATCGTCGGGTGTCACTCTAATTTTTGCCCAGTCAGTAGAAGGCTGACAAGCGGGTGATTATTGTATATATATTTTTTTAGTGTGCCGCTTTTTCTGATTTATTTCTTTTGTTTAGACCTGATAATGCTTAAGCTTGTCTTGGTCGACTAGATCGATGAACTCGCTTCTTGCCTAAGCTCATGACTTTAACAGCCTCGCTTATTTGGTGTCATTTCCGATCGTACGAAGGCCTCTTCAATCTGATTTGAACTTAACCTTAGTATCGGAAGGTCTCAAACTTTTCAGTGCGGGGTCTATGACTCTTGGAAAGGGCATTGGGTATCTGATTTGCTATTGTGCGCATAGTTGTGCTTTTGCAGATTCTCCGAGTTCCTTGGTGCCTGTTCGATTTTCACCAAGATCACCCAGTTTATTCTGACCTTCAAAGTTACGTCGGGAGTTTTTGGCTGACCTTATTCCAAGCCATTTAATTTGCGGGAGTTTTTGGTGCTTACTCCAAAGCTTCATCGATTGGTTTGATTGTTGTCCTGATCGCTATTTTGACTGCTCCTTCAATTCGTGGTCCGCAGAGCCCTTCGTGTGTAGGCCTGAATTCGTATTCTGTATTAGTGGTGATGGGTTGTGAACAAGTGATGTTCGGCTTAAGGGCCTTTTGTTTGGTGACTTTGTAGTGGTTGTTTGCCTTGTTGGTTCATTTGGTAATCCGATTGCGACATTGGTTGCGCGATCATCTTTGTGGCTTGTGGGATGGAGGTGCTTGCCTTTAGACTTGGTGTTCTAGGAAGTGGTTGTCCCCTGACCTTGTTAGCTGAAGGGTTTGATGGGGTTGATTCGTACCAGGTGAAGATGTGTTTCTCTCTAAATTTGGTTGTGTCCTTGGTGGTGATGTTGGTCTGGGATTTGGTTACGACGTTTGTTTGATGGAGGTTAGGCTCTGTTAGGTGTAAGCCTTGATTCTCTAGACCGATTAATGTTTCTTTGGTGGCTTGAAGGTGCACCGTTGTAAGGCCATTGAGTTAACTCTGGAATAGACCCATAGTGTTCCAACAATCCGATTATTGCACTGAGCGAAAGCATTATCATGGTCTTTAAGCACTTTATTATCTCTCATGTATTTGATAGGGTTTAAATTATTGGATTTGATTACCACATAATGTACTCAATTTAATTTCATTCAATAAAAATATCCTGAATACTGAAAGCGTCGTACAAGTGCTCATGTGAAGACGCTGATCAAAGGATACAGACATGACATAAGTAAGAAAAATGGAAGTTGCTTATGGAGCTAAAAGGTCTGAACTCTGAGGATTGCAAATCGGTATTCTTCGTCCTCACCGTCAGAGCGCGATTTTCCCCCACCATTTGAGTAGATGGCCTTGATGAGATCTTGAGGAGCTTTCCGCTGTTTGGAAAAGCCGGGATTAATCGTCCGTGTCTGGTTGCCAGACTCTGGTAAGGGGCAGGATACCCTTTCAGGGTCGGTAATCTTCTTTTCATCCACCAGTCGTTGGATAGTACGGACCAAAGCTTTGCACTGGTTGGTGTTGTGACCCGACAACATGTGATATCTGCAAAAGCCTTTTCCTTCTTCTCTCATGGGGGGATTGAATTCGTGAAGAGGTTTAAGAATCCCAGCTTCCTTCAACCCGGTGAAGAGTACATTAAGTGGCAGCTTCCACGGATTTGTTCTATACTTAAGACCGTCGTTTGGCTGAATAATGGCAGCTGGTGCCGATTTCAGATAGGTCTCTTGGTCCACCATGATTTGAGGTGGGGGTGTGGGTGATTCAGTGTTTTGAAAGAACTGGTCTTTCTCTGATTGGACCCTTCCCTCTTTCTGATAGCATTCTTCTATCATCAATTGATGCGAGAAGTCTTCAACTTTGTGTTGCATGACTTGGTCGTATTGAGGAAGCATCGGGGCAGAGGGGATCTTAAATTGTGACGGGGTGACCAAAGTTGGTGGTAAGGTGTTAAAGAATGGTGGAAGAATTGGACTCTGGGCTCCTTCTCTTTATCCAGGGTAAGCGGTTGGCTGTGGTTGCCAGAGTGTATCGCTATCAGGTGTCATGCCCGGAGATTGTATGACCTGGTCGAAGTCCTGACATCCTAGGGCCTTCTTGACAGACACGCACACTAGCTCCTCGATGATGTTTCGGAACTGATCAGAGTTCAGAAACTGAATGATAGCCGCGGTGATCTCTGATCCAAGAGATGTTAAGTGAGTTGTTGCCCCTACGGTGGAAGGAAGGCTAGCTTGTCCTCTGGATGAGGTACGGTTGTCATCGTGGGGAAGAGACCTGGCTGGTTGTGAAGGTCTCGGTTCAAGAGGAAGGCTGTTTAGGATCATGAGCCGTGGGTCAGACCATGAATGGATTGTAAATGGTATGGATGGAATGTATGCATGCCTTCTTCTGGAAGCGGTGCGTGAAATGTATGGCTGCACGCAGATGTGGTTAGAGATAATGCGTTGGCTTATCCCTTTAACATACGTGGGACGTTTGTATCTCACGGAGCGATATGTGATGACGCAATAGAGGCACAAGAGAAGTCCTACGTATGACGCTAAACCTCTTCCACGGGTGGAAGTGATAAGGATAAGTTGATTCATTTTTTGGCTCTTAAAGCCGATGCATGGGGGTGTATGATCATAAAGCACATAGCATGCAAATCGGCCCTGTTCCAACCTTATAGCTCCTGCGTAACATCTCTTTGCTAGGATGGAGTTTGGCTACTTCACCGGTAATGGAGAAAGAAGCGCGTCCCAATTATTTTATTCGTTTTGGGTAATCCTAAGGGGAATGATGTGCTAAGGCTTTTTTTTTTCTAACGCAGCTTTGGTGAAGGGTTGTTGATGTAGAAGGTTCCCGTTTACCTTGATTCCACGTTTGCTCAATCACTACCCGAATGGGCGCGGTCATAGA
Organism: Euphorbia pulcherrima; assembly: GCA_947683365.1. NCBI lineage: Eukaryota > Viridiplantae > Streptophyta > Magnoliopsida > Malpighiales > Euphorbiaceae > Euphorbia > Euphorbia pulcherrima. The sequence continues at coordinate 6,038,705 of CANTUS010000006.1, read as the reverse complement.
AGTTTACGTGTTGGTTAAAACGAGTGATCCACCCACTAGGCATCCTCAATTCCAACAGGGCATGAGTGATACTTTGTGAGCTTCTCGGGTGAAATAGGGTACCTAAAATTACCAAACTATCTACACGCATAAGGACAAGACGTCATAAGAAAAGAATGAAGTTTTAATTTGGCCAATGATTTCAATACATCATCAAAATCTTTTAAACTATGATAGAAGATTCAAGTTTAAAGAAATTCCCCAGCAGAGTCGCCACTGTAGGCGGACGACGACCCGCGCGGCTGCGTGCGCGGGGGCCGGACCCGGTCAGGCCGGCCCGTTTTGGTGTGTCGGGGAGATGAGTGTGATGCGGTTGAAAAGAAATTGATTTTGCATATTGTAATGCTTAAAAGATACGAGATCGAAATCCCGTACTTAGAATAGAGTCGCCACCCGGTTCAGCTCAACCGGGAAATTTTTGGTACGATTTTCCCACCAGGTGGTTGGACCATACCTTAAGTAGAGATACCGAGTTCGGATGATGTTATCTACTTTTCATTAGGCCAAATTAGGATACTTCATTCTTTCTTAATCGGTTTAATCCACCCTATTTATTCGTATTTTTAGTTATTTTGTGGTTTTCGCATTTACCAAGCAATTGAAGCGGTAAATAAAATATTTACAATCGTAAAAGAAAAGTAAGTGCGGAAAGTAGAATTATTACAAGGTTTTCAAGTCCTGTACTTTTTCTACGTAACAAATAAAATACCCGAATGTCCGATATATACCCACCTGCAGATGATAGTTGACACGAATATGGCATATCTTATTTATAATATCATAAAGCCCGATTGAATGGCTAAAATGAGGTTCGAATGGCATTTGAGGGGAAATTCCATTTTTGTCCAAATTTCAGATTCGATTGTTGCTTTAATCGGATTACAAATGAATATACCACTTGTTGTGGGGCGGGTCTGTTTTCAGGAGGTTTCGAACCTCCATCGTTACACTATAGGTCCTAGCTTTAGAAAATAAATTGGTTTGGAAATAAACAAAAACAATGCTGCTGTCCAGAAAGCCAAGCCGCCGATGGCATCTGATGCCGCCGATGACATAGTTGATGTCGCTGGCGGTATGGATGATGCCGCCGGCGACATCGATTGTGTCACGGGCGACATCAGCATGCAGATGGGCACAGGGCTTTCTGAGTATCGTAAAGAAAGGGTTCTGCGAGAAAGTGAGGTCTCCGGGGAATGTGATGCTAACGGCGGTACCAACGATGCCTCTCGCGACATGGGTGATACAGCCAGGAACATCACATGTCTCCGGCGACTCCGATTTCTTGCTACAGCAGCGGTTAGCAGTCAAAGTGACCGAAAACTCAAAAATGAACACAAAGCAACAAAAATTAATAATAACAATGCCAAAGAGCTATGAGACTCAGGATTTTCACCTCGGGGTAGTGAATCCAACTCTTCGTGAACTGAACAATAACGCCTCCGGGGAGCTTGCAATGATAATTTGACTGTTAATTTAAAGGTTTTAGGTCTCTAAATTCTATCCAATTGATTTAACCCAAAGACCCGCTGATTTAAGCTCACAATCAGAGAGTTCGAAGATGAAAAATCGGGAAAAATGGATTAGAATCCTTTTTCCTGCCTTTTCTAGTTCTTATCTCACTAAAATCTATTCTCTCGATTTTTCCCTAATTTTAGCTCCTTCCCATCTACAATTTCAGTCCTCCACCCCTTCAAGTGCAGCCTTAGGTGCCTTTTTATAGGTGGAATGGGTGCTTTTTAGGGCCTTTTTTAATAATTCCATCGAAAGTGGTCGAAAAGGCTGTCTGTAAGAGGACCCGCTTCGAGTCATATCGCCGGCGACATGATAATGTCGCCGGCGGTATGATCGATGTCGCCGGCGGTATGGTGATATCGCCGGCGACATGGGTGATGCTTTTGGCAGCATCAACCTTCAGCATGCCTTCAGTTAGTGGGTCAAAAAAAGCCAAAAAGTCCGGAAAAGTGGCTTAATAGTGGAAAAAAGGCATCTTTATGACTTTTAACAATATTTTAAAGGGTATTTATTATTTGGGTGTAAATTATCGGTTCAAGCTCCTACCGAACGCGTTATCGGCTACGCCGAACTGGATTCTACCAATTATAAAATTCACAAGGAATATTATTTTAGTAATAAAAATTCTAAAGAGAACTTTTATTTTGAGGTATTAAAATCGGGTACACGTCATCATCGTCTCGCGAGAGGGACTGCAAAATCCCGTGCTCACACCGGCGATATCGCGTCAAACAGAAGCGACATCAGACTCCCTTGGCTCCTTTTGCAAGGACTGATGCTACCGTCAACATCACTTATGTTGTCGGCGACATCATTACCTGCGGACAGAACCTATTTTTTCCCAAAATCGCACCCATCATGCCAAAACCACAAAAATCGCAATCAATTAAATAATAAGCCTGAAAATGGTAAAAAAATCGAACCTAAAGCATGCAATATCAATTTATAATCAGTCTATTTCACACTTATGACCCCTATCATGGCACAATTTCAAGCCTAAGGCCAAATCAAAATCCAACACAAAAAGAGGAGATTCGGGATTTTCGTGATTACCTGAACATAGCAAAGGTGCTTCTCCTTCTCTGGGGTCAGGTTGGAGATGGAAGAATTGATCCCATAGCCATATATCTTGGCCGTCTCCTTCAGGCCATAAGCAGCAGGAACGGAGAGAATCTTCAATCCTTTGACAGAGGAATTAGGCAGATCCTCCCTAGCCTTAGCAGATTTGCCCCTGAAAGCCTTAGCGATTCTCTTCATGATTAGAACGACGGAAAGAATGAAAATCGAAAATTTGGAGAAGAGGAGAAGGAGGGATACAGTTTTTGTATGTGAGGAAGAGGAGTTTACTTTCTTTTAAACTGCCATGCAAAATTTGAGGAGTTTTAATTTTTCTAAAACTGTCCGCTCATGCTGTCGGCGGCATCACGCCATACCGCCAGCGACATCACTCATGCCACCGGTGACATCACACCCTTCAATTTAAATTTTGAAATTGTTTGACCAGTTAAAGCTATCATGTGACCATCATGCCGCCGACGGCATCATTCTATACCGCTAGCGACATCACCATGCCGTCGGCGACATCGCCCCCTCCAATTCAAATTTTGAGCACAAGCCTGACCAAAGGACAATCTCTTCACAAAGCACAAGTTCGACCAAAGGACAATCTCTCCATAAAGTGCAAGACCGACCAAGGGGCAACCAATCTACAAAACAAAAGTCCAACCAAGGGACAATCTCTCCACAAAACAAAAGTCCGACCAAGTGACAAACTCTCTACAAAGCGCAAGTCCGACCGAATGCAGTCCCTCTCTTAAGATGATGATGATGTGTACCCGATTTTAATGCCTTAAAATAAAAGTTCTCTTTAGAATTTTTATTACCAAAATAATATTCCTCGCGAATTTTATACTTGGTAGAATCCAGTTCGGTGTGGCCGATAACGCATCTGATTGGAGCTTGAATCGATGATTTGCATCCAAATAATAAATACCCATTAAAATATTATTAAAAGTAAAAAAGATGCATTTCCACCCACTATTAAACCACTTTTCATGACTTTTTAGGCTTTTAGGCCCATTGGCTATCGGTATACTAGAGGCTGATGCCACCAGTGGCATCAACCATGCCGCCGACGATATCACCATGTCGCCGGTGGCATAGATTAAAATGGGTCCCTACACAGACAGCCTTTCGGTGACTTTCGACGGAATTAGTCAAAAAGGTCTCAAAAAACACCTCATTTCACCTATAAAAGCACACCTTGAGCTGCAATTTAGACAAAAACCATTGAATGTTAGGATTGTAATGTTGGAATAGATCTTAGTGAGATAGGAATCAGAAAAAGCAGAAAAAAAGGATTTTTCGATCCATTTTTCCTGGTTTTTCTTCTTTGAATTCTCTGATTTTGAGTTTGAAATCATTAAGTCTTTAAGTTAAAATCAACTTAATTGGAATTAGAAACCAGAAGCACTTAAATTTGCTGCTAAATCGTCATAATAAACTCCCCGGAGGCATTTCTTTCAGTTCATAAAGGGGTGGATTCACGGCCTTGAGGTAAAAATCATGAGTCTCATAGCTCTTTGGCATTAATATTACTGATTTGTGTTAGTTTTCATCGATTTATACTCATTTTTGGGGTTTTGGTCATTTTTACTGCCACCACTACTACCAATAAACAGATATCACCAGTGACATAATTGATGTCGCCGGCGGCATCAACCATCTCGCCAACGACATCAATCATGTCGCCGGCGGCATCAGTTATATCATCGGCGATATGACTTTCTGGACAGCAGTTTTATTTTTTTTTTGTTTCTGGATTATCTTATTTTCCGAAGCTAGAACATGTAATGTAATGATGAAAGTTCAAATCCTCTTGAAAACAGACCGCACCCTGTAATGTGTGGGTATTTTCACTTATAATTTGGTTAAAGTAACGATTGAGCCTAAAAAATTGATTAAGAATGGAATTTCCTCAAAAACGATGTTCAAATCTCATTTTAGCCATCTGACCGGGCTTTATAATACTGTAAATAAAATATGCCATATCTGTGCTAACAATCTTCTGCAGGTAGACGTATATCAGACATTCAGGTATTTTATTTATTGCACAGAAAAATGTATAGGACTTGGAAGCCTTGTAATAATTTTGTTTTCCACACTTATTTTTTTTATGGCTGTAAATATTTTATTCATTGCTTCAATTGCTTGATAAACACGAAAACAACAAAATAACTGAAAACACAAATAAATAGGATGGATTAAATCGATTAACAAAGAATGAAGTATCTTAACTTGGCCTAATGAAAAATAGATAACATTATCCAAACTCGAAATCTCTACTTAAGGTATGGTCCAACCACCTGGTGGGAAAATCGTACCCGATTGAACTGAACCGGGTGGCGACTCTATTTTAAGTACGAGATTTTGATCTCGTATCTTTTGACCATTAAAGTATGCAAAATCATTTTCCAATCACATTATACACATCTCCCTCATCATTTAAAGAGGCTGCCCCAACCAGCCCGACCCTGCAGCCGCCGCGCAAAATGTTAACCACTCACATCAATACTCGATATTATATAATGTTTGAGTGGCTACATGCTTATAATTGTTGGATAGTCGACATTTTATTATAGTTAATAACAATAACCCAATGATTTGGACTGCCTTTGTTGTTCGTCATACTAGAAATGTTTTTGTGATCGTATGAAAAACTCAACACAAAAGTTTTTTTATAGTAATATGGGGTAATTTTTTCAAATTTGTTGATTGTCGGGTTTGAACCCGAAACCCCATACTTGTTAGTTTTTTCCTAACTGGGTGATGACCACTAAACCAAAGCCTAGTGGTTACACAAAATTTATTTGGTTGTGTTTTTTTATTACATATAATAATATGGAATACATTGAATAACGGGCTATCCTTAGGGTAAAACACCTAATTGGGCAAGATTTTACAAAATAATTACCTTTTTGTCTCAAAAAAAGCGTGTACCTAACCTTAAATTTATTAATCACCTATAAACCTTTATACGCCCTATATAAACACATTACACTCACAACATGTCATGTTATTCAAAAACTTTAGTCTCCATCTCTTCTCAATTCTCTCATATCATCGATTCAAAGTTCCAATTCTGATTTTATCTTGCTTTTTCAATTTCATCTGTGTTCTTCATTCTCAATTTCATCCTAATTTAAATAAAAGATTTATGATTCATATACATTCTTCATTTGCATTTTTTTACTCTACTACAATCTAGATTTCAAATTGAATTTTGGAATTCAAAGATGAACACCACTCCTATTTTGTTTCATATAATCGGATCATGGACTAATGATCACAAATTTATTGGATTCAATGTAGATGGTGTTTAGCAAACTAATTTGCACATTTTTTTCCTACTCGTTGCACATCTAATACAGGCCTACTACATATCTGCTATATATCTACTACAAGTCTAATACAAAAGTTTGAACATGATATAATAGACTTGTAACAATATTGTATCAAAAAATAGTGTTATTGAAGTGTTGCTTTGTATCTGTCACATATCTACTACAGATATACTACAAATCTGTTATAAATCTTCTACGAGTCTAATAAAAGTGTTTGATGAGGATATAACATACTTGTAATAATATTGTATAAGATAAGAATGTTAATGAAGTTTTGCTTTGTATTTGTTATAAATCAAGTGTAGAACTACTATATATCTATTACATATATGTTACATATTTGTTATATATCAACTACAAATCTAGTAAAAGTGTTTGATGAATATATATCATACTTGTAACAATATTATATCAGATAAGAATATGAATGAAGTGTTTCTTTGAATCTGTTACAAATCTAGTACAAACCTACTACATATCTGTTATATATCTGCTACAATTCTAATAAATGTGTTTGATGAATATATAATAGACATGTAACAATATTGAATTAGTTAGAATTATTAATAAAGTGTTTGACATAATCTATATGTCTTTTATCTGTTATAGGCCATCATATAATATAAGTATGATATATAGCTGTGATATATATTAGTCCCTGTCCATATGTTAATAAGACCAGAGGGGGGTGAATGACTCTTTTCGTGGAAATAATAGACTTTCAAAAAGTCTAGTGTAGCATGTTTGAATGTTCCGGATATTTTGGATCCAGATGATGCAAGTAATATAGATTGCAATAAATTAAAGACAAAGTAAAGAGAATTCAAACAAAGAGATTTATACTGGTTTGGCTCTGCCTACGCCCAGTCCTCAAAGCTTCCTTCCTTTTAGCTTTTCAACTAGTGTTATTTCTTTCCAACTAGCAGAAATCAAGCCTTACAGTTTGTCTCCGAATGGTACCCCCTTTCGGATGTAGGATACACCACTAGAAGCACCAACTCCTAGCTGAGTACTCTTGTCTTTAGCAGGATATACCACTTAGATTTCTACCCAAACCTAAGCTGAGTCCTACAGGGAGATCCCACTTAAAGCACCTACTTTAAGCTGTATCCCAGTCTCACAACTTACCCAAGTTGGAGATCTTTACACTTTGTTTTCTCAAAGGTTTTAGTTTTGGACTTCCTCAAGTTTATAACTCACTTGGGAATCCTTACAATTAATTTGGAAATGTTTGATTCTTGGAGGGATGTGTTTCCTGATTACTTTTGCGAATTCTCTTATTAATTGCCTTTTCAAATCAACCAACACCTTCTCAACATATGAAGCTTCCCTTTTATAGGCTTTGATCATAATTGTAGCCATTGTGGGTTGTGAGCTATAGTTAAATCTTCACCGTTGATCAGGTAAGATGTAGAGCTTCTAGAACCGTTGATCAATCCATTAGATAGAGATTTTGACCCGTTTGAATCCTTGGGATTGAGGCTGAAAAGTTGTCAGTAATCATTTTCTTTGTATTTTAGTGATACACCAACTTTTATACCAGTAGCTTTTTGGTGTAAGCTCCAAGCGCCTTCTTATTGGTCTAGGTGAAAAAGGTTGTTACCTTTTTCTCTGTATGGTGTCAGTCCTTTATCCTTTTTCTGAAAAGTGCTAGCTGTCACTTTTGTCTTGCTTTAGGGAAAAGGATCTTTGACTTAGAGACCAAAATAATGGGGGTAATGGAATTTTTTAATTATTCCATTTGTCAAGACAATTAATTCTTCCTAATGGCTTCATCTAGATTTGCCTTCTTTCTGATGCTTTGGCAATCACTTCTTTTGGATGCTGTATTGGGTGGTTCAAAGTTTGTGTCCTTTCCAAACTTTAATCGGATGCTTCCATTTATGCTTTGGTAATTATCTTCACTTGTCTTGGACTTTGGATGTTTTGGATATGAGTCCAGATTAGTGACTTAGGTCTTTTTATACTTAGGTCTTTTTATACTTAGGTTTTCTATTTACTTCAAACTTGATTCAAATTGTTTGAGTTCCGGATCCTTGTTTCCCAAAAATCTCCCCCATTTGATGGAAACAAAAAACCTAAGACATCTAAGCATAGGGAAATGAGTTTTTATGATCTAAGTATGATCCTTGATACTTAGTCATTTACAAGTTTTACTCCCCCATAATTCTAGCATCCCTTAACTCCTCCAACAAATATTAATTTTAGCTTCTAATATTTTTGTAGTACAATAGCAGATTGTACTTTAGAAGTAATTTTATAAGAAATTAGATATTCACTATATATACTTCTGTTGTTAACAATATTTAACAGCAATAAAGCTTTTGGTTTACAAGATTACAGAAATATAAGTGAATCTAGCTATTATAAAAATTTTACAAGATAGGTATATAGCTAGTCTAATTTCTTCCAGATGCTCCAGATGACCCTCCTTCCTTTTTTATCTTTTTTATTTCTTTGCCCCTTTCTCCCCTTTTTTATTTCCAACAGGAGTATTTATCACCATTATGTCCTACCATACCATATTTCTTGCCAGGCTTTAGCGTAGATGGAGTAATCTGAGTTTCCTAGCCTTCTCTACGCTAGGATGTGATCGATAATACCCGGAGATAGATGCAGAGGGGGAAAAGGTTTTGGAGTTGGGTGTAAGATCCGGTGATGTAGGGATGCATCTTTAGTACATAATCTCTATCTTTCTTATTAAAATTATAAAATAGATCCTTGGGAAGTGTAGTGATCCCTTTAGGGCCAAAAAATCTTGTATCCCCAATGTGCTGGACTAGGTCTTGAAGGACTGGAAAAAGTTGGCTTTTTGGGATGGATACAGAGGAGGAGGATCTGGAGATGGATAGATTTGATAGTTCGGACTACATTTTTTCAATGTCTTTACCCAAATCCTAATGGATGTTATGAATGCTGGAATAAATATGGTTAGATCCTCATGAAGATAATCCCTTATTCTTTCAATAACAGAATCTTGACCATTAAATTGTCAGTTCTTGCACAATGTTTACAATCTGGGTGGCAAAGAGCTTGGGTAGATCTTCTTCCATGAACTTAGTCAGCTTATTTAAAATGGTTTGTTGCTGTTCATTCAGGCTGGGGAGAGCGGTTTTTTCTTCTTTTTCCGATATGAATTTTGACAAGTTTTCAAACTTGGTGTTAATGTATTCGTTTAATTCTGTTGACAACTTCGAAGAGGAGGATGTGATCTTGTCTAAGATGGTAGCATGGTTGCTAGTAGCCATTGTGTTGGCTTGGTTTGTGGATCTGCTTGCTGCTGCAACATTTTCTTTTAACCCGTTTAGGACCGGAGTGACCTTGGCTAGAGAGACTTCTACAACCAGGTCTGTAGTGGGAAAATCCTCTAATTTTTCCTCTATTTTCTTTATGCTGCTTTTAACTTTCCCAATTTCTCCCTTTAAATCCAGAGGCAAGAGTTCTTCCAGAAGCACTTTTGCCACAGATTTTAAGTGTTTACATATGTTCCGTAGGCTTTGCTTAATGCAGCTCTCCTCATGTTCCTCATGAGTAGCTTCCTGAAGGATTTTGACAGCTGTGGAGATTTTCTTGGCTCTTTTAGGATTTACGCTAGAGGTTGGGATTTTGATTAGGCTTGCTATAGGAGTTTTTGATCCGAAACTAGTGCCGGTCTCATCGAATTCAGATGATTCTCCCTCAACGGATTCCTCTTCTTCTGCTTTCTTTGCTTTTTCCACCTGTTCCCCCGGACTAGTCTCGCCATTTGGGTCCACTTTAGGAGTGTTCTTATTGGATCTCAGACTATGTCCCTCCTCCAGAATAGTGTCTTCCAAGCTAGACTCATGATCCTTAGATACACTTGGAGTATGTGTATCCAAGTTGTCCCCAATTTTATCTGCTATGTCAAGAGTAGAAGCAGTATCAGTATTAACAATAAAAGACACTGAGTTAGGGATTACCTACGTGATTGACATTTAATTCTATATAGCTGCATCTTCTCTTCCTTCTTCATTGATTTCCACCTCAAACCCTGGATGATAGGAAATGTCCTCTATCACCCCTACCGATGCCTTTTCAGGACTTTTAATTTCTCCCCCAGGTGCATTGGTAGTATCCTTAATGCCCTCTCCATGTGCCTTTACAGGAGTTACCTTAGTCTGGATTTTAGCTTTTGGATTAAGTAGATTGTCTGGAAGTGGTTCTGATCGAGATAAGAATGGAAAATTTTTAGCTTCCGAATCCCAGGTAATTGTTCCTACATCTATAGGATCAATGAGAATTAGTTGAGCAACGGAAGAGCCTCCGGGTCCTTCAATGGTTTCCTTGTTGATTCTATCATTGTCCTTCATAGCCTCCCTTATTATATCATATTGAGGGTTATCTGAATGAATTTCCTCAATGGATCCGTGCACATTCTTCCCTTTATTATCCTGGTCGTTGCCAATTTAGCTATAACCACCCTCTTTGCTATCTCTTCATCAATTATAATGCTCGGAGGCTTTTTAGCTTTCTTCTTCTGAGTTTTTAGGCCTTCACAACCTCATCAAAGATACACCCCCACCGGGTGAATTGCTTCCTGGGTATAGGAGCTTCATCTCCTATTTCTTCATCCTCTACTTTAACAGTTTCAGGAGCTATTTTAGATTTTCTCTTCTTGTCAGCAGCTTTTATTAGCCTTCCTTTGGCTTAGGTTTCTCCGGGCTCTTCCTTAATAGTTGAGTGAGGGTTTGGGTATCCTCATCAACTTTCTCAATTGAAACCAAGGCAAGTTTCTCTTGAGCCTTGAGTTTAGAGGTTCTAGCCCTTTTTGGTACCGGAGCTTCTTTAACTAGATCAATTGCCTTCCAGGTCTTGCTTCTCTTTTCATCCCTTAATTTCTTTGCCTTCTCTTAGTTCCATTTTTCTCCAAAATTAGTTTTTTGAAGTTTTTCTTAAGGATCTCTTTTTCATTCATAGCCTGGAATGCAGTCAAGTTTACTTCATTGGCGATTAGAATTTGGGCAATAAGGACACCATGAGAATTCCTATGCTGCCTTAAGTAGTGGATAATTAGCACCGACATGTTCATTACACTACTTTCTACCCAGTGATGCAGTATGCAATACTTATGCTGGAGAAATCTGGGTACCTCCGGGAAGTATATTGAGAATTTATCACCAAAATAGTTGGGATGCAGCCACATTTTTTGCTCATACTTGACTTGTTGTTCATCCCCATCAACTCTTAGTTGAACCCCACCATTTTTCATATTGAGGAACTTCTCAAAGAATTCTGGCATAATCATCATGACCGTTCCTTGGACTTGAGTTCTCAGAGCATCGTGGAAGGAGTGTGCTTTGAGATTTGAATGGAATTCCCTCACTAAATCTGAATAGGTTGGGCACTTGATGTTGAGAAAATTGCCCAAGTGTTGATCATCTATGAATTTGGAATAAGGATCGGTTTTAAATAGGAAGTTATCTCCCAGATAGTCCATGGGAATTATAGAGTCGGAGGGTTGAAAGTTTATGAGGGTGAAATCTTTGTTGTTGAGAGCAGAGTCGTTAATGAAATTCTTTTGGGGAAGCATTTTGGGTCCTTGGCTTGTCATGATAGTGGCCATCTTTTTGAGAGAATTTGAAAGAACTAGGATTTGAGATTGGATTTTTGCAGAGTAATAGTGGGTAGTTTATTCGCATAAGGTAGAAGGGAAAATTTGAGGGATTTATATATATTTTCCAAAGCGAGGGTATTTTGGTAATCTGAATGCTGTTAGTTTTGGCTGGATTGATGATAAGGCAGACTGAATTTTTAGGAGAGAGATAAATTCCGTAAAACCAGAGAATGGGAATGATTTATTTTAAGTTCAAGTTATTGAATTTACCTCGCGTATAACTCCCAATAGACATTTGAAATTCAAAAAGGAATAGTTACTTTTCAGTGCTTTTACTGCCAGTTGTCCTTTTTGTTTGCTGCTGTGGCAATATTCCTTCCGGAGTTGAGCCTTTTTCAATTCTTCTTGTCTTCCAGATTCATTTTCTTAACAAGGATCCAAATTAACTTTAGACTATCTTCCGGATTTTCTTCAAATTGGATTTGACATCCCAATTGACTCCCTTAGCTTCCCAAATTGATCTTTACTTAGAGGCTTAGTAAAGATGTATGCTCTTTGTTCATTAGTTGGAATGTATACCAATGTAACATCCTTCTTCATCACATGATCTCGGATGAAATGATGCCTTATGTTGACATGTTTCATCCTACTATGCAGTACTGGATTCTTTGACACATCATTGGCACTTTTACTGTCACACATGACATCCACACATCTAGATTGAACTCCATAATCTTCTAGTTATTGCTTGATCCAAAGGAGTTGAGCTACACAACTTCCTGCGGCCATGTATTCTACTTCTGTGGTTTATAGGGCAATTGAAGTTTGCTTCTTGCTATACTAGGATACTAGGCAATCTCTAAGGAGAAGTAAACTTCTGAATGTACGCTTTCTCTCAAGAGTATCTCTGCCATAATCTACATTAGTGAACCCTTGAAGTGTGAAATCTCCATTACTAGGATACCATAACCCAACTTCAGTGGTTCCTAGGAGATATCTAAGGATACTCTTAACTACCTTGAGATGAGAGTCCTTAGGATTGGATTGATATCTTGCACAGTAGTAGACTGTATAGTGTATGTCAGGCCTGCTAGTAGTCTAGTATAGAAGTGATCTAATCATTCCTTTGTATAGCTTTTGATCAACATCTTCCCCTACACAATCCTTGGATAGGACTGTATCTAGTCCCATTGGAGTGGACATTGGCTTGCTCTTGTCCATCTCAAACTTCTTCAAGATCTCTTTGGTATATTTGGACTGATTAATGAAAATCCTATCCGGACTTTAATTGATTTGCAGAGCAAGGAAGAAATTCAATTCTCCTATCATGGACATCTCAAACTCCTTCTGCATTTGAGAGCTGAATTCTTTGCACACCTTTTCATCTGTTGCTCTAAATATGATGTCATCCACATATATTTAGACTAGAATGATATCATCATTCTTTTTCTTAATGAAAAGAGTTGTATCTGCTTTGCCCTTGATATATCCCTTGGATATAAGAAAAGTAGTGAGTCTCTCATACCAAGCTCTTGATGCTTGCTTCAATCCATAAAGGGCTTTCTTCAGTTTGTAGACATGATCCGGATGTTTTGATTCTTCAAATCCAGGTGGGTGCTTTACATAGACTTCTTCCTGGTTAACTCCATTGAGAAATGTACTTTTGACATCCATTTGGAATAATGTGAATCCCATGAATGATGCAAAAGCACATACAGTCCGTATTGCCTCTTATCTTGTTACAGGGGCAAATGTTTCTTCAAAGTCAATCCTTTCCTATTGATTGTAGCCTTAGGCAACAAGTCTTGCCTTGGTTCTCACCACTTCTCTAGATTTATCCAGCTTGTTCCAGAATACCCATTTGGTGCTAATGATTGACTTTCCTCTTGGAGCTGCTACTAGATCCCATACATCATTCCTGGTGAATTGATGTAGCTCTTCTTGCATGGCCATCATCCATGTTTCATCTACTTCTACATCTTGGAATTTCTTTGGCTTAATAAGAGAGACAAAGGCAGCATGGCCCATAATCCTGTTGAGTTGTCCTTTAGTTCTGACTGGATATTGGACATTATCCAAAATGGCTGCAACAGGATGATCCTTGTGAGTCCAGACTTTCCTTGGTAGATCTTCATGCTGGATTAAGGCTTGTTCTACTTCTTCCTTGACTTCTCTTTCTTGGTTTTCATTGAAGTTTATCTCATGTGGATTGAGATGAACTTGTTGTTCTTCTGGATTGAAGCATATTCCTTCATCTTCTTCTTTGTACTTTTTGATTTGGAAGGAATCAAGAATTTGGACGACCTTATTTTCTCCTAGATTTTTAGTCTCCAGAATGAGATCTTCCGATGTGGAACTTTTTTTGCCTGCATGGTTAATCTTATCGATATCTACATGTATTGACTCAACCATAGTTTGGGTTCGTTTGTTAAAGACTCTATTCGCCTTGCTATGTGTCAGTAGCCATGGTATTGGGAACTGACAGTCAGATTGAACATGCATAACAGGCATGGCGGAAATTCAAAATTTTGTCCCTGTCCCCAGGAACTTCTATTAGTTGCAAATAAATTAAATAAAGCCTTAACTAAATAATTCTCTACCTAGGTTAGCATGTAAAAGGGCTAGGCACACCATAATTCCAAATTATATCCTAGCATGTATATAAGCTGTAACCCAAGCATATTATAACTCTAAGCTATAACCTAAGCATAAAATATACTAACCATGCAAAACAACCTAAGCATATTATTAAGTCTAAAAATGCTTAAAGAAAAAGGCCTAATAATTAAAGAGAAAGAAATAGGAATTTACCACTTGAAGCATGCTTTAGCAAAACCTTCTTGCACAAGCATCCAAGTGTAGGATAGCCTTTATGAGTATCCACACGAACCCCACCAACTAAAACCTCCCCAAGAGGAAGAACTAAGAAGCCTCGAGTAGTTGCTACACCACTCCAGAAGCCTGACCCAAAAATATAAACTAGAAGTGCATGAATAAATTCAGGCTCCTAAAAAATAACTTGCTCAATTACCCGAGAGATTATTCTTTTTCAATCTCGCTTAGGATTTATGCTCTGAGCTGTGGTGCACTGTAAAAGGGAAGACTAGGTGCCTATTTATAGGCTTGGGGAAGTTGAAGTACTTCCCCACTTCCAATGTGGGATTGGGCAAATACGGGTCAACATGCGGACCCCTATGGGTCCGCGGGTTGTCCCGCGTGCATGTTGCATACTGGGCAGCAAAGGTAAGGCATCATGGCCTACCTTGTCCTACAAGCTGGGCTTGTGGGCCTTTTTCCCACAAGCCCAACTTGTAGGCTAGGCTGCATAGGTCACACCTAGCACTGACCAGCAGCGCTGGTGTGACCAGTGTGTGGGCTTGGCCAAGTGCTAAGCCCATAACCCCTTTTGCCACCACTTGGGGCCCCAAAGCTTTAGGCCCCATTCCCGTAGGGTCCTACCCTTTTGTACCGATTAGAAAATTCCTTTTAGTCCACTTTTTCAATTATTTATTTTCCAACCCTAATGAATTAGTTACCAGTCAAAATAAATTTCTTGGTCCAACCAAAATTGATCTAATCAATTACAATTTATTTTATGACTCTAATTAATTAGTTACCAGTTAAAATAAATTCCTTGGTCAATCCAAAATTCATCTAATCAATTTTGACCAATTAAATAATAATCCAATTATTGTTTATATTTTATTATCGTAATAGAATAAATCTATTAGTTCTTTACTTAGTCCAATGAAGGTCCAATGCGTGACCTTATAGGATCACGAAGTATTGAGCTGTTAAGGCTTAATCAACCCTTGTTCTAATAGAACCATTGACTCGGGTTTCTAGACCGTTAGTAGAACCGATTACCTTAAATGACTATAGTACACCTCTAGCAAGGGTCTACCATCCTCCATTACTCGGAACGTCATTTATGCTTAAAACTTAATCCCGATTAATGCCATAGTTATCCAGTGCGATAAATTCCTTCAATTCTTTAATATTAGTACCATTTGGTTTATATGGTTCAGTTAAAGTGTTAACCCACTAATAGCGATTTTGCTCCAAGCTATCCTAGTAGTTTACTTGTTACCGAAGTATATTGCCTTTTACCATAGTGTGTTTGACTAGAAGCCATTTCTATCACACATACTCTGATCAGAGGTTTATGGCAATCATCACTTCAACAAGTGGCCAGGTACAACTCCTTAATATATTCGGAGCAATAGATTCTTTCTGACTACTCAGCTTACCAACGTGTTGTCATCACTATACCCATAATCACCTATAACACCCTAAATTAATGAGTGCATAGTAATGACCCAAAGTATAGCAATAGTACCACACAAGGTAACTAGCATCTCAAGTATGAGGACATTTGCAAAGCTTATTGCATGAAGATAAACACTAACACATTGATATATATACCAATTGTTTATCTTACTACGGTTTCCAATATATCTCCCTAATATATCCATGTGTCAAACTTAAGGCACCACCTTCAGTCCTTAAGAGATTAATTGCTTGGGCCCTTTCCAAGAAAGTTGACTACATGCTAGTCTTTCTACTTCATCAATATCCTTTCTTAATGAAACTATGACTAGGGATAGTTTAGATATAATCATAATTACACATGAAGCAGGTTCCACCAAATATAGTCCAACTATAATTTCTCTGACTTCATGCTATGATACGTCAAGGACTTTTGCAGATGTACATCAATGAATATATTTTAACCAGCTATAATATATATACAAACACATTGATATAAACAAAAGATTAAATGCCTTTATTGATTAAACTAACTATTCGTAGTATTACATAATTAAGATATATCTCCCTAATTGCCTTAAGGGCATACATCATATCCAACAAACTCCCACTCGCACCAAGGCCAATCAGCTATATGTCTTAATCTATATGCTTTAACATGCTGGTCATGCTTGACTTGAGTCAATGGCTTTGTCAGACCATCCGTGAGGTTCTGATC
Organism: Euphorbia pulcherrima; assembly: GCA_947683365.1. Taxonomy (NCBI): domain Eukaryota; kingdom Viridiplantae; phylum Streptophyta; class Magnoliopsida; order Malpighiales; family Euphorbiaceae; genus Euphorbia; species Euphorbia pulcherrima. The sequence goes on along the minus strand of CANTUS010000006.1, from coordinate 6,022,189 downwards.
AGTGGGTACATATTCTAGTCTTATTATCTTAGCATCAACAATCTCCCTAATTATATGATACTTTCTAGATACATGTTTGTTTTTCTGATGAGGCTGTGGTTCCTTTGCCTGAGCTATGGCAACATTGTTATCACAATACAAAGTAATTAGATGAACAGCCTCAGGCACCCCACCAAGATCACCGATAAATACCTTTAATCAGACAATTCTTTTACTGCTTTGCATGCAGCAATGTATTCAGATTCTGTGTTTGAATCAGCATTAGTTTCTTGCTTGAAAATCTTCCAACATATCGCCCCTCTATTTAACACAGACACAAAACCTAACTGAGACTTAAAGTCATCCTTGTCAGATTGAAAAATCGCGTCATTGTAACCTCTGATTTTGAGGTCACCTTCTCCATAGATCAAGAACTCATCCTTAGTCCTTCTCAAGTACTTAAGGATTGCCTTGACGGCCATCTAGTGCTTTTCACATCGATCTGACTGATATCTACTTGTAAAGCTCAAAGCTTGAGAGACATCTGACCTAGTACATATCATAGCATATATGATGGATCCTATCGCGGATGCATAGGGTATATCCTTCATGAGCATTCTCTACTGAGCTGTCTTCGGACACTTAGCCTTAGATAGGTTGATCACTTAGAATGCTCAAGGTTAAACCTATTCAATACCTTATCTATATATGTACTTTGAGAAAGACCTAATAACCTCGTAGATCTATCCCTATGGATCTTTATTCCCAGTATAAATGCTGCATCACTAAGGTATTTCATGGAGAATTACTTTGATAACCATACTTTAACATTTTGAAGAAGAGAAATGTCATCTCCTATTAGAAGAATGTCATCAACATACAATACTAGAAACACAATTGCACTCCTACTAACCTTCTTGTAAACACAAGGCTCATTAGCATTTAGGCAGAAATCTAGTTCTCGGAATGTCTGATCAAACCTTATATTCTAACTCCTGGATGCATGCTTGAGTCCATAAAAGGATCTTTGTAGCTTGCATACCTTCAAGCCATTCTGAGATGTAAAACCCTCAGGCTGTGTCATATATACATCCCGGTCTAAATCCCCATTTAGGAATGTTGTTTTAACATCCATCTGCCAGATCTTATAATCATAATGAGTAGCAATGGCGAGGAGTATCCTTATGGATTTAAGCATGACTACCTATGAGAAAGTTTCATCATAGTCAATACCTTCCCGTTGACTATATCCTTTGGTAACCAACCTTGCTTAATAGGTAATTACATTACCGTCCATGTCTATCTTCTTCTCAAAGACCCACTTACACCCAATCCATCTAACCTCTTGTGGTGCATTATCCAAATCACAAACTTGGTTCTCATACATGGCATCAATTTCTAATTTCATGGCTTTTAGCCATTTATTAGAATCTGACCTCTTCATTGCCTCATCATATGTCCTTAGATCATCATCCTCTATGAGATATAGCTCCTTATCATTAGTAATCATAAAACCATATCTCTTGGGACCCTTATGAACACGACTTGATCTTCATAATGATTGTGTTTCAATGGGTTGTTCTTCAAACACACCTTCCTATGTATACAAAATGGGGTCAATCAGTTTTTTATCTGTTTAATCCTCTTAAACCTCAAGTTCAAAATTGCTCCCACTAACTTTCACAAGCAAGTGTTCCTTTTCCAAAAAGTGATCATTCCGAGATACAAATACCTTTTATGCTTTGGGTTGATAAAATAGATATCCAACAGTTTTCTTTGGATATCTAATGAACAAACATTTGCCAGATTTGGCGTTTAGCTTATCTGACGCTATCCTCTTTACCAAAGCAGGACAGCCCCATACTCTCAAGTGACTTAGAGATGGTTTCTTATTACACCACCTTTCATAAGGTGTAAAATCAACTGATTTAGAGGGCACTCTATTTAATACATAAAGTGCACTCTCCAGTGCATCTCCCTAAAAGGATTTACTAAGATTTGCATGGCTCATCATGGACCTAACCATATCTAATAAGGTTCAATTTCTCCTTTCTGACACTCCATTGTGTTGGGGTGTATAAGGAGGGGTCCACTTGGGAACTATCCTATTTCCCTTTAGATAATCCTAAAACTCCTGACTTAAGTATTCTCCGCCTCGATCCGATCAAAGTGTGTTAATACTTTTCTCAAGCTGTTTCTCTACTTCAGGTCTGAATAGTTTGAACTTTTCAAAACTTTCAGACTTGTGCTTCATCAAGTACAAATAACCATATCGTGAGTAATCATCAATAAAGGTTATAAAGTAGGAGTATCCTCCTAGTGCCTGAATACTCGTTGGACCACACACATCAGTATGTATAAGTTCCAATGTACTTCCCTGAAAGGGTAACTTTGTCATTTTTCCTCTTAAACAAGGTTCACAATTACTATAAGACTCCAAGTCTATTAGGCCCAAGTCTCCACACTTACGTAACTTGGTTAAGCATCCTTGTTTATGTGGCCTAAATGATAATCCCATAAGTAGGAGGAATTCTCATTATCTAATTTAACTTTCTTCACATTATTTATATTAAAAACTTTAGCTTTAGTATCAAGAATATAAATGCCACCTTTCAACATTCCATAGTCATAAAGAACATTATTCAAACGAATCTTACAATTATTATTCGAAAATAAAATCTCAAATCCTTCTGCTGGTAAACACCCAACAAACACAATATTCTTAGTAACACTAGGAATGTAGTAACAATTATTCAAGACTAAAACGAGTCCACTTAGCAAAATAAGATTAAAGCTTTCTATAGCTACTGCAGTAACTCTGGCTCCATTCCAAATACGTAGGTCCATCTCCCCTTTTGCAAGACTTTTACTATTCCTTAGTCCCTCCATAGAAGTACAGATATGAGAACCACAACCATTATCTAGTACCTAAGTGTATTCATTCAAAAAAGTAGCAAAGTTTTCAATCACAAACATACCTGAAGTAGATGCCTCTGTAGGCTTCTTCTTCAAATGCTCAGAAGTAGGAGCTTTGCAATACTTGTTCCAATGCTACATTACATTGGTCATAGACATACATAGATGTCCTCTTCCTTTTAAACCCTTTAACTACTCCTTTGGTGACAGAATCGTCTAAGCCATTTTCTGGATAATGTTTGTTTGTAGACTCTCTTAAGACTTCTTTGCTTTTGGCATCGAATTTTCTCAACACATCAACCATTTCCAGGAAAGTACAATCATGAACTTTGAAGCAATGTTCCTTTATAAAATTAGCATAGCTGATGGGTAAAGAATCCAATAGGATATCCAATCCTAAGGATTGACCGACCGTAGATTCCAACGATTCCAATTTCTCTAAGAAATCTCTAATCTTGTTGATGTGTGCTACAACACTTATCCCTTCATCTTAGAGTTTAAAAGTTCACTGGTTAATTTAAACCTTCCATACCTTGCCTTTTCAGGTAAACTCTTTAGATGGATCAACATGGTTTGCAGACTCATGTGATCGCACTGTGAATGTATCTCTGGATTCATAGTATCTAACAGCAAGTGTAAGACATAAATCGAATCCTTAATATATTTCAACCATGCATCCTTAATAATAGCCGGTGCATCAATGCTAGGAATTTTTGTGAACGAATTTTCAAGAACGTATGCTAATTCATATTCCTTAAGGATATCCCTTACATCCTTGATCCATTCTTGGTAGTTAATTGCTGTCAAAGTTTGGATGTATTTAAAACGGATTTTTAAAATGGAGTTCATATTCATCCTGAGATATAAGAAAAGAAAAGAGTTTAGATATTAGTTTAAGCACATGCATTTAATATAAGGTCTTTTAATTAAACACATTTGTCCTAAAATTTTCTTCGATATTTACAATAGCCCATTCCATTGAATTGGGGAATTTTAGCCCAGCTAAATTTCCTAGTAGGTAGCATATAAAACTAGTCTATTACAACCCCCCATTTTATGAGTTAAGTCATAATACTAAGTCATAGTTGGAATCCCGTTCCATTTGCATCGCATGCAATTGCTAATTCATTCACGTTCCCTAATCCCAAGGGACGTGTGCTCTTATATTAGGATCTCCTTGAATATGTCTCATATCTAGGCCTCGCCCTCAATTTTATGGTGGACTACCCTAGTTCTGTTAAGACAGACCCTATCCCAAACTTTACAACCAATCAATGTGGACTAGAAGGAACGCTTTGCGTAGCACTTTGATAGCCCAAAGAGACCGTATTATAAATTTGAGTAAGGAAGACTACAACTTGCCTTAAATATATTTACTTTGGGATTTTATTGGTGTTATGCGTCTAAACCAATCTAGGATTTTATCAGATGGACAAAATTATAATAACTTGTATTAATTCAGGGAATTTTAGAATTAATTTATAAGGTCTAACATTAGGTGGGTTTGGCTTTTTATTATAATTATTCCATCAACCTATATTATATGCAAAATAATTTACACTTTTATTTGTTATATTTATATTGCATTTCCTTTAAGCTTTTATTCAATAAATTTAATTTTTACTTTCTTATAGAAACATATATAAACACCATCTTATATACTAGAAATAAATTAGTGCATATTAATCCCCCGGTTAGTCAATTCAAATTTCACCAATTTAGGTTTCCAGGTACGAGAGGTGCCCTATGAGGAGTAGACATCAAGTCCAATCCTTAACCAGAATAAATACAGGCACAAACCTGAAGACTAATATATTCTCTTAAACTAATAAATTTCGTTCTTCCAATTCATGTAAACTGGAAGCATCTATAACCCATGTAATTTAAATAAATTATTGACACTTGTATAATTTGAGTAAGTTGAGCAGGCTTATTCAAAATTATTCATAACCATTTTCTAACCTTGAAATGAAAGGCACAAATTCATATATATTGTTCCAAATAATTAAATAAAAAAATTATTTCATATAGGAAATAATATTTAGTTTGCTTCTAACTTAATTATACACTAAATAGGTTGGCTCTGATACCACTATTGGGAACTGATAGTCAGATTGAACATGCATAATAGGCATGGCGAAAATTCAAAATTTGTCCCTGTCCCTAGGAACTCCTATTAGTTGCATATAAATTAAATAAAGCCTTAACTAAATAATTCTCTCCCTAGGTTGGCATGCAATACCATAATTCCAAATTATATCCTACCATGTATATCTTATGCCAAACATGTTACAACTATAAGCTGTAACCTAAGCATGTTATAGCTCTAAGCTATAACCTAAGCATAAAATAAACTAAGCATGCAAAACAACCTAAGCATATTATTAAGTCTAAAAACGCTTAAAGAAAAAGGAACTTACCAATTGAAGCGTGCTTTAGCAGAACCTTCTTGCACAAGCCTCCAAGTGTAGGATGGCCTCTATGAGTATCAACACGAACCCCACCAACCAAAACCTCCCCGGGAGGAAGAACTAAGAAGCCTCGAGCAGTTCCTAGACCACTCCAGAAGCCTCACCCCAAAATATAAACTAGAGGTGCACAAATAAATTCAGACACCTCAAAAATAACTTCCTCAATTACCCGAGAGATTATTCTTTTTGAATCTCGCTTAGGATTTATGCTCTGAGCTGCGGTGCACTGAGAAAGGGAGGACTAGGTGCCTATTTATAAGCTTTGAGAAGCAGAAATGCTTCCCCACTTCCAATCTGGGATTGGGAAAAATTTGCCCAATCCCCATATGGGTTAACAGGCGGACCCCCAGGGTCATAGGTCCGCAGGTTGACCCATGTATGCTGGGCAGCCAAGGCAAGGCATTGTGAGCCTTTTTCCCACCAGCCCAGCTTGTGGGCTTGGCTGCGCTGGTCACACCCAGTGCTGGTGTGACCAGCATGTGGGCTTGGCCGAGTGCCAAGCCCACAGCCGCTTTTGCCATAACTTGGGGCTCAAAAGCTTGGGGCCCCATTCCTATAGGATCCTACCCTATTGTACCGATTGGAAAATTCCTTTTAGTCCACTTTTTCAATTATTTATTTTCTGACCCTAATGAATTAGTTTCCAGTTAAAATAAATTTCTTGGTCCGACCAAAATTGATCTAATCAATTACAATTTATTTTATGACTCTAATTAATTAGTTACTGGTCAAAATAAATTCCTTGGTCTATCCAAAATTGATCTAATCAATGTTAACCAATTAAATAATAATCCAATTATTATTTATATTATATTTTCGTAATAAATTAAATCTATTAGTTCTTTACTTAGTCCGTTGAGGGTCCAATGTGTGTGACCTTATAGGATCCCGATGTATTGAGTTGTTAAGGCTTAACTAACCCTTGTTCTAATAGAACCATTGGCTCGGGGTTCTAGACCATTAATAGAACCAATTGCCTTAAATGACTATAGTTCGCCTCTAGCTAGGGTCTACCATCCCTCATTACTCAGAACGTCATTTATGCTTATGACTTAATCCCGGTTAATGCGATAGTTATCTAGTGTGATAAATTCCTTCCATTCTTTAATATTAGTACCATCTGGTTTATAGGGTTCGGTTAAAGTGTTAACCGACTAATAGCAAGGTTGCTCCAAGCTATCACAGTAGTTTACTTATTACCGAAGTATATTGCCTTTTGCCATAGTGTGTTTCACTAGAAACCATTTCTATCAAACACATACTCTGATCAGAGGTTTATGGCAATCATCACTTCAATAAGTGGCCAAGTATAACTCCTTAATATATTCAGAGAGATGGATTCTTTCCTACTACTCAGCTTACCAATGTGTTGTCATCACTATACCCGTAATCATCCGTAACACCCTAAATTATTGAGTTCATAGTAATGACCCAAAGTATAGTAAAAGTACCATACAAGGTAACTAGCATCTTAAGTATGAGGACATTCGCAAAGCTTATTGCATGAAGATAAACACTAACACATTGATATATATACCAAGTGTTTATCTTACTGCGGTCTCCAATATATCTCCCAGATATATCCATGTGTCAAACTTAAGGCACCACCTTCAGTCTTTAGGAGATTAAGTGCTTGGACCCTTTCTAAGAAAGTTAACCACATGCTTGTCTTTCTACTTCATCAATATCCTTTCTTGATGAAACATGACTAGGGATAGTTTAGGCATAATCATAATTGCACATGAAGTAGGTTCTACGAAATATAGTCCAACTATAATTACTCTGACTTCATGCTATGATACGTCCAGGTCTTTTGCATACATACATTAATGAATATATTTTAACAAGCTATAATATATTTATAAACACATTGATATAAATAAAACATGAAATGCCTTTATTGATTAAACAAATTATTCATACTATTACATAATTAAGATATATCGCCCTAATTGCCTTAACAAGGAAAATTGCTTCATCAGATTTGGGATCAAATTTTCCTAAATGCTCTCTATCATTTAGGATGTAGCACTTACATCCAAAGGGTTTGAAATACCCAATTTTGGGTTTTCTTCCCTTCCAGATTTTATATTGGGTCTTTGCTATGGTGTTTCTAATGAGAGCTCTATTTAGAATATAACATGTTGTGTTTACGGCGTCACCCCAGAAATTTTTTGGCAAATAATTCTCACTTAGCATTGTTTTTACCATCTCAACTATGGTCCTATTCTTTCTCTCAACAACTCCATTTTATTGAGGAGTATGAGGGGCAGAGAAGTTATGTTTAATGCCCTTGGATTCGCAAAATTCAGCAAAATGCTTATTTTTTAACTCACCACCATTGTCACTCTAGATGCGTGCAATGCTTATGCCCTGTTCTACTTCTATCTGGATGAATGTCTTTGAGAATTGGTCAAAGGCTTCATGTTTTCTTGCTAGCAAGAGAACCCAGGTATAATGAGAATAATCATCCACAATGACCATGGTGTATTCTCTTCTACCTAAACTTAGTGGTTTGATCTGACCATAGATATCAATATGCAAGAGCTCTAGTACTCTTTAAGAAGGAATGTAGGAGATGGAAGGGAAACTTTTCTTATGCTGTTTACCTAATTGACATGCAGTGCATAAATGATCTTTATAAAAAACAACCTTAGGCAAACTCACAACCAATTCCTTTTTGGCTAATTTGGACAAGAGGTTCATGCTAACATGTCCCAATCTCCGGGCCATAGCCATGATTCTTCCTCTTTAGACACGAAACAGTTATTCTTTTTCTCATTTTTAATGTTAATAGAATAGACATTGCTTACTCTAGATGCATAAAGAATGAGTTGATTAGACTTACTATCATAGATTGAGCAGTCTCTGGAATTAAAGGTGACTTTCCTTCCTTTATCATAGAGTTGGGATACACTTAGTAAGTTGAACTTCAATACATCAACCAGCGAGACATCTTCTATTTTTAATTCAGATCCAATGGTTCCATGTCTAATGATCTTTCCTTTTTGATTATCTCCAAAGCTCACTTTGCCTCCCTTCTTCTGAGTTAATGTGATGAAGGCCTTCTTATCACCTATCACGAGCCTTGAGCATCCACTATCAATGTACCATATGTGTTAATCTACTGTGGATCTAAGGCATACCTATAAAACAGATCAAGTGGATTTGGGTACCCAATTAGATTTGGGTCCTCTTGGGTTATCAACCATTTCAGGCCAAGGATTAACATAATAATAACCATTTTTAAATCTACATGATTTAGTAATATGATTGTTTCTTCCATAAAACTTGCACCCTAAGATGGGCCTGTTCTGCTTCTGCTTCTTTTTGATCTTCTTAAGATCCTCCTTCACATAGTTCCCCTTATATCCAGCTTCTTGTATACTTGTAGATGGTCATATGTGTATCGAAAGCTGGTTAGAGGTGCAACTTTTATTACATAATTCCCTCTTTGTTTGGCAGGTTGCTGAGTGTACACTACCTTAGTGTTTCCTTTTTGTGCTGTAGTGTATCTTTGAGCTTGAGGTTGTCTTCTAACCGTCTTCTCCTTTTGGTTAGAAGGCTTTGGAATTTTCTTGGCAGCTTGCCTTGTATTTCCTCTTAGTTGTAAGGATCCGAATTTCCTTCCGGATGCTTCCTTCATTAGAGTTAGCTCCCTATCTAATGCTGTCAAGTTACTTAAGATCTGAACTTGACTTTTCAGGAAGTTTTTCTCTGCCACATCCATATGCTTTGTGGTTATTACTAGATTGATGTCTTGTAACATAGCTTCAACATATTCAACCAATTCTAGAATTTGTCATTGTATGGATTTTATGGCTCTGGCGTTCTTTCTCACATTGTGGATCACTACCTTTAAAGCTCTAGCAAGATCAATGTTAGAAATAGAATTTGAATGAGAGGTTACCTCAATGTTTGCTGATTCTAATTCTGAATCCCCAATTTGCTCAGTGTCTTGCTTGGATGACTTTCTCCCAGATTGCTCTGCCTCCGAATCTGTTAGTGCCATGAATGCATAATGAGTAGTCTCTTCTTCCTCTGTTGAAGATGAGCTACTGCTTTCTTCACTGTTGCTCTATGTGGCCACTATAGCTTTCTTCTTATACTTCTTTTCTTTCTCAGCTTGGGGCATTTTATTCTAAAGTGCGCTTTTTCCTTGCATTCGAACCAGGCAACTTCCTTTTCCGGATCTTTCTTTTCTTTCGGAGCCCTTCTTGGCTTATCCCTTCTTGAGGAGCCTTCTTTAGGCCTTCTTGATTCAAATCTTCTAGATCTACTTTTATCCTTTTTCTTTAGGAATTTATCAAAGTATTTGGCTAGTATAGCCATATCTTCTTCAATATACTTTGATTCCTTTGGCTGCTTTTCTGATCCAGAAGAAGCTGATCCGATAGAGTCTGCCTTAAGAGTAATGGCCTTCTTCTTTTCTTCTGACTTCTTCTCTTGTTGCCTGTATCTCTCCAACGATGATTCTTGAGTCAAAAGATTACCAATGAGCTCATTATAACTATAAACATTTAAGTCATGAGCTTCCTCAATGGCAGTCTTCTTGTTATCCCACTCCTTAGTGAGACTTCGGAGCACCTCCTTCACCATCTCTACTTCAGAGACTTCCTTTCTGAGTCTTTTCATCTCATTCACTAGATTGGTATATCTAGTGTTCATGCCGCTGATAGACTCTCCTTCTTGAAGGATTTAAGTTTTTGCTAGAGTATATCAATCTTGGCTTCTTTCACTTTATTTGTTCCTTCATAGGTTACCTCCAGCTTCTGCCAAATCTCCTGTGCGGTCTTACATATGGATATCCTATTAAATTCTATTTCACTAAGAGTATAGTGAAGCATATTAATAGCATTTGTGTTTTCATGCAACTTTTTAAAATCATTCTCATCCCATAAACATGAGGGCTTTCAAGTGATCATACCCTCTACTTCATGAGTAGGCTCATACAAACCATCTTTAATGACCAACCATGCTTGCATGCTTTATGCTTGAATGAAGTTCTTCATCCAGTTTTTCCAGAACGTGTAGTGTTCACCCATGAAGAGTGGAGGATGGGTAATGGATATACCCTCGGGAAGGAGTTGTGAGTTTTGAAAACTCATTTCGATATTTGAATCAAATTTTTGGTCCTTTAGCTTGAGATTGTTAGATCTCTAGTTTTTGACCACTTGCTTTGATACCACTTGTTGGTCCCTGTGCCTATGTTAATAAGGTCAGAGAGGGGCTGAATGACCTTTTTTGAGGAAATAATAGACTTTAAAAAGTCTTGTGTAGCGTGTTTGAATGTTCCGGATATTTTGGATCCTGATGATGCAAGTTATATTGATTGTAATAAATTAAAGATAAAGTAAAGAGAATTCAAATACTGGTTCAGCCCTGCCTATGTCCAGTCCTCAAAGGTTCCTTCCTTTGAGCTTTTCCACTAGTGTGATTTCTTTCCAACTGGCAGCAATCAAGCCTTATAGTTTGTCTCCACATGGTACCCCCTTCTGAATGTAGGATATACCACTAGAAGCACCAACTCCTAGCTGAGTCCTCTTAACTTTAGCAGGATATACCACTTATATTTCTACCCAAACCTAAGCTAAGTCCAATAGGGGGATCTCACTTAAGAAACCTACTTTAAGTTGTATCCCAATCTTATATCTCACCTAAGTTGGAGATCTTTGCACTTTATTTTCTCAAAGGTTTTGGTTTTGGACTTCCTCAAGTTTATAACTCACTTGGGAATCCTTACAACTGATTTAGAAATGTTTGACTCTTGGAGGGATGTGTTTTTTGATTGCTTTTACGAATTCTCTTGTTAATTGCTTTTTCAAATCCACCAGCACCTTCTCAACATGTCAAGCTTTCCTTTTATAGTCTTTGATCATAAATGTAGCCGTTGTGGGTCGGTGAGATGTAGTTAAATCTTCACCATTGATCAGGTAAGACGTGGAGCTTTTAGAACTATTAATCAATCCATTCTACAGAGATTTTGACCCGTTTGAATCCTTGGGATTGAGGCTGGTTCCCTGTATTTTAGTGATACACCAACTTTTATACTAGTAGCTTTTTGGTGTGAGCTCCACGCGCCTTCTTATTGGTCTAGGTGAAAAAGGTTGTTACCTTTTTCTCTGTCCGGTGTCAGTCTTTTGCCCTTTTTCTAAAAAGTGCTAGCTGTCACTTTTGTCTTGCTTTAGGGAAAAGGATCTTTGACTTGGAGACCAAAAGAATGGAGGGAATGGAATTTTTGAATCATTCCTTTGTCAAGATAATTAATTCTTCCGAATGTCTTCAGACTTAATATATCCGGATTTGCCTTCTTCCGGATGCTTCTACAGTTAGTTCTTTCGGATGCTGTATTGGGTGGTTCAAAGTTTTTTTCCTTGCTAAACTTTAACCGGATGCTTCCATTTATGCTTAGGTAATTATCTTCACTTGTCTTGGACTTTGGATGTTTTGGATATGAGTCCGGATTAGTGACTTAGGTCTTTTTATACTTGCTTTTCTGTGTACTTCAAACCTGATCCGGATTGTTTGAGTTCCAGATCCTTGTTTCCTAACAATATATGTTATAAGCCTAGCACATGAATATGAGCTATGTAACCCATTAGAGTTACTAGGATGTTATATATCTGTTTCAAGTGTTTGATGAATAAAATAGTAGATTTTCATCAGTTTTGGTTTACATTGGATTATTATTCAAGTGTTTGGCTCAATTTGTCAGTCATTAATCTGTTACAAGTCTATTATATATCTGTTATAAACCTAATAAAACTCTAATTACATGTCTGTCACCAGGCTGTCATATATATGCTACAAGTCCATTACAAACCTAATTCAAATCTGGAATTCGGCAAGAACGTAGGAAAGTTATGAAGAGTGTATGAAAGATATGGAGGGCATGTAAAGTTTATTCAAAAAACAAATCTGAAGCTTTGGATAATTGCTCTAAACTTTGATCAAAATTATTTTTCCCAAATGAGCCAAATCCAACAATTTCTCCTATCCTTAGGTGTGAGCTACTTGCTCAATGGGACTACATAATGTTGGGCTTTATGAAATGAGGAAGTGGGCCCAATAGTATTGAAATTTCATTAGATATTGGGTCTGCTATAGGATGTGTGGGCCTACATATTGTTGGCCTTAGGAAATGAGGGAGTTAGCCCATTGGTATTAAAAAAAATTTGGGTTTCATTAGATCTTGGGCCTGCTAGGATGTGCGGGCCTACATAGTATAATTACTGTCATTTTTTATAAAGTTTAGTAAGTGAATTTGGTCTTTATGATTGTTAAATTTACAAGAACCAAAATATTCATATAAAAGAAATTTATAAGTGGAAATCAAATTGTTTAATAATTAATCTAACCTAAGGTTGTGATTTGAATCCAAGTCTTTACAAAGCTTTTTGAGATATAAGGGAGCTATATAGTGTTTTTATAAATGAAAATTTCTCGTAGCATCAATGCACTTTCTTATTTTAAATTGTAAGTAAAACTTTGTTACACATTTCAATATCTATCTTAAAATGTTAAATGTAGACCATGTGTCGTAGATCCTTATAACGACATGCGATGTTATTTTCTTAACTTTAAAATCCTAAACTATAAATGTGCTTTACATGGTAAGACTATAAAAAACATAGATACATTACCAAAAAAAATCAAGATTATTCAAAATCTCATACAATCTCGGTCTTAATATTTTAAAAACGTAAAAATCTTACACAATCTTTGTAATTTTCTTTAGTTTGAAATATAATTAATGTCGTCTGTTTTGCTTATTCTCTATAAACACGACATTTGCCGGTTCAAGGTCATATCGTAAGCACCTTCTTTCTATAGTTGTTTCACCTTTTAATCTCATTTGTGTAAAATATAAATCAAGCAATGGGCAAAATTACAACTCAAAATCAAGATAATGTTGAAGACCAAGATGGCAAGGACACCATTTTTATTCATATATATTATATAGTAGCATCAGATCAATGATTTACTAGACAAGAAAAGAATAAAATATCTAATATATTATCATATATTACAATAATTGTATAATGTGAGTTTTTTTGTTCATTTATTATTTCATCTTAAACTTATAACTTTTTTTAAAAAAATTATTTACCTCATATGAGCTTACAATAATAATAAAGAAAAACCTTATCTCATCCCGTCCAAGTGTGGACTCGAACCTGTGACCTCTAGAATTATAGATTTAAGGCTCAACCACTAGACCAAGCCTTTAACACATCTTAAACTTATAATTAGTGCAAGTGAAAATGAGCCAAATTAAATGGTGTACTTGTACTTCATCCTATGATTTTTCGTTTTCTTTATTTATGGAGAGATGATTTTTGGAACACTTGCAAGAGAAATGTATGAATAAAAGCATGTCCTTATCTTTGTTAGCCATTTCCGTTCAAGCTACCAAAGCTTAACGCATTATTAACTACCTGAACTTGTCCCCAATGTAGAAATTGTGACAAAGTTCAATATGAATAAAGTAAAAGGTTGACTCAACTAAATTGGTAGCTTAATTAAATAGGAGGCTACATTAATTAGGTGGCTAAATATGGTTGGAAGATGACAAAATTTGTGTACAAATAGACCTATGATCTTTGCTAATTCTTCATCCCAAAATCAAATGTCTTCCTATTCTTAAGGCTTTGTTCTTCTTTCTCTTCTCTATTTGTAATATTTCTTTAAGTGAAATATTAATTTGGTATGTCTGGGGACGTAGATAAAATTGGCCGAACCTCGTAAATTTCGGTGTTCTCTTTATTTTGCTTTGGTTTTAGCACTAGTTTTAAATTTGCTAGTCGCTTCCGCAACACCCGAAAACTCACTGCTGTTAGAAAATTCGCTCTTTAAAACTAGTTCCGGAGTTGCTTCCAGAGAGAGGGAACGCTTTTCTTCAATAACTGTTTCAGAAGCTCGAATCTGGATCATAGGCAACACTTCCGGATGAAAATTGATCCGGACTGATCGGGAGGCAAACTGATCCGGATTGATTCGGAGGCAAACTGGATGAAAGGCAACCCTGTTTTAGAAACTATCGTAGTAGATCCGAATTCACATCTTAGGCAATTGTTTACTCAGATGAGGCAACACTTTCTGCTGAAACCAAAAATAACCTCAAAACATGTAAATAATGATCTTAACCACTTGGAACATCACTGAAACAACAAGAACAAACTTTCAAGTGTTAGGATGAGTTGAGTCACGTAGGAGACGTTGTCCTTAAAGGATACTTCATAGTTCCTTCCAGGATATAACAACTCCTTCAAACTCGATTTGAGTTTGGATACAGGAATCAGAAATGCTTATCATATCCAGAAATTTTTGGAGAAAGAAAAGTATAACATTCGATTCTGTTCTCAAATGGAAAAACCCACCAACCTTTTTATAACTAATAAAATGGTTATTATAAAATAATAAATAAAATTCCTTTAAAACTGTAACCGACGGCAATTACAAACACTTAATCAAAATATAACCGTTATAGGATTAAATTCACTTAAAACTCACTTTTATGAAGGTAATAAAGGTTGTAACTTCCACCATAAATAATTTTTACCATAAGATATTTTTCTCATTAAAAAATATCATAAAACTTATTCTTTTGAAAGTAACAAATCACTTATTTTTCCAACAACCCCCACAACTTTCAAAAGAAGTTTAAATAAAAAGAATTTTCTGGATATCTCGAGTTTGACATATAACGCATGGAATTGGTGTCTTGTGGACTATGAAATAGAACTTGATAGATAAAATTTAACTTACGGAATATTTGGTGAAACATATAGTTTCTATGAACCAAATAAGCACTATTGTAAGATAGGGATTTTACCATATCACATTATACCAAGTACATTTATGTTCATCGCGGTTTTGAGCAAATAGGCCATGTGCGTGCCTGGCCTTTGATGAGTGCTCTTGAGATATTTCCAATATTATATCTCATAGAAGCGGCCCCACTTCACACTCACATAGGTGATATAATCAAGTGTATATCGCACTTTATACACCACTCATAAGAGCCATGAAATCTCATTAAGAGTCCTTTTGACTCAACCTCTCAAAATATGCAACATAGCACTTTTCACACATCTAGGATTTGGGACAATATTTATAGTGCTGGCAGAACTGACGGAGGGCTTGTTATTACCCATATGAACCTATTTTATGGGATCTCCACTCATGTAGGTTGGGTTCCTACCCTTCATTAATTTCAAATTAGCTTAAGTCCCATCCTCTCTAATGTATCAAAGATAAATTTCTTTTTCAATATTTATTTCTCAAATATTAGTCAAATGATTTGATTAGAATCACTCTAGACTTAAATGGATAAAATTCCATCCAATAATGTCTCAAACGTATACGTATACTTTTGTCATTATAGGTCTTGTTTCTCAAAATATATATTGCATCTTAGCATTCTCAATATATTTTGCAATCTCAATACATTGTATGTTTTATAACACTACCTAAGAAAGTTTTCCCAACCAATTAGTCTCATTGTATATTCCAACTCTCAAGCAACTAACTCTTAACATAGCTTGCTTAGTTGGTTTTCATGTTATTGTTCTACCACCAAATGTGAGAACATAACCACTAATGAAATTATTCCCATATGAATTAAAAATTCACTCGACGTCATTATTCCCCTCAAGAATAATGGGAAATTCAGTAATGAATTTATTCTCATATGAATCAAAGATTCAGTCAACATCATTGTTCCTCTCAAGAACAAATGGGAAATTCATTATATAGAATACCATATTTAATGGTTCCTCTCAAATATTTCTCAAGCCTCAATATGGCTTCTCTATAATCAATGATTAGATTATGTATAAGTTGCTCACATAATATTTGCTATGTCGCAATATGTGAAACTCATCAAGTACAAATGCATACTTAGATTTAGCCACTAGATCGCGATTATCTTCCCTTGAGTATTGGAATCATAAGGGATACTCACATGATTTACATCATAAAATTCAAATTTCTTAAAAAGTTACTCAATATAGTGTTCTTGTGTTAACAAGACACTCTCATTCATCCTTATGATTCACATACCCAATATCACATTGGCTTCTCTTATATCTTTCATGACAAATATTGATAATAAGATTATCTTTATTCTATTGACAACATCAATACTCGAAATAAAGATATTCATATCATCCACATATAATCACACATATATCATTAATCATTTTAGTATAAACACACTTATATCCCCCTCAAATGATCAAACTTCTCAATTCAATATTTAGGTGCTTGTCAATAAAACACACAAGAACTTAATCATCTTTCCATCAATGTCCAGGCTCTACATACCCCTCAAGTTGCACCATAAAAAAATTATTTTAAAAGGCAATTTTGACACCCAAGTGGTGGACTCAATGTCGGTAAAGTATGTTGAATTTCGGAGATAATGGATCTGGAAGCAAAATTAATCCTGGTTGATCTGGATGAAAGAACTGATCCGGATGGAAGCAAGATAGATCCAGAAGCAAACTGGGTCAGGAAGCAAACTTAGTCCAATAGCAAACAGGATCCAAAAGCAAACTAAGTCCGGAAGCAAATCCGGATGAATTGATAAGGCAACGCTTTTATGAAACTTTGTTTTTAAAGTTCCCTTGCCTATCCTTAAAATATCATTTTCAAACTCAATTTGAAAAGTAGGTGCAACCGGGTCATCATCCGAAAAAATACTTAAAAATGGAAACCTCTCTAGCCTTTGTTGAAAACATTCACAAAGAATTTATGTTCTTTGTCTCAAAATTGTTATTTCTAAGCACATCACTATGTTTAACATAACTTATGAACATACAAGCATACAACCTTTGCACCTATCTCTCTTTATATAGGTTCAAGAATAATAACCATAATAAGACACCCCCACACTTTTGAATATTTCAAATTAGGATGATAATCCTCTCATTTCTCATATCATGTGAAATTCTATTTGTATACAAATTATAACAAATAGTTCTACCAACAAAAATCTCAAGTATATATCTAACATATTAAATATGAAACTCATATATATACTTAATAATAACTCACAATATATTCTCATGTGCCTCAAGTTTACTAGAAATTATGAACCATCAAATTTCAAGGTAAATGCATCAAAAATTGTACTCATATAACCACATATGGTTACTAGCAATTTTGCAAACTAGAAATCTGCTCAGTTCCAGATTTCGTGAGTCCACTTTAACTCAAATTTTGAACATGTAAATGAAGTTATTTAACAAAACTTTTTTCTACTCATAAGAACATATATGTCTTAAGCTTCCAACGACACTAAAAACACATAAAATCAAATTGTATAACTAAAGTTATGCCACAAACAATCAGCTGCGCTCAAAGCTGAAATTCCAGAAAACCGAGATTCTTATCTCAACTTCAAAAAATATTTCAACCCACTAAATGAAAGAATTTGAAAAACATTCCTTCTAAATATATCTTCATATATGTCTCATGAAATCATAGAAACAAGAATCACTCAAAAATGGAGTTTTAAATCTCAAGAAAACTCATAAACAACCAAGGGTGTTTAAAGCTGAAACTTTTAGAAAAAACATAAAACAAGAGTTTTATCACAAATTGTATATCAACAAAACTCTAATAAACTTGAAATCAAGATGTCTCAAAACCATGGTTTGCAGGCCCGGACCGGCTACCGAATCGGTGAAGGCAGTGGTTCATGGATTTAAGGTTCAACTGGATTAAATCGGTAGTCGAACTGGATTTTCTCAAAACATGTAAAACTACTAAATATTTTATATAATTTGATATTAAACATGTAATATAAGTTATACTCATATAAAAATTAATAATATTAAATAAAATATTCTATAATTTAAAGTTTTTTTTTTTGAAAAACCCCCGAAGGAACATTGTGTCCCTTCAAAGGCTAAAAGTTTGGAGTAGGTGAAAATTTCGGGGCGGAGTCCCCAGCTAGGCTGGTTTCCCCGCTTACCTACAAAACACCTACCCCTCTTTTATTAAATAAAAATCAACTCACGGTCTCAAGGCGAGAACATGAGTAAATCAATTACACGAGAGTAGCAAGTTCGGGAAAATAAATACATCAGAAGTAACAAAATTAACATCACGCCTCCTAGTTTTAAAGATGAACCAACATAAATGAATGCATGATCCAATAATGTCTTCTGAGCCCATCCTGCCTTTGAAAACAAATTTGTTCCTTCGTTTCCATAGTGCCCAAGCAATTAAGAACCATAGCGCCGTTCTGAACTTTCTACCCCTTCCATCAGCAAAGAAGTCGCGCCACATGGCTAGAAAATCCACCGTCTTCCACGGTATAGGCAGCGAGATACCGAGCAATCTCATCACCTGTGTCCATACCTTATAGCTGTTAATGCAATGGAGCAGGGCGTGATCCATAGTCTCCTCCAAATCACAAAATGGGCATTGACCGTCCGTTATAGATTGGTAGCCCCGGAGGAAAAGGAACATTTTTGTTGGTAATCTTCCATGAAAAACAAGCCACCCAAAAAAGCAAACTTTCGGGGTCACACATGCCTCCCATATTACCGAAAAGTCGAGCCTCGGCTTTGGCCATTTTGGCCTACTATAGTAGCCCATACAAAAGGAGCTTCTCGTGTACACCTTCTTCTCCCCCAACTCCCAAATAAACCGATCAGCCGTCCCTAAAAAGATAGGCTGCCGTTGACCCTGCCCCAACTCGTTGTCACCCTCTAGAAACAAGCTCGGACAGCTTATACCGATCCAATTTTGAAGTTCCGCACCTCTCTCCTGTCCTGAAATCCTTAAGTTCCATTTCCAAAAAGGCCACAAAAAGGCCGATGACCCGAAAAGATAATGACACCCCTCGGCCACCGAACACGATTTTCTATTACACAATCGGTATAGGTCAGGGAACAAGACCACCAACTCCGAATTTACCGTCCAATTGTCATGCCAGAATGAGCAATGTTCCCCACTTCCAATAGCAACCCGAATGCTCGACCTAAAAAATTCCCACCACTCCCCACCTCTAATACAACATGCTATAATTCCTCTCCAAGTATGTGACAATGTAGATGAATCGTAGTTTCCAATGGACCACCATGAATCAAACCCGTATTGTCTAACGCAAATCTCATACCATAATGACCCCTGATCAGCACTCCTAACCTTCCATACCCACTTCATCAACAAACTACAATTAACTAACTTTAAGTTCCTAATGTAGAGGCCCCCAAGATTTTTAGGTAGGACAATCATCGCCCAACTAACCTTACTAATGCCCGTAGTAGTTGAATCACCCCTCCACAAAAAATTCCGCATCAGCTGCTCAAGTTTTGTAATTACCGCTCCTGGCATTTTATTCAATGATAACAAAAGGATTGGAAGAGATGATAATACCGATTTCACAAGCACCATTCGTCCCACATAGGATAAACATTGTCCTTTCCAACTCGCTAATCAACTCTGAAACTTGCTTATCAATGGGTTTTAAGAGGAAACGGGAACACGCCTAACGCTGAGAGGGGTTCCAAGATAGGTAATCCGAAAGTTCTCCACTCGACATCCCAAGACTCCTGCACAAGATGAAACGATCGTCTCTTGTACATGAATACCCATAATAGAGCTCTTATTAAAATTAATTTTCAGGCCTTAAATCAACTCAAAACATTGCAAAATTCTAACAAAAATGGGTAATAGAGACTCATCTGCCGGTAAAAAGCATAGCGTATCATCAGCAAATTGCAGGATAGACATGTCCTTCTCTGAACCGTCAACCCGAAAACCCGGTAATAGGCCAATTCGAATACTCTCCTCAAACATTAGTTTCAGTCCCTCACTCGCCAGAACAAAATGAAACGGTAGGATCACCTTGTTTAATCCCCCTAGCTAATTTAATTGGTTCCGACGGCGTCCCATTGATCAGAATTGAAGTGACCGAATTCCTTCTATAGTTGTCAAGCCATTGAACCCATCTTTCCTCAAAACCCATTTGTCTAAAAACCGCATTCATATAGTTCCATGAAACACAATCATAAGCCTTATGGAAGTCTAACTTAATAGCCAAGCATGGTTGACGATTCCTATAAACCGAATGGATAATCTCCGAGGCTATGAACGAACATTCATGAATATTACGACCTTTAATGAACGCAAATTGATTTTCTGATATCAATTTAGGTAGCAATGGTTGTAGTCTTTTAGCCAGCACCTTAGACACAATTTTATATATACCATGGATCAAGGCAATCGGTCTAAAATTATTCAACGAAGAAGAACCTGGTACCTTAGGAATTAGGACTATATATGATGATTTAATAGCATTCGGTAGCCGTCCCGTCGCATGAAACTTTGCAAATAGGTCCATTAGCTCAGGCTTCAGTTCACCCCAAAATCGTTTGTAAAAGAAAAAATTAAACCCATCAGGTCTAGGCGCCTTCCCCTCATTACAGGAACAAACTGCATCCCATATCTCGGCTTCTGAGAATGGTTCAACTAGGCGACAATTTTCCGATGCATCGACCGTCCTAAACTTTAGTCTTTCCAAATCAAATGGAATAACTGTAGTTTTCGAAAACAGGTTCAAATAGTAGTTTCGAATCGTAGCTGTGATCTCTATAGGATCGTTAGTGACTCTCCTACCAATTTCCAACTGTGAAATCCGATTACCTCTGAACCTAGCAGAAGCGATGCAGTGAAAAAAAGCAGTATTGTCATCGCCCAATAAAGTCCACTTCACTCTTGACTGTTGGTGCCGAATTTTTTCTTGGTTCCGTCTAACCTGAAACAATGTAGTTTTCACATTTTGTAATTCAGACACGGCTGAAGCATCCAAAGGCCGACCCATACTAGAGTCAGTCAACTCTAAAACCTGGGCTTCCAACGATTTCAATCTACTATCCAATTGACCAAAATTAGACGAATGCCAAGGACGGATAAATCCCCATAATTTTCGCAGCTTGTAATCGACATCTCTATTCTGACACCCAGCCGTACCACAAATAGAACGCCACTTACTAGTGATAAATGGCAAAAAAGTATCAACATCCCACTAACAGTTTAGCGATCTATCTACTCTCCTTCCCTATCTCCTCGAAGTATGCGACTGGAAAATAATGGGTAAGTGATCCGATAGGGTTGAGTCTACCGTCATGAGTTATAAATTCGGCCAGCTATCTAATAGACCACCTGACACCAACACTCGATCGATCCTCGAAAAGGACTGACTGTTACTCCACGTATAGTCCCTTCCAACTAAAGGAACATCATACAACGCACTCTCATTCACAAATTCTTAGAATCTTAACATAGAATTAGAAACAATCCCATTCCCACCCGCTCTTTCCGAATAATGAAGAATTTCATTAAAGTCACCACATAACAATACATTACCAACATCCTGAATAAGGGGCAGCAATTCAACCCATAATTGATTCCTCTCAACAGTTATGACTGGCCCATATAAGCATACAATATCAATATCAACCTGGTAATGGTAGGGAGGATGTGCTATATGTTCTTAGGGATTGCATTGGAGCTAACGAAGTGTGGAGCAAGCTTATTCGATGGAATTGGCTCGTGCAGTTTGAGAGAGGCGATCTGCAACAGTGGTTGTGTGATAATTTGTGGGCCAAGAAATAGTTCGGGTACAATGATAGGGGGTTATTGTTTGGGATTGGGTGTTGGCTGTGTTGGAAGAAAAGGAATGCTTTTGTGTTTACAAAGGAGAGGCAAGAAGGGAGAACAGTAGCTATCATTGCCTTATCCATGGCAGGGCCTTTTGTTCTCGTAAGGGAGAGCTATTGTTCTCCTGTTGTTGCTCGAGAATGGCAGAATATTAGGTGGAAGCCACCATTAACAGGTTGGGTGAAACTCAATTCAGATGGAGCGGTTAGGGGGAGCGAATTCAAGGCTGCCTCAGGGGGAGTGATTAGAGGTAATAGTGGCGAATGGTTAGCGGGGTATGCTCGCAACATTGGATGTTGAACTATTGTGAGGGCTGAGCTGTGGGGCGTCGTAGATGGTTTTACTTTGGCCTGTGACATGGGATTTAGACAAGTTTTTGTTGAAGTTGACAGCAAGTTTGTTATTGATGTTATTCAAAAGGAGGTAGAGGGAGGTAGCAATTATAGTAGCCTGGTTCAAAGCATTGAGAGTTTGCGCAACCGAGATTGGACTGTGGAATTTGGTCATGTTTATCGCGAGGGAAATAGGTGTGCAGATTCTTTGGCCTCCTTTAGGTTCTCCCTTCCGCTTGGATATCATGTCTTTGCGCAACCGCCTCGTGGAGTGTCGGACATTATGGTAGCTAATATAGCAAGGGTCTCCTTTCCTAGGCTAGGGATAATTTAATCCAAGCCTTTTTCTTTTTTATAAAAAAAAAGGTTGTTTTATTTATATCAGTAATTTCAGTCTGAGTGTATGTTTGATACTCATGCTATTTTATGTTTTTTATTTGTCTTAAACCACATGTAAATGAATATAATTTTACATTTTGATTATGAATCATCTCATGTTCCATAAAATGAAGCAATACAAGAAAGCTGAAAATAAAGAGATGAAGACAAGAAATACACGTCTTATATAAAATTGTGGTGAAAAGAAGTTAGAAAAATAAATAAAAAGAAAGACAAGGCTAATTTTGTTAAAACACATATTATTTGGATGGAAAAGTTGTAAAATTTAATAGAGGGAGGTTTTATTTGGATGGAAGCAAAATACAGGGAGGCTTAAATTATATTGAAAAAACTGAGGGAGGTAATAGTGTATTAGTATAAAACATAGGAAGATTATAATTATTTACCCTTAGTTATAAGTAGAAATGCTAATAGATATTTAAGATTTCAATTGAGAATTAAGAAGATGGACTTGTTAGAGAACTATTTATAACCAATAGGGCGAATCCTCTCTAATACTCCCAACTTGCGCACTTTTGCTCTAGCATACTCAAACTTTGAAGTAGACCTCCGAGGTACCTGAACTTGTCAAAAGTGGACTTCCGTGCTACCTATTTTCACTCACTCAGTCGCAGCCTGTAGAGTGTATTACACTCACTGCCCAATTTAAAAAAAACCTTGACAAAACTTCTTTTAAGTCCCTGTAATTTTAATTCAACCAAAAAACACCAAAAATTTGGAAATATCCAGAAAATAAAGAATTTCATAGGAAAATAAAAAATCAAAAAATTTAAAAAAATTATGGAAAATCCGAAAAATGAAGAAAATAAATTTGGTGCAAGAATTTTTCAAAAAATATTTCTGGAAGGACCCGAAAATGTAAAAATACGTTTCGGGGCCCGATTTCATAGAAAATCGAAAAATTCCAAAAAATTATATAATATTCAAAAAATAAAGAAAATAAATTTGGCGCAAGAAATTTTCAAAAAATATTTCCGGAAGGGCACGGAAATGTGAAAATACGTTTCGGGGTCCGGTTTCGTAAAAAATTGAAAAATCCCAAAAAATAATTAAATATTCAGAAAATAAATTTGGTGCAAGAATTTTTCAAAAAATGTTTCTGGAATGGCACGAAAATGTGATAATACGTTTCGGGGCCCGGCTTCGTAAAAAATCGAAAACTCCCAAAAAATTATAAAATATCCAGAAAATATAGAAAACAAATTTGGCCCAATAATTTTTCAGAAAATGTTTTCGAATGGCCCAAAAATGTGAAAATACGTTTCGGGCCCGGTTTTGTAAAAAATCGAAAAACCCCAAAAAATTATGAAATATCCTGAAAATAAAGAAATAAAATTTGGTGTTTTTCAAAAATTGTTTCGAAAGGGCCCGAAAATGTGAAAACACGTTTCGGGGGGCCCGATTTGTAAGTAATCAAAAAAATCCCAAAAAATTATGAAATATAACTCAAAAAATAAAGAAAATAAATTTATTGCAAGAATTTTTGAGAAATTTTTTATGGAATGGCCTGGAAATGTAAAAATACGTTTCGGGGCCCGATTTTGTAAAAATCGAAAACTCCAAAAATTAATTATGAAATATCCGGATAAGAAAGAAAATAAATTTGGTGCGAGAATTTTTCAGAAAATGTGAGCTTTCCAAACACACACTAAAGGAGGAAGAGGGTCATTTTATAATTAAAAAAGCATTTAGGGATTTTTTAATGATTTTTTTATTCATTATTGAATTTATATAATTTTTTTACCCATTTTTTAGGTCAACAAGTGCCCCCTGATCAAAGGTAGCACAGAGGTCCACTTTTGATAAGTTCAGGTATCACGGAGGTCCACTTTTGACAAGTTCAGGTACCTCAGAGGTCCACTTCAAAGTTTAGGGATGTCTAAGGCAAAAGTGCCCAAGTTTGGGGTATTAGAGAGCATTCGGCCTAACCAATATGAAGTATATAGGAGACTGGATAAGAATTGGATTTTTTTATTTTAAGGGCTAATACAACCGGACTCTCCTAAACTTGTCCCTAGTACCACCACCACCACCACCACCACCCCCCCCTCCGAACTTGTCCAAACCACATCTCAGGATCCCTATAACTCACTAAACCAGTCTCAACATGGAGAATGTAATGCTCTCTTCCCACATGTACAATTTTGAAAAGCAACCCACTTGGGCTTCCACATTTGTCATATTTTTTCAAATTATTGAAAAACCATCTTCAACCCAAAATAGAACAACGATTACTCTCCTGAATTGCATCTATCGCAGACCAACATCAATCCTTGATATGCCAACAACGTTGATCATCGGCCTTCATAGTCACCAAATTCCGATCATCAGAAAAATCAAATAGAGTTTTCACATCCTCTAATCTACCTAATTTAGCATACATAGTCAATAAGGACCTGTTAGTAAAATTTGTCCAATTCCCCTTTATGAAATTGAACCCAAGTTTCAGAAGTATTATCCAAATTGGAGCAAACAAGAGTCATACTCACCAAAGTGAAAGAATTGCAACACGATTCTAAATGCATCAATTGAGTTTTCAATATTTGAAGAGTATAATCCACTATGCCTTGAAAGCCCTAACAAGGCTTGAACAATCTGCAAAACTGATACAAATTGAAGAACCCTAAAAACATTGAACAAATCAAATTGAAGGGTCCTCCATTGGAGAGGCATCCCACTTGCAAATCGAAACAAAACCTGTTAAGAAAATGAAAAACCCTAAAAAATCACAGATTAATGACTTAAACAAGGGAAACGAAGAAGATGAGAGAAAGAAAGACATGAGAATCGGAAATAGAGTGAGAAACAAAAAGGGAAGAAGACCATACCGGAGTGTAGTGAAACTTGCGTCGAAGGAGCCTGTCCGGAGGAGTATTGACGGAGATGGCAAGAGGAGAGGAGCAACCGATGGAGATGGTTGGAGTTGGAAAAGGAACAAAAGAGAGAGATGAGTAGAAAAAAAAATTAAATTCTTACGCGTCGCCTATTTTACTTTGCGTCGCCCCCAAATTTTACCTTTTTGCTCTTCCCATTAAAAACCACCAAACAACCTCATTGTCTCCCCTACATCATTAATGCAAAATTAAACTTTTAAATTTCAAATTATCCTAATTCATCTCATTAACTCATTTTAAAATTCAACTTCTAAATTTCAATTTATCCCTACTCATCTTATTAACATCAACAAGTACATTAATTCAAAAATTTCAACTTCTAAATTCAAAAAATTCTACATAACATCTTATAAATTTCACTTTCTGACTCAATCACGTTCAATGAACGAACAACGTGACAAATCATCAATTCGAATAACTAATTTTTGAATTTTTAAGAAATTTTTTTCTAAAAATACATGTGGGCGACGGCCACTGTCAGTGGTAGGCATCCACCGTGAACCCCCACCACTCATGCTAGGTGTCCACGATGGACGCCCACCTCCTTATGTGGGCGTGCTAAGTGGACAACTGCATGCTATTATTTTAAATGGCATGCAGGCGTCCACTTGAGACGCCCATATGAGGTGGTGGGCGTCCAACATGGACGCCTACTATGAAATGATGGGCGTCCACGGTGGACGCCTGCCACATACGATGGCCGTCCACCCTGGACGGCCGCCTGGAAATGGCCGGCGTTCACGGTGGACGCCCGGAATATACTGGAATTGGCCGGCCAGAAAATTCAGTCAGCCAGTCCCGAAAAATTTTAAATTCAAAAAAAAAATTAATTTTAAAATTTAAATTAGTTTAAGCTTAGGGTTAGAGAAAAAATTCAAATTGGAAATGTATTGAAGGGCAACTTTGTCTTTTCACGGGGGCGACACAAAGTAAAATTGGGCGACGCATAGTAAAACCCAGAAAAATGGGAAATTGTAAAAAATATATGGTTTAAGTTTCATATTTACTAAATTAACCTTTTATGTTTTCTTTGCACTCTATGACCAATTTTAAGTTTTCATTCCTCTCAAATACATTCCACTACTGTTCACGCTACTCCTCATTTTTTTATTATTTTTTCATCTTATTTTGACATTATCTTTCAAACAGTTAATTTTTTTTGACATGTCGCTTTATAGTTTTTTGTTCGTCTCATTTTTATCTTCGAAACGCCATCCATTATGATATACTTTTTTGAAAGTTTTTTTCGATTGTTCGATATCTGGTAAGTAACTAGCAGATATCTGGTAAGAATCGTATTTTCATATGTTTGAATTTATGTTTTTAATTCAACAGAATCTGGTAAGTATCTAGTATGTATCTACTAAGAATCGTATTTTCATATGTTTTTAATTTCTATTAAGAATCGTATTTTCATGTGTTTTTAATTTCATAGAATCTAGTAGGTATCTGGTAAGTAACTGGTACGTAACTAGTAATAATTGTATTTTCATATGTTTTTAATTTCTATTTTTAATTTAACGGAATCTGGTAGAAGCAATGTCACTCAATCATTATCAAACTGACTGCAATCTTTTTCTGTCCCTGAGAATCCCACCACTTCTGTCCGAAGAAATGATTCATCGAAATAATGAGCCACCATTGATATCGACACATCTGAGATCGCCAAATGTTTTTGTAGTAAAGCGCAGTTTGCAACGGAAATTACAACAAAATTTCCGTTGCCAACGGAAATTGCAACAAAATTTCCGTTGCAGAAGCCTCATTGCAACAGAATTGCAATGGGACAAAGTCCGTTATAATATTTGCTCTTGCAGATGAATCTATAAGAGTTTTCAGTTCCGTTGCAATGTTGCAACGGATATTTTTTCCCCTCGCACATTCCGTTGCAATTCAGTAACTGAAATTCCCTGGCAGTATTACGTTACAAAATTGCAAGTACCAAAACCCTTGCAATTTCTGTCTTGCAGATTTGTGAGTACATTTTTCGTTGCAATTTTCCATTGTAAATTTGCAAGTGCGCCTTCCATTGCAATTTTCCCTTGCAATTTCCTGAGTTCAAATAGTGTAATCCCTTGCAATATTGCAAAATAGAATTTTTCATTCCAAATTCATTTCTATATTTTGATTTTTCTTACTGTAATTTTTTTTTTTCATAAACTTCACAATAATAACAGCTTACATATATACATTTCATACAAATGTGCTTGATAAAAATAAATTCATAACTTCAACAGTAACAATGCTATTAATTATATAATCTTTATCAAGTGCCAAAATATAATCCAACACTAGCTACATATTCACAATCCAAAAAATTATAGTGTCATATATATGATGTAACTAGCTAGACTGGGCATTGCTAATAATAAAAAAAGCATATCTACCATGTTCGTACTCCAAAAGTCTAGTATGATATGGTAGAGTGATCAAATGATGGTACCATCTCCAAAGAGCGTAGCAATAGTAGCTAAAGCCTGCTCCAAGCGATCAGACAAATCTTTTCTTTCTTCTCTTCCTTTTGCAAGTGCTTCCTCCATCTTTTTCTTATCCTCTTCTGCAAACTTCCTTTGTTGCTCAATGTAATCATTAAGTTCATCAAGCTTATTTTGTATAGAAGCATCAACAGAAGTTGATTGAAACTAAAAATTAGTAGAACTACTGTCAGCAGCCATGGATGGCACTTGAGATGCTAAAGAACCGACACCATATATTCTTTTCGGCTTTTCTTTTCCACCCACGACATGTAAGTGTAGCTGATTCCCATCTACGTCTTCCTCCATGCCTAATTGTTCATGAAGAAGTGCTTGATCCTCCTGAAAAACATATAATATGCAGAAATACGCATCTATAATATCAATGCAATGAAAGCAATGATAATTAGACACATGGCACAAAAAAGACCACTCAAAAGTACAAAAAAGAACATAGCACAGAAAAGACCACTCAAGAGTAAAGTCATTCTATTTTGCACAACACCAACATCTCAGCTAAAGCATTCAGTCATATAATTAGACACATCAAAGCACCTTAATTAGCAAGTATAAGCAATCTTATATATGGGCGCCGATTCATAATTTCACAGCATATTTCCTTAGTGACTAAACTGTAAAGAACTTTAGAATAAATGGAAAATAATCTTATTGTTAAAAATAAATGAACAATACATATTGAAGTAAGCTAGCCTTAATAGAAATTGACAAATAATTGGATAATAAATATTAAATCAATGGATAATCTAGCCTTAATAGAAATTGAATTAGGAATATCTAGCCTTAAATTATTGTTAGAACTCTTAAAAATAAATGAACAATACATATTAAAGTATGCTGAAACCTTGAAAAATAAAAGTGCATCTGAGGCGCACCCGAGGCGTCCACCAAACGGCGCGCCTAAGGCGCGACTTTAACAACTATGCCTCTAATATTTCCATGCCAGAAAAATGGCCTTTTAATTATCAAGGAACATCCTAATAATTCTTTCACATTTACTTTAGTAATGACAAATATAAGCACCAATACACTGATAATTCAAAGGCAATGAGGAAATGCATCCTAGAACTCAAACCCTTATCACAATAAGCACATTCCTGGATGCTAACTATTTAAGGACACCCAACCTATAGCATTAATTAAGGAACATCTCAAAAAGGTACTTTTTTAGTGTTCATGTTTAACCAAAATAACAAGTTTTTTTTGTCTGTAACAACCTATGAATTGTAACAAACAAATTTAAGCATTGATCACATATAAACATGAACATTCATACAAGAATCCAAATATATGCAAACTCAATAACTAAAAATAAAACTATAGGCAGAATTATTTATATTAGTAAGCTTTGAAGACTAGGTTGATGACATACATTTGTCTTCTTTGATCTGTCATCAACAAAACTTTGTCCATCATGATTTTTTGTATGAGTTTCATGAAACAACTCGATTAACAACGGAGGGCATTCTAACCATATTTCCTGCATATAGATATTATATAGATTACATTTATTCTACAAGTCTAATAATAAAATCAGATAATGATATTACCAATCGTTGTGCACTTGTCCTAGAGAATACTGATCCACCGGTGTGTATTGGTTTAGCCGGTCCAATGCCACCTCCTCCTCTATTACGGCGTCCTTGATCAGATTTTGCTAAGGCTTCCGTCGTACTCCAATCAGCACACCATTTATTCCACGGGTCCAAAGGAACCCATGGTGACTTCTGCCATGTTGTTCTCATTCGAGATGTGTATCCGCCATACCTTGTTCCAGTTAATCTTTCCCATGCAATTTTCATCATTGGATTTATTGATGCATCCCACTCAAAGAATTTCTGAAAATCATAGGAATACACTTTTTACTTTTCAAAGATACCAATAAAATTTATAATATATATAATGGTCAACCAATGCAATATTACTTCCCATTATTTTCAAATGAAATAATGGCATCACAACACCTTAAAGGCTTCTAGCTCGTTAACCAACCAGAACAAGCCAAAAAGTAAAATAGACACAAATAATATGGTTTTTAGCTTTTGATGATGAGTCTGAAAGTTTTAACCTAGTCATCATCATTTCTTTTGACTACTTATATTATCAGCAGATCTACCCTCAAAGTTAGATACATATACATATTCTACCTAGGTTCAAATCATATAAACTATATATGATAACAATGTTCAGACACAATATATAATTATTTTTATCTCACATAAACATATATACATAGGAGGATTTAAACAGTTTCAGGCTTTAAGTTCAAGAAGACAAAAACACAACCTTGAACAACCATTCTCATTCGTTGAAGTTTTAATTGGAAACAAATCAAATTTTCCTAAACAATTATACGTTTACACTAATGTAGTATCATTCTTTGAAGTTTTAATTGGAAACATTAGTTGTTTAAACATTCAGCTTCGTATTTAGTCATATACACAAATATATGTTTACCTTGAACTCCTCAAAATAGAAGGTTTTGGTTTCATTTGTCAATTTCTTCCAATTTCAACCCAAAGGATCTGATCTTTCCTTGAAAATATTACGCATTCTATAGGCTACAGCTTCAGAATAATCAATACTGTAAAGCAATTATTTTTACAGATACGGGCAGACTTTTCCCAATGATTATTACTACAATGTTATATAGAAAATAGTCACTTACATATAATCATTAATCACAGTAATCTGAAATCGACCATTAGGTCCAATCGGAGGCACCTTAGGTAGCGGCCTTAGTGGACGTGGCGGAGTTACTGGTGGTGCTGGTGGTTCTGGGTTACTGGGCTCTTGTCTATGTGGTAGCAATGGTGGTGGATCTGAGTTACTTGATCTTGCAAAATATATAAGAAACAAACAAATAATTAGTGTTGGTATTAGAATTACAGTTCCATACCATGTTTTTTTTTGTTTTAAGACAAAATGCCAACAAAAAGCGTATAGCTAATAGTTAGACCTGTTCATCGGCTGGGTCGGGCCGGGCTCGGGCCTGGCCTCTTCGGGCTTTGTACTAAAAGTATTAGCCCAAGCCCGGCCTAGACACTTTGAAAGTCGGGGCTGGAGCCGGGCTTGGGTCGGGCTAATTAAGCCATTCCTAAGCCCGACCCATAGGCCCATTCATTAAGTTCTATACTATTTTTCCCATAAAAAGTTCAAAATAGAACTAAAAATACATTACATACGAAAAAAACTAAAAAATAATAATTGAAATATAATTGTTATGTTACATGAAATTTTTTTACTCTAAATGTTGGTTAATTAACCATTCCGTTATTATTAAGTACATGAAGGAAAACACATAAAAACCCCCCACCTTTTACTGGACAGGAACACATAAAATAGAAACACAGCTAACTAATATAATTTAAAGCTCAGATTATATACAATTATACTCTAAAACTCAAAACCCAACTGTTTTAAGTATAAAAATAAATCATAATATTTTAAATTCTTCGTCGAGCCGGGCTCGGACTAGGCTCAGGGTATTTATATAGAAACCAAGCCCGGAATATTGATCTTTGGGCTTCAACGTGCTCAGGCTCGGGCCGAGCTTAGTAAGAAAAAGGGTGTCCAAGCCTGGCCCATTTAGCCGGGCTCAGGCTCGGGCCAGGCCCGATGGGTAGCCTTGTCCTTAAATAAGTCTAATGGCTATTATTAACACTTCATCAATATTCAATAAACATTGCAACTACACTAGCATAATCTAGTCCTTAATGGCATAAGGAAACAACATTCTTTTGTTATCAAATGGAGCTACTAACAATGAAACAGGTAGATGACAAACTCATAAAATCCATATAATAAATCCAATAGGCTGAGAATATCAACAATAACTCTAACTCTTACACTTTACACCTGATGCTTTCTTTTTTCAATTTTTCTATCTATTTTCACCATAAATTACTACAATTGATAAATTGAAACTGAATAAAGATGAACCATGTAATTTTAAATTCGCATAAGAAAAACCATCAGAGTAAAACCATTAGATCCATAACTAAATTCTAATTTCGAGCCATGTATATTTTTAGGAAATTAGTTTAGATGAAAGGAAAGAACAAACTATAAAGAAGACAACCTGGTGTTATAGTAAGAGAATTTGAAGGAGAAGGTGCTATAGCAGCTCTTTGCCCTCCAGTACGAGCTATATGTACTCGTTTTTTAGTCAGTGGTGTAGTAGGATCTTCAAACCATGGCTGCTTTTGCTTTGACATGCTATTTACAACAAAAGACACATTTAATAAAATACTTAGTATGCTATAATCAATGACACCAATCTTACTATGATCAAATGCAACATAAACAACAAATTTAACCACTCTAGCAATCAAATGCCTAATTTCAATAGATAATAAACTAACATAGCTCACACAAAACACCATAATATATACAATTCACAAACTACAAAAAAACACAACAAACAAACAAGAACAAAAGCATATCCTATCCTAGTCCAAATCATCTGTGTAATCCTCTTCATCTGTGTAATTCTACAGCTTGATTTTTCACCATGTCGATCCTATTCAATGTAATTGGCCACAAAACCATACTTACACAAGTGATACATGTTTCTACTTCATCGAAATTTTTGTTGTTCATTTCGTCTAACCTACTTGTTCATTTCTTCTAACCTACTAAAAAATACATGCATATAATATTCATAAGAACTAAACTCATAACTAAAATATCTAATCATAATAAATAGCCTACTTTTCTACAAATTCAACTGTTAAAATAAGTATATGCTCGAGCAAAAATGGAACTGTCATACAGAGCCATTTAACAAAGTTATATCATCAACTAATTAATACTCAAATCACACGTTACTGTTAAAGAGCACTCATATGATATTTGATAAATAATCTCCTAATACATTTCAATTATAAGGATTATAATGCCAGACCCATGGTATCATTCAATATAACTAAAATCCTAACACAAATCAAATGAAAAATGAATCAATATGTGAAATATCACAATCATATATAGCACATGAAGAACACCTGAAGCTAAACCCCAAATTAGGAATTGTCAAATGAAAATTAAAGATTCATTGTAAATAATAGATATCCTTGTATATCAAGGCAGTTGTCCTTATCATGGACAAATAAAAAAATCTGTGTAGCAAAAAGTTCAATTGAAGCCGACATAAAATAGGGCTTTATGGCAAACAAATTAAGAAGTTCATTCAGGGCTTTATTGCAAACAAATTAAGAAATTCATTGGTTCAAATATCAATTAGATAACTTCTCTTCCACTCAAAAAAAAACCAACAGAGAACTAAGCATAACTTCGGTGACGAATTTAAACAAATAACGAAAATTAGAGAAACCCTAAAATTAATTCACAACTTTGAAGTAAACAAATAAATTCTTCAAATCGGTAACATAAAATATGATATGAGATGAGGAGATAAGGGTAGGAAGAAAAGAGTCATCAGATTTACCTTAGATTTAGGGTTTTAGAACAATTCGACTTTAAGAAGAAGATAATTAAGATACCGAAAGTAACGAGTTGGCCAATGAGACGTGATTGAGACAAAGCTGCAGTCATAACGGCGAACCCATGGAAAGCAGCGAACCCATCAGAGTTCTCTTCGTGAAGTGGCGTTTGAGAGTGAGGAGATGAAAGTCGAATACGATAATAGGGTAATACTTAGTTTATATTATTCATATTTTATTTTATTAATTCTTTTTTATTATAATAACCACTGCAATGGAACACTAGTTGCAATATTTTCTTCTAATTGCTTTTGATAAACATTGCAACGGAACAAAAATATCCCCTGCAGGTTATGTTGCAAAGTTTCCCACTTATAATTCCCGCCTACTTTACTGCAACGGAATGAAACTCCACTTGCAATTTCCGTTGCAATAATATTAACTATTTTAATTATAATAATACTGCAAGGGAATGTTCTTTTACTTGCGGATTCCGTTGCAATCTGAATATTTTGCAAAGGAAAAAATTTCGTGGTAAGCATTCCGTTGCAGAATGCAATTTTTCTTGTAGTGCTAGGTAACTAGTAAGAATCGTATTTTCATATGTTTTTAATTTTTATTTTTAATTCAATAGAATTGTAACCCCCCCTTTATAGGGAGTGCCACAGTAACTATAAACACCCAATAAATAACTCTACTCCATTTTCTGAAGTTCAATACTTATAGATTTACTATGTACAAATATAATTATAATGTTTCAAACTCCAATTATTCTTCAAATATTTATCAATGTCACTTTATATTTCTCACACTATTTAGTACATGCCATTATTCTACAAACCATAATATTACATTAAATTACAAATCCACCTCGAGTCTTTCCTTATTTGCTCTTTAAGCTGATCCACTTATTCCACTTTGGTCCAAGCTATCTACAAGTTCTCCACCTACGTGTAGAAAAAAAACTACACGCTAAGCAATTTGCTTAGTGGTGTCCATAAAAGAAATATAACAACTTCGAACATTTTTAAAATAGAAACAAAGTATATTTATAAGTCAAAAACAAATTAACCAACTTCATGGAACCAAAATCACAAAACTTATATAGTAATCCTTTCAAAGTACAATCAAATTTGTATCCAATTTTTCCAAACACTTTAACCACATATTGCCCAAAGTAAACAAGTCCTGAATAACGGTAAAATGGATACGGGAGTGGACAAGCCCGAAGCCGAAGCTTCAAAATCAATATATCGGTCAAGCCCGAAGCCAAAGCTTCAATATCAATATATATATATATATATATATCATAATATCGGCCAAAGCCCGAAGCCAAAGCTTCAATTGTTTGTACACTACTGTACCCCCCTTTATTGGCGCAATCTACCCTGACCAGTATTCTACTCGTTTAATAAGGGCAATAAATCAAAGTAACATCTTAAAAATTCCAGTTTAAACCATCAATCATAATTCAATATAACTTCAGTAATTAAGAAATCCAAATCCCAAATTTTTAAGCATCAAACTTTAATTAAAACTCAATAAAATCAATATTCATACTTTCCAAAATTTTTCCAGGTTTCACAACTTGACTTCCCTTGCATTTTTAACTATTAAAACATCACCCAATCAAAGAACTTTCTTCTAAACATAATTAGACATATGTCTCAGCTTTCCAAAGCCACTAGAATCACAGAAATCCAAACTTTATAACCAAAGTTATGATCAAAATACTAAATAGTGTACCAAGCTGAGATTTTCCGAAAACAGATTTCATGACTCAACTTCAAACGAAAATTTCACATTGAAAACGAACGAAATTCAACAAGGTTTCTTCTGAACATATGTTCCTTACTTTATGTAGATATCAATAAAATCAAGAATTGTTCAAATCGGCTTTATATAATGAGAGAAAACATTAAAACAAAACAGGTGTACAATCTGGAAAATTTTCCGAAAAACCGAGAAATCGAAATTCGAGACACAAACCTTTTTCTAAGCTCTTTCTAACTCTCTTCTACCTCTTTTGCCTTTGATTTGCTTGCACTAGCTTCCTCTACAATAGCCATATATAATTTTATCAAGTTATTGTATAAATAAACTTCCTAATACCATAAATATGCTTAATCTACCATGAATTCTACTAATTAAGCTTTAATTTCACCAAAAATCACTCACCTCAAACTCGGGTTACTATTCATCCGAATCTTAATATCTGAAATCCTCCTCTTCTAGTCTTGATTGACTGAAATTGATGATGATAGAGGGCTTAAGGATCGATTTCTAACAAGAATTCGAAGTTGAATCGAAGAAATCGGAAGTTTTTTTGTTAGGGAAATTTTGATAATGGAAAGGAAGAAATGGAGAAGGAGAAGGAAATGAAATTGAATGGGTTGAAGGGGTAAAATGATACGTATAGGATTTTGGACTTTTCTTTTCTTTTTTTTTTCAATTTCCAATATTGCCCTTGGACAAATAATTAAATGCCCAATTCATCCCTCTTAATTAATTAGCTCTTATTTCCTCATGCCTTATATCCAATAACAATAATAACAATAAAAATAATTTCCATGATATTTTAATACTATAGTAATTTATTATAAGCAAATTTTGGAAATTTCGGTTCGTTACAATTCTCCCCCTCTTATGAATTTTCGTCCCAAAAATTTCCTGAAAACAATTGCGGATATTGAGTTTTCATTGTATCCTCCAGTTCCCAAGTTGCTTCTTCAACCTTATGATTCTTCCAAAGTACTTTTATCAGTGGAATAGACTTGTTTCTCAATTGTTTAACCTCTCTCGCCAAGACTTGTACCGGTTCCTCTTCATACGTTAGGTCGGGTTCGATTTCTACGACATTAGGAGATAAGATATGTGATGGATCTGATCTGTATCTCCTTAATATCGACACATAGAACACATTATAAATTTTGCCGAGTGTCGGGGGTAGTGCCAACCGATAAGCTACCGGTCCAACCTTCTCTATAACCTCATATGGGCCAATGAATCTCGGACTGAGCTTGCCTTTCTTGCCAAATCGCAGGACTTTCTTCCAAGGAGATACTTTGAGAAATACTTTATCCCCTACTTCATAAGTAATGCCTTTTCTTTTTAGATCAGCATAAGACTTTTGTCTATCCGATGCAGCCTTCAATCTCTCTTGAATAAGTTTTACCTTCTCCTTTGTCTCTTGAATTAAATCCACTCCCACAATCTTTTTTTCACTAAGTTCGGTCAAATATAATGGAGTTCAACATTTTCTTCCATACAATGCTTCATATGGCGCCATTTGTATGCTTGACTGATAGCTGTTATTATAGGCAAACTCCATGAGGGACAAATACTTATCCCAACTTCCCTCGAATTCAATGATACAACTTCTCATCATGTCTTCCAACACCTGAATTACTCTTTTAGATTGACCATCTATTTGAGGATGAAATGAAGTTTACTACCTAAGGCTCTTGCAACTTCTTCCAAAATCTCAAAGTAAATCTTGGATCTCAGTCAGAAATGATTGAAATAGGCACACCGTGTAGCCGCACTATCTCATCTACATATAACTGAGCCAACCTATCAAGTGAATAATCCATCCTAACCGAAAGAAAGTGGGCAGACTTTATCAATCTATCTACAACAACCCACACTGCATCATGTTTCTTCTGTGAAAGTGGTAAAGACGTCACAAAATCCATTATAATTCTTTCCCATTTTCATTCTGGAATTGTTATTTGTTGCAACAATCCATAAGGAACTTGATGTTCTGCTTTCACCCGTTGACAAGTTAGACATTGAGCAACATAGTTAGTAATGTCTTTCTTCATTCCATTCCACCAATAATGGCTCTTCAAATTTTGGTACATCTTGTTTTCTCCTGGATGCATCGCATAAGGACTACTATGCGCCTCATGTAAAATATTCTTCTTTAATTCTTCATTGTTTGGCACACATAGTCTATCTTTAAAATATAGACATCCATCTTCTTGAACCATATAGTTGTCTACGATACCCATTTGTGTCCTTGCTCGAATGACCTTCAAGTCATCATCTTCATTTTGTGCTTGCTTAACATGTTGTAGTAGTACAGGTTGAATCTTTAATTCTGTAATTAAGGCTCCACTACTGGTAAGAGCTAACCCCGTATTCATAGCCCTTAGTGCCATCATTGTCTTTCTACTGAGAGCATCCGCCACTACATTAGCCTTTCCTTGATGGTAGTCAATAAGACAATCGTAATCTTTAATGAATTCCATCCACCTTCTTTGCCTTAAATTCAACTCCTTCTGTGTTGGTAAATATTTCAAGCTCTTGTAATCAGTATAAATTTAACATTTTTCTCCATAAAGATAGGGTCGCCAAATTTTCAAGGCAAAGACTATTGCAGCCATTTCCAAATCATGTGTAGGATAATTCCTTTCATGATTCTTCAATTGCCTAGAAGCATAGGCAACCACTTTCCCTTCTTGCATCAAAACACACCCAAGACCACTATGTGAAGCATCACTATAGATTACAAAGTTTTTTCCAGGCTCTGGTTGGGTAAGGATGGGTGCTTTTGTCAACATCGCTTTCAACTTCTCAAAACTTTCTTGACACTTGTGATTCCACTCAAATTTTGCATTCTTTTGAAGTAGTTTCGTCAGTGGGGCAGCAATGACTGAAAATCCCTTCAAAATCTTCTATAATACCCCGCTAAACCAAGGAAACTTCTGACTTCCGTAGGGTTCTTTGGTGGTTTCCATTCTACAACTGCTTCTATCTTTTTAGGATCCACTTTAATTCCTTCTATAGAAACAACATGGCCTAAGAAAGAAACTTCTTCAAGCCAAAACTCACATTTGCTAAGTTTGGCATACAATTTATTTTCCCTCAAAGTTTGGAAGACTATCCGCAAATGTTGATCATGCTCTTCCCGTGACTTAGAATACACCAAAATATCATCAATGAAAACCACTACAAACCTGTCTAAATATAAATAAAAGACACGGTTCATAAGGTCCATAAATGTTGCTGGTGCATCAATTAGACCAAATGGCATCACCAAAAATTCATAGTGCCAATATCTGGTTCGGAAAGCCATCTTTGCAATATCATCATCTTTCACTCTCATTTGATAGTAGCCTGATCTCAAATCAATCTTGGAGAAGTATTTGGTACCCTTAAGTTGATCAAATAAGTCTTCAATCCTTGGCAATGGATACTTGTTCTTCACTGTCAATTTATTCAACTCCCGGTAATCAATACATAATCAGAGCGACCCATCTTTCTTCTTAACAAACAACACTGGTGCACCCTACGGGGATATACTCGGGCGTATGAATCCTTTGTCTAATAATTCTTGCAACAGGATCTTCAACTCTTTCAGTTCAGCAGGTGCCATTCTGTATGGTGCTTTAGATACTGGTGCGGTACCCGGCAATACATCAATTGCGAATTCTACCTCTCTTGTTGGTGGCAAACCCGGTAGTTCTTCTAGAAATACATCGGGAAAATCACATACCGTGGGAATATTCTGCAATTCTAACTCACTTTCCTTCAATTCTAGAGCGAAGATTAGGTAGGCCTGACATCCCTTCCTAACAAGTCTTTTAGTCTTCATAAAAAAATTATGTCACAGAGATAATATGATCTTTCACCCACGATAACTATTTCTTCTCCATCAGAAACTTGAAGTGACATTCTTTTGTTTTTACAATCCACCACAGCTCGATGTTCCGATAACCAATCCATTCCTAAGATAACATCATAATCTCGGTAAGGTAACTCAATTAAATTTGCATGGAAAAGTTGATGTTGAATCATAATAGGGCAACTCATATACACTTTGTTTACTATCACACTGTGACCTAAAGGATTAGTCACTTCAATATTTTCTCCTAGTTCTTCTACATGTAACCCTTTCTCTTGTGCTAACGCAGTACATATATATGACTGAGATGAACAGGGATCTATCAAAGCATAAACATCGTGATGAAAGAATGAAAATTTACCGACTATAACATCAGTAGATTCCCGAGTCTCAGGCCCTCGGATTGTATAACTTTGCCCCATTCCTCCCGGTTGTGAGCACGGGATTTTGCAGTCCCTCTCGCGAGACGATGATGACGTGTACCCGATTTTAATACCTCAAAATAAAAGTTCTCTTTAGAATTTTTATTACCAAAATAATATTCCTCGTGAATTTTATAATTGGTAGAATCCAGTTTGGCGTAGCCGATAACGCGTTCGGTAGGAGCTTGAACCGATGATTTACACCCAAATAATAAATACCCTTTAAAATATTGTTAAAAGTCATAAAGATGCCCTTTTTTTCCACTAGTAAGCTACTTTTTCGGACTTTTTGGCTTTTTTTTGACCCACTAACTGAAGGCATGCTGAAGGCTGATGCCGCCAAAAGCATCACCCATGTCGCCGGCGATATCATCATACCGCCGGCGACATCAGTCATACCGCTGGAGATATTATCATGTCGCCGGCGGTATGACTCGAAACGGGTCCCCTTACAGACAGCATCTCCGACCACTTTCGGTGGAATTATTAAAAAAGGCCCCAAAAGGCACCCTATTCCACCTATAAAAAGGCTCCTTGGACTGCACTTGCAAAGGGGAGAAAAAAAAAAAGAAAAAGCAAAAGGGATTTTAAAGGTGGAAATAGATGATAGTGAGATAAGAATTAGATAAAACAGAAAAAACGGGATTCCGACCCATTTTTTCCTGGTTTTTCTTCTTTGAACTCTCTGATCGTGAGTTGAAATCGACAAAACCTTAAGTCAAAATCATTTTAGTAGAATTTAGAAACCAAAAGACACTTAAAATCATTACTAAATCATCGTAACAAGCTCCCCGGAGGTGTTTTATTCGGATCACGAAGAGGTGGATCCACAACCCCGAGGTAAAAATCCTGAGTCTCATAGCTCTTTGGCATTATTATTATTAGTTTTACACCAACTCTTTTTTTGTGTGTTCA
Organism: Euphorbia pulcherrima; assembly: GCA_947683365.1. Lineage (NCBI taxonomy): Eukaryota > Viridiplantae > Streptophyta > Magnoliopsida > Malpighiales > Euphorbiaceae > Euphorbia > Euphorbia pulcherrima. The sequence goes on along the minus strand of CANTUS010000006.1, from coordinate 5,981,616 downwards.
TTTTCGAGTTTTCGGTCGCTTTGACTGCAAACCGCTACTGTAGCAAGGAATTGGAGTCACCGGGGACATGCGATGAGGCCGGCAGTATCGCCCATGTCGCGAGAGACACCGTTGGTACCGCCGTTAGCATCGCATTCCCCGGAGACCTCGCTTTCTCGCGGAACCTTTCTTTACGGTACCCAGAAAGCCCTGTGCCCATCTGCATGCTGATGTCGCCCGTGACACAATCGATGTCGCCGGCGGCATCATCCATGCCGCCAGCGACATCAACTATGTCGTCGGCGGCATCAGATGCCATTGGCGGCTTGGCTTTCCGGACAGCAGTATTGTTTTCGTTTATTTCCAAACTAATTTATTTTCTAAAGCTAGGACTTATAGTGCAACGATGGAGGTTCGAAACCTCCTGAAAACAGACCCGCCTCACAACAAGTGGTATATTCATTTGTAATCCGATTAAAGCAATAATCGAATCTGAAATTTGGACAAAAACGGAATTTCCCCTCAAATGCCACTCGAACCTCATTTTAGCCATTCAATCGAGCTTTATGATATTATAAATAAGATATGCCATATTCGTGTCAGCTATCATCTGCAGGTGGGTATATATCGGACGTTCGGGTATTTTATTTGTTAAGTAGAAAATGTATAGGACTTGAAAACCTTGTAATAATTCTACTTTCCGCACTTACTTTTCTTTTACGATTGTAAATATTTTATTTACCGCTTCAATTACTTGATAAATGCGAAAACCATAAAATAACTGAAAATACAAATAAATAGGGTGGATTAAACCGATTAAGAAAGAATGAAGTATCCTAATTTGGCCTAATGAAAAGTAGATAACATCATCCGAACTCGGAATCTCTACTTAAGGTATGGTCCAACCACCTGGTGGGAAAATCGTACCGAAAATTTCCCGATTAAGCTGAACCGGGTGGCGACTCTATTCTAAGTACGGGATTTCGATCTCGTATCTTTTAAGCATTACAATATGCAAAATCATTTTCTTTTCAACCGCATCACACTCGTCTCCCCGACACACCAAAAACGGGCCGGCCCTACCGGGTCCGGCCCCCGCGCACGCAGCCGCGCGGGTCGTCGTCCGCTCACAGTGGTGACTCTGCTGGGGACTTTCTTTAAACTTGAATCTTCCTTCATAGTTTAAAAGATTTTGATGATGTATTGAAATCATTGGCCAAATTAAAACTTCATTCTTTTCTTATGACGTCTTGTCCTCATGCGTGTAGATAGTTCGGTAATTTTAGGTACCCTATTTCACCCGAGAAGCTCACAAAGTATCACTCATGCCCTGTTGGAATTGAGGATGCCTAGTGGGTGGATCACTCGTTTTAACCAACACGTAAACTCCTATGACCGCGCCCATTCAGGTAGTGGTTGAGTAACGTGGAATCAAGGTAAACGGGAACCTTCTACATCAACAACCCTATACCAAAGCCGCGTTAGAAAAAAAGCCTTAGCACATCATTCCCCTTAGGATTACCCAAAATGAATAAAATAATTGGGACGCCCTACTTTCGCCATTGCCGGTGAAGCAGCCAAACTCCATCCTACCAAAGAGGCGTTACGCGGGAGTCAAAAGGTTGGAACAGGGCCGATTCGCATGCTAAGTGCTCTATGATCATGCACCCCCATACATCGGCTTTAAGGACCGAAAATAAATCAACTTGCCCTTACCACTTCCACCCGTGGAAGAGGTTTAGCAACATGTGTAGGACTTCTCTTGTATCTCTGTTGCATCATCACATATCGCTATGTATGACGCGAGGTACACACGTCTCATATATGTTGGAGGGATAAACCATCACATCGTCTCTAACCACATCTACGTGCAGCCATGCGCACTACATGTCACTCCCAGGGCACAAAAAAGCATGCATACCACGCATATCATTCACCAATCCACGTATGACCTGATCCGCTGCCTACCATTTCAGCTACGAGGAGGCGCACTGACCGTCGTACCCCTGCCTGGAAAAGGATAGAACATCGCCTGATACGTCATACTCCGACCCCGGTTGCCACCACGGAAGTTGAAGGAATCCCCCATACCGATTCCAGCGAGGAATCAGATTCAGAGCGAGTTCAGTTAAGCCAAAATTCCCCTCGACTGACCATGTCTCTCCCAAGAAACGAAGGGACCCCCCCCTCTAGAAGAGCCCTTTGGTCCCACTTCCAGCTCGGGAACAGGATCCCAACCACCTCCTGGTTTTGACTTAACCAGTGCTATGATGCAGTTCTTAAACTCGGATACTTTCCAAGCCTCTATCCAAACTACGGTTGAGGCAGCAGTTAAGCGAGCTCTAGAAAATAGGAACTCCGATCAAGTATCGGCATCTGACATCCAAGCCCTAAACGGTACAACATGGATACTGACCAGTTTGGTAGAGGCGGGACCCGTCGCACCTGTACTTCAATCAATCCAACCCTTGACGAGTCCATTCCAGTTTGAACAGGCTTCGGCTCTCTTGTCGACTTCAACCACTCCACCAGCTGTACCTTTCAACCCCAGACCTTTCGCCCAAACCTCCACTCCTCTGACCTTTAATCACCAAAGTCCATCGTTTCGGTCTCTACCCCCATTCACACCTCCACAGTTTGTCGTAACTCCTAAAGGCACCACTTACCCCCAGAATCCATTTGCCAGTCATCTGACTGTCCGTCCTACACTGCCTCCAACATTCAACGACCTGGTCACACAACCTCCGGGTGTGACACCTGAGGTAGCCGCTTTCGTTCGACAAATGATAGCTTCTCAGACTGTCAACGACCAGGTCGTGCATTCTCCGGGCACGACACCCCAAGCCCCGACCATCTCTCGCGAACCGGTCAGCGACCAGGTCACGCAACCTTCGGGCGTGACACCAGAAATCCAAGCTTACATCAACCGCCTCATCATTAATAAAAAACCTGAACGAGACGAAGATTGGGTCCCCGACAATTTTACTATGCCAAACATGGCTCACTATGATGGCTCGGGAGCACCCGCCTCTCACATCATAATGTACGAAAGGGTGATGCGCGTGAAGAAGCTAAGTGACAAAGTGTTGGCTGAGATGTTTCCTTGTTCTCTTCGGGGACCTGCACTCGAGTGGTACTATACTTTGCCGCAGCATATTGTCGCCGACTGGACGCTCTTATCTGAGGCTTTGAAAGTACACTATGGGTTCAATACTATGATGGAGACGACCCTCCAACATCTTGAGAGGGTCCGTCAAATGCCCAATGAAACCTTTAAGCAGTACTTCAACAGGTGGATGTCAACCCAGGTCTTGATGAAGTCTAAGCTTAGCCTTGAGGAAATGATTGTCAAACTCCTCGAAGGATCTCTCCCCTTGTTCCGTAAGGAAATGGCTACGGATTCCTTCCTTTCTTACAAAGCTGTGTTTGAGAAAGCAGAAAAAATTGAGCGCGAAGCAGAACGCGAGAAGGCCGAGAGAGCAGGCAAACCATGGTTCAGGAAAAATGAAGCGCAACCCTCGGCCCTAGCGCCGGCTAAACCAAAAACACTGGCTGCTATCCAAACCATTTCTCATACCCCAGCTACGACACTCACAACCAACCCGACTCCATCAACGATTGCCACGATCCAACCTCCTCGCCCCCCTTTTGTTTTGACCAACCCCTATAAATTGCCCATGCGGGTCATCTTCCAACGGTTGAGGGAAGCGGGTTTTATTCAGTCCCTCCAAGAATACAAGCCACCTAAACCTGAAGACAAGAATAACTTCTGTAATTATCATGTTCAGGTGGGGCACCAAACCAACAATTGCAAGGCCCTACTCTCAGCTATTCAGCGTTTGGTTAGCGAGGCAAAGATTGCCGAACCAGATAAGGCCCCGAGCACTATGAATAACCCTTTACCAAACTTCGAAAGTAAGGTCGGAATGGTCCAATCAGGTTTACTTGAAGCCACGGTCTTCGACCTCCTTGCCCAGGGGCAGGACAGTGATAATTTCGTCCTGGTCATCGGTTCAGGCCTTCCATCTTGCTCAGTTTTTGAACTTATCAATCAGGCCAACCCAGAAGTTAACTCCATTCAAGAAATGGAAAGGGATCCAAGCCAACCAAAGCAAGAGAGTCGCAGGTCTAAACCGTTTGTGGCAAAGAGAAGGAAAGCTGAGGGAAAAGCATTGTTCAGTGTAGATTCTTTTGTTTCATAGGAGAACTATTCTGATGAAGATGGGGAAGTGGCTCGGGAATCTAAGGCCATAAGTACCAACTTGTTCAAGGTCGACCACCATGACCTTTTTAGTGTGGATAAATATGAACTACGAGACCCAGATTCAGACTCTGAAAAGCAGCAGTACCTGTTTGAGACGCGAGCCACCAAGAGCGTCTTACTCGACAATGTCCTCAATATCACCCGGAGTGGTCGTGTATATCAGCCAGAAGACCGGTATCTCCGTCTAAACAAAGACCCGATTCCTGGCAGGGTTGGGACTACAGCGAGGCCCCCTTCTCCACCTCCACCTGTCCCTACTAGTCTTGAGGTCGACCCCCTCATTACCCAGTTAAAAAACACCCAAGCCCGATACAGCATTTGGCAACTGGTAATTGACTCAGAAAGGCATCGTAAGGGTTTGATCAAACAGCTCCTTGACCTGGAGGCTAATCCGACCACCTCGGTCGTTGAGATGTGCGCCGCGATAGGAGAGGGCATTCCCCCAAGAAAGGGGCCTCAGATCGTGTTTGATAGTTTTGATCTCACACTTGAAGGAAGGGATCACAATAGGGCCTTGTTCATCCGGGTGCAAATTCTTGATAAGGTCATCCCATGCGTCATGGTCGATGATGGCTCCGCCCTAAACCTATGCCCTTTAAAGATCCTTCCTCATCTGGGACTGTCAGAGGACATGCTTGAAAGGTCCAGCACTGTTATTAGAGCATATGACGATTCAAAGCGCAATGTAATTGGGGTCTTTGAGGCAGGGGTTACTATCGAAGGTATCACAAACAATGTACGTTTCACCGTCCTTGACATTCCTGTTACCTATTCTCTGCTGCTTGGCCGGCCATGGCTCCATGCATTGGGCGCGGTACCCTCCACACTACACCAAAAGATCAAGCTAATCCATGGTGATAGAATGATAACTATAGAGGCCGATCCTGCTTCCGTCATGGCCGTTATGGAAGCCGAAGCTAATCTGGAAAAGAGCCTCCAGATTGCCATGATTAGTAAGGCTCAAAAACCCCCTCCCCTTTGGCACAACTACCTCCACGCGGGTATGGGCAAGCTAATGAAGAAGTCTGGTTACAGGCATGGTAGGGGTGGAGGAATACATGAACAGGGGATTATTGAAGCACTGGAACCAAAAATCCTCATCCGTGGAGTTGGACTGGGGTATAAGCCTAGAAAAGCCTATCGTCGCGTCCCCTACTGTTATTGTCGCATGGTCACTACTTGTGAAATCCAGGGAAAGAGGCTTTATAAAGGGGAGCCCGAACCAATCGAGCATGATGGGAAAATGTGGCCCGGCTTTGAAATCTTTAAAGATGTCTATGACTTTGAGGCGGGTCACACGATAGTTTCGGCTGAACCTGAACCAACGGAGTCTGACGTGCCTGTTAACGTGATTTCCGAGAAGGAAAGATAAGATGTATCCTGAAGATGAGTCTATCGATCCAGAAATTGAGGATGTCGTGGCAACCGTGACAAGAGCTATGGTACTACTGATGAAGAAAGGCTGGAAGGGTAATGGGAAAGAAGATGCCATGGTAGAAAAGCTCGCCAGGGCTATAACCGAAAAGGCTAACCTGTCTGAGGAGCCGTCGCGCACCACCCCCCAAAGGACCACTTGGGAGCACAACCCAAGCACCACCCTGACAGATGATATAGAGAACACCTCTCCCATCGACATGGCCGCTGAAGCCCCTCCGCATGTGGAGGAAGATGTGGATGATGTAATTTTTAATATTTCCGATGTCTTTGATACGAACAATGCCGCCTATGAGGCTTTTTATGCAATGAATAACTCCCGTTCAGCTTACTTGTTTGATGTCTTTCCGGATGGATCCATGCATTCACGTAACGATACGCATAACGTTTTTGGCATTAGTGAAACTCTATTAAGTGAAATAAACCTAAGTACGGATGACAATCCAAAAATGGTAACCATTTCCAAAGATTTAACTCCCGAGGAAAAAAGTGAGATCATAAAAGTGCTTAAGAATCATGTTAACGCTTTTGCTTGGTCATACGAAGACATGCCTGGGGTTGATCGACGAATCGCCGAGCACAGGATCCCAACTGATCCTAAATTTCGACCCGTCAAACAGAAGCTCCGCCGGTTGAGACCCGAATGGGCAGAACAAGTTAAGACAGAGGTTTCGAGGTTGATCGAAGCTCGATTCATAGAAGTAGTAGAATACCCGACTTGGTTATCCAACATCGTCCCGGTACCAAAGAAGGATGGTAGAGTTCGAGTCTGCGTAGACTTTCGAGATCTCAATAAAGCCTCACCAAAGGATGACTTCCCTCTCCCACACATCGATGTCCTAATTGACAGTGCCGCCGGGGCGGCTATGTATTCGTTCATGGATGGGTTCTCAGGATACAATCAAATCCTGGTTAATATCGCCGATAAAGTCAAAACAGCATTCATTACTGAGTGGGGGGTTTATTGCTACAAGGTAATGCCCTTCGGGTTGAAAAATGCCGGAGCCACTTATCAACGAGCTGTAACCGCCCTACTACATGACATGATCCATAAAGAAGTGGAAGTGTATGTGGACGACATGATTGTGAAATCCGCCACTCGAGAAGAGCACCCTGCTGTTCTTGACAAGTTTATGACTCGCATTGAAAAATACAATCTTCGTCTAAATCCAAAGAAATGCGTGTTTGGAGTCACCTCCGGCAAGCTGTTAGGACACGTGGTTAGCCAAAAAGGGATTGAAATGGACCCAGACAAAGCCAAAGCCATCAGGGATATGCCTTCCCCTAAGACGGAGAAAGAGGTCCGATCATTTTTAGGGTCCTTACAGTATGTTAGTCGATTCATTGCCCGCCTTACTACCGTCTGCGAACCCATCTTTAAGTTGTTGAAGAAACAACAACCCGTGGTATAGAACAATCACTGCCAAGTAGCATTCGATAGAATCAAGACATACCTTGTCAATCCACCGGTCTTGGCACCCCCCATCCCAGGGAAACCACTCATCCTTTATCTGGCCGTTGAAGAAACATCCGTCGGAGCCATGCTTGTCCAAGAACATGATGATAAGCGCGAGCATGCCATTTACTACCTAAGTAAGAAGCTACTAGATTATGAAACCCGATATTCAATTGTAGAGAAGACTTGTGCTACCATGGTTTGGCTCACTAAGAAGTTGCGACATTATTTCCAATCCTATCGAGTCCAGGCCGTAGCCAAAATTGATCCAATGAAGTTTCTTTGTCAGTCCCCCACTCTAGTCGGCAAATTATCAAGATGGTTACTTCTCCTATCTGAATTTGACATCGAATATGTAACCCGAAAGGTCATTAAAGGGAGGGCTGTAGCCGAATTCTTGGCTAATCAACCCCTCAGCTCTGACTACAAGGAAAGTTTGGAATTCCCCGATGAACAGCTCGCCTCCGCTACAGTCCTTGATGACAATTGGACAATGTACTTTGACGGCGCTGTAAACCGCCGAGGAGCAGGTCTCGGAGTCATCATCGTCACACCAGATAATGAGATAATCCCATTATCCAAACGTTTAGAGTTCGCTATCACCAACAACGGCGCTGAATATGAAGCTTGCCTGTTCGGCCTCGAGGCTCTTCTTCAGGTTCAGGCACACCATGTATCCGTCATTGGAGATTCGGCTCTAGTTGTTCATCAGGTCATTGGAGATTGGGAAGTTAAAGAAGAATCCCTTCGCCCTTATGTCGAGGCCGTCCGCGAATTGTCTGAGAAATTTACCTCATGCTTATACCGCCATGTCCCTCGAGATGAGAACCAAATGGCAGATGCTCTCGCCACTCTCGCATCCTTATGGGAAGGACCCCAGCAACAACCTATCCGCCCGTTGGTTTTGCTATCCACCAAGGCCCCATATCGTGTCCAGTCAACTCCTCCGGTTCTCGCCATTTCATCCGAACCTTGTTGGTATTCTGACATAGTCTTGTTTCTTCGGGCCGGCCAATACCCCACAGCTTCTTCCGACTCGAACCGTACCACCCTACGGCGGCTTGCTACCCAATTTCGTATTATAGATAATGACCTATTCAAGCGCACCAGTGATGGCCTACTCCTCCGTTGCCTCAATGATTCCGAGGCTCAGAAAGTAATGATCCAGGTTCATGCCGGCGACTGTGGCCCTCATATGAATGGTCTTGCCCTCGCAAAGAAGATCCAGCGACTAGGGTATTTTTGGCTCACTCTCACAGCCGATTGTATCGCCCAGGTCAAACGATGCCACCAATGCCAGATTTACGGAGATATGCGGCATTTGCCACCGACCGAGCTCCATCACTTATCCACCCCTTGGCCATTCTCGGCGTGGGGTATAGATATAATTGGTGAAATCCGTCCTTCCTCAACGAATGGCCACAAATTCATTGTGGTAGCAGTAGATTACTTTTCAAAATGGGTGGAAGCCGAATCCTTCACCAATGTCACTGCCAGGCAGATGGCCAAATTCATAGAAAAGCATATCTTTGCGCGGTATGGGCTCCCACATCATATAGTCTCAGACAATGGGGTACAATTTCAAGGAGCAACCGCTTCATTAATCGAAAAGTATGGGATCGAGCACCACAGGTCTTCTCCATACAGACCACAAGCCAATGGAGCTGTTGAGGCAGCCAATAAATCGGTAAAGAAGATTCTCTCTAAGATGATAGCCGGTTATAGGGATTGGGCGGATAAGTTACACTTTGCTACTTAGGGATATCGCACTAGCATACGTACTCCGACAGGCCAAACTCCATTTTCCTTGGTTTACGGAATGGAAGCAGTCTTGCCAGTTGAAACTCAGGTGACCTCATTAAGAGTTGCCCTGGAGGCTAAGTTAGAAGAATCCGAATGGACTCGGACAAGGTTTGAACAGTTGAACATGATGGATGAACAAAGGTTGAAGGCCCTTGACAACCTCCAGATGTACCAACAACGTATGGCTCGGGCATACAACAGTCGGGTAAAACATCAGAAGTCCCCCCTAAAGGTCGGTGATCTGGTCCTCAAGCAGTTGAAGCACTCTACCACTGATGCAAGGGGAAAATTCAGGCCAAACTGGGAGGGACCATATGTGATAAAGAAACTGCTTAGCAAAGGGGCAGCTAAACTTATGGACATGGATGGGAACGAGTTCGTAAATCCCGTAAACCAAGACAGGCTTAAGCGTTATCATGTTTAAAAAGAAATAAACCAGAAAAGCAGCACACGAAAAGATACATACATAATAATCTCCCGCCTTTCAGTCTTTCACTGATTGGGCAAAAATTAGGGTGATACCCGACGATTGGTATTCTGTGAACCAACCGTGCAAAAATTAGGGGATAAGACAAACCTGCTAGATCGAAAACCCGAACAGGGCGATCTAGGCAAAAGTTAGGGTATGTGAGTATAGAGCGAGTGCCTTCTAGAAAACCGAACTCGGCTAGTCGACACCGGGAGTTAAGTCGATGGAAATGACAACCAGGCATCATGTACTTTATTTTATCTCGATTAATAAAAAGTTCTCTCGTGTTAAAATCGAAATGCTTACGCTTACGTGAATCCTGTATTCATAAGTTCAAGACAACTTTGGCAAACTTTGAACAGGGTTCATTTTGGTTCCATTCTAGAGCAAAAAAAAAATAAAAATAAAAAAAAAAAAAACCTGATGATTCCAACAATGGCAAGACTCAAAACGAACTTCCTGCATCGTCATCTTGGTACCTAGAGACCCGCCTCGGTGTGCTAGAAGAGAGGGGATCCTCCCCTCGCTCCGCGCATTCCCCCTCCAAACGGGCCCATGACCGCTTTCGACGGGTCGGCAAACCTCTTATCTCGGCAAGCCATCCTCTGTAGTATGTGTCAGTTTCAGTGGTTTCTAGGTGATCGTAATCCAGAATCTCGAACACAGCCTCCTTAGACCATTTCTCCTGAATATGGTTGACCCACCTAGCTTTGTAAACTCCGATCTGGTTGTGGGGCAATTTGATCGGGACTCTCTGCCTTTTACCATACTGACGACATAGCCGATAGGGGGTATAAAATGAAGATTTCTCCAAGCCTATCAATTGAACACATGCTCCCCAAGATTCTACGACCACATCCTGAATTCTCCACCATGGACTAACCCACTGAACCTGCACGTCAGTATACCCCCTCAAGATAGCCACCCAATTGTCATATGTCAGCTCATCGAAATCGGCCCGCATAAGCCCTCTCTCCCTCAGATGGACAGGAAGATACTTTTTTGGATTCCCTCGGGGTACCTCCCTCAGCTTTAGCTTCTCCATCAGCCAGACCTATAAATGCAGAACTCGGGTAAGGATAAGAGAAAGAAATGCTGGGATCAAAAAGAACAAGAGATACCTGTAATAATGTGAATTGATCCCCAATGAGTGACGAGTCAACAGAAGCAGCATCCGTGTTTAACAAAACATCGGCTAATCCCACGGCCACCGGGGAAGCCCCTGTCGACATAGGGCCAATGAGGGAAATTAACCTGAGCGGAGCAACCAGGCTCACTCCACACATAAACTCCGCCATGAGTAACAAGGCCATCATAAATGGCCAAGCAGGATGGGATCGGGACACCCCACGACACCACTCCAAGACTGCTTCGAGCTGAAAACCAGGTCTGTCAGGTGACTGGGATAGAAATGGGTCGATAGAATCTAAATTCCATAGCCCTCGTGGAATTCCATTTATGCCAAAATGAAGGTCCGGTAACGCCAGAGAAACGCGTTTAGGACACGGTGTCCCTAAAATAGCATGGAATTCTTCGAGCAAGGGGCAGAGCTCGAACGATGAAAAGCGGAAAACATGGTCCATTGGATCCCAAAAGGACAGTACCGCTCGAAGGAATTCGCGGCTCACGGGCCACGCCGCGACGTATCGAAGCCCCCAAAGCCTGAATTTTTCGAGCCTCTTCCAATCGACATTCCCCAAACTCTGCAGAAAACCCCGTAATCTTTTATTATGGGTTGCCATGACAAGTAGTGGACAGAATGGTTAAAGTCAGATTGCTGGAAAGTTGATGCCACCGGCGATTTGGATGAAGCCGCCGACGATATGAGTGAAGCCGCCGGCGATGTGGTTGATGCCGCCGGCGATATAGAGCCAATTAGGGCGATATCAGATGATGTCGCCGGCGATATGGACTTCAGACAGCCCTGTATATATTATTTTAAGTCGATCCATTTGGGCGATATGGGCCATGCCGCCGGCGATATGGAGTGAATTTTCCGGCGACATCAGAAACATTTCTGCTGTCTCAGACCTGTACAAAAACCTATAAGTAATCCTATGTTTCCAATGACTTATCAAGCAGCAATTCATTTTCAGAATAAAAGCCCGGAGGCGCAAATCGCTCAAATTATACCAAATCGTCTAGCCCATAAATCAAATATCAAAACCCCAATGTATCGGAGGTACAAACAAGAACTCAAAAGAAAAGTAAAACTAAGCATGCCCGCCACTACCGGCTGGACGGGACGAAACGTCATCAGGACTTGTGAACCAATCGTCAACATCGTCTTCCTCTCTTCCCGCCGTCATGGGAACGCTGCTGGACTCCTCAGCCGCGGTAAACGCACGTCGGCCGGCAGACTTCTTGACCCCCCTACGACTGGTACCCCCGGGGTGCGCACGGTCCAGGTTTTGTCTGCTTCTCTGTTCTTAGGCAGTGGCCGCCAGCTGACCCTCGAGATCGCTCACGCGGCGCTGTAAGGCTGCAGTCTCCTCCTCATACCGCCGCCGGGCTGCGTCAGCATCAGACAAAGAAAGGTCTAAAAAATCCTGCAAACCGAAGAAAATATCAGCCTTGCATGTCATGCATAACATCCATACATATATCCCATCCTAACATGTGCATAGAATACCTGAACGAGGAGCGATTGCCCAATAAGGGTATCCCGGAGAACAAAATTGTTCTCCGCGAGTTGCTCCACATGACTTCGCGCCACCTAGCAAATCCAAAAAAGCAAAATCTTAGACACCCACATCTATGACTCAATAAGAAAAGGATTATTAGATCTTACGTAGGTAGCATTTTCAGGCACGAAAATCGGGGATTGCCGGCTCGAACCAACATTCCTATGAGAGAATTCGCCTCGAGAGTTCATCAATAGGAAGGTGGTTTCCAACGGATTAACCAATCTCCCCTCCACGAAGTTTATGCCCTCCGGCGGGCCATAATGTCGGGTCCCGCTTTGGTTATCACGGCCCCTCTTTCTCACGGGTTCCTGCAGAACGTAAAAGTCACACGTCAACAACGTCCCTAAATGACTTCAAAATCATACACAACTATACCTTGAAAGAACGTTGCTCCCCTTGGGACATCGGCACGCTCCCGCCAGCTACACCCACGCCTACCTCGTCCTCCCCCTCAGGGTCGACCGCAACGTCCCCTTCCAGCGCTTCATCCTCATCATCATCTTCATCATCGTCATCCACGATGCCTCTAAGGCGCCTCTTTTCATCCTCCAATCGTTGCTCGTTATGATACTCAATTGTATCATTGCCATGGATACGAGGACACATGGGGAGCAGACGCTGAAAAAGCCGCTCGTAGGGGCCAGGAACGCTAGGGATCACTCGGCCATTCCCTTCAATATAATCGGCTTTGTCGGCCTCGGCAGAATTCACCAAATGAGGCCACCACAATCCCCTCGGAGGATCAGCAGGCACCGGTCTAGCAGCAACCGGAAGGGACCTCCAGCCTCGAACACGCTCGCCCACTGCTGGGACAGGGGGCACTCGATCACAAACCGGCGGTCATCCACCTCCCGCCGGACTCGGGCAACCTTAGCCAAGTTCTCCACCCCATCGAATGGGTCCAAGACGAGCTACATCAAAACAACCAACATAAGTCTATAGACTAAAATAAATATAAAAAAAAAAAAAATCGCGTACCGAACTCAATCGCGCGCTTCTTAGGACCTCCCTATACAGCGTAGGGTACTTAGCCTTCCCACCGATACCCCCGCACCAGCGGGCAAGGAAGTGAGAGCCCGGCGGCACAACCTTCTTAAACTCCATCGGCGGAAGGATCTGATGCTCGAACGCCCAAGCCTACACAAATAACGACCGATCAATTTAAAAGTCGTCATGCAAAAAAAAAAAAAAAAAAAAAATTTTACCTGGAGCAGCAGGTGGCAAAGGCGGAGCGCTTTCTCATTCTTCCGGGCTCCCACGTCCAGCCCGTGGTACAATTGGGCCAAGATGGCCCTCGGCCAATTTTTCCTCCTAATTCCAGGCACATCTTCCACCGCGGTAATAAGTATGTAGTTGATCTTACTCCCCGAGATTGGGAAGAACAGCACGGTAAGTAGTGAGATCACAAAGGAACGGACGCATGCCTCCCTCTCCTCCTCGGGCACCACATCCACCCGGGTCCAATAACGGTACAGCTCACCATAGGACAGCCGCCCAGAAACGGGCCTCAGACCGAACAACTCCTTTACCCGCCTAACCACGGGCCTATCAACGTGGTACTTGTCCATGTAGACGTCAAAATGTATAACCTCGTCCGTCCAAGGAAGGCCGGTCATGGCTACCACGTCAGAAGGGGTAATTGTGACTTCCCCAAAAGAGAAATGGAAGGTATGAGTGGTCTCGGACCACCTTTCAGTCAGGGCCGTTACTGAAGAATGAGGAAGCTTAGGCATTAACATGGGCATAATCCGGGCTAACTCCCCAAACCCTGTCGCATTAATTGCAAGCGCAAGCTCGGGATCATTCTCTGAGATGTGGTGCCACCACTCACCAATGGTACCAATTCCCCCTGTGTAAGTCAGTTCGTATGGCTGCAAAATCGAAAACAAAATGGATCAATTCTGTGCATTTCTGTCAAAAAGCTACTGATGTCACCTCTGTTAGAAGCGATATCGCCGGCGGCATCAACCCATACCGCCAGCGGTATGGTTCATGTCGCCGGCGACATCGCCTTAAACAAAAGCGACATCAGACTCCCATAAAACCTTTCGCAAGGACTGATGCCGCCAGCAACAACACTGATGTCGCCAGCGGCATCACTCAGGCCGCCAGCGGCATCACTCAGCACGGGCAGAACCTGTTTTCTCCCTAAATCGCACCCGTAGTGCCAAAAATCACAAAAATCCCAAATCAATCGAACCACAAGGCAAAAATCGATCCTAAAAGCATACAATATGACTGATATATTCCACTCTGAACCCAAATCAATCGAACAACAAGGCAAAAATCGAACCTATCATGGCATGATTACGAATCTAAGGCAAAATCACATCGAATTCAAAAAGAAGTAATTCGAGTTTTTTTTAGAATTACCTGGATATAAGAGAGGTGTTTCTCCTTCTCCGGAGTCAGATTGGTGATAGGAGAATTAATGCCATAGCCGTACATTTTGGCCGTCTCCTTCAGACCGTATGCAGTAGGAACGGAAAGGATTTTCAGTCCCTCAACGGAAGAATCGGGCAGGCTCTCCCTAGCCTTGGATTTACCCCTAAAAGCCTTGCTAATTCTCTTCATAATTTCAAAGACAAAGAGATTGGAGAAGAAATGGAGAGAGATGCGGTTTTGGGAAGGAATAGGGAAGAAGGGAGTTCCAAACCATTTATAAACTGCCGCGCGGAATTCGAGGAGTTTTGATTTATCTGAAACTGTTTGTCCATGCCGCCAGCGATATCAGTCATGCCGCCGGCGATATCAGTCATGCCGCCGGCGACATCGCCTCATTAAGTTCAAATTTTGAAATTATCTGACCAAGTCAAAGCTGCCACGTGGCATCCATACCGCCGGCGACATAAAGCCATACCGCCGGCGATATCATCCATATCGCCGGCAATGTTACCCCTCCGAAGGGCAATCTCTTCAAAACACGAGCCCGACCGAAGGGCAATCTCTTCAAAACACGAGCCCGACCGAAGGGCAATCTCTTCAAAACACGAGCCCGACCGAAGGGCAATCTCTTCAAAACACGAGCCCGACCGAAGGGCAATCTCTTCAAAACACGAGCCCGACCGAAGGGCAATCTCTTCAAAACACGAGCCCGACCGAAGGGCAATCTCTTCAAAACACGAGCCCGACCGAAGGGCAATCTATTCAAAACACGAGCCCGACCGAAGGGCAATCTCTTCAAAACGAAAGTCCGCCCAAAGGACAATCACTATCCCAGAATACAAAAGCCCAATCGGAGGGCAAACTCTTCAAAGTCACAAGCCTGACCAAAGGCAAATTCTCCGCAAAGCATAAGTCCGACCAAGGGGCAAACGATCGACGAAACGTAAGTCCGACCAAGGGACGAACAATCGACGAAACGTAAGTCCGACCAAGGGACGAACAATCGGCGAAGCGTAAGTCCGACCAAGGGACAAACAATCGACGAAGCATAAATCCGACCAAGGGACGAACAATCGACAAAGCGTAAGTCCGACCAAGGGACAAACGATCAAGCCCAAACCAAGGGACGAACGATCGATAAAGCGTAAGTCTGACCAAGGGACGAACAATCGACGAAACGTAAGCCCAAACCAAGGGACGAACGATCGACAAAGCGTAAGTTCGACCAAGGGACGAACAATCGACAAAGCGTAAGTCCGATCAAGGGACCAATGATCAACAAAACGTAAGTCCGACCAAGGGACGAACAATCGACGAAGCGTAAGTCCGACCAAGGGACAAACGATCGACAAAGCGTAAGTCCAACCAAGGGACAAACCGGTCATCCCTCAGGTATCATTCCTATCCCTTGCTCTTTCGTGTGATCATACTGACCTATGGCAGCAGTGATCCCCCGAGGGGCAGCCTGTGAGCACGGGATTTTACAGTCCCTCTCGCGAGACGATGATGACGTGTACCCGATTTTAATACCTCAAAATAAAAGTTCTCTTTAGAATTTTTATTACCAAAATAATATTCCTCGTGAATTTTATAATTGGTAGAATCCAGTTTGGCGTAGCCGATAACGCGTTCGGTAGGAGCTTGAACCGATGATTTACACCCAAATAATAAATACCCTTTAAAATATTATTAAAAGTCATAAAGATGCCCTTTTTTTCCACTAGTAAGCTACTTTTTCGGACTTTTTGGCTTTTTTTTGACCCACTAACTGAAGGCATGCTGAAGGCTGATGCCGCCAAAAGCATCACCCATGTCGCCGGCGATATCATCATACCGCCGGCGACATCAGTCATACCGCCGGCGATATTATCATGTCGCCGGCGGCATGACTCGAAATGGGTCCCCTTACAGACAGCATCTCCGACCACTTTCGGTGGAATTATTAAAAAAGGCCCCAAAAGGCACCCTATTCCACCTATAAAAAGGCTCCTTGGACTGCACTTGCAAAGGGGAGAAAAAAAAAAGCAAAAGGGATTTTAAAGGTGGAAATAGATGATAGTGAGATAAGAATTAGATAAAACAGAAAAAATGGGATTCCGACCCATTTTTTCCTGGTTTTTCTTCTTTGAACTCTCTGATCGTGAGTTGAAATCGACAAAACCTTAAGTCAAAATCATTTCAGTAGAATTTAGAAACCAAAAGACACTTAAAATCATTACTAAATCATCGTAACAAGCTCCCCGGAGGTGTTTTATTCGGATCACGAAGAGGTGGATCCACAACCCCGAGGTAAAAATCCTGAGTCTCATAGCTCTTTGGCATTATTATTATTAGTTTTACACCAACTCTTTTTTTGTGTGTTCATTTTCGAGTTTTCGGTCGCTTTGACTGCAAATCACTGCTGTAGCAAGGAATTGGAGTCACCGGGGACATGCGATGAGGCCGGCAGTATCACCCATGTCGCGAGAGACACCGTTGGTACCGCCGTTAGCATCGCATTCCCCGGAGACCTCGCTTTCTCGCGGAACCTTTCTTTACGGTACCCAGAAAGCCCTGTGCCCATCTGCATGCTGATGTCGCCCGTGACACAATCGATGTCGCCGGCGGCATCATCCATGCCGCCAGCGACATCAACTATGTCGTCGGCGGCATCAGATGCCATTGGCGGCTTGGCTTTCCGGACAGCAGTATTGTTTTCGTTTATTTCCAAACTAATTTATTTTCTAAAGCTAGGACTTATAGTGCAACGATGGAGGTTCGAAACCTCCTGAAAACAGACCCGCCTCACAACAAGTGGTATATTCATTTGTAATCCGATTAAAGCAATAATCGAATCTGAAATTTGGACAAAAACGGAATTTCCCCTCAAATGCCACTCGAACCTCATTTTAGCCATTCAATCGAGCTTTATGATATTATAAATAAGATATGCCATATTCGTGTCAGCTATCATCTGCAGGTGGGTATATATCGGACGTTCGGGTATTTTATTTGTTAAGTAGAAAATGTATAGGACTTGAAAACCTTGTAATAATTCTACTTTCCGCACTTACTTTTCTTTTACGATTGTAAATATTTTATTTACCGCTTCAATTGCTTGATAAATGCGAAAACCAGAAAATAACTGAAAATACAAATAAATAGGATGGATTAAACCGATTAAGAAAGAATGAAGTATCCTAATTTGGCCTAATGAAAAGTAGATAACATCATCCGAACTCGGAATCTCTACTTAAGGTATGGTCCAACCACCTGGTGGGAAAATCGTACCGAAAATTTCCCGGTTGAGCTGAACCGGGTGGCGACTCTATTCTAAGTACGGGATTTCGATCTCATATCTTTTAAGCATTACAATATGCAAAATCATTTTCTTTTCAACCGCATCACACTCGTCTCCCCGACACACCAAAAATGGGCCGGCCCTACCGGGTCCGGCCCCCGCGCACGCAGCCGCGCGGGTCGTCGTCCGCTCACACCGGTCTACCACTCTGCGGTGCTTGTTGAGCCACATTATGTCCACTTGTCTCGCTAGCATTTCCTCGTCCCCTTCCTCTTCCACCTTGCATTGTAGGAGTAGGAACTATTATAGGTGCAGATGTACTTATCTGTCTTTGAGGACAATTTACAATCAAATGTTCCCTCGAGCCACATTTAAAGCAGACTCTACCTTTTCCCCAACATTCCCCTTTATGCATCCTTCCATAATTAGAACATTGTGGAATATTTCCTCTGCCTCGACCTAAAGGTACACTAGCCGCTGACCCCATACTTTTGGTTTGTCTCGGTGAAAACCCTCTGAAATGAGATTGTGTTTGTTCTGATGTTCCCTTCTATTTCTTACTTGGAGATTCTGAACTAGCTAGACCCTGTGATCCCTTTTAAAATCCAGACCTTTTTGCCATTCTTTGTTGTCTATCTGAATTGATCTTCTCAATGCCCGTAGCAGCATCAACCAAGTCATTGAACACCCTAATCCTTTGTGCAAGTAAATGTACTCTAATTTCATCATTTAGCCCATCTACGAATCTCTTACATCGCTTTACTTCATTGTCAATGATATCACGGGCATACCTCTCAAGTTTGAGGAATTGAACTTCATATTCTGATACAGTCATTCGTCCCTGTCTCAAAGACAAGAACAATTTCATCTGCTCATCCTTGAATCGTTCACTAACGTACTTCTTGTCAAATTGTTCTAAGAAAAGACCCCAGGTGATTTCTCCAGGTCGTCTTTCTCTCACAATATTATCCCACCACCTCCTAGCTTGTTCTTTGAGTAGACCTTGCACACAGTCTAATCTCTCTTCATTTGTAAAATGAAGTCTAGTCATACACCATTTAGTATGATCAAGCCAATCTTCTGCAAATGCAGGATTCACTGTATCCCCTTTGAAGTCATCGGCCGGAAGCTTTTTGATTCTTTCAAGAGGAGTTCTCTCCTCTCTTCTTTCAACATGAGGTACTATAGGAACTTGAGGAATTTGTATGTTTCATAGTACTTGTGTGATTACTTCAGTAGTCATATGCTTAAGTAAAGAAGCTTGTGCTGCAGTAGGTTGTTCGGGAAAGCCATGAACTGGTGGAGGTTCACGTCTTTGTTCATCCCCTTGTCTAATACGGACCGTACTCTCAGCATCCTCTTCCTCACTCTGGTTGTGACTACTACTAGCCATAACTTATTCTAGAAAATTGGACCAAAGTGGATCAAACAACTAACATATCATATTTATATCCTAAATGGCATGTACAAACTAGTCCTAGAATCGCCTAAACCTCAGCTCTGATACCAACAAATGTAACACCCCCTTTATAGGAGTGTCATAGTAACTATAAACACCCAATAAACAACTCTACTCCATTTTATGAAGTTCAATACTTATAGATTTACTATGTACAAATATAATTATAATGTTTCAAACTCCAATTATTCTTCAAATATTTATCAATGCCACTTTATATTTCTCACACTATCTAGTACATGTCATTAGTCTACAAACCATAATATTACATTAAATTACAAATCCACCTCGAGTCTTTCCTTATTTGCTCTTTAAGCTGATCCACTTATTCCACTTTGGTCCAAGCTATCTACAAGTTCCCCACCTACGTGTAGAAAAAAAACTATACGCTAAGAAATTTGCTTAGTGGTGTCTATAAAAGAAATATAACAACTTTGAATATTTTTAAAAAACAAAGTATATTTATAAGTCAAAAACAAATTAACCAACTTTATGGAACCAAAATCACAAAACTTATATAGTAATCCTTTCAAAGTACAATCAAATTTGTATCCAATTTTTCCAAACACTTTAACCATATATTGCCCAAAGTAAACAAGTTCTGAATAACGGTAAAATAGATACGGGAGCGGACAAGCCCGAAGCCGAAGCTTCAAAATCAATATATCGGTCAAGCCCGAAGCCGAAGCTTTAAAATCAATATATCGGTCAAGCCCGAAGCCAAAGCTTCAATTTCAATATCAATAATATCGGCCAAAGGCCGAAGCCAAAGCTTCAATTGTTTGTACAGTACTGTAACCCCCTTTATTGGCGCCAATCTACCCTGACCCGTATTCTACTCGTTTAATAAGGGCAATAAATCAAAGTAACATCTTAAAAATTCTAGTTTAAACCATCAATCATAATTCAATATAACTTCAGTAATTAAGAAATCCAAATCCCAAATTTTTAAGCATCAAACTTTAATTAAAACTCAATAAAATCAATATTCATACTTTCCAGAATTTTTCCAAGTTTCATGACCTGACTTCCCCTGCATTTTTCACTATTAAAACATCACCCAATCAAAGAACTTTCTTCTAAACATAATTAGACATATGTTTCAGCTTTCCAAAGCCACCAGAATCACAGAAATAAAAATTTTATAACCAAAGTTATGATCAAAATACTAAACAGTGTACCAAGCTGAGATTTTCCAAAAACATATTTCATTACTCAACTTCAAACGAAAATTTCACATTGAAAACGAACGAAATTCAACAAGGTTTCTCCTGAACATATATTCCTTACTTTTTGTAGATATCAATAAAATCAAGAATCATTCAAATCAGGTTTATATAACGAGAGAAAACATTAAAACAAAACAGGTATACAAGCTGGAAAATTTTCCGAAAAACCGAGAAATCGAAATTCGAGAGACAAACCTTTTTCTAAGCTCTTTCTAGCTCTCTTCTACCTCTTTTGCCTTTGATTTGCTTGCACTAGCTTCCTCTACAATAGCCATTTATAATTTTATCAAGTTATTGTACAAATAAACTTCCTAATACCATAAATATGCTTAATCTACCATGAATTCTACTAATTAAGCTTTAATTTCACCAAAAATCACTCACCTCAAACTCGGGTTACTGTTCATCCGAATCTTAATATCTGAAATCCTCCTCTTCTAGTCTTGATTGACTGAAATTGATGATGATAGAGGGCTTAAGGATCGATTTCTAACAAGAATTCGAAGTTGAATCGAAGAAATCGGAAGTTTTTTTGTTAGGGAAATTTTGATAATGGAAAGGAAGAAATGGAGAAGGAGAAGGAAATGAAATTGAATGGGTTGAAGGGGTGAAATGATACGTATAGGATTTTGGACTTTTCTTTTCTTTTTTTTTCAATTTCCAATATTGCCCTTGGACAAATAATTAAATGCCCAATTCATCCCTCTTACTTAATTAGCTCTTATTTCCTCATGCCTTATATCCAATAACAATAATAACAATAAAAATAATTTCCATGATATTTTATTACCATAGTAATTTATTATAAGCAAATTTTGAAAATTTCGGTTCGTTACAAGAATCTAGTAGTTAAGTAGTAGGCAACTGGTAAGAATCATATTTTCATATCTTTTCAATTTTTTGTTTTTAATTTGAAGAGAATCTGGTAGGTATCTGATAAGTAACTGGTAGATAACTGGTAAGAATCGTTTTTTCATATATTTTTAATTTTTGTTTTTAATTCAACAGAATCTGGTAGGTATCTGGTAAGTATCTTTTTTTTAACTCAACAATTCAAAAAGTTTTTGAATATATCTGGTAGGTATCTGGTAAGTACCTGGAAAATATCTTGTAGGGAATGTAAAATGATTTGCAATAAATTCAAAATCAATGTATGAAAAAAATCAAGTAATGAACATGTAAAAAACTGGTAAATAAGTGATAGATACCTGATAGGAAAAGTTTTTATAATGAAACCTAACTTGTAACCAATAAAACCCAATAAATTTAGAAAACTAATATCTTATCAGTTTCTTACCATGTAAATAGCAGATACGTAATATAACTACCAGTTTCTTATTAAGTAAATACCATATAACTACCAGATACGCAAAAAAACGAAAATGCAAAATCAAGTACAAATCTGATAAAAACACTGCAATATCTTTGATTTTGGGCTTTTTATAAAAATATGCAAAAATTAAATCAAAGCTTGATAAACTTGTAAGCAAAACTGTAACAACTTTATATCAAACAATCTCATCACCACTCAAGTAATTCATCAAACACCTTATGTGCAAACTCTTTATACCCAACAGAGATTCAAATCTGAAAACAAATCAGAGATAACCGAATCAAATCAGAGAATTAACTTTTTATCAAACAAATCTAAAAACAAAATAATTTGATCTAGATAACTAAATCAAATCAGAGATTCAAAACGAAAATCAAATCAAATTCAAAAACAGAGAAAAACCTAATGAAATACCAAAATTTTTTGATTTTCATAAATCTTATTTGTTTTTGTAGAAATCGGTTATGGAATGAATGATGAGCGAAATCTGAAGAGCAAAAATCAGTGGAATCTGAAGAGTTAAAATCGCTTGAACTTGAAACCTTAATTTGAACGGTTTAAGAAGGCGGAAAGTAAGGGAGGTAAAAGGTTTGTTTTGGAACGTATTTCTAGATATTATGAAACTTGTTTGGTCAGAGATAGTTATAAGTCAAATATTGGGGTAAAATGAAACTTTAATTTCTGTATATTTTTATAAAAAGCCCCAAAAAAAAGACCACTCTCTTACACTTTTCAACTATTAACAAATCATCAGCCACATTAGGGGGGTTGAGTAGCACACTTTAGACAAGTTTAGAGAGACAATGGATACCTTTTAAAGTTCAAGGGCTATAAGGAATAAGTTCAGGGGTCTAGATATATTAAGCGTTATTTTAATAATTGAATTGGGAGTACTGTCATTTAATATCAACTTGGCAACATTTTAGAACGTCACTTGCAACACGACACTTACCATGATGCTGAAATAGGAGTCAAACCAGTTGCGGATATAAAATATTTGAGTTGAGCACACCCAGAAAATGCAACGAGGCCTAAATCAGATGTCTACAACTGACTCTCCGTTGCAACTCATCTTATTATCCATCCTTATTTTCCTATATAAATTATTTACTCTGTCCAGAAATCAACGACTGTGGACATCATTGGACTTTTTACTTTCTAGTAAAAATATCAATCTAAACCCAGCCTAACTCACACATTCCGAGGTTATTTTCAAGCCGGCTGATGTAAAATACAAGTCGATCGGACTACAACTCAATTTGTAATCAATTTCTTGTTATGGAGAGATTCAATGTTATCAAATTGGTTAATATATATATTAGGCTTAATGTATTCCCAACCCCCTCAACTTGTCTCTAATAGCCCCTTGTCTCCCAAACTTTCAAAGGTACCTCTCAACCCTCTATACTTATCTAAAGGGCATTACCCAGCCCCCTAATGCTGATGTGGCCGATGACTTGCTATAGTAGAAAAGTCAAGAGAGTGGTCTTCTTTTTCTAAATTATAAAAAGCATAAAATTATTAAATTAAAACTTCTTTCAAACTTATTTTGTTTCGTATCCTTTTCCAACACTAACCATCACCATCATCGACGTTCGTCTCTTCTCCACCTTGCCATCTCCGTCAATACTCCTCTAGATGAGCTCCTTAGATGCAAGTTTCGCTACATTTCGGTATGTTTTTCTTTCCTTTCTGTTTTTTACTCTATTTCTGATTCTCATGTCTTTCTTTCTCTGATCTTCTTCGTTATCCTTGTCTACTTTCTTTTCAGTAAATCTGTGTAATTTTTATTTTTAGGTTTTCATTTTCTTAAAGGGATTAGTAAGTAGCGATTCCAAAACTAATTTTCATAGGGTCCATATGTTAATATACAAAAAAAATTAATTTTAAATGAATGTAAATAAATATTTAGATTAAAAATAGAATAATTTAAGTATAAAAAATAAGGGAATTAGGATATGGAGGTAAAAAGCTAATCCATTATACATTACCATACTTTTATAAAAGTCTATTTATTAGTCAACTCCTAATATATGTATAGATCCATTAACATATTTTAACGGGTCTAAAAAAATTTTCTAATAAAATTTTAGATATATTTTTTTAAAAATGTGGTGTCCATGAACCCCACACCATTGTACATCGTAACGCCCCTGGGATTAGTTTTCATTTGTAATTGGGATGCATCTCTGTTGGAGGACCCTTCAATTAGATTTGTTCAATTTTATAAAGGGGAATTGGACAAATTTTACGAACAAATATTTATTGACTATGTATGCTACAATAGGTAGATTAGAGGATGTGAAAATCTATTTAATTTTTTCGATGATCAGAAGTTGGTAATGGAAAGATGATGATCGACGTTGTTGGCATCGGCCATGGATCCTGGAGAGTAATCGTCATTCTATTTTGGGTTGATGATGATTTTTCCAATAATTAAAAAAGTATGACACGTGTCAAAGTTCAAATAGTTTGACTTTTAAATTGGTACATGTGAAAAGAGTGTATTACATATGGTGAGACTAGTTGAATGAAATTTAGAGGGTCATGAGATAAAACAAATTAAGGAGGGCGAGATATACCATTAAAATTCAGGGATACGAGAGGCTATTAGAAATAAATTCAAGGGTTGGGGATTAGACTATATTATTCGGAATATATTATTTAGGAATCATTATTATGATGAAGATTACAAGTCAATCGCTTAAACAACTAAATTTGGAATCAATTTTTTTTGGTTATGGATAAAAATCAAATTATTTAATATTTATATTATTTAAAATGTATTATTTTTGGATAATGGTTCCTAGTTTATATCATTTTAGCCTTATTAGCATTTATCAATTAATTAGGAAGTTCTGATTATTTAGGATTTTAGGTATATTTTATTTTGTTTCGATAATTTTCATATAAAATGGCTTTGATGTAAGTAATACAATTAAGATTCTCTAAAGTTGGGAACCGGTAAAGGTATATATTTCAGTCAATTCCAATTATTATTGAATTTTAATGATTCAGATTGAGTTTTAGTGATTTGTGCGGTCCGCATTGAAATTAAATCTGAACTATTAAAATTCAATGGATGATTGAGATTAATTAAAATGTACAACTTTATCAATTCTCAACTTTAGGGAATCTAAATCCGCATGCAGTATGATTCGAAGAGGTTTTTATTATGATGATTTTTGAAGAATCATTCTTGTTATATTTCTAAATATTAGTTGCAATTTTTAAGGTGTCATAAGCCTAACTCTCTGATAGGTCGGAAATTCTAAGGTTTTTAGAAAAGAAGAATTTGATTGGGGTTGAGATTTTAATGGAATTCAATTGTTCCTTCTCAGACCCGGCCTTGATAAATTTTGGGCCCCAGGCAAAACAGTACTAGAAAACGAAATGTTGTGCCCTTTTAGTAAAAGCTCATAAAATAAAGTATATTTTTAAGCGGTTTAATGCATCTCTAGCTACCTGAACGTGTCCCTAACCCTAGGACTCGGAAATGTGAAAATACGTTTTAGGGTCCGATTTCGTACAAATTTGTTGGATCCATATCCTGATCTAAATCTAATCCATATCCAATGGATTTAAAAAGTGTGGATATGGATTCCATAAAATGAATTTGGATACGGATTTGGATTAAACAGGATATCCATCGCCATACCTAAATATACCAGTTGAATTTCTTGTGGAAAACTACAATTTTTCATCATAACTAATTTACGAGTCAATATGATTTGGGAATTGAGAAATGGATTCTGGGAACTTGGATAAGGCGTAAGGGCGGGAAGAAAATGAAGAGGCAGATGCATATGTGAGAAATTAAAAACATAATTGAAGTCAGAACCTAATTCAAAGGACGGAAATTAATTAATTAATTAATTAGATAATATGAACCTGCTTATAAGTTTTTTTAGTCGGGAATGGATTTATAAATTGGGGTTTATTAATTTATAAATATTTTATTTGGGATTTATATTTATTAAATATTTATTTTTTTAATTAATATCCTAATTTAAAATATAATTCCTAAATAATTATCATTTCATTTAATATTCATGGTACAAAAAATTATTTTATGAATTTCTTGCTAATATGATTTTGACACGAAAATAAGTCAATCTAATTACTTATATACCTTATTAAAATATACATTAAAAATATTATTAGTGAATGTGAGTTTATTCCTTTGGAAAATATACATAATATTAATAGAAAAATATATATTAGAAACATATTTCTAAAATATTCATATAACATATTACTAGTATATGTGCTTATGAGTATATTTGTGTATATTTAAATATGCTTAGTTATAAAAAATATACCTAACTTATGAGTATATGCATGCAATGTTTTAGTATCGTCAGACATCACTTTTAGTAAAAAGGGTTCATGTTTGCTCAACGTAGGATTGTAGCATCGCCAGACATCAATACATTTCATGCGTGCACAGCATCTTTTAGGGGTATGTACTTACACTGTACACCGTTACCAAAAGGGTTCATTTTGCCCACCCTAGGGTTTTAGTATTGTCATGCATCGATACTGTCTATGCGTGCACAATATTTTTTAGGGGTAGGCGTCTAACTGTACACCGTTATCAAAAGGGTTCATGTATATGCATGACGATACATAAACCCTAGGTTGGGCAAAATGAACCCTTTTGCTAACGATGTACAGTATAGATGCCTACCCCTGAAAGATACTGTGCACGCATGAACAGTCTTGATGCTTGACGATACTAAAACTCTAAGTGGAGAAAAATGACGATGTTATTATTATAATTTTGAAAACAATGTTCAACCGTATTTATGAATTCTATTTTGAATAATGGATATACATTTATTTAAATTTTTTATATATTTTATATGAGAAAGTACAATTTTCAGTATTTCGCTAGGTATATGTTGTAACGAACCGAAATTTCCAAAATTTGCTTATAATAAATTACTATGGTATTAAAAATATCATAGAAATTATTTTTATTGTTATTATTGTTATTGGATATAAGGCATGAGGAAATAAGAGCTAATTATAGTAAGAATGATGAATTGGACATTTAATTAATTGTCCAAGGGCAATATTGGAAAAAAAAAAGAAAAGAAAATCAATACATACATCATCTTCTCTTCTTCACCTTTCATTTCTCTTCTTCTTCTACACATTACACCTTTCCTTTAACCAAAATTCTCCCTAATCCAAAAACTTCCGATTTCTTCGATTCAACTTCGAATTCTTGTTAGAAATCGATCCTTAAGCCCTCTATCATCATCAATTTCAGTGAATCAAGACTAGAAGAGGAGGATTTCAGATATTAAGATTCGGATGAATAGTAACCCGAGTTTGAGGTGAGTGATTTTTGGTAAAATTAAAGCTTAATTAGTAGAATTCATGGTAGATTAAGCATATTTATGGTATTATGAAGTTTATTTATGCAATATCTTGATAGAATTATATATGGCTGTTGTAGAGGAAGCTATTGGAAGTAAATCAAAGGCAAAAGGGGTAGAAGAGAGCTAGAAAGAGCATAGAAAAAGGTTTGTGTCCCGAATTTCGATTTCTCGGTTTTTCGGGAAATTTTCCAGATTATATACCTGTTTTGTTTTAATGTTTTCTCTCGTTATATAAATCCGATTTGAACGATTCTTGATTCTATTGATATCTACAGAAAGTAAGGAACATATGTTCAGAAGAAACCTTATTGAATTTCGTTCGTTTTCAATGTGAAATTTTCGTTTGAAGTTGAGTCACGAAATCTGTTTTCGGAAAATCTCAGCTTGGTACACTGTTTAGTATTTTGATCATAACTTTGGTCATAAAATTTGGATTTCTGTGATTCTGGTGGTTTTGGAAAGCTGAGACATGTGGCTAATTATGTTTAGAAGAAAGTTCTTCTATTGGGTGATGTTTTCATAGTGAAAAATGCAGGGGAAGTCAGGTTACGAAACCTGGAAAAATTCTGGAAAGTATGATATTGATTTTAATGAGTCTTAATTGGAGTTTGATGCTTAAAAATTTGGGATTTGGATTCTTAATTACTGAAGTTATGTTGAATTATGATTTATGGTTTATACTGGAATTTTTAAGATGTTATTTTGATTTATTGCCCTTATTAAACGAGTAGAATACGGGTCAGGGTAGATTGGCGCCAATAAAGGGGGGTACAGTACTGTACAAACAATTGAAGCTTTGGCTTCGGGCTTTGGCCAATATTATATATATATATATATTGATATTGAAGCTTCGGCTTCGGGCTTGACCGATATATTGATTTTTGAAGCTTCGGCTTCGGGCTTGACCGATATATTGATTTTTGAAGCTTTGGCTTCGGGCTTGACCGATATATTGATTTTGAAGCTTTGGCTTCGGGCTTGACCGCTCCCGTATCCATTTTACCGTTATTCGGGACTTGTTTACTTTGGGCAATATGTGGTTAAAGTGTTTGGAAAAATTGGGTACAAATTTGATTGTACTTTGAAAGGATTACTATATAAGTTTTGTGATTTGGTTCCATAAAGTTGGTTTATTTGTTTTTGACTTATAAATATACTTTGTTTCTATTTTAAAAATATTCAAAGTTGTTATATATATTTTTTTATGGACACTACTAAGCAAATTGCTTAGCGTGTAGTTGATTTTCTACGCGTAGGTGGAGAACTTGTAGATAGCTTGGACCAAAGTGGTACAGGTGGATCGGCTTAAAGAGCAAATAAGGAAAGACTCGAGGTGGATTTACATTTTAATGTAATATTATGGTTTGTAGAATAATGGCATGTACTAGAGAGTGAGAAATGTAAAGTGACATTGAGAAATATTTGGAGAATAATTTGGAGTTAAAACATTATATTGATATTTATACATATTGAAATCTATAAGTATTGAACTCTATATAGTGGAGTAGAGTTATTTATTGGGTGATTATTGTTACCGTGGCGCTCCCTAGAGGGGGGGGCGTTACATTTGTTGGTATCAGAGCTGAGGTTTAGGTGATTCTAGGACTAGTATGTACATGCCATTTAAGATATAAATATGTTATGTTAGTTGTTGATCCACTTTGGTCCAATTTTCAGGAATAAGAATGGCTAGTAGTAGTCACAACCAGAGTGAGGAAGAGGATGCTGAGAGTACGGTCCGTATCAGACAAGGGGATGAACAAAGACGTGAACCACCACCAGTTCATGGCTTTCCTGAACAACCTACTCCAGCACAAGCTGCTTTACTTCAGCATATGACTACTGAAGTAATCACACAAGTACTACGAAACATACAAATCCCTCAAGTTCCTGTAGTACCTCATGTTGAAAGAAGAGAGGAGAGGACTCCTCTTGAAAGAATCAAGAAGCTTCCGGCTGATGATTTTAAAGGGGACACAGTGAATCCTGCAATTGCAGAAGATTGGCTTGATCATACTAAATGGTGTATGACTAGGCTTCATTTTACAAATGAAGAGAGATTAGACTGTGTGCAAGGTCTACTAAAAGAACAAGCTAGGAGGTGGTGGGATAATATTGTGAGAGAAAGGCGACCCGGAGAAATCACCTGGGGCCTTTTCTTGGAACAATTTGACAAAAAGTATGTTAGTGAACGATTCAAGGATGAGCAGAGGAAATTGTTCTTGTCTTTGAGACAGGGACGAATGACTGTATCAGAATATGAAGTTCAATTCCTCAAACTCGAGAGGTATGCTCGTGATATCGTTGACAGTGAAGTGAGGCGATGTAAGAGATTCGAGGATGGGCTGAATGATGAAATTAGAGTGCATTTACTTGCACAAAGGATTAGGGTGTTCAATGACTTGGTTGATGCTACTACGGGCATTAAGAAGATTAATTCAGATAGACAACAAAGAATGGCAAAAAGGTCTGGATTTCAAAAGGGATCACAGGGTCCAGCTAGTTTAGAATCTCCAAGTAAGAAACAGAAGGGAACATCAGAACAAACACAATCTCATTTCAGAGGGTTTTCACCGAGACAAACCATAAGTACGGGGTCAGCGGCTAGTGTACCTTCAGGTAGAGGCAGAGGAAATATTCCACAATATTCTAATTGTGGAAGGATGCATACAGGGGAATGTTGGGGAAAAGGTAGAGTCTGCTTTAAATGTGGTTCAAGGGAACATTTGATTGCAAATTGTCCTCTAAGACAGATAAGTACATCTGCACCTACAGTAGTTCCTACTCCTACAATGCAAGGTGGAAGAGGAAGGGGAAGAGGAAATGCTAGTGGTTCAAGTGGACATGATGTGGCTCAACAAGCACCGCAGAGTGGTAGACCGGGAGGAATGGCGCAAAGTTATGCAATCCGAGGGCCTGAGACTAGAGAATCTACCGAAGTTATTGTCGGTAAATTTTCATTCTTTAATCATGATGTTTATGCTTTGATAGATCCTGGTTCATCTCATTCATATATATGTACTGCATTAGCACAAGAGAAAGGGTTGCATGTAGAAGAATTAGGAGAAAATATTGAAGTGACTAATCCTTTAGGACACAGTGTGATAGTAAACAAAGTGTACATAAATTGCCCTATTATGATTCAACATCAACTTTTCCATGCAAATTTAAATGAGTTACCTTTTCGAGATTATGATGTTATCTTGGGAATGGATTGGTTATCGGAACATCGAGCTGTGGTGGATTGCAAGAATAAAAGAATGTCACTTCAAGTTTCTGATGGAGAAGAAATAGTTATCGTGGGTGAAAGATCAAATTATCTCTGTAACATAATTTCTTTTATGAAGACTAAAAGATTAGTTAGGAAGGGATGTCAGGCCTACCTAATCTTTGCTCTAGAATTAAAGAAAGGTGAGTTAGAATTGCAGAATATTCCCACGGTATGTAATTTTCCAGATGTATTTCCAGAAGAACTACCGGGTTTGCCACCAAAAAGAGAGGTAGAATTCGCAATTGATGTATTGCCGGGTACCACACCAGTATCCAAAGCACCATATAGAATGGCGCCTGCTAAACTGAAAGAGTTGAAGATCTAGTTGCAAGAATTGTTAGATAAAGGATTCATACGCCCGAGTATATCCCCGTGGGGTGCACCAGTGTTGTTTGTTAAGAAGAAAGATGGGTCACTCCGATTATGTATTGATTACCGCGATTTGAATAAATTGACAGTGAAAAACAAGTATCCATTACCGAGGATTGAAGACTTATTTGATCAACTCAAGGGTGCCAAATACTTCTCCAAGATTGATTTGAGATCGGGCTACTATCAGATGAGAGTGAAAGATGATGATATTGCAAAGACGGCTTTCTGAACTAGATATAGGCACTATGAATTTTTTGTGATGCCATTTGGTCTAACTAATGCACCAGCAGCATTTATGGACCTTATGAACCGTGTCTTTTATTTATATTTAGACAGGTTTGTAGTGATCTTCATTGATGACATTTTGGTGTATTCTAAGTCACGGGAAGAGCATGATCAACATTTGCGGACAGTCTTCCAAACTTTAAGGGAAAATAAATTGTATGCCAAACTTAGCAAATGTGAGTTTTGGCTTGAAGAAGTTTCTTTCTTAGGCCATGTTGTTTCCGCCGAAGGAATTAAAGTGGATCCTAAAAAGATAGAAGCAGTTGTTGAATGGAAACCACCAAAGAACCCTACGGAAGTCAGAAGTTTCCTTGGCTTAGCAGGGTATTATAGAAGATTTGTGAAGGGATTTTCAGTCATTGCTGCCCCACTGACGAAACTACTTCAAAAGAATGCAAAATTTGAGTGGAATCACAAGTGTCAAGAAAGTTTTGAGAAGTTGAAAGCGATGTTAACAGAAGCACCCATCCTTACCCAACCAGAACCTGGAAAAGATTTTGTAATCTATAGTGATGCTTCACATAGTAGTCTTGGGTGTGTTTTGATGCAAGAAGGAAAAGTGATTGCCTATGCTTCCAGGCAATTGAAGAATCATGAAAGGAACTATCCTACTCATGATTTGGAATTGGCTGCAATATTCTTTGCCTTGAAAATTTGGCGACATTATCTTTATGGAGAAAAATGTTTTATTTATACAGATCACAAAAGTTTGAAATATTTGCCAACACAGAAAGAGTTGAATTGAAGGCAAAGAAGGTGGATGGAATTCATTAAAGATTACGATTGTCTTATTGATTACCATCCAGGAAAGGCTAATGTAGTGGCAGATGCTCTCAGCAGAAAGACAATGATGGCACTAAGGGCTATGAATACGGGGTTAGCTCTTACCAGTAGTGGAGCCTTAATTGCAGAATTGAAGATTCAACCTGTACTACTACAACAGGTTAAGCAAGCACAAAATGAAGATGATGACTTAAAGATTATTCGAGCATGGACACAAGTGGGTATCGTAGATGACTATATGGTTCGAGAAGATGGGTGTCTATATTTTAAAGATAGACTATGTGTGCCAAACAATGAAGAATTAAAGAAGAATATCTTACAAGAGGGGCATAGTAGTCCTTATGCAATGCATCCAGGAGAAAACAAGATGTACCAAAATTTGAAGAGCCATTATTGGTGGAATGGAATGAAGAAAGACATTACTAACTATGTTGCTCAATGTCTAACTTGTCAACAGGTGAAAGCAGAACATCAAGTTCCTTCTGGATTATTGCAACCAATAAAAATTCCAGAATGGAAATGGGAAAGAATCACAATGGACTTCGTGACATCTTTACCACTTACACAGAAGAAACATGATGCAGTGTGGGTTGTTGTGGATAGATTGACAAAGTCTGCCCACTTTCTTCCAGTTAGGATGGATTATTCACTTGATAGGTTGGCTCAATTATATGTAGATGAGATAGTAAAGCTACACGGAGTGCCTATTTCAATCATTTCTGACCGAGATCCAAGATTTACTTCGAGATTTTGGAAGAAGTTGCAAGAGGCCTTAGGCAGCAAACTTCATTTCAGTACTTCATTTCACCCTCAAACAGATGGTCAATCTGAAAGAGTAATTCAGGTGTTGGAAGACATAATGAGAAGTTGTATCATTGAATTTGAAGGAAGTTGGGATAAGTATTTGTCCCTCATGGAGTTTGCCTATAATAACAGCTATCAGTCAAGCATACAAATGGCGCCATATGAAGCATTGTATGGAAGGAAATGTCGAACTCCATTATATTGGACCGAACTTAGTGAAAACAAGATTGTGGGAGTGGATTTGATTCAGGAGACAAAAGAGAAGGTAAAACTTATTCAAGAAAGATTGAAGGCTGCATCGGATAGACAAAAATCTTATGCTGATCTAAAAAGAAAAGATATTACTTATGAAGTGGGAGATAAAGTGTTTCTCAAAGTATCTCCTTGGAAGAAAGTCCTGCGATTTGGCAAGAAAGGCAAGCTCAGTCCGAGATTCATTGGCCCATATGAGGTTATGGAGAAGGTTGGACCGGTAGCTTATCGGTTGGCACTACCCCCAACACTCGACAAAATTCATAATGTGTTCCATGTGTCAATGTTAAGGAGATACAGATCACATCCATCACATATCTTATCTCCTGATGTCGTAGAAATCGAACCCGACCTGACGTATGAAGAGGAACCGGTACAAATCTTGGCGAGAGAGGTTAAACAATTGAGAAACAAGTCTATTCCTTTGGTAAAAGTACTTTGGAGGAATCATAAGGTTGAAGAAGCAACTTGGGAACCGGAGGATACAATGAAAACTCAATATCCGCAATTGTTTTCAGGAAATTTTCGGGACGAAAATTCATAAGAGGGGGAGAATTGTAACGAACCGAAATTTCCAAAATTTGCTTATAATAAATTACTATGGTATTAAAAATATCATAGAAATTATTTTTATTGTTATTATTGTTATTGGATATAAGGCATGAGGAAATAAGAGCTAATTATAGTAAGAAGGATGAATTGGACATTTAATTAATTGTCCAAGGGCAATATTGGGAAAAAAAAAAAGAAAAGAAAAGAAAATCAATACATACAGCATCTTCTCTTCTTCACCTTTCATTTCTCTTCTTCTTCTACACATTACACCTTTCCTTTAACCAAAATTCTCCATAATCCAAAAACTTCTGATTTCTTCGATTCAACTTCGAATTCTTGTTAGAAATCGATCCTTAAGCCCTCTATCATCATCAATTTCAGTGAATCAAGACTAGAAGAGGAGGATTTCAGATATTAAGATTCGGATGAATAGTAACCCGAGTTTGAGGTGAGTGATTTTTGGTAAAATTAAAGCTTAATTAGTAGAATTCATGGTAGATTAAGCATATTTATGGTATTAGGAAGTTTATTTATGCAATATCTTGATAGAATTATATATGGCTGTTGTAGAGGAAGCTATTGGAAGTAAATCAAAGGCAAAAGGGGTAGAAGAGAGCTAGAAAGAGCATAGAAAAAGGTTTGTGTCCCGAATTTCGATTTCTCGGTTTTTCGGGAAATTTTCCAGATTATATACCTGTTTTGTTTTAATGTTTTCTCTCGTTATATAAATCCGATTTGAACGATTCTTGATTCTATTGATATCTACAGAAAGTAAGGAACATATGTTCAGAAGAAACCTTATTGAATTTCGTTCGTTTTCAATGTGAAATTTTCGTTTGAAGTTGAGTCACGAAATCTGTTTTCGGAAAATCTCAGCTTGGTACACTGTTTAGTATTTTGATCATAACTTTGGTTATAAAATTTGGATTTCTGTGATTCTGGTGGTTTTGGAAAGCTGAGACATGTGGCTAATTATGTTTAGAAGAAAGTTCTTCGATTGGGTGATGTTTTCATAGTGAAAAATGCAGGGGAAGTCAGGTTACGAAACCTGGAAAAATTCTGGAAAGTATGATATTGATTTTAATGAGTCTTAATTGGAGTTTGATGCTTAAAAATTTGGGATTTGGATTCTTAATTACTGAAGTTATGTTGAATTATGATTTATGGTTTATACTGAAATTTTTAAGATGTTATTTTGATTTATTGCCCTTATTAAACGAGTAGAATACGGGTCAGGGTAGATTGGCGCCAATAAAGGGGGGTACAGTACTGTACAAACAATTGAAGCTTTGGCTTCGGGCTTTGGCCGATATTATATATATATATATATATATATATATATATATATATATATATATATATATATATATATATATTGATATTGAAGCTTCGGCTTCGGGCTTGACCGATATATTGATTTTTGAAGCTTCGGCTTCGGGCTTGACCGATATATTGATTTTGAAGCTTTGGCTTCGGGCTTGTTTACTTTGGGCAATATGTGGTTAAAGTGTTTGGAAAAATTGGGTACAAATTTGATTGTACTTTGAAAGGATTACTATATAAGTTTTGTGATTTGGTTCCATAAAGTTGGTTTATTTGTTTTTGACTTATAAATATACTTTGTTTCTATTTTAAAAATATTCAAAGTTGTTATATATATTTTTTTATGGACACCACTAAGCAAATTGCTTAGCGTGTAGTTAATTTTCTACGCGTAGGTGGAGAACTTGTAGATAGCTTGGACCAAAGTGGTACAGGTGGATCGGCTTAAAGAGCAAATAAGGAAAGACTCGAGGTGGATTTACATTTTAATGTAATATTATGGTTTGTAGAATAATGGCATGTACTAGAGAGTGAGAAATGTAAAGTGACATTGAGAAATATTTGGAGAATAATTTGGAGTTAAAACATTATATTGATATTTATACATTTTGAAATCTATAAGTATTGAACTCTATATAGTGGAGTAGAGTTATTTATTGGGTGATTATTGTTACCGTGGCGCTCCCTAGAGGGGGGGCGTTACATATGTATTGGAAAAAGTATATTTTTTCAGGATAAAATATACTTTAGTTGAATATCATCATTATATAATAAAATAGACATTATTTATGAAAAATATACATTAGTTGAATAAAAAATACCTTATTTATGAAAAATATACATCGTTATCAAAAGCTTTCATGTTTATGCATGACAATACATAAACCCTAGGTTGGACAAAATGAACCCTTTTGCTAACGGTGTACAGTATAGATGCCTACCCCTAAAAATTATTGTGCACACATGAATAGTCTTGATGCATGACGAAACTAAAACTCTAAGTGGAGAAAAATGACGGTGTTATTATTGTAATTTTGAAAACAATGTTCAACCGTATTTATAAATTCTATTTTGAATAATGGATATACATTTATTTAAATTTTTTATATGTTTTATATGAGAAAATTTACATTTTCAATATTTCACTAGGTATATTTATTGGAAAAAATATATTTTTTTTGGATAAAACATACTTTAGTTGAATATCATCATTATATGTAATCAATGCGTGCACAGTATCTTTTAGGGGTATGCACCTATAATGTACACCGTTAGCAAACGGATTCATTTTGCCCACCCTAGGGTTTTAGTATTGTCATGCATCAATATTGTCGATGCGTGCACAATATTTTTTAGGGGTAGGCGTCTAACTGTACATCATTATCAAAAGGGTTCATGTTTATGCATGACGATATATAAACCCTAGGTTGGGTAAAATGAACCCTTTTGCTAATGGTGTACAGTATAGATGTCTACCCCTAAAAGATACTATAGACGCATAATAGTCTTGATGCATGATGTTACTAAAACTCTAAGTAGAGAAAAATGATGGTGTTATTATTGTAATTTTAAAAACAATATTCAACCGTATTTACGAATTCTATTTTAAATAATGGATATACATTTATTTAAATTTTTTATATATTTCATATGAAAAAATACACATTTTCAATATTTCATTAGGTATATGTATTGGAAAAAAAATATTTTTTCGGATAAAATATACTTTAGTTAAATATTATCATTATATGTAATCAAATATACATTATTTATAAAAAATATACATTAGTTTAATAAAATATATCTTATATAAAAAATATATATATATATACATACCTTAAATTGGATAAAAGTATATTGAAACACATTTTAAATAATAAAATAATTAATAAATTTAATTTTAAAAAAATATATAATAAATAATAATTAAAAAGAGAACATGTAATAAATATAAAAGGTCAGCACGATTTTCATTTTCAGTACATGTAATATAAATCCCAGAT
This sequence comes from Euphorbia pulcherrima, assembly GCA_947683365.1. NCBI lineage: Eukaryota > Viridiplantae > Streptophyta > Magnoliopsida > Malpighiales > Euphorbiaceae > Euphorbia > Euphorbia pulcherrima. The sequence goes on along the minus strand of CANTUS010000006.1, from coordinate 5,944,800 downwards.
AATAAATTTTGGGATAAGGGCCTACGCAATAGCACATGTGACTCTCCTATCAGAGCCTGGCATGTTCCTTCTGTTGCATCCCTGCCCCCACTGCCCCCCACCCATAGATAATATATTGAAAAGAAATTGTGTGGATTAAAATAAATTCCATAGTCTTTCCTTTAATTGCTGTGAATTATAATAAATAAGAAAACAAATTCGTGTGGATTATATATTCTTTCCTTTAATTCCTTCATATATATTTAAATATCCTTGTATTCAAGTGTAAAAGTACAATTAGTTAACATAATTAATTCAAAACAATTATTATAGACATATATAATAAATAAAATTATTATTTATAAGACTGAATTAGTAAATTATATATAAAATTTAAGTCGAGCGTATGGTATTTAGGCATTACACAACTCGGGCTCGAGTCAGATCTGGTGCAAAACTGAGTCTCAAATCCTGATTATTGGTTATAGGCTTGATCTATTTCCGATGGGTACCTGAACATGTGAAAAGGTATACAGACGACATATTAGCAAAAACATTTTAAAAGAGTAAACGATCATACTAACATTATAATTCTAAAAATAACTAAATTTAAATTGCATCAGATCCTTCTAACGGCTATTTACCAAATTATTTAAATTGCATCAAATAATTACCTATCTTTATTTTTAAAGTATCTTTAATAGATATTGTATTCTAGGATTATATATGACATGTAAAATATAAATTCATTTGATAGATTAGTAAGTTAGATAAAATATTTTAAAAAGTAGTCGCAATAAATTATTTATTTGATTATAAGTTATATTTTTTAAAAATAAAATAATAACAGAAAGATCAAATAATTTCCTAAAAATATGTTTCATTGTTAAAATATAATTAAATTAATAATTCAAACATCTATTTAGTTGTCTATTTGTTGAATATTAAATATATAATATTAAATATTTAATGTGTAACATCATATAAGACATGTTGTTAGAACTTTTTTGTAACTAATTGTCTATTTTTATTTAATATCATATTGTAGAACTTTTTTTTGTAAGTAGTTATCTATTTTTATTTATTTGTAAAGATAATTAATGGAATATACTATCTAGCATCCTGTAACTATATTTAAAAAAATTAAGAAATTTATTTCTATTATTTATATCCTTGCTAACTTTTATCCTCTATATTTATATTTTAACAATTTTTCAATTTAATTCAAACTAATCTAAAAAATGTTCATCTTTTGTATATAATTTTTTCTTTTATATATCTAATTTTAATGAATATTTATATCTGTTTAATTCCTCTCAAGAAATTTTTTATGTTTCTTGTTTTTCTAAACTTTTTAATAAAATTTTTATATTTATTTAATCCTTTTTAATCTGTAAAATCTCTATTTATTTATATTATCAATATTTTATTAATTTCTCTTCCGCATTTGTTTTTAAATAAATTTATATATTTAATTCTTTCTAATTTAAATAATTTATGTATTTAGTTGCAATAAAATCAAAAGAGTATATTTTCTATTTATTTATTTCAAAAAATTATCTTTTTCAAACGCGTGCTGAAAGAAGTTGTTGACTTTTTTTCTGAACGAGCATTGGCCAACTGTTTTTTTGGGACAGCCGACTGATGGGGTGACTGCTTTTCTTCACCGCTGTGTCCAAAAATACATTTTTTTTAAAAACCTCACAGAAACATGGAAGCCCTGTTTAAAAGTTTATTTTGCACTCCATAAACAATTTTATCTTTTCATCGGATAACACGAAGAAAGATAAAGTTTTAAATTTTATATTCAATTTTGTTAGGTTGCCAAATCGCATTCTCAATGGCCTGTCGACCACATCCAATTTCACATGGGAACCTAGTAAACTATGGAATCTTCGTATTTAATTTAATGTTGATATAATTGATTAATGTTATCTTCATATTTTAATTAGGGATAATTGATTAATGTTTAGTATCACAATGCTAATTCATATTTTTATATTAATAAAGGATGCTTTTTCTTTTTAGCGAATTGCGCACTCAATGACTTTGTAGTTTACAAATACCTCCTAGTTACGTATAATTTTATTTCAAAAGAAATTTATTTTATATTATATTTAAATATTTTTGGATATTTTATTTTAAGAAAAAATTTTAATATTTTTTATTATTATTATTTAAATATTTAATGCCTTCTTATTATTAGTGTGAATAATATTTTAATAAATGTATTTTATATGTGAAAATAAATTTGTTATATTAATTTTATTAATTACCAAAAATATATTTTTATTTTTAAAAGAAACAGCTATAATGACTTTAATTTTGATAATTTATTATTATATTATTTTTACCTCTAATTTCATTGATTTTGTCAAATAAGGTTAATATTTTAATATTAATTTTGTTAACTTAATTTACGTTTTTCCTTCCTATGCCTATAAAAGGCTATTATTCTTTGTTGATGAGATACAGATTGGTACAATTGTTTTCTCTACATTCCCGTTTTATTCTTGGTCTTGTATTCTGGACATATATTTGAGTTTCTGTTTCTGATCCAACCAATCGGTTGAAGAAACTGTTTAATCCAGGAAAGAACTAAAAGTATCCTTTTAAGGACAATGTCTTAGACACGACTCAGCTTATCGGTGCTCACGTTCCTTACCTTATTTTACATTATAGAATTTCTATATTACTTTTATTGATTAGTTTATCTTTATTTGATGCAAGGCGGAGACTGAAATCACTCTCTACGGCGGGCTTTCCAACGAGTTTGACAACCCTACACTTGATAGAGAAAATCTGAGATCGAAGATTTATTTTTATTTATTTATTTTTGTAATTATTTTACAACAATATTAATGGATATTTAGTATTCCTTTGAGATATGACTAAAGTTTTTCATTTTTCAATATTTGGTATTTGTGTTGATTAGAAAAAACCAATTTGACATAATATGAATTTTGAAAAAGCTATTTTCATTCTCAAAAAATCTATTTCCATTCTCCAAAAGTTTTGAAAGTGTGGGGGTGTTTCCATAAAATTATTCGTTACATTTTCAGAAGGGGAAAAGATGGATAATTTTTTGAAGTTGTAAAAATACATTAAGTTTTTTCTAGGGGTTGATAAAGTACTTCTTTTTGGTTTTGAGGAAAGAAAACTGTAAAATTAATTTTGTTCTTACAAACTTGTGGTTTTATTTGTTTAAATTCTATATTATTTTTTGTTGGAAGTTTTGTAACAATTTATTTTATATTTTCAAAAGACATTTTCATCGTGTTACGAGGGAAGTAATCGGAAGAGATACGAAAAGAAATAAGTGGAGAATAATGTAATTTTTCAGAGTGAGGATAGTAAGGATGAATAAGAATATCTTGCTAACACAAAAATACTATATTGAGAAACCTCTTAAGAAGTTTGTATTTTATGATATTTATTTTGTGAGTATCCCTTATGATTCAAATATTCAATTGAAGAGAAATATTATTCATGAGTTGTTATCAATATTTGGGAAATACCTGAGGTATACCATGGATTATGGTATTATATATTGTGGATATCTCTCGTACTATAAGAGTGCAACGATGCTTATTGGATCTGAAATTTATATGAAAAAATTTTATTAGTGGTTATGTTTCATTCTTTGTGGTGGAACAATAACATGAAAGTTAACTATGCAAACTATATTCAAAGATAGTTGTTTTCAAATTGAAATATATTGATGCTAAGTGATTGAAAAATTTCTTAGCATATATTCCTTTCAAAAATAAAACTATCACTTTTGTGATAGTGCATTGTGATTGTCAAATGATAAAATCTACTTCTAAAGTAAGATAAATACTTTTAGTTGTGATTACTAAAAGTTGGAATAATATTCATTAACTATGCGAGTCAAGAGTGGTTTTGACTAAATAATCTTACTAAATTTTTGAGAAATATTTCAGAAACATCAGAGAGGATGAGACTTAAGCGATTTGAAATTAACAAAGATGGGAACCCAACCTATATGAGTAGAGATCCCACGGAATAGGTTCATAAGGGTAATAACAAGTCTTTGTTAGTTCTTCTAGCACTAAAAATAGTGTCTCAGTCCTAGATGTGAGGAAGTGCTATATTGCATACTTTGAGAGGTTGAGTTAGAGAACTCTTAATGAATTTCATAACTCTTATAAGTGGTGTATAAAGTGCAATATACACTTCATGAAATCACCTATGTAAGTGTGAAGTGGGGCCGCTTTTATGAGATATTGACACTATCTCTAGAGCACTTATGAAAGACCAGGCGCGCACATGGCCTAGTGGCGCACCACGGCGTTGAATAAAAACTTATCTTGGTATAATGTGATAGCTAAAATCCCTATCTTACATAGCGAATCTTTGGTTTATAAAAACTATATGTTTCACCAAATTTTCCGTAAAATAAATTTTATCTATCAAGGTTTGGTTCATAGTCCAAAAGACTCCAAATTTATGCATTATATGTCAAACTTGATATATTCAGAATATTCTTTGTTTTCAAAATTTATTTTGAAATAAGTGGGGGATTGTTGGAAATTTTGTATAATTTTATTTCAAAAGAAATTCATTTTACATTGTGTTTTAGTATTTTTGGATATTTTATGTTAAGAAAAGATCTTGATATTTATTTTGTTGATTATTTGAATACTTACTCCCTTTTTTATTATAAGTGTGAATAATATTTTAATAAATATATTTTACATGTGGAGACAAATTTATTATATTGATTTTATTAATTACCAAACATACGTTAAGAAACGGTTATAATGGCTTTAATTTTGATAATTTATTATTATATTATTTTTGCTTTTAATCTCGTTGATTTTGTCAAATAAGGTTGATATTTTAATATTAATTTTATTAACATTAATTAATGCTTTTCCTTCCTATGCCTATAAAAGGCTATTATTCTTTGTTGATGAGATACAGATTGGTACAATTGTTCTCTCTCTCTCTCTCTCTCTCTCTCTCTATATATATATATATATATATATATATATATATATATATATATATATATATATATATATATATATATATATATATATATATATTTGTTTTTGATCCAATCAATTGGTTGAAGAAGTTGTTTAATCCTAGAAGGAACTACAAATATCCTTTAATGATAGTGTCTTAGACACGACTTAGCTTATTGGTGCTCACGTTCTTATTTTACATTATAGTATTTCTATATTACTTTTATTGATTAGTTTATCTTTATTTGATGCAAGGTGGAGACGAAAAACACTCTCTACGGCGGACTTCCCAACGAGTTTAATAATCCTACACTTGATAATGAAAATCTGAGATCGAAGATTTATTTTTATTTATTTATTTTTATTATTGTTTTACATGTTAATTCATATTTTTATATTAATAACATATGCTTTTCTTTTTCGCGAATTGCGCACTCAATGACGTTGTAGTCTACAAATAGGGTTGTAAGTGGGGCTTATCAGGGCGGGGAATGCATTTCCCATCCCTATCCCCATTAAGATTTCGGGGAAAAAATTTTCCCATCCCCATCCCCATTAAGGATTCAGGGAAAATTTTTTCCCCGTTTCCAAATCGGGGATTCCCCATTCCCCATCGGGGAATTCCCAATTCCCCGTTAACAAAAAAATATTTTGTCAAAGTAACATGAATTAAAATTATTTCATATTGATACGTCGAAAAAATTGATACAAGTTATATAATCAGTGAAAATAATTAAATAAAAGTAAAAACAATACAATATAATTAATATCAATTAAATTGTAAAATCAATTAGATGATTAATGATATGGTGTTAATATTAGTTTTCAAGTATATTGTCACTTTTTAATATTAATATATAGAAATTAATAATCGTAAATATTATATTATTATATTTTACAATCTACTTTTAATCTTAATAAGGAACTTTTGTAAGATTATTGATAGTATTTATAAAAAATTAAAAATTAGTTTTTCTTATCGGGTTCGGATCTCCATTAAGGATACGGGGATTAAAAAATCCCCATTCCCAACACATGGGGAAACTTATCGAGGATTCACGAATCCCCATCGAATTCGGGGAATCTTCACCCCACTTTCAACCCTATTTACAAATACCTCCTCCATTTATATTGATAGTTCCCCAATCTAACATAATCATCAACATTATTAAAAATTTGTTAAATTATAAAAAATACTAATTTATTCATTATATTTTTATATTGATACCTCTTCGTTGTTAATTATCAACTTATAATTTCATCAATACATATAAATTAAAAAAAATAATGAAAAATGCATTGATAAATTGAGGCACTATTTTCCTGGACTACAATTCAGTTCAGACTACTTCAATTTAGACTACTTCAGTTCAGTTCAGATCAGCTATATGTAATTATAAATTTACACTGAAATAAGTTCAGTTCAATTCAGTTTAGTTCAGTTCGGTTCGGCCAACTTCAATTCAGTTTAGTTCAACTTTCAAAAGTTGAAAAGATAATGACTTAAATTGACAACTAAAAAGAGATCTAATCAACATGATAAATGAACTACTAAATGCACGGAATATATATTAAGAGCATCTCCAATAGATGTTTTATTCTACTTATCTTTTTGACACATAAGCAAAAATGGACATTAAATTAAAAAAATACTCTCCAATAGATCTTCTAGTTACTCTTTCTAATATGAGGTGTCATCTTAATTTTAAACATTGTCTATTTGATCTTCCACAAATAGACAATCAAATAGAAGGTTGAATAATAATAATTTAATAGTTAGAGGTTATCTAATAAATTGTTTAATTTTTGTTGCTATTATTTTATTTTAAAAAAATACAAGAACTAATTATATAGACAATCTATTGTAGTTAGAATTTTAATTTTCTTGTCTATTTTGACATCTCATTAATTTAAATAGCTATTCTATATACCACATTAACTCAAAACCCATAATCTATTGGAGATGCTCTAACAATTGCAAAACTTATGTTAATTGCAATTTATCGGTGTTCGAAAACTTATGTAATAACTATTTCTTACCTTTGAAAGGTAATTGTAACCGGGGGAATCTCTACTCATCAAATCTTGTATATTAATATAATTAGGATTACACATACGGTATTAATAGTCCTTGGTACACAAGGAAAACATTAATGAATACAAATTAGGAAAATACACTAAAGTAGAATATAGAAAATATATGTACACTATCATCCCTCGCAAGTTGTGCATCGGTGAGAACCATGGCCAACTTGTCCCAAAGTACTTTGAACTGTGTGCATGACAATGGTTTCGTTAAAATGTCGACTACCTGATCGTCTGTTGAAATGTATCGAACCACTAATTGTTTTGAGGCCACCCATTCTCGTACAAAAGGGAAGTCAAGTTCAAGATGTTTCGCTCGATTATGAAAGACTGGATTTGCCGTGAGGTATGTGGCACTTAATTTGTCGCACCAAAGCAATGGTGTTAATTACATTGGTAAACCGATATCAACCAATAAAAGACCAATTCGGGACAACTCCAAAGCAGTAGTCACGAGGGCCCAATACTCGGGTTCAGTAGACGAACGTGAGATGGTACGTTGTTTGCATGAGGCCCAAGAAATAAGATTTGTACCATGGAAAATGGCAAACCCCATAGTTGAACGATGATCATCAAGATCTCCAGTCCAATCAAAATCAGAATATGCATGAATAGAAACTTGTACCTCTGGTGTATACTTGAGGCCATATGATGGAGTAGCTCGAATTTAACGAGTAATTTATTCAAGTGGTTGCCAATGATTAACTAAAGGAGAGTGCATAATGTTGAGATACAATGATCTGAATCATAAAATTGAACTAAAATATCTCGATCAAGTTTGAAAGAAACAAAAACTTAATCTCCTAAATCCAAATTGAAACATCCAGACAAGATCCAACCATAAGGTCATCCATTGAAGACATCAAGTTCCTAAGTATACACTAGAACTATCAGGATGAAGTTTGGAAAGGAAACAAACTTTAATCCTTCAAAAATCAGCACCCGGAAGAACTGATTGCACTATCTCCAGAAGAAGACAGATTCGGAGATTCTGAGGCTAAGAGCATCCGAAAGACTCAGATATCAAGACAAAGGGAAAAGCTTCAAAGACAGCTTTTCCCTCCAACTTTTTGCTCTACAAAGTCAAAGATCCTTTCCCCATGTATAAGACAAAAGAGACAGCTTGTGTTTTTCCAAAAAAAGGATAAAAGAACTAACACCGGACAGAAAAAGGTAACAACCTTTTTAACATAGACCAATGACAAAGGCTCGTGGAGCACATGGATTGGACCACTGGCTAAAAGTTGGTGCATCATAAAAGGCCAATGAAAACGATCACTTACAACTTTTCAGCCTCAGTCCATAAAATTCAAATGGGTCAAATTACTATCTAACAGATTGATCAACGGCTTCGAAAGCGCCAAGATTTAATACAAGTTCAACAACTCACAACGACTACATTTATGAAAGAAGCCTTCACACATTGAGAAGGTTGGCTGTTTAATTTATAAAAACAAGTAACAAAGCACAAGCATTCAATCAGATTACAATCCCTCCAAGAATCAAACAATTCATAATCTGTTGTAAGGATTCCTAAGTAAGTTATAAACTTAAGGAAATCCAAAACCAAAACCTTTGTGAAAACGAGAGTGCAAAAATCTCCAACTTGGGTAAGTTGTGAGATTGGGATACAACTTAAAGTCGGTGCTTTGAGTGGTAACTCCCTATAGGACTCAGCTTAGATTCGAGGTAGAAGTCTAAGTGGTATATCCTGCTAAAGACTAAAGGACTCAGTAAGGAGTTGGTGCTTCTAGTGGTATATCCTACATCCAAAAGGGGTTACCATCCAGAGACAAGTTGTAAGGCTTGATGCCTACCAGTTGGAAAGGAATCCACTAGTGTAAAAGCTCGGAGGAAGGAAACTCCGAGGACTGGAGTAGGCAGGGCCGAACTAGGATAAAATCCTTTGTGTTTGATTTCTTTAACTATTTATTTATTACATTATATTGTCATAACTGCATCATCCAGATCATAATCAAACACGCTACACTAAGACTTTCTAAAGTCTGTTTATTCTACAAAAAAGGGTCATTCGCCCCCCCCTGGCCTTATAAAGACCCTCACAGGTACCAACAAGTGGTATCAGATCAAGTGCTCAAACTAGAGATCTAACAATCTTGAGCTAAAGGTACATATATTTTGATACAAGAATCAAAATGAGTTTCCAAAACTCACAGCTTCTTCCGGAGGGTATGTCTATTACCCATCCTCCACTCTTCACGGGTAAGCACTACATATTCTGGAAAAACTGGATGAAGAACTTCATCCAATCATAAAGCATGCAAGCATGGTTAGCTATTAAAGATGGCCCATATGAGCCTACTTATGAAGTAGAGGGTATGACTACCCGAAAGTCATCAAGTATATGGGATGAGAATGATTTTAAAAAGTTACGTGAAAATGCAAATGCTATTAACATGCTTCATTATGCCCTTAGTGTAGCTGAATTTAATAGGATACCTGGATGTGAGACTACAAAGGAAATTTGGGAAAAGTTGGAGGTAACCTGTGAAGGAACTAATAAAGTAAGAGAAGCTAAGCTTGATCAACTCCAGCAAAAGCTCAAAACCTTTAAAATGGAGCTAAAAGAATCAATCAGTAGCATGAACACTAGATATACCAATCTAGTAAATAAGATGAAGAGGCTCAGAAAAGAAATGTTTGAAGTAGAGATGGTAAAGAAGGTTCTCCGGAGTCTCACCAAGGAATGGGATAACAAGAAGACTGCCATTGAGGAAGCTCATGACTTAAATTTCTATAGTTATGATGAGCTCATTGGTAATCTATTAACCCAAGAGTTATCCTTGGAGAGATACAGCCAACAAGAAAAAAAGCCTGAGGAGAAGAAGAAAGCTATTGCACTTAAGGCAGAATCCACCGAATCAGCTTCATCAGAAGAAGAAGAGCAAATCATTGAATCACTAAGCACCAGAGATCAACTTGCTCTATTGACCAGAAAACTCAATAGATTCATACAAAAGAAAGAAGGAAATCAAGAAAGTATGAATCCTAGAAATCAAAAGAAGGCACCTCTAGAAGAGACAGACCTAGAAAGAATCTAGAAGAAAAGAAGGATCCAAAAAAAGAAGCTGCCTATTTTGAATGTGGAGAAAAAGGCCGTTTCAGAACAATAAGCTTAAGAGAACCAAAAAGTTCAAAAAGAAGGCAATGGTGGCTACCTGGAGCAACAGTGAAGAAAGTATCAGCTCATCTTCAACAGAAGAAGAAGAGACTACCAACTATACATTCATGGCACTGGCTGATCCAGAAGCAGAGTAATTCAGAAGGAATGCCTCTAAGCAAGAAATAGTGCAAATCAAAGAATCAGAATCAGAAACAGCAAACAATGAGGTATGCCTTAGATCCATAGTAGATCAACACTCATGATACATTGATAGTGGATGCTCAAGGCACATGACAGGTGATGAGAAGGCCTTCATCACATTAGCAGGAAGAAGGGAGGCAAAGTGAGCTTTGGAGACAATTAAAAGGGACAGATAATTGGACATGGAATCATTGGATCTAAATTAAAAATTAAAGATGTCTCACTGGTTGATGGACTGAAGTTCAACTTACTAAGTGTAGCCCAACTCTGTGACAAAGGAAGAAAAGTCACCTTTGATTCCGGAGGCTGCTTAATTTATGACAGTAAGTCTGATCGACTTGCACTTTATGCATCTAGAGTAAATAATGTCTATTTTGTTAACATTAAAAATGAGAAAAAGAATATCTGCTTGGTGTCTAAAGAAGAAGAATCATGGCTATAGCAACGGAGGTTGGGACATGTTAGCATGAACCTCCTGTCCAAACTAGCCAAAAAGGAATTAGTAGTGGGTTTGCCTAAAGTTGCTTTTGATAAGGATCATCTATGCACTACATGTCAATTAGGTAAACAGCATAAGAAAAGTTTCCCTTCCATATCATACATTCCTTCTAAAAGAGTACTTGAGCTCTTGCATATTGATCTCTTTAGTCCAATCAAACCATTGAGTTTAGGTAGAAGAGAATACACCATGGTCATTGTGGATGATTATTCTCGATATACCTAGGTACTCTTACTAACAATAAAAGATGAGGCCTTTGACCAATTCTCAAAAACATTCATCCAGATAGAAGTAGAACAGGGCATAAGCATTGCACATATCTAGAGTGATAATGGTGGAGAGTTAAAAAATAGGCAGTTTGCTGAATTTTGTGACTCCAAGGGCACTGAGCACAACTTCTATGCCCCTCACACTCCTCAACTAAATGGGGTTGTTGAGAGAAAGAACAGGACCATAGTTGAAATGGCTAGAACAATGATAAATGAGAATTGTTTGCCAAAATACTTTTGGGGTGAGGCCATAAATACAACATGTTATATTTTAAATAAAGCTCTCATTAGAAAAACCATAGAAAAGACCCCCTATGAAATCTGGAAGGGAAAAAACCCAAAATTGGGTACTTTAAGGCATTTAGATGTAAATGCTAAATCCTAAATGATAGAGAGCAATTAGAAAAATTTGATCCTAAATTTGATGAAGCAATTTTCCTTGGCTACTCAACATATAGTGAGACTTACTGAGTCTTCAATAAACAAACCCAAACTGTGGTAGAGTCAATACATGTAGATTTCTATGAGACTAACCCTGCAAGTAAGAAAAGTCCCACTCCGAAAGATCCAGTTTCGGAAGTTGAAAACTCTAGAGAGAAGAAGGCAGCAGAAATTCCTGATTCATTCCATATCAAGAAGTACAAAGAGGAAGATGAAGGAATATCTTTTGAACTATAGAAATACAATAAATTAATCTTAACCCACAAGAGATTAACTTTAATAAAGGCCAAGAAGGAATAGTTAAAGCTAAAGTAGAGCAAGTTCCAATCCAACATAAAGGCTAACAAAGGGAGATCCGGACTCACAGAAATCATCCGGTAGAAGCTATTTTGGATGATGTCCAAAATCCAGTCAGAACCAGAGGTTAACTCAATAGGATGATGAGTCATGCTGGTTTTTTCTCTCTCATTGAGCCAAAGAAATTTCAAGATGCTGAAGGAGATGAAAGCTGGATGATGGTAATACAGGAAGAACTAGATCAATTCACTAGGAATGATGTATGGGATCTAGTGGCACCCCCAAATGGAAAGTTAATTATTGGCACCAAATGGGTGTTCGGGAATAAGCTAGATGAATCCGGAGTAGTGGTAAGAAACAAAGCAAGATTGGTTGCTCAAGGATATAATCAATAGGAAGGGATTGACTTTGAGGAAACAGTTGCCCATGTCGCAAGACTGGAAGCAATCCGAATTCTATGTGCTTTTGCATCATTCATGGGATTCATATTATTCCAAATGGATGTCAAAAGTGCATTCCTCAATGGAGTTATCTAGGAAGAAGTATATGTAAAGCAGCCACCTGGATTTGAAGATCCTAAGCATCCAGATCATGTCTTCAAGCTAAAGAAAGCTCTCTATGGACTTAAGCAAGCACCAAGAGCTTGGTATGAGAGATTAACCTCATTGCTTATATCTAAGGGATATATCAGAGGCAAGGCAGATACCACACTCTTCATCAAAAAGAAGAAAAATGATATTATTCTAGTCCAAATTTATGTGGATGATATCATATTTGGAGCAACTGATGAAAGGATGTGTGAGGAATTCAGCTCTCAAATGCAGAAGGAATTTGAGATGTCCATGATAAGAGAACTAAATTTCTTCCTTAGTTTACAAATCAAGCAAAGTCTGGATGGGATTTTCATTAATAAATTAAAGTGCACTAAGGAGATCTTGAAGAAGTTTGAAATGGACAAGAGTAAACCTATGTCCACTCCAATGGGATCAGATACAGTCCTATCCAAGGATTGTGAAGGAGAAGATGTTGAGCAGAAGCTCTATAGAGGGATAATTGGCTCACTCCTATACTTTACAACTAGCAGGCCTAATATAAATTATACAGTTTGTTACTGTGCAAGATATCAAGCCAATCCTAAGGACTCCCATCTCAAAGCTATAAAAAGGATCCTTAGATACGTACTAGGAACCACTGAAGTAGGGCTATGGTATCTTCGTAATGGAAATTTGACACTCCAAGGGTTTACTGATGCAAATTATGGCATAGATACTCTTGAGAGAAAGAGTACATTCGGAGGTTGCTATTTCCTTGGAGATTGCTTATTGTCATGGTATAACAAGAAGCAAACTTTAGTTGCTTTATCTACTACTGAAGTAGAATATATGCCAGTTAGAAGTTGTGTAGCTTAACTCCTTTGGATCAAGCAATAACTTGAAGACTATGGAGTTCAATCTAAATGTGTTGATGTCATGTGTGACAACAAAAGTTCTATTGATATGTCAAAGAATCCAGTACTCTATAGCAGGATGAAGCATGTGAATATAAGGCATCATTTCATCCAGGATCATGTGATAAAAAAGGATGTTACCTTGGTATATATTCCAACAAATGAGCAGTGAGCAGACATCTTTACTAAGCCACAAAGTAAACATCAATTTGGGAAGCTAAAGGAATCAATTAGTATGACAAATCCAATTTAAAGTTAATCCGGAAGACAATCCAAAATCAATTTGTATCATTTGTAAGACAAATCCGGAAGAGAAGAAGCATTGGAGAGAAATCTATTCTGGAAGAAACATTGCCATGTAAGCAGAAAGTAATGACATATGGCAGTAAAATCGCTTAAAGGTAACTATCACTTTTTGAATTTCAAACGTCTATTGGGGTTACACGAGCGGTAAATTCAACAGTTATCATTTAAAATAAACCCTTCCCCTTTTCCGATTAAACTAAATTTACCTCTCTCTTAAAAATCCAATTGCCATGTCATCAATCCAGTAAAATTACTGGCGTCCGGATTACCAAACTGCCCTCACTTTGAAAATTCTATATAAACCCCTCAAAATCACCCTTCTTCTCCATACGAGCAACTAAGTACTGTTACTCTACAAATTTAAAAATCCATAACCCTAATTTCTTCATACTCTTTAAAATGGTAGCAATAATGACAAAAGTTATTCCTGTGATGCTTCCAACCTAGAACATCTTTACAGAATTTGATTTGAAAGATAAAGTCTTCAAATCCCTTAAACTCAAAAACAATGATTTAGTCGCACCCACTGACTATCTGGGCGACAAATTCCTATTCAAAATGGACCCCTATTTAAAATTGATCGAGGATCAACATTTGAAAGAATTTCTCCAGATCAACTGCCCAACTTATCCGGAGTTGGTGAATGAATTCTATGACAACCTCTGTGCCCATAAGAAGTTTGATGCAATGTGAACTAAGGCTCAAAACAAGGAGATCACAATAATGCCTGATTTCTTCAAAAAATATCTCCACATGAAAACTAGTAGAGTTGAGATACGAGTGAATGGTGATGAATTAAAGGTGAAGTATAAGCCAGAGTTATGGCTTTCGGAGAGGTATTTTGGAGAAAAATTCTCCACCTACTAGCCACAGGGACCAAGAATTCTACAACATGTGCTTGCCAAGTTAGTGCTCATCCAGAAGGGATCTCTAACAATAGTGTCCTGCTTTCAACACTATGTACTCCAGCATTGGGCAGAATTAAGAGAAGTCAACATGCCAGTACTCATTATCCACTATCTCAAGCACCATAGGAACTCCCATAGGGCTCTTATCACCCGGATCCTTCAAGCAAATGAGATAAATCTCACCAAATTCTAGGGCATAAATGGCAAAGAATTTTTGAAAAAGAACTTCCTAAACCTGAGATTTATTGAGGAGTGGGATGAAGCCAAGGCCCTACAATAGAAAGAGGAGAAGAAGAATAAGGCAAGAAATGCCATTAATCCGGTAGGAGAGGCCCCTATTCCCAAAAAGTGTAGAACCACCAAGCCAAGTACTCAAAAGAAATTGGCCTTAGTCACAGTAGATGAAGAGATGGATGAAGACCAGTAGACCCTCTCAAATCTGCTTAAGAAATCCTAACCAAGCAGCAAACCAAGGGGAAGTTATTTAAGGCAACTGCCAAGAAAGGGAGAAATATTATTACTTCTAAGATTGAAGTGGAGGACCTGCCTCCGGTAATGGCTAAGGCAATTGAGGCCGGAAGGAAAAAGGCCAAACGGACATGTAGGCTAATCTAGAAGATGATGAAGAGACGGAAGATGAAGCCCTAAAATCTAAAAGAAGGAAGTTTGTTAAGAAAGGGCTAGCATTTGATGAGGCAGTAGCTACCCGGGAGAAAAAGAAGAAAGTTGCTGGAATTGTAATCAATGAGATAGGAAGGCAGTGGATGGCAGAAGCAAAGTTGGTTAAAGCCAAATTAACAAAAGCCAAAAATGTGCCTGAAGCTACTGAGATAGTCAATCCGGATGACCCTCAGTATGATATCATCCAAGCTGCGATTAAGGATAACAATAAGGTCAACCAGCAGAGAATAGAGGGACTCCGTGGATCTTTTGGAACCACTACTCAAAAAGTTCTAGTTGATCCCACTGACTTAGTCCTTCTAAAGGAGGGTCAGTATCCGGAGGAAGAGCTAGAAATGTCTGCACTTGTCACCAGCCCCCTTTCGGGGAGCCTGGTTAATCTAAAAACTTCTATCATTGATCTTGAAAGTCCGGTAAAGGCACGAGAAGATGATGCTGAGGAAAATGCCAACAATCTTGGGGGAGAAAACAAAAGTCCTGAAAAGGCACCTATAGAGGGCATTAAGGACAGTTCTAATGCGCCTGTGGAAGCAATTGTAAGTCCTATAAAGGCATCGGTAGAAATGACTGAGGATATTATCAGGCATTTAGGGGTTGAAGTGGAAGAAAGGAAGGAAGAAAAGGCAGCTAAAAATCTGGACCACCAAGCGCCAATCAATGAAGTAACTCCTACCATAGCTATATTAAATATTAATGCTGATCCTACTATCTGTGATGTCACCGTAGATAACATTACGGATAACTTAGACACTAAAAATCAAAATGTGTCTAAGGAACTAGTGCCTAACCCAGAAAATAGTATCTCGGAGGAGGGACTTGGTCTGGTTTCCCACAAGCACACTTCTAAAGTGTACTTAAGGGGCGAGGCGAGTCTAGGGGAATGGTCGGATGAAAGAAGAGAAGAAGAAGATCACTCTAGATCGAAAGAGAGCGATGAGGAAGGAGATAATGAGCCATCCAAAAGCAGTTCTAGTTCCGGAGATGGCTCTTCAAGCTCATCCGGAAACAAACCTCTTTAAGTTTCTAGCCTTATAAAATTCTTATCAGTAATACCAAACAAGCCAAAGTCTTAGCCGCGCTTAAACTCTTACAGGAAGCTACTCCTGAAGAGAATGAGGAAGGGTATGTGAAGTAGAGTCTTCGAAACATCTGCAGACATTTACAAACAATTGAAAAATTGCTTCTGGATGAATTCCAGTCTCTAGACTTAAAGCAGGAATTGGGTAAAATCAAGCAATCGGTGCAGAAAATGAAAGAAAAATTTCTAGATTTTTCTTCTCCTAGTGCAATAGTTGAAGCCTCCTTGTCCCAAATAAATCCAATAATATCTGAGCTTAAGGATGGTATTACAACAGCCAATCAGACTGCTGATCAGGCTAACACTTTGGCATCAAACAACTGTGGAATAGTGCTTGATAAGATTACTTTCTCCTCCTCCGAGCTATCAGATAAAATAAAGGCATACCTGGACTCCAAGTTTGAAAACTTATCAAAATTCATGGTAGAAAGGGATCCCAAGCAGGAAATCACAGAACTAGGTATAGATCAGCAAGTAGTCCGAGAAATGATTGAAAACTTTCTAGATGAATCTCTCCCCCAGATCCAAGAGAAGATGCTGGATGAGATGGGTGAAGAGATGGGCAGTTGCTTGACTAGACTGGAAAAAATAATTAATGACTGGAAAGCTCAATTACAAAAGAAGTAAAGCTCCAATCAGAAACCATTCATAATATCTGAAGAGGAATCAATGAAGAAATAACTCTCCTGCAAACCGAAATTAATAACTTGTCACTATCTGGATCCTCCTCTACACTAGCCATTCTGGAGAGCCAACTCCTTCCGGTCTTCCATAACTTGGTCCAAGCCATTGGGGATTCCAGATTCTTTGGTAAAAAAGGATTGACAACTCTGTGAAAGGTCCTCTTCCCCTACTTCTACAAAAAGGATCAAGAGTTTATGCTCCACATCCATCCTGCAATCAAACAGGCCTATACTAAACTTAAGAAAACTATCCGACCCTACTACCTCACTCCAGCAACAGTTGATCACATTATTGAAGAAAGGAGCAAAGGTAATATTGATACTTCAGTCTATTCAAAAGCTTGGCAAGAAGCTTGGGATAACATAACCTATATGGTAATTGATCCCCAAGCTGCAAACAAAAATGGGGAGATAAGTCTAACAAGTCAACAAGGATCTGGATCTGGCAAGGGCAAGGAAAAGGAAGGAGGACCATCCGGTGGGAATTAGAATAGCTATAATTTTGTAAAATCTTGTAATAGCTAGATTCACTATTATATATTTCTATATTTTGTAATCCAGAACTTCTTTGATGTTAACTATTGTTAACAACATAAGTATATATAGTGAAACAATCTAATTCTCAAAATTACTTTTAAAGTACAATCTGTAATGGTACTAAAACAAGAACTGAAATATATTGGGGGAGTTAGGATGCTAAAATTATGGGGGAGTAATTGTAAATGACTAAGTATCAAAAATCATACTAAGATCATACTCCCCCTTCATCATGCTTAGTTGACTTAGTTTTTGTTTCCATCAAATAAGGGAGTTGTTGGGAAACAATGATCCGGATCATAAAATTGAACTAAAATATCTGGATCAAATTTGAAAGAAACAAAAACTGAGTCTCCCAAATCCAAATGGAAACATTCGGACAAGATCCAACCACAAGGTCATCCATTGAAGACATCAAGTACCTAAGCATACACTGGAACTATCAGGATAAAGTTTGGAAAGGTGATAACTTGCAAGTCTTACATGTTTTAAGGTTATTTCTTTTGACTTTTCGAATGATTTACTACTGATTATGTGAAGATTTTGTGCTTATTTAGGTCTTGGATGGTATTTGGACTGATTTGGCAAGTTTGAAGCATTTTGGTGCATTTTAGAGCTGTTCTGAAGTTATCCTGGAGTCCAGGCTAAGCAGTAATGAGATGAGTTGTCAATTTTGGGATTTTTGAAGAAAAGAGCAAATTAAAGATTTGAAGCTTCCTATTTGAACACAAAGACTAGAAACTGATATAGATTATATTCCTTTTTGTTTTGAATTATCTTTTCCCCTTTTAGTTAGTAATTATATTTTTAGTTTTAATTAGGATATTATAATTACATTAGGATTCTATTTTTTTAGCATAAATATGAAGAACTCTAAGAGCATAAAATCATCTCTTTTTGGGGGCTGGACGTGTACAGCTTCTATGTCTTCTTTTATTTTTATTTTCTTAATAACATATTTAGTTTTATTAATTCAATTACGTTTAGCTAAGTTTTTCGTCTTTTGGTTAAGGTATTATTAAAGCCAGTTTCATGTTGTGAGGTATGTTCTTAATCCGTTCTTGAATTTCAGTTTCCGAATAAAATCAGGTTTGCTTCTAATTGTTGTCTTTTTATTTACTTTGAACTGATCAATCGGTGTTTTTAAGATTTCAACATATAGTTATTTTCATTATGTTCATGCTATCATAATATGATGAAAAGTTTGTAACAAACAATTTCCTATGTTGTCGTGGTTTTATTGGGTTTGATTTAATTCTTTGTGCTATTATGATTTATTGAGTCAAAATTGGTTCTTAAGATCTTAATGCTTTTTGAAGATTAAATCTTGTCAGCTATTTCTACAAGTGCGTCGGATAATTGAGGGAATTGGTTTAGCTATCTACAGACAACCAGGTATTAGAAAAAGAGTTAACTGTGCTATTTCATAGTTAAAGCCAATGAATTGATATTTCAAGAGTTATCTTTTTGCCATGATTAATTGTAACTATGCTGAAAAATCCTTAGTCGAGAGAATTTTATATTCATATTTTTATTTTTGTATTTTGCATTTATTTTATTTTAGCCACAAACAATCTTAACCCCCCCCCCCCCCATTCTTTTGTTTATTTTAGTTTTTGTTTTATTGGTCATTGATTTGAATCGAATTGATTATATTAGTCTATGTGGATTTGACCCTACTTACTCAACACTACAAATCCAATTAATGGATTAATAGGAATTATTTTTGGTGGATTCGACACCCATCAAAAGGAAATAAACTTTAATCCTTCAAAAATCAGCATTCGGAAGAACTGATTGCACTATCTCCAGAAGAAGACAGATCCGGAGATTCTGAGTCTAAGAGCATCCGGAAGACTCAGATATCAAGATAAAGGGAAAAGTTTCAAAGACAGCTTTTCCCTCCACCTTTTTGGTCTACAAAGTCAAAGATCCTTTCCCTATATACAAGACAAAAGAGACAGCTTGTGTTTTTCAGAAAAAGGACAAAAGTACTGACACCGGACAGAAAAAGGTAACAACCTTTTTAACATAGACCAATGACAAAGGCTCGTGGAGCACACGGATTGGACCACTGGCTAAAAGTTGGTGCATCACAAAAGGCCAAGGAAAATAATCATTGACAACTTTTCATCTTCAATCCCAAGAATTCAAATGGGTCAAATTATTATCTAACGGACTGATCAACGGCTCTAGAAGCGCCACATACAACCTGATCAAAGGTGAAGATTTAATTAGGGCTATAAACAAGCCGAGTCGAGCCGAGTTATGGCATGTTCATGTTTAGCTCATTTAATTTTAAATCGAACATGAGTCGAGTCGAGCTAGAATCGAGCTCAAAATCTTGTTTGACTTCGGCTCATTTACAAACTCATTTGTTCACGAGCTATTCACGAACAACCCATTTATTTTGTTTGTGAACAATTCGTTAATTTGTTCATCAACAAGCTCGTTTATTTTTCTTCACGAACAAAATAAATAACAAAATTTGAAAAAGTAAGTTCTCTATATCATAATATTTCAATAAAATATAAGAAATTTATAACATAGTATCCTTAAACAAAATATAATATATCCAAAATATTCTCAATTCAACAAAGTATGAACAAAAATAAGAAAGAGATTGACGTTTGAGAGATATCAGATATGTTTGCGGAGACTGGAGGTTGTGATACAAAATATTGAGCCATCTAACCATAATTTAAGTATTTATACCATGAATTAATTCACCAGGAGTAAAATGAGCCATCAAGCATTGTTAATATCTAACATAAATTGAATTATAGACTATATGTTTATATCACCAATACAAAATACTTTATTAACTATTTAAAAAATGATTTATTATAGTTTTATAAATATTTTATTATGTGAAAATTATAATCGAGTTAGTTCACGAGGTTTAATCGAGTATGTTCATGAACTTGTTCACGAGCCTCTAATCGAGTTTGTTCACGAGCTGTCGAGCCAAGGTAGGACCTGCTCATGTTCAGCTCATTTATTATTCGAGCCCAAAAACATGTTCACAAACTGTTCAATTATAAAACGAGTCGAGTCGAGCTATTATTGAGTCGAACACCGGCTTGTCTCATTTATAGCCCTAGATTTAATACAAGTTCAACAACCCACAACAGCTACATTTATGACAGAAGCCTATAAAAGGGAAGCTTCATACATTGAGAAGGTTGGTTGTTTAATTTACAAAAACAAGTAACAAAGCACAAGCATTCAATCAGTTTACAATCCCTCCAAGAATTAAATAATTCCAAATCTATTGTAAGGATTCCTAAGTAAGTTATAAACTTAAGGAAATCCAAAACCAAAACCTTTGTGAAAACAAGAGTGTAAGGATCTCCAACTTGGGTGAGTTGTGAGATTGGGATACAACTTAAAGTTGGTGGTTTGAGTGGGAACTCCCGTAAGACTCATCTTAGATTCGGGGTAGAAATCTAAGTGGTATATCCTGCTAAAGACTAAAGGACTCAGCTAGGAGTTGGTGCTTCTAGTGGTATATCCTACACCCGAAAGGGGTTACCATCCGGAGACAAGTTATAAGGCTTGATTCCTGTCAATTGGAAAGGAATCCACTAATGGAAAAGCTCAGAGGAAGGAAACTCCGGGGACTGGAGTAGGCAGGGCCAAACTAGGATAAAATCCTTTGTGTTTGACTTCTTTAACTATTTATTTATTGCATTATATTGTTATAACTGCATCATCTGGATCCATCTTCCGGATCATAATCAAACACGCTACACTAAGACTTTCTAAAGTCTATTTATTCCACGAAAAAAGGTCATTCACCGCCCCTCTGACTTTATAAAGACCCTCACATGGACCAACACATAAATTGGGCTACCTTATGGACTGAGAAAGCTATATCAAGCCATGTTATTTTTTAATACTGTAAACCACCAACAAGACTACAATATAGTGTAACATCATCGAAGGATGGACTGCCTTTGCGAGAAAAACAGTCGATGGTATTGCTAGAATTGAAGCGAATATGACATATTTTCCTTTTGAAGGATGTCCTGAGCATACTTATGTTGATTTAAAGATACTGTATCACCATCACGCATGATTTCAATGCCCAGGAAATACCTAGCCGGTCACAAAATTTTGATAGCGAACTGAGACTCAAGGAATGCAATAAGTCAAGACTTGACAAGTGAGCCATTGCTCAAAATCAAAAGATCATCCACATAGATAAGACAAAAATAGAGAGAGAAGTCATCCTTATAAGATAGAAAACCATAAGAAAGAAAGAGCTTGTGTAAGTCGTTTATCCCACATACGAGGTAATTATTTCAAGCCGTAAAGAGATTTACCGAAACAAAAAAAATGAGGCATGAATTTGTCAACAAACCCAGGCAGTTGAGACATAATAACTGGCTCATCAAGACCACCATGTAGAAATGCGTTTAAGACATCTAAGTGTCTAATGGACCAACGATAAGACGTCAACAGTGATAATAGAAGTCTAATGGTTGTGGGCTTGATCACATGACTAAAGGTATCATGGAAGTCCAACCCTGCCATTGATGAAAACCTTTTGCAATATGTAAGGCCTTATGGCGTTCAATAGTACCTTCGTGACATAATTTAGTTTTAAACACCCATTTGCAACCAGTAATATCAGTCGCAAGCTTAGGAGAAACAAGTTCCCAAGTACCATTTAAGATCAAGGCATTATACTCGTCATTCATCGCCTTGAGCCAACACTCATGTTTAGCCGCTTTAGTATAAATGTTGGGTCATGATGTTCGGTTTTTGTGGAATAGGATTTAGGTATAGTTTTAGATGGTAATTTGTCGGTTTTATATCTAGTGGTCATGGTCTTGGGTGGAGGTGGTGGTGGTGGTTTGGGTATTCTTGGTTCAAGTGGTGGTTTATTATGGTGAAGGTCCACCACAAGGGATAGTGAAGGAGATGAGGTTGAGAGATTCGTGGGATGAGGGACGGACTGTATAGGTAGTGATGTTGTAGTAGTTTTGGTAGGTATGGGTTTACAAGGGGAAGCAAGTCGAGATGGGGTTTTTGATGTGGTAGTGGTTGGTAAAGTTAGTGAAGTAGGGATGGCGCTGGTGTTGGGTTTTAAGGGGTTAGAGGGGGGTAGAGTTTGGGTTTAGATGGATGGTATGCATAATTTGAGTAGATAAGGATGCCAGACTGGACGGTGAAGCAATCAAATCACTTAACTCTATGTAAGGGAACATCTGTTCATCAAATACCACATGACGTGAGATGAAAAATTTTGAGGAAACAAGATCAAAACAACGGTAACCTTTATGAAGCTCACTATAGCCCAAGAAAACACATTTGCGAGAACAATAATCAAGTTTGTGAGACATATAAGGACGCAACCAAGGATAACACAAGCAGCAAAAAATATGCAAAGACAAGTAATCCGGTTTGACATGAAACAATTTAAAAAATGGAGATGAATCATTAAGACCCGACACAGGCATGCGATTACTTAGATAAACTACAATATTAAAGGAATAAGACCAGAATTACATAGGTAATTGTGCACGATTTAATAAAGATAAACTTGTTTCGACAATGTGTCGATGTTTTCGTTCTGCTACGCCCTTTTGCTCGAGGGTATAAGGACATGACATCGGATGTTTAATGTCGTTTTATGTAAGATATGATCGCATGGCAATATACTCACCACCTCCATCAAACTAGAAAATTTTAATAGGCTTGCCAATATATTTCTCAACAATCTTTCGAAACTTGATAAAAGTACTCAAAACCTATAACATCCCATTCACGCATTATTTGTCCACATCTGTTACATGTCATGAAATTATTATATTTAATATTTTACATGTTATATTTATTAAAATTGATTAGTTAAAATAATAGTTATTTTAACCATACAAAATACGATATTTAATATCTAGGTACCGAATTAATAGCTATAGAATTTTAAGGAATAAGTGGAGAATAGTTATGTTATAGATATAAAATGATTATTTGAACATATGAAGTTGAATAAAATTGTGATATATCATAAGGATTTAAGTATAAGCATTAGTATTAGAATTAGTATTAATATGGTACAGATATATGTATATGTATTTAGTATAGTTAATATTTGTATTAAATAAAGAATTTGGGGGTAAATTGGTCTTTTGTCCCTTAGATTTTTGTATGGCCTGATAAGAATAGATTTAGATCAGGTCTTCATCTCCCAAAAACAAAGCAAAGAATGAAGCATAAGGAAGAAGAGAAGAAGAGAACTAGAAGGAAGAAATCAGGTATTTTAGTAACTTTGTAGTGCGATTATTGTTAGGTTAAATTTAGAATTAGAAGTTTTAGTAAGAAGATGAATTGTTCTTCTTTATGTCAGGGTTCATCTTGCAAAATTTGGGGATTTTAGAATTGGTAGGTTTTTCTCTATGATTTTTAGAATCCAAACTATTCAGAGCTATTAGGTCACTACAATAGAGTAAGATTCAAATTAAGTTTGTGATTTTTCTACTAATTTTATAATTCTAAAATTTTGATATGTGGTACCCTCATATGTCTATTTCAAGTGGAAAAAGGAATCAGGTCGATTCATATTGTGTAGAGAGAGTTATGGTTGTTTTACTAAGATGTTGTTCAGGTAACACAAAATTGAAACAGAGTATGAATATAAAATTCACTGTAAATACTACTAAGATTAGAAAATTTTAAGATTGTAATATATGATGCCCTTGTGTGTTAGGAGTAAAATAAAACACGAATCACTTCGTTTGATTTAGTAATTTGAGAGTTATGAATTTGTAAGTGAAATAAGGTCAGAAATACAAATGCTAAAAAATAAGATTTTGGTTAATGATGATTTTTATTAGAAATGAAATAAATTGTATGTACATTTGATATGTGTTTATATCTATAGGAGTCGAAGAGTGTGAAGGGATTCAAGAGGAAGGTCCTAGTCATTTCCGAAACGGTTAGCTCGGATAATCTGTGAGTATAAACATGATATGAATTGTTTTGATGTGCAATTCAATTTGAAATGATTTTGTGCAAATTATCTTAATGTGAATTAATTGGTATGAATTGTTTTATATGAAATTGGATGGGAAATATGTTTGGTGAGTGTTATGAGAGTTGAAATTGATAGGGAATGTGTATATATGATTTGAGTTTGAATGAATAGTTTTGGTTTGGATTTATAGGTGAATTGGATGCGCATACATGATTTTTGGATAAGTTTATAATCAGAATGTATCTGATGTCTTGGATGTTTATGATATATATACTTGGAATACTTGGTTGAATCCAATTTAAATCGATATATGTACATGAGCATCAAAGCACAAAAACATAAAAGGGCGTTGTGACATACCTGTCTAGACAGTGTAACATATGTTCTGTCATATGGACCTATATGGTCAACCACATGAATTATCTGGACCTATATGGTCACCCACATGGATCAACTAATTATATGGACCGAATGGTCACCCACATGTTTATAAGTTGGCCATCAAAATCAAATGTCATATGTTACATCCCGGGGCAATAGTTTGGCAGGTGTTATCACAACAATTAAATAACTGGATCATTCATTTACATATAAGTATGATTGTATGTTGAATTTATTAATGTGTGTCTGTATGTTACTGTTGATTCATTGATTGTTTATATTCACTGAGTGGCGACTCATATAAATCGCTATGTTTTTTCCAGTTTGAAAGGTTGTAGATAGACTTTTGGTCTAGAAGGTCCTTACCCATAGCTGTCATGGAAGAAAGGTCTGTCGGTTGTGTCCATCTCGCTCTCTCTCCTCATATGACAGGCATATAGAATAGAGGTGGTCGGGTTTTAGTTTTGCTAATCAAACATAATTATGGTTTGTAATATAAAGGAATGATATTAGAATTAATGTAAAATATTAATGATTATGTTAATATATGAATATTTATGTAAAAAAATTTTATAACATTTTTCTATAATTATTATATAAGGGTGTTTCAAAATCTCTTATTTGTAATGCAAGAAATAAATACTGGAATACTTGCTAAACACATCATAAAATAATAAACAATATGAATAGCCATCATAAGATTCCACAGGTGAAGGTCCCCGTCAATCTGAGCAAATTAAATTAAGAGGTCTAGACCCAACATACTTTGATAATGAAAAAGAAAGGTTATGACTCTTGCTAATAACACAACTACAACAGACATAGTGCGTAGCATTTTTATCTGACACAAATTGAATATTTCTACGACGCAATAAACGATCATTGGCGTATCTACTTACAAAAGAGTGAGGTCTATGGATCCCACTTATTTTTTAAAAATTAATATTAAATATATATAATTGAAATTATGAATCCCATTAAATATTATGAATGGAGCACACAACTACAAGTAATTAACTCCCAATGAAACACTTAAACAAAAATGTACGTTGATTAGTAGTGAATTATATATTATCTTCACTTTCCTCCATCACTTACCATCTCCTTTTTAAAAAATTCTATTATTTCCCAATTCTTAAAATTAGAATATCAAAACATTAAACTACAAAATCTTCTTGCTTTGCTTTAGACCGTTTCGAAGATACTAACAAAGTTTAGATTTTTTTTGTACCATTATATTTGGACCCCATGAAACCGTTATACTTGGACCCCATGAAAAATTAACTCTGGATTCGCCACTGTAAACGACTAACTACTGGTAAAGTTGGATGACCAAGTCTTTCATGCCAGGTGGATAAAGAAGTGAGGTGGCACCGCACAGGAGCGCAAACACCGGAGGGAAGTGAATAGAGTTTATTATCATTCCGGCCTTGAAGAATCACCTGTTTTGAATTCAGATCATTCGAAACAAAAAAAAATCTCAAAAAAATTCCACGAAAACATCATTAGATTTCGTTAGAGCACTACTAAAAATTAAATTGGTGTTAGAATCTGGAATATGAAGAACATTAGAAAGAAGTAGCGACTTATGACGCATAGGAATAAAAGACTACCCAATGTTTTTAAAATTCTTAAAAATCAAGGTTTTGTTCGGTTTCGATTTTCGTGACAATAACTAAAATAAAATCGAACCATATATATATATATATATATATATATATATATATATATATAATCCTGATTGTGTTTAGGGTATGAGAAAGTAAATAGTAATAACAAATAGAGGTATTTAAATTAAGTATTCCTAGTTAAGAAACAATTGCTTTCTTTTACAACACAAAATCCTAATCTTATCATGAAAACTATCCATATTTATATTTTCTCTTGTAAATATAAATTTTAAAGTTTAATTGCCACCAAATTTACATATCGAGATAAAAATACTTTAAATCTCTTTTATATAAAACGAAAAAATAAATTAAAATTTATTTTGTAAATTTAAGAGTTCGAGCAAATTTGCAATAACCGAACCGAATCAAATTCGGTTCGATTTACACCAAACCGAACTATATTCGATTCAGTGTCAACTTTTATTTATTTAATGATTCGGTTTTCGGTTCGGTGCGGTATTTGCTCACCCCTACTTTTAACATGGAGGAACGTGATCATATGAACCATTTAGATACAAATTGTTTGCTTTGGCTGGCTAAATCAACCAATGTCTATGTGTTGTTGCATTCCGAAATTCTGACACATGTAACTCTTGTTAAATTGCTAGAACCTCAAAATTATCTTCTATGTAATATTTAAGTTCATGTTTTGCAGAAATCTTGTCTCTAAATGGCTTATATCCTTGCTTATATATAGCCATGGACAGTCGACTTAGTTGCCGTCGGTGGTGCAAAATTGGCAATGCAACAAAACCAACTTAAGGATCTAAGATGGTTCTGATTAAAATAAATGATCAATTTAGCATTGCTTTTCCTAGCAGCTTTTATAGGAAGTTCAACCATATTCCCCGTAATCTACTCCCCAGACCCCATTTTAAAATCTATAATATTTTATTCCAACCATCTTCCTCATTTTATATTCTATAATTCGAATTCACTTTAAAATAATAATATTTCATTATTTAACTAATAAAAAGAATAATAAAATAAAAATTAAAAACAATAAAAGTAATATTATTTTAATCTATTCCTAAAATAGGGAATAGATTCATGGCTCATATACGAGGACCCCCATTTTAGAAAATATTATATGAAAAATAGTTGCATTTAACCATTCCTCGTATTTATCCCCCATTTTAAAGAATTCTCCGAAATAAAGATGGTTGGACTTGCCCTTAGCTTCATTCCAAAAAAATATAAAAGGATTTAAATTCTCTAAAGTTTAAACTTTCTAAAGTTAAATATTTCAATCAATTTCAACCGCTCATTAAATTTTAATAATTTAAATTTTATTATATTATAAACCTTACAAACCACTACAATTAAATTTAAACTATTAAAATTAATAAATAATTAAAATTAATTAAAATAATTCAAATCCAATATAAAAGTGTCCTCTTAAGTATTCCGTGTTATAACAATTTTTGATGTTGAGACAACAACAGCCCCACAGGCCTAGGCCCCACTTTTAGAGGGTTCAACTTATTCAATGTATTCAATTTCATCCACTAATTTTAAATAATTTTTTGATTTATTTTCTTTTAAATTGCTTCCTCTTACTAAGAATCCACTCACCTGATTTTGGTAATTGATTAAGATTTTCTTTTGAAACGTTGTTGGACCACTATGGCTTGTTAACTAATTATAATTTTTGAGCAACGATTATTTTGAATATTAAACACATTACAGAAATATTGACAAAATCCTAATTGAATTCAATTTTATCTATAGTATGTATAACTAATTTTATTTTGGTTAAGTTTATTTTAAATCTGTAGTTGATTATTAGAAATGTAATTAGAATTCAACAACTTTATTGATTATGTGATGAACGAATTTGAATGTGAATATTCAACTTGAAAGAGAATCTATCACATGTTTATTTTCTTATAATTGTTATTGATTCTTATTTTGTCTTTTATATGCAATTTGTCCTGAAAACATCTCTCTAAAAAGTGAAAAAAAATAATGATTAATACACATTGAAGTGTTTTAAGAAGTCACAATAAGGTGCAATAAATAAATTTCATTTTGAAAATATAGATTCTAATAAATTATAGATCAATCAAACTAAAGTTTAGGCATATTTTGTGGTTATTTTGTTTAACCATTACTTTATCTTCTTCATCATTGGATTAAAATAACCACCGCTCATCCAATAATGAAAAAGTGTAAAATAATAAATACTTTATAAAATATAAAGTAACCCTAAAATACATCTAAATTTTAAATAAGGCTAATATGATCAATATCAATATTGACAATTTTGATCTAATAGTATTTTTGGCATATACAACATATATTTTACTTTATCAATTACATTGGTGAAAACTATGGTGACTTTACTTTTTATAAAATAAAAATTACTTTATGCTTCATCATTATTAAATTAATAAAATGAAGTTGAATCCAATAATTACAGTAGCAAAGTAAAAAAAAATATTATAAAATAACCCCATTTACATTAATTATTTATTCAAAGGGTACCGTATATAACATTTTCTAATAATATTTTCCTAGGACCAAAAAAAGTCAGGCTTGAATAAAATTTCTAAAACTATTGATGTTTTTAATTTGGGGTTTTTATAAAAGTGAGCTGAAATTTAAGTTTTTTATCAACCTAACTTTTTGGTCCTAATCTTTTTTACCAAAATTAATTTTACAAATTTGTACTTTCCATCATTATTCATGCATTGTTCATATTTTTTTTTTTTTTTTATATTGTTTATTTTTTTTACATGCCGTTTTAGAGTTTTTTTTTAATCTCATTTTTATCTTCGAAACGCCATTCATTGTGATATATTTTTTTGAATTTTTTTTAGCCGTTCGATATCTGGTAGGTAACTGATAGATATCTGGTAGGAACCTGATAGAAATTTTATATTTTATTGAAAATTTGTTCAATCCATCAAGTTTATGTTCGTAACATATTTCATATATCTACTAGCATTCTACCAAATACTTACCAGATATCTATCATATACATTCAAAAACTTTTTTTCAATTGTTCAATAACTGGTAAGAAGTCGGTTCAAAATAGTTTTAAATCAAGTTTTTCTATATCGGTTATAGTTACCGAGAGACGCCCCTATCAACTAATTCTCCCTTAATTTTAAATCAATCACGAGACGTTCTATGATTGACCCTAACTAAACGATAGTAATGTGGAAACGTTCCTCAGTTTTAACTTGGTAATTGCTTTAACAAATAGAAGAACCCGATTCAAACCAATTTGTCAATATGCTTGACTCGTTTAAGTAAGATAGTTTATTTCTTAAGATAGAAAAATCTTAATTTGACACTATACAAACCGATAGTGTAATTAAAGATCAAATCAACTTATATGTCAATATGAAATTCATCCAATTGAAACAAAGAACTCTTTTAAAAATAAGTAAATAAACTAAAATAATCTTTAAAAATTAAAATAAATAAATAATAAATTAATAAAATAAATTTACACTTCATAAATAAAAAGAATCAAAAATTAAATTAGTTATGGAATTGAACTGGAGAAAATAAAAACTAAAAACCTAATCACAATCTAATTCTATTTTGTCCGTTGAAAAGTCCAAGTCTAAAACAAAAGGCTAATAATCTAAATAGAAAAAAATAAAACTAATTAACTCCTGCGACTCTCCCACTACCTGCCTTTGACCACGTTGTTAAGAGAAAGTGGATCTTTCCATTAGTCCACGTTTTGCAGGCCATGAATCCTGATTAATTGCCACATTCAAATTGATTGTATGAGAAAATGTCCATTTTAATGAACTGCATCCAGCAACTCCTTGACTCCCACCAATTGATTGTTTGAGAATATGTCCACCCCCTTAATGTCCACTTCAACTAAATATCGAAATTAAGTCAAAGTACAGCTCCACATTTAGACTTCTTCAAAGCCAAAACAAACTCCAAATATTGCTTTCTCTATTTTGCACTTTCTTGTACCTTCTTTAAGCATTTTCATTTCTTTTGACTTTTCTCGTACATTATGCACCAATGAATAAGGTATTATAAAGAGTAATTGATAAATCAAATCCAAAACAAAGTCAAAATGATGCATAAAATGTATTCTAGTAAAAAGTGACATGTAAAAAAATGAACGGTTTGAAAGATAATGTCAAAATAAGATAAAAAAAACGTGAACAGTGCGTAAACAGTACATGAACAATGCTAGAGCGTATTCATTGATAATGAAAACTTAAACTTCGTTAAAAAGGGTAAAAAAATAAATAAGAGGTTAAAGATGTAAACATGATATTTAATTAGTATGTTTTTAGTAATTTTCCTTCTAATTTTCAATAATGCAAGAAATAATGTTTGTTAAATCCACTGATTTTATGCTTGTAATTGACATTTTAGGATTTATTCAGAGGTCAAAGATCTCTTCACTTTGGAATGGACTGTTTTACACGCTAAACATATGCAAAATAGTCGAGCTTAGTCTGTAAAGATAAAATGAATTTCTAGCTCCCTAATTTTCAATAAAATTACAGTTAGCTTCTAGATCATTTCTATAGGACAATAGCTATAAGAGTATATTTAGTAGATAGTCTATTTTAATAATAGTCTTAACATATGTATAAATATAGACAATTAAGTAAAATATGGCTCTACACTAGGTGTTCTATTTTCTCTAACCTATATAGTGACACCATAAATGTTGAACATTGTCTATTTAATGTTCTACATGTAGATAATAAAATATAAAGTCAATTCATCAACTTTATTATATTTTAATACTTAATTTAAACTTCAAATATTGGTTAGTTATGATTGAGATAATTTAGTAAATAATTAATTCTTTTACCTAGTGCAATCTAATATGAAATAGACAATTTATTGTATCAGTTTCTTGAAATATATTGTGTATTTGTAAAATATTTATCACATCATTAATACCAATTTGTATTGTATATCTCACATCAACCTAGAATGCACAAACTATTAAAGATGCTTTAAAAGCCCACTATTCTGTAAACAAATTATTATTCAATGTTATTAAAATCGGACCACACCGGCTGATTCAATCGAAAAAACCAAGAACTGGCAATGTGTCAGATCTGGTTGATAGAAAATAACGGTTTGATGAGAAACTGGCCTTAACCGGTTCAAACATGAAAAAACTGATGAACCGGTCAAAACCCAATTTTATAGAATTTACAAATATTTTGAGTTAATTAAGAAATTCACATTAATATTTTCATTCTTATCGAAAATAATTATTAACTTATTTATTAGTTTAACTATTCATATTGTTAATACGGTAAATTAACTTCAATTATTATTTATTTCCCACTTGATTTCATACAATTAAATCAATAATTATCATTAGTATTTATTATTTTTATTTATTTCCAAAATGATATTTATTGCTTTAAATGTGTAATAATATATAGTAAGATATTTTATCTATTTATATAAAAAGAGATAACAATTTTATTAACATTTACTTTTTTATTTCTTTCCCTAAAAAGATTACATATATTTTGAGCTAATTAAAAAATTTACATTAATATTTTCATTCTTATAGAAAATAATTACAAACTTATTTATTAGTTCAACTATTTATATTGTTAATATAGTAAACTTAACTTCACTTATTATTTGTTTCCCACATGATTTCATAGAATTAAATCAATATTTATCATTAGTTTTTATTATTTTTATTTATTTCCAAAATGATATTTATTGTTGTAAATATGTAATAATAATATTAAGATATTGTATCCATTTATATAGAAGAGATAATAATTTTATTAATATTTATCTTTTTATTTCCTTCTCTAAAAGGATATTTAATAGTTTTAATTTATTATATGATATTTTTTTTGTAGAAAAATATTGTGTAAAGAAAAATAATATGCAAGGAAAAATATTTTACACCTGAGTTTAGTTACAACATTAAAAAATATTTTCTGATATTTAATTGTAATGATGTAAAATATTTTCTAACCATAAATTAATATATTACATGATACCTATATGTTTGTCTATACTTAAATATATGAATACAAATATGTATAAGTTATAAGATATCTGAATTTAATATTAAGTATTAATAAGTCTTAAACCATAATACTAAAAACACATAATAAAAATTGATAATGAGTTAATTATAGTCCACAAATACAAAAACAAAGATGTTTCAGTTGATTATAGGAATAAAAATGAGAAAATAAAGCGAAATTGAAGGGCCAATCACGTTGAAAAGGTAAGAAAGTGAGGTGGAGGTGTGAGAAATGAAAAGGAGCAACTTTTAATGAAGATAGTGACGCTTGTTAGAAATGTGGAGCGCATTTGCCGGCGCTTATTATCCTGTGTCCGTAGGAAAACATTTTTCATTTTTTATTAAAAATATTCAATTGATTAATTATATTTTTTGACTTATTTTAAAATTTAAATAAATATTAAAAAATTCAAAAAATATTTTTTAAAATAAATAGGTTTTATTTTCATGAAATATTACTATTATTACTATTTACCAATTTATTTTATTTTATAAAAATCTATACTTATAAATATATTTTTTATTTTTAAAAAATTCAAAAAAATGGTTGAACCACATATCAATTCAGTTGAATCTATAAAATTTTAATCAATAACTTGATCGATTTAATGTCCAGTCTAATTTCAATAATATTATTATTATTCATTAATTATAAATTATATTATTGAGATTTCTCTCGATGTTGGATTGAACTCCTTCAACTTTTAACTTTTAAATCCTTTAAAAAACACATCATCTATCAATTCTAGCTTACATATCACCTTCTTTATTGATTTTTCAGTCAAAACCTTCTACTAGCATTCATAATCCGTGTCATGTACTATAGTAATAACTTAATTTTATAAAACATTATTTATCATTTATTAAGTACGTTAGAATATGGCATAATAATAATTTTTTATTTTTTTAAGTTGAATTCAAAACATTATTTAATCTCGATATTAATATAATAGTGTTTGTTAAAAATAAATCATATATTATAAATAAAAATTGTTCTTTTTCATAAATATTAAGCCTTTTTTGTTCAAATATATTTAGAGTAAAATCCAATTTTGTGTTTCGACTGGATATGAAAACAAATTTTGCTGACTCAGTATATTCTGTCGGATCTGTTTCTAAAGTAATAAAACCAATTTGAATTTGAATTCTTATCCAACTTGAGTGCAAATTAAACTCCTTTCCACATATGTAACAACCAAATTGGACATTATTTTATTAAAATTTCCGCCATTCAAGTTTTTTTTCACATGAGAACGGTCATTTAAAGTCTTTTCAATTGCATTTTTTTTATATTATAATATATAAATTATTCAAATATATTAAAGATTTGATTATGTATAAAATTTCTATTTAAATCTAACTCAGGCTTTGTTCATTTTATCTTTTTAAAGCTTAAATGAACTGAATTTAAGTTAGTTAAATTGAACTAAACTGAGCTTATTTTAGTATAAATTTATAACCTGAATTGAAACGGATTGAACTGAACTAAATTAAAATATAGTACTCCCTCCATTTTTTTAACTATCGCTTTGGAGGCAAACAAATTTTTTTTAATAAGTATCACTTTTTAATTCCAATATAATTATTTAAACATCTTTTCTATTTTACCCTTATTTAATATAATATTATAAATAATAAAAGATAATAAAGACGAATTATTTTTTTAAACAATTATTATTGCTAGGAGTATCATAGTATTTTTACACTCTTAATTAGGCCATGTTCTTTTCAACTGATAAGTATTGAACTGAACTGATTGATACTGAACTGAACTGAATGGTACTGAACTGAACTGACCTGTACTGAAACTAAACTGAATGATACTGAAACTGAATTATGATTAATAATATAAATAATATTTTAAAAATATTAAGATACATAATAATTAATAACACTTTAAATAATACTATACATTCTAATAAAATTTATTAATTATTACATATTATAATAATAAAATATACTATTATAAATTATTATTATTATTATTTATTATAATTATTCTCATGAATATTATTTTATTATTTTAATTATTATAAAATATTATTATTTTTATTTATTTATTTATTTTTTTTATAAAATTATTTATGGAAGAAATAATAATTAATAATTTTAAAAATATTATTATTAATTATTTTTTTATTTTTATTTATAATTACCAGTATCAATTAATAATATTTATATAATATATAAATAAAAATAAATTAAAATTAAAATAATATTATTATTAATATTCATTATTTTTTAATATTTATAAATAATAATATACATTAATAATATTGATATAATGTATAACTGAAACTTAATATTAAATTTTAAATATTAAATATTAAATATAAAAACTAAAATTAAATATTAAACTGAATTAAATTAAATAATATTAAATTAAATGTATTGAAAAAAAAAAAAAATGAAAAGAACGCGGCGTTAATCCCACTAGAAGATAACGTGCCTCATCCGCCTAACTTCATCCCTAAAAACTCACATATATACCCACCCGTCTCCTATTAAAGCCGTCGACTTCCTCTTCCTCCGATCAGAACCAGAAATGGCGGAAGTGAAAATAGTGTCCAAATCCCTAGTTCAAGCTTCTGAACATCCACCTGCCGATTCAATCAAATCCAAGATCGCAATAACTTGCAGCGATTTGAAGCTCATTCTTGTTGGTGGCATTCAAAAGGGTATTCTCTTCAAAAAACCCGAATCATTTTCCCCAGATCTAATCCAGCGCCTTAAATCCTCTCTTTCCCAGGCTCTAAATTTTTACTACCCACTCGCCGGCCGTCTTTCCTCCGTCCAACACCCAGACGACACCGTCTCTTATTTCATTGAATCCAACAACGCCGGACTTCTCTTCGTTCACGCCGTTGCGCCGGATCTCACTGTTTCCGATGTTCTTGACCCCATTTACGTTCCTCTGGTTGTTCACTCCTTTTATACCCTCACTACGACGAGAAACTTCGAGGGGGTTACCGAGCCTCTGGTCGGAATTCAAGTTACTGAGCTTTCCGACGGGATTTTCATCGGTACCACCATGAATCACTGCACCGGCGACGGGACTACCTACTGGAATTTCATCAATTCTTGGTCCGATCTCTGCCGTGGTCTCGACCAGATCTCACAACCTCCGATTTTCGACAATTGGTTTCGCAATTGTACCGCCCGATTGCCGCTTTCAGTCTTCAATGCCCCCGACGATTTCAATCCTCCGCCGTTGAAAGAGAGGGTCTTCCATTTTAGCAAGGAGAAAGTAGCGGAGCTGAAAGCGAGAGCCAATTCAGAGGTAGCGGCTCAAAACGTCGTCGTGTCATCGGTTCAATCAGTCTTAGCTCATATATGGCGATCTGAGATTCGGAACCGCGACATCGATCCCGAAAAAGTCACGAAATTGACGATGCAAATCGGCCTGAGACCGAGAATGGATCCCGAAATTCCTCATGGGTATTTCGGGAATGCAGTACAGGGTATACTTCTAGAGCTGAAAGCAAGGCAAGTGATCGAATTAGGGCTCGGCCAAGTAGCTCTGGAAGTGAACAAGGCAATCAATTGTCGGACACAGGAACTGATACTGAAAGACGTAGAAGCATGGTGTAAGGAACCTAAGGTTCCAACAATGTCGGACTTTTCAACGAATGCTTTTGTTATGAGTAGCGCGCCTACATTCAATATTTATTACAATGATTTCGGGTGGGGGAAGCCGATTGCTGTAAGAAGTGGACCTGGAAACAAGTTTGATGGGAAGGCTACTGTGTATCCAGCACCAGAACCAGGAAGTATGGACGTTGAACTGTGCCTTGCGGCTCCCATTTTGGAAGGTATGGCTAATGATCTGGAGTTTATGGATGCTGTCTCTGTGTAGTGTTGTGTTTTCTAGTTTTGAATAATTCAGTCAATTATGAAAGATACTGGTATTGCTTGGCTTTAAGATCTTCTGTTATTGATTTACCGACAGACTATGTTCTGCTTTATCAATAAATATCCTTTTCTTTTACATTAGGTTTCGCTTTGTAGAAAGCCTTCTGATGATTGCACTTGGCATATACCCTGCCTTTTTATGTTCCTTTGGGAATAACTCTGTATTTCCCTTTCTATATGATTGATGGGGATACCAAAAAAATAATACTGTTACTTTCTTTTGCTGCAAACTTAAAGCCTGAGAACACGTGTTCCTTTCAACTTCTAAAAGTTGAAGTTAAGTCAAATTGATTGAGCTGAACTGAATTAAATTAAACTTATTGCATTGTAAATTTATAACTATGCATAGCTGAATTAGACCGAACTGAATTGAAGTGGTCTGAATCTTTAGGTTCATGTTTTGCATGTCTTAGCCAAAATAGGCTTATATCCTTGGGCTTTGTTTGCGATGGAGTTTTTCGCGGAAATGTAAGATGGGAGCTTGGATCCCATGTTTGGGATGAAAGTGAAGACTAAATTCAAAGAAAGCTGGGTGAAGCTTCTTTCTTTCACCTACAACGTTTTTGATACTATTCGTTTCCGCCAAATTGGGCTGATTGGAGGGGATGGTGATGTCCATTCACAACATTAACCTGTTTTCTTAAATATTTATAAATACTTTTATTTTAAAGGACATTTAAGTAATTTTAATATTCAATTTTCTTTATAATTCCGTTCCTTTTTTTCCAAACACAAAATTTCTCAATATTTTATATATTATAATTTTAACGTATAATCCTTTCACTTTATTTCTTTTATGATTCTTCTATCCGATGCTATCAAAACTGAACTGAATGTTGAACCAGTGAAATTGGTAGTTCATGGTTTTTCTGGTTTAATTGGGTTGAACTGTGGTTCAACCATTTCTTTGATTTCTTTGAAATTATAAATTTTCATTTGTCCAATATAGGTATATTTTTAATGAAAATAAAATAAATTTGTAAGTGGTAATAATAATATTTTGTGCAATGAAATATAATATAATAATTCAAAACCTTTAAATATTTGTTGGGAGGAGAATAAGGTTTAAATCCCACTAAATACATTTGTTGGGAGGGGTGAGGAGTCTTAACTGTTACCAAGCTCCGAACAAGATTATTTCAATGAAGATACTTGTAAATATTACCAAAAAAAAATCAAAACCTTTAAATATTCTTTTAGGAAAGGAAATAGAAAGTAATTATTTTGGGGAATGAAATATAATATAATAAATTAAAACTATTAAATATTCTTTTAGAGAAAGAAATAAAAAATTAATTATTTTGTGAAAGAAAATGTGATATAATAAATTAAAATTATTAAATATTATTTTAGGAAATGAAATAAAAAAGTAAATATTTTGTGAAAGGAAATATAATATAATAAATCAAAATTATTAATAATTCTTTTAGGGAAGGAAATAAAAAAGTAAATATTTTGTGGAAGGAAATATTATATAATAATTCAAACCCATTAAATATTCTTTTAGGGAAGGAAATAAAAAAAGTGAATTTTTTTGTGGGAGGAAATATGATATAATAACTCTGTACCATTAAATATTCTTTTGGGAAGGGAAATAAAAAAATAAATGTTAATAATAAATTATTATCTCTTTATATATAAATATATAAAATATTTATAACACATTTAAAACACTAAATATTATTTTGGAAATAAATAAAAATTATGTGGGAAACAAATGATAATTTAAGTTAATTTAATATGTTAATAATATAAATAGCTAAAAATAATAAATAAGTTAATAATTATTTTATATAAGTATGGAAATATTATTGTAAATTTCTTAATAAGCTCAAAGTATATGTAAATTCCATAAAATCGGATTTTGATCGGTTCACCGATTTTTTTTGGTTTAAACTAATTAAGGCCGGTTTTTCATTGAACCGTTATATTTTATCAACCGGATCGGACACACTGTCGATTTTCCGGTTGAACCAGCCAGTCCAATTTTAATAACATTGCTTTTATCCCTTGCTCCCAAACAAAGCCTTAGGACTTTTTTTTTTTGAAAAAACAAAGCCTTAGGGCTTGTTTTTGTTGTCGAAAACATTTTTCTTTTTCTTTTTCATTTTTCATTTTCTTTTCTACGTTTTTTGATTTTCTATTTCTCCAAATAAAAAGTTGAAAATGGAAAAACATGTTCACTTATCCCATGTCATTTTCTCATTTTTGTTTTCAAATTCTAATTGAAAAACTTCAACCATAGAATAATAGATAATTTTAATTGTAACAATTAATAATAAAAAAATATAATAATTATAGATTAATTATAATATTACTAATACAACTTTTATTTAAATTAATTGAACTTTTTTTCTTTTTAACATTCAGTATGAGTAGGAGGTTAAATTAATTGAATTTATTTACACACAATTGTTATATAATCATTTACTTTTAACTTACAATAGCTCTTTAATAATTATATTTATCTAATTTTGTTGTTTTTTTAAAGTCAATATAGTGACATAAATTTATAATATTATATTTAAAGAAGTAAACTGCTAAAGTGAGTTACAAATTGTACATTGTATATATAATAAACTTTAACTAAAAACACATATAAATGAAGTCATCCCTAATAATTATTAATTTTTAATACAGTAAATTCTGATGAGTTAATGAATAAAACAAATAATATGAAATGGACACGAAAAGTGTAAGAGTTAATAAAAGGTCGAGATATATGAAAAGAAACTAAAAGAAAATAGAAAGGATTGGGTAGGTGTTGAACCCTGCTTCAAATAATTGTTTGTATATTGCTTAAGAGATTTACGTCAAAAATTACGTAAGTAGTGTAATGGGCTCTGTGTTTTTCATCCGAAAGCATCTTTTTGTCGTTTTCCAAATGCTATTGATATATGTGTCTTATAACAATTTGTTTTTTCATTTTATATTTAGAAAATTTTTTCAAGTTAACACCTAACTATGTTTTCCAAATTTTTGAGAAAATTTTTCTGAAAAATACCCCATATTTTCTGAAACTGAACAGGGCCTTAGGGTCTGCTTGTTTCTAAGTTTTCTATGGGAAGAGGAGAAAAGAATTCCCAATCCTGGAACAAAAGAGTGAAGAAATTGGTAAGACTGATTGGGAATTGAATTCCTGCCATTTTGATTCCACCAAATTGATGGGATTAGACGGTATCATGGACATATTTATACAATTTTAATCTATCATTTTTAATTTTATACAGATACTTTATTTTTAAAGGATATTTTGGAAGTTTTGATATTTATTCTATTTTATAAATTCATCTGTTCCTCGCAAACATAATATCACTCTATCAAACATGTTGAGTCCTCATCTATTCCGACTGCAAATAATTCTTTTCAATTGTCTGAAGCACTTCATGTGCCTGAATCTAACGCCAACTTGATATCTGTTAGTGCACTAAACCATTCTAATGATGCTTTTGTTGAATTTTTTGCAAAAAAATTGTGTTGTGAAGGACCGCAATTTCAAGCAGGTGATTCTTTGAAGCCCGAATAGGAATAGATTTTATGCTCTTCTTTAAGGTGTTCGTGCTCGAGTTTGGTGTCATCTTACATCGTTTTCCACATGGCATGAACGGCTTGGTCACCCGTAGACCCGGCCATCGTGTCCGCCTTTTATGGAATAATTTAGACAAACTAATTGAAGAATAGGCACGGCCTAATCTGAACCCGAAGCCGCTCGAATAAAGAAAATATGAGGCGCATAGTTTTAGTAATAAAAACCAAGTTCTAGAATTCATTTAATTTAGTTTTTCCAATAGGAATACAAATGAAAAACTTGTGTCAGAATTTTGTTTCAAAAACCATTTAACTGCTGTTTAATGACTTATATCTTAACTATAGATAATTTAACGAATGAAATTATATGGTAATTTAATAAAAAAATTATATGGTAGTTATTTAAATTAAATAAAAGATAAAATAATTTATTTAATTTCATGCATAAAAATACCTATCTTCTCTCCATGTTAACATTAATCATGTAACAAGTAAGATAAAAAAAATTATTATAAATAGGCCATGTATTCAGACTCCTTTAACTTATTTTTAATAGCCCCTTACCTTTTTAAATTTTTAAAAATTTCTTCCACTGCCTTAAACTTATTTAAAGTGAATTAAATAAAATTAATGTGATTCCACTTAATGATCTCGACCTATACAACTACTCATCGTCTTTCTCTTTCTTAATTACCATTTACTGTTTATAGTCTTCCCTTCTGACGCATCAGTTTCTTCATCTCTCAGCCTTTCTTAATCCAATCAAATTCCAGATGATGTAAAACTCATTCCATTGAAATTAAATTCCTCACCTTCTACGGCTATTTTTAGTTTTTCTTGTTCGTCTTAGGGTTATCAGTCGCCGTTCTCCGTTGTCGGCCTCGCTCTCAACCATTTAAGAAAATTGATTTACCGGTTCTCGCTTCACTACAAATTGATTGAATGAACTGGAGATAAAAATTGAAGAAATCTAAAAAGCGTGAGAATAGTGGAAGCTGCGTTTTTTATGAATCGATTGAAAATGTGGATTATTTGATCCAGTTGCAGTTCAATTTGGAGAGAAAAAGCTACGTTTTTTTAATTGAAATAGAAAACACACTAATTTTGGGAGGAATCTCAGAAATGAGAGTAAGGTTTTTGTGGTATGGATGGATTGCAATTATGGATCAGTTATTGGAGTTATGAAGGTTCCAATTAGCTTTTTTAATGGAGAGGAAAGGAGAGAAGAAACGGGGGAGAAAAGATAAGGAGTGGGACACGTGGTTTAATATCAATGGAATAACACTTTTTCAACCTGAATATCGGGTGCGGTATAAAATTTCCCTTATAATTTAATATATCTTTATATTAAATACTGTTCATCTTCTTCTATATAGAGGCACTGCCGTACGTAAGAATCCGTTGTTCACTTTTCAATTTTTTTAAATCGCTTCTGTTCATTACTTGTGTTCATCTTCCATCAACTAACCCTCATTTTTTCAATCATTTATGTTCATCTTCCATCACTTCTCTGGAAACAATGCCGTAGCTAAGCTTTTCGTACTTCCTTGGCCTCAATAACAGATTCCAAAATTTGAATTAATCAGTGTATGAACTTCAAATGCTAGAACTAAACACCTAAATAAAAATATATGTTGAAAATGGTTTCTATGCCTTGAATATCGGCTTTGCAGAGATTGCACAGTGCTTCAATGGCAATTTTTATGCCTTCAAAATTATTAGGTCATACCATCATAGTAATTGAATTTCTGTCCCTATTACTTTTTCTCATTTTTAACTGTCATTGTTTTTTTGTTTTTAATGAATTTCTTAATAATTAAAAAAATTATGACACGTGTCAAAAAAATTTTCTTGACCTTTCAAAATTGTACACGTTGAGCCAGTATAGGGTGGACTTTTCAAAATTGTACGTGTTGACTTTTAAAAAATCTTAAGTTGACTTTTATAAATTGTACACGTCAAAATTAGGTCTACCATTGTTTTGGATTTTTATACAGTAGACCGGGCTAAAAACTGATATTTAATGGAGATTTAATTAAATATTTTTTCTTTTTAATGAAATATTTTTTTATTAATTTTCAATTTTTAATTATAAAAGGACCCGATATATTCTATAATTTTTCGAATGTATTATACTCTTTAAGATGAGATTGATTGAGTCGGATTTTGAGGGGTTATGTGGTATGGAAAAGTTGAAGGGTGAGGGGAATTTTTGAAAATAAAGGGCGTGTTAGGGACAATGACCGGATGAACACAGCTGTCTTTTAGTGCTAACGAATATGCTTTTCTGATCCGAAAGCTTGACAAGGACTGGATGAAAAAAACAA
The DNA here is from genome assembly GCA_947683365.1 of Euphorbia pulcherrima. Classification (NCBI taxonomy): domain Eukaryota; kingdom Viridiplantae; phylum Streptophyta; class Magnoliopsida; order Malpighiales; family Euphorbiaceae; genus Euphorbia; species Euphorbia pulcherrima. The sequence goes on along the minus strand of CANTUS010000006.1, from coordinate 5,902,458 downwards.
AAATAAATATATATTGATAGAAAAGAAAACAAGAAATTATTTTGACCATCCAAATGGAAATAAATCATAATAGAGATCGTATATATCAGTTTCTAAGGAAGCCAATCTAATTTGAACTTTGTTTCACCCCCGTTCATTGCATGGGTGTACATTTTATGATAATCAAACGCCTATGCATCACCAATTCCCTTCATTTGTTCCATTTCGACTTTGGCCACATAATTTTTGGTCGATTTTATAAAAAGGAGCTTGTGGAATTTTTTTTAAAAGGGTGCATGTAGTTTTAAAAGTTTGTAAAAAGAGGATTTTTGAAATTTTAAAATCACATTTTGAAGGGTAATCTTGTCCATTTTGAAGTGAAATTTTGCAACTTAGTTAATGAAAATATAATACACCATTTTGATAAATTTTAGAATTTTTTGAGAAGTATTAATATTTTTTTAATTAAAATTTAATTATAGCTTTAAAAAATCAAAATAAAATGAAAGTTTTCCGAATCTTATTCAAATCTTAAAATATAATTAAAATATAGGAATGTTGAATTAATTGAAATAACTAATGTAACACTATAATTTTTAAACCACGTGCACTTTTTGAAAACTTTTGAAACCACATGCACCTTTTTAAAAAAAATTTCACAAGCACCTTTTTACAAAACGATCAAACCACATGACATATTTTTTAAGTTTACCCGAGCCTTCAAAAGGTTTCAGTAGCCCTTTAACTTTCAAATATTAAATTGCCCCTGAAATTAATGACATGTGATATCACGTTTTATAGATATTATTTTCCTAATTTTTCTCTTAGTAATTAAAAGTTAATATATAAAAAGTTAATATATAAAGCTTAAAAAAAATAAGTACACATTTAAAAGTTTAGGGGTTAACGATGATCTTTTCAAAGTTCAAAAAAAAATTTAGAGTGGGACAAATTGAGAGATTTAGGAATGCATATAGCAATAATCGGTCAACACATCCTTATATATGTAAATTAATATTCATCATGTCAAATACATTTATCATGTACGACAGAGTTGCCAAAAAAAATTGTACCTTATATCTAGATATGATGACTTTGTATTTATTATATATAATAGTGTACTATCCGTGTGATTGATATATGGATAGATTTAAAAAGACATATTTAATATTTTCTATATAATAAAAATAAAAAATATTAAAGTTAAAAATATATATTAGATTGTGTATCAAATTAAATTACGGAAAATTTTTTTATATACAATATTTGCAGCTTTATTCATGACTTATCCATCATCATCATAGATTAGAATTTTCAAACTATATTTTTTTGTAACTCGCGATAGAGCTATATAAAGTTGTCCATGAGTGAACACGAGTCTTTTACGAAATATGTTGGATAAACAATTACAAAATATAAATTAATAAATATAACTTCGATCTCGGTTTTCCTCTTTCCAATATGGAAGTGCCAATCTCGTTGGAATGTTCGCCTTATAAGTTATTCCACCTCAACTTAGTTGATATGATCACCTTATTAAATTTTCAGTCCTAACCTTGCACGAAACAAATAAATATAATCAATAGAAATAATGTAGAAATTTATAAACAAGTTAAAAGAGAGTAAACACCGATAAGCTGAGTCGTGCGGAGCACTATCCTTAAAAAATATATATAGTTCCTTTCAAGATTAAACAGCTTCTTCAATCGATCGATTGAATCAGAAATAAAAATGCGATATTATATCTAAAATAATAGAGTAGAAAAGAATAAAACACTATGATGAAATGATTGCCAAAAACTCAAGAGGAAAAACTCAATTTGTAAAGAAACAGCAATATAATCTTAGAGAAAAAATGTCGGTACTTTCAAACTCAAAATGACAAACACTATTTATAGAATAAATATAATACCCGTTGAGTAATTGAAAGCAAATTAAACACTGTTATAATTAGCATATAACGTAAAACGGTTAGTAACATCAAACCCATAAAAGCTTAGCATGAAAGTGTCCGTTTCTATGATAATTATGTTGAAAAAATGAGAATTTTATATTACTTTTAAAAGAATGTTTTGTGATATTCTTGTTGAGAAAAATATTTTATGGTAAAAATATTTTATGGTGAAAGTTACAAACTTTATTACCTTCATAAAAGTGAGTTTTAAGTGAATTTAATTCTATAACGATTATATTTTAATTAAGTGTTTGTAACTGTCGTCGGTTACAATTTTAAAGGCATTTTATTTATTATTTTATAACAACCATTTTATTACCTATAAAAAGGTTGGTGGGTTTTTCCATTTGAGTAGAGAACCGAATTTTTATACTTGTCTTCCTCCCAAAATTTCTGGATATGATAAGCATTTCTGATTCATGTATCCAAACTCAAATCGAGTTTGAAGGAGTTATTTAATCCTGAAAGGAACTACGAAGTATCCTTTAAGGACAGAGTCTCCTACTCGACTTAACTCATCCTAACACTTAAAATCTTGTTCTTGATATTTCAGTGATGTTCCAAGGAATGAAAATCGTTATCTATCAGCTTCTGGAGATAATAATCAATTTCAGCAGAAAGTTGCCTAAACTGTGCATCTGGATCTGCTGCAACAGATTCTAAACAATAAAGCGTTGCCTTTGGTCCAGTTTCAAAGCTACTGCAACATTTTTTAAAAAGGGTTGCCTTTCATTCCGTTTGCCTCGGGATCAAAATCCGGATCAGTTTGCCCCCGGATCCATCCGGAACAGTCTGGATCATTTTTCATCCGGAAGTGTTGCCTCCGGATCTATTGCAACAGATTGTGCCCCCAGAAGTGTTGCCTCTGATCCAGTTTTGAGATTTTGCAACAGTTATTGAAGAAAAGCGTTGCCTCTGTCTGGAAGCAATTCCAGAACTAAGTTTTAAAGAGCAACTTAAAGCAAATTTTTCAACAATCTTAAAGGATAATTCCATAATGAAAAATTATGCTACTCCATGGAGATCCAATTCTTTCGAAACTATGAGAATAGTTGTTCCTCCACTAACTATTCCATTGTAAGCTAAGTCTTTTCTTGAAAAAATTGAGATATTCAATTGTGGGAATTTCACATGGTGGAGCTAAAGAGATTTGGGAATCTTTGATTTTTAAATTTAATAATATGGATATTGGTGAGCAAAAGTTTATTATTGGGCTAGAAGATGTTGATTGGAAGGAGATCGAAATAACCAAAGGAAAGGAGATACTCTCAATGGCAAACATTGTGGAGTACAATCCTAACTAAGGAATAAGGTACGGATTTTTTCTATGGTTATTTATAAAACTCAAAAGTAATAAAACCTTTAATAATATAAAAGGGGAACTTTTATACATGCGACCACCATGCTCCTAAATGGAGGAAAAGAGTTGTGAAATGATACAAACATATTATAGTTAAGTAGATGATATTATTTTGTAGTCATTTCATAAGTAAACATGGTGATTAATGTGAATGAGTGAGATATTGGCTATGGAGTAATGAGTCACAATTACGAGAGTAGATAAAAATTCTCCATAGTCATATATACCCAAGTTGAAAGTGGAGAATAAAGGTTCTCCTTAAGCTCACATCTTTAGCACATAATGAGGTGCCACTTGTTCCCAATGATTAAACCAAATCGGTTTTAATGAGCGTTTTAGGCAAAAATGGAGTGAAGGTAACTTTTGAGCCCGACAAAGTTTTAATAACCAAAGATAGTGTGTTGTCGGAATGAGCTATATGAACCATAGAATTTTCTTTGATGTTTTGAGATTATCAATTTATATGTTTGCTCTTCTTTGCCTATTTGTGTTGAATCAAAATATTTATTTGTTGAGAAATAAATGAGGTTTTGATATGTTTTATGTGGATCAATATGTTTTGAATTAAGTTATTTTGAGACATCTTGATTTCATGTTTATTGGAGTCCGTTGATATTCAATTTGTGATAAAACTTGTGTTTTATATTAGCTAAAAGTTTCAGGTTTGAACACCCTTGGTTGTTTATGAGTTTTCTTGAAATTTACAACTCCTTTTTGAGTGATTCTTGTTTCCATGGTTTTATGAGACATAGTTGAAGATATATTTATAGGGAATGTTTTTCAAATTCTTTTGTTTAGTAGGTTGAAATATTTTTTGAATTTGAGATAAGAATCTCGGTTTTCTGGAATTTCAGCTTTGAGCGCAGATGATTGTTTGTGGCATAACTTTAGTTATACAAATTGGTTTTATGTGTTTCCAGTGGCATTGGAAACTTAAGACATATATGTGCTTATGTGTGGAAGAAATTTTTGTTAAATAACTTCATTTGCATGTTCAAAATTTTAGTTGAAGTAGACTCACGAAATCTGTCTCTGAGCAGATTTCTGGTTTGCAAAATTGCTAGTAACCATGTGTGGTTATATGAGTATAATTTTTGGTGCGTTTACCTTGAAATTTGATGATTTTTTTATTTCTAGTAAACTTGAGGCACATGAGAACATGTTGTGAGTTATTATTAAGTATGTATGTGAGTTTCATATTTAATATGTTAGATATATACTTGAGATGTTTGTTGGTGAAGCTATTTGTTAAGTTTTCTATACAAATATAATTTCACATGAGAAACCGATAAGACACCATATGAGGAATGAGAAAATTATCATCCTAATTTGAAATATTCAAAAGTGTGGGGGTGTCTTATTACTTGAACCTATATAAAGAGAGATATGTACAAAGTTTGTATGCTTGTATGTTCCTAAGTTATGTTGAACATAGTGATGTGCTTGGAAATAATATCATTGAGACAAAGAACACGAATTCTTTATTAATGTTTTCAATAAAGACTAGAGAGGCTTCCATTTTTAAGTATTGTTCTTGATGCTGACCTCGTTGCACCTACTTTTCAAATTGAGTTTGAAAATGATATTTTAAGGATAGGCAAGGTAACTTTGAAAACAAAGTTTCATAAAAGCATTGCCTTATCAATTCATCCGGATTTGCTTCCGGACTTAGTTTGCTTCCGGACCCTGTTTGCTTCCGGACTCAGTTTGCTTCCGGTCCCAGTTCTCTTCTGAATTTGTCTTGCTTCCATCCAAATCAGTTCTTTCATCTGAATCAACCAGGATTAATTTTGCTTCCGGATCCATTATCTCTGGAATTCAACATACTTTACCAACATTGAGTTCACCACTTGGGTGTTAAAATTGCCTTTCAAAATAAAGTTTTTATACGGTGCAACTTGAGGGGTATGAAGAGCCTGGACTTGGATGGAAAGATGATTAAGTTCTTGTGTGTTTTATTGACAAGCACCTAAATAATGAATTGAGAAGTTTGATCATTTGAGGTGGATATATGTGTGTTTATACTAAAATGATTAATGATATATGTGTGATTATATGTGGATGATATGGCTATTTTTACTCCGAATATTGATATTGTCAATAGAATAAAGATAATCTAATTATCAATATTTGACATGAAAGACATAAGAGAAGCCAATGTGATATTGGGTATGTGAATCATAAGGATGAATGAGAGTGTCTTGTTAATGCAAGAACACTATGTTGAGAAACTTCTTAAGAAATTTGAATTTCATGATGTAAATTATATGAGTATCCCTTATGATTCCAATACTCAAGGGTAGATAATCGTGGCTAAATCCAAGTATGCATTTGAACTTGATGAGTTTCACACATTGAGACATGGAATATGCTATGTGAAAAAGTATAAATATAATCTAATAATTGATTATAGAGAAGTCATATTGAGGCTTGAGAAATATTTGAGAGGAACCATTAAATATGGTATTCTATATAATGAATTTCCCATTTGTTCTTGAGGGGAACAATTATGTTGAATGAATCAATGATTCATATGAGAAGAAATTCATTAGTGAATTTCCCATTGTTCTTGAGGGGAACAATGACGTCGAGTGAATTTTTAATTCATATGGGAATAATTTCAATAGTGGTTATGTTCTCACATTTGGTGGTAGAACAATAACATGAAAACCAACTAAGCAAGTTATGTTAAGAGTTAGTTGCTTGAGAGTTGGAATATACAATGAGACTAAGTGGTTGGAAAAACTTTCTTAGTAAGTGTTATAACACATGCAATGCATTGAGATTGCAAAATATATTGAGAATGTCAAGATGTAATATATAATTTGAGAAACAAGACCTATAATGGCAAAAGTATACATATACGTTTGAGACATATTATTGAGATGGAATTTTATCCATTTAAGTCTAGAGTGATTCTGATCAAATCATCTGACTAACATTTGAGAAATAAATTTTGAAAAAGAAATTTATTTTTGATACATCAGAGAGGATGAGACTTAAGCCAATTTGAAATTAATGAAGGGTGGGAACCCAACTTACATGAGTGGAGATCCCATGGAATAGGTTCATATGGATACTGACAAGGCTTCCGTTAGTTCTGCTAGCACTATAAATATTATCTCCAATCCTAGATGTGAGAAAAGTGCTATGTTGCATATCTTGAGAGGTTGAGTCAAAAGGACTCTTAATGAGATTTCATAGTTTATATGAGTAGTGTATAAAGTTGAATATACACTTAATGATATCACCTATGTGAGTGTGAAGTGGGGCCGCTTCTATGCGATATAATATTGGCAATATCTCTAGAGCACTCATCAAACGCCAGGCACGCGCACGGCCTATTTGCGCAAAACTGTGATGAACAGAAATGTACTTGGTATAATGCGATATGGTAAAATCCCTATCTTACAATAGCGCTTATTTGATTCATAGAAACTATATGTTTCACAAAAGTTAAAATTTATCTATCAAGTTCTGGTTCATAGTCCACAAGACACCAGTTCCATGCATTATGTGTCAAACTCGAGATATCCAGAAAATTCTTTTTATTTGAACTTCTTTTGAAAGTTGTGGGGGATTGTTGGAAAAATGAGAATTTTATGTTACTTTCAAAAGAATATTTTGTGATATTTTTGTTGAGAAAAATATCTTGTGGTAAAAATTATTTATGGTGGAAGTTACAAACTTTATTACCTTCATAAAAGTGAGTTTTAAGTGAATTTAATTCTATAATGGTTATACTGTGATTACGTGTTTGTAACTGTCGTCGGTTACAGTTTTAAAGGCATTTTATTTATTATTTTTTAACAACCATTTTATTACCTATAAAAAGGTTGGTGGGTTTTTCCATTTTGAGTAGAGAACCGAATTTTTATACTTGTCTTCCTCCCAAAATTTCTGGATATGATAAGCATTTCTGATTCATGTATCCAAACTCAAGTTTAATCCTGGAAGGAACTACGAAGTATCTTTTAAGGACATAGTCTTATACTCGATTCAACTCATCCTAACACTTAAAATCTTGTTCTTGATGTTTCAGTGATGTTCCAAGTGATGAAAATCGTTATCTATCAGCTTCTGGAGATAATTACCAATTTCAGCATAAAGTTGCCTAAGCTGTGCATCCGGATTTACTGCAACAGATTCTAAACAATAAAGTGTTGCCTTTGGTTCAGTTTCAAAAGCTACTGCAACATGTTTTAAAAAGTGTTGCTTTTCATTCAGTTTGCCTCTGGATCCATCCGGATCAGGCCGAATCATTTTTTATCCGGAAGTGTTGCCTCTGGAAGTGTTGCCTCCGGATCTATTGCTACAGATTGTGCCTCCAGAAGTGTTGGCTCTAATCCAGTTTTGAGCTTCTGCAACAGTTATTGAAGAAATACATTGCCTCTGTCCAAAAGCAACTCCAAAACTAAGTTTTAAAGAACAACTTAAAGCAAATTTTCCAACAAATGAAGACTCAAAACAGTTATAGCATTATACTGATGTAAATTTTGAAATATAATAAAACCTAAAATAATAATAATAATAATAATTTATACAAAATAAACTATAATTATTGGATAGTAATATTATTAACTACAGAAAATAATTATCTTGATTATATTATTTACTAGTATATAAAATACCACTATATTCTTTTGAAATAGCTTTTAATATTTTTTCAACAATCCCCCGATTATTTCAAAAGAAATTTTAAAAACAGAATTATTCTGGATATCTCAGGTTTGACATATAATGCATGGTATTGGTGTCTTTTGGACCATGAACCAATACTTGATAGGTAAAATATTACTTATGGAATATTTGGTGAAACATATAGTTTCTATTAACCAAATAAGTGCTACTGTAAGATAGGGATTTTACATATCGCATTATACCTAGTACATTTCTGAACAACGCCGTGGTGCGCCACAATCGGCCATGCGCGTGCCTGGTCTCTCATAAGTGCTCTAGAGATAGTGCCAATATCTCATACAAGCAGCCCCACTTCACACTTACGTAGGTGATTTCGTAAAATGTATATTGCACTTTATACACCACTCGTAAGAGCTATGAAATTCATTAAGAGTTCTTTAACTCAACCTCTCAAAATATGCAACATAGCACTTCCTCACATCTAGGATTAAGACCATATTTTTAGTGCTAGCAGAACTAGCAAAGGCTTGTTATTACCCATATGAACCTATTTCGTGGAATCTCCACTCATGTAGGTTGGGTTCTCACCTTTGTTAATTTTAAATGGCTTAAGTCTCATCCTCTCTGATGTTTCCGAAATAGATCTCAAAAATTTAGTCAGATGATTTGGCCAAAATCACTCTTGACTCACATATTAAATGGATTGATCAACTCCATTTTTTAAAGTAATCATTTCACTATATATATATATATATATATATATATATATATATAGTCTCAAAAAATATCTATCTTATTTTAGAGATAGTAGATATTGCCTATTGGCAATCAATGCACAATTACCAAAGGTGATAGTTTTATTGGTAAAGGAATATATGCTAAGAATTTCTTTAAAATCTTAGCCTCAAATATACGTCAATTCTCAAGTAACAAACTTTTCTTAATTGACATTCATATTATTCCACCATCAAGAGTAAAATTTATCTCATATGAAGTTATCATCATTGTACCCTTCTTGTACAATGGATAACCTCAAAATTAAATACCATAGATATGGTACTCTCAACATAATTTATCAAATTGAATATTTGAAACCGTAAGAGGTACACACAAACTTATTAAAAGTTTCTCAATATAGCGTACTAAAACCTCATGATAAGGCTTAAAAAAAATTATGAACACAAATAGTAGGAAATTTTCCTACTTATCAGAATCGAATGCACGCTCCCACACTTTCAAGAATTATGAAAATAAATTTTCCATAACTCAACTCATATGGTGTCTGAAAAGTTTTTATTCAACCAAATATTACATTTCTTTTCATTTGAATCTAAGATACAATTAACATCATTGCACTCTTTTAGTACAACGGATATCCACAATATATAATACCATAATTTATGGTAGTTCTCAAGAATTTCACAAGTATGATAATAACAACTCATTATCATATTTCTCTTTAATTGAATATTTGAATCATAAGGGACAACTCAAAGATTTGTTATCATAAATTCAAACCTCTTTTGAAGTTTCTCAACATAGTGTTCTTTTGTTAACAAGACACTCTCAATATTCATCCTTATGATTCTTATATCCAAAAAAATTACATACTCTTCTTCACTAATAAATTTTTCTATTTCTATATTTTCTCTACTCAAGAAAATATATATCTTTCCACATTTCTTTTTCATCACTTCCATCATAACACCAAAAGAAAAATTGTTACAAAAACTTAAACAATATAAAATACTTGTAACAATAAAATAGATTTCTCTAAAAGTAATAAATCACATTTTTTTTCTCAAAACTAGAAAGAAGAGCTTTATCAACACCCTTTAAAAACTTTATGCATTTTCTCATAAAAAAAATATCTCCATATTTTCTCCTTCTAAAAACCGAAAATAATAACTTTACCAAAACACCCTCACACTTTCCAAACTTTTGTAGTTTGGAAATAACTCTTTAAAAAAAAATGTTGTATCCAAATGTTTTTTATTTAGCACAAATACCAACTTTTGAAAAAAGGAAAACGTCAATAGAGAACTACAAGTATCCTTTAAGATTGTTGGATAAACAATTACAAAATATAAATTAATAAATATAACTTCGATCTCGGTTTTCCTCTTTCCAATATGGGAGTGCCAATCTCATTGGAATGTCCGCCTTATACAGTTATTCCACCTCAACTTAGTTGATATGATCACCTTATAAAGTTTTCGGTCCTCACCTTGCACCAAACAAATAAATATAATCAATAGAAATAATGTAAAAATTTATAAACAAGTTAAAGGAAAGTAAACACCGATAAGCTGAGTCGTGCGGAGCACTTTCCTTAAAGGATACTTGTAGTTCCTTCAAGGATTAAACAGCTTCTTCAACCGATTGATTGGATCATGAACGGAAATGCAGTATTATATCCAAAATAATAGAGTAGGAAAGAATAAAACACTATGATAGAATGATTGCGAAAAACTCAAGAGGAAAAACTCAATTTGTAAAGAAACAGCAATATAATCTTAGAGTAAAAATGTCTGTACTTTCAAACTCAAAATGACAAACACTATTTATAGAATGAATATAATACCCGTTGAGTAATTGAAAGCAAATTAAACACTGTTATAATTGGCAATTAAAGTAAAACGGTTAGTAACATAAAACCCATAAAAGCTTAGCATGAAAGTGTCTGTTTCTATAATAATGAAGACTCAAAACAGTTATAGCATTATACTGATGTAAATTTTGAAATATAATAAAAACCTAAAATAATAATAATAATAATAATAATAATAATAATAATAATAATAATAATAATAATAATAATAATAATTTATACAAAATAAAATAATAATAATTTATAAGAAATAAACTATAATTATTGGATAGTAACATTATTAACTAGAGAAAATAATTATCTTAATAATATTATTTACTAGTATATAAAATACCACAATATTCTTTTGAAATAACTTTTAATATTTTTCCAACAAAATAATTCTTCATGAGAAAGCGATTGTCCTTAACTTTTGTTGATAGTCATGGCAAATGACAGTGCAAGTGGAAATTGCTTTCTATGAAATTTGAAAGGCAATCGTACATCAGATGGTGATGTCAATATGGGGATGAACACTTTTTCTCCAAGCATTGTTATGGTCAAGCATTTTTTTTGGATCAACAACTATCTCCCGATGAAATTCTATTATATCTTGACCATCACTGTACAAATTCATAACAGATTATATTAAAATGTTTAGCATTTAATACTAATTAGTATATTACAATTTGAAATCATAAACGTTGATTAATATGTATTATATATACACATAAATATATATTATCATTTAGAAATGTAAGAAATCGAACCTTACAGCCCGTATTCTATTTTCAACTTCATTTTCTGTATCAAAAATATATAATTGTGCAAATTATGGTTAAGATCCTTCAAGTTGCATCAAACTTCCAATCTGATGATAATTTTGTCCATGTAATATGAATGTTCTTGGACCATGTTGTTGGTTGATAGATATATAGTTTTCTTTAACATCCTTTTAGGGGAGAAGTCAAAAATTAATTACCATTAAATTAGCCATTTATATAAAAGTTCTTTTATAACATTATTATTTCATTGTGCTAAGTTTTTAAGTATAAAATATATTAGGGTTAATTTTATATATAATACATAAACTATCACTCTTTTCTCAGTTTCATATATAAACTTTGCTTTTCTCCATTAACTATAAATAAATTTGTATATGACTTGCTATTGTAATACATGTGACCTCTTATTGAAGGTTATCACTATTATGTTAGCATACTCTACCATACTCAACACAATTCAATATTTGCTTTTGTTTTAAAATATTTTTTTTATTTTTTAAATATTACAAACTAAAGAATTTTTATAGATATGGATTAAAATATAGATATTTGATAAATTTTAAGTAATAAGAATAAACTAGCAAATTATTTTTAAAATTTTTTTTTCTAAGTTTAAATTATAAAATAGTTAGCTCTCAAGTTCTAATGAAATAGTATGTCAATAAAAAGAACTCGTGAAGAAAAATGCAATTATGGCAATAAATGTTTTGTTTTTGTTTTAATATAAAATTAACATTTTCTTTATTTGGTATGTTAGATAATAATTAATAATTAAAAACTATTCATAAAATGTCATTGGAGGTAAATTTATGTTTTATTTTTAGATTGAAAATAACTAATAAAAATAGTGATTGTATATTACTTATTACTAATTTTACCTGATCCAACTAATAATCGTTGCAAAATTTGAGGAGGCTCCTTTGTTCAGGCAGCTTAATCCGTCCTTGATTGCAGTATAAAGAAAATTTAGGTGTTGAAGAATTGTAATGTTTTTGCATCCGCTCCACATTTTTTGCATTTTGAGTTCGGGTCTCCAATATCCCAGTAATCTGTATTTTAAAATTATAAAATATTGGAGGCAATCACTATTATTAAAAATACGCCCACGCAAAGATAAAATCATAGTTATTACCTATACCATTGAAATTTGACGATGTTCTTGCTCGTTTCTTTCATCGAATCTCCATTTATTCCTAAAAATATTAGAATGAGAAGAAAAGAGAAGACGATGGATTAGAATTTTTCGCCCGCTTCGTAAAACAAATTATAAATAACCCCAAACTCGTTTCTCTCTCTTGTAGATTTAGGAGATATACTCAATGGATAAACCACAATTATATAAAATGGTAATTCAAATAATATATTAAAAAAATTTTCGGATACAAATCTATATGAGGGAATATTAAGTGATTGTGTGTGATGAAAGAGCAAACTCTTTTCAAGTGCATATAATTTTATATACTTGTTAAACTATACATTTATCTGTTTGTTATATATTATATGTGAACTATTCATATTTATTTGTTATATATTATTTATTTATCAGTTTCATAGGGCTAATTATCTATAAAAATCTATTTATGTGCTATCTCCTATTTTTTTTGGCATTTGATGTAATTAAAAGATATATTTTTTTCGATAAGTAATTAGAAGATATGTGAAGTCGGGAAGTGTTCCTTTTCTTTCTTTGTTGTTATACTTTTGACCTAATTAGATATTATTTTACTCATCCTGTAGAATATATTTTTATAGAACTTCTGTATCTGAGGAATGAGTTTTGTTCAACAATGATTTGATGAGGATCTGGATATCAATTGGTGTTAAAGGGGTTTTCTAAGACTTTGCTTCCTTTTTATTCAAATTAGAAGATATATTAGTTAGATTATGAATTAGGCTCAAGCAAATTTTTATGGCTTTTAGAATTTTAGAATTTTAATAAAATGTATAAAGGCAAAAAAAAAAATCTTTTAAGACTTCTTCACTTTTATATATATATATATATATATATATATATATATATATATATATATATATATATATATATATATATATATATAAAAGACGAAAATGTTGGTATTTTAGTGTAATTGGATCAACTAGTTGACCAATGCAGTCGTAATATTTCATCGAACAAGTTAGGAGAGTGCGTAGTGCACGCTTGTTCGAGTTCTATTACGATACTTAGCTTACGAGGGTCCGGGAGCTACCTTTCGCAACACTACTATTATGAACTGTTGCAGCTGCTCGAATGGATATGTCTTTTCGCAACACTTCTGTTCTGAAGAGTTGCAATTGTTCGTATTAGGCTTATAAATATCTGGCATTGACAACATTTTTAGTAATCTGGTTGCAATCTGGTTCACTTTTTCACAACAAGATATTCATTCTAAGTTCTTGTCAATTCTGATTTTATTTGATTGATCTATTTGGTAGAACCGCCAAATAAGATTCAATCTGAAAGTGTTCGTCACGACTTCAGAATTATCCAGGCTTCATTCTACCGGAATTCCCCAACAAAGATTGAATCTTATTTTGTCGTTTGAAGCCTGAAAGGTACAAATTCGATCCGTTCTCTTGCGATGATTGTTTGTGTCTCTAACTTCGATTTCTCGATTTTTCAGAAAACTTCCAGATTTTGCCCTTGTTTTGTTTTGATGTTTTATCTTGTTATATAAATCCAATTTGAATGATTCTTGATTCTGTTGATATCTACAGAATCTAAGGAATATATGTTTAGAAGAAACCTTATTTAATTTCGTTCGTTTTCAATGTGAAATTTTCGTTTGAAGTTGAGTCATGAAATCTTTTTTCGAAAAATCTCAGCTTTGTACACTGTTTAGTGTTTTGATCATAACTTTGGTTATACAATTGGATTTCTATGATTTTGGTGGATTTGGAAAGCTGATAAATGTGGCTAATTATGTTTAGAAGAAAATTTTTCGATTTAATGATGTTTTAATGGAGAAAAATGTAGGGGAAGTCAGGTCATGAAATCTGGAAAATTCTAAAAAATATGAATGTTGATTTTATTGTGTTTTAATTGAAGTTTGATACTTTAAAATTTAGGATTTAAATTTCTTAATTATTGAAGTTATGTTGAATAATGTTTGATGGCCATTTTCGTTTTTGGTTGTTTATGGCGGTATAAACATTCTTTTTCTCGGAAAAAATCTTGATTCTCAAGTCGTTTTGTATAAACGACGTGTTTAGGTTCATTTTTTCGTAAAAAGAACAGCGCCATTGGACTCGGGATGTCGAAAAACCTAAGGAGGGGTTTTGTTTGTGGCCGGAATTGATTTTGAAATGATTTAAAATCTGAATTCGTTTTTCTGCAGTTTGCAAGGGATTCTGAATCCGTTGCAAAATTCATTGCAGAATGAAAAGTTGCGATGGTTCATTTGCGACAACTATTTTTCGCGGCAGTTCATGGTTCATTGTGACAGTTTGTGAGGGATTCTGATTCCGTCAGAAATTCCATCGCAAAATGAAAAGTCAGGATGGTTAGTTTTTGTGACAACCGTTTGCGGTTCATGTTCTTTGGTGATGCTTCATGTAGCAGTTTTGGCAACGCTTTTGTGATCTATTGCGACACGTTTAGAAGTGTTGCCAGAAACAAGGCTACTGATTGATATGGTAACGATTTTCAGCGTGTTGCCAGAATTTTTTTATGTGTCGCAAGAAAGAATGTAAGTGAAGCAGTTTTGGCAACACTTTAGTGAAATTAAGCGTTGCCAAAAACTTGTCCTTATCCAAATTTAACCATTATCTAATGTGGCATTGGTTTAACTTTTGGGGTTGCCATGTCAATGGTTGACTGACACGTGTCAATCAAAAGTCAAAGTTGTCCGGTCAACATAATGCCACATGGCGAGTTTCTAATGGCTTCCTTCGGTTTTGGAAGGTTAGTCGGATACAAGTTATTTTTCTTATGAGGAGTATAGTTCTTCCGTAAGTGGATGGGTGTTTCTTCTTGGGAGATGTGCTACTTCTTGGGTGTCTAAGAAACAAACTTATGTGAGTGATTCGACAATGGAATCTGAGTTTGTAAAAACTGAGCATAATTTAGCCGATCATATAACCAAAGGGTTAAGGAAAGATCTTGTGTAAAAGTCGGCTATGGGGATGAAATTAAAGTCCATCTAAAATCTCTTATGTTAAGATACCCAATTCCCACCTAATATGACGTTAGGTGCTGAATTCAATGAGGAAAGCTTAACATCTAGAGATTGGAACACACTGATTAAAACATCCCAAGGTGTGTGTTTAGACCTGCAAGTAAAGGAGGTTGAAGTTTAACTTTTTAATAGCCTTTTTGAAAAATTGCATACGCAGGTGTAAGAGTAAAAAGGCTACCTAGATAAGCATGAAGTTTAGCCACTTCAAGAAGCTTGGACTTGGCTTTGATATGCTTATGAAGGATAGGGACACAAGGCTAGTAAAAGATAGTGTCAAGTAAGAACATGTTAGAATGTTGACTTATGTGTATATTATCTTCGAGTATTCAAGATGGATAGCCAAGGTTCAATCCATAGTGACACCTTTGGTATTCGAATATTTGGAATGTGTAATATACTAAGATGAAATTCAATCGTTATGATATTTCATTTATGCATAACTTTGTTGTTTGTTGTGATTTTGTTTAGTTAATCATGGATTACACTAAAATGGGGGAGGATTGTTGGTATTTTAGTGTAATTGGATCAACTAGTTGACCAATGCAGTCGTAATATTTCATCGAACAAGTTAGGAGAGTGCGTAGTGCACGCTTGTTCGAGTTCTATTACGATACTTAGCTTACGAGGGTCCGGGAGCTACCTTTCGCAATACTTCTATTATGAACTGTTGTAGCTGCTCGAATGGATATGTCTTTTCGCAACACTTCTATTCTGAAGAGTTGCAATTGTTCGTATCAGGCTTATAAATATCTGGCATTGACAACATTTTTAGTAATATAGTTGCAATCTGGTTCACTTTTTCACAACAAGAAATTCATTCTAAGTTCTTGTCAATTCTGATTTTATCCGATTGATCTATTTGGTAGAAACGCCAAATAAGATTCAATCTGAAAGTGCTCGTCATGACTTCAGAATTATCCAGGCTTCATTCTACCGGAATTCCCCAACAGAAAATGGTTATGCAGTTTTTTTTCCAAATTTTGATGGCTAATAAGACACTTTTGATAAAAAAATAAAAATGATCTTTTTTTTATAAATTTAAAGTGACTGACAAAAATTATAAAAGTTTAAGGTGTCAGTCGGTGAATTAAATAAAGTTGAGGGATATATCAAGTCATATTTAATCAGGTGTCATATAAGTAATCCATCACAATTGTAACATATCAAATCATCATACTAATAAAGTGTAGCTCAGTTCGCAGCGCAAACTAAGTAAGTTAGAGGAGAACAATGTTCGAATCCTACTAAATACACTTACTGGGAGGGGTGAAGAGCCTTAACTATGACTAAATCCCAAACAAGGTTATATCGATGAAGATACTTATAAATATTAAAAAAAAACATATCAAATCATCATAGTTATTCTAAAACGTAATTGTTACACTTTTTGATAATATAAGACATGATAGTAAAACGTGGAAAATACATACATTATTCCTATCATATTACTAAATTGTTATAAATTTTTTTTGAAATTATCCGAGTGAGGGAAAAGGTAAGTGGAAAAGGTTTTCACTACCGTTTAAAACCCTCACCAAGATAATAGATAGTATAAAATAAAATCATTGATCTCAAGGCGAGATCAATTGAAATTCAATTAAATGATAGTAACAGATTTGGATACTTAAATACATCCGATACCAAGAAATGTAAATGCCTCCTTCTATGCCTAAAAACAAACCAACAAAGGTAAATACAAGAATAAAGATAATCTTTGACACCAATCACTCCCTTGAACACAAACTTGTTTCTCCGCTTCCATAAAGACCATGCAATCAAGAACCACAACGACGTCCCGAACTCTCGACTTGGACCTGGAAAAAAATAGCCCCGCCACACTTGTAAGAAATCAAACCCTGAAAAAGGCATGATTACCTCTATCCAAAATAGCCTAAATGTCTGAGCCCATACCTTGTAGCTTTCAGTGCAATGAAACAAGGCATGATCAGTAGATTCCATCTTGATACAAAATGG